>CM050165.1:295224287-297744287 GCA_027410445.1 Discoglossus pictus | reverse complement strand
TCAGGTTATCCAATACTATTGAATTAACTCTGGGTTCTGGTTTGTGGTGCAAAGCAGCCTGGGATATGTAGTGTATCACTGATATGTGCAATGTATTTCTGCTGACATAGAGACAGAAAGCTGCAAGGAGATTGGCTGAACAAGCAACAGAAAGTAAATAGTGGGTTAATATTGCTCCTCTGAGGCTCCATGCTGATTGGGTGGGTATCTGGAGGTGTCAACATAATAATTAGAAGAATTTTTAGATATTAATAAAAATAAAATGTTTTATGAGATGTGCTGCATACACATAGGTTACTTTTTGCCAAAGGATTGCAGAGATGTATTAATCCAGCTCACTTAGATATGCCTTTAAGAAGACCATTGTAAATGTGCCTACTAAGGGCCTCATTCTATGAACAGCCGTAGGAGATGCGTGGCTGCAAGGACCGGCAAGCTACGTCTGTATTCTATTACCTTGCGGCCCAAGGCTCCGGACGGTTTTAGGCGGCGTCCTGCTATACCTTGCGGCCGCCCACGCCGCAGCTAAAGCCTTTGATCTTACGCGGCCACAAGAGTTTCTGCCGCAAGAAAGCCAAGGTCGCTATTTAAATGCTACGTGAACCCTTCTGTCAAGGACGCAATTAGCTAAAACCGAACCACAGCTTACTTACACCAATAAGGTCCCACAAGGCTCTTACTTACAAATCGGAGCACCAATTAAGCACATAAAAAAGCCATCCTGTACTTTGATGAGACGTGAAAGTGATTGTTGGTGTTAGAATTCATAGCACATTCCCCAACACTCACATCTGAAAATAATTTTTATTGTAATTCATGTTCAATTTTTGTGTCCAGAGTCCCACAGGCTTGGAGCACATCAGACCCGCAACGGCTGCGGGATTAGCCTCCGTCAAGTCCGTAAATGGGTAAAATAGACCCACAGGTCGCAAAGGGCTTACTTACAAATCGTAGCATAGAAAAGCCATCCTGTACTTTTATTAAAAGTTAAAGTGATTTGTGGTCTTAGAATTAATAGCTCAACATTCCCCTACTCTCAAATCTGCAAATAAAGAAATTTAACTTCATGTTCAATCTTCATGTTCTATCTATCATGCAAGCCCACATGGGCTTGAATATCGAGCTACGGGCTTGGAGGACATTCACCCTCCAAGCCCGAACGGGCTTGAATAACGAGCTACGGGTTTGGTCATTGAAGCCCCTGGTGGATTTTAAACCAAAAATCAAAGATTATAATTTGGTGATGTGCAAGCTTGAGAATGTTTTGCTATTAATCCTCATGTCCCCCATTGTGTTCCCCATCATTTACAGTGCTTTGCAGTGCTGGATTAAATATATATTGGCTTCTACAATGCTTTGAGTTTGCGGCCTTCAACCACCGAACCTGTACAGGTTTTAATAACGACGAGCCCGCAGGACCTGGGACAGAAAATAGACCGGAAATGAAATATTGGATTTGGGTGATGTGCAAGCTTGAGACGGTGTTGCTATTAATCCTCATGTCCCCCATTATGTTGCCTGTCATTTACAGTGCTTTACAGTGCTATCTTGAATTTATATTTGCATATACAGTTTTCCGACATTGCGGCCTGGAAACATAATTTACAGCTGCGCGGGAAACGCTTGCGGTCGATTGCATATTTGCGGCCTGCCATAAGGGGGACCTCCTTGTGGCGCCGTCCATTTGAATAGCAGCATAGCAGTAGCACTACACAGGGCTGTAAGATCGCCGCAAGAAATCGCAGCTTTGCAGCCATTTTACGGCCGTTAATAGAATAAGGCCCTAAGAGTTTAAATACAAAAAAAAAAAACATAAGATATTTCATGGTCCAAAGTGACAAAACTTTTTGCTACATAAAGTTCCAGTTATGTGCATAAGATATAGATGTGATTAGGAAAACACGCAAGGAATGATTAAGAATTTTTTGTATCAATATAATTCAATAAAATGAAAAGTAGCAGAACTCCTATTTTTTTTTACTCATTATTTTACACAACTTTAATTATGACTGTACTATGTGTCTTTTTTTCTCAATACTACAGACTAAGGACACTAGTGATAAAACAAGGAGTTGCCATTTGAAAGTGTTAGTTGCTTCCAACATAATGAATGCAAATTAGCATACTTATATAGAGTTATGATATATTACTATTTTAAATTGCCTTCTACTTGCCTCTATGTATTTGCCATGTTTGCCTCACTCCACTCATCCCCTAATTGCAGTTACAGATTGTCACTTTGAGAGTGTAGGTCCAAACATATGAGACTCCATATTGCAGTTTCTGCTGCAAACTGCAAGGCCAGCTACTCCCTATTGCAGCCCAAAGCTGGTGAACTTGGTCACGTCTATTTTTGTAGCAATTTTGTGGTTTGATCTCCTACCCCTTATTCTTTGACTTTTGAATATCAAACTGGTGAATACTGTCATTGTGTATCAGGAATAGTGTTTTCTTAAGAGCAGCAATCTTATTTACCTGATACAAAAAAATGCAAAAAAGAGTACTCCCAAGTACCCATTATTTTCATGTTACTGTTATATATTTTATGTTCTGTTGTATTAGAAATACAGCTGTTTGCTAAGACCAGGTATAAGTGTTTCTCTGGCTATGATCATGAAGGTATAACTATCTTATGCATTATGCCATCTTTCATATCAGGAATTGGATATTATTGCAGATAAGAAAGAACGTGTTACTTTTTATCCAGTTTACAGTGATGTATATTGGTATGTTTTGAGCTATGGAAGGAAGCAAAGCTGAGAGAAATAAGCATATTCACTATACAGATAAAATATGTTTTTTTTTTACGGTAATATTGCAATGTTCTTATTTTTTCTTACTGATTTTTATTTGAGGTGATTTCAGCATGTGTTTCTGTTAAACTTGAACTAATTACATTCTTACAATATACTAGTTTGAAGAACTACACTTTTTAAAAGACAACATGTTTTTAAAATGTAAAATCTAATTAATTAGCTTTTATATGCAATTACGCAACTGTGGAATCTAAAATGTTGGCTTCAGAATAACAATTTCCTGAGGTGGGAGGAGACTTAGAATAAGGAAGAAGAATCAGTTGCAAGGTGAATGTGACACTTACATCTGCCAGTGCTCTCAGCAGGATTAAAGGGAAACTCATTATTTTACAAAGACATACCAATCTCATTAAGTAACCGGCAGCTATACTGGCAAAAAAAGCAAATAATGCCACACAGTAAATAATAATTGCATATAAAAGTTGCAAAATATAAAGGTTATATTTATTTATTAATTTATTTTTGTAAATATATTTCCTATGGCTATATTGTACTGACGAGGCCCACAGAGGTCCGAATGTACGTCTAGGGTTTTATATTTCCTGGTATTTTTGGGCCAGGTCACACTTTTGAGTGAGACCAGACTGATATAGTACAAGACATTTCTCCCTGTGAAGGGCACAAGTGAGCTAAAAAAGCTGACCTCTGATCGGATGACCAGACCTTTAGCGTAAACCTACTTAGGGGTTGTTCAATCTCAGATGAGCGCCTCTGATTCTTGCTCACTGTGCCTTAGGGAGTTCAGCTGTACCTCACTGATGAGGCCAAGAGACGCCAAAACATGGGGTTTGCTGTTTCTCCTGTTCAGGGTAGAATTGCCTGGTATTTCGGGGCTGGGTCATTCTAGTGAGTGAGACCAGACTGATATACTAAGGGATATTTCTCCCTGGGAAAGTGCACTAAAAGAGGTTGCTCTTAGATTGGACTATCATGACTATAGAAGTACCCTATTAAAGTTAGTTCGTTCTCTGATTGAGCACCTCTAGTTTTTTTCTTTTAGTTATTTTTAATTATATGCCTACATAGATAGTTTTAGTTATTCATAAATAATATATAGAAAATGGACCACAGTGGTCCTTTTAAGTACAGGAGAAATACAAGTAGCCAATATTAATACTGTAAGTACTACCCCTTGCACATTTGATGGGGAAACTATTCTGCTGTACCTACTGCACAAATCTATGTTTGATCAAAAAACAGCACACAATGAGGTTTGATTGATGATAAAATGCAGAAGAGTGGTATGTGCTGTTCTCACCAGTCTTTGGAGCATGTTTATTCTGTTGTGTATAATTGATAATTATATAGTGCCAGTGTGTGGAATTAAATCTAATGTTCCTTGATACAAGAACAATTAATACTAGTTGTGCCTGACTGATAAATTATACTCGTATCAAATACAATTAGCACTGCCTTTTTATGATGGGGGTTACAGCTGAGTCCAGATGTTATCTTATTAAAGAGACACTGAACAGGTTCCATACATGGCATAATGGTAATAAGATAGAGCTAGATTACCTATTTGCAATGTACATTGTGTTTAAAAATAACTCCTGTACATGCTTTACTACTATGTAAAGTAGGTTACAAATTTCACTTAATTTGGTGTTCTGACTTTACATGGCTTTCCAGTGTAGAATATTGGTTATATGTTAGGGACCCTCAGTAGAATTAGAGAGAATACACACCATGCCAGTCAAACAACCTTTTATCAACTATTTTATCATTTTGTATTTCAGCATGTTATTACTTGTCTTCAATATTAAATGTACTCTGATGGCATTACTTCCAAAAATCAAACTAATCTGCTGCAGACCCACTATAATGTCAATAGGTGCAGGTTGCAATGCTAAATTTTCAGACACAGGGTTATATCAACACATGCTGTTCAGTGGCAGGAGACATGCAAAGTATTCCCTTTGGCAAAAAAAAAAAAGCTGTTGAAAGATTGCTAATGAAAAAAATTGCTAATGAAAGATTGTTGACCTCTTATTTTATTAGATTGTTCATGAAACACTTAAGAGCTGTCTCTCAGCCAAATCACAACTGCTTTATTAGTGCACACTATGGAGCCCATAGTCATAAATGGATTCCAATGTTAAGAGGCTATTTCCCAGAATCTTTAACAACGGTGGAAATACAGTTTCCTGAGAAGTTATGGGGGAAAAACAACTATCTTGGCTGCTTGATACATGTCAATGTACTCAGAATGATCTGCAGGTATACCCCCTCTTAAGATTTTAATTGCTGATTCGCTATAGCACTCTTTTTTGTGTAATTCACTGCTGAATGCTAAACCCCACTGTAGTTCTGTTTTTGAGCACTGATCCCTTTAAATCCCCTCTCAACGCTATCTGATTCACCATATCACTATCTGAGCATGCAGGAACACAAGTGGAGCACTAAATGGGGTATTGCTGTATTCTTTCCTCAGTGCAGCACAGTTAGAGTACATGATACTCTGACATCAAGAAGAGTTACCTAACTGGAATATCAAAAAGAGTTGATAGCTTCTAGGATTATATAGGGAAAGGTTCTGAATAGCCAGCACCTCGAAGCACCCACAAAACATGTGTCAGCCCATTCCAGGACGCTGCCAGATGACGTCAGACGCCACAGGTCCATGCTGACTGTAAGCTGGTCCCGTCGTAGCAGCCTGTTCTGAATACATTGGACTATATTTGTTCAAAGGACTATCGGAATGAATTTAAGATAGGTGTTATTCAACCTTATGGATTGTTAAAATAGTATTATATTGTTGGTGAGCGATTTCGCTCTCCTGGCGAATGTACATATTCTACCAAGTGCAGACAAAGAGTTTCATCTAAAGAGTTGATGTTGTATACTCATGTGTTATACTATATTACATTGATGTTTTGTTATATGCTGGAGTCAGCTATTATCATACTCTTTTTTGATTTGTTAGTATGCTTACTGTATAATATAGATAGTACATTTAATTTCTTCAGCTCACAATAGGACCTATATTAACACATATTTAATCTTGTATATTTATACACATTCAGATTTATTTTCAAAGTATTGCACTAACCAGATATGCTATTGCTGTTACCTTCTATTAATCACTAATTTATTCATATATATCCCTTTATAGAGCACTAGTCACGTTTTATGAAAATGTAACTTTCTTTAGCACTTTAATATTCTTCTTTAGGTTGCAACAAATGCCTTTCTGGGATTTCTGCAATATATTTTGAGAATCTATACATTTTTATTAGATAATATCATTTTGATAGCCCTCAGCAGACTGTATTACATGTATTGATATTATATAGAGTGTTATTGATAAATTATCTCTATCGTAATCATGCCTGGAAGCCAATGGTTTATTTTATTTTTTACATTCTTATATTATATTTTAAATGTAACAATAAATATGCTTTTATATATATATATATATATATATATATATATATATATATATATATATATATATATACTGTATATATATATATATATATATATATATATATATATTTATATTTATTTTTTTATTATAATTTTTTCCTTGTGTTATATTAGGGTCAAAATTAGATATAGAAGTGTCTTTTTCTCTTTCACAATAAATTAAAACATTGTTTACACTGATCCTCACTACTTATGCACATTGTCTAACATTTTAATTGTTTTTTTTTTGCTGCACTGCTATGTAATGTGGGTTCTACTCAATAGCTATAAGCTGTGAAACAGCACCATGGACAGCGATACCGTGCAGTAGCCTTAAACAATGCATAAAGCTCATATACACAAGACAGGCGGTCACCGGGGTAAGGATGAGATACGTTCCTAAAAGTGTCTTTAGATAGTTACATAGTAATTGAGGTTCAGTCCATTAAGTTCAACCTTTTTAGATCTCTTCTGATCATTATAATATGTGGATTATTTATTACCCAGTAATAATTGTTAATTGCTAATTATTAATTCATTTTTATTTGATCCAGAGGAAGGCAAACAGAAAAAAAATCCCATAAAACATTTGCCAACTGTCTCATAAGGGAAAAAGACATAAATTACTTCCTGACCACAGATACTGGTGATTGGACTCCTCCCTGGATCAATACTCCCTCTCTAATTATCTGCGATAACCCTGAACCTTTAAACCGGATTTGTATGTAACTCGGATCCCTGATGAATAATAATGATAATAACAATACTATAATGGCTCATATGTGGTAATAATACAGTGTAATACTGTATTAATAATAATAGTAACACCCCTGTACAGTAATAATAAGTTATAGAAACTATTGCACCCTTTCTTTTAACTCAGACAAACAGAACAAAAGAATCTCATACAAAAAGCCTTGGGAGCCCATTCTTAAGTAAGGATCGTCTGTAAGTCGAGCCATCTGTAGCCTGGGACCTCAAGGACAGATTTCTAAACTACTATGAATAAAAAAACAACAACTTGTCAGCATGAATGAAATGTTAATTGATAAATAAGAGATAGATAGATAGATAGATAGATAGATAGATAGATAGATAAAAACAAACAAGACAGTCAGTGCATTTAGTATACTGGTTATTAATGGTTAGCACCATATTACAGCAATATTCTAATAATAGTAGAGATAAGATTAAATGTGAAAAGCTACAAGTTCTTATTAGCAAATATACATATTTAACATAAACAGAGAAAATGGGCCTCAAACGACAATTTAAACAGACATTGGATTGTTAACTGGCAACTCTTAATAAAATATTACACCTGACCATTGTTGCCTATTTCAATTTGCCATTAGTCTGTCAACAGTAGCCACAAAATTAACTTTCCTTCCTTGGAGGAAGAAACAATTTTTATTGCATTTATTCAATCAGTTTGTAAATTAGCCAATGAGGAGCAGTTTAATGACATGCCAGTTATTTTGTGGCCATGATAATGTGTTTTGTCTTCCTTGATAACTTCAGGTTTCCATCATTATAAGGACAAGAGGCAGTTCAATTTCTTTGAAGGAAATTCTATATTAACCATTTGTTTACTTAAAATGTTATGCTGTGTGTTTGAAAAAAGAAATTGACTATCATTGGCACACAACATAATTTACAATAGGGACATTATTATGCTGCATAGGATAGTATTTGTCATTTAACCATGGTAGTTTTTTCTATGTGTGCTGCAGAAACTTGATAATACCACCATGGTGAAGAACAATCTACTATTAAAACATTTAGAAAAGCTGGCAATTTTAGCAAGAGTTTTAAGTAATATTGTTTAAGCTGTATAGTTAAATCTTAGGGTAATCCTTGCATTATTACAAATAGAAACACTTCAGTTTGTCATCAACTGTATTTTTAAGGTGACACAGTGGATATTACAAATCTGGTATAATTTAAAACTACAGGTATAACATCTACTTTATCACTTAAATGTAATTTAAAATAATAAATTTACCTAAAATAAACTACCATTGTAGCATGCCATTTCTGGTCCACCGACAAACCAAATTTGTAATATTTTATTAATGGGAGATCATTATAATTGATTACTAATTAGCCCCTGGGGAGTTGGGTTAATTGTCTTCAATACAGTCATCTACACAAAAAACGACCAGGTATTCTTAGATGCAGGTTTCTGCACTCAAGACAAAGGACTCAATTCCTCATTACTTAACTCAATGATCTCTCAATAGAATCTTGGAGCCCGATTCAATTGAGCAATCGTAAGTTACTGGAGCCCGTAAGTGAGACGTAAGTTCGTTTGGTATTCAATTGGCGTCTTTTTGCGGGCTCCAAGCGGTTTATGGGTTATGGCCTTGAAAACCTTGCGTTTCTTAAACCCGGATCTTACAGCCTCCTGATGCCTTTGATCTTTCCCGTCCGCAAGAGTTATGTTCGCTAAAATCGCAAATCGCTATTCAATTGCTACAATTCCCCAAGCCCGCGAATGTTTTCACACCCGTAAACGGCAAATGAGAATATGATAATATTGTTATTATTGGCATAAACTTGTATTTATATGTAAAATGTATGTACACATTTTTGTTTATTGTAGATATTTCATTCTAACTGAGGAAGCCACAGAAACAGTGTATTTATATGTATAATGTATGTACAAATTTGTGTTTATTGTAGATTTTTTATTCTAACTGAAGAAGTCGCAGAAGAAACACATTTTAGTCTTTTATATATTTACATATCTTATATATTTGTTTACTACTGTCATTTTATACCATAATTGCAATCACTAAAAGTGATTATTTTGTGGAATGTACCAACCTTACGGCCGAGTCATTTTTGTATATGCATATTTACTAAATTGTACATACACACATATGGCATAATTGTATAGACACATATACAAAGGGTTTGACAATGAGGACCATGGCAAGGAGCTGAGTACAGAACTACCGTGGGAGAAGAACTCAACAATCAACCCATTATCATTCAAGATAAAGGACTATCAATTACATGTGAATAAAATACCTCACAATTATTGAGGTTCATTAAGGTGAACCTTTTAACAACTATTTGGATATATTGATCAGTATCAATCAAATTATATGAAGTGACCAGCACAAGGTTTTTGTGCGCTATCTCTCATCCTCCCATCTTCTCATCTCCAGATTAGGCTATATTTTCATAATTTTAAATATAAGACAATACACATTGATGGTATTAATATAGTGGAGGTTTCTTTTTTGACAGGGAGTATTAATCAAAATGATTGTGTTTAAGGTGTCAAACTTTTCCAGCTTTTGCAAGTCCATATATTCCCCTTCCCCTTCTGGATATCTTGTTGTGGTGAAGGCACTTGTGTAGCTCAGTGAAGCTGTGTGTTATACCTTGTAGGGTTACTAAAGTTGGGCAGGTCATAGCAGAGTTGTCAGAAAAAGCACTATCCACTGGAGAAAGAACTGGCAACCGACTCCAGTATCTGTGCCAAAAAAACATTATGGTTGAGCACGACCAGAGACATAATGATGGTGCCTGGTGATCTGCGGCCCATAGGGTCACTGAAAGATTGACACAATTGAATGACTAAACAACAACTAATATTTCCCTGAATAATTATTAATGTGGAGTAAAATGTTCTGATTATAAATAGGCAAAGCCAATGTGATCTCTATAGACTTTGGCCCTCATTCAATTGCAATTTGGCCAATTGAATAGGGGTCTAAATAAGCACATAACATATTTTTTTAAAGAAGTTTTTAGTTAGTAAACATCTATCCAAAAGCAAGGTTTTCACTAACTAAAAACTTCTTTAAAAAAAATATGCTATGTGCTTATTTAGAGCCCTATTCAATTGGAAAAAAATTGCAATTGAATGAGGCCCTTTGTAAGCCAGTTGCTTGATAGTAAATCCACAACTTCAAAGGCAAATACAAAGTTAGCAAAGTACCAATATAAAATACATCTGAACTAAATCAATAACTGTATATTTATACATTAAATATGTCAATAATGTTTTTGTGTGAATATACAGATAATTGTTTTACATTTGCCACTTGCATTTTGCACAGTTCGGTTCTTTAGCCTACTCTTCTTAGCTAGAAGTTCTCACAAGCGTGTAGAAGATTATGGTCAATTGTGACATCCTGATATGGGGCCAACTGTAGCACTACACCACTTCTGGATTGCCACCATGTTGTGGTGAAGGGGCTTGGGTACCTCAATGAAGCTATGAGCTCTACCATGTAGGGTCACCCAAGATAGCCATAGCAGAGAGGTTAGACAAATTGTGGTCCACTGGAGAAGGAACTGGAAACCCACTCCAGTATCTTTGCCAAGAAAATCATATGGAGCACAACCAGAAATAGACAGATGTGCCTGGCGTGCTGCGTCCATATGGTTACCGAGAGTCGGGCATGACTGAAGCACTAGAAAACAACAACAATAGCACTACAATAGCTTGTGAGTAAAAAAAATAATATATATTACCATGAAATGGTTTGCTTAGTATAGAAAGCCCATTAACTTTAATGATAAATGGTTTGCTCCACATATGAGTGAAATCAGTTATGCTACACATTTATTTTAGAAAACCATATGGAAAGTATGTGAATATTTAAGCATTTTAAAACAATGAAATGAAATGTATGTATAAGTAAAAACTTAATTTCAATTTTAACAATCAGTTCATGTGTCACAGTGTATAAAATGTCATTATTTTCACAGCTGCTTACAATTTATTCTCAACTTCTAACAAAGACTGCAGCAATATGTAGATTTTAGATTTCTTGATTCCACAGTGGGAAAGTTAGGAAATGCAATGCTACTTTGATGTATAGTAGTTAGACAGAAGCAGCCATCTCATGGGGATAACACTCAGTCCTTTAGTCACAGCATGTCATACTAAAATTAAAGCCAGTCTGATTTAATTTTGATGAAACACCATTGTAATCAAAAAGTAATGATTTGAGAAAAAAGAAAACATCCCTTAAATAAATCTGTAATATTATTATTTTTGCAGCTATGTGATGATGAAGTTATCAAACATGAATTGTATATGAGAGAATGGCATATGCTTTCACAGTAATTCAGCAGCACAGCATATGTGAGGTTGTGCATCAAATACAGTCTGACAGAGCAGCTCCTGCAGGCTGTGAATGTGAATTTCTTCTTTTAAAGATTGCAGGTCTGAATACTTATTTAGTGATATATAACCAGAAGGTAAATTTTGGGTTTATTGCACGTAAACTAATTCCTGCCAATTATTATTTAATTTTACATTATTTAACCTCACAGAATAACATGCAGTGAATAATTTCATTTATATTAACATGTTTTATGAAATTAAAAAATAAACCAAATCAGTACAGCATGTTCTTGAAAGCAAAGATTATAAATTCTTCATTTACACAATGGCATATTCCTATCTGGATGAGTGGCATATCTGCGTTCCTGGTATATGAAGAAATGACTCTAGGTAGCCAGCAAATATGTCAGCAGACATCAGGATATGATCATCAATGAAACACCCAGACTACATAACGGATGTCCAAAAATATGCCAAGTTTATAATCATTTCTGATGTTCTCTCTAATACTGCTAAAACCGGAGTCCTATATCAGGAAGCAATTTTTAAAGGACTACCACTTCACATTTCCCTCCAGTGCTCTTAAATAATAATATGTGTGAGCGCATAAAGGCCTTGTTGTATTACTGTATATAATCATGGCCGGATTACTCATTAGTCAAACTAGGTAGCCGCCCTGTGAGGAGCACTTGTTTTCTTAGCCTAAAACCACCCAAAAAAAACTTTTGGGGAGCTTAAAAATGAAATACTGCTTTCTTTGTGCAGTGGCCCTGTAACCCATAATTACACAGTTTTTATTTACTGTACAAATGATCATAATATGTGTTTATGTAACATATGCTTGCTGTCCTCCCACAGAAAAATATAAATAATATGGCTCAGCCTAAGATGCATTTAATAAACAAGTAGTAGTTTGAGTAGCTATGTTGTTAAAATGCTGTTATGGGCAAATGTCTGTGATTTGCTAACACAACAAGAGAGTAATAAACACGCACAGAAAAAGAAAAATGGGTGCGTGCATGCCTTGTGCATGCACCCGCGGGGGCTCCTCCTCTTCACTACGAAGGGCTCCAGTACTCTATATAATGCAGTTTACATAAAGATATTTGTCTGTCTGAATATGAGGGCATCATTTTTATATATCAAATAATATGAAACAGAGATATTACATATCATAAATAACTCCTCTGACTGCAGCACAACTCCAGGATGCTCGCTCTCCACTTTCCTCTACAGGATGAGGGAGCTGATGTGACCAAGGGACATAGTGCCCAATCCTTGTCAACATCTATCCCCACACAGCACCCAACCCCTCTCAGCATCCACCTCACATAGCACCCATCTCTAGGTATCCCCCTCACATAACCTATACACCATGTACTTTGCTGACACTTTGCAGCCCTTGCTCTCTCACCTCTTTCCTATACACATTCCCAGTGTGCTGAACTACTCCATACTACCACCTCTTGCAGCTTTATTTTAAATGCTCTTTTTAAAAAGGAAAAAAAGTTATACCACCTGCACCATGGGCAGGTCCACCCCTGATAAGGAAGTTTATTTTTAAGGGAGAACCTTCTATTTGTTTGTAACTTTACTACCAAACCCATTTAATTTGAAGCCCGTAGTGGCATCGACACACCTGCAAACCCGTAAACCATTCTTGCACATGTTGGATGTGCGGCAGTGAACATTATCACTTAGTCAAACCCGTAGTTATTGGTTTAAATGGAGCCAATTGCAAATGAGATCGTCATCATTACGTCACTGAAAAATGGAGGTTATATTTCAAAGCCTTACGGGTTTCAATTACAAGTTGCGATCAGACCAGCATTCCAGATATAATGCAATATTAATAAATCAGTAAATATGATATTCTAGTCCAGGCAAGTTCCATTATATGTATTAACACATTGATTGCCGGGATCGATATAACACAGAATTTAAACAGAAATAAAAGTATTTTGTATTGCCGATTTGCGAGCTTGAGAATGTTGTGCTATTCATTTTAATAGCTATGTATGTTCCTTCATCCTACAACACAATGAAATATCCATTGACAAAGATTAAAAAGCTAAATTCTGTACCAGAGAGCTGTGGTTGTTGGTGTTCAATAATTTAGTATTCAGTAATTCCAGTTTACATATCCCTACTTCATTGGCAGTGTCCTCAATGAGACTACCATTACCAGAACCTTTCTGTTCTCTGTCACTTTCCAATAGCTGGATGGACACACACAGGAGCCTAAATGGACATAAGGATATTAGTTTAATCTGTTGCATCGGTATGAAGGTATTTGATAATGTCCTGATAGTTTAAACTAATTGTGTAATGTTAAAATGTGATCCTTTAAATGCTTGAAAAGAAAAACAGTTTTGTTCCATGTATTTATCATATCCATGTAACTTAAAGGGTGGAAGTATATTGTTTCATCCAGATTTCCTCGACTAACAGAGCTTCTATAAGAACTTCATAGTAATAAGATGAAGCAACACCATATAATATTGCTTGTTTGGTATGGGTCTACTAGGTATCACACATTAGATTTGTCCATTATCCGTTCTGCTTGTAACATCACAGCTTTATGCTCACTTACCTTTATACTGAAGCTGGAAAGATTGTGCTATTGTTTGAACAATTAAACCAATTCTAAATCTAGGCAAGTTCAAATATAATTGCCATGAGTCCTGTGAAATATCCATTATATGGAGTAATGAACCAAATACAATTGCAATATGGTTTATGAAACATTTTGAACTTTCATAAAGGTTAAGTTTCAATAAAGATCATTTACTGATTCTAGCTAAACTCTGTGCTAAAAGATTATAAAATGGCAACCTATTAGGGCACTGAACTGCAATGGCATTAACAACTTCTAAATGCTACTGCTGTTTAGTGAGCTGATTCTTTGAATTGAATTGCTTTCAGCTTTGTCCTCTTTTGATATTCTGATGCAGTGACATCACCTAAACATCATGTTTAATCCAATAAGATGTATAGCAATGTGCGATCCTCTATAGCCTTGCTTATACTGCACAATGTTCAGTAAGATACAATCCTAGATGCACTAAGCTGGTAATGTGCAGTAAGTGTTGCCTTAACTTGCAGTAGACATAACTGTTGCTCTTAATAATATAGGGTCTCATTCAAATTGCAATTTGGCCAATTGAATGGGGCTCTATATAAGCACATAGCATATTTTGTTACAGAATATTTTAGTTAGTGAACTTCTATCTTAAAGCAAGTACTTCACTAACTAAAAACTTCTGTAAAAAAAGGTGCTTATATAGAGCAGTATTCAATTGGCCATATCACAATTGAATGAGGCCCATAGTGAGCAAAGGTGTAACACCCTCAACCAACTTAAGCCTCAGCTCTAATAAATTCTAGTCACCTTCATCTGGTAATCATTTTTCATTCACCTCAACTTTCATGATCTTTCAAGTACCACTAGTAACCAGCAATGAAAGAACTTAGCTGTACTCTCCTCTCTCCTTTCTTCACTCCTAATAACATCCTGCAAACATTATGCAACAACTACTATAAAATATAAGCTAATCATGACCAAACCACTACAAAACTGCCACTAACCAATTTTGAACTACAGTATATGGGTCAATTTCAAAAATCAATACTAGGGGCCTCATTCAATTGCGATTTGTATGTATTGGGGTAAACAACGGGAAATAGTAAAGAAAGTAGTAGAGTTGTTGCAGATGCTGGCGAACAGCACCATTTGTAAAGGCAACACAAATAACGTCTTATGTTTTTTTGTGGTTTTCATTTTAAAATTTCTATATCTTTTTCCATCTTTGTACTGAAGAGTGGTAATAATATATCACTTATTTTACCAAACAAAATCTAAATTCAATCTATATTCTATGCAAACATTTGGACTCACTTAAATGTAAGAGCATCACTACATATTTAGCAAGTTGTACTTCATTAATTTAAACAAATTCCAAAGGGTTGTTTAGTGCCTTACAATACAATGATGAGAAATGTTTTGATCGATCCAGGGGCAGAGCTACGGAGCAATGTAGGCGGTCCATTGCATTTACTTTTTCTTTAATGTACAGAGTCCCCCACCTTGCCCTATCTAGCCACCCTTTAGCACATCATTGATGTCTGCTGAAAGCTTCATAGAGGCAGGCACACAATTCTAATATATATATGAATGTATATCTGTGTGTGTGTGCCCTCCAGTTTGTACCGGGGCCCTCCATTCATTCCTGAAATGCTTTCTAACAGATAAGAAACAAATTAAATCAATAAATTAAATATTCAGTTGTATCTTATCTTTGTACAAATTATTAACAAATAACATTTGCTTTTGAAAGACTCATAAAACAATTTATTGAATTTACTGCAAACTATGTCAGGATTAATGTTGTGAACAAATCTGGCCTTCTGTGTAAATGATAATTAATCCTCACGAAAAGCCTATAAAACTGACAAAGATAAACTAAATAGATTTTCTGCATCTCCAGAATAACTATTGTCCAACTTTGATAAATGAAATAATGAATGTAGTTCATATTCATTATCTCAAAATGAAACAAATACAATCTTCAAATAATAATTTAGTATTGGAAAAAATGCATGCATGTCTCCTCTTCCACATACTATTCATGAATGCTGAATTACATTGCTATCATTATTCATGTCAAACTTCTGATACTCATGAAAAAAAATCATTTTCAGTGCACTTCTTTCCCTTGAAGAAAAACTCTAATTGTTTTATACACAACTTGTTAATGGTCCATACAGTGCAGCAAAAACATTTATATTCTTTGGACACTTAAGATTTAAAATGATAGCCTAACTTTAATCATAATTATTATATGTGTTTCCCATCCCTGAATATAAAAACAGCACCTTGCCTTATTTTGTTCTTAGCATTGTGTATAATATATACACATGAAAAAATATGCAAACATGAGAAAGGAAGAAAAGTGAAATTAGTTTAAATTGACAGTGTGCATGTTTTAAGGATGTAGTCTCACTGGAAAAGACCCTATAAAGGTCCATAGAAACATATATTTGATGGTAGATAAGAATGAAAAGGGCTCATCCCTATTAGGACCTCTGTGGCATAAAACATTAACCCCCTTTTCATGATTTTGGGACTCTCCGGAATCCCACAAGGAACCCTGCTATTTGGGACTCTAACACATTGGGTCGCTACTATCCTCAGTTATTAAAATGGACATGAGACTTGTTTAAGGGCTATTTATATGTGTAGTGTAGTGTGGACCACAATAATTAATGTTGGGGTGCTATATGGTGTTATGTGTATAGTAGTAGTGTCATTGCACCTGTAAACTAACAGATATACATTTTTTGCCAATGTTTGTTTGTGTAACAACAAAGAGATACTTCTGCAGGAATTTGAATGTCTATAGGGCCACCAGATGAAACAAGAGATATTGTGATCAGAACCCTTCTTGGGGTATTCAGTTTGCTCAGAAGGCGCTCATTGAGGGCCTCTCCTCCCCTCTACTTTACGGGCCTCGTGATGAACGCGGAAGGCCTTGGCCAACCTGCAACTTTTGTGACCCCACAATGAGCTCCTTTGGCGCTCATTGCTAGCCTCTTCCCTTCCTCTACCCTCTTGGTCTCGCGATATGCGTCTTTGGCGTTCATCACAAGCCCCCAATGAGCAGCTTTACTGCTCCATTGCAAGCATCGACCAACTCGCAACTTTCGGTCTCACAATGAGCACTTTTACAATGAGGGCCTTTAAGGCCGCCATTTTTTTTCTCATCTAGCCGATTAAATATCAATGATGTGTGTAAAATCCATCATTCTTTTAAAAGCCTATAACTCGTAAGCCGTTTGGAGCCTCTCCCCCCTCAAGCCAGTCACGTACTGGCCTTTGACGCTCATTCCTACCCGATCAAGCCAGTCACGTACGAGCCTGCAATGAGCACCTTCAGTGTCAGGTCATAGATCGCCAGGTCATAGCAGAGAGGTCAGACAAATCGCGGTCTCCTGGAGAAAGAACTGGCAATCCAGTCAAGTATCTTCATTATGAAAACCTTATGGATAAGCACAACTAGACACAAGATGTGTTTTGGCCCATAGGGTCACAGAGAGTTGGACACGACTTATCAAGTACGAAACAACCACAATATACCTATGCATCTATGTACTTGTATGTACTCATTTTATTGAGACACAATTAAAATCTCTGTTTATACTGTCTAAAATCAAAGAAATAGTCCCTGTATTGTTATGCTCTCTTTATATATGTTTATATTCTCACAATTTTGTTTGCTACTGATTTTTAAGAGGTGCAAATAAACTAAATAAATGCATTTAATTGTAAAATTTGCTGAAAAATTGCTTTATTTGAACTAATTGACTTATGTAAATGTGTGTCTTTATCCCAACTAACTGGTCCATTGCTCTTCTCACTTATTTATTTCAGTTTTCATTACATTTTCTTAAACTACCGAAAACCACCTTCTTCAAAAACGAAAAGCAGATGCTGATCTTCAGGTTTCTATTCTTTGCATTTTCCTGGTGATTATGCTCTTGATTACTGAAACTCATTTGTAAAGAGGCTGTGATCTTCTTGAAATACGTTGATAAGGTTTATTCAGCAATTAAGCTTTTTATAGTCTAAGTATGTCTTCTCCTTGTCGATGTTTATATCAGTTAAAAGTAATCCTTTGTTAGCATCAAATTAGTGCTTAGAGGAAAATTATTTCATCAACATTTTTGCTGCTTTAGGTATAAACTGCCGTAGTAAATAATTACCTTTCTGAGCTCATATTATGAGTACTTTCTATTGAGGTTAGCGAGCATACAGCTGGTAGAAGTAATTATGCAAATCAAAAGAAGTTTTATCAGCTGTGCTCTCTAGACCATTTCCCACTCTGAATGAGCAATATATAGTATAAATTAAGAAATGTCAGACTGTTGTGATATTACTAAAGATGAAATCATATCACTAAATTATGTTACTATAAATACATGCCTTTAAAATATTCTCTGTAGAAACATAGAGAGTCTTCCAATGAATATGCTATTTCACTTTGTGTGGTGGGGAACACACACCTATAATGCATGGGGACTATACCTAATATCACACATTACTGTATGTGCCTGCCTAATTCTGGTTGGCAGCTAGATGCTCCAAATATGTGGATCGTTACCTTGTCGTGGTGAAGGGGCTTGTGTACTTCAATAAAGCTATGAGCTATACCATGTAGGGTCACCCGAGATGGGCAGGTCTTGGCAGAGAGGTCAGACAAATCACGGTCCACTGGAGAAGGAACTGGAAACCCACTCCAGTATCTTGCCAAGAAAACCTTTATGGATAGGCACAATCAGGACATAACAATGTCTGGCATGCTGTGAGGGTCACGGAGAGTCGGACATGACTAAATGACTAAACTTTCTTAAACTACTGAGGCTTGTGCTGAAGACTTGTACATTAATATCTTAAACAGACACAACCACCTATAAACAAGTAGCCAGAAGCAGTATGATGCATAACACTAATCGTGACAGTCTAAGACTCTGAAATGCAGTGTTTGTTTTCTATGGGGGAATAAAAAGACTTAGTGAATTGACCCTAGTATTTGAAATTTAGGGATCCAAAAGCATTGTCAGAATCATAGGAGTCTAAAAGAGTGCAATTGAAGCAAAAATGACTCCACAAGATCCTAAAATCACCTTCAACAAGACAGGTTGTGTGGATATTTCCTATATATCGTTTTCACAGAGACACGTAGAAGTCTTTGTAGCTATTGTCTATTGTTAGGCTCTTATATTTAACCACTTTACATGGAATTAATATTTTTTTATATTTTTGATGTTGTAATAATATATTAACTGCACTGAACTCATTGAAACCTAAATACACAAACTGAGTGCGGCTTAGTGTGCTGTTAGAGTGCTGTTAATGTGCTGCATTCGTGTCACATATCATTATCTAATGTTCAGTAAAGTACCTTTGTAAATAATCTTATATGAGGGAAGAACAGATTTTCCAAGGGGCATGGACATTGGTCTCTGCTAAATGTAGATCACTTAAATTTCACACATTTCTAAATATAACAAGGTTTGTGTGGTTATTCTGAAGAATTGATCTATCCCTCTTCACCTTCGCATTTCTTCAGCAGCACTGACAGTTGCAGTTACAGGAGCCATCCGGCAGAGGGCGCTGTAAATTTTCGGGCGTGGTCAATTTTCGGGCGCTGTCATGTTTAATGTAAGGCAAAGAACTATTCTCCCCTCCGACGTGGCGCAACTCAATGGTGCTGAGTCGACAGCGAGGCCATAGCTATGTTCGGCGTGGGCACTCGGCCCCCCAGGGCCTCGGGAGCGCCTTTCATAGCTCAAGGCCTCTTCTGACAGAGAACCTTATATGAAAATCGTCAGCGCCATCTGTCGGTTTGCGACGGGATTGCAGCAAGTAGATTTTGCGAAGGTGAAGAGGGAAAGGACCGAATTGACTATTTCCATTTTTTGGTGATAACCAGAAACTTGTAATTTGAAGTTAAGAACCAAAGATGTCTGAAACAATTGTCCATCTTTAGTTTTGTTTTGGTATAATGGTGTCTTTTCATAACAAGAATGGTAAAATTATGTAAGATAATGTGCTAAAAACTAATAGTAGTATGTCACTCTTTCCAGGCTAAGGGAAGTAACATGGAGAAAAGGGGAGAGCTCACTGCAGCCAAATCAGTTTGGCAAACATGGTATTGTCGTGTATAATCAAAAAGTTAACTATCCAATATAGCTTAATAAATATCCTTAGCAGTCAGAACAGTCTATCATAAAAAATTTACAGCTTAAAACAATTACTGATAAAGGCATTCACTCCTATCCTTACTACACATTTAGAAATAAAGATGTAAAAATTGATTCCCTTTAAAATATTATATGCATTGTGACTTTCAGTAACCATAAAACAACTTATTTTAAAAAGGTCTGGTTCCAAGATATGAAAGAATGATGACTGTACAAAGATTCACTTACCAGCCAAAACTAATTGAGCAGATTAACTATTTTGCAGACATTTGGCATTATTAGTTGCAGTCAGTGGAGTAGGAACTAGGTAGATGAGGGGGATAAATACCCCACAAATTAAATGAATAGGGGAAACAAAAAAATAGCAAAATTAAACTTAGTTATGCATTGACAGATTTTCTATGGAGCAGTATAGTTTGACCGATAATGTATATATACACATAAATAATAAGTTGGCATTTAGTCATACATTCTAAATATACATTTTTAATTATATTGGGGGGGGGCAGGGGCATTGAGAATTTAAACAAGGCAATTTGTAAAAAAAAGATTTATGGGGCACTGCAGCAATGGGCTTCTCCCAGAGCAGGACACCAAGAGGACTAGTGCTAGAGCCGTCTCTGTTTCTTGTCCTGAGGGTAGAGATAAATTATCCCCCCCCAAAAAAATTTGGGGGTTTCTACACCCATGGTTGCAGTTAATAGACTTTTGTTCTTGTATAGCATTGGTTGAATATTTTACTGCCCATTTACAGAAAGTGAAAATGATTATCAATGACAGCTACATGCAGTATGTTTCATCATTAACATTCAACTGATGAATTTTCTTTACTTTTAACAGTTTTCTTTGAGTCATACCATAGACAAATTATCCCACATAAAACAATAGTAACATTTAAAGTCATGAAGATGTGTTCACAGAATGACCACCACAGCCCACTAAGATTGTGCACATTTATCACCCTCCATAGGATGACTCCACACTTGTTTACAGGAAACCACCTGCAAATGTACTGTTCAATTATGCCCCAGTGGAATTTGATAATGATGACATTTACTTTCATTATGCATCTGCTGAACAGCTACAGTACCTGACTTCAGTAAGACAGTAATCAGACAGAAATAAATAGAGAAGTGGCTCTCAGATATTCTCCCTGCACAGAGAGAACGGTCCCAACACTGATAAAATATGTTGCACACAAAACAAGTCCTCAATTATTGTCCAGTATGTTTTTTACCTTTTTATTTCTTTGGGAGTTTTTTTGCATTATATATAAAATTTTTCATTACAGGTTGATCTCCATATTTTTATTTTGCTATGCCTATGTTTTGTGGTTGTATATAACATGTAAAAATGTATCACAAATCCATGTAACCTACACTGTACTATGCTGTGAGATTTTAGTAAATATCTCCTGTTACTGCTGACTAGGATAAGAATGTGTTTAATAAGGAGCCCCAACATTTTATATGACTGTCAGACTTCACCCAAACAGTCAAGCATCATATAGTTCCATGCACCACCACTGCAAATAATGTATTAAACTGCAAATGCATATTAACAAGAAGCATCATGCAATGATATGTTGTGGCATGGCTTGTTAATCAGAATGCTTAATGATTAATAATGAAAAAGTGCCAATGACTTTGAGAGACAAAATATATGGGGCCTCATTCAAATGCGATTTGGCCAGTTGAATAGGGCTCTATATAAGCACACAGCATATTTCTTTACAGAAGTTTTTAGTTAGTGAAGACATTGCATTTGGATAGAAGTTCACTAACTAAAAACTTCTGGAAAAAAATGTGCTTATATATAGCCCAATTCAATTGGCCAAATCACATTTGAATGAGGCCCATGGTATCCAGGGTATTGTATAAGCCAATTATCTTGCAAAAATAAGGTTTGAATTATATGAAGTTGGAATTGAATTATTTCTGAAAGCGTGCATGCTAAAAAGTAATAGAGTAGAGGTCCAAATCATTGTATAATTTAATTATAGAGGTAATAACATGTACTTTATCAATTTAACTTTGTATTTAATAATGATGTTTCTTTACAGTAAACTTCCTTTGAGGTTTGCAGTGTGGTCATGTCAATTATCCTTTTTAATCCATTTCTGTCTAATGTGTGATTATCGTGAATAATTGCTAAATGTTCCTCGGATGGTGAAAAGATTTTCATCAGCACAAATTTGATCATAATGCAGTGAAGAGCTCCTTCAGGTAGCTAAGAACATCATCCTGTAAAGCTTTGTATGCCAACAGGCAAGGTGGAAATATATGCAGGCTTCTATAGTACGCCAATACAGGAAAGAGAGAGGACAGGTGTTATGTGGCAGGAGCGAGGTGGGTTTGTTAATAACCTCATAGCAGCATTTGGTACCAACTGTGAGTTATGAAGCTCTGGTAACACTGTATATATGCAATTGTAGCCCCGTCATGATGATATAAAGATATGAACCAAAGTGTGGAGGTCTTATGGGGGTAGCAGGTGCTTTATTATCGCTATGTTTTTTAGATGGAAACATGAGGATTTGATCATAGCTGTCACCCAATGTTTTAATGTCAGACCATGATAAAGGGTGTAGAAAGCAGATTAGTGAAAGTGTGTGATTGGTGATGGTGAAATAATTTCTGGGATATGCAAAAGTACAATACAGTACAATAAGGTAATAGGCAATTTGGGGCATTGAAGTTAAACCATCTACAGTAGAGATAAAAATGCACATAAAACCTGAATAAATATTTGAATCTTTTCTTTGGAGTTTTAATACTCTAATAATAACAAGGATACCTTCTAGAAGTTGTTCGTCAACCTTATATGTGTGGAATACAATATATATTTTTTGAAAATGGCCATGGACTGAAGAGCGAGGCATTTGTGGGCACATTTGCATCTCCCAGCTCAGCTTCCCAATATGCAGTGTAATAACTGCTTTTCTCGGAACTCTGAGCTGGAAGCAGGTTTTGTAACTTGCTCTAGACATTCAAGTGTGAACACAGATGTACTATTTATTTACTGTACTACTGTACGGTGGAGGGCTTCTATCACTCTTTTGCCCGCCATATTATAAATGATTGTTGTGGTGAACTACCTACTCATAAGATCCACAACACAAGCTGAGATCCTGCTCCATGCTGATTATAGCTAGTAAGCTTGAAACAGCTGTATGTGGATAGGATTCTCAGCTTGTGTATAATGCAACCTTGGCTTTGCATTAAAGCTGTGTAATACAGTAGGCATAAGCTTAAAGGAAGTCATGTTTGAAAATGGCTATGGATTGAAGAGCGAGGCATTTGTGGGCACATTTGCAAGTCCCAGCTCAGCTTCCCAGAATGCAGTGTAATAACTGTTTTTTACGGAATTCTGAGCTGGCAGCAGCTTTTTTCACTTGCTTTAGACATTCAACCAGACATATATGTCCGGTTGTAGCCTGGAGGTTTGTGGGAGGGGCCCCCTCCTACCATTAATAGGCACTTCCGGCCACACCACTTCATGGCACGCCTCAGTTCACTTTTGAGTCTGGTCACTTCTTAGTCATTTCCTGTTCTTTAGCTTTCACCAAGTCCTTCATTTTAGGCCCCTTACCACTAACCAGTGCCCTTCTCTGGATCTCCCTAGCCTTCACACAGGCTACCAAGGGGTAAAGTAGCACCGTTCAACCTTCAGCTACTGATCCAGAGAGTAATCCACCTAACATTTTGTGCTTCTATTTCAGCCCATTCCTGATGGCATTTGTATTTCTGGAGAGACAGGCTCGCTGCATAAAATTCATACCAGGTACTGCTTTTAGATTTCTCCCAGCCCTGTATTATCAATTTTGGCCCATATCTACTGAGTGCATACCACTTTATAGCTCCCTAGATTGTCATTTTTGGCCCATACCTACTAAAACACAGCTTTCCATAAGCCCTCCATGCATATTCTGGCCCATATCTGCTAAAACAGGCAACTTTCCATAAGCCTTTCATGTGTATTTGGCCCATAGCCAAGGTCAAACATTTAAACTCCCAATGTCTTTCCATAAGTCCAGCTACCACATGAGGGGGACCCAATCACAAGTATAGATATATAGATGTATAATCCAAATATTATAGTATACAGTGATACATTTTTTATTTGACAAACATTTTAGTCAGAGTGACAAGCTTTTGAGAGTTTCACCTCTTTTTATCATGGGCACTGGAATATACATGTTAAACCTTATTAAGTATTGCATCTGACTTGATAAAGAGAGGTACAACTCTTAAAAAGGTGTCACTATAATTAAAGTGTTTGTCCAGTGAAAAAGGTATCACTATATACTGCAATACTCAAAATACTAGATTACTGGACATTATCCCTTCTGGGTCACCACTGTGTCATGGTGAAGGTGTTTATGTATTTCAATGAAGCTGTAAGTTATGCCATGTAGGGTCACCCAATATGGGCAGGTCATATCAGAGAGGTCAGACAAATCACAGTCCACTGGAGAAGGAACTGGCAACCCACTTCAGTATCTTTGCCAAGATCGATAATCCCAACCGGAGAAACAATGATTGTGCCTAGCGTGCTATGGTCCATAGGTTCGGACACAACTTAACGAAATAACTGGACTTTCACATCTACCACATTCTTCATATATCATCTTGAAGCAAATTATTTTTTGAATTGTATATAGTGGCACAGATGTATGAATGTTATATGAACAATGTGTAGAAAAAAAGTAAAAGAAATAAAAGAAAAAGTTTTAATGATAAAATAATATTTTTACAAAATCGCTTCTAACGCCAATATTTGCAAGATCACTTAATAAAATATATGTATTTAATCGATGTTCTCTTCTATTTACATCTACACCACACATTTCCATGTAACATCTCTTGAACATATTTCTTCTTATGAAATGCATAATCTATTTAGCTCTCTAGACCTATCCATAGAATTTCTTTTGAAACCTACATGTAAGGAAACTTTGTCCTTTCAAGAGCGTAGTCGTCAGATCTCACTTTGCTTTTGGAAAGAACACCTGCTATAACCGAACTTATGGGATTATCAGATTCCCATTCTTTTGTATTACATTTGTTTCACATCTATATATTTATATTCTTACAGACATTGAATTGCTTTCATATTGCCTTTGCGATATTATACCTATTTTTTATTCTCCCTTGCGCTGCTGTAATCATGCCAAAAGTACAGTGTCTTGCTGGTTAGTTATTAAGATTTGCAGTGAACAAATACAAACATCGCAAACAAAAAAAAATGATTTCTGTTATAAAATTAAAGATGATTTTTTTCAATGCAATAGAATTAGTCCTTTGATAAATAATTTAATTATCTGCAAAATATTGAAACATGCAATTATTTTTATCAGTTTTAAAGAAACCTTATAAAGCTGGAATCTACTTTTAAAACCAGTACTGTCAGAATTATATTAGATAATATCTCTAATTATGAAAAGTAACTCCTTGCTGGGCATTTTATTATAGTCCAATTATGTGGTTTCTTTGTTATATTTCTTTATTAGTCTTTGCCTTATATGGAAGTGTAAGTCTTCAGGAGATTTTAATGTTGTGCTGAAGTTCCCTAAACTTAGATAAAACACTAAATTAAAGAAATAAAGTGTAAAAGTACACTAAATTGTCAAATGTTATGAAGTAGTTTAATTAGCAAATAATTAACACTATATAACTGCCTTAATTGGGATGTAATATGCATTCAGTCTATGAGAGTTTAAAATAAATTGTCACGGATACATTTTTTTTTTTTACTTTACAAAGTAAAAAGCATTATGTAGTAGGAAAAGAACTTGTGTATAAAATGATAAATTCAAAATATGTATAATGTAGAAAATAAGCATTCAGGTACAGTGAGTTAAATAATCCATGACAGCTGGACCAATTCACTGTGGGACTTTTCAGAGATAACGATTGCCATATTTAGACATGTAAGGTGACTTTCCATTCTTTTCTGAGATATTTATCATGACATTGCAGAAAAAAAAAATGAATCACTTTGAGAATTCATAATGCATTAATAATACATGTGTAAACAGAACAATAAATAAGGGCAGCATTCTCTGCATAAAATACAGGATAGGTATAATTTCAAAAGAAAGCTTGTATGTTTGCATTGCCGTAGAACGGGTAATAAGTTTCCTAAATGTTGACCTTGGCACACCAGACTTCAAATCAACCGCAGAAGAACACAAAGAATAGCTAATCTAAGTTAGTTTTTCAAACTGATTTATGGAAAACGTCAGCCTTCAAGCCCAGCAAGTCATTGTTACTGTATTGGAAATACTAAACAAGTACATGTTATAGAATATTTTAACAAAAATAACTATTTCTCTCATCATTAAAATATATTCCATTACGAAATCGTAAAAAAATAAATTAATGTTCAATAATGTAGCATATTACAAAATGTTGCACAATCTACTGAAATTACCTAACAAATATCTGCAGTATTCATTAAATATATGTTTATTTGCCCATAAGATGACATACTTATATATAAACTTACAGGCTAGGGGCCTCATTCAATTGCAATTTGGCCAATTGAATAGGGCTCTAAATAAGCACATAACATATTTTTTTAAATAAGTTTTTAGTTAGTGAAGACCTTGCTTTTGGATAGAAGTTTACTAACTAAAAACTTATGTTATGTGCTTATTTAGAGCCCTATTCAATTGGCCAAATTGTAATTGAATGAGGGCCTAGGAAAGGTATAATTAAAATTTCAATAATAATAAAATACATTGATTGATATCCTGTGGAAAAAAATCGGAGAGACAAGTGTTTGTTTTCCTGCAGCCAAGGTGGGATTTAGATTTGTGGTGCACCTAGGCAAATATTTCTCAGGCTTGCCCAACCACCTCTCACATAATCACATACATACGTATTTTAATATTACATTTTCGATAATTAGCCCAGAAAATCCTAAATGAGAGCTGTAGGCAATTGTATAGTTAATGTCCATGTGTTTCTTTATCTACACAGTAATTTGCATATCAGCGCCCAGAATTCTCAGAGTGCAATGGAAACTTTTGAAATCTATCCATCTCACATGAAAAATATCAGATCTTTGATCCTCCCCAGAAGCCTGACTGAGTATAGCTCTTTGAATTCTGGTAGTTGTGGATCTTTTGCCTGTAGTTGATAGGACTGATAAAAAGTGTAGTCTCCACCATGGAACATGAGATTCCCCAACCAAATAAAAACAAATACAGTGAGGTCTGGAGAAAGGTTTATACTCTCACACATATTTAATATTCAAGTAATTATATTCTGTTCATTTATTTTTATTTTTTATTTTTTTAAATAAGATTTTTATTAATTTTTCAAATGACAGATGTACACAAAACAGACAAGACTATGCCTGATAATTTAAACAAAAGTATAATAAATTAACATTTATTTTTAAGAATATATTTTTTTATACACAAGTATATATTTGGATTTGGTATTTGTCAGCCTAAACTCATTTTTGTCCACTTGCATATTGTTTTCTCATGTTAAACTTGGACTCACTTAATTTTGTTGCAACTAAAAACAGTTCTTTTACTGTACTTCTCATAAGAACGCATATGATACAGCTACAGACACCATAATATTTTTGCAACTCATCCATGGTTCCTAGTATTTTTTATCATTAATGTGTCAAAAAACTTGAAAAGCAATCATGTCATAGAAGTCTACTAAACAAACTAAAGGTGTGAATTTGTCTTAAAATATATACATGTCTTGACATGAACCGGTTCAACCAAGCCTCAAGAAATAAATGGGTTAATAAGTAAATTCTGCTTTCTATCGATTAAAATGTCAGTAGGATCCCAGCTGTGGGATATTGGAATAAATCAGATATTCTTTATAGAGATGGGAAAGTTCAGAGGAAAATTGTGGTCTCATATTAATAGGCCAAAAAAATAATGTCACCTCTGCTCTGACAGGTTCAGGTACCAGAGAAAATTGCACAGAGACCATAACATGCACATGGGACTTGCAAACACTTCAGTTTAGAAAAAAACAAAATAAATGGTTATCCATCCAAAAATGTTTTACACCAAAACACACAATTTGTTTATAAATCTGCATTATTAAATGTTTTATTTTAGCTATACAAGTTATCTCATCTCCAAAATATATGATTTTGATCAACAAATCAGAGAGAAATGAAAAGCTAATAAAAAAACTACAGGGCTAATGGTGAGCATTAACCCGAATCTCTCTTGCTCTCAACCCGGGATTTGAAAATGTATAATTGCTCTCAGCTCAGTGCTTGTCAGAAATGAAAACCATGCCATCCACCTAATGCATAAAAATATTTATGCTATCCTCTAGTCACAAAAAAGAAGGACTAACTAAAATATGTGAAGCATCTTGTTCATTACCGTTTGTAAAACCCAATCTGATTCCCAGGTTAAATGATGAAATAGGATACTGCTCTGGTTCAGGACTATAGCTGAAATGGAGATGAGGATTAGAGCACAATTTATCAGGGCATATCAGGACATCACACAAGTAAATATAACCTTAATAAAAGCTTTCCAAGTTCATATATATATATATATATATATATATATATATATATATATATATATATATATATTGTTGTGTTTTAAAAAATTGCATAACATTCCAGAAATTGTGAAATTTTTGCATTTATTTTGAAAATATTACTGATCATGTAAAAAAAAAAAAATTTCATTGAAGTATAGTGATCATATGACACCATTTATTATCACATAGTTGTTTTCCTCCCTTTTAAATCATAATGATAACAGAAATCCCCCAAATGGCCCTGATCAAAAGTTTACATACCCTTGAATGTTTGGTCTTTTTACAGACACACAAGGTGACACACACAGGTTAAAATGGCAATTAAAGGTTAATTTCCCACACCTGTGGCTTTTTAAATTGCAATTAGTGTTTGTGTATAAATAGTCAATGAGTTTGTTAGCTCTCACGTGGATGCACTGAGCAGGCTAGATACTGAGCCATGACGAGCAGAAAAGAACTGTCAAAAGATGTGCGTAACAGGGTAATAGAACTTCATGAAGATGGAAACGGATTAAAAAGATATCCAAAGCCTTGAAAATGCCAGTCAGTACTGTTCAATCACTTATTAAGAAGTGGAAAATTTGGGGATCACTTGATACCCAGCCAAGGTCAGGTAGACCAAGAAAGATTTCAGCCACAGATGCCAGAAGAATTGTTCGGAATACAAAGAAAAACCCACAGTTAAACTTAGGAGAAATACAGGCTGCTCTGAAAAAAGACGATGTGGTTGTTTCAAGGAGCACAATATGACGAGACTTGAACAAAAATGAGCTTCATGGTCGAGGTTGCCAGAGAGAAGCCTTTACTGCTCCAATGCCACAAAAAAGCATGGTTACAAAATGCCCGACAACACCTTGACATGCCTTAACAGCTTCTGGCACACTGTAATTTGGAGTGACGAGACCAAAATAGTGCTTTATGGTCACAACCATAAGCGATATGTTTGGAGAGGGGTCATCAAGGCCTATAGTAAAAAGAATACCATCCCACTGTGAAGCATGGTGGGGGTTCACTAATGTTTTGGGGGTGTGTGAGCTCTAAAGGCATGGGGAATCTTGTGAAAATTAATGTTAAGATGAATGCAGCACGTTATCAGAAAATACTGGCAGACAATTTGGATTCTTCTGCATGAAGGCTGCGCATGGGATGCTCTTGGACTTTCCAGCATGGCAATGGCCCTAAGCACAAAGCTAAGTTGACCCTCCATTGGTTACAGCAGAAAAAGGTGAAGGTTGTGGAGTGGCCATCAAAGTCTCCAGACCTTAATATCATTGAGCCACTCTGGGGAGATCTCAAAAGTGCGGTTCATTCAAGACGACCAAAGACTTTGCATGACCTGAAAGCATTTTGCCAAGACGAATGGGCAGCTATACCACCTGCAAGAATTAGGGGCCTCATAGACAATTATTACAAAAGACTGCACACTGTCATTGATGCTAAAGGGGCAATACACAGTATTAAGAACTAAGGGTATGCAAACTTTTGACCAGGGTCATTTCATTTTTTTCTTTTTTGCCATGTTTTGTTTTATGATTGTGCTTGTGTATAATCCAACCCTAGCTATTCTCAAAGATGTTTGATACAGCGGGCATATGCTTAAGGGAAGCCATTTTTTAAAGAGCAAAGCCTCTGTGGGCACATTTTCATGTCCATGCCAAGGTTCCCAGAATGCAGTGTAATAACTGTATTTCTTGGACATCTGGGCATAAAACAAGTTTTTTAACTTGTTTTAGACATTTAAATGTTAATACAAATGTACTATTTATTTACTGTACTGCTGTACATTGGAGGGCTTCTATCGCTCTTTTGCCCGCCAGAAATTAAATGATTGATATGAAAAAATATATGTATATATATATATATATATATATATATATATATATATATATTTATTTTTATTATTGTATATATTCATGTTTATATTTAAGTTGGCACCAGAGTGGCACCAGAGATGTGTTGGAAAAATAGAGGGGGCCCCAAAATATATTTTTTTCACTGGGGCCCTCAATTCACTAGCCATGTCGTAAGCCATGAGCACCTGTCCCATATCTATTTGAAAAATCTCTATCACATGCCTCCAGTAACGATATCTAATACTGCAGAAGCCCCCCCCCCCCCCCAAAAGGCAGAAAAGTGCCTCCAAGAAGCCTTGATATTCAAGGATTTATTGCTCACATCTGACACAACTGAATGTGTACATTTTACTTGTTACAATGGGGGTCCCTATGGACCTCTATAGTAATCTAAAGTATAACCGTGGGTGGTCAGCCTTATGGCAATTCTTATGAAAGTCATGGAGAGAACCCCATATTCCTTAGTCGAAAAGCAGATAGTAGCAACAGTTATACAGTTTGGAAATTCCATTTATGAAGATGGATGAGTCAATATTAAGATATTGTTGGCCTGGAGGAATGGGGAAGGATGGGGAAGACTAACTTACTATAGATCAAGTGAGTAGCCATCTTCTGTTCAGTTCATGTTAGCATAACACATAAGATACTTGATTAAACCTAGACTCACAAATACCCAGCATGAATGGGAAAACATTATTATTCTCTACTACAGAAGGCCACTCATATTCCTAGAAGTTCATGAACAATCTCTGAACAAGTTAAAAATCTATGGGCAATAATTATTAAACTTTGATTAAGCAGGCCTAAAATATATACTACATTTAACTGATCAACACTTTTCCTCCTCTAGTCTCAAAATGTCAATGTACTTTGACAAACTGGAACATTTGAACATGGCTCAATGAGTTTGAATAGTATCTCACTGGAATGCCAAAAGTGATTGCTCATAGTTTTTTTTTTTTACTTTGACCTGAGAATGTTGATGTCCTAAAGCCTTTAGGGATTATTGTAACCATTCTTTAAAATTACTGTAATTAGATAAGGTTGGGATAAGAAGCTGCTTTAAGAAAATGTCAAGTCATGAGATTGGATCTATCAAGATGCCAAGCTATATTGCCAAAAATTCAATACACTTCAAAGAAGGTATGTGTTTCTTCTCCAAGACTGCAAGCACAATTCTAGCAATATGAAATGAATTACATGTTTATTTAAAATTATGGTATGACAATGTAAACACTTGTAATCTAACTGACAATATCGCATAAAGTAAATGCAGCATGAGAAAACAATCTTTACATTGATATTACGTTAAAGGTTATGTTAAAAGTAGAAAAGCAAGAGAGATTTTATAAGGACTTGAAGAATATAATTGATTTGTCACCAGAATCAGTTTTTCTGTTCTCACAATCTAATAATTCTTGTAACCATTGACAGAGCTTCTGCTGGTGCAGCAGCCGCAAAGCACTGTGGCCCACAATAGTGTAGGGGCCCTCTGCTACTGGCAGTAAATGAGAGAATGGCAGATACTTTATTGAAAAGTGATCTGATTACCATAGGGGTGATCTGACCCTATACATTTATTTTTCACTTTTTAATTGATCCCAATGAGTGGCAAGGGGGGGGGGGCCCAAATTATTTTGCACCGTGCCCTCCATTTACTAGCGCCGCCATTGCTTGTTATGACTTGCTAGCACACAGCCCTTCTAATAATATGACCTTATTAGTTAAAGGGCCACTGTCGTTCTAGTGCTGATGTCAAACAAATCATCACATTGACTCGGCTTCACAATCATGTACACATTCAAAACTGAGTAAATTAAATGTTCCTATGTAGAGAAGCAAGGAATATATTAACACAATAACTATGAATTTACAAGAATTATTAATAGAGACATTTTCTCTACTTCAAGTTTCTTTTGATTACATATCTATGTTGACAGCAAATATTTTAGAAAACTTGATTTGAAAGTATATATGGTTCCTAATGTGCATAGAGGATCTCTTGTCCATTAGGAAAGTTTCTCTGCTCTCTAATCTATATTTAAATGCTGGTCAGTTAACAAAAGCATGTTACAGCAAAATGAATAAATATCCTCAATTATTCATATTGGCATTATCTTTACACAGCATTGGTTTCTAGTAGTACAAGTAAAATAACACTTAATCAAAATCCCATCCATATTTGTCCAACGGAGAACAAAAAAGACAAATCTTGTTTAATAAATCTGCACTGGACTAATTATTTTGTCAAAGTGAAACAGCTAATAAAGTGTATTTTGTACGTGTTTTTTAGTTGATTAGGTTCAAAAAAGAACTTTTCTTCATAACTTAAATCTGTCCTAGAAAAAAAATATATATAAATTGGTTGCATAAATACACAGAAAAAAAGTTGTAAAAATAATAATGTGCCTTTATATAGTGTAACTAATACTTGGTTGTACATGGCCTTATTTTTTATCCAGCTATCCTAATAAATGGATCTGTTATGAAGCAAGATTATGACTTACAGGATTTATTACCAGAAATATTACACAGCTCTTTACAAATTAATCCATTCAGCAGTACATAAAGATGAAGCAAATGTGTGCCCGTAAGTGAGGTCGCAAGTTAATTTGCAATTCAATTGGTGTCTTTTTGTGGGCTCCAAACTGGTTACGAGTTACGGGCTTGAAAACATTGCGATGGTTAAACCCGTAACTTACAGCCTCCTGAAGCCTTTGATCTTTCCCAGCCACAAGAGTTACGATGGCTAAAATCGCGAATCTCTATTCAGTTGCTCAATTACCCCAAGCCCGCAAATGTTTTCACACACGTAAATTACGAATGAAGGAGTAAATCCTATGAGTAGTACAGTAAATGCAAATAAAAAAGCAATACTGCACTGTAAATAATAGGGAAAGTGATGAAAGAGATATATTTTTACACTATGCAAATCTCATGTAAATAATAATGTAAAATAAGCCATTTCAAAGAACTACACTTGAAAATATACTATGTGTTTTTAAAAAGTAATAAAATAAATATAGGACAAATGTATTACTTTATACACAATTATGTTGCAGTGGAGTCTACCATTTTTGGTCCCAAAGATGAGATTCCTGAAGTGTGTGTGGAGATATATAGGGAAAATTGCAGTATAGTGGGAAGGAGGCATATACAACTGCCAGTGCTCTTGTTAGCTTTAATAGAAATCTAATTTGTTCACAAGGACACACTGTGAAGCAGAAGGTGCATATGAAAGTTCACAACATTTATCTATTATCATGTTTTGTTATTCAAAATATAATAAAGTAAAGTTTTTACCACAGTGACCCTTTAAGAAACATATCTGTACCGTACTATATTGTTATGCTGTAGTTTTCCATAGACTACTTTTTGAAGCTGGGGTTAATCATGATATTTTTTAACACTCATAATCGTGTTATATCATCCTCAAGCAGATCATAAATATCAAAGATTGAATATTAATAAATTGTTTTTCATCTCATTACATGGGAGCTTTAATGCTCATTTTCCTGTTCCCGTCCATAATCTTAGAACGCAGTGAAAACACTGTATTTTTACCACCTCTCTGATCTGGGCAACTAATACCTTTGTTGTTATAAACATATTATGCCACTGGATACACACAGGAGTTGTTATCACTTCACTTTGTTTCATATCTTTTAGTCAGGCTAGACTGAATTTTAGTGGATACCCCATAAAACAGAACCGACTAAAGTTGACAAAGACAAAATGAAAGAAAGCAAGAAATATATTAGTTGAAGTACATTTTGAAATCAAGATCTGAACCTAGTGAAAAATATTCAAGACTAGCTCAGAAGTGGAAAACATGTATCTGAAAGTAAAGGACTCAAAGGAGGAATAAGATAAACTCACAAGAAACAAGAAACAAATCAAAGGCCGGAACAGAAAATGAAGCAGAGAGAGCCCAGAGCGTAGAAAGAGAGCACAAGAGAGATGGAAGATTGTTTATGACGGACTATGCAACATACTGCAACAGCCTAAAATGCATATATTTTATTTATTTATTTTAAACGTGCTAGCTTTATTTAAAATGAATAATCATCCAAAACCAGTAATTGTTTAACTAGTTTATATGCAAAATTAAGTTTAGTTATTTTATTTATGTAGTGATCATTAATATATTCAAATTAAATGATGTATAATAGCAATATTCAATATTAAATTAGATTATCAGCTTCTAATTGAGCTCATTGTCTATACCATGATAAGGTCATTAAAGGCATATTTAATTTTTTTCTGGATTATGAATGCATCTGATAGAGGAGAATCGGTAGTGTATGAAAAAAAAATTGCATGAAAAAATACCAAATTAAACTTTATCAAACTCACCCTGAAGCTTGCTAAATTTCTTGAGTTTGCAAGCAGTTGCTTTGCTTTAACACCCCTTCATGTTCCTGCTAAAATTAGCATAAAATTCATAATTCATTTTGGCCAATCACATGTTTGTGCAAGAAGGAATCATGGGATGTGTAGTCTCCCTGTAGAAGGAAGCAGGAGGAGTCAGACACTGATTTGTAGATCTCTCCATTGAGTTGCTGCTGGCTTGAAGGTTAGTAAATGATTCAATCTTTACCCAAATGCAGTGTTTATATTGGATTGTACACTGTGCCTATGTAAGCAGCTCTGGGTGTGGGAAACCAATTTTAATTTTAAATAAAATAAGTCTGTATGACTCAATGTAATGTGTGTGTCTGATATAAGCAGCATGGTAAAAAGGTAAAAAAGGAAAAAGGTAAAAATGGGGAAACGTAGATATACCTTTAGGGGGAGGAGGGTATTGGCTGGTTCCCTGAGAGACAGGTGTAAAGGGCATGCTTTGTTTGGACAAGTCAATGAACATTCATAACCACACAGCAAAAGTGTATTGCTGAGGGAATCCACTTTAACACTGCAAGTATCAGCCAATGGATGGCATGGTGTTGATATAACTTTGTGCCTAAAAAAAATTTGCACTGCCTTCTAGATAAAGCTACCTCCCCTCATTGGCCTTACATAGCGGGAGGAGAACAGCATCAACTGAATCAGATCCTTCAAATTAAGTTTAATATTAAATAATGCTTTTTTAACAATTAAATATGAAGTTTATTAATGATCAATGCTTAATTAAAACCTCAAGCTCTGGTTAATAGGTCATTGCAGTGGTTCTTTAAACTTATTAATAGATTTAATATTTCATTTTGTGGTATGAACCACTTAAGATCTGATAATAAAACAGTTCCTTATTTACTTTTTTATGTGCGTTTTGTTTCTCCTTCTTTCCAACCTCATCTCCAACAACTACATTGAACAATGTGACCTTGTTTGTAGACATACATAACCTACACTCGTATAATTACTTTTTCTCTGTGTTCTTTGACTTGGCTTTGTAATCTCTATTTAAAATTGTTATATTTAAAGATGCACCGAAGCATGATGTTCCTCACCTTCTCTGTGTAAAGATAGAATCATGAAATGTGCAATGCATCTAAGCACAAAGATTTATTATCATAAGTCTCGCTATTTATGTATTGTGTGTACGCTCCTGAATAACTCCTCAGTGATCTTTATGAAAACAAATATGAAACTTGCATATTATATTATATGCTATTATAACACCAAGACACAAAATGGAATATTTAGGCTAGATTTGTGATGCTTCATCAAACTCTACATTTTAAAATGCATTCTACTTAAGCCCTGTTGCAGATAAAGTACTCATTTATAATTTGAATGAAATATTAAATCTGCAGGAAGAACAATTAAATATTGCTCAAGTAAGAAGAGACAAGCAAAGAGGCAGAACATTTTAATTTAAAGAGCACAATTGAATGTGCTAAATAATTAGGAGCATGTTTGAAATGAAATGCATATACAGTAGTCAAGAAATAATAACATGTCAAGATATACTCAAGATTGTCAGTGTTATCAGTGATTCCTTAATCCATTTTTTTAAATATATAGTTCAGTATCTACTATATACTGTATATATATATATATATATATATATATATATATATATATATATATATATATATATATATATATAATTCAATATAGTATATATAGCTCAATAGTTCAAGATAGTATATACAGTACAATATCTACTTAAAGGAGCATTGTAGTGATCATACAACAGAGTTTAATCTGTTTAATTAGCAATAACGTTAATATTTGAATTCAATGAAGATTTTGAAACTTACATGTGAAATGTAGTGTTTTAGACATCACAAGACATTCTGCTCTCCACTCCCAGGTATCAAAGATATGAAAGAGGATTGACACAAGGTAACTATACTAAAAAGGGGTTTAATCTGTTGCCCTACTTTTCTGCAGTAGCTATTGCAGGGAAATCTAGAATGGTCAGAAAAAAAACGAGGACAGCCTCCTCAGCAGATCTTCATTCACCACCTGGATACCTAACAGGTTATGGAGATAAGCATGTTTGTCGGAAAAAGCTATTTTAAATATAGGTTTCAAAAGCTGCACTGATTGTTTTCAAATACTAGTTTAAAGGGCCACTTAATTCAGCACACTTTCGATCACATCACAGTAAAGATCTCCTAAAAGCATGTTGAAATACTTTTAGCATTTTTGAAATACATGGATTTTTCACTGAGATATCAAATCAAATATGTGTTTACTTATATCACTGACTGCCCACAAGAAGACCCTCAACTACAGTTCTGTGTAGTGAGCAAAAGAAAAAAACAGGTTAAACCTCCATCTGTGCAGAGCATGGAATCCTGGACTCACCTAAACAGGTCACTTATGGGTTTACTGGTCAGAGCATTCTGGAGTACAGGGAAAAGCTGCAATCAATCACTGTCTTCACACAGCTCAGCGGTCTTTTTTACTAGTTCAACAGCAAGTAGGCATGAGAGACTACAATATATTAACATACTTAAAACTTTAGATTTTTTTAGATAATGTAAACATACAATCTTGTTCTCTTTCTCACCATGAAGAGCACTTACAGTGAGGTAAATGGCCCTTTAATGATAACCATTAAAAATTAAACCTTTTTGTATGATCACTACAGTGACCCTTTATTAAGAACATGACCTACCCATGTTTCATACATAATATTTAAAGAGAAATGAAAGCAGTCAAAAATAAGTCACAGACAGCACTGCATTATTAAACTCTGTTGATCAGACAATTTAAATATGGTGCATGCGGTGCCACGCAGCAGTGCTTCTTTCACAGACAAGGAATTGGATGTAGCAACAGGTGGTTACATGGCCAGCAGATAGACATATTAGCAGACGGGAACCATGCCAATAAATGTTTCACCCCAGCATGTGTCTTCACAATCGTTTTTCTCCAGCACTCACAAAAATTAAAACGTGACTTTAGATGCACAAACATTATTTGAGCTCAGTGCTTTAAAGTGTGATTAAAGTATATAGTACAGGTGATTCTATAGTAACATATGAAAAGGTTCCCTATATAATCTAAGCTAGAGAAATCATTGTTAGGCACCTGAATATAAAATCATATAATGCTAAATCTCTCAGCTACATCAAATAATCTACATTTAAATGTCTTTCATGTTTCCATTATTGATGTACTGATTTTAGCAGGTGTAAATTATAATAGACTAGCGACTTGCCTGTCAAAAAATTACGGCAATAAGATTGTAAGGCAGGTAATGGTGTTTGGTTGAGACATTGATTTTGTTGGTGTTCCGAGATCCTTCTGCGCTCATTGCGAGGCTCGCGCTGAGCGCCTTTGGTGCTCATTGCGTTGCTGTTGGTTGTTTGTGTGCTAGGAGCAGTGTTGGCGGTCGTTTTTTGGATGCTAATGAAATAATTAATAAATTAATAAATGAATATACTTTACCTATTTTGAATTAATATATGCAGAAGCATTGCGCTGAAGAGCTGAAAATCTCTTTTGATGTTCCTGCAGCATATAGTGTCGGTTTTCACTGTTGTGGAGCTGCTGTGTAAGTGTCAGCAATGTGTGCAGTGTGTATATAAATAGTGTGCGTGCGCGAGGAAAATCCGTTAGGGTAGCTGTGTACTTCCGCATTGTGTAAGTAAGTGTTGTAAAATGGCAGTAAATGTGTATGTGGTACGCATCTGTGGATGATTTAGCGTCCTTGGTAATAGTGTATCTTGGACCTTCGTAGGGCTTTTTCAGAAAATCCGTATGTGCTTGGTGGTGTTTTGCATGTTTAGGGTCCTGTAGCCTCGTTTTCGTTTTTTCAGCAGCCATTTTTTCTCTTGCTTAGGGGATTTTTGTGTGTCTAAACTCTTGAATTTGGTCTTAAATTAAGGTGTAACTTCAGTTGCAGAGGTCCTGGGTGCCCACCCTTGCTGTGGGTAAGGTTTTTATGTATTTGATGTGTGTATTTATTGTGTTTCTATTGTTTTCATGTGCGTGCGGGTCGGACATTAAGGTCGTATTTTTGCGTCCTTGTTAATAGTGTATTTTGGACCTCGTACGGCTTTTTCGGAAAATCCGTATGTGTTTCGTGGTGTTTTGCGTGTTTAGGGTCCTGTAGCCTCATTACTCATTCAGGCACAGTTAACTCACTGAAACAGCCAGACTAAACCAATTTGGCATCAGTTTTTAAAATGAAAACTATGCTTTTTCCCCCCCTCTATCTAATGGCACAGAGCACATATACAGGACTTTTGTGTTTTTTTAAGAAAATCTACTAGAATTGCTTTGTAAATAACATTGTTTGTTATGAATATTTTTTTGCTTTAATACTGTATCAGAAATGTTTTCAAACTATGAATCATTGGATATTTCTTGATATATATATATATATATATATATATATATATATATATATATATAAAATATATAATAAAATAAAATTAGGCATGCTTTTTTTGCTATTGAGCTCATGAGTTACGTATTCCTTAGTCTAATCTCCTTTGAGGAAAATCAAAATAGTAATATCATACCACTCAGTCAGGTGAATTGGAACAAATATAAGGATTATAGGTATATTGCAGTTCATCTTCAATAATAAAGGGCATAACCTTTACACATCAAATTAAAAAATATTTCAAGGACAACAAGTTTGCAGTTACCTAGTTGTCCCTTGGGGTAAAACTAGAGCTGCTAAACTCCAGCATATTCTCAATTGAAAGGTAGTAATTATAATAATTTTACAAACACAAATAATATGTGATTGAAAATGTGTGTCATTAACTATTGGATTATATATATATATATATATATATATATATATATATATATATATATATATATATATATATATATATGTTAGCTCTTATTGTGCAAAATGGAATTTATCCCTAAAAATATTGTTGTAAATTTGTTCTGAAATTTTTTTTTAGCTTTACAGTTTCAGCTGTTATGGTACTCTTCAAAAAATTACATAGAACCCTTTAAATCATCACCGGTGTTTGTCTGTTACTAAATTATTTATCTTTATATTTTAGTCAGAGAACATTGGTATTACTGCCTTGGATTCTTTTTATTGCTGTTGAAAAGAACTTAGCAATGGTGCTAACAATTTTACATCTTTTTCATCATGCTAGTGATCATGATAGTGTTTTCTTTTGTTAATATAAAGTATACAATATTAATAACAGTAACTGAAATTCAGTTGAAATTATTTTAAGCTCAATATTCAAATATTCTCCTATGCATTTTAAATTTTTACAGACCTTAGGAGATCATAGTGAACACCAACAACAGTCCATCCATGTCAGTATTTATTTTCATTTCAAATTTGAGACATGAAGGGTTATCCAGCAACCATTTCAAAAAGGTTTTAGTAACATGTAAATCATTTATATATTTGTTTGGTACTATGCTGAATAAAGTAATTTTCCTGTAGTGCAATGAACAGTAACGTCAGCAAGGTATATATATATATATATATATATATATATATATATATATATATATATATATATATATATATATATTATTTTTATTATTATTATTCTTATCCTTATTTATATCGCGCCAACATATTCCGTAGCGCTGTACAGGGGTTTAGTACATGGCAAAAAAACATACTTAACACCTTATAAAGAATGGAGGGCCCTGTTTTTGAGCTCATAATCAAATGTACATAGTGCTTGTTTCCAAGGCACGGATACACAATTGAAATTTACAATCTAAGGGTATATATATATATAACATCATGAAAGTGTCACATTCTACAATGATTATTATTATGTTTCTGGTTTACAATATGGTACTTCAATGCAAAGCCCATCTCTTTTTATATAGTAGAAATAATAGATAATAGTTAAAAGAAATGTGATTATTTTTTGACGTTGAAGAAAACTGATCTTATTATTTTTCTGAGACTGTTTATATACAGTTTTTTGTGTTTCCTTTGATTTGGAAGATTGTATATGTTGCACTGAGTTATAAGTCTCAGTGTGACGTCTCCTGTATTTCTGCTTTACATGACATCATTCCTGTTAGCTTACATTCCCTACAGGTAATCCATTCTCAACAAGTAATTAAAAGAGAAAATATGTGATACCTTTGCCTTTTTACATTTTTACAAGTAAAATTAAATTCAAAATTAATTATGTTTTCTAACATTATTGTTATGACTAATATCAGATATAATATTTGGGATTTGGAAGTTAGAAGGACTTCTTACAATGGCAGAGCTAGAGAATGGAGGACCCCAGTGCAAACAAAAAATCCTCACCCCCCCCCCCCCTTGTTGGGGGATGTAAAGATGTTTTGGTGCTGTCTTCCCAAAAAGTCACTTGCCAAAGACCCCTTCCCATAAAAGCTCCCTTCCCCAGGACCCTTTCCCATAGCTGTTGCCCCCATATCCTTTGTTCCCCTCTCACAGAACCCATTCCCCCTGTAGTTTGCTTTCTCATGTCTATCATGATAAACATACCCAGAGTGCTGAATTGTTCCACCCTGCCACCTCTTGAAGCACCAGTAGAGCTCTTTTTTAAACAGGCCTGGACCAATTATGGCTAGGCATGATTGCAACAAGGATGCACTGATCCCCACCCAGAGCAGGACCCTAGTGGGTGCATTGTGCCACAGGCAACACTGGTAGCTCTGCCCCTGACTTTCTTATAATTAAGATATTTATTTATGATCAGATATAAAAAATTGTGATCCAGAGATCAAAACGGTAAAATTATTTAAAAAAAAAAACTAAATTTGTATTGAGAACAAATCATGCAAGTTTAGACAGCCTAGATAACACATAATAAAGGTTCAATAATACAGTATTGCATGTATTTAGTATAATACTTAGATATGAGATGCCAGTGTTTTACTTTTTTTAATTAGTATATATTATGAAAATATTTATAGTAACAATTCATTTTACTTTTAGAGAAAGTTCACAGAGGTATTTTTTAATTTTGCAAATTATCAAATATTAAATCACTTCAAAAGAATATATTAAGGCTAAAAAGGCACATCGCATTTATATTCTGTTTGATATTGATATACAACATTCTCTAAATGTAATCAGTGGGATATCGCCTTTCACAGTAGTATTTGCAGACTATGCTCTGGTAATCTCAGAAAGTCACCAAAGCACTAATCAGATCTCAGTTTTCAAAATCATTCGGTTGCACGTAAATGACAGTTGTTTCGGATCTGGTGAATTTCATATATATTTAAAACATTTTAGTCAAATTAAATATTTCACAAAGGTTGTAATGATAAAAATGTGCTAACATAGGGAAAACATTATTAAAAATATTCTTGTAAAATACTTCATAATGTTTTTACAAAAATGAGTATATTAAAATGTCAGATCAAAAGAAAAAAATATCAAGGGTCATACTTTTTACTTAATATCCAATGTGACCCCCACTGTCTTTTCAGATTTAAATCATGCTTTCTTTAGGATGTGTGGCTTATCCACCATCATTATCAAGAAATACAAAATTAAGGGGATATTAAAATAGGGAGGTGGAACTGTGCTGCAGGATAAAACATTAAAATTGTTGCACTGCTGACACATGGGAAGTAGAAGCTGTTAAAGTCCATCCCCACAATTCATAAAATTAAACTCTCTGCTAATTACGCTTAAATGAAATGAACATCACAATGATGTAAATGTGTGCAAATGTTTTAAATATATATATATTTCATTGACAGCTTTTGTTTTGGAAGGTTTGGAAAAATGTAAAGCTTTAATAGACAAAAGAGACTTTCTTAATGATCCTTGTATTTGACCAAAAATATGTAAGAGTCTAATTGATTACAGAATAGTAAAAAAAAAATCAATACATATAGATTTGTCTATGACAGTTTGGGTTTGTAGTTTTCATTTATATGGCATAGCTTTGTAGACATGGCAATGTTTTTACAGATTTTCTTTAGTTTTCTTTCAGTTTTCTAAAAATACATATTAATTAAGAGAGGGTGTTTTACAAGCTGCTAAAATATGACAAAGAGCAACTTACTAATTAGTAATGCTAATAATTAATTAATCCAGCATGTATTTCCCAAATGGGTCTCAAAGCTCTAACAGGGAAAAAGACATACAAACACAATTGGCAGAGGTATTCTAAGCATTCTGGTGTTGTCATATTCAAGCCTAATAAAAGAAAATGGCTCCTTTTACAAACGTTCAAGCACGGGGCTTGCACATGGCAGATAGTTACAGAATTTGGGATTGCTTACACAAAAAAGTAGATAAAGAGATTATAGGGATGTTTAGCTGGTCTTCACTCAAAGTTCTCAGTGAGCAAGTTGGGACACTGAGAGGTGATATACATGTGTAGTCAATAGGGCATGTAATAAGGAGTAAAGTTGAACTTAGTAAATATATCAGCAGGATAAAAATGGAATTAAGAGGTTCTCCAGACATCTCCAACACTATACCTGTTAGTACATTATGCTCTTATATATCTATCTAAGCAACCAAACCCAGATTTGAGGTGTCAGGCAAGCACATGAATTACTTGTGCCTGATTACTTACCATTTGGAAAGTTTCAGGTAAGAGCACACACCACTCTTTTCTCATTGATACATACAACCATATTCATTTTACATATTGCGGTCACGTATGGATATGATATAAATCTCAAGTGTAAATAATGACTAACGTATAGATAACACAATGGAGACATACAGCTAACCAGACAACCTATTGCTAGATAGCAGTAGCAATACTGGATAACTTAATGGATTCTGGTAGTTGTCACATAATGAGATTGAATTTATTTTTATTTAGTTACTGAATATCAGTACAATTAGTATTATTATTCAGGGTGGTGTGACTTCTTGGCTCCATGACTGGAATCGATCCTAGTTTGCAGTAGTGAAAGTGCCAAATCCTACCCACTGGACCACCAAGGAAACGTAACCAGATTTACTTAAGTTCAAAATATTGAACTTCAAATGCTTTGCTAACCAGTTATTAAATAAACAAATGAAACCTTTTTCTGATCATTACAGTGGTCATTAAAATAGCATTGCCAGCAGATTATAATATCTATCTGTGACCTGAGTGCAAATGCTCAACTTAAATAAAATAGGACCCGGCAGAAACTGAATTCTCATACAGTGATTACCTAATCCTCCACAACCTCAGTTAAAAAAACATTGTGATCCAAAATTAAAATTATAAAAATTTATTTATTCATTTGGAAATTTTAAATTAGCAGCACAGGATAAACAAACTGCTGAAATTTGTGTGTAATGCTAATAAATAATACAAAAACTCTAAAGAAAGTTTTTTTTCCTAGCAAAACAACTCAAGACTGTATCAAAATTAATTGACACAAAATTGTAATTTGTCCTCAGAATTTGCAAGTTATTTTTTATATAAATTGCGAAACTGTTTCCCATTGCATTTCATTATAGGTCATCACTTATTCCAATTTATACTAAATTATTGCAGTCGCTTATGTGTCAAATCACATGTGATTAATAATAAATAGTTTTTGGCGCTTATCCTTGATAAAGGTTTATATTATGAGACAAAGGCCCCCATTCAATTGGCCAAATTGTAATTACTGGAGCTCGTAACATAGCCAGTAAAAGTTAATGATATCCAATTGGTCTCTTTTAGCTACCCGCAAATCGATTTGCGGGTTACAGGCTCAAAAATCTTGCGGGTCGTCAAAATCGAAAATCTGACCCATCTCCGCCTTTAAACCAGGTCGCAAAAGTTACAATCGGTAAAAGCACAAGTAGCGATCCAATTACAACAATCCCACAAGGCCACAATTGCCTTCAAACTCGTAAATGGCAAATGTATCACAAATTTCTGCAAGTGATAGATAGGACTCGCAAGCGAGTTAAACACCTATTTGTAACACTGTAAAAGCAAATATAAACACACTACCAGAATTAATTGCAAAACAGTCTCAAGCTTGCAAATCTGCAATAAAAAATAAATACATTTATTTTTTACCTTTTATTTCCATGTTAAATTGATCCCAGAAATCAATACATAGGAGTTAATACATATCAGGCCACCCACATGGACCAGACCAGTTCATTAATTGATTTTTATTGATTTCTAAATCTTGGATAGCGAGTCTGATTGCAGATCGGACTTCTAAACACTAATTGATTGTAGTTTAGACTCCTTGTTTTACTGACTTCACGATGATGGTCTCATTTACTATTGGCTCTGTCTAAATTGTAACTTACGGGCTTGCTTAATTGATCCTGATCATCCCTTTAATTGCGGGGTCGAGTCAATTGAATATAGCCAGAATTGTAACAAATTTCTAACCCGCAGACATGCAGCCTGTATGAAGATAATTATGGGCTTGCAATTAAATGGGGATCCATGTATTAAGCACTATACATTTTGCAATACTGAGTGTACACTACAATTTTTTTTTAGAGCATGATGTGAAATAAGTTATAGGTTTTCTTTTTAGCAGAATAAAACACAGGGTAAATACAATAGTAAAAAAAAAAGATGTAATTTATTGTATTTCAATATTTTAGCTTTCATGAATCATATAAACTATATAACTATTAATAAGATATGACATTACTTGAACTGGGATTTTTTACATATTAAAAATATTGAACATTTAAACCAAATTATGTATAGAACAGGATTAAAAGGATAAAATACTCTTATTGCAGTTCAGAAATTAACTTTACATGGAGTTCAAAATGTCAAGTATAATATGAATCAATTTCTTATTTCACAGGCAGCCACTGTTGCAGAAAGTTAGGAAGAAAACATTGAGCGCCAGCAGCGCTGTGTATTTTTGTGAAAAGTGAGCCTGGGGCATTGTCTGGTATAAACCAATGGTACTGATGTGCAGATGTTTAATGTTTTTACTTAGAAAACATAACTGTACAGCACTGATTTCTCTCAAATATAACATTCACTCGTATCTTCCTGTGGAGATTTTATGTTATGTGAATGAAGTGGATGACCATGACAAAAAGAGAGCAAGGCAGGAAGGAAGTTACTAATAGAGATAGAGGAAGAAGCATGGAAGGGTTAGAGACATTTGGGAAATGCCATATACATGTTTCTTGAGCTATTTGTGTAAATATTTGAACTATATAGAAAAAAATGCTTCTATTTTCTTATGCGCTATAAAAGGCTCTAACTGTCTACAATTCACACAAGAAAAAAAAAGAAAGCTAGGCCCACAGACAGGTTTCTTAATCAAAGTAAACAGTTTCAAATGTAATATCAACAATAAAATAGCAAGTCAAGAAACGCGTAAAGCAGATAATTAAAGAATATTAAATGCAAAAGAAGAAATGAACCTACAGAACCTACTGATATAATAATACATATAAAGTATAGATATTTTATTCTGATTAATGTGGATGAAATTTAGCATATAATAGTACCATAGATAATTTAATTATCAGTATAACAACTCATGATTTATAATGATTAAAAATATATATATATTTTACAAACTAATGGTCCCTTATTGCTATGGGAATCCTTAATGACCCCTGGGGTGGAGCTAGTAGCCTAAGGGTGGACTACTGTCTATCTACCACCAGCCCTACAGTCCACAACCCCCATCTAAAGAGTTTGAGGGCAAAAATTTACAATTTAATACATTTATACAATAAAATAAATAAAAAATATTACAATAAAATAAAATATGTTCATGTAAATAAAATAAAAAAACACCAACAAATAAAGAATTACAATAAAAAAAAAATACCCTTGTAAAAATGTATGGTTAATTAATACTTTACCATCACCGATCCAGCATAATCAACCAAAAGCCTGGATCCTCCCTTCAGCATGGCATATCCATCTTGTTTTGGCCCCTTGAATCCTCTCTTGGAGCTATTGGAAGGGTCATTGTCATCTTGACACTAAACCTTTAGTCCTTCCACCAGGGCCTAAGTCCAACAAAATTCTGCCAACTGGAGACCTGCTTGGGTTAGGTTAAAAGGGGTTGAATGGGTTTGATGAGTCACCCTTGCCCATGTGTGCTGTTAGGGGCTAAGGCGAGCCTCATTAGGGCTTATATATTTGCATTGTTATTAGAGGGAAGGGTACAAAAAAAGTAATATATTTGCAAGCCTTATTTCAAACCCAGTTTAATTTATTAGCTAGTCTCATAATCTATGGGTAACTTTAATGACATTTTTTGTTGAAACTCTGGCAAGGCTTTAGGTTTTTATTATATGTAGGATGTGATTGCCCAGATATTTTTTATGTGTATTTGTCACAAAAATAGCAAAGGTCATGACGTTGAGAACCATTCCTGCATGAGTAGGATATATTTGCTCAAAAGCATAATGTACACACTGTGCAAACAGCATGGGCAAGTGCTAGTCACCCTGAACCTGTACTGCCCCATGTAGTGTAGTTACTATAAACTGCCTGACCAAAGTCAGTTCCTTTTGTCAGGCATGCTACCACTACAAGCCACCACTTTTGTAAAGTAAAAATATCAGCATGATGGCGAGAGTAGAGTGGTGTGCTCTAAATCTAAAGCCAACTAACTCACATTAATCAATACAGTGCATTTCTGTAGCTTTATCAAAGAGCCTCAGAGGAGGTAATAAACATTCAATATATTTACAGGGTACATTTTACACACTTACAGCCTTATTAAATTGCAATTCGGCCAATTGAATAGGGCTCTATTTATGCACACAGCATATTGTTTTTACAGAAGTTTTTTGTTACAGAACTTCTATCCAAAAGCAAGGTCTTCACTAACTAAAAACTTTAAAAAAATAAAAAAATAGCCTGTGTGCTTAAATAGAGCCCCATTCAATTGGCCAAATCGCAATTTAATAAGGCTGTTAGCATCCTACACAAGGAGAAAGTGCAATGTTTTATCCTGATAAAATGTAAAAATGGTATGAGTGATCTATGCAAGATAACAAGTGGAACGTTACTGTGAAGTAACATTTATTACTTGATGTGAACCATCGTTGACTTGAACTATGAGTCTGCTTGATTTAATATAAAGATTTAAATCATTGAACAAATATGGTCTCACTTTACTCACAAAGCTATGATAGGATGTGTTAATCACTTATTATGGTGTAAAATGTCCAGATATGTATAGGAAATGTATTCATACATATAAAAGATGCATTTTAGGTTACAATTAAATATTAAAATCAGTTTTAAGTTAAAAGTAATAAAAAAAAAAAGAAATGCTAATATGTAAATTTTGCACTACAGCCAAGAATGTCTTCTGGCTAAAGCTACACATAAATAAATATCTCTCAGCACCTGCATAATGTTTATAGCCAAAGTAAGGATAGTTATTACCTCAGATAAGGACACAGTATTTGTAATTTGGAGCAACATAATTGAAGGGACTTTGCAAAATTGCAAAGCAAGTGAATGGAATTTACATAATGTATGTACTGAAAACTGCTTAATACAAAATGTTATAAGATATTACCATACTGTAGAATATATCTCATTCAGCAAAATATATTTTTCCAGTGGACAAAAATAAAGTATAAGAATCAGTGTACAGGGACAAAAAAACCTTTATAATGTTAGAACATTTACCATAAAAGTGTATTACATTTATATTACTCCTTAAAGGAACATGGGCCATCACTGTTTTCTTTAAGCATTTTAAAGAGTGTGTTTTAAACATTACAGAAGTTGTTTTTTACATTAAAGATATTAAGTAAAACCTATTTAAATATTTATAGTATTTATACATCAACTAATAGGATATTATCTAACTAACAAGAAATGCAGAGAACATACTTTAGTCAGCAGATCTAATTATTTAGCAAAAGGCAACCCCCCAAGATCAGTTAAATCTGAACAAATTTCATCTCTCTGGTGCAATAAGAAAAATAAACGTTTTCATGTCCAATTAGAGAAAGAAAGGTATATTACATATTAAAAGTAGACAGATGGTGGATCTTACTGCAAAAGATGAACTTGATGGCAGATTCAAAAATAAGTTAAATTAGTGCTTAAATTAAAATGGTTTAAAAGGATTATAGGTCCTTTCCCTCTTTCCCTACACAAAACATTGACAGCAGCAGTGCCGCCACGACCGCTAAATGGAGCTGCCGATTGTTCGACGAGTACTGCACAATGCATATAGGGCGCCCCGACAGAAGAGGCCTTGATCAATGAGAGGTGCACCCGAGGCTCCCTAGGGCCGAGTGCCCCTGCCGAACATAATGATGGCCTCACTGTCGATTCAGCTTCGTCGAGTTGTGCCACGTCGGAGCAGGGAATAATTATTGGCCTTCCCTAAAACCAGCAGGTGCCATCTAGCAGCTACTTGCTGGCACTGCAGCTGTCAGTGCTGGCGATATCAGGCGCTTATACAACGGGATAGATCCAGATTATATTAACTAACATAGAATATATAGGATATTGATTTAGTGAATAATCTCACTGACAGTTTTTAGGGTCTGCATTCATAAAACACCTAAATAGAAAGGAATCATGTTACGGCACCAAAAGCAAATACTTTCTAGATATTCTAAGCTCACTCTCAAGAGGACTCGAGGACATACCAGTTTCTAATTATGATTCAACTGCCTGCCAGTTCTTCTTTACAATGAGAATCCCATGTTGCCATATGTCAGTCAATCATAGTGTTTCATGGATGAAAAACATCCTGGGAAATGATCTATGTTTAGCATGGACTTCTCATTGTGAAGGAGGGCTGGCTGGACTTAAAAAAAAAGTATTTGGCCCTCATTCTTGTGGGGCAATTTTAGGATTAAATCAAAACAAATTTAAAGCTGTTTATGTTTTAGTACACTGATTCCTTTACTTTTTAAATACTTTTGCTTATACATTGGAGAAAACTAAAACACCATTACTGTTTACTCAATTGAATATATTGTGGCTCTGTAATTTCATAAAATGGACCACTTGTCTATTTGAATATTTATATGAAAAGAGATCTGTTTTGTAAGCAGCTTTTTGAATTTCCTGATAATATCTATTATATTTGTTTCAGGATAAAAAAAATGTGAATAAAGTCTATAGCCATTTCAATCTTATGAAAAACGTTTGGAATCAAAGATATGTTTGCAATAACATTTCTAAAGAAAAAATGGTAATACTGCTATAAGGGTAAATTAATTTCCTTAAAAATGTATGCCTAACCTTCCCTGAAGCTACCTTGTAGGGATGACAGCCAAAAGGACTGTATGTTAATCAGTTTTTTGCAGCTGTTTTCACTGGAGTCAAGTATTGTGTGGTCACTGACTACAGGGAAATTAAGTCAGGCTTAACATGTACAGTTTCAGGCTAATAATTGGGGAAGCCTATCAAGACGTATGATTAAAGTAAGAAGTCTGGTTCCTCTACTTGCCATTTATATGAATTTAGTTGCTATATGAAAAATGAATAGAATTATCCCAAATATGGAAACTACTACGATGTCATTATAGAATGCAAGTGTCTTATTTTGTATGAAGACAGTCATAGCGGAGAACATTTACCAAGGAGAGTAAACTGAAAGCATATTGATAAAGTATGATATACCCATATGAAGTGAGAATAAAACTGTTCATTTTTATGATGTGGTAAAAGTAAAAAATAATGAGGCTAGTCTCTAAAATATATCTGGAATATATATACACAATATGCTTGGCACACTGTACATTTATTCCAAAAATAGTCCCTTTTTTCATATACCCATGAACTTTAGGTAGTACTTAATACTGAGCAATTTTGTAGAATGGTTAGTTAAACTCAAAATGAATTGTTTCATCTCTCTGTCTACAATGGAGAGAATTTTTCAACCACTGTAAATTAGTTTATCTGTTTTCAGTAATTCACTATGGGCAGGAACCAACTGTTAAGTAGCAGGATTTACTCCACTGCTAGGATTAGCACAGACCCCGGGGTCAACACCTCTTCTCTCTGTCTCTCCCTTCTCTTGGCACAGGACCTGGGAGTCATGATCAATAATAACACAGACAAGGTAATATTATCAATTATGGCTCAGCTTTTATTGACGTGACAGAGGTTTTTATAGCAATTTGACATATACAAAAGATAGATATTATTTCGAAATATCCTTGTCTATGAAAAAAAAGTTTTTTCACTACATACGTTATATGTGGTTAACATAACGAACCAACCTTGTACTATATTACAATAGTATAAAGGGCTGTAAATACTTTTTTCCAATGATATCGTTTTAACTAAGGTTGTGATTCAAAAGCTATCCACTTGTACATATGCTAAGTGTGTTGAGTGTTAAGAGCACTGTTACAAATTAACCAGTTAGTGATCTCGTTCAAGTGGCATGTTGCAGAATGTTGCCACTGATTGGTTATTATGAGGCAGTACAACCCCTGTACATAGAAGTACACTGTCCTCATGAGCTGCAGTTGGGAAAACCAGTTAGGAACTATTTGTAATATTTTACACATAAAAACAGAGCTTTTAAGTACTTCTTAATAAAATCAAGTAAAGAAATATAGTAGGTATATTATATTCGTAGTAAAATCTAGAAACTGTCCATGTCCCTTTAAGTACTATTTATGAAGATAAATATACTTCATGATCGTACTTTGTGTCTATATTAACCAGGTTTACATTTTTGTTCCTGTTTATTTTGTAATTTTAAGTTTCCAGGTTATATACTAAAATGTACTAGTTTTATTGTAGTACATTCAAGCACATACTTTAAGTACACAATAACAGCAGTAAGCAGGTTATTATTGTTTAGATCTATGGTTGTGTTATGGTAATGTTGTAGTTTTATTTACCTGTGTTATTGTCAGCATCTCTTCAAGGCCAGATGTTCCGTGCATGAATATTTAGATCACATTTTATGTATTGACTTCATGAACCCTTCTTTAAAACTGTTTGTATATCATGTTGTAAATTGACAAGTGTGCTGTATGGTTTTATATTGCAGTAATTACCATCATAATATGTCGACATGTAGAAAAAAAATGTTGTGCTAATAAATATTTATTGGAAAGTAAATCACTGAAAGCAAAGTTTACCGGAATTTTAAATGAATGCCCAGGAATTGTAACAATCTAGAACCTAGCATGCACCTTCATTATTATTTTTTGTATGTTGCTGCTACAAATATTTGTTTAAATAAAATGTGTTTTCCAAATCATACTGAAGACGAATTGACAACTGAAAAAATAAACAAAAAGTGCAAGTTTTCCATCTGTGCATTGTCCTGCTATTCGTTTCCGTAGTCCAATAGATTTTTCCTTTACTTCTTAATTTATTGAACTTATGGTAAGTAATTTAGACCTATGTATAATCTGTCCAATTAATGAAAACAATTGTAATAATCAGATCAGACAACAAGATACTTTCTTTCTCTCTCAATCTATATATAAGGTATGATATCAATCCCAAACTATTAGGTTTAGACAATAACTTGTAAAAGTGTTAAGGTATTGTTGGTAAAGTATTTGTGACCAAGGGCTTCAATCAAATGCGATTTGGCCAAATGAATAGGGCTCTAAGCACAGAGCATATTTTTTTTTTACAGAAGTTTTTAGCTAGTGAAGACCTTGCTTTTGGATAGAAGTTTACTAACTAAAAAGTTCTGTAAAAAAATATGCTCTGTGCTTATATAGAGCCCTATTCAATTGGAAGAATTGCAAATTGAATGAGGCCCCAAGTCTACTAAACCACAGAACAATGGAATTATTGTTTTAGTTCGTGTACTTGATACTGTGCGTTATGAAATGATTCTCTTTGTTTGTTCCTTGCTTGATTTTCCACCCCTGACACTTTGGTACAGGTGGTAAAAAGGATTGCAAGTGGAGGAGTCCATGAGGTACTGAATAACTAATCAAACTATTAATTATATATATATATTTTAAATAATGTTTTCATTTAGTCAGTGTTATAGATGCTCATAATGATTCTATTTGTACTCAACATTAGCAGACTAGACGTACTAAGGGTCACGATTTTGACAACTCTTCCAGAAACCTTCCATTCCTGATCTAAATAATTAAAAAGTTTATTTAAAGCTATGTAAAGATTTACTATTCCATCTATGTAGTATATAAGTGCAGAATGGTATATTGATCTTATAGAAAGGCATTGCTAGACAACTCCAGTTCTGAAGACCAGCAGCCATTCTAATTATTTTTCTTATCCATCTCCTGGCTCAGTCACTGTAGGCCCATTAAAGAAAAATCTATTTAAAGGGCTCCTATTAAAAGGATTTTCCATACTGTGTTTACTTTGAGTGCACCAGATAAATATTTTGATAAACATGCTGCTAAAGAGATCCCTCAACAAATTTAAAGGGCATGTTAGCAGTTCTAATGGCTAATCACTTTTCTCTAATGTGGCCCGGGACCTTGATGATTCTTGTCCATAGTATTCTGTGAAAATGGGGTTGTATGGCAAAATATTGACACTAAATTGAATATTTCGAGTTGATAATACTGTACTCAACAAATTACTAGCTTAGGCAGTAACAGAGAATCAACTATTTTGACAGATATGAACAAGTAGGCTCATCTAGTCTGTCCACTTTGGCTAAAGTAGTGAATGGTCGTCATTTACCCCTTTATTACTTACAACAGGTATAGGGATTTTTCATTTCTAAAGCCCTGAGCCACATTTCAAATGAATACTATTTAATTTGATACGCAGTTTTACAATGTCATATGTTGGTGTCCCTTTAATTGAAAAATGATGGTTATATTTATTGACTGTAAATCAATTTCTTCATTATCCTGTTTCTTAAAATATCTAATTTTGCCTCATTACTGATAGAAGGAAATAGCATTTTTGTTCCAGGATTTGTCACGTTGACAGAAAAGCAACAGATGGAAGATAGGATAAGAGTCCCCATGAAAGAATTATTTGTTTCCCAATTGACATAAACGTATTGATAAAACGCCACTTAACAGAGTGTGAATTCCACCAAGATAGTGGTTTAGTAATTATTGCTCATTGTAAAATAATTGTAATCTTTTTTTCTACAAAAATGCTGGCATCAGTGACAAGAAGACATTAAATAATTGTACGTGTGAATAATTATGTAAAAGCTACCAAAAAATAATATAATAACATTTTAGTAATATAACTATAGTGATTTGAAATTTGGCTAAATGTATGTTTTCTAATAGAGTAAAAATAATACAAATAAACCTATTTTTTACAAAAAAATAAATAAATATGATTAAAATAGAAAATATCTAGTACCGTAAAAATAAGACATAAATGTATATAATTATTAAAAGCCTCCAGCCATAAAGCGGTGGTAAAATAAATTTTCTGCTATATGTTTGTTCTAGTTTGCTAGAGGGGATCTTTGAACTATGATCCGCACATAAGATATTTTCTGCCTGAACACAACTACCAAATAAGCGTGTTCATTTATTTCATTGTTTAAAAAGGTTGACGACCCAACACTACTTCATTCTGTGGCTTGATTTGGGATCCAGTCAATCATCCTCACTCTCCAAAAAGCAGTTTTGGCAGAAAGAGTACAATACAATTACATCAATTTAGTCTAAACTAAAGCTCACTATTGGGAGGCTGAATCAGTTCAAAGTGAAATCTAACTATTTATATAATGTCTGTGTGCATATATATATATATATATATATATATATATATATATATATATATATATACACACATATATATTTATGAATAATCAGAGTATTGCAGTATGTAATGATACCATGTATTATTTGACAAACATAATAGTACAGTGCAATATTCTGATTATTCATCTAGATTACTGGACACTCACGGCTACCTCAATCGTCACACAAAGGCTTTGCGCTTTAATCCAATACTATTTCAAACATGGCTCCTTTTTCAAAATATGACCGCTGTATTATACAGTTTGAAGCATAGCCGAGTATGGATTATACACATGCCAGTGATCCCACCCATGTACAGCTTTTTCAAGTTACTGCCGCTCATCAGCGTGGGGTTGGTTCCTATCTTATTTAGTAGATTTTGTTGCCAGGTAGTTTACCACAAAAATAATTTAATTTATGGTGTGCAAAAGAGCGATAGAAGCCCTCCACCATACACTAGTACAGTAAATAAATAGATTGTGTTCACATTTGAACATCTAAAATAATGCATTACATTCTGGGAATCTGGGAGGGGACATGCAAATAAACACTCAATGCATTTTCATTTTTTAATCCAAATACCACTTTATATATTGATACATATACAAACACACACAGATAGATAGATAGATAGATAGATAGATAGATAGAAATCAGAAACGCAATGAAAACATGTAATGAGACTCTGAACTCATGTATACTGTATGGTCCTGAACCATCATGTAGTACAGTTAAAATCAAGTGCAAAATGTTTAAACTATTTTAATTTGAAGCTCTTTTCACTGTTTTATAATTGAGGGGTGCAAAAAGCTAACACTGCAGTATACTTTATCTATCTTGAGTCTTAGTAGGCGTCAGCTGTACAACAGGATTTACTGAGATTATGGTAACAAGATGGTTTTGAAAAGAGCATAAATTACAAGCTTCCGATAAATGCATATGTACTATCTTAACCACAACAATACATGTTATATTGTTCTCTTTGAGATTGAAATATCTAAAGAATTTTTTTGTGGGAGCAGCAAAGAGCGAGTTTCAATTTGCAGGGTGCTTGTACTTTTTGGTCCTTGCAGAACTCCACACAACTATTACCTAGAACTATTTGATGATTAACTGGTTTATATAAAAAAAAACTCTTACAAAATAGGAAATGCGCATCAATTTTAGAAGCTAAAAATATTCATTTAGTTTTCAGTTCTCTGTTGATGTAAAACAGTAATCATAAAATTTCATGGCAACCATCTTTCACATTCACTTTGTTGTTCAGTGTTCAGAATGAACTAAATCTATGCAAATTATTTTATCATAATATCTTAATGTGAAAATATGTAAATGTAACTTTCAATTGCAGTAATTCATTGCTTCCAATTGTTTTATATATATATATATATATTAATTCAAAGTTGAAGATGTATCAAATAGCTCATTATCAATTCATAATTGAATACATTTGGTTTTAGGCAACAAAAAATAGCAGTATAAATGTAATTGTGAAAAACCTATAGGAAATATGTTCTCTCACCTGGATGCCTTTGGTAAGATAATTAATTTGAACGCCACTGAATGTTAATAAACAGAGGTGTTTAAAGATGTGTTTAAATGAGCTTGCTTCTATTTCAAGCAAAAACTTCAAAAATAATGTTTAAAGCAGCTCTTGACTTTTTGATAAAATATGCCTACATTGAGAAATATGGCAATTATTAGAAATATAATAAAACAGCCCTTCATTATAAAACAATGTATAATGTAACTCTGTTAATCTGAATTATTACAAAATTACAAGATAATAATTCACCATTTTTTTCTGGTTAAAGGGGGCATCATAATCAAGATCAATATATATATATATATATATATATATATATATATATATATATATATATATATATATATATATATAGCATTACCAATAAAGGTTAATATGTATACAGTATTTATCGTTTCTGATTTCTATCTATCTATCTATCTATCTATATATATATATATATATTTTTTTTTTTTATATATATATGTATATATTTTTTTTAGATATATATAAAACTTTATACAATAAAGAAAAGAGGTCCCTGTGCTGCACTCTGATGAAGCAGTGAACTTTACAGTTGTTACAAAAAATGTCTTACAACATCCCTTGTAACCAAGTACCAAACACAGAGAAATGTTGGCCATAATGAAACTATGTTTTACTTGGGAACAAGGGAAGTAGAGTTGAAACAACGGTTCAGTAGACAATTGATTTTGGCTCAGTATAATATTTTATTTATAATTTCGGAACATTGTTTTTACAATCTTTGTATATATGCACAGAAAAACAAATAAACAGAAATTCCTTAAGGCAGACATATACTTTACCAAGTCCTTTAAGGTATAACAGCGTGCTTAAGTGTTGTTTCTACAACTGTAAACAAAAATGCTAAGCAGGCATTTAGAAATTTAGACAAAAGTATTGCTAATTGGTACTTTTGTATAGAGCTGTATACTTATTTAAAACAACCTATAAACTAAATTGTGACATAATAGCACAGTATACCTTATCAGTGTAAGTTTTAAATAAAATATTGCATTAATTATACATTTCTTATTACAGAGTGGAAACGTTGAGCAAGTTAAGGAGATTCATCTGCCTTGGCTGCTACACATTGTAAAAGATTTTAATACATCTATTTGTTTTTTTATATATACTGGTGGTCCCCAGGTTAAGGACGAGATACGTTGCTGAGAATGTTTTTAAACCAGATTTGTATGTAAATCAGATCCCTGATGAATAATAATAATAATAATAATAACAATACTATAATGTGAAAATAATAATACAGTGTAATACTGTAGTAATAATATCCCTATACTGTAATAATAAGTTACAGAAACTATTGCGCTCTTTGTTTTAATTCAAATAAACAGAACATAAAACAAACTTATACAAAAAGCATTGAGAGCCCATTCTTAAGTACGGAATGTTTACCTACAGTCTCTATGTAACTAACATTAAGGCGAAAAAACACAATTTTAGTGGCCCCTTTAAGGGTATAAATGGACTTACTTTTTAAAGACCAGAGAGGTCTAAATAACTTTTTTATAGGGCAAAGTTATATAGGGAGCAGAAATGAAGAGTCAAGAAGAGGGGGGATTTAGAGTACATTATGAAGTATATACGGCAAAATATTTTTAAATCTTTGTAATAGTAAAAGTCACAGGAAGCCAAACTGGCTCTGAAGGAAAGTGGCAACAGAATGAGAATAAAAACAGAGATGGGGCATTATTAGGAAGCACATAATTAGAGGCGTCACCGTTGAAGCACAGGGAAAGTAGGGGAACAAAGGCAAAACATTACAAGATACAGAAGAAACAACATTACTCCTAAAGCAAGCAGACTAACTGGTACTGAATGACAAATAGATGTAGAAGTATATTCTCATAATTATTTGAGAAAATAAATCCTCACTCATGTAACTACACTACCTTTGCCAAATAATTGGTTAACACAGGAAGTAATCCAAAAAAAGTTGGAAAAAATAAATGTTAATAAAGCCCCGGGTCCTGATGGAATACATCCAAGGGTACTAAGGAAACTGGGTTCTGTAATAGCCAAACCATTATATTTAATTTTTCAAGATTCACTCAACACAGGGTCTCTACCAGATGACTGGAGAAAAGCTGATGTGATACCTATATTTAAAAAGGGAGCAAGAGCAAATCTGGGGAATTATAGCCTCACTTCTGTAGTGGGGAAGCTTTTAGAAGGGTTGATAAGGGATAATATACAAGAATATGTCTATTTGAACAGGATTATAAGTAGGAGTCAACATGGATTTATGAGGGATAGGTCATGTCAAACAAATCTAATTAGTTTCTATGAGGTATGAGGAGGTTAGTAGGAACCTGGATCAAGGCAACTCAGTGGATGTAGTCTTTTTGGATTTTGCAAAGGCATGGGAGACTATTGGGCAAACTAAGGGATACAGGAATGGCAGTAAATATTTGCTCATGGATTGAGAGCTGGCTAAAAGACAGGAAGCAAAGGGTTGTTGTAAATGGAACATACTCCAATTGGACTAATGTGGTTAGTGGGGTTCCTCAGGGTTCAGTATTAGGTCCTCTCCTTTTTAACATATTTATTAATGACTTAGAGGTAGGATTGGAGTGTGGGGTCTCCATTTTCGCTGATGACACAAAGTTGTGCAAGGTAATTAAATCAGATAATGATGAAGAAGGGTATAGAAGCCAGGAAAGCAAATATAATTCTGCCACTATACAAATCTCTAGTACGCCCTCATTTGGAATATGGAGTACAATTTTGGGCACCACTTCATAAAAAGGATATTTTAGAGCTGGAAAAGGTACAGAGAAGGGCAACAAAACTAATAAGGGGAATGGAGGGGCTAAGTTATGAAGAAAGACTAACCAAATTAAACTTATTTTAATTCTAGAAAAAAGGCGTCTAAGAGGAGATATGATTGCCTTATATAAATACATCCAGGGTCAGTATAAAGATTTGTCAGGGGAGCTTTTTGTGCGACGAGGTTTTCAACTTACAAGAGGACATCCCTTGAGGTTAGAAGTAAAAAGATTCCACCTCAAAGAAAGAAAAGGGTTCTTCACAGTAAGGGGGGTTAATCTGTTGAATTCTTTACCAGAGGAGATGGTGACAGCGGATTCGATAGATAACTTTGAAAGGGGACTAGATTTATTTCTAATTAAAAAGGGAATTCAGGGTTATCAGGGATAATTAGAGAGACAGTATTGATCCAAATTTTTTACATTTCCCTTTGAGACAATTGTCTCGCTTGTGTTTTTTGTTTTGTTTTTCTATTTGCCTTTCTCTGGACTAATTAATAATTAAAAAAAAAGAAAAAAAAAACTTTAAATAATTGATTAATAATTAATTAACAACTAATGAATTAATAGTTAATCCGCATATTGCAGATCAGAGGAGATCTTAAAAGGTTGTACTTGATTGACTGAAAATCATTTTTCAACCATAAATACTATGGGCCTCATTCTATTATCGGCCATAAAACGGCCGCAAAGCTGCCATTACGGCCCCGTGTAGAGCTACCTTTACCTTGCAATTCAAATAGACGGCGCCGCAAGGATATCCCCCTTACGGCCGGCCGCATAGCATGCAATCGGCCGCAAGGTCTGAAAACTTTAAAAGCAAATATAAATTCAAGATGGCACTGTAAAGCTCTGTAAATGCTAGGGATCATAATGGGGGCCATGAGGATTAATAGCAACCCCCTCTCAAGCTTTCACATCAGCCCAAATCCGATATTTCATTAACGGTTTATTTTCCGTCCCGCAGCCTGGGCAGGTCTGAGGTGCTCCAAGCCCTCGGGACTTTGTCCACGGATATTTGACATGAATTAAAATAAAAATTATTTTCGGATTTGAGTGTAGGGGAATGTTGTGCTATGAATGCTAACACCTACAATCACTTTATCGTCTCATCAGAGTGCAGGATGGCTTTATTATGTGCCTAATTGTGTGCTTGCGGGACCTTTTTGGTGCAAGTAAGCTGCGGCTTGTTTTTAGCCTTGCCGACAGGGTTCCCGGAGCAATTGAATAGCAACCAGGGTTTTCTTGCGGCCGAAACTCATGCGGCCGTTTAAGATCAAAGGCTTTCCTGCGGCGCGTGCAGCAAGGGATAACAATGCGCCGGCCGCAAGCCTGCCGGAGCCCCCGGCCGGAAGGGAATAGAATAGGCAAATAGCCTGCGGCCGGTCCTTGTGGCCCCGCATCTCCTATGGCCGATAATAGAATGAGGCTCTATGTAACTATGTAACTATTTAACCCTTTCAAAAAAATACTAAACATTTTGGGAGTAGTGAGAATCACACAATGCAACCCATTAGTCTTAAAACCAACCCATTCTCACCATTATAGTCTTATGCCTTAAAACAAGATCCACCAACTCCACACATTCAAATGTACAAGAGCTTTTTTTCACCACTTGATTTTCCTTATTGGCATCATATTAACACTGTTGACTCCAACATATCTCATCGCTTTTACTATACATTTGTAGATTATAATTTCAAATTGATGCCAAGAACTGCTTATTTTACATTTTGTCTTTACAACTGATGTTATAAAAACAAGGCAAATCAGAGATGAAAGATCAAACAAAAAAAAAAGTATGCCCCCATAAAACCACAACTATGCAATTAAAAGGAAAAAAAAGACTCACACGGAGTGAGGAAATTCCACAGTGTAAATTATTATAAAATGGCATAGATTTGCTCCGATTTGCTGAAAAGTGTTATAACTCAAACATGGAGTAGTAAGTGGAAAACCAGACATAATCCATTGTGTTTGAATGCATATTTAATCTTTTCTGACTATGCCTCTTCACTTAAAGAACCATGGAAGGAATTTTTGTTCTCTGTTGCATCTGAAACAGGGCATTTGATAATGTTAAACAGTGTCAACCTTATTAAATTGCGATTCGGCCAATTAAATAGGGCTCTATATAAGCACAGAGCATATTTTTTTACACAAGTTTTTAGTTAGTGAACTTCTATTCAAAAGAAAGTTCTTCACTAACTAAAAACTTCTGTGAACAAATATGCTATGTGCTTATATAGAGCCCTATTCAATTGGCCGAATCGCAATTTAATAAGGCTGTGTGTTTTTAATTTTTCTGAAAAATTAAGCTCCTGGTGTAGAAAATACTGTTGTGAATGTATAACTGTCTTTGGGGCTTTGTCCAGTATATCTGTATGAATCATATGGTATGGCAATGAGATCTACATTCGTCCATGCTCTAGTTCGTTTCTGTTAGTTTCTGTTAGTTTATTTTCCATGAAACACTTGCTCTTTTAAATATATGATAAACAATCTGCATTCCATGCCTTTTTAAAATAAATTTATGTTTAGTAAGAACGTACCCTTTAATAAATATTGAAAATAGCTTTGTTATTATCCTAGAATTTCTTTAATTATTTTACTGGTTTTGTCCCTAATACTTTTACTGTAAAATAAAAATTGTTCATATTTTCCCAAAAGGTATTCCAGCTTCAAATCATACCCTCTTGTTTAGATATTCCTCTTTTACACAAACGTACATCTCTACAAACTTTAGTAAATCCCTTCCGTACACATTATATTTATTAAGTAAAAAACTTTCTTCTTCATGTGACTTCAGTTGGTCCTCTAAAAGGTATCTCCTATAACTAGCTAAAGTAATTGCAATATATGTTGCCATATTTTATTATCAGTGTTACTGCAGAATACACTTCCTAACCCTTTTAGGCATATGGGTTGTAAAGTGCCTTATAATAAAGTTTTATGGCAGAGCTTCACTTAATAAGCATATGCCCTCAGATAAAAGCATTACATTGTAATGTGTTATGTATATTTTAAAGAATTGTTTATACTGTAGTTTTATTGGAATATAATTTAAAAGACAGTAAAAAAAGAAAAAAAAAATATTTTATACAAGGTGCTACACGCCTGAGTCCTTTAACTTTATTGTAACTCCAGTTTATGTTAGTAATTGAGAATATATCTTTATGGAATGACGGGAATTTGTTATAATTAGAAAACTTACCATTTTGTATAACCACGAGCAGTTTGTTTCCATGGAAATTCTTACCACCTACACAATGTTCTAAGACGAAAAGTAAAATAATATAAAAAAGGATTTTATTCTCTTACAGCTTTCATCTCAATTTACTCTACATTACAGCATATAAACATTTTTAAAGCGTATGCAAGGGTAGTGAAAATGGCTGATTCAACATTTCTGTAATGTAATTTTTAAGAAAAAAATGTGATATGCAGGTAATAGCATTTTCCGCTGTATTTTTGAACATATGAAGAAAACAGACTTTCTGTACGTAAACTTGCACAAAGATATCATAAAGGTCTTGCAAGTTGATCTTTACCTTATTTCTCACTGTCGATGTCCAAATAAAATATGAATAAGAAATAGACATAGCATGATTTCAAAGTATTACTGATAACATTATATTTCAAATGATTTACTTATTTCAAGAGATGTGTGGTGATTTAGGCTCACTCAAACTGTGGCAATTAAAGGGCCCCTAGAGTGCTCAAACAATTAAATTATTTTTTTCTAATTTGTATTGATTTTACTGCTAATAAGATACAATCAAGAATTTTGAAGGAAATTCATTCCATATATCTTTTGAAACTTATATTTGAAATTAGCATTGTAACTGCTACCAGATGTATCCGCCCACTCCAAACTAGAGTATGTTTGCATGTTAAAACCACCACAGAGATTACAGGAAGATTAACAGTCAGGACTATAGCTAAAGGTTCCCATTAGGACAGTCCCCTGGGCAGACCCCACACCACCTGGACACATATTCCATAATAATCCTGTGACGATGTAAAAGTAGGGGCTATACAAGCCCAGAGCCAGCTGCTATAGACTACACGTTATCAACCAACAAGGACCGTTGGGTTCTTTGAAATTTCGGCACCAGCACCCTGATATATGGCTTCTGTATGAGTCAGAGTCTCTTCATCAGGAATCAGGACTTCCAGGAGTCACAGTAACCTTCCTGTGGTAGTGACCAGAACAGGTTACTTAGAGGATGGAGATAGGTTCAGTATCACAGCCACCCAGGAGAACAGGAACAAAATAAAGAGACCATATGATTTCTATATGTCTCTGAGTGAACTGATTTTTTTTTTTTTTTAAATGACATCAGTATTTATAAGGGATAGATACAGAGGGGGTGTACACAATGTAAAAATAAGAGGGTGTGGCAGACAAACACAAGAGAAAAACTCCACATGGGGTCTAACAGTAGTTTCCTGAGATTAATAGGTTTAATTTCCAATACACATCCTGCCGTCTCTAGCACATATCAGATGGGATTAACTTTATTTATTAACAATGGACCAGAACAGATAACAGTACAATAGAGGTATCTGTTCACTGCAGACTCAACACACCCTGTTTTAATTCCATCATGATCACTCAGTCACAGTTTAAACATAACATAGAATACACTAATATTAAATTTGGGTGTGTATGCAGATAATCCATTGCTGGAGCCAAGCAGTCTGTGCTCAATGGCCCAACACCCAGGCAGAGAAAAAGGGGACAAATCCAATTTAATACATGGAGCCAGACTGCTCCCAAGCAGACAGAAATATGTTTGCACAACACGTTTATTGCCATATTATAATTATGCATATACATGCAAACAGGGAGAACCCTATTGCAATTGGCGAAAACCAACCCTGTGATGGGTCGAGGTGAAGAGCTTATTTAATAGGCAGAGAGAGGGATTGGAGCTTGTTCTGATGGGTCATTTCTCTGAGCTATTTCTGACACTTTCACTCTCCAGCAGAAATTTCTGCCCTTCCTTATATTTTCTCTAAGATATTTCACTATGTCTGTCAATATCAAATTTCTATCCTTTCTTTCCTAAAAAGTAAAGAACAAAAGTGATTACTTCATACTATCTCAAGGAGTGCTATACTGAGACAGGGTATTACTCTGCAATACTATACTAGAGTTAAAATAGTACAATAACTGCAATCATTCTGTAACATTTTTTTAAATGTTATAGACTAATTAATACCTTCATTCCGGACGGTAGGTGTTAATCAATATATTTCAATCAGTGTCAATTTTCCCTAAAACAGACTGATTGATTTCATTAAATAATATAAGCATTTCACTCTGTTACAAAACCAATTATTAAAGACACCTATACATAAAATCTGCTTATTATTTCTCAACATATATCTTCTTTTATAATGCAATCAACAAAGCTGTTTTCTACTAGGGTCCATTCTATCAAAAAAAGACTGATTGCTTTGATAAATTGATAAATTAAATGTCAGTCAGTATGCTGTCTGCCATATACCTGATTTTGCTATTTACTGCTTTCATAGAGTAACATACTATATCACTGAATATTAATACCAAATATATTGTATGGAATAGACATCTGCTTGTTTTTTCAAGTGTGATAAGACCTTATACACTTCTTATCATTTCTGTATTGAACTAATCAAATAAAGACTGTTTTCAAATAGATTATTATCCAAGCTTGAGAAGATTTTATACACTGCTTATTGATTACTATATTGAACTAAAAAAATATAGAAAGTTTTAAAATAGATTGTTATCCAATAATTTATAAGGATTGTAATAAACCTTTCATTGGTCTTATATTGTAATATATCTAAAAATCAAAGCTTACAAGTTTAAATACGTCAAATAGTTTATTCTTGATTTTACTATGGTTCCAATAAACGCTATTCTGCATAAAGCGTATACTTATAAATTGATAATTGAACTCAAGAATCTATATTTATCTATACAGTTGAATATTTGTGTCATGTCAAATTACATGACAAGGTGGTCCAACAGGTGCTCGCTGGGATTCAAGTCCGAGGAATTTAGAGGCATGGGAAGTACTTGGAAATCTTTGTCGTGCTCTACAATCATTCCAGGACAATTCTGTACATATCACATGTTGTATTGTCCTGCTGGAAGATGCCAGGGAAGACAGTCAACGTTTATGGGTGTACAGGATCTGCAAGGATGGATAGATAACCCAATCCGTTGAGAGTGTCTTCAAGAGGTATGAGTGGATCCAGACAATGCCAAGAAACTATTTCCCATATCATAATGCTGCCACCACCAGCTTGTTTTCTTCCAAGAATGGTTGCAGAGTATTTGTTCTTGGAGGTTTCGTGCCTGACACACCAACTTCCTCCAGTCGATGGAGCAGAAAACATGACTCATCAGAGAAGGCAACCCATTGCCAATCAGAAGAGGTCTAATTTTGGTACCCTATTCAGCATGCGTGCAGTGACCAGCCATTTGCTTCAGAGCCCCATACGCATGAACTGTTTGCTGAACTGTTATTTTAGACACACCTCTGGTAGCCCCCTGCTAAGATTGGACAGTGAGTTGCTCAGCTGTAACGTGTTGGTTGCCCCTCTCACACCTTTGCAGCGGCATTCACCTCTGACATAAATGGCACTTGGTGCTCCACAGTTTCCATGAAGTTTATACACAATAGTGCCATTTGTCCAGTCACAGGACACTTTAACCACAGCAGGATGTAAATAAGTCCCAAATTGCACCGTTTCAAAAATACTGCCACCCTTGGCCAGAACGCCAATGATCATTCCATTTTCAATGTCAGAAAAATCTCACATTTTACCCATGTCAGTGATGGTTGATATGTTTGTAGAATGCCTACATGTCACCTTATATACTAAACAAGCCAGCTCATGACATGTGCCATATTTCATTGACTACGCACGACTGACGTCAAAATGTGACTTGCCCCTGTAATATACCTATGTATCTATTTACTTTTATGTACTTTATTTTATAAAGAATTGCTTCAAAGCTCTGTTTTTTTTTCTGCCTAAAATCATACAGACAATTCCTGCTTTGGTCAATCCCTTGTAGCTCATGCAGCTCATAAAGGCACAGACTCTGAAGTGCAGTGTTTCAAATTAGCCAATCTGTAAACATCTACGTAAACATTCTACTAGATGCTGCTGAGAGATGATCACTGATTGGCTAGTATGAGAGGCTGGACAGCAAGTAGAGCAAAATCTGTCTTCATGAGCTATAGAGGAATACAAAAAAGGTAATATTAGTATGCCGTAGACAGAAACAAACAGAGCTTATAAGCACTTCTTAATAAAATAAAGTGCATAAAAGTAAAAAGATACATAATTATGTTATATTCCTAGTGAAACGCAGAACTCTTCCAAGTCCCTTTATGTTTTAAAAGCCACATTAGATGTTGTTCTTCAGATATTGATTGCAATCTGATTGCAAGTTACCCTGAATAGGGGTTATAAGCAATCTGATTGCAAGTTACCCTGAATAGGGGTTATAAGCAATTAGGGGCTCTATATACTGTAGCTGCCCTTTGGAGTTAAAGCTGCAGCTTCCACGTCTAGGGAGTTGTGATGACTTATAGCTGCATTGGGTTACTATATATTTTTTTTAACGAAAACCTCTGGCATATAAAACCACTACACACAATACATTCACTATCCCATATGTAGCTGTAGAGTGTGTCTTGCTATCAATGTGACTGGTCTATGTGAAGTGACAGTGTTCATGCACTTTAATGCTGCTCTTGGAATCCATGCTTACGAATGGAAAACAGTTTTAGTGGAGTTGATACCTTCAATGGCAAACTGAATAAGACTAGATTGCAAGCTTTTATGGTTATTATAACCCATTCATCAAAAAAAAAAAATCTTTGATGAAGGGATTATAATAACCGTGAAAGTTTGCAATCCAGTCCTATTCAGTTAGCCATTAATAGGTATCATCTCCACCAAAATGGTTTTCTGTTGTTCTGTGGCTAACATAGTGCTACACTTTATCTACATCGTATGTGCGTTTGAGTGCGTGGTTCTGATGTTAAGGACAATGACACAAATGCAAATCGGATCGTAAACTGTATACAATATGAGTGTCCATTTCAGTAACAACAACTGTATAAAACATAGGTAAAAGTAATTTTAAAAATGAGGATTGAATACATCCTTCAAATATTTGTCTTGTTATACATTGCAGTTGTCCCTAAAGTTCACATGCTATATATTAAGGGGATGTTAAGGTGATTGTATAATTTAGGACAGCGAAAAGAAAATGGCACAGTTTTTGAAATACCGTATATCATTTGTTTGTGTCAACCAAATATGAACTAGCTATTTTATTAATCTGAGATGACTAATATAAGGAAATATATGTTCAAAAGCACAACATACGTACTATGAGGTATGACATATAATACACTATGTGGCCTCGCTCATTTCATGTATGAACATAAGCATATGAAAGGTGGATATCAGGTGATAAAAAAAAGATCAACATACTTTATAAGAGTAAGTCTGTTTTATGTGCAAGAATGCTAGAATGGCATTTAACATGAATAAAGGAATGGGTTAAATCAGTTTCTTTAGAAGAACCTCAAGGTACTAGTCAGCATGGGTTTACAATCTTTCCCAAAACCTTTAAACTTTAATTCTTTTGTATTATATTTGCTGGAATTCTGTACACAGAATAGTAACAAAAGATTACACACCATTGGGGGCTTCCTTTGCTGTGTCTGTGTCTTCTAGAACAGATGTTTTCTTTTGAAATCATAAAAGGATGGGAGCTGAAACAGCAAGCACTACATTCTTTTTTTCCTCCATGAACATTGTACAATATGGAAAATCCAAATGCTTCATGTCTGCCCTTATTTCAGTAGTGTATACTAGTAGTAAATAGTGTATAGTAATAGTAATCTATTGTAATTACTATGTAATAATTAGTGATTGATTGCAATCTATTACAGCTCCCTTTAAAGTATTCATCAAAACTATCCGAACGTTATCTGTAATGCTCACAAAACCACCGCGCCTACTTTTTTCTAACTTGCTGTACTGGATGCAATTGCTTATGTACCAACATCACTATGCACAGTAATTGTTAACTTGCAGGAGCAACTTAATATGTTTTATTGCTATTGTAGATCTAGCTAAAAATATTACGGTAATTCCATATGGCTAATTTTAATTAATTACTATTCATACCATTAATATCCTATGGTAAGTATTTAGAATCAGAACTGGTTATAATTATGGCACATTATATTTAGGCAATGATGAATAGCTGCTTTAAGATGGGTGGAGAAAATATAAAATGTTAACGAATATTGTAATAGCGTTTTGCATGGAATCCCCGCCCCCAGAATGTCTTGAACACTATGGCTTGAGAAGTAACTAGGAAATATATAATTTAATGCTTGTGATAAATGTCTGTGTTACATTACATCCATTGAAATAGTTTACTTAAAGGGACACTTAATCCAGCAAAATTTGGACCACATCACAGTAAATATTTGTTGAAAAAGCATTTTGAAATACTTTTTTTAAGTTTTGTAATATGTGCATTTTTCACTGAGAAGTTAATAAATTAAATCTGTGTTTTCATGTGTCACTGACATGCCCCTAGCCAGACTCATGCTAGTGAGCAAAGAAAAAAGAAGTTAACCCTTCACCAATCCATCTGTCCATTGTTTTTTCCTTAATATTAACCCATGTTTAGGGCTACAGAATATGTTGGCGCGTTACAAATAAACAATAACAATAATAATAATAATCACCTAAAATGGTCAGTTATGGATTAACTGCTCAGTGCATTCTTGAGTGCAGGGGAAAACTGCTATTAATCACTGTCATTACCGCGGCTTAGCTATCTTTTATTAATCATGCAACATTCAATGGGCAGGATACACTGTGTTTATAAACAGACTTAAAACATTAGAATTTTTAGCAGTTATTAATGTAATTAGACAAAAAATAGATCATTTTAACAAACAATCATGTACTCTTTCACACCATAAAGAGCACTTACAGTGAGGTAAATGTCCGTTTAATTTACCCCAAAGTTACTAAAAATAATTACAGGTTAATAATCCAACTTGATATTTGTAATGGTTTTATGGTATAGCCAATATCCTATTTATAGAATATTCATATCAACTAAATAAGTAGAAAACAAAAGTTGCTATTAAATATAACTTTAAATACAAATGATTTAATATGGTTTATGTTATCTTAAGTGATTTGTAGTAATTATCTTCAGAATTCCACAAATTAGGTACAAATAATTGCTATGCTCGAATCCCCACACGTTTTCTCAGTTATTGCATTCTTAATCGTTATGCACGCCACTGTTTGAGTTGACTGTGGAGATCCCGCAAGAAGGAACTAAAGACGCACATCTCTGTGCTGCAGCTGTGACAGCTGGTGGCTGATTCTGTCTACATTCTGGTCTGGAGGGAAATTTATATTAAATAGCAACTCCCAGTGAAAGCGCACGGGAGACCTTATGACTTAGATTTGAGTCATTGCTTTTATTTTGTTTCATGAGGTGAAAATAGTTCAGAAGTTCACAGTTTCAAAAGTATTCATTGTAAGTAGATTGTTACAGGAAATTGTCAGTAATAACTAAATATAAAAGAAAGATTGGCTGGTAGGCTCAAGTTGAGTGTTTTGTTAGTGATGGAACTAATAGGTCAAGTTTGTGGGCACCTAAAACTTCATAAGCAGTGAGGTTTTTGACAGCTCATTATGAGCTCTGGTGATGTTCTATCACTACAAAAACTGATTTTTGTTAGTAAAGATTGTATGTGTTATATATGCACATGATAAACTATTTATTCTCATATAGGAATTAATAATCTTAACCTATTCAACTATTTGGAACAATTTAGGTTTAATATTATTTTAAAATAAGTAATGATTATAAGAGTTATTATATTTTGTAGTATTTGTTATATTTTAATCAATTTGTTCCCAGATAAAAGAGAAGCAAAAAAGTATTATGCCTCCAGAATAAAATGTAAAATTCTGACCCTAACATATAAAGCCCTCAATAATAACGTATTATATCTCTGACCTAGTATCTATATACAGTGGATATAAAAAGTCTACACACCCCTGTTAAAATGTCAGGTTTCTGTGCTGTAAAAAATGAGACAAAGATAAATCATTTCAGAACTTTTTCCACCTTTAATGTGACCTGTAAACTGTACAACTCAATTGAAAAACAAACTGTAATCTTTTAGGTGGAGGGAAGATAATTAAAAAGAAACATAATGTCGTTGCATAAGTATGCACACCCTCTTATAAGTGGGGATGTAGCTGTGTTCAGAATTAAGCAATCACATTCCAAATCCTGTTAAATTGGAGTCAGCATACACCTGCCATCATTTAAAGTGCCTCTGATTAACCCCAAATAAAGTTCAGCTGCTCTAGTTGGTCTTTCCTGAAATTTTCTTAGTTGCATCCCATAACAAAAGCCATGGTCCACAGAAAGCTTCCAAAGCATCAGAGGGATCTCATTGTTAAAAGGTATGTCAGGAGAAGGGTACAAAATAATTTCCAAGGCATTAGATATACCATTGAACACAGTGAAGACAGTCATCATCAAGTGGAGAAAATATGGCACAACAGTGACATTACCAAGAACTGGAGCTCCCTCCAAAATTGATGAAAAGGCGAGAAGAAAACTGGTCTGGGAGGCTACCAAGAGGCCTACAGCAACATTAAAGGAGATGTGGGAATATCTGAAAAGTACTGGCGGTGTGGTACATGTGACAAAAATCTCCCTTATTCTTCATATGTCTGGGCTATGGGGTAGAGTGGCAAGACGAAAGCCTTTTCTTACGAAGAAAAACATCCAAGCCAGGCTACATTTTGCAAAAACACATCAGAAGTCTCCCAAAAGCATGTGGGAAAAGGTGTTATGGTCTGATGAAACCAAGGTTGATCTTTTTGGCCATAATGCCAAAAGATATGTTTGGCGCAAAAACAACACTGCACATCACCAAAAGAACACCATACCCACAGTGAAGCATGGGGGTGGCAGCATCATGCTTTGGGGCTGTTTTCAGCTGGAACTGGGGCCTTAGTTAAGATAGAGGGAATTATGAACAGTTCCAAATACCAGTCAATATTGTCACAAACCCTTCAGGCTTCTGCTAGAAAGCTGAACATGAAGAGGAACTTCATCTTTCAGCATGACAACGACCCAAAGCATACATCCAAATCAACAAAAGAATGGCTTCACCAGAAGAAGATTAACATTTTTGAATGGCCCAGCCAGAGCCCAGACCTGAATCCGATTGAAAATCTGTAAGGTGATCTGAAGAGGGCTGTGCACAGGAGATGCCCTCGCAATCTGACAGATTTGGAGTGTTTTTGCAAAGAAGATTGCAAAAAGACTGAGTGCTGTAATAAAATCAAAAGGTGCTTCAACAAAGTATTATTTTAATGGGTGTGCATACTTATGCAACCATATTATTTTATTTTTATATTTTTTCTTCCCTCTAACTAAAAGATTTCAGTTTGTTTTTCAATTGAGTTGTACAGTTTATAGGTCACAATAAAGGTAGAAAAAGTTCTGAAATGATTTATCTTTGTCTCATTTTTTTACAGCACAGAAACCTGACATTTTAACAGGGGTGTGTAGACTTTTTCTATCCACTGTACTCTTCCAACCATCCTGTCCGCTCTGACAATGACCTTCTTGTATCCTTCTCACTTATCACCTCCTCTCAATCCTGTCTCCTGGACCCTATTCTTTGGGACTCCTTACTTCGGTCTACCAGACTATCCTCCTACCTCAAATCCTTCAAACTCTCACTAAAAACTCACCTATTTAAAGAAATTAATCACCTCCAGCTGTAATTTACTCAATGGTACCTCACATTTCTATACCTCAGGACTCCAGTGGAAAAAAAAATTGGGGGTCCCCTTGTAACTTCCCTATCCACTGTAGACTGTCACATCACACCTATAGTTATCAGATCACCTTTATTTAATCATCCTCCATTATTATCTAATAAATTAAGATTCCTTTCTTTATTGGCAGTGGCAAAGGGCCCCTACACAGTTATGGGCCCCAGTGCATTGTACCTGCCTCACAAGCAACAGCTCTGCCCCAGTATGTATACATTTTTGCATTGTAATTGATCAAGAATTTTCTTTATTATAAAAAAAGCCTCATTTTGTTATTATCAGAACTACTACTAGAGATCCTGGAGCCCAAGATGTAAAAAACTAACTTACTCCAAACAATCACTGATGGCCACACACATGAACATAAAAATATCATGTTCAGGAGGGCCCAATGGGCCTTTGGGGACTGTTGGACTAAGAGGAGGCTGAACCATCACTAGCGTGCCATTATTTATTCTACCTTTCTCTGACAGATGTCCCCTGAGCTGGAGTATTAGGACTCTGGAAGCCATGTTGCCTAGCTGGGTACCATTGTGACTGTTTCGTGACCCCTGGCTGCATAAACTCTCAAGTGTCTAAACAAAAATTACTAAAACTCAAACTCCCCTGCCCTAAGCAGATCAGACCAATGGACCAAAACATAAACATAAAAACACCAGACCCAGGAAAGTTATTGCCCTCTCCGGGGTTGTCAAGAGGAAACTTTCAGGACCCCTTCCTTGTTGATGCCTCCAGGAGATGCATTTTCCCACCTTCCTAATTATGCTTTTAGACTAAAAGTTTTGAAACCTATAGCATACATTTTCACATTGTACAGTGCCTTTACAGTAAGTGAGCATCCCAGCCGTAAATATTTTCATATAAGGCAGTAGACAGTGTATATTCATATTATCAGACACGCAGTATATAGGATATACAGTATATTGATTAACAGAAGACAAACGTTGTAGAAACTGGAAGGGCTTGGTAAAGAAAAGTAGAATAACAGAAGGAATGAGAGAAAGCTGAAAGGGGGACAAGCATGAGTAACGTAAAGGGAGATGGCAGATATGTTAAAAAGAGGAAAGGATATCTCTAAAATGATGAGCTTGGGGGAGCTCACGTGGCAGTGACTGACAGATTTGCCTGGCGTGCTGTGGTCCATAGGGTCATGGAGAGTCGGACAAGACTGAACAATTAAATAACAACAAATGACTAAAATATCCGTTGAGTATAAAAATATACTGGCAGCTCATTAGCATCTACTCAACTTGAAATAACATTCATATCATGAATAAAATGAATAAATGTTCCTTGCTAAATGCTAACATTTAATTAATTACCAATACTTAAACCTGCTGATGCATTTATTGTAATTAGAAAATCCAGTCTTTGCTGTAGATGGTATTTGGAAGTTCAATAGCAACATCACTTATTTCACTGAATTTTAGAATATAAAAATATGTTTTGGGGCATTATTACACAAATGATTGATTGATTGACAGCCACCAGAGTTAGTATTGTGTCATTATGAATAGCACTAGTACATTTATATTTGTTTTCCAAGTCAAATTCTAAATAGTCTCTAGTGGGAAGGTGAGACTGACAGTTATGAGAATGTCATTTAACTCTACAGTAAATCTACGCAATAAACTAAAGGGACTTTGCTGTTAAAAATCCATTTGTATTTTAAGTTATTCTTAAAATTGTACTAGCCATTTCTTTCTTAAGTGAATCATTTCTGACATCAACAAGCAGTGTTCTTATACAAAGTAGTTATTTGATAGTAACTAGCAGATTTGATGTGTTAATTAGGATTATGACCCCCAAATTAGCATGTTGAGCTGCACATTAGCATAAAGGTGCTGAACAATCTATCCGGAATATCACCAAAATGATTTACTATAGAGACAAATGACTAGCACAATGTATACATTTCCTTTTAGTTTTCTGTCTACGTCATGGCCAGGGCTCTTTCTATGGGAGCGACTGGTAATAGGTGTATTATGAGTAAAGAGATTACAATGACCATTATCCACTACAGTTAGTATTAGAGAGACATTTTGTAGCATCATGATCAAGAAGCATAAATCTGGACTTTGTTAGTGTGCTTTTAGACCGATTCACCAAGCCACAGTACAACATTAGGTATTAATAGTAAAGCTGTTCTTAATTCTTACAAATGGAAGTGGCTGACATGAGATCTTTAGTGAACTGTTGAGAATATTGAGAAACTGAGCTGCTATACCCAACGATATCAAATGGTACATTAGGCGTTGTATAAAACAAGATTAAGATGTTATTTTAAGTGATGATTTAGAGCTAGTACCTTCCTTGAAAGCAATAAAGCTGGCCTTAAGGGAACCTACTACTGCACTGTCTTATTCTACTGTGTGGGTTAATACTGATCTCAGTGAAAGTGGCCCCAGAGTCTTTTGGACATTATATACATGATGAAGATAAGCTGTGAATGATTTTATTTTACTGGCACACATTATTAGTTCACCTTTTCAAAATACAATTAATGAATATTGACGATACTGCACATTTTAAGTCCTTTTAAGATGACAGCAGGGAAATTTGATTGGATCAATATGATTTAGGTGTATAGCGTTTTACCGCAACGGGAATGCCACATGCTACTTAGCTTGTAACAGCTCTATCCTGCAGAGAAATTGACAATTAGCATGTCAGGGAATTTAAACAGGAAAGAAAACTTGTAGATAACAACCTTAGTTAACATTCTTAAAACCATAATCTCAGCAATAAATCAGTTGTGTAATTAAAATGTATCTATGCATACTAAAATGTCACTTCATTTCCTTTAGTTAAAAAGTAATGTCACGGCCTCAATGAATATTGGTCTAAAATCCGGTTTCTGCCTGTGAGAAGCATTTTGATGTGTAACTTCTTAAAATATTCTGAAAAAGTGTATAATAAAATTCTTATTTTATATACAAATATCTAAAAAAGAAAACAGCTTCAACAGGATGTTTATTTGATAGTTTATAAACTTTAAAGGACCAGTGCAAGCATTGATAAGTAAAGCTCATATGCTTGTTTGTTGTGCATAGACTTTTAAAAACAGTATGCATTTTAAAATAAATAAAAGTTAATATTTGTTCTTACTTTTTAAATCGTCTGTTCTCTCCTGTTTAGCTCCTTCCACATGGCCTACAGAAAGGTAACAGCTGTGTTGTTACCTGCTACAGCTCCTTCATAGGCCAAGTGAGGGTATATCATTATTGGTATTATTATTATTATTATTATTATTATTATTATTAATAAACTTAATTTGTAGTGTGCCAACATATTATGTAGTGCTATACAGGTAGATTCAAGTCAAAAACAATTCTAACACATCATAAAAGAACAGAGGACCCTGCTATTGAGTTTAAAACCAAGCATGCAAAGTGCTTTCTCTTAAGTGTTCAATAAGATTGAAAACTTGCAAACTTACAGTCTAGAGGGTGTGGGTGAGGTATATAAAGGTGAGGTAAACTATATTGCACATATTAAGGCAGAAGGTGATACACTTGTTAAATTATATTTCAGTGGGGTTTTGAAGGATTTGAGGAAGGAAGATAGTCTAGTGGAGCGAGGCAAGGAGATGCAAAAAATAGGGGTAGCATGAGAAATGCCCTGAAAGCAGAGATTTAGAGAGAAGAGCAGAGATATTATTGTGGGCTTTATATGTTAGGGTCAAGATATACATTTTTATTCTGCAGGCTAAGGGAAGCCAGTGGAGTGACTGACAGAGTGATGCTGACACAGAGAGATGAGTATGGTATATGAGGCTAGCGGAGGAATTTTTTTATGGACTAGAGTGGAGAGAGATGGGGGATGGGAAGGCCAGCAAGGAGTTGCAGAAGTCGTGGCGAGATATGACAAGAGAGTGCATTAGTATTTTGGTTGTGTTTTGTGAGAGAAAGTGAAATATTGTAGAAATGTTTTTTAGGTGAAAATGGCAAGATTTAATGATGATTGTATGTCAAGAATGAAAGAGAGGTTTGGATCAAGTAGAACTCCAAGACAACGGTCTGAGAGATGGGTGTGAAGATGGCATTGTCAATAGTGAGAGATATGTAAGGAGTGGAAGCTGTGGAGGAGGGTGAGAAGATTAGGAGATCAGTCTTCCATGTTGAGTTTGAGCTGACGGGCAGACATCCAGGAGGATATGCTAGAGAGGCAGTTGGCAACATGAGCTAGAAGAGACGGGAGGAGGGTAATTCTGGCACAGAGAGGTAGATTTGGGTGTCATCTGCATATAGATGGTATTGAAATCCAATAGAATGTATTAGGGTACCAAATGAGGAAATATAGCTGTAGAAAAGGAAAAGGAGGGGAACTAGGACAGTTTCTTGAGGTACTCCAACAGTCAGAGGGAGAGGTGACAAAGAGGAGCCAGAGAAGGAGATACTAAATGTTCAGTTGTCTGATATGATGTGAACCAAGAGTGTACAGTGTCAAGGATGCCAAGACAGTACAGAATTTGGTTAAGAAGGGGATGGTCAACTGTGTAATGGCAGTGGAGGGATCCAGGAGAGAATAGAGAATCATCAGCCATCATGACCTCGTCCCTTTTACTGAGCATGCTCAGTCTGTACAAGAGTCTTACTGTTCAGTCTTTTTTAATCCAGCTTCCAGGCAGAACTGGCTACACCCCCTAACAGACACAGGTAGAAGAAGATAAGCATATCTGCTTGAGGGGACAACTGACCCAATCAAAAGCTTAGAAAATTAAACATATGAGCTTTACTTGTAAAGGCAATACAGTGTTTCTTTAAATACAGAGTTGTAAACTTTTAGATTGGGGAAGGATGGGTAACTTTCGCACACAAATCATTAGTAAATCAGCTTGGCTATTGCTCATAGATTGATCTTTAGTTAGAAAACAAAGAATATAATTGTTTTTGTTTACAATTTTTTTTCTCACAAAACAAAGTCAAGCTCAAGTTCTAAACAATTTTCTAAATATTAATCTTACCTTACAAGCATTTTAATGAGCATTACACCTCACTTTACTTTATTAAATTAACCATTCTGCAGTTGCTTATGGTCATATTTTACACCAGCTTCAGGCACTATAAAAGGGTAACTAAAGCCCCAACATTTCAGTTAAAAATGAAAAAGAGAGAGTTTTATTATTTATTACAAAAGCCTTTCTTTGCATTGCAAATGAATGCTGCATTGATTAAAAAAATCATTTTATTCCCTTTGGAAAAACATATTTTAACAATGTCTGAAAACATTTCCTTTAGGTTATATTGGTGCAGTCAATAATTCTACAGAGCTATGACAACCCCTAATTTAAGATAGGTGGAACGAAGTCCTGAGATGCATTTCAAGAGCTCTAATAAGAAAAAAAGGTTAACCTTTGCAGGACTCATTCTTGTGCTGTTTGATATGTGATTGGTTATAACTGCCTACCATCCAGGTTTTACACATAAAATAAGAATATTATTTTTAACATAATGATCTACATATACACATATCATTTTAATGTAAATTGTAGAATAATTAATTTTATCGTTCAAATGATAACTATCAATACATGTAATAGGCAGCATAAGTTTGCAAGGTGATTTTGGAGGATTTACTTTCAACTCAAAACTTATATAAATAATATTATATAAAAATATCAGAAATGGTAATTAAGGTGAAAAATAGAGTTATATATGGAAGATTTCAGCGGCATTTATAAAATATACTACCCGTCGGATCCTTTTCTCCTCGGACAGTTGGAATGTAATAAATATAGTTTTGCTATCAGATGGAAGGGTAACATTTTGAATAAGTCAGATATGACTACATAAAGGGGGAGCTATGCTCAAGTAAAAACTGACAAATCTAAAGCTCATAGTTAAGGAGATTTCCCTTCTCGACTGTCCGAGGAATAAAGACATCCATCTTTAAGGGTGGTGTGTAGCGAATGTACCATATTTTTTATTTTTTCTTCTGAATCCTTATTTATAATATCTGTACCCTAGACCTTATCCCCTCCCTCAGCAACTGAGCGACATATTTTCACTTCCTAATATCTAATGCGTCTTGTAAAATATCAGCTGACATTTTTTTTTAATTTGCAGCTGTTTTTTAAGATTATTCTGACAGTCTTGTGGGTCTACTCTTTATTATATGTGTTTTTCTTTTTTTTTCTTTTTTTTTTCATTCCTCTCTTCGAGTCATGGAGACAACCAAGGAATACCACACATATCTACTCTGGTGTTCTTCTTTTTTTTTTTTTTTTTTCCTTTTTTCTCTTTTTCTTTTTAACAATTTAAAATGCAAATAAAAATAATTTCACATAATGTTAATGGTCTTAACTCTCCAACAAAAAGAAAAACGGCCTTTTTAGAGTATTACAAATTAAATGCTGAAATTGTCTGCAAGAAACACACCTAAAACAGGAAAACCTAAAATATAAGAATAATACAAAATTTACAACTAGAATAGATTCTACCTTTAAGAAAAAAATCAAAACTTATTGACTGTTGCTCTAGACCAGGCTCTCATACGTCCTGTGCCATTTTTAAAGTTATCCTCTATGTTCTAGTACATGCAGGCAAGACCATGTAATATGTATAAAATATATTTCATTTTTAAAAAGATTAGAGCTTTTATTGCCACGATGGGAAAAATGGCTTCACTTTTTAACCTATTTGTTCTTGAAAATTACATAATTACGGTATTACATTTTCTCTATATCCTCCTAAAACTTTCATACATTTAAATAAACATAGTTAAATGGTAACATTTATCTATCATTCTGTATGTAATATTCCTTTCTATCCTCTTTTCAGTGCCATATTATCAAAATATTTGTATGTGTATACTTAAAAAAATGTGGAACATAGATCTTGACTTCATTTTCCCTAAACACATCTGTACATCAGTGCACTATGCAAAAATAATTGACTACCCCTTGCTTACATTTACAACCTTTAAAACGAAGTATTTCATTATTATTGCAATATCTTATTTACTTTATTTTTCTAATACTTGTAAAATATTTTAGAATTTTACCTCCAATAATATGCATCCATTACTTTTTCTGAACACACCTAAATTAATTATAAGCTGTACATATCTTAAATTCATAATCAGTACTTTTTAATTGATAATTTATAAGTTTCTAATTTTTTATATTTCACCTTTGGATTCCTCTTGAATTTGCAGCCTTTGATACACATCAATATTTTTAAATGTTACTGAATTTTTCATTAGTATTGTAAATGTATTCTATTAAATAAATAGTTGAGAGGTTGATGACATTTATAGGAATCCAAAAGGAATGTATATTATACTTATTTTCATACTAATATATATTTTTATATAGACATATATATTTTTATATATACACATATAGACATATGTGTATATATGTTTGGTCTGGGCCTACATGAGTGCTGCCGGCACTGGGGAGCTGCAGTTCATTGAGGGAACCCTGAATGCCAACATGTACTGTGACATACTGAAGCAGAGCAAGATCCCCTCTCTTCCGAGACTGGGCCGCAGGGCAGTATTCCAACATGATAACGACCCCAAACACACCTCCAAGACGACCACTGCTTTGCTAAAGAAGCTGAAGGTAAAGGTAATGGACTGGCCAAGCATGTCTCCAGACCTAAACCCTACTGAGCATCTGTGGGGCATCCTCAAACGGAAAGTGGAGTAGGGCAAGACCTTAACATCCACCAGCTCCGTGATATCATCATGAAGGGGTTGAAGAGGACTCCATTGGCAACCTGTGAAGCTCTGGTGACCTCCATGCCCATGAGGGTTAAGGCAGTGCTGTAAAATAATGGTGGCCACACAAAATATTGACACTTTGGGCCTAATTTGTACATTTCCACTTAGGGGTGTACTCACTTTTGTTGCCAATGGTTTAGACATTAATGGCTGTGTGTTGAGTTATTTTGAGAGGACAGCAAATTTGCACTGTTATACAGGCTGTACACTTACTACTTTGCATGGTAGCAGAGTGTCATTTCTTCAGTGTTGTCAAATGAAAAGATATAATAACATATTTACAAAAATGTGAGGGGTGTCCTTTTGTGAGATACTATATATATATATATATATATATACTTGATAAGCAATGCAGCTATGCTCAAATAAAGTACCGTAGTAGATGCATATGCCTGAAAGTTTCCAGTTTTACATCTTCCCCATTTTGTGCTGTGTTGGAAACTAAGCAGGTGTGTTCTGGTAATTTTTATTATCTATTCTGGAGTGGACCGAAAGAAAGAACGAGGGAAGCTGTTTTTTTAGTTGTTGGTCGATTAAGATAAGCTTATAGCATTTCATATCCTCCCACACCGCTGCACATGCCTTGTAGAAGGCAGCCTGCTATTATACCTATAAGCCCTACTTCCTTCCTCTGTAAATGCCCCTCTCATGGCTTGAAGATGCATTTATAGCCCTCGCTTTTGCAGTTGCTAATGTTGTTAGCTTGTTACATACTTCACAAACATCTGTAATTTTACTTTTACTTTGGTCATATATTAACAATATCCTTTTTGAGGAACTTTATTATTATATCATTGTTGATGATGATGATAAAAATAATAATAATAAAGCCTCTAATATATTAATTTTTATGCAATTATGCCTCTGTGGATTTTGAATTTGTAATGACCTATGTCCTGAAATAACAGCAGATTGTGAATGCAGATATTAAGTTCTATCTGAACAATAGGAATGTGGCAGTAACAATTACCAGTCTTCTGATTAGGTCTTTTGAAGAAGTGACAGAAAAAAACGGAAGTCTGCAGTAAAAAATAGTTACATATTTAAATTTTAAAACTGTGTGTATTTTTTTCAGTTGTAAAAACCTTTTCCCATTATCAACTTTAGTTACTCAGAATACAATATAGAAACAAATTATCATGGTGGTCTTTAACTCCAAGATTATATAAAATGACTGCAAATCTTAATGCATAGAAATTTAGGAAACATGCATTAGGTCTTTTATTGCATTGTAATGTCATGCATATATGTCCTAGTTATTATGGGAAGACACCACCCACGAAGCTTGTTCTAACTTCATTCTTATATGAAAACAATAAAAGGGAATGATTGTCCTTTTAAATGCAACCACCACTTGGAAATGCTCAAAGAGAGAAGGTAGGCGGCTATAAGCGAGGAAAGGGATGTGAAACAAAGAAAACCAACCATTGCTACCTGCTCACTTAATATGTGAACATTGATCTTGTATCAATTTTGATATATATTCCCAAAAAACTGCATTGACCTATAATGACCACTATAACATTTTCAGAGTATACAAATGCATCCCTCTGTATATTCATTTTAGGATAAATCAATCATCATCTATCTTTTAATTGGAAGAAAAAAACGCATTAGAGAGGCCACCTAATAAAAAATAATTTGCTTCCTTACAATATCATTGGCATTCCCGGGCAGTATCTTAGTACGTTCATACAGCTCATTTTTTATTATATGTTTATTCTTTTCTGGTGTGAAGAGTAAGTGGCATTTCATTTTGTGGATGTCAAATTAGTGTCATCACTTAAGAGCTTACATAGACAGAGTCAAATTGTTACCAGATTAGCCATTTTATCATTTACATGCTCAACAGACAGAAGCTAAATGAAGCAGATCTTTATATGGTGTGCACAGATGGTGCTAAATTATCTACCACTTAATTTGTAATAGTAAAGTTTCATATTACACAGTCACACTTACTTATAACAGTTTCCAATTATTAATACATATTTTCACCTACCCATAGGACAAATTGCACATTTTGTACATACTGACTAAGTGATTCATTGCTTCAAAATATTTCTTCAGTAGTTTTGTTGAGTTCATTTTTTGTGCCATTGTATGACTTACTTTTATTAAGGGAAACTACAAGCATTTATTGACCGGGTGATCACAACAGTCTTATATAACAAAATAAGTTATACTAATTCCAGTCTTCAGTTATACCTATATGTCGACCATTTGTTATGTATTCGTATTACAACCCCTTCCCTTTTGTAGCCCCCCTTTATCTCTAATACCCTTACCACCCACATGTACGCTCTTACAAGATCAGGGACATTTACACCTTCTGTACAAGTATGAAACTACTGCAATATTTTTTTTTGTTCACTGTATCTGCTATGCTTAGCACTTCAGAATATGTTGGCAGTTTATACATAATGGATAATGCTAATATTAATAATATTATTAAAAATAATAATGATAAAATGATTTGGGGCAGAAAGTAATTATTTAGCTAAAACTTTTTTGTATCAGATGCAATGTCAATTGTCTACTGTCTTCCATACTTCACTTTCCTTCCAAGTCAAGTCCCGTCCAGCCTTTCTTCTTCTGTAAACACACGTTTTCAATTATTTTCAGTTCTACCTAACTGAAGCCCACTTATTCCACATCCTTCATAATTAGTTTTTCTTTATATAGGAATAAAACCAGACACCTGTTCAAGTCAGCAACAACTGCTGACAGGTAAACTTAATCTTAGATGGTCACCAACCATCCCACCATTCCTGATTAATTTTACACCCCTGCTCTACTTACACTCCCCTCCTATGACATGGCACCATCTGAACCCAGACTGTTGAAACATACCAGCAACATACCATATCACACTATTAGCGCTACGGAATATGTTGGAGCATTACAAATAAACTATAATAATAATAATGTGCCCTGCCTTTCCTAAGTGTCCCTTTTACCTACCTGTACTGGAATGGTTCATACTACTGCTGTAATTCTGTAACACATTTATGATAAAAGTGTTATATAAATATAAATAAAAAATAAATAAATAAAATAAATCCAAGAAATAGATGAGCAAGTCAAAACAACACTGCTCTTCTACTATACTAATTATTCATCATAAATGATGGTATATCAGTCAATTTCAATGTTAGTTAGCTGCACAACGAAGTTAGCTGCACATCTTTTTCTTCTTTTTTTCTTTTTCTATTCCATTTTCCTTTATTTTTTTGTTTGTTTCTATTTCTTTTCTTTATTCTTTTTTTACTTCTTTTTCTTTTATTATCTTTTATTCTTTTTTTCTTTTTCTTTATTCTTTTTTTTCTTGTTATTCTTTTATTTTTTTTCCTGACTGGACGCCTGTGCTGATGAGGCCATCCTGTCATGCTGGGTTTGGCAGCTTGATGTGTGTGTATTAGTGTGAGATGCTCTTCCTGTGACAGTTCCCGACAGGAGAGAACTCTCTGGGGGAATCGAGACGTTCACCACGGTGATTGTGAGTTCAGAGTGCACAGATAATTAAAGTAAAACAGCCACAGAGACGTGAGGAGCCCAGGCAACACCTAGCCCGGGCAGGAGGGTGGAAGAAAGGCCGGCAATGCCCTAGATGTCTGGATAAATCTGTATATTATGCAGCCTCTATGGGCGCTCACAGTTTATTCTTCATTCCCAGTCATGACTGTATTTATGGGTCATTGCACTTCTTGCTTTCTTTCTTGATAATATTTTCTCAGTTATAGGGCTGCCCTATACATCTACAGAATATTAACAATGAAATCATGTGTTCATATTATAGCAAGAGTCACCGAACACACGTTACTTTATTTTATATATCACTCTCTTTCCCACAAAGAAAATCAGGTCTCCCAGTTAATGTTCCTGTGACGTCATCTCAAGGCGCATACGCCTGCGCGTACCACTGTTTAGGATGTGTTACAGACACTGGCGTTTATATGTAAGATACCACGTTGCCTACATGCAGGTACCAAATAAATGGTAACAAAGGCTTCTTACAATGACAAGACTGGAAATAAGAAGCAGAAATTAGAATATACAAGGAAGGGAAAGCTAGGAATAGCAATGTGATGCCTTTGAGAGTAATGTGAAGCTGTTCCTCACTAACTTTTCTAATTTTCTTTGGGAGTCTTGCTAGGCATCTAATATTAAAGGTGAAATCAGTGCATTGTGAGGATAGGTTAGCAAAAAAAGTTTTTTAATGAAACGCGTTGGTGAGAAGAGGAGTAATACTGTTTTGATCATATTTTACCAGCGCTGATTTCATATTGGTTTTATCTTATATTTTTAAACTTAGCAGGAAGATAATGCATTTAATCTTGCCTAATTTTTCTATACCAGAAATATGGACATATACTTCAATATCCTTCTATGTTTATATTTATTAATTTATTATTATTACTATTATTATTATTATCATTATTATTATTATTATTTAATATATTTTCCTCTTTACCCTGTGATAATATAAAGGTTTGGATAATTTGATTATAATTATCTTTGGACTGTTCTTGTGGACACATCTGCAGACACACATATGTATACAGATGCTAATCCCAATATTACCCTGTAAATGCAAATATTATTAGTGTCAAGTAAAATTAATAAGAACGTACTTCACCATATTTGTGTTTTTTGCTTTCTTGACCCTTTTTTCTAGTGATTAGCAAACAAGTATGTTTTTCATGGATTTTGTTGGTTAAAGTGACAGTGGAAGTCTCAAATTTGATATCATTTAAAACTATAAGTAAAGTACAAGTATTTATCAAATGAATGTTTTTTTTAAAATACATTTTCCTACAGTAAACATTGATTCTATGCATTTTTTTACCTGTCAATCAATTTACCTGATCCGCTCATAGCGATTTCATCTCTTGTTAAGTATAGATAATTACCAATAATTATCTTTACTTATTATTGTACTTCAATGAAGCTGTAAACTAAAGCATATAGGGTCACCCAAGATGGACAGAGGTCATAGCAGAGAAGTGGTCCACTGGAGAAGGAACTAAAAACCCACTCTAGTATCTTTGCCAAAAAACCTTACGGAAAAGCCAGACACAAGGTCACGTAGAGTCGGAAACGACTGAATGACCAAACACATCTAATTAGTATAACGTTTTAAAATAAGGTCATACTAATTCGGTAAACAAAACATGTAAAATATCAACATTGTGCAGAAACTTGGAAAAATATGTAAATAATGCAAACAATATCCTCTTTTACATAATCAAAAGAAATGCAGTGGATGAAGAACAAGTCATTCTAGATTTATTCAGACCTTTATTTATTTCACTACAGGCAATAAGAATAAAATAATATCCACTCTTAGAATTCATCTGCATGTCATGTATACACTCCTCCTGCCAGTGTTATATCATTCAACTCATAATTTACATTCTCCTCACCTCCTCAAGTACTCTCAGGAGTGTGTAGATGATGCAGCTGCTGGGTCAGATGTGTGCTGTTTCTTGTAGCATGCAGAGAATAAAAATGATTACTTTTTCATTAAAGTTTCATACAATGTGGTTTTAAAGGTTGTATCTTCTATACCTAATTCTCAGCTGCACTGTTAGCTTGAAGAAACCATTATAATAAGCATCCTATAAAAAGCAGAATATTAATTTATAAGCTATATTTATACTAGTTTGTGCTAAAATAGTTTTTTTTTTCACTCAGAAAAATAGCATTACAAAATAAAAGGACATAAATGAATAATGGTATTCTAAATAACTAAACTTGGGCAAACCATTTCTAGAGTGTAGAAAAAAAATCAGCCGTTATATTCTTCATATTTATATATAATTATTCTTTATTGCAGGCTTCCCTTTTCTTTATTTCAGCTGCTCCTTGCAGTTTCTATCTCAACTGGACGTGTCTTGTAATTAGTCTTGACAGCTGGAGTTGTCACATTCCCATTATGCAGTTGAACTTCCTAACTGCATTCAAAGTCTCCGCTCACCTCCGGAAGTGGACCATGGGAAACTAAAATGGTAGATTCCAGTGATCAGTCAATAATTTTATTGGTAGGTGCGTTTTAACAGTGAGAGACAGAATAACAACAACAAAAAACAAACAAACAAGAAAAACGCATGTTAAAAAAGTTATAAATTGATTTGTAGGTCAGTGAGGGTAATAAGTATTTGATCCCCTATCAATCAGCAAGATTTCTGACTCTCAGGTGTCTTTTATACAGGTAACGAGCTGAGATTAGGAGCACTCTCTTAAAGGTAGTGCTCCTAATCTCAGCTTGTTAACTATATACAATACACCTGTCCACAAAAGCAATCAATCAATCAGATTCCAAACTCTCCACCATGGCCAAGTCCAATGAGCTGTCCAAGGATGTCAGCGACAAGATTGTAGACCTACACAAGGCTGGAATGGGCTACAAGACCATCGCCAAGCAGCTTGGTGAGAAGGTGACAACAGTTGGTACGATTATTCACAAATGGAAGATGCTCCATGCAAGATCTCACCTCGTGGAGTTTCAATGATTATGAGAACAGTGAGGAATCAGCCCAGAACTGCACGGGAGGATCTTGTTAATTATCTCAAGGCAGCTGGGACCATAGTCACCAAGAAAACAATTGGTAACAGACTACGCCATGAAGGACTGAAGTCCTGCAGCGCCCGCAAGGTCCCCCTGCTCAAGAAAGCACATGTACAGGCCCGTCTGAAGTTTGCCAATGAACATCTGAATGGTTTAGAGGAGAACTGGGTGAAAGTGTTGTGGTCAGATGAGACCAAAATCAAGCTCTTTGGCATCAACTCAACTGAATGCTGCCTATGACCCCAAGAACACCATCCCCACAGTCAAACATGGAGGTGGAAACATTATGCTTTAGGGGTGTTTTTCTGCCAAGGGGACAGGACAACTGCACCGCATCAAAGGGACAATGGACAGGGCCATGTACCATCAAAACCTCCTTCCCTCAGCCAGGGCATTAAAAATTGGGTCATAGATGGGTATCCTAGCATGACAATGACCCAAAACACATAGCCAAGGCAACAAAAGTGTGGCTAAAGAAGAAGCACAGTAAGGCCCTGGAGTAGCCTAGCCAGTCTCCAGCACTTAATCCCATAAAAATCTGTGGAGGGAGCTGTAGGTTCGAGTTGTCAAACATCAGCCTTGAAACCTTATTGACTTGGGGCCTCATTCTATTATCGGCCGCAGCCGCTGCGGGGCCGCAAGGACCGGCCGCAAGCTTTACGGCTATTCTATTCCCCTCCGGCCGGGGACTCCGGCAGGCTTGCGGCCGGCGCCTTGCTATCTCTTGCGGCCGATCGCGCCGGAGGAAAGCCTTTGATCTAAAACGGCCGCAAGGAAATCGGCCGTAAGAAAAGCCTGATTGCGATTCTATTGCTCCGGGAACCCTGTCTGCAAGGCTAAAAACGAGCCGCAGCTTACTTGCAGCAAACAGGTCCCGCTAGCACCAATTAAGCACATAAAATAGCTCAAATAAAGCCATCCTGCACTTTGAGAAGACTATAAAGTGATATTCGGTGTTAGAAAAAATAGCACATAATTACCCTATACTCAAATCCGTAAAATAATATTTTTTTAATATACGTAAAATATACATGTAAAAAGTCCAGAGTGCTTGGAGCACCTCAGACACGCCCACGCCGCAGCCGGAAAATAAACAGTTAATTTGAACTCGGGTTTGGGCTGATGTGCAAGCTTGAGAGGGGGTTACTTTTAATCCTCATGTCCCCCAATATGATCCCTAGCATTTACAGAGCTGTACAGTGCAGGCTTGAATTTATTTTTGCGTTTTTAGATTTCTGAGCTTACGGCCGGTTCCAAGATATGCGGCCGGCCGTAAGGGGAGATCCTTGCGGGGCCGTATAATAGAATCGCGAGTTAACAGAACCCCCGCAAGGAATCGCAGCCTTACGGCCGATTTACGGCCGGTAATAGAATGAGGGCCAAGGAGAGGATCTACAAAGAGGAGTGGGACAAAATCCCTCCTGAGATGTGTGCAAACCTGGTGGCCAACTACAAGAAACGTCTGACCTCTGTGATTGCTAACAAGGGTTTTGCCAACAAGTACTAAGTCGAAGGGGTCACATACTTATTTCCCTTATTTACCTGCAAATCAATTTATAACTTTTTTGACGTTTGGCGTTTTTCTTGTTTTGTTATTCTGTCTCTCACTGTTAAAATACACCTACCATTACAATTATAGACTGATCATTTCTTTGTCAGTGGACAAACGTTCAAAATCAGCAGGGGATCAAATACTTCCCTCCCCCACTGTAATTAATATTATATATATTAAGGAATATGTTATTTTAGTGACTGTAAGAGATTGATTGAATTTAGAAAATTACTTTATACATACATACAATGCCTAGCAAAATTATTCCCCCCTTGACTTTTTTCCTGATTTTGTTACATTACAGCCTTAAGTTCAATGTTTTGTTAATCTGAATTTTATGTGATGGATCAGAATACAATAGTCTAAGTTGGTTAAGTGAAATGAGAAAAATATATACATAACATTATTTTTTAGAAATAGAAAACAGAAAATTGGCATGTGCATATATATTCACCCCCTTTGTTATGAAGCCCATAAAAACCTCTGGTGCAACCAATTACCTTCAGAAGTCACATAATTAGTGAAATCATGTCTACCTGTGTGCAGTCTAAGTGTCACACGATCTGTCATTACATATACACACCTTTTTTGAAAGGCCCCAGAGGCTGCAACACCTAAGAAAGAGGCACCACAAACCAAACACGAATGAAGACCAAGGAACTCTCCAAACAAGTAAGAGACAATGTTGTTGAGAAGTACAAGTCAGGGTTAGGTTATAAAAAAAATATCCAAATCTTTGATTCTCAGGAGCACGATCAAATCTATCACAACCAAATGGAAAGAACATGGCACAACAGCAAACCTGTCAAGAGACGGCTGCCAAATAAAACTCACGGATGGGCAAGGAGGGCATTAATCAGAGAGGCAGCACAGAGACCTAAGGTAACTGTAGAGGATTCTGCAGAGTTCCACAGCAGAGGCTGGAGTATCTGTACATAGGACGACAATAAGCCGTACACTCCATAGAGTTGGGCTTTATGGCAGAGTGGCCAGAAGAAAGCCATTACTTTCAGCAAAATGTATAGAGGAAGGTGCTCTGGTCACATCACCCAAAAAACACCATCCCCACAGTGAAACATGGTGGTTTTAGCAGCCGGGACTGGGAAACTGGTCAGAGTTGAGGGAAAGATGGATGGTGCTAAATACAGGGATATTCTTGGGCAAAAACTGTACCACTCTGTGCGTGATTTGAGGCTAGGACGGAGGTTCACCTTACAGCAGGACAATGACCCCAAACACACTGCTAAAGCAACACTTGAGTGGTTTATGGGGAAACATGTAAATGTGGTGGAATGGCCTAGTCAAAGCCCAGACCTCAATCCAATAGAAAATCTCTGGTTATACTTAAAGATTGCTTTTCACAAGCGCAAACCATCCGACTTGAAAGAGCTGGAGCAGTTTTGCTTGGAGGAATGGGCAAAAATCCCAGTGGTAACATGTGGGTAGCTCATAGAGACTTTTTTAAAGCGACTTGGAGCTGTGATTGCCGCAAAAGGTGGCTCTACAAAGTATTGACTTTAGGGGGGTGAATAGTTATGCACATTGACTTTTTTAGTTTTTTTGTCCTATTTGTTGTTTGCTTCCCAATAAACAAAAAAAAAACATCTTCAAAGTTGTGGGTATGGTCTGTAAATTAAATGATGTGAATCCTCAAACAATCCATGTTAATTCCAGGTTGTGAGGCAAAAAAACACGAAAAATTCCAATGGGGGTGAATACTTTTGCAAGGCACTGTACATATATGGCTTGGTATCAAGAGATCCCAAAAATGTCCACTTCTTAATAAGCGATTGAACAGTACTGACTAGCATTTTCAAGGCTATGGATATCTTTTTTTCATCCTTTTTCATCTTTATGAAGTTCCACTACCTTGTTACACAGTTCTTTTGACAGTTCTTTTCTGCTCCCCATAGCTCAGTATCTACCCTGCGCAGTACATCCATGTGAGAGCTAACAAACTCATTGACTATTTATACACAGACACTAATTGCAATTTAAAAAGCCACAGGTGTAGGAAAGTAACCTTGAATTGCCATTTTATCCTGTGTGTGTTGCTTTGTGTTTCTGTAACATGGCCAAACATTCAAGGGTATGTAAACTTTTGATCAGGGCCATTTGAGTGATTTCTGTTATCATTATGATTTGAAAAGGAGCCAACAAACTATGTGATAATAAATGGCTTCATATGATCACTATCCTTCAATAAAAGGCATTTTTTTTGCATGATCAGTCGTATTTTCAAAATAAACACAAACATTTCACAATTTCTGCCATTTTATGCAAACTTTTGAGCACAACTGTATTTTCCTTTTATCATCCTAGTTAGTGAACATTACAAGTGAGTAATTTAGTCTATATAGTAAAAAAATAAAATAAAATAGCGTCTCACAGTTGACCCTTATTGTACAAGGATCAAATAAAACTGCAAAGTAAAACTAATTAGAGAAAAAAAAAACAATGTTTTAACCTTGTGATTTATAATAAAATAGAAAATGGGCAAGTACATGCAGAGTATATTACAATAATACTTTTAAAACATTTTATCATATTATATTTAGTTAATGTAAATATATAAAGGGGTTATAATGGTAGGAATAGGAAATGTACCATCTGAAAATGGGATAACTGCTTGTATGATCAGGAAATACTGTGATAGTGATCACAGGAACTATATGTGACAAACAGTATGATGAGGAAATACTTGGCGAATACTGTGATAGTTATTATATTATAAATAATAAACACTCCCATAAACACCCTGGACACTATCATCGGAAAAGGTGTGCTAAGTTGAACGTCACCAGTAAACAGCTTAGTTGGTACAGTGAAGACTGATGTAATAAAAGCTTGATGAATCTACACCATTGTCAGCTGCAAGAAAATCAAAATAAGTGTTTGCTTTAGTAGTAAATTAGTAACTAAATAGAGTATGATTACCTTATCAAATACAGAATAGCTAAACTGGCCAGTTGAAACAGAGAAGATCCTAAAGAACAACCACTCTGTTGATTAAGTATAAATAATGTTAGTTTTCCATTAAAAGACCACTGTACTCTGTGAACAACTTCACTTTAGATCCCATAAGAGTTATGTTGCAACCCATTCCTAAAGGTGAGCTCATAATTGTATTCATAGATACATATTACTATTATTATTAACTAGCAACTTGCCTGTCAAAAATTACGGGAGTAAAATTGTAAGCCTGGCAATGCTTTGGAACACAATGAGAGGATATGGGTCCTCTGAGCCCCTTTGGCGCTCATCGCAAGCCCCGCGCTGAGCGCCTTCAGTGCTCATTGCGTGGCTCGCAATGAGTGCCTTCCCCTGTGTACTACCTTGGGTTAAGAGTTAGTGCCTTGGGTTAAGTGTTACTGCCTTGGGTTAAGTCTTATTGGCTTGAGTTAAATGTTACTGCCTTGTATTAAGTGTTACTGGTTTGTGTTAAGTCTTAGTGCTTAGGTCTCGTATTTACGTCCCTCGCTCTCTTTTTACGTACTTCGGCCTCGTTTTCTTCTTGTTTAAGTTTTTTTCGGCAGCCATTTTTTTTCTTGTTTCAGCGGTTTTCAATTGTGAAAAAAGGCAAAATATGCCTCAAAGTAACTTGCAACCTTACTCATTCTCCCCCTGTGCTATGCGTAAGTGTGTAAGTTAATTTGAGGCATATTTTTGTGTTTTTGCAGGTATTTTCATTTCGGTGGTTCGCCTGTTAATTTTTTTATTTTTGCAAGGTCCGCAGTCCATCTACGTGCTGCGGGTCCTAAGTCATACGGGCCGTAATTTTGCAGTCGTCGATAAGTCATTGCAGCTAAGTTCCTCGTGCCTAAGTCCTGCATGTTTCAGCTGTTTGGGAGCAAAGTCCTACTGGCCCTCGGCACTCATTGCAGCCTAATTACCGCGTGCCTCAATGGCTCTACTCGCTTTGCGAGGCTCTCATAGCGTGACCAATGGCCCATATATCCACAACTATTATATATGATGAACTGAGTACTTAAATGTCCACCATAATGGTCCAGATTTCAATACCAATGTGAAGATTAGAATAAACAGCATTTACATTTATTGTGATTAAAAATGTGTACTTTAGTACATCTGACTAATAGTCTCCTACTCCACAAGACAAGATCAAGGCACCAGTAAAATTTTGTAAGAAAGCTTAAAAAATGCTTGTTTTGCCACCATTGATTGGATGGATCTCCTTTCTTGCTTTTCAAACGCTAGTAAATATACTACACTGATTTATATTAGAGCCAGATATCTATTGCACTTTTTACCACTGATTAAAAAACAGACGGAGCCCAGCATTCAAAATTAAATACAGAAAACGTTATTATTGGTAATAGAATTATATCTAGTTCCAGCATTGCCATGGCGTAGGAAGTTACAAAATATAATAAAACAGAGTTCCCTGAGCAATATATTCTTTTAGGTTCTGATCAATAACTTGTAATCAGTATATATCAATTATATATCATATTAATCCATTAAAAAACATAAATAAAATAAACTAGTTTGATGTAGTGTTTTTGTCATTGCAAACTGAAAAAAGGTTAATTCTGTGTGCTTAGAAATCAATATCCTGTACAGACTTGTTCAGTCACATTGCTGGAGCTATGCATTCATAGATGATGTTCTCATTAGAGAAGATACAGTTTAACTACTGTTGCCTTTTATAGTACACACATTTCTCTTGTAAGGCATTGAATGTAAGGAAGACCATTAACCTTTTTCCCTACATTCTGTAGATTTATGCTCATATGTATTACTTTAATAAATGTCTATACTGTTGCATGAATTAAATAGTCCCTTCAGAGCCAGATGACCTTACTGCATTTATACTGATTGTTCTTTTCAATTTATTTAATCTAAATGCTGCTCGATATCATCAGTTTCACTTCACTCTGGAAGGGTATTATATCTGTATAAGATATATATATGTCCAGTAATCTAGTAATCTAGTAATTATTAATATCTCTCTCTCTCTCTCTCTCTCTCTCTATATATATATATATATATATATATATATATATATATATATATATATATATAGATTAATAATGAGTATTGCAATATAATTTGATACCTTTTGTATTGGACAAACATCTTATTTATAATGACGAGCTTTCGAGAGGTTTAACCTCTCTTTATCAAGTATATATATATATATATATATATATATATATACATATATATATATATATACACAGCTGCACATTGGCTCTTACAGACACAGGCTGCACTTGGGCTCTTAGAGACACAGGCCACACTTTTCTGTTACAGATATAGGCAGCACATTGTCTCTTAATGACACAGGCTGCACATTGGCTCTTACAACACAGGATGCACATGGTCACTTACACAGACTGCACATTGGCTCTTACACAGGCTGCACATGGCTCATGCACAGGCTGTATATGGCTCTCACACAGGCTGCACTTGGCTCTTACACAGGCTGCACATTGGCTCTTACTCAATCTACACTTAGGCTCTTACACAGGCTCCACATTGGCTCCTACACATGGTGCACATTTTGTCCTAAACAGGCTGTACATTGGCTCTTTCACAGGCTGCACTTGGGCTCTTACACAGGCTGCACATTGGCTCCTACACAGACCGCACATTTTCTCCTAAACAGGCTGTACATTGGCTCTTACACAGGCTGCACTGGGCTCTTACACAGGCTGCATATTGGCTCTTACACAAGCTACACTTTAGCTCTTACAGAGGCTGCACTTTGGCTCTTACACAGGCTGCACATTGGCTCATGCACAGGCTGCACATTGGCTCTCACACAGGCTGCACTGGGCTCTTACATAGGCTGCACATTGGCTCTCACATAGGCTGTACTGGGCTCTTACACAGTCTGCACTTTGGTTCTTGCACAGGCTAAACTTTGGCTTTTACACAGGCTAAACTTATGCTCTCACACAGGCTGGACTTGGGCTCTTACACAGGCTGCTCATTGGCTCTTGCACAGGCTGCACTTTGGTTCTTTTTTTTTTTTTTTTTTCAATTTCTTTATTGAAAGTTACAAACAGTACAAAAATCAGCAATATATAGATATAGATACAGTTATAATTCGCATATATCACTTAGTTATAAAGTCCAGTTGTAAAGAAAAATATTAGGTATCAGTTAACTACAAACTTCATGTTTATGTTGGACAGTGAGGTTATAATAAATAAATAGTGGCTACAATTATCTGATACAGTCCTTTTTCCCCTTTCTCCTTTCCCCTTTCCTTCCCCCCTTTTTCCTTCTTTCTTCTCTTTTTCTTCCCCCTTCTCATTTCCTCCTTCCTTTCTTTTCCCCTTTTTCTTTCCTTTTCTCATCCAGATCAAAAGTCTGTATAGAGCCCATATTATTCATTATACTTAATTGAACCTTTCTCTTTTCCTCTCTCTCTCCTTTTATCTCCCCTTTTTCCTTAATAATTCCTTTCTTTTACAATTTTATTTATATAAATAAATCTTCATCAGATAAGACAAGTATTACAGTATATTGCATTATACAGAACAAAGAAACAAATAACCTAAAAAACATAGACATGACAACACCTACAAACAAAACAAAACGACAAAAAAAAAAAAAAAAAAAAAAAAAAAAAGGAAGGGAAAAGACGTAAGTCATGCAGACACTACCGGGAAAAAGTCCACCTCCACCAAGTCTCTAACCTAATAACAAATATTTGTCCCACAGCTGCCATTTTATCATATGCGTTGCTTTAGGAGTCGTGCCCCATATATTATTGGCTGATTCTACTTTTATCATCTCCCTGTTATTTGAGACAGCATTCTCTACTTCTTTCCAGGAAGGTACCTGTGGTTGTTTCCAATATTTCAAAAGTAACCATTTTGCTACCAGGCATATGTGTGATATTAAATACCTTTCTCCTAATGGAAATCTTTCCAGTTGCATATGTAAAATAAATTCTATAGGGTTACAGATGATTGTCTTGCCCACAAGAGTGGATAATTTTTGACTTAATGTCTTCCAGAATTTTTTTATTTTTTTGCAATCCCACCACATGTGGAAAGTTGTACCTGATAGTCCACATTGTTTCCAACATAGACCATCTAAATTACTATATATTTTTTTTAATTTACTAGGGACATAATACCATCTATGGATTAGTTTTACCATCATTACGTTATATGAGGAATTGATTGATGAGTTCTTAACGGTATTGAATATTTTAATCCAGTCTTCTTCTAGAATTCTAATTTTCAAATCCTCTTCCCAGGCTAGTATTCCCAGGCTTTTTTCCAGAGGAGTATTTTCATCTAATATTTTACTAAATTTAGAGATTATATGAGATGATTCTCCCTTAAGTAAATATTTCTCCATTATCCACATTTCCTCCATATTAGTAGTCTTATACCCTGACAATTTAAGATTCCTCTTTAAACATTCATAGTCTAACCACGTTAATTTGTCTATATTAAATTTCTCTTTAATTCTTTTACGCTCCAATAGACTACCTTTTTCATATAGGTCTATCACATTTCTAATGTTATGTGATCTTAGTAGTAGTAAGATCGATCTATTAGAGTTGTTATTAATAAGGTCTATTGGTGCAGCTAAAGAAGGGGATTGTACTAATGATAGTTTAGTTTTATTTTTATGCCATATTTTAATAATGTTTTGAATATTAGACGGTAGGTCTGAATTTCTTTTCTTTTTATACTTAGTCATCCATAATATGTTTTTTATAGGGGATTCTCCCCATATTTCCTCTTCAATTTTTAACCATCTTGGGGGGTTTTGCCCGTAATTATATCCCGCCACTTGTGTGAGTATAATTTTAACGTTTAAATCTTTGATAGATGGTGAGCCCAATCCCCCTCTATCAAATTTCTTACATATTATAGTTTTCTTCACTCTTGGTTTTTTCCCCTGATATATAAAATTGTCCAACGTTTCTTGAATATTTTTAATATAATAAGCCGGAATTCTGCCTGGAAGGCATCTCATAATGTATGTAATTTTAGGTATCAAACTCATATTTACTGCATTTATTCTAGTAATCCATGCTAGATGTAAAGCTCTCCAATCATTCAATAATTTCCTAATTTGTTTTAATATTTCATTGTAATTGTCTTTAAAAATATTATTTATATGGCCAGAGAATCTTACTCCCAGGTGCACTATGTGTGGAGAGTTCCATCTATATAAATATAGGTTCGCTAGTCTATTTTTTTCCTCTAATGATATATTACAAGTAATTATTTCAGATTTCTGATGGTTTATCTTAAAATAAGAGAATTTGCTAAATTCATCCAGAGCAGTCTGCAGAGCTCTACAAGAAAGTTCTGGATTTGTTATTGTTATTACGATGTCATCGGCATATGCCATTATCTTATATTCCTCCTTCCCTATCTCAACTCCTTTAATTTCTGATGATTCTCTGATAGTTGTTAATAATGGTTCAAGGAATAGAATAAAAAGAAGAGGGGATAACGGACAGCCTTGGCGAGTACCGTTGGTTATTAAAAATTTACCCGTACTAAATTGTGGAGAAGATATATGTGCTGTGGTGTTTAAATACAGGGCTTTTACTGCTATTGAGGCAAAACTTCCCAAACCAAATCTCTCCAAAACACTATCTAGGAAATCCCACCTGACCCTGTCAAAGGCCTTCTCTGCGTCCAGTGACAGGGTCAGGGAGGGGATCCTCTTTCTCTTTACCCAAGCCAGGATGTCAAGAAGACGTCTAGTATTATCCGATGCTTGTCTGTTCGGGATAAATCCTGTTTGGTCTGGTTTTATTAGCGTAGAGATGATCTTACTCAATCTATTCGCCAGGATTTTAGAATAAATTTTTATATCTACATTAATTAAGGAGATTGGGCGATAGTTTTTATATTCTTCAGGATTTTTCCCCTGTTTCAATATATTAACTATTTTTATTTCCGTTAATTCTGATGGTATCATTCCTTCCCGTTTGATCTCATTATAGAGGTCACATAAAGTTCCGTTCAGTTCCTTGGTAAGGTATTTATAGAATAAGTTATCAAACCCATCTACCCCAGGTGTTTTATTTTTTTTAATATTAGAGACAATTTCCATTATCTCTACACTTTCGATTTGTTTATTTAAATAACTAAGTTGGTTTTCCGATATTTTGGGAAGCTTTATCTTTTTCAAGTATTGTTTGATCTCTTTTATTCCTGGTTTGTCTACTCGATGGTCTTTATCTAAATTGTATAAGTTACTATAATATTCCTGAAATACCTCTCCTATCCTATCTGGATGAAACTGCAGAACCTTGTTTTGATCTAATATTTTTGCGATATTATTTTTGACATGCTGTTTCTTTAATGTATTAGACAAAAATTTACCTGGTTTACCACCTTCAAGAAATTGTATGCGCTGGAATTTTCATATTAACTTATCTGATTGTAATTGAAGTATTTTTTGTATTTTATTGTTTATATCTTTTATTGCCTTACTATTCTCTTTATTTGGTGTCACTCTAAAAATATCTTTCATCTTATTTAGTTCTAGATATAGGGTCCTTAACGGTTTACCTCTTAACTTTTGGATTTCAGCTGATTTTGAGATAAATATACCCCTAATGAATGCTTTATAGGCACACCATAGCGTTACATCTGAATTTACGGATTTTTTATTAATTTTGAAAAATTCTATTGTTTCCTTTTTTAAATATGTAACAAATTCTTCATTTTTTAAGAGCCAAGGATCCATCCTCCAACTAACTTTTTTCTCCCTATTATTCTGGTTCTGATCTTGTATAACTAATTCATTTAAAGAGTGATCTGACCAAGGAGTAGGTCTGATGTTTATTTTTTTAATTACTTTTAAAGTTGGGAGGTCCGTTAGTATATAATCAATTCTAGAAAATGAATTATGACGGTATGAAAAATGAGTATATTCACGTACACCTGGGTGCAAGATCCTCCATGGGTCTATCAAGTTATTATTCTCTTTTACTTTACCGAAAGCTTTAGAAAGGTGGTTTATATTGAATATAGATTTATTTGACTCGACTATTTGTTTATCTAGCTTATCATCTAATATCATATTGAAATCGCCGCACACTATTAATAGACCTCCTTTAATTTTATTAATCTCTTTAAGAAGATTTTTAAGAAATCTTATTTGTCCTTTATTTGGTAGATACGCATTAACCAATGTTATTAAGGACCCATCAATCTTTCCAGTCCAAATTATATATCTACCTTCTGGGTCAATCTTACTGCTTTCTTCCAGAATTTTTAAGTTATTTTTAAAGAAGATAGAGACCCCTTTTGATTTGTTCTTAAAGGTGGAGTCTACTCGATTTAAGAAATTTTTATTATTCATATATTTTAAGTTCTCCTGTTTTAAGTGTGTTTCTTGCAGGCATAAAATTTCGGCGTTTAATTTATTGTACTCTAGAAATGCCGTTTTTCTTTTTGTTGGAGAGTTAAGACCATTCACATTGTGTGATATTATTTTTATTTGCATTTCACTTTATCAAAAGATTACTATAGTGTATGTGTGTGGTATTCCCTGAAAGTCTGCATGGCTCGGGATTCCCTCCGAAGAGAGAGAGGGGGAAAATAAAAACAAACAAAAAAAAAAAAAAAAAAAAAACACGAGAACACACATAACAGACAAACAAATCCTTAAAAAAGAACAGCTGCAAACTACACGAATGTCAGCTGAAATATAACAAGGCATATTAGTTTTTATGAAGTGAAAATGTATCGCCCTATTTCTGGGCGAGGGGATAGGGTCAATGGTGTAGATCTAATAAATAAATTTCAGGAGCAAGGGCATATATAATACCTCATTTCAAACTTCTCTGTGAAGGAGTCTTTGCTCCTCGGACGACCAAGAAAGCAAGTCTTTTTATTTACGGTATCTAATCTAACGTTAATTTTATCTGTTTTATTCCGGCATATCTCCCTTTCTATGCTATCAAATTTAATTTTTTCAAAATGTTGACTTTCTAACTGAGTGAAACTCTATTCGTACCCTTCTGGTCGTCCGGAGAGAAAAGGATCCAATAGAGAAGTTAAATTTATTACAATGAATTTTATTACTAATACCTCTTCTTATAAGTAACCATTTATTATATCATTTACATTTTCTAATATTGTTATCTAATATTGGTTATCAAGAGGGAGTTACTTAGGAGGATTCATACATAGTGAATACATCTAATACTATCTTTTTTCCTATTCTAAAAATTATAAATGTTCCCTTATATTTTGCTACATATTGTGTTTTTACACCTTATTACTAAATTCTACTTTTATGAAGAAAGAGTTAGTTTATTAACTCGCTCAGTCTATATTCTTATGTGTATATGTGATCTTTCCCTTTTCTTCCCCTTTTACCCTTTCCTTCTTTCCTTTTTTCTTTCTTTTTTCCTTTCTCTTTCCCCTATTCTCTTACCCTTTTCTTTCTCTTCTTCTCCCTTTTTCTTAGACCCATATAACTGTGATTTTTTATCGATATTATATCTCTTGTGATCTAAGTGACTTTATTTTATTATAATCCCATTTAATCAAACCTCTGCAACTCAACTATGTGTCTTGTGTTAAATAAATCTATTAGCTTTCCTATACCTCTCTACTTGATGATTTCCTTTTAACAAAAGGAAAAGCCTAAGTGTTAATGTATGATCTCCCAGTTTCCAAATAATTTATTTTTATAATATCATTCTATACTTTTTCTTTCTATTTAAATTTACCTCCCTTCTCCTGAACTTAAGTAACCATGACCCTGTTTTGCAGTTTCCAAAGATTATTTCTTATATTTTTTCCAGTCTAAGTTTCCTGCACTCAATTCCAGTTTTTTAGTGATTTCCCTATTACCTTCTGTGTATATGTCCCAAACTTTTAATATCTCTATGCCTTCTTGGACTGAGTCTATTTTAACCCATTTTAAGTCTTTATAAATTAATAAGCCTACTGGCTGGGCCCATTTATATCTGATTTCTTTAAGCCTGAGAGTTCTAGTTATTTGGAGAAATTCCCTTCTTTTTCCCAACGTATGTGCAGATAGATCTTGGAAGAGTTTTATCTTCGCATATGGATGATCTAGCTGTTTCTTTAAGAAAGCATTTTTCAGAGCAATTTCCTTTAAGGGTAAGTAGTGTAATTTCAACATAATGTCTCTTGGGGTAGATTTATCCATCATTTTAGCCAATGGGAGTCTATGTAGTGCATCCATTTTCCATTGATCTTTCTGCACCTCTGGGGCCAGATAGTTGAGCAGTTCTTTAACATATAGCTCCAAGTCTTCTCCATGTATCTCTTCTGATATTCCCCTTATTCGTAAGTTGTTTTTTCTTGAATGATTCTCCAATTTATCTACTTTGGAAGAAAGTTCCTCAATTTTATTTTCCAGAGAGGTTACATATTTAGAAATTGTATTATTGTCCATTATAATTTTATCACAGATCTTTTCATTAGCTTCAATTCTTTGTGTCATACTTTTTATAGATTCAGTGATATTAGACATTTGTTTTGATAAATCACTGGTCAAATTGATTTGGAATTCTTTTAGTATACACTTTAGCTTAGAGCATGTAAGTATTTCCTCTTCTTGAGTGGAATTATCTTCCAAGTTTCCTTGAAAAGATTTTTCTGGGGTCTGTTTTTCTATCAGGTCTGAGCTGATGTCCCCATGAGATGAATCTGGAGTTGTCATTTTATTTCTAGGGGAGAAGAAGCTTGTTGATTTTTCTGGAACTTTTATTTTCTCCTTCAATTTTGTTTTATTAGTTGTATTGCTTTTTTTATTTGACATAATTAAATCTTTTGTAAGCTTTCAAAATATCAATGATCTTTCGAGCAGAAAATCAGAAAGTTTTTCCTTTTTTCTTTTCCTTTCTCCTTTCAATTCCTTGATATCCTTTTATAAAATGGTTCTACGGGTACAGTGATTAATTTCACTGTGTCCGCTTTTATATATACTTTGTTCTTCCAGTGTTTATTTCCCTTAATATCAAAGGCACAAGTTGTCTTTCAGCTTTCTTGAGTTTGGAATTTGTAATTTTAATTCCCCAGAGTATTAGCATATAAGCATATAAGCAGTATGGTTATTGTCCTTTGGTAAATATTTTTAAACCAATATTATTCCCATGTGTCCTCAGGCTGAGATATATGTAGTATCTTGAGTTCCAATTACTATATATCCCACTTTATTTTTATATCTCTGCAGAATAGTGTATTGTAGTAGATACAGCCAAGCCACTTACCCTTCCTCCCGGACAGGCCCAGCTCACAGATCCGCCTCAGAACTCCATCACTCCTCCTTCTAAGCTGCTATGGGATTCTTTCAGCCTTGTATCAAGTGGAAGCTCTTATAGTACCAGGCACTTTTATAAACAGTAAATTAGGTGATACGTCTTGTACCAGGTCCCTTTGTTATATTGCACTGTTTCAGTGCTAGCTCACCGAGATTCTGCTGCTGCGTCAGGCCCACCGGCCCGCTGGTCTTTCTCAGCCGTCTCTGCGTCTCTGCTTCCGTTACTGCTGCCTGCTTTGCAGGACTCTGCTAATGCAGCTTCAGATCCACAGGTCCCAAAGTTCCACTCTGCGTCTCTGCTCCCGGCAATCTCCACCAGCTCCGCTCTTCGTCTAACGGGGCCTGTCCTGAGAGGGGGTGGAATAAAAACTACTATTCCCAGAAAGGGTACATGTAGTACTGTGGGCTAAGTGGCTGTGGGCTAGGTAGCCAGTATCTAATGGGTAATGGGCATTTACACTTTTAGTATCTCCCTATGAAAAGGAGCATGTTTCTCTGGCGTCTGCTCCCCTGCCATCAACCACGGCAGTCTCACGCTGACGTGTGCATCACTTCCGGTCTGCCTCCAATCTGTTCCCTTACTCCTTTGGTTCTTACACAGGCTGCACATTGGCTCTTGCACAGGCTGCACATTGGTTCTTGCACAGGCTGCACATTGGTTCTTGCACAGGCTGCACATTGGTTCTTGCACAGGCTGCACATTGGCTCTTGCACAGGCTAAACTTTGGCTTTTACACAGGCTAAACATATGCTCTCACACAGGCTGGACTTGGGCTCTTACACAGGCTGCACATTGGCTCTTGCACAAGATAAACTTTGGCTTTTACACAGGCTAAACATATGCTCTCACACAGTCTGGACTTGGGCTCTTACACAGGCTGCACATTAGCTCTCACACAGGCTACACTGGGCTCTTACACAAGCTGCACATTGGCTCCCACACAGTCTGCACATTAGCTCCTACACAGGCTGCACATTGGCTCCCACAGTCTGCACATTAGCTCCTATACAGTCTGCACATTAGCTCCTACACAGGCTGCACATTGGCTCCCACAGTCTGCACATTAGCTCCTACACAGGCTGCACATTGGCTCCCACAATCTGAACATTAGCTCCTACACAGGCTGCACATTAGCTCCTACACAGGCTGCACATTGGCTCTTACATAGGATGTATGGTGTCGCAAGTGAGTCGGCTTCAGTCCCATGCGTTGAGTACCGAGCAAGAGTCGAGTTGCAAGAAATGTTACCCCTGTAAGAGGCGTTGAGTATTGAAAACAATGAAAACCAGAGCCAAAGGGAACCATATATACATATTATCTGCCAGTTATGAACTGTGTTTTATTACACAACAAAAACAAAATTTCAGTAATAAATGGAAAGCCATCTTTTATCTTAATATGATTGATCTATATCAATATAGTATGTAACGGAGTTGGAACACGAATCCAATATCTCCGCTGGTATACTGTAAAATATCCAAGAAGCACTGCAGTCTCACCATCCCCGACCTCCCATATTGGACGACACTCAATTTGGAAGTCAAAGAATACTGACTTTATTTTGTTGTGCCGAGATATATATACACATCTCTTCCCACAGGCAATACACATCCCTCATAGTTGGCCACACAATACACATAGAGGGACAATAGGTGGGTCACACCTCCCTGAGGCTACCTGGCAACTTTGATACAATCAGACATTGATTAGATCATCCTTCTTTGTTCTATGTCTCATAATGAAAACACTTTATACAATAGACTTCCTTATCTTATGAGGAGTCTCTGTAATAGGATTATCTATTATGCCAAGGTCTTCAATAGTTTGGGCTAATATTCTGCAGAGCATAAACCAACATACATATAGTATAACAGTAGGATCATATTTAACCATAGGAAATAAACAACCATAAACAGGGTAAAACAGTGATGGGTTCCGTTACATAGTATAATTGTATACTTTCTGTTGATGAAATTACTTTTTTAAATTGTACCTACATTACATAAAACAATTCTGCTTGAAGTAAGTTCTTAAAATAAATAATCTGTATATTTAACTACTGTATACATAGTGAAGTGATAAAACTTACTGTGAAAGAAACACGGGCAATTTAAAGGAGAATACAGCTATATTTATTTAGGGCAGGGGTTCTGTGGTCAAAACAGTGCTGAGAGTTGGACTAAATTGGGAAATGTTGGAAAATCTTAGAGTTGTCAGATCTACTACTTAAAATCTAGGGACGACATAGAAGTATAAAAATTTGCTAAAACGTCACACTTTAGTACATCTGGCTAATAGTCTCCTACTCGTAAAGACAAGATTAAGGAATCAGTGGAAGAATTCCTTGGGCTCACAATTAGTATACAGTGACAAACTTATTAATAGGCAATATAGGGTCTGTTATTGGTTTGCCATGACTCTGCAATCAACATCCCCTTAGTTTTACTTTCTGGACATGTTTTGCAACACAGAGAAGATACAACTAAGGGGAACATTATCACTTTTTTTTCTGGAGTTTTGTGGGAGTGCCAGAATTCATGCAAGTAAGGAGTATGGACACTTGGTAAATTGATGCAAATGGGCACCAGAAATGAAAATCCAGAATGGACAGTATGTCATTTAAATTGTCCCTGGGGTTTTCAATAGCTAGCCATGAGTAACTGCTATACATTAATTCAATGGATGGAATAATACATGATCTTTATATAATTCATTTACATAATGAATTGGTCAGAAATTTTTTTAGCTCCAGGAGCTACATATTAAAAAATAATAATAATAAAAAAAAAATGTGGTCAAAATTACATTTAATTGGATATCAAAATGATTGAAACAAAAGCCATTGTTTGAAAAGGTCTTTCATAAGCACATCATAAAAAGTCATTTAGCAAGGCTTTTACCATAATAATATTATGAATTGTATGCAAGGTATTATGTATCAAACAGTCAGTGTTCCCTCACAAAGAAATAAAAAATCAGTAATATTTTATTAAATGACAGCACAAAACATGGAAAGGTTGTATAGTTTTACATATATGGTTACAAATCCAAGGATAAATGTTCTCACCTTGAATTATATTATCTGGCAACAACTCTGATATATAGCTCAGATGTAACAAAAGATCTAGATTGACTTTTGCTGTCACAGCTGCTTAGGTTATAGCTCCGAGTGCACCTACTTAACTGAACTTTTACACAAGACAAATATAATGTAAATAAAGCATCTAGCACTTTTTGTTTGATCTTCTAGAAGTACTAACCACCAGATGGTGCTATGAGCAAAATTTAATGTGCAAAGAGTGTTCAGAGTTTGAAATGACAGCAGCGTGGACCAAATAGTCTTGAACTATTTCCAATTTATATATGGGCAGCTTATCACCAAAATGTTCCATAATGGTACACAATAAGGAACCACATACAAATATTTACTATGGAAGATGGATGCAAAGAATAGTGATGGGCTTGTTCACAATAGCTTGCCAGAGAATGTTGTACCTCATTCAAGTACTATTATAGAAGTACAACCAAACTATTGTTTTACACATATACTATTAGACTTTGCATTGTGCCATCACATTTTTCACAAACATTGCACGATCACCAAACTCATAGGCATAGATTTACTAAAGACCGATCCGATAGTGACAAGGCAGCATTTTTTGTCAGCAAACATGGCAAATTGAGCCCCTCTTTATCCATTAAGCTAACACATTTTGCTTCACTGATTTAGAGGTACCAGTTGTAGGCAGGCTTGTAAGTAGAACTATATCACAGAACTCCCTTTATGTGTTGGCTAAAGGGCATAAGACCTGAAAAAGCTGCATCAGTATCATCAAGTATCCCTGTAATGATTTTTACCTTAGAAACAATGCACTATAATTGAAACCACTGGGTGATCACTTTTAAAAAAAAATGTATTTAATTTTTATTGAAAGTTTTAAAAATGAGTTCTTGACAGTGAACATTAGTTATATTTTGTTGTGGTTCCATTATCTACAAGTTATACAAGTGGGGAAAAGGAACCGTCACTATTGTAATATGATTGTAAAATGCGTTCTTGACAGTGAACATTAGTTATATTTTGTTGTGGTTCCAATATCTACAAGTTATACAAGTGGGGAAAAGGAACCGTCACTATTGTAATATGATTGTAAAATGCGTTCTTGCTGGACTATAGGTGATATTGACAGTTACAAGATAATGTATAAACACATCCATGTTAAAAGGAATCTTTAGGTAATTATTTCCTATGGACATTTTAACTAGGTGACTCCATAGATTCCATCCTCCACAACGACATTGTCATATAAAATTTATACTTCCAGAATAACAGATTTTCATCTTCTGGAAGTTCCACCTCTCCTCCTGTTCTCTCTACTGTAGAGTGCCATACTCTAAAGCTGCTACCTAAAGCCACACCCACATGGGGAGGCCTCACCCACCAGCGACCCACACCACCAAGAAACACACAGTGGCATTTTGTGTGTCTCAGCAGCACAAGTTTTAAACATGAAGTGATCATGATCACTTTTTGAGTTTTCTTAGTAAAAATTGCTTATAAATCAGTTATTATTATGAGATCAGGAATTTTACTCTTATTTGATAGTGAAATGCATGTAAGACCATGCTGCTCTTTGAGAACCTCATTAAGGGAAGAACTAACCATAACACTCCTGACATTTTGTTCTTTACTGAATTAAACTGATATGCCACAGTCTAAAAGCTCTAAAATTAGTGTTGAAAAGTATTAATTCACTCCTATATTGCAAACAAAAAATAACAAAATAAATAAGGAACATTCATCATAATTATTCATTACTTCATATATACCATATATATAATTACTGAGCACTCCATTTTTAATAGATTTTCAGTGGATTACCAAACTGAACATAAAATCTAATACAAACTCAGAAGCAGTGGGGGTAATTAAGCAGTTACTTATGTATAAGGGGTCATCTTTAAACAATGGCTACAAAGCCTGTTACAAAAATATCAATGTCAATGTGCCAACTAAAGGGATCTATGTTCACAGAACACACATTATTCATGTGATTTATAATTTAAGCATTATGTGACCCTTAAAAAAAAAGGTAGTCACATGAACAGGTCACATCAAGATAAGGCTTACCTACTTGACACTGGTACTGTATAAAAGAAATATATAATATGTCCTGTAAGACAAATAGCATCATCATATTGTGTTATATATTAGTACGGTAAAGCAATGAAATAATGTAGGTCAAATCCAAATTTGGAAACATATGGTACATCATAATATTATTATATACACAGAGGAAAAATCACAGGTTCTACTTGACACTCATGGTTATGATACTATTAGTCTTATTATTTCCTTTTAGAATCTTACTGTTATTACATTTCTCTAAAACGTTCTTTGGAAACTTAATGAACAAAAATGGAAAAAACAAATAAATAAAAAACCTGATAATATTATATAAATGTATATATATCACACATTCAAAAAGATGCATTACAATATTGCACAATTGCATGGTAGCATAATTATATATACATCTAATACTGTAGTAAACTTACATTTTGTAAGAGCTCTTCCTTTCAAATACATATACTTTTTTATATTATCTCATGTAACTGACCTTAGTATTATTAGTTAAAATACTTAGAGGTTCTCTTTGACCTTAAAAATATATATATTTTTATTAAAATTATTTTTGTTAAGATTGTTTTTATCTGTATTGTACTAGCCATTTCACTCTAAAGTGAATAATTCCTGAGATAAGGAACACTGATTCTACTTTATTTTAACTCAAATGATAGGCTCCCAAATACTAATTAGCTGATTTGATAATTAGGACTACAGCATGTTTGTTTGTCTCTGTGGTGGCAAAACAATGTCTCCGTATGGTTATAATACTGATAGATCCCATCCACCCTGTTATCAAGCACAATGAAATGCAAATTTGCAAACTGAGCTACACAATAACATAACAACGTCTCACAATCACTGCAGAATATCTTAGGTATTATTTACTCTAGAGAAAAATTGCCAAATACAGTATATAGATAATTTCAAAAGTACTTTAAGATGAAACCAACTTCCTGTTGGGGTGACATACATTTTCAGTATTTGAAAAGTGTTTATAAAGGTTAGACATGGCCTCCAGCAAAGCATGCTTGCATTGTGGGCATCACAACTTGCAGCCTCAGCTGCCTCTCTGTATAGTTTTAGGTAGTCTGTTACATCAAACCAAACAACATAAGCCAGAAGCCTTGAAACTATAAATATTGTCACCAGAAGGCTTGAAAATATAAGAATCATAAAAATGGCGCTCACAGTGTTCATTACATGATGTATTTGTGAAAGAAAAGATCTTTATTACAGGTATTGTATTACTGCTGGTCAAAAAAAGACAGGTAAAGCTAAGCAATAATATTGATTCTTAGCTTAAAGGCATATTTAAGTTTCATGGATTATAAATGCATGTTATAAAGGAGAAAAAACATTTTTGCATGAAAAAATTCCCCAAATAAACATTAATACACTTACCCTGACTTTTGCACATTTCTTCAGCTTTTCTGGCAGTTGATTTTGACAATGAATGCCCCTGAAAAATCCTCACAAACAGCCACATTAAATTAGAAGCCCATATGTGCAACGTGAGACCCACAACGTGAGACCCGCAAAGGTTCTAATAAATTAGAACATGCTGCGAGTTACAGGCTTGAGGGGCAAACCGTAAACCATTTTTCGCTCGTTGGATGTGCGAGTTGGGATGGAGCAAATGACAACGTCAGAATTACGTCACTGAAAAATGGAGGTGGGATTTCAAAGTCCTACGGGGTTCAATTATGAGTTACGATCGGACCCACATTCCAGTCATAATGCAATATTGATAAAGACGTAAATATGATATTCTATCACATGCGAGTTCCTATATATGTATTAACACATTGATTGCTGGGATCGACATAACACAGAAAATAAACATGAAATAAAGTATTTTTCAGGCCAATTTACGAGCTTGAGAATGTTGCGCTATTTCCCTGTTCATCAAAGTACAGTAGTGTGTGTATATTTGCATTTATAGTGCTATGGATTGGACTTTACCCCTCCTCTCTAGCATTCGTTGGCTTCTTGGCTCCATTTGCGACTTACGGATTTGAATGCCAGTGATTTTGATGCAATTTAATAGCGCTATTTGAATGTATCGGTTATGGCTTGACAGATCAAAGGGTTTGGGGGCTCGCAAATCAAATTCACACATCCCATAGGGTTTTCACGCTCCTACCCCGCAAGTCGTCGTCGGGCTGGTTTAAGAGGCTGATTTAATAGCCGTAAGTCTTGCGAGCTATGTTATGAGCTATGTTTTTACAAGTTAGGGGAATTTAATGGGGCTATAAATGAGGATAATTCCTAATTCCTAATTCATTTTGGCAGCTATAACATTGTTGCACTCAGTGGGAACTCAGTTTCGGCAAAGCTTCATGGGATGTGTAGTCCCAACCACAAGGAAGCAAGGAGGAGCTTAGACATTGCTATGTGGATCTCTGCACTGTGCTGCTGTTGGCCTGAAGGTTAGTGTAAGGTAAAAAACTGTACCTGAATTCAGTGTTTCTATTGGCTAGTACCAGATGCCTACATCGGCACACCAGGGGGTGTAGAAACCAATTTTTTGTTTAAAAAAATGTATGTGTATAGAATGTAATGTGTATTTCTGAAATAAGCAGCATGTGTTAGATTAGAAAAGTTATAAACAGGGAAGCTTCCATATACCTTTAACATTTCTTTATAATAATTATTAGATAATAGTTTTGTCACTGCATGTCTTCAATTAACAAAATTACAAGAGCAACAGGTTAACAAGTAAAATAATTTAAATTATGCTAAAATAAGTCAAGCGCATTAACAAATCACTTATTTTACAATCTTTGCTGTACATTAGTGAATCTAGGTGAATACACAAAGCAAGCACAATCTTTAAAATGAACCAAAAATAAAGGAGAAATGTAACTTTAAAATTTGAAAATGTAAAAAGGGTAAATCAAAACAAGTTTGCAAATACATACAACAAGATAACGTTTTTTTAAACATAAACATATAGTTTTTCTTTTATTTGTTTAAATCCTACTATACAGAAATGCACATCTACCCACCTAGTATGGACGAGTGGGTGGTAACAAATAATTATGCACTAGTTATTTAATTACTAGTATTCACTTAAAACAAAGTTAAATAAAAGGACAAATGTTTCCCACTGGGTAAGACTCACTCCAAGCAAACGCTCAATAAAATAATTTGAAAAGCCTTACGGCATACAATTGAATCATTTGAATAAATGCCTGTGTTATTGGAAATTCAATAAATCAAACTACGCTGCAATCCCAGTTCAAAACTGTGAATTTCACAGTTTTTATGCTGAAAACAATCTTTGAATATATTTTTAATATTGGGATGGGTAATACAATAGTTACCAAAATCTGAATAGAAAAAAAAAACACTTTTATCTAAAAATAATTAAATGATTACATTCATGGCATTTCATAGGGAATGGTATCTTATGTTACACGGTCATTTTAACTTATTTTCAGCATAAAAATACTATGGAACAATTTTAGAACATTATTATGAGAGTAATGTGATACAAATTGGTTCCCAGAATTAAATGAAATAGAAATTAAATTGATGGATGCTTGGGGTATATTATTGGTTACTGGTCATGGCTAATTTGGCTTTACACAAAGGTAAAATGACCAATGGATGATTATGCTAAATGGTCTGTGGATACTATATTACAAATCAACAATTACACTTCCATATAACTACAATCTACACGTTAACTAGACATTTAGTGAATAGTACATGTAACAGATAAATAATGAAATTCCAAGTTTGGGAACATGTTGGTTAAAAAATCTGCACTGAGCTCAAAATGCTCAGTGAGTGTCAAATTTACTAAGCAGATTAATAATACCAAATATCACATTGGGTTTTACATATATAAATAAAAGCAAACTAAAAAGGGACCTATCCTCTCATGGTACAGCACAAGGCAGCAGCAGTGGTGGTGAGCATCCGCTAGATGGCGCTGCATATATTCCTGTGCCATATCATAGAGTCAAGGCTTAGGTAAACTGTTAGGGTGAGGGTTAGGGCTGGTGTTAGGGTGAGGATATGGGTTAGGGTAGTTCAAGGGTTAGGCTAACATTATAAGCTTAGAACTTCTCTCACATATCGGCAACGGTGCAAAATATCGGCAGCGCCATGTATCGGTTCGAGGCCGCACTGCAGCGGCGGACCTGTCCCGACACCATAATAGGGTAGATCCCTAAAACATTTTTTGCATGTTTCAGTTTGGTACACATATTCAATAATCACATTTTCATATCTTATAGTATTTGTTTGGTTTTTAATATGAGGTAACAATTTTTTCACTTGTTTCCCCTTTGTATTAAAGGAAGACTGTAGTGCTCATATAATAAGGCATTGTTTTGTTTATTTGGTCACTGATTATCAATGAAATGTGTATTACACATTAAGTATTGTGTTTTAGAAGGCAAGATATATGTTGTTCTCCATACCCTAGAAGAGGATCTACCCAGAGTGACTCTCCTCAAAGAGGCCTTATAACATTGTTTATCTCCTTCCCTGCAGTAGTTACTGTGGGCAAACCTACATCATTAAATTTTTATTTAGCTTCATTTCACCTCTGACAATTCTGTTTTCTGCAACTTTTAGGTAGAGTTGGTTATTTTGAGAGGGTGGTTTTCTTTTTATCCCATAAATGTATATATATCTACTCTAATAAATTGCTCTATTTCTTTTGGGCATCCAAAGAAAGTGGAAACTTGAGGAAACATATCTCCCACCACACTGAGCCATAAAGCTCTTGGAAGTTATGGAAACATGAAAAAACTTATCATCTTCTTATCACAACGAGCCATGAAGTTTTTGGAACTCATGCAAACTTTATGTCCAATGTGGTGGAGAGATGATACGTTTCTTAGACACACTTAGAACTTAAGGAAGCTTTTGTAACTCAAAGAAACTTGAAGGTAAAAGACTCATAATTATTATAAATAGTATGATTTATTCTTACATATATGTTGTCTACCTTCCTGCTATTTCCCAGAATTTCTTACAGACATTGGCACTGTTCAAGTCTGTGGCACAATTTCTAGCTATTTGTTTTAGACACACAGTTTGTGTACTGCATTTCAGAGTTAGCAAGTTATATTATTTACTGAGCTTTTATCCACATAGCCAAAGTGGATATCTGGCTCTGTTGTAGTGATGTTATTTCTTAAATAATATTTTCTAGGTAGATAATGAAGAAAATTAGCAAAACGGCATAAAACTATCAAACATAAAAAATGAAATTAGGTGTGTTCTCTTTCACCTTGATTGCAAATTCTTGATGTCAACAGGTATACTACAACTGATTTATTGCAAATAAAATGTTTTACAGTGAAAGTAGGATTGGATTCCCACCCTATCCATTATTTTCACCTGTTGAGGTCATTGATCAGACTTGTATTACTAACGACCTTGCTTTGTAAACAGCAAAATTGTGTGTTTTGGATTCAATCCAAAGGAAAATATCTATGCAGTTTGGCTGCATATATACTCCCAGTGGCACTTTATATTACTTGTTTAACAGAAGGAGTACATCTATTCAGGCTACATTATAATCACACTTCACAAAATATTCAGAAACGGGAAATACATCTTTAATTATTTACTTATTATTATTATTATTATTATTATTATTATTAATGCATTACTGTTCAACAGTGAACAAGGAGCTGCAAGAGAAAAATTATATTTTTCTGACATTTGCCATATATCAATTGTTTGAGACCTTGAGGATATGTAAAACGATAATTCTATCAAACAGAATTGCCATAATATATGATACCAATTATCCAAATGTATTCATTGTACTTGGATCAAAAACAATGAAAATGTCATTTAATTTGAAAGTATGGTTTAAGAATGACATATACATCTATCCTGGATCAAAGCTCTTATTCTAAGCAATGCAGGCAGTACTAGTGTTACTACCTGCATACCATGGAGTAAAAATAGCTTATAAATGTTTAAAAGTTGACATGGTGAGACTTGTAATAGTTTGTAGAAAGTGATGACCCTGAAAGAAAAGGTTAAATGCTGAGAGTTTTTAAGGCACCAAGCCAAGAGAAAGCTTTTGGCCTATCTGGATGGTGATAAATGTGTCAAATGGACATATAATATCATATCAAAATGAAACCTTTCTTACATAACAAAAGTATTGGACATTTTGCCATTTAACCTATTTGTAATATTTTATTTATTTATTTATGTTTTGAAATGTAATACATGGAACAATTGTATTTATAGAATCAATATGTATGTAAATGTGTTTATTTTGTGTTTATATATTATATGTTTATATAGACAAAGCATTAGAGCATTAAGTACATTAAGTACTGGGTTGTTTGTTACCCTTAATGTTGTATAATGAAACAGACATAATAATACAATATCATATTTTTTAATTACACAAATGTTTATATTGGACTTTTAAGTGTCAAATAATGTTGAAATGTCAGCATTTTCTATTGTTTTGGTGCTATACTGTCTCTAACTGCTTCTGCGGCATTCAGCAATGTTTTTTAAACCATTTGCGAGTGATCTTTGGTACCCGTAATATTTTCTTAATTTTCTTGATGTTACACCACTGCCTTATTTTGTGAGCTATCCATAAATTCTTATTAGCATGGTGTAAAAGTAACTTGTAATCTTTTGTCAGTGCAAAAATCAATGGGAGAATGGGAAAGTTTGCCATAATTTTCATCTCTGGCTTGCCTCAGTCACTCGTAGCAGTTCTCTTGCAATGTTTCCTGGATGGGTGAATAGAATAGATAGGGCACTGGCGTAGGAAGGAGGGGCGCAATGTGTCTGTGTGTCTGTGAGTGTGTATCTGTGAGTGTGTGACTGAGTGTCTTTGAGTGTGTCTGTGAGTGTGTATGTAAGTCTGTGAGTGTGTGTGTCTGTGAGTGGATGTGTGTCTCTGAGTGTGTGTCTGTGTGAGTCTGTGAGTGTGTGTCTCTGTGAATGTGTGTGTGTTCAACTGTGAGTGTGTCTAAGTCTGTGAGTGTGTCTGTAAGCGGGTGTATGTGTCTGTGAGTGTGTGTCTGTGAGTGTGTAAGACTGTGAATGTGTTTCTGTGAGTGTGTGTCTGTGAGTGTGTGTGTATGTATGTCCGTGATTGTGTGTCTGTGAGTGTGTGTGTATGTATGTCTGTGAGTGTGTGTGTGTAAGTCTGTGAGTGTGTGTGTAAGTCTGTGAGTGGGTGTGTAAGTCTGTGAGTGGGTGTCTGTGTGTGTAAGTCTGTGAGTGGGAGTGTAAGTCTTTGTGTGTCTGTGAGTGTGTGTCTGAGCTTGTGACTAAGTCTGTGAGTGGGTGTGTGTCTGTGAGTGGGTGTGTAAGTCTGTGAGTGGGTGTCTATGAGTGAGTGTAAGTCTGTAAGTGTGTCTGTGAGTGGGTGTGTAAGTCTGTGAGTGGGTGTGAGTGGGGGTCGGGGGCATCAAATTCAGGGGTTATCCCGGGCGGCAAAAGCTCTAGCTACGCCACTGATCTAGGGAGATTTACTTTAGTCTTAAACATGGTATATTCTGCACTATAGTGGATTAGCTAGGATGCCTTATATCCTTGTAAAGAACTAGATTGTCTAGAGAGTATGCTTTGGCTCAATCATCGTTAAAGGAAAAATAAATGTATCAATATACATAGTAATACAAGAATTAGTTAGTCATTATATGTTATATCATATTGAGTACAGTATGTAGTTAATCTTTGAAATGTTCTTGATCTTTGAAAGAAGACACCAGTCAGATTTAATATTTGTTATCACTGTTTTGTATCAGATTTAAAGGATCTATTACCTTTTATATGCATTTTTGTTTATGTGCAAGCTGCAATTTGTTTTTCTGGTCATCAGTTTCCTGAGATGGAGGAGACTTTGAATGCACAGGAAGTATCTGTCTGCACACTGGGAATGTGTCAGCTACAGATGCCATTACTTTCAATGGAACTAATGCACGTCTCATTAGTTTACAAGCAATAAACAGAAAAAAATAAATCCCTCAGTAAATAATAATTGCATCTAAAAATGTAAAGGTTGTGTCTTGTTTCTAACACATTTTGAACATTATCAAGCTTAGATATTGACAAGATCATACCGAAAAAATGACCCTTAGTGGCCCTATAATTGCATAATTCTTATCATGTGCCTTTCAAGTAAGCGGAGCATCATATTCAGAGGCAAACAACCGGTGTCTTGTAAATATGGCAGGGATTCTGTTATATCATTATGTAGAATTTTTTTTCTCAGAGCTGCCTCTTAAATGATGATTTTACACAGCATCACTTTTGACATCTTGCATCTCTTTTTTTACAGATTTCATAAGCAAAATGTCACTTTTTATGTCATTGTCAAAGTAGGGTCAGAGCTAGAGAGTCTTACTTTGACTTGTTCACTTAGAAAATGTTCTCATTTATTCACTGTAGTCGGCTGTGGTGCCAGACAGCTATCATTTTATTGTGACTACCTTTATAAAGAGTGATAGAATGGTTGATTAAATATTTGCAAGGCTGATATCAAATCTTCTGAGCAGAGACATAAGCTTAAAGTAGCTGCTATAAAAAAGCTAGGAAAAAGTTATTAGCACATTTATTTAGTACAACAAGTCGGTGTGAATATAATTGCAAGATCTCATAAAAGCTTAGTGAAAAGAAAATAATCTTGACATTATGATAGTTAATTGAAACGTGTCTCAAAGTGATAATAATAATAACGATATTCAACGTTACAGCTAATTTTGTGACAATCTGTAATTGCTTCTTTTTCTTGTAATTGCAAGAAAAAGAGAGGGAATAATTGTTATGGAATGAAAGAAACACTATTCTGAAGCCAATGGGACTAATATATATATATATATATATATATATATATATATATATATATATATATATATATATATTTATATTTATCGGCATGAAAGTCATGTGAAGGACTAGCAATGCCTCATACATAACCGTTAAAATTCATAAAAATAAAATTCATATGATGCAGGCCCTACCTTTACCTGCTTATAAGGAATACATGCTAATCTTTATTCATTTTCATGTATTTTTAAATGTTCATTTGCACCTTACTTCTTCATTTTTTTTTAAATTAGGCTATTAATGTTATGTTTCTTAAAATACATCTGTTGGTAATTTTAATTTGTGAAGGAAGATTTGTAGCCATTTCTTTGTGTCTTTTAAAAAATGGTGGGCAGGGGATTTACAAAGCAGTTGCACTGGGCTGCAGTGCAAAAACATGCATCACAGCCCTTTACAGTATTTACTAAGCATCGATTCCTACTAACCAAGCATCCCATTATGAGCTATTGTGACCTAGCATGTTTAAAGCATTTTATGGATGTTAACCATGTTCTGTATGTAGAATGATATATAAGATTGTTGTTTAGTCTGACTCTCTGTGAGCCTATGGACCACAGCATGCCAGGCACATCTTGTGTCTGCTTGTGCTTACCCATAAGGATTTCTTGGCAAAAGATACTGGAGTGGTTTACTGACACGACCGCTTCTTAAATTGGGCTTGCCCAGAAACTGGTTGTGACCCACCCAGCGATATGTGATGTCATACCATAATCAATGATAGAAAATAGTCCAAGAGAGTTGGCTCTTGGGACAAGTTACTACAAACATAGAGCATAATATTGCATAGCATGATAGAATAACATGGCATGATAGAATAACACTTCAATAGTTCTGATCCAGGTAGCCAAAACAGAATATTAACAGGTACATATAAACAACCCTTTTCTGGTATATGGCTTAGCATACAGATTATATAACCCCTTTTCACAGAAAATATATCGTACTAAATGGGCTGTCCAGATCCATAGTCATATTTCTGTATGAACATTAAAGAGGGTTTCTACAATATGCCCCAAATAGTGTTACAAAAATATGGTTGCTAAGACTGAGCTTTCCCCTTGTTGAGGTCTCTACTGCTCAGTGGTGGATCCCATTACCTGAGAAGAGGTGTCACTATATGGTTTCCTCTTGTCACAACAGGAGGGAGAAAAAATGTTAATGTTAAAAGACCGCATCTGCCTGTCCTGGAGACAGGCTGTCTGTGAGGAAGGGGTGGGGGTGGGGGGTTCACTCAGAGTCCAGCAACAGTAGTCAAACATGGAGTCACTGACTGGCTCCATAAGGGCCCATGAACTGGATGGCTGTTAGTACAACATGAGTCACAATACACAATATGGCTGTCCCACACAGATATCTGTAGTAACATTTCCAGTCTTGTGCCTACATGGCAACCACAATCCAGGTATTCAGATGGGGTGGCAATCTTTTTGAAAAAGGGACCAATTGTGCCAATTTAACACAAGGCCCAGTTGTCTACTCAGTCCCACAAGTCCATATGGGTCCCCCTGGGCTGACACCATGAATGCAACAATAATTAGTATACATTCACACATGCCAGCATGGCAATTCTAACCCATACATCCAGGGGGTAGCACAATTACGACCACCCTGCTCACACGGAATTAACAGATACAGTCCATATATCCATATGTACAGTTCATGTATCCACTGGAGGTGCCATGTTTGCCCTGAAAGAGGACCCTTGTGCCACGCACCCCATGCCCTGCCAGGGAACAGGCTGGTTTAATCAATCCCCAGAAACCCCAGTGGTCCCTGGGCATCATAGTTACCATTTTTCTGACCTCCTGGTTGACCATGATTTGTCTGACCTACCTTCTATGACCTGTCCATATTGGGTGAACCTACATGGTATAGCTCACAGATTCATTGAAGTGCACAAGCCCTTTCCAGAAGGGGAGATAAGATTACTAAAGCATGTATCTTCTCTCTGCTCAATGCAAAGGAGCTACCAAACATTACTAGCTGAACTGCTCCATAACAATAACTAATTTATAATACATTATTCACCAAAATATATGCAATGAAAGATATGATTGTAACCTCTTCAAATATGGGCGTCCACAGAAATTATTCCAGGATGCAAAGAATAATTAAACAATTTTTTGTCATAGTTATAACAGTGTAGATTTGCAAGTCCATAGACACAAACACATATATACAGTCATATACACATTTATTTACATTATTGACATTATCTATTTTTTAAGTCATTAAATATATCCAATTTAAACTTCAAGAAAGGCAAAGATCATAATGATTATGCCGGTAAATAAAGAATCACAAGAAGAACATGAACCTTTTCCAGTAAGTTAAGGGTAATTTCATAAGCACAATGAAATTGTCCAATTCCTGTATTATCCTGTGGAGACTTTTGTGAAGAGGCTCCATAGAATAATATAGGAATATAGCATAGTTTAAGAATTGGAGAAAGCTCACTTTCCTAGTGGGAAAGCTTTCATTGGTAAAAGTCAATATAGCCTTCCGCTATTGTGTATGTGATTCTGTGATTCAGTTTCTCACCTTTTTTTTACTACATCCTAGTATATCTCTCTCATTGTGCATTTGCCATCACACATCATGATACACATTGCAGATAGATACATATACAGACATCCATTCAAAATTAGATGTTATACTTTTGTAACAGTGTATAATAGAAAATATCTAATAAAATTGGCATTTAAGGGACAGTTAAAGAAAATAAAGAGACAATAAGATAGGTATTCATACAAGTAACCAAAATCAGAACTATTTCCTTGGTACTTAACACCAACAAATATTATAGATACCAATAAAAACAAATTGTGTATGAAATATGTTTGCAATACCATTAAAATATGAAACAAAACACTTTATTGAAATAAACTGTGCCGTGTTAAAAATATGAAAACTGACCATATCAGGTGGTGCAGTACTTACAAACAGAAGCATCCTAAATCATAGGAGTATATGAAATTGAGATATCCTGTTGCTAGAACCCAATTGCCAATCTTAGTAATCAGCCTGAATATGACAGATATTAGTGCTCCAATAATATGTTTTATAAAGAAATGTTTGGAGTAATGCCCACACATTGGAACTAAACACTACCATCAGCTTCCATAGAAAACCAAATAAAACCAACAATGCAAACTCTGTGAATGGAAGATCAGCAAATATGATTAAAATATTGTATAATAGGCCATAACATCTCCTAGTATGCCTCACTGAAGGGAAAAAAAACGTGGGTGTCTAATAGGTATATACAAGCTGAGAATATAGCTAATTAGATTCTAATTATGCCTAACGGCCATTTCACCGCTAGTCACGGCTCCTACTTCATAGGTTATATAATATTCCCCCAAGCGCACACTTCACTCTAATGACCTTTTTTTTCCTCTCTTATCATCTCCTCTCACTCCCACTTTCAGGACTTTTCTTGTACTACTCATACTAGACTATCTTCCACTAGACTATCTTCCTGCCTCAAAACCTTCAAAAACTCACTAAAATTAATCTCACCTTCACAACTGCACACTCTACAGCATAATATTGCTCACACGCATAACCTACAGTGCAATACACAGCCACGTCCACTTGCTTGAGCCTACTGCCTTACTCACTGCCGAACCATACCTTCTAGATTTTAAGCTCTTCAGACTAGGTACCTTACTCCTGTTGCACAAAGCTGTCTATTTCTATTGCACTGTACCTGTACTTGTATTTCTACATTCCATAAACATGTGCATATACCTTTGTTATTGCTATCCTGCTTTGTAAATAGAGCTATGGAAAATGTTGGCACTTTATAAATGATTATTAATAAATTAGTATTTAGGATATTTGTGTATCATCTATCCTTGGCTTTGCCCATAACCGTGTAATAAAGTATGCATTTGCTTAAAGGCAGACATGTTTGAAATGGTTATGGTTTAAAGAGCAAACCCTTTGTGAGCTCATTTGCATGTCCCTGGCCAGGTGGCCAGAATGCAGTGTAATAACTGTATTTCTCGGAATTCTGAGCAGGAAACAAGTTTTTTTTAACTTGTTTTAGATGTTCAAATGTGAATACAATTGTACTATTTATTTACTATATATATATATATATATATATATATATATATATATATATATATATATTTATATTTATTTATATATACATACCCTGGTAAATAGGTATAGATATTATTTTCATAGTACATATTTTTAAATTGAATATTTTGAACAACTATAGATTGTACTGGATTTTAAATCATCTTACATTTCACAGTCATTGTACAGCTTCTATAGCTAGAAACCTATACATTATTAATTTCCATTATAAACTGAGAAATTAGCATTCATATAAATGTAAATTCAAAGTACAGTTTGAAAAGATATCGCATTGCATTTCTACATTATAAGAGAATTAATGGAATTCATTGTAATAGTCAAGGTGACACTTTAGTGTTTGGTATTCTGGTTTGAGAGTGGATCAGATCCATCCCTACACTACGACTGACAGAAACATAGAGATCAGCATTTCATTTTGCAAACTGCTCCATTTGATCATTTTATGTTTTGCCTTGTCATTAAATTAGAATTGACAGTTTTTTAAACTGTTTGGCCAAAACATTCATCCTAATATATAAAACTGTACTCCTATTTCATAAACAAAATCCCTAAATTTCAACTCTGGCAAATCATTTCACTATATCAAGAATTTTCTCATAGTGACACAATCTGTTTTGTACATCAGTGTCCATGCGAAACATGAACTAGATCTTTTCTGTTACAGTCAATTTTCAGTTTTGGCAAAAACCATTAATTGTAATTGGAGGGTGAATTATAATGCCAGGGAATTTTCACATTTGAAAACAATGGTCTGTTTTGCTCAGAGATATATTAGGCAAATAATTAAACAAGTTACATAATAAAAATCTATGTTCCTTACTTGGTTCTAGCATAATTTAACTGAGGCTAAAAACCTCATGTGAAATGGACATCCGCCATATATGGTGGCCAAGACGCCATCATCCCACAGGTCACAGACATGAAAGATGAGAAGTGCGTTAATAAAACTTGCAGGAACTGGTGGGGATGTAACATTTTATTTGTCAATGTGTGACTTTGTCAGTGTAGGGTATACACCAATATAAATATGTATGTATCTGTCTCTGTATGTGTACAGGACATACTGTAAATAATCCTGGCTGTGCAAAAGTCGTGCTCTAGGCTTATATATATATATATATATATATATATATATATATATATATATATATATATATATATATATATATATATATGTATATATACATTTAAGAACTATGAATATAGGCAGAAGTTAGTTATCACTATATATTTTTCCAGTCACACAACAGTGTTATTCAAATCCCATTATATAAATATATACCCCTTTCCCTAGTCTCATAAAGGGGTCCATTAATATATGCCAGCTTGGATTAGACATAGGGGATTCAGGAAGAGGGATTCTGGTCAACATACAAGCCCTGGTAAGTCCAAAAGGAAAAACATATCCTGTGTAAGAGGACAGAAAAAAAGAAAAACTGTGTTTTATGGGGGTGAGGGTATCTTTATAGGGTTTGTTTGTTTTTTCGGTCCTGTAAGTGGGCAGAGTTTCGTGTTGTTTAGTTGTTCAGTTATGTCAGACCCTATGGGTCACATCGCACAAGGCGCCTCTGACAGCCACTACACCTCTGAGCTCCGTCAAGTTCATTATTTTAATGACTTCATCTATTCATCTCCGCCTCTGCCTTACCCTTCTTTGTGTGCCTTCAATTTTTCCCAGCATCAGAGTCTTCTCTAGAAAATCATGTCTTTTCAGGATATGGTCAAATATTTGAGCTTTAACCTTCCTAATAATACCTTCCAGTGGACAGTCTTGATTTCCTGTAGTATTGATTGACTAGGCTGTGTGTATCTCAATAAATTAAAATAACACTTGCCTGTACAATGATAATGCATAGTCACCTATCACTCAAAGCTAATTAAGCATGCAAATGTTTTTCAGTAGGAGCAAATAATTAAAAGAAAATAATTGTGCCTTGTGATATTATTGTTATTAGTTATATGACTAATGGTCAAACATAAAAAAATGATAGGTAATTAAGTATAAATTCATTTTTAAACCAATGTCGTACTGTATAACAGTGTTAAGTTACATGCATAATAATATCATACATATCTTGCATTCATAGTCATTTTTTTTAGAAAAGGATTTTTTTTCTAAATATCCTGCTCACTCCTATATTTGTCTGTGTAATATGTAATCAAATGGTTTTCAACTAAGAAGCCACATAGTTTATTTTTGTGCTTGTGGAATAGTATTATTTTTTCTAAGCAGCTAGGAAAATACAAGTCTTTTAATTATATTCAAGAAATGTTGCAACCAAAGATGGAAGTTGGTTGCCGTACCTGGATCTTTTGTTAGTGACAGAGAAATAATTTTCTGCCAATGAGTTAATTACTATGGGCCTCATTCTATTATCGGCCGCAGCCGTTGCGGGGCCGCAAGGACCGGCCGCAAGCTATTCGCCTATTCTATTCCCCTCCGGCCGGGGATTCCGGCAGGCTTGCGGCCGGCGCCTTGCTATCTCTTGCGGCCGATCGCGCCGGAGGAAAGCCTTTGATCTAAAACAGCCGCAAGGAAATCGGCCGTAAGAAAATCCTATTTGCAATTCAATTGCTCCGGGAACCCTCTCTGCAAGGCTAAAACTGAGCCGCAGCTTACTTGCAGGAAAGAGGTCCCGCTAGAACCAATTAAGCATGAAATATAGCCCAAATAAAGCCATCCTGCACTTTGAGAAGACTATAAAGTTATTTTCGGTGTTAGAAAAATTAGCACAAAATTCCCCAATACTCAAATCCGTAAAATATATATTTTTTAATATACGTCAAATATCCATGTAAAAAGTCCAGAGTGCTTGGAGCACCTCAGACCCGCCCACGCCGCTGCCGGAAAATAAACAGTTAATTTGAACTCGGGTTTGGGCTGATGTGCAAGCTTGAGAGTGGGTTACTTTTAATCCTCATGTCCCCCAATATGATCCCTAGCATTTACAGAGCTGTACAGTGCAGGCTTGAATTTATTTTTGACTTTTTAGATTTCAGAGCTTACGGCCGGTTGCAAGATTTACGGCCGGCCGTAAGGGGATAGCCTTACGGCCGGTTTACGGCCGATAATAGAATGAGGCCCTATGGCATTAAAGTAAAACTATTTTTAATATAAAACATGCATATATTCTTAATAGCACATAAAATAGTTACATTTTCCCTATGTCATTAAAAAAAAATTTAATTCTAGATCAAACCTTCTTGTTGCCTCATAAACGTTTTTAAACATGCATCCAGAACTATCCACTTGGGTCAATACATTATTATTATTGTTTATTTGTAACACGCCAACATATTGCGTAGCGCTATACATGGGTTAAGATCAAGGAAAATTTATGAACACACTGCAAAGAATGGAGAGCCGTGTCTTTGAGCTTACAATACAGTGGCCAAAGTGCTTTTCCCAAAGCACTGTGCAAGATTCAAAACTCGCAAACTTAAAGATCTATACTCTTTCACAACGTCCACAAACATGGCAAGTAAGAAGAACTAACACTTAAAACATTCAAGAACTGTTAAAGATGATTAACTCCATAGTGAATACAAATACATTATTTTTAACTCTTTTTATAGAGTTTTACAGGGGAGTACTAACAATGAAACCCAACATTGAAACCTTACGTAAGAAGCACAAACAGGGGTGACAATACCATTGTCAAAATACTTATTTATATTCAATCTTGCAGCATTATATTCTAAGACAAATAAGTGTTATCTGTGAACATTAGCACCTGTAAATTTGTTCTGTCTCTGAAGTATTTGTTATTTTTTTCTGATTTAAAGAAGCACAAATTGTTCTGGTTTGCGCTTATAATGAAATACCTTTTCTTTTCTAACTGCCTCAAATGAGACTTGTAACTTAAAATCTAAAATTACATTCTAGATAATAGTTCTTTCTAAGTGGGTCCACTTACTTCAATATTCTTGTCAATCTGTGATACATTATGATGGATGTAAATTAGGTTTTCATATTTCCTCAATCTATGGGTGGCAAATTTGCAGGTGATCCGGAGTAACTAATGTTATGTAAATGAAACACTGATTTACTGCTACCAACCCAATTTGAAAACATCATGCATTTGCATTTAATAGGAACAGATGAATCATTACTTAGAAGAAACTGTTTTATTTCAGCACATGGATGACAATCAGATCTTTATTAGATAAATTAACTGCAGCATCTGGTTTGTAATCAACTTTGTAGAAGGAATTCATGGAATAATTATGCAATAAAGAATAAAAAAAAAAAATGTGGACACTTGGAAATTTGAATATGCAGTGATCAAATACGTCAATCTATGCAATTGTGCCGACTTTAGTAATTAAATTAAAAAAAAATTAAAAATCTAAAATTTGCAAGTTAAAAAAATAAGAAAAATAAGGGGAAAAAACAATATCTGGAACATTACTCGTGCAGGCAATTTCCTAAAAAAAGCATTACTAACCTTTCATATTACAAATTAAAAGAGTTACAAGAGTTTCCAATCTTGTAGGGTGATTTGGGGAAAAAGCACTTACTACAAATATTCTAAGCTCAAAACAGGGCCCGCCATTTTCTGCAGTTTGTTAACACTGTATTTTTCCTTGTTCTTTTCCCCTGTATAGCGCTACGGAATATGTTGGCGCTTTACAAATAAAAGTTAATAATAATTAAGAGCAACAATTAAAGAATGATTACAAGTTATGTTTGCACATGAATATGAAGAGATACAATTCAGCCAATTCCAACAAAATAATACCTTAATAAATATTTGCATATGTATAATTTGGCTGTGTTACTACATGATACATGCAAAAATATGTTTCTTAATCTTCGTGATATAGACATATAACATAAACATATAACAAACATATAAATCAAACATAGTATAATTTTGTCTCCATATCAGAGCATAAATAATAATAATAATGAAGTAAAATCATTTATTTAAATCTAATTCCCCATGATAATTAAGAGATTAAGTGAGTGGTATAATTTGTATTCAACCATGAAGACCAAATATCTTTAAAGTTTTCCATTTTATCTTCTAAAGTACTAGATCCTTTCTTCGTTATAAGAATGTGATTCATCCTTTGGATTAACATAGAAAAATTTAATTTTGAGGGTTTCCATCTTGAATTAACATAAATATGTGTTACAGCAAAAATAAATTGTAATAGCATTTTGGGAGGATAATGGAAATTACGTTTAAGACCTAATAGACAATGCATTGGGACTGTTTCAATTTTAAAATTTAGAATATCAGAGAAATTTTTGCAAATTTTAAACTATAAATGAAAACATTTTGAACAATCCCAAAGAGTATGAAAAATGTGCCTTCTTGGTCACAAGCTCTAAAACATTAGAGGTAGATGGAAACATTGTATTTAATTTAGGATTATAAATTATATATATGATTATATATCAATTCTATGTAAGTATTTTAATGACGTTTCTGTTAAGGAAATATTTTTACTACCCCTATAAGATAAACAAAAATGTTTACCAATTTTCCAGTTTAATTCAAAATTACATTTTTCTTCTGGTTTTAAAGTGAAGCTATTGGAATAAATAATTGAAAAAATATATTTTTTAAGAGTAGAAAATAAACATATTTTTTCAAATTGTGTTTGAAAAATATAATAAAAAAATGTTTGCATCTGAAAAGAAGATTGTGTATCACTGCAATCTATTCATTTATTGTTCTAATAAAAAATATACATTTTTGAAAAGCCATTAGTTTTTCCACCATTGAAGTATTTTTTTTCAGGAACAAAATCTGAATTTTGGATAACTGGGGATGAAAGTGATTGTTCTTTAGAAATATTTCATTTAAATCTATTGGCAATCATAAAGATAAAGAATGATTAGTGTAGGAATTATCAACAGAATTATTTTTTTTTTTTTAATTTCCCCACATTAGATATTATATATACTGTATATCAAGATGTGAGATAAGTTACTTTTGGAGTCAAAATGGTGTATATTAATTAGTATGCCATAAAATTAATAGTGATAATAGTGCAGCTATATTATAATTGTTCAAATGAGAAACAGAAAGGCCAGCCATAATTGTATGTTAATACATAACATTTTTTTTTTTTTAATTCAGGAATGTTTCTTGTTTTATAAAAGTATAGGAAATTACATTTGTAAAGAATGAATATCTAATTGAATTATCTGGATAGGAAGATATATAAACTAATATAATAAAAGAATACAATATATATATATATATATATATATATATATATATATATATATATATATATATATATATAGTTTTTATAGGGTGACAATATACACATATTTAATTAATTCTTAAGAAACACACCCAATCCTCATTCATACCACTGTTTAGCAGTTATTATCAATAGACATTAAACCAATAAGATATAAAAAATAACATTATCTCCTACAGACCAATCTTTTTCCTTCCATAAGTTTCCAAATTGTTAAAAGAGCTCATCATATATTGCCTAACTGACTTTTTAACCTCTAATTCACAATATGTCTTACTTGATTCTTGCTTATGTCCCTTCCATTCCATTGAGATTGCACTCCACTCTGTGCAGATCTACTTGGTTGATGCATTTCACTCAGATTTCTCCTCTATCCTCATCCATCTTAATCTCTCAGCTGCCTTTGACAGCATGGACACTAATCATTATTTCTAACCTTGTTAGCATTAGTGCACTCCTCTTGCCTTGGTTTAGTTCTACTTGTCCAGAGACACAGCTGATGGAATAATCAAAAACAAAATATCGTAAAATAAATCTAGGAAACTCCGTAAACAGTTTGTATTCTTCTCTACATTCACCAACAATTTATTCTCTCACACATCTTTGTGCCTCACTGTCATTCAGTCTTGCTTCCTCCTCTTTAATCCCCTTTTAAATACAGTATATATTTTATAATCTCTTTCCCACCACTATCTCTCATACCATAGCAAAATCTTGGTGTTACATTTGACCTTAATCGATTTCTCATTGATCATATATCTTTGCTCACCCATATCTGTCTATTCAATCTGTACAATATTCACAAATATGCCCCTCTATTAGTATTAATGCATCAAAACCCTTGATCTACTCCATTTTATTTAGTCATCTGGATAACTGCAAATTACTTCTCTTTGGCCTACCAGGACATGCATTCACCATACTGCCCATATATTTAATTTTCATTCCAACGTTCTTGATCAAGTCCCAGCTCTCCCTGTTTACTATTATAGCATATTCCAATTCCTGGCCTTTCTCTACAAATCTATACTTGGCTTTACTCCTTTCTACCTTACCTCACCAATCTCCGCCTTTGTTCCATAATGCTCCCTATGCTTTAATCCCTCCCATCATTCTCAATCCTGTTCTAACTCTGTCCAATTCCTCTTTTATTCATCTTTCATTAGTCCCTATCATTGGAATATTCCCCCACTTCATTTAGGACTAGTGATGTCCCGAACAGTTTGCCGGAGAACTATTTGCGGCGATTTTCGCATGTTCGCGTCCGCCGCGAACGGCGAAAACATGCGCTTTTCGGTTCGCCCCCTATACTTTATCATTGAGGAAACTTTGAACATCATTTATTTTATTTTATAATTTTTTTGTGTGTAATCTATGCCTGCCTGCCAGCGTGTGTGTGTGACAGGCTAACACCTAACAGCTTATATTGTGCTTATTTTCACTACTCATACCTGGTGGTGTAAAATACATTGAAAACAACCATTTTTTTCCTGTAATCTAATTTCAGTTGCCTGCCTGTGTCAGGCTCACAGCTTATATTGTGCTCAGTGACACAAAACAACACTTTTTTGACTATAATAGATTGAATAGCAATTGCCTGCCTACAGGCGTGTGTGTGAAGCCTACTGCATCTACTCTGCAAACTTTTGCCAGTGCACAGTGACACTCATATCTGGTGGCACCTTAGATTGCACGCGCAGTGCCCCAAATTTGAAGTGGGAGGACCGACCAAGCATCTTTTTCCATCTACCGCTTCCAAAAATCCATGCCATATACACGTCCCCTGATAGTGGACGTAACAGGGATTAAACCGATAGGAATAGTACTACTTAACAGTACACACCTTATAATAATGCAGACAGAGGCAACGCGTATAATCTTCCATGCTGTGCAGTGGAAGCCCCCAGACTCTGACCTGTGTATAATCTTCCATGCTGGGCAGTGGAAGCCCCCAGACTCTGACCTGTGTATAATCTTCCATGCTGGGCAGTGGAAGCCCCCAGACTCTGACCTGTGTATAATCTTCCATGCTGTGCAGTGGAAGCCCCCAGACTCTGACCTGAGTATAATCTTCCATGCTGGGCAGTGGAAGCCCCCAGACTTTGACCTGTGTATAATCTTCCATGCTCGCCAGTGGAAGCTCCCAGACTCTGGGAGTCTGAAGAAGAGGAGTCAGAGGAGGAAGGTGGCTTTGAGGTGGTGGAAGACCAAACACAGCAGGTGTCCCAGGGGGGCTTGTTGTCACCTTTCGGGGACCCTTGGTGGCTGGGTGGAGGAAGAGACCTTCAATGACATCAGTGAAAACAAGGAACAGGACATGGCTAGCTTGGTATCCAACGTTGTGCAAATGGGGAGTTTGCGGTTGTGCAAAGGGACTGTTTGCGGTTGTTTGCGGTGCATTAAACGGGGAGATTGGTCTGTTACTGGGAAGCGGGTGTAACCCTTACACTGCCTGATCAATACAACGTTATACCTGATGTTTTAAAGCATGTTATTCTAAACAATTTAGGAATGTTAGGTGATTTATGCCCTTTATGGCTTAAAACCAGACTCTGCATCAACTATGTAATTTTCCGTGGGAGTTTTGCCATGGATCCCCCTCCGGCATGCCACAGTCCAGGTGTTAGTCCCCTTGAAACAACTTTCCCATCACTATTGTGGCCAGAAAGAGTCCCTGTGTGTTTTGAAATTCGCCTGCCCATTGACGTCTATGGCGGTTCGCCAGGTTCGCCCGTTCGCGAACATTTGAAGGAAGTTCTGGTCCGCTGTTCGCGAACCGAAAATTTGATGTTCGCGACATCACTATTTAGGACCATTGCCTAAGCTGTACACATGTTGCAGCTCAGTGATGACCCATTTCTTTTCTCTATTCAACACTTATACAAGTTATAGGCATTCTTCCCTATTCTCCTGATGTCTCCTCTCAACCTTTGGCACCCAAGCTCCCAATATTGCCTCTTGCTCACTGCCTCCTTTCTGGAACAAACCCAAACTTCTCTTTAGGCCTTTATTAGGTTTGCTCTGTAAACTGTCCCCTATACTACACCATGACGCACTGCTTTTTAAATATGTAAATCACCTTGGGTAAAGGTGCTATTTGTAAATGTGAACAAATAAATATATCTTAAAAAAAAAGAACAGGCACAGTAAAATGTAATGTAATTATACTATTTGGTATCTGTTGCTAAAATAAATTAGGTACAAGAAAAAACAATATAATACAAACAAAAATATCCAAACTGTTCTATAATAGTGATCCAGTGATCCAAAATAATACACCATAAAAAAATCATATAAAATAAAAGGCCTTCCTTTACTTATAGACAGTTAACTCACTATCTAGTTCTCATTTAGCTAAACATAAGTGGTGTGGAAACAAAAAACAGTTCAATAGTTTGTTCACAATCTCTGCTGCCGACCATTCATCAGTTTTAAGTTGGTGTCAATGTCAGTGTTTTTTTCCACCTTTACAAACCCATACGAACACTTCTCTGTGTGTCTCGTTTCCCAACTCAGACGAGCTATACACACTTCTGCGTAAGTTTTTTCTTCCAACTTCATATAAAATACTTCTCTCTGTGTTTCTCTCATTCTTCAACTCAAACTCTGCACACACTTCTCTTTGTGTGTATCTTCAGCCCAGACTGATTGTACACTTAGGCCCTCATTCAATTGCGATTTTGCCAATTGAATAGGGCTCTAAATAAGCACATAATATATATTTTTTAAAGAAGTTTTTAGTTAGTGAAAACCTTGCTTTTGGATAGATGCTTAATAACTAAAAACTTCTTTAAAAAATATATGTGATGTGCTTATTTAGACCCCTATTCAATTGGCAAAATTGCAATTGAATGAGGGCCTAAGTCCTTTAGAAGGTCTCAAACAGATGGCCAGCTACAGTCCATAAACACAGCCACATCCAAATTCCAGGAGCAGTCTTAAGTAACATCTGATCAGGTGCATCTAATCAACTGCTCAGGGAAGTTAAGCCTTAAAGTTAACCCTTAGACCTCTTGAGATAGGGAGTTTTGTAAAGTCTGTGGCTCACACGAACCCTTTTTGTACCACTTTGACAGTATACAAGTATATATATAAATATATATATATATATATATATATATTATACACAGACATACAGATCTATCTATCTATCTATATATCTATCTATCTATATATCTATCTATATATCTATCTGAACATCTAATAATGTTGTATTATTTTTAAACTGGGCATGTGATGATTTTCAGCACCCTTTAATATATATGATTTTCAGTGTTCTTTAACAAATATCACTTTCTAGCCATATTCAGATAAGAATATGAATGGAACACTATTGTATCTAAAAATGTATTGTAATAACAATTACTTTAAAGGACCACTGTAGTTAAAGAAAAAATGGCACTTGTTTATGAAGTAATGTAATAAAGTAATAACATTAAAAGCTGTGTAAGTCATGGACATATTTTTTTTTGTAAAAACACTGCATTTTTGAAAACTATTTATGAGTAAAGAAATACATTTTGTGTTTGTTATGTTACTTCCTTAAAGCTGGATCACGGGGTGTGGTTTTTATCTGTCAGTAAATGGAAGGTTGGAGGAGGAGTGAACAGGTAGACGTCAGTGGCTTTGTTACATTGAATTGGACTAAAATTTACATGATACCCAATCTTACTCACAGGCCCAGAAACAGGAAATTTGCATTAATAAATGCAAGCACAACTCTCCATGAATGTAAACGCCTCTCTCACACATACAACTTCCACCAATGTGCCATGGAGGCCTCCAGGATCTGGTAGAGGCTTAAAAATAAGCTTTTTCTAATTACAAAGAGGCATAACTTTAATTTCGGTTAAAAGGTATATGAAAGTGAGGTTGCTTATGAATGCATCCTGTAGAATGCATCTTAACCCTACCTAGCAAAAAATGTTTGCATGAAAAAATGCAAACCTTTTTTTTGCAGAAAAGAAAAAAATGTGCTGGGGGTGATGTAGACACCCCCAGCAACTAAGATTTGCATATTGGATATCTAATTTTTAATGAGATCTCAAATATGCAACACATGTGCATGCTGATTGGCTAAAGGAAAGGGAAGTTCCTGAACTCATGTGACTTCCCACAGTAGGGCAGATTACAGGTGCTAACTGAGCATGCCTGCACAATCCCCAGGCCATAAAGAAACATTGTATAAATTATGCTAAGTATCCCTGGGAATTTCAGGGGGTGTCAACATTGAGAGAAAACAGTTTGCAAAAGCAAGAAAGTCAGCAAACTTCAGGCTAACGGTTTAACTTTTTACTTTGGAATTGTTTCATGCAAACAATTTTTTTCAGACACTATAAATTGTCCTCTATCAGATGCATTAATAACCCAGCTCACTTTCATATACCTTTAAATATACTCTTAGCCAAGTTTTCAGACATATATTTTTCATTGTATAGTAGCTCTTTTAGAGTTTATTTTCTATTCCACAATTGTCATGGCATGAAATAACTTAAAAATAAAAAATTCCAGTTTCAGTGTTACTTTATAAAGCCGTGACAATGTGGCCCAATTCATTAGTTCATGAGTGCAATTGCAAACAAGGTAGCAGTAGGTGGTTGTCATAAATAAACCAGTGTACTTTATCTATGGACAAGCTGTCTAATTTATCATTGTCTCAACATATTGCAGCACTTTTAAAGTATGGTACCATAAGTGATCACACTGTATCTTTCAATCCTAAATGTCAGATTTTGTTTGGTTTTATTGCATTGGAAGCTGAAAAATTAAAGGTTCCTATAGACGTGTATGTCATTTCTGTTCTTTCAATCTAAAGGAAATTGACTCTCTCTCACTCGGCAGGAGTAGGGGGAAAACAATTGATTTCTGCAGTGATAAAGTAAAGATGTATTTTTTATGTAATGGTGTTACTTGAGAACACAATTGTTTTTTTTAAACTTGTTCCATTTTCCATGTGATTGACACATAAGTTCTCAAAAGAGGTATACAAATGTACTTATCTCTAAAGCAGAATATATGTTTTATAAAGTCATATTTATAAACAATAAAAAAAACTCATGCCTCCTGGAATTAACATTTATGGATGTCTTTATATACAATGCTTCGGATACACAGGTAATACTCAAGTAGGATTTCCTTTGAAAAATAAGGAAACTGAGACATGTTTCACACAGCAAGGAGCTGTAATGGTTACCCTGGTGTACTGTAATATGCTTTTAACTCTGTGGTATTCTATATTACATAGCTTGTTGTTGTTCAGTCCTTCAGTCGTGTCCAACTCTCTTGATCATATGGACTCAGCACGCCAGGCATATATAAGTGTGTTTCTGGTTGAGCTTACCCATATGGTTTTCTTGGCAAAGATAAAGGAGTAGGTTGCCAGTTTCTTCACCAGTGGACCACAATTTGTCTGACCTTTCTGCTATTACCTGCCCATCTTGGGTTGACCCTACACGGTATAGCTCACAGCTTCATTGAGGTAAACAAGCCGCTTCACCACGACAAGGTAGCAATCCAGAAGGGATTAGATAGCTAAACAGTATAATTCAGTTTAACAACTATTATCATCGTTATACATATAATATATCAATATAGTGTTGCTGTTCAAAATACTGTAGCAAGATGCCTTGTAGACATATAAAGGTTCTACATAGATTAAACAAAGTAATGATTTTATGAACAAATGTTATGCTACCACTCCAAATAAGACACAGCTTCAATAAAATAAGGCTTCAATTTATTTTTGAAAGCAACATCATTTTCCATAAGAATATCTACATGTATTCATCTATTTTACATAGAAACTTGTATCTGCTAACTTACACATGACTACCCCACAGCAGTCTTAATTAGAACCCGGTCTGGCTTTCTTTGGCATGTTTATTAAACATGTACAGAGTTGCCATGTTATTTTACTAATACAACACTAACTTAATATCTGACCAACCACTTTGTAGACAATGTACACTATTCTTCGGCTTCATTAATCAAAGATTTGCTGCGTCCCATCAACCTCAGTCGTTTAGTACTCCTTATTCCTCTCTGTGACTGGTCTATTATGCTCCTTGTTTGTATTTATGTCATTTCTTTGCTTTGCACAGTAATACAAGTGTGGATCACTTGAACTGTACTTAACATCTAGCACTTCATATCTGTTCTGATACAAATCTGGTTTACAAATATGCAATGTTTGAGGGCATATAAAAAGTGCAGTTTTTTTTTTTAACTTATAATTGTTATTGTTATGAAATGTGCCTCTTTGCTCTATGTCACTGTAATATGCTAGTCAAATGACTCAGTAATGAACATTTCTCAGTGTTATTAATATGATTTTGTCGAAGTCAGAAATTTAGACATGAACAGGTTATGATTTTTTTTGTGTCTGATACATTTCTGAAGCACAGATAATGTGAGGAGTACATACCGGGCTTAATGGTGATATGGAGTAGTTGAGAAAGTAGAATGAAGACATGAGAGCAATAAATAAAAAGAGGTACAAGGAACACTAAGGAGCTAAAGAAATAAGTTGGATTGATATATTAAGGAATGTATAAGAAAGAATGAGTAGTTGTGGATCAGGGATGACACAGGATGATAAGTTAACCAAGCTAAGAAAATGATACAAATATTGTTATACAAAGATTGCGACTGCATGTTAGATGGAGTTGGAGCTTTTAATGGGACTCTTTAGGGATTTTTTTTTTATTGTTCATAAATATCTTAACTAGGTGACGTAATTTTATAAACCTAAGTATAATTGTCATTTACAATTTCCACTTAATTTACTTCTAATAAGCTGCCAGAATAACAATTTCTCACCTCCTGGAACCTTCCACCTGCCTACCTGTTCTGTCTCATGTCAGGTGCATTTTTCACAGTTGTGACCTTAAGCCATACCTACAAAGAGGAGCTTTTTACTACCATTGTCAAGTATACAGTATTCCACTGTGTTTCAGTGGTAGAATTTGTGGTACAATATAATTTTGAGGCCCCCTTGAACATTTCTTTACACCACACAGCGGTCAATAAACCCCCCCAAGATATTTATAGTCAGATGACACATACGGTGATAATATCATCTTTCTATAAAAATAACTATCTGTACTCCTTTAATACATTAAGTTGAGTGCAGATAGCAGATGACCCATACCATGTTGTGGGCCCAGCAGCAGCTCTACCACTGGTCCATTTGCAGCAGAGCAGCATGAGACACTAGTAATGTGAAGCCCCTCTGTGAGAGAGAAATGGAAGACAGTGGAAGGCTCCTTTGAAATAAGTGAAGTTTGAATTGTACATACCAATTACATTGAGAATGATAAAATGAATGACCACAGCCATTCACTAAATGTAACTTTCTCACTCACCACTATGGAAATGCTTGATACATTTATCGGATATGTGTGTTAAACTGCAGTTTTTTAACCTCTACAAGTTGATAGAAAGTTAGGTGGCATAGTTTTCAATAGAGTACTTACAGGTAAGGCATAAGCCTTGCATGTAAGGCAGAAAGCATTGGAGTATAAGTCATGGGTGGAGAGGACGTTTGGGGACTAGTTCTATAAAGAAGCATTTTTGCACAACATTAGCAGACTTCTAGGGATCCCCAGCCATGTATCTGAGTATATATACAGTATATATATATATATCAATAAAAAAACTCTAATTATGAAAGCCAAATGCATATATTAATTGGTTGCAGCATTTATGTGCCAAAGACTGCTACATTAGAAAAGTACATTATGATTTTCCCAGATAAAATAATTAGAAAGACACACTTTTAACGTAACCAAGCAAATTGTAACATTAACCACAACATTAAATGAAACATATAAAAGTATATATTTCCTTAAAGTACAGAACATAAAAAAATCAATAATGGCTTTAAAGCCTTTTTATATAGTGTGTGCCGAGAGTTTGAGTTTGTCTTTCAACTCCATATAAAATTATATCAACGGCCTCCTTGAACTCTAGTGAGTGAATTATATTTTTAATAAAATGATCATTGGTGGGTTATTAGTATATAAACTAAAATGATCTGCTCACCCATCTTTTCTTTATTTTCTGGATACCTCCTACTTTTGTTAACATTTACAGCAATAAGGAACATTATTTTTGAAAGTCCAGAGAAGCAAACCACTGCTCCCTTCCTCCCACCTCCAAAGGTTGTGTGATATCATACAACCCTCCTGAACCCATCCAGATGGTCAGGCTCCTTGACTAACAGGAGATTGGAGGAAGGAAGACGTTGTACTTGGTTATGCAAAAACAGACTTACACAAAAATATGTAGATCACAAAGACCAGAATCTGTAAATACCAGTATGTGTGTCTGTTTTACAAGGCAAGTCATTCATTGGTCTTAGAAATGGTATTGGGTGAATTATTTTTAACAAATTACAAAAAATTCTCCCTTAGTATATATATATTCTAATATACTACTTTCTATTTTGTATTCTGATTCAGAGCATACATTTAGCAATACATTCAAAATGTCTTACATAATTAAGTCTAACATTCCCTGCTAAATAATTCATTTTATATCATTTTCAGTAAAATCCTCAACAACTATTTTTTTATTTGAAATGAATTATTTGCTGAGTAAACATGAAGTTATTGTATAATGAGGATTGTTTCTGAAGTACAGACATGTATCCCATGGTCTTAAGTTATTTTATAATGAATTCTGTCTCATATGACCAAAAAGTACTATATTCTATTGGGACTCACCAGTACAACAGAGCTTTCAGTCAGATTTTCCCAAACATTTATAGTGTTTTATCAACCATAGCAGACGAACAAACAAAAAAAAAATCAAATACTTCCCCATGGAGCATTTTTCTTGGATATATTTGGTATAGCTGTTCTAGATTTGCAGCTAGTGTAAATGTATATCTATGAAGGCAATAATGTTTTGCTTTATCTCTTATATTACCACTTTTTATGAAAGAGCTCACTTACAAAAGTTGAAATATGTATGTAAATGTTTTGAGTTTGTAATGCTTTGTTTATGGGGGCACTGGAAACTCTTTATGGGGGAACTGTGTTCTGTATCAGTGGCCATAACCATAATTCAAAGCATGTAATCAGATAGATGTCTTGGCCTATTAAGCCAGACATATTTTATGTGTTGACTCTGCAATTTATGTTTAACTGAAACTTCCTCTGTAAATGGATACAATGGAGATTCATATATGGTGTCATTTAGAACTGTAGTTAATAACAAGTACTTATCAATCGAATCATATTAAAAATGCCTTTTCTTACACTAAGCCTGTGATGTTCTCTAATTTGACAAGGTAATATCTGCTGAAATGGCTTATTACTTCCTGGGGTCTGTACATTCCCAGATCCATGAGCACAAATGCATTTGACACTAATAATAATGCATGCAGACCCCCATGGAGCAATGAACAATTCTACTCAATTGTGAGATATAGAATTAGATAACATCAAAGTACGGTTTACATTCCGGTAAAAATAATACACTTCAACTTAAAGGCATATCGACCGTTTCTGGATTTCACTAGGAATATAATATATCTATTTATATACTTTTATTTTTTTATTTTTAAGTTCTTAAAAGCACTTTTTTTCTGCCTAAAATCATACAATTTAACCTGTGTGGGTGTGTCCTCTGTAGCTCATGCAGCTACTGAATACACAGAGCAATGTTTCAAATTAGCCTGTCAGTGACCCTTGTCAAGGAGCATGATGCAGAATCTTGCCACTGATAGGTTGCTAAAAGTTAGTGCAACCCATTTTCTTAGAAGTGCACTGTTATGCACTGAGTGCACTGAGCTGCAAAGGGGAAAACAAATTAGGAAATATTCTAACAATTTCTGACAGAAAAAACAGAGCTTTTAAGCACTTCTTAATAACAGAAAGTACACAAAAGTAAATAGATAAAAAAAAGAAAGTACACAAAAGTAAATAGATAAAAAGGTATATTATATTCCAAGTGAAATCCAGGAATCTTCCACATCCCTTTAAGTTTACTTTTTGAAAATGTGTGTTTTTAATAACATTCAATTGATACAGTTCTTGTTTTTACAAATTATAAAATATTTGGAACTTCCTCTTGGTTCCATTCATTTTAACCCACTCACAATGTTTTTATGTTCAAATTGTATGCCAAGAATAATCATATGTGCCTTTAGGAAAGTATTTCCATTTTCAGTGACTGCTGAACTTTTATGATAAATCTGTAGCTGCTTTTTAGAAATATACTGTAAAGTTATGATTCCTGCTGGATACAATGTAATTAATATCTTGCTCACTCTGCATATCTGATGGATATAAAGAACACATTATTGAAAAACGCTTATCGACAGAGATTGATGGTTTTGGTAAACTAATCAAATACATAGAGAATGATGCATTTACACAATTTCTTCACATGTCGTTATATCATGAAAACACTTACTAATTGAAATCCTATAAAAAATTGTTACTTGCCATATTGATGGGGCTTCGGTTCCACTTATCTCTAGAAAATCATATCCTTCTTCCATTTGGAAATCTGTGAAGACCAGCGCTATAGTATCCCCAGGTTCAGCCAATATAGTCCATGTGCAATCAGCGTTATTTTCATATTCTGAAGGGAAGTGAGGACTCGAAATTATCCCACTTGTTCCTCGCAATGTTCCTCCACAAGCTCCTTCAGCTAGGAATAAACATAAATTTGATTATAGCTCCGTCTTATGAGGGAAACAATAAAATCAAAGACAAATCTGGTTTAAATTGATGTTATAGATCATTTGAAATATTTTAGCTGTTTTTCAAAAGTGAAAATGTATTGAAAATAAAATGTATTGCAATTATTTATAACATAACTATGATATTCACATAATCTTAATATAATCATAATACCAAGATCTTCCATATGATAGTAGCAGTAAAAATAACAATAATGTATTTACTGCATCTCAACATTATGCCTATGATTACTTAATATCCACGCATCTGAGTCTTAAAGGTACACATCAAATTTATAGCAGCAAGAATTGAGGGTTTGAACTTTTAAGAGTTTGATTAAGTAAATCCAAGGATAAATTACAAAAAACATTTATCCAGGTATGTCCGTAACAATTACAAAACAGTGTATTTTCATATTGTATTTTGTTTTGATTAATCACCTCAACTAGTTATCTGTGTAACTACAAAATGATATAGTACTACTGTAGTCCTTGCTTTTTGAAGGTTAAAAATCTCATTGCATGCGTCGTCCAACCTGCAACTTTTGGTCCTTGCGATGAGCACCTCCCCACTCTCTCCCTCCCGTGTCTCTTTGCCCCCTCCCCTGGGGATCCCCCCCCCTTATCTCCCTCCCCTGTGTCTCTTCCCCCCTCTCTCATCCCTGTCTCTCTCCCCCCCCCAGTCCCTTCCCTGTTTCTCTTTCCACCCCTCTCCCTCTTCCTCGCTTAGCCGTTTCTCAGACCTCCCAGAAACACCAAATAATTATCAATTTAGCTTGCAACCTCACTTATCAGCTCCCTGCCTGTCCCCCTGTGCAGTGTGTGAGGTTGTAATTTTATTTTTTATTAATTGGCGTCTTTTGGCGGTCTTCTGACGGCTTCCGAGTTACGGGCTTGAAAAAATGTCGGGTGTTTATAAATCTATAATTTTTTTGAATCCTGTAACACGTCAGCTGTTTTGAGCCTCTCCCCTCCTCAAACCAGTCATGTACGGGCCTCGCGATGAGCGCCTACAGCGCTCATTGCAAGCCCTGCAAAATGAACCTTCAGGCCCTCGGCGCTCATTGCAGCCCCATCAAGCCAGTCACATACGAGCCCTGCAATGAGCGCCTTAGGCCTTCAGCAATCATTGCAGCCGCGTCAAGCCAGTCACGTACTGGTCTCTCGATGAGCACCTTTGGCGCTTATCGCATCAAACCCATAACTTTCGGACTTTGCGATGTTCGCCTTTGGCATTCATCGCAAGGCCTGCAATGAGTGCCTTCGTAGCTCATTGCACATGAGCAAGCCCGTCATTTTTAACATATCGTGATCGACAAATGTATATGATTATGCTGCAATGGAAGCTACCATTTTATTACTTCTTATTTCGTACAGTTTGGTGGAGACCTTGAATGCAAAGGAAGCTTAAAGCTACTACAATGGGAATTCAGAAACGTGCCAGGACAGTTTTAACGCGTCTTGTTAAAATCCCCTGCTGAGAAAGTAGCTCAGAAAAGAAGCTCAAGCATTTGACCCGAGTGGTCTTTCCCATTAAACAATATAGAATGTTCCATTGGGTTCTTTGTAACTATTATTTTCTATAAAGCTCACATATTAAATTTAACCCGAGACCACCACATACATTGTGTATCACAGAGAAAGCTGCCTATAATAGAGACGACTACTAAACATATGTATACCTGTGCTATCTTGTGATTATAATGCTGAATCCAGCAGTAATGTTGCACAATATCTAATGTACTGTATTTCATCAATAACAAATTACTACAACAGTTCCACATGCTGCAATTATGAAAATAGATTATTTATTGCATTATGCACTCCGATTTCCCTGATTTTGTAGAAGTAACAGTGCTTTAAAAATTATAGTTTTTTTTTTTTTTGCTTAATGTCACAGAAATAAAGTACTTTAGTACATTTACTATAATTACTGCTTACTGCAGTATTTTCAGTTAAATGTGATTGTCTTATTTTTATAATGTCAAAATGTGACATTTTAAACTACTGTAGATTCTGGAAACCACTCACCTTCATACTGCTTCATGAGCTTGTATTGATTTCTCAGAAATATTTATTTTTTCAGTATTAAGTATAAATTAATTGAATCTGTTTGAAGCTGACTGTATCATTTTGCATGGATGAATGTGTTATACAGGACAATAACTAATAGTTTCTGGATCCTTCTCAACTGATATATTATCATTTCCCTATTGGAACCAGTTGATTTGCTTATCCTCTATAACTAAACAACTGGCCTGGAATTTGAGGCATTTATTGTACCTGACAATGCCCTTTAAAAGAAGACGTTATACAAAATGGGACAGTTGACAGTTCCAGTTCTTCAGCAGTACATTTGCATGTCAATTAAACTGACATTTTCAATGCCAGACTCCTTTAGAAGGGTTCATGTTCCTATGATATGTCCCTGCACTTACTGATAATATAGGGCCTCATTCAATTGCGATTCGGCCAATTGAATAGGGCTTTAAATAAGCACATAACATATTTTATTTAAAGAAGTTTTTAGTTAGTGAAAACTTTGCTTTTGGATAGATGCTTACTAACTAAAAACTTCTTTAAATAAAATATGTTATGTGCTTATTTAGAGCCCTATTCAATTGCCCAAATCGCAATTGAATGAGGGCCATAGTTATTATTGTATTTACTACTTTGTTTTTAAAGTTTGTCATCCACAATGGTAAAAGCAATTAAACTGAGGTCCTTGAAAACACTTAAGAAAAAAATGAGTATGTCATCCATTCACCATCTACAGAGCACCACAGTGGTGTCCAGATACTGACCACAAACAGTAAACCAAATAAAACAACATATGATTATAAACATGAACAATGACCTAATGGCTAATTCCAAGCACAACTGCCTAGACAGAAAGAAGGACTTCCGAATAATTGTCTGAAAAATTGTGGCATTCACTTTCTCTATAATGTCCCTGACAAGCGTTATTTATAAAATGTTGCTTCTTATAGAGGAAGTTTCACTAGAAATAAAATAAAGTTGAATATGGGAACATAATTGCTGCTGTAGCTATTCAAAATATCTTATAATGAGGGTACAGTGTTCGTTTAAAGATATCATATCTTTGCCCTAATGAGTCTTGTTTTTCTGGGTCCTAAACTCATATAACTACATTGTAAACTCTTTTGTTGTCTGTGTAAAATGCACTTACATTGCCATGTAATCATGCTATACTTTATATCTGTAAATAATGCTGCACATAGATGGTGATATACAAGTATAAATGAATACAGTACAAACATGCATGCAAAAGTACACTATCATATCAATAGGATAGGTGGTAACTTATGGTGAACTCACAGATATGTAGACTCTCCCCTGGATTCCTTATGAAACAAATAAGTTATAAGAATAATGGCAATAATGTATAATTTCTAGTATGGCAACTGTCACTGCTGCCTTTCTCAGAAAGTTTACTTTTTACTTCTTTTAGATGTTTCAATTGAATCTTTGGCAAAGGGACACTGACATGCTGGGTCAAATCTGATAGATCTCTCTTTACCCTTATGTTTACAATTTTTGGGAGAAGCTACAGGGCCTGAGGCTAGATTTGCTAAGGTGAGATTCCATAAAAAGATCCTTAACAGGATACTATGGGGACTGTCAAGGTCTCTGCAAGATTATTCCAGCATATCTCCCCTCTGACTTTAGTGAATCATGTTCCTGGTCATCCACACTTACATTTGTGATGATCAGTTTGGAAACAGAATAGTTCATTTACACATGGAGTTCACATTCAAGGCAGCATTGTGGCTTCACCCTCCATTTATCATATCAGAAAATTACTCTATTTTTTAAGTTTTGGTATAGTTTATATTGGTCATTACATGTAGATCTGCATTTATTCTTTTTAAATTGCACTGTGTCACAACCCATTTTTTTGGGACCAGGGTGGGACTCCCCTGACCCCCTTAACCAAAGATCCTTAAGTGTCCAAAAGTGTATATGAAGAACAGATGGCTTTCATTCAGCCACACACTATTTGTTTGTCCTGGTTGTTCTAACAATAATCTATGCTGTCCTTGTCATTACACCCCAGAACACTTTGGCTTGTGGGCCTGGCTACTGGATACTGATGGACATTAGCCACAAAGCCAGTTGAATCAAAGGGGTATTATAATGCCCATAAGGATCTTGTGAAAGGCTCAATCACTTGTTGATTTCTTATGCTATGTGGTGTTCTTTTCCCAAGCTTGGATGTATGGCCTGGACCCCTAAGGTCCATTTCCACCAGGTTAAAGTAGCCTAGAGGGCTCTGGGTCTATTTTCCATTATTAAGGCCACTATTTTTTGTGTAGAGTGTGTTTTAGGAGACAACTATTGCATTAAGATAATAAAAATATCTCAGGTTGACCCCCACCCTAGACATTCTGGCTCCAGGGTTCACAGTATCTTATCAACCCCTGTGCCCAGATCCTGAACGGAGGCAGCTAATACCTGAGGCTTTAGACTCCTCTGCACTTAGCTGGGGAAATAGACAGGCTGGCACCAGGTCCTTGGAGCTAGTCCGAGCCTGTGGGGGTAATTAAAAGAGGCAGAAGATATGAAACTTGGGTTTGTCTAAGGAAGTGACCCACTGCTGATTAGTGCAAAACCTGTAAATGATGTGCCAGAAAAAATATAGTTTATGCCCTGTTTGGGACACATATGTATGGTGTGTTTCATTTAGTGGGAAGACTTTTGTTATTTCTACCGGGATATAATCACTTTATATCCTGAACTTTTGCTTCTATCCTAGAAAGTGATTGTAGAACCGAATTGGATCTGCATCCTGAACTTATGCTGCCTCCTAGAATAAGGGGATAGATGAACCTGAAAAGATCTGCAGGAAGGATTGGTCACCTTGGCCTCTTCAAGCTGACTGAAGAGCAGATTCTGATGATTATGCTGATCCTGAGATCCTGTGTGCCTGGTTCTCCTGCTGATGACCATCAGGCACTGAGAAGCCTTGCCACCTCAAGATCCTTAGGGAGAATATTTGTAACAGAGGCAGGAGTTCTTATGGGGTAAAGCTGACCCCTCTTCCCCGAGTTGTGACACATTGTACAGAAAAATAAATAAAAAGACCAACCATTCAGAGTGAAGTACAGCTGAAAAATCTTTTTCATGCTGTAATTTTGGTAAAGTTTGTCAGATATCCAGATGCAACACTAGATTTAATGGCAAACACATCTTACAAAACAAATACAAATTCAGCTTTTAACTTATTACTTACTTATTACTACTATATACAATTATTATTTCCTATTAAAAGGCATTGCCTTTTCTGACCCACATAATTGAATGGTTTTCTCTTATACTAGATTTCCATGAGGTCTGTTGTAAGCACTGGAATGAAGGATTATAACATTTCAATTGAAGCAGATGAATGCTTCTATTCTTTCAATGTCACTGCCCACTTGTACAAGCAGATTAATAGAAACAGTTACCCCATTTTGGAATAATGGTATATCATTGTTAATAATAAAATTACAGCCATTTACCAGAGCTTTGGATTTTATACAATTGTAGGTAACTGAATGCATTATTTTTAGGTTTGTATCTAATAATTTTAAACTTGAATGGTCATACAGTGGAATGCTTTGAACAAAAGTAGGAAAGAGGTAGAGCTGGGAGGATGCTTATCTGCCATCACATTTTCTATTTCTATATGTCTGCTGTTTTACCGAATCTTTAAAACTATGACAGGTATTAATCAAATTGTGTTAAACTAGAATTCTTGTCACTGTCAAATGCCATGAGAAATAATGCAAATCATAATGCTCAAATGTCTCCTTTATTTTTCAGAAATTCAATGTTCCGAGGAATATCACTAAAACTGCAATGTTTACTTGGAGACGGTCGGTAGTAAGCCAGCAAATAAACAAAGGCTCTATGTAATTTCCTTATTTCATTTTTATTGAGATTACATTTCTTGACAAAACTTTTTAATGCAACAGTGTTTTACAGATCAAAGAATATTTCCTATACATTCAATAAAAATAATAAATACATCATCTCCACCTCTTTTAATGTCATAGAAGTAAGTAAAAAGGTTAGGTAATATAAATTCCATTAGTCCATTTTGAGTAGGCATGTTTCCATTGTAGCAGTTGGTAGCTATAATGGTCTCTTCCTTCCTATTGAAGCCTACCATCTGAAACCAAAATGGTAGTTTCCAAAGAAAAATAATTATATATAATAGGTAGTAAATAAAAGTCTGTAGTGTTGTTTAACTTTCTGAAAACATTTTTAGATTATCAAATATAGTTCTTAAAATGAGCATATTTTAAATATGTCTATTAAAGATAGAAAACCCCAACTTATTGTAAAGGTTAATGAGGTTGTTAAAATGCTGCAAACATGTTTACTTTGGGGGTGTCTTAGTTAATGGCAGTTGTGAGACTGATAACACAAATAACTTATTTCATTTTACCAGGTCCTATAGTAGGGAGGCAAAGGAGGACAAATCACGGGAATCATGCCCCGTTGTAAAGTTAATTGCTAGGCTATTGGAACACTTTTCCATTATATGCAATGATACTTTAAAATAAAATAAAAATCAGTGTCCCTGTAAAATATAGGCAAATGGAATTGTTTTCCTTATGTTAGTTTTATCGTCTACCTTCTCATTTGTTTAAACCATGAATAATGTCTTAGCAACAAACACAAGCACTAAAGTTGAACAGTTACTACTTAATGAATCTAATCTATCTGATGACAAAGTGAAGAGGGTGACGTAAAGAGACATGGAAATATTTGCCTGAAAAAAAAAGTAAGTAAATTGAAAACAACAGGAAATGCACAGAGCATATGTACATCTATAGATTTCATTGGCAGACAAGTATGACACATCTATCATGCTGCTCACTCACTGACAAGGTCAAGCCTCCAAAACAGTTAAACATTTAATCACTTTTTTTCTGCTTTGAGAGCTTGCAACAAGGATTATACAATGGAACATTATTATTAACTATTGTCTTTCAAATACAGCAAAGAAAAACATGTTTTCTGTGTCCCTGTACATATTGCTATAGATTTAACAGCTGAAGGTGTACCATTTATCTTATGCCAAAAATGTCAATGCAGGTTCTCACATATAACTATTATATAACCCTAGCAACTTGCCCATCAAAAATGACGGCAATAAAATGTGAAGCCTGTCCATGCTGTTTGCAACACAATGGGAGCCTCTCCCCCTCTACTTTACTGGCCTCGCAATGAGCACCTTTGGAGCTCATCACGGGCCTTGCAATGAGCGCCTTTGGTGCTCATTGCGAGTCTCCCCCGCTCTACTTTACTGGCGTTGCGATGAGCGCTCACCATGGGCCTCGCAATAAGTGCATTTGGCTCTCATTGTGAGTCTCTCCCTCTGTCTACTTCCTCCCTCGTGTCTCATTTCCCCCTCCTCTCCCTCCCTTGTGTCTCCTTTACCGCCCTGTGTCTTTCCACCCTGCACCACATGTCGCTTTTCTCCCTCTCCCTTCACTGTGTCTCTTTTCCCCCTCTCCCTCCCCTGTATCTCTTCCCCCTCTGTCCCTCCCCTGTGTCTCTTGCACCCACCTCTCGCTCCCCTGTGACCCTTGCCCCCTCTCCCTTCCCTGTGTGTCTCCCCCCTCCCCTGCGTCTCTTCCCCATCCTCTCCCTATCCTGTGTCTCTCCCCCCTCCTCTCCCTTCCCTGTGTGTCTCCCCCCTCCTCCCCTGTGTCTCTTCCCCCTCCTCTCACTCCCCTGTGTCTCTCCCACACTCCTCTCACTCCCCTGTGCCTCTCCACCCTCCTCTGTGTCTCCCCCTCCTCTTTGTCTCTCCCTTTCCTCTGTGTCTTCCCCCTCTCCTCTGTGTTTTCCCCCTCCTTCACTGTGTGTCTCCCCTCCTCCTCTGTCTCCTCTCCGCAATGCCCCTTTGCCCAATGTGCAAACGCGGCTTACGCCGCACAATGAGCATGCGCTCCCCTTTGCGCAATGCCAATGCGCAGCTTATGCTGTGTAATGCGCATGCACGGGTTTGCGGCAATCGTAGTTGTCAAACTGCGATTTGTCACAAGCGTGACGACGAATCGCAGTTTGACAACTATTATATGTGATATAACTATGTAGATATAACTGAAGGAATAACAGGTAATTCAAATACACAAAAGCCTGCCAATACTCAAAAGAATCTGCTAAAACAATAAACTAACCATGCCATCATTAGAATCATATTAATGCAACATCAGGCAATATTATTAAGAAAACTTAAACAGAGGTTATCATTATAGGACCATTTACCTCACTGTAAATACTCTTCATGGTGTTAAAATTATCTTTTTTTTGATTATACTAATAAGAGACTGTTTACATGCAAAGTTTATCCTGCCTACTAGCTGTTACATGAGTAATAACAAACAACAAAGCCACGCAGTGAAGACAATGATTGATAGTAGTTTTCCCTGAATGCACGACTGCACTGACCAGTAAACCCATAACTCATCTGTTTAGGCAATCCCAGCATTCCATGTTCTGCATAGACAGATTTGTTAAGGGTTGACTCTTTTTTTTCCTTTTACTCACTACACAGAGCTGTAGCTGTGGGTCAGGCAGAGGGCAGTCAGTGACACATGTAAACACAGATTTTACTTAATCTGAATTCTCAGTGAAAAATGCATGTATTTAAAAAAATCAAAAAGTATTTCAAAATAGTTTTAAAAGATTTTTACTGGGATTTGGTCTAAATTGGGCTGTATTAAGTGGCCCTTTAACATAAACTTTATCTTTCTGGGCACAGTTTAACAGTGTCACATATACTGGAATAATGGGCTATACATGCATAAGCTTTGACTGCTATGATACAGCATACAATACAGCAATCTTTATTTAACTGGAATTCCCAGTGAGTATTTTTGCAGTGCAAGGACTATGATGTTAAAAGGATTATGATAAAATCTCAGCTGCTTTGAAAAATACAATGAGTGTGCATTTCAGATTATAATGTAATAGCTAATTACCACACTTGTTTTACTCCAAATTTCTTGAGTAACACTTTACAATTTTGAGCAAAATAGTTCTGGGCAAGCATTTCAAGAAAGTGGCATGCCAGCGTCTTCTTTCAATCCGAAAGGAATCTAAACTCATATGTGACATAAAGCGAAGTCGTTTCTCTGCCAGATTAACGCAAGACAACAAAGGCAAACAATATTTTCTATACATATGGAACATTCAGTGAGGTCAAGAAACTGTACTCTCCAACATAGTATTTGAGGTTGAATAAAGACTTTTAGTCCATCAAGTTCAACCTTTTCAACAAAACAAAAAAACATTTAATCATTAAAATTCAAGCAAGATTACAGCAAGTGAACTCAAAATTATATGACTTGACATCCTCACTATTAAGATAATGTCAAATAACTTGTATACAGTCTCAAAATCATTAAATATATACTGTAAATGTACAAGACCTTTTATATAGAACATGGTACACATTATAAAAGTGTTTTTTAAGTGTTGGTGCTTTATAAATAAAGGTTGATAATAATAAAACCATTTAAATTATTCACAGGAATTTCACACCAAATTTTCTTTTAGCTTTAAAAATAAATAGTAACTTTAGTTCCTGGAGTTACTATTTCAACGTCAGTTCTAGTAATCCCAAACCTGAGATTATAATTAAAGACCACTTTAAATATTGTGATACATATATCCAAACATAAATGATGAATGGTGACAGAAGTACTTCATCATATTCTACAATATAATTATTGTAATTTTATATGTACAGTAATATAAAGTTAAAACCAGCCCATATTGTAGTAGTGCACAGTTTTCAATATCAAATACAACACAAAACGGATATTCTATATGACTGATGACTAAGATGAAAGGATCCAAAATAACTTAAAAAGTAATATTCTTTGTAAAACTTCAAGAGAAAAGGAATGCTGCTGGGGATGAAGATTTTGTCCTAACAAGACTATTTCAAGAGAATGGCAACATAAAATAACAGACTGGATGAATGATACAGGAGAAAGTATCACACATTTCAGTCTTCAATATTGCCATGACTGGTATCTTAGAAGAACAAAAATATATATTCAACAAGGGTGGAATTATTCTTGGTGTGCTTGGTGCAAGACGTCAGAGATTGCCATCTCATGCACTAAATGCCATATTTTCCCAGAGACTAAATAATTGTTAGAGCAACACTGAAATAAGTGCCGAGTTGTATAAAATAATTAACTCTAAATTACTGTTATGATTACCCGTTATATATAAAGTGGCAATATATTACAAAGTGCTATATACAATAGGGAAAGAGCACTCTGACTGAGCAAGGTAGTTAGTTTGAAGGGGCAGTAACATCACAGAAGAAGTTCTGAAGATAGGAGGAGGAGTAAGTTATTAGAAAGGAGGCAGTGTGCAAGTCCTGAGCAGATCAAAAGGGATTCTTTGGGGCAGAAATGGAGATGAGATCAGATATGTAGAGGTGGAGACTGATTGAACTCTTTCTATGTTAGATATTGAATTCTTAGCATGCTGGCACTGTGTTGAATAAAATGCACAAATATGCTATAATGATGAGAATGTAGCCGTTTGTGTGAAGAACTTGTTTTTTATACAATTGAACTTCTAAAATTCCCTTTATTTTTTCTGTTTTTTAATAATAAACTGAACATATACAAATGTCTAGTAAGAAGAAAACTTTATAAACTCTGGTACTATGGTACTATAATAAAGTGCCCAACACATCAAGAAATAGTTAGAAATATAAAACATTTTAAGCATCAAATATGGGGCTTTTTTTCCCAATAATATTGATGGAGGCAACAGCTAGTTGTTTTTATTGACACCTACTGTATTTAATTGCTATTGCTTCTATAAGTAGGACTGTCTCAGTTTATAGCAATCATGCATTATGTTGCCATGGCATAAAATAATGGACTTAAACGAAAATGAGACAATTACTTGAAAAAAAGTAGGATAATTATGTGGCATTTCTGTAACTGTTTTGTATATTATTTAAACCCTCTGTTTGTATCTCACTATGCACATAGAAGATATGTATTCACTGGTTATGTTCTTGGACTCCTGTACTTAATATGTGACCCCGGGCATTGGGAATTATTCTAATACTTTCCTTACTGATTCAACCTCCTAGCTATGTTTGACTACTTCTTTAGAGATAATAATTTATCTGCCTAGTCTTAAATCAGAATACACCTCACCACCTATAGACCTAGGGACAGAATATAGCCAATAACCACCGCAGATTGGTCACTGATGGAATACACTTTATACATCAATGTTGTGGGTGAATTTTTGCTTATGAGCAAGCACTCTTTGTGGAAACCCATCCTAATAGTATAATTAGATATATTATATTCACAATATGTTTAAGAAGTCAGTGTTGCTTCATGTGCAAAGTAATGTGGGTGATCTGCTAAAATTGTCTCTGGAAATATTTTGGGAATGGTGGCAACATGCATGGACTAGAATAATACATTTCAAGGTACACGCAGATATACAAAGATGTGGAGACCATGTTCATGACAGTGTCATTAATGATAGGATTCTGCAAACTTAACAGGAGGAGAATAATGTAGTGTACTGTGCTTTTAGAAAGGAGAAGAGCAATAATTTAAGGGCCATTTAATGGATGAAAGTGTACTCATTACTTTATTAGATTATTAATATTTAAAAAAATAAGAGATACACTTATATTCCCTATAGTGGCAGGGACCCTCTACTCTTTATTTATTAGAGGAGGGGTAGATCATTATTTTATAGAAAGTCATCTGATCATCCTATGGGTGATCTAACTAACTACATATATTTTGTCTTTGTCATTTAATTAACCACTGTTAGATGTATAGAGATGTGATAATTTGCACAAGGGGTCTCTCTATTCACTAGCTCTGCCACTGATTCGATACTACTGTTACTGATGCTTAGACAAATTTGGAACAATAAATAATGTTATTATATGGGGTATTTTAGTAAGGTGATATACTGGCACATACATCTGCTTCCCCGTATTATGACTACTTTATGACTAATATTTTTCAGTAATATCACATGCATAACTGTTATTTTTATTATCCTTTATTTGTAAAGATAAAACAGTGTCTAAAATAAGCACAGCTCTTAAAGCAATCAAGGATAGATCTTATTATAACCTGGAAAATTGTACATACAATTTCACACATATTTTAATATAATGACTAAAATGTACCGTAAGATATTTATGTAATGAAGGAAATTGAAGGAAAAAAACACCCTTGGATTGCAAGAAGATCCAATCAATCAGTACTAAAGAAAATCAAGCGTAACTGTTCACTGGAAGGCTTGATCATGAAAATAAAGCTCATAGTTTGGCCCTATCATGGGAAGACAGGATACCCTAGAGAAGACTGTGATGAGAAAGAATGTACATGAAGATGGGGATGGCAGAGGCGGAGATGGATAGATGAAGTAATTGAAGAAATGAACATGAACTTGAGGAAGATCAGAGGGGCAGTGTGTTATGCTCAGGGGGACCATTGGACTATAGAACTGTATTGTGTCATGGCCACATGGATGTTGGGACTGTTGAAGCCATGATGGCATGGCTAGGGTTAAACATGATTTAATGTTTTTAAATTGCTAAGTATTATTTCCCTCATGTAAACATTAACCTGTGTAAAAGTTGAATGTGGTTATTTTTGGTCTTGAAATGTTTTTGGTCTTGAAATGTAGAATATTCCTTGGGTGTTTTCATAAAGCAGGTTATGTGAGACAACCAGAAAAGAGGACCATAATTTAAGGGGTACTCAAAGGGTATGGAGTATGTCCAGTGGACCAGGTTGACTGGCAGATGCAATGGGACAATGGGTAGTCAGTAACTAAAGGTTGTTGAGAGGTGATTAACCTTTATTAACCTAGTTTTGAAATATGGTTTGCTAGAGAAAGGGAATGCAAGAAGTCAGACAAGACATCTCCACCATTGTTCTGACTGATGAACCTCTGGAAGGCTTGCAACAAAGAGAGGATTAATAGGATTACTTGACATGGCTCATGAACAGCATGGGGTGATCAAGGGGATGACATAATTCGATGGAAAATAGTCAAGTAGGCAGGGTATGGGTTATCGAAATTGGTTCATCTTATGTTAATATAAGGTTTTGTCTTGTTATGATTGGTTGATGTTTTCCATAAATATACTGTGTTTGTGTTTGACGTTACAGAAACATGGTGTATGTGTCATTCTGGAGGGGAGGTCTCTATTATTTTTCCTAAGCTTGCTTGTATCCTGGTGTTCCTGCTGGTCCTGTGCTAAGGAGCCATTGCCTGCTCCTGAGTCCTGATGTATGGTGCTCCGGAGCTGGCTAAGCAGGCTGGGTGCTGAGATATCCAAATCTATCAACGTCCAAGGGGTTGTCCTGTAAGCTAAAAGCAGGAAGGTTTTGGAGTGTTCCTGGTCCCCGCACCCCTGAATCATAACACAGTGGCTGCAACTCTTTGCTTATACAATCTAGAGAGAGACCTAAAAGGGACTCTGCCACCCTCAAATTAAGTTTTCTATGTTGTGTTGTTTGTCCTGAATCAATCCTGAGAAATTCCATGTTGTTTATGCTATATGTATATACAAATGACCAACCTGCACATTTTAATTAGCTGCTTTGATGTGCTAATCAGGATTACAGGTTGATTGTCTGTCACTGTAGTGGCCAAAATAAAGAGTTCTAATATTATTTGGTATTTAGACGCCTCTCCTACCCTTATCAAGTTCTCTAAGCTGTATATTACCATACTGAGACACACATTAGCATCTGTATGAACTGCAAAATCAATTCTAAATATTTCAGAAATTATTTACTGTAGAGACAAACTGCTAATGCAATGCAAAGCCTGTCTTTAAAGCTCTTTGGAGTAAAATCAGCTTCCTGTTGGGGTGACAAAGTCCCTTTTAGAGGGATATTTTACATGAACCTTGCCTACAAAACAAATAAAATATAAAGGTGCAATGTATGAATCAAGGGAGTTGAAACTAAAGGGTATTGAAACTAAAAGAAAAAGTAAATATTACACTGCAGTAGTCCCTTACATTTTTTTGAGCTTGCAGCTTAACTAATACACATTATTGTGACAAATAAAGTTGTTTTCAGATATATACAGGTCGTTCCCGGTTTACAGATAACCCATACTGAAGAACGAGCTCCCAAGGCTTTTTGTGTAAATTTGTTTTTATGTTCTGTTTATTTGAATTAAAAGAAAGAGCACAATAGTATCTGTAACTTATTATTACAGTACTGGGGTATCATTACTATTATTATTACAGTATTACACTGTATTATTATTACCACATATGAGCCAATATAGTATTATTATTATTATTATTTATCAGGTATCCGAGTTACATACAAATCCAATTTAAATACTTTCTCAGGAACAGATCTCGTCTGTAACCTGGGGATCACCAATAAATGGTTGATATCTGGTGGTTGGGGGCTGGATTTAAATTGTTAGCTCTTTTAAGCACCTTTCACCTCCCCAATCAATTTCCTTAGTTTACATCCAGGGACAATGCTGCTTGCATGCCCATGCTCTTACTACTGTCTGTCATTAAATATAATTCTACATAAAAGGGAGCCAAAGATAACCACCAAAAAAAAAAAAAAAAAAGTCTGAACTACACAATCATGTTTGTGGAACACAAAATGAGGATTGATTGTAAAACGTCATTGTTACATGGGTCCCAGACAAGCACAACTGTGACCATTATTACATATCAGGAAAAATCTGTTTAAAAAACTTATGAGAAGAAGCTGTAATTGTAGTTTAGGGTAATAATGACTTAGGAAAAAGGATAAACAAAATCCATTAAGGAATATCTGTAAAATGAAAACATTGCCTGGAGTAAGCTCCATTATACAATCAAAATTAACATAATATGATGATGCATTGAAATATATAATAATTTTAACACTAGATAAATCAACAAAAATCAATTTATAATCAAAAATATAGATTTCCCATATTTCCTTAACACAAACTGTGTTGTGCTACAATATCATTAGGAAGTTGATTGTTCTCACAATAGACATTTATTTGACATGAGATCAATACATTTGTATATTCTTGTCAAATGCTTTACAGGTCACCATAGTGATGTATGATGTTTGTTACCTATAGATGAAGGATATTGTGCATGTTACCACGTATAAGAAGTGCACACAATACATTGCCTCCATACTTCTGATTACTACTTAGTGGATATTTACTGTACATAAATAAATTCTTCTCAGTGCCATCTTGCAACCACCATACTTCATATATTCACAAGTACAGCCACATTAAGTTAAGAATAAGAGTTGTAAATCTATTACGTTTCGTCCTTAAAGGGAGGCTAAACTTTTAGATTATTTTCAAATTTACTGTCATTAGGACTTAAACCTGTATCTTCAGGGTGGTTATGGTTTGGGTAAAAGTTATTGTGAAGCAATCCAGCCCCATCATAAAAAATAAATAGTAAATGGACCCTACCAGCATATTTTATATTTTTACTAAAGTTTGAGCTCTCCGGGAGAAGGCGGTGATGGATTGAGTCCCACATGCAAAAGGCAGTTAAGTAGATTAACTAACTCTGTTAAGAAACATTCCACAAACTATATATCTGTATTTCACTTTACTGTATCAAAAAGAAAATCTCAATTGAAAAGTAATTTAACATGGTGCATGTGTTTTTTTTTTGTTTGAGATGGATAGATGAAGTCATTGAAGCAATGAACACAAGCTTGATGGAGCTCAGAGGTGGCTGACAGATGTTGGACATGACTAAACAACAACAACAACAATGTGATTTTTTACCTTGACTGAAAAAGGGTTGTGTTTCGAATTTGAAAGAAAAGAACCAAACATGAAAAGATATGATTTTTTTCCTCCTAGATTTCTGCCCTTTTCGATTTCTTCTCTACAAGTTGAATAGATGCAATTAAGAAGCTTGACATTTCATAAAGCACCAGCAAGTGACATATTGTCATTGCCAGTCATATTATATAAGGCTTATCAATTTAAATAAATGAAGCTTTAGACAGATCTAAACGAACCATAGGCATATATTATTCAGCATGCCTTATTAAAAAGTACAACTGTGGTAGCTGGTGAGTCTTTGTTAGTGGCATATTTTGTAAATATGAATCATTTTTGGTTTAATATTACTTGATAAAATGTATGCATGAAAAAGCACACAGTGTTCAAAAGATTAACAATTACAGGTTATTTGAAATCCTGCAGTAAAATCTGAATAAAGCAATAATTTTTGAAAACTAGTGTAGGTGTTCTTGAATATAAAGTGTGAAAAAAATGGTTCCCAAAAGATTAACACCTCTGCTTCTGATCACACATGGTTATACTACAAAACGTGATGACCAAACACTGTTAAATCAACACTCATTTCTGTTATAACAAGAAGGCTGTACTAACCACTCTCGCTTGGTTAAATTATATTGAATTACTTTCAAAGGGAGTTTCTGAAAATGAACTCCAAAACGTGGTACTTCTGACATGCACTCAGTAGATAAAATATAAACAAATGCTGCCTGGTGTATGCCCTGAGATATTTAAATAGAAATATGATTACAAGGTTAAATTGGTCTAATTATTAGTCTTGTCCTGGTCTTCAGGTGGTATAGCAAAAATATAGTGTATAATACATAAAAACTGCATCCACTTCCTGTGAATGTTAATACATGACCTTACTCTTTGTTGCATAAATGTGGTCAATAATATCCACAATGATAGGTATTAAAGGGTGAAGTGTTGAAGAGGTGTGGATATGTTACATTTTAGTACACATACCGATACTATAACCCGGAAATGGAGAGGTTCTCTGAGACAGTCACTTCACCCTTTTATACATAATATGTTGCCTGAATGGTAAATCAGATATCCATGAAATGCTTTTTTTGGAAATGGGAAAATCTTAAAGAGCAAGTTAATTTGGTAAAGAGCTATCTAGGAGAGAAACCAACGGCAGAGCTAGAGAATGGAGGGCCCTGGGGGGACCAAGGCCCCTACACTACACTGTATACATATATATATATATATATATATATATATACACATACACATGCTATCTCTACATAGCGCCCACTCAACATCCACCTCCACACATCACCCACCCCTCTTAGCATCTATCCTTATATGGAACACATTCCTTGTAAGCAGCCATTCCTTCTCAGTAACCATCCCCACACAGCACCCACCTTACATAACAACCATTCATATCTCCTCTGCTCCCCGCATTGCCCCGGCCCTTTGCTGTCACTCTGCAGCCCTTGCTCCCTTACCTTCTTCCTTGATACACATCCCAGTATGCTGAACTGCTTCACACTGCAACCTCTCGGAGATTGTGCATAAAAGCTCCTTTTTAAACAAGGAAGCACAGGGGGGCCCAGTGGGGTGCATGGTGGTTTGGGCTGGGTAAGAGGTCCCCGGGAACGGAGCCTACACTACAGAAAAAATGTAATGCAAAACAAAAGTTACACAGCACTGGACCATTACCCTAGTTCACTGCACCATGGTAGCTCCGACCCTCAAAAAGGCATCGATTATTTTGTCATGTCAGAATGGGCTACGCTAATGGTATATTGGTGGTGAGAATAAGTAAACTGCAAACAAAGAAAATATCAAGGTGAAGACTCTAAATATACATTTCACATAATCATCAGCTTATACAACAAATGAATAAACCTTTTTTTATGCCACTTCTTGTGTTTATAAAGATTATTTTATATGGATTAAATCTTAACAATTGTCATTTATATTCATTAAGCCTTGGTAATATCAATATATATAACTTTATAAACATGGTGAATATAAAACAAAATATATGTTAAGATTAATTGGATTTTCAACATCCTAGAGATGTGTCCTGCCCTATGCAACTGCGTCTTCAACAGCATGGCCTTAATACCTGTTAAGTGATGGTGACGTGGTCATTCCAGTGGATGTTGCGGATGGGACGGAGGCAGCATTGATAAAGGCGCTCAAGAAGTCGTAGGTAGTGGCAGTAGGTAACCCACGACTCAGAGCCATACAGTAGGGTGTTCAACACAGCAGCTCTGTACACATTCGCCTTTGTGTATTTATTCAGATGCTTGTTGTTCCAAACCCTTTTTTATAACCTGTATATTGCACCATTTTCCTTTGCCATTTTGCTGCCAATTTCTATGTCATTCTTTGCGTCCGAGGAGATGATGCAACCCAGGTAGGTGAACTGGTGGACTGTTTTCAGCTTAGACTCGCCAATAGTGATGCAAGGAGGACAGCTGGTTGAGAACTGACTTTGTGACCGGAGAGCTTGGTAGCCTCGGCGAAGCAAGATGTTAATCGCTGCAGAGCTGTTGCCATGTGGGAAACAAGGGCAGCATCATCGGCGAAGAGTAGCTCTCAAACAAGTTGTTCTATTGTCTTGGTGTGGGCCTTTAGTTGCCTCAGGTTGCTGCCTCAGGTGACTGCCATCAGTGCGGTATCGGATTTAGATCCCATCCTCATCATCAAGGTCTGCAGTGGCCCTTTGCAGCATCATACTGAGGAAACACGTGAATAGGGTTGGTGCAAGGACACATCCCTGCTTCACACCATTACTTATTGGGAAGGGTTTGGACAGGTCAGTGCTGTGCCTAACTTGGCCATACCATAATGCATCAACTATATAACTTAATATTTTAGGTATTGCATCATCCTCAAAATCCTTCAAAGGTATAAACAAACAGTGTCCTGGATTTTTCAATGTTATTATTTAAAAAGGGTAAATTGTGGCTTACAAAAATAATACAGTATGCATTACGGGTCCTTTTTAATAGACAACAAACCAAACTTGACGGTACTAGCACTGGCTACAGGTATGCTGTGTGTGGTCTCTGTCTTTCCAGGAAGAGTTGGTGAAGGATAAAACAGCTTTGGAATTTAGATATAGTTTAGATATAGCCCCTTCTGGATCGCTACCTTGTCGTGCTGAATCTGTGAGCTATACCATGCAGGGTCATCCAAGATGGCAAGTCATAGCAGAACGACACTCAGAGTCGGACGCGACTGAACGACTAAAAAACAACAACTGAGAGACATACATCTAAAAAAGTAGGCAAATCATTGATTGTGGTCTGACATTTTAAAAAAGTGAACAGAGAGCAGATTAGGAAGGTCAAGTAGTTTTTACTTATAGAGCAGTTATGTATGTATGCATACCTGTAAGACACTGATAAAAAGAAGCTTTTGTTTCCTTCCATTTTCTCTCTTTTGTCTTCGTTAATTTTAACTTGGTCCACATTAAAAAGTTTGATCACATGCTACCCATAATGATTCTTAATAAATGGCCACCTTTGATCGACCTTGGTGATTGTTTGCATGCTCATTCGGCACAGGCAACTAGCCAGAATTTAGACTTGCCTGTGCCTTTTCTGTCTGGTCGGAGGGTGAGATTATGTATATTCGGGTTTATCGGAGAGTTAATGCAATTTGTTTTACTAATAAATAATTTCCCCCCTCTTTTTATGTTTGCATATTCAATGGGATGGTAAGGTGCAAGAAGAAAAGGTGGGTCTTTCTCTAGTCAAACAGTCAATGTTTTTTGTGCACTACTCTTCTAACACAAGAATTTATCTGCATATTGCCATATATATATTTGTAAGATTGGAGCAATCAAATATATAATACTAGCAACTTGGTCGTCAACAATGTTGGCAATAAAATTTGAAGGCTGGCAATGCTGTTTGCCATCCAATGCAAGGCCCTTCCCCCTCTAACTTGCGGGCCTCGTGATGAGCACCTTTGGTGCTCATCGTGGGCCTCTCCCACCATCTAATTTATGTGCTTTGCTCTGAGAGCCTTTGCAGGCCTCAGCCAACCAGTCACTAGCATGCCTCGCAATAAGCACCTTTGGCGCTCATGGCGAGCCTCTTTTCCCCTCTACATCACAGGCCTCACAATGATCGCTCATTGCAGACATTGTCCAACCCGCAACCTTCGGCGCTCATTGTGAGCCTCTTCTCACTCTCTGACCCATATGTCTGTTTCCCCCCTCTCGCTTCCATGTGTCTGCTTCCCCCTCTCTCCCTACTCCCTCTCCCTGCTCTGTCCCCCTCCCTTATTTCCCTTTCCATGTGTCTCATTTCCCCCCTCTCTCACCCCTGTGTCTCTTTATCTATCCTTTTTTAGTGTTGCGTGCTTTGCACTGAGCGCCATTGTTTTTATTTTGCAAGTCTTGCATTTTGCATGAGCAACATTGTTTGTATTTTCCAAGTACTTCATTCCTGGCGTTGTTCGGCTAAGTGTTACGCACTTCAGCCTCGTTGTGATCCTTTTTGAAAGCATTTACATTTTAATGGCCGCCATTTTTTTCTTAGCTTTCTATAGCAATCTTTGAAAAACGCTAATCAAGGTTCAAATTAGTTTGCTACCTCACTCACAGGCTCTATGGCTCTCCCCCTGAGCTGTGTGTGAGCTTTTTAAGTTATTTTGTTAATTAATTTTCTTTTTTACATGCTTTAACAAATTTTGCCCATAAAATTCATATTTTTTCCAAAGACTTGCGTGCCTTGCGATCAGCTCCAAAGTCCTAAGTCCTTCGGCATCTCCATGGATGCCTACAATCTCTTTCCATCCTCCATTGGTGGTGCGTCCTCGGGGAAATGACATCTATGACGGGACAGAGTACCCTTAGAGACACCCTGAAAGGGCACTATTGCATCCGGCAGCAAAGTCGTGCGAGACTCGCGATGAGCCCTTGTGCACCTTCAATCTGTTTGCATACTCCATCGGTGGAGCGTCCTCGGGCACATACCAACTATGCAGGGACAGAGAACCCTGAAAGGGCACAATTGCGAGGCCTGCCTTCAGTGCTCCTTGCAGAAAAATTGTGCAATCATCGTGATGAGCGCTTATGCCGATCATTGCAAGGCTCATATTTGAGCGAATTTGGCGGTCATTGCGCATGCACAAGCCCAGAACTTTTAACATAGCGTTACCAACAAACTCGCAGTATGACAACTATATATGTGATGCTGTTTTTATAATTTATCAACACATAATAAATAGCTTTAAAGAGCCAGTTAGTTCCGCACAACTTAGAGCACACCACTGTAAAGTTCTCCTAAAAAACAGAGATTTAACCCTTCACTAATTCATATGTGCACAGAAATTACTGCTGGAAACTCCTAAAAATTTTACTTGTGGGTTAAATGATTGCTGCAGCATTCCTGAATGCAGAGAAAATCTTTAATCATTGTGCTCACAAAGCCTTCACCGCTCTGTGTTAATCATGGAACAGTCAGGGGTGTGTTTGTAAACAGACATAAGACCCTATGTTTTTAGCTGTTATTAGTGTTATAAAAAAAAAACAATAGATAATTTTAGCATAGAATGTGGTGCTTTCACACCATGAAGAGCATTTATAGAAAATGGCCCGTTAATGAAAACTGGACTACTACTATAAATGCCATTTTTTTAATTAAAAGTTTTAATGTAAATATCATCATCTTTGTTGATATCTAAGGGCTATTCCCAATATGTAAGCTCAGTTGATACATAGCTATGAACATGAAATGCTTTCAGGCTATTTCCAAAGAAACACAACAAGAGTATTTTGTCCTGTAGACTGAATACCAAATAAAATCTTATCTTCAAATATCTGACCACAGACCACATAAAGAACACCTACAATGAAAAATATTGATCTTTGTGCCTTAATATATTAATCTTCTTACCTTTTGTATAGATAGAAAAGAAGTCAGTATGATACTATCTTTTCTGTCTAATATTCTCTTTCTATCTCTTTATCTGCTTATGCACTACTCTTACTTTGTTTACCTCTGTCTTTCAACATTTCTTTCTATCTTTATCTCTTTTGTATCACTTATGCCTGCTGATTTTTTATTTAAAAAAAACTATATTCTGTTCACATATGTAGGAGAACTTCTGTCTTTTCTCATATACATATGATGATCAAAATAGATCTGTAATGACAGTATGTAGCCAGCATGCTGTCATTAGTTTAGATTCAATTTCAATGTTATGCTTTTGTTTAGATAACCCTACCCATGAACAGTTATACACAGGGTCCTCTAATAGAGTTATCTACAGTGAACATGCTTGCATTTTCTGTATGAATGTAATTCAGAAAACTATAAAATATTAACTCTAAAGATGAATTGATCAATTTCTCTGTATTCGGTGAGTTTTAATATGATATGCATGCCAAAAATGCATGGACCCTATCAAGACACATTTGCCAAAGTTATTTATAACAACAAATGGTCATGGAACTAAAAAAATAGGAATTTTAGTTCCTTCGCACCTTTATGACATACAATAAGCTGTTTCCAGTTACATCAGCCACAAATATATAGTTCTACTGGACCAGTTACATTTATTGCCAGTTGCTCCTGTGCATCATCAGCTCATTTTCATTGCTGATCACTGCAATAGCAATCACTACATCAGTGAGGAAAGAAAGCAAATAGAGAGAGTGAGCATTGTGGCCCTTATTACAATGGAATTAAATTAGTGAAAGAGAAAAGGAGAGAGAGGCATAATAACCGGGAGATAATGTAACGCCAAAAAGGTTGTGGCTTTCATATTATATGATTGTACTGTAATTCATTAAATAATTGAATGTATATAACATAATCTAGATATGTATGCCATGTTACAGTATGTCGCTACTCTCGATACAATTGATTGAAAAAATATAGTGAATCTAACATGAAGAGCCACAGATATTCAGCAAGATATTGTGGCTCGCTTTTGGTAAATCTTAGCTAAAGTAGTCACTGAATTAAGGTAAACAGTGTAATAAAAAGTTTAAAAAATTATGTTAATTTCCACAGTTTTTTAAGGTTTGCAGAAGAGTTAGTCTACGCTTGCCTTAACATTAGTGTTGGACTGTCATGTATGTCTGATAGCATAAGCCCGCTGGCGGCCCACCAGCTGATTTTTTGAGGCCCACTCACTGCCAGGGAGAATCTGTTCACAAACGTAATATTATTAAATCAAAACCATTGGACATTTTACAAATGTGGTATCATATATACGTTCCCAAATGTTTATTACTTCATACAGAATATCTAAATATATGAATGTGTATTTTTAAATAAACATTTTAAATGATTATAATTTTTTTTACTAATAAATTAAATAAGTTGATGGCACAGGCATAGGCTATAGTGGATGGTGGGCACTAGGTGGATCATATCAACTGTGGACAGGATAAAATATTCAGAACTCCCATTTCTTTAAGTTAGATGAACCCACTATCAGTAGCGTAGCTAGAAATTTTGCCTCCTGGGGCTGTCCCCGAGTTTCTCACTCCCCCATGCGACCATTATATATATCACCTTCTCTCTTATACCCTTCCTTTTCTCTCTCCATCTCCCTCTGTTTCTCGCTCCCTCTATCCCGCTCTATCAGTCTCACCATTCTCTCCTCTCTCTCTCTCTTTCTCTTTCATTCTCCCAGCTCTCTCTATCTCCCTCTTTGTGTCCCTCTCTCTTTTTTCTATCTCCCTTCTCACTCTCTTCCCCTCCCTTCTCTTCCCCTCTCTCTACCACTCCCTCCCTCTCTCTGTCCCAATGTCTTCCCTCTCTCTCTCCCTATTTCTGTCTCCCCCTCTTTCTCTCTCTCTCTCCCTCTGTCCCTCTCTCTCTGCCTATTTCTCTCTCTCCAACTGTCACCCTTCACTCTCTCTCTCCTTCCCTCCCTGTCTCTTTCTCTCCCTCTCTCTGCCCTCTCTTTCTCTACCTCTTTCTCCCTGTGTCTCTCTCACACCCACTCTCTTTCTCCCTCTTTGTCTCTCTCTCTCCACCCTTTCTCTCTTTCTCACCCTCCTCTTTCTCTCTCTCTCCCTCTATTCCCCATCTCTCTCTCCCCACTCTTTCTCTCCCTTTCTCTTTATCTCTCTCTCCTATATTTGTCTCCATCTCTCTCTCTCTCCGTCTGTCTTTCTCCCCGTCACTCTCTCACACACACACATCCTCTCTCTCTCTCTTTACTATAACCCCTCTCTTTCTCCACCACTCCTTTTCTCTCTATCTCCCCCTCTTTCTCTCTCTCTCTCTCTCTCTAACCCCATCTTTCCACCCTTCTCTCTCTCTTCTCCCTCTTTCTGTGTCTCTCCCCAGTCTTTGGCTCTCATTCCATCTCCCTCTTTCTCTCTATCCCCCTCTCTTTCTATCTCTCTATCTCTCCGTCTTTCTCCCTTCCCCCTCTCTCTCCCCTATCTTTTCCTCTACTTCTTTCTCCCTGTGTCTCTCTCCCTCTCCCCTCTCTTTCTCTGTCTTTCTTCTCTCTTTCCTCTCTTTCTCTCACCTCTTTCTCTCCCTCTCCCCTCTCTTTTTCTCCATCTCTCTCTCCTCCTCTTTCTATCCCTCTTTGTCTCTCATCCCCCCTTTCTCCCCCTCTGACTCTCCCTCCTCTTTCTCTCTCTCTCCCCCTCTCTTCCCTTGTCTCTCTCACACCCACTCTCTGTCTCTCTCTCTCTTCTCTCTCCCCTCTCTTTCTCTCTCTCTCCCCCTCTCTTTGCCCCCTCTCTCTCTTTCTCCTCTTTCTCTATCTCCCTCTCTCCACCCTTTCTCTGAATCTGACTCTCCCTCTCTCCCTCCTATTTCTCTCTCTCTTCCCCATCTCTCTCTCCCCCTCTCTTTGTCTCCCTCTCTTTCTCTCCCGCTCTTCTTTCTCTCCTATATGTGTCTCCATCTCCCTCTCTCTCTTTCTTTCTCTCCCACTTACTTTCTCTCTCAATCTCTCTATCTCTCCCTCTCTTTCTCCCTACTTCTCTCTCTCTCCTTCTCTTCCCCTCCCTCCTTCTTTTTGTCTCTGTCTCTCCCCCTCTTTCTCTCCCCTCTTTCTCTCTCTCCCAATCCCCATCTTTCTCTCTCCCTCTTTCTTTCTCTCTCTCTTCTTCCTCTTTCTCTCTCCCTCTTTCTGTCTCTCTTCACACACTTTGTCTCCCTCTCTATCTCTCTCCCTGTCCCCCCTATTTCCCTCTCTCTTTTTGCCTCTGTCTGTCTCTTCCCCCTCTCTTTGTTTCCTTCTACCTGTCTCTCCATCTCTCTTTGTCTCTATCCCCTCTCTTTGTATTCCTCTCTCTTTCTCTCTCTCTTCCCTCTCTTTCACCCCTCTATTTATCTCCCTTGTTCTCTCTCTCTCTCCCTTTCTCCTCCTCTCTCTCTCTCTCCTCCTCTCTCTTCTCCTCTGTCTCTCTTTCTGCTCCTCTCTTTCTTTCTTTCTTTCTTCCTTTCTTTCTTTCTTTCTTTCTTTCTTTCTTTCTTTCTCTCCCTCCCTCTCCCTAACTCTCTCCCTCCCTTTTTCCATCACTCCATGTATCTCACTCTCCCTTTCTCTATCTCTCTTCTCCCCCTCTTATTCCCCCCACTACCCTTATGCGCCGGTTCCAAAAGCTTCTCACACTGGTCGGCTCCTCCTCTCCTCAGAACAGACTCAGAACAGAGAGCAGGGGCTGTGGAGGAGGAGGGAGCCAGGTGGGGGTGCAGGAGGATGGTGCCAGGGGGAGGGAGTGATTATAGTGGTGGGTGGGAACTGGAGGCATTTTTGTCGCCCCCAAGGAGGTGCCACCAACGGCGGTCCGCCCCAGTCGCCATCCCCTAGCTACGCTACTGAGTACTATTTTCAGAAAGCACTGTATATGTAATTGTTTTCTCCAAACTGTGCATATTACAAAAGACAGGAATAATGTAGACTTTAACTGAACACCTCTCTATTTAAATGTTATTGCCCTAGCTATAAAACACAATGGATCACAATCTACTGCACCTAAGGTTACAATTGTTCTCTGCAGTAGCAGACTTTACTTTCCTCTCCAGACACATCCGCTACTGGGGGTCCTCATGACATTGGCCCAACTCCTTCATTAGATCTAGTGCTACTCTTCTACACCCTCTGCTCTTCCTAAGTTAATATGGTAGGTACCTTCTGACTTGAGGTGCTCATCTTCCAATGCCTATCATTATGACTCTGATTCTGCTTATCCATAAAGTTTTCTTGGCAAAAGATACTAGAGTGGGTTGTCAGTTTGTTCTCCAGTGCTCCTTGATTTATCTCACCTGTCTGCTATGATCTACCCATTTTGGGGATTGTGGATCTAAAGGGAACCTTTCATGCCAAAATAGGTGTGATAAAAGATGAAAATGGTAAGAACTTAACAGAAGCAGAGCAGACAAAGAAGAGGTGGCAGGAATACACAGCATATATATACAGGAAGGATCTTAACAGCATAGATAACCTCAATAGTTTGTCCAGTTCTTGAAGATGAATTGAGATGGGCCTTAAGGCTGCAGAAGTTGTTGTAATCCCAGCTGAACTGTTCAAAAGCCTACAATATTATGCTGTGAAAATTTGGAAAACTCAACAGTGGCCAGTGTACTAGAAAACATCAGACTACATCCCAAAAGAAGTCGGTGTCAAAGAGTGCTCCACTTACAACTGCACTCATTCCACATGCCATTATGGTAATGCTTAAGATCCAGCAAGCTGGCTCCAACAATATATGAACCGAGAATTACTAGATGTGCAAGCCAGGTTTTGCAGTGTCAGAGGGACAAGAGATGAAATTGTCAATTACCGCTGGATAATAGAGAAAGCAAGATAGTTCCAGAAAAACATCTACCTCTGCTTTATAGACTATTCTAAAGCTTTTGACTGTGTGGATATCAACAACATTTGGCAAGTTCTTAAAGAGATGGGTGTGCCAGTTAATCTCATCCGCCTCCTGAGTAATCTATATGTGGACCAAGAAGCCACGGTCAGAACTGAACATGGAACAATCAAATGTTTCAAGATCTGGAAAGGAGTGCAACAAGGTTGTACATTGTTACCTCATTTATTCAACCTATATGCATAGGTTGAATAAGCCAACATCAATATTACTGGCATAAAGGGAACTAAAGGGCCTATTGATGAGGGTTAAACAATAACGTGGAAAAGCTGATTTGCTGCCCAAAGTTGAACAAGATGAAGGTTGTGGCAAATGGCAGTCTCAGTTCCTGACAAATAGGGAAGAAATGGAGGCAGTGACCGATTTTATTTTCCTGGGCTCCAAAATCTCCACAGATGGTGACTGCAGTCATAAAATTAAAAGACATTGGCTCTTAGGATGAAAGCTATGGCAAGTCTGAACAAGCAAATCAAAAGTAAAGAAATTTCATTATCAACAAAGGTCCGCTAGTTAGATCTAATGCATTCCCAGTAGAAACAAATGAATGTGAAACCTGGACCATTTAAAAAGATGAGCACTGTTAAATTTCATTTAATTATGTATGATTTGTGAATTTACAGACCATAAGGACTCTTATAGCTTCCATGTCTTCTTAATAAAAGGGGCAATGCAAGACATTTTAGACACTTACAGTGGAGCTCACACTGAATGCAAAGCAACTTTTTAAAGGGAACTTCTTCTGGGAACTTTTCTCACAACTACAAACATTCTAGTTCATTCACTTATTTCCCTTCAAAAACTATCACTCCTAGCTGGTCTTCCACTTGCTATACTCTGCCCATACCAGTGTGTCTTAAATGCCTTTGCCGGGCTCATATATGGTATTTCACAAGTCATTTCTCATCTGCACACCGGCTCTGTCAATCCCTTCACTGACCCCACATCCTACTAGAATTAGCCATCAACTACACTGCATCATCATACATATCAGATCTTATCTCCAAACACTCCTATAACCCGCCCTCTACTTTAACTGTAACATGTGTCTCTTCACATGTCATTACCTTCTTGCACTGTTTCAATGTGTCTCAAATACATTTCTGGTGCTGCTCCGACCGTGTGGAATTCAATTCCTTGCTTTGTCAGACTCTCCCCTACTCTCTACAGGTTTAGACACTCTCTAAAAAAATCATCTATTCAGAAAACCTACAAACTCATTCTCTAATATCAGGGATTCAAACAAGATATTGACCACTTCATGTACACTCACTGGACAACAGACAGGAAACGTACCTTTTGTATGGAATACCCTTAATCCTCTTAAACTGCAAGTTCTTCTAAGGGTAGGTCCCTCTACACTTCCTATACCAGTATGTAACTTTTGTTATATTTGTCTTATGTTTTCATTGTATACATCGTTGTATTGAGTAGGAGCTACTGAATATGTTTGATCTTTATAAATAAACAATAACTTTAAAAATAATATCATTTTAAATGTATTTCTTAGCCCAATATCACATTGCTCTGGATATATTTCTTAACAGTATTAACCAATATGATAATCCATAGCTATCCCTTTTTCATAATGCTGATACATACATACTGAACAAATGTAAACCGTGATTTAAGAATATTATTTTACAGAGATGAGTTAAAACATTAGAAATATTAGTTTATGAGCATACAACAGATGAATTTTAAAAACACACTCCCACACATTTTTTTTTAAATCAATATAAATTAATATTTTTTACATTTATACCAATTAATGAACACAAATTTTAATATGGGCATGATCAATTGCTGAGAAATACATGTTTAAAGGGTCACTTTGTTCAGCACAATTTGGACCACATCACACTAAAGATTGCCTAAAAGCATGTTGAAATACATTTTGAATTTTTGAAATACGTGCATTTTTCACTGAGATTTGAATAAAATAAAGTATGTATTTATATGTGTCACAGACTGGCCACTCCCAGACCCACAGCTTCAGTTCCTTGTGGTGAAAAAAAGAAAAAAAAAAGAGTTAATCCTCAACAAACCAATCTATGCAGAGTATGTAATACTAATATCACCTAAACAGGTTCGTTGTCAGTTAAATTTTGAGTGCATTTCTGAGTTGAGGAAAAAAACTGCTGTCAAATAGTGTCCTCACCATGTGGCTCAGCTCTCTGTTATTAACCATAAAACTGCCAGTAGGCAGGATAGACTGTGTTTGTAAACACACTTAAAACTTTAGATGTTTTAGCTGTTATTAGTGTTGTCATGATTTAATTGTTTAAGGACTCATATTGTCAGCAATTTATGAATATGTCCAAGGAAGCATGACATTGTTACATTGGATTATGTGTTATTGTGTGGTTATATGTTGCCTGTACATGGTCATTATGTATCCTAGTTATAATATATTATAAGAGGGAAAATGTTATATAAAACATATGTGGAATTGGTAGAAATGCTCTGCATAGAAGTTAGATGCAGATCATTGCACACTCACTTAAGAGATAGGAGCCATAAACAATGGGATCTCCACAGACACAGAGGCACCATAACTCCAGGGGGTCTACAGCTTGTCCCCTCCCAACTATCAGTGCAGGGAGCAGAGCAAAAGGACATGTGTCTCTCCTGAGAGCTAGAAGCCAAGTGAATTAGGTAGCCACACCTAGTGGGCGGACCTGGGAGAAGTCTCCTGTTTCCCACGGTGTAACGCTACTGGATTGGCCAGAAGCCATTAGGGGCTGACCTCAAAGAGTTTATATACGTGTGTTTTCCAAATAAAGGTTGGAGAGAGATAGTTTTCACATAAACAAGGTGTGAGACTATTTCTGTGTGTTGTATCCTGACTTGGGGAGTGGTCTTGCTATGGTCAACTAAGTAACCTGGATCCAGTATCCTCTGCCTGTAGCGGTTGGGCCTTGCCCTCTTCAGAAGCAATCTTTTGTGCCACAGAGAACAGGAACTACATGATTATGCTGGGGTAGGTTTGAACTAGGTTCATATCAAGCCCCTTAGAAGAAGCAGATCTTGACAAGTGTAATTAGAAAAATATATTATTTTAACATACAATTATGTGCTCTTTCAGACAATTAAGAGCACTGTCAGTGAGGTAAATGGCCCTTTAAGGAGATATCTTCTAGCACTGTAATTTTTTACCTGCACAAAATAAAGTGGTTTTCTTGAATAAAAAATAATCATTATTGATAATTATAAAACAATTAACTGGCATATATTTTTATCCAAGAGAACAATTTATGGTGTGGATTCTTATTCATAGACGTTTTTTACAATAACAAAGATCGACTAAAGCTACAAGTGTTTTTTTAAAGGTTATTTCTAAATTATAAAACACATTGATAGCATACATGTTATACACATATCAAACAAATGCCATTCCTCAGCAATATATTTGATGGCTATACCCTGTGGTTGTATTCACAAATTCCGATTACCACCTTACCTCTGCAAAATGGAGATGGAAAATCCCATGAAGCACCATTTCCTGGACTTACAATGCATGTCAAAGTGGAATGTCCCTCAAGAATGTATCCAGGGACACAATTGTACCGAATTTTGTCTCCAATATTGAACCTTGTACCATGTAGAACACCTTTTGGTATTTCTCCAGGGTTTCCACATGTGTGACTTGGGAGAACTGCAAAAAAACAACAAAAGCAATAAAGTGTTAAAAAAGTATAATCTTAGAAAATGTAATAAGAAATTTAAATAATAGAAAAGCATTTTTAACACCCGTTACTACATATATTCCTTTAATTGTGGTACTCTGATGGTATTATCAGCCTTACAAAATATAATATGAGAAAAATAGTCTCTCCATGGCAAAGTGGTGATAATATAACTGACTAACTGATTAAACTTCAAGTTCTTTTGAACAGGTAAAATAATTATTCTTCCCAAATAAAGTGCATAATTATCTTACACATTTGATTCCACAATTAAACTGTGTCAGAGATAACTTATTAACATGAAAAATGTTAGGTAAGTATGCAACGTGATTTATGGATGATGTATAGTTCCCTGGTGGTCCAGTGGTTATGATGCACTGCCTAAACCACTGTGACCTGAGTTTGATTCGATTCAGAAAACCAAGAGGTCACACCACCCTGAAGTCATGCAGGGTTGGACCTGTCCAGTACTTGGATGGGCAACCACCTAGGAATACTATGAGCTGTATGCTGTGGCCCCAGAAAAGGAACTGCAGTATCTCTTCCATGAATACCAAGTGGATCAGCATGGTGTGTTGCTGTCCATGAGATCATGGAGAGTCGTACGCAAACACACATATAGTTATTTTTATGGATCCAATAGACTGAAAGTTTTGTCATTCAACATATATTTTTCACATAGTTATCCATTATGTATGTTATACATTGGGGCACATAGCTGTACCTCTTCTATAGAATAACTGAAAAAAAAGAGAAACATATAGATGTGCTTGAACTGACTATAGTGCATTTCTCCATGTATTTTTAATGTAGTCAAAATGTTGATATTGACTATTCAAACAAGTTTAGTATCTTACCATTTTGCATTTTATTACTACTACTTTTAGGACAAATAATATCAGTGGGGTATTGTTTGAAAAATGTATTAGATCACGCAATGTTAAGAATTACTGGCTTGCGCAGGTCTTTTTCTAAGTCCAAAAGGCGGTCAGCGCAAGGCCCACACGACTTAGAAAAAGGCACGCAATGAGCTCCAAAGGCCATAGTCCTTTGGCGCTCATCACAAGGCACGCACAACTTAGAAAAAGGCACGCAATGAGCTCCAAAGGCCATAGTCCTTTGGCGCTCATCACGAGGCCTGCACAACTTTGAAAAAGGCAAGACTTTTAAAAAAATACGGCTTTAATGGCCACCAATTTTTTCAAGCCCGTAACTCGGAAGCCGTTCAGATGCCTCCAAAAGACGCCATTTGATTACAAAATTAACTGACAACCTCACACACAACACAGTGGCAGAGGCAGGGAGCCAGTACGTGAGGTTAAAAACTAATTTGTTCTTCAATTGGCGTTTTTTGGAGGTCTGAAAATGGCTAAGTGAGAAAAAAAATGGCAGCTGTAAAAACGTAATTTTTTTTCAAGCCCACAATTCTGAAGATGCATGAAAGCTGCGTGTTGGACGACACCTGCAATGAGCCGCGAGACCCTTAAAGTAGAGGGGGGTTGCAATGAGTGCTGATTGCGGGGCTCGTGATGAGCGCCGAAGGTGCTCATTGCGAAGCATGAAAGTGGCGGGTTGGCCATGGCCTGCAATGAGCAGCGAAGCCACTCATTGCAGTGCTCGCGATTAGAGCCTAAGGCCGTAAAGTAGATGGGGGGAGTGGCTCGCAATGAGCAATGAGGAACGCAAGTTAGAGGGGGAGAGCCTTGCATTCTGGGGCAAACAACATAGCCAAGCTTAGCATTTTATTGCCGTCATTTTTGACAGGCAATTCCCAAGTTTATTATATATCAGGAATATTGTATCCAACTTAAATTAACTTTTCTGTATCTTATTTTTTAATTGTTAGCATTTCACTGTTAGTCAGTAATGAAACACTTTCTGTAAGACTCAAAATAAACAGTTATCAACTACCAGGTGCAACAGGGGGTATCTAAAATGGATTAGGAAAAAGGGTGTAATAAAAATGGATTATGAAGGCACATAATGCTACTGGAACCAGTGGGTTTCCTTTGCAACGTCTCTATGTAGTTGGTAGACTTTAATGTGTGGACACCTTTTACTTTGCAGTATGCAATTATATTCACTTGCATTCTGACATTCAGCATACAATGCTTGTGTTTAAGCTGCAATTTCTGCCACTGAATCTTTATGGCAAAGATAAGGCACGGGCAGCAAATGTAACTCTTTCAGACTTCATTTTCCCAAACAGATAAAGGTTTTAGTTTGAAGACTAGAATACTTCTGAAACACATTCCTGTCATGCTACTTTGGATAGCCCAGAGCTTTTCTTGACCTAAATTCTACTTTCTTAGAAAGCATTGCATTCACTTCTCTGTTCTTTGAGGTAAGAAATGCAAAACTATATTTATGGAAATCTTGGTGAGGACACAAATATTTATGGCTATAGCAGCAATCTGCAAATATGAATATATATTTTGCTGACAAATTTAAAAACTTGGAGCTGTAGAAATCTACAACTGTCTACAGTTGGTTTAATATGGAAACACCAACATATATCATGTAAATAATTCCTACCCACAATACCAGTAAATAAACATGCATATATAAAAAGTAACCTTATGGATAACTTTTGGAAACAAAACAAATATTCAGTAGGGTAAAATGTGGAATGAAAATACATTTATTATTATTTAAGTATTTTTTAGCATACATGAATTGTTTATTACTTAAATCAATCTCATAGCAGTTATATTATTTGCTCTGAACATTTAGAAAATGTGCTGCATCAAAAATATGCATCAAAAGTTGCATCAAAAATATGCTATTTACTCAAATAGTATGTATCTTGCCAAGGAAGTATGAAAATGTTGTTTAGAAGAATCTAGATTCTGATTCAATGTACTCCGAGAACATATCTACATTTAGAAGGAAACTACAGCTGAACTAATGAGAATTTCTTTTAATGAGGTTTAGGATATTGTTATTATACTGTGTAAATGCTATACTATGTTTTATTTATGGAATCATTTATCTTGGAATTCAATGGTTCTCTGCGACAAATCTGTGATGTATGAGGTCAATTCCATGATGCATCTCAACAGTTGCAAATAATCATAATCATAAATGTTAGGAGGCAACTCTATTATAATTGGAATCATAATTTGAAAGAAAAGTCAGCTACATATTTACTGTTTCTCTTATTACTGTAGAAATCAGACAATGCACCCTCCTAGTTCCTCATTCACTACATTTGTTATACAACTTAAAGAGCCCGATTCAATTGAGCAATTGTAACTTACAGTAGCCTGTAATGGAGGGCGTAAGTTATTTTGCTATTCAATTGATGTATTTTTGCGGGCTACAAGCAGGTTACGGGTTACGGCCTTGAAATCCTTGTGGTTGTTAAAACCGGAACTTACGGCCACAAGAGAGTTTGGATCTCTAAAATTGCAAATCACCATTCAATTGCTACAATTCCCCAATCCCGCAAATGTTTTCACACCCGCAAAAGGTAAATGTAGGAGAAAATCTCACGAGTACCAGATAGGACTCGCAAGGGGGTTTAACCCCTGTCCGTAGCACTGTAAATGCAAATAAAAAATCAATACTGCACTGTAAACGACAGGGAAAGCGATGAAAGACTTTCTAAATAAATTGCACAACAGTCTCAAGCTCGCAAAGCGGCAATAGAAATATATATATTTTTTTTTATATCTCAATTCAGGGTTATATCGATCTTAAGAATCAATGAATTAATATATATTAGGCCACGCATTTGGACTATAACAGTATTGACATTCATTTTTAGTATTTTGTATTTTGCAGTTTTGCAAGTCCAATCGCATATATTGGACCCCCAAATGCTAATTGATTGACATGTAACCTCCATGTTTCACTGACCAAATGATGACAGTCTCATTTTCTATTGGCTGTTTCTGAATGGGTAGTTACGGCCTTGCTTAATTGATTATGTTCCCGCCCTGAACTGCATGGTTTACGGTTTCATTTTTCGGCCCCTATCTTGCAGGCTTGTTCAATTGAATAGCATCGGAATTGTAGCAAAGTTTAAGTCCACAGACATACGGCCTGTATACTACGAGATGGGGACTTTGAATTTGAATCATGCTCAAACATTACTAAAACGTTCTGCCTCTCTGCTAACTGTTGTAAGATCCAAATATAGGGCCATATTAAATTCCAGCCTCGATAGCCCGACGTGTAGCACATAAGGGCTGCATGCTTCAAATTTGAGTTACGTTGCTATTAAATAAGAAAGGGCTGCGTGCTACTAGCGAGAGTCGCTATTTCGTAAACCAGTACTCGGCCGCCTGGGTTGCGTGCTCACACGCAAACAATTAAGCAGTCTCATAGTTACGGGTCCAGATGGAGCCAATGGAAAGAGAGATCATAAGCGTTACGTCACTGAAAAGGAGAAGGTAGATTTCCAAGTCCTACGTGCTTCAAATCCAGTTTGCGATCGGTCCAACAGGCCAGAAATAATGCAATAATAATAAATCAGTAAATATGAAATTCTATTATATGCGATTAATAGTATATGTCATAACACATTAATTGCCGGGATCGATATAACACAAAATATAATCATGAAATAAAGTATTTTTCGGGGCCGATTTTTGAGCTTGAGAATGTTGTGCCATTAATTCTAAGACCTAACATCACTTTCCCTTATAATAAATGTACAGTAGAGTGATTTTAAAGTGCTACATATTGCACTTTACCACCTTTGCGTGTGCTCTAGAGCAAACGTTGGCATCTGGGCTCCATTTGCATGTTACATGCTGGCTCGCAAGTGACCATGTTGCCCTTTATTAGCTGAATTAAATAGCATGAATTGAATAGCATGACAGATCAAAGGATTTACGTGCACAAAGTTCAACGTTGCTCCCCACGTAGCCTATTCTCTGCCGTCCTGCGTGTCAACCCGCAAAGCCTGCTGCAAGCGACGTTACGAGGCATCTTAGCATGCAAATGGCCCTAAGATGACAGTTAAGAGCTATGTGTTAACACGTAGCTCCAATTTAATGAGGTTGTTAATTCTCTCTTCTTTCCTTTCCATTTTATGTGAGCTATCTGTTCAGTCAGCAATTTATTTACTACAGGTCATTATCATTTTATATTAAATTATACTTTTATCCATAAAAGAAAGCCGTCTTACATTACCAGTCCCTGTGCCTCTATAGCACTCTCTCATCGAGAGCTCCTTCCATGATCTAACAACATACATGGAGGTAATGGACATATTATTGTGGTCTAGCACCTCTGTGATTATCTCTTATTCATTTTATTTGATGTTTACATTACCTGCCTTTTTGCTCCTTTCTCTCTTTATGTTGTGATTATATATCATTATCTACAAAAAAAAATCCTTGATATGAACATCTTACCACTTTTTGTTACTTATTTGAATAGATTTTACACAATCAACTTAAGTTATTTCAGAAATTGGTTGATAAAAATATTGTTAACTGTGGACTGGAATCGATGAGAAAAAATATCAAACTAATTACACATACTCAAGTAATCAATTGGAAAAATATTTATGAAGGTATGTATAAACATTTTTAAAGAGATATTAAGTAACAATAAATATTTTTCTCTTTATATGATAAATTATATTTTAACAATATCACGCTTTAACAATATATAGCATGGCACCCAATGTCATGTTCCTTACATTTTATTTTAACTTGTTCTGAAAAAGTAATGTACATTTTGGTTTCATTTGTAACAATTCAAACCAAGACAATATATTAGACTAGCGAATTGCCCGTCAAAAAATGACGGCAATGAAATTGTAAGGTAGCTAAATTAGTAAATGAATATAGTGTACCTATTTTGAAGCATTGTGATGAAGAGCTGGCAATCTGTGTTGATGTTGCTGCAGCATTAGCATTAGTGGTGTGGAGCTGCTGTGTAAGCATGCTGAATGTGTGCACTGTGTGGTATGAATATCCGTAGGTGGTTTGTGTCGTTTTGCGAGTTTGTTGTGGTGTTTTGCGAGTTTAGAGTGGTGTAGCCTCGTTTTCGTTTTGTTCGGCAGCCATTTTTTCTGTCGCTTAGATTTTTTTTTAGTCTCAAAAGTCTTTTATTTCGAGTAAAATCGAGGTGTAAGTTGCATTTTTGAGGTCCTGGGTGCTCCCTCTTGGTGTAGGTAAGGTATGTATTGTGTTTTAAATGTTTGTATGTCGGCGTGTTGCGTCCGATGTTTGCGAGGTCGTAATGTGTGGTAACGTGTTTCGTAGGTTGTTTGCGTTCCTCGTAAAATTTAGCGAGTGTCGTAATTTGTGTGTCGTGTTTTTTGAGTAGCGACGTGAAGTTTGCGAGGGTTTCAGGCCCTTGCCCAGTGACCTCGCCAGCAACTGAGTCCCTCGCTTCGCGAGGGGCCTCAGTTGCTGGCATGGAGCGCCTTCGGCGCTCCATGCCAGCAACTGAGGCCCTTGCCCAGTGACCTCACCAGCAACTGAGGCCCTCGCTTCGCGAGGGGCCTCAGTTGCTGACATGGAGCGCCTTCGGCGCTCCATGCCAGCAACTGAGGCCCGTGGCCAGTGACCTCGCCAGCAACTGAGGCCCTCGCTTCGCAAGGGGCCTCAGTTGCTGGCATGGAGCGCCTTCGGCGCTCCATGCCAGCAACTGAGGCCCGTGCCCAGTGACCTCGCCAGCAACTGAGGCCCTCGCTTCGCGAGGGGCCTCAGTTGCTGGCATGGAGCGCCTTTGGCGCCTTTGGCGCTCCATGCCAGCAACTGAGGCCCTTGCCCAGTGACCTCGCTACGCGAGGGCCGCGGCTCGCTACGCGAGCCCGCAAGCGTGAGCAACGACCCGTACGCTCACAACTATATATGTGATAACAGCATGTTGACTTAGGAACCATAAAATAGTCTTAGCATTGCAAGGTTAAGATTATTTTGAAAAACAACACATTTCTTATCACTGAAGAGTCATGTTTAAAAGAGCAGAATATGCATGTTTTGACAAGCTAAATAGATGAAGGATTTTGACATTATGGAGCTATTCATTTACTATATTACATCATTAAAGTGCATGACCTTTATGTTCAAACAAATGAATGGAATATGTAATAGGGGAGTCTGACATGTCAATAATAATAGCAAGCTTGACAACATACTGTATTGTATGATAGGAACTCTGTGTTATGTGTATTGAGAAATGCACTGGAAGTCAAAGCAAAGAATAATAGCTCTGAAATGTAATACAGAAGTATGATCAAATTGCCTTTACGCACTATTAATAATCACCCCAAGCACATCATAATTATTTCTCAACCAAATATTTTTTGGTTTATTATTTAAAACGCAGTTCAATTGAACACTATCTACATAATTATTTTCAGTTATTTGATCCATACATTCTGATTTTTAAGAAACAAGCCTTAAGTCTGTAAAAATTAAAAGGTTCTGACACTCAGGACCCAACACATTGACTGCTGAATACAAATATATATATATATATATATATATATATATATATATATATATATATATATATATATATATATATATAATCTTTATCTGTAGCACGCAAATTGAATTTTTTTTCAGTTTCTTGTGGTTGCAATGCAACAAACCTAATATAACTAAATATTTTTTTAACACATAAAAATTCCTTAGCTAGAAATATAGAATATTAGAGCACTACTTAGGTAAAACCAGAAATGACGGGAAATAACCACAATGGATGTATAATAATTTGAAATACAATATTGAAGTGACACAAGTAAGAAGTAATAGTAATAAGATACCATAGAATACTGCAATTAACCAGGTGATCCAACAATATATAAACCTGAATTCAAATATTTTAATACAAACAGATGCTCAGCAAGGATTGGTTGAACTAAGTAGGACACTACCCAATTATATAACACTTTAAAATATTTTTCTTCTATTGAAGTTTTAAAAATGTTTTAATCATTTTAAATACCCCTGTCTGTGGAGGGCTTGGGCAGAGTGAGACCTCGCCCAATGCCACTCCTTTTGTAAGGGCATCCTGAGGAATGCTCACTAACTTATTTAGTATTCCAATCACAAGACAAAGGTATGGGTTAGGAAGACATGTCCAGGAGCCCTCTACATCATCAATGAGGTATGAACCACATCTTGACACAGTAGAATGGTAACATAAAATTTCTTTATTGGGTTTTATGTGGCATCTTCATGATGCTTATGTAGTCAAAACACACTGGAGCCAATTGTTCATCAAAGAATATGAATCTACATTAGTTGCACAAAAAAAAGATATTATTTTCATGTTGTCTGGTGTCAAGGGTGTAGGAACTGGGGGGGGGGGGGGGCAAGGGTGACAAATCCTTTGCAGATTTTTCATTGTGTGTGTTTATACGTAGAGAAGCAGTTGTGTGGTATTTTTATACTATATGGGGTATCCCCCCCCCCCCCCACCACCACTACCACCTAGATTTTCTTTGGCTTCTATACCCATGTCTGCAGTTTAGTTCAGTGGCAGACAACCTGTTTCACTTGAATAGCCTCATATACAGTCTCTGAGTTTTTAAAATGGTTTCACAGTTTGTCATTTGACATTCTCTTTCATTTTGTATTGGTCACAGGTCAACTATTTTTTTAAATGCAGCATTTAGATACTAAATATGGGGATTCTCATACTTAACATTACAATCACACCCCAGGCAATATTGACCACCTCATGCCAACAGGGCAATACCAGTCCATGTTAACCCAGGGCCCCCCCAATAGTCCAACAATCCCCAAAAGTCCAACAGGCTGATCAATTAATGCATACCAGTGTACCTATGTGAAGGTAGCATCCACTGACTTTTCTGTGCATTAGATGAAATTATGTTGTGGTTAAGCTACCTTTCCCTATAACCATTTTTATAGGGACACAGGTAGAACTGGCTAATGCACAACAGGTTAGTCCAGATGTGATACTTTGACAGTCTGTATCAACTAGTGTGCTGCACCCACTATTGATTTGGTGGTTTATCAACAACATAGACTGTATATATCCTTGTAAGGAAATAGATTTTCTAAGTGTATAGAAGTCTCCACCCTCAATGTTGTCTTACACACTCCTATGCTTTTACAAGTGTGTCTTTAAATATTAAGGAGCAAAATATATACAGTACTTACAGGTTGTCAATGTGTAAATATAATGATTTCCATATGGTTTGTTGTGTGATATAGCCAATTAAATGTTGGCTTAAATGGATGTACATCTAGATACCTAAGTATCATATATAATGTGACAGTATAGTAAGATTTGTGCATTTATTTAATGTAAGGTTAATAATACTTGTGCATTGAAGTTTCAATGTAAATTATAGAATCCTCACCATTGGATTTTGCCAAAGATAACAAAACAGGACCTGTTACTCTTTATTATTGTTTGTAGTCATATAGTGAAAACATGTGCAATAAGGTCTTGCAATGGGATTTGAAACAACCAGATATTATACTTGAGGAATGGTTATCAGTAAATAAAAAGCTTCTGAATTATATTATCTGTAGCAAAATAATATTTCTTACAAGCATCTGAAAATATGGCCAGCATGCAAAAAACATTTTTCAGTAGCAATGAATCTATGGATAAACACTGTTTTGTTGAGATTTTTATTCAACAGTCTGAAAATGACACAATCAAGTGCATAATTACCTGCATCTAAATATTCAATCTTCTCCATAAATAACAGAGTATATAATAAAAAGGACATCTCAATTTAGATTGACTCATAAGTTTACATTATCAGCACAAATACAGACTTAAAATAATATTCCAAAATTTCAAGGGTCTTAACTCATCAATTAAACAAAGGTAAGCACTTGGAAAGTTTCAAAAAGCAAAGGGAAATCATAATTGCATACAGGAAACTCACATCAAAGAAGGGCAATGCTAAGCTTAATTTTGGGAAAATACAGTGTTTTGCAAAAGTATTCACCCCCCTTGACTTTTTACCCATTTTGTTACATTACAGCCTTAAATTAAATGTTTTTTTTAATCTGAATTTTATGTGATGGATTAGAACGTAATACTCTAAGTTGGTGAAGTGAAATGACAAAAATATATACATAAAACTATTTTTTTAGAAATAGAAAACAGGGAAATATCATGTGCGTATGTATTCACCCCCTTTGTTATGAAGCCTATAAAAAGCTTTTGTGCAACCAACTACCTTCAGAAGTCACATAATTAGTGAAATGAATTCCACCTGTGTGCAATCTAAGTGTCACATGATCTGTCATTACATATACACAGTTTTTTGAAAGGCCCCAGAGGCTGTAACACCTAAGCAAGAGGCACCACTAACCAAACACTGCCATGAAGACCAAGGTACTCTCCAAACAAGTAAGGCACAATGTTGTTGAGAAGTACAGGTCAGGGTTAGGTTATAAAAAAATATCTAAATCTCCAAATGATTTCCCAGGAGCAGCTTCAAATCTATCATAACCAAATGGAAAGAACATAGCACAACAGCAAGCCTGCCAAGAGACAGCCATCCACCAAAACTCACGGACCGGGCAAGAAGGGCATTAATCAGAGAGGCAGCACAGAGACCTAAGGTAACCCTGGAGGAGCTGCAGAGTTCCACAGCAGAGACTGGAGTATCTGTACATAGCCGTACGCTCCATAGAGTTGGGCTTTATGGCAGAGTGGCCAGAAGAAAGCCATTACTTTCAGCAAAAAAACAAAATGGCATGTTTTGAGTTTGCGAGAAGGCATGTAGGAGACACACAAAATGTATGGAGGGGGTGCTCTGGTCTGATTAGACTAAAATTGAACTTTTCGGCCATCAAAGACAACGCTATGTCTGGCGCAAACTCAACACATCACATCACCCAATGAACACCATCCCCACAGTGAAACATGGTGGTGGCAACATCATGCTGTGGGGATGTTTTTCAGCAGCCGGGACTGGAAAACTGGTCAGAGTTGAGGGAAAGATGGATGGTGCTAAATACAGGGATATTCTTGAGCAAAACCTGATTTAAGTCTAGGACGGAGGGGTTCACCTTCCAACACGACAATGACCCAAAACACACTGCTAAAGCAACACTTGAGTGGTTTAAGGGGAAACATGTAAATGTGTTGGAATGGCCTAGTCAAAGCCCAGACCTCAATCCAATAGAAAATCTGTGGTCAGACTTAAAGATTGCTGTTCACAAGCGCAAACCATCCAACTTGAAGGAGCTGGAGCAGTTTTGCAAGAAGGAATGGGCAAAAATCCCAGTGATAAGATGTGGCAAGCTCATAGAGACTCGTCCAAAGTGACTTGTAGCTGTGATTGCTTCAAAAGGTGGCTCTACAAAGTGTTGACTTTAGGGGGGTGAATATTTATGCACATTGACTTTTTCTGTTATCTTGTCCTCTTTGTTGTTTGCTTCACAATAAAAAAAAGCATCTTCAGAGTTGTGGGCATGTTCTGTAAATTAAATTATGCAAATCCTCAAACAATCCATGTCAATTCCAGGTTGTGAGGCAACAAAACATGAAAAATGCAAAGGGGGATGAATACTTTTGCAAGGCACTATATAATCAAGCTTTCCAGTCACGTGCAGAGACTAAACACAAGGAGCCTGATTTAATTGAGCACTTACATGTTACTGTAGCCCGTAAGTAAGGTCGCAAGTTAATTTGCTATTCAATTGGCATTTTTTTTGCAGGCACCAAACGGGTTATGAGTTACGGCCTTGAAATAATTGCGGTGGTAAAATAAGTAACTTACAGTCTCCCAAAGCCTTTGATCTTTCACTTTTCAAGAGTTACGATGGCTAAAATCGTATATCGCAATTCAATTGCTGAATTTCCCCAAGCCTGCAAATAGTTTTCACACCCGTAAATGGCAAAAGAAGGAGATAATCCTATGAGTACTAGAGAGGACCTGAAAGGGGATTAAACAATACTACACTGTAAATAATGAGGAAAGCGATGAAATACATTCAAATTAATTGCACAACAGTCTGAAGCTCACAAATTGGCAGTTTATAAGATTTATTTTTATTTTAGGGTTAAATCGATTACGGGTATCAATGAGTTAATACATATCAGGCCACCCATATGGGCTAGAACAGTATTGGCATTCATATTGAGAATTCTTTATTTTGAGGGTTTGCGAGTCTGATTGGATATCGGACCACCGAACCTAATTGATTGACATGTTTTACCACCGTAATATTGACAGCCTCATTTTCTATTGGCTGATTAAAAATGGGAGATTACGGGCTTGCTTAATTGATCATGCGCAGTCTGAATCAGAACCTACACTGGTCAGACTATTTAAGGTCTAGCAAATAGGAAGAGTTGGCCACAACCCTGATGACACAGGTTGCAGGAGATACACAAGAATACTTGAAGAGAAAACACAAAGATTTTTTTTAACTAGTATTTATTTTACACTGCATAGTGTTTTTCATAGCCTATGTACAGCAAAGAAACATATAAACCTTAACTCTAAGTATAGTGCCCTTTAATCTTTACATGCTACAATTCATTACAATACACACAACTGCTCATGCTCCCCTACATGATAAAATGGGAAAGAGATATTAAATGTGAAATAGATGAAGAAGACTGGTAGGATATATTACAAATACATAACAAGCTGTGTGAACTATAAAGAGCATAGTTATGAAACCTTTTTCAGGTGGAACATCACTCTAGATAAATTATACAGAATGGGTAAAATACCAAATCAAATATGCTTTAGTGGGTGTGGACAAATAGGTATATACTACCGCAACTGGAATCTTTTCTTGAGCCAGATATACATTTACAGGGAGTGCAGAATTATTAGGCAAATTAGTATTTTGACCACATCATCCTCTTTATGCATGTTGTCTTACTCCAAGCTGTATAGGCTCGAAAGCCTACTACCAATTAAGCATATTAGGTGATGTGCATCTCTGTAATGAGAAGGGGTGTGGTCTAATGACATCAACACCTTATATCAGGTGTGCATAATTATTAGGCAACTTCCTTTCCTTTGGCAAAATGGGTCAAAGGAAGGACTTGACAGGCTCAGAAAAGTCAAAAATAGTGAGATATCTTGCAGAGGGATGCAGCACTCTTAAAATTGCAAAGCTTCTGAAGCGTGATCATCGAACAATCAAGCGTTTCATTCAAAATAGTCAACAGGGTCGCAAGAAGCGTGTGGAAAAACCAAGGCGCAAAATAACTGCCCATGAGCTGAGAAAAGTCAAGCGTGCTGCTGCCACGATGCCACTTGCCACCAGTTTGGCCATATTTCAGAGCTGCAACATCACTGGAGTGCCCAAAAGCACAAGGTGTGCAATACTCAGAGACATGGCCAAGGTAAGAAAGGCTGAAAGACGACCACCACTGAACAAGACACACTAGCTGAAACGTCAAGACTGGGCCAAGAAATATCTCAAGACTGATTTTTCTAAGGTTTTATGGACTGATGAAATGAGAGTGAGTCTTGATGGGCCAGATGGATGGGCCCGTGGCTGGATTGGTAAAGGGCAGAGAGCTCCAGTCCGACTCAGACGCCAGCAAGGTGGAGGTGGAGTACTGGTTTGGGCTGGTATCATCAAAGATGAGCTTGTGGGGCCTTTTCGGGTTGAAGATGGAGTCAAGCTCAACTCCCAGTCCTACTGCCAGTTCCTGGAAGACACCTTCTTCAAGCAGTGGTACAGGAAGAAGTCTGCATCCTTCAAGAAAAACATGATTTTCATGCAGGACAATGCTCCATCACACGCGTCCAAGTACTCCACAGCGTGGCTGGCAAGAAATGGTATAAAAGAAGAAAATCTAATGACATGGCCTCCTTGTTCACCTGATCTGAACCCCATTGAGAACCTGTGGTCCATCATCAAATGTGAGATTTACAAGGAGGGAAAACAGTACACCTCTCTAAACAGTGTCTGGGAGGCTGTGGTTGCTGCTGCACGCAATGTTGATGGTGAACAGATCAAAACACTGACAGAATCCATGGATGGCAGGCTTTTGAGTGTCCTTGCAAAGAAAGGTGGCTATATTGGTCACTGATTTGTTTTTGTTTTGTTTTTGAATGTCAGAAATGTATATTTGTGAATCTTGAGATGTTATATTGGTTTCACTTGTAAAAATAAATAATTGAAATGGGTATATATTTGTTTTTTGTTAAGTTGCCTAATAATTATGCACAGTAATAGTCACCTGCACACACAGATATCCCCCTAAAATAGCTAAAACTAAAAACAAACTAAAAACTACTTCCAAAAATATTCAGCTTTGATATTAATGAGTTTTTTGGGTTCATTGAGAACATGGTTGTTGTTCAATAATAAAATTAATCCTCAAAAATACAACTTGCCTAATAATTCTGCACTCTTTGTAGATCCATAAAAAAATGTATGGTCGAAGCCTTTGGAAACATTACACAAAAATGACACCCTTCTGGTATCCCAAATAACAGTGGCTGCAAGTCAAGCTTTGGAAGAGGTTTAGAAGCAAGAAACAATCTTGCCACAAATTAAGGTTTTACAAAATATTAATGAAAATGCTGAAACTGAAAAAAATGACTGCATTATTACACAGTCATTAAGGTTCATTCTCAAAGAGATGGGTACATTTAATAACTTTTTGGATCTATGATCTCATGTAAGATATCTTAAGAGAAATATATATGGATTCTATTTAATTAAATTAGTGTGCAATTAATATATATTGTAATACAATTCTGATTTGATGTGCTATAACATTAGATACAGCAACATTAATGTTTTATTTTCTTTTAAAAATGATCTTTATTAATGAAACATTGACATTTCTATTAAGGAACAAAAATGTTTATTGTATTTTACAAAATAAAAAAATATATATATATACATCTCATGAGAAAAATATGATTTTGTATCAGTATACTTTAAGGAATTAACTGATCATGTTGTCATGGAAATACTGAATTATCTGATTAATCAGACTTCTAGTAATAATTGCACCTTTATGTGTGATATATATGTAAGTATCACCTTTAATACATGTTCAAATAAAATAATTCCAGCATCCAATTATGTTTAGTTAAGACCAATATGCAAATGTCTCTTAAAAATGCTGTAAAACGATTCTAAAATGACAAAGTACCAAAATGAGAGACTATTAGTAATACTTGAATCCTGTAATTGTACTTTCCCAAAACCAATTTAGGAAACATATGTATATTTTTGATATACTCTTTGTTGTAATAACTAAGAAAAATACTTTCATTTAATTTTGAGGTAACAGAATCAGATAATCTGTATTATGAGGCCTTACTATGTAGTGTCCACAGTAGAACCATGTATTGTTGTCTAGTCAAATAAACTATAATTTAGAATTCATACCCGTTAATTATAAAATTAAATATGTTAATGATAAATATCTTGTAACACTATGCAGCTATAAAACATGAATACAAAATCATGGTGTAAAACCGATTTCCTGTAATTGGTTGTTTAATTTCTGTTGTAAAAATTAAAGATGCTATACAAGAAGTACATAAAATATGTTAATCAAATGCATACCTAACAATTAAGTGATTTTTTTAATCCTCTCAAGAACGTCTAAGCAATTTGTGAGCTATGATTAGCTTTTTTATTCTATAATTGATTTGTGCATAATTTCAGACACAGAACATTGACTGATAAAATCAACAGAAATCTTTTTTTCATTGTCGTATAGTGAAACTAGATCAAGTACATCTTATGATAAATTATATATTACATCAGTTGGTAAACAAGTCTGACAAAGTTAAAGAACTGGAATATGGGGGATGGACTTAGACTTGCATACAAAGAAAGCTAGGTTGTCCAAAAATGTTTTCATTATTAGTTACTGCATAATGCAAAAATATCAAGAAGAATTTTTTTTTAAAGATTCTTTCTGGATACTAATTAAAAAGTCTTAGTTTAGGTTGTTTTAATATTTTGTAGATGAAAGCAATTTCTCTTTTGATTATTAATTATTTTCACAATTTATTCTTCACAGTGCATTATCTTTATATACAGTGGATATAAAAAGTCTACACACCCCTGTTAAAATGTCAGGTTTCTGTGCTGTAAAAAAACAAGACAAAGATAAATCATTTCAGAACTTTTTCCACCTTTAATGTGACCTATAAACTGTACAACTCAATTGGAAAACAAACTGAAATTATTTAGGTAGAGGGAAGAAAAATATAAAAATAAAATAATATGGTTGCATAAGTATGAACACCCTTAAACTAATACTTTGTTGAAGCACCTTTTGATTTTATTACAGCACTCAGTCTTTTTGGGTATGAGTCTATCAGCATGGCACATTTTGACTTGGCAAGATTTGCTCACTCTTCTTTACAAAAACACTCCAAATCTGTCAGATTGTGAGGGCATCTCCTGTGCACAGCCCTCTTCAGATCACCCCACAGATTTTATATCGGATTCAGGTCTGGGCTCTGGCTGGGCCAATCCAAAACTTTAATTTTCTTCTGGTGAAGCCATTCCTTTGTTGATTTGGATGTATGCTTTGGGTCTTTGTCATGCTGAAAGATGAAGTTCGTCTTCATGGTCAGCTTTCTAGCAGAAGCCTGAAGCTTTTGTGCCAATATTGACTGGTATTTGGAACTGTTCATAATTCCCTCTATCTTAACTAAGGCCCAAGTTCCAGCTGATGAAAAACAGCCCCAAAGCATGATGCTGCCACTACCATGCTTCACTGTGGGTATGGTGTTCTTTTGGTGATGTGCAGTGTTGTTTTTGCTCCAAACATATCTTTTGGAATTGTGGCCAAAAAGTTCAACCTTGGTTTCATCAGACCATAACACCTTATCCCACATGCTTTTGGGAGACTTCAGATGTGTTTTTGGAAAATGTAGCTTGACTTGGATGTTTTTCTTCGTAAGAAAAGGCTTTCGTCTTGCCACTCTACCCCATAGCCCAGACATATGAAGAATACGGGAGATTGTTGTCACATGTACCACACAGCCAGTACTTGCCAGATATTCCTGCAGCTCCTTTAATGTTGCTGTAGGCCTCTTGGTAGTTTCCCAGACCAGTTTTCTTCTCGTCTTTTCATCAATTTTGGAGGGAGCTCCAGTTCTTGGTAATGTCACTGTTGTGCCATATTTTCTCCACTTGATGATGACTGTCTTCACTGTGTTCCATGGTATATCTAATGCCTTGGAAATTCTTTTGTACCCTTCTCCTGACTGATACCTTTTAACAATGAGATCCCTCTGATGCTTTGGAAGCTCTCTGTTGACCATGGCTTTTGCTGTGGGATGCAACTAAGACCATTTCAGGAAAGACCAACTAGAGCAGCTGAACTTTATTTGGGGTTAATCAGAGGCACTTTAAATGATGACAGGTGTATGCTGACTCCTTTTTAACACGATTTAGAATGAATACAGCTACATCCCCAGTTATAAGAGGGTGTGCATACTTATGCAACCACATTATTTTTATTTTTTATTTTTCTTCCCTCCACCCAAAAGATTTCAGTTTGTTTTTCACTTGAGTTGTACAGTTTATAAGTCACATTAAAGGTGAAAAAAGTTCTGAAATTATATATCTTTGTCTCAATGTCTATTGTCATGACATGTGTATGTTCAGAATTTGTGTACACCCTATATTTCATTGTTATTTGTTTGTTCTTTTATTTACCACTGTTAATATTATATACCGTATATACTGGAGTATAAGCCGAGTTTTTCAGCCCTTTTTTTAAGGCTTATACTCGAGTCACTCTCCCCTGTGTCTCTCTACCCCCCCCCCCGTGTCTCTCTAACCCCCCGTGTGTCTCTAACCCCCCCGTGTGTCTCTAACCCCACGTGTGTCTCTCTACCCCCGTGTCTCTTTCCCTCCCCCCTCCTCAACCTAAACCCCCCTCAACCCCCCTCGTCCACCTAAACCCCCCTAAATACCTCTCCCCTCACTTACCTGCTTGTTCTCCGGCCTCCGCTGCTTGACCCGCTGCATCACATGCGCGCAGGGTCTAGGAGCGAAGGCCGGAGCACAAGCAGGTAAGTGAGGGGAGAGGGGGGGAGGTATTTAGGGGGTTTAGGTGGAGGAGGGGGGTTGAGGGGTGTTTAGGTTGAGGAGGGGGGTTGAGGAGGGGGGTTGGGGTTGAGGGGGATTGAGGGGGGAAGTATAGGGGGGTTGAGGTTGAGGAGGTGGGTTGGGGTTGAGGGGGGTTGAGGTTGAGGAGGGGGGTTGAGGTTGAGGAGGGAGGTTGAGGATGGGGGGTTGAGGATGAGGATGGGGGGTTGAGAATGGGGGGTTGAGGAGGAAGGTTGAGGAGGGGGTTGAGGATGGGGGGTTGAGGAGGGAGGTTGAGGAGGGGGTTGAGGAGGGGGGTTGAGGAGGGAGGTTGAGGATGAGGAGGGAGGTTGAGGATGAGGAGGGAGGTTGAGGTTGAGCTTGATTGATCTGTTAAATCAAGTTATTCAACTCTGGTAAAAAAAAACATTATTATGATAATCTAATACTTATATACAAATATATTTATTCTTTAATATTATATAGTATCTTCTTTTAACACCATAAATTAAGTTGTTTTATGTTATTTATTTATAGTTCATATTCTGGTTGCTATGTGGGTTTTACTACCTGATTTAGCTATTTGCTATTTTTATAGAGCACATTGATTGTTCATTTATGAATATGCCATATTACTGAATGCTAATGCCAAATATATTCTGTGGAATGGGTATTTGATGTTATCTAAATTTGATAAGATTTTGTAGGTTTCTCACTGATTTAATATTGTAGTTTTTTTGATAATGGGTTGTTTTTACTAGTTCCTCTATATAGTTGTTTATTTTGTTTTGTCAATAAACATTGTTTTGCATATACATCTATAAATCGATATTGAACCCAACAAAATGTATCATTCTACACATTTATATATTTTGTCATATCCAGATTCCATTAAGTATCTTTAGTGTTAAAGAATGTGATCATCTTAATTTCAAATGTTTTTTCTCCTGGGTGTTTTTGAAATTTCAGGTTTTAGGAAGGAGTAATCATTCTTGGTGTCCAGCTGGGGTATACTAACTGTTTTCATTGTGATTTTTGATCAGTAAAGGTTGCAACGTAGATACATGTTTCCCTTTCAAACATTGAAAACACATTGAGGTTTCCTATCACACTGCACATGCGCATTGCAGTTTTCAAATATTAATTTATATTCTAATTTAACACTTAATATATGGTATTACATTTCAGGGAATACCCACTGAATGCTAAAACAGGATTATTGTTAACAGGTATTGTAAATTTATTTGAAGAGCAGGAGTAAAGGTGCTAATTCTCGAGGCTTTTAATTAATTAATTAAGTGTGATTTAGCATTAGTTGGGTGTCAGTGTCTAATTGTGTGAGTTGGTATTCGTAATTGATATTGTGATTTATTTTGATTGTATTGTTGTTTAGGGCTGGATAAACCATTAGGGAGGTTTCTTTTGGTGCATTAGGATACATAGTTTTACATTTTATTTTATTACAGGCCTGAAAAAGCCTTTTTAGGCAATTTTTTCTTGTACTATGACTCCAGTAGCTCCTTAAATGTCTAGCAGGTGTACTTGTAACAGTTTATCTGATCTTGCAAGAGGTTGAATTTACACGTAAGGCTTTGTCTCACTGTGAACAATCGCAGAGCCTTACGAGGCACATACGATTTTCAGTAAGCTCTAATGGGAGTCTTGTAACAACAGTTTAGGTAAAAAGCTCATACATGGAGCAGGGAACCGTTCATACATAAAGGTCACTCTTAAAGGTTTACTTGTAGAGGTTTGCTGTGGAGCAATTAAATTCCTATGTGGAGTGTTTACTCGCAAGATTTCCTGTGAGAGCCATGTAATGAAGCACCTAGTTAGTAAATAAAACTACCAAGTCTTGCCCTTGTCTGTATGAAGAATTAGGCTTTATATTAAGTGTTCAACAAACAAGACATTTTATTACATATTATGTTGTTTCATGTATGCCTCTATCTATTTGAACATCCACATTCTCTCTTTCCAGCCCAATATTTTCTTTTCTATCAAACAAAGGATACTTTTGGAGACATCATTGCCTATGTTCTGTCCTTATGTACCGATACAAAACTTTGTTAAACTATTTTTATAAGAAGAAAATACTATAAAAAAAAATAACCGAAAAAAATTCAAAATGTACTTGTACCAACAGCATGCTGTTAGTATAACCACCACCATGGAGTAATTACATTAAAATGTTATTTAATAAAAACATTATAAATTAAATTATATGATCAAAAGCTGGTGTGTGGATAATTGAATTAAACAATGTATGTGTAATGAACATGCCAGTGTATAAAGTAGTTATATTTCTCTAAGCCTTGAAGAAAGTCCTTCACAGAGATGCATTGACATTTTTTTCTTAGGAATCAGGTGTACGGGCTTCCAGGATGTTTTTACTCAAGGTTATATATATATATATATATATATATATATATATATATATATATATATATATACACAGACACACATGCACACTATTTTGGAAAGCATCAGCTAACTTACAGATATAAATGTCACTGCATAAATACATTTCTGTGTATAGGCACAAACTATTAAATGGCACTGCACAGGCACCGTTTGCAAGCCTGTGCTCAATTTTAAATGTGCTGCTCTAGGCCTGGGCCTCTTGAGTTAAGGCAAAAATAGACCACTGGTTCCAGTTATTCTTTTAATATACATATAAAAACATAGTAGACGGGTATTTTGTTACTCTCATAAAACAATATCTATAGTTATTTCAATTAAATTAAATTGGAATCTATACTTCGCCCATGAAGACATCTTTATTATGTACGAATGTTAGCAGGAAAAGTCAACAAAGTTATCAAGATGAATTATTAATGATTAGATTACATTTAGTAATTAGCTATCCAGCTATATTGGCAAATAGCAATAGAATTATGTGGCACCAATTTTTCTAAGATACTATAGCACCTTCTGTATACTCATCAGTTATGGATATAGAACATTTCTAGACTGTTCCTATAGCTAACAAATTACATTTTGATGTACTGTATAATGACACGTGGATATGCTTATTTAAGTTTTTATTTAAATCTCAGTACTTCTTAACTTCTTTATACTACTTATATTTAATAATTTTTATTTATATTCTACCCAAAAACGTACAAAATTATATAGTTAAGAAAACGAATACATCAATAACTTCTTGGAAGGCCAATGTAAAAATGAGAAATGCTATTTTAGTAATTGTTGCAAAGAAAAATATACTGACAAAATAATGTGAGGGTAGAATGGAGTTTTAATTTAAAAAAATAGAATATTTAGCAAGTGATTCGTCATAAGTAGAATATAGTTCTATTCAAAGGAAGAGTTCAGCCTTTTCATTTTCTTACAGAGCAAGTAAGTATTACCATGTTGCAAAGAATGGAGGGCCCTGTCTTGGAGCTTACAATCCGGTGTCCAAAGTGCTTTCCCCAAAGCTCCCTGCAGGATTGAAAACCTGCAAACTTATAAAATGAAATGACAAAGAGTTGCTTGTACTTTACAAGTAATTACTACTTTTAATTAAATTATTTATTAGAGTCCATAGTTAGAAAACACAAACTAAACATTCATGCAATAAAATGTTCAATTACAGATTGTACATAACCATAATTTTTTAACATTGAAAGTATTTTTGATTGCAGTCTGCCTCTAAAGCTATATATACAATAATAAATATTGGATCAGCACCAGCCTAAACATCAAGGGAAACCCAGGCAATTCTAAGAGGAATGAAAAGACAATGCATGTCCTAACAGTATAAACTATAAAATATAATAGTAACTAGAAGTTAGATTAACTTCTAAAGAAAAGCCAAATGCATCATTCTAAAGATCTCGTTTATATGTGAATATTGACAACTTAAGGTCAGATGAAGGGTTTAAGGTGATGGTATTTTAATGTAATATTGATAAACTATATACAATATAAATAACTTAATTTGCTGAGCCCTTTCTTTGACATTAAACTGACATGTAAATGAATTAATATGTCAGCATGAGGAATATTGCACATTTCTAATATCAACGTGTGATTTTTAGAAGCAATGTGAAAACCTTACAATAAGTATACACTGAATGACTGTTTATAATAGCTGCCCAACCAGTTTGTACCTGGAAAAGAAAATATATTTGCTGAATAAATAAAGAAACTACTTTGAGTAACATTCCTGGTTTGAGAATGGCACTATGACAAAAAAAACATGTTGTATTTAGAATAGCACCGCTGGGGGTTGGTTTGGTTAGATATGTGCATATATATACAGTACCTAGTACAACTATAATACATGTATTTATTAACTATTAAATGCGACTGAAGCAGATAAAGCAGGCGGTATTTGTTAGCACATAGACATGCCGTACAGAAAATAATCAAGCTCCATTCTAAAGGTCAGCTTGTGCTTTCAATTTCTGAATATATTAGGCCTTGTGAATAGGTCAAAGAATTGGCAAAAATTGTGTAGACAAAGAAAAATAGCCTTGAGCTTGAGAGGAAGGAAACTATAACTTTCATAAGGAGATTTCTAGATTTACGGCTTAAGTTTAAGTTAGGCCTAGAAAGTAGAATATGTTTCTAAAGAGATTTATTTGAATTTTTGAAAATTCTTCTTCATATTTTTGTATAATTTAAGTAAAAGTGAAAGTAAAATGTCCGCTGTTTGTTTTTTGTTTTTAAATTAATTATGCAACACATTTTTTATATCTGCCTAAAATCGGCGTAGTGTCCAGAGCATGGAGGCGCTACCAGGAGACAGGCCAGTACATCAGGAGATGTGGAGGAGGCCGTATGAGGGCAACAACCCAGCATCAGGACCGCTACCTCCGCCTTTGTGCAAGGAGGAACAGGAAGAGCACTGCCAGAGCCCTGCAAAATGACCTCCAGCAGGTCACAAATGTGCATGTGTTTGCTCAAACTGTCAGAAACAGACTTCATGAGGGTGGTATGAGGGCCCGACATCCACCGGTGGGGGTTGTGCTTACAGCCCAACACCGTGCAGTATGTTTGGCATTTGCCAGAGAACACCAAGATTGGCAAATTTGCCACTGGCGCCCTGTGCTCTTCACAGATGAAAGCAGGTTCACACTGAGCACACGTGACAGACATGACAGGGTCTGGAGACGCTGTGGAGAATGTTCTGCTGCCTGCAACATCATCCAGCATGACCGGTTTGGCAGTGTATCAGTAATGGTGTGGGGTGGCATTTCTTTGGGGGGCCACACAGCGCTCCATGTGCTCGCCAGAGGTAGCCTGACTGCCAATAGGTACCAAGATGAGATCCTCAGACCCCTTGTGAGACCATATGCTAATGTGGTTGGCCCTGGGTTCCTCCTAATGCAAGACAATGCTAGACCTCATGTGGCTGGAGTGTATCAGCAGTTCCTGCAAGACAAAGGCATTGATGCTATGGACTGGCCCGCCCGTTCCCCAGACTTGAATCCAATTGAGCACATCTGGGACATCATGTCTCGCTCCATCCACCAACGTCACGTTGCACCACAGACTGTCTAGGAGTTGGCAGATGCTTTAGTCCAGGTCTTGGAGGAGATCCCTCAGCAGACCATCCGCCACCACATCCGGAGCATGCCCAGGCGTTGTAGGGAGGTCATACAGGCACGTGGAGACCATACACACTACTGAGCCTCATGTTGACTTGTTTTAAGGACATTACATCAAAGTTGGATCAGCCTGTAGTGTGTTTTTCCACTTTCATAATGGGGGTGACTCCAAATCCAGACCTCCATGTGTTGAAAAATGTGATTTCCATTTTTTTATTTTTGTGTGATTTTGTTGTCAGCACATTCAACTATGTAAAGAACAAAGTATTTCATAAGAATATTTAATTCATTCAGATCTAGGATGTGTTATTTTAGTGTTCCCTTTATTTTTTTGAGCAGTGTATATACATGCATGGAAAAAACTGGGGGGGATTCTTCCCCCCCCCCATCTCCCCCCAGTTCCTACACCCTTGATTTGAAATTTTTCTATTAACATTGATTTATATTTTACAAATCCGTGTTTCTGAGAAGTAGTGTTCAGTGGAGTGAGTTGTCAGTTCCTTCTCGAGTGGACTGCAATTTGTCTGACCTTTGTCAATGTCAATGTCCATAGGTTGCACAGATAAAGATTTATTTTTTTATTATTGATGTTACTTTTAAGAAACATAAATGGGCATTATGCCTTCTCAAGATACAGTCTAGTTAGACAATCCAGAAAAGTCAGAATTATGTAAATTCCGAAACAAGAAAAGACAATAAACAAGTTATAAGGAATAAAAGATAAAATATATTTGTAATTATAATTTATTTCAACTTGATTATATAACATCATCTGTAACTGGTTGTTTAAATAAAAATAAGTTTATTCTACACACAAAAATCTTTAAATCTATAATACTGTATATAATTCTCTATATCAATCTTCTGTGGCCCACTAATGTGCTGAAAAAAATAATCTGAATATGCAAGTCAATAAAGTGACTAATCACTAGTAAAATGATAACTTCCTTCAAGCATATATTCCCACATATTTTAACTATTTAATGGCATATGTAAATTTCCTGGATTATGAATGCATCTGCTAGAGGAGAATCAGCAGTGTATGAAAATATTTTTTGCACAAAAAAATACCAAAATAAACATTCAAAATTAGCATAAAATTCATAATTTTTTTTGACCAATCACAGGCAGCTAATACATTGTATCAATCTGTGATGGCAGTTTATGCAGCAAGGCCTCTTTGGACATTTAGTCCCCTGCACAAGGAGGCAAGGAGGAGCCCAGACATTGTTATGTAGATATCTCATTGTGCTGCTGTTGGCTTGAAGGTTAGGAAAGACTTAAAATATGTACCCAAATGCTGTGTTTCTATTGCAAGTGTTATGAACAGAAGTTAAGGTCTGGAAACTAAGAGATGGGGGATGTATCATGGGATAGACATTTCCCAGGTGGTGAGAGTGTAACAAGCTATTGCCCACAAGAAGAGGGGGTTAGGCATGTGGTTAGAGTGAGATCTTTGTGTGTTTTGAGATATCTCTGTAACAAAAATGAAGTGGCAGTCTGATTTTGGACACTAAACAAAGGTGGTGTCTGAGTATGCTTGTACTAATCAAAGGTACATGGTGTGTGATACTTAGATCCTAAGAAAAGGGGTGTGATGGTGCCTGTCTGTTCAGAAATGATGCTGTCATCTGAAGTGTCTGCTGGAGTCAAGATCTGAACAAACAGTTGCGACCCATAGAGAGAGAGAATTGGGGTGAGCACAGTCCCCCAAATCTGGCGGGCGTAACAGAGAGGTTCACTGTGCCTATGTAAGCAGCTCTGGGGGTGTGGAAAATATTTATTTTTTAATAAATTAAGTGTAATGTGTGTGTCTGAAATAAGCAGCATGTTAGATTTTTTTTTTTAATTGTTCAGTCATTTCCAACTCTCTGTGACCTCATGGACCGTAACACACCATGCACATCTTTTATGTCCAGGGTCATGCTGATCCACTTGGTTTTCATTGCAGATATACTGGAGTGGGTTGCCAGTTCCTTCTCCAGTGGAACACAGGATACAACTCCTGGTATTCATAGGTGGTCTCCCATCCAAGTACTGACCAGGCCCAACCCTGCTCATCTTCAGGGTGGTGTGACCTATTGGTTCCCTGACTGAAACTGAACCCAGATTGCAGTGGTGAAAGCATAAAATCCTAACCACTGGACCACCAGGGAAACCTCATGTGTTAGATTAGAAAAAGGTAAAAACAGGGAAACTTAGATATACCTTTAAGAATCTTTTATAAATGACAACATTTAGGCATTTAGACATTCACACCTTAGACATTTGTCTTCACACCTCAGGACAAGTAAATTAATATATAGCATAATCCTAAACGTAATTTATACGTTTAAGTGGTTCTTTAAAGCTATTCTGGTATGTATGTGTTATGTGTGGTACTATGACTAATATGCAAACAGGCAAACTGTGCTTCCCCTCACAACTCTGTCCCTTGCATCTATCCAAAAGCTAGAATAATGTTCCTTACTCTTCCATAAGTCCCTTTGCCAAACCATATTTATCATTCCAATATGATACCATCACAATTAAGGCTATAAAAAGTCTGTAACTCTCTGCTATTGTCATGTCCTGGCTCGGACTTTAACACGAGGGAATGAAACAGTCACCAAGACACAAAATCCTCCCACCAGTTCAGTATCCTCAATAAGCAAAAATCCCAACATGTGTGACTATATTTATGGAATCAAGTTGTGAGAATACATTTATGACTATGTTTTAACCTTAGGTTTGAAACAACATATGGAACACCATACGGCATTTCTAATCCTCTCCGTTCCATCACAATTATGACAGTAAAATGATCATTGTGGCTATCTGAACAATAAAGCCATCTGTGAGCATTATGCCAAAACAAGGGGAAAGTTTAGCTCTTTGTGTTACTTTATCTACATGTGACTAAATAAAAATAATTACAGCTCTTGTTATGTAAAGGAACAAATGGATCTTCACCAAATTCTGGGAAAAAAGCACTAGATACAATCATCTCACATGTGCTCTTTTTATACCTATATGTATATATACACATTAAATAAATAGTACATTTGTGCTCACATTTGGACGTCTAAAAATAAGTTTAAAAAAATTATTTCCTGCTTACAATTCTGAAAAAATGCATTTATTACACTGCATTTTGGGCAAATGGGTAGGGACATGTAAATTAGTCTGCAATTAATTAAATATTACTTTATATATGGATACTTTCAGCATATGCCTGCTGTATTACATAGCTTGAAGCATAGCATAAGATGGATTATGCATGATATAGATAGATAGATAGATAGATAGATAGATAGATAGATAGATAGATAGATAAAATTATCTGTGAGTTTTCAATCCTGTAAAGTGCTTTAAGGAAAGCATTTTAAGCTCAATAACAGGGCCCTCTATTCTTTTGCATTTATTCAAATTGTTTTTGACTTGTTCTTAACCACTGTATAGCGCTACAGAATAAGTTGGTGAGTTACAAGTAAGGGATAATAAACAATAATAATAGATAGATCTATAGATAGATAGATAGATAGATAGGGCCTGATTTAATTGTGATTTGGCCAATTGAATAGGACTATCTATAAGCACAGAGCATGTTTTTAGTTAGTGAATTTCTATCCAAAAACAAGGTCTCCACTAATTAAAAACTTCTGTAAATAAATATGCTCTGTGCTTATATAGAGCCCTTTTCAATTGGCCAGATTGCAACAGAATGAGCCCCATAGTGTGTATGCAATTGTGTGTATTTTGTAACAAAAAAAGAAAAATGCTTAGTATTTGATAGGATATTGCATATTTTAAAGCAAGTGTTGGTTTTTGGAATTGTTAATACATCTACAGAAACCTGTGAAAAGTGGAAAAGTGTGTCAGCTCTAGAGAATGGAAAATGTAATATTTATTATTTGTCAGCACTACTGAAAAGCCAAGGTCAGACATGAGAAGCAGTATATAGGAACCTTCACAGTCATTGCTCTGTTAGTATATCAGAAAGCACTGCAGGAACAGCATAACGATCAGGGGGAGGAACACGTATTGCCGACCTCGTGCAAGATTTCAACAGAACATTATTTTTGCTGGTTATGATAGGTGAATAAACCAGTACAGATGATTATTATGAAGTAAAATAATCTTTAACAGTTACTGTACTTTCTGAACATTCGGGAAATAAACAAGATTTACTTTTGTATATATGTGCTAGATGTTCTGGATTCAGTAACATCCAATTAATTATTTGCACATGTGTATATATATGTCTATGTATGTATACAGTGGATATAAAATGTCTACACACCCCTGTTAAAATGTCAGGTTTCTGTGTTGTAAAAAAATGATACAAAGATAAATCATTTCAGAACTTTTTCCACACCTAATGTGACCTATAAACTGTACAACTCAATTGAAAAACAAACTGAAATCTTTTAGGTGGTGGAAAGGAAAAAAAAGAATAATAATGTAGTTGCATAAGTCTGCACACCCTCTTATAACTGGGGATGTAGCTGTGTTCAGAATTAAGCAATCACATTCCAAATTGTGTTAAATAGGAGTCAGCATACACCTGCCATCATTTAAAGTGCCTCTGATTAACCCCAAATAAAGTTCAGCTGCTCTAGTTGGTCTTTCCTGAAATTGTCTTAGTCACATCCCACAGCAAAAGCCATGGTCCACAGAGAGCTTCCAAAGCATCAGAGGGATCTCATTGTTAAAAGGTATCAGTCAGGAGAAGGGTACAAAATTGGATTTCACTAGGAATATAATATATCAATGTATCTGTTTAATTTGATGTACTTTATTTTATTAAGAAGTGCTTAAAAGCTCAGATTTTTTCTGCCTAAAATCCTATAAATTTTACCTGCATCATTCTGCCTTCTGCAGCTCATGCAGCTCATGAAGACACATACTCTGAAGTGCAGTGTTTCAAATTAAGCAATCAGTAACCATCTCTCAGCAACAGGATTGGCTAATATAAGACACTGCACAGCAAGAATAGCAGAGTCTGTGTCTTCATGAGCTACAGAGGCAGACTCAAGCAGGTACTATTTGGATGATTTTAGTCAGCATTCTTAGGTATTTCTTAATAAAATAAAGTACACAAAATAAATAGGTACAATGGTATATTATATTCCTTGTGAAATCCAGAAACCCCCCATATTTCTTTAAATATGCAACTGAGTCATTGGCAAGACAGATATCTTGCTATCAAACAAGGACTGTTAATAGCAAAATGGCTTTGGCAATAGTGGAAAATTGAAAGCCTAAATCATGAGAAAGTAGCGTTAACCTTATTTTGTAATAATGCAGGAATAAAGGAAAATATGTTGTAAACAAGGATATTGTTTAAACTGACATTTTTCTAACTTCATTGAATTTCATGTAAATTGTGGAAAATTTAAAAGAATTGTTCTTTTTTATTTTGCCTAATTATTATTTTTTTAATCAAAATAGTTATTCTAACAGGATTTTACTACAGTTGGCCATTTTCGATTAGTACTACTAGGGAATAAGGAATGGGGATGATTTGAGAAATTGATTAAGGTGTAAGGTGACAGCAGAAAGGAAGAATTTAAATGATGAGAGAATTAGAGAGATTGATGAACTCATTCTTCTATCCTAGTTCCTCATTCTTGCTTTCTCTAACTGGCATTGGTCATCACAGGTCTGGAAAATTCAGAAGAATGGCTGAAAAAACTGGAGAGGCAGATGACAGACTGACAGATTTATTCCTTCCTTTATCACAGCCATTGGATTTGTCATTTTAGCTTTAGATAGCGGCTGCTAAAACTAGACAGAAAAATAAGAAACATTCAAAGCAGTATATACATACATATAAACACATTGATAAATAATTATTTTGCAATGTTCTAAAGGGAAAGTGAGGTATAGTACAGAGGCTAATTACCAGAACATAATGTATTGCACCTACAATCTTTGCTTGGCAGAGTAAAATCTGTTTGCTAATAATACCTTTTTCATGTATGAAAGTCTTGCAATCAAGATTTGTTTTGTTCAGCAGTCATGGAAAAATGGCAAAGGAAACAAAATACTTGAGAATATTTTTACATAACTTATTTCCTGATTTCTGGCTTAGATTTATGTTTTATACATCAGACAGAATTTACTTCCTTCTGTCTTCTCCTAAAATATACCATAGCATGTTTTAAGTGTGTTTTTAGAAAATTATTCTATGCAGATTTGCTGGATTTTATCTTAGCAGTATGTTTATGGATAATTTTTAAATGGAAAATTACTGTAATGTTGGGAGTGCTCAGCTAGATTTGGAATTTGTTCACGATGGGTAAAATTAAAAATAACTATAAAGAATAGTCTAAAAACTAGTGATTAATTAAGTTTTATCTGTGAGACAAATATATGAAGGACCAAAGCTAACCACTGGCCAGTTTAGGGCCTAATGGTAAATAATGTGTTACTTTAAGCAAGATTGAAGAGGCCTTCTCCCAGATATCCCGAAAGATAGGTAGGTTATGTTATAGTACAATGGAGGTCCACAGGGACCCCTATGGAGGTTGTTAAAGGTTCTTTAAGGTTCAATAGGGACCCCCGTGTGGAGAAACATGGGAGATGTGGGGGTCTACAATGACCCCATAGAGGATATCAATAGAACCACAAATGGCCTCCTCCATCCCTAGTGTAGAGGGGAATCTAGGGGAATTATAGATTTATAGTGAGGGTTTGTCATTTAGGGGTTTAGATGGTGCTATGGGTTGTTCAGATTACACATTACTTTTAGACTCACTACGAGCTCTTGCTGAGTTTACTAAGCACATGTAGGATTAGTCTAGATTTCTTATAGTGCCATGTAATCACCCTTTAGCTAACACTACAACATACAACAGGCAAGTTACACATTCGCAATGGGTTATATGCTAGGGTTTGTTATGGGCAGCATGTAATAGCAACGTTAGGTCTTGCATGGCATTTTGTGTATATATATCTACCGGAGCCATGTAATCAAGCATTTGGTTATCTATCAAGGTCACTGTAATCCATTTTGCCAAAAGCAATTTGATCTCAGCAACCCATTTAAACATATTTAAACGGCACACATTTGTGGTGGAAAAAAATATTACTTGTCTATACAGTACATAAAGATCTTTGCTTTTAGTTGGTTTAAAAATATAAATTAGATTACTTAGATTACTCACTTTGAATCTTACTATTTTTAGCCAGGCAGTTTATTAATTAACACACGGAGATTGGAAGGAAAAATGGTGAAAATTTAAGAAAAGTATGAGTTCTTTATGAGCAACCTGGTGCATGATATATAACCTGAAAACTGAGTATAAGAATCCATGTTTTGCTTATGCAGGTTGTATACAAGTTCCTTTAAAAGGTGGAGCGGGTGTTTAAAGGTTTGCGAAACATTTATTACTTGTACTACCTTCTTTTCTTACCTTCTCCATTTTTAACTCCAATCCTATTTTGCACACTGGCTAATGAACATTGCTTGATATATACAGTATCATTAGGATTTTTTTTTCTTTCCTACTTCATTCTCTCCCTTTACTACCAACTGTTTCCCTTCTTCTACTCATCTGAGGGAGGGTGGTCAGGAGGACTTATTCTGCAATGTGCCCAGCCTTATCACTGGACCGTAATCCACCTTTTTGGCTCAACTATCCACTATCATCTCCTTTATGTTGTAAGCAATCAGTACACAGTGTTTCAATATATATTGTCTTATTTACTATCTCCATCATATAGAAAATATGTAGTTTCTTCAGTAAACATATTAATCATTCTGGCTAGACATAGGTTCTGAAGAGACAGAGCTAGTGTTGCTGCATTCACTTTACAATATTCATACTTTTTTAAAATAATTTTAGTTTCTTTCCACGTCAAAAAGTATTTATTGTGTTAGGGGTAAGATAATGTTTATACTAACCTATGACTGGACAACTGCATCCAAGGTCTTCACAGGTTTACTATAAAATTCTTTCAATATTTCACAATATGTGTTGGATTAACGCCAGGTTATCTCAAACCAGAGGAGCATAAGAAGGTCAGAAGCCTCTAGAGTGCCTTATTACTGTTATAGAAAAGCTTGACATTTTGACAAATTGTTTTGCTGAGAAGCACAGTTTTAAATTGAGCTTGAAACTATCCTTGGCAATTGAAATTTTAACCTCTGAAAGCTTGTTTGTACGTAGCTTAACATGCCCATTTTTAAACTTTTCTGATGTATACCAGAATAAGTAAACTAGAAATAGATTGACACATTTTCCATATAACATAAAACAAAAATTCTCCAGCTGTCATAAATTTAGATTTGTGGTATAGCATTCTTTAAGTAAATAGGCATATCAAGTAAGTGTTATTTCTTGTATGGTATGAAACCTATTCAGAAGAGACATTAATAAGTAACACATTTTAAAAAGTGTCATAAGTGGTGTTGCCTACTGCTGTTTCTTCCGAAAGGTCCTTCACAAAGATCTGCGGGATGCTGAAAATTTCAACAGGTGGAAATTTTCTTTAACTTAGTGTTGTTTTTTTCATGCTTTTGATTGGTGTTGTGTACTGCTGTTTCTTTTGACGTTTAGCAACTGAATCTATATAATTTTCATTTACATGATACATTTTCCATTATCCTGCAATGTCTCTGTACAGAGTTTGCATCTTTCAAAGTCACAAATGAGCCAAAAATATGTTGCTTTGTAAAGTTTATGAATGATAACATACATTAAAATTATTTCAATAGAGACTGTTTTATGAATTCTAAATAATGTTTGTTTTTTGAAGAAATATTTGCTAAAAATATTTACATATTGTCTAAATGATAAAATATATAAAAGCCATTTATTTAAGGGGACTACTATGGTAAAATCATTTCACTTTTCTCTGTCAATAATATGTTTATTAATACAGAATAATGTAGGCAGTGTAATACATACCAGAGATTCAAAATGAGAGCAATTATGAATAATGTTCTGTTCGGACAAGTGTGCATGTCTCTACACCAGGTGTTAGATAAGAGGAAACCATAGTAATATAAGTTAGGGCCATAAATAACCCCACATATTAAGGAGAAGAAATGTAGCAGGGTCACAAGAAGATTTGATAATAAGTCTGTATCTTTGTTATTGAAGAATCTGATTTTCATTTCAAATGTTTTGCTCTCCTGGATGTGTTTGAAATTCCTTCTGAGTATTTTGATTTTCTGGTTGTGGATGAAGTAATTACTGTTGGTAAAATGGTGTCCAACCGGGGTACAATAACAGTTGTTATTGTGCTTTTTGATGGAAAGCCTTTTTGGCTGGTTTCCATAATGTAACAGCCCCTTTCACATACAGTGCATTGTATAATGGAAGTCATATTGGAGGATGTACATGTATATGGATGTTATAGCTCTTGTTTTTAATCATGGCTGTGTCATCTTTACAGATGTGTTGACATAATTTACAAGGTCTGGTACCATTGTGGTACCATTTTTTCTGTTAGGCTGACCAATGTTTGTTTCAGGTTTGGTGGCTACCTACATTCATGATTGTGAGGTTTAGGAAATCTTAATTTTTATTCTGTGTCCTCTGTTAGTAGTGGCTGTAAGACCTTAAATATTTTGTGTATTCCTTTTAGAGCCGGATAGTATGTAGTCACCAGATATGTACATAAAATAGTTTCTTTCGTTTTGTATTGTACACTGGGAGTTGTAATGTGAATGGTTATTTTCTGTGTAATGACACAGAGTTTGTAACCCTTCTACCTGAAAGATTTAAACAGTGTTAGAGAGATAGATGGATAGTAGATAGATAGATAGATAGATGTTTTATGAAGAATAGAATTGCTAATAGGCAAATCGATTTAGAAAGTAAATAAAAATAGTATAATTTTTTTTAACTATTAGTAGTCTCAACTGAATTCATTGAAATATTGCAAAAAGATTTTTTAAGCCTAACTAAAGTCTTACTCACTCAGATAAAAGGCCAACAAGATTTGGGAGTAGTAGTTGATCCAAGTATTGGAATCCAGATGGAACAGGTAGCCAGGTAACCAGATAACCAGGGAGCACATAGCCCTTGTGCTAATTAGACTTTATTAGCAAATCACATGTAAATGGTGCATGGCCCTTTAAAACCCAGGGTGGAACACAGGCTCACCTAATGGGACTCCGAATTTGGAAGGTGATTACCATGGGTTCTGCTGCAGGAAGTCCCAAGGCAAGGCAGGGCATCCCTAGTAGAAACAAAGTATGGGACATACGGCGCACATCATGAGTAGCTTATTGTGAATGTATGCAATTAAATCTTTAACTTTAGTATAGACATTCTTGATACTTTTATCAAGAACAATGCTTTGTGAATGTCCCCTTGAATCTAATATAATCCTCAAAGCTCACACAGGCAATACTACTCTTCCCAGGAGGGTGACAAAGGAAAGAGGATTACTTAACATTGTTTAACTACTGGAGAGGTCTTCTTTCAGAGGTGATGCTACAGTCTGCCTAGGGCCCAATAATCTTTATTGAAATAGAGTGTCAAAAAGTTGGCAGATTTATAGGTTTAAGTTCTTAGCCTTTCTATTTATAAAATTATAGGTTTTGGTAAAACAAGAGAATCATTCTCAACAATGTCACCTCCAAACTGTGTATTCCATAGCATGCTACTGATTGTGTCCAGAGTTCCATTTAGTTCCTGATTCAAGGTTATTTAATTCTCCTGCATTTTATTTTTAGTACAATTGGAGCCTTCACAAATATTAAAGCTAACAAATGCATTCGTTAATAAAAAACATTAGTTAAATAATATCTAAGCCATAAGTTATGTAGAAAATTTTTCAAGAAATTGTTTCCCAACATTATTTTATTAAAAGGACACAGGAGTTACATATTTATCTAAATTATATTTGGATATGGGCATTTTTTAAAAAAAGGAAACAAAATTGAAACAAAAAAAATTATAAATGTATGACTATTACACATACTGTAGCTGTATGCTGTACTATGGACACCCATTTACCCGCATGGTAAAGGAAAAGGGCCGTGGGATTTCATGATTACCAGTAAGCTCAAGTCTCTTCCTGATATCCTGTGATGCCTGGTATATTCATGAGAGTGCATGGTATACTCTGGGCTTTCCAGAAAAACAAGAGAGTCCCTAGTATGTTCCTGAGGATTCTTGGCCTGTACCTGAATCCTTTAGTTCCTGGTAACTTCTAGCTTGTGCTTGGTTAGTGCTTGACTATCCTACAAAATCTAATCCTATTGCCCTGTTTACTCTTGAACTGTTCTTGACTATCCTTGGCTCCAAGCATTGTGAACCACTTCGGTAACTGTGTCTCCATCTTAATCACCTGGTTAACTGTGATGCCTCTTTTCCTAGCACTGCCTGGCAAAACATATTGCCATGCGCCCTGGTTACCTGGCTACCTGTGCCATCTGGATTTCAATATGATTGTGATACCTGGATCAACTGGCTGACTGTGACACTTGTCCTGGACCATCTGGCTTTCAGTATTGCCTTGCTCCCAGGTTACCTGGCTTCCTGTACCAACTGTCTTCTTGCACTGCATGGCTACAAGCATTACCATGTTGTCTGTTGTCTTCCCAGGATTGTCTGAACTGCAGAGCCTTGTCTGAACTGACAGAACAGCAAGACCTATAGCAATGTAGTTTTATACTGAACAATGCTTTTTTTCATAATTGAACTTAAAATAAATAAAAAAATTCCATCAAAATATCATGCTTTACAATTGTTTCATTGAAAAAGGTTAATTATTTAGTAGCAAGTCTCAATTTAATATGTTAGTACATAGTGAAATAAGGGTGGGTAATTTGCATACAATTAAATGACAAGTCAGTATACGTACTTATTAAGAGGTTGCTCACAATTCATACCATAACAGTACACATTAATTGTATTTATATTGATAACATATTAAATCAATGTGTACTTTCAAGTGGTCTACAGGTAGAATGCACAATGGGAATGATTATATTCAAACTCTACCAAGTTCTTTTCATACCTCATATGTTTTAAAAAGTCTGTGTGCTCTGCCATGACCTGTGCACGGCCCAGTTGGGCACAACTTGCTCCCTGAATAATTAATTTGGCACAAAACACTTCCTGAGCCCTCTAAGTAAATAATTAGACACAACCACTTTTTGGTGTAACATACTGGCCACAGCGTTTATTGGTAAACCCAAAATCACATAATAACAACAATACCATTAATTAAGTAAACATAAACAAGTGAGGAGGAGGAGCCTGACCCGAGACAGTACACTCTCCGCCCTGACCCTCGTACAGGGCCTACCGTGATGGAGCATCCGTACCCCCATAGGGTAGGATCACACCTGCTTTACCACTGTCCCGGCGACTCCCCTCACCACCCCCCGCTGTGACAGACAACAACTACAAAAACTTCATAATACAACCTTAAAAACTAATACTATACCACAACTGCTAATGCCATACACAGATGTAACTCAAAACTTGACTTATCATATTTCTTTATTTTCCTTTTTTTTCTTACGACCATGAACACATATTTTCCAATTTTTAATACATAAACACATAATTTCCACATTTACAATAAATGAACACATATGTTCCAAAATTGGGGATGGGTGGGTGGGTGGTTATCTAATTACTTGGCTAGCTGGGGGCATAATGGCCAAATGGCGCCAACTCCTATTAGTGGCTCCGCCCCCAGCTAGCCACCCCCTCTCTCCCATCCTTCCGGGCCTGCCAGGTCACGTGGCCCTCCTACCAACCCAAGGGGGCCTGGGGAGGTATACAGCCCATCCATTACACAAATTTATATATCACATACGCAGGACAGACATTTGCTCTGTGATATTTATGGATATGCCTTACTGGATACATTATTCAATCACAGAGAACTTAATTGACATATTTGGCGTTGATCTAGGGATGAGCCAAAGTACATGCAATATCTTCCTGTCTCTTTGTGTGTTACATTATCTTCCCTTATGGTTACCGTAAACTTTAAAGGGTCACTGTAGCATGGATTCTAAAGACCATGTTTTAAACATTAGAAATGGTGTTATTTCTAATGCAAAACAGTACTGAGTTCAGTATATTTTCAAGGGGCAGCAAACAGCTTGAAGAGGTTGGTGAAGTGCCATGGAATAATGTATTCATATGCACAGAAATGTCTGTATGCAGTGCCATTACTGTTATTAAGTGTACCTGATTCTTTATAATATGCATATATGTGAATAAAACTATGATTTGGGGTATAGCAAGGGGATCGGAGGAGTAGTATTTGGGGGTGGGACTTAGAAGTGCACAAATAAGAAAGCTTTTTTAGCCCTTACCAAAACTGACGAATTAATGTTATGCCACTTGAATTGTCCACTTTCTTTTCAGTTGTGCTTAGGACCAGTGGTGGAGCTAGTGCATGGGGGGCCCTGGAGCATGTGTCACAGAGGGCCCCGGGGGCCGCAGGGACCACAAGGGAGCCACATGGAGCCTGCAAGGGGCCACAGAGGATCCGCAGAGCCTGTGGGCATCCAAGGGGACCCAGAGGATCCGCGGGGCCAGAGGAAGGCCTGAGGGCCACCAAAGACCCACAGGGGTCACCAAGGACGTAGGGGTAGCTGGAGGGTCACAGAGGCCACTGGAGGGCCTTGGAGGCCACAGGGTGGCTTCAGGGACCACAGGGAACCAGCAGGAGGTCTGGAGGGGTCCCCTCAGAGGCCAGGGGTCTTTGTGGCTTGCACCAGTGGTAGCTCCACCACAATTATTGAGTTGGGAATTGGCGGGGGCCTCAGGGGGCTTAGGGAGGCTGCAGAGGTCTGTGAGGGGCCACAGGAGGTTGATGGGGAACACAGAGGCTGCAAGGGACCCATAGGGCCTGCAGGTGACCCCTGGGGCCTGTGAGGGCCACAGTGGGCCATAAGGGGCTACAGGGGCCACAGGGGCCCCACGAGAGAACCATGGGGGGGTACAGTTCCCCAGGGGGCCACAGGGGGACCAAGGGGGGCACAAGAATCCTTGGGGCTGCTGGGCATTCAAGGGTGCCAAAGGGGATTCGTGGAGCCAGAGGGGGTCCAGGGGTTGGGGGGCATAAAAACCAGCAGGGGTCACCAAGGACCCGGGGGGCACTGGAGGGTCATGGGGGCCACTGGAGGTTCACGGGGACCACAGGGAACCTGTGGGAGGTCTGCAGGGGGCCCCTCAGAGGCCAGGGGCCTTGTGTCTTGCCCAGGTGGTAGCTCCACCTCTGCTTAGGACAATTATCGAGTTTGGGTTTGGTACAGCAGTGCCAATTAATCCTGGAAAATTATATTTCCTGACTAAAGATTTGCTTTACTGCTGTTCGCATGTGTATTGGAATGTTAATTAATAGTGAACTAAAAAGTAACATGAAACGTGCATAGACATTGGCCCTTTAATGTTTTGTGATACAGTTTGAACTACAGCAAAGGAGTGGTGCAAAGAATCAATAAACCTATGTGACTTGATAATGACACCTAGAATGACTGGAGGAAATGCTAGTCTAACAGCTTGATATTATGTGCAGTGTGAAATCAGACCAGGAGATTAGAAGTCATTCTATTGTTGTATAACAATGTAGAGTCATTGAAATCCCCATTAACATGAAGCTATTTAACCTCAGCTTGATATTCAAAAGGACCTGTCAAGAAATTGTTGTTAGGGATTTATACATATTTACACTTACAAGCAAGTGATAATGGCAACATATTCAACAAGTGACCGCACAATAATAAAAAACAGGCTTTTGTCTCATTACCATGCCAATTCCAAGCACATAATCAAAGTTCTGCAAGTTAAATAGTTTTATTCAAGTGAATACAGATTTTGAAACATGAAATCTGAAGGATCAGCCTGGAAGAATATTCTATTTTATTAATATTTAGAAAAGGAAAAACTCTGTCTTACACTTATAGCAAATGCACCAGAAGAAATGCACAGACTGAACTAAAGCATAAATAATTACTGTCATGTATAGTTCTGTTATAAATAAATCTAACTTTACCACTATTGAAAATGCAATACTTTTTTTTTAAAGTTGCTTTCTCTTACAAGTTATATTATAATGATATTTCATACAGTACACTGGTTTGACAAAGATATAGAGCATCAATATAGTACAATATAAACTCCTTAGCGCTGTCTAAGCATCATAAATCAAAATCTATGATGGCTGAACAAGCCTTAGCTACTATATGTTATACATATCTAAAAGGAAAAGTATACAAATGTGGAAATCCTGATTGATATGGAGGGCATGAACATGTTTTATTCCCTTTTTTCTTAATGCATACTGGATTTTCTGCAGAAAAGACTAATAATAGATGCTTTACTTTACTACTAAAAGAGAATGCAAGGCATTCTCCAGGGTCTTTAAAGCTGATATTATTTCTCATAATGCAAAATAGTAAGGCCTTATCTATCATAAGGCTACATCAAGTATGTTAAACAAATCTGATAAAAAAAAACATCTATAAGTGGATTAAAAAGTGTAGCTAATGTAACACTAAAATATTTTTTTTAAATTGCTATTCTGTATGATGGAATTGTTGAAATGTAATTTCTCAACAGGCCCCGTGTAGGAGAAAATGTCTGAACAATCTAGAAACTTAGCACAAATACAGGTGTTTGGACCTTCCACCTCCTTCCTTGTGTAACAGTGTACAGTAACAATATATCTTTGTGTCAATTTTAAATGTCAATGTTAAAAAAATTCAAAGTCCAAACCTTGAAGATTCTGCACACTTCCATTTTCACAGACATACTAATAGAAGATCTCAAAATTTCTAAATCTGATTAGACGGCTAATGGATTTCAATATAGTAGGGTTACATAGACCATGCTACACATACAGGTATACAGGTAAATTAAGGATACTACTAAGTATCTCGCAGTCGTTTTGCTAAGGGTGCCGTATGAAAGCATCTTTAAATAGTTGATTTTTAAGCTGAATCTTGAAAGGTGTGAAATTTGTGATTTATCTGATAATGTGTGTGTCATGAATCAGCCAGGGGCCATCTTGGATTAGAACTGTTATCTGCCACATGTTATTGAACAGAAGGTTTTGGGCTCCCAGAGCCACTGTTATAATGTTATATATTCAGGGCAGAGTCCCACTGTTATTGTTATGCATTCAGAGAAGAGGCAGTTCACCACATCACCACTAATAACGTCGTCATAACGCATTAAGTGCACTGACGTGGGAAGTACTGCCTCAACTCATAAAATGTGGGTTAAAAAATGTTGTAGTGGTATTATCTGTAAATATATTGTATTGTAATGTGGGAGCCATGTTGTGTGCAGTCATCCATATTGGATACAGATAGTAACCTGAGTAGATCACCCATCTGTCTTCCAGCTATCACCTAAAGTAAACACTTGAAGTGATAGCAAGGCCAGAACAAAGGGGTCTGTACAGACATTGAGGCACCTTAACCCCATGGGGTCTTCAGCCCAATATCAGGGTCATAGTACAGTAGCACATAGATGTTTCTCCCTTGAGAGCCAGAGACCAACTAAATTAGGTAGCCACACCTAGTGGGCGGGCCAGGGGAGGGGTCTGGAAGTTCCCAGAGCTTACCTCTAGTCCATTGGCCAGAGGTAATCAAGTTACTCTGGAGATTACCCCATTGGCCAAGAGGAAGATGAGGGTTGGACAAGGGGGTAGCCACTCCCTGTACTGGTTTTGTGAGTTGTTTAAATACTTGTGTAAAAATAAAGAAGTTGTTCTTAATTTCATTATAACTTTGAGCACAGATGCATTATTGACCCAGGGGCATATGCTGGTAGAGGAGATCGTTCTGACTCCCTTCCAGATTTCACAGGCACGCTACCAATGAGCTAGGACTTATCCTCTAGCATCCGCAAGGACTGTCCATTGGTCTGAGTCACCCAAATCTTAGGTCTAAAACCTACTGGGAATAAGAGTACTAGGATGCTCTAGACCCCATCATCATAGTAGGTTGTGACAGTGTGGCAGTGTGATCCTGAGGTGTGGGGCTACAAGTAAGGAAGGTTTTAGCTGAAAAGGAGCTCTAGAACTGTATAGAGCATTAATAGGACAACAACAAGCCGGTCTGCTCGTGAGAGATGAGAAGAGAGACAGTAGAAGGAACTGCCAATGAATAGTATTGACGCAGAGCAGGAGAGATCTATAGGCTATTCTGGCTATTCTTGACTTTATTAAGAAGAAGCTATTTTTTACTGTATATAATCAAGCGAATAGTTCCTGCATGGGTCTGACCACCACAGTGTATGCAGAAATAGGCTCTGTAGAAATGGATGTGCAGTCTAGTGTCCTGGCATATCAGGGACCACATTTCAGTAGAATGTTGCAGAATGTTTTTTGAGAGAGTTTGGGAACCTGTATCATCACATGCCTATGTATTTTTTTACTTGGATGTACTTTGTTTTATTAAGAAGTGATTTAAAGCTCTGATTTAAGCTCTGTACTGCTGGATGACCAGTGTCTGAGATGGGGATAAAAGCGCTGAGGTGCTCCTCTGACTTCCAGCCAAAGAAGGTATTCTCAGCACTGGACATCTCAGCAGGATCCACCGGTGACCCACTTTGAGGAAGATCTTGCTGTTGAATTAAGGGGGTCTATGACCTCGAAAGACACTCTAGAACCAGTACATAGTCCAAAATGGCTATATCACTTTATCAGGGGGTTTCAGGCTACATTAATAGGGGGGGGGGGGGTCAAACAAAAGTAACTTAAAAACAGGTTTGGCAACTTTCAAAAAGCATCTTTGAAGTCCCAGCACAAAACCAGGGCAACCAAACATAGGAGAGCAAAGGCAGCAGGTATGTGATTGTCCAGCAGGGAACCAATTTGGTAGGAAGCCACCAAAGTGGTTTAAACATCCCATCTTGCAGTCTGAATGTCAGTGTCAGCACTTTTGCTATTGGTCCAAGGTAGAAGGCAGGCGACTAACTGGATGAGAGCTGACAAGCTCAGGAAATTCAATCAGACCATGTTTCCCAATGGGAAGGGAGGCACCATTGCTGCAGGAATTAACAAGATGACTTTCAGGGACAATGGAGTGGAGATTAAGGTCGTGTACATGAGATGTTGGAGAGTATCATGTCTCTTAAAAAGGTTTTGGCCCTTTTGCTGAATACGTTCATGTCACCAGTACAGTTTGGTATTTTCAATTCTCCTGGCTCTAAAGTGGCATGTCTCCACAAGGTATTTTACATACCTAGTAAAATTCAGAAATCCATTTAAGAGCCCCTGCAAGCTTCTCTTGGTGGTTAAGTTCAAAGTCAGAGATCTAAAAGCGTAGTTGTGTTTCATCAGCATAGATATGGTATTTGAAGCCAAAATATGTGATGATATTTGAAGCCAAAGAATGTGAAGCTAAGGTAGAGTGTGTAGAGAGAAAAGAGTAATGGTCTCAAGCAGACACCTGGGCACACCAAGAGAAAGATTGTTAGGGGAGGTAGAGGTGTAAGAAAAAGTGAAAACACTTAAAGTATAATTAAAGAGGTAAAAGGGGGTTCAAGTTCAAATATTGTATCCTGTATACCAATACAATAAAAATTGTGTAGCAGGAGATTGTGAGCAACAGGGTCAATGTAATCAGATAGTTCAATCAGTGTGCTCAAGAGTGACCTTATTCTTCGGATCTGTGCAAGAAATTTGTAACTTTTGTCAAGATTAAGCCACACAGTAGAGGATCAAGAGTGAGAGAGGTCACCTCCTCTTACTCCTGCCTCCATTACTTTTTTCGTGCTGCCCCTGTTCTCTGGAACTCCTTGCCTCACTCCACCAGATTATCCTCTTGCCTTAAAACATTTAAAACCTCACTTAAAACGCATCTCTTTAAAGAGGCGTATCACCTTCCTCCCTAACACACTTATCATCTCTCTCTCCCTCTTTTACCACTCACTATCCCTGAGATTGTAAGTCTGCGAGTTTCTATCCTAAGTACTTTGGGAATGCACCATGGACATTGGATTCCTAGCTCAAAGACAGGGCCCTCCTTGCTTTGCTATATGTTAATTTGTATTTATCTTTGTCTGAACTTAATTTATGTACAGCGCTAAGGAATATGTTGGCTCGTTATAAATTAACTATAATAATAATAATAATCAAGAAGAGAGTTAGATATTAGAATATGTAGTAAGATAGTGACACAGGTAGAATCAAGGAAATACTTTTTGAGAATAGCTGTGACCATGACATTATTGAAGGAAGAGAAAACTGTAGCTGTGAAGAAGGAGTGGAACGATCAGAATGGGTACCAGAATAGGTACAAATGTTTAAGCAAGTGAAAAGGAATAGGGTCAAGAGCACAGGTGGAAAAGAGTGGAGCAGGTAAGACACCTCTTCTGTAATAGAGGATGAAGAACCAAGAACGAACAGAAGTGACACAGAAGTAATTGGGGGGAGCAAGTCCTGTTATGAGAGCAGATGAGGACAGTCTAGAACCAGTACATAGTCCAAAATGGCTATATCACTTTATCAGGGGGTTTCAGGCTACATTAATAGGGGGGGGGGGGGGTCAAACAAAAGTAACTTAAAAACAGGTCTTAGGAGAGAGTTTCATAAATTAAACAAGTTGTTTTGTATGGAAAATAAATGATATTAATTGACACAATTTGCATTGAAGCAAGACCTGAGATGAAGAATAAGCAAAGACTCACAAACAACCTGTTAACATAAAAAGTTTTAAATGCAAAATAGGAATAAGAATAAGTTTGTTGCAGTTCAGAATTTCATACGACTTCATGCCCTTTCCTGAAACAATAAATTTTTTGTTCCAATTATTTGTGTAGCTATTCTACACAATATACCACTCATTTTTTTATACACACACAATTTTAAAATGCTGAAAACATCATCTTGTAACATTGAAGCACACATACATATTACATATGTGGCTTATCTAATGCTTAGGCATCACGTAATAAGCAATAAGACTAATGACTAATACACAATACTAGAAAACAATAGTGACAGAAATGTTATGCTAATGGATTTGTCATGAAAATGTATATTTTATAGTGATAAGTAAATTCTGTTTGTCCCATTTGCATCAGAATATTTATTCCAGCACCAACTTTATGCCTACTCTGCTTAACTTTTTGTCAACAACAGATTGAGTCATATATATATATAGTATTTTTTAAACCATAACCTTTCTCTTATGGTGTAAAATCTAAATTGATCTTAAACAATTAGGCAGAAGGCCTGGGGCTTTTGATTTTTTAATTAGGAAATGGTTCATTTAACTTTCATCTCTGAAATCAGTTCATTAAAGGCTTTGAGAACATCAGAAACTATATTTTTAACACTATTTTAATCCAGGACTGAGAGAATAAATGCACATAAATAGACCTCTTACAAGTTTTATATGATGAATATGACAAGCTGCACAGTTCCATGCAGTCTAGCTTAGCCCCATTACATATCTGTCATTTTATATAGTAGTTGCCGTTGAAAAAAAAAAATCTGCAGTGTCAAAAATAGGTTCCATCACATTATATTTTAAAATGTATTACCTTCAAAAATTGCAAACATTTTGGATTATTTTTGGCACGAGTAAAAACATATTTTTTAAGTGCTTCTTAATGAAAGAAGTAAATAAATACATATTTATATTAGATACCTGGTAAAATCTAGAAAAATTCCCTGTCCATTTAATAACGGACTGGAATATTATTAGGTCATTTGAGAAGATGTACATTCTTGTCACAAAGTAACCAGTGAATACAATTAAAATATATCTTGCAATACAATTGTATTCCAGAACAAAATTCTAAATAATTGTTTTGTAGAAACTAATTTCAACAAAACCCTAAATTTTCATTTTCTTTGGAAATATATATATATTATATTTATTCCTGTGTATGCTATGTATATATCATATTTAGTTCTGCTATTTTATACAGAAGGTATTTAGTTTGGGTGAAATGGAGCAGAATATTTAAAAGGAAGCCCAAAAGGAAGTTTTATACTAATTAAAATATTTTATATTGTTAAACTGAACAAAGAACTGTGCTCTGTTGCTTAAATGAACATGATTTAAACATTTTGCAGGAAATATATGGTGTTACTGAAAGTATTGCCAATTATTGAGTAGAATACAGGTTATACAAATGGAGAAGTTGTGCATGTTCTGGAGAATAAATGGGAGGTTATCTCGGCCTAAGATTAGTGATATACGTATGCAAACTTTAAGGGGCACAATTAGGACTGAGGTTTTACAAGAGTTGCAAGACAGGAAGCAAGGGAAAAATAGAATTGTATTTGTCTGATTTAAAAATATACATTTGTCAACAATCAGCCTTATTAAATTGCGATTCGGACAATTGAAATTGGCTCTATATAAGCACATAGCATATTTTGTTACAGAAGTTTTTAGTTAGTGAAGACCTTGCTTTTGGATGGAAGTTCACTAACTGAAAACTTCTGTAACAAAATATGCTCTGTGCTTATATAGAGCCCTATTCAATTGGCCGAATCACAATTTAACACGGCTGAATATGTCTAGCAGTTTGATTAGCCCCAAAGGCATGGCTTCTATTGTGCTCCATGCAGACTCCCGGGTCTGAGCATGCCTGGTCTTTGTGCAGATGACTGCATCTCAGAACCTAATGAAAAAATTAAACCATGATATCTCATTAAAAAAAAACAATCTTGGGTTGTGGGTGCATCAGAACGGCTGATTGACAGCTCAAAATGGCAAACGTCAATCTTATTTTACTGTAGGAAAATATATTTTTTAATAACATTCAATTGACAAAGCACTTAATTTTATGTCTAGTTTTAAATTATACCATATTGCTAACCTCTGCTATATCACTTTAATATGTAGAAAGTCATTTTTAAGAAAGAAGGTAGAGTAGCGATATGACGATAAGATCTTTACACATAAAAAAAAATATTCATTTAAATGCAATGCAGTAAACAGAAAAAAAGAAATAAAGCTTTAGAGATGGAATCATACATGAGAAAAACACAGCAAGAGTTAATATTGAATTAAACAAACATGAAATAACAGGATAAAGATATCCCACGTTAATTTTATTAAGTTAGTTGTGTAGAAATATCTAAAAGAATGAGTTAATGGTAAATAATTTGAAATAATTTACAATTTTAGTCTTGGTTCAAAAGGCAGGTGCTAGCAAAAAAATACATCAGCTGCCTTTAGAGACAGTGCATTAGTTTGTGGTCAATATCTGTACTACTTTAGAGTTATGTTTACACACCACCTTCTGAACTGTAATCATGGTCAAAAGTTTTCAAGAATTGTTTTGTGTATGATATAATTTAGTAAACTATGCTGTGAATAAGTATTGAAAGCTTATTCTGAGATACAATCCAATATATTTATATATGAGATATGGACCTGTAAGAAAAGCACAACAAAGATGCATATGTTAAGTTACTGAGCGTTTTGGGAAAACATGCAGTAAATAGAAGAATGTTCAATGTTAGCTGATTATACTGATATTGCCCTTTATTACTGCTGACTGTGATCCACTGGGCCTTTGCAACTGACATTTTTTAAGAAACCTTTGTAATTAAGAGGTGCCAAAATAATTTGGTAGTGAAGCAAAATGCTAGCTCCTTTGAATACCTAAATATTATTGCAACATTCACTATTATAATTAACAATTTTCTTCCTTGTACGTAATTCCTTTGCTACGCAAGTTTTGTTTCAATTGCTTTAAAAAGTTTCTCTTAAATGAAAATAACTTATCGCATAGATGTCCTGTTACGTCTCTTATATTTCTATAATATATATATATATATATATATATATATATATATATATATATATATAGTTCATTTCTGAAGGAGAGGCTATATAAGAAGCATGTTCTATATACCCCTAGAGTATTATGCAAAAATAAAATAACTAATGGCAATATTTTTGCATCATATTATTCATTTAAAATAGCATAGGAATACTACTGGATCTGGAAGGAACATCCGAGCCTGCTGTTGACTACTCAAATTAGCATCTGGCTTCATCCTCTGCGGTCATTAGATTTTATTCCCTCGAGGTTTGCAAATGTGCTGAGTTTTTCAAGTACATGACAATTTAAATACTGGACATGGTTATCAGCTTTCTTCCATTCGCAAAAAGCATTCTGAACATGTGCAAACTCACAGGGAAAAATTAGATATTAGTATAATCTACCCCATAGATAAACAATCAAAAACTACAAAAATGTAGTGTATATTTACTGTAAGAAAATGCAACTTTATTGTATTAAGTGATATTGTTTAAATATCAAATATTCAAGCCTTTGCTGTGTCCCTTTAAAGTTCTCAGTTGACAAGCCTGCAAAACCCCACTTGCACATAATAGGTTTATTGTAGATAAGGGATACACTTATTAACTTACAATAAACATCTTTATCCACAGTCACAGCAGGTTAACCTCAAGTGACATTTTCTTGTGTGACCCTGCATGGGTGACTCTTGTGGTTGTTTATCAATAGAAATTTTTAAGTTGTTCAGCAACCCTGTCGAATTGGATAGATGTGTTATCTATTGCACTGAATGGCATATAGGCACCTTTAATGGATGGTGTCATGGCTGTAGCATGCCAAGGCACAAGCTGTACAATACCTAACAGACTGATGCCCTCAGCCTTAAAATATAGGCTTATTGTGCCAGGGGAAAGGGCCCACTGAGATGGGTTAACCTTGGAAATGTTGCGATTTATGTGTTATTCCTTCTTATGCCTGTTTAACGTTGCCTGGGTGCCACTAGGCCCATACTGTGGTACCCATGTTTATAGTTGGGGTGTGCATAGGAACATCATTGGAGTGATGGGATGTATATGCCCAATATTTCATAGTAATGGACTAGTCCCTTATTAACACGATTAGATAGATAATTGACCCCTAGGAGCCACATGACACCAGTATCTCTCTCCATTATCACAAGCCTCAGCCTGGTGTCTAGATGCCTATTTTATGTAATTGCCCCCTACCAAGAATACAGGGGTGCCAAGGGAAGATAATGGATGATTGTCTTAGACTGGCAGGCAGGGGTGATAACGTGACCTAGAAGAGGATTGGGTCTAACCATTGATGCACATTTGAATTGATTGGTCTGTTGTTGCTAGAATGTGGTATAAATATGTCTGATGGTTTCAGTAATAAACATGTTATAATGGTTCACACAATTAAAGTGTGAATTTTGTTAATGATGCTGGGAATTCTGGTTGCTGGAGTAAGTTATTTTCAGAACTTAGAAAGATCCTTATGCTACAGAAGACCACAGACACCTTTCAGTCTAACCTAAGGGCTGAAAGTTCTTCCTGTGTGGAGAGGTTTGGGCAATAGGCTCTTAGCATACCCCATTCAACATACAGGTTGTGAGAGATGGCACATTTCAATTCCCTGTTTGATAAATCTGGGCCAAAGACCATTATCATGTTTCATTATTCACAAGGAAATTGGCCACTGTGAACTTTTGAAGGGCCACTGAGGTGAATCGGTGAATCATAGGCAATGGCATGTAGGGCTGTATATGTTCTTAGACTCCGTTTTTGTCATGTCTAGAAATAATCCAATGATAGAACATTGCCTGTGACATATTGGTTAAGTGAATAATCATGGTCATTCAGTGAACTGCTACATATCTTCAGAGTATCTCTTTTTTTCACCTGTTGTGAAGCATTGCAGAACATCACTTCTCCCATGCAAAGCTGACACGGGATAAAACATGCCAATGTGTATATGCTTCACACTTCTGTACCTGATAAGAAACACATAGACACCTTGGATTGTTGGACACTGAAGCTAATGGCCTTTCAAAGATTCTGGCTCAACACACATATATTCATATAATTCACTGATCATATGAAGCAGGCTATGTGGTCAACCCTTCAACATCATTAGCTCTGTTGCTGCTTGTGTGAGGGTTTCAAAACTTATATACATAATAACCAAGATCACCTGCAAGTTAATTCTTAACCAATTTGAAAAATATTAACTTGACTTTCTAGCCCACATCTTACAAATTCAATGTTCCTTTAATATGTTATAAAAATATACTTGTCAAATAATAAATCCTATTGATTTTGTTATTTTTACTTCTCTGCTGCAGTTACAAATGTCTGCTGAAACAACACTATCTGGGGCATAAAAATTAATATCAGAACAATTTTGAAACTCATAGCTTCTCCTGTAGACCATATGAAAACCTGGTTCTACAGGTCATTGTAGATATCAAGGGAATTGAGCTTCTGTAGATGATCCCTTTAGCATCTAGTGTTAAGAAAATTGCGTGGGAGATTTCAGAGAACTAATTTCTCTTGATGTTAAATGAGCTTGCTCTGGGCTGGTAAAGACAAGTGACTGCTCAGGTGACTATGCAGTTTGATTGTATGATTTTTTAATACTTAAACATATATCTAAGATTCCCTGTTTTTAACATTTTTACTAATCTAACACCTGCTTCTTATATCAGACACAAGCATTACATTGAGTCATTCTATACACATATAGATTTATTTAATTTAAAAATAAAACTTGTTTTCCACACCCTCAGAGCTACTTACAGAGGCAGAGTGAACCTACCAATAGAAACACTGCAGTTGGGTATGCATTTTAACCATTTACTAACCTTCAAGCCAACAGCAGCTCAATACAGAAATCTGCAGAGCAATGTCTAACTCCTCCTTTCTTCGTTGTCCAGGGGCCTGGAAACCCCATGATGCATTCCTGCACAAACTGGCATTATGACTGATACAATGTATTAGCTGCCTGTGATTGGCCAAAACGTATTATGAATGTTATACTACTTATAGCAGGGATTCCCAGGGGTTTAAACTCTGAAAATCAACTGCTTGCAAACTCAAGAGAAATAACAAACTTTAAGTTAAATGTAATAATGTTTATTTTGGCAAAACATGTATTCATACTCTACTGATTCTCCTCGATCAGATGCACTCATAATCCATGAAATATAAAGTTGATCTACATAGAGGATTACTTAATTGTATGGCAGAGACCTGGCAAGAATCATTTTCTGAGTGAACTGATAAATTGTTTAAATGATCATACATTTAAAAGATCATGTTATAAACATTACAAACTTTTTAATGAAATAGTATAAAGACAATTTATATTAAAGAAAGAAGAATGGGTCTGTTTTCTCATTTTCTGTTCTCACATTACTTAATATGACGTGTTTTTCACGCCAAAAATATTTTTGTAATGTATAAAATTAGTTTTTATTTTAATGTAATATCAAATGTGTTGGACTATAGTGGTCTTTAATACAACTTGTATTGTAATTCAAACAATTATCCATCTATGTAAATGTATTTAGGTCAAGTAGAACGTTTATTTGGATTGTATAACGATTGTTACATCCACAAAGAGTCAGATAAATTGTTAGTTATGGCAAAATATGTGCATAATGTTAAAATCATTAACAATTTACAGTGACATTAAGGTTTTCTTTGTAGCTCTAGGCCAGTTTTGATGTTTCGTACCACACCTATTTATCGTCAGTGCTACATGGCTACTTACATTCTCCAACAGTACAAACTGCACACAATTATAGAAAAATAAAAATACTAAAATAAATGAAAAATAACATAAAAATGAATCAGTGCCCTACACATCAAATATAAAGCATGAATTGCAGGGAATGGCATTAATAGCTGAACAGAGGACCTAGAGGTTTACAACACATAATTAAATTGAATGCTTCTAGTGTGAAGTCTAGGAAGATTACAGTGTCGTGGCAGACATATGGAAGTTCACACAAGAAAGAAATAATAGGCCAAGTGAACAAGGAATGGTCAGTGTTCTGAAGATAAGTAGAGTATATGTTAGTATAAAAGAGGCAACAATTTGTTGAGGGAAAAAAATGATTACAGGTATATCACCTGGAAAATATATATAGTGGGATATAGCTATAGACAGTATGGTGAAAGAATGGTAAAATACCACTTTTTTCCAAAACAAAACATTGCAATTATTACTATTAGTAGTATTCATTTGTAATGCCGCAACTAATTCTGCATTATTTTATACAGGAACTAAAGCAGTTTATTGGGAAGAATCTAAACCATGCTGGAACAGATGTTATGACACAGTTCTGCGGACTTAAAGAACATTTTCAGTTAGAAAACAAAAAAAGCCCCATGCACCTGGCTACAATCCCCTTGTTTATACAAAATTCATCACTAACCGGAGACTTTCAGCAACAGCTGAATGAGAGGGAGAGTTTTGCTAGGACAGATGGATAACCTAAAGACTCAGAAATAAATAAATTCATACTGATTGAGCTGCAGGAAAAAATATTAAAATGCAATAGAATGTGTTGCACTATTTCAGAACTTCTTGTGACAGAACTTTGTAAAAAAATGATGTAATTACAATTTTATATAAAGTATTAGAGTATTTGAAACATACAGTGGTTAAGTATATATATATATATATATATATATATATATATATATATATATATATATATTAATAATATATTTAATTAAGTCAAACATTCTAGGTAAATAGCAAGGATAGGCTAGATGGACCTTTTGGTTCTTTTCTGATATCAAATCTATGTTTTCATGTTTATATCATGTATTTAAAAGAAACAAATAATCACAAAAGATGATGTTCCAAGCTATGCAACTACATAGAAATTCCAATAAAATTATACAAGCTGGAATAGTGAAACAATGGCACATATCGGCACAGTTAATAGTGATGAAAATGGCAAATATGTGAGCATAAGTGAACAACAACTACATATACATGGCATATGAGTGCAGAGGTACATGTATATAATCTGTTTAACAACACGTGTGGTCACAATATATGTGGCCAAGCAGTGGTGTTTGAATAACAATATGTGTGGCCATTTACTTAGCTTTTATACTATGCGAGAATGTTACTATTTTGTGTGTAGGTCTGTACTAGTAATGTGATTTCAGTTTCTGTCAATGTATAAGGCATTGTGATGGCTAAGTTAAAATGCAACTGCTCAGGCAAAGCTACATGGAGATATAATTAATTGAAGCCAGGCTATTTCACTGTGTTGCTTCTGCCTGAATTAGTAATGAGCTCTGTACCATGCGAAACATAATGAATAAAGTAGAAGCTTTGAATCAGGCAGTGGCTAAGGGATTTGTAACTACTTGTAACTACTCAAGCATCATGAAGAGCAGAGTGGTTGGCATACAGCTAATGTTGCTATCTGTGGTAGAGATCTTCCTGTGTTCAGTTCCCACAGAGAGTAATTTCTTACTTTACCGTGTAAAAAAAATCAGAAATATGTTTTGTTATGTATGTAATTAAGAATATGTCAATATAAGATAATTTTTTTGTTTAATTATTTATTTATAAATAAATAAGCAAATGTTGCTATTAAAAAAAAATTGTGGAAGGCAGGGGAATCAAACCTATGACTTGCCAACAAAAAAAGCTTTAGAACAAATTGTTTACCACTGCAGCACCACAATACAATGTATAACAGATAAAGACTTCAGGCTTATTATTTGTGAAGATTCTTGTGGGAGGGCTTCAAGGGCTAAACTAAAATGACAATATCTAAGTCAATACTTCATCAATTTAAAAAAATGTAAACACATGTTCCACATGATCTCTCCCCCTAACTTATGGTGCAGAGCACATATGGTGACTTGTGTAGTCCTTTAATGTATAATATACTGTATAATAAGGCTACGAGGACTCCAAATAAGCTGTAAATGTAAGTTCAGATGCTAAATGGACTAAAGTGGTGAGACGTATATCAAGTTCTTTGGTAAAGACAAAGCAAATCAATGTAATGAAATGAATGGCCACACAATATTTTAACATTATCTTTTTGAGACCTACAGTATATGTGCCAGGTACAGTCTGGTGTGATTTAACAGACTTCTACTCTGTAATAATGCAAGACACAAAAACTTGAGAGATTGCACCATGGGCATCATGCCACCTGGTACACTATTAAATGGTGTCCATTCTCAGGTGTCATCTATAATTCTTTGTTTTTGAATAAGCAACATGCTAACAGCAAAGAAGTTTAAGATCCACATAATCCCATAACATGAGTCGATAATATTTAATTAAAGACATGAGCATTTTTAGTAATAACTTCTCAGAATATTGTTTATATAAGCACAGTATCATTGATATTTTTTTATATCTTGAATACTGTACTTAAATGCTAATATAATAATTTATATATTTAATGCTAGTACAATCAACAGGTAATTAGCTAAGGTCAATGAGTAGGTTGCCTGAAATGCATTGCATAGCCGGCAATAATAACACTGACCACCATCTAGGTAATTAATAAAGAAGAAAATGTGCTAGAATAAGTGGAATGACTGATAATATAGCTTCACAGCACCATGCATCTTTAAAATATACTCCATTCATTTTATACAATGTAATGACCTTAATGTTACATCTGGGGAAATATCAATAAACACTAATTAACAAAAATATATGTATATATCAACCTAATTATTGGTAATGTCAGCTCCAGTTGAATAAAAATGACCCAATTAAGTCAAATTGTATGCTCATTAGCATAATAACTAAAGTTTTTAGCAAAAAAAGAAACACTAAGCTATTTTACCAAGATCACACATGTATTATAACTAAGATTAATTCATACCAGAAACAATTGCGTATATTAAAAAATCATTTAAAAAAATTGCCTACTTCAAGAATTTTCATTGTGTTCTGTGTGTAGATTGTAATCTCTCATTAAATCAGGACCATCTGCTGAAATAGGACAGAAGGGAAAGATGTAAAGAACAGTGGTGAAGACATACAGCCTTATTAAATTGCAATTAAGCCAATTGAATAAGGCTCTATTTAAGCACAGAGCATATTTTTTTACAGAAGTTTTTAGTTAGTGAAGATCTACCCAAAAGCAAGGTCTTAGCTAAAAACTTCTGTAAAAAAATATGCTCTGTGCTTATATAGAGCCCTATTCAATTGGCCATATAGCAATTTAATAAGCCTGATAATCAGAATGGCCAAAACAAAAACAGTTTATAAGGCATGCAAAAAAGAGTTTGTAGATAATGCAGGAAACATGCCAAAGAAGAAAAGACTGAAAAAGATAAAAATAAGGCAAAAGTGGTGTTAAGAACAAGGCAACAAGCGGAGTGTTTGATGCAGAATGCATTAGTTAACTTTGTTCAAAACAATAAGAAGTTTGAGCCTTTCATTATTATTATCATTATCTTTATTTGTAACGTGCCAACATATTCTGTAGTGCTAAACAAGGGTTAAGTATGAGACAAAACAAAAACTGACTCATTGCAAAGAGAATCTGGTGTAAGTGGATCTTTTGCTGAGACCCCTTACAAGATTGAAAACTTACAATCTAATGAGTTGGGTATGGTGGGGAGGGTGAAAGATATGTTGTGCATGTTAAGGCTGGAGGTGATATGCTTCTTTAAACAGATGTGTTTTATTATTATTTATTATTTTATTATTATCTTTTATTTGTATCGCGACAACATATTCCGTAGCGCTGTACAGGGGATAAGAACAAAGGAAATACACGTTTAACAAAATTCAAAAGTTGAAGAGCCCTGTTTTGAGCTTAGAATCTTAGCAGAAAGTGCTTTATCCCAAAGCACCCTACAAGACTGGAAACTCGCTACTTACAATCTAAAGGGAATTAAAGGGCAGAGAACTGGGGAAGATGTGTTTCAGTGAGGTTTGAAGATTTTGAAGCATGAGGATAGTCTAGTGGAGCGAGGCAAGGAGTTCCAGAGAACAGAGGCAGCGCAAAAAGAAGTCCAGAAGGCGGGCGTGAGAGGAGGTGATAAGAGAGGAGGAGAAAATAATGTCGCTAGTAGAATGAAGTGGGTGGGTGGGGTAGTATTTAGAGATGAGAGCAGAGATACAAGGGGGTGTATTGTTGTTGAAGTTTATGCATAATGGTTTATGTAGTAATTACTGAGTGCTCTGGGAGACAGTATTATTAACTTTTTAAAGTCTGTGCTGTCAAATGTGTACTTCTTCTTTTATCTGCATAGCATGCAGAGAGTTGTAGTCTTGTGTTGATATAAGTGATACTAACAACAACTACACGGGCAGAGCTCTGCAATCAGTCTCTCTTCTGCAGAGGGTCATATACTGTGACATCCAGGCCAAATGTGAGGAACAAAATTGTATAGAAATGAAAAGTTGGAGAGTCCCCAGATTGATAGTTCCTTTACCCAACCTATGCCATTGAAAACAAAAAAGCAGCTCTGATATTGAATGGCTGGATTGAGAAACAGACTATTCTTGCAGCTTAAGCATTAAATAGTGAATGATGGCATTCTGCTTGATTCTACTACATTATTTATCTTTATAGAGCAATTTATAATACCCATTAAATTGTCTCTTTTCTCTTATTGTAAACACTAAGACTTATACCATCACTGCTTCTTATACTGCCATCATAGTATCAACACTGAATATGGCTTGATAGGGTATCTGCTCATATTCAGGTAATATAACAAGGAAGTATTACACTAAACAAGATAAGCCACTTGTAATGGACCACCATGTATTAGGGAAAACTCTGTGGAGTATGTAGCAACTGACTACATTAGCAGCTGTGTAAGTCATGGACATAAAACCATTTTAGAGAACATATTAAGTTTTGAAGATCTTGTTGTTCCCATGGTGCCTGACTGGAGCACATTCTGCTAGACTGGAGCCTGAGAGGTTTGTTTAGTATATATATATATATATATATATCAATGGAAGATGGATAGAGAAAGAAGGAATAAGAGGATGGGTGATTTCAGTCATTCAATCTTTTGGTATTTGATACCTATCCCTTCACATGCACAGAACTGTCAGTGTGCAAGCTCTGTTGATGCAGAAATGTAAGCATTCCTTATGTGCAAGCTTAAAGTATTATGAACACCTACAGTTGCTCAATTATGCCCTTAGCCAGACTCAAGTTTTTTCCAACATATTGTGTGTATATATATATATATATATATATATATATATATATATATATAGTAAATCAATAGTACATCTGTGCTCACATTTCATGCCCAGAATTCCAAGAAATACAGTTATTACACTGCATTCTGGGAACCTTGGCAGGGACATGCAAATGTGCCCAAAAAGGCTTCACCCATAGCCTTTTCAAAAACGGCTTCCCTTAAGCATATGAGCGCTGTATCACACAGCTTTGGGCAAAACTAGGGTTGGATTATACACAAACTAGGAATCCCACCCATGTACAGCCCTTTCAAGGTTACTGCCTCTCATCAGAGTGGGGCCGGTTCCTTAGCTTGCGTAGTGGATATTTGGAGGAGGTAGTTTACCATAACAATCATTTAATTTATGAACTCTCTCCTTCCTGTCCATCACCCATCTCTCTCCATTTCAGTCCATAATGAATGCCTCCACAAGACTCATCTACCATACTCATCGCTCGGTGTCTGCAGCACCTCTCTGTCCGTCACTCCACTGGCTTCCCATAGCCTCCAGAATAAAATTTTAAATCTTGACCCTAACATATACAGCCCTCAGCAACAGTGGACCCTCTTATATATCTGCTCTTGTCTCTAAATACTCTCCCAACCATCCTCTTTGCTCTACTAATGACCTTCTCCTCCCGTATTGCCTCCTCTCACTCCAGCTTTCAGGACTTTTCTTGTGCTGCCCCACTTCTTTGGAACTCCTTGCCTCACTCCACCAGACTATCCTCCTGCCTTAAATGTTTAAAACCTCACTGAATATTCATCTTTTTAAAGGCGTTTATCACCTTCAGTCTTTATAAAATAATCTAAAACAGCATGCAGACTTTTTAGATCACTATTGCATTGCCAACTTTCGAACAAGTCCAAAATTCATTATTGTTCAATAATAATATATATAGGGAGAAGGAGAGAGATACAAAAGTGTTATCCTTTTAGTTTTTGATAAATATGTTGTCTGAGTTGAAGTCTGAGTTGAAGTGATTGGATTTATCCATAATAATCAATATGCAATTTTTGTACATTTCATTACGTAAAGCAATCTTATGTTTAAGATATGCGCCTAACAAAGACTGGGGGCAGAAATAAAGAATTAAAGACTGGGGGCAGCATTATACATTTTTCTGTAGACTTTGTTATAAGCTTATAGCTAGATAACAGTTTATAATTTCAAATATATTTGTGAACTGTAGAATTCTACTTTCATATTTTGCACGTTATGTTATTTAATTGAAATATATTTATTGAAATTTACCAAAATTACAATGCTGCTGATTTATTGGTTATTTTTAATACTGTTTATCTAGCATGAAAGTTTGGCTTTCCTCCGGTCTCTGTCTTGGCCAACCTTCTCCTAAAGACCCACCAGACAGGCCATGATTTAGGTGAAACACTCTGTGAACAAAGCGGAGACAACAGGTATTCAACAGGTGACGGAACCTCAAATTGCCTCACCTGTGTATTCACACAGTGTTACACCTAAATTATGGCCTGTCTTGAGGAGAAGATTGGGAAACAATGATCTAGAGCAGTGGTCTCCGAACTCAGTCCTGGAGGGCCGCATCCAGGCCTGGATTTGTGAATATCCTTGCTGCAAGCAGGTGAGACTATTGCTTCTTCAGTCATCCTGATTGACTCACCTGTGCACAGAAAGGAAATCCTCAAATACAGGCCTGGGAGCGGTCCTTCAGGACCGAGTTTGGTGACTCCTGATCTAGAGCTTGAAACTTTTGCCTGCTACCTGATGCAAACTTGTACATGTGAACCAAACCACTCAGTTGCCAGTTGTCCTTGAAATGTGAACGCTTTATGATTATGTATCTGTCAATTAGAATGGGGATCCTGGATTATAGGTTAGTATAAAAAAAAAAAAATATATATATATATATATATATATATATATATATTTATATATATATATTTATTTTTCACTTTTGCATAGCATTTTGCTCATTATTCCAGTGGTCTTTTAATCGTTTTCAGTATGCCAATGCTGTGCAACCGCCAGTTCTCTTCTGAATATTATTTTTCATGTATAGAAACAAATGCACAAAAGCAAAATGCAGATATGAACATGTTTATTTTAAAAAAAATCTTTAGCTAAAAAGACATATTTGAAATATTGTAAAATATATTGCAAAAAAGGTTAAATAATTCATATGGTTAGTGTATGTAGGAAATATCAGTCAGTGCAACAAATTAGAAAATGATTACCAACCTTTTCATCAAAATTACAATATATTTATCTCATTTTCACCTTGTAAATACCAGCTACCAAAGAATTATCAAAGATTCATCCTCCACATGATATCAAACAGCATTGTCGTAAGTTGATATCACATAGGAAACATTTCTTCTGGAACATCAAAATGTACCTCCTTTCACTTAAGCTATATTGTATAATGAATACCAGCTTTTTAACATATTTGGAGTAGTCTCCTAGGGTGGTCACTTACAATGCTCTCCTAGTGTGGAATATTCTTTTAGTGGACGCTGAATGATAATACAATGCACTGAAAATAGAAAATGTAATGGACAAGGTATCTCTAACCTTCTTTTTAAATTGTTTTTTGCTTCTCTTGAACTTTGATGAATACAGTGACCTGACTGAGAATGGCAATGTCAAAAGGTATTTCTTGAGATGCTACTTCAAATGGTTTTAGGCTTTCACCTAAAAGTGCAATGATTTCCCAGAATGATGGAGTACAAAAAGTCTGTCCTTTCTCTATCTCATAGGATACTCTGTATGTTGTGATGGATTGCTGCTGTTTCAGGAATTATTGAAGTATATACAAGATGTACACAGTACTACCATGCTTGTTTACCTCAATGGTTTGGAAAGATATACTTTATCTCCAAATTCTGCTTTTAATTGGTTACTATTGGTTATTTTTTTGGCAGTAATTCAGCACATGGGAATTGTACAGAAAGTGTGTCATTTATTGATGTTGGTAAGGAGTATAGTCAAGTTTAGAGAAGAACTAGGAAACCTGACACTGACACCACTGAAGGCCAACATTTAAAGTAAAATCTTTAGAGTGATTACAATTTATGATTCAGAAAATGTGTAAAAAAAAGTAACATTGAATTAAAAAGTATAATTCTTCATTTGTAACTATAATAAGCAATTATTATTTTATAAGACAAACACATTATTGTATATAGCTGCAGGATTTGCCCTACTTTCTCAACAGATAGGACCTTCTAAACAAACAAGATTTGATAGCACTGGCACATCAGATTGCAATATTTCAATTGAGCAGTTGAGGGTTTCTATGCATACAAGGTCCTCTATGACCTGTAGAAGCAGGTAAAGGTCTCATTTTTCTTTATATTTCTCGATAACCTGATGGTCATTATGAAGTGTAGTTCTTCAAAAGAGTACATTATAATTAGGCATGTATGTGAGTACATTATAATTAGGCATGTATGTGAGTACATTATAATTAGGCATGTATGTGAGTACATTATAATTAGGCATGTATGTGAATCTTTAAATGTTCTGTTATCAATATGATATTTAGCTGTACTACTTTACTTTAACTGTCTATAAATGAGCAGTTGGGCACATCATTACTGTTTAACTTTCAGACAACTTTATTACAGTATAATATATTCATCATTCTTACATCTTTTGTTAGTAAAATATTGTATAAATAATTAGGGTTTAGTTACTTCCTAATGACTTTGGGCCTCATTCTATTATCGGCCGTAAATCGGCCGTAAGGCTGCGATTCCTTGCGGGGGTTCAGTTAACTCGCGATTCTATTATACGGCCCTGCAAGGATCTCCTTTTACGGCCGGCCGCATATCTTGGAACCGGCCGTAAGCTGTGAAATATAAAAACTGAAAAATAAATTCAAGCCTGCACTGTACAGCTCTGTAAATGCTAGGGATCATATTGGGGGACATGAGGATTAAAAGGAACCCACTCTCAAGCTTGCACATCTGCCCAAACCCGAGTTCAAATTAACTGTTTATTTGCCGGCTGCGGTGGGGGTGTGTCTGAGGTGCTCCAAGCACTCTGGACTTTTTACATGGATATTTTACGGATATTAAAAATTAAATATTTTACGGATTTGAGTACAGGATAATTATGTGCTATTTTTTCTAACACCTAAAATCACTTTATAGTCTTCTCAAAGTGCAGGATGGCTTTATTTGAGCTATTTTATGTGCTTAATTGGTGCTAGCGAGACCTTTTTCCTGCAAGTAACTGCGGCTCGTTTTTAGCCTTGCAGAGAGGTTTCCCGGAGCAATTGAATTGCAAATCTCTTGCGGCCGTTTTAGATCAAAGGCTTTCCTCCGGCGCGAGCGGCCGCAAGAGATAGCAAGGCACCGGCCGCAAGCCTGCCGGAGCCTCCGGCCGTAAGGGAATAGAATAGCCGAATAGCTTGCGGCCGGTCCTTACGGCCCCGCAACGGCTGCGGACGCTAATAGAATGAGGCCCTTTGTTTTTGATGAGAGCGGTGTTAGTACGCTTTTGCTGTAAATGGCCTCTTTCAACCTCATAAACAGACAATAGGACAATGGCTGGAGATACAAGGTGATTGCTAATAAGCACATCATGAAGGAGAAAGTGCAACATTTGCCTCATTACTTTTTTGGTAATAGTTATTTTTCCTTTATGGCTTATTTGTTTTGTATATCATTCTTGTCTCTTGAGTAAGATATAAATACATTATAACCGGAACCATGAAGTCTGGGCATGTCTGAAACCCTCACATTCATTATGATCCACACCATTGTTTTATGTAAGTAATAGCCTTTATGTTGTTAGGAACTCTGTAACTTTCATAATCTTTTGCAAAATTTGCAAAGAGGTTATTATTTGTTTCTGCAATTGCCCTTTTTCATATTATGCGATTGATTTCCATTCTGTAGATCAGTTGTCTTTTTTTTATTTTTTACTTTCATAGCACCAGCAGATTCTGTAATGCTAGGAGTACGATAAACAATGTATAGACATTTACATACATTAGAAGACAGATAAGACAAGACAGCAGATTTGTACATACGCAGTGTTACATCAGGAGACAAGGATCCTGCGCCCAGGAGAGCTTACAATCTAAGAGATAATAGAGGATAGAAACAAGAGGCAAGTGGACTGATGGTTGGATTCATGTTTAAATGTCAGGAGCGTGAAGTGTATATATTTGATGTTGTGTAAGACTGATTTAAGGAAGTAGGTGGTATGCTTCTCTTAACCAGTGGGTTTTTATAGAAGGTTTACATATTTGAAGATGGGGGCTGTATTATGAGGACCTGCAGGTGAGCATGTGAGTAGGGAATGGTAGAGGAACAGAGGCACACATCTTGGGAGGAACAGAGGGCAGTTTGCAGTGTATATAGGGTTGACATGTAGGAAGGTGCAATGTTGTTGAGGGCTTTGTAAATTTGAATAAGGATTTTGAATATATTTTCTTAAGGAAAAGGGAAGCCAGTGTACGGACTGGCAGAGGGGGGCAGTAGATGACAAGGGGAGTGCAATGTGGATAAGTCTGGCAGAAGCTTTCAGGATAGACTAGATTGGGGATAAGCAGTTAAGTAGGAGGCCAATTAGGATGGAATTGCAATTGTCAAGATGTGACATTATGAGAGCGTAGTTAAGAAAGAGACACATTTTGTAGATGTTTTGCAGGTGGAGATGGCAGGATTTGGTTTGTGATAGTGAGTTAGTAGCATGGGGGATAGGTCTGAAAAGGAAATATAGATTTGGGTAATGTCATCATAAAGATAGTACTTAAATCCATAGGAGCTGATAAGTTTACCAAAAAAGAGGTTTAGAGAGAGAAAAGCAACGGATCCAGGTTTTTTTCTAAAGTATTCTTTCCTTGTTTTCTTTTGTAATTCCCTTCATTCCCTTTGATTTAAATTGTATGCCATAAGCTTCCTTCTCCTTCTTCCCACCATCATGTTTCTTGGTTTTCCTTTACTTGTGCATGAAATGTTGCAAATGCTGGTAAATTACTTTTGAGTGCCTAGCCATTTAATTTAAATTATTATTATTATAATAATTTAACAATTCCTTATCTTCTTCTCTTGATCATTTTTACAGTACCATTGAAATACATTTAACAAATGCCACAATAGTTTTGCATAAAAGTTAAATTAATGTTCACTTTTCTGCAGGAAAACACCTCTGAATCTCCTAGAAATAGGCTTGGTTATTGATTATCTCACTCCTTAGTGTGATTGCTAAGTTTACCATCTATGAATCTCTACAACAAGCCAACATTTTTATTTAATCTGTTTAAAATTATAAAATACATTTAAAGTCGTTAATCCCTGTATTTAGCTGCACTGTTATTACTGCAAGAAAAATAAATATGATTGTGGTCAGTTTTGTTCATGCACGGCTTGAAACATTTTCGTCAGTTAAATTATAGAAAAGTGTTAATATTGTCTGACACATAAATAGAGTACAACAGCTATATGTTATTACAGTAGTCTCAGGTTAGAAAAGTCACAGGGAAAAATAGTAACACTAGCACTCTCTTCTTTGTACAAATAAATACATTATAGTGTGCTATACCAACTGAGGTCCAAACATTATATAAAGTACTAATATAAACATATATTGTAGCAGCCAAGAGGTTGTAATTCTCTCTGCTGTAGTTATAGCAAGTTACAGGTTGCCATTCAGAGGACTGCAGGGAAACAGCCTACCATTAATTGTTCTGCTGAGCAGACTTCAAACTGAGAACACAATTTGGGGGAAAACTGCTAAACTGATACCCAAGAGAAAACAATATACACAAGTTAGAAGCCACACTTGATGCCAGGAGTTTTACAGTTGTAAAGTGAGTCCACTTGTGACAGCAATGACCCAGAGCTTTTGACAAATTCAGAAACCCAAACAATCAGAGCCCAGTAATCAGGAGTCAAGTAGTGGACAGAAACCATGACCAAGGATAGTCAGAAGATAAAGATTGCATCTGAAGACGGTGCACAAAAACATATAATTGTATATTGATTGTATATCGCTATGTTAAAATATACTATATTATTATGAAATAGACCAACTAAAAATACACCATTGGTAGAGGGTTTTTTATTAAGTTGATATAGTTTGTCACTGATTCAATACACGTTTAACAAAAAAAGTTCCACAAAAAAAAGTGAAATAACTTACAGCTTGTCTGTTCACTCCATTTAGAAGCATTATGAAAGAACGTACATATAGCACCTTTTCAGGCATATGTATTATAAAGAATCTGCGTGCATACGCAGGGAAATGCGCGTCGGAGCGGTTAGCTTCACTGAGGGTGTCCCAACTTGGCTCCACCATCTCTCCGGTGGCAGCTTTGTCCTTTGGTGGCGGTCTGTAGGAGCATTCTCCCCGGTGAGTTTTTAAATAAGGTAAATGAAGCACATACTGCTATTCATCTTCTAAAACATTGTGCCAGCACCAAATCGCAACTCAGACACTGTGGGCTGTGTTGTTTACATTCTCCTACAGTCTGCAGTTGTTCTCTTGATTTGGGCAGCAATCTATGCCATTTGATCTGTGCATTGGGCACATCTAGTTATCTATTTACAGCCTTATTAAATTGTGATTCGGCCAATTGAATAGGGGTCTATATAAGCACAGAGCACAGTGAAGATCTTGCTTTTGGATAGAAGATCACTAACTAAAAACGTCTATAAAAAAATATGCTCTGTGCTTATATAGAGCCCTATTCAATTGGCCAAATCACAATTTAATAAGGCTGCTGGCCTGTACACATAAAGTTATGCTGTGTTTGATATATTATCTCAATCGGGCTGTCTGTATATATTGGAGCTAGTTATTTGTCGGGCCCCTCTTTTCTTGTATATCACATATATAGTTGTGAGCATGCGAGTTGTTGCTAACGCTTGCGGGCTCACGCACCGAAGGTGCTCCTTGCCAGCAACTGCGGGCCTCGCAAAAAAGTATGAGACACGTTACGACCAATTACGAGCTCGCAAAAATCGGCTGCAAACCGCGGACATTAAAAAATGAAAAACACAATAAATACACACAACACATACATAAAAAGCTTACCTACAGCAAGAGGGAGCATCCAGGACATCAAAAAATGAAGTTACACCTCAATTTAACTCAAAATAAAACAGTTTAGACAGTTTAAAAAAAATGTCCGCCAAACAAAACGAAAACGAGACTACAGGACTCTAAACACGCAAAACATCACCAGAAACACGCAAAACACCACAAAACCGCTACGGATATTCCGCCACAGCCGTATACCACACATTAGCCGCCATTTTAGAACAATGCGGAAGTACACAGCTACGCTAACGGTTTTGTCTCGCGCACGCACACTATTATACTGCGCACATTCATCACGCTTACACAGCAGCTCCACACCACTAATGCTGCAGCAACATCAAAACACATTGACAGCTCTTCAACAGAATACTTCCTCCATATATTACTTGAAAATAGGTAAAGTATATTACATTATTAATGTATTATTTATTTTATTATTATACACCAAACAGCATTAGCTCATTTACAATTTCATTGCCGTCATTTTTTGACGGGCAATTCGCTAGTATATAAATAATTACTGTAGATATTTCCCTTGTTTATGAATAAAGTTTATTGTTATTTTTTCCTATATTCATTTTGTTGAGTTGCTACATTTATCTAATAGAGGTCCTTTCAAGTGCAGCCTTGGGAGAGTTCTGTTCTTCCATACTGTGCACTTTAGTATATTTATACTAGCGAATTGCCCGTCAAAAAATGACGGCAATGAAATTGTAAGGTAGCTAATGCTGTTTAGTGTGTAATAATGAAATATATAATACATTAATAAATGAATATACTTTACCTATTTTAAAGCATTGTGTGGAAGAGCTGTGAATGTGTTTTGATGTTGCTGCAGCATTAGTGGTGTGGATCTGCTGTGTAAGCGTGCTGAATGTGTGCAGTGTAACACTGTGCGTGCGCGAGGGTCCTCAGTTGCTGGCAAGGAGCGCCTTCGGCGCTCCGTGCCAGCAACTGAGACCCTCGGCCACTGCCCTCGCTACGCGAGCCCGCAGCGTTAGCAACAACTCGTACGCTCACAACTATATATGTGATATATTAGGCTTCGACAACATAAACTGTGACTTGAAATGTCCAGTCCTGCTTTGTCATCCTGACTGAACTTTGTTCACAGAACATAATTTATTTAAATGATTTGCAACTCGCTCTAAATCAGTGACATACTTCATTAGCTCACAAAAATGCTGTTTAGTATGCATGTTTAGAGGACTGAATATGCCCTTTAAACTGCCCTTTTAAATCCTACTCCTTTAGTATCATATGAGAACTAGTTTTTATTGTTCATGACAAAACAGAAACTGTTACGGTTTCTGCTAGATTTTAAAAAGCCATGTGTTCTAATATATGTTTCAATAACAGTGTAAAGGGATAATGTAGCATCAAATCTTAATAATTCAATATAATCACCAAATTAACATAGATTCTTTTATAATTAGCCATTTCATAGAGGTTGTTCATTTACTAACAGATCAGAGACTCCATTCCATTCCTCTTGCTGAACAATGTCTTTCATTCCTCAGGAGTATACTAACTCTATCTGCTTCTTTCAATAGGACACCTTGACAGTTCCAGTCAATTGGGGTTATGACATTCATGTTCAGTCAAACAGATGATGCCTATGCTGGAGAATAATTTTCTTCAGGTAAATACTGCTGCCTGATACAATTACAGGGCCAGTTTCCTTTCTCCAGCCAGATTAATCTCTCCTACTATTTGTTATATTTGCAAGCTAATGCAAGAAGTGCTGCTATAGATATATTCTAATTTTAGTCACCTTCCAGACAGTTAAATTACCATTTTTATTATAAGGATGAGAAGTCCTTTCTTCTGATGGCTTTCTTTCCAGGATGGCAGTTTATTCTAAATGAGTGGTTATAATTGTATGCCAGTTTTTTTTAAATAACGTGGTGGCTTAATTAAAAAATATTCTAAATGGCCAATCATTTCACATTGTTAAAACATGTCAATCTATCAGTTTTAGTTTATACCATGCAAAAAATATAACTATTATATGTAATTTATGTCATGCAATAAGACAATCTTCAAGAATGGGGTTTTCAAGTGCGCCTGTCTTTCATGTTTGAACTATTCCCAATAGTCATGTAAGAATGTGAAGTCTTACCTACACTATCTTAAATATTGAGTTAATTTTACTCCTAGCATGCATTCTCCCTTGAAGAACTTTATAAATAGAAAAATGTAGGTGGTTATCCTCAGAGCTGGATCAAACCATTTCTATATAGACACATCCATGTAGTCCTCATCATTACCCAGCCCAACCTTCACGTATGAAAGTGTATCCCTTTACATTTTATTACTGCACAGCCACCTTTTATTTGGAGATGTGAACCTTTATCATCACAAGGTGTCTATGGCACACCAAATTTTAAATACCCTCCACAGAACTATACAAAAAAATGCTAAACTTTGATGTGAGACTCAAATGCAATTTATTATTGGTAGCTCTTGACCTGGCAAACTGGCATTACCCAAATTGAAATAAGTGTTTTATTTATTTATTTGTGTAATACGATGCATTGCAATATTTATTTTCACAAATCTAGCACCAACATTTTTATACTTCTAACCAAAAGATATCATTTTTCTCAAAACTCTGTAAGTATAGTCCCCTGTAAAAAGAGAATACTTATGATCTCTAAATACTCTTAAACAAAATATAGCAGCCATTATAAACCCAAGCTGTCAGGAGGATGTCCTGCATCATCAAGTAGTTAATGGATTCATTTGATTTTCGAGCATCGCCCCGTTGTGTGTTGTAGAAGAAGGAAAAACTATTTCCAAAAAAAGTATAAGTCATAGGTTTCTAACATAACATTAAAAATGGAGCTTAGAAAGAGTGAAATACAATATTTTTACAGCACATAAGCTATAATAAAAATAATTAAAAATAATTAACTTTCAACAAACAGCTGGGGAATTTGGAAGGATCAGTTTGAGACATCTATCTACATTTATAATGTGAACATGGAAAAAAAGGAAAAGAGTCCTTGCAAACTCTGGGCCCTGTTCTATTGCCCAATTCATAAATTCATTCACATTAAAAAATTACTATTGCCACAGATTCAAATAGCTACACACAATCTGATCTGACTCGCAAGGCATTTTTCAAACACTTATTATAGCTGTAACAGTAATTAAACACACAATATTGTACTTTACAAGTGTGGGAAGGAATGAAAACACATTCAAATTATTTGCAGAACAGCCTCAAACCCACAAATATGCAATTAAAAATATTTTTGTAACTGTTATTTATGAATATCAATATCAATCCCAGGACTCAAGGGGTTAATACATGAAACTCACATGGACTAAAACAGATGATCTAATGCATTTTATAGATTGCTTGATTTGCAAATATTACTTATTGACACTAATTAATTCTTAGCCTCCGATTAGAGGTTATATGTAACTTCCATGTTTTACTGACGTCATGAGGATGGTCTCATTTACTATTGGCTGTGTCTAAGAAGTAAATTACGAACTTGCTTAAATATTGTCAGATCATATAATCACAGGCCCTGAAATCAGACTTTAAAAGCCAGGGTTTACAAGGTTTTTTTTAGGTGGTCCAGGTGAGCTAGCTGCATATTTTGGCCCAACTACTTATAGAAAGCTTTATAGTGGTGTATCCATGTAAAAACTGATGTGTTGATATTCAAGTACAGCCTTCCCCCCCAAAAAAGAACTCAACTCATATATGCAATCATTAAAATAGAATATTTTATTTATTTACCTAAGACTTTTTGGACTGAACTATTTTATTTTATTTACACTGCATTTTACTGCCTTATGGAGTAGCTCACATCCTTTTGCCATGGATTTCACATCTTTTATGTGGTGTTGAGTTTGAGCACTAGATGGGGTTCTTTATTGCAAATATGCCATTCAATTATGTGATTATTTCTATTTGCTGCCATACTAGATGAACTGGGACCCTTTTAAGTTGCTTAAACCAGCACAACTCTTTAGACCATCTTTGCTGACTTATCTTTATACATCTATACATTGTTACAAATCTAATATATTTGCCTGCTGTAAATATTGAAGCATTTCAAGTATGATAGCTGTTTCACCGATATCATAATGTCAACAGAGTGCTAGAGAGAGAGCCTCTGTTTTCTTTGCAGAAAGAGGCTTTTTAATGATATTAAAGTGCCAGTAGGTGAGAAGATGAAATAAATAAAGATGCAACTTCTGTTACAGGATAAAAGTAGCTGGTGGCAGATTTTATTTGGCTGATATGAAATTTGATGTAATAGATGTCAATTGTATCCTTGAACCAAGTAATAGTGTATGTGGATCTGCTCTCTAGATGCCTATAAGTAGCGATTATATGTTGATACTTAAAGTACAGTTAAGATATGTCAATGGAGCCATGGAAATTATTTGTAAGTAAATTGCAGTGCTGTTATATGAAAAAAATGTATCTCTATTGGAAATTCTCTAAAGAGTAGCTTGATGCCGATGTATTGTTAATAGAAAGACAAGCAAATCTGCTATGATAGCAGCTTGTATGGTGCATCAGTTGTATTCTTAATACTGAGTGGGAGTATATTTTTATAAAATCTGATCCATGATTTAATGGGGTAGATTCACAGTTATTGTGATGGGTCAGCTATAAGCACCTAGTGAGTCTAGGGGAATGCCATTTTACACACAAAAGTTGTGTTATTTTATTGAATGGATAATCTGCACATGGTTCACAGTTCTTAACCTGATTGAGGGTCTGTGTATGAGTTTGTTAAGCTTATCTATTACACTGAGATTTATTAAGCAATAGTAATTTTAGAAAATTTAAGAAAATAAAAATTAAATTAAAAATACAAAGATTTTGAAATCACTGGCCCCCCCAGAGCAGGGCCCCGGTGCATCACGCCATGGCTCTATGGCGAATCAGCGAACGCTAAGCAGGGATTTAAAGGCATGATTTGGTATGCAAAAGACGTGCTATCACAAGGTTTAACATTGAGCGTGGAATTAGAAAGGAAAAGAGCACTATAGCGAATTAGCTCTCATCTGGATAGTGTTAAACTGGATTTACCTGTACATGTATTTTTTTTGCACTCAGGCCACCCATTCACAAGCTCTGCCACTTAACACACTAACATATGAATGGTTAAACATTGGAATTTCTCTGTCTGTACATTTTCATCCTGTTATATTATCTTCTGCTAACAGTGGCAAAAAAGCCAAGTGTTACAAAAATTTTTATAGCATCCATGTAAAAAAATACTGATTTAGTTAAAATAAATTTAAAAAAAATGACCCTGAACCCAATATAAATCAAGTAAAAACAATGACTGAGAAAACATTGTGTATCAGTTCTGAAAAATAGTGTATCTGTGGAATTGCATTCCTACTGTACATTATTACTTGTTATTATAATGTATTTATAATGTGCCAACATATTCTGTATCCCTAAACAATTAGTTGTGTACATACTAAAAATAGCATTTAAACATATACCAAAATATTAAAGGATCCTGGCCTTGAGTTTGCCGTCTAAAGTACATAGTCCAAAGCATTTTACAAGATTGACAAATGCACATTGTTTCGATTGCTCCAACATCAACTGATTAATGTAAATAATTTGCTAATCTCCACTCTTCCATTTTGTGCCATATTATTTTATAATTGACCCTATCGTTTTGCAATTTAATTCATTTCTAAAAAAAATGATATATGTAACAACTTATTTAACAATATAATAATTGTATAGGACATTTAAAATGGTCGGTCAAATAAAAAAATAACTGATATTGTTTAAATAAATATTTAATCCGTAAAAACTGCTAAATAAACCAAGATCAACATTTGTACTTTCACAACCTTGCAAACAAATGTTCTTTTCTCCTAATCCTGCTTATACCATTATGTCTAAGAACCAAATCTTTGAATATGGAACAGACTGAACTACATTAGTAGCATGAATAACAAATAACATATTAAAAGCCTGGCTACTTTTTCACTGCAGTCAATAATGTAATGTTAAGATGTTAAATGGAAAATCAGGCTAGAACCCCGAAAAGGTCATTCATATTGCTTGGGAAAATTGTTTCAGTTAGTGCTGCTATCTTAGATGTGCAGCACTTGTATGGGTCATAGAAAATGCCAGCTTTTTAGAGACAATGTATTGACCTTTGTATGAAGAGACAATTGGAATCTAACAAAAATGTTAATGTAAGTAAAGAGATGAAAATGAACATAAAAATTAAGCATATACTTCTAAATTATACTATGAGCATAAAGAATAATCCGGCATAATGAAAATTAAAAATTAGTTTTACTATTTTCTAATGAACCATAATTTGACAATAAGTCTAAGTTTAACATTTAAGCTTAACAACAAGATAATGTTATCCTTATGGTTGGACAGCCCTGAAGCAGGGAGAAGCCAGTAGTAACATATTGTGGAACCTGCTTTTCTTTATTCCCCAAAGGAGCCTAGTTTAGTGTTCACCAAGGTAATGCCTTCCCTGATTCAGAAGAAGAGGGACATGACACCCATAGGCTTTGTTGTTTCCAGGGCTACTTCTGTGATAACCATGATTTCCTCTGTTTGTACTGTCTAGAATCTGGAGACCCTCATGGCCGGTGAATATCCCCTTGTGTAAGGTTTTTGGACATTGTGTGGCCAAATGCTTATTTATTCCTTGTGTCCATGTCGAACATGCCTGATGTTGGTATATATTTTATGTGTACTTTTGTAATTCATATACTGTGGTTCAGTTGTTGTTTACAATGACAGGTCTAAGAGGTCCATTGTGAAACTAATACAATAGAGATGCTTAGCAATGAAGACCTCCTGTTGAGTGATTAAGCTGGCCCTTCTAACTTAATTACCTTACCTTTTGCTACTCTTCACCCAGACTAACTGAATTACAGAGACCCATTTGTGTTCCCATGTATATAAGTTGCATAAGGGCATTACTACTTTTGAAAGTATACAAATGTGTCGGCTATATTTCTAATATTTCTGAGGGTAGGAGAGAGCTTTTTATTCACTTTGCTCCAGACCAGTTTCCAAGAATCCTACATCCACATTCCAGAACTGCATTCCAGCTCCTCACTGATCCTGAAGTCTTTCCAGGGGAATCCCTAGCACTGATACACAGAAAACCACAGAGGAGAGGACGTAACTGGTGTGATCCATTAATTGGCCAGTACAGCGGCCCTCTTCTTGTGACAGACAAAATTAAAAAATGTGATCTAACTTTTCTGAGTTCACTGTTTGTGATATTTTAACAATATCTGTTCTTCTACAACATCTTAGAATGTGTGGGATTTTACACATTAAGTTACGTCTCAGCTGGCACTGTAGCTTCAATTTATGTTTTTAATTTTATCACTGTTTAATATTTAAATAAATGGAAATATTGTTTATTATTTAGATATTCCTTTCATATAAGCTGCATTTTGAGAGGGCTCATACGTGATCTTTATCATGTTATGGGAAGGCTCACAGATTATAAAATGAATTATATAAAAAAAACATTCATTATTTTCGGACACCAAATTAATTTACGTATTTTTTTCTATTTTCTATATTATTTCTCTCAAACATCATCATAATATTTACATCTATGTAAGATTTTTTTTAAATAAAGTAGCCTTTGTTATTATTTATTTATTTTACAATCAAAAACATGTTTTAAAAAACAAACAAACTGCACAGGTACAATATCAACTCCTTCTGGGTCGATAACTTGTTGTGGTGAAGGGGCTTGTGTACTTCATTGAAGCTGTGAGTAATAACACGTGGAGTCACCCAAAATGGGCAGGTCTTAGCAGAGAGGTCAGACAAATTGTGGTCCACTGGAGAAGGAACTGGCAACCCACTTCAGTATCTTTGCCAAGATAACCTTATGGATAAGCACAACCAGTCACAAGATATACCTTGGGCGGTATGGTCCATAGGGTTACAGAGAGTTGGACACAACTAAACAACTAAACAACAAAATCACATCTAGTTTAATAAAGCTAATACATGTTTTGAAAATAACAGTTATTTTCATAGATCATCTATAAACATTACTATGTTTAATTATTAATAAATAACAGTATGAAAGTATCAACTAAGCCAGATATCAATAGCACTTTTAAAATCAATAAACACTAGTGTAGAGAAAAGAGACACAATGTATTCTGTGCATTTACTGTATGTTTGATAACATATGGACGTTACATAAGTCAATATGCTGCAATATCTATATACCTGTGCTAGGAGAAACAAAAACTCGGATCAGAAAAATGCTGTTTGTTTTAACCTATGACATGAAAAGCAAAATACAAATTATTTATTTCCCAAACGTCAGAACTAGCAAAGTTTTTTTTGGGAGATTTTTTTAGAGATGATCAAAATGACCTTTATCATGCACAGAAGTGGTGTTAAGAACTCTATTTCATCTGTCAAAATATGACACATGCACTACATCAACACTTATTTTCTCACTGCAGATAAATGAGTCTGATGTTACTACTGTCTGGTGTTTAGATGAGTAAAACATTCTTATATATATATATATCTAACAATTTGAGATAAATACCTGTAAGAACTTTAACATCAGGATTTAACTTTCTTTTGCATTTATTATTCTGCTGCATTTTAAACATATATGTGGAGAATTCTGACATTTACTCTTGCAGCTAATACATAGTTTATATAGAGCAATATAAATAATGTGTTTATGTAAATAAAACTTGAAAATGTTAATATTAGTAGTAGTAGTAAATATTTTAATATATTCTATTAAAAAAAAATACTTTCCCTTAGATTTTAAGCTTCACATGAGCTCTGGCTGCAATAGCTATTTGGTATAGGGAAAATTACCACCATAGCCTCAATTGGTTCAATGCAAAGGAAATATATAATATAGAAGGGAAAAATATAGTGCCAAAAAATTATATATTCAATATAAATTAATTAAAAGGCAAGAATTCCACTGTTAATATTTCTTTGCCACATTTCAGTGAAGTTCATTTCAGTATCCTGAACTGTCTGCAATATGGAAATACATTGCCATGGAAAAAAAGAAAACATCTGTTAGTGACCAAAAGTTTAAAAAAAATTCTACATTCCTATAGCGTTCATCCCATGTAATTGAAATCCACCAGGTATCTATCACATCACACACCTAAATCGAACCTCCAAGAAATACCATCTGAGTGCTCCAAATATCCCTGATCTGGAGTTAAGATTATCGGATTTGAGGTTAACACCTCTACCCCTAGGAGATGTCCTTTAAGGAGCTCAGTGGTAAAGGGGTTCATTTTAACTGCCATGGGGTCCATTAGGGACCCCCATGGTGGAGGTTAAGTTTTAGCTGTCACAGAGGTCCTTTAAGGGCCTTGGTGGGAGGTGGTTAACTTTTAGGTTGGGATCTCGTAGGAAGGGGAGATCCCGGCAGTTCCCCCCTCACACTACGTGCGAAGAAGGTATTTCATTCATAAAAAGGATATTTTAGAGCTGGAAAAGGTACAGAGGAGGGCAACAAAACTAATAAGGGGAATGGAGGGACTAAGTTATGAAGAAAGACTAACCAAATTAAACTTATTTTCGCAAGAAAAAAGGTGTCTAAGAGGAGATATGATTACCTTATATAAATACATCCAGGGTCAGTATAAAGATTTGTCCAAGGAGCTATTTGTGCCAAGAGGTTTTCAACTGACAAGAGGACATCCCTTGAGGTTAGAAGTAAAAAGATTCCACCTTAAAGAAAGAAAAGGGCTCTTCACAGTAAGGGTGGTTAATCTGTGGAATTCTCTACCAGAGGAGGTGGTGACAGCGGATTCGATAGATAACTTTAAAAGGGGACTGGATTTATTTCTAATTAAAAAGGGAATTCAGGGTTATCATGGATAATTAGAGAGACAGTATTGATCCAGGGAGAGGTCCGGTAGCCGGTGTCTGGGATCAGGAGGGAATTTTTTATTTTTTTATTTTTTTTATACAACTAATTAATTAATAGTTAATCCGCATATTGCAGATCAGAGGAGATCTTGAAAGGTTGAACTTGATGGACTGAAAGTCTTTTTTCAACCTTAAATACTATGGGCCTCATTCTATTAGCGGCCGCAGCCGTTGCGGGGCCGCAAGGACCGGCCGCAAGCTATTCGGCTATTCTATTCCCTTACGGCCGGAGGCTCCGGCAGGCTTGCGGCCGGTGCCTTGCTATCTCTTGCGGCCGCTCGCGCCAGAGGAAAGCCTTTGATTTAAAACGGCCGCAAGAGTTTTGCAATTCAATTGCTCCGGGAAACCTCTCTGCAAGGCTAAAAGCGAGCCGCAGCTTACTTGCAGGAAAGAGGTCTCGCTAGCACCAATTAAGCACATAAAATAGCTCAAATAAAGCCATCCTGCACTTTGAGAAGACTATAAAGGGATTTTAGGTGTTAGAATAAATAGCACATAATTATCCTGTACTCAAATCCGTAAAATATTTTATTTTTAATATCCGTAAAATATCCATGTAAAAAGTCCAGAGTGCTTGGAGCACCTCAGACACACCCACGCCGCAGCCGGAAAATAAACAGTTAATTTGAACTCGGGTTTAGGCAGATGTGCAAGCTTGAGAGTGGGTTCCTTTTAATCCTCATGTCCCCCAATATGATCCCTAGCATTTACAGAGCTGTACAGTGCAGGCTTGAATTTATTTTTGAGTTTTTATATTTCTGAGATTACGGCCGGTTCCAAGATATGCGGCCGGCCGTAAAAGGAGATCCTTGCGGGGCCGTATAATAGAATCGCGAGTTAACTGAACCCCCGCAAGGAATCGCAGCCTTACGGCCGATTTACGGCCGGTAATAGAATGAGGCCCAATGTAACTATGTAACTATGTATTGGGGGAAATCCTGGTAAGATCTAGTATCACTATGGGTAGGGGTTTTGGAGGAGATCCAGGGGATCCCCAGGATAATTTTATTAAGTGGGTGTTCATGGGGACTCATGAGGCGCACTGTGTCAAAAATAAAAAAATCAAACCTTATATCTGGCTTAATTAAGGTGATAGGTTGAAAATAGCGTCAGATCTGATGCTTGTTTGCTTTTCAGGGGCATTATTTATGCCTCAGTATGTGGGTCTCAATAAACGTAGGATTTATGTACAATCTGAAGATTTATGGCATATTTATCACATATTTATATATTTGTTATTTCATTTTATTGATGCAATGATGAACATTCGGTGGCAATTTCTTTGTTTTTATATTACGCTTGATTTTACTTCCATGTGCCCTTCTATAAAAGCAAATAACGCTGTGGTTTTTATTTATTTACCTTGTATGTGAAAGAAAAACAAATCCTCTTATAGTATGAGTAAATTTATCAAGCACTAAGTGTTCGTCGGCATGTTGAGGTGTAGTCATCAAAGTTCTAGAATATAATTTTCAAGATAAGAGCTAAATGACTCTACTTTCTCCTTTATGTCCTTCTTTAAACTATAACATCACAATGCCTAGAATATAACCATTTTTCATTGGCACGCTCTATAGAACGATAAAAAGTGAAGACATCAGAGGAATTTTGAGCCGTATAACATTAATCAAACTGTGTTTTTATGAAACTAAACTAGGTTAGTAATGAACATGTATTTGCTTTCTTTTTTTTTTAGAAACGTATTTAGACGTATTTTATGAAAAATAGTAATTTCTAAATAGTAAATGAGAAGAGACACGGGTTAATGTTTAGTGATGGTATCATCATTTAGATTTTCTATGGAATGCAGTACTATGAATTAAGAAGTTTGAGACAGCTGAAACACATTGTAGGGAGTGTACGGTGCAAATGCTTGTAGAGTTGTGATAAACTTATGTGAGAAGAAGTTTTTAAGAGTAAATAATGTGAAGAATGAGAGGTGGCAGAATAAGGTAGAGATTTCCAAAGAAATAATTGCAGTTCATCTGCTGAAACCATAATGGTAGATTCTATAGCAGAGTAATTGCGTATAAAAGATAATAATTTTAGGCTGTAGGTCTTCAAAACTGTACAATTCAGAAATATGACAGTGGTTTCTCACCTAATATGGGTTTAAAACAGAGAAGATAAGGTGAGAATGGCAAATTCCTCCCAATAGGACATGTTGTTATTGTTTAGTCATTCAGTCATTACCTTATGGACTGCAGCACACCAGGCACATCTGTAATCCACTGCCCCTCTGAGCTCAATCTAATCTACCAATCTCCTCCTCTGCCTTCCCCTTCTTCAAGCACGTGCCTTCGATCATTCCCAGCATCAGAGTCTTCTCTAAGGAATCCTGTCTTCTCATTTATAACAAATTATTTGAGCTTCAGCCTCATGATCATACCTTCCAGTGAACAGTTTATCTGGATTTCCTGTAGTACTGATTTATTGGATCTTCTTGCCGTCCAAGGGACTCTAAGTAGTTTTTGCCAACACCACAATTCAAAGGCATCAAAGTCAAAAGGTGAGAAGGGCAGGTTTTCCCCACAGGAATTAGAGCATAGTAAATATAGAGATGACGTGAGATGCACTAGAGATACTTAGGGCCTCATTCTATTAGCGGCCGCAGCCGTTGCGGGGCCGCAAGGACCGGCCGCAAGCTATTCGGCTATTCTATTCCCTTACGGCCGGAGGCTCCGGCAGGCTTGCGGCCGGTGCCTTGCTATCTCTTGCGGCCGCTCGCGCCAGAGGAAAGCCTTTGATCTAAAACGGCCGCAAGAGTTTTGCAATTCAATTGCTCCGGGAAACCTCTCTGCAAGGCTAAAAACGAGCCGCAGCTTACTTGCAGGAAAGAGGTCCCGCTAGCACCAATTAAGCACATAAAATAGCTCAAATAAAGCCATCCTGCACTTTGAGAAGACTATAAAGGGATTTTAGGTGTTAGAAAAAATAGCACATAATTATCCTGTACTCAAATCCGTAAAATATTTTATTTTTAATATCCGTAAAATATCCATGTAAAAAGTCCAGAGTGCTTGGAGCACCTCAGACACACCCACGCCGCAGCCGGAAAATAAACAGTTAATTTGAACTCGGGTTTGGGCAGATGTGCAAGCTTGAGAGTGGGTTCCTTTTAATCCTCATGTCCCCCAATATGATCCCTAGCATTTACAGAGCTGTACAGTGCAGGCTTGAATTTATTTTTGAGTTTTTATATTTCACAGCTTACGGCCGGTTTCAAGATATGCGGCCGGCCGTAAGATGAGATCCTTGCGGGGCCGTATAATAGAATCGCGAGTTAACTGAACCCCCGCAAGGAATCGCAGCCTTACGGCCGATTTACGGCCGCTAATAGAATGAGGCCCTTAGTAAATTGCCCCTCACTGTGTAAATCATTAGCCGTTGCAATATATTATTTATGAACACTTGAAGAAAAAAACCTATTTAGTTGGGCTTTGTAATCTTTATGCTTTGCCTATGAAGATTTTTTATTGGTCCAATAAATGGCATCACTGACTACAACCAATTTGTTTTTGTCCACTATCAATATGAAAATCAGTCATCTGTATTATCAAGCAGTGAAAACTGAAAAGTCAATTTCCAGTTTGAAGAAAAAGGAGGAGGTTATAACACGTTCAAATCCGAATTTGTCACAGCAATTAAACAGATATAATTTATTCAGTCGTTTCCATAAAAATGTCTATTTAACCCGACATTGACTTCTATATAACAGTATTTTAAGAATGATTATAGTATTACATAGTGATATAAGTATTGTATCATGAAAGAGACAACTACCTAATCCAACAGCTAAAATAATTATTAAAATATGCTTCTGTAATTATTTCAGTATAAAGCAATGGATTAGTTTTGAAATAATTTTTGTTAAGCTTGCTAGCACAACATAACTGAGCCCATTTGCTAAATAATCCATAGCAAGCACAATTAAACCAGTCATTTGAATGAGAATGGGACATTACATTTAGATATGGATTTCTGGGAATGTAAACCATTAATACATAGACAACTTATAGACTATAAGGAGATATACTATTTTAAGACTATGGTATATTTTAAGATACTTTTTTTCTTATAATTTTTCACAGTAGGAAACATTTCAAATTAAAGAACATTGAGCACAACTGTTGTTTTTTTTTCCTAATCATTTAAAAGAGCATGTTTGAATTATTATAAAAGTGTTTTTTACGTGAAAAAAATATTAAGCAAACTATCAGTGCATAAAAAACAAGAAGGGAAGGGGGTAAAGAAGCACAAAAAAGTCCGGATAGTGCAAATCAGTACAGTTTATTGAATCAAAATAAGTAAAGAGAAGTAATCACACTCACGTGTAAAATCCTCAATATATATGAGGTATGTATATAGCATTTATGAACTAGACCCAAAATACACAAACCCAGTCCATTTCCATCAAAATACGTGCAGCAGGATACTAGGGGTTTCCAATAATCACAAGGGGCTTGCCGCTATACTAAAGCAATCCTTGTAGAGGGCTTCAAAAATGGATACAGTAGATCCTGAGTGATATGGATTCATAGAGGGTTTTTTGTAAGAACCCCACTTCTAATAATAACCTACACTTAAAGAGCTGAAAAGTCCTAATAGTGTGGCACATAGAAATATGAGTACTCAATCACTACTACAGCGTATACATATCAAAAAGCCCAATGCACTGATAATACAGATACAGTAGCTCTCACCATGCAAAAATAGCTAGGTTCCCAGAGTGCACAATATTGGAAAAAAATACTATATAAGTACAAACAAAATAAAATACAATAAAAAGTATTAAGATTTAACAAACGCGTTTCACCTTAAAGTAGTCTTTCTCAATTATGTAAAACAATTAAAATCAATGTCAGTATAACTCTGCATATAATTGCAGTCAAATAATGCTTACCTCTATGCTCAAACTAACAGTGCAGACTTTAGTCTGTAGATCTCATTGGCCGGCAGAGGCCAAGCACCCAAGAGCAGTTAAACTTCTGCATATATTTTTATACTCTGGGGTCTTTAGTTGAAAAAAGAAAACATACTGTGATACATTATCAAGTACCCTCTTTCTGATGCAACAAGGAAAACAAATCTTTCCATGTCCATTTAATTCTGTATAATACAGTTAATCTATGTTTCACACATTTAAATAAGTGCAAAATTAACATTTGTCTGTAATATGGCTCTAATTTTTAATATATAAAAGAAACAGAAAATGATGGAGAGTGAGGGGAAGAAAATAAACCAGGGAAATTCAGAAATACAGAAAACATGTTGTTCTCCGACCACAACATTTTACAATTGTTGGGCTTGACTTAGATTGATTTTTTGACCATCCCAATAGAATCTGAGAATATAAATATGCACTACAGTGTTTCCAAAATGGTGACCCTGTTGTTCAATATTTTTTAACCAGCTGTTCAACATGAAAATTGCTAAAAATACATTTATTTATAGCAAACATTGTGGTGTCCTTGAGAGGGTCTTTCACATGAGTTATAATATTATTAGAGGCATATTGGTAAATGTGAAATGGTTCTAAACCATACCGTGTGATAAGAAGAGTAAATGTGTTGTTCCACTTAAGCCCTTATAGAGTCTTAGGGTTCCATACAGTATATACTGCTGGAGGCTCAAAAGAATGCCATGGTTGAATAGACTAATATGTCCTATAAGTAGTTTAAAATGTTTGGTTCATATCAAATTTAATGAATTGGAGATTTTAGGCAAAATTTGCACATCATTGTTTTTTAACTTTACCAATCTGTTCGGTGGTTTATGACCATTGAACACAAAAATAACAAAAGCTCTGCTGATTACAAAACTTGTTAATAATTTAAATATGTCTATAAAATTATGTATACCATAAAAATATCTAGACATTTCTCTTAATAATCACCTTATCATGTCATATTAGAATGGCTGAACTTTAACTCTAGCTGTACAGTAGTGAAGCAGCCATTAAAATTATGGACTGATCAGATAAGAAAGTGAGTGATTGTTATAACAATGTGACTGAATAAAGTTAGTTTAAACACAGTTACATCACAGCTATTTCATATGCGTTACAGCACAATAACAATAGGACAAAACAGTTTTCATTTATAACTGTCAGGCCTATCTAGTGATTCTGTGTAGCATTTACCACAAGCTAGCTCACTACAGTTGTCAATAGTAGGATTGTTGTCCTATACATATACATGCTAGCATAATTATTGTGGTTTGCTCCAGTATGGACATTGTCCTATTTGTGGACATCAGGCTAGAAATGTATCTACTTTTAGCAATATGAATGTGGATTATTAATGTTAACCTTGTTGTTTAAGGGAGTTCATATTGAGTTCTCATGGCTAACCCCTACTTTAAATTTTCAGGAGAATACAGTAGGGCATACAGTCAGATTGTGGGGCACACCATAGCCTCTGAGCGAGGAGGTCTCAGATTGAGATATAGCATATTGGTTCCGTGTAGGCACATTTGAACTGACTTGTGTATTTACCTTAAATAGTTTGTTACTATCTGGTTGTTCCCTATTATATTGTTTGGTATTGAGACTACTAGACATTAGGGATCTTTAGCCAGTTTGTGGGGCACACCATAGCCCTTCAGTTACATGGTCTCTGAAATGAGAAATAGGGACCTTTCTCCTGGTGTAGTCAAGTTATGATTTTGGTTCCATATAAATATTGAGGACAAATATAATATAAGGTCCTTATCTGATGGTTTATATTTGGAGTGAATTGTGGTGTTCCACAAAATAGAATTTGACTTAGTAAATTGATTATATACCATTTATTTGCAAGCACTTACTAGTATATATTTTACTATATTACTCATTATCAGATTGCTACACATGTTTAAGCGCCGCATTTTAATGTGCAGTGGCTTGTTCCTGTAAATTAATAAAGGTTCCCCATTCAGTCAAAAAAAAAAAAAAAATATATATATATATATATATATATATATATGTATATATACTGTATATATATATATATATATATATATATATATATATATATATATATATATATACAGTATATATATATATATATATATATATATATATATATATATTTTATATATATATATATATATATATATATATATATATATGTACAGTATCTCACAAAAGTATAGCCCTTACATTTTTATAAATATTTCATTATATCTTTTCATGTGATAACACTGAAGAAATTACACTCTGCTACAATGTAAAGTAGTAAGTGTACAGCCTGTATAACAGTGTAAATTTGCTGTCCCCTCAAAATAGCTCATCACACAGCCCGTAATGTCTAAAACATTGAAAACAAAAGTGAGTACACCCCCTAAGTGGAAATGTCTAAATTGGGACCAAAGTGTCAATATTTTGTGTAGCCACCATTATTTTCCAGCACTGCCTTTAATCTCATGGCCATGGAGTTCACCAGAGCTTCACAGGTTGCGACTAAAGTCCTCTTCCGAGTACACATCATGGAGCTGGTGGATGTTAGAGACCTTGCACTCCCCCACCTTCCATTTGAGGATGCCCCATGGATGCTCAATAGGGTTTAGGTCTGGTGACATGCTTGGCCAGTCCATCACCTTTACCTTCAGATTCTTTTACAAGGCAGGGGTCATCTTGGAGGTGTGTTTGGGATCATTATCGTGTTGGAATACTGCCCTGCAGTCCAGTCTCTAAAGGGAGGGGATCATGCTCTGCTTCAGTATGTCACAGTACATGTTGGCATTCAATGAACTGTAGCTCCCCAGTGCTGGCAGCACTCATGCAGGGGGGTGGGGGATCAGCCTGTCAGTGCTCAGACCATACGCCGCACACTGCTTCAAATTGGTCTTCATGGCTGTTGTCCCAGAAGGAAGCCTTTTTCTAAAGATGATGCACAAGAAAGTCCACAAACAGTTTACTGGAACCATGTCCTGTGGTCCGATGAGACCAAGATAAACTTATTTGGTTCAGATGGTGTCAAGCGTGTGGCAGCAACCAGCTTAAGAATACAAAGATAAGTGTGTCTTGCCTGCAGTCATGCATGGTGGTGGGAGTATCATGGTATGGGCCTGCATGAGTGCTGCTGGCACTGGAGAGCTAAAGTTCATTGAGCGAACCATGAATGCCAACATTACCTCTCTGGTACATGAAATTTCAGTTACACAACTATGGCGGACTGTGTGGCACAGTTCTTGATATATTCAAATCTTACCATGCTGCAGACATAAGATGTTTCCCAGGCATGCATTCTTCTAAATCAATACCCCTATCATGTGGTGAACAACAAAACTATATTTGTGTTATTTGCAGCTTATCATGTCCATTTTTATCAGAAGACCTGGATTTGTCAGTCATTACCATAGATATTACTTGCAGTTCTCTTTCTCTTTTATTCTATACATAAAAAAACAAGTATTATATTAGGTTAGTACCAGTTGGTTGGGCCCTGAAAAAAAACAGAAGCAGGTGCAAATCACCAGAGCCCTTTACAATATAGGAGCCTTCTGTTGTCTGGGGAAAAGCGGGATGCATCTAATTAGGGGAGAAGAGCATTTCATATTTATGGAAAGGTAATCTGATCATCCTAGGAGGGATCTTACCACCTACATATATTTTTTTTTTTCTATTAAGCACTATTGGCACTGGGGTCCTCCATTCACTAGCTACACCTCTGATTATAGGTTCTTATGGTGACTACATGCCCAATGAGTACAGACAGTGAATTATCTTGAAAATACTTAAAAGGACATTGAGGATATATTTTGTTTTGTAAGATCTGAAAGAGGGAATTTGATATTGTACCACTGTGTAAAAATCTTTTTCTTAAGTATTTAAATATTTTAACTTATATGTCTGCCACTGAGCAATAAAACAAACGTGTCTGCCAATGACATCTTTAGATATACATATGCTCTGTGCACTTCCTGTTAGTTTCAATTAAGTTTAAACATATTTAATTTTTTTTTTTTAATGCAAAACACAACTTTGATTATTTTTAAAGCATGCTTATTTAAATCCAGGAAAATAATTATGTTCGTTTAAGTAGTAAAGAATTTTCAACTGATTATGTTAAAAAAGTTGATTTTTTTGTAAGAAATTTGTATTGCATTTCTCTTCCTCTTTAGGGTGTAACTCGTCTCATCTTTTCCAAACTGTGGCAAAGTGTGGAGCACCATCATTTCAGCTGCATTATTGCTGCACAACTGTGTTGTTAGACCATGGATCATATTTATTTACACTCTGCCACCAAGGCAATTAATTCAGCGCTGACTCAGCCTTTTCTTTAAATTCTAACCAAATGAGAAATCTTGGTAAAATCTATACATCATGCATCAATTTCTTATAGTGAAATGCACAAACTAAAACCTTGAAACTCAACAATATACCAAATAGCTAATTGTTATCCTACTTTCCAGATAAAGCAATTGCTTTATCACTAATGTTCCTTCACACTCAATTCAAATCAATTAACTTCTGCCAACCCCATATTGAGCCCTTGAACTAAGGCAGAAAAGATCATGCATTTTAAGAAAGAAGCTATTTCTTAATAGCACAGCAGGTCCTGCATGTCTGTTTTACTGAATTTAATTAATCTATCTCTATATTGTACAATATAGTCTGACTGCCTTCTGTTCAGTAGCATATAACTAATAATAAGCCTATAAACTTGAATCATTTGGATGAGGAATTCATGTCATATTTATAAAATCAGTGTTAGTCATCAGACACCCTCTGAACCAAAAAGTTACAATGCACTAATTTTATTTAATTTTTCTTGAAAAAGGCAGTGAAATACACATGGACTGTTAATAATTTAACATTAAAATCGGTAAGAATTACATTTGTCTTAAAGGTTCACTGAAGTTTAAGAAAAAAATAATATTTTTGAAATCATATAAAATAAAGCATTAGCAGCAAATAGCACAACCCATATAGGAGAAAATCTTACTGTTAGCCAAATCTGTTTGTGTCTTGGGGCCTCATTCAATTGCGATTGGGACAATTGAATAGGCTCTATATTAGCACCTAGCATATGTTTTTTACAGAAGTTTTTAGTTAGTAAAGACCTTGCTTTTGGATGGAAGTTCACTAACTAAAAACTTCTGTAAAAAAAAATATGCTATATGCTTATATAGAGCCCTATTCAATTGGCCAAATTGCAATTGAGAGAGGCCCTTGGAGTTTTCTTGCATGGGAAGCTTGATGTTCAAGGTGTGATGGTGGTGGGTACTATGCAGGAAATACAATTGTACTGTAGAGTACAACTGACTGCTTCTGAGCATCTACTAAGAAAGGCTATGAAATGTTAAATTAACTTATGCGCCAATGCGGCCACTTGTTTCTCCCACAGCTCCCCATTGGTGAATAGAACGATAGAATGTTACACAACCTCACTAGCATTTAATACTCAGAAGACACAATATATCAGCCTCTAGAAATAAAAAGATCTTTAAAAAATGTATTTATTTTTATTGCTTAAATAGCTGATAATGTTATTATCATTACTATTCCTTTATTTGTAATGCGTCAACATATTCTGTAGCGCTATACAGGGTAAGTTCAAGTCAAAACAGTATTAACACAATGGACACGAATAGAGGGCCCTGTTATTGAAATCAAATGCACGAGGTGCTTTGCCTAAAGCACTTGGGGCCTTATTTAAATGCAATTTGGCCAATTGAATAGGGCTCTATATAAGCACATAGCAAAAAAAATTTACCACACATGTATTATAACTAAGATTAATTCATACCAGAAACAATTACGTATATTAAAAAATCATTTAAAAAAATTGCCTACTTCAAGAATTGTCATTGTGTTCTGTGTGTAGATTGTAATCTCTCATTAAATCAGGACCATCTGCTGAAGTAGGACAGAAGAGAGAGATGTAAAGAAGAGCGGTGAAGACATACAGCCGTATTAAATTGCAATTCGGCCAGTTTAATAGGGCTCTATTTAAGCGCATAGCATATTTTTTTACAGAAGTTTTTAGTGAGTGAACTTCTATCCAAAAGCAAGGTCTTCACTAACTAAAAACTTCTGTAAAAGATATGCTATGTGCTTATATAGAGCCCTATTCAATTGGCCAAATAGCATTTGAATGAGGCCCTTTAAAGATAGAACACTAAGGCCCTCATTCAATTGCAATTTTATTCAATTTGCAATTCAATTCAAATTTTGAATAGGGCCCTAAATAAGCACATAACATATTTATTTTAAAGAAGTTTTTAGTTAGTAAGCATCTATCCAAAAGCAAGGTTTTCACTAACTAAAAAATTATTTTAAAATAATATGCTATGTGCTTCCTAAGGGCCCTATTCAATTGGCCAAATCGCAATTGAATGAGGCCCTAACAGCCTTATTAAATTGTGATTTGATTGTGTCAATCAATTAGGTTCGGGGTCCAATATGCGATCAGACTCGCAAACCCGCAAAATAAAAAATGAATGACAATACTGTTCTAGTCCATATGGGTGGCCTGATATGTATTAACTCATTGATACCTGAGATCGATTTAACCCCAAAATGAAACATAAAAATAAAGTTAAATTCATGCCGATTTGCGAGCTTGAGACTATTGTGCAATTAATTCTAATGTCTATCATCGCTTCCTCGTTATTTACAGTGCAGTATTAATTTTATTAATTTGCATTTACAGTGCTACAAATAGGTGTTTAACCCCCTTGCGGGTCCTCTCTAGCGCTCGTAAGATTTTCTTCTTCATTTGCCTTTTACGGGTGTGAAAACATTTGTGGGCTTGGGGAAATTGGGCAATTGAATAGCGATTTGCGAATTTAGCCTTGAGAAAGTAAAAGATCAAAGGCTTCTGGAGGCTGTAAGTTACGAGTTTAACCATTGCCATTTTTCAAGCCCGTAACTCGGAAGCCGTTTGGAGCCCGCAAAAAGACGCCAATTGAATAACAAATTAACTTGCAACCTCTCTTACAGGCTGGATCGCCCGAAAGCTCAATTGAATATGGCGATAAGGACATGGATGAGGTATAGAAGGATGATAGATGTGGTCTGTATATTAAGGCTGAAGGTGATAGGCTTCTTTTAACAGATGCATTTTTAGTGTGGTATTGATGGATTTGAGGCAGGAGGATAGACTAGTTGAGCAAGGCAAGAAGTTCCAAGGAATAGGGGCAGCAGAAGAGATGTCCTGAATGTGGGAGTGAAAGGAGGTGATAAGAGAGGAGGACAGAAGAAGGTCACTAGCAGAGCTAAGAGGCCAGTTGGGGGTGTATTTAGAGACAAGAGCAGATATATAAGACAATGCTCCATTGTTGGGGGCTGTATACATTAGTTATTCTGCAGACAATGGGAAGATACTGCAGACACTAAGCATTGAGTATGGTAGATGAGTCTAGCGGAGGTGTTCATTATGGATTGAAGTGGAGAGGGATGGTGATGGGAATTTACTGAGCATCTCAAGTGATTGGGACGAGGAGAGAAGAGCTGTGATCTCCATTTTTACCCAAAAGTAAATAGTAAATGCAGGGATGCACACCTCAGCCACTAAAAACATTTAGTACATTTCCCCCTATTTTTAGTTTATTACATAGTTCATAAACATGAGGTCCAAAGCTATACAGCTCTTTTAAAGAGTAGCAACAATTCTTGACACTTTATATTAAGACACGCAGAAATAAATAAATAAAAAAGAAAATGTGCTGTAGATTAACAAATTAAAGTGTGATAAGTATCAAAGAACACTCTGGAAAATAATTAGTGGCAGACACTGTTACAATAACATGAAGTTCTGTTAATGGCAATTTTGATGTGAGCTTGGATTATTTTATTGCTAATAAAGAAACGTTTTGAAGTAAAAAGAAAATAATTAAGTACAACATTGTATGAACTTAATGTATCTAGCCTTATTGGAAATTGTGTTTTAATGAGAAAAAATTCAAATGAGTTTGTGTATCTCATGAGTAAACCTGTTTTGTTCTATGACAGCATTGCTTGTTTATATGATACCAGAGTCTTAACTTATCACAATGTGACTAGTCACATAATGTTTTCATCTATTAAAGGGACAGTAAAGTCCCACATTTATAAGAGTATGCTTTATTTAAATATAAGATAATTGTGTTATTATTGCTTTGATTATTATTATATGAAAACTGAATAGGAGGACTAAGCTTTACTTTTTTTCTAGTCTGTCAATGGACTACTGGAGTCTAATTTATAAAATATATTCTACTGAGGAATTACACTTAGAAATTGGCTAATTTTTTTATAATGTAAAAAAATTACAGAAATTGTCCACAATACAAGGCCTACCGTATATATATGTCTTGTTACCGAAGCGCTTAGAGTATAAATAGTCTTGTTAGTCGGGTATCTTTTTTCGGTGGCTTTGGAGTGACAAGATAAGCTGTTCTCTCTCTTTTATTCAGTTTAAAATTCTGTGCATAGGATCATCTCACTACTTGATGCAGCTTTCACATCGCCTCTAGTGGTTTCTATGGGGAGACCAAAAACACGTGATACCTTATCCTACTTGCATCATTACCTAGAAGACGAGAAGATCCACAGTCCAGAATATTGGATCGTTTGTCCTCCAAAGGATTTTCTGGGAGAAAAGCTTCCCGTCACGCAAGATCACCACTTTAATTTGTGAGGTTAGAAAATGTGAGTGTATTTGCATATATTTTATTTCTGGTATTCTATGATACTGTACCTCCACTTTTAATGTGCACTAGATATTGCGCTTCTTCCCCCCTCCCTTCTTTTTACCTAAAAAACAGTGTAACTTTGTAGATTTTCATATAGAATTCTGCTGCTGCGTAATCTACTATTATTGCTTCTGCTGATCAGTTTCATGAGGTTGGAGGACACCACTGATGGATCTAATAAACGGAGGGCCACAGGGAAAATAAATTGAACTTGCAACTTCTCTCTTAATCTCTATACATATATGACAATTGCCCTTGGGCTAGTTAAAAAGCCATCAAATAAAAATCAAATAAAATTTATTTAATACCTCTTTCCCTTCCGCAAAAAAATAATTGTCCCCCTAGAAGCAAGAGGTCTCTAGCCAGTAATGGAGCCAATATGTGTAGGTTTTTTGTAACCTTGTTTTATTTTTTTTCCTGTATTTTTTATTTTATTTTCAATAATTATTTTTTATTTCATGTAACTTTTTTCTGCAATTATTTTAAGGGGTAGTTTGTGGGCTCCCATGGGGGGGACAATATACATCAGGGGTCCATAAGGACCCCTATGATAAAAGATAGGGTGCCATGTGGGTTATAGTATAGTATACCATGGGGTTCTGTAGGGACCCTTTGGTATAAGGGTTGTAACAACTTAGTCTTCTGATGGGATTTGTACTAGTAATTGTACCAACCCTACCACCCAGCAGCACTATTAAATTCCCTGTACATATAAAACTGTAGCTCGTAATGTAGCCAGTAAGACTTACATCTATTAAATTGGCTCCGTAAAGCAAGCCGCTGCCGATCTGCGGATTTGGAGCAAAAAAAAAGCCTACGGGGCGTGCAATGTGAAACTTTAAAGCTGCAAATCCTTTGTTCTCACAAGCCCGTAATCAATATGATTTCAATCATGCTATTAAATTGCAATGATTTCACTTGCCTACAACCCGGTAAGACGCAAATGGAGCCAAGAAGGCTTTGCATCTCATGCCCGTAGCTCACAGCATGTTCTAATTTAATAGCTAGGTAACTCGGCCAAAATATAAGCCAACAGCCATTGCGGGTCTCACGTTGCCCATACTGGCTTTGAATTTAATGTGGCTGCTGGTCTATCATTGTTTTGATATCACCTCACTCCGATGGTCTGATGACATGAGGCCTCATTCAATTGCGATTTGGCCAATTGAATAGGGCTCTAAATAAGCACAAAACATATTTTTTTCAAGAAGTTTTTAGTTAATGAACTTCTATCCAAAAGCAAGGGTTTCACTAACAAAAAACTTCTTTAAAAAAAATATGCTATGTGCTTATATAGAGCCCTATTCAATTGGCCAAATTGCAATTGAATGAGGGCCTCGGAGAGTAACAGTCACACAACTCCTTTTTCTCAATAAAAAAACACACAATTTTTACTGGGTTTTGAGAGTTTAGTTAATATTATCTGTTTCATTGGATGGGAAATTCTAATGTTTGGGAGATTTTAAAGTCCCAAAATAGTATTTTACTTTGGTATAAGGGTTGTAACAACCTAGTCTTCTGCTGGGACTTGAACTAGTAATTGTACCAACCCTACCACCCAGCTTTGAATTTAATGCGGCTGCTGGTCTATTATTGTTTTGATATCACCTCACTCCGATGGTCTGATGAAATGGACACAATGTATATGTGTCTCAAAGAGAGCAAACACTTTTTACTGGGTTTTGAGAGATTTAAGCAATTTATTATTACTTCTGATCAAGTAAACTCTCTCTCTCTGCTTCTACTTTCAAACTGTCATCTTTAACCGGTGAACACTGTAACAAAATGATACAGTCCCAGCCACCACAGGGGCCACTACAAGGTTCATGGAGGGAGCGGGATTGTGACAGGGATTCATTTTAGATGTCATGGGGGTCCATACGGACCCCCGTTGTAATTTAATAAACCAAGGCTAGCTCGTATTGATCATAGATAGGTCATAAACCACTTGTATATTGTTTTATTATTTAACCCCTTCCCTGACCGTAGCTGTGTGTCAGCCTTAAGGGAGTTCTTACAGGAGCCATGGAATGGAGGCCTAAATCTGGAAAGAAAGGAAAATGGAAGCTAGCAGGAAAAAAAAAATGCACCTCAGAGTTAAAACTTTGAAGGCTGTTATATTTATACTTTTATATGTTTATATGTATTTAATTTATATTTTACATAATAAAATACTATTTTGGGACTTTTAAATCTCCCAAACATTACCCATCCAATAAAACCAATAATATTAACTACAGATACAGAAAAACATGTTTAAAGACAAAAATGACAGTGTCAGACAGAATGAGCAATTGTGAGCAACTGCAGTTCTTGAAGGTCAATATAGATTTAACTTTATTCCTGCTTGATCACAGTAAGGTCAATTAAAATGCCTGAGCAACTTGAAGTCTAGCCTACACTAGCACATATATATTTATCTTTACATTGTGGCTTGTTACCAACTCTTGGTGTCATTAAAAGTACATATAATGTTATAAAAATGTATATAGTTGTTCATATGTCTTGAAAGATCATAGAGATTTGATTTTATTCATGTCTATCCTTACAATTAAATTAATTTTCAGACGTTTTTATATCAAGTATTTGAAAATAATAAATTAGAAATTTCCTATCCTCATTCATACTTCACTTTTAACAGTAATCCTGCAATTCAACTTTTTAGCATTCTGGCAGCAGAAGCTTTCTATCAATTTATGAATTTTATATCTTAACAAAATAGAATGTGAGGATTTTACTGCCAGTCAAAAAGAGTATCTTATATTGTGAGTAAAAAGAAAAATGGATAAAAAATATCAGTTATCCACAGTGGATATCAAATAAAAAACATTGTTTCATGAATTATGGAAAAAAAGCATGCAAAATTATGAAGAAAAAAAAACGTTTACATTTATAATTTAGATATATAGTATAATTATATAACCTATAAAGAATAATTGAAAAACATCCTTGGATTAATTTAAAATATTATTATTTTAATTTTATTTTTAAAACAAAATTGCAAACCAACATATTTAATTGAGGTAAATATATATTATACCATCAATATATAAATATGTAAAATATAGGAATAAATTGAATTAATAAGAATATCTCCATTTAATTTTATGGAGCTTCATTGGGAAGAAGGCTTAAGTATAACCTATTTCTTAACCTATTTAATAATTTGGATTACTTCTTTGTCAGGGTGAAGGGACTTGGGTAGCTCAATAAAGCTATGAGCTATACCATGTAGGGTTACCCAAAGTGGACAGGTCATAGCAGAGAGGTCAGACAAATCATGGTCCACTGGGGAAGGAACCGACCGCCCACTCCATTTTTTTTGCCAAGAAAACCATATGGATAAGCATAACCAGAAACACAGGCAGGGCTGCCTGGCGTGCTGTGCCCATATGGTCACTGAGAGTCAGACACGACTGAAGGACTGAACAACCACAATTTGATAAACAGGCCCCATAAAAAAAACATATGAAATATGGATTTTATTTTACTCTAACACTCACAACCTCTGTTCACTGCAATTTACTATTTTGTGCAAAATATACCCAATCTGTTAATTACAATATAAAAGAATCTGCAATTACATATGTGATCCATTGTACTGTACATGAAGATTCAGAGAGACTAAGTTAATTTTTTGATTTTTATCTATTCTAAGGGATGGTTCAAGGTGATTACTAGTTCAACGTGATTAGCATTTAGAAAATCTTGTACAGAAAATGAGGGTATTATTTATCAAGATCTGCAAAAACTCACGTAAAAGTGGCTTTGGGAAGCAATGATCCAAAAGTTAATGAAGCGAGTTGCAAAGCAGTTCATATAAATGCCAACTAGCTATTTCACTAGCATTATATCATCACCTTTTGTCTGCCATAAAATGCATCAGTCTTAGCACTGTAGCATTCAGGGGGAGGCATGTTGAAATTAATAGACAGAATTCAAGGTTTAATCAACCTCTTGACCATAAGCTATAGTGATAGGCAGAATTGCGATGTCTTTGATAGTCAGATCTATTCATGTAAAACCTCAAGGACTTAATAAAAAAGAATGGCGCAATTAAACCATTTTTACAAATATGAATTACCCCCACTGCTAGTGGCAGCACTGTGCCAAGCAAAAGTACTACAGCTTGCAGGTATAAGATTCATTTGCATAGCAAGGTTTCCCCCTTCATTACTTGGGTGAGTGCCCTCGAAACAAAAACAGGATCTTAAGTAGCTAATAATTAACATAATTCCTTTACAAAATCAGTTGTTCAGTGGTGAAACACACTTTTTGGCTGTGAAATATACCATATCTACTATACAAAAGATACAAAAGAAACAAGAAAAAGCTTTTCTCTTTTTTCTCAAATATGCTATCTTAATTGATAATCCAAGATGATTGTTAGCATTTTTGATTCTTCATGAAAGACTGCATTGTACCTGAATGAATAAGTGTAAACAATAGTATTAGAATTTTATTTATCAAGACAAAAGAAAAAAAATTGAAGTTAAACGCACACATTATTTTTTGCTTTTTTATATTTATTCACATTTTGCTGTTCCTGAAGATCTGATTGACTTTTTGGATAGTGGTCTATTTGTATAGCTATGGCCATCTATGAGAAGTAGGTGATGTCACCAGGAGAAGTCAAGAACATTTGGCAGTGTATAATGTGATTGTTAATACTGCAGAATGTTGTAAATATACCTGAATAGTTGGGCTTTTCAAGCAAACTTTACCCTGCTTATTCATCATTTTCTTCATTGGTGTGGTATCTCACACTGACAATCATCTCCATTGACTTGAATGGAAAGGGAATGAGGATGTGTTTTCTTAACCCAATAACATAATGAAGGATTGTACCGTATTGGCCCAAATATAAGCCGCACTTGCATATAAGCTGCACCCGTAAAAAAAAAAAAAAAAAAAAGACAATACGTGGATATAAATGGATTTGCAGGTTACAGGCTGAAAATCGTAAAATCTTACACTAAATCGTAAATTTCTATTCAATTGCTGCAATTTTGCAGGCACTCACACCCGTAAACCACAAATGTAGAAGCAAATCCTACCCGCAAGTGGGTTAAACACCTGCTCATAGCTCTGTAACTGTAAATGAAAAGTTAATACCGCACTGTGAAATACAGGGAAAGTGATGATTGACTAGAATTAATTGCATACAGTTCCAAGCGTGCAAACCAGCAAGGTCGCAAATATAAGCCGCACTCTTAATTTCCAAGCTCGTAAATCGGAAAAAAGGTGCGGCTTATATTCGGACCAATATGGTACTTATCATATAGCTGATCACTATACATGGTAGGTGACTGCACAGAACTGGTTGTGGTTATAGAAATGTAATAAAGCAAATGAGGAAGTTAGAGGAGTATTTGGAGCCCAGAGCAGGGATATATGAGTGTATGAGCAGTGTTTTTTTTATTTTATTTGGCTATAGCACAAAAGGAAGAATGTAATAGCAAATAAATTACTCTGAGAACAGAAATCTTGATGAGTTGAAATGGCAACAGTCTGGATGCCAATAAGAAATTGGTTGCATTTATTAAGGAGAATAATTAAATAAAACAGTGAATACATTGAAGCTGGTGATATGTTTTGTGCAAGTAAAGTGTGGTATATAGTAATGCAGAACTGAAAGATTTAGTGAGTGTTTCATGTGTGAATTAAAGGAGGAAAAAAACATTATGCGCAATTCCACAATTCATATCGTGGTGAAAACATTTGAGATGTGCAATAATTCATAACAGAATGCCATGCAAGATCATACTAATTACTGTGCATGTTAATATGAAACTTTTACAGCTTTATGCACTTAAAGTTCTAATGATTTAAACTAAATGTTACCAGATACACTCCTAGCATTCATGACATGCTGTTTTGCCCATAATTTCCCTATATACTTGGTATTCAACATGTATATGTACTTGTAAACTAACAAAATGTGCATTCAATCTCACTTACTCCTGATTATGTTTAGTACTTCTTGTTCAATTTAACAATTCATGGTCTAAGTTTTCTTTGTTGAAATAAGCTACAATGCAATACCTATTTTTATTTAGAAATACACCCACATGGGTAGGTTTTGTGATCCACTGATCCAGTAAGAGAGAGCTCCTATTCGGATGGCATAGAATGTTGGATTCAATTGTATCCCACCTTTCACTTGATCAACATGTGGACCACAGAAATTGTGATGTACTTCAAACAGCTGATCACGGGAATAATGTGTTCAAGAGTAAATTATTGGAGGGAATTCCAGGAGTAAATGTAGTTTTATTTAGACAATCAAATCATTACTGAAAGAAAAAGGGATTAAACATATCATGCAATGCCATTAACTTTCACATCAATTGTAACTGGCTAGGGTTTTAAAATAGCTAATTTGCTGCTATAAAGGAGAAATAAATAATATAACAGATTTTAAATCATATCCTCGGCAGTATTTAATAGCAAATTGAGAACTGTCCATGGCACCTACCATGAACCCCTATGACTTTTAATTTCTGTAACTTTTGTTATTCTCTTGTAATTATTTTATTTATTTTATTTAAATGTAGCTATTTTTTATTTTCTTGTAAATTAGTTAGTCTGATTGTATTTTTTTAAGTTTTATTGTGTACTGGTTTACTATAATAATGAAATGTTTATTGTAGGGTTTATTTATTTACTTAAGGTGTGTTGGGATCCATGAGAAATCCCCTGGCATAGGAGTTAATATAGATTACTGTTAGGGCCCCATGTGGTAAGGGTTAAGTTTTAGGTGTCATGGAGGCCCTCCGTGGGCCAGGATTAATTGTTAGGTGCCATGGGGGTCACAATGGTTAAATAGATCAGTGGGAATCGGGGGTTAGAAGGGAAGGGATTTCTGGGGGTTCCCTTCTGCATGTAGAAGAAGGGAATACCTGGGGTTCCATGGGCTCTTAGGCAGTAGGGGTACTTGGGGGGATCCATGAGATCCCCCAAGAATGTTTAATGTTAACACCTTACTTGTGCTGTATATAGAGATCAAGCCTTATATCTGACTTAATTGAGGTGTTAGACTGATTATAGCATCAGATCTGCTAGGATAATTTGCAGAGGCATTTTTATGCCTCTACGGGTGGTCATCAGTATGAGAAAGGTTGGAGAGGTTCAGACTAAGGGCGATATTCAATTGGAAGCCCGCATCTCAATCGCAGACAGCCAAATGTCTGCTAGTGAGTTACGGGATCCCGTTGGTTTCCAATTACGATGCTATTCAATTGCTCAAGGCCCGAAGCCAAAACAGGAAACCATGCACTGGTTTGAAGCAGTTCAGGGCGAGAACATGATCAATTAAGCAAGCCTGTAGCCTCCCACTTCGAACCAGCCAATAGAAAATGAGACTGTTATTATTACGGCAGAAAAACATGGAGGTTACATGTCATTCAATTAGGTTCGTGGGTCCAATATGCGATCAGACTCGCAAACCCGCAAAATAAAGAATTATGAAAAGGAATGCCAATACTGTTCTAGTCCATATGGGTGGCCTGATATGTATTAACTCATTGATACCTAAGATCAATTTAACCCCGAAATGAAACATAAAAAATAAATCTGATTTATTGCTGATTTGCGGACTTGAGGATATTGTGCTATTAATTCTAATGTCTATCATCGCTTTCCCCGTTATTTACAGTGCAGTATTGATTTTTTATTTGCATTTACAGTGCTATGAATAGGTGTTTAACCCCCTTGCAGGTCCTCTCTAGCATTTTCTCCTACATTTGCCGTTTACGGGTGTGAAAACATTTGCGGGGTTTGGGAAATTGAACAATAGAATAGCGATTCGCGATTTTAGTGAAAGTGACAGATCAAAGGCTTCTGGAGGCTGTAAGTTACGAGTTTAACCGTCAACATTTTTTCAAACCCGTAACTCGGAAGTCATTCCGAGACCGCAAAAAGATGCCAATTGAATAGCAAAATAGCTTGCGAGCTCACTTACGAGCTTCCGGATCTCAATTGAATGTGCCTCTAAGTTTGAAGCACCGGTACATCCGATTAGGATTTTGTAAAGGTAAATTTAAATATGACACCTTTTCTAACAATTGGAATAGACAGCTTCACAAGTTACTTATAAACTTGCACCATAAATGCATGAGTGTCAGATTGATATGGGGCCCTAGGTGTGTTATAATTTTTAAAAAGGTAATTGAAATACCCTCCATTGTATATCCAGGAAGGAAAGGAAAGGCCACTCTGAGTACACAAACACATCTCAAGCAAGGCAGGAGATCTATGTTTCCCACAGAACATCTCAGTAAACTAAATGCCACAAAGGATTTTGGGGACTGACATGCAAATGAACCTCAAAACATACAACCTTTTTGCTTCTAGGCACACTTAACATTGAATCCGTTTAGGACTTTGTGTCCTGCTCTCAGGCAAGCTTAAATGGATATGTTCCCTGTTTTTAATATTAAAATAAACTACTTACGTTTGTTTGCATATGTAAAGATGATTTTATTAACAAATTCTTAAAGGCTCTTTTTTTACTCACTAAAACCTCTCAAATCGTCCCAAGAAAGGTTTGTCCCTGCAACTCGTGCACACAGTGTTTCTATTGATACTATATGTACTAGCCACTTATGGACTGGCTGTTAACTGTATGTTTTGAAATGCTGCTGGGAGACAATCTGTGATTGGCTAGTACATCTAATACTATAGAGATACAGTGCATAAGTTACAGGGGGCAGACCTTCGTTGCTGCAATTTGGAAAGTTTTAGCACTTGCTGATAACATCTTTAGATATGCAAGCAGTCATCCCCTCTAAGCGTCTATTGTCACACAGCACTCAATGCCTCTCAGCACCCATGTCACATAGCACCCATCCCTATCACAAAATCCATCCCTGCTGTACTTTGCTGTCACTTTTCAGCCCTTGCCCTCTTACCTACTTTCCTAAAACTCATCCCCAGCATGCTAAACTGCTATACACTGCCACCTCTTGAAGCATTAATAGAAAGGCTCTTTTTTTTATGTGTTAACTGTAAATATTGGACACACATTAAAATCTGCTAAGCAATGAAAATTATTTTACTAGGGATAGCTTATACATTTACCCCTATTACAATCCAGGCAGCTCACATACCCATTTAATTGCTGGGATTGTGGTATCCATGTGTGTAGCGTACATGTGTGGGTATGTGTGGGTATTATGGTGTATAAAATATTCAACTTGCAAGGTGCTGGTATCCATCAAGTCCACCAGTCCTCGAAGTCAGATGACTGTAGCTGGCGTAATCCAATCCGTCATGATTTTCTCTAACTCATTATAGGTGATGCTGACTAGAGGGCTACCACATGTAGCTCTTGCTGCTCTGGTTTCCTCTGCTATCTTCTTTTTCACCATTGCCCGACTATCGTCATATTTGTGCTTGACAGATCTCACATCCCTGATAGCAAAATCTAAGGCTGATACTGCTGCTGCCATTTGACTCCAACCCTGGGGCCTTTGGCCTGGACTAACCCCTCTCAACTAACTTGACATTTGCCATTTTGTATTGGTTCCTACGGCTGTGTCTCAGCCGGGTAATCAGTAATTTGCATTGCATGGAGTAACTTTGTGAGCGTCCCATAATTCTACATTCGCATGTTACTGACAAGACATGGATTTATATATTTCAAGTGAAATACGTAATTTTACAAGTGAACTCAATTGATTACGTAGTTTCTTAACTTCTGTACTTTGATCTAAATGAGGCCCTAAATACTTCCATCCTCTATTATATTCTACGTCTTCAGATCATAATAAATCCGTTTGTGGGAATACAACCCAAATTATTTAGAGTTGATAATTTATATTTCAGGCAAAAGTCCCAAAACAGAACTCTATTAGAGCAATATTTGTTGGTTTGGGAAATCTTCAGATGATGAAGCACTTGGTAGTATTTAATACTCTGAGTTGTGTATTGCTACATGTTTTTGATGCACAAATCATATATATAGTATTTAATATAATGTAAAACGAGATACTTACCTTTTTGTGATAATACATGCTGGTTGGACTTTGCTATTTAGCCGTACTATTGGTTTAAACAGCATACTCTGTATTGTTAGCTTAAAAAAACACTTTACTCTATACAGTTACAATTTCTTATTTGAGCACTACTAAGCCACGGTGTGTTTAACTCTAACATTAGCAGACACTACACTCATGTCTGCTGTGGGAATTTCATAGTAATCGGATACTTACCTCCTTTGTATTTATATCTAACTAGCGAATTGCCCGTCAAAAAATGACGGCAATGAAATTGTAAGTGAGCTAATGGTGTTTGGTGTATATAATAATAAAATAAATAATAGAATAATAAAGTAATATACTTTACCTATTTTGAAGAAATATATGCAGGAAGCATTCTGTTGAAGAGCTGTTTTGATTTTGTTGCAGCATTAGTGGTGTGGAGCTGGTGTGTAAGCGTGATGAATGTGTGGAGTGTAATAGTGTGCGTGCGCGAGACCAAACCGTTAGCGTAGCTGTGTACTTCCGCATTGTATAAGTTATTGTTCTAAAATGGCGGCTAATGTGTGGTATGCGACTGTAGCTGATTTAGCGTCTTTCGTTTTCGATGTCGTCCGACTTTCTCGGGATATCCGTAGCTGTTTGGTGGTGTTTTGCGTGTTTCTGGTGGTGTTTTGCGTGTTTAGGGTCGTTTAGCCTCGTTTTCGTTTTGTTTGGCGGACATTTTTTCTCTCGCTTAGGTGATTTTCGGGTCTCTAAACTCCGAAATTTGTACTTCAATCGAGGTGTAAATTCACTTGCAGAGGTCCTGGGTGCCCCCCCTTGCTGTGGGTAAGCTTTTTATGTGTTTGTTGTTTGTATTCATTGTGTTTGTAATGTCTTTGGGGTCGCGGCCTTGTTTTTTAATATCGTAGGTGTTTTTCGGCAAATACGTAGGTGTTTGGTGGTGTTTTGCGTCTTTAGACTGCTGTAGCCTCGTTTTCATTTTTTCGCCGGCCATTTTTACTCTCGCTTAGAGAATTTTTCTGTGTCTAAACTCTTTTATTTTGGGTTAAATTGAGGTGTTACTTTAGTTTTCGAGGTCCTGGATGCCCCCTCTTCCTGTAAGTAAGCTTTTTATGTATTTGTTGTGTGTATTTGTTGTATTTTTCATGTTTTGATATTTGCGAGGTCGTAATTGGTCGTAACGTCTCTTGTATTTTCTTTGCGTAACGACGCAGTTGCTGGCAAGGAGAGCCTTCGGCAAGAAGCGATTCGCTGGCAAGGAGCGCTTCGCAAGGGCCACAGGCTCACTGCGCGAGCCCGCAAACGTTAGCAACAACTCGCATGCTCACAACTATATATGTGATGATGACAATGCCATCTAACCTGATTTTGGAGTCATGATAGAAGTGCTTTGAATAGCAACCATTTATTTAAACTGTGCATTTGTAACAGATCTCACATCCCTGATAGCAAAATCTAGGGCTGATACTGCTGCTGACGCTAATTTAAACTACATGTACTTATGAAGTCCCCTTCTGGATCGCTACCTGTCGTGGTAAAGGAACTTATGTACTTCAATGAAATTGTGGAACTGGCAAAACACTCCAGTATCTTTGCCATAAAAACCTTATGGCTGAGCACAACCAGCCACAAGATGTGCTTGTCATGCTTTGGTCCATAGGGTCACAGAGAGTTGGACACGGCTGAATGACGGAACAACAATAACAATGTATGAAGTGCAGCCACCTTGAAGCATATGTTTATGTTTATGTTCAATATGGACTATCAGGGGTTCAATACTGATTTTCTTATGGGTAGAATTCAGATCAATCAAAGTCATATGATTATATTATCATTACCCTTATAAGGTGCATCTATAAAAATATTTTTGGGTTTTTCTTTTCACATTTTCAATCTTTGATACAGTTTCACAAGAAATTGTTATTAATAACACACAGGTTTTTATTTTATTTTAATATTTACGTTTTTCTCCTAATTTTACATGTCTGTACCAACCATTAAAACGGATAAATATATATAACCCTTACTCTAACATATGCTCTGTATATCTTTTTATATTCACTTTTAATATATATATATATATATATATATATATATATATATATATATATATATATATATATATATATAAATATATATATATATATGAGATTTTTCATAGATAATACTTCATGGTCAGCTCATATTTCTTATCTATTAGTTACTTTCAAGATTACAATAGAGGGTTTTTCAGATTCACCTGGGACTTTCATTGCAGCAGAGAATAGTAGTGATCTAATATATTTTATTCATAGAAATGTATTAGAACCATCATTATTACCTTTTTATAGTGGTATAATAAAAGCTAGGGTTTTAAGTATATATGTGTTTTTTCTTTTGACAAGTGGAGGTCATTACCTATTAGCTTGGAAAGCCCATACAGTACTTATTAAGCGCACCTTTCCATTCTGTAAAGTACCTATATGGTCTTCAGTGTATATCTAGTGGAGATTTCATTAATTAGACATTTGGATTTTTTATCCAGTGTCAGATTGTTAATAAGGAGGTATCGGGTGAATTTTATGTCATTTATCATTTATATGTTCCAGTATGTTAGTATGACTGATGGTATTGAAGAAAACAGTTTGTAGTTTGATCAAAGGACAGAAGAAAACTTCAGAGCTAGTTAACATTTTATCCAGAGGCAATATTGGCTAAAGAGGATGTGGATTCATGACTTTCACCTGTACATCTGTCTTGCTTTCCCCCCCTTCAATTTCAAGGGGGTTATTATGTAAATTTATACCTCCCAAAACAGTGCTAAATATCTTGCTTCTTATTTGAGCACCTTAGCAGTTTTCTTGATTGGCTTTACAGTTTGAGTCAGGTTATATTGCTCAGCATTACATTGATGAGTTCTTCTTTTTGGCCTGGCAGGTACTGTTTGTTGTAATTTGCTTTTTTTTTTTGCTTTTGCTGATCAATTTTGCATGACGTTGGCTGAAGATAAGACAAAATAAATAACATATAATATTAGGTAATGAGATTAATTCTACTATGAGCACTTTGTCTGATTTCAAGTATACTGAAAACTCTACAGCCGATTGTGCATGTTTATATACTGTACCAGTGACTCCAGTATTAATCCCTTGGCTGTCTTAAAGACTCATGTGCTTGTCAAAAGAGAATTGACTTAATAGGTTCCCTTTAGTGTTACATCAAGAAGGTTCAATAAAAGATAGTCATTAATTTTTAGCAGTCCCCTTACTCTTCATTCCACTGTTAAATTCCTCATAGATAAATGTATGTGACATTTGGTGAATGGCACACAATTATAGCAATTTATTTTGGCAGTTCCTTACAAACAAGTTTATATAGATAAGAAATTGACATGTGTCCTCCTTATTATACAGATGTGTAATAAAAATGTGTATAAGAAGTTATGTACTCTATGTGAACATTATAATTGACTGAAGAATGGTTAACATTATATTTGCTAAGAAACCCTAATTTTAAACGTAATAATAAAAATAAAAGTCAAGCTTTAATTTAAATATTACAAGAAAAAGCTGATTCCTAAAAATACATTTTTATTATACTGTTAAAAATAGCATTCTAGATATGACATATTAGTGGAAATAATAGCATTATTATAACAAATTATTTATAAAGTGCCTATTATTGCGATGATAAAGTAATTATTTTCTAAAGTAAAATTAGTACAGTTGAAACAATGAGGTAGATGCATTAAGCATCGGTCTGCCTGGCCACAATTTATCTGATGTGTTTTTTTCTCATGTTTTATATTTTAAAGAAGGAAGATTCAATATACAGTAGGTGTATATTTTTGCAGTAACCGGCAATATGATAAACATGTCAATTGTCATCTTAATGTAGGGAAAAAAGAACTAGTTTGTAATAGGCAACGTCTTTTTATGGGATTACCAAAAAAAATCGTATGTGGGATAGAGCTTTTGACATCCCAAGTATTGATACTGTGAGGTGGCGTATGTTCTTTGGCTTTGCTTTGTTGGGAAATATTAGGTGGAATATGTATGAAAGAATTTTGACAGTTTATTAGTGATATTATTTTTAAATGTCTGTGTTGATCCATAACATATAACTGTTTATTATTCTCTCCCTTTCGTATGAGTTTCAACTTTTAAAGGTCAGGCCATTTTATTTGCCTTTTCAGCAATTTTCCATGCTACTTGACTTTGCTTTAACTCTGCATATATGCAACCTTATTAAATTGCGATTCAGCCAATTGAATAGGGCTCTATATAAGCACAGAGCATATTTTTTTTACAGAAGTTTTTAGTTTGTGAAGACTTTTCTTTTGGATAGGAGTTCACTAACTAAAAACTTCTGTAAAATATGCTCTGTGCTTATATAGAGCCCTATTCAATTGGCCGAACCAAAATTTAATAAGGCTGATGATATTTACTCTTACATTATTTTACCAAACACTTTTCTCAGTTAGTAAGAGGAATTGAAAACAAGACATTACATTAATTAGTAGTCATGTGGAAATTGATTCCCCTACAAAAATGTTAGCCATGCTTTGGATTAATGTGTAAAACACAATCCTTTTATTATTTTTTATAAAAAATGCGTTTTATATATGTTAATACTCTTCAACATTGTATTCTTCTTCTTCTCCAAGGTGGTTGCAATTGTACCTCCACTTTAAAAATGTAATACTTGAATCATAATTGCAATGTTTTTATGTTTTAGAATTTTTATGGATGAAGTATATAAATCACCTATATACAACCACTGCCGGGAATGATTTTGTAAAACTTCTTGAAATCTAAACTTTCTGTTTTACTTTTACAAGGTCAAATCTCTACTTTACATTCACACATATGATAAATGTGTCTAGACTATGCAAACTTTATTTCAAAGCAATATAAAACCTAATAAGATACAAATGATACATAGCTAATTGTAGGGGTCAGTTTAAACATTACTTTTGGTTTGGACCAGTAGATTACATTGAATGTTAGTAATATGTATATTTCAGCTAATATAATAATATTTTCAAATACCTCATTGCTGAAGAGAAACACTAGGTAAAAATAAGTTTGGAGAACAGGTTAGATGTAAGTAGTATTTACTTTTCTGGAGAGCTATGGTTGCATTGAATTATGAAAGGTATATCACCTTCCACCCTAACACACTTATCATCTCTCTCTCCCTCTTTTACCACTCAATATCCCTTAGATTGTAAGTCTGCAAGTTTATATCCTAATACTTTGGGAATTCACCATGGACATTGGATTCCTAACTCAAAGACAGGTCCCTCCTTCCTTTGCTATATGTTAATTTGTATATATCTTTGTCTGAACTTAATTTATGTACAGCGCTACGGAATATGTCGGCGCTTTATAAATAAACTATAATAATAATATGCTTCTCAGACAGTAAAAGGAAGCGGGTAGTGTCAATTTCAGTCTTATCCTATCAACTAATAAGAGTTCTGCCTGTTCTCTCCTCCCACATTCCTCTCTCCACTGATAACTCCAAACACACACATAATCATCATCCAGCTCTCATGATGTGATGTAAGAAACACACAATGGATTCCTGTACTCATTTTCAGAGCCCTCAAAAATTCCATCAAAAAAATGTTTTATGTCCATGGCTTACACAACTGCTAATATCGTTAGCTATGTACATACTTAACAAACATGTGTCTTTTTTTATTGAACTGCAGTGCTCTTTTTTACCAATGTTTTCAATAATATGCTGTTTTAGTAAATATAACACATTTTATACTGATTTTGAATTTCTAGTAAACATTGTTATAGCAAATCTCTTCAGGAAAATTATACTTGGTTTCTGGTACAATAAAATAAACTCTCTAAACCAGCGTCTCTCAACCCTTCCAGTGCCGCGACCACCCGACAAAACCTCCCAAGCTGTGGCGACCCCCAAACAGCAAAACTACAGACCAGAATAGACAGAAAAACATATCCCCAATGGCTCCAGGCGACCCCCGGCAAATCGTCATTCGACAAACATATTAAATATATTAAATATATTTTTCTCCATATCAACATATATATATATATATATATATATATATATATATATATATATATATATATATATATATATGTGTGTGTGTGTGTGTGTGTGTGTGAAAAATATAGAATAATAATGATAGAATTCATTATTTTTTAGCATTACTAAAAACATATTTGATCAGTATTATATAATAAAGTGCAATTCTTTTAATTTAAATACTAAATGAAAGGGCACAGCAAAATTCACGATGACAAACACTATTAATCTGAATCTACTCATTAATTAAATGGAATTGCTTAGTAGATTTTCAGACTGCCAACATTATAACTCAGTGTGATCAAGTAGCTATGAGCCACCAATGATGGCTTTAATGGTAAGTGACATTTTAAGAAATGTGCTAATGGATTTTAAAATACTTTCTTTCAGAAAATCGTTAAACTATCAATTAGCAAGAATAAAGGATAAAGTAATAAAAGAAAACTCCAATACTATCCTCACCAATCTAGTCATTGTTTATTTAGAAAATGCAGATTACATTCAGATCTTTAAATGTCTTGCTGAGAATGCTGTGAAACTCTTTGCTGATAATGAAATAGATTTATTTGTTGTTTATTTGAATTCAGTAAATTTAAATATTCTAAATGTGGATGTAGCATATTACACATAGTCACAAAAACTGTAAATGCATGTTTACCAATAATGTGTGGCTTTCCAGAGTAAAAAAGCATGAGTAATTGCATTGTTTCCTCGCCATATTTCTCTCCCCCATCGTTAGGTTATTATAACCACTGTAAGGAAGTTATGGATACAAAGTGCACTATGTGACTTGCACCAACTGTTCTTTTTAATGATGTCTTCAGTTTTGTTTTGTTTTTTCTTACTCAAAAATTGTCTTGAGAGCATTGACTACTTTAGAAATACACAGCCTTATTAAATTGCGATTCAGCCAATTGAATAGGGCTCTATATAAGCACAGAGCATATTTTTTTACAGAAGTTTTTAGTTAGTGAACTTCTATCCAAAAGCAAGGTCTTCACTAACTAAAAACTTCTGTAAAAAAATATGCTATGTGCTTATATAGAGCCCTATTCAATTGACCAAATCACATTTGAATGAGGCCCATTGTCAGCAGGGTTTATCTTTGTGGACTAATGAGATTTATGTTAAAACACTGACATTTTAGCTGAAACCTTTCTACTGTATAAGTGAAAGCTTCCTCTGCATTGAAGGTCTCCTCTTACCTCTCAGGAAAAAACAATATAGTGGTTTTCCAGTGCAGCATAAGGGCCTCATTCTATTATCGGCCGTAAATCGGCCGTAAGGCTGCGATTCCTTGCGGGGGTTCAGTTAACTCGCGATTCTATTATACGGCCCCGCAAGGATCTCCTTTTACGGCCGGCCGCATATCTTGGAACCGGCCGTAATCTCAGAAATATAAAAACTCAAAAATAAATTCAAGCCTGCACTGTACAGCTCTGTAAATGCTAGGGATCATATTGGGGGACATGAGGATTAAAAGTAACCCCCTCTCAAGCTTGCACATCAGCCCAAACCCGAGTTCAAATTAACTGTTTATTTTCCGGCTGCGGCGTGGGTGTGTCTGAGGTGCTCCAAGCACTCTGGACTTTTTACATGGATATTTTACGGATATTAAAAATAAAATATTTTACGGATTTGAGTACAGGATAATTATGTGCTATTTTTTCTAACACCTAAAATCCCTTTATAGTCTTCTCAAAGTGCAGGATGGCTTTATTTGAGCTATTTTATGTGCTTAATTGGTGCTAGCGGGACCTCTTTCCTGCAAGTAAGCTGCGGCTCGCTTTTAGCCTTGCAGAGAGGGTTCCCGGAGCAATTGAATTGCAAATCTCTTGCGGCCGTTTTAGATCAAAGGCTTTCCTCCGGCGCGAGCGGCCGCAAGAGATAGCAAGGCACCGGCCGCAAGCCTGCCGGAGCCTCCGGCCGTAAGGGAATAGAATAGCAGAATAGCTTGCGGCCGGTCCTTGCGGCCCCGCAACGGCTGCGGCCGCTAATAGAATGAGACCCTGGGGGCCTCATTCTATTATCAGCCGTAAATCGGCCGTAAGGCTGCGATTCCTTGCGGGGGTTCAGTTAACTCGCGATTCTATTATACGGCCCCGCAAGGATCTCCTTTTACGGCCGGCCGCATATCTTGGAACCGGCCGTAATCTCAGAAATATAAAAACTCAAAAATAAATTCAAGCCTGCACTGTACAGCTCTGTAAATGCTAGGGATCATATTGGGGGACATGAGGATTAAAAGGAACCCCCTCTCAAGCTTGCACATCTGCCCAAACCCGAGTTCAAATTAACTGTTTATTTTCCGGCTGCGGCGTGGGTGTGTCTGAGGTGCTCCAAGCACTCTGGACTTTTTACATGGATATTTTACGGATATTAATAATAAAATATTTTACGGATTTGAGTACAGGATAATTATGTGCTATTTTTTCTAACACCTAAAATCCCTTTATAGTCTTCTCAAAGTGCAGGATGGCTTTATTTGAGCTATTTTATGTGCTTAATTGGTGCTAGCGGGACCTCTTTCCTGCAAGTAAGCTGCGGCTCGCTTTTAGCCTTGCAGAGAGGTTTCCCGGAGCAATTGAATTGCAAATCTCTTGCGGCCGTTTTAGATCAAAGGCTTTCCCCCGGGCGAGCGGCCGCAAGAGATAGCAAGGCACCGGCCACAAGCCTGCCGGAATCCCCGGCCGTAAGGGAATAGAATAGCAGAATAGCTTGGGGCCGGTCCTTGCGGCCCCGCAACGGCTGCGGCCGCTAATAGAATGAGGCCCTAAGTGTTTAATAGATAATAAATTATAATTAAAGGCTGTATAATATTTATTATGATTATTATTATTGTAATAATGGAGCATATTTTAAACATAAGATTGCAATGGCCCCTAAACATTTACAGTATGTGCCAAATAATACAATTATCTTAAAAGCATTAAAAAAATAAATAGTCACTATTTTAATTAATAAAATCAAAAACGCCATTGTGTTTTTTTCATGCATATTTAAAAGTTAAAATAGAATTCACGTCATAATTAGGTTCATATATTTTAGACTCACACAGCCAATGTCACTTTGGCTCATTTAATAGTTATAATCTGCCAGTGACGCAACTAAGTATGTTTTTGTGCCACATCATGCTTTATTTAGATCATCATTCCCATAGATGCTAATGATGCTCTGTGGAGCATAACAACAATTGCAGAATGTTACATTTACTGTAATTTTGGCTGCAACAGTACCAATTTCTGGTTCTGTATCCATGAGACAAAATGGCAATCTATTCCTTGTTGACAATTTTATCTTTTTGTTAAAAATAGAAAGCAAATCATTGCTATATAACGTGCAGCCAAATAGCGGAGTGTGCTTTAAAGGGACTTGGAAATATATTTTTCCTTTGTTGCATCAGAAAGAAGGTATTTTATTTTATTTTTTAAAATTAAGGTCTCAAAGCACAAAAACTTAATCAGAAGTTTCATTGCTCTTGGAGACTTGCCCTCTTCCAGACAATGAGATGTAAAGACTAACGTATGCTCGGTGCATTTTCTGTTAGCTTCAATAAAAACAGGGAGAGTGAGAGAAAGGCACAACCTCTGGTGCAGGTAATTTGAATCACCAATATACGTTTAATCAGGTTTTACTTTATATTTTTTAGTGGAAAAAAAAACCTTTTTAACATTTAAAACACACTCTTTAAAAAAAATGCTGGCAAAAAAAAAACAGTTGTCTTTCATGTCCCTTAAAGAATACCTCACTTGGGTTAAATTAGGAAACATAAGCCTAGGACTGCTTACAATATTCAGCAGAATCTATCAAACATCCTTGCAAACGTCCCCTGTTTTACACAAAACAGATAACACATTACGTCACTTCCTAATTTAGGGCCCTATGCTAATCGCTGAAAAAGCACTAATGCCCGAACTGAAGAGTAAATTATTCCTAGCTATCTTAATCCCCCATACCTAAAACATTGTGAGAGAACTCCTACAGGTCACTGCTCCAAATAAACTTCACGACACAGGCGAAAAGCAAAGCATAAATCTCCATTGAGTTTTGCACTGCCAATAAATTACAAGCTTGCTAATCAGGGCACTGCCGTAAATGCAAACAGCAGAAGAAACAAACACTACTTGCAAATGATTTTCAGACCCTTGCTGAGTCACCTAGAAGCTTTTTCAGTGATAGTATAGGACAAAAAGATCTACAAAATGATGAGATTTCAATGTTATTTGGCACTTAACAATCCCAAATTAATATATGTGTAAATAAAAAAAATGATATGTTAAAATTAAGCCTGTCTATATTTGTAAGTTATATCTTATGCCATTTTATTAATTTTTCTACATTTTATCACTGAGGAAGTCCTAGCTCAGGCGAAACACATTTGATATTGCTCTATATGTGTTTCTTTGACGTTTAATATTAATATTATTTTATAGTGTTATTTATTCTTGATTGGAGAATGTGTTGTATGCCTAGTAAATAAATAGTTCACAATCCTTATAGCTGTAGATTGTGTCTCTCCTTGCACGTCTTTCCATACATGGTGTAGTGCCCACTGTACTATTTTTATAGCAGTGCGGACACCACATAACTTTTTGATTTAGTGGGGGAATATATTTTGGATGTGGTGCAGCTATTCCATAAGCACCCACAGAGCTATTAAAGCAGGGATACAAATCGGATTATACAGTGCTGTCAAGTCTGAAAACATATATCTGAGGTCACTACTTGAACTTGGAACTTTTATTGCCAACAAGTCTGCATCCACCCTTGCAAGGAGCGGTGTGTATTGGAATATATATTTATTTTTTGTTTCCCTACAGAAGATAAGACTGAGTTTTATTTTATGTTATTCTATTTTATCTAATTTTATTTTATTTCATCTAATTTTCAATTATTTTTTTTTGGTAATATCCTTTGTAATTCTTTTGAGACATTTGTTGGTGTAGGTTATCTAAGCGCTTCAACTTATAGTACCACACCATTCAGTGTGCAGTATAATTTTGGTGTCATCTACTAATTTTAATACCTAACATCCCTTTCCCTTTAATTTTAAGTACAGTAGTGTGTGTTTATTTGCATTTACAGTGCTACGGATCGGACTTTAACTCCCTAGCGGGTCCTCTCTAGTACCTGTTGGCTTTTTTGGCTTAATTTGCATATTACGGGCTGGAATGCCAGTGAATTTGTAGCAATTTAATAGCGTGATTGGAATCTAACATTTATGGGCTTGAAAGAACAAAGAATTTAAGGGCGCAAAGTGCAATTTTCGACATCCCATAAAGTTTTTTCGCCCTTACCCTGCAAGTCGTTGGCGGGCTACTTTCTGCGACCAATTTAATAGCCGCAAGTCTTACGGGTTACGTTACGGGCTACGGTTTTACATGCCGAGGGAATTTAATAGGTCTACTAGAGTACTAATAATATCCAAAATCGAAATTATTATACACTGTAATATTTAACTAATAACCCATTTTGTTATTAAAAAAAAGGTAAGTATATTTTCTTATTGACTTCTTGCAATATGCATATTTGGTAATATTTTATTAAAATATCTAATCTGCATAATATAACTGAAGAAAAATCTATTTTGGAATCCATTCTGAATAATGTATTTTTGCTATGCACATATTTGGCATATATTATTTAATAATGTGTACAAAATTATATAAGTATTACTTTTAAATGTAAAAAGTCGCAAAAATAAATATATAAGTACTTTTTATATTTCATTTTTTTTTATTTTTGTCTTTTGGGCATTACAGTCTCCAAAGACTATAATGCATTCTCTACCTGCCAGAAATAAATGGTGCTCAAGAATCTATAAATAGAGATCTGGCAGTTTGAATAGTCTTGCATTTCAAGCATTGAGATAACATATTATACTGGCTAATGGTTAATGTCCAAATGAAACTGTTGGCAAATACTTTGTACGTTCATAGGAGAAAATAATTATCTCATTATACATGCATTCTCCTATAATGTGTTGCTTTCTTTTTAATAACATCAAAACAAGGTTTATTGAATTGCAGAATATTGTCAGAAACTTGATGGAAATAGTCTGTGACTTATTCAGATAATATATTAAATTGAGAGTATTTGGTCATTTTATTGTTAGGCAAAATTTTACTTTGTGTTATATTTAATGACTCAAATCTATGGGCCTTATTCAACTGCAAGCCGCGGTTGCCTTCATACCGGCCGTAAGTCTGTAGCTTGAAATTTGCTACAGTTACAAAGCGATTTAATTGAACAAGCCCGCAACTACCTGGCCAAAAGCCTAAACCATAAACCATGCAATCGTTAAGTAGCATTTCAGAGCATGATCATGATCAATTAAGCAAGGCCATAGCTACCAATTTAGAAACAGCCAATGGTAAATGAGAATGTCATCATGACATCATTAAAACATGGAGGTTAAACGTCAATCAATTAGCGTTTAGAAGTCCGTTATGCGATTGGACTTGCACTTCGGCAATGTACAAAATAATAAAAATGAAGGAAGGAAATGTGGGTGGCCTGATATGTATTAACTCCTTGATTCCCAAAATTGATATAACACGGAAATGAAACATGAAAAAAAATATTATTGATTGCAGATGTGCAAGCTTGAGACTGTTGTGGAATTAATTATAATGTCTTACATCACTTTACCCATCTTTTAAAGTGCAATATTGATGTTTTCTTTGCATGTACAGTGTTACGAACATGTGTTTAACCCCCTTGCGAGTCCTATCTGGTACTCATAGGATTTTCTTCTATATTTGCCATTTGTGGGTGTGAATTTTTTATTTATTTATGGGCTTGAGGAATTGTAGCTGGGTCGGAGTTACAATTTTGACAACCAAAGGGATTTTCAGCCTGTAACCCGCAATTCGTTTGCAGGTAGCTAAAAGACTTTCATTGAATAGCAAATTAGTTTACAGGCTACATTAGGAGCACCAGTAACCAAAAATTGCTTAATTAAATAAGGCCCTATGTCTATCATGTTGACTACGTGTTTCCAAAAACAAAGGTTTCTGCTATTAAATAGGTTTGAATTGATAGAGATGGTGTGAGCTCAAACCTTAATCAAATAAAAGTTAAAATGAGTTGAGGGCTTTGGTAAGCAATGCTGAATGCAGGGTAATGTATTAATTATTTAACTGTCTTTTTTTTATGGCAATTCATTTTCCTTTTTTGACATTTTTTTTTTTTTTTTTTTACTTTTTTATTTTGAATTACATTTTAGATTAAATTAAATATTAATGGATGTCAAGCTATTACATGAGACCAGCTAAAGATGTACCTTCCCTTAGCAAGTGTGAGTCAAGCCCTGACTATTATTATTTGTGTTAGTACAATAAATAGGGTATGGATGGGGGTATGACCAATTATAAAAACAAGTTATTGGGTTCCCCAGGATCTCTTCAATAATTGAGAGGTCTTTACCTCATTGTAAATTCAAGAGTGTTAATTTGCTTCAATGATTAAAAATAAAATAAAAATAAAAGCAAAATTCATACAACCCAACCAAACCCCATAGTAATCTAATCAATAATCATGGTGGTTCATTGGGACCCTAACATTAACCCTAACATCCCTATACAACAGTGGTCTCTTCAAGCTCCCCTGGTAAACCATACTATACTACTACCATGTGGGTCTCTATGGACCCCCATAATACTTACCCTTTAACTCCTATACCATGGGGGCCCTAAATTTGATTTTGTACCATGGGGACCCCAAAGATACCCTAACTACTACCATACAGCTTTTTCTGAACTCAAATGGATCCTATGCTGCCACCATCCCTAACAACCCCCCATTAAATAAATGAATTATTAATTAAAGACTTAAAAATACAAATAAATAAAAAGACTTACAATAAATGAAAAAAAACTTACAAGAAAAATAAAAACTACTGAAAATAAAAACGTTAATCCTATATAGGAGGGAAAGTTCTACTTATCCTCCCTGTGAAAACACTCCAGTGATGATCAGTGATGCCCTGGTTCCTCACTCTTCAGCCATCAATAAAGCAGGCCCATCAGAGTTGCTAGAAGTCATCGGTCTTCATCTTTATTGCTTGATGACCCTTGATCCTAATCTTCAGCTCTCAGAAAGGGCCTCCACCCAGAAAGGCACCGCTCTAAAAAAAATCAACTTAACTAACGGAATTCCTTCCAAGAAGGTCCTCTGCAGACTAATGGCTTTTGGACCACACCATTACCCTATATTTAATTTTTATGACTTCTTAACGCCTCATAAATGGGTCTGTCATTTTTCAGCCAATCAGAATCCTGTATTTCAATTGATCCTACCCCTTTTCTGATATGGTGGAAGCTAACCTATTGGAAGGCATATATTGCAAACCATTTCTTATGAATGTTTAGACTTTTAATTAATCAGAAATGGGACAGCAGCAATTCAAATTAATAAATTCCTCCATATTTGTTACTGTGAAATTTGTATAAAACTTGACACCTTGATCTCTAGAAATCATTTACCACCTGCTGTAGGTTTCTTTAAGAAATTTTACTCTCCTGGATACTGAGTATATTGAGATCTGCTGCCAGCTCCAGTGAGCTGATAAAAGAGAAAATCCCAGGGGGTAACAAGTAATGTTGTTTGGCAAGATTGAGGGCAGAGAAGTCGGAGTGCAAGATAGACTTGTAGTGGAGAAAATCTGCTGAAATGGGAGATTTCCTCCATAGTCATTCTGCAGTGCGTTAGCACCTCTGTATGTAGCATGTTTGTGTAGTGTGCCATGGTTGTGGATTAGAGTGAGTTGCTTGTGGTTATGGAGGCAAGAGTGTCAAGGGTGGAGGTTAGAGTCATTTTGTACTTTGAAGTGGAGATGTCAGGGCAGGTAGGGGTGGGGAAAGGAGGGTGTTGATTGAAGCAAATAATCGTTTCGGGTTAGAGGACAGGTTTGATATTAACACCCATTCTTAAGAAGTCCTCATCTGATCCAGTTTCTCCCTCCAACTATCGCCCTATCTCTCTACTTCCCCTGGATTCAAAACTGCTTGAGCGGCTTGTCTACAATTGTCTCACTCAATGTATTTCCTCCAGTTCCCTTATTGACCCCTTCCCATCTGGATTCTGTGCGCAACACGCTACAGAACCAACCGTCACAAAAGTCACGAATGACTTGCTAACAGCCAAATGAAAGGGTCACTTCTCTATTCTGATTCTCCTGGACCTCTCTGCTGCCTTCGATACAGTTGACCACCCTCTTCTAATCCAAACTCTCCGCTCTTTTGGCATCCAGGACAGAGCTCTTTCATGGTTCACATCCTACCTACAAGATCGTACATTTAGTGTCTCCTTTTCTGGCATCTCTTCTTCACATTTTTCTCTGTCTGTTGGCGTACCCCAAGGTTCCATCCTAGGCCCCCTCCTCTTCTCCATCTATACATCTTCCCTTGGTACCCTAATAAAATGCTTTGGATTTCAGTATCATCTCTATGCAGATGGCACACAAATCTACCTCTCTGCATGAAATCTATCCCCCTCTCTGTTTGCTCAAGTTGCCAACAGCCTCTCTAGCATATCCTCCTGGATGTCTGTTCATCAACTCAAACTCAACATGTCTAAGACTGAACTCCTTATCATTCCACCCTCTACTACAGCTTCCACTGCTCAAATATCTCACTGTTGACAATGCCACCATCACCCCCACTTCCCAGGCCCGTTGTCTGGGGGTTCTTCTGGACCTTTCCCTCTTTTTTATTTCTCACATACATTAAATAACAAAATCTTGTCAGTTTCACCTAAAAATGTAAGAAGTTCCAGGAGAGATAAATATTAAATTCATCAAGATAGAGAAGGCCTAGAAGAAAGAATTCAAGGGTATTGATTTGCATCCAGGTCCTCGAATTGAATTTATTATTGCCATAGAGTATTAATGCACAGTGGTTGAGAGTTAAGCATTCAAAAACATCTAAGCTACTCAACATGCAATTATAAAGAAACATTGATATAGAATTACAAAGGCAAAGTGCTTGCGAGAACTGCACAGATTCCATTAATAAAAGCTGACAATCTTTATAAGAACACTAGAATATTGCCCGTCAAAAAATGACGGCAATGAAATTGTAAGGTAGCTAATGCTGTTTAGTGTGTAATAATGAAATATATAATACATTAATAAATGAATATACTTTACCTATTTTAAAGCATTGTGTGGAAGAGCTGTGAATGTGTTTTGATGTTGCTGCAGCATTAGTGGTGTGGATCTGCTGTGTAAGCGTGCTGAATGTGTGCAGTGTAACACTGTGCGTGCGCGAGCCCAAACCGTTGTCGTGTACTTCCGCATTGGCGTGAAATGGCGAGTAATGTGTGTTATACGTTTGTATCGGAATATCCGTAGGTGTTTTGTGGTGTTTTGCGAGTTTCTTGTGGTGTTTTGCGAGTTTAGAGTGCTGTAGCCTCGTTTTCGTTTTGTTCGGCGGCCATTTTTTCTCTCGCTTCGTTTTTTTTTTAGTCTCTAAACTGTTTTATTTGAAGTAAAATCGAGATGTAAGTTGTATTTTTGAGGTGCTGGGTGCTCCCTCTTGGTGTAGGTAAGTTTTTTATGTATGTGGTGTGTGTATGTATTGTGTTTTACATTTTGTAATGTTCGCGAGTTGCGTCCGAGTGTTGCGAGTCCGTAATGTGTGTGAACGTGTGTCGTATGTTGTTTGCGAGTGTCGTAATGTGTGTGTCGTAGTGTTTGGGTTGCGACGTGAAGTTTGCGAGGGTCGCAGTTGCTGGCAAGGAGCGCCTTCGGCGCTCCATGCCAGCAACTGCGGCCCTCGCTTTGCGAGGTCCTCAGGTGCTGGCATGGAGCGCCTTCGGCGCTCCATGCCAGCAACTGAGACCCTCGGGCAGTGCCCTCGCTTTGCGAGGGCCTCGGCTCGCTGCGCGAGCCGCGGCCATCGCTACGCGAGGGCCGCAGCTCGCTACGCAAGCCCGCAGCGTTAGCAACAACTCGTACGCTCACAACTATATATGTGATAGCCAACAGACAATCATTTCTTAACTAGTCTGATGTATCTATACTTCATTCTTTGGAGACTGTTTGGAAAGGAGTTATATATGTAGCACATTCAACTCCTAGCCAAAATACATGTGGTATCATTTTTCTCTGACTGCAGAAACATTGGACCTTTCCTATTTTACCCTAGGATGCGTGAGAAATGCGCGTGCGTGCACGGCAGTGGAAGCCTCCTGTTGCCGGGTGCGCTCGCGTCCTAACCCTAAACCTAAGCCCCTAATCCTAATCCTAAACCCCTAATCCTAACCTCCTACACCCCTTGCCTGCCCTAACCCTAACCCCCAACACCCCTTGCCGGCCCTAACAGTAACTCCCTAAACCGCTTGCAGGCCCTAAACCTAACCCCCTAATCCTAACCCCCTACACCCCTTGCCGGCCCTAACTCTAACGTAACATAACCCTAAGTGCCTAACCCCCTAGACCCCTTGACGGCCTTAACCCTAACCTCCTAACCCTCTTAGCCTAACCCTAACCCCCTAAAAATAAGTCCCTAAGACCCTAACCCTAACCCCCTACACTCCTTCCCGACCCTAACCATGTAAACCTAACCCAAAAACCCATAACCACTTACCGGCCACAAGGAGACAGCTTCATTGGCACATAGCAGTGCAGCATGCATGCGTGCACATAACAGATGCACGTGCACGTGTGCTAGCATAAAACAGGAAAGCACCAAAACATTTTCTAAACTATTTGTTTGCCCTTTTCTGATTAAAGTTCTACATCATAGTGCATAATGAAGTTTTTAACTGATGATGATTTGGCACTATATCAGAACTCCCTATGTAGCAGCATTAGCAGTGTTGCTTGGATACTTGAATGCCCCATAACATCTTACCATGTGTCTTGTTCTTATATATGCACACAGTATACTTCAGTATTTTAACATACATAAGTAGGAATGGAAAATCAATAAAACAAAATAGATTTTATTCAATTCAATTCCATTAGAGAGTTAACATTGTCACATGCAGTTCAGAAATAAGCAGTGTGTGTCATTGCCCTAGACACAGGAAAAAAGATTGCACTGTTCTTAATGCCCATGGGAACTTAATGTAATTGTTTTGTCTTATTTTTTATCCTGCATTATGAATGGATGTTAGTGGTGTCATCTCTCCAGAGAAACATCACTGGATGCCCTGCTGCCACTACATTAACCTGCGAAAGTAAAAATGCATGCATTGGGGGGTTTCTTTTTAATATATATTACTAGTCTGCATTTTTGCTTAGTGAGCATTTTCTGCAAATACACTAATAAACTTAAACTACCATGAAACACAAAAGTCTTTAAGTACACTCACATCATAATAATTCAACAAAAATGAATGGACTTATTTATAAACTAGCTAACAGTAATAACAGTCGTCCCTTGCATGGGCTCATGACAGTCCCATGTGTGACACACTCAGATGACTGGCTCCACCGCAAGAATGACTAGCACAATATCAGGTGGGGAAGATGTTATTTCAACTGTTAGCTCTTGCCAGAGGGTCCAATAACTGCTGCTGAAATATCTGCCTTAAAATAGTATTGTCAAGAGGATCTACAGTTATTATAGAATTAATGCATACAGTTATAAAAATATTTCCTACTTTCTTGGTCTAACTTACTGAATCTTTACACCAGGAGACAAGAGGGGTATATAAACAAACAAAAAAAATGTTTTAAAATACGATGAGCTCCTACATCCAAAATATTTTTTCTTATTATTATTAATATTATTAATGTATTTGTAAAACTACTACCAAAACAAGAGGGGCTGTGGATACCACTTAAAAAGTTATAAGAAACATAATAAGAAAATGTTGACAAATCACATACATTTGTATATATATATATATATATATATATATATATATATATATATATATATATATATATATATACATATATATATATATATATATATATACGGTATATATAAATATATACTGTATATATATATATATATCACATATATAGTTGTCGGGGTTGGGAACGCTTATGATGTTGGTGACACTTTGCGAGCCTCGCAAAGCGAGGCGTGCCGTGTACGACACAGGACTTAGGCTGGATGAGTACAAAAGGCACTCATCTGCGAAGCCTCGCCAATCGAGGCCAGCCGTGTACGGTGCTATACTTAGGCCGTATGAGCACCAAAGGCATTCATCCAAGCAATGCGAGCCGTGTATGGTGCAGGACTTAGGCTGGATGAGCATCAAAGGCCGCATTGTGAGGGTCGCCACTGTGAGCCAAGCACGTAACTCTAAAAACCCTCAAAACAAAACAATACATTTAACAAATATAATAACACACTCACAGACAGAACAGGGGGAGAGCCAGGAAGCCTGGAAGTGAGGTTGCAAGCGTTTTTGAGCCATATTTGGGGGTTTTCGTCAATACAAAATCGGCTAAGCGAGGAAAAAAATGGTGGATGAAAACGAGGCTCAGCAAAGCCAGGCACGCAGAACTTTGAAAATAAAACTAACAGCCTTCAGCACGTAACACGCAAACATTCAGCAGACACACAGAGGACAAACACACAGTGAAGGGTTCAGGAGGGAGATGGTGGAAAAAGACACATGGCATTCCCAAGCACAAAACTGGCGCTCAGCACAGGGATCGCGATGAGCGCCAAAGGTGATCAGTGCAAAGCAGGAAAGTTCAAGTACACGAGGGAGAGGCTCGCAATGAGCACCACACAAACAGCATTGCTAACCTTACAATTGTAAACCTGTCATTGTTGATGGGCAAGTCGCTAGTATATATTAATCCCATGACGCTCAGTTACTGTGACTACTGTCCACTGCACCAAATGATTACACCAGCATTATGGATAATATATATTTATACAATGTCTTAAAATATAGATTTTTTTTATTTATTTAAGCAATCTTATCCTCTTCAGGTGGTTGTACTGACATTTAACTCTACATATTTTATATTCAAATTAAATTTTGGTTGAGTACATAAAATCTTTTTTTTATTATCCAACCACCAAGACAAATGTCAGCTAAAAGTCTTCCACATAACACAAACATACTTAAAATAATCTATATTTTACGTTAGCAGTAGCTTCATACCTTTTTATTAAATATAATAATTTATCTCTGCCACATAAATTAGTTATTTTGTTATCAAGTTAAGTTTTTCAAGAGCGGCTACTATAAATCTGTGACTACAATAATGTTTTAGTAGTAGAACAGGTTTATTGGGGAACTGAGTTCTTGTGAGTTCCCCAGTTAAATTAATATTTAAGTAAAGTTTCCATATATTTATGCAATTATAGTATTGTGGAGGCAGCACAACTCGTCTGGAGGATTACTGTCTCCTTACAGATAAATCTTCTCCTTGCTACCTTAGAGAAAACGGCACATCCGCTAATGATAACTCCAAATTAGGTTGAGAGCAAACTAGCCCTAGAGATATTTGTGTAGGGAAGCCCGTACTTGTTTCCCTTTATCTCGAAAACTTTCACAAATTCTGTCCCTGACTATAAAAGTAGAACATAATAATGATATCTCCATGGTTAGTTTCTAAGAATTTGATGATGTGACACTCTGATATCTTTAGGGAAATCCATACAATCTGCTTAGTACATGAAGGTGAATGTAACATAATTTTCAAACTCCTGAATACAATTTTAATTTAATACACATACATTTGTATGTATAGCTTCATTAAAGAACTACTATAGTTACATACACTTTCTGGATCGCTACCCTGTTGTGGTGAAGGGTCTTGTGTTCTTCAATGAAGCTAAGAGCTATTCCATGTAGGGTCACCCAAGATGGGCAGGTCGTAGCAGGTAAGTCAGACAAATCACTGGAGAAGGAACTGGCAACCTACTCCAGTATCTTTGCCATGAAAACCTTATGGATTAGCATACCCAGACACAAGATGTGACTGGTGTGCTGTGGTCCATAAGGGTCGTGGAGAGTCGGACACGACTTAACAATAAATATACTATCTTACTACATTTGAAAATCCACATGTTTTAGAATGTAACAAAATTACACATTAATTTACTGTATATTACATATGAAATAATGCTGCTCTGGAATCTGACATTTTGGTTTCAGTTGATCACCTTCCTGAGGTGAGAGGACAACTTGAACGCACTGCACAATGGCTATGTGGCATCTGCAACTGCCATTGCTTTCATTCATTCTAATATAGAGCTCATTAGTTTACAAGAACACACCTTCCTACTAAAGTACCCGTAGAATCAGATAAAAAAGCAAAACGGAACCCGGCAGTCAAACAAAATAATTGTAAGTAAACATTAAAAGTTTGTGTTTATTATTATTTATTTACTTTCTAAAAATATATGGCCCATTATGAAATGTGAAAAAAAAAAAAAAAAAGGCTATAATAAATGTTTAATAATTATAAATACATTCATACTATATTCATGCACCATACATTTTCATTCATGCAAAACTTTTTGCCGCCATGTTTCTTACAGGTTTGTAAACTGGAAACATATGAGCTGCCCATATTTTTTTTTACTATAGATATTAATCAGACAGCAATCATTCCATCCTCTACAATTATTTAAAAAATGCAACAACAAACAAGATTAGAAACATCAGCCGACTGGTAACCTGCTCAGCGTACTAATGACTTCTAAAATCCCCTGTCTGGCTGTTGCTAAGCAACCGAAAACTACTAGACACAAGGACTCAGAATTAGTATACAAGGGGCCTTTGCCCTTCATTCTCCAAATTCACACAGAATGGATTGCTGTACAAAAGGGTATTATTTGCTGAAATCTTCTATATATTTGCCTTTTGCAGCAATATTTCCAAACAGAAAAACAGATGTAACAAAAAGTACTTAGCAAAATAAACAACAAACATTTCGTTTTAGAGTTTTTACAGCAGTCATTTTATTTTTGTCTGTGTAAATTGTATATGACAAATGAACTATGCTATCATATTTATTATGAAAATAGGTTCATTATATTCTTTATATTTAAATGTATGTAACTACATACTAACTATATACTTCCCGATATTTCAAGCAGCCAAAAAGGATGTGCATTTTGGGGTAAAACTGCACTCTAAGACAGTGACGCACACTGATGACTGCAGCATATTTTACAATATTTTCATATTATGTATACCGTATTGGTCCGAATATAAGCCGCACCTTTTTTCCGATTTTTGAGCTTGCGAGTTAAGGGTGCGGTTTATATTCGCGACCGTCAAAAAATCACTGCCGATTTGCGAACTTTGCTTGTAACGCGCGCGACTTCTATTTCCCGAATGTAAAATGACTGCCGATTTGCGCGATTGCGAGTTAAGGGTGCCGATTTTCGTGCTTTAGACTGCGGTATTGAATAGCGATTTACGGTTTTAGTGATTCTAACATCCTGTAAAGCCTGTAACCTGCAAAAAAAGCCTGTTTCTTGCAATGGCCGAGAGTCTTTTTCTCTGCAATTTTACGGGTGTGGTTTATATTTGAGTACTATCTTTTTTCTATTTTTTCCCCTTGAACTTTACGGGTGCGGCTTATACGCGGGTGCGGCTTATATTCGGACCAATACGGTATATATCTTTAAATATATTTAATATGAAATATTGTAAAATATGCTGCTGTCGCTGTCGGAAAGTGCAGTGTGTATACATATATATATATATATATATATATATATATATATATATATATATATATACATACATACACACACATTTATATATCTAACTGCATATTTCTATCAGCCAACGGATGTTTATTTTGGGGGAAAAGTGCACTTTTAGACAGTTGTCCATACTGACTGTAGTATATTTTACAATATTTTCATTATATATATATTGTGATAATTGCTATAAAATACATATTTACTCCAGAACTGAAACACTCCTGGTCTCTCTCCTGGAGAGAAAGAAGAACATTATTGGGTTGGAATAGACGGACTTAAATTAAATGTGGCACTGCCTCTTCAAATGAGCGACATTTGGACTGTTTAAAGTGGCAAGAGTTTTTTTACTTAATTGGCCCACTTTAATGGTTAAGCTTTCATGAGTTTGAATTAGGCAGTGAAGATTAATATTAGTAACATTTCTATTAATTTTGATTAAACAAATAAAAGTTGATCTGTTTGAGAGAAATGACACTGCAGATTTTTGGTTTTCCCATCATCTTTGTACAGGAAATCCTCCCTGTTGCTGAGTATTCATAGCACAGTGTACTGGCAAAGGCTGGGAGATGTGCTGTCCTTTATGCCATAGAAGATAGATGGAGCTCCAGCCCAAAGATGGTGGGACAACAAGCAATGCTCTATGTACGTTTTCTCCCAACAAAAAAAAACAAAAAACAAAACAGCTTAATCAGTTAATAAATTGAAAAGCCGTTTATACTGATATTTACTGTTTATATGATACTCTGAAGTAGGCATAACTAGAAATTAATTTATATGAGAAATGTGTGGTTTACAATGTGGTCGTTCTTCCCTTGCTATATCCATACAAACTTTTCACAAATCTGATGATATATAAAAATAAAAAATGTATAATATGCTAGAAAATCAAAATAATGAGCCTTAAAGGGGTGATATAATGAGAAAGCTAGAATATGGATTTGGATATATGGAATATAGAAAGAATACTATTACACCAAAGACAAGTTGGGTTCTTTTGATGAACATTAAAACAATCTATCCTGTATTATATATGTAAAGCCATGATATGTACGATAATTTAAATGATAATACATGGAAGACATTGTCATGTATTATCACGTATTGTACAAGCTTTGCTAGAGCACCACTAAAGCTCAGTGCTGTCGGTTTGCTGCCCTCATTATAGAGAGGAAATCTTAGTACAAACCGCAAAGCTCCAAGCAGCGATGAGCAGTCATCCTCGCGATCACACTGCTCACCGCTACATCATTTTTACATCTTCCTCCTCAACAATATGTGAGCTTATGCCTTGTTAAGTGGCGGAGAACCTTGGGTCTTGAAACCAGTTCAGTTGAATATAATATAACTGCTGTTTTATAATAGATAATTAGCTATTTGTCCATCTTGTCAATTATGAAGGAACCTTAGAATTCAGATCGAGGGGCTGGTCAGAGCTGCAAATATGGAATACTAATAAATTAAAAATTCCTTTTATTATTTTTCCAGTTTTCTAAAAAAAAACATTTTGACCATTATCAATTATTGTTCCTCAATAAAGCATATGGCAAAAATTGGACTTTTCAGGTACTTTAAAGGCATATGTACGTTTCCATGTTTTTCCCTTTTTCTCATCTAACACATGCTGCTTATGTCATTCTATACATAGATATAGTATATTTAAAAATAAAGCTTGATTTCCAACCCACTGGAGCTACTTACATAAGCACAGTGAACCTCCCAGTAGAAACACTGCATTTGGGAATAGATTTTAACATGTTAGTTAAACTTCAAACCAACAGCAGCACAATGCAGAGATCTACAGAGCAGTGCCTGGCTTCTCCTGGTTCCTTGTACAGGGGACTACATATCCCATGATTCCTTCCTGCACAAACTACCATCACAGATTGCTACAATATATTAGCAGGATGGTATTGGCCACAACAAACTATGAATGTTTAGCAGAGATTTTTAGGGTTGTTAACTGAAAATAAAATGCTTGCAAACTCAAGAGATTTAGCAAACATTAGGGTATTTTTCAAATACTTTTGATTCTCCTCTATCGGATGCATTCATAATCCGAAAACTTAAGTATGCCTTTAAAAGACAGTTGCAAAGCATCCCCTACATGTATTTAAACAAACATTATAAAGTATAATGTGAAATCACTAGAGACATGTATCCTGTCCCTTTACTACAGAGCAGTAGTGAACTGAAATGAACTTTGAGTAGACAATATTCCAATTAACAATGATTACAGGACATGTACACATTTAGCGTAAATGTTCTTCAGATGCTGGAACAATGATTCTCCTTTGGATTTTGGCATTAAAAGAAGGCTTCAAACTGAGCTAGCTTGGAGGGAAGTGAAAAGAGGGTTACTAATTAAGTCAACCGACAAGAAAAAGAAAAGTGTGGGTTGGATTATACTAAGCAATTATAAATAAAGCTTTGGATTTACAGTAATTTATCTTTACAACTACTTGCTAAGAACTAATTTGTTACCTGGAATTTGCATAATAATGAAGGTTTAAGTTTTAAAAGTTAAATATGCACAAATGAAACCTGAGGAATGTTCAAGGTAATATTCTTAAGTTTCATATTAAGAAAAGCCAGAAGCTGAAAACCGGTACAAAGTATTTACCAAGTTGGTTACATTTTCATACCTTCTGTACTTGTAACTTTCTAGACCTGTGCAAAATACTATTAAATAATATAATATTAAACAGTATGAAAATGGGGAGGGGGGGTTGTGTGTTTATTAGGATATTCGAACATTTGCTAATTGGAAAATATTACATTTTTATAACTTTCATAATAAACATACAAAACAGCACCCCCAACCTATTTTTCAAGCAGATAAATATGAACTTTTAACATAATTTTCAAGTAGGAAACTTCATCAAACAACTCAGCCTAAAATAGATAATGTTGATAAAACACTTTTGAAAAAGTCTATATATATTAAGATACTTTGCATTTTCTTACTACTTTTATACATATTCCTTTTATATAGTGTATGCCAAGTGTTTGCAGCATTATCCAGGGCTAGAATCATAAAGTATTTTAAACTTTAGTTTGTTATAAGTTTTATATCCAAAAAAGTGTGTGAAATACTAACCTTGCAGTCATATTTTGTGGTATCCCATTGTTTAGTAGGTTGTAATGTTATATGTGTATAATATACATAGAGGACACTATTCACCTCTTCCTGTTGACTTTTAAAACAGAATAACTTCAGTGGAGCTATATCAACTGTAAAATGAGTCTTTCTCCTTGTCGATATACCACTTGTAGCAGCCCTTGCTTTGTAGAATATTACTTAAGGAGCATGTTTGAGATTTATTATCTTGAATTGAAGCCGAACAATAACTTTTTGCTCATAAAGTTTACATTTGCTCTGTGCGGAATATTGCTGTTTTGAATTTATTAAAATGCCTGCTGAAATGATTTATCGTTTACATTCAAAAGTGTAAAAAAAATATATATATATTCCATATTACATGATTTCACCTGAAGTCTAGGTACATTCACACGATATTGGGATATAATCAAAATATATAGGTGCTATAGGTGCTTTAAAATTGTTAAATGGGCACTGAAGTGTCAAGTTTTAAACCACACCATAGATTTTATGAATAAAAAATAAGTATTGTACTTCAGGGCAAAGGCAAGTTTTTAAAATTTTAGTACCATCCTCCTCTGAGGTTGGGGCAGGTTCAACAAAATAACTGAGGTAATGGATGGTTAACCCTAAATTTACATAATGGACATGTGCCCCCATTCACTTGGCCAAATTGTATTTAATGGAACCCATAATGTAGCCCGTAAAAGTTACTGATATTTAATTGGCCTATTCTAGCTACCCGCAATTGATTTGAAAGTAACAGGCTCAAAATCCCTGCGGTTGTCAAAAACGTAACTCCGTCCTATCTACTCCTTTGATGTTTCAAGACTGCAATTGTTACCAGTGCTAAAAACTCAAAATCCATATTCAATTGCAACAATTCAAGAAGCACGCAATTGCCTTCAAACCCGTTAATGGCAAATGTATCCAAAACGATAGATGGGTTAAACACCTGTTTGTAACACTGTAAAATCAAATAAACACACACTACTGTCCTTTAAAATACGAGGAAAGTCATAAAAGACATTATACTTGCACAGTTGAAAATCTGCAATATTTTTTCAAGTTTTATTTCCATGTTATATTGATCCCAGGAATTAAGGAGTTAATACATATCAGGCCACCCACATGGACTAGTACATTTTAATTCATTTTTATTGATTTCAACATTGCTGGATTGCGAGTCCGATCCCAAATCGTACTTCTAAACAATTAGTTATTAATTGTAGTCTAAACTCCATGTTTTACTGACGTCATGATAACAGTCTCATTTACTATTGGCTCTGTCTAAATTGTAACTTACAGGATTGCTTAATTGACCATGATCATGCCCTGAAATGCTACGCACGGGTTCATGCATAGCATTTCAGGGCATTTAGATTGTAAGTTTGCGAGTTTTCAATATTGTGTGAGTGCCTTGGAAACAAGCTCTATGTACATTTGATTTTATGCTCAAAAATAGGGCCCTCCCTTCTTTACAAGGTGTTTAATTTGTTTTCTGCTATGTACTCAACCCCTGTACAGCGCTACAGAATATGTTGGCGCGATATAAATAAAGATAATAATAATATATGGTTTTAGCCTTCAGCCCTGTAATTGTGGGCTTGTTTAATTAAATACCTCTGTATCTGTTGCAAATTTCTAACCTGCAGACATGCAGCCTGTATGAAGGTAATTACGGGCTTGGATTTGAATATATATATCCGAATATATATATATCCGGAGATTGGAATCTCAATAAGAATAGTGGGGAAGTAAGTTACACTATTAAAAATAAACTCAAATTTATTATTTTTACCTCTCACTTCAGTACGTCTTTCAGTTATAATTACGGAGGTTACAGTTGTCATAGGAACAAGCAATCACATACTTTAAGAATATAAAAAAACGTCTTAGAAGAATTACCCCTATGACTCTATGAGTTAAAAGGCATTCTTAAATATTAAAATGGTATTTATTTAATTATTACAAGTGCACTACCATAATTAAGTCTTCTAATAAGATATATACATAAGCTATAAAAAATAGGACTGTTCCAATTTGATTCCGTTTCTGAATTTCAGGAACAAATTCTGTAGTAGTATTAGGTAAATCATTCCAAATGAGCAAAAGAACGAGCTGCTTTCTAATTAACCTTTGACAATCATCACAGTGCAGGCAGGAATTACATGCCAGCATCTCTGTAATTTTCAAGTTGATATTCCACCTATTATATGCAAAATAGTTGCTTAAGAAATTGTAGTAAATTGCTCAATTTTATGATGATACTGGAATTTAGACTGTAAATTATATATATTTTGCACATATTCTAGACAAAGATGTAGAGTTTTTTGTTGAAGTCATGAACCTGTCTAAATAAAATAATACAGTACAAGTACTGTCTTAAAGGTTTATAGGTAAAGCTGATTTGATGTAGTGTTTTGTATGGATAGATCAAATTAAGATTTGTTTGGGAAGAGTAAAAGTAGAGTGACAGAAGACAAGCATGATGCAGAGAAGAAAACTGAGGAGTGGAGACAAATTTTAGAGATAAATGAAAGTAAGAGGAACATCTATAAATTCTATTAAAACGCGGAGATGCAAATTCAGTTTGATATAGGGCCTCCCAATAACTTTCATGGTTTCATCTCACTTTATCTTCAAAAAGGATTGCTGTAAATTCGTTCTCAGAGAGCTCCAGAGTCTGAGCGGTAAGAATATGTTAAAGCTCATGCTTAGTCAGTAGTTTACTAATCTTTGTCCTACACGCAGTTGTCTTTTTATAATCAGAAGATCACCAGGTCATTAGACGTATTTCACGTTATGTGTGCGAAAAATATATTTGAAATACCCACTTTGAAGGAGTTTATGTCCTTATTAGCAGGATTCAAATCAAGCAGAATATCACAACGGTACTCAGGGCAAAACCTAACCAATCTTTATTAACCACGATGACCTTGGTATACTGAAATGTGATCACAATTTATACCATGAAAAACAATTAGCATTGATTAAAACACACATTAATTTAACAGTGCCCTTCTTTTTAACTGTAAGAGAGAATTTTATTAGATTAGTTTCTACTAGTTAACCCTGTACTTAAACCAGTACAGAGAGTTGATGAGTGTATAATGAATTAAATTACATAACAAGATTTTTATTCTTGCCAGCTGCTGCCAATATATATTAATGAGATTTTGTGTAGCACAACAAATACTAATGTCATTAATTATAAAAGAATCACCTAAAATGTTTATGATTTTAGAAAAATACCAAATCAAAAAGCTCCTTAAGAACTTTAAATGTAAATATTTTGATTATTCCAATCTAGAGTCTGCCCTGTAACTTTCTAAATTATTTTTTTTGCAAAATGTTCACTGGGTCACCAGTTTGTTTAGTGGTTGCAAAATAAGGGCACAATTTGATACCCTTTGCAGGGGCTATATGATTGGTTTGTTCCAGTTTTTAAAGTGTGTGTATGCTTGTATGGTTTGAATGGCACACTCCGGTGTTGCATAATTTACTGAGGGAATACAGCATGGTAAATTTGGGATAGAATATCCGTTAAGTTAGGAGGATACCTAAAAGTGGGACATGGGTCTTGAATGGCTGCATGTATGTTTTATGTTACAAGGAATTTTTTCCACAGGTCATATTATCTACCTCATACCTTTATGAAGACTATATCCTCACATATATATTTTGAGTGTACCATCTAGTTTGCAGCATCTTTTATATATATATGTTTTTATATTTTATATATATATTTTTTAATATATTTTAAGAGCAGAAATAAAGTTCCCAATTCCAATTTTTTTCTTTAAGAAAAATCTTGAATTATAAACTGGCAAAAACTGAAGTATATTGAAAATGATTTCTCTCGTTTCATTTACTTGTTCAAATACATATCATGTGACAATATTTTTGGATAAACTACTACTAAAAAAAATATCTGCATAATAACACGCATTGTTATTTATCAATAGGGCATTGGTGCTCTGTACCTTGGCTATTGGTTTAGTGACAAGACTGATGAAAGATTAAAAGAAGGGAAGAGGGAAATATATGGAGGGAGATATAAAGAAGAAGGAAGGAGAGATTTACAGGAGGGAAGGAGAAACAGAGAAGAGAGGAAGTGATGGACGGTAGAGAGGAAGGAAAAAGAGGAGGAGGAATACAAAGCTTATAAGCATAAAGAAGTACAGAGGATAATGGTAGAGATTAAGGAATATGAAGGTGAAAGGGTTAAAGAAGAAGCAATGGGAGAGGGACGGGAGGGAAGGGGAACCAGTATTAACACGATGGAGGGAGACAAAGAGGAGAAATTATGAAATGTAGAGGAGTTAATTAGATTAATAGGACTGAGGGAGATATAGAGAGAATTTAGGAAGTGAGAGATAAAGTGTTGAGAATGAGGGAAAGCTATAGATAAGGGTTGAGATACCAAAGAGTTGGTGAGAGAGAGAGAGATGTGAGCTTTAATGAGGCACCGTGAGAAGAAGAGGTAAAGAAAGGAGGAAAGGGATCGTGGGAGAATAGAGTAGAGAATAAAAAGGCTGAAAGATATAACATAATGGAAGGAAGTGGAGGGGAGTAATGATATGGAAAGATTAAGAGGAAAGGGAGAAATTGAAAAAATAAAAAACTATGTTAGAATATAGACAGGATAGAGGGAGGAAAAAAATATCAGTACAGAGAAAGCAAGGGAGAGGGAGATAAAATAGGTCAAAAGTAAATTTAAATAGGAAGAATAAAGAAAAGAGTAAACAGAAATAGACAAATATAGAAGAGAAAGAAAAGGGAGGGAAAAATGTTAAATAAAGAGAAGAGTGGAGTCAAGGAAGAATGACATATAGAAGAAAGACAAGATAGTGGATGGAGGAAGTGAAGAAAGTGGAAGAGTTACACAGAGACTGGGGTTATGAAAAGAGGAAGAGAAAAAAAGACGGGGGATAGAGGAATGTAACCAAGTAAACACATTTTTATTTAACAACCTAATTCAAGAAGTCAAAGGTCACAGGAAGGCAAATAATTAAACTATATATAAACTATATACTTTTTTCATATAGTTACATATACATGATGCCCCTTTTCAAAGCAGTGATTGGCATAATCCTCTCCTATAAGCTTTGATTGAATGGAATCAGGCTGCAGGGGGTGCAGATTGATTGCAGAGGACAAAATCGTTTTTTCACTTGATCCCTCCTTTCATTAGCTCCACCACCCTAGTTTATCATTACTTAAAAAAAAAAAAAACAACTTCAGTAATAAGTACTGTGAAAAAAAAACATGATTGGTTAAAAAAATGATTTTAATAGTGTAGAAATACTTATTTGCTATGAGGATTTAACCCACTCTCTGTCAGTCAGTAGGTTTAGAGGGACTAAAATGTTTCTTTATAGAATTATGCAATGCATTATGTTTAGGATCCAGAGATACACTAAGTAGTGGGTTAAAATAAACTCTTAGGGCCCTATTAAATTGTCCAAATTGTAGTTACTGTAGCCCGTAATGTAGCCCACAAAAGTTACTGCTATTAAATTGGCTTATTTTAGCTACACGTAATCTATATGCGGGTTACAGGCTGAAAAAACACACAGGCTGTCAAAATGGTAACTCTGACCCAGCTAAGCCTTTGATCTGTCAAGCCTGCAATCGCTAAAATCACAAATTGCTATTAAATTGCTACAATTCCTCAATCCCGCTATTGCTTTCACACCCGTAAATGGCAAATGTAGCCAAAAATCCTACGAAAACGAGTGAGGCCTGTTTGTAACACTATAAATGCAAATAAAAGCTCAATACTGCACTTTAAAATATGGGGAAAGCAATAAAAGACATTAGAATTATTTTCACAACATTCTCAAGCTTTTAATTTCTGTGTTATATCAGTCTTGGGAATCAAGGAGTCAATACATATCAGGCCACCCACATGGACTATAACAGTTTCTTCATTCATTTTTTCAGATTTTTAAATCGCTAGATTGCGAGCCTTATCACATGTGTTTTTCTTATGGGGCTTGAGAAGGCTTAGTAGAGCCGACCTTAGCCGCAGTATCGTTTGGGTTCATGTGGAATCCCCTCTGTAAGTCAACATGACCTTAGCTAGTAACCGCAGACCTTTTAAAGCAGCAGGAATACAGCTGGGCTGGAGTTGATCAGAGTAACAATCAGGATACAGTTAGAAAATAACTCAAGGATCCACACCATTATCTATGTGCTCCAGGAGCAACTGATTTATTTTGAAAATACTCATAGGATAGGACATGAGGGGTGTATACAATACAACAATGAGATGTGGTGACAAATAATTACAGGAAATTTACCCAACAGGGAGTCTTGTACTTCTAATCAACATAATGCTTTCTAGACCCTGAATAGAGCACACGGGAGATGGGATTAACTTAAAAGGATAAAAGCAGAAAACGATACAATAGACGTTTTAGTCCTTCCTGCTTAGTCTGAAATGCAAGAGTGCATAGTAAGTCACGGTAAGCCCAAAAGAGTCCAGTAAATAGTCTAAAGTCAGGGGCTACTGTGACAGGTAGTTAGGAGGTTGCCTAATTGATCATGATCATGCCTGGTTTATGGTTTTTGCTTTTATCCCTGTACTTGCGGCCTTGTTCAAATTTATTGCTCTGTAGCTGCCACAAATTTTAAGGCCGCTAACTTACAGGTAGCATGAAGGCAACTGCGGGCTTGGAATTTAATGAGGCCCATAGTATTGTAGCAAATGCAGTCTATAGAGGAATTCAGCAATCTCTATATCCCTTTAAATAATGTATTTCATTTCTTCATTTAAAATTGCCTTGCAACCTACTTTCAGTATTGGAGAACCAGGTTTCCTGTTTTTTCAGTTGTAAGCCAACAATTTACAGTATAAAGGCTGTATGTCTGTGGGCTTGAACTTTGCTACAATTACGGAGCAAATCAATTGAACAAATCCGAATTTACGGGCCGAAAGCCGAAACCTAAACCATGCACTTGTGTGTAGCATATCAGAGCATGAACATGATTAATTAAGCAAGGCCGTAACTCCTGAGTCAGAAACAGCCAATAGAAAATGAGACCGTCATTCTTACGGCAGTATGAGATGGAGGTTACATGTCAATCAATAAGCTTTTAGAGGTCCAATATGCAATCGGACTCACAAACCTGCAAAATATGAAATAATAAAAATTAATGCTAATACTGTTCTAGTCCATGTGGGTGGCTTGTTATGTATCAACTCATTGATTCCTGAGATCAATATAATCCCAAAATGAAACATAAAGAAAATATTTCCTACTGCAGATTTGCGAGCTTGAGACTGTTGTGCAATTAATTCTAATATCTTTCATCGCTTTCCCCGTAATCTACAGTACAGTATTGATTTTTTATTAGCATTTACAGTGCTACGGACATGCCTTTCATCCTTTTGAGAGTCCTATTTGGTACCCGTAGGATTTTCTTCTACATTTGCCGATTACAGGTGTGAAAACATTTGAGGGCTTGCTGAATTGTAGCAATTGAATTATGATTTGCAATTTTAGCGATTGTAACTCTTGCAGATATGAAAGGCTTAGATGGGGAGTAAGTTACGGTTACACAAAAAGACGCCAATTGAATAGCAAATTAATTTACGGCCTACATACATTTTTCAATTGAATGAGGCCCTAAGCGTTGAAGTGGTAGAGTACCTATTATATCTTACATATTGTCCTATATTTACTAAGATTTGACATCTCCAAGAGTTCACCAACACTTGGACCTCTGATAAAAATACTAATAAGGATACTTGTTCATAAAGAGATCAACTAGGAATTTCTTCAGCGTCACTGAATGAACTTGGAAAAATAAAGGAAAGGAGTTCATACACTGGAAAATAATTTAAAAATATCACGTAACATCATAAAATATCTAGAATTCTATGTATTCATTGATCTTATTCCTTATAAATATAATTATTACAATACTGAATAATACTCATTTTGAACATAGCAAGATTCATATCTTCAAATTGAGTAGTACAGATGACTGAACAAACATAAGGGAATGTACAATAAAAATGCCTTAAAACACAATATACATGCTTTTGAAAAACATGAAAGCTTTTCAGCAAGATTTCCTTTTATCATGTATCCTGACCTTTCTCTGTAAAGCATACTCAGGACTTTATATTCTGACTTTGATTTGTTCTTTTTCAAAGAGTGTGGTATAGCTACACCTACAGCAGTTCCAAATATTAGACATTCAAAGCAAAATATAGAGACCTGAAAGATCTTTGAAATCTGTTACAATTCCAAACACTTGAAAAAGTACAAATCAATTTCTTTGTCTTTTACTTTAATGAACAGAACTGAATACTGTTCTCTGCAAAGGCTTGGCGACAGAAATTGCTTTTTTTTGTTTGTTATAAAATGTCATTGTTATTTGTTTTACACATATTTCAATGGATAATAAAAATCAAGTAAAATAATAAAAGGTTTATGATATAAAACTTGTAAATTGACATTTGATAATTTTAATAAGAATCTGCAATATCAAACATAATGTATCTTATGTGGTTTCTAAAATGTTACGCAAACCTCTTACAGTTCTTAACCTCTAGGTGGACCTCTTTTCTTTTGTAAGTCATACATGTGTATTATAAATTGTGATTGTATGTGTAAAAACTGATGTTTGTGAATAGTTTTTTTTGGTTCCTATTACATACAAAGCAAACACTTCAAATAATGTATGGGTCACTTAGGAAACATTTGTTTGAAGTCAAGATCATTTTTTTGGCAAGCTTGCCACATTGCTCCTGACATATTAAAGAAACAAATCCTTTTAATAAATGTATCATTTTAATCCTAGTGCAACGTCTTTGCTATTCTGTTTAATTTGCTTAATAGCTGCATTATAAATTACTTTTAGATCACGTACTTCAGTGATATCAGCCTAAATTTAATTAACAATGTGAAACTAAAGTTTTTATTAGTCACATACAGCCTTATTAAATTGCATTTCAGCCAATTGAATAGGGCTCTATATAAGCACAGAGCATATACATTTTTAGCTAGTGAACTTCTATCCAAAAGCAAGGTCTTCACTAACTAAAAACTTTTGTAAAATATATATGCTCTGTGCTTATATTGAGCCCTATTCAATTGGCCAAATCACAATTTCATAAGGCTGCTGCTACCTTATTTTTCATGGCTTATCTTTTATTTAATAGGTAAGTTTAGCTTTGTGGGACAAAATACCATTATATGTAATCACTAGCTACTGCTAGCAATAGTTATCTTCAGTGACTTACACTAACATAAAAAAATGCTTTCAGGCAATAATGGTTTTACATATGCATAAAATGCCTTCAAAAATACCTTTAAATCAATTATTTAAAACATATACTATAAGTAGGACAAAATCAATAAGTAGCACCTTAGAGTACTCATGACAATAATTATAATTATAAAAACATATAATTTGTATTTATATCACATATATAGTTGTGGGTCTAGCGATATTGGTGACATTTGCGAAGTTGGTAACGCACGAGGCGAGCAGTCGACTGCCAGCCACGCGAAGCAAGGTGAGCCTTTGAAGCATGCAGGACTTAAGCTGCAATGAGCATTACCAACACCTGATGGGTGCTGCATTGAGCGCCAAAGGGCTAGTAGTTGGTTGCTGCCAATGGAGGGCTTGCAATGAGCACTGGAGGCGCACATAGCGAGGCCCCCCAGGCTCGCAACACCCTGCAGTACGTGGTTTCTGCCAGTAGCTCAAGCACCAACCTGGATACAACCCTGCCAGCAGCACCGCACTCTGTCTTCTCCTCTGCGGCTCCTGTCCTTCGTCCCAAACTACTTTCTCGACACAGGAGAGGGAAAGGGCTAAAGGGAGAGGAGGAAAGGAGGCACAGGAGAGGGAGAGGGGGTAAAGGAGACACAGGGGAGGGAGAGGGGGAAAGGAGCCACAGGAGAAGGGGAAGGAGACACAGGGCGGGTTGGCCAAGACAAGTGAAAAGTGGCGGGTTGGCCCAGGCCAGCAATGAGCGGCAAAACCACTTATTGTGCAGCTTGGATGAGCGCCCAAGACCCGCATCGCGTAAAGTTGACGCTGGGAGGGGCTCGTGAAGAGCCAAGCATTGTCTGGCAAACAGCATTGTCAGCTTTCAAATTTTATTCCCGTCTCTCATACATGTTTTTGAACTTTTATATCAAATATGCACCCCTTTTTCCTCACAGTTTTACAAATGTATATCTTTAAAAATGTCAGGATTCATGTTCACTCAATTTGATAAACCATTGATTTTGATAAACCAGGTTGCAGCGGCAATATAATATGTTATGACTGGGAGGTACCGATATGTTTGTCAGGTATAACAATAACGAAATATCTCTTGTTCTGTGTGAAGTCCTACTATTGATTTAGAACATGGAATGATCATTTCTTTTTCTGTTACTAATGTCTTTCCTACATAACCCAGCAATATGCTTGAATCCCCACTGCTTTGCTACATTGATTACTTATCCAGCAAGCTTATATGATTTTTCTTGGTAAAAATATAAGCTTCCTGATGTAAGGACATACCATTTATGATCATGTAAGCGATTTCAATTGTTATATTAAACTATATTTTAAATAGGGTTCCCATGGATTTTCCACTACTGAGTTCAAATGTGCTGCAATGTAGTTGCAATCTCTTACTTGTTTAGCCTCATTCTGTATAATTTTATATAGGTACATATCTTGCTCATTTTGAGTTTTTATGGATAGGGTGATGCCATGTGAGTCAGCAGAAAATATACAGATGATGGAATCATATTGTTCTGAGAGCTCACCCTATTTTGCCAGTTTGAAATTAAAGGTAATATCTTATACCATTTCTGATATTCTTATTTTTTGTTGGAAAAGTGCCTATAGTCTTAACTATATTTCCCATAAGCTATATTTGTATCTTTTAAAATATTTGCCACCCCTTCATACCTGCCAAGTAATTGTATAAATATGTTTCAGTAAAGTGAGCCCTTCTAACATCTAAAAGCTTTGTTTCATTGAAGTGAAAAGCAACCTCTGTCTATATCCTAAACCACATTGATTAATGATGGAGCCTGAGCTCTCACCCATTGTTACATTTGATATTTAGTCATCAGCTGTAATTAACTGCAAAAGCCTTGGTTCCCGACAAGTTGGCTCCCTTACTAATTGGCTAAGAGACTCAATTTAAATAATATGCAATATCTCAATCCTGGCTTATCCAAGAACGGTAGATTTTGCAGATTAAAGTCACAACACTAATAATCTCACATAACTAGGGATTTATTCAAATGATGGCTTCTCTAACATCTCTCCTTGATCAAAAAATGTGTAGATCATTCTTTTTTAAAGACAACAATACCTTTAATTTTACATTTTTTAGAATATTGGTGCTTGAAGTTTGCTGGATACTAATTACAATGATCAGCAGAATTATCTGTAGTATATAGATGGGTTATATCTTGCTCTCTATATTTAATACTTTTCTTATTGGGTTCAGTAAACAAATTATCCATTTTCCATCTAAGGCCTCAATGACATGGCATTATAATGCTGCAGTTATAAAAGCATACAGCCTTATTAAATTGCAATTCGGCCAATTGAATAGGCCTCTATATAAGCACATAGCATTTGTTTTCTTACAGAAGTTTTTAGTTAGTGAACACCTTGCTTTTGGATAGAAGTTCACTAGCTAAAAACTTTTGTAAAAATATGCTATGTGCTTAAATAGAGCCCTATTCAATTGGCCGAATCACAATTTAATAAGGCTGATAATGTGTAACTGTTTACGGGTGATGGCTACTTTGCTACCAACTTTGTGTGCAGACAAATCTGCATTGCTATTACATCACTCACTACTAGTTAGATAAGATTTTCTACCACTCACCCTGGGTCAAAAATAATGTGTATTTCAAATACTTCTAAGGATGTTCAAAGTCTAAGTGAGTGCACTCGCTATTACTAAACGTGTACCATTGCTTGCCACAATCACAGGATGTTAATATTAATATTATGTGTACAGGGTCAGATACACCTATCTCTCATATCTCTCATTCACAAGGTGGTTATCAAGTCATCATTTTACAGTTATGACCCTAATTCCCATATGTTACCCCATTTAGGCCCACCCTGTCCTCCAAAAGCCAGGTCGATCAATGAACCAGCCAGCTTATGGGGAAGTAGTCTTCTCTGATTGGTTAATATTAACCAAATTGACAGCATTTCTGTTCATTCCCATTGATTGGCTGATATTTGATTGGCATCTATTTCAGACAATCAGAAAAAAAATCATCATGGGAAGCTTCTCTTAGGGTGAGTTTCAATTCTTCAATTAAATATGATTCCTATTTTTGAGCTGCACCTTCTTTTTTTTTTTTTTATGGACCCAATCATTGTCAATGAATTTTAGAACATGCTCAAGAACGTAATTTTCTTTTGCAAAAAAAAGAGAGCTCTTATAAAGTTATACTTAGATAATATGAGGATCCTGAAAAGGTCTATGAAACGGCTATAAGAAAAACCTCCTGTGTTGAAAAATATGTGATGTAAAAGGCTCTGTCATCCATTACTAGTGGACTTGTAAATAACGTTTATAATATAATTAAAATCATAACTGTGGTAAATAAAAAAAAAAGTTAATTTCTTTCATTCAGAATACAGAAAACAAAGTAAATAAGAGCATTAAGATAAGTGTACGGGATATTAATATTGCTTGTATTTGGAGTCAAAATAAAACTCCGGAAGTTCAAACCTCATGTAGAAAATTGAGTTTATATTACAAATGGAGAAACAAATAAGTAATTTATATAACTCTTTAGAATAATACTTAAATGTTGGTAAGATTATATATTAAATAAAAATTAAATATAAAATATGCAGACATACACTCATTGTGGCTACAAGATAAACCTTATTTGTTGCTCCTTTTTCACCTCCCCAATCCCCTTTTTGTTAAAGAAATATTAGACATTTAATATAAATGTATTTAATTAATTATATATCAATGTCATTTGAACTTTTAAAAATATGAGATGTGAATAAATAATTCTTGTGGTTTTCATGCTTTTTAAAAAATAAATGTTATTATTTATTTATTTCATCAAAATTAAAATTATTTCATATATATATATATATATATATATATATATATATATATATATATATATATATATATAATCATTATTACTGAGATTACCTGAATATCACTTTCTCACCCTCCTGATTTTCAAGTTCTGTCTCTAAAACTTTTCTTCACACATTAGAGGACCAAATGGCCACCAATGCCAATACAATGGGTCCCTGGTGGTCCAGTGTTTAGGATTCAGTGCTTTCAGTGATGTGACCTGGGCTTGATTCCAGCCAGGGAACCAGGAGGTCACACCACCCTGAAGCCAAGCAGAATTGGGCCTGGGAGATCACCTAGGAATACCAGGAGCTTCATGCTGTGGCCCACTGGAAAAGGAATTGGCAACCCACTCCAGTATCTCTGCCATGAAAATCCGGCGGGTCAGCATGACTATGGACATAAAGATATGTCTGATGTGTTACAGTCCATGAGGTCACAGAGAGTCGGACACGACTGAACAACAAAACAACAACATAACGGCACACACAACACTAAAAACAGTACATGAGAATCACAAATCTCACTCGTGCCCAGTTTCCCTATAATAAAAAGCAGTTATTTTTTTGAGTTCTATCAGTAAGCTAGGTAAGTAATTTTCAACAAAATTATTAATAAATATTCTTTTACCTGAAATATGTTCTGATCTCCTGAATTTGCTTAATTCTTTGCTCAGAAATACGTCCTCTTCGGTAGGATAATTCAACAATCTGTGATATTATTGAGGAAATAGACCTTATTTCACACATTCATCTCCATTAAATGTTCTGTTTTTCTTTTGGTTAAAGCACTTAATTATGTTATCTACACCAATTCAATCTTTAAAAAATATTCAGATGCATGATCATACAATTACAAATTCAAAATATCATTTGACATTGTGCAAGGTCAGTTATGCAAAGTCATCTATTACAAGTTTGAACATGTTCTGGATTGTAGCCTCATTTTAAAAATCGTAAAAAAATATTAAATAGTTTTTAACTCTATTTTTCTGTTCTGAGGTTGTGATTTACATATATATGCAGTCAAGTCCTACTAGAATGATGTATTTCCAATAAATATGATCTCAGTAATGAACACACAGCAATAAAGTCTTGTAAATTGCTTTATTTAGAATGTCTACTAGGCTTCCAACTAAAAAAAAATATTATGAATATTGAAAAAAATGATTATTGCCTGGAGTTCAACAGCAGCAGAAAAACTCTGCCCTAATAATCTCACAATTTCAGTGCATTAAAAAGACAGCTGATGACCGTATTTTAGTTAGATAAAAAGGTTATACAGAGCTATTAACGGCTTCTCCAATTGTCTGAAGGCAGTGTTTAGCAAAGACGTATGTTCAAGATAACATAATATTGTGCCAAGGAAAGGGTCGGGTCACAAGTGGTACTGTGGTATTGCACTAAAAAACAGAATTCCAGTTTTGACAAGCACACAACAACGTTTATATTAGATTTAAACATTTTATAGAAGATGAACAATATGCGCCACATTTACAAAAATGTACTAAATTAGATTACTAAATATACACCTGTAATTTGCAATGCTGTAGCTTGGTATGTCGCCTTCTGGATCCGACCTTGTTGTGATAATATTGGGCTTGTCGTGGTGAAGGTGTGAGCTATACCATGTAGGGTCACCCAAGATGGGCAGGTCATGGCAGAGGCGTGAACGTAAACAACAACAAAGCTTTGCATGTAGCTATTTTTTGGGTCCTCATCTGAATTATATTTAAATATAACGCAGGCTTTTTTTTTTTTTTTATTGGGTTGAAATGTATAATCATGCTCAAAAACCCAGAGAAGTAAAATATCAGTTCATATGATAAGAAGAAAAAATGGTGCTAGGGATTGTTCAGTTGAGGCCTCCTAGCACTTTTATCCTAGTTTTGGTGTACGGTCTAGCTACTACTTCATGTAAAGAGCATTAAAATATTGATTGTAAATTGTTCTATCATTTGTTTGTAATAGAACTAGATCATTATTGTAATATGAATGAGTGATACAATACACAAATTAATGGTATGGTATACTAATGCCAGTGTACTTAAATAGAATGGGGAACAACTCTACCTGCATATATTCGAGACTAAGAAGCTTAAAGAGATAGGCCCTCATTCAATTGCAATTTGGTCAATTGAATAGGGCTCTAAATAAGCACATAACATATTTTTTTTAAATACGTTTTTAGTTAGTAAACATCTATCCAAAAGTAAGGTTTTCACTAACTAAAAACTTCTTTAAAAAATATATGCTATGTGCTTATTTAGAGCCCTATTCAATTGGCAAAATCGCAATTGAATGAGGGCCACAGGATGGTAGCTAGAGTACCTGGATTGAAAGATGGTTTCTTTGGCTTAGATATGATTAGCTTATATTCAAAAGAAAAGTGACTGAGATCTGCTGCTACATTGTATCAAAATGAAATACACACACTTTTAGCTCATTTGTGAATTGACGAGTATTTAATTGTTTAAGATTACCAATTAACCCATTTAATTATTTTGACTTTTTATAATAATAATAATAATAATAATAATAATAGACAATTTTGAAAGAAGGCAATCCAGTTGCATTACATAATCACTTATGATTTCACCTTCTTCACCATCTGAAGTTTATTCTGACTTGATCTCCCAGCTCATACTTATATTCCTGTGAGACAGAATGGATAAACAAAAATTGAAGATTTACCATTTAACATTAAATTATGCTAAATAGGGGCCTCATTCAATTGCGATTTGGCCAATTGAATAGGGCTCTATAAAAGCACAAAGCATATTTTTTTACAGAAGTTTTTAGTTAGGGAAAACCTTGCTTTTGGATAGAAGTTCACTAACTAAAAACTTCTGTAAAAAATATGCTCTGTGCTTATATAGAGCCCTATTCAATTGGCCAAATCGCAATTGAATGAGGCCCTAGATCTCCTTCCTGCAACACTACTAATGCAAGTAAACAAGAAGTTCTGAATTCCAAGAGGGAACTGGAACAATCAACCTGAAATTACCAGTGTTACAGCTGTTAACTATGAAAACATCACATCAAATTTAATTGTATAATCAAGTGTAAATCTTCATAAAACTCCCAAATGTTCCATCATATATTTAAAAGAGCACATTTCCATTATCACAAATCTTTTTTTGCAGTGGTTTTTGGCATGAAAAAAATAGTTATCCTTAGTCTAGTAATCTTAGTTGTTACCCTTCAGCATATGCATTTCTATGTTTTTCTTTGAGCTACGAGGTTACTATACGATTAGACTTTTGGATAATTTTCCTTATTTAATGTTTAAAAAACACACTCATGTACATGAAAGAACATTTCCCTATGTCCCTTTATGTACACAGCAGAAGTGATTCAAGGTAATTAAAACATGTAATTGTCAAGGAAAAGTACACAAACTGCTTCAAAGATACTGGGAGCAATTTACTAAGCATCTCAAGTGCATCTCACATCATCTTTTGATTTACTATGTATTATTCCATACTGCTTAATAAATTTCCCCAACTAAATGCACCAACTCCATGGATGCATCATGGTTGCTACTACATCTATAGAAATGTGTTCAAACAGTATGCATGGCAAATGTATACGACATATTATGACACCAAACATGGAAATCCCATTCAATCGTCTCTAACTCACAACTGCCCCCTCACAGCCTCCACATGCAAACCATGCACTCGTAAGTAGGATTTCAGGGGGCATCATCATATGATCTGACAATATTTAAGCAATCCTGTAATTTAATTCTTAAACACTTGCAATACTTCTTAGACAGAGCCAATTGTAAATCATCATGACATCAGTAAAACATGTAGTTTATATTACAATTAGTGTTTAGAATTACAATTTGTGATCGGACTCGCAGCCCAGCAATGTAGAAATAACTAAAAATCAATAAAGCAACTGTTCTAGTCCATGCGGGTTCCATGTATTAACCCCCGTGATGCCCGGGATTTATATAACAAAGTTAAAAATAATTATATTTTATTACAGATTTGCAAGTTTGAGACTGTTATTCAATTAATTCTAATGCCTTTGATTGCTTTCCCAGTATTTTAAAGTACAGTAGTGTGTGTTTATTTGCTGCTGCCGGCATGCGAACAGGTGTTTTACCCACTTGCGAGGCAATTTACAGGTTTGAAGACAATTGCCGACTTGTTGAATTATTGTAATTGAATATCGATATTGCATCTTTAGCACTGGTAACATTTGCTGGCTTGAAAAATCAAAAGAGGGGAGAGGATGGAGTTCCGTTTTTGACAATCGCAGGGATTTTGAGCCTGTAACTCGCAATTGGAATGTGAGTAGCTAAATGTAGCCAATTGAATATCAGTAACATTTACGGGCTCCATTACAGGTTAAAGTAATTGTGATTTGGCCAATTGAATGAGGCTCTTAGACTATCACATATCTAATAGAACAAAAGTCATTAGCTATTCATTGCTCACAAACCAAATTAATTAAAATATGATTATAGGAAACAAATGCACCTAAACTCAATATTAACAATATAAATAGCAAATGTAAATACGGTTTGGTAAATAGACAAAAAGGCCAAAAATGTGTATTGATTGGCAACTGAGGTTTTCGGTTCATACTGGATAAAAGTAATCATCAACAATTTCTAGCCTGAAATTCAAATTGTTATAATGATTTGCTTTTGTAGTTCATATTGACTTAAGCAAATTGAATTTTATTTCTGTTTAGTTGGATGTTTATTGTATCTTTCCTTTCTTAATTATGTTCACATCAAATATAAAGTTGAACTTATGTTCAAGCCATCCATGCTATTTAACTTTAAAATGAAATTGATATTATTAAAGTGTGCGTGTTTTTCATAAATTTTTTAATAGTTTTAACAGAACCGTGCGGCTAAGTTAAGAATATTTTGTTAGATGTGTCTGAAGCGGTGTACTATGGTGGTACTGTTTTAATACACATGTATTTAGCATATTTTTGCTAAATAACAACTGGCACATTACATTGCTAGGAATGTAATAATTTTCAATACAACACAATAAAACGAAACTGCTAGTTTTAATGAAGGATATGTGTTTAGTTCCCAATTGAACAATTCTTCAGCGAAACCTTTTTAAGCTAGTTTGTCTATTCAGAAGAATACTTTTGGATTAGAATTCTTACCTTATTCATTTTCTTTAGTAAATATCCATTGCCTCTCTGAAAATGATGCTAATCATCTCTTATTAGATGAAACCACAGAGCAATGCTCAGAAAAAATCTTGCATATTATTGAAGGAATTTAGCTCTGTTTGTAAGAGGCTAAAAGTACTTTAAGATTACTTAGGTTCAGAGATATATTTGTCCATGAATACATTAGAAATATTAAAAATGTGCAGTGGGTGAGAAAAGGTAAAATGAAAGATAAAGAGATTCACTTCCAAGTTAACCAACAGATCTACGGTTTTGCTAGATTATAAAAAGAGAATGACTTACTTGACTCATATGTCAACCAATGAAATATTACTATAGTATACCAAAATCAATATATCTGATGATCTGGTCACTTTAACTTTAGATAAGACAAAAACATAACGGCTGAAACAATGAAACTCTAACCTTAACAGTATTAACAAGACATTACTAAACACAAATATTTGATTGGTGGAGGTATTACTAGTGTATTATAAGTATCATTTGTACATTTTACCTATGAATGCTTATGAGATTCTCCGCTAAATTTGTTCATTGGAAATTACTCTACTGACTTCTCACTAATATTCAAAGTTTATAGACACTTTTTCATCAATAACACAAACCAGTTTTACACAAAAGGAGTTTCCATAGGCTGCAACAGAGATTATTTTAGGTAAAATGATTGATTAATGTATGCAGAGAACTTAATTCAGACCTTAGAGAAAAGCATGTATCACAGTCCGCTCATAGCTGCATAGACCATGATGTTGCAAAATGCAGAGAATATTTCCAATTTGTGCCTGTAAAATAAAGTTCTTTCATCTCGTGAGTGTTGTCATATTTACCATTATATTTGTTGCCTGCATGTAGATGTTGCCTACTTTGGTTTGTTGGCTCCTGACCTGTTCAATTGTATTGTTAATTGCTGCATGTAAGGCCTTTTGGTGACACTACATGTAGTAGAATGAGAGATCGGTATATAGCCAGGTAATTACCTGGAATTTAGGAAGGGTCCCTCTCCCATATCCTCACCATACAAATAACTCCTCACCATGGGTGTAGGAACTGTGGGGGATGGGCGGTCAGCAGCAAACCCCCCCCATATTTTTCTATGTTTGCATGTGTAAGTCTGCGAGTTTCAATCCTGCGCGGTGCTTTAGGGAAAGAGCTATGGACACCGGATTACAAGCTCAAAGACAGGGCTCTCCATTCATTGCAATATGTTAATCTTGAACTTGTCATTGCCTGTAACTTAACTTAAGTATAGCGCTACGGAATATGTTGGCGCGTTACAAATAAACGATAATAATAATAATAATATATAAGCCATTTTACAGCCTATGTACAGTACAATAAACGGTATCCCCTCCAGGATTCTTCTGGCTCCTACACCCTTGCTCCTAACTCACATGCATGCAACTTTAACATTACCCTTCATCTCTCTCTTTAATACGACATCATATCTTTAATCATTGGCCCTTTTAGCAGGCCATGAAGGCGTAGTTTTTGGCTACACCGTCAGCTCCTCAGGGAGAGGGATCCAACTACAAACGAGCATAACATTTATTTCTATTCTAATTTTACGATGAGCATGAATTCTTTGGTCATACTGTTACAGGCATTTATAATCTAGATTAGGTTACTGCTGAATATTGTTCTAGGACACTTAGCTGGTGAGTATTATGAATATATTTTATGACACCCTATTAAAATTGTCCCTAAAGGGACAAGGCACAGAGTATGTTTTACACATTATATTAGTTGTTTTTCCTTGAAAACATATGAAGTAAAACTTGTTTAATATGAATTAAACCTAACAGGAAGTGCCCAGAGTGTGAGTAGTATGTATGTCTAAATTGCAGACAAATATGACTCACAGCTATAGGGGCAAGCCCCCCACACACAAGCATGGTGACATTAACAAATACCGTCTTTCATATGCAGCAAACAAAAATGGTTTCCAAGTTCCTTTAAATAACACTGCTTTTTTAACAAGGTTTTTGTCTTATTTTATAAAACTCAATTGTACAATGTAGTGGGGCGTAGTAACTTGTCTCCTAAAAGTTACAGAGACTCTCTTATCCAAAAAATTATTTAACATTAAATTATTTGTATCAGCAAGCAGAGATGCCATTGCGGGCTAAGACATTTTAATGAAATGTTCAGTTACAGAACAACTTTAAATAGTTTCATTATTTTTTTCTCCTATTTTAGTCAGCCTGTTGCTGCTGACATATTATTGATCACAACTTGTGTTCATCGTTAGTTGTTGGCCTCCATTCCCTTCAACATTTATGTGCATGCAGTATAGATTTGTTTATGCACACACAGCTGCATCTTTATTCCGAATGAACAAGCAAGTTATGTTTTGGGGGCTCAATGCCACCTTTCATAAGGCACAGCTGGTGGGAGATGTTGTTGCATATAAAATAGCCAAAATTATAGTTTTAAGATGCATAATTTCATATGTTTTGAATAATCGCCCATATAACTTCCTGTTGTTCTCTCTAATCCTTTTTAAACATATCACCAAAGCAAGTAAAGAAATATAAGAATACATTTGTTTGCTGCACACAGAAACACTTCAGCGGAAGCCAAGAATTTATCCACTTCTTTAAAAAAAAAGGTTAATAAATCAGTGTGTACGCAGAATACAGATTAGTGAGCTGAGGTATTTCAATGACCGGAGAGAAAACAACCTAACCGTATAGGAAATGAATGAATAGAAAATCCTCTCTGAATTCTTATATGAGATAAGGAAAAGAAATAGGACGAAAATAAAGCACCGAGGATTAAACATTATCTAAATGGAAATAGTTGAAAATAAGATTGAAAGAATACGACAACTTTAAAACTTGAGAACATTGTTACAAGACACTGCTATGCTACTGTTTAAGAGAAGAGCTTGTGTAACAAATATCTTAATACATAGCAAGGCAGAGCTACTGCAGGTGCAGCAGGTGATAAGTACCAGAGCCTACTACGGGGTAGGAGCTCCATTGCTACCATTAAGGGAGGAGATAAAAATATGCATTTAATTTGCTGCTTTTTTTTTTTTTTTTTTTTTATGAACCCCACAGACACTGACCATGGGCCTCATTCTATTAGCGGCCGTAGGCGCTGCGGGGCCGCAAGGACCGGCCGCAAGCTATTCTGCTATTCTATTCCCCTCCGGCCGGGAACTCCGGCAGGCTTGCGGCCGGCGCCTTGCTATCTCTTGCGGCCGCACGCGCCAGAGGAAAGCCTTTGATCTAAAACGGCCGCAAGAGTTTCGGCCGCAAGAAAAGCCCGGTTGATATTCTATTGCTCCGGGAACCCTGTCTGCAAGGCTAAAAGCAAGCCGCAGCTTACTTGCAGGAAAAAGGTCCCGCTAGCACCAATTAAGCACATTATAAAGCAGAAATAAAGGCATCCTGCACTCTGAGGAGACTATAAAGTGATTTTAGGTGTTAGAAAAAATAGCACAAATTTCCCCTATACTCAAATCCGTAAAATATATATTTTTTAATATATGTCAAATATCCATGTAAAAAGTCCATAGGGCTTGGAGCACCTCAGACCCGCCCACGCCGCAGCCGGAAAATAAACAGTTAATTTAAACTCGGGTTTGGGCTGATGTGCAAGCTTGAGAGTGGGTTACTTTTAATCCTCATGTCCCCCAATATGATCCCTAGCATTTACAGAGCTGTACAGTGCTGTCTTGAATTTATTTTTGACTTTGTAGATTTCTGAGCTTACGGACGGTTTCAAGATATGCGGCCGGCCGTAAGAGGAGATCCTTGCGGGCCGTATAATAGAATTGCGAGTTAACAGAACCCCCGCAAGGAATCGCAGCCTTACGGCCGATTTACGGCCGATAATAGAATGAGGCCCTATATGTATATATATATATATATATATATATATATATATATATATATATATATATATATATATACATATTTACAGTGCCTTGCAAAAGTATTCACCCCCTTGGCATTTTCCATGTTTTGTTACCTCACAACCTCGAATTAACATGGATTATTTGAGGATTTCAATCATTTAATTTACAGAACATGCCCACAAATTTGAAGCTCTTTTTTTTTATTGTGAAGCAAGCAACAAATAGGACAAAATTACAGAAAAAGTCAATGTGCATAACTATTCACCCCCCTAAGTCCAATACTTTGTAGAGCCACCTTTTGTGGCAATCACAGCTCCAAGTCACTTTAGATAAGTCTTTATGAGCTTGTCACATTTTACTACAGGGATTTTAGCCCATTTCTCCTTAAACCACTCAAGTGTTGCTTTAGCAGTGTGTTTGTGGTCATTATCCTGCTGGAATGTGAACCTCCATCCTAGCCTCAAATCCCGCACAGAGTGGTACAGGTTTTGCTCAAGAATATCCCTGTATTTAGCACCATCCATCTTTCCCTCCGCTCTGACCAGTTTCCCCAGTCCCAGCTGCTGAAAAACATCCCCACAGCATGATGCTGCCACCACCGTGTTTCACTGTGGGGATGGTGTTCTTTGGGTGATGTGATTTGTTGGGTTTGCGCCAAACATAGTGTTTTCTTTGATGGCTGAAAAGTTAAATTTTAGGCTCATCAGACCAGAGCACCTTCCTGCATACATTTTGGGAGTCTCCCACATGCCTTTTTGCAAACTCAAAACGTGCCATTTTGTTTTTTCCTGAAAGTAATGGCTTTCTTCTGGCCACTCTGCCATAAAGCCCAACTCTATGGATACTCCAGTCTCTGCTGTGGAACTCTGCAGCTCCTCCAGGGTTACCTTAGGTCTCTGTGCTGCCTCTCTAATTAATGCCCCCCTTGCCCAGTCCGTGAGTTTTGGTGGGCGACTGTCTCTTGGCAGGTTTGCTGTTGTGCCATGTTCTTTTCATTTGGTTATTATAGATTTGATGGTGCTCCTGTAGATCATCAAATATTTTTTTTTTTTATAACCTAACGCTGACTTCTACTTCTCAACAACATTGTTCCTTACTTGTTTGGAGAGTTCCTTGGTCTTCGTGGCAGTGTTTGGTTAGTGGTGCCTCTTGCTTAGGTGTTGCAGCCTCTGGGGCCTTTCAAAAAAGGTGTGTATATGTAATGACAGATGTGACACTTAGATTGCACACAGGTGGGCATCATTTCACTAATTATGTGACTTCTGAAGGCAATTGGTTGCACCAGAGCTTTTTATGGGCTCCATAATAAAGGGGATGAATACATACACACATGCCAATTTTCTGTTTTCTTTTTCTAAAAAATAGTTTTATGTATATATTTTTCTCATTTCACTTCACCAACTTAAACTATTGTGTTCTGATCCATCACATAAAATTCAGATTAACAAAACATTGAATTTAAGGCTGTAATGTAACAAAATAGGTAACAAGTCAAGGGGGTGAAAACTTTTGCAAGGCACTGTATATATATATATTTTTATATATATATATATATATTTATATATACATATATACTGTATATATATATATATATATATATATATATATATATATAGAGAGAGAGAGAGAGAGAGAGAGAGAGAGAATGAGGGTCCCATATTATTTTGTAGAGGACCTTAAATTCACTAGCTCTATCATAGAAATAGAGGTTTACAGAACATGCTTTCAGCTGATGATAAATGGATACTTAATTAACTAAACTTAGTTATATTTTTTTACAATCAGTGCCATTATAAGAAATCTGCAATCATATATAGATTTACATAAACAACACAAAGCACAATATTCACCACAGATCTTGTTTAATGCAGTTTCTATGTACACCTTGTCTGAGTTATCTGAATATGTATGAGTATGATGAATTGGAATTCTGTTGGATGCGTTAGCCCTTTACACTAGACATCAATATGACATCTTCCAATTCTGGTATGAAAAGTTCAAGAGAAAAATAAATATGACATACAAAGCATTTTAAATAACATTTAAATTGCACAGAAAACCATTTTTTATTAAAATACTTTAATGACAAATGGACTGTAGATCTCTTAGAAATAACCTTTCAAAATTAATATTCTGTATTAATATTTTACAGTCTGATAATTCCCTCTACTTTATAGCCAATGTTTAAAACTGGATATGTGTTATATCAGGAAATATACAGTAACATTGTATGTGCCTGCAGCAATAGTGATTTTTTAGTTTGGATTTTAATTTGCTATTTTCACTAGACAGCTTTTTTCATGTGCTAATTGAGGGTGGAAAGAAGGGTAATTCTTTAGAGGTAGTACAATTTAAAAAGAAAGACTATAGAAGAAGAATGCATACTTTTGTATAATAGAATGTCTTAAGGTATTGCAAGTGCTTATAATTGTCTGTATGCAATTAGACCGAAGCACCTTTTTTCCATTCTCAGTCCTCTTCAGCACTCTACATATAAAGGGTGTATGTAGAAATAAAACTCATGCGCCACAACTACCGGTACATTTGTCTGCTATTCATATTGAATGCAAATTAATAATTTAGTAATGAATGTGGCTCATAGCAACACTGACATGTTTTCCTCTTTTCACCGATACTGCATATTATTATTAAAATGCATAGACAGTGTCAATCTTTGTCAAGCTTAATAATAATAAGTCCAAGATTAATTCTGATGATTTTTCTAAAGGCTACAATAGTGTTTTCATAATACTAATAAACAAATTATCAACACTCTACACCAAACAAATTACATTTTATTCAATTGTATTACATTTCCTTGTGTTTTACACTAGTAACAATAGAGTTTATATGTTCCTGAACAAACATAATGAAAAAAGAAATCCTGCATGCAAAAAATGTTTTTTTATATTTGTAACTATTTTATTGAAAAATAATTATCTATGGGGGACGAGACACTTGTCACTGCCTCAATGACAATGTATTGTCTGTAACTAAAGAACAGATTGGTACATGTACTTACTAGATCAGATTTTTATGTAAAACAAATAATGTGATCTATTACTTATTTCCTGGTAATCATTTATTTCTGGCAAAGTAAAGCTAGAACTTGAGACATGAGTTATGCTTTAAAAAGGGGCAAATTAACAGATGGCATTATTATGTGTAGTTATAAACAGAATGTTGACCACATCAGTTCTCATGGCCACTTATGTTAGAACGACGGTTGTGTGAAGTTTGAAAATAGCCCAGGAATGAAGGAAAGCAAAAGGTAGAATTCCAGAGGATAGAAAGGAGAGTTAAGGAGACAATCTATAGTATGTGATCTAGAGAGACAGAAGAATATAACAGAATGGGAAAGCCAAGAGGCCGCTTCAAAAAAATAATATATAAAATTATATATACACATAAAACGTGTTTCATCTCTTATTCTGCGGCTTCCTAAGTGATGTAACACCCTGCACAACAGTAGCTCCTTGCAATGTTGTCCTCATCACCTTGAGGTTGAACAAAGGGGAGAGCATACTAAATATAAGTGTTGCTTGTCTATACTCAAGATCAAGAATATCTACACCAAGCGAGCTTGTTCTCTATCTCCCCCACCCCTCTTGTTTTACACTTCGTTTCAGGGCACCATTGTGAACAATGTCCCAATAGAGAGCAGCACTCCTCCCATATCTGGAAGAAACCATTATGAATATCTCACACGGACATACTCCTTTTTGTTATAGTGTGGTCTTCATACAGACCCCCTCAAACTGTCGATTCAACAAAGCAGCCACCACTGGGATCTTATCTTTAAGGAACATTAATAGGAAACAAACATTTGATATAAGCTGTGAATTTTTCTTCATCAGATATCATTTTAACACGATGTGTGTTAAAATACCAAATTCACAGCCATGTACACTTTCTGTGGAGTCAAAGACTTTCCAGCAACAAAAGTTTGAAATGCTGTCAAACTAAGTAAAAGATTACTTACACGTGTTTATACATATAATATACTCATTTTAACGAGCTACACTTGATAATGGCAAAAAGTACAATAGCTTTTAATTTATTACATAGTTTATGCAATGATGCCCCAGTGGAGTTCACAGGTATGATAGGCTACAAAATGGTTTGGCTTTGGTCAGCTATAACAGAACGGTCATATTAATTCTAATTCTTAGTCAAAAGTTAGTTTATATCCATGTTTAATTTAGAATTCAACTAATACCTTACCGACAAGTGCAAAATGTGATTTATTTAAGTCTCTTTGGAATCTAAAAATATTTGTAACTAATCTTAATTTCCAGTTACTATTCTGCGAAAATAGAATGTAGAGAGATTCACAATAAATCGTTTTTTATATAATTGCTTCTTAATTATTAATCTGCAAAGTATATTATAATCAATACTTACATCCATTAAGCTACAAATCAGTAAATGAAATACACAGCTTACAACCATTGGCTTACAAAGTAGGAAAATAATACTTCTATTGCATTAACCTTTATAACATGTTTTATCTTCTGTAGCAAGAGCCAGTATTGGCATGTTATATTTCTTGAAACAGTATATGGCTGTTAATTCTTCTAAAACATGATGTGTAATTTAGGACCTGCTCACATAAGTCCCTTAAATAGGCTCTAAAATCCATGACAAATTTGTGTCCTAAACAGAAAACTTATAAGAAAAGATTTCATAGCCGTTTAAAAAAAAGAAGAAGAATGCAAATAACAAAAGATCTTGATTTGAAGTTGGAAGGTGAAACATCTTGCAGTAATGTGTAAAAGTATTACTTTACAGAAGTTGAACAGCCTTCCATTGGATGGGCTTTTTGGTTCATATCTGCAGTCACATCTATACTTCTATGTGAATCACATCCATTTAGCATGGTTTTCTAACTGTATTCAAACACTTTATAAAACTGTCAGTTATACTAATCAATACTTTTTAGAACAAATATTTAATTTTAAATATCTTTTCTGGATATAATATTGATGCAAAAGGTTATTGTATTCATATTCATAACATACTAATCATAAAGAAGATAGAAGAACCAGATGAAGCTTTGTATACCCAATGTTTCTCACTCTGCACATCTTTTTCATAGCATTATGTGTATTTTGATATGGATACACTTATGGTTAAAGCACATACCCCAGTACTTATATTATTATTATCTTATATGAATACTCTGTAGTCATTTTCCGTAATGACAGATAATTTGGATAAAAGTATACATATATATTGTTGTGTTAAAAACAACTTCCAGTATGCTTTCCTAGCTGTAAATACCATTTTGTGTGGATTTCACCCATCTGAGTCCCTACTATCACTGGACGAATAGAAGGAACATAGCTTCAAAGATAGCGATCTTGCATCTTCTAAGATCATGGAAAAGGCTGTTGGTTTACACAACATTGAACCCTTGTTTTATTTACGTGATAGACAAGCATACGGTATGGTGACAGGGACCTTTTAAGTTATGCTTAAAACAATTCTCTAGAGGAGACCCCCTGCACCGAACTGTCTTCATGTAGCCCACTTTTTGAGTATTAGCATATTTCTACATTTATGAATATTGCTTAAAAATCTTCAGCTCTAACATTTGCTAGATAGGTTTTGAAGATGTATGATTAATATTCAGTATTTAAATAATGAATTCAGCAAAGCTTTTGCTGGCTTTTCTTCAGCATTAGTGCAGATTCAACTTCAATCAAAAAGCAAAAACAAAATCTTTATCCTGTGTTTAACTAAACACTTTATTAAACTAGTGATGTGTTTGCTTTGCTGATTTAGCATAGATTAACTAACTGTTCGGTGCAATGGCCAAAAGCATAAATAAAGCATATCACTTTTGTAAAACAATTCTAGTTAACTAAGGCGTATAACATTTTTGGGAGGATGAAACTGATCATTTTTGCCCATTTTCCCCTCTACCAAGAATTTGCTGCTAGGGATACACTGTATTATATTTCTATAAGAACAATGAGCACTGGACAATATTCAGAAATGACCACAAAGCCCCAGGCCTAACACATCATGAAGTCAAATGATGGAGAGGTAACAAATGTTAATGCTTATTCTGCTACAAATAGACTTAGTAAATGATTCTTCTCTCTCTTTTCATTCTCTCCACGGCCCCTTAATCTTTCACTTTTATTGTACCACTATTTTTTCTCCACCATTTATCTTCTTCTATATCTTATTCCTCCTCCTTGTCCTTCTCAGCCCAATTCCCTCTTTTACTCCCACTTTATTCCTTATTTTCCATTACGCCCATATTCAATTCTCTCTTTCGCACTCTCTTCTATTTCTTTGGTTTGTTTCCCTACTCTCCCCAGTCCTCCATACTTTGCACCCATCTCTACAATATAATACATGTGCAAATCAAACAAGAAAGATTAAATGTATACTAACCTATAATGAGATATTTTATTCAGTGAACAAAAATGTTAGGTCTTATTCTAATCAAACTGTATAAACTTGGGATTTATTACAATTTTCAGTTTTTGAATAGGATTGTAACAAAAGAAACTGATGACAATTTAGCAAAAGTTTTGCATGAATTTGCTTTTCTGTGAGCACTGAAATGGCATTCTCAATGCTTTGCTACAATGCCATTTTCTTGCCAATAATAATGCCGTTTTTATAAAAGGTATTATGGAAAAATTTCTTTCTTCCTTACATTTTTGTAATCAATTAATACATTTTAATACAATTGATATACTCAAGCTAAATTCATATTTTTTAATATATCAATACATTTAATACATTAATACACTTTTCTTGACATGTATGGCTACAAAGCTTACATTTTATACGTCTAAAGGTTTTGAAAATTCAACTATTTTACAGCTTTCATGAAGAGAAAATGTGTGAATAATAGAAAAAGCACTTAGCACTCTAATTTGTTCAAAACTTTTTCTATTATTAAAGTTTTTCTAAATTCCCCCCCCCCCCCCATTTATTTGAAAACTCATTAGTATGCACTTTTATCCAAAGTCAGTGATTATTTTAGACTGAGGGGGAGTTTACTAAAGGATTGCAGGTGTGATAGCCCTCATTAATTTGCTATCCAGCATGTCTTTTTTATTGATTTATTTATTTTATTTAAATATACACACATAAATACATATATTTACGTAATACCAACCACTGCTTTTATGACATCCAGTATAGCACCTTTGATTGTGCATGCATGGAACCAAAAAACATGCAGATATACAGCCCTATTACATTCCCTCAACATTGAAAATCGTAGCCAGTAACATAGGCCGCAAGGCTTGCAGCTATTAAATTGGCCACGTAAAGCAAACCGCCAATGATTGGCAGGGTAAGGGCGAAAATAATTTGAACTGTGCACCCGCAAATCCTTTGACCTGTCAAGCCTGTAACTGTTACGTTCCAATCACGCTATTAAATTGCAAGAATTTCAATGGCGTTTGAGCCTGTAACCCGCAAATGGAGCCCAAAAGCCAACGGGTACTAGAGAGGACCCGCTAGGGTGTTAGAGTCCAATCCGTAGCACTGTAAATGCAACTATCAACACACTACTGTACTTATATGTAAAGGGAAAGTGATGTAGGTATTACAATTAATAGCACAAAAAAAAAACTCGCAAATCTGCAATATAAAATACTTTATTTTCAGTTTAATTTCGATCCCGGCAATCAATGTGTTAATACATATAACGGAATGGACTAGAATATTATATTTATGGCTTTATCAATATTGCATTATTTCTGTAATGTGGGTCCGATCGTAACTCGTAATTGAAGCCCGTAAGTCTTTGAAACCCAACCTCCATTTTTCCATTTTTCAGTGGCGTAATGATGACGATCTCTGTTACCATTGGCTCCATCTAAACCCGTAACTACGGGTCTGACAAATTGATCATGTTCACGGCTGCACATCCAATGTTCAAAAGATGGTTTACGGGTTTGCGTCTCAAGCCCGTAATTCGCGGCATGGTCTAATTTAATAGCTCTGTAATGCAGCCGAATTTCAAGCCCACAGCTCTTGGGTGTGTGCCGATGCTGCTACGGGCTTTTAAATTTAATAGGGCTGATAGTATTGCATTTTTTACATACAATGGCCAATGGAAAAAGCAATAAAACTGTGCATGCTTAACCCCTAAAATACACTACTCTACTCTGTTTGTGATGTCAAAATGGGTGGACACATGGATACATAATACTGCATTGTGCATTGCTACAATGCATAGCTGACCTAATACATGCTTGGCATTATTACACCAGGAAAATGTATGTGGTTACAAAATTTATTGCAATAGGTACATCCAAAAAGTAAGTTTGGTTGCTTGTTCTACAAAATTGTTCTACAAAATTGTTCTAAAATAATACAACTAAAATGTTTTAATTTGTGTTATAAATTAGATATTAGCCCATATGTACAAAAATCCAAAATTGAAGCAACAATTGATTTTGAATATATGAGTTGACATGAACACTTTTCACTAAACCCTTATGTCCAAACAACTACAATCTTAAATTGACATTACATTCTAATATTGCTTTCCTCTTAGTTCATTCCATATATATAGTAAGTATGCTTCCATTCAAATGAGCTCCAGTGAGATTTGACATTATATTCACTAAAGTGTTAGGACAATGCAGATTATAAGACTACTGAAAATACCTCTCAATTCAGAATGAAAAGGCTTCCTAAATATATCATTACAAATCAAATTGAAATGTGACTCAGACTAGTAAGCCTAGACTTAATGGCTATATAAATTAATATTGTATTATGTTTGCATAATTAATGTAAGATGATATTTATATTATGCTGTTATCATTAAATCTATTTTGAAAACATGCCATATATGTAAGGAATATCAATATCTTACATAAATTATATATTTAAGAAAAAAATGTAAATGTGTAAATTTCTTTTTAAAGAGGAAATAAAAAAGCATATAGTTACTGTGCAAAAAAGATCATACATAGTCTTTCTCAAAACATGTCAATATTGGCAGATAGTGTTAATTAAATATTTTACAAACAAAGCAAAACATAGTATAAATATTTGAATATATATTATATTACCCAAGCCCACATATATGTAATTTAAAAATATTATTTTTAACTGTTATTTATTGGTAATATTGATCCCCGGACTCAAGGGGTTAATACATTTCATGAAACCCACATGGACTAAAACAGGTGATATAATGCATTTTCTAGAGTGCTAGATTGCTTGATTGCGAGCCCGATCAGCAAATATTACTTATTAATTCGTAGCCTCTGATTTCAGATTATGTCTAACTTCCATGTTTTACTGACAGGTTCCTAAATATTGCCAGATCATATGATCACCTACTTAAATCCTACTTAAAAAGTCAGGGTTTACGGGTTCCAAGCCAACTGCCGAATCAAGAGGGTGTGCCTCATAAGAGCTCTGTGTAAAGGCTTAAAAAAACAACCAAAATAAGAGTTGAACATCCTCAAAATACCTCCAAAACAAAGCCTCAACAAACATAAAGATCTAGAAAAAGCAAAAAAAAATGTCCTGATACTTGAACTCCCGACCTAGTACCTGAACTGTCTAGTGAGGCAGATAGGCCTAGCATCGCTGGCAACTGCACCTCATATTGCAGAGTGGAGACGGCTACTATACCATCAGAGGGCTTTGCACAAAACCTCCATAGACACCCGAAACACAAAACAGTGTGGAAAACACCACTATATCACTGGAGAGACATGCACAGAATCACAGTAACCACCTGACTCCAAGCCTGCCACCTGATTCCTCAAACGCAAATTAATATTTTCATCAGGAATAGGTAGGCCTCTCAACCCACACACTACACATCACATAAGAAAGCATAGAGAGCACTGTCTTAGTACCCAATAGATCGGCACGTTGCCATCAACCAGGCCAGAATCTGAGCTCTCAAACACCACCAGAATCTACAAAATGGCATATGCCAGAACTGGGGGTTTCATATGACGCACAGCCTAAAGTCAGTAAACAGACATAAAGTGAATATATCCTTTATATGACTAATAACAAAACGTCAAAGGATTACTTTATGTTGAGAAGGAGCCTGATGTTTAAATATAAATGAATCAGTAAATGCCTTATAGACTACCAGAACCACACTAAATCATAATTAACTTATATCCTTCTTTGTATCTCTTACTTAGACCTACACATAATATATGTACCTTACAAACCTGCTCCAAGACCCTACCGTTACCTCTCCCACCAAAGAGGCTAACTATTATACCTCATAACAGGTATGCTTTGGATTATAATTCTTGAATGTTGAATTGAAAATGGGTTCTTAAAGCCAAAACGCCCTCCAAAACAAATTCACTAAGAGAGCGACGAGCTAGGTGCAATGTGGCCTATACATATAGCAAACGGCTCAATATGAAGTGACACTTCTCTAAGTAAAAGCTCCTTTGGGATAAGAGAGAAAAACAAAAAATAAAAGATTTACCGGGAAGTGGTGGCTAACAAGCCAATTTGTTGAAAAACAAAGATAAACAAAAACCCAGAGACCACAGCACTAAAGGAACAAAAAACATAAAGGGCATTTAAATGATCATAAAATCCCTCCTTACTCTGCAAATACTCAGCAACTGTGAGATAATTCATGAGGAAAGCAAAGAAAAGCACGTCCAAAAGGCATACCAGAATATTTCAAAGCAGTATTAACCAATCGCTCCCCACCAAAAGTGGAGAAGAAGCTAGTGCGAATGTTGATACAGATCTCTCAGATAAGACTATGGCCAAATTTGAAGCTTTGTTGAAAATTCAGCTTTCCCTGCCCTTAAAGGATATCAAGGAAGACCTACATTCTCTTGGACAAAGAACGCAGGAATTGGAGACCATCACATATCAAATAGTGACCACGCAAGAACATGACAGGTCAGATATTACCGCCAACTCCTTTCAAATAGCATCTCTTGAGAACAAGCTCGAGGACCTCAAAAACAGGTCCTGGAGGAACAACTTGTGTCTCAGAGGGATCCCAAGGAAAGTCACTGATTTGCTCCCATACATTAAAGCGGTTATTAACACCATCCTCCCAAATCATCCTGATCAGGACCTTTACATTGAGAGAGCACATAGGGCACTAGGAGGCTCAACGGACTCGGAACAACCTAAGGACATTATAATCCGCTTTCTGTGTCAAAGCTTACTCATTGCAGCTTCAAGGCAGTTACCTAAAATGGTGGGCCCTGATGGGGCACAATTGCAAGTTTATGCTGATCTAGCTCCTTCAACCCTGGCGAAATGGAGGGAGATGAAACCTCCTTGGAGATCTTGATAGAGCATAACATTTCCTACAGATTCCCTTTCAGCTTATTTTTTCAATATAAGGACTAGCTTTATGCTGTAAAAACCCATTGGAGGACTACCAGAATCTGTTGTTCACCCTGCAATTAATCCCAGAGGGAACTACTATGGCAGCGCAGCCTATCCATAGAAGAGATCACCCTTCCAGACAATGGACGGATGTACACTTTAGTAAAAAAACAAAGATAAATATATCTTCCCAGCATAGTCCACCTTTGGAAAGAGGAGATAAATCTGCAAAATAAAGGGGTGGACTAGATTAAAGGGGTGGACTAGATTACACAACCTTCTATGCAACAAGTAGCTCCTTATAAGAGACAAAAGAATGACCTCAAACAACAGAAGATAGAAGAAATTAGATTTGCAGACTTAAATACCTAAAGTTTCTTTGGTATATCCAGGGACTTAAAATCTTTGGACTGATAAATCTGAAGGAGCCGTTCAATAGGCTAAATTAATACTAATTGCAATTCTATACCAATGTTTGTTGTTCTCTAAATTAATGTAATTTGTTTTCGACTTCCTCATTCTAGGAATTCCTAGGAGGAATTAGTCCTCCCTTACCATAGGCACCTTAGGTGCATACTTAATTGTTACATGAGAAATTTGCTTGAAAGTTCTATTATTGTTTATGATGTTTTGTTATAATTTTTTTGTTTACTAACTTATATATCTCTTTTCCCTCTTGCCAGTATTGCAGAAAAAAGCAACTTAAAATCTCCAAAACTAGTCTTCCAGGCTTTCCCTCCGGTCGCTAGCTCCCTCCAGCCAGGGGCAGGTAAGTGCACCCTCACATCAGCACATTCATCTACACTTAACAATGGGTAGCTCTGAATATGTGTGTCTAACGCACAACGTTAAGGGATTTAACTTCCCTTTCAATTGGCGTACAGCCTTTCTCTATTATAACCAGCAGTTATTTTTAAGCAAGAGACTCTTTTTCAAAAAAGCAATGTCCCCAAATTCCTACATAAACATTATCCGACCTTCTACACAACAAGCAACCCCTCTAAAAAAGAAAGTGCAGCCATTTTACTACACAAAGATTTCCCGTTCACTCTGGAATCCAAAATACTAAACCCCAGGGGTAACTATATTATTCTGGTGGGGAAGACTTTAGATGTCCCAATCACTCTGGTTTCAGTATATTCCCCTACAACCACGCCCCATAATAATGTGATCCAACTAATAAAACACCTAGTGCAAGTCAAGCAAGGCAAAATCATATTAGCAGGGGACCTTAAATTAGTATTAGACGCCTAAGAGAATAAATTCCCTGCTCTCGAAGCTAAATATACTAGACATATGGAGAGAAAACTATTTGTTAGATAGGGATTATACTCCCATACACAAAATACCTACTACAGAATATACTATCTATTGATAGACTCCTTTCTAATGCACTGCACCAGTACAGTGGAGATTAACCCCAGTACTTGGTCAAACTACTCCATAGTGAAAGCCTCCATAAATCTAGGTAATAACCTTAAACCCCAATTCACATGGAGGATTAATGTGTTGCTTCTGATGATCCCAACAGTTTGAGAACTCGAACAACAGTTAAAAACAGAATTAACTATATAGCATTAAACAAAAAAATTACTCACACACTAGAAGACTCTATTCCTCAGTACATGGAGGTTTGGGGCCCGTGGCTGGAGAGTAGAGAGGGATAACCCTTGCGTTCACACAATTAACATATCTTGGCGTGGAGGGGGACGAGGCTCAGCGCTCATGATGGGGGCCCAGAACATGGAAAGTAGACAACCTTTTTCTAGAGGAGAAACCGCTCTGACAAGGTTGGAAATGTCATTACTATTTTGAATGGTATGTATATTTATGTGAACTAAATTGTTAATATTTGCTTTGCTTGAAGGTGTTTAGTCTAATTTAGGGGAACCAAACGGTTTTGCAATCAATACAAACAAGATAACATAGTCATACAAATTCAGTTTACTTTAATGGAAATTTAACAAATAAGAAATAGACAGTAATATATACTTAGATAATGTCGATATTACAAATAATCATTGTTTAACCCTAAAAAAAAAAGGAAAGGATGGAAAGGAAGACAGATAACTATAAGTGGTAGATCATAAGATATCATACTGTGTATTGTATCTCTATTCATTTGTTGCCTTAAATAGCTGTGATATTTATATACTTGATTATCTGTCTAAAAACAATGTATTGAAAAAAAAAGGCAGGGTTTATGAGTGGGGGCTGCTGTAAGATGTGAATTGCGGGATTGCGGCAATAGAATACATCTAAACTGTTAGAGAAAAAAACACCTGCAGCCAAAATTACGAGTCAGAGTCACTTATGGGCTTCTAGTAGAATAGGGTTCAAAGTCCTGTTTCCATTAAGCCAGAGAGCTTGCAATATCCACAGATTATGAATATGTATAGGCAATTACGTATCTTTATTTTACCCTAGTGACTTCTATACTATATAGATTAGAGATACCCACATAGAAAATTCAATTCAGTCCAGTGGGCGTGGAGCTAAAAAATGGAGGGCCCCGGTGCAAACAATTTTTGGGGCCTGTCAATTTTTTTTGACTCTCCCCAGGTCAAAATATATTTATATATTATAAATAATATATAACATAATTGATATAGACTATCTACCAAGGCCCCCAGTCTCATCAGCCTTCTCTTACAACTTACATTGATCAAGGGGTTACTTTCTCTTCCTCCATGTCTCCCCTGCCTATGTGTTTCTGCAGAGGCAAGGACTTCCTGGATGAGGCCCACACAAGTGATGTCATTCAGGAAGTCCCTGCCTCTGCAGAAACACACAGACAGGGGAGACATGGAGGAAGAGAAAGCAACTCCCTGATCAAGTATTAAGAGGGGCCTGATGAGGCTTGGGCTCCTCCAGACAAGGGCCCAGTGCTTTGCATTAAATGCAACGGTGGTAGCTCCACCACTGATTCAATTAGCAAACATTGTTAAAGGGACTTTGAAAAATGTTTCTTTGTTGCACTTGAAAGGGGGTATTTGAACCACTGTGTGTTTTCTTTTTAGAAATGGTACTGACAAAGCAGGAAAAAAAATGATTCAACAGTTTAACTGATCTGAGGTTCGACAGTGTCAACCTATGTGCAGCAGTATAGATGTATGAGTCATACCTGTGTGCTAATGAAATCTACAGGTGTACATATGTCCTGTGCACTTACTGTTAGTCTCAAATGTAATTAAAATACATTTTTTTTAGGGTTTTATTTAATATTTCTTTATGCAAAAAAAGAACTGTGTTCCATGTACCTTTAAGAAAAACAAAAATTATACTTAAACCATTACTGTAGTTACAGAGTGGTCAAGGTTCAAAAGGGGAGTCTTCTCATCTTTTTATTAAATTGAATTTATAAACTCACCCCATGGACATATTCACAAGTGCAATGTTTTTAACATTTGACCTGATAAAAGTATGGCAATTAATGTCATTGAAATTATTTGATAATTGTAGAAGCTGTTATAGTGATTTTGAATCATTTTCTCTTGCCCTTTTCAAGAGGAATTCTCTCTAGTGTTCTCAGTTTCTTGTCTTTGAAAATGTTCCCAGGAAAGTGCATGTTTCAAACATCCCAAATATGTTTTACAACACTAGTCAAGACTACATTGCTTCAGAGCCAGGATTCATGTGCTTTTCTGTATTACATCAGTATTGTTCTATATTCCCAAGTATTATCAGTTGCCAGATACAGTTTGAAAAAGGTAAAAAAAGCTTTGCAAAACTCAATGTACAGTAGCTTAAATTATTGCAACCCTTTCTATTTATAGATGCTATTGTGCTCTACAAATGGTTTCTGTTTATATATTTCAATTTAGCTTTTAGATTATTCTATAGATACAGGTAAAGCATGAGTAGGCTCTGAATGCACTTCTAGATTTCCCCATGTTCTTGCTGTACATAGATGAGCTAATCGCTGCCACTTTGTCTCGTCTGTGAACTAGGCCAAATGTATAAACCATATTAGCATTAGAGAACAATTTCAGTGGAGAATGATTATATTACTTGTTTAGATGGATTAGATGGAATGATTGCACTCTAATCCTACACATCCATTAAAAGGTATCATCTCCACTGAAATAGTTTTCATCTGAAATCCAGGACTGTGTTTAGCCCTCCAATAGTGACCTTGCCTATCCCTGGCGTGCATATAAAAGAGTAGATTAATAGCTTAGATGTCACAGTTCAGCTCAAGCAAGTGATATGTGTATTATCCCCATATTTAATGTGAAATGTTGTGCTTTTGTGGGAGTTTAAAGAATTTGAACAGGAAGAATATTTATTCAACACAGTCTTCTCCATGGATAGAGTGCAAGCAAAACTGGAACCACTAGAGTTCTGGACCAGTCCATCTCTGTTGCATTTCCTTCTTCTCTAGGAGATCTGGTTTATTGTTCGGCCCTTTTAATCTAATCCATCTGCTGCTGTAAATATGGCTTCCAAAGAGTCTATATGACTGAATTCTTGGACAACAATTCTCTAATAGTTTGTTTTCCAGGTGGCGTTCTCTTTGACTTCTTAAAATGACTCATACCACTTTTGACATTCTGAATATTTGTAAAGAGGGAACGGTTATATTTGCATTACCCAGATTACTATACCACTTACAAAGCTTACCTCCCCCTTTGTTAGTGAATACTGTTTCAAGGCCACTAATTTTATGTTTTATTTAAAAACTATCCAAGTTAGAATATTACCCTGACCGGATTTCAAGATTTCTTCTCGTTACCCTGTTTTTACAAACAGATGACATTGTTACTTTAATTTTTTAAGTATATACTTGTGATGTTATTGTTGTTTATTTGTTCAGTGATTACTCCACTCTGACATCTTTGACTGAGAAATGGTATGCTCAGCGATCACATTTATCCTCCTGCAATGTTACACCAGATGGGTTACTGGATAATGTTGATGGTATTTAAAGTTGATATGGTGGCATTTTTTGTATTGTAGTTAATGATGGTGTCCATAAAAAACATTGAACTTGTATATTCATCTATACTTTAAATCCATTAATATACCTTTTACTTAACTGAGAAATATTATGATATACTATAATACACACACATATATATATATATGCATATATATATATACATGCAAATAATTTGGTATAATCAAGTGATTTTTAAAAGCATCTGTTTGTTGAATGTGTTAACAATACAATATATATATAACTTTTATGTGCATACATATGTTTTTAAAGTTTCATAACTCCTCTTCTTTAAGCTCTATGAACTTCTACATTATTTTTCTTTGAGCTGTAATTCGTCCAAAAACATTTGCTCAGTGTGGGATGTGTCATTGTTCAGAGGATTTTAATTTTTAAATATTAGCAAGCTAATGAGATAACATTTCTAGACTGTAACTTATTTTAAACAAACTCCTGACCCAAAAGCTCTCTTTAATTTAACTGCAGAGGGACTCTACTCTGCACTGTAACCACAGGTAGCCAAATCAAAGCTTTAAAGGAAGATGCTGAAAGACATCTCAGATGGAATTCTGATTCCGCTCAACAGCATACAGTACATTAATCATTGAATAAAATGAAGAATATTCTGTCACTGAAGTTTCTTTAAAACATTGACATCTAAACACTTTCATAAAATGCAGCTGATTTAAGTGATGCATCTGTTATTTGAACATATCTGATGAAATGTAAGTTTATGGAACAGTGATTCAATACTCTATAGCTTTTAATATACCATCTAATCCACTTTGGATTCACAAGATCAGAAAAAAATACTTTCATATATCTTGAATCAAAATAGTCTTAAATTGCAGTTCTTTTCCAACTTAAATTTTAGGGAAAAGAACATGAAGAATGAAAAGTTACTACAAGAAAAAAAGAATATAATAAAAGTAACACATGCACGAAAAATATGATTGAATATAAAATGCACAAAGAGTCATTTAATTTCCATGTTATCTACAATTCTATTGAAGAGAATAAAGGTATGGAAATGGGGAACAGAGCGCATGATGTGTAAATGTAGTACCTATGCAGCTTATTATAGAAGGAAACACATTATAATTTTAAATATTTTCACATATTCTGCATGCAAGTTGCTTCATTTCTGAAATATATCAATTTTTAATAATTTTCATATCTATTGTATAATCATCAGCATGCATTATAACTAGCTAGTAGTTGTGATTTTGATGTTGGAATAAATGTGGACAATTAAATGTTTGCCGTTTTTGAGGAGAAACATACATTATCTGGCTTATTCAGCAGTATAATTTTAGGCTTGTAATTATGTTATTTCTGTACAGAATGGACACAGACTTAGGAGGGTTTCAATCTTATGTAGAAATTCCACTAGACCACTAGATTCATATTTTTAAAACTTACACTTTTGAAGAACTTCACTTGAAAATATCCAAGATGTTTAGAAGGTAAATAAAAAAATAATACAGATTCGAATTTGTTATGTTTTATACACATGTATGCAACTGTGCAATCTTCTATTTTGCTTTCAGTATTACAACTTGCTGAGATCGGAGGAGACTTTGAATTCACAGGGAGTTTGTATCTGCAGAGTTGAAAAGTGTCAGGAACTGCTGCCAGTGCTCCCATCAGTACTGATGGGAAGTTCAGTTGCTTACAAGTACACACCCACCACAAACAAGGACAGCAGCAGGCAAGCAACAAAATGAAAGCCTACAGCAAAGAATAATTACATATAAAAGTTCCAAAGTATAAAGTTTGTATTTATTTTGTTGCTTTCTATTAACAGTTTGCTTTCAAGATCTGCTTCTTCAATGGGCTTGAAAATGGCTTAAATCAACCCAATACTACCCACAGATCAACACTGTTCTTTTGATTATCTTCTCACAGGACAAGTTGCAAGAATTCAGGACAAGTTGCAGAGTTACCAGTAAATAAAAATAATATCAAAATGTATGGGGGTCCTGGGCTGATTGATAGATTCATGTAGAAACAAAGCAGTGGTTAATTGCAAGACAATGGATCAAAGGGATATCACTTACAAAGTACTTGATATCTTTTGACCTTTGTCTATTCAAACAAACTGTTTCAATTCTTGTTTGACAGCCTAGTAAACTCTGCCTGATGTCTCGATCAGCCCAGTAGACAGTTCCATTTAAGTCTATGGAAACTGCACTACCACAAGTTCATGCCCGAGCAAATGTCTCTTTACTAGGAGTGAACTGGGTAGCGATTGACTACTGGAAGTGGCTAATGGTTCATATTAAAGACATAGAACCCCTACGTTTTTATTATGTTGCCTATGAACTAAACACAACCCAAAACACATCATAACAGTAATTTCCAAGAGGAAAGTAAAGAGTGAGGCTCCAGTGGCCTAGCCACGTAAGGAAATAGATTACAACTTGCTTTCACAGCTGCCAGAAAGTCAGAACTGACAGTCAAGTGTCTTCTCCTGAAAAGCATCTAAATCTTGGTGGAGATAATATAATGTTAAAGCAGCATGAATATACATATGTTGTAGCTTCTGTATATGTTATTTGATTTTGTTGCAAATTAGTTTTTAAAATGAAACATAGATAAGTAGATAGATAGATAGAATATGGGAGGCTTTTTTTACTTAGAATATAATTTTCACTTTGATACATTTTTTTATTATCTGTTATTGGAACTATCACAGCTTTCTCTATAGGTATTGTAATAGAAACACAATTAATTGTTTACATGCTTTAATATTATGCTATTTTTATAAAAAAATAGCAGATTTGCATAATGGAGGCTTTTTTTTTAATAAAGATAATTTTTCATTATACAATTTTTGGGGGTGTTAAGGTTTATTATTACAAAATGATGTTGAGTTTTCTACAGGTAATATAATAAAATATAATGAATTATACAAACATTAAGATTATGTTATTTTTTATTGCAAGCAGATGACAGTGACTAAGCTACCTCATTATTTACTGATGTTTCCATTCTGGACAATTGGGAGAACAGAGACACAATTGCCTATATTACAGATATTAAACACCTCAACTACGCACACTCTATATCACACCTGGCCATTACTTATGAACCGAACTGAACAACAAGTTTGGCAAAGCGTTTCTGCAATAATCTTAAAGATGGCTTTCTGCTGTAACCTCAAACACGTGAAAGATCTTGTGATAAATTCATTATTTGAGTGGTATGTCTTTCACTTGCACTTTTCCAATTCCCACAAATATTTTGCAGTAGGAATGCCATATGAGTGTATAATGAGTCCTAGTGGAGGAGCAAACTAATAGACACTTGATTTTTACATCCATACAGATTTTCAGAAATAGAACAAAGATGTTTTTTGTAATCTTTTATTTGCACTAATATAGTCATACATACACACAATAACAAGACTATTGAAATATTCTCATGAGAAGCTTGGTACAAAGCTAAGGGAACCCTTATTGTTGCTTTTGTTATTATTTAATATCAGAGGTGAAAGGAGAAATTCAACAATTATACAGTAACTGCATTTACCAATCTATCATTAATTATCGTTTTAATCCCAACTAGTCTGCACATCCTTTCTACCTCAAAGTTTGGCTTAATTAACTACTGGATAGCATTATGCTTATCCTAGGCATGCTTTAAATGTGTGAGACTTTCACTCCCCCTTATCTGCTACTCAACCCTCTCAAGTTTAAAAAAAGTGCAATATTAATTGTTTGTACATATAACTGCTTCTTCTTCCTGGTATTATAACATAGCTGGATCGATTTCTTGAAATGAGCTTTGCATGGCAAAAGGATCGAAGTGGAATATTAATTGCCTGTGCATATAATTTACTATTTTTTGGGGCTATTATAATATAGCCAGATAGATTTTTTTAACTGAACTTTGCACGGCCAAAGAGCTGGAAATTAATCAGAGGTGCAATAATAAATATTGTGCATATAACTGTGTCCCTCTTCTGTCAAATAATTACAACATAAGGTGCAATATTAATTGTCTATAAATGCACCTGAGCTGCACAGCCAAAAAATTCAAGATTAAAAAAGCAATATTAATTATCTGTACATATAACTGCTTATTTTTCCTTTATGCTATTATAACATAGCTGGATGTATCTCTTAAACTGAGTTTTGCATAGCAAAAGGATTGAAGTGCAATATTAATTACCTGTGCCTATAACTGACTATTTTTTTGGCTATTATAACATAGCTGGATAGATCTCTTGAACTGAACTTTGTACGGGAGAATTATTGGAACTTAATAAGAGTTGTAATATTAATTATCTGTGCATATAACTGCATCCCTCTTCTGTCAAATTATTACAACATAGCGGGATAGATTATTTTTTTTTAACTGAGCTTTGCATTGCAAAGGGACTGAAGACTTAAACGAGGTGCAACACTAATAGTCTGTATAGTTAACTGCTTCTTTTTTCTAGCAAGCTACTACTAAATAGTGATTGATGAAAATTATCTGCATAGCATTTCTAATTTGTAAAATTGATTGTGATTGTATACTGTGTTTTCACTGTTTTGGAAGGAGGAGGAAGTGAGTTGCAAGTTGTAACTATCTGCCAATCCAACTACCTGCTACTCTAAGCTGTATGTTCTGACTCTAATCCTTTAAACCTGTGAGAGAGGTTTTGGGGAGATGGAAAGTGGAAAAGGAAAGAAGGGGAAGCGGAAGAGGCAGGAGGAAAGGAAGAAGGGGGGAAAAAGTAGAGGGAAGAAAGAGACAGGGAGAAATAACTATTTTTAAAAAGAAAACAAACTTTAATTTGTCAAGCATACTTGTAAACTGGAACTTCTTTGATAGACTTATTATAAGGGGAAAAATATTTGAAAATCCTGGCTTATATGCACACAATTTTATAATCATATCTTATGACAAATTTTGTGTAATATGTTTTAAATCCCTTTAAATTTGTGAGAGAGGCTAAAAATGGTAATATAGAAAAGAAAGCAGAAAGAAAGTAAACTTAAATGTATGCTTAATATAGATACCTTTGCTGAGATTGTCCATCATTTGTTTTAAATCTCTCTCTAATTTGGTAAATTCAGTGTAACATGCTTTAAACCCTTTTAGGCTTCTGAGAGAAGCTAAAAAGGGTAATATAGCTAAGAAGAAAACAGCAAGAAAATAAACTTAAATGTATGCTTAATATAGCTAACTTTGCTGAGATCGTTCCTAATTTGTCCTAAATCTTTTTCTAAATTGGCAAAAAAAAGTCACTCTTTTTTTATTTTTATTGCTGATATCTCCTTTTCTTGTGAGAGACGTTAATGAGGGACAAAAAAAAAACAAAGACATTGTTTACACTGGAAGTAAAAATGTTGGGTTGCTAAATATGTGCATTTAATTTGCAAATGTAAATGATTATGCTGGCTATGAATATAAAGATAATTAATTCTTAATCCGACCAAGAGAATTTGACTTTTTGATAATAAAGGTTGAGATTTTTTTAGGTGGGAAAGAGGGGAGACTCACTAGGCTGGTGAGAGAAGCCTGGCGGATTCCTTTCTGCTTTTGAGAAAATGGAAGGTAGTGTTCTTTCAGAAAAGAGGGTAGATTTCCCTTGTAAAGTGTATAGCTTATATTGGTACTAGAATTGTTTGGAAAAAAAATTTTTTTGGCTTTCTTGCAATTTGTTCTAAACCCTTTTGGGCTGGTGAGAGAACAACCGGATATAAGTATTTATAAACAGGAAAGGTAGAAAAGAAAAAGAAAAGTGAAAAGAAGAGAAAGAAAAGAAGGAATTATGGAAGGATTATCAGGTGTCAGGGAAATAATAGAAGTAAGAACTACCGTATTGGTCCGAATATAAGCCGCACCTTTTTTTCCGATTTTTGAGCTTGCGAGTTAAGGGTGCGGCTTGTATTCGTGACCATCAAAAAATCATTGTCGATTTGCAAACTTTGCTTGTAACGCGTGCGACTTCTATTCGCGAATGCAAAATTACTGCCGATTTGCGCGATTGCGAGTCAAGGGTGCCGATTTTCGGGCTTTAGACTGCGGTATTGAATAGCGATATACGGTTTTAGTGATTCTAAAATCCTGTAAAGCCTGTAACCTGCAAATAAAAGCCGGTTTCTTGCAATGGCCGATCACTTTGAGAGTCTTTTTCTGTCCCATTTTACGGGTGCGGCTTATATTCGAGTACTATCTTTTTTCTATTTTTTCACCTTGAACTTTGCGGGTGCGGCTTATATTCGGACCAATACGGTAATAGGAAAGTAATCCTCAAAAATAAATAAAGAATAATAAGAATGAAAAGAAATTAAACAAATGGAATTATTATGGGATGATTCTGAAGAAAGTAAGAAACTAGTAATTAGTGAAATGTATTGTATAATTTTACAATATAAGATAAGAGATCTAAGAAAATAGAAGCAATTTAAAAAATTTAAGAATGGTTGGTCTATTAGAATCAGTTAAAGCTAACTTGCTATACTTTATTTTAGTTATATTATCTAAAATAGTTAGCATGAATGCAAATAAGACATCAGTTGCCATGAAATGGGACAGTGATGTCTGAAAGAGTAGAAGTACTTTTGAAAAATGAAGAGGATTATAATTTTGACTTTTTATAAATATTCAGAAATGTATTTACAAATAGACATACCCTAAATGGGTAAAACATTATGCTATATGTTAACATTTTTATGCCTAAAGTGAAGTATAAGTATATTTCTTAATTTCTCTATTACTGGGCTAAAAAGAGATTTGTTCAATTTTAAAAATTGAGAAATGGTGATTTTCTGATTTATAATACTAAATGGATATGCTTTGGTATGAAATAGATAAAAATGGTACTGTATGTAGTGATTTTCATTCATATAGTATGAGAGGGCCATGCTCTCTGTCTTTCCACGTCTGATTCAATATAATAAAGGACATAGGAAGCCTTAAATAAAAAATGTAATAAATTAAATAAATAAATAAATCACGTATGTATAGAATAATCTCTTGGAATATATGGAGTATAAATTCCATGATAAAGATGAAGGGAAAAAAGCAAGGGTCTGCAATACCTTCAAAAAGATAAAAAAAGAAAAAAAAGTTTAAGATCATGAACCTTTATAGTGAAAGCCCCCATAGGTATGGATAACTCGGAAACATTTATATAATGTAATTTAAAGGCCCAAATTAAGATAGTGGAGCTTTTGAATGAGATAGTTGATCTCATTGATCCCTTTGATAGAAATGTAATTATTATGGGGGGAGATTGTGAAACATCTTGACAAAGCCAGAAATTTGAATTGTTTTTTATAATTACAAGGATTTATATAATAAAAGGCAAAATATAATTAGTAGATTGATCACAAAAAATGTAAATGTCAATAATATATGATGCTATTCTTTTTCTTTTTTTGCTGAAAAAAGGGACTAGACATGTTATTTTAGAATATATAAATTTCTGTCACAATTTTCTTTTTAATTTCACTATTTTTTTCAGGTAGGACTGGAAATTCACAGATTGAAAATATGCACTAGTAACTATGGAAATTAAATTGACACAAATAGAAAATAAGGCTATGGATTGGGAATGTTCTAATGCTGAAAGATCTAGAATTTTTGAATTATTTACAATATAGGAGAAATGGGAAGAATTTAGCAATGGTAATTACAGACACAAACACAAGTGTATTTATTATTTTCATAAAAAAGGAACGAATATACAAAGAGAATATGACACACATTGTAAAATATATTGAAGTCTATATTTTTTATAAGAATAATTCCAGTTATTAGAATCAGGTTGAACTTAAAATGGCCAAAAAGAAATAGACAATTGTCTCATGACCAAGCATATAAGTCTTTTGTATTAGTCGAACAGATTTTTTTTTAAATTTGTAACAAGGTATTGAAAATGTTGTTAAATCTCTTAAAAATAGGAAAAGGCCCTAACTATCAGCCATATTAAATTTGAAGCCTGTAACGGCAACGTGAAGCTGGCAACGGCTGGGGGCTTGAAATTTGGCCAAGTTATGGTGCTATAAAAATTAGAAGAGGCTGCGTGCTACGAGCTTGAGGCACAAATCGTAGCTCATTCGTAGAACTTTGGATTTGCGGCCGACGAAGCCAATGGAAAAAGAGATCATCAGCATTACGTCACTGAAAAAGGGAGGTTAGATTTCAAAGTTGTACGGGCTACAATTACAGTTTGTAATCAACCCACATTCCAGATTAATGCAATATTAATAAAGCCGTAAATATGATATTCTATTACATGCGTGTCACAGTATATGATTGCCGGGATCGACATAACACGGAAATCTAACATGAGATAAAGTATTTTCTTGGCTTGATTTGCGGGCTTGAGAATGTAGTGCTATTAATTCTAAGACCTAAAATCACTTTACCTTTTATATGAAGTACAGTAGTGTGTTTTATTTGCATTTACAGGGCCTATGCATTGGCCTTTAGCCCCCTTGAGAGTCCTCTCCAGCACATAATGGGCTTTGGGCTTCATTTGCGTGTTACGGGCTAGCTTTCGGGTGACTTCGTTGCAATTTAATAGCATGATTGGATATGTAGCGGTTACAGACCTGACAGACCTTGTGGACTGCGAAGTTCCAGGTTCACGTCCCGTTGGCATTTTCCAGCCGTTGTGCGTCTTAACCCGCAAGTCATTGACGGCCTGCTTTGCGGTGCTAATTTAATAGCCATAAGTCCTAATATCAACGTTTCGGGCTAAGTTTTAACACGTAGCCCAAATTTAATGAGGCTGTAAAAACATAATATACAGAAATAACTATATTCTGAGACTTATTCAAAAGGAAACATCAATGTGGAAAATAAAAATAACTTTTGAAAGACAAATGGAGACGACAATTATTACTCAGGCATAAATTATAAAGATTGAAAATTGGGGAACCCTAATTTAAATATAAGTACATATCTGATGAATTAAAAACATACTAAACTGAATAAAGGATGTGATATTTATGGCCGTAAAAAATAAATAAATATGACTGGTCAAAATTTGATTTATGAACATGGAGAGACAGAGAGTTAACTTAATGGACAATTGGAATAATTCAAGCACTAATACTTGTAATCCGAGGCATATTGTAATTTAGGCTTATCCTGTTGTTTGAAGTATGTATCCATTTTCCTTATGTACTTGGAATTTTGTCCAATACAGATGTATTGTCTATTTTATATGGAAACTGTATTGATATTTGCTAACTCTGATTGCTTGCTCTTCTTACTTTCTGTAAATATTTTTTTTTTAAACTAATAAAATATATATATATAAAAAAGTACCAACCTACCATGAAAATGCGTTTAATATCTTACTGGGAAGTTTCTATGTCCATTGTATGTCTCTGAACTCTGTTATGTCGTAAGATCTGCCCACCAAACCAAAAAATGTTAAATGTGTTATGGGACCATTGCATGCTTTAGTTTGTCAACTGCTCTCTGCATTACATTGACTTGAGATTTTGGGATCTTTAAACAAAGAGGGAAATATTTACCTTGACCTCTGGGGGGGGGGGATTACGGAATAAAAATTATGGACAAAAACTGTATCGATGCTCCTCTTCATTTGGTTTCCAATATTAAGACAGTATATTTAATTAAAATAAAGTAAACTTTAGGGAAGGATGAAGAGTAATGCCAAGAATGCCACTCTGTCAATGATAAAAGGACTGTATTCCTGCCAACAGCAGCTTGCTGTCACAAAAAAAATGAATCTGAAACAGATGCCAACTGTGTCAACAGCTTGAATCCAAATTTTTTTATGACAAAATGACACAAATCATGACAAAACTACATAGGTGTATAGCACATCAAAGCAACTCATTTATATTCAAAGTAACTCAAAGGACCATTAATTTAATGTTTCAAAGCCAAGTTACTTTGTCCTTCCTCATAGATGGCAACATTGATATATTCATGTGTATTAATTGCGAGAAAAAAAAACTGTAGCTGACTTAAAGAAACCAGATGGTAAACAATAATAAATGTTGGTTCATACAAGAACCCAGGAACCATGATGTAGTCTTCCTGTATCTGAGGTTTTCAAGAGAATGTATTCCAAATTATGGTGCTCCCCTTTTTGGTACATACATTATGCGTAACATCATAAATCTAGATAATGTTGATTCCAGTGTCAGAAGTATGAATTTTCCACATTTTTTACATTATCACATTTTTAACTTTATCCATAATGTACTCCATTTCTTGAATTATGTCTACCTGTTTATTTTTAACTTAGACCTTTTGTCGACATATAATTGTTCTGACATACATAAAGTGCTTGAAATGATAAAGGATTTATTTTTCCCGTACAAAATCGAGTGAAAATAATTTACTCTCCAATCAATGTTATACTGTGTGTATTTATCGGAGTTATTTCCGCATTCATGTTATAGCATGTGATTCTTGAAAGCTTGCACTCTAATCTTACTCATCCATTCAACAGTTTCTTGTTTCTTATCATTTCATAGCTTTGATATTGAGTAATTCTTTTCTACCCTCATGTTGTGATTCCACTAACCTGCTGCAAAAGCAAATTTCTTCCCAAGAAAAGAAGACAGTTTCATAGCATATTGATTATGGGTCGGAGGGCAATTTGCTCTTGGCAGTGAAAACGTTTGAGCCACATAACTCACAAAACTCAGAAGGAATAACGAAGGTGGTCAACTTTACCAAACAAATGATATACCCATTAAATAAAACAATATTGTTTAATGAATAGCCAATTATAGTGAGTTTAATAAATTGTATTAGGTTTTCTGAAACTTTAGTGCATTCGAAAATCACCCCTCAGCAATTTATTTTTATTTTTACAGTTAGCCTGATTGCATGGCAGAAGGAATATAAATATGTGGATTCTTAAACAAATATGGAAATGGCTTTATTAACAAATATATAAAGAAAATGGAACTCAGCCCTAACGTAACAAAATTTCCAATTTTCCAAAATACAGTAATTGTTGTTGTTTAGACATTCAGTTGTGTCCGACTCTCCATTACCTTATGGACCAAAGCACGCTAGGCACATCTGTCAACTACTGCCCACCTGAGCTCTCTCAAGCTCATGGTTATACAGTAACTAGCGAATTGCCCGTCAAAAAATGACGGCAATGAAATTGTAAGTGAGCTAATGCTGTTTGGTGTGTAATAATGAAATATATAATACATTAATAAATTAATATACTTTACCTATTTTGAAGCATTGTGTTAAAGAGCTGTCAATGTGTTTTGAGGTTGCTGCAGCATCAGTGGTGTGGAGGTGCTGTGTAAGCGTGCTGAATGTGTGCAGTGTAATAGTGTGCGTGCGCGAGACAAAACCGTTAGCGTAGTGGTGTACTTCCGCATTGGCGTAAAATGGTGGGTAATCTGTGGTATGCGTCTTCGCGGATTATCCGTAGGTGCTTCGTGGTGTTTTGCGAGTTTCTTGTGGTGTTTTGCGAGGGTGTTTTCAGTGTTTAGAGTGCTGTAGCCTCGTTTTCGTTTTGTTCATCTGCCATTTTTTCCTTTGCTTAGTGATTTTATTAGTGTCTAAACTCTTTTATTTTTATTTAAATTAAGGTGTAACTTGCTTTTTTGAGGTGGTTCCTCTTGCTGTAGGTAAGCTTTTTATGTGTGTGTTGTGTGTATTTATTGTGTTTTAATTTTTTTTATGTTCGCGTGTTGCGTCCGATTTTTGCGAGGTCGTAATGTGTGCTAACGTGTCTTGTATGGTGTTGGCGTGTGTAGCCTCGTTTTCGTTTTGTTCGGCGGCCATTTTTTCTGTTGCTTCTCAAATTTTTTAGTGTGTAAACTCTTTTATTTTGAGTGAAATCAAGGTGTAAGTTGGTTTTTTGAGGTCCTGGATGCTCCCTGTTGCTGTAGGTAAGTTTTTTATGTATGTGCTGTGTGTATGTATTGTGTTTTGAATTTTGTAATGTTTGCGAGTTGCGTCCGAGTGTTGCGAGGTCGTAATGTGTGTTAACGTGTGTTGTATGTTGTTTGCGTTGCGAGGAAAAGTTTGCGAGGGTCGTAATTGATGTGTCGTGTTGTTTGCGTTGTGACGTAAAGTTTGCGAGGGTCGCAGTTGCTGGCATGGAGCGCCTTCGGCGCTCCATGCCAGCAACTGAGGTCCTTGCTTTGCGAGGGTCTCAGTTGCCAGCAACGGAGGCCCTCGCCCGCTGCCCTCACTTTGCGAGGGCCGCGGCCCGCTACACGAGCCGCGGCCCTCGCTGCGCGAGCCCGCAAGCGTGGGCAACGGCCCGTACGCTCACAACTATATATGTGACTAGCGAATTGCCCGTCAAAAAATGACGGCAATCAAATCGTAAGGTAGCTAATGCTGTTTGGTGTGTAATACTAAAATATATAGTAGATGAATAAATGAATATACTTTACCTATTTTGAAGCATTGTGTTGAAGAGCTGACAATCTGTTTTCATATTGCTGCAGCATTAGTGGCGTGTAGCTGCTGTGTAAGCGTGATGAATGCGTGCAGTGTAAGAGTGTGCGTGCGCGAGACGAAACCGTTAGCGTAGTGGTGTACTTCCGCATTGGCGTAAAATGGCGGGTTATCTGTGTTATGGGTGTTTGCGGATTAGCCGTCGGTGCTTCGTGGTGTTTTTCGAGTTTCGGGTGTTGTTTTGCGAGTGTGTTGTGGTGTTTTTTACGTGTTGAGAGTGCTGTAGCCTCGTTTTCGTTTTTTTCGGCGGCCATTTTTTTCTCTCGCATATCAAATTTTTTATTGTCCAAACTCTTTTATTTTTATTGAAACAAAGGTGTAAGTTGCATTTTTGAGGTCCTGGATGCTCCCTGTTGCTGTAGGTAAGTTTTTTATGTATGTGCTGTGTGTATGTATTGTGTTTTTAATTTTGCAATGTTCGCGAGTTGCGTCCGAGTGTTGCGAGGCTGTAATGCGTGTGAACGTGTGTGGTATGGTGTTGCGAGTGTCGTAATGTGTGTGCCGTGTTATTTGCGTTGCGACGTTTATGGCCTCCAGCCCATGATGCCATGTCCCCCCAGGCTAAGCCTTCATGTCCCCCAAGGCCAGGCCTTCATGGGCCCGATCAGACCCATCAGACTACTTACATTCATCGAAGCTGTTCAGAAAATGTGCAGGCAGGGGAGACATGGCGGAGGTGAATTGAGATGCTCCAATTAATGTAAGTAGTCTGATGGGTGTAATGGGGCATGGAGTTCTGCTCCCTCTCTCCAGCGGCGGGGTATTGTGGGGAGGAGGTGGCTGCAGGGCCTCAGCGTGAGCAACGGGCTGTACGCTGCGAGCAAGGGCCTCAGTTGCTGGGATGAAGCGCCTTCGGCGCTCCATCCCAGCAACTGAGGCCCTTGCCCGCGCCCCTCGCTACGCGAGCCCGCAAGCGTGAGCAACGGCCCGTACGCTCACAACTATATATGTGATGTGATATATATATATATATAATGTGTAAATATATATATAATATAATGTGTGTATATATAAATAAATAAATATATTATATAAATATAATGTGTATATATATATATATAATGTGTATATATATATATATATATATATATATATATATAATGTGTATATATATATATATATATATATATAATGTGTATATATATATATATATATATATATATAATGTGTATATATATATATATATATATATATATATAATGTGTATATATATATATATATATATATATATATAATGTGTATATATATATATATATATATATATAATGTGTATATATATATATATATATATATATATATATATATATGTTGTATAATGTAAATAAGAAGCCATCTAGAGTATATTGATTTCACATAAAAGTCCAGGTCCTCAGAGATAATCCTCCCTACCACAATATTTAAATATATATACATTAAATGTGACACATAAACTTTAAAAAAACAGTTCTATCTTTCCATTTGTTTTTGCAGAGTGAGACAGATTTACATACACAGCTATATTACCGTATATATTAGACTCGCCCCCTAATGTGCTGAGTGGCTACTGCTTGTGCTGCTGAGCATTCTGGGACTTGAGGTTTTGTGCAGTGAGTTCTGGTACACCCACTTCCGTTTTTTTATTAGCGCGACGCGAGGGGCCGCGGGCTCAGGTAAATACAGTGATTGAGTATCCAGTTGGTGACCAGGAGGGCCTCAGTTGCTGGCATGGAGCGCCTTCGGCGCTCCATGCCAGCAACTGCGGCCCTCGCAAGCGTGAGCAACGGCTTAAGCAAGCTCGTATGCTCACAACTATATATGTGATAGGTATTAGAAAATATGAATAGTTTAAAGGGACCCTAGAGTACTAGGGTACTTGTATTGTCGATTAACGGTGTAAATCAAACTGCAATTGCAGCTGTATCTTATAACGTATGTGGGTCAGTGATAATTTCTATATGAAGAAGAATATCATTGTCTAATTTTAATATTTGATTAATTTAATGATTCCAAAGTGAAAAAGGCTGTCACTAGAAATATTGGGGCCCAGTACAAATATAACGGCTAAGTATCCCACTTTGTATACATGTGTGTCTTGGTGTATGTGTTCACATGTTTGTGTTAAACATGGCACAGTGACGTCACACTAACTTTAATAAGATGGCATCCCACAACTGCTTGTAATTTATGAAACAAAATGTTGTAGCGTATTGCAAAGTTCTTACTCACCCATTAAGCACATTTCTACAGACTGGCTATGTGTGAAGCAAAAAATATAGAAGTTAGTTAGTGGAAAGGAGTGATAGGCACCACTTATTTGGTGGGATCCAGATTTTAGTACCCCTTTCTCTGATTCACTTAAGTAAACATTGATAGCAGTCACCAGCTTTGGTAATAAATGTACTGTACATAACACAAACTCATTTTCTTGACATTCCAATAGTCTTATCTTCAAATTCAGATAGGACTTTTTTGTCCTGACAGTTTTTAATCTTTTCGTCTTTGCTGATGAATGTACTAAATATAATATTTTAGAATATTGTTTGAATTATCTAGTAACCAGCATATCAGCCATGGAATTACAAAGAGTGTAATTTGGTTTATGTGATATTGATTTGGTGCCATTGAATTTGTTCCTGCTGATGGGATTTTTTTTACTTACAATAAATGCAGTAGTTCTAGTCGCATTTGGACACATTTATATTCTTGTGGAAAATGGCCAAATATAACCTGAATATTTTCTAGATTTCTGAGATAAAACCAGTTACTATAGGTTTTCGTATAACTCTTTTAGCATAGTTTATTTAATTTTATCACAATGGGTGTTATCTAAAAAATATATATTTATAATTCTGATTTATGGACGTGAACACGTTTATACATTGTTTTGCCCACATCACCTAATAGTATAATAGCACACAATTCAAAACACAATCTTAATATCCTAATAATTTAATATCGAGCCACACAACATTGTAATTGTATGACAATGTATTATGCTTAATAATATGAATGCCTAATGGTATGGGCACTGTTTAGGCATGTGCAATTTAATCGATTCTCTGAAGCTCTAAGAGAAGGTAAAGTGAAGACCTTAGAGAAAGTTATTTCTAAAATAATTAAATTACAGCAAAAAACTTTTTGGCATAATGGGATTTAAGCCAGTTTTTGCTATAGTTCTGCTATATTTTCATTATTTTAGAAATTATCATTTTCACCAGCCCATAATAAGCTTTAGTGAATAGCAAATATAATGAAGTATCTTAAGGTTAGTCTTATAACATAAAAGTACTACTTGGAAGCAGCAATGTTCAGTAACTAAAAACAGTAAACATATTTATGACATATTTATGATCTGAAATAATCCACTATGCTCAACTACATAATAATAATAATAATGTATTAAATTAATTTCTGGATAATTCGGTAGCACAACTAAGGCGCAGGACAATTGTGGCCCGACGCATGTGCCCAGACGCACCCACAAAAGTGCGCCCATCACTTGCGTGCCCAGCATCTGCTTGCAGAACAGGACGGAACCCCCAGGACCTCAGATAAGGTGGGCATCCAGGGTCTAGGGCACAATGAGATCCTCACCCAATTAGTACTGCACCTGCTACCTCTGCTCTCTATTTGCTTAGTAATAGCCCCCTATCTAACCATTCTGTACCACCGTCTAGTCTATTGCCTCAGCCTGAAGACTCCTATACCACCACTCTTAAATCCCCCAGGGCACTGAGCCAGTTTGTGAATGGTTATTATTAGGGCACTAGGGCAGATTGTGTATGGCTAGGATCAGGGCATTGGTTCAGCATGTGTATGGGTAGGAAGACGGCACTGAAGCAGCTTTTGTATGGGTAGAACTGGCATGGTTTGGAGCAGCTTGGGGATGGACAGACTGAAACACAGAGAGAGAGGTAGATAGACGGACAGACAAGGAAATAGAAAAGGAAGGACAGACTGACAGACAATGATACACATGGAGATGGACAGACAGGAATACAGAGAATACAGTAGAAGGATTACAACGTTGGCACACAATTGTGTCCCGCCCTACAGTAGGGGTGCCGGAGAATTCATGATGTCTACATAATATTGATACACATCTATTGTACTTGTAATGCATATGTAACATATTTAATCAGGCACAAAACTAACTTTTACCTTTAAGAAAATCTTTAAAAGAATATATGAAAATAGGAGAAATATTTCTAAGAACCAAGAAGATTACAACTGGCTGTTTTAATATTTAGTAGTACTATTGTGCATGTTTTCTTTGCAGTTGCTATGATAAAAAATATATTATTTTATAACAAATAAGCACAAAACAGTATTACATAGGTTTAACATTACATAAATGTCATACTGTCATGTCAGAGTGAAATTCAAGATATTGATCGTTTTTAAAGTATGTGGTTTAATTATTTGGTACAGAGCCATCGGGGGATTATCTGATCTCACAATGTGTATAGGTCATGTGGGTTAAAGCAACATATTTCCAGTCATGGTATAAATGGAATTGTTAGTGCTTTTTAAAGATATGAATATAAATATAGATATATATATATATTAATAAATAATGCAATGTAACAATATAAAAAATGCATAATGTGTAACTGTGTTATATGGTGATATGTGATTTATAAAAGTCATCAGAACACCTGTAACATATGTGGGTGTGTAAACTACATACAGTAGAGTTTAGTTTTTTTATTTAGTAAAGGATGAAGCAATACAATGAGAATTTTGATAAAATAATGAAAGAAAGCATGTTATCTTCTAAATCTGACATTTGAACTTTTGCATTGAAGCCTCCAGCAGATCTGCTTACCTCTAGCACTGGTTAGGTGTTCAGAAGTAGGGGCAAAACAAGTATTTTCTTCCTTCTTTCCCTACTGTGCAGAAAAACACACTGGTTTGTAGAAAAATTAATTATACCCTATTGGACATGCAACCACCCCATGGCCATTTAAAAGTAGGTGAAGATAAATAGATATGCCTGAGGCTGCAATACTAAAGCTCAATACTACATTTTAAAAACTGTATTGAAATTTGTTTCTTCCAATATTGATTTGATTGCTAATCAATTCATAATTAAACAAATTAGATTCTATTTACAGTATATCCACTACAGTGATCGTCTAATATTCAGTAATATTGGGCTTGTTTATATATACCAGTGCCCAACATAACTGATTATTAAAGGACCACTGCGGACATTTCTTTTTCTTTATAAACTTTTGACTTGATAAGAGGCAAAATGTTTTTTTTTAAATAAAAACAGCTTTTGCATTTTTATCTTTTGCACCCAAAAAAATATTTTTTGTTGGCATCAATTTTCTTTTGCCCTTTACTACTATTGAAAGCTCTGGCATTTGTAGATGTAGAGACATTGGGCCTCATTCTATTGCTACTTTTTTGAGAAATGTAGCAGCAAGTGGTGATCGCAAGCTACTTTGCTATTCAATTGCCTACGTTTGCGGGCTCCGGTCGGGTTACGTCCTACGACCTGCGATCCATTGCGATTTGTTCAATTACAGCTTATTTCAGTCAAAGCCTTAGATCTTTCTCGGCCATGAGAGTTGCGGGCGCAAAATATCCCACTTCGCTATTCAATTGCTCCGATTATCCTTCCGTCAAGCCAGTAAATGGTTAAATGCGAATCACAGCTTACTTGTACAAAAGAGGTGTCGGAAAGGGATTACTTACAAATCGTAGCACTTATTAAGCAAATAAAAAAGCAATCCAGCACTGTAAATGATATAGAACACAATGGTTGACATTAGAATTAAAAGCACAACATTATCAAGATTGCACATCACCAAAATATAATACTTTATTTCATGTTTATTTTCCGTCAGAAGTCCTATGGGCTCCAAACTCCAATTTGGAATCCAACCTCCTACGGGCTTGAATAACGAGTTACTGGCTTGGTGGTTGTTCAAGCCCATAGGACTTTGGACGGAAATTAAACATGAAATAAAGTATTTGATTTTGGCGATGTGCAAGCTTGAGAATGTTGTGCTTTTAATCCTAGAGTCACAAATTGTTTTCCACCTCATTTACAGTGCTTTACAGTGCTGGATTGAATTTATTTTTGCATTTACAGTGCTCCGAGTTTGCGGGCTTGAAACGCGATCCCGTTCAAGCACGCAATTGCTTACTGCCGATAGCATGGTTTGCTATTAGCGGGAAGGGGAGTGATTTGCGGTGACGGACAATTGAATAGCAGCGTAAGAGTAGGGCAACGCGAGGGCGTAACCCGATTGCAGCAAATCGATGATTACAGTCGAGTTACAGCCCCTAATTGAATTAAGCCCACTGTGTAGACTTACTGTGCAAGCAAAGGCCCTTATTCAATTGCAAGACTGTAGCTTATCTTATACAAGCTGTATGTCTGCGGGTTTGAAATTTGCTACAATTACAGAAAAATTCAATTGAACAAGCCCGCAATTTACCCGCCAAAAGTCGAAACCGAAAATAGCATTTCAGAGCGTGATCAATTAAGCAAGGTCGTAACTACCAGTTTAGAAACAGCCATTAGTAAATTAGACTGTCATCATTACGTTAGTAAAACATGGAGGTTAAATGTCAATCAATTAGCATTTAGAGGTTTGATATGCGATCAGACTTGCAATTTCGCCAATGTACAAAATAATAAAAATTAATGATGATACTGTTATAGTCCATGTGGGTGGCTTGATATGTATTAATTCATTGATTCCCAAGATTGATATAACACGAAAATGAAAGCTTAAAAAAAAAATGTTTTAATGCAGATTTGCTAGCTTGAGACTGTTTTGCAATTAATTTTAATCTCTTTCATCGCTTTCCTCGTCTTTTAAAGTTAAACGTTTTTTTTTTTGCATTCACATTGCTACGATCAGGTGTTTTACTCCCTTTGTGGGTTCTTTCTGATACTCGTAGAATTTTCTTCTACATTTGCCATTTACAGGTGTGAAAATATTGTCGGGCTTGTGGGATTGTAGCCGGGTAGCTAAAAGATGTTAATTGAACAGCTAATTAATTTATGGGCTACATTACGGGCTCCAGTAACAAACAATTTCTCAATTGAATAGGGACCAAAGTCTCTACCCACCTAATTGGATCACCAGAAACCAAAATGGTAGATCTCATAGCAGCAAAAGTGAATATATAAAAGGTAATATTTTAAAGGTTGTATTCATTGCAGTTCTTCAAAATAATATATTTAAATATATAACCTCAATAATATTTTTATAGATTGGCTGCTATTGATAAATGTTTAGTGGAGCTGTGAAGGGGATTATTTGGAATATGAATTAAATACACTGAATTCCAACAATCTATGCATGAGTATAAGTATAAAAAAAGGGTTTATTTCTAGTAAATCCAGTTAAAGGTGTCAAATAAGTTTTATTATATATACTCATACTCTCCCTGTCTGGAATGTGCCTGTTAGTATTATAATACCTAGAAATACGACATTGTGTCCGTTTTGGCAGAAAAACTTTGGTAGGTGCTGAGTAATCAACTGACACTGAACTCAAATCAACACATTCTTTAAAAAAACATGCATTTGTTAAGTTATGGTATGTTAAAAATAACTTCTACTTTTTAGACCTAGATTCTGCAATTTGTTCAAAGAATGATTTGAACAGATATAGCAGCTTGAGTCAATATTTGGTTTCTTCAGTGCTATGCATAGTGTGCAAAACAAGACTTCAAAACAGATCATTGAACATTGCTTGAAGCTAGAGCTGGCATGGAAGTCTAAGGATATTGATGCAGTACCTTTGTGAAGTGAATGAAAGGCTATTACACAATGACTTCCAAGACATCTTCCACCCCAAGAGGCAATGATGTGTATTGCTGAACTTGGACTCACAGACAGCTTTCTTAACATCTTCATTCATTTACAAATTCTCTGGACTTTTCCAGCATCTGATGTTTGTGAAGATTGCAGTCTATACGGAGAAAGAGAGACTTTCCAGGCAATAAGATATATTGACCACCACAGTGTGATAGAAATAGATTCATATTTTGTATTTAATCAACTACAAAAACAAATTATTATTATCTCTTATTTGTAACGTGCCAACATATTCCATAGCGCCGATTCATTAACTCTGGTCTTGCGTTATATACAGAGATATACATAAAAGGAGACATTTCAGTTTTCCAACATACCAATCATACACTTGCCAAGTACAAGCCTGCAAATTTGGAAGTTACTCTGCAATATGGTGCATGCAAGTTTCCTATTTATACAAGGTTTTCACAGTACAGGTATACCCCGCTGATAGCTACCCCATTTAGAGCTGATTCGCTATAGAGCTGTTTTTCCTGCCAGACTCCTTTTAATGCTAAACCCTGCTATAACGGTGTTTTTGCCTGGTGGACCCCTTTTATCGCTCTGATTCTCTATAGCACTGCTTAGCTATAACAATGTTTTTGCCAGACGGACCCCCTTTTCAAGCTCTGATTCGCTTCAACAGAAGCTCCAACATCAATAATTTTAAGTTTATATTTTTGCTAATGTTCCGTGTTTGTGTTATGTTTGCTGTTTCTTTGAAGTTCATATAAAACCAAAAAAGTAAAAATTTCATTTGAAAATGGGTAGTTTTTCATGAGTTCCCCTATACCTATATTCTCCATGTTAAACTGCACAATTTAGAGCTGTTCAGACTATGTGACGCATTTTCACTTGCAAGCTATGTAAGTTGTACAGGGAGTGCAGAATTATTAGGCAAATTAGTATTTTGACCACATCATCCTCTTTATGCATGTTGTCTTACTCCAAGCTGTAGAGGCTCGAAAGCCTACTACCAATTAAGCATATTAGGTGATGTGCATCTCTGTAATGAGAAGAGGTGTGGTCTAATGACATCAACATCCTATATCAGGTGTGCATAATTATTAGGCAACTTCCTTTCCTTTGGCAAAATGGGTCAAAAGAAGGACTTGACAGGCTGAGAAAAGTCAAAAATAGTGAGATATCTTGCAGAGGGATGCAGCACTCTTAAAATTGCAAAGCTTCTGAAGCGTGATCATCGAACAATGAAGAGTTTCATTCAAAATAGTCAACAGGGTCGCAAGAAGCGTGTGGAAAAACCAAGGCGCAAAATAACTGCCCATGAACTGAGAAAAGTCAAGCGTGCAGCTGCCACGATGCCACTTGCCACCAGTTTGGCCATATTTCAGAGCTTCAACATAACTGGAGTGCCCAAAAGCACAAGGTGTGCAATACTCAGAGACATGGCCAAGGTAAGAAAGGCTGAAAGACGACCACCACTGAACAAGACACACAAGCTGAAACGTCAAGACTGGGCCAAGAAATATCTCAAGACTGATTTTTCTAAGGTTTTATGGACTGATGAAATGAGAGGGAGTCTTGATGGGCCAGATGGATGGGCCCGTGGCTGGATTGGTAAGTCCAGTCCGACTCAGACGCCAGCAAGGTGGAGGTGGAGTACTGGTTTGGGCTGGTATCATCAAAGATGAGCTTGTGGGGCCTTTTCGGGTTGAGGATGGAGTCAAGCTCAACTCCCAGTCCTACTGCCAGTTCCTGGAAGACACCTTCTTCAAGCAGTGGTACAGGAAGAAGTCTGCATCCTTCAAGAAAAACATGATTTTCATGCAGGACAATGCTCCATCACACGCGTCCAAGTACTCCACAGCGTGGCTGGCAAGAAAGGGTATAAAAGAAGAAAATCTAATGACATGGCCTCCTTGTTCACCTGATCTGAACCCCATTAAGAACCTGTGGTCCATCATCAAATGTGAGATTTACAAGGAGGGAAACAGTACACCTCTCTGAACAGTGTCTGGGAGGCTGTGGTTGCTGCTGCACGCAATGTTGATGGTGAACAGATCAAAACACTGACAGAATCCATGGATGGCAGGCTTTTGAGTGTCCTTGCAAAGAAAGGTGGCTATATTGGTCACTGATTTGTTTTTGTTTTGTTTTTGAATGTCAGAAATGTATATTTGTGAATGTTGAGATGTTATATTGGTTTCACTGGTAAAAATAAATAATTGAAATGGGTATATATTTGTTTTTTGTTAAGTTGCCTAATAATTATGCACAGTAATAGTCACCTGCACACACAGATATCCCCCTAAAATAGCTAAAACTAAAAACAAACTAAAAACTACTTCCAAAAATATTCAGCTTTGATATTAATGAGTTTTTTGGGTTCATTGAGAACATGGTTGTTGTTCAATAATAAAATTAATCCTCAAAAATACAACTTGCCTAATAATTCTGCACTCCCTGTAAGATGTAAGCCCACCTCATAATTTAATATTACAATATTAATATTATTTGTGAACTCATGTAGGTGTGAATCTATTTCTTTTTTTCTCTTGTAGCTTACTTGAAGTATATGTATGTGTATTACCAATGTCAACAATCCCACTGAACAACCATTGCAACATTTATAGGTTTTTGAATACACAAATAAGAAATCCCATAAATCTCAAAGTGTAGCACATTCAATGAAGATCTGAAATTCCTCTATATAAACTGCAGGTTTTTTTTGTTTAAAAATGACCACAAACACAGAATCTTAATATTGTGGCACATTGTTAGGATCTTTAAAAGTGTACACATACTTCGCTGTACTGCTTACTCTTAAATGTTTACCAACAAAGCTACCATTTTCCAAGTACTTTACACTTGCCACTTAACATTTTCCATCTCTACTACAATAATACCATTAAGTTACGAAAGCAACATCTAGTATACATTAGAGCATATATACCTTTCTACTCTCTCCTACTATATGGAAACATCCTCCCAGCCTTGCAGATTTTCTACCAAAGCAAAATGTACACCTTTCTTATTGAAACACAATTGTCTTCTCTTCAAACCTCTCACTTCCATCTGTCTCTCTCTTTCTGACCAACTCAAATCCCTAATTGCCATTCTTCTCCAGATTTCTGCATCTCCTGCTCCATTTTGATTAGAGTTTTAATCTTGGAAGGTGCTTTGGGAAAAAAGCACTATGTACCTAAGATTTTAAGCTCCAATACAGGCCCCTTCAGTTGTGCAATATTTTAATATTGTGTTTTGCTTTGTACTAAACCCTTGTATGGCTCTATGGAACATGTTGGTGCATTTCAAATAAAGGATAATAATAATAATAATAATAATAATAATAATAATAATAAAAAGGACTGGAGTAGTCAAATAGGTGGACCTGGATGCGAATCAGGACCTCCAGCACAATTATTCTGGCCCTCCATTTCATTATTAAATTGATCATACTGCGTAACTCAACTGAATATTCCAAAGGCTTAAAAAGGCTTTCAGTTACATACAGTACTATGCAAACTTTTTTCCAGTGTCCTTCTGAAGGCCAATATATTAGTGTATTTGTATGAGTAGCAATAAAAATATGGGATTCCAGACCGTGACTACATTTTCAATAAGAGATTTAGACCCTGGTTGAGTTTGTAAAAAAAAAACTTAAGTACTGTATTTACGCAAATCTAGTGCGCCATTAAATCTAATGCGCACTCCTAATTTGGAACCCATGGATCAAACAAAACGTTTTTGCTGGGGAATGTAATGTGCTCTCTGTGTGCCAGGCTCTGTGTGCCACTGTGCTGGGGCTCTCTGGGTGCCAGGCTCTGTGTGCCACTGTGCTGGGGCTCTCTGGGTGCCAGGCTCTGTGTGCTACTGTGCTGGGGCTCTCTGGGTGCCAGGCTCTGTGCGCCACTGTGCTGGGGTTCTCTGGGTGTCAGGCTCTTTGTGCCACTATACTGGGGCTCTCTAGGTGTGAGGCTCTTTGTGCCACTGTGCTTGGGCTCTCTGTGTGCCAGGCTCTGTGTGCCACTGTACTGGGGCTCTCTAGGTGTGAGACTCTGTGTGCTACTGTGCTGAGGCTCTCTGGGTGACAGGCCCTGTGTGCCACTGTACTGGGGCTCTCTGGGTGCCAGGCTCTGTGTGCTACTGTGCTGGGGCTCTCTGGGTGCCAGGCTCTGTGTGCCACTGTGCTGGGGCTCTCTGTGTGCCAGGCTCTGTATGCCACTGTGCTGGGGCTCTCTGGGTGCCAGGCTCTGTGTGCTACTGTGCTGGGGCTCTCTGGGTGCCAGGCTCTGTGCGCCACTGTGCTGGGGTTCTCTGGGTGTCAGGCTCTTTGTGCCACTATACTGGGGCTCTCTAGGTGTGAGGCTCTTTGTGCCACTGTGCTTGGGCTCTCTGTGTGCCAGGCTCTGTGTGCCACTGTACTGGGGCTCTCTAGGTGTGAGACTCTGTGTGCTACTGTGCTGAGGCTCTCTGGGTGACAGGCTCTGTGTGCCACTGTGCTGGGGCTCTCTGTGTGCCAGGCTCTGTGTGCCACTGTGCTGGGGCTCTCTGGGTGCCACTTCCCCCAGCGGTCACCCACTCTAGAGAGTCGGGAAGCGAGAGATGGTGGTGTCGCGGTATGTCCTAATTTGGGACCCAATTTTCTATAAAAAAAGGTGCGCATTCGTAAATATGGTATATAGATAATAATATATTTATTTATCACTTTCTTATTCTAGATTTGCATCCGTGTAATCACAGAATGATGGTAACAAACTTTTTCACAATAGTGCATATTCTACAAAATCCAATAATATTTAACTTTTGTGCCAATTCAAGTATACCTTTACAGTTAACTGTGCAATAAAATGTATATATAACTCCTAACTGCTCGGAAACCTGATCCTATATTTTATGTTGAGCTAGTAAATAGTAATTCAGAGGTATCTCTACAATGCTGACAACTGCTTCTGCATAAGTCAAACAATTAAGGTATGAATATGAGATGATTCACCAGTTGATTTTCCCTAAATTTACAAGTTAATAATGTGCATATATAATGTTCATTATACTTAAGCTCATTCATGTTAAGACATGTTGTGCCAACATTTTATTTTGCTAATATAACAACATGACGCATCTTTATTCGCAAAAGATAAAATATATAATGTTGCCTTTCAATTTAGGCTGACATTCTTGTTACAAAAATTGTGATCTTATCTTGATCCTTCAAGAGAAAAGATTACTTGACTAATAGACACTCAGGATAGCCACTTGGGAAAAAACACATTGAAATAATAAGATATATATCACAAAGAAAACAAAGCAAAACAGAAAGTGAAAAGAGTGTAAAATCCCCTTTACATAGCACTCTCAGAGTCCTCAGGAAAAGCCAAATGGCGCTATGTAGTTAGGCTTTTCCCTGAATTATTCTGCTTGTTTACTTCCTCATTATATAATTACTTGTAAATTGCCCAAAATTTTGGAAAATGTAAGTCTAAAAGCATAAATAAGCAGGTAAAACGTCATACCTCTAGCGTATTTTAACTGTTAATTTTTCATTTTGGGATGAGAAGTACAATACAATAAACATTTTTATTCCTTAATACAAAAGCTGCGTACCATTGATTGTTTATAAAGTCAATATAGCTAAGAGGTAGAGAAGAAGGGAGGGGAATAAAAGGGAAGCACAATAAGAAATCACATAATATTCAAATGTTACAGACATAGATTTTGTTAATAAAAAAAACTTAAAAAAAGAAAGAAAATACAACAATTTTTTTATCACTCTATCCAACATTAGAGCACATCAACCCAGAATTGCATTACGATATACCTTGAAAATTTTAATGAGATAGTACCTTGTGGTGATGAAGGGGATTGTGTACTTCTAAGAAACTGTGAACTATACAATGTAGGGTCACCCAGGATGGGCAGGTCATAGCAGAGACATCTTAAAAATTCACTGGAGAAGGAACTGGCAACCCACTCCAGTATCTTTGCCATGAAAACATTATAGATGAGGACAACAAGGGGCATAACAATATGCATGGCGTGCTATAGTTAATATGGTCACAGAGAGTTGGGCATGACTGAACATCTGACCAACATCAACAAATCCTTAGATACTTCTCTTAAGGTATCTTACATGGGATCACAGAGCCAACAAGTTATTCCATTTATCCCAACTCTTTGAGAATGAACCAAAATTACCCTTTAATAACAGTCAGTTTTTCCATATCATCATCTAATTTTGAATTTCATAAAAAAATATATACTTCTGCAGGATCCTGGACTGATACATGATACATACCTTTTTTTGTGTGAGATGGGCTTTTACATTTCTGGAGAGCTATTTTTGTTTTGAATGGTGCAAGATGTTAGCTTCTGGACCAGTGAAGGGGAAGGGATGTAGTGTTAATTTCTGTCTTATCAAGTTATCTTAACAAAGGCTCTTTGTTTCCTCATACCCAACCCATTTCTCCACTGTGCCAAAGCTCACATCCTCATGATCCCACTCTGAGGAACTAATGTAACATAAAAAAAATGGATTCCTATATTTATAAAAAGAGACTTAAAAAATTCAAATTTTTCCAAAACATGCTTTATGTCCATGGCTAACACATCTGCTTATATTTAGCCACATTAAATTCAAAGCTCATATGTGCAACGTGAGACCAGCAATGGCTGCGAGCCTGAACATTTGCGGATTTATGGTGCTATTAAGTTAGAACATGCTGCGAGTTTCGGGCCTGAGAGGCAAACTGTAAACCATTTTTCACTCGTCGGATGTGCGGCAATTAGTCAAACTCGTAGTTACGAGTTTAGATGGAGCCGATGGCAAAAGAGATCATCAGAATTACGTCACTGAAAAATGGAGGTGGGATTTCAAAGTCTTACAGGGTTTAATACGAGTTACAAATGGACCCACATTTCAGATAAAATGCAATATTGATAAAGCCATAAAAAATTATATTTTATTACATGCGAGTTCCAATATATGTATTAACACATTCATGTAATAAAATATTTTTTGGGGACGATTTGCAAGCTTGAGAATGTTGTGCTATTAATTCTAAGACCTAACATCACTTTCCTAGAAAGTATATTAGTGTGTGTATATTTGCATTTAAAGTGCTACGGATTGGACGTTACCCCCCTTGCTGGTCCTCTCTAGTACTCGTTGGCTTCTTGGCTCCATTTGCAAGTTACGGGGTTGAACGCCAGTGATTTGGGTGCAATTTAATAGCGCAATTGGAACATAGCGTTTACAGGCTTAACAGATCAAAGGATTTGCGAGCTCTCAGGTAAAATTTTCAGGTCCCGTAGGGTTTTCTCGCTCCTACCCCGCAAATCGTTGGCAGGCTGGTTTAGGAAACCAATTTAATTGCGAGCCACGTTACAAGCTAGGTTTTTACACGTATGTGGAAATTAATGGTGCTGATTGTTAGGTTGGTACATGCTTAATAAACAAGGCACAACTAAGGCATCCACAAAAACAAACGGGGGAAAACATGGAGAATGACACTGAGATATAAGGTGTGAGGGCTCAGACCCAGACTGCTCTTCCATGTAGTATATAAAGTAGCATGAACATCATCTTGGGAGCAATGTAGAGTAACCAGATTATTCATTTTTACATTAGATTTAAATTTTCAGCTGATTGAAGAATTATATTCAGTATTGTTATGAAAAATGGGCCTTAAAAAACTCTCACCCAAAAATCAAACAAATTTTTTAAAAGCATGAAAACTTAGCCATACTTTATACTTGCCATGTATTTCTAAAGTAAATTATTCTTTACATATTCACCATTGTTTGTCTGGCATTATTATACTAACTAGCGACTTGCCTGTCAAAAATTACGGCAATAACATTTTAATCCTGGCAATATTGTTTGCCACACAATGCAAACGCTCTGCCCCCTCTGAGCACATTCAGTGCTCATCGTGAGCCCCGCGCTGAGCGCCTTCGTCGCTCATTGCGTGGCTTGCAATGAGCGCCATTGGCACTCATTGTGAGCCTCTCCTCCCGTCTACTTTACGGGCCTTACAATGAGTGCTTCGCCAATCATTGCAGGCTTGGCAACCCACAACTTTCGTGCTTTGCAATGATCACCTTTGGCGCTCATTGCTAGCCTCTTCCCCGTCTAGTTTACGGTTCTCGCGAGCCCTGCAATGAGCGCTCATTGCAGATGTCATACCACCATGAGCGATCAGTGAAGATGTCTCGCCACTTTCGTGCCCCGCTCTGAGCGCCTTCAGCGCTCATTACGAACCTCTCCCCTCTCTCTGTACCCCCTCTCTCTTCCATGTGTCTTTTTCCCCCTCTCTCCTTTCCCCTCCTCTCCCTGCCCTGTGTGTCTTGTTTTTCCTTATTTCCCTCCCAGTGTCTCTTATCCTCCATCCCTCAGCCCTGTGTTTCTTTGCACTCTCTCCTCCCTCTCTCTCCCCTGTGTTTTTCTCCTCTGTGTCTCTGCTCAAGACCTGCGTGCCGCACATTGTTCGCTGTGTTACCGGCTTCTGTGTCGTCCCGCATGCCTGGCATTGTTGGGGTAAGTATTACTGGCCTCGGCTTTGTTTTGATCCTGTTTGATAAAATTTAGTTTTTTTGGCCACCATTTTTTTCCTCGCTTAGCCGATTTTTGATCCTAAAATTAGCTTGCAACTTCACTAACCGGCTATTCCCCTGTGCTGTGTGTCAGTGTTGAAGTTAATTTTTATAATTATTTGGTGTTTTTTGGGAGTCATTCGAAGTACGCGGTTGAAACGGTTCGGCGCCAATCGCAGCCATTGCTATGTGCGCCTGCAATCTGTTTACATCCTTTATCGGTGGAGCGTCCTCGGGCAAATAAAAGACAACTATTATATGTGATCTCTCTCGAATACTAATGTGTTGTGTAGATAAACTAATTATTGACACTATATGACTAACAATAAATTACCTTTAATGTTAGTAAGCAGTTAGATCCAATCCCCTACACTTATCAAACACAGAGAGACACCTATTACCATATGAAAATACAGATTAGCATAAGGAGCAATTCAACAATGATGAATATTACAGGAAATAATTACTGTAAACAACTGCATGTATACAGTTGTTGATGCTATTTAATAAGACACAAATATGTTTCTGGGGAGACAGAGTCCCCTTAATTACTTCTATACCACCCAACATTTCATGTTTAGAATTTTTTGCCAGTTATATGATGAATAAAGGAATTTGGGAGCAATACTAGATTCAGGTGTATTTAGTAATCCATTGTAAGATTCATAGAGTACTCATTTCTGTACTACTATTTCTGGTGACTGACCAAACAGTATAACATTTACTAAAATAATTTATTAAATATTCAACTACACGTTTGACCAAAATACCCTGTAGTTTGCAGTAAAATAACTATACTTACATAAATAACTATACTTACATACTCATAAAAGGCAATTAAAAGCCTGGATTAAAGGATAGTTGTTAAATCTTTCTATTTTTTATCTTTTTAATTGTCTCCCAAGACACACAATTGTTTTCTTTGCTTTGGACCATAAAAACTTAATTCACAGGCAGTTGTTAACGATACAATTGGACATGCATGTCTAAGCATGTGATAGGCTCATGTATCCAAAACATATAAAATATACATTAGACTGCAATATGTAATTGTCTGACATAAATGACACTTCCATACACATCTTCATCGGTTTACATAGTTTTATTGACATCCTCCAGTAATGTCTACAGACGTAGGTTGAGGGGAGATTGTATATAACCTACTGCACCGAACACATATTAGACACATATAACATTAGTAAGATTGAACAGTAAGTATTAGCCTTTACAATATACTAGTTACTACAACTACTACTGGTGCAAACTGTATGTATATACAGGAAAGGGAACTCGGTAGCAAACTTTTTTTAGTGATTTACACACTACTATACACTACTATACACTACTAAATAAAGAATAATTATTTCCCTTTTGCTCTCAATTATTTGGTGGTCTAGTGGTTAGGATTCGGTGCGTTCACCATTGCAGCTTGAATTCAATTCCAGTCAGGGAACCAAGTGGTCACACCAGCCTGAAGCCAAGCAGGGTTTGGCCTGGCCAGTACTTGGATGGGAGACCAGCTAGGAATACCAGGAGCTGTATGCTGTGGCCCACTGGAGAAGAAACTGGCAACCCACTCCAATATCTCTGCCAGAAAAACAAGTGGATCACATGACCATGGACATGGTGCCTGGTGTGTTACGGTCCATGAGGTCACGGAGAGTCAGAAATGACTGAACAACACAAAAAAAAATCACTTGACATATACTATAAGGTCTCACTGCTATTAATTCCCTGTATGTACTGTGTGTGGGGAGTCTGTGTACTTTTAGACCACATGATTAAGTTAGGCCCTCGCTTTGTATGTTTTTATTCAGTTTATTATTACTAAAATCCATTGTTTTAAGCAACTCTGCACAATTTATTTTTACGAGACAAAATAAGGTTGTAGGCAATATGTTTACATTAAATTAAAAGCTTGTTTTTTTATCTTGTAATATCAGTGAATCATTAAATTGCCTCAAGTAATCCCTATAATTTTTCATTCAACAAGAAACAAAGGTTACTTTAAATTGTAATTAAAACTATTATAAATAGATAGCTTTTCATGCTTTTAATAATTCACAATCCTAGTGTTTAGAAGTAACAACACGGCTCATTGAATATAATAAAACGCTATTATTACCTAGTATACTTATAAGACTTTTTTTATTTGAATTGTATACTTCAAAGATATCTTTTACATTTATGTATGGGTAGTTGTAACATTGTTAGAATATTTGTAATTATGAGATATGTGTGAAGAACAATTCGGTTATTAAGTCTATTTGCTCTTTATTTTTCAGAAAATAGCAGGCCCCCAACATGATAAAGGTTAGCTTCTATTAGACAAAAACCCCAGGTAGAGTAATTGTACATTGACAAGCAATTTTCAAGGTTAATTGTCCCTATTAAATTCATTGCTCCTGCTGAGATCTACACAAACATAAAATAATTTCTCCAAATCCAGTGATACAGCTGCTGATGTAAACAAGAATCATTTTGTAATGATTCATGCATATGCTTTAAAAAATGAAAATAATAAAATAAAACAGTTTTATTGCTTATTCTTTATAAATATAACAGCAGTTATATAATCTGATTGTATCGCTGAAAATGTATACAGGTAAAGACTACAATATTAGTACAATGGAGAAAGTCATAGCATTCTGTTTAGGTAATGATTTACCTTCACATTAAAGGCATTTTTTAAATTTCCTAGATTAGGAATGCATCTGATAGAGGAGAATCAGAAGTGTATGCAAAACATTTTTTTGCATGAAAAAATACCAAAAAAAAAATTATTTTACTTACCCCAAAGTTTGCTAAATCTATTTGCATGCAATTGATCTTGAGAGTTAACACCCCTATAAATACCTGCTTAAATTGCTGTTAAAATCCATAACTAATTGCAGTGTTTCTATTGGTAGGTACACTGTGCCTATGTAAGCAGCTCGGGGGTGTGGAAAACAAGTTTTATTTTTAAATAAAATAAATCTATATGTGTTTCGAATGTAATGTAAGGTGTGTATCTGAAATAAGCAGGAGGTGCTAGATGGGCTTCCCTTAGCCTCCAGAATAAAATTTAAAATCTTGACCCTAACTTACAAAGCCCTTAACAACAGCGCACCCCCATACATCTCTGCTCTCATCTCCAAATATTCCCCCACACGCCCTCTTCGTTCTGCTAACGACCTTCTTCTTTATATCACTCTTGTCACCTCCTCTAACTCCCACCTCCAGGACTTTTCTCGCGCTGCCCCTATTCTCTGGAACTCCTTGCCTTGCTTCACCAGACTATCCTTCTGCCTCAAATCCTTCAAAACTTCCATTAAAACGCACCTCTTTAAAGAAGCCTATAACCTTCCACCCTGACACGCTCAGCACTACTCTCTCCCTACTGTACCACATACAAACTTCAACCTTTAGATTGTAAGTCTGCGAGTTTCAATCCTGCGCGGTGCTTTAGGGAAAGCGCTATGGACACCAAGCTCAAGCTCAAAGACAGGGCCCTCCATTTATTGCAATGTGTGAATCTTGAACTTGTCATTGCCTGTAACTTAACTTATGTATAGCGCTACGGAATATGTTGGCGCGTTACAAATAAATGATAATAATAATAAGAATTGGGTGAAGGTAAAAACAGGGAAACTTAGATATACATTGAAACTCCTAAATCTTGGCTAGGACTAACTGTAGATAATTAAAGAGACTCTGTTTAATAATTATTTGGACTGTTGTTTTTTCACATAAATGTTTCAACTAGGTTTATTTAATTAATGCTATCCTCCACAAAGTAATCTTCATATAAGATTTACTCTTCACCTGATCCGTCCGACAAGAAAGTGAGAGCCATATTGTGATCTGATCTTATATTTGACTCAAAAGATGATCCTGTATTTCTGGAATGTTGAGATAAACATATAGGAATATTTGTAATGTGATCTGATCATTGATATCATTTAACTCATACGGGAAATGCTTGTTGATTAGTTTTCCATTTTTTTTTATTTCTAATTTTGTTATATGATTAAGAAATGTTTTGTAAGGAGCTTATTTGCTATTTTTTATTGAACGTCATGAGGCGAGAATTTTTTTAAACAAATTTTTCTTTAAAAAAAACACTTTACTTCTAAGAACCAAGACCTCCCCTCTGGGACCTCCCCTTTCTCCATGTATGCTCCCCGGCATACTGCCATATTTCACATCTGTGACCAAGCAGCACTGCAATCTAGCATATAAACACATGCTATTAGGCATATTTTCTTAAATGTTAGACCTGTCCTACGATCCTTCTGGATCGCTAACTTGTTGTGGTGAAGGGGCTTGTGTACATCAATAAAGCTGTGAGCTATGTCATGTAGGGTCACCCAAGATGGGCAGGTCACAGCAAAGAGGTTTACTGGTGAAGGAGCCGGCAACCCACTGCAGTATCTTTGAAAAGAAAACCATATGGATAAGCACAACCAGAGCCACAGACCAATGTGCCTTATGTGTTGATGTCCATATGGTCATCAAGGGTCGGACAACAACAACAAACTTTAAAACTAAACAGTTTATTTTTAAAGCATCAATAAGCTTTATGTCAGTGCCCTGTGGGATTTTTTGGTTGATAGAATCTTGGTCACACCTTTTACAATCTTTTCGTCAAAACAGTGGTGTAATAGTGATGGGAAAAAACTACAAGGTTTTTAAGCAAAGCATTACTATTGCTCATTGACCTTGTATTCACCCTCTTTACATCTTGTAATTCCGAGATGTTTCTGTGTATGCACAGGTGAGAATGTGATACAGAGGAGTGAGATGGCAGTTATTATTACAGAGACATAACACTATCATTCAACTAATGTGTTGTGCACTTGAAAATTGGATGACTTTACATGCTGGTTACATTTGGCTGTAAAATATTGTCCCATTATAAACAGCAAATTCGAGCTTGTACTTTAATAGCCAGAAAATCATTTTGCATACAATGTATGCAAGTAAATACAATTGTTAGAGTTCTTCATAAATGTAAAATATGCTGCAGTGGAAACTGCTATTTTAATTTTCACTGATCTACTTCCTGAGGTGGGAAGGGACACCTATCTGGATAATGGAAATGTGGCAGCTAAAACTGCAACTGGTTGCAGTTGGACTAAGGAAAATGTAATTATTTTTCAAGGACACGCCCTCCTGTGACAGAAACTACAAAAAACAGGCAAATAAAAAATATAAAAAAATGTTTTTTCTGTATAGCTATTCAAAGAGTCATACAGAAAAAGTGACCAAAGTGATCCTTTAATTTAAAGGTATTGATCAAACCCAGCTCCATATCCCTTTCCTGTAATCTGTACAACATGTTCATATATTATTTACTCTAAATTTTAGCATTATATTTGGTAACAATAAATATAGAAAGAAAAGATTTTGGGTTTCCATGGTTTCAAACTTTATGGCATAAGATTAAATTATTCTTTACTGACCCCACTGACTTCATTTTATTGACCAGTCATTTTCCTAAAAGTTCTTGTAGATTCAAGCTAAAGGCTGGTCAATGGCTTGCTTGATGAGTGGAAATTTCCAAATTGTTTAGGGGCCCTATTCAATTGCTCAAATAAAAAATACTTGAACCAATAATGTAGCCCGTAAATGTTACTGATATTCAATTGGCTACATTTAGCAACTCACATTCCAATTACAAGTTACAGGCTCAAAATCACAGCGGTTGTCAAAAACGTAACTCTGTCCTATAACCTCCTATGATTTTTCAATCCTGCAAATGTTACCAGTGCTAAAGACACAAAATCATTATTCAATTACAAACGTTCATCTAGCCAGCAATTGCCTTCAAACTCATAAACAGCAAATGTATCAAAATATTATACAAGTACTAGATAGGACTTGCAAGTGGGTTAAACACCTGTTCGAAACACTGCAGAAGCAAATAAACACACACCACTGTACTTTAAAATACTGGGAAATCATGGAAAGGCATTAGAATTAATTGCAACAGTCTCAAGCTCGCAAATCTGCAATAAAAAATAATTATTTTAAACTTTTATTTCCATGTTATATCAATCCTGGGAATCAAGGGGGTTAATACATATTATGGAACAGCTGCTTTAATGATTTTTATTGATTTCTACATTGCTGAATTGCAAGTCCGATCATTAAATTTACTTCTAGACACTAATTAATTCAACCATATTATCATGCCCCCTTAAATCCAACTTACGAGTGCATGGGTTGCGTGTGGAGGCTGTGTGCCTGTAATTACGGGTTAGAGTTAATTAAATACATCTATATGTATCTAAAAATTGTAACCCGCAGCCAAAATGTCAGGTTATAGGTAATTACGGGCTCGCAACTGAATAGGGCTCTAGGTGTGCAACTTGTTATGTTGAAAGCATTAGCTTTGCACAGATAAAGACACTTAAATGTGAGCAATTCCATACAATGCTTCTATTTAGAGTGAATGAAGCATGAAAAAAAATAAAAAATTCCATAACCTTCAACATACCCACAAAACAGCATCGGCATTAAAACCACATGGAAATGTTCCAGGAAAAATAAGTGAAACAATGATTACAATAATGTGTGATGGGGAATAGATTAATCATTTGCCATCCATACTACATTTCAAAACATTACATGAAACAGTTATTGATCAAATTACAAGGAGAAGTCTTCAGGTGAATCAATTGTGGTTCATACCCAAGATAATGATGAGATAAGTGCCATTATCAGCATGCTGCTATAATCACAGTTACTAACTAGCGTGATGTGTAAGGAAAGTAAGAAAATTGCTTTAGAGGATAGATCAAGCTCTCTGAACAAATGTAGTGTGCTGAATAAATGATCAGTTAATGCATGAACAATTTCATATCTTATGTATATGTATACAATGGGGGAAACTTCACGGGAGCCTTGTAAAATGTGAACTGCTGCCTCTTAAAAGTATAATGCATCTCTGTAAAGGGTTTCCTTTCTGGCTCCCATAACACAGTGCGTCCTCTCCCATAAAATGGCTCTGGGTGCTAAGTTTTAGACATTTTTTGTTCACCCCATAATTTGCATTGTATTGCTTGTAATTTTATATGTACACACAGATGCACACATTATATAAGTAAAACAATGTAAATTGCTTATATGGTCAAATTGTAGTTTTTGCAGTGAAATATTTCAACATGATATGCAACTAAATTTTCTTAATTGTAAATTAGAAATTGTTTAATTCAGTGAGATAATTCCAAGTACTGGGGAAGTTTTACCTCATTTGTAGTAAAGTATTGTCACATCCAACAACACAGTGGAGCTTTTCTCCTGTACAGGTTAGACTCCATTTAACACTGATTCACTATAAACTATTCCCCCATTTGATTTAACACAGATTTTGCCCAACACAAAACACCAAGAGCAATCAAAAGGAATTTTTAAATTGAGTTTACTTGTGATTTAACCTATGTTAAAATTTACTTTGTTTAACACTATTTTATTTAGCACTTGGTCTTCTAGGAACACATCAAAGGAATTTGCGTTGTTCAGTCCTATCCGACACTCTGTAACCTCATGGGCTGCAACACACCATGCTGATCCACTTGGTATTCCTGGCAGAGATACTGAAATGGGTTGCCAGTTCCTTCTCCAGTTGGCCACAGCATACAGCTACTGTTATTCCTAGGTGATCTCCCATCCAAGTACTGACCAGACCCAACACTGCATGGCTTCAGGGTGGTATGACTTCTTGGTTCTCTGACTGGAAACTGAACCTAGGTTGCAGCGATGAAAGCACTGAATCCTTAAAAGCGGTATACTTGTATTTTAAAGTCTTGCATACTTTAACTATGGTCTTTTGAATAACTAATCTAGTTTTAAAAATAAAAATAAACAAATCAATCAAACATTCCATTTTCTCTTATAACCTTATGCCGCCTGCTACTTTCTCAATGTGTGTCCTTGTATACCAATTAGCTTCCCATTAGTCCTGTGCATTCAACTTGTCCTTCCTCCTGAGGAAGTTAATAAAGAGCAATCAAAATGGAAGATGTAAAAGCAGCATAATAAATACATGTCAGTCTAAGATTATTTTTTTTACATTCTAAAAACATGTTGTCCATTTTCAAAATTTGACCACAGTGGTCATTTAGAAAAGCTGACAAAACGGTTTACCAGTGTGTTATAATGATCTATGTTGTATAAAATACAGATACTTTTCAACTGGGTATTTCTTTCTTATACAATATTGGGAGACAGCACTGAAGTTACTAAATATACTGTGCTTTGCTTTCTTCGAGGGAATCACCTAGTTGGAATATCTCTAAAACATCTTGTAGATTGTTACATTGAGAAACAGTTTTGTTCCTCAGATCATATAGTAATTGATGCCATACTTTTGTGGCATAGTTGAGAAATCAATTGCAGTTCATTAAGGGAAATATTTCAAGCATTTTCAATGCTTTCTCCTCTTGCATGGATTTGTGTATTTTACTTTCATTGAAAAACAGTTCTGCTTTGCAATAAATAATGCAAAATATATGGTTCAATTGTAAAAGATTACTTTCTTAATCTTGTTTCACTCTGGCAGTAATACTCTTGCAATGCTGAACTTATAATGAGCAGGTTTGAATCAGATGACATTTCATAAAATGTCACGGTTAAAATCCTGTTTAAATCCACATTTTTCGCATGCGGGTTAAATCTTAAAAATAGAACAGAACATTTTAAAATGTTATTTCTCTTGGTATGCTACCATGAACAAAACCTTGCTGTTTCTGCAATTATTTTGCTATTTAAGATGCTCAGTTACATATATGTTAAAAATAATTTTATTTATATGTTAAAAGTTGTAAGAGCCTCAAAATTGCTTCCATATGGACACATTAGTCTTTTAATAAAACATAACTATAATCTGCTGGAGGACAATGAATGCTACATGATCTTCATCTTTTTAACATTGCCGGCTTTTGCACTCTCTTCTTTTACCCTCATCAAAAGTCCCTTCAGTTCCTCCTCTCTTTCAGCCATCAGAGTAGTATCATCGGCGTATCTGAGGTTGTTGATATTTCTTCCAGCAATATTGATTCATCCAGTCCAGCCTTACGCATGATGTACTCTGCATATAAGTTAAATAAATAAGGTGACAACATCCAATCTTGTCGCACTCCTTTTCCGATCCTGAACCATTCTGTTGTTCCATATTCGGTTCGAATCGTAGTTTCTTGGTCCACATACAGATTTTTCGGAAGGAGGATGAGATGGTCTAGTACCCCCATCTCTTTATTTATCTTTACTTTCTATAGTATGTTGTTATGGGCCTATTTATCTATAGTTTTTTTGATGAATAGATTCCACATAAGAATGTTTTATTTAAGCTGGCATTATTCACAAAAAATGTATTAATCTTTCTGAAAACTGAAGTCATAAAACAAAAATGATTGTAGCAATATGTACTTATTCACTCTTTTAACATATTATTTAGTATCTTATTATTAACTCATAGCCAGGGCCGGATCATCAATTATAGGCACTAGTCTACAGACAGGCCTCTTAGAGGGGCGCCTCAGTTTCACTTCCTATAACTAAATATATGAAGTACTGCAGGCACAGGAAGTGAGTAGAGGACATTTTACCCAGAGCACCCAAGACAGCAAGATGCCAGGAACTGGCTCCTCCCCCAGCCCTCCCATTCCCTCCTGCATCGCTGGAGGAGCAGGAGGTTCCCAGCCTTATTCTGGGAGTCCAATAGAAAGTTCTGTCTAGCTGCACTCCAGTAAACTAAATAAATGTAAATGGATGTGTGTATATGTATGTGGTGTGTGTAATGTGTATAGGTGAGTATGTGTGTTTGTGTGTGTGATGTGTATGTGTCTGTGTGATGTATGTGTATATGTATGTGGTGTGTGTGTATATTTATGTATGTATGTGGTTGGTATGTATGTATCTGGTGTTTTTATATGTATGTGGTGTGTTTGTATGTATGTGGTATGTGTATATGTATGTGGTGTGTGTATATGTATGTGGTGTGTGTATATGTATGTGGTGTGTGTATGAATGCGGTGTGTATAATTGTCTATAAGTGTGTATGTATGTGGTGTGTATGTATGTATGTATGTGAAAAAGGATGAAAATTAAATATCTGATTTAAGAAAGCACATAGGAAAACACCTAAAATTGGGATGTTTTCCAATAGTCCTCTACTTAGTCCCCTGTTATAACTTACCTAGGTGTAGCATCTGAATGGGTTTTCTTGACGTTTGCTAATAAACAAATAAATATTCTAATTTCACAAGTCAATATCAGTATTGTAAAAAGAGCAAGAAAATTGGAATGGTTTAAATGTAAAAAAACAAACAAACATATACTGATTTTATAAAACATGTAGCACATATAGAAACTTTTTATTATTCATATACTTTTTCCGCATCTGTGTTTGCTGTTGTTTTGCTTTATAATAAATATATAATCACAGTAATGCAGTATATAGTGTTACCTTTTTTATTGGACAAATATATTCATAGTTTTCATTACTAGCTTTCAAGAGTCATGAAAACTATAAATATGTATGTCCAATAAAAATATATCACTATATACTGCATTACTCTGATTATTCATCTAGATTACTGGACACTCACAGCTACCTTACTCTTCATATACATATATATATATATATATATACATAGCTGCATATGTATTAGCATCAGGGTGGCTTTCTGTTTAAAGACCATCATAATCTGGTAAAAAAATAAGTTTTAGCAGACACTGCTTGTGGGGCCTCTGTATTGGAACACAGTTTTCTGGAGAGTGACGAGGAGGAGGTTACTGGTGTTCCATTTATTCCTACTGTCAATTTCCATAGCATAGTGACAATCTTTGAATAAAACTGAATAGAAATCTTATCTGCATCCTAGTTTCCTCCCAGTCGACTAATCCCATTAGGGGAAAACAAATGCCTCCCTACTCTAGAGCAAAACGGTATATAATAGTTAAACACATTTCTAAAAACATTTTATCCATTATCAAGTCATGGTCTTCAAGAGCCCACTAGACACTGATGTGATTTGCTATCATCAATTAGAAAAGCAGGTTCTAAACATTTCAAAAGTTTTTCCTTACATGAATGAGTTGTGCAAGTCTCGGGCTCCTAACTAACTTTAATTAGAGCATTTCAGGCCACTGAGTAACTTCCTCCACTAGATGAACCCGCAAGGAGGTCCCGAGGAGGAGGTCCTGAACTCTTAAGTTGCCTTAATAACTGTAGCATTACTATGACATTTTGGAATGAATAATTTTTAGTTCATAAATGATAAATCATAGTATAAATATATTATGTCTCAGATTTTGTTTTACCTAATAAAGTCTGTATTTGCCATTCAATTTATCCTTTAGTTAGTGTATGAAAAATGTGTTGTTGAAACATGAGATCCCTTCATCAGATCTAATCTATCAGACATGTTGTGAGTTAAGCATTTGATAAATAGTGTTGTACTTATTCATTTTAATGTCATTTTACAGAGAGCACCCCAAAAGCACTGACACGGAACAGAAACCTTATATATATATATATATATATATATATATATATATATATATATATATATAAGGCTGTAACCCTAACACAGTGACTGACTGTGGGCAGGTTTCGTGGCTTGTCCATCCTGGACTTTCCTTAAAGCAGTGTACAGCAGGCATAAGCTTAAAAGGAATCATGTGTAAAACTGTACAACTCAATTGAAAAACAAACTTAAATCTTTTAGGTAGAGGGAAGAAAAAATATAAAAATAAAATAATATGGTTGCAAGTCAGCACACCCTAAAACTAATACTTTGTTGAAGCACCTTTTGATTTTATTACAGCACTCAGTCTTTTTGGGTATGAGTCTATCAGCATGGCACATTTTGACTTGGCAAGATTTGCCCACTCTTCTTTGCAAAAACACTCCAAATCTGTCAGATTGCGAGGGCATCTCCTGTGCACAGCCCTCTTCAGATCACCTCACAGATTTTCAATCTGATTCAGGTCTGGGCTCTGGCTGGGCCATTCCAAAACTTTAATCTTCTTTTGGTGAAGCCATTCCTTTGTTGATTCTAATGTATGCTTTGGGTCGTTGCCATGCTGAAAGATGAAGTTCCTCTTCATGTTCAGCTTTCTAGCAGAAGCCTGAAGGATCTTAACTAAGGCCCCAGTTCCAGCTGAAGAAAAACAGCCCCAAAGCATGATGCTGCCACCACCATGCTTCACTGTGGGTATGGTGTTCTTTTAGTGATGTGCAGTGTTGTTTTTGAGCCAAACATATCTTTTGGAATTATGGCCAAAAAGTTCAACCTTGGTTTCATCAGACCATAACACCTTTTCCCACATGCTTTTGGGAGACTTCAGATGTGTTTTTGCAAAATGTAGCCTGGCTTGGATGTTTTTCTTCGTAAGAAAAGGCTTTCATCTTGCCACTCTACCCCATAGCCCAGACATATGAAGAATACAGGAGATTGTTGTCACATGTACCACACAGCCAGTACTTGCCAGATATTCCTGCAGCTCCTTTAATGTTGCTGTAGGCCTCTTGGTAGCCTCCATGACCAGTTTTCTTCTCGTCTTTTCATCAATTTTGGAGGGAGCTCCAGTTCTTGGTAATGTCACTGTTGTGCCATATTTTCTCCACTTGATGATGACTGTCTTCACTGTGTTCCATGGTATATCTAATGCCTTAGAAATTCTTTCGAACCCTTCTCATGACTGATACCTTTTAACAATGAGATCCCTCTGATGCTTTGGAAACTCTCTGTGAACCATGGCTTTTGCTGTGGGATGCGACTAAGAACATTTCAGGAAAGACCAACTAGAGCAGCTGAACTTTATTTGGGGTTAATCAGAGGCACTTTAAATGATGGCAGGTGTATGCTGACACGATTAACATGATTTGGAATGTGATTGCTTAATTTTGAACACAGCTACAACCCCAGTTATAAGAGGGTGTGCAGACTTATGCAACCACATTTTTTTTTTTTTTTCAGTCTTCCTAAAAGATTTCAGTTTGTTTTTCAATTGAGTTGTACAGTTTATAGGTCACATTAAAGGTGGAAAAAGTTCTGAAATGATTTATCTTTGTCTTATGTTTTTACAGCACAGAAACCTGACATTTTAACAGGGGTGTGTAGACTTTTTATATCCACTGTATATATATATATATATATATATATATATATATATATATATATATATATATATATATATATATATATAAAGTCATATACAATATTACAAGTATTTAAAGTACATAAAATCTTACAAGTACAGATTCCCATTTCCATAAATGTAACCCTTGTGGGAATGAGGTGAACATCTTGTAAGCTTTTATCTCAGTATGTATGTGCACCCTGCCTTGTGATAATGCTTACAGACTATGCAAATTATAAATCCTTTTCAAAATCAGTAAGATTGTTTGTAAGCCCCAGGTTGCTGTCATGTTAATAAGTGGTAATGAAGTATTCTCTGTATGATCTGCATCAGCTGTGATCTGGTACTGAGTCATTCACTTCACAGCTATCAGTCTCCTGTAGGGCTGCTGCTTTTTCTCTGTCACTCTGTTTGCTTGAAATTATAATACAGCTATAAAAGGAACAAACCTGTTCCTATTATTTACAGGTGGTTGTTTGTTACCTGCAAAATATACATAAAACAATATTGGTAATCCTGATGCAAAATATACTGCACATCAAAGTCTGTGATATTTGCTATATATTGAGCAATATGCTGTATATCCACCCTAAAAAAAATTTTTGTTTAAAGATATCAGCCTTATTAAATTGTGATTTGGCCAATTGAATAAGGTTCTATAAAAGCACAGAGCATTTTTTACTGAAGTTTTTAGTTAGTTAAGACCTTGCTTTTGGATAGAAGTTCACTAACTAAAAACTTCTGTAAAAAAAATATGCTCTGTGCTTATATAGAGCCCTATTCAATAGGCCAGATCGCAATTTAATAAGCGGGATGTTCCTAAATAATATCTCAAAAAATATATCAGTTATGCCTGAAATAATCAGCATTTGTAATTTTCAAGAAGTTTAGGGAAAGGAAATAGAGCAAAGTACATTGGAATACATTTTAAAAGTATTTGCATTACTAGTTTCTATACAAATTTTAAAATAGCTTCAGTAATGTAATGATAATAAATAAAATCTAGGTTTAATTACAGGATGTTCTTTTGAAGAATTGCATATGATAATAAAACTCATTAAAATAAATGCTATGGACTAGTTATTATATGCAATAGATGTGTATTTTGAGGTAATTGTTTGGTTTCTGTTCATCAGCTTCCACAAGTGGAAGAAAAATAAGAATGTTGGGAACACTTGAGCTGCTTCAATAGAATTGTTGCATTCATCAGTACCAATGTTTTATTTAAGATTCCCTGTTTTTAACTTTTTCTACTCAAATATATACTGATTATATAAGATACATACATTATACACTGATTCATTCTATAAACATACAGTTTTATTTTATTTAAAAAAAAATGTTTTCCACACCCCTCTTGGCACTACATAGGCACCTGGTACTAGCCAATGGAAACACTGCATTCAAGTATAGTTTTTAATCCTATATTAACCTTCAAGCCAAGAGCAGAACAATGCAGAAAACCACAGGAGCAATGTCTGAGCTCCTCCTTGAGTCCTTGTGATGGGGACTACACGTCCCATGATGCTTTGCAGAAACTGACTTTCCAGAGACTGCAACAATGTTATAGCTGCCAGTATACAATTCCCTGCCCTGATGACAAAGGATCTATAACAAACAGTATAGCAAGGCAATGATTGTCCCCTGTTTATATTACTTGCACATCATGGTTAAAGGCTCCAGGTTATTTTAATTTTCTAAAACATTTGGGCCCCTATCATGTTTGGTTCTTTAAGGGATCATATTGTAAATATGGATATTTGGTGGTGTTTTAATCAAAATCTAAAGAGTCTAAATATTCTTTGAAAAGAAAATATCATATAATGTAATTAAATTCCATTTTTTAATAAGATTATGCCCACATTTACCTGTGCTCATTTTTCCTGATTTTTTAAAATATTTTATTTGATACATTTCCATTAGCTAATATTAATATGTGGCTAAAAATAGAATTGATTGTCAGCTCAGACATGCCTGTCATCCTTTAAATATTCACAACATTTCATTTACCGTGTTGACCTAGACATCAGTGGTTTATAAAACAATAATTATGCAAATCCTGGTGTTCAGAAGGTCAAGCAAATAAACTACAGACTGAGCGCCTCTGGAACTTTAGTGGTCATAAGCAAATGTGCCTAATTAAAATATAATCACAATATACAGGCGAAAACGTACTGCTGCGACTAACAAGAGCAACAGTGGAACTAACATGATTTGAAGGCACAAGCGGATATAATAACGAGAAACTGAGCCCCCTATTGACTATGCATATTGGGTAAGACAAGTGATGTATATGAAGTAGAAAAATGTGTTTTTTATATCTTAAGCCATCTAGTGTTTAGTTCTTTCAATTTTATTATGTTTTATATAAACTGCCATATCTCATGCAGTTAAATCAATGTATTCTGACACCTCTGTTTCCTTGATATATGCACAACGCACCTTTCTGTTAATGTCACTGTGACCAACTAAGATTAAAAAAGCTGAAACGCTGTGGTATGTTTGTCAGAGTTAATGTTTTAATTAAATCTACTAAATCAAAAAATAATATTTTCTATAAATTCCTTATTATGCTTAGACTTAAACTATCCGTATTTCAAGGTTGTCCAGTTCAACCACTATATTTTTGTGATAGCCGAGTGAACTAAAGGGACACAGCAGAAGTTCTAAATATGGTACAAACTAAGATTATAGATAATAATCGCTTAATTAATTGATTAGTAGTTTAAAAAACTGCAATCTTTTCACCATAAACTATCTTTTCACCATATTTGTATTTTTTTACCTGTCAATCAGCCTTTATATTGCAGATACCATAGCTGTGCTGTTATCTAGTTTACAGTGCCCTGATTGCTAGTTACTCCCCGAGAGTGTGCATGCATTGTTTTCAGTCTAATAGCATTTCATGGAACAGATATGAATGAGTGTATGTGTCTCGCCTAATTACTTCCTATACTCTGCATGTTCTCAGACTTTTGTAGAAAAATGTAATGTTTAATAATAAGTCAAATCGTAATGTAATTGTTCTTAGCTATAGTTTTAAAGCAGTTGTGGTAAACCTGGTCCCTACCGCCCACTAGTGAGCGATTCAAGCTTACATGGTGGGCGGCGGGGTAATCACTAGGTGGCATCACTTCCCAGAGACCCGCAGCACCGGGCTTGGCTGGTTGGATAGCTGGTGAGAGAGCCTAGGGTCAGCAGTCAGGACCGGATCAGAATCTAGTAAGTACAGGAAGATACAAAGCTAGGGTCATATGACTTATGTAACCAGAAATGACATAGGGAAAATTGAGTTACTGCGGCACATATGGACGGTAAGGACATTTTACTATCAAAAGTGGGTGGTAGGTATTAAAAGGTTAAAGTAAGTCAAATTTGGAACTTCCATTGTGTCCTTCTTCCAGTTTTTGTAATTTCAAAGTAAAAATAAAGATGATTGTGCATTGTGCATTTTCATTATGTTAAACCTTAATCAGTATTGCTTCTGACTTAATAAAGAGAGGTGCAAGTCTTGAAAGCTTATCACTCTAACTAAAATGTCTGTCCAATAAAAAAGGTATTACTATATACTGCAATACTCTGATTATTCATCTAGATTACTGGACATTAATGGTTACCCCACTCTTTATATGTAAAAATAAAACACAGACTTGTATTGTACATTATAGTAAAAATATATTTTGTTCCTTTCTGCAGCCTCTGTTAAATTACTTGTTAAAGTGAGCTTTGTCACTACAGATGGCAGTGTCACAGAGCATTAGCATTGCAGTGCATGGTGAGTGGACTAAGATAATGAAATGGGAACAGCAAATCAATGTAACACACATAAACACACAATGACAAGGAAAATTACGTTGCAAGTTAAAACAGGGTTCACAATCTTAATGGTTAATATTCTCATAATGAAAACTATTAATATGGATAATTCATAGGTTATCTGGAGGTTAGATAAGACTAATAGCATTATCACAATGCTGTCATTAACTAAATTGGACCAGTTGACTTTGTACTAGTATATGGCACCTGCCATATTCATAAGTCAATAAGCATTTTCCAAAAATATGTTCAAGTAAATCAATAACAACAGTATTGTATGAGTAAAGTCAAGTTCATCAGACGAATGGACATCTTATTAATTACCCGTCAACAGAGAGTTTGATCATTTTATCTAATATGCATTTAAAATATCAAAGAAAGTATGTTTCCAGGTTTATTGGCATAATGTCATTACACAGATGCTCATGTTATAACCAGAAAGCACTGGAGCAACTCATTTCACTTTTTTCTCCCCAAACTATAAAACCATGCTCATATTTAATACACATTTTTTTCTGAGAGATGTTAATGTGTCTGATGAAATAAACCAAACTTGAGTAAAGTCACATGTAAAACTTTTAAATTTAGTTTGCTCTCATAATATAAAAAAAAATTCTCTTATCCAAACATACAAAATAGTAAATAAAAATGTAGCCTGTTGGACAATATGTACATTGAAATATTACATTTATCATACTCATTATCTAAAAGGTGTTGTTTGCTGTATCTTTTTAGACTGACTACTATAGAATATTTGTAGTAGTTATTTCCCCATTATAGACTTTGTTATCACATATAAAACTCTTGGCCCTCCATTCTTTATAAGGTGTTTATATTGTTTTTGCCATGTACTTAACCACTGTATAGCACTCCATAATATGTTGGCGCGTTACAAATAAAGATGATAACAATAATTGCCATTCTTTTATATTGTATGTATATTTACTCAAACAGTTCATTAAAGTAAAACTTTTTACAGCGTGTTTATCAGTTGTCTTCCAGAGCGGCTTCATGTTATTCACTTATTTACAGGAATATAAATGGCATGATGATTAAACTACTGTTTCTCTCCTCAATGACCCACATTTAATTATGGCTCATCTGGTTTTCAGCAACGGTGCCAGAAAAAAAGACCATGTTCAGCAAGCTGTTTCTAGGCAATGCTCATATGGGGTAGATTAGAGAACTTCATCAGCTTGATATGATGATGTATTGCCCTTCTCCTTCCTACCACCTGGGCTAGCAGTCACTTTGCTCATTAGTAAGACTCTATCTTACATTGCTTATCAATGCCAAGTGTTATAACATCAACATTAATACTAACTTGTGCAACCATTTAACAGGAACATTATTATTTTTTTTCTTATTTTAGTTTTTTAAGAAATTTGCTTTACATAAAATGAAAGCAAAACTATAAATAGTTGTTTTAAATAAAATGTCTCAGAAAAAAGGAGGACAAGTGATCAGAATTGCATATTCTGAAGTGGAATAAAACTGGAATAAAAATAAAACCTATATAAATGCGATGCAGAGCCTATACATATGTGATAACCAACCCTCACAGTTAAGATCTTTTATTTTCTTGTTTTATCCATGAAAAATGTTTTTATTTTTTTATTTTTATTTGAGACTGTACCTAGATTTGAATCTAGGACCTAAAGCATTATGATCTACCACAAAATTATCTTCTCAGTTAACTGATAATCCCATCACAGCTTTTTTATATATAAAGCATTTCAGGGAGGGACTCAAACTAAAATGCATCCATCAATACAGTAGTATTTTCAAAAAGAAAATCACTTTTTTTACATGGCTTTCAATTTTGACTTCAGAGGCCCTTGAACGCATTTAAGAAAACAAGTTTGCCAACAAAATCCTGTAGAATAAATATAATTGTATAACAAAATTAAGATAAAACCATAAAACCATAGCAAAAAAACAAAAACATTTAATTGACAAAACCATAAACACCAATTAATGAAATAAAATTTCAAAACCTTTCTACTCTTTGTGATTTCAATGCCCACTTTATAAGAAACTCTGTGTTGAAAGAACATCCCAAGAAAACTATTTTCTTATAATCAAATCCAAGGATATTATAATGTGCTATTCTTAATATATGGCAAGTGAATATCTATCTATCTATCTATCTATCTATCTATCTATCTATCTATCTATCTATTTATGTATCCATACATATTAATTTGTCATATGAAAATTTAAACAAAGAAATAAAAAAAAGTTTTTTTGCAGGGCACTGCAGCAACGGAGCCCCCAGAACAGGGCCCCAGTGCATTGCAGTGGTAGATCTGTCACTGCTTCCTGTTCTGGGAGAATAGTTGAATTATCCCCCCTCCCCCTAGATTTTTTTTGCCCTCCTACGCCCATGATCTCCAGTGCTCATGATTACTTAGTGTTCTAATCACCATTCCCCATATACCTGCTCCAGAGAAAAAAAATTGTTTATAGACATAGGTTTCTATAATGACGCTTGGTCGTACAATTAAAAGAAAATTAAATGAGTGGCTAATTTGTCGTTAGGACATAGAAAAAAATCCTTTGGGGGGTTATTTAGAACTGTCTCTTCATCTTTATTTATATGGGGAAAGGACTGTGACTCTTTTTTCTTGAGTTAACATGCTGACTTGTTCATTTAACTATTTAATACATAACACTACGTGTCATAACGCAATCTCAAAAGTGAAACAAAAGTGAAAAATAATGGGGGAAGGAAAACAAAGCTGCATAAAAGAATAGTGCAATAAAAGGGGACATATGTGTATTATAAATAATTTGATTAAAAGAGCAATAAACTAATTCCAACAGTATATAGACTTCTATTTCTTTGTAGATATTTATATGCCTCCTATTGCCTGCTAATGAAAAAATACAGCTTTAAGCAAACATTTGTTTAAACATTAACAAACCTAGAGCCCAATTTAATTGAGCAATCGTAAGTGAGGCCGTAAGTTAATTTGCTATTCAATTAGCATCTTTTTGCGGGCTTTGATCTTTCAATTCTGCAAGAGTTACCATCTCTAAAATTACAAAGAGCTATTCAATTGGTCCAATTCCCCAAGCCCGCAAATGGGTTCACACCCGTAAACGGCTACGAGTGCTAGAGAGGACCCGCAAGTGGGTTAAACACCTATTCGTAGCACTGTAAATGCAAACTAAAAATCAATATACGACTGTAAATAACGGGGATATCGATGATAGACATAATAATTAATTGCACATTTTGTGGCAACAGTCTCAAACTTGCAAATCGGCAGGAAAAGAAAATGTATTTTTATTTTTCATTTCGGAGTTAGATCAATCTCGAGAATCAATGAGTTAATACATATCAGGCCACCATATGGACTAGAACAGTATTGGCATTCATTTTTATTATTTTTTATTTTGAGGGTTTGTGAGTCTGATCGCATATCGGACCCCCATACCTAATTGATTGACATGTAACCTCCATGTTTTACTGCCATAATGATGACCGTCTCATTTTCTATTGGCTGTTTCGAAATGGGAGGTTACAGTCTTACTTAATTGATCATATTCCCGCCCTGAACTGCTACGGACCAGTGTATGCTTTACGGAGTCGGCTTTCGGCCCATAACTTGCGGGCTCCTTCAATTGAATAGCACCGGAATCAGAGACGAACGCACATGCGCAGACATACGGCCAGGATCCCACGAGATGCGGGCTTGCAACTGAACCGTGCTCCAGGTGTTAGAAACTGATTTATTAGTTTAAAAATTTTCATCAGATTACAAGATTACATTTTAGTGAAGCATATACAAATTGTGGCACATGTGTGCCTAATCAAAACTGATTTAATATATATAACAATTATTTTGTGGCAACTTAGAAGTACAGTGAATATATATATTATTATTTATACTTTGAAAAACCTGTTTTTGGTGAAAATATGAAAGTAATTTTATATCTTTTATATCACTGTGTCAATGAACCACTGCCAATGTTCATCTACTTAATTAAATCTATGTGAAGTATACATGCAAATTACTATCATTGGTTACTATGTAACCCGCAGGCAAAATATTTTTTTATTTTATTGCAACAATTTAATTTGAAATATGTCATAATATCTGATGGCCCTGCTACTATGGAAGTATTAAACTATGTGCATTCTTCATTAACACCAAATGGCCAAATTAGTCAGATAATCTTGAAATCCTGCAGGAAAACAGGTGTCTGCAATTTTGTACACAGATGATTACTTCTTCAGGAATTTCACCTAAATTGATTAATTAAGAAGCTGGCTCATTTCAGTATTGAGCAAGTAACTCAGCTGTACATATACAGAATATCACATTTCTACTAAGTAGATAAAAATATGTTCAACCAAAAAAGTGTCTTGATGATGTTCATTAAAGGTTCTCCATGTAACCTTGGCATGCCATGCTTTATGAAAAAGAAATCTTAAAGGCACCCTTTATTTTGTTTTAAAGGAGATTTTGAATGTAGTAACTTACTTGAAGGTTCATAACTGATTAAGATATGTAAATCTGAATTAAGAAGCAGAAGTAGAGTTTCAGTATAGATGACTCACTGATTTTTTTTGTATCTGCTCAATATTTTTCCAACGCATACTGTGATCAACATTTTTTCATACATGACAAAGGCAAGCAAAGCTTAGTGACACATACATTACATACATATGTTGCGAAATGACTACAGATTACAGCTCATTGTAATCTAAAATAATATCTGTTTTATTTTTTACTCATTTTTTTACATTATATATCTCAAAAACATTATAGCTACTGTTTATATACTGTATGTATTATTCATCGCAAATATCTTATTAACAATGTTTCAACATAATGCATTTTCAAACTTTATTCATAAATCACATATATAGTTGTCAGCAATACAGTTTGTTCCTAACGCTTGTGGGCTCGCATAGCGAGCCTGCCGCAACTACGGCCCTCGCAAAGCGAGCTCCGCAGTTGCTGGCAAGGAGCACCAAAGGCGCTCCTTGCGCTGATGGAGATGAGCTCCATAGGCTCTCATCCCTACGACTATTTGCGGAGGTGGAAGCTCCCACGTCAGCTGCAATGAGCTGCAAATGCGGCCCCTATTTGCAGAGGTGGAGGCTCTACGGCGCCTCACAACTGGTTACAAATAACCACACAAGCGGGACTGAAAAACAAAAAACAAACACGCAATGACTAACTACGGGCCGCGTGACTTAGAAAATAAAAAAATTCGGCCTTACACACAGCAAGGTGGGACACCCAGGACCTCTGCAACACTGCTTAAATCTCGATTTCAGTCACATTTACAAAGTTTAGACACTCGAAAATACCCTAAGCAAGATAAAAAATGGCCGCTGAAAAAAACGAAAACGAGGCTACACGACCCCTAAATCCGCTAAATACCACAAAGCAAATACAGCTTTTACAAAAACCTGTACGACCTACAACATACACCGTTAGCAAGGACGCTACATCTTACAAACCGGCCTACCACATACACATTTGCCACCATTTTACAACACTACCTTACAAAATGCGGAAGTACCCAGCTACACTAACGGCTTCCCCTCGCGCACGCAGCCTATTTAAAGTACACACTGCACACATTGCTGACACTTACACCTCAGCTCAACAACACTGCAAATCTACATTGTATGCTGCAGGAACATCTAAACAGATTGTTAGCTCTTCAGCATATTCCTTGCTGCATTAATACAAAGAGGTAAAGTATATTAATTTATGATTTCATTAATTAATTAATTAGCATTAAAAAAATAGACACAAAACAAAAAACTATTAACATCACACTAGCGCAAACAACCACAAACACCTTCACCGCGCTACCCACAAGGAGCGCCAACACTGCTCATAGGACACAAAGTACACCAGGGGAGAGCATTGCAATAGGCGACAAAATGAGATCACTGCAGACCTTACAATAAGCGCAAAAGCTCCAATGATAGCAACAAATACACCAACCCAGAGCCAAAGGCACTCAGTGCCAGCCTCGCAATGAGCACACAGGGATCTCAGACCACCAAAACACTTACTCTCTGTGTCAAAGAGCATTACCTGCCTTACCATTTTATTGCTGTAATTTTTTGACGGGCAAGTCGCTTGTGCATATATAATGATGAAACAGGATATTGATAGTGAGAGAGAGAGAACGAGACAGAGAGCACGACATATGGAATTATAGAAATAGAGCTTGAGATGTAGAGATAGAGAGTCAGATCTAGACAGACACAGACAACGTAAATTAGTCAGTTTTGGCAAATAACTTGCCCTATGAGTTTTATGTGGATGTTTCAATTTGATAAAAACAAAATAATTCTGCAGGAAATAATGCAAGACTTTGACTGGCAGCTAGGGTAACTTCTAATGGTCTTGAAACATTACTGCTTGACATGCACTTGTCTCTGTTCACAGCGTGGGACAAATATTTGAACAGAATAAGAATAACTGTTCGATTACATGCAGTCAAAAGTACTAGTACTTCAAAGATTTTATAAGAGGAATAATGTATGTGCGCTTGAAGTTAACATTGCCAAGCTTGGTTTTAATCCAAAGTTCTTTCATCAGAAGTCAAGAAATTGAGGTGTGCACACATGATATGAATTAACGAGAATGTTGTAAAATGCTCATTTATTCTCCAGAAACATTTATAAATATTTTCCAGAATAGTCAGGTGCCTAGTCCAAAATAAAACTGCAAGAATCCACCCATAATCAAATTAATATAAATAAACACTGCTGAGGTGTTTTTTATAAGCATCACAAACTTCTCAGACTTTATGAAAATCCCCAAGGTTTTGTAACCTTTATGGGTTGCACATATTGCACCTAAGGAACCCTAGTTACAAGCCTTGAGAGCAGCCCTTTGAGAATTAAGTAATTTGAGGGAAATTATTGAGAACGGCTGTGATGGACTTAAAAAGTGACAGACGGATTGGGCCAAGGGAATCTGATCTAGTGTCAACTTCAATATTTCTGAAGACATTGCCTGAGGGGAAGCTCAGAACAATAAACATAACAGCTACTAAATAGTATGTAAATAATACCTGGCATAGGATCAAGTTCCTACTTACTGAAACGTGGCAGCAGACACCTTTTTTGAAAACAATACATGCACTGGCTTCATTCACTTGTAATCACATCACATTTGGTAATAAAAAATGGAAGGAATGAGTACATTGGTTAATTATAGTTGACACGCAGTGCCAAATCTATCTTTTTAGAGTCCCTGGGCAGTAAAGTGGAGGAGCCCTTGCGAGTGTATTCACAAGGTATGCATGTATCCATTTTTTCCTTTTCTGTGCGTGTATATCGCTATTTTGCTGTGTGAGCAAATCACAGACATTTCCCCATAACATCTATTTTAACTACATAGCTACTTATACATATGTCGAGCTATTACTTGTTTATTAAATGCATTTGATGTTGGGCCATATTATTTATATGTTTTATGGGAGGGCAGCTAGCATACTGTATGTTAGACAAACTAATTTCATGATCACTTGTATCACAAATAAAAACGGAGTAATTACGAGCGTTAAAGGGCCAAAACACAATTAAAACAGAAATTATTTGAAAAAATTGAGTCTAACCAAGAACATTAGTAACAGGAAAAAAAAAATCATACAGCTAGTTTTTAATTAGAAAAAATAAATGTTGATGCCTCTGCTGGGCCCTGGGGGCATCCATGACACATAGGTAGAAGTTTTGCGTGTGTGAGAGGGGTGTTTATATTTTTGGAAAGATATGGTTGCAGTTCCTGAAGGAAGTGTCATGAACCTATTTTTAGCTTGTGCTTCTTTTATTTTAATAAAATAAATCTATACACCACAGAATTGTAAAGAAGGTATGAATAGCCACAGTGCATAGAAAAGACGGCATGAAAAACACATTCAATAAGAGTCCAGCACCAGCACTCATGTTTTAATGGTGTTCCTGCATGAGTCGAATTGGTAAAAGGGTTGTAGAGGTGTAATATTAGAGTATGCAGATTTAAAAAAATCACTAATGTGCAAAATATATTTAAAAAAAATAAAGTACATAACCCTAATAGTAATAATAATAATAATAATGATAAAGTAATAATTTTCTATGCAATCAATCTGTATTGTGATTATGTATTGCTTCATTTGCTTCCCTTACTTGTTAGCTGCAAGGGTTAGCCAGTCACATATTGTGTTTATGTGTATGTTATGTGTTGTTATACTGAGTTTTCAGCACCCTATAAGGCTTTCTAATTGCAGTCATTATGTGTTACCATGAGAATTACTGCTTCCAATAATCTCTACCTGCTAAAATGTGAAAGACCAAAACATAAACAATCTGTATCTCTCTGTACGTATTTGCCCTTATTAGGATAAAGTAGACAGCTTAGTGTATTTATTGATAATGTACAGTCACAGGGCCAGAGTGTAAAATCTCAGCAGGAATAAACCTACTAAATGCATGTGTCTGAGAGGGTGTATCCTGTGCCCATCTTATAATTACATGTCCTGGTATATCCACTTTTTGATTCCTGGTTATAAGCCCTGGTGTGTGCTATTGAGCTCCTTATGCTGCATTCTTAAGATTCTTAAGCACAATCACACACATTATTCTCAATCTTTCTATATAAGTCATATCACTAACAGAGATCACTAAACATCTACAATGATCTCTGGGCTGCTACTTGTTGGATATTTAGACCCCTTCTCTGGCTTCTCTCACTCTGGTTATGATTATTACTTTAGTCAGTATTATACGCAGGCTTCCCTCATTACACACACATCATTACTATGTCAGTACAACCATTACACACACTGTATCACCATCTCGTACCCACTGGCACCTTCAGGGAGCTCCACATGCAGGCTCTGTGCAGGGAGCAGGTCAACATTCCAAGCTGTGACAGTCTGACAGCTTCTTCTTGTTCCTGTTTGTAGCTCTAGCTCCAGATATTTCCAGCTAGTGGGCAGTCTGTGAACTACACTATATTTTTTTATTTTTTGTTAATGCCAGAATCAAATTTTAGGGTTTTTAAGTTAAAAAAATGGGCGCCCCTCACAAGAAGACATCTGCCTAGTTGGCCTAATGGGTAATCTGGCCATGTTTACACCATACCATGTTTATAGGTATAGTCAGGATAATTCAATGCTTCAAATATGAAAGTACAAACTCAAATGGTGTAGGAGAGTTGCTATAACCAAATGAAGACATTGCAGAAATACTGCCAAACAATTTCTTATTCCATACAAAATAATTATGGGATAATGTCAGAGATAAGTCATGGACCTACAATACTATATAACCAAAGTGCTGTCACAGCTGTCAATAATGTTTGCTAATGACAGGAAACACAGCCTCACATCTATAGTAGCCTGTAGCCTTTTGCTCTTCTGAACTCTAAACGTATAATCCTTAAGCTGGTCACTAATGCTATAATGTTTGTAAAGATCAATAGCACGTTTTGCAAGTAAATTCATAGACAGCTATTTTAACAAAAATAAGTAGCTGTTGCAACTTGTGATTTCCGTAAAGTTGATGATATATATGTTTTTGTAGTAATAGTAATAACTGACATATGAGTTTGTCATTAAAATGGAAGTTAAATAATATAACATTTTATTAAAAAAGGGACATTTCCTGTTATCTGCCCGCCACTTACTTCTTACGTTTAGGGTTAGGGTTTAGTGTTAGGGTTTAGCGTTAGTGTTAGGGGTAGATAGCAGGTTCTACATACCAAAAGACTGGCGCTCGCAGTGGCTTGCAAAGGTGGACAGGTGACATGCCGGCATGTGGTGGGCAGAGAACAGAAAAGATCCAAAAAGGTTTATAATGTAAAACAAAGAATGAGAATACTGACTGGTTTTAATTTGCTAATGGCTATGTTTTGTTAATGATAAATGGAATTTATTTATTTATAATATGATACATAAATATTTTATAAGTCTTCTGTATGAAAGTCTACTGGCCCTGTGACTCAATTTACAGCTCTTATGAAGCACTACATTCCTTCTTTGCAACTGAGTCACTCTAGAAGGCTTCTAGAGCATTTTCCTCCATGCTGTGTGCACTGGCATTTACATACCTCCATAGTTTACATAGAGGCTTCTTAGAGTGACTCGGCAGCAAGAGCTGCAAATAGAGTCCCATTGAATAAAAAATGATTTTAAAAATAAGTTTAAAGTTTTTTTTAAAACATGTTAAATTCTCATAATTTGGCATAATGCATAGGCAGTATGCTTTAAAATTGAAATGACAGTGGACATCCTAAGGTGAGAAGAACTCCTGGATAGGTCACGTAAGAAATGAAAAGTGTCTGAGAATTGTGTAAGCTTTTGACTTTAGGTTATGTGACCCATTGTTTATTTAATTTGAAATATATAGTTCTAATACTATAGAATGTAATCGTTATCTGATTTATTAATTTAAAAACTGTAATATTAGCACATTTGGAATGAAACAGGATCTTTAATCACTTATGATAAGTTAGCAATGAAATAAAAAAAAATTATAATAATTTTTCAAAAGACCAGTGAATATGTGATATGTGATATTCATCTTAATGTCAAGTATAGTTTGTCTCTGTGACTCCAAGAAGAAAAACAATAAAAGTTAAATTAAGAGTTTGTGTTTCATAAAAGATACAGTGGCTTGCAAAAGTATTCATCCCCCTTAACTTTTTACCTATTTTGTTACATTACAGCCTTAAATTCAATGTTTTGGTAATCTGAATTTTATGTGATGGATCAGAACACAATAGTCTAAGTTGGTGAAGTGAAATAAGAAAAATGTATACATAAAACTATTTTATAGAAAAAGAAAACAGAAAATTGGCATGTGCGTATGTATTCACCCCCTTTGTTATGAAGCCCATAAAAAACCTCTGGTGCAACCAATTACCTTCACAAGTCACATAATTAGTGAAATGATGTCCACCTGTGTGCAATCTAAGTGTCACATGATCTGTCATTATATATACACACCTTTTTTGAAAGACCCCAGAGGCTGCAAAACATAAGCAAGAGGCACCACTAACCAAACACTGCCATGAAGACCAAGGAACTCTCCAAACAAGTAAGGGACAATGTTGTTGAGAAGTACAAGTCAGGGTTAGGCTATAAAAAATATCCAAATCTTTGATGATCCCCAGGAGCACCATCAAATCTATCATAACCAAATGGAAAGAACATGGCACAACAGCAGACCTGCCAAAAGACCAACAAAAACTCAAGGACCGGGCAAGGAGGGCATTAATCAGAGAGGCAGCACAGAGACCTAAGGTAACCCTGGAGGAGCTGCAGAGTTCCACAGCGGAGACTGGAGTATCTGTACATAGGACAACAATAGGCCGTACGCTCCATAGAGTTGGGCTTTATGGCAGAGTGGCCAGAAGAAAGCCATTACTTTCAGCAAAAAACTGAATGAAACATTTTTAGTTTGTGAAAAGGCATGTGGTAGACTCCCAAAATGTGTGGAGGAAGGTGCTCTGGTCTGATGAGTCTAAAATTTAACTTTTGTCCATCACAGAAAACGCTATGTCTGCCCAACACATCAAATCACCCAAAGAACACCATCCCCACAGTGAAACATGGTGGTGGCAACATCCTGCTGTGGGGATGTTTTTCAGCAGCCGGGACTGGGAAACTGGTCAGAGTTGAGGGAAAGATGGATGGTGTCAAATACAGGGATCTTTTTGAGCAAAACCTGTACCACTCTGTGTGTGATTTGAAGCTAGGACGGAGGTTCACCTTACAGCAGGACAATGACCCCAAACCCACTACCAAAGCAAAACTTGAGTGGTTTACAGGGAAACATGGAAATGTGTTGGAATGGCCTAGTCAAAGCCTAGACCTCAATCCAATAGAAAATCTGTGGTCAGACTTAAAGATTGCTGTTCACAAGCGCAAACCATCCAACTTGAAGGAGCTGGAGCAGTTTTGCAAGAAGGAATGGGCAAAAATCCCAGTGGTAAGATGTGGCAAGCTCATAGAGACTTATCCAAAGTGACTTGGAGCTGTGATTGCCGCTAAAGGTGGCTCTATAAAGTATTGACTTTAGGGGGTGAATAGTTATGCACATAATAAAAATATCTTCAAAGTTGTGGGCATGTTCTGTAAATTAAATGATGCAAATCCTCAAACAATTCATGTTAATTTCAGGTTGTGAGACAACAAAACACAAAAAATGCAAAGGGAATACTTTTGCAAGGCACTGTACATTTCATCAGGGGTGGAACTAGTAAATGGAGGACCCCTGGGCAAAAAATGTAAGGACATCTCTCTTGCAACATCTCTATACAAAAGGGGGGGAAATTATAAAAAAGTCAAAACTAAATGTGATTGTTTATTTCTTTCTATAAAAATATATAATCTCTTCTTATAAATTTAGAGTTCCCTTGCACTCCTGGCCAGTGTCATTAGAAGAGGGCTCCTACCATGTCGTGGCTCTTGTGATTGGCAGCAGCTATATGAGGACTTGCTTTGACACTGCATTTCTCAAGCACCTTTTGTTGTGTTAATGCAAAGTGAATAGCAAACAAAACATCTTCTAAGATCATACTTCCCAACATTTCAAGTGGCCAAGGAACAGATTTTTGAAGAAAAAAACGATGCAAGTGCACATTATACAGACATATATATACTTCAAAGAAAACACTGCTGTGCACTGAAAGAAAGCAACATGTGCATCTAGAGAAATACATAGGTACATTGCACAAGCAGGAAAAAAGGGATTTATTTTTAAATGTGGTACTTTCCTTCAAAACGTGCACATTTTAGGGTCAAAAAATAGGACTGTCCTTCCAAATTAGGGTAATTTGAAAAGGATGTAAAATGTCTGCATCCAGCATATTCAATATATCTACTTTTTTACAAATACAATCTATCAATCATTACAGGTAATTGAATACAAACAGTGCATATGAAATGAGAGATACAACATAAAAAATGATTTTGTTCGTAATTCAAAACACTACATATTTGATTCACTTAGCACACAAAATCAGTATAATCCCCTATTAGCACTTATACACATTATGAACGGAAGGAATAACAACAAAACATCGTATTGTCTTACCATGTACCACATTTATTTTACTTTAACTGAACCATTATATTCTAAAGCTCATTTTAATTTGTTCTCGTACCTCCGTACTTACTTTCTATGGAAACTCAGTGCTATGCTAGAATTATGGTAATATAGTTTAAATAGATTTATCAATCTGAAAACTGCAACAATAATCAGACTTTTATAATAGGCTCTCGTTTCTCTTTGAAATCAAAGCTAGCTGATTATGATCTGCAATGTTTAAAGCTGGAACAGGTCACTTACTGTAGTCTCAAATCACTGAGAATATATATTTTTGCTGCCTGAAAAAATGAAACTGATTAACATATTGAATATCTCTTAACCCATAGTTAAGTACAGTATTGTGAATATAACAAGCAATCTTTCTACACGATTCATGAGACAGCTTCACTTAGGGAATGTCATAATTGTACAGAATCTTATTACCAGCTATCTCATTAAATTATAATCACACAAACAAGTTTAACACCTATTTTAGGCATTTGTTTTGTTTGCTGCTCATCCTTTCAAAGCTCATACGTGATGATATGCTACGTGCATATTTATATATTTTAAGCAGGCAGGTCAAGGAAAAATGAATTAGCTTATAATAAAGCTCTGCTAACAGAGAAATGTTGATAATAAATGCAGAAAAAGAGATAAACACTATTATTAAAGTGGAGCCTTTCTGGTCCCCCAAGATCAGTGTGGCCTAATTTGTTATATAAAATCATCTTCACCCACCATGGGATTACTTCCATTGGGTAATGAAAATCCATCTAGTCAAGATTATTAGTTTAAATAGGCAGGGGAATATCGTGAAAACAATATTGTTTTTTACGAGCGCTATCAATTATTAGGCATTTCAGCCTTGCACTAGATTAGTTAATATATTACAGAAATTATAACTTAATTGTTAGATTGCCTGCTTTTCATTTTAGAAAACAAGTAAGTATGATGTTAGATATTTGCAACATGATGCATATTTATGGGTGCACAAGATCAAGCTAAGATAAATCAGCCGAAGGCGCCCATTGCGAGACACATGATGTGCGCCAAAGGCGCTCAGCGTGGGGCTCACAATAAGCACCAAGTGTGCTCAGAGGAGCAAAAGTACAAGAGTGGAGAGGCTCGCAATGAGCGCCGAAGCCGCTCAGCGTGGGGCTTGCAATTAGCGACAAAGGTGCTCAGACGACCAAAAATACACAAGGGTAGAGAATCGCAATGAGCGCCAAAGGCGCTCAGTGCAAAGCTCACGATGAGTGCCGATGGTACTCAGAGGACCAAAAGACTTACATTGTGTGGCAAACCTGCCTTACAATTTTATGACCGTGATTTTTTGTAGGGCAATTCGCTAGTCACATATATATTATTCTGCAAACAAAAGATACAATGTGGTTGCACCCCAAACAAATTTTGTATTTGTAAAATTATATCTTGTCAATTGTTTTAGACATGATGCAACGGTTGTGTTAATATAGTGATCAGTTTGCATTGTGGTAAACACGTTTTCTCATGTCTGATGACTAAGTACACTATACTGATCTGTAAGGCGGGTCATGGCAGAGTAAGAAACTGAATATATTTAAGAGACTGCAAAGGGTCTTTGAGGTCCAACTAGATTAAATGAAACACTACTATGGAAAGAAAACCTATCCTACACCACCAGGCTCTTTTATTTATGAACAAATATGATGTCTTCCATTATTAACATGGATTTAACTTTTTATTTACTGTTCTTATGGGAAGTATCTATTCTTACACTTATAGGGCTGCAATGTATAGGGCTGCAATAGACCACTTGTAAAATCTCACACTAGAGAACTATGTGCATATTTTTTGAATAACATATAATTATTAGGCACATGTCTATGGGCGCCAGGCAGGATTTTTCTCGGAATCTGGAAGGAACCATTCACAGAGATACAGGAAATGATTTGGATGCCACAAATAAACATTTTAAAAGGTTTATATACATACCAACAAACATATATATATATATATATATATATATATATATATATATATATATATATTACAGATTCCAAAGTAATAAGTAAACCTCCTGAAATAACAGAAAGCATGACAGAATTTATAAATGCATTAATAGATTCACTCATTTAATTTATAGACAAGATGAATACAAGAAACAAGAGGTCATGATCTGATGCTGAAAGCAGGAAGGAGAAATGAACAATAGCACATACGTGTCAATATCATGCAAACAACCTTCCATCAGAAAGAGAAAAGGTTAATACTCAATGGGAATACTAAATTCTATAGCACTGACAGATTTTTCTGAATATAATAGAAGGACAAGGATCAGAATGTATCTGTAAAATTATAAACAGAATATAGTTGGTGGGTCAAGTGATTCTTATCTGCTATCTGTTTCTTTATTCAATGTCCTCACGGACTAGCAATTTCTTGGTTTAGATTTGTTTATCTATAATATTATATCTAATATATTTTCAGGGGTTTTCCCTTATACTCTATTGAGTATATTCTCAAATCAAAATTCATGAAAATAAACAGTTAGGTTTAATGTGTCTTTTAGCTTTTTACCTATATCACACTCGCTCCTCCTTTCTTTGTATGTCCTTAGAAGGTTGTTAAGCAGCATTTTAAAAGACGTGGGACTGTTTTTATCCCATCACTTATCTTTGACTTATTAATTTATGGCCCCTCTGGCAATGTAAGTGGACCTTCCTTTCAATTAATGATGTCTTCTTCTATCCATGACTGTTATCTCCAAAACGACTATCTTGCCCTTAATATTTCTCTTTTTTTGTACCTAATTCCAGGAACTTTTTCTGCTTCTAAGCTGGAACACTGCTGATGTAGCCATATGAACTGTGAGTTACCTTTCCGCTGTGGAGGTAGATCTAGCCATGCCTCATTTCCAGTAGTTGACAAGTAATAAACAATGTACTATGTCAGTTTACTTGTGCAAGTGTCACCGACAGCATGATTTTATAGTTATGTTTTGTTAGTACATGCTCTGTGATGGTTATTTTCTGGTGTCAAAACAACAACTTTTTTTGAATAACATTTGCATCTCATTATCATTAACATCTGTTTTTAAAATTATGTTGAACTCAGTTAACTTCATGTTCCTAAATACTGCATTAGTTAACATTGTGTTCATTGGGGGTTATCATTGTGTTAAATGGCTTACAGAGATTAGCAACTCAAGAGTAGCGTGTAGCCCACTAAGTGTACAGAAATGTCTTACAACATATTAGTAGTGAAATGTGAAGTATATGACACACCACAGATCGGATACAATACTGTTACATGCCAATACCATGAAGAAGCATAAAAGTGATTTAGTCCCCACAAGGAATTTCAAATGTACTAATGTTTGTGATATAACAGAAACGTATTACTATATATGTTGTTTACATTTTACAAGGTTTTATGCTGTACCAGTGGTTCGCAAACCTGTCCTCGGGGCTCCCCCGATAGAGACTCCATTGCCTGTTGCATACTAATTGCCTCACCTGTGTTCACACATGGCTACATTGAAATTTGAACCAGTCTGGGGAGCCCTGAGTAGAGGTTTGGGAACCACTGCTGTAGACCTTACATTTGATGAATGTAATACAATGGTAGTTAACTGGACAAAGTCTCAAAATTCATGGAAAAAAATAAATCAAAATTTGCATCTTGAGTCTGTTCTGCCTCTTCTGTTCTTTGTCTTGGGTAATTTGTCCTTAAACTTTTCGCTTCTCATGAACATTTATATGATTTCTGTAGCTACAAGACAAAAGTTTTGGCAACTGAGCTGTACCGTACTGCTAAGCACAATGCACCAAATGTCCTATTATACATTTAAAAGAGCATGTTTTGCCCATTCATAAAGTTTTTATAATGTGAAAGAAATTATTGTTTTACTCTTACTCTAAAAGGATAGTAATTAAACACTGGACACAAACCAATATCAGAAAAACAGATTTCCACTCTGACTCACGTCAATGCAAGTTTTATAAACTATAGAAAAAATACTTTTGTAATGTTTAATATATAAACTTTTACATAAATAATATGAAAATAGCACTTAAGATGCATTCTATTATAGATTGTGTCTGCACTTATATGCCGTATAAACTGTCTGGAAATTATTAGGGTAAGTAGTGCCTCTGATTTATTTAATTGCTAATTATCAAAATGTTAATGAGAGTATGCTGTACTAACTGTTGTTAATGATATTCAACAACTGCCACCCCTTTTACTGCCTATATTACTTTTGGCAATTATAAATTGTGGTGCAAGATGCAGAAGCTCTTTGTACTTAATCTAGTGCCAGAATTCTGAAGGAGATTGTTGTCCTTGTGTTTCTGTTCAATTATACAGTTTTTAGATATTTATTTTGTTTCTTTATGGATGAAGTGTTGTGTTCTGTAACAAAGGCACTAAACAACATAAAGTAGAAAGCGGGATGTAAACAATTTATCAAGTCTATATTTTGAAGTAAAGCTATAATAAACCTTGCAATATAAATCTGAAATCTTGCCTTTTGGCAAGTTACTGTCTTCCAATGTTCTTTGACTGTGACAAATTCATCAAAGCAGAACGCAGCTTCAGGGATTCCTAATAATAACACAGCACAATGTTATCTGCTTGGCAAAAAGGAAGACAGTTTATGACCCATTCCATCTAATTTAATTAAAAGGAAAACGTATATTGAAAGAAGAATATATTAAATAATGCTTTAAGTACTAATCTTCACGGAAGTGCTGGCAATACTCAGGCAACGTAAATTTAGCTGATTGAAATCTGTCACTCCATAATGTATTTTCTCTTGTCAGATGTTGGGTTCAATGAAATGATATAGGACATTACTCAAATATCTAATAGATATAGACAACCTAACAAAATACTTAACATATTAACAGAAACATATCTTTTTATTAACTTATCATTCATTTTTGTTAAATCACAAAATTGTACTACTGCATTTCAAAATGTATGCAATGTTTTGTAAGATTATATTGTATATTTACATATGAAGGCTTTAATATTATTGGTGAATTTAGCCCTAATAAATTAACCTGGTTATATTTTAACATACATCCTATTTACAGATTAAGGGCCTCATTTAATATGGGATGTTACACTTGTATTCAGTTGCCCTCACACGTAATATTACTGATCCCACCTGCAATTTGTAAACCCATGCCTTGTCAGTTAATCACAAGGCATAAGATTACGCAAAATACAACGAATAAGCAACAGTAAGTTCCCTTGATCCACCATGTGAAGAACCCCAATGGCACTCTAAGTTGCACAAGCACTACACTATAAAAAAAGTAAATAAAATACACATAGATAAAAAAAAAAAATAACACATAAAAAACCCATAAAGTACAAAAAATAAAAAAGTCCATAAAATAAAAAGAAACTTCATTACAAAAAATAATACAAAATTACAGGAAAATAAAAAAGTAATTCACATGTAAAACAAAAAATAATTACTATTACTAACTATTCATCCAGATATGATGAAGAATGTCCTTCTGCCCTGAGCTAATCGGTCTATCCATCCTGACTGAAGAACCTCTTGTCCTCTTCGGTCTTGATTGAACCCCTTGTACTCATCTTCTGGGCTAGGAAAGGGCCATCTAGTATAAAAAATAACTCCAGTCTATAAACAAAACTCCAACTAATGGAGCTCCTCATAGGAGGAACTCCAAGCCGTAAATGGCTTTTCTGTGGCGTAAATATATTTTTAACGTATTCTGATTGTCTGAAATAGATGTCAATCAGAATGGTTTTCCAGATATCACCCCGCTCATTTTTGTCTGAGAAATTTAATTGGACCAATCAGATTTTTCTGATTGATTAGGTTTATCAATCTGAGATATTTGATTAGTCCAATGAAATTGTACATTAACAATGAACAAGGTAGCAACTGAAAAAAAACATCCTGATTAACTGAAATATGATGGATATCTATTTCAGCCAATCAAAGTGGTAACAAAATATATTTAAGCTGCAGAAATCATGGCAACGGCTATTTGTGGCAGGAGAGTTAGTTTTTTTTTTAGAGTTTTTTTTATTTCAACAGCAGTATTTTTTTTAAAACCATTTTCAGGCATGAAGCTGAGGACATTGACTTCAATCCAAATTGAAGAGGAACAATTCTTCTTCAATCAAATGGATAGCCCAACTATGCCAGGGCAGAATATTGAGAACAAGAGTGTTGTTGATCATTGCTGGATGATCCTATAGGTAGGAATTATTTTATCTATTTTAAGGGTTAATTTTTTTATTTTAATACATTATTTATTTATTTATTTTATTTTATTTTAGATGTGAGTCTTATTTTCATGAGATTTTTTTTTGGTAATCTAGTTTTTTATTTTATGTAGTTTATGGATTTTTTATTTTTTATTTGGTGATCCTCTGTGGGGAAGATAGGGATTGATAGCAACATTTCCTCAGTTTACACTGCACAGACCAGTTAAAACAAAGCTTTCCTGTTAAGGTGAGTCCAGCATTCTGTGCCTGCACAGATAGATGTATTGAGGGTTATTTTGTTTACTTTGATCACTAAACAAGCTGCAGCACCAGAGCAGATCACTAACCCCCTGAGCTGGTCTGCATTGCTCAATTTCCAGAAAGACCACAAAGCAGAAGTTTTCTGCCTTAGCCTTTCCAAAATATTTCATCCTGGAAATATAGGCAGTCTTACCACTGACTTGAATAGGGGACACACCCCAGAAACCCAATTGGCTGCAGTAATACCACAGCATATGGACAGTATCTTATACATGTAACATAGATTTGGTTTTATTTGATTTCTCAGTGAAAAAAAACATTTCAACATGCTTTTAGGTGATATTTTTAGTGATGTGGCCCAAATTGTGCTGAATTGAGTGGGCCATAAAGTGTAAGTTTTTTATCTTGATTTACAGTCTGGCATTTTATCCTTCTGCAGGGATTATCAATGTAGGTATCTAATTTAGTAATTAATCCATTTCTAATGGTCCTAAATTATTTAGATTTTTTGTGTTCTTTCGGTAGCCATGTATATTGTTTTGTTCAGAACATGCATGGAATCTCAGTTGCCTAATATATTTTTCTTTTTGGACAAATAAGACTTTCCAGAGGACTTGGGACTTTCCAGAGAGATTACGGGACCACTACAGGAGGCCTAATTTGGTGTCAGTTGGACTTTTTGGGATCCAGGATTTCTTTGCTATTATTGATATATGGGACGTCTTAACTGACCACTTAGGTCTTTCTGGACTTTGAGGTATCCCACTTCATATATATTTTTGGGGATGTGATATTTATTAATTGTCTTTGCATATTCTATAATGAAGTGGTGCTCCGGTAGAGAGGGTGAGTCACTAGTGAATTCAATCTTTCTGTTAGTTTTGTTATATTTCATCAAAGGACTGGATTCTGTGGATTCTAAATTGTTGCAAGATTTTAATATGATCCATGAAATGTCATGGACAGCCGTGCTTTACATACTATCTATGACCCTCAGATTCACTAGACAGTAGCATTATTCAGTGTTCTACAGTTCTACACTATTTACCTTTAGCTGTGCACTTAGCAGGAGAGATTGATTCATAGTATCTCGAGTTTAGTATATTGGTCCCTAGACATCTAGTCCCTAGAGTGGTCTTCATAGCTAGGGTCATAAATGCCAGAAACACTGTATGTCCTGAATTAATAACAGTGTCTCCAATTAACATGTATAGAAGTATAATCCAGTTGTTAAGGCCTGAACTTTGACCTCAACCACTGGAGCATTTTTGAAAACTCTCAAGAGTATTTTACAGAAATAGTGGCAAAGGGAAACCCTCCAGGCTTGTAGAACCTCAAAGTGAAAATCATTTATATGGCTAAAAAAAAGTTTGTATAATTATACAGCATTCTAGATCTTGAATGCTGTTATTTAAAAATACGAGTATTCCACTAATATATATTCAACAAGCTGATGATTTTGTATACATCTACAGTTCCCACGAAAAGTTTTCTTCCTTCTTAAACACCTGACATATATATGAATTAACCACTGAAATTCAGCAATAAAACAGTTGAAACTTTTGGAAGCCACACATATCTATGTGATATCAGGGAAAAGAGGTGTGCCTGGAATATGGAGCCTACAAATATAATTATTTTATACTAGTAGATAAATAACATTTAAATGAATACAGAAGGAAGAGACAAGACGAACTTCTAAACAAATGCCTCTATTTAATTCCTAACCCGTAATTACCTTCATACTGACTGCTGTCTGCGGGTTAGACATTTTTTACATATATAGATGTAATTATTTGACTCAAGCCCGTAATTACAAGCTCACAGCCCCAACATGCAAACCATGAACCTGTCTGCATTTCAAGGCAAGATCATAGTCAAATAAGCAATTTAGACAGAGCCAATAGTAAATGAGACCATCATTATGACATCAGTAAAACATGGAGTTTAAACTACAATCAATTAGTATTTAGAAGTACGATTTGGAATCGGACTCGCAATCCAGAAATGTAGAAATCTTTAAAAATAAATAAATCAACTGTTATAGTCAATGCAGCTTCCATGATATGTATTAACTCCTTGATTAAATAGGGGCCTATATGTGCAATTCTAATCACTACTTAAAACAAGGTTACCTATTAAATATGTGAAGAAGTCAAGACTATGGGCCCTATTTAATTGTCCAAATCACAATTACTTAAGCCTGTAATGAAGCCTATGAATGTTACTGACATTCAATTGGCTACTTTTAGCTACTCGCATTCAATTTGCGAGTTACAGGCTCAAAATTCCTGCGGTTGTCAAAAACGTAACTCCGTCCAATCTCCTCCTTTGATTTTTCAACCCCGTAAATGTTACCTGTGCTTAAAACGCAAAATTGATATTCAATTACAACAAGCCCACAATTGCCTTCAAACCCATAAATGGCAAATGTATAAAAATATTCTACGAATACTAGATAGGCAAAAGCAAATAAAAACACACTACTGTACTTAAAAATACTGTAGATGCAATGAAAGGCATTAGAATGAATTGCACAACAGTTTGCAAATCTGCAATAAAAAAATATTTTTTTAATGTTTTATTTCCGTGTTATATCGATCCAGGGAATAAAGGAGTTAATACATATCATGGAACCTGCATGGACTAGAACAGATGATTTATTGATCTTTATTGATTTCTACATTTCTGGATTGCAAGTCCAATTGAAAATCGTACTTCTAAACACTAAGGCCCTCATTCAATTGCGATTTGGCCAATTGAATAGTGCTCTAAATAAGCACATAACATATTTTTTTAAAATACGTTGTTAGTTAGTGAAAACCTTGCTTTTGGATAGATGTTTACTAACTAAAAACTTCTTTAAAAAAATATGTTATGTGCTTATTTAGACCCCTATTCAATTGGCCAAATTGCAATTGAATGAGGGCCTAATTGATTGTAGTTTAAACTCCATGTTTTACTGTCGTCATGATGATGGTCATATTTACTATTGGCTCTACCTAAAATGTAACTTTTGGGCTTGCTTAATTGATCATGATCATGCCCTGGTTCAAGGATTGCATGTTGGGGTTGTGAATACATCTACATATGGAACAAATTTGACACCCTCCGCGAAAAGTTCAGTTTGAAGGTAATTATGGGCTTGCAATTAAATGAAGGCCTATCTCTGCAAAGCCAAAAGTGAAATATAAGCTTTATGCAAACTTATTCTTTATGTGAAGTGAGGATACAAAACGTCAGAGCTTAGTAATGGATCTCTGTGTCAATTTTAGTGGAACCCTCTGGAATTGACAAAGGGATTATAGTGCTGATCTGGATCTCAGAAAACAGAAAAGCAAGACAGAAACAAGCAACACAGATATGATACAAATGTTTGTGCACAGTTTACCTGCTTTATCACGTAAAACATATTGTAACGGAACCCATCACTGTTTTACCCTGTTTTATGATTATTATGGTTAAAATATGATCCTACTATTATACTGTAGGTATGTTGGTTGATGCTCTGCAGAATATTGTCCCAGACATTTGCAGCTACTTAGCATGGGAGATAATCCTGTTACAGAGACTCCGCATAAGATAAAGGAAGTCTATTGTATACAGTGTTTTCATTCTGAGATAAGAACAAAGAAGTGTAATTGAATCAATGTCTGATTGTATCAAAGTTGCCAGGGAGCCTCGGGGAGGTGTGACCCACCTATTGTTCTCTTTATGTGTATTGTGTGGCCAAATATGGGCATGTGTATTGCCTGTGGGAAGAGATGGGTATAAATATTTCTGCAGAACAGAATAAAGTCAGTATTCATTTGACTCCCAAATTGTGTGTCGTCCAATATGGGAGGTCGGGAATGGTGAAACTGTAGTGCCTCTTGGGTATTTTACCGTATACCAGCGGAGATATTGGACTGCGTGTTCCAGCTCCGTTACACATATAATTTCAGATTCTATTAAGTTCTGCTCTATAACATCTATATCAGTCACGTTACAAGCTCACTTTTGCAATTGAGTTTTGCCACTGGAATAGCAGTAAAACAAATAAAGAAAAAAAAAAGAAACATTAAAAATCTTGATTTAATTTCCATAGATATTTTACTTCATCTGGCAATGTAAAAACAGTCAATTGAATAATGCTCCTTTAAATAATGAGAGCTTAAAATGTATTTAATCTCCAATCTAAATAATGAAATTACAAAATATAATGTAAGATGCTACAAGACATGTAAAGGAATATGGAAGGATCCTGGATTTTACTAGATTTTATTGGATTTTACCTTATTTACATTTATCTAATTTATTTCATTTAGTATTGATTAAAATCAAACAGCTCTTGCAACATGCTGTAGTTTTTGCTGTGCAGTGTCTCATACTAACCAATCAGTGATCAGCTCTCAGCAAATTGCTGCTGAGACATGATCCCTGATAGGATGCTACACTGCATATCCAGTGGGCACATCCATATAGGTAATAATTGTATGATTTTAGGCAGTGAAAACCGAGCTTAAAAGTACTTCTTAATAAAATAAGGTACATAAAAGTAAATAGATAAGTAGGTACCAAGTAAAATCCAGAAAACATCTATATCGCTTTATCCCTGGGGCACAAAAAATGCTACCTCAGGTTACCCGATTTTCGGGTCCGGAACAGATTACCGGTGTAACCCGAGGTACCACTGTATATAGGTTATATATGAAATAGGTCGCTAATGATTTGAGAGTCTACTTCATTCATTCTACTTCTTGTGGAATGAAATGGAGCCTTATGACTCTAATATGTATACTCCGTATAAGTTCTGACATACAGTATATGTACAATGTGTATGTTCTCTCTCCAGGCCAGATTACTTGAGTGGCAGTTAAAGGGAGGCGTCTACAAATTTGACAGCCTTTACAATGGTTTTTGTACAGTTCTCCTAAATGTTGCGTTGTGTGTGTGTGTGTATGTATGTATATATATATATATATATATATATATATATATATAAATATATCCGGTGCTGTAGCAATGTAGTGCTTATTACAGCCAGTCTGCATCGCTCTGGAAATATACTGTACTAGTTCTGGGGCTTATTGGCTTAGAAATCATTATCTCACTAATAAACTAACTATATAATTAACTCAATAAGTGCCTTACATGGTCAAGGCTAAAAATAACTCAAGCACACATATTTTATGGTAGCTCGACATTTGGGCGCATGAGACGTGCACGCCCTCATGTGCGCGCCCACAAAGACTGACAAATGCGCGCACCCACACCAACGCGGCAGTACAGCACTCTGCACTCACCCCCTCCTCCCCATCATTCTCCAGCTTTCCAACCCTGAATAATCACCCTCTCCCCAGGTACTCACCCCCCAGTACTCCCCTCTCTCCCCAGCTCTCTCTCTCCCCACTACTCACTCTCTCTCTCCCCCTAATACCTACCCTCTAACCCCATGTCTCTCTCCCCCAGTACTCACCCTTTCTCCTCAGTTCTAATAGCGGGCGCCCTGTTTTAGTCCGCGCTGGTGTGGGTTTGCGCATTTGTTGGCGTGCACATGACGTTGCGCACGTCTCCTGCCCCCAAATGTCGGGGTACCATATTTTATATGTTGGTCTGCTTATTTTCATCATGTTCCTTCTCTGAAACTTTAGATGAGTTTGCACAATCTACTTAGGCGAAGCTGACTGAGCCAAGTTAAATAAATCCTTTCTCAGACTTTGTATAATAGTTGAATTTTATTAATATATAATAATTATGAAGTTATTGCAGGCAGAAAATAATCATGATGTGTATTTGGTTTTCACTTGAACATGTTGCTCTTTTATCACTGTCCTATAGCACTATTGCACAGTGCGGATTTGGAAATGTATTCCACATGTAGAGAAGATTTCAAATGCATCACAATTCATGGTTTTCTTCAGTATGGGACTATAACTACAAGTCATTTCCTCAAAGACATGGGGTATTCATTATCCTTAGACATCATTTCATTATTCTGGAATCATCCTGATATTCATAGATATGCTTCGGTGCTGTGGGCTGCCTAAACTTATGTACCTCGCAAATCATGCTGTCTGCTTCTCTTTTTCAAGACTAAGCAATATAATTGCAATTCATATACAGCAATAAAATAAATAATGTGATTCTCATGATATTTTGTTATTGCTAATGTATTAATGTTTTATTAAACTATATAAGTTTATGTATAAAACATCATATACAGTCACATTGATTTAAAACACAACAAAATTATTATTCATTAAAGAAATAAAAGTGCAAATCATATTAAAATGGCTGACTGATAAAAGACAGATTAAACTTAGATGTCATTATATCTGCTTTACTGTATCAATCCAAAGAATACCAGAATGCTTTTTAAAGTAGGAAATAAGCTCATACTCTTTAGGGAGCTGTTTCGTATTTGAAAATACAAACTGCTAATGTGGAAACAAACCATAAAGACTGGATGATAATTTCATATAATGCTCCTATGGGATTAATACAATTCCAACTACATCACCATATATCGTATTTTAAAGTGTAGAATTGAAGTGAACTGAATCTATAATTTTGGTTGAATGAAAACTACCATGCTAAATATCCCATCTGCACCTGCGTTCTGGAGATGAGTGGTGTATTTTATCTATATATAGACCATTTATAATATGTTTATCTCTTTATACAAACAAATACAATTATCCCTCGGAAGAATCCTACTCTTCGCCTCCTCCATTACAAACACCTGCTCTTTTATTTATTTATTTTTTATTTTATGATGGCAAATGTGTAACTTCAGTGTCCCTTTAACTTGAATTATAAATGATACATTGTCTAGAAGACCCGATTTTGGAAGATGAGTCATCTCTAATCAGCTGTCTTTGCTAGTTTAAGGTTAGCATTTGGTTGTGAACCTTTCCCATGCAAGATATTGCATTACCTATGCTTCATAATCTGAACCTACCTGATGCGCAAACCTCTCGAGGTTGAGGGACATACCCTCGGCATGCTTTGGTGGCATGCCGAGGAAGAGCTTGTATTCTCTTGTGCTCCATACAGTGCACTTCCTTGTCCTCATTACCCTTTCCGATACCACCTGGAGGTGGGTCCTCCCAGCTGACGAGGGCAAGAGTCCTCTGTGGAGGGAGCTTTATTCTACTTTGCATTCAGATGTATTCATTCTAGAATAAGTGACTGATCTGACAGAACCATTATAGACCCCTTTTTCCATATGGGATTTTGAATTCAAATACTTTTATAAAACAAAAACAAAAAAATAACATAGAGCTTAAAGGACCACTGAAGCCACTGTAAGTTTTCTTCAAGGTGTGAAAGGGCACCAAACTGTGTTGAATTAAGTATCCATTTAAATACGACCAACAGTTCTCAAAAGAAAAGTCTATATAGTCTTCAGTTTTGGTAGTTCCTTACCAAGAGACAGTACAGTTCTCAGGGAGGATAAAAGTTTTAGTCACAATACAAGTAGAACTCATCAACAGTTTTACTCATCATTTGGAATATTTAATATATCAATAATATCACAGATTTACTACTAAATAGTGTTTTCTACATCATTTATTAATTAAAGCAAGCTGCTTAAGGTCATTTGTATTCTGCACTTCTTTTTTCAGAACAAACTTGGACTATTTTGAGATTTGATTTTTTTTTTATTTTAGCAAACTGAAGATCTTATACATTGGCATATCTGCAAGAACTACATTCCAGTAAAATATTAGGGACATTTAAAAAAAATTATTAACATGGACTATGTTATATCTTCCTGGACTGTGTCACAGTTTTCAGTAATAAATGGGTTAAGTTCTCATGACTCTTTTGGAAACATAGCAGATGTGGATGGTCAACACAATTTTTATCAAGTGGACTGATTGGACACTTCCTAAAGCTTTCTGAGTTGACTTCTTTTTTTTTTTTATTTGTTTTTGCATCAAAAGACAATTTACATACTTCAAAGAAAAACATACATATTCCATAACATTATAGTATCTTAATTTTAAGCATATGTTTCATAGTTACAAATGTATCCTCAAACGTAACAGTCACACCCCATTCATACCATTAGAAAATTGGTTTCAAGGGGGGTTAGCAGCAAAGAATAAGTTATTAAGCTAATCCATAAATACATAAAGGATATAAATTGAGTATTTTAGGTAGAAGATGTTAAACTCTTTCTCTAGAGTCTCAAATTACCCATTTTTTAGGTTGTCCCCGGTGAGAAATGTCTCTCCAACTCACGGCAACGATCCATACTGCACATAACTTCTCTCCAAGTTGACTTCTGACACCTTTCAAAATGCTATTGATAAGGAGGCCCAGTTCTAGCAAGATGACCTTGCAGGATGCTAAAAAGGCTAAGAATGGACGAATTAGGGAAAGGCAGCAATACACTCTTTTTATGAATGTTCCATATGAGTGTGATTAGCATATTGTCAAAACTGTATAAATGGACTATTTGCAGGTATACTTCATCCAGTTCATGGAGAAGGATTCTGTGTGGTTCTGGCATTCTTGTTATTTCCTTGAATATCTAATGGACTAAAACCTTTATTATCCTAGCATATGTTAAGGTACAAATGGCCTGTGTGTCAAATGTATTTGTACTGTAGTGTTATAGCAAGTCCATATACATTTTGATGTTGAAATTGACGAAACTGTCAAATTTCAGTGTATATAAATAAAATAAAAAAGTTGAACACAGGGAATTGTTGGTTTTCCCACTGTATTTGGACTCAAGCTTCTCCATTATTTTTAAAAGTGTTGCAGAAGGTGGTGTACAATATGTGTGCAGCTTTGTGTTTGCTACAGTTTTCTTGGCAATGCTCAGCTGCATGCTCTGCTACTGTTTGAAAAAAGTAAGAGGAGCTTCAGGGGCAATAGCAATTTTCAATTTGATTTTTCAAAAATCAAGTTGGCCAGTGAATAAGTGATCAGGTTCGGGAATTCATTTTGGTGGAAAATAATAAATGCATTGCCGGAGCTAGGTTTTTATTATATGTGATAAAATCACAGCAAACGCACAGTTTGTTTCTCAAATTAATATTAAATAAACATTTTTGGAGCAACCTGATCCTTTTCAAGTTTAAAGAGCTAATATTCTCTTGAGCACTTACGTAAGTAATGTAATATTTTAGCATTGATGGTACAAAATAAAGAAAAAAATGAATATTAAAAAAAGTATTAAAAATAAATCTACAAATCCTGCATACATTTAATTGATCCAAAGAGAGAATCAGATCTACTCTCATCCCAATGATCCACCTAATTTATTACAAATGTGGTGATTATTTCCTACTAACTTTCTTGCTACATGTTAAATGCAAATGATATATCTCACACGTGAAAATGCAAACATTGGAATTAAATCGTTGTGCAAAGAACCGGACTGATAGTCCAAAATAGATGGGGTACACTTGTTAAAGAATATTATTGTCAATAAAACATGTGAATAGAAAAAAAAAGTTTGGGAAAAATCCCCGCTTTAGTTTTCTTACCAAGAACCAATTTTTTTTTTTGGTTGAGTAAACCAAAAGTGTTATATGAGAAAAGATATTTTAGGATCCAGGAGAATACATTTCCTTAATATGAGGACTACAAGACTTGGTAAATAAACCTTAGAGATCAGCCTGAGACATTTCTTCCTAATCACTTTTTTACTGATATATCATACTCCACATCAACATATCCAATCAGAAGAATGGCTACTAGCAGACCTAGGAAGTCCTCTGTTTGGCTGGTGCCTATGATACTAACTACACAGACATTGGGACACTTCCCTTCTGTAACTTAAAGTAAACAATGGCCTCTTCAAGTCTTATAATATTATCGACTAAACACACAGAAAATCTCACAATTAACTGATAACAAGTTTGCCCCTAAAACTCTTTATATCACTGGTTAATTTAATGCTGAAACATATTATATTTTAGATTTTAGGTTTCTGTTTAGTATTGTTTTTGTTATTATTATGTATAATAATTTATACCTTAGTACTCATTTTCATATTTTTTTTAAAACATTATTTATTACATTTATGTTATTAATATTTTAGCAATAGTTATGTAATCTTATAATTCAAAGATTTAAATTATAATGAAATTATATAGTATGCAGTGTTCGTTTTCATGTCTAAATTTTCTATCGCAAAGGTTAGGGAATTATAAAAGTATAGACCACTAGATTAAAGTGTTGCCATAAGAAAAGATAATTATCAATAACAGATAAGGAGTGAATGTAAATCCTAATAAACCCACCATGAATTGCCATGAGCTTGTTATATACTGAGCAAACATTCAAGACCAGGAAACAGTTGGTAAGAAGGTGCAGGTAATGGATAAAATTATGCCTATATCCCACGTTCTGCAAAGCATATGTATTAAGTGAGAATAAGACAGTGGAAATAGTGATCTTATAGGTTTGTTTTTATTTTAATCTGTGAAAAGAGCATTTACTGGGTGTGAATGTCATATTAACCCCACATGAAATTATCCCATATGCATTTTTTTTCAATACATTTTTATTAGACAAATAGTTAGGTATATTAACATCACAGATATTTAAGGCAACAAATGAATATAGATACAATACACAGTGTGATAATTTATAATCTAACACTTATACCTATCTGTCTTCCTCTCCATCTGTTCCTTTTTCTATCTGAGGGTTAAACATTGATTATTTGTAATATTGACATTATCTAAGTATATCTTACTGTCTTTTTCCTATTTGTTAAATTTCCATTAAAGTAAACTGAATTTGTATGACTACATTATCTTGTTTGGTTCCCCTAAATTAAACTAAACATCTTCAAACAAAACAAATATTAACAATTTAGTTCACATAAATATGTACCTCAATATTGAACAGGGTGGAATGCATATTATTTCTTTTATGGATAAGATTGTTATAGCTTTACTATAGTGATCTTACATTGAAGGAACTGGGGTGGGGGATAGGGGTAGAATCCCACCCCACCTCCCCCGAGATTATATGAACAGGGGACACCAAAAGTAGCAAAATTAAACTTATCCATGCATCACCAGATTTGTAGTATATCTTTCCCATGAAAGTTTGATTCGTAATTTATCATATAGTAAATAAATAGCACATGTGTGTTCACATTTGAATGTCTAAAACAAGTAAAAAAAAAAACTGTTTCCAGCTCAGATTTCCGAGAAAAACAGTTATTACACTGCATTCTGAGAAAATGAGCAGGGACATGCAAATGTGGCCACAAATGCCTCACTCTTCAATCCATAGCCCATTTTAAACATGGTTTCCTTTAAGCTTATGCCTGCTGAATTACACAGCTTTTATGCAAAGCCAAGGTGGCATTATATACATATATATATTTTTGAGGGGCACTGCAGCACTGGTCCACTTCCCCCTACCCCAGTGCAGGGACAAGGTTTTTTTGGGGGGGTGGTTGTCTCTTTATACTTTATCCACCCCTCCCAGATTTTTTTGGCCTCCTACGCCCATGGAAACAAGGGAACAGATTGAATGTAAAAAGCAAGTAACATGTAATGGTGAATAAACAAATATAAACCTGAATTAAATACATATGTTTCAAATCAAGTCATAAAAATAGATACAAATATTGTAGTCTAGCTGTGGAAGACAATGAAAACCTAGTCAACAAAAGTGGTAGAACTAACCTAGATTTAGACATGATAACATAAGAAATAAGAAAAAACAAGAATGGAAAGAAAGACAAAGTGTTTCATGACAATTCTAAAGGACATTTCTATGTATTACTTGGAGGAAAGTTTCAGCAAAGTGAAGGAAGAAATGTATTTCAGAAACACAATAATACTCGGAAATCGGCAGAGTCAGGTCAAGAGGAAATATGAGAAAATGTTATATGACAGATAGGAGTTCATGGATTCTTCTGCTTTCCAGCAGAGATGGCATAAAGCTATTATAAATATAACAAAGCCAAAACCAAACATTTTTCTAAAGGTTTTCAACAAGGTCGTACCTGAATAGAGAATATGTGGTTACATCTCAGTTCAAAAATCCTAACTCCATATGACTCCAAAATAAAAAAACGCACATTTGAAACATAAAAAATTTGTATCATGTAATATTCTTTCAATAATTGAGGGGATATACTTTTGAATGATTTAATATCAGCTATTTTACTACCTAGGATTTTACATTGATTAAAATAAAGAAGTAATACATTATGTGAAGAAATAAGTTCAAAGAGGACTACAGTATACTAGATTTTAGTAATGTGTGGTAAAATTATTATAAGACGTTACCAGTTATATAAACTAGGTAACTTTGCAAGGGACTTTCTTTTTGACATGAGATAACACAGGTTGATTTATTTTTAGTAGGAAAGGTTTAATTCATCTCTGGTTTAATTAATCTTTGAAAATTGTAGGCATCCAATTCTTAGATACTTTTAAACAAATATGGAGAGTGGGCATCCTTTGTATTTTGTACTAGAAATATTTTTTTCTTTTTCATGACTTCATAATGTCACTGTGACTGCAACTATGAACTAGTCAAAATAAAAACTGTTTTATGATGGCTCCAGCAGGGGGAAGTTTGTTTCCAGAACATTAAGAGGAAAACATAAAGTCCTAGATTTACTTAGTATTATTTCTTACTAGAGAATTGCCCGTCAAAAAATGACGGCAATGAAATTGTAAGTGAGCTAATGCTGTTTGGTGTGTAATAATGAAATATATAATACAATTAATAAATGAATATACTTTACCTATTTTGAAGCATTGTGTTGAAGATCTGCAATCTGTGTTGATGTTGCTGCAGCATTAGTGGTGTGGAGCTGCTGTGTAAGCGTGCTGAATGTGTGCAGTGTAACACTGTGCGTGCGCGAGACCAAACCGTTAGCGTAGTGGTGTACTTCCGCATTGGCGTAAAATGGCGGGTTATCTGTGGTATGCGTCTTTGCGGATTATCCGTAGGTGCTTAGTGGTGTTTTGCGAGTTTCTTGTGGTGTTTTGCAAGTGTGTTGTGGTGTTTTCCGTGTTTAGAGTGCTGTAGCCTCGTTTTCGTTTTGTTCGTCGGCCATTTTTTCTCTCGCCTAGCGATTTTATTAGTGTCTAAACTCTTTTATTTAAATGAAGGTGTAACTTGTTTTTTTGAGGTGCTGGATGGTTCCTCTTGCTGTAGGTAAGCTTTTTATGTGTGTGTTGTGTGTATTTATTGTGTTTTAAATGTTTGTATGTCGGCGTGTTGCGTCTGATGTTTGCGAGGTCGTAATGTCTGGTAACGTGTCTCGTATGGTGTTTGCGTGTGTAGCCACGTTTTCGTTTTGTTCGGCAGCCATTTTTTCTGTCGCTTAGCAAATTTTTTAGTGTCTAAACTCTTTTATTTTGAGTGAAATGAAGGTGTAAGTTGCATTTTTGAGGTCCTGGGTGCTCCCTCTTGCTGTAGGTAAGCTTTTTATGTATGTGCTGTGGGTATGTATTGTGTTTTGAATTTTGTAATGTTCGCAAGTTGCGTCCGAGTGTTGCGAGGCCGTAATGTGTGTTAACGTGTGTCGTATGATGTTTGCGTTGCTCGTAAAATTTAGCGAGTGTGGTAATTGGTGTGTTGTGTTGTTTGCGTTGCGACGTGAAGCTTGCGAGGGTCGCAGTTGCTGGCATGGAGCGCCCCTTGGCTCGTTGCGCGAGACCGCAAGCGTTAGCAACAACTCGCATGCTCACAACTATATATGTGATACTGTACCATTTAACATTGGGTCATAAGGTACCTTATGGAATAGAACCACTTAATGTTAAAACAAGTCTTACAAAATAGCTTTTAAGTCAAAAGTAGGCAAAGGTACTGTTTTTTTCAAAGGTCAACAAAAACACAGTTTGTCTTTTTAGTTACTTCAATAAAGTACATACATAAACCAACATTTTTGTTGTTGTTCAGTCCTTCAGTCATGGCCATATGGACTGCAGCACCCAGGCACATTTGTCTGTGTTTCTGGTTGTACGTATCCATATGGTTTTCTTAGCAAAGGTACTGGAGTGGGTTTCCTGTTCCTTCGCCAGTGGACCGCAATTTGTCTGACCTCTCTGCTATGACCTGTCCATCTTGGGTGACCATTATGGTTTAGCTCACAGTTTCATTGAGGTACACAAGTCTCTTCACCATGACAAGGTAGCGATCCAAAAGGGGAAAACCAAAATATGTCAGGTGTTTTTAATAATTTGGAATTATATTATATTGGTGAAATACAAGTTGTGGTAAATACAGCTAGGAGCCTCTGTGATGTGATATGAAATAAGGATACATACATATGTATTTTTTTCCTCTGGATAAATTAACAACTAATCTGCGTAGTGCAGATCAGAGGAGACCTAAAAAGGTTGACCTTGATGGACTAAAGTATTTTTTTCAACCTTAATTACTATGTAACTATGTAACTATATATGTATACATATAATTTAATAAAACTATACTACTATGCTGTCAAATTTGTCCACCCCTTGCCTTTAATTGACACTAGCCTGGATTGGATTGAGCATATATACAGAGTGCAGAGTATACAGAGTGGAGTCATAGGGCTCCACTCCATTGCTCAGATTTGCTGATTTATAAGTCAAGTAGACTTGTAAATCATTACCAACCTATTCCAAAACACATAAAAGCAGCCCTACCAGAGATGCACGCGAAATGATTGAAAAATTCCATGGGTAGCTATACCATTAAAACTTTCTCAAAACCCATTCATTGCTAAAATCCTAGTGATACACATTAACCTCTAAGTGCTATAAAGTATTCAGATTGTCCAAAAATTCTATATGTACTCTCACCCACTAGTAGCGGCATAAAAATGCCTCTGAGATGCAAAAAAGCACCAACGCTATTAGCAACCTAACACCTTAATTAAGTTAGATATGAGGTTTGATGTGTCCTATATGATTCAAAAAAGGGGTTAACAATGTGCCCCATGAGCCCCAACCCACTAAATACAAAGGATTCCCATGTGCTGAGATCCCAAATTTATAACATCCTAAAATCTAACCCCATGCCACAGAAGTCCTTAAAGTACCCCATGGCAGCTAAAAATTAACACCTATCACGGGGGTCCCTTACAGACCACTGTGGCATATATAATAATCCCCTATGCCAATCCTGTAAGGATCTCAATGGCATTTAAAATGTAATTTTATATGTTATGGAAGTCTCTACAGGACCTCTGTGCCATATGGATGCCACAAGGGTCCGTTTGGGATCCCGTGGTGGAGGATAATTTTTATCTGTCACTGAGGTTCTTTTCAATTTAAGGTGCCATTGGGGTCTATAGAGACCCACATGATTATAGATAGATGTGGGATACCTGAGGATAGCGTATGAGTTCCCCCTGCCCATAGGGGGTATTGTGGAAAATCCCAGTGGGGTAGCAGGTTATAAGCAGGTGGTTTGTAATAAACCATGCATTCATTTTTAGTATTTTTTATATTTTAACCCTTTTCCTGGCATGGGAAGGGGTTATATAGATAGATAGGGGAAAAGAAGAATGTAAGGGCTAGTGTAGTGTGCTACTGCAGCATTTCTATGAAGATTACTGAGCTTCAGAGGCTGTGGGCACATTATATTGGGCTGAGAGCAATGGGACAACAGTCTAGATGTATGGCAGCTAAGTTGAGGGCAGTTTTAGGAGAGGAGCAATGGAATTGCTCCCTAGTAATCAAAAAAAAAATCTCCCACAGTTACAAGGGAGCAATTTCTTGCTGCTACATGTCAGATTGGAATGGAGTTCATATACAGACAGTTAAATAGTTGTAGAAAGTGTATCTAAGTGTGATATGCAACTACATTGACTTGAAGGAAATGTGAAAATAATTTATTAAATCTACAAAAAAGAATGGTACGTTTTGACCCATATAGCAAGACAAAGCTAACCCATTTTAACAATGTGCCAACTTCCCTACATTAGGGTACAATGGGGTAATATCTGTCTGACCTTCTGCAAAGAAACTATTATTTTGATCGGTACATATAATAAATCATGTCTTTCTACATCAAATTAAAAACTGAAACTGACATGTTTTGCAAGTTTTGATATGCCACTGACAGCAAAATTATGTTGACTTAATACTATAGCTATATATGAAAGAGCATTCAATTATACAAAAATACCAATTTTGAACAGATTAGCCAAGCAATTAGACATTTTGACTGAAGACATTACAGCAAACGAGCCTGGGATACCCAGAAAATGGTCAAAACGATCAAGAGTGTAATATTGATAATTAAATGATAAAACTGAAAGCACAATTACCTTTTTTATTACAGTTGTGACATAAGTGAGATAGCTATATATGTAACATGTTAAAATGTATTGTTATATGTGCAATTCTTCAACATTTATTATCACTATTAAAGGCATATCCAAGTTTCATGGATTATTAATGTATGATAGAGGAGAATGAGTAGTGTATAAAAATATTTTTTTGCATGAAAAAATACCAAAATAAACATTATCAAACTCACCCTGATATTTGCTAAATCTTTTGAGTTTGCAAGCAGTAGCCTTTGTGAGTTAACACCCCTGAAGATTCCTTCTAAAATTACCATAACATTCATAATTAGTTTTGGCCAATCACAGGCAGCTAATACATTTTAATACAATGTTACAATCAGTGATGTGCAGGAAGGAATAATGGGATGTGTAGTCCCACCGCAGAAGGGAACAGAAAGAGTCAGACACTGATCTTTGCATTGAGCTGCTTTTGGCTTGAATGCAGTGTTTCTATTGGTAAGTACACTGTGCATATGTAAGCAGCTCTAGGGTGTGGAAAACAAGTTTAAAAAAAATAATAATCTGTATGTTTATAGAATGTATCAATGCAATATGTGTTTCTGATATGGGCAGCATGTGTTAGATTAGAAAAAGGTAAGAACAGTGAAACTTAGATATGCCTTTACGACATGTATTGTTGTAGGGCCACTTCGCAAACTTAAATCTTAGTTAAAACATTTGAAAACACATTTGTGTGAACATATCTCATAATGAAATTAGAAAGATCTACATAGTTTTATATTATGGCATTACATCATGGCAAAGATTTATTAAACAAGTTTAAGCACTGGATATAGAGACTTAAAATGACAGAATAGAGGTTCCAATCATATATTATAATTGTCGAACTACGAGACGTCGTCACGCTTTGCGTGGTGCGTACGACTTAGGCGATGACGCTAAAGGTACTCATTGCTTGCAAGCCTCGCAAAGCGAGGCGAGCCGTAAACTCGGAGCACTTTGCCAAAGGTGGTCAATGCCTTAGAGCCTTGCGTAGAGAGTCGAGCCATTAACTTGCAGCACTTAGGCGATGAGCGCATAGCGAGGCAAGCCATTAAGGCACTAAAACTTGCAGCACTTGGCCCATAAGCGCCAAAGGCACTCATCGCCTGCGAGCCTCGCATAGCGAGGCGAACCGTTAACACACTAAAACTAGCAGCATTTGGGCGATGAGCGGCAAAGGCGCTCATTGCCTGCGAGACTCGCGAATCGAGGTGAGCAGTGGAGGCAATGAAACATGCGGGACTTAACCTCCAAACACTTAGGAAACGCGGGAACGCCTTAGGCTGCAAGCACTTGACGAACGCAGGACTTAGAAGAAAAAACACGAGACGCGGGACTTAGAAAAAAAAATTATGAGACACAGGACTTAACAGAGTTAACGGCCGAACCGCGCAAAGCAAAAAACACGAAACACACAAAAAATAAAACAAAACATACAACAAAAACATCACACACAGCACGGGGGAACAGCCAGGACGTCTGGGAGTGAGGTGGAAAGCAAATTTAAGTTGATTTTGCCGAGTTTCGGGACTCGATAATTGGATAAGCGAGAAAAAAAATGGCGGACAAAAAAAATGAGAAAGAGGCAACACGACCCTGGACCGCGCAAAACACCACCATCCGCGTATCGCTTTCACCTAGGAACGTATGGTGTACAAAATACACTATTACAAAGGACGGCAAATACTTGTGAACTACGTAGCACATAGACAAACAACGCTATTTTACAATCCTAACTTGCCACTAAAAACACTACGCATCTAAATTAGTGCTTTACACAAATAAACCAATGGTATGCCTTCGCAAACGCAGCCTCATTTCTAATGCACAGTTGGGAAATTCATAAAACTATCTCCTCAGGCCAGCAACAGTCCAACTGGACATTATATGATGCAGAACAATAAAAAGAGATTGTTACCTCTTCAGGCTATTGATTGTTACATATATTAATTAAAAAAAGGTAAACTATATTAATTTATTATTCAATTAATTAATTAATTAATTAGTATTTAAAAAAAATATAGAGAGGAGCCAAAGGACAAGCAAGGAGAGGCTCGCAATGAGCGCCGAAGGCGCTCAGCTCGAGGGTCGCAATGAGCGCCGAAGGTCCTTACAGTATAAAAAGCTTAACATTGTGTGCCAAACAGTATTGCCATGGCTTCAAAAAATTTTGACCGTCATTTTTTGACAGGCAAGTCGCTAGTTATAGTATAAATTAGAACTATAGGTAATATGCACATTCTTCGTTGAGTATTATTAAAAATATTACTTTTACAGTACTTTGAAATCTGTAATATTTGCTTTTCTGTCAGCCTTTAGAATCTACTGTATCTATCATCCAAAGCTGTATATCAATTTCAGGGTGGTAATTGACAATACTTATTACTTTTATTCTGGGGGTCAAACTGCATTGTTTTCAGTCTCAAATGCAGGCAGTTTGTGACCCATCTGCATATGACCTGCTACCCCGTTCCTAAACATTCCCTACTATGAGCCAGGGGATCCCCCCAGATTCCCCCTTCCTACCCACTAGCCCCCCATCTAAAGTTCAACCATGGGAATCCCTCTGGCAACATTGAGATACCTATGGTATATGGGTTAATTTTAGGTGCCATGAGGTCCATTAAGGATCCCCATTGTATGGGGGTTAGTATTTGTTGCCACGTGGGTCCATAGTGACCCCCATTGTTATAGTTAAGAATCCCATGGGCTTCCATGGAGACCCCATAGTAAAAGGGTTAATATTAGATGGAGGATCCCCTGGCTCATAGCTAGTTATAGTTACATAGTAGATAGCAGGTAGGAAGGGAGGATCCTGGACCCTTAGGGAGTAGTGACACTAATTGTGTCAGGTCTGAGAAATCATGTCTGAAATCCAAATTGTTAAAGTGTTAGCTTGCTCATAGCATTCAAATTTGAAGCTGGAAATACCTGTATGCTTTTTTCTTATTTAGGGCACTCTGCTAAGGGACAGGCAATCAGAGCTTCGGATCATTGGGTATCTGGAGCACTCGGAATGTATTTTTTGGAAGTTAGATTTATGTGTGTGATGCGATAGCTCGATGGTGAGTTACGAGTGATCTTCACTCGGCTCAATTCCTACAGGAACAATGGAAGAAAGGCCTAAGCCATTCTCTCTATTGGGGAGACCTCTATGGCTTTTGATAAAGCCTTGACCATTTTTTGTTTGTTTTTTATTAACATTGCATACTTTTTTTAACTATGGAATCAGCAAAAGTCTCTAAAAATCGAAAATTCCTCTGCACTGCAGCAAACAAAAATTCACCACAAGGAAGTACTAGGTTGTTTTGATAGTAGCAGTTGGTAATCCAGCCCTACTCAGTTACTTATTGAAAGGTATCCGCTCTACTATATTGGTTTTATGGTGAAAGAAACAAAACCAATCATTGCAGAACACAGGAATCTTACAATATTTTAAGATAATTTTTACTATGATTGTTTACATTACTCTAATTACCAGCGTGTTGAATGTCACTATTAATTGCAATGGCAGTTGGTAGAATGTGGAAGGTTTCCGACATATAAACATACTATTACTACAATGCTGACATTACTTGTGATGTATCCATAAAATTCATTTATGAGGTTTGTTCTTCATTTTATGGCTAAAATGTTGTGATTGTCTCAATAGCTGTATGCAGTTAATTTAATTGTTTCAGATATTTATTCATTGAGAGAGGTAAAATCTTGTTAATGCCCAGTCCACATACCTAAGTATATTTATCCTTGGTATGGTTGATCTTATTCTTCTATTATAAAACAATATCATTTTACAGAGAGTAGCAGAACTCATAATGATGTGATGCTTTTACTAGGCTATAAGTGATAAAATACTATAAGTCTATTGCATTGATATACTGAATCCATTTTACACATTTATTGTCTTTTTGTCTTTAATCTAGATTCTTATTGAAAATCTTGTTTGTTTTTTGATAGATTATATTCCTAGACCTGGAAAGATCTACTTTTATTTCCTTACTCTGATTTGCTTCAGTACCAGCAATCCATTATATTTGACAGGAGAACATCTTCAGTGTATATTTCTATTCCTTTCCACACTTGATTTTTTACCTATATACTGTTTTTTTCTGATAACTCATAATCTGGCGGTATGTAAAATTTCTTAATATGAACAATCTTTGCAACACTATTTTCTCTTTGTTATGAAAAAGTCATCAGTTAATTTGTATTGTGTAAGTGCATTTGTAAGGGTAATTGATTATTATTTGTACATTAATCAATAAATGCACTCATTTAGTGGATTACTTGTTAGATTTATTTGTCAGTGGGAATTCTGAAAAAACGGCCATTTTGTCATAACTATTCTTTTCTTGTTTTCTGTTTGATGACATCCACCATTTGATAACACTGAGCAATACTAACATATGTAGCGGGGAACAGACACGATTTATAAGCAGCCAACTTTATTAACTTTGTTTTTTTCAAGTCACAGTGATCAATTAAGAAAACCAAATTGCATGATTCTAGCCCTCAATAGGGAGATTTATTGTGATAATTGCTCAACAACCAGTGGTGTGTTTATGCCTAGGACCATCAGGCCCATACCCGGGGCAGTACATCATGGAGTATCAGGCTGCCTCAGTTTTCAGGTGTAATGAGATGGAATAGTGTGTGTATACCAACAGACATTTCCATATACACTGAAAGCTCTGTTTTAAGTGTACCTGGCACTTCCTGTCATAGTGCACATGTACATAAACACTCCCCTACTGGATTCCTACCTTGTCATGGTGAAAAGGATTGTGTACCTCAATGACGCTGTCAGCTATACCATGTAGGGTCACCAAAAATGATCAGGTCCCAGCAGAGAGTTCAGACAAATTGAGGTCCACTGAAGAAGGAACTGGCTATCCACTGCAGTATGTCTGGCGTGCTGTGGTCCATAGAGTCACTGAGAGTCAGACACAAATAAACGACTAAACAACAACATCAACACTAATATACAATTGTATATATAGAACTAGTAACTAGGGTGTGGGTGTACGAATATGAATGAGTATGTTTTTAATAAAGTGATTTATATACGCTGTTGCTTTATATATAAAAAATAGATACACGCGTATCCTCCATAAATTTCATCTAATGCCTAGAAATAAACAATGCATACGTCTATAATAAAATGTCACTATGCTTCTCATCTGTTTCATGTATATAATGATCGTACTAATGCTGGTGAGCACACAACAAAGAGACATCTATGGAGCTAGCTTCACAAGCAGTTATTGCTGCTTGAGCTAAAAGCATTAATCTTGTCACTTATTTTATCAGCTGATTTTTTTTCTGTGCTAGACGGTTATCAGTTTCAGACGAGCTACCAGGATTTTGTTTGGCCTCTTCACAGTGTGTAAAGATTTCTGTGGGGCAATTACGCAGGCAGTAAGACTGACAGTGATAAAATGTGCCAATTAAAGCATTTGTCTTCTATCTAAATTTCTAGCATCTGGATGAAGAAATTGCCAGTTGGCTATATAGATCAAGCACAAAGCATCTTCACTCGGGGCTCCAAAGGCAAATAAATTGGAATTAGCTCGGAAAAAGGACTCATAAATCAAATTTTAAGAGCTACGGGATACACCTTTGGGATTTGTTTTGTAGTGAATACAGGTCTGGATAGTGTAGAAACCTAAAAAGTCAAATGTAGGAATTAATTTGTTTTAGGATGTCCCATTGTTCAAGGAGAACAGCATGAAGAGAGTAACAAAGATTAAATATTGCCAGCTTGAACTGCAAGGGGATAAATCCAACATGATTGAAATAATTCAATTGTAGGAATCGAAAAAAAACAAACCACTGCACGCAAAAATTCATTTACTGTGTATTGTTGTACGCATTTCTCAGGGGAAATAGCTGAATAAACCGCTACATGGCAGGCACGATAACCTTTCTGATATTGAACTTGGAGACAAACCACCTTTGGATGTCCATTTCCAAAAATAGACACTTATGTTAGGCTTAATGCTTATTGCTGCTTCATGTCCTTCATAAGAGAGACAAGAGCAAGAACATTGTAAGTGTAAATTATATTTCAATCTCCTCAGAAGATAAATGGAAGATAATTAGAAATCTATAATGACATTCATTACAATTTACATGGATGCTTGTAGTGAACACTAATGTTCTCTAATAAATAGGGACAGCGTATCTGCATTGTAATGTAAGTATCCTTTAATATTACAAAACAGTGATATCTCAGATGTATTCTTTATTTTTATTTTAGACAGCAAATTGGAATGAATCTGGCCTTTTTATATTCAAATTCAGTGTATACAAGAGATGTATATTCTGAATCAGTGTATACAAGAGCCAATTATTTATTTATTTTTTAAAGAAAAATAAATGGCTTAAAATCTCAAAGTGAAAAAAATCACATATAAAGTTATAAAAATTAGTTCAATGCCTCTACTTAAGTGAAACGTATTTGTTTTATTTGAAATTACCATTGACTATTTTCCTTGTAGGGTTCCCCGGTGGGCCAGTGGTTGGGATTCACCTCTACAACCTGGGTTCGATTCCAGTCAGGAAACCAAGAGGTCACACCACCCTGACGCCATGCAGGGTTCGGCCTGGCCAGTACTTGGATGGGAGACCGCCTAGGAATACCAAGAGCTGTATGCTGTGGCCCACTGGAGAAGGAACTGGCTACCCACTGCCGTGAATACCAACTATTTCAGGATGGTGTGTGGTGGTCCATGAGATCATGGAGAGTCAGACACATCTGAACAATGCAAACACATGTTTCTTGTGCTTTATGGTGACATATGTATGCTTTCTTCCTAAGGATCAAGTAACCATTGATTTTCAGAATGACTATTTTTAAAGCTCCTTTTTTTTTGTTAATTGCTCTTTAAACAAATTTAGTGACAACAACATAGGACATCTTACCCAATTCTATTTTGGAAGCATAAGTAACTGGTGAAGCAGTAAGAGCTGAACAGAAAAATAAGAAGAATAACCCTCAGCTTTATGCCCATTTTTGTCTTCTTCTCTAATGAATTGGCACTTGCAATCATTTTTTTTTACTACGCCTGCATTCTAAACAAGGTTTGTCCATGTAAACTAATGAGCCTTCCAATGGACCTAATGGGAGCAATGGTATTTCCATTGGGCAAATAAAAACGTCTTGTTTATTCAAAGTCTCCTCCCATCACAGGAAATAGATCACTGTAAACTAAAACTCCACAACAGCATCATTGCATATACAAGTAATACATTAGAGCAGAGCTTTCCAAATTGTGTGTTGCGACATGTTAGTGTGTTGGCTGCAATGTGAAGGTGTGTCGGGCGTACGCAATTTATGTATGGATTCGTATCACTAATATAGTTTCCGTATGTGTATAACGCTGCATATCATAGGGAAGGATCATACATAATGTAGCTGAATGGCTATCGTTAGCTGAACGACACCCTTCAGTTTGTTTTAATCATTTGCTTCTATTAGATCTCCGAAGATACTTTTATAGATAAATACCCTTATTGTGTGGCATATTATACTTCCACTGTTTTTTTCTCTGTTATCTATCAATATTTTGACCTCATGGCCTTGCCCATACACACCATGTAAATGACAGCAACATTTCTATTGAATGTACTAACACTGAGGACACAATAACAATCCTTGAATTTCTGAGATAAATGATAAATGCCTGGCAAGATTAAACAGCAGAAATTAGCGTTATACTGACATTTTACATTTTCAGTTTGCTATTTTATGTTTTTACTTCCTCACATTGCAAGCCTATGACATTTTTATGAAAGTATATATTTTTTGTATTTTAGGGTTAATGTATTATTTATTATTAATCTTTAGTGCCAGCATTTTCCAAAGATTTTCCAAAGTAGAATAGAGTACGGTGGGTGCAGTTAGCAAATTACAAAGGTATAGATACATTATAAGGTAAGTAAAATACAAGTACAGGTACAATCACATATAATAGTTGTCAAACTACAAATTGTCGTCAAGCTTTGCGAGCTCGCAGAACACACCGCAAAAAAAACACACACCGCGGGACTTATAAAAAAAACAAAAAACAGTGGGAGTTAGAAAAAAAACACTAACACGTAAAGAGGAAATACGGACTTACACAAAAGAAAATATGACTAGCGGGACTTAGAAAAAAAAACAATACAAGGTCACAAAAATACGAACTTAACTGCCGAAACGCGTACAGCAAAAACCACCGTTCGTCAACTGTTTGCAGCCTAACAGCCTTTTAAAATTGCGAATGGGGCAATTGAATAAGACTGTACAGGGAGTGCAGAATTATTAGGCAAATGAGTATTTTGACCACATCATCCTCTTTATGCATGTTGTCTTACTCCAAGCTGTATAGGCTCGAAAGCCTACTACCAATTAAGCATATTAGGTGATGTGCATCTCTGTAATGAGAAGGGGTGTGGTCTAATGACATCAACACCCTATATCAGGTGTGCATAATTATTAGGCAACTTCCTTTCCTTTGGCAAAATGGGTCAAAAGAAGGACTTGACAGGCTCAGAAAAGTCAAAAATAGTGAGATATCTTGCAGAGGGATGCAGCACTCTTAAAATTGCAAAGCTTCTGAAGCGTGATCATCGAACAATGAAGAGTTTCATTCAAAATAGTCAACAGGGTCGCAAGAAGCATGTGGAAAAACCAAGGCGCAAAATAACTGCCCATGAACTGAGAAAAGTCAAGCGTGCAGCTGCCACGATGCCACTTGCCACCAGTTTGGCCATATTTCAGAACTGCAACATCACTGGAGTGCCCAAAAGCACAAGGTGTGCAATACTCAGAGACATGGCCAAGGTAAGAAAGGCTGAAAGACGACCACCACTGAACAAGACACACAAGCTGAAACGTCAAGACTGGGCCAAGAAATATCTCAAGACTGATTTTTCTAAGGTTTTATGGACTGATGAAATGAGAGTGAGTTTTGATGTGCCAGATGGATGGGCCCGTGGCTGGATTGGTAAAGGGCAGAGAGCTCCAGTCCGACTCAGACGCCAGCAAGGTGGAGATGGAGTACTGGTTTGGGCTGGTATCATCAAAGATGAGCTTGTGGGGCCTTTTCGGGTTGAGGATGGAGTCAAGCTCAACTCCCAGTCCTACTGCCAGTTCCTGGAAGACACCTTCTTCAAGCAGTGGTACAGGAAGAAGTCTGCATCCTTCAAGAAAAACATGATTTTCATGCAGGACAATGCTCCATCACACGCATCCAAGTACTCCACAGCGTGGCTGGCAAGAAAGGGTATAAAAGAAGAAAATCTAATGACATGGCCTCCTTGTTCACCTGATCTGAACCACATTGAGAACCTGTGGTCCATCATCAAATGTGAGATTTACAAGGAGGGAAAACAGTACACCTCTCTGAACAGTGTCTGGGAGGCTGTGGTTGCTGCTGCACGCAATGTTGATGGTGAACAGATCAAAACACTGACAGAATCCATGGATGGCAGGCTTTTGAGTGTCCTTGCAAAGAAAGGTGGCTATATTGGTCACTGATTTGTTTTTGTTTTGTTTTTGAATGTCAGAAATGTATATTTGTGAATGTTGAGATGTTATATTGGTTTCACTGGTAAAAATAAATAATTGAAATGGGTATATATTTGTTTTTTGTTAAGTTGCCTAATAATTATGCACAGTAATAGTCACCTGCACACACAGATATCCCCCTAAAATAGCTAAAACTAAAAACAAACTAAAAACTACTTCCAAAAATATTCAGCTTTGATATTAATGAGTTTTTTGGGTTCATTGAGAACATGGTTGTAGTTCAATAATAAAATTAATCCTCAAAAATACCACTTGCCTAATAATTCTGCACTCCCTGTATAGAAGGACATAGCATTTTTTTTTCCAGAAGTGTTTATTTAGTAAACTTCTATGCAAAAGCAAGATCTTCAGTAATTAAAAACTTATTTAAAAAAAAGATGCTATGTGCTTATATAGAGCCCTATTCAATTGGGCGTATGAGAACTCAATAAGTCGGTAAGGCGATCCCGCATTTCCTAAGTGTTTGTAGGCTTAGTCCCACGTGCTTAATTGCCTCCACTGCTCGCCTCGCTTTGCGAGGCTCGCAGACAATGAGCGCCTTTGGCACTCATCGGACAAGTGCTCTGCATGTTAGTGCCTTAATGGCTCGGCTCACTATGCAAGGCTCGCATGCAATGGCTCATCACCCAAGTGCTGTGCGTGTTAGTGACTTAATGACTCGCCTCGCTACGCGAGTCTCAAAGGCGCTCATCGCCTAAGTGTTGTGCTGCAAGTTTTAGTGCCTTAACGGCTCGCCTCGCTATGCGAGAATCGCAGGCGATGATCGCCTTTGGTGCTCATCACCCAAGTGCTGTGAGTTGTAGTGCCTTAATGGCTCGCCCTGCTCCCCTGTGACTTTCTCCCCTCCTCCCTCCCCTCTGTCTTTCTACCCTCCTCCATCCCTCCCCTCTTTCTTGCTTCCCCTCCCTCCATCCCCTGTGTCTTTCTCCATTCCCCTCTCCCTCCTCTGTGTCTCTTCCCCCACTCTCCCTCCACTGTGTCTCATTCCCCCACTCCCTCCCCTGTATCTCTTCCCTCCTCCCCTGTATCTCTTTCCCTCTCCCCTGTATCTCTTGCTCTCCTCCCCCGTGTCTCTTCCCCCCATATCTCTTTGCCCCATGTCTCTATCCCCCCTCCCCTGTGTCTCGTTCTCCTATGTCTCTTTCACCCATGTCTTTTTGCCCCTCCCCTGTGACTCTGCCCCCTCCCTTATGTCTTTCCCCCCTCCTCCCTCCCCTGTATCTCCCCCCTCCCCTGTGTCACTTTCCCCCATGTCTCTTTCACCCCTTCCCTGTGTCTCTTCCCCTCCTCCTTCCTACCCTGTGTCTCTCTCCTCCCTCCTTCCATCCCTGTGTCTCTTTCCCTCTCTCCCTCCCCTGTGTCTTTTCCCTTCCTCCCTCCCCTGTGTCCCCCATGTCTCTTTCACCCCTCCCCGTGTCTCTTCCCCTCCTCCTTCCTACACTGTGTCTCTCTCCTCCATCCTTCCATCCCTGTGTCTCTTTCCCTCTCTCCCTTCCCTGTGTCCTTTCCCCTCCTCCCTCCCTCCCTTCCCTGTGTCTTGCTCCCCTGTTACTTTTTTCCCTCCTCCCTCCCTTCTGTCTTTCTACCCTGCTCCATCCCTCCCCTCCTCCCTCCCTCCATCCATCCCCTGTGTCTTTCTCCTTTCCTCCCTCCCCTGTGTCTTCCTACCTCCTCCTTCCCTCTTTCTCACCTCCTCTCTCCCTCTTTCTCCCCTCTTCCCCTCTCCCCAGCACGCAATTAGCAGAGAGAAGAGAGAGGTTGGGGTAATATTTTGAGACAATGGCAAATATATAAGAGGGTGCCCTGTTGTTAAGGGCTTTATAGTTAGGATTATGGTTTCAAATTTTATTTCATTCTGGAGACTATAGGAAGCCCGCAGAGTCACTGACAGAGAGGTGCTGCAGACATTGAGCACTGAGTATGGTAAATTAGTCTAGGGGAGGTGTTCATTATGAGTGGGGACAGACAGGTGGTGGGGAGGCCAGCATGGAGTTGCAGTAGTCAATGTGAGATAGTGACATATTTGTAGATTTTTTTTAGGTGAAACTGAAAAGATTTGGTTATTGATTGCATATGAGTAATGAAAGAGAGGGCAGTGTCTATTAGCACCCAAGACAACATGTCTGAGAGGTGGTAGTGATGATGGCCTTGTTGGCAGTAAGGGATATTTGGGCAGTGGGGGGGTTGTAGGAGAAGGTGGGAAGATTAAGAGCTCAGTCTGTGAAATGTTGAGTTTGAATTGACGGGTGGACGTCCAGGAGGCAGACCTCTGCAGGGACTACTTGGCAATATTTGAGTATTGTAAATATAATTATGTTTAGATATGCAAACAGGCACTTGTATGATTTGTTTTAATATTAAAAACAGGAAAACGTACATATTGAAAAAGATGCTCCCCTTACATTTGAACAGCTGCACCCATTCGAACATGGTCCTGCATTTTAATACACCTGAACTACCATTGTTTGTTCTCTGCAGTGCCCCCCATGAAAATGTGCATCTATTTTAATATTGTCTCACTGACAAGAACCATACACTACATACTAGCATAGATAAATGTAATTATAACTCATACAGAAAACCTAATTACAAAAAAGACAAAACATTCTAGTGCAATTGTCTCTTGTGCTTTTTCATTTAACATTTTCTCATCAGATCTTCTTGGTCTTGGGGAAAATGTATCTTCTGCAATAATTAAATATAGACACAAGCCTGTGCATAATGAATTATATTGCACTTGAAAAATAGTATCAAGTAAGCCCAATTCAATATTTAGTTTTTCCACATTCTACATTGGCTATTGGGGGTGGGTAATTTCTCTATAATGGACCTTTGGCATTGTTTACTTACTTATTATATAAAACACTTGTTTTTTTTTTAGATGAGAGAATGATAGTGAATTTAAGCAGAGTGCATAGACATTTAATATATCTACTTGTATTATTTGTTAACTTAGCCAGTTAACTACTAAGAAAACCATATTATAACCCTTTTTTTTAATTTATAGAAGCTTTGTGTGTTTTCAAGTATTTATTCCCATTTTTCCAATAAATATTGTGCAATTTTAAATCAAGCTACATATTGGCATGCTTCTATTTTGTGCTGTAAAAACTATGCTACATAAAATAGTAGCTCAAATAGGAGGACATTAATTGCATAAAATATGCATTTTCATTGAAATTAATGTATAGAGATTCCTGAATTACTTATGTAGCAGTAAAAGTTAGATATACTGTTCTTTAGGCTTAACATTAAGAAACATAGGGAAAAATTGTGTTATTATAATGTAAAGTCACAAACGTAAGAAAAACCTTGTGTTTTGCACTCATGTTACAAATGAGAACTGCTTTGAGCTGTGAATACACATTGCTAAGGAACAACTTTTAAATGTGCCTCGAGTGGTCTAATCAATGAGACCTCTGGCTGTGCAGAATTGTTTCCTGCACAGCAATAGATGTCCTTAAATCTACTTGACAATGAAATACTGAGGCAAAGCTCTGCTGGCCTTATGTTTGCAGAATACAGCTTTAGCATCATTCATTTCCACCAATATGAAAGTCACATCTCTACATACACCAGTCTTTTTACATCTTTTGATAAAATCACTAATATCTTGGAAACCAGACGATAGGATTCAGAATACTTATATAGCTACATAGTACAATCTCCATAGCTCATGAAATGGAATAAGTTCACAAAGGATGTTGATGTGGTTTAATTAGTTTTATGAGAATATTTGTATTCCTGGGACTTCGTTATCTAAACTTCCTCGCTAACTTTTTCAGTATTTAAAAAAAAAAGATTTAGAACTTACAGCTGCAGATAAGTAGCTGAATAAGCAACACTAATTCCGTAAACTGCACCTGTACCCTCTCATCCTATGTAATTACATTACCAAGGCTTAAAGATATATGACCTAGAAATACTAGAGAGTAATAATTGTCTTACCCATATACTTTAGTCTAACTACCATAATCACCTGCAGATGCTGTCTTGGCAAACTTGAAGATGCAAAACTACATTTTGTACACTAAACATTGCAGAATGATAGATTATAATGCAAAATGTAGGTAATGTAAAGTCACTGTATAGTGATCAGAATTTAAGGTCAACTAAGATACCAAATAATTCACCAATTTCACAAACACACACGTATATATATATATATATATATATATATATATATATATATTGTGATAGGGTGTCACCAGAGGCCAGTAGAGAGCACTTCAAGACTTCTCCCCAGGAGTGAGACAGTTAACAAGCACCTTAAAAAGCGTGGGTGTGGCTGCAATCAAGGCCTGCTGCTATCCCAAGATGGAGGTTTGTTTGGAAGTGTGGAGCCTGTGCAGAGGCAGAGCAAACCTGGCACAGCTCTGTGTGGCCAGAGAGAGGTCAGGAAGACCTGGAAAGCCAGTGATGCTGCCTGAGGTGTACAGCCAGCACAACTGAGGGACACAACACTGAGAAGAGAGTCCAGTGTGACCAGAGAGGTGAAAGAGACACAGCTCCTATACAGACTAAAAGAATGGACTAATGAAACAGATAAGTGTCCAGGCCTGTGTTGATGACCAGCCTTCATTTCATATTACTGCAGAGCAGTGAGGGAACTGCATCTAATGATTAGTGAGTGATTTATAATAAACTACGAAAAAATAAAGAATGATATGTTCAAAAAATAACCTAAACAAAGTAAAATCAATGTGAAAATATATAGAGTAAAAAAGTCAACAAAACAGCTATTACTTTAATGGGTATAAAATTGGTATATATGGAGAAAAAGTCTACAAACGTTGGATTATCCCCATATTTCTTTTGTGATTTAGAACATATTGCCTAATCATAAATTACATGCAATACAGATGTCAATGAATACAATCTGACACAGAGTATTAATGTATATGATTTAATACAAGGTTAGAAAGGAAGTAGAAGGAATGATAGGATTTTACACAAGATTTGGTTAATATATGCAAGTTATAATCCTATGAAGCTGCCCATTACGTATTGGCACTATTATGGTGTATTTTATACGCCTGAAAGAACAAGCAGGGTGGGACCATCCCCAGTGTGTTTTGTGAGCAAGCTTGGTCATGGTCAGTGAGATCAAATCAGAAAGGGTTATTACTTAAGCCTGCAGATGTCAACCATGACTATTTATCTTGGCCATAAAATGCATAGATAGAACTAGTGTATTATGCTTGCATGTGAGTGTACTACCTTGTATATTTTACATTTCTCTTGAAAACATCCTTTATTATCCGACACAAGTCATTTTAAACAATTTTCTCTTCTGAGAGTCTTACTGAAAAAGTTATGGCAGAAGGTATGGTTTACAAGTTTATCAATAGGTGAACCAAGTTCCACATGTTGCTGCTTCACCCCTTTAATCTAGATATTATCATATTTTTCATCTTATACAAAGTTCTTTGTGCTCATTTGAATGTCATTATATTAAAAGAGAGGACCATTCCTCCAAATAAAAATATGGAAGGACACCATTGACTTCTTCTTCACAATTACACTTGGACTTGCAAAAATTAATTCATACAAAATACAAATAGAATTTGATTATTGCAGCCTTTTGTTGAGACATGCTCCACACATTCTATAACAATGACTGTGGTGGTATATTTCTTTACCAATTATCTTATGCTATTATATTTTTTGCTTGATCGTTTGCTTTTGCCGAGAACACTTGATATACATAATACCAAAGAACCATAATTAAAATTCACTGAATACTGTTACCTCTAGATTGACAATCTGAAATGCTTTTTGTCATAAGTTCACTGCGTGTTTATACTGATTTTTTTTAAGGAATACGTCGTCCATCTGTGAATGCAAATTTTAAATTTCCAGCAACACTAATTTAAGTAATTATCCCAATTATAACAATATTCTTTTCTGTTAGTGTGTGAAGTCGGATTTAATTTCATTACATAATAACATGAAGCAGTGATTATCACATATTATAATTGTCTAACTGCGATTCGTCGTCACGCTTCAGACGAATCGCAGTTAGACAATTATAAAGTGCTGCGCATTGCGCAGAGCGCGGCGCGAGCCGCGCATGCGCAGAGCGCGGCGCGAGCCGCGCTCTGTGCCCGAGCCGCGCTTGCGCAGAGCGCGGCGCGAGCCGCGCATGCGCAGAGCGCCGCGCTCTGCGCCCGAGCTGCGCTTGCGCAGAGCGCGGCGTGATCCGCGCATGCGCAGAGCGCGGCGCAAGCCGCGCGGCCCGAGAGCCGGTAAAAGAGTGGGGAAGGGGGGGGTAGAGGCACAGAGGGAGAGTGGGGAAGAGGGGAGGGAGAGTGGGGAAGAGGGGAGGGAGAGTGGGGAAGAGGGGAGGGAGAGTCACAGAGGGAGAGTGGGGAAGAGGGGGGGGAGAGGCACGGCACAGAGGGAGAGTGGGGAAGAGGGGGGGGAGAGGCACGGCACAGAGGGAGAGTGGGGAAGAGGCACAGAGGGAGAGTGGGGAAGAGACACAGAGGGAGGGGGGAGAGACACAGAGGGATAGGTGGGAAAGAGACACAGGGGAGGTAGAGGAGGGGGAAAAGACACACGGGAGGGAGAACATGGAGAAGATACACATGGGAGGGAAATGGGGGGGGGGGGAGAGGGGAACAGACACAGGGGGAAGGGGGAAAGAGACACAGGCCAGGGGGGGAACAGGCACAGAGGGAGAGGGGGGAAGAGGCACAGAGGGAGAGGGGGGAAGAGACACAGGGGGGAAAGATACAGAGGGTGAGGGAGGAAGAGACACAGAGGGAAGGGGGGGAAGAGGTACAGAGAGAGGGGGAAAGAGGCACAGAGGGGGGGGGAACAGAGGAAGGGGTGAAAAGACACAGTGGCGAGACACACAGAGAGAGGCGGGGGAAGAGGCACAGAGGGAGAGGGCGGAAGACACAGAGTTGGGAGAGACACAGAGGGTGAGGGGGAAGAGACAGGGAGGAAGAGGCACAGAAAGAGGAGGGGGAGAGACACAGGGGAGAGAGTGCAGGGGGGAAGATACACAAGGGAGGGAAATGGAGACACGAGGAAGGCCGTAACAGACACAGGGCTGAGGGGGAAAGAGACACAGGCCAGGGGGGAACAGACACAGGGGAGGGTTGGGGGAGACACAGGGGAGGGTTGGGGGAGACACAGGGGAGGGTTGGGGGAGACATAGGGGGGGGGGGAGAGATGCATAGGAGGGAGAAGGGGGAAAGAGACACAGGGGAGGGGTTTAGAGACACGAGAGGGAGGTAAAAACACAGGGGGGCAGGAGATACAAAGGAGGTAGACGAGGTGGAAGGAGACACAAGGGAGGGAGAGGAGGGGGGAAATAAGACACGAGGGAGGAAGTAGACAGAGGGAGAGACTCGCAATGAGCTCCAAGGGGGCTCATTGCAAGGCCTGTGATGAGCGCCAAAGGCGCTCATCACAAGGCCAGTAAAGTAGAGGGGGAGAGGCTTACATTGTGTGGCAAACAGCATTGCCAGGCTTCAGTTTTTATTGCCGTCATTTTTGACGGGCAAGTCGCTAGTAAAATATATGTTTTAAAATTGTTTACACTGAGTACTTCTAAACCTAAATCAAGAGTTAATTGCAGTAATACGACACACAGCAATCATGTTGTCATCTGTTGCCAGCTCATGTCTCAAATGTTTTTTCTTCTTCCATTTTTTTATGACTATAACGGTGGGAACTTTAAATCAATCATGAATTCTTAATCACCCAGTTCTATATTCAGCAAATACATAATGCATTAATTTGAAGAAAGCAAATATTGTTACTATGATAATGCATCTTCGGAACATGATGACATTAAAATTATAGGGCCTTTTTATTGTGTGTGCACTGTGGTACAGATCTATCTACTGTATTCCATTAATCCAGATTTCTACCAGGGAGTGTTATCAGGACTTTGTATTCTAGACAAGTTCTATAATTCATAGATAATTCATCTTCTCTAAAAGTGATCTTTAATATAAAAGAAAATTAATTTTAGGTGGAACTTGCTCTTTAAATATACCGTTGTATTCTAATCCAAAAGAAAAAATACAGCATCCCATGGCAGATCATCTAAGCAAAAAACTTTAAAAACTTTAATTCCAAATGAAACAACCATACAGATATGCACTCATGGATTTAAAGTAATCTCTGCTAATATTTGTATCAGAAAAAAACAAGATTGTGAACTTCAGTTATGGTTTAATTCTATCACCTTTGCCTCACTATTAGGAAATGGTGGTAGATCAATATATGGAACCTCACTGATTACCAAGTAAATAAATATACTGATTTATTAAGTATCTTACAAAAACAGTCATCTTGGATATTAAGAAGGAATTTAGATATAATTATAATGTAATCATGATCATTTACCTGCTGATACTGTGATTATTCAGTTCATATAAATAATAAAATATGTGATGATAAAACTGATGTACAACTGATGTACAACAAGTGCCCTAAGTGGCAATTTAATGTCAGATTCATTATCCAAAAGCCATCAACTGTTCCACTACATTAGACTTTCCAGTATAATTGTTTTTCAATTGCAGTAACAGTGCACATATCTAAAATATATGCACTATTGGGCCAGTCTTATTTAGTAAAATAATGGTAGATAAAAATGGGAAGTCACTTAGCACCTTATCTATGTGTTAAGGTTAAGTTCTAAAGCATTTTCATAAATCAATTGAGATTAAGTTAGTAGTATAAATCATTCTCAGGAAGTGTATAATGTCAGCCTGATACATTTACTAAACCCAACGCATGCAAACAAATTGTTTTGTAAAATCATTAGAAGGCTATGCCACCTAATTCAAAGTCAGCCACTTCATCTTGTCACATTTGTACAAAGGTACAATATAGACACGTAAGTGTTAAGTTATCAGTATGCGATTAGAGATATATGATTAATCCTTTCAATTTGCTTGTGGTTAAAACTGCATGCAAGACAATATATGGCTGAAAATTCCACTAAGAGACTATATTTGGCCTGTGTTGATATATTTATGACCTAATAAAGACCTACTTTAGGCAATAAAATTGGACCATTCGGTCACAGAAACAAGTCTTAGCCCTTACACATCTGAAATATTATAAACTCTGGAAATGTAATCCTGTGTGCTTTTTGCCTCATTAGTTCTCTTTCATTTTGTCAGGTTCTGTTAGGAAGGTTGGAAAAAGAAGAGACAAATGACCAAGATAGAGCTCTTATGTGGTGTGTAAAATGGTACAGGGAATATTAGAGAGAGCCAAAGATGGGATTTCAAGTCTCATAAGTTAAACTTTCCTTTCAAAAGGAAAATTATAGCATTTTCAGTGATATAAACATAGCTTACTGTAAGGAGCTAGCATAATAACCTGTCAAGATGGAATAAAAGCAACATAAATGTGAAAGTATGATTCTGCAGATCCAAGAGTTTCCCTGGAAGCTGTTCTTTTTTAAGTATTTTCTTTAGAGCAGCTCCCAAAGTAGTCTGATGTCTTAGTGCCTGTAAAACAGCTGCAGTCTGTTGATTAAGATTGTATGTTGGATCTACTGTGTGTTAATGTCTATTGTGTATGCAAGAGGTGACTGTCTGCTAGGGGCATTTGCTCTGTGTGTGTGCATATACCTGCTGGAGACCTTCACCTGGTGAGGTTGCGATTGATGGTAGACCTGTTTGGTGTGTTTGATACCGCTCAGAGGACTTGCTCTATGTGTGTGCTGGCTGGGGTGTCCTGGAGTGTGTGTACTCATCTGAGAGTGCCTATTGGAGGGACCTGATCTGTGTGCGTGCCAGGAGACTTGCTTTGTGTTTATGCTAGAGGAACTGATGTGCGTGTGGGTCCGGTAAACCTCTACCCTGCAATCAGACCCAGGATAACCCTATGTCATAAGGGCAGCCTAGCATTGACTGGCTGGTGGCGGTATACCCACTTGGATATCACAGCATTACACACAGTGAAAGAACTGGCAAAATACATACAGGAGGTCCCTCGGTTAAAGACGACCCAACTTACAGAACCGGCACCCAAGGCTTTTATATGAGTTGTTCTGTTTGTTTGAATTGAAAGAAAGAGCACAACAGTTTCTGTAACTTATAATTATAATGCAGGGGTATTATTATTACAGTATTACACTGTATTATTATAACCACATATAAGCCATTATAGTATTGTTACTATTATTATTATTATTCATCAGGGATCCAAGTTACATACAAATCCAATCCTAAAGATATTCACAGAAACGTATCTTGCCTGTAACCTAGGGTCAGCCTGTATAATTTTAGAGCATTTTCACTGAAAGAGTCAAAGAACCACTATAGTCCTATGGTTATTGTATTCTCTTTTGAAGTTAGGCCTGATAATAGACAAAGATAAGGACATTTTATACCGTATTTACATTTTATTTGAAAATATTAATTGTTCTGATCAGATAGCAGATAATTCAATAGCTATTTATAAATAGTTAGATTGTTTTTAATAGCAGTAATGGAAGTGTTATCAGTATTTGTCTGCTTTCTGTTAAGAAAACAAATAAAAACAAGGGTGGCCTGAGCACAGCATATTTGCATAGTTAATATACAGTAAAATCCTGGTTATCCGCCACCTAATCAACTGGCACTCTCAAGCAACCGGCACTGGCATCAATTCCCCATTCTACAGAAACTGCCACTAAACCGGCATAACCGACACTATCCGGCAGTTCGAGACTGCCAAAAAAAATACTAACCTTTTTTCTAATTATTTTATCTGGGCCTAAATGGCCCAGTTTAGGTGCTAATTCCTTTTTAAAGGCATTTTGTGGGGTTTAAGGGAGTTTACTGTATATAGTTATCTTCAACAGGAAATCCTTCAATGGTCCTTTAAAGGATCTTTGCAAAAAAATTGCAAGAGGAAGTGTTTGATTTCCATTATCTCAAGAAGTATTTTTTTTTAATCAAATCCTTGTTCTTTTATTAGTTTATGCTTTTCTCTTACTAGAAGGGAGTACAGGAGCATAAAAATGCAAAATCACACCCTCGCAATTCAAATGCAAAAAAGAATGGATCAGTTTAATCTTAACACGGCATAATTATATACAGACACACATATTCCCCTCTGGATCTCTACCTTATTGTGGTGAAGGGGCTTGTGTACCTCAATGAAGTTGTGAGCTGAACCATGTAGTGTCACCCAAGAAGGGCAGGGCATAGCAGAGAGGTCAGACAAATCATGGTCCATCTTTGCCGATAAAACTTTATGGATTTGCATGACCAGAGGCATAACAATAAATGTGTCTGGTGTGCTGGGGTCCATGATATCGAGGAGAGTCTGACACGACTGAATGACTAAACAAGAATATATATATATATATATATATATATATATATATATATATTTATATATAGCGCTAGTTAAATCTATCTTTAGTTATAGATAGATAGATTTAGATATATAGTAATACTTTTTTTTCTCTTTCTTAAGGAAACTATTGTGATGGACCACAATTGAATGCAATGATGTATGTCTTCTTTCAAATGTACTGCTATTTCTCAAACTGTTCTAATTTAAGCTGTTGTAGTCAAGTAGCATGGTTTTAATCTAAACTGACATGGAGCAGTCAATTTCTTACATTTAATAAAACCCACCACTGGAGCATGCATAATCTTTTCTTCTACCTTAGAAAAACCTGGCAAGATTGATGGGTTATTATTAATCTAAACATGCCTGTCTTCTTCATATGAAGACATGGTGGCATTATTGCTTGATTTAAGCATTTTAATATGTATAGCTTTTGCATGTTTAATTATAATGTGTATACATTTATAATTATACTTGATTTCTTAACACCAAATTTATTTAACATACTTACATGCCTTTTGAGTTTTTAATGTTTGTTATTAATTTAATTACTTTGCATTGTAGCTAACAAGCGCTTAGTTAACATTTAAAGGTATGCTGTATTGATACAATCTAAGAAACAAGAAATTGTAAAAACATATGTTCCTTAACAAAAGTTCTCAATTAAATCTCAAATGTTTCCCATAATTTTCACTGTATTCTCATATTTATTAAAAAACACACAGGTTTAATAGTCTAGTTGAAACCAAAGCCGCTAAAGGCTTCTCTCCTTTTAAGGTAACAAAATTGTTTCTCACACAAGGGCGTAGGAACCCAAAAAAATCGGGAGGGGGGGGGGGGGGGTTCAATATACATATATATATATATATATATATATATATATATATATATATTTTTTTTTTTAGAGAGAGATAGATATCTAACAATATATAGATATACAAATCCTAATCCCTGGTCATTCTCTACCTCCCTCCCCAGCAGTTCCTCGGTAGCTCCCCCTCACCTCCTCTCCTTTTAGCTGATCTGATATCCGGGTCTCATGAGATCTTGTGAGACCCAGGTATCAAAAAGCAGCCAAAAGGAGCAGGAGAGGGGAACTAATGCGAAACTGCATAATCTGGCGGGATTTATCCCCCTCATCCCCCCGGTTGCTACGCCCCTGTCTAGACACTATGGCCCTCATTCAATTGCAATTTGGCCAATTGAATAGGGGTCTAAATTAGCACATAACATATTTTTTTTAAGAAGTTTTTAGTTAGTAAACATCTATCGAAAAGCAAGGTTTTAGCTAACTAAAAACTTATTTTAAAAAATGTGCTTATTTATAGCACTATTCAATTGGCCAAATCGCAATTGAATGAGGGCCTATGAATATTTTCTTCTCATGGTTTACATACCTGCTGATATTGTTACGGTCCTTTAATGAGATAATCTTAAACATTTAATCCCCATATTAGTCAATGAGCATTGAGAGAAATAGATAACTTGATGAGTGCAAAATGTACAAAATAAATTATTGTTTGTGCTACTTCAAAATATATTACAACACACAGTTGTAGGTTAGTGGTATAAATTAAGGAAATATATTATATGGCATTAAACATAAATCTGTTTCCTTGTGCAAGTATTTGGCCAATTTGAAAATTATATCTGGAATTACAGTAAAGTACAAGGGCAACCACAATGGAAATTTAAATTCCACTATTAATATATTGATTTTCATATTTTCTCCATAAATCACATAATTGTAAATTTGGAAACTGTACAATTTAAGAATATAATGAAGGAAATTCAATACCATTTATGGCACAGTGTCATGAATCTGTAAGCTGCCAAGTTGTGGAAGCTGACAACTCAAGTTGATACTTGAATAGTTTTCCATAGACCAGTAGATTTTTCTTTTTATTATTTTAATATTCTTTCTAATGGTGCAACACACATCATTAGTAAAATCCATTCCAATTTCTGTATTCATTCATTGAATCCTGTCTGTACAGAATAGATCAAAATATGCAAATGGTCCAGCATCTGCAATTCGCTATACAATTTTAATCAAGAGAAATGTTTGTAGATTATAAACACAGAACCACGTTATGTGGGGTCACATGATAAGATTTGCATATAATTAGGTTACAAATAAAATGATTATGTGACTTACAAATCAATCAAAAATTAACACATTGCAACCAGTTTATTCAGGGTACTGCATGTAATGTAAAATAGTTTCTTTTAAAACTTTTCAGTTTTATAAATAGGCAAAATACGGTAATTTCTCTTACAAATTGTCCACATTATTTCAAATGGACAAGCTTCTCAAATTAGTGTATTGTATGTTGTTGATGTTCAGTCCTTCTGTTGTGTCCAACCCTTGGTGACCATGTGGACTGCATCACTCCAGACTCATCTGGTTGGCTTAGCTTGTAGGTTAAACCTTCTGTTTAAGTTCTTTCCTGTCATAATATTATTATAACTGAAGATCATGGTGTCCCTTTAAATTACCTTGATGAACTCCAAGCTCATAATAAAGCAGCATTCAAAATACACATGACAACATTTTCATAAAGTGATAGCATAAAAGAGAGGTGCAAAGAAAGAGGGACTAAATAAAATAAGCTATTTAAAAAGACAAAGCACAGGGGATGCTGCTCTAATAGCAATTATCTCCCCATTACATTAAGAAGTACTGTAGTGAACAACAAATTCACTCTTAAAAACAGTGCTTATTACTACACCACTGAGTTTATCAATGGGGGGTATGGTAATAAGAAAACTTCTATGCAACAAGATCATTTTTGTTATTATTAATGCACCTTGTGACCTTTTGAACACAATATTGTATACTTTTCTAGCAGTCTATTATTATAGCTGTAGTTATAATTTAGCAATAGAGTCTTCAAGAATATATTACTATATATTACTATTCATTCCAGCTGAGACTGAATGTACGATATTCATTCTGGTGGAGAAAATGTACAATATTACATAAAGCTTTTCAAATTATTATTTTTTTAATTATTTCTTAACATTAAAATACCTAATGCTAGACACAAATAATTGCAGTCATATGAAGCAAAATCTTTATAGTTATTTTGCATGTATTCAGTTTTCAACAGGGTAAGTGCAACAAATAAATTGTCCTGTGTACAGAACTTTTGATTATTCAATAATTATCTGCTCTGCTGTTGAATATAGCCTGAGGAAAAACATTAACAATTACACCAATTTTTTATTTTTTATTAGAGAAGTAATTTTTAAGCATGTTGATAGACAACTGAAGAAACAGACATTATGATCTAAATATTGTAAGAGACATATATTTCCCCAAACTTAGAAATACCAATCGGATAGCTTAAAATACAAAGAAATCCAGCGTTTGAGCATACACCTGTAAGCAAGGAGTATGCTCATTGACCCCTGCTACAGGAGTGGATCTTCCCAACAGCAGAGGTTGGAGTCCCGGGTCTGGTGGACACTCAACAGCATAAATCATAAACATATCATAAACACTACCATTAAGACACATACTCAAACATGTACACCACATGTTTACAGTAGATAACACACATCCCATGTAAATTCTGCCAATCATTTAAAAGCATATGTCATAGATTTGACCAGATATATCATATATATGTGTATATGATATACCATGGAGGAGTTTGACCCCACTGGCCCCTCCTCCCACACACAACTTGCCACCTAAGACCTCCTACTAGTCCGATCTGCTTGCACCTCCAACCTAAACTGTTCCACCACCACCATACTACCACAACACCTCTGCAGCCCCCATCAGCAGTCCAAAGTCCCTCACCTCAGGGCCATCATTGCAGACCAGTAATGCTGAGCTATTTGCCTAAAAGGGCCAACATGAACCAATAATGGCGAGTCTCCTCGTGTGCATGTCATCCACTCAAACAACTGCCCTCGAACAACACCGAATGTATAGGAAGATGAGGAGGTGGATACCAATCTGGCAAGGATGTTAGAAGAAGTGAAGAACCAGAGTGCACTTATACAAATAAACATGCATCTCCCGCAACAGGCGTTGGTGAGCACAGCATCATCCATGCCAGAGCAATCCCTAACCTACCAACAGCCTGGCTCATCTCCCTCTTTTACTGACAAACCAATATTTTTTTTCTTTTAGCCAAATTTCAAATGTATTAAGGCAGTTTGTTCATCTGAAAGCAGTGCTACTAAATAATATAAGTACATTATATACAGTTACTTACATATAGCTGTTCTATTTATGACATCCACCCTAGCAGAATGATTTCACATACCATACATAGACACATATATTGTGTTTTAAGTGCCATAATTGATGTTATTTTTAACATGTACCAATGCACAAATGGTTGTGGAATTGCATAGTCTTACAATATTATGTTAATCCAACCCAGCAGTTATACACGTGTGAGCTAAGCATGTCCTACTTCTTAAGAATATAAGACCAGGCTTTTCAGATCTTATTAAAAGAAATTAAAATTGATGACATTTGAATGTCAGCAATAATCATGATTACATGTTTAGACGTCATGATGCCATAAACTTAATAAACCCAGTTACCGTGTATACTTTTAACATGTGTTATCAATATGGCAAAAAATTATCATATAAAGATTGTGATAGTATTACTATAATATTCAATTGATTATGAAAACTGATTACTCATTACAGATACAGCATGGTTTGCACTATTTGTAGATGAAAAAAAATGATAAGTCTGGTTATCGTTATAGTATTTTTGTATATGACCATAAACTGATCATTTCAGAGCTGTGTCATAGCATTTGAAGGTATTTTAAATCAAACTGTATGCAATTGATTTGGATTACATAATCAATGATTTAAGCATCTGTTTCATAAAACAGATGAAGACACGATGTGCTATGAAAATTGATGGTTACTTTTTTATATTAAGTTATTAATGATGACATTTATATTCATTGAATCATTATTGTGGTGTAATGACCACATGCACAACAGCAATGGTGAGAGACTTAACAGGATAGGTGTGCACAAGATTCCTATTAATGGAGGTAAGTTTCATGGGGTTTCTGCTGTATCCTAGGGAGCTCCTTCTGCCCCTTCATCAACAACTACATCTATATGGATGTGATCCTTCTTAGCATCATTTGGCCAATAACTCAATGTACCTGTGCCCTGTATCTTACCTGCTCCTCTTACATAATCCTGTGCATGACCTGTGCTATATAGTAATTTACCTATTGAGGTTCACATCCAACATGGATTACAGACTGTCCATTTTGACAGTTCCCACACTCTAATGTATAACACATAACAGTATTGTGTACATGACATACCTTCAATGAATGTTACATACATGATTGCTCTCAGTACTCCGATGTGCTCTGGTTCCATGTTGTCATTGACTATTGTTTGGGGTGAGGATAGCCCTTTAATAGGCAATGCATTATAGCAACTGTTGTAGGCCATATGGGTTTCCTGATTTGTAACATATTTTTGCACTGGGTCTGTGTCACCATTACAGCTGTTATATGTTATATTGATGTGTATTATTGACAAAAGTTGATGTTCACAGATGTATGCTGATTTGCACATCTAACTTTTTTGGGGAGTGTAACATATAGCAATACCCCGTTTAGCAATCCACATGCGTTCTTGCATGCAGGAGCGCTATGTGAAAAGATCTCTAAACAGGGCATTTTATCACCACAGCACTTAGACAGCACTCAGACAGCACTATGGTGCATCAGAGATTGCTGAGCAGGGGGTTAAAGGGCTAAACAGGATTTGGCTCTCAAAAGACGCACAATTGTGAGGTTTGTCGCTAAGCAGGGAATTACAGGAAAAAAGAGCTCTATAGCAAATCATCCTTCACCCTGTTAAGCAGAGTATACCTGTATGTGCCTACGAGAATGTTAAATATAATTTATTTTGCACTTAGTTTTTCATGATTTTTTATTACAGTACTGTCTCTTTAACTGCTTTCGAAAGCTTTCAGCAAGACGTTTGAGCCCTTATGGATGGTATTCAGTACAGGTAACTTTTTAGTAAAAAATCAGCCACCATAAGAACTTATGCAACTTCAGTAACGTGTAAGAACCGTTAAGTGCTATTGGAATAGGCTTTGAGAAAAAATCAATGGAACAGCAAACCATAACTTCATAATTCAGGTTGTTTTAGCCTTTTCAGGGCTGCATTCATGAAATGCTTAAAACTAGATGGACTGGAATAAATATGTATTCAAGTTACATAGCAACTTGCACTGTAAGTGCCTGTGCAAAAGATTGGAATGGGCCCATGGTATGGAGGCTCTGTAGGAACAACATGTGCCCCTTAGAACTATCAAACATTCAGGAATCACTTTCTTACAAATTGTTGAAGAGAACACTATTGCTTCACTCACAAATGTTGATGCCTGAAGTAAATAGTGTATTTACAGCAATCCATTTCCTCTTATGAAAAGACTTTTCATTTTCTATCAAACCGACAACAGAATACTCATAGACTGACTTGCAGCAAAATGAGAATAGTAGTACAGCCACTTTATAGATCACTCATCAAACTTCACATAGAATATGGTACACATTTATGGAAAGAGCATCTCTTAACCTGAAGTAAAGAAGCCATTCAAAGGAAAGGCCCTAACATGATGCATGTTAAGGACTACTAGGAAATCATTTGTGGCCTTGTTTAAATGGGTGATACAATAAAAGTCTACAGATATATCAAGTAATTAAAATAAGTTTAGTTAGACACCAATTGACAGGAAAATACTAGAATTCATGATTTCAAGTTTGTGGGTGGTGGATTTAAAATGAATGGTCAAGTGTTTTTTTGCATTATAAATCTATAATAAAATAATGTCACACATTCCATTATGCTTAAAATGTTCACTAAATATGTCATAAACATTACAGTTCTACTAGTTTGGTTACTAGTAAAATTATGTTTTGAGTAATAGTGTTCAAGTTAAGTATTTTGTAACTATTTTGAGGAACTGTTTTGATTTGAATATACTTTAAAAACAAGCTTTGTATGGCCATATATTAAACAGCGGATGTGACAAAAGTATTTTACAGAATGTCTGGAACAGAGCCGGTGTATGTAATAGACAAAATGTACTTATTCCTAAACCTAAGTAAGTGGATGATCATTTATATTTCATTTTTGATTATGTGCCTATGGCAGGAGAGATTAAGGAATGATTTTAAAGAAATTGGAGAATCCTCTGCAATGATCCTATAATGGAATCAATTTGTGAGCTACATCTGAGAATTATATTTGGACAAAGTAAAATTGGATGGAATAAATTATTTTGAGTAAAATATAGCCACAAGAAAGGAATACCTGGATATATTGTTTAGAGACCATCCATATGGATTTTGTTTTATGTGGGTTTTTGATTTGATTTCCTGTTTGATTCACAGTGGTACAATGTAATGATTAAAGGTTGCTTAAAATGGAATGGAGCTTATGGTCTACATACTATAAGTAGATATGCCCGAGGAAAGCTCCCAGACAGAATCACTGAGTATCATGGATTTATTAAACACAAGTGAGCACCTTTAAAGTGTATACAGCACTAAGTTCTAGTGAAATAATTGTGATATTATTCCAGTGCATCTCTTTTGAAAATGTAGGGAATTTAGGTGTGTGTACTTATAAGATTATATGAATTGCCAGGACCGAAAGGCCATAATGAATTCTATAGGACTAAAGTGGTCTGGAATGTTTGCAGTCTAATCCTGCTCAACCATTAAACTATATCACATTTACTACATATGTTTGTATTGGCAATGCAGAGATGGGTTTACAGTTTCAAAGTGACCTGTTGGCAAGTTTTTGATAAAAAATGTTTAATACTTACACTGGAGGAAAACTGAAAGATAGCTGCATGCAACAACAGCAGAAGAAGTAAGAATTCATCTTAACTTTAATTTGGCTTTCTTCTATTAAATCTAATATTTGCCTTTTTGCTCCTTGTATTCTTTGTCATCTCTATACCACTAAAATCACAGCCTCTGCCATTCCCTACAATAACTCATCTATAATTTATATCTCACCATCTCCTCTCTCTTCTCTCCATTTATGCTCACATGAACTTCTTTCTTTCCTCAAAACACTACCCCCTCCATACCCCAATGAAATAAAGTAGAAGTGCTCCCATAAATCACACTACCACCTGCTTTCGCTGTCACTTATTCTTTTATTGGTTGCAGGGGGCATCTAACCTCACCCAGCCCCTTGTCAAACTAAAAGTATTTGTCTCCAGTATCATCTCTATGTTGATGACACCCAACTCAACATATCCTTTCCCAATGTATCTTTCTCCTTACTAACTCATGTCACCATTTGTCTATTCAGCATCTCATCCTTGATGGTGATGGTGGGGTGGAAGGCAGAGACCTGGCACTCCCCTTAAATTGACTCCACCCAAAAGTAGAAACCCCTCCCCTTCACAACATGTTACCTCTGTAGGCCCTGGCCACTGACACATACTTCACCCACTTATTTGATTTGTTTTTTTCTGTCACTTTACATATGTATTATCTTGATGAGGGTGAGGTGGTGCTGGTTCTGCTCACTATACTTATGATGGGAAGTGCTTGCATTTTCTTGATGACATGCAATAATAAACTAGAATACATATAAAACATGTTAGATCAGGACGTATAGCCGTGGTAGCTCATAGAATTAGACAAAATTATCCCATAGAGAGAGACATAGATCGAGAGAGAGGGACGTAGAAAGAGAGGGGAATAGTGAGAGGGATAGATAAGCAAACAGTAAAGAACAATTCAGCATAGAAGACAGGATTTCCAAGAGAAGATCCTGATGGTGGAAAAAATGGGCATACGAATAAGGGGACCACAGAGTAAGAGATTGATAGATGAGGTTATTGAAACAATGAACATGAACTCGAGGAAACTAAGAGGGTAGTGACAGGCAGATGTGCCTGATGTGCTGTGGTCCATAAGGTCACAGAGAGATGGACATGACTGAACAAAAACAAAAGTAATGGGGAAAACAATACAATATTTGAATACATGTTTACAACACTATACGTGCTAAATGCTCCTTCAGGTAGACTGATTGAAGTAAAACCCCAAAAAGCAGACATCAAGTTATTTTACTTGACAATACAAGAACTAAAACTGAAGTAAAAACCACCCAACCTTTTGTACCATACTCCATCGTCTTAAAGTGGCTACAAGCCCTGTTTATCGTTTGAATTAAATAAAATCAGATGTTAACTGTAATACTAAACTGTACTAAAACTGTTGATTTCAAGCTCCACGAGTACATATATAATGCATATTCTATATGATATATGTGTCTGTTTATATATATATATATATATATATATATATATGTGCTTGTGGACATACTTACACAAAGGAGCCTGGAAGGAGGTCCTTCATAGGGATGCAGATGTCTTATTCTATGTAAATATAGAATACAAGCTGTATTCTAGGAGCCTGTAAAGAGGTCCTTCATAGAGATGCAGATGCCTTATTCTTTGTAAATATAGAATACAAGCTGTACTCTAGGAGCCTGTAATGAGGTCCTTCATAGGGATGCAGGTGCCTTATGCTGTGTAAATATAGAATACAGGCTGTACTCTAGAATCCTGGAAGGAGGTCTTTCATAGGGATGCAGATGCCTTATGCTATGTAAATATAGAATACAAGCGGTATTCTAGAAGCCTGTAAGAAGGTCCTTCATAGGGATGCAGATGTCTTATTCTATGTAAATATAGAATACAAGCTGTACTCTAAAAGTCTGGATGGAGGTCTTTCATAGGGATGTAGATGCCTTAGGCTATGTAAATATGGAATACAAGCGGTATTCTAGAAGCCTGGAAGGAGGTCCTTCATAGGGATGCAGATGCCTTATTCTATGTAAATATAGAATACAAGCTGTACTCTAGGAGCCTGGAAGGAGGACCTTCCTAGGGATGCAGATGCCATATTCTTTGTAAATATAGAATACAAGCAGTATTCTAGTAGCCTGGAAGGAGGACCTTCCTAGGGATGCAGATGCCTTATGCTGTGTAAATATAGAATACAAGTTGTACTCTAGTAGCCTGGAAGGAGGTCCTTCATAAAGATGCAGATGCCTTATGCTGTGTAAATATAGAATACAAGTTGTACTCTAGTAGCCTGGAAGGAGGTCCTTCATAAGGATGCAGATGCCTTATGCTATGTAAATATAGAATACAAGTTGTATTCTAGGAGCCTTCCTTCCAGCTTGTCTGATATATACAGGGTAGTCAGCAACATACAGAGCACTGAGATGGCTGAGGCTCTGCACCCAGCACACTGAGCCAGGAGTTGTTGTTTTTCCAATAAACTTTATTCAGAAAGAGAGATTATAGGGAACAATAAAGTTTGTGTGTTGGGGATGATTTGTCCTTCAGCACACAGACTGCTTCAATAAATTAACATTTGTAAAAAAAATGTATATAAACTATATATTCCCAAATGTTTTTTTGCATTAAATAGAAACCATTTTTTCAGTATTAAATTAAAAGCAGACTGTCATGACAAAACTACTAGTCTTCATTATGAAGCTGCCTCTATCTATCTATCTATCTATCTATCTAGATGCATGGTGCCTGGTGGAGAGATATGAGAGAGAGAGTACAAGTCACACAGAGAGAACAAGAGAGTCACAGAGAACAAGAAACAGAGAGAGAGAGAATAACAGACAGACTGAGACTACTTAACCGGTCCTGAACAGCTCTATCAGCATAGCAGCTATCACTGAACTATGACTCCCAGTATGCACTGCATACTGCAATTTAGCAGTCCTAATTGGCTGGGGCAGTGTCAGTGATTAGCTGGGGTATGCCCCGATGGGTCTCCACAGCTTCAGCTCCCTCCCAGTCATTCTGATTGGGTGATGCTGTGTTTGACAGACAGGCTCATTGCTTCAAATCAAGCACAGGCAGCATTGTGCCCTGATCTGTGGTATTAAGCAAGTCACCAGCAGGGGGAGATGTGATGTGGTAAGGGGAGTAAACTGTGGGTTCTTTTTCTTGCTATTGTAATCCAGTGAGTGTGTGGTATCCTCTTTGTTGTAAAATTATTCTGTGTCTCAGTCTCCTGAAGAATCTCCACCAGAGCAAGGAACGCCTTTGGTGCTCCTTGCCAGCAACTGCAGCCCTTGCTCACAAATATATATGTGATGCCAGAGCAGGGGAAGACATCAATAGCCTAAAACCACTAATTTAAAAAAATCATTTTCCACATGCTTTTCCATCCCTATCGGTTTGTACAGAGCACACATAGTGACTTCAGAGTCTCTTTAAAATAATCTAAAATTATATTATTTATTTGTTACAATGAAATGTCTTTACAGCTTAAAATCAACAATGTAAACAACGTTTTGAAATAAAGTTTAACAACATCTAGAACTTGAGGTACCCATTCTTTCCCCCTGCATATTCACTAGACATTGAACTGCCTTTCACTGGTGGCATAAACTACTTATCTTTGATGTAACCTTATATGCCACCATTATAGTTTTATGCATTGTCATATTTCTAGTAAGGCTGTGTCAGCAGGAATATAATAAAATATTTAAAAAAATGATGACAAAGAAAAAAAGGAAAACAATATGGATATCAGTGCATTTAAAATATGCTGTGTAATAGGGCAGTAAACCAATTCATCTGACTGCAGTGGGAAACCAGTATTGTAGGCTTTGAAAATGTAAATATTATATTTTTATTCTAAAATTTTAGCACCTACCATTTGCTCTACTCCCACAGTAGAATTGCATGTGTGACACAGATTTTAGTACGTTCAACTTCCCACACACCAGCTGTTGGCAAGTTTAGAAACATATATTTGGTATTTCTTGTGATAATTAATATATAGAGAAAATTCCAAAATCTATATTGTATAAATATAGTGTATAAATAAATGTACCTTTACTTTATAATAGTTAGTAGACTTTTTTTTTGTGTGTGCATCTATTTCATATTTTAGCACCTTAGAATTAGATAATTAAGACTTGACGTAGAGACTGCTGCTGATTGTAACAAGCCTTATTGTATACTTGTAGGTTTGCTGTAGAGGAGTGCTTGGTGACAGCTAAAATATGTTTACACCACCACTATTATTATTATTATTATCCTTATTTATAACGTGCCAACATATTCCGTAGCGCTGAACAAAGGTTAAGTATCAGGGAATTGACACATTGCAAAGAATGGAGAGCCCTGTCTTTGGCCCTCATTCCATTGCGATTTGGCCAATTGAATAGGGCTCTAAATAAGCACATAACATATTTTTTTAAAATAAGTTTTTAGTTAGTGAAGACCTTGCTTTTGGATAGATGTTTACTAACTAAAAACTTCTTTAAAAAAATATGTTATGTGCTTATTTAGTCCCCTATTCAATTGGCCAAATTGCAATTGAATGAGGGCCTTTGAGTTTAGAATCTAGTGTTTGTAGAACTTTCGCTGACACACCTTACAAGATTGAAAACTCGCAAACTTACAATCTAACAGCTTACGTATATTACATATACTGTAAGCTACTCTTTTCAAGAATTGAATTAAGCTGTGAATTAAAGTATGTATACATGACTTCTGACCTGTAGAGATTTTGAGAAATATAAATTCCTTTCTCTTAGTAACTTGGAAGAAGACTATTAAAAGACAAATGTTATATGTTAATTGGTTTATGTTCATCATATAAGATATGTATGTGCATTTCAATTAACTATACATTGTTTTACATGTAGAGACATTGATACATAATGACGAGGACTCTATTTGTGGGGACTAGCTGGGAGAAGGATGTTATTGGGACCATTGCCAGTTAATGTTATTTGGAAAGACAAAACTTTACACATATTGTTACAGTGCATTTATGTATTATCCTATAAATATTCAAAGCATATTGTGGTTGACAAAAAAATAATAAAAAGTTGGGACAAAGGGTAAAAATGTCTGACGTGTTTCCCTTTGTCAGGGCAACTTTTTGTTCTCCATCTACCGTGATATGGTCAGTTCATGTTACTGTGAAAGAGCATACAGGGGGCATAGTGGGAATTTCGGTATTTCAGTACTGGTAACAGTGATTTCATGCTTCACGCTTGAGAGTGAGTTTATTGATTACTGAATCATTTTCAGTTAATGTCAGTTCATCTTGATTGAATTAATAGTCTGTAGAAGTAACACTGTATACAACACACATTAAGATGGGTTTGAAATTGAACCGCACACAGTCTTCACACTCACACATGATTTTATAGCATTGATATTCTCAAATTAAATGCTGGACATGTTCCTATTTACATCCTATTTACTCTTTACATTTCTGTTTAAACATATTGATCGAAACTGAAATGCATTTTGAAAACATTTGTTTGTTTCATAAAAAAAAAAAAAATATATATATATATACTGTGTGTTTTCTTTATTTAAAATTATGCTCCCAAAACAGAAAATAATTAAATGTATAATTGATCTGGGGGCTTGTACCTGTCAGCAAATGAGCAGTAATATAGATGTATGAGTCATACCTGTCTGCCAATGAAATCTACAGTCGGACATATGATCTAAGTACTTTGTTTCAATGAATTTTTAAAAGGCTTTACTTAATATCTTTTTTTATGGGAACATAAACAGTTCAAAACAGCCCTATTTTAATGCCCTAAATTGCTGAATTGTCTCACTGACATGGAAAAAAGTTCCATAACATCTCATCTTATTTATCTGATGTCAATTTCTATTGTCAGCATGGAAAGGCAGTTATCTCTTCAATCCACGTCACACATACAATAATTAACAATACTAAGATTGCTTAATAGCAAACAAAATATCAAGCTTTTCAATACCAGGGGTGCAGAATGTCAGTATTGTATAAGTTCAAAGGGAGGCTTATGCATATCATTCTCAGCTCATTACTTAATAGTTTGTTGATATGCCTGCCTTTGTGTGCCCAGTGGTCATGGATCATCCCCAGATGCAGGATCACTGGACCAGCATAACCAGTACAATCTGCTCTTCAGTGGGCTCGAAAACGCCAGGGAAACAAATGCTACTGGCAGATGTCCTCCAGGTCAGCTGTCCCTTTCCTCTAGGATAGCAGCATCAGTTCAGGGTGCAAATCCAGTCTAGTTCTTCAATCTCCTTCTCATAGGATAGCAGAGGAGGTTCAGGATATAAAGTGATTATAGTCCAGTTAAAATAATAAAAGTATTCTTTCTAAATTAAACACTCAATGCATATGTGTACCAAGCAAAGCATATTCTTTATTCCTTGGTTCTCCTTTTTATACATTTCTCCCAAACAATAAAACAATGGTACATTTACCACTTCCTTAAACAAACACAAGTTTCACAACTTCTACACCTTTTAATTACCCCCACTTGGCTTAGAACCCCAGCTAGGTGCAAAGAAGTATATGCCCCCAGGTATCAGCTATCTCCAGTCAGGATCTGAGCACACCAGGGGTTGATAAGATAATGTGAGAATGTCTGGGTGGGGTGGGGGGGAAAGGTCCAACCCAAGTAGGGGGATATTTGTATTAGCTTAATGCCAATAGTTGCACCCTAAAACACATTCTACACACCAAATAATGGTCCTAAAAATAGAAAATGTACCCAGAGCCCCTAGGCTCAAATGACCTGGAAGAAAGGACCTTAGACGTCCAGGGCATATGACCAGAGCTTGGGGAAAACATCACACAACATAACAATCCAACAAGTGGTAAAGTCTTTCACATCGTCCTTATGGCAATTATAATACCCCTTTGATTTAACTGGTTATGTGGCTAATGTCCATCAGGGTCCAGTGGCCAGACCCAAAAGTTTAAGTGTCCTGGAGTTCTTGACAAAAACAGCTTAAATGATAGTTAGAACAACCACAGAGAATATAATAATAATATCAATAATAATAATAATAATGCATTATGATTATTACCTTAATATTATATAATTATTTTATTATAATTTCATTAACAATATGAAATTACTGAACTATCTCTTGTTGCCAATTTCATCATGGTCATTCCACGTGCTGTGTACGTAACAAAATGGCAGATTTATATGCTAGGTCTAAGATAATGCACACAAATACAGCAATTATACCAATACTCCATATATACTATAAAATACTTTAGATTCTCCAGGTACCAGGACTCGCAAGGTGGTTTAACCCTTGTTCGTAGCATCCGTATTACATCAATCTTGCGAATCAAGGAGTTAATACATATCAGGCCACACACATGGACTAGAAGATTTCCTTTGTTCATTTTTATCATTGTGTACATTGTAGGATTGCGAGTCTGATCACTTATTGGCCCTCTAAACTCTAATTGATTGACATGTAACTTCCAAGTTTTACTAACGTAATGATGACGGTCTCATTTTCTATTGGCTGCTTCTCAATCAGGAGTTACGGCCTTGCTTAATTGATTATGTTCACGCTCTGAAATGCTAAATATAATTGCATGGTTTACGGTTTCAGCTTTCGCCCTGTAAGTTCTGGGCTTGTTCAATTGAATCGCTCTGTAATTGTATCAAATCTCAAGCCTGCAAACATACGGCCTGTACAATGCAATCTGCAGGCTTGCAATTAAGGTTACATTTTTCCGTTCATTCTTTGGCAAATCCCCCCCCAAAAACTATTACAATAAACACCACTACTGGTGTATTGATGTAATTATAAGTGTGTCAATGAGTCAATATTAATTTGCCTATTGATACCATGTCTTCATTGCTCATAGTTATTACTATTACAACACTGATTTAATGTAGGGCTGCAAAAAAAATCTGGTGCCATAACTAAAAAGAGCATATATTCTTATTTGTCTTCTTCTTCTTAGTATTACTCTTATAATCCATTGCTTATAAAGATAATTTTAGGGGAGAGTCTAACATGGGGGTAGAGAATTCCACAGGTTGGGACCTGCACAAGAAAAGTCTTTGAGGGAAGAGTGTGAGGGAGTGATTACTGGGGATGGGCACTTAGGGGAGTTTCATGAGATTAAATATGAACCATAGGAGAGTGTAATCTTGTTAAAGGGCTTTGTAGGTGAGTGTCAGGATTTTGAATTTAATTCTAGCAGATATGGGGAGCCAGTGAAGGGATTGGCAGAGTAGGGCAGAAGATGAGAAACAGCTGTTAGAGCTAGTTAAGAAGGGTTGGAGTGGGGAGAGTCTAGGGGAAAACCAGTTAGGAGTGAGTTGTAATAGTCAATTGATTTAAAAAAAAATAGGATTATGGTTGTTTTTGTGTGAGAAATATATGTTGGCAGAGATAAAGAGTGCTGAGTCCAGAATAGCTCCAAGGTAGAATAATTGTGGTGTAGGCAGAATAGAGCAGTTATCAACTGTAAGGGTGTTGTCTAGAACTGGGGAGGTGGTAGAGGGTAGGATTATTATAAGACAAGTTATTTGTTTGCCAAGGGAGACAGTGTAAATTGAGAAAAACAAGAGACACAAAAACAGAGCCAGGAGGAATAACAACAGTGAGTGGGAATGCTGATAAAGTGAAACCCAAATACATAACACCAACGGAGTAATTAAATAAGATAAGACTAAAAGAGTGCAGAGTTACAGATGCCATCGGAGCCTAGAGTCTGGAGAGGTGAGTAGTCAACTGGGTCAAAGGCAATGGAGAGGCCTAGGAGGATAAGTAGTAAATAGTGTCTAATAGTAAAACAACATGAATTGATTTAAATTTCAGTCAGTTACCATATGGTTTGAATTGGACACTGTAACTACTTATGGAATGCTCCATGGTATTCAGATAGAGGGTTAGTAATGATGGTGAATCCGATAAAAACATGTAGATGTGTTTTTGATGTAGACCTTAATTACCCAATATCATTAAACTGAACATTATTGTCTCATATAGGTCTGGCAACTGCACCCTGATGGACACTAGCCACATAGTCAGGCGGACAAAGGCTATTATAATGGCCATATAGACACTCTTAAAGGGACTCTGTCACTTTGATTATGTGGTCCAATTGTTAAAATGTTAAAAATGTTATGATGCTGGAGGGGGAAGGGGGAGGAAGGGGGAGGAACAAGGTGGTCTATCCATGTCAGTCTCCCCGAGTGAACTGCTTTAAGACTTGGGGTACTGACATGGCCAGACTGCCAGGAGGATTAAGGTTAATTTGTTCTCTGATTGAGCACCTCTAACTTTGTTTCTTGTGTTTTTGCATAGAATTACTGTTTACACTGCAGGGAGGGGTGAATGGTGCCTATGCTCCCTTTGAGAAAGCACTATTGGGCGGATAAACGCATTAGGGCAAATCAGGATGTCCGCTTCTGACATCAGAGTTGCATTAGCCGGGTTTAGCACGGCACCCTCCAGCCAAACGTACCTGTGTGTAAGTGAGGAGTGAAAGCTGCTGATGCTAGAACGGCCCTCCCTGACAGATATACTTAGCAGAGCTTCCTATGTGCAGCTAATCTAGACCACTTTTAATAGTAACTGTCAAGCAACCAGAAACTACATTTATCCAGCATCTATCAATCCCCATGGGTGCCTGTATTATACTGTATTATAAAAAGAGTTTAAGATCTATTGTAAATTCAATTGCTTTGCAGCATTGTGAAAAAAGTTCACCCAGTATTATTTATATACAATTAAGGAGGTTAAATTTCAGTTACATGTGTAAGTGAATTGAAACAAATCTTTTTCTACATGTAAAGCTTTGCTAAATTTCTTAACCCAAATGCTATGATTATCACTAGACTCACCTTTGCGCATAAAAGTTTGCTCTCCTTGCAAAATGTTACACAACAGAAATTTTTAGTGCACACAGACGCCAAAAAATGAGAGGGAACATAGGTTGTGACACATAACCATACCCAAACCATTACATTTCTATCAATTAGATAAGCATACTGAATTATGCACTTGATGGGAAAACGAGAATTATGATAAATATTTTGGCAAATACAAATATTTGTTTAATTTTAGATGATAAAAGTACTGTTTTTCATTGTTAATGTAGATAATATATGTATTTACTATAATGCAATTTGTGGATTGAAGTTTACATAGAAAATAATCTGCACACCGAGTCAACAGACAGTTTGATTAACAACATATCTGTTTTCATTGTGTCTATAGCAGATGTTTCATTGTGTCATAGCCAGATGTTGAAAATCAAGAGAAATCAATGACAATAAGCTTTTTTAAGCGTAAGGCTATTGAACGTGATACTTTGGCGTATGATTGTCTAATGGGTTAATCCTACCATGTATAGAAATGTTACATGGATAGATTCACTCACTAAGGCATACAGCTCAAAGTAAAAATGTTTTGTATATACTCAATAACTAAACAAAAAAATATTTAAGATGGTTGGTCCCAATGAAAAATATGAAAATATGTTTTTTAACTTATGTTTTTTTAGAAACCGACATTTTTCTCATAGAAATAACTATAATAATTGAGGGTTATGTTAGGCAACACTACCATTGTAATGTAATCGTAAAGTTAATTATAAACCAAACACTAGACTAGACATTAGCATTTATTTCTTCTACTTTGATGACTATTTGATGCATTAATGGTATAATTCAGCAAAACACTGTAAGTACCAAACTGGCTTCATTAAATGATAATTTTGATGTCACCATTTTAGGATACATCTTTTGTTTAAATATAGTATTACACAAGCAATTAATTCAGTGAAGTCCATCACACATTGGTGCCTGCATTAAAAGTGATTAAACTGCATTACAAATATTAAGTACATGTAAATAAATTAATATTCACACCACACAAATTATGGTAAAAAAGAGTGATTCTGTAACTATACCTGAATTAGAAATTTTACATTTTACTAAAGTAAGAGTGTACATACATATTGATTCACTCAAGGTAGGCTTGGCTGTCAGTTAAATGACATCAATGTGTCAAATAGATTATATTGAGGCCTAAAGTATTGGCAGGAATGCAGCTATCACACATATAGTTGTGAGCATACGAGCCGTTGCTCACGCTTGCGGGCTCACGCAGCGAGCCTGCGGCCCTCGCAAAATGTACGTCGTAACGCAAAGAAAATACGAGACACGTTACGACCTCGAAGAAATCGGCCGCAACACGCGCACATGAAAACATGAAAAATGCAACAAATACACACAACAAATACATAAAAAGCTTACTTACAGGAAGAGGGAGCATCCAGGACCTTGAAAACTAAAGTTACACCTCAATTTAAGTCAAGTTAAAAGAGTTTAGACACTAAAAAATTCTCTAAGTGAGAGAAAAAATGGCCGCCGAAAAAAAGGAAAACGAGGCTACAGCAGAACACCACCAAACACCTACGTATTTGCCGAAAAACACCTACGAGATTAAAAAACAAGGACGCAACCCGCGCAACCCCAAAAACATTACAAACACAAAAAATACAAACAACAAACACATACAAAGGTTACTCACAGCAAGGGGGGGCACCGAGGACCTCTGCAAGTGAAGTTACACCTCCATTTAAGCACAAATTTCGGAGTTTAGAGACCCGAAAATCACTTAAGCAAGAGAAAAAATGTCCGCCGAACAAAACGAAAACGAGGCTAAAGGTCCCTAAACACGCAAAACACTACCATAAACACGCAAAACACCACCAAACAGCTACGGATATTCCGAAAAAGTCGCACGACATAGAAAACGAACAACTCTACATCAGCCACATTATATACACCAAACACCATTAGCTCACTTACAATTTCATTGCCGTCATTTTTTGACGCGCAATTCGCTAGTACTGGTGATAAGGGTCAGGTCACAGTTTACAGCAAATGGTTAAAATAAGGTTGTATTAATCATAGTAGACAGACCCACACCTATACATGTTACATACGAATACATGAGTAAGATCCTTTTATATTAAATTAATCAAATAAATGTTTCATATAAAAATTGAAAAAGAGTTTCATACGTAACATATGTGATACATAATTGCTTCATCATTTAAGAACATACTAAATGAAAAAGAAAAAAAAAACCTACACACATATATTTAAAAAATATATGATGGGTGTATGAGTCTGCAAACTGCCCTATGATTGATGGTTAACCTACGGATGAGAGACTATTATTTAATGCATTGTTTCACACAGTCAGTTGTGTATTATATGTTCAACTAACCATAGTGAGTTGGCATGTGATATTGTATTCTACAGAAAAATATATTGTTGACTCATGTGAACATCAACTAACAAGGAGCTAAATATTAGAATTAAAACATACGGTAATTAGAAATGTAGTTTGTGTTGGGTAAAATAGTCACACACACAAGCTGTAGAAGTAGTATTTTTATAAAATGACACTTTATTATATTCTAAAATAATTTGTGTGAACAACTATCTTCTTGTTTTTGTTAATTGAATTCACAAGTTGCAGAGTTGCATCTTTGTGATCTTTCTGCTATGTGCAAATGTTCAACATTTTCTATAAATATGTACATTTGGTTACACTCTAAAAATACTTTGCCGCATTCCTCTTCAACACAATTGCTAGATACATTTTTCCTTGAAGCCATTCCCACCACTTAGCAATTTGTATACAGTTAATATTTAAATTTGGTTAATATTTAATTAAAACACTTAACTATGCAAGAGACACTGAAATGCACTTTTAGGATTCAAATACAGTGCAGACAGTCCAACAATGAGGGAGAATGTAAAACTCTCACTATAATGCTTACCCAGTGAAATGCTTTGATTATAGTAAGTGCAGGAAATTGGAATTCAAGTGTGTCTCTATAGAATACATACAGTAAATACAATAAATAGACATTTACGGATATTTGTTGAAGATGTTATAATTATCTAACTCGTACTTTAGGAAATTTGAGGGCACATTAGTTCTGCTGGAGCAGTTGAATGGATCATGTCTACCAGATTGGGAGCTACTGATATTATCATTCTACTCATGTGTCAGTATATAATAATGTGAACAAAGGAAAACTTTTCCAAACAAAATCTTATCCTTGAAACAGATGGTATGTTTAAGGTGACAAAATATGTATGGCTGCTTGTGAACTTATTATAAATGCATACAAGGAGTTTCCAAAAAAAATACTTGCTCCTGTAGCTATATCCTCACTATTTTGTGTAATGCAAAAGTATGCTTTTTTGGGGGGAAATGCAGCAGATTTGGTAAAAGGCAAAAGTTTATGACCCATGTAGAATATGGAAGAGAGCAGACACAATATACTGCTGCTGTTCAAATTAATGACCATTGTCGTCTCATACTTACAATCTGATTTTTTGAAAAACTAAACTTCATAGTAGCAAATAAATAAGCATTAATTTGAATTTAAATAAATTATTCATTATTTTGATCTATTTTGTTAAGCAGGGTGTGTGCATGCTTAGACTTGTTAAGTTTCTTGTGGCACATGAAAGTTTCCTCTGAGTCTTTTCCAACATGGAGAAGCAGAGGAAGAGAAACAATAACACTGTCTAAGCATAATTACATATATTATACAATTAAAATTAAAGGTTGTATTTTTTAACTCTTCTATTTTAGCTTTGACTAGTAAAAATGCATGCTACTATCAACAAGAACAGTTATTATAATGTCTGCCAACTTAAAACCTGTAAAATAACATACTTCAATAACTGATAATTATCACTATAGTGTTTATGGGGGGATGATAAGTTAAAAAGCATATCTGTACAGGTATGTTAAAATAGAAGAGTTCCCAAAACACCTTAAATCATGTTACAGACAAATGAATGGTAAGACACAGAATCCCTCCGTTAAAATCTTTCTTAACAAAAGGCTTTGTGTCCCTTTTAGAAAACTCCACCTATTTATACATGCAAGTGACGCATGATGTTATTGATGCATCCTATGATTATATATGGTTTGTTGCCACAGGCTTCATGGAAGACTACAATTTCGATTTCCAATGCAGCCTTTTGCATTCCATCGTACCCCCTACAATAGTTTACAGAATGTCCCCCAATTACACGTTTGCATGGTGAGTTTAATACACCTTTAATAGTAATGACCAATCTTTACTAATATTGACTACAAGTTTTGTGTGTTGAGCTTTTCCCAATAAATTATATAGTTTTAAAAAGTATACATACAGATCATAAACAAATAATTATACATTAAATATAACAGTATAAAATAGCTAAATGTTGCTGTGTATTACATAACATTTTATTAAAGGTATATATAAGTTTCCTGGGCTTCAAATGATTGGTAAGAAACATAGGATAGAGAGAAAGATGGGCTACATATACCAGGCTGCTTTGCAACACAGGAACCCAAGAATATCATACAAATGTATCAGCTAACTTCTGCTTTCTTCTAATTGGCAAAAAAAAATTATGAATTTTATGCTAATCTTAGCAGAAATGTTCAGGGGTGTCAACTAACAAAAGCCTCAGCTTGCAAACTGAAAAGATTTAGGAAACATCAGGATGAGTTTGATTATTTTGATATTTTTTTCATGCAACAAAATGTTTGCATGCACTCATGATTCTCCTTTAACAGATGCATTCATAATCCAGGAAACTTAGATATGCCTTTAACTTATAGAATTATGCCTCAATTACTATATTTTATTTTTAACCCTGAATAAAAGGTGAAAATTATTACCAAAATATTGTTAAATTTAACTAACTATATTCTTCCCATGGTTTCCAAATACTGTAAAATTGGTCTTCTTGTTCCGGCATAGCATAAGAAATGTTCTGTATCCGGAATATTTGGAAAACTCTTTTTCTCTAGTCAGTTAATTCTTGGTGTTTGTTTTTGCAGCCAGTGAGCCTCTATAACAGTTCTAGCTGCAGTTAATATGGATGTGACCAACTGTTTTCATTCTATTCTAAAAGTATAATAATGTATAGTTTGTTTCTTTAGTCTTAATATTTGATGACATTTTTTGTGCCATATTTCAGAATCTATTTCTCTATCAGGAAATATATAATGTATATATGTTAATACTTCACTTGCATTTAGATTGTTAAGCATGTTTTTAGTTGCAATAAAGTGCCAGGCTCATGTCTATTATTATTATTATAGTTCATTTATAACGCGCAGACATATTCCATAGCTCTGTATATAAGTTAAGTTCCGGCAAAGAAAAATACAAATTACCATATAGCAAAGCAAGAAGGGCCCTGTCTTTGAGCTTGGAATCAATGTCCATGGTGCATTCCCAAAGTACTTACGATAGAAACTCGCAGACTTACAATCTAAGGTATAGTGAGTGGTAAAATAGGTGATAAGCGTGTTAGGGTGGAAGGTGATATGCTTCTTTAAAGTCTACAGTGGAAACATTGGCTTTCACAAATGGTAAGGTTGTAAGAAGCTTTATTTTTTAGATATGTTTATATAATGTTCTAATTGAAGGTATTGCCTTAACTTGCCATCTAAAAAAGGCTAATTTCAATAAGCATAACAGTTGTAAGATTTAGGCCACCCACCCATAACTATGACTAACATAATGTACAAAATTCCAAAATATTAAGAATTATTATCATTATTATTAAAATGATCATTAAAAGCAGTCCACACTAAAACCCACATTTGGGTATAGTTACAAATAAATACAGCATAGGAATTACAGCTGATTTGCACTTCTCACTTGGACAATCTCACTAATTAGGCAGACATCTATTTATTAACATAGCTTCTTGTATTCTTTATTCTTTTTTTATTTATTTTTTTTATTTTCTCTTTATCCTCTAAACTTCACTTTTGTAAAATTGTAATATGTAAATTCTGGATGACTATGGATCAAACAACAAAGGAGTAAAATGTTGGTTTATCATTTATCAGGATGAAGTGCAGGAAATAGGAATTCAAGTGCAGATATAGAATACATACATACTGTAAATACAATGAATAGAGATTATTTTATATTTATTGAGACATTTACTGATATTTATTGCAGATGTTATAATTATCAAAATTGTGTGTTCTGGTGCAGCAAATTTCATACTAAATAGAAAAAATATATAAACATATACAGTGGTGGATCTACTGCTGGTGCCCACAATAGGCTAGAGGACCTCTGCTAAATATATTAATGAGGATTGCAGATAATGACTTTATAGAAAGGAAATCTGACCAGTTACATATATTTTAGTATTTTATTGACCCCTATTAGGATAGAGAAGTTGCTATTTTGCACAATACCCCTCCATTCACTAGCTGCACCACTATCTATCTATCTAGGTGTCTGTCTGTAAGTCTCTCTCTCTCTATATATATATATATATATATATAAAAGAGTGAGGTACATTGTATTCTCATTTGCATGTCCCCGCCTTTTAGACATGCAAATGGGCTTATTAAAGTATTATTTGTTTTCTGTACTTTGTACGGTGGAGAGCTTTTCTCACTTTTGTGCTCACCATACACTAAATGATTATTGTGGAATACCCAATCCTACAAAATCTATTGCACAAACCAGAATCTACCTCATACTGATGATAGCCAAAAGCTTGAAACAGGCCTGTATATGAGTGATTCTTGGTTTGTGTAAAATCCAACCCGATGCTTTGCTTAAAAGCTGTTTAATACAGCGGGCATATGCTTTAAGGGAGCAATGTATAAAGTTGCTATTTTTGGATTAAAAGAGTGAGGTACATTGTATTCTCATTTGCATGTCCCCGCCTTTTAGACATGCAAATGGGATTATTAATGTATTATTCGTTTTCTGTACTTTGTACGGTGGAGAGCTTTTCTCACTTTTGTGCTCACCATACACTAAATGATTATTGTGGAATACCCAATCCTACAAAATCTATTGCACAAACCAGAATCTACCTCATACTGATGATAGCCAAAAGCTTGAAACAGGCCTGTATATGAGTGATTCTTGGTTTGTGTAAAATCCAACCCGATGCTTTGCTTAAAAGCTGTGTAATACAGCGGGCATATGCTTTAAGGGAGCAATGTATAAAGTTGCTATTTTTGGATTAAAAGAGTGAGGTACATTGTATTCTCATTTGCATGTCCCCGCCTTTTAGACATGCAAATGGGCTTATTAATGTATTATTCGTTTTCTGTACTTTGTACGGTGGAGAGCTTTTCTCACTTTTGTGCTCACCATACACTAAATGATTATTGTGGAATACCCAATCCTACAAAATCTATTGCACAAACCAGAATCTACCTCATACTGATGATAGCCAAAAGCTTGAAACAGGCCTGTATATGAGTGATTCTTGGTTTGTGTAAAATCCAACCCGATGCTTTTCCCCGCCTTTTAGACATGCAAATGGGCTTATTAATGTATTATTCGTTTTCTATATATATATATATATATATATATATATATATATATATATATATATATACGGTATATATATTTTATATAAAAAATAAGAAGGTATATACAGTGACTTGCAAAAGTATTCATCCCCTTGACTTTTTTATTTATTGTGTTACATTACAGTCTTAAGTTCAATGTTTTGTTAATCTGATTTTTTCAGAATGGATCAGAACACAATAGTCTAAGTTTGTGAAGTAAAATTTGAAAAATATATACATAAAACTATTTTTTAGAAATAGAAAACAGAAAATTGGCATGTGCGTTTGTATTCACACCCTTTGTTATGAACACCATAAAAAGCTCTGGTGCAACCAATTACCTACAGAAGTTTATGGCCAGAAGAAAGCCATTACTTTCAGCAAAAAACAAAATGGCACGTTTTGACTTTGCAAAAAAGCACGTGTGAGACTCCCAAAATGTATGGAGAAAGGTGCTCTGTTCTGATGAGACTAAAATTGAACTTTTTGACCATCAAAGAAAATGCGATGTCTGGTGCAAACGCAACACATCACATCACCCAAAGAACACCATCCCCACAGTGAAACATGGTGGTGGCAGCATCATGCTGTGGGGATGTTTTTCAGCAGCCGGGGCTGGGAAACTGGTCAGAGTTGAGGGAGAGATGGATAATGCTAAAAACAGGGATATTCTTGAGCACAACCTGTACCACTCTGTGTGTGATTTGAGGCTAGGACGGAGGTTCACCTTCCAGCAGGACAATGATCCCAAACACACTGCTAAAGCAACACTTGAGTGGTTTAAGGGGAAACATGTAAATGTGTTGGAATGGCCTAGTCAAAGCCCAGACCTCAATCCAATAGAAAATCTGTGGTCAGACTTAAAGATTGCTGTTCACAAGCGCAAACCATCCACCTTGAGGGAGCTGGAGCATTTTTGTAAGGAGGAATGCGCAAATATTCCAGTGGTAAGATGTAGCAAGCTCATAGAGACTTATCCAAAGCAACTTGGAGCTGTGATTGCCACAAAAGGTGGCTCTACAAAGTATTGACTTTTGCGGGGTGAATAGTTATGCACATTGACTTTTTCTGTTATTTTGTCCTATTTGTAGTTTGCTTCACAATAAAAAAATAAATAAAAATCTTCAAAGTTTATGGGCATGTTCTGTACATTAAATGATGCAAATCCTCAAACAATCCCTGTTAATTCCAGGTTGTGAGGCAACAAAACACGAAAAATGCCAAGGGGGTGAATACTTTTGCAAGGGCCTGTATATAGAAAAGCATCCCCCACACTGTTGTTTTTGGAGAAAAAAAATAAACAAAAAACTAATGATTTCTAGCCTTCTCTCCCAGAATATAGTTTTAACAGTATGTACCATCGATAACGCAATATACAATAAACAGCAGCAAGGCATAGAGTATATTAGAAAAGCAAGCTCAGTGTGTGTCTTTCATAATAAACTCATCATTAGAATTTCACCTCTGGTCTTTCTAGTCAGGAGGCAGATGGAGAACTGCAAAATTTATACAGAGTTGGAAAAGCGAAAGCAGAATAGAATACTACTTATAGAGAATACGTAATAGGATGCCTGGTAGTTCAAGTAAATCATACGTTAATTTTGTTTTTTTTTCCCTGCAGCAAAATCAAATTTCTAACTTTTTAATCTTCTTGTATTCATCCCAGCTAACATCTAGTTGGAAAAAAAATAAGGCAGCTCCGTATATACAGCTGGATATATTACTTCACACAGTGTTATGTTAACCTGATAATTTCCTATTTAATCTTCTTCTCGGTGAGCCCTCAATATCACAGGCAGCTACAACAAGAGCTGAAGAGAATATAACTTAATATACAGAGAGCAAGATAGATGTTCAAAATTGCTCTCATTTCAGGCTTTCAGCATTAACACAACCGTGTGTTGCTCATTCTTCTCATTGACAAACACTCAAAAAGTTCAATTTACTCTCATATGTCAGATAGGGTATACAACATTACATTTTTCTTCACACACTAATCATCATTTTGTCAACAGAAGTGACTTTGCGGTGTGCTAAAATTGTTTGTGGCGAAAACTAAACTTGTGACGTTAAGACATTTTCTTGACAGATACCTTCATTTATTTTTTTCTGCCAAATAGTTACTGGGGCCTATCATATTAAATTTTTACAGTAGCATATACCTCAAAAGAGCAACATTTTTATACACAAAATATAACACAAAAAATGAAAGAAAAAAAAAATCATCATGAAGGACAGGTACCAATATCACATAAAAATTGTATTATAGGACCTCAAATGTAAAAGTATATTTCCCAAGTTCCATTCACTATCTGTGTCATTTTGGCCTCCGTGTCAGTCTACAAAAATACAGTTTGCATTTAACATCAAAGACCTTTAGCTTTTCACTACTGCAAAAGTGGTACAAGTGGTTAGAATTTCTATGCAAAATAATGATGTTATGTTATAGTTAAACTTGCACATGGCACTAATGCTAATGAAATATTGAATATTTTATTCACAGCAAGGAGTTTACGTTTGACTTTTGGTAGTAACCATAGTAGCTATTTTATTTCTATATGCATCATTAGCAAGCTTTTCTTATTTTACATTTTTATTCAATAAATAAGTCGCTAGTTCCTCAACATGTTAAAAGTGCAAAACACTCTTCAGGGATGTATAACAAGGGGGCATAATTACACTGGCTCTCATTTGTTTAAGCACTTGGCACAAACACCTTTCCCTAACAAGGCATTCAAGCTGTGCCTTTATTCCCCCCGTAATTACATACTCGGGCGTGTCTTATTGCATACTCTATTTAGTAGAACTATAATGCAGGCAAACTTCAACTTCATTTTCTAAACTTACATGTCAAAAACATTGTCTTGCACATCATCAAGAGCAACAATAGCAAAGGCCACCAATTAAAACAATTAGATTTCATCCTATATAGTAAATGACTTTGCTGCTGAGTGCATACATGAGCAGAGATACAAGAGGTGGTCTAGTGCTACTGATTTTTAGTTGTTAAACCAAAAGAGAATGCATCTATTCAATTAACACCCAGATTATAACAATAAGGTAAATTATGGTATGATCTCAAATTCTTATATACACCTTTATTTGCTAGGGTGTTTTACATGACATATTAAAGAGTACTCCCACTTGAAGGTGAATCAGTTCTGTGATGACCTGGATGTAGTTGTACATATTAGAAAATACATTTACAATAAGCCCCATTATAAGAATAAGACCTAACAATAATACATATATGAAACTTTCTTGGAGCAAACACAGCCACATAATATGTCTTAAAAGGTAGACTTACCTTCATATACAGCTTTAAAACCCTGGGCGCTCACAGCAAAATCTGTGGTGAACCATAGTGTGAGAATGGAGCCTGTGCTTACTATAGGAGATGGAAGTTGAAATCCAGATAGTCTACAAAACATAAATAGAAATATAATGATCATTAGATATGTATAGAATGTAGTAGTGAGCATGTTGTACCTATATACAAAAGAAAAGGAGAAAAAATATGGGGTTATGATAAAGGAGCCATTTTGGCTTAAATCTGCTTGTATGTATAAAAATCATAATTTTGTAGCAAGGAGAAAACAAACTTAACAAGATATATACAATCATTTTTTTTTTTTATTTAAGCACCATAATTGTTAGAATTAATTTAGTTCCTTGACTATATATGTCAAATAGCTCTGTAGTTTTAAGAAGACATCCCCCTATATTCACTAAGCACTAAAAGTTTGTGAGCAGAGGGGAAGGCTGCAATTGCTACCCATATGAATCCTTAAATGATTCAATCCTTGTAGGTTCCGGACCAGATCTCATATGTAAAATAAATGTATTAGAAATATAAAAATACATATATTTTTATGATCTCTTGTTGAAGATTATACCACAAAGAATTATTTACAAAAATAAATATTCAACTCATAGTATCATACAGTTGTACCCTTCCTTAAAAAGATTAAACTGTTCTGATTTTGAATAGGGGGGTGCAACATTAATATGTGGCTGGTGATGTCTTTACATTTTGTTCCAGACTCTCTTCATTTTCCTATTTTTCATAGCAAACATTTCTCATGAATCATTTACAACAAGGATTAACCATTATTATACATTTAGCAATGTCACATCAAATAGATGAGGATTTCCTGAGGATATTGTTTATATTGATCTGATCCTAAGACAATATTCTGTAAATTTATACAGGGATGTGTTTCACCCTAGGCACACTAGGCCTGGAGCAGATGGGTGTAGGAGCCAGAGAAAATCTGTGGGGAAACTGCATATAGTATATAAATACCACACAACTGCTTCTCTACACATAAACACATTGAAAATTCGGGGTGTGATTTGTCCCCCTCGTCCCCCAGTTCCTACACCCATGCAATGGCAGCACATTTTCGGAGGGTGCAAGCTGCCTAGTTACAGTGCAGTAAATTGAAAGTTTGTATATGCACAGAAATGTCTATATGCAGTGATATTTCTGTCTGTAAGTGAACTTGGCAATTTCTGACATCCATATATACATAAACATGCATACACATATGACATTTAATATAGAAAGGAGAAAGGAGGAGTTGCAAGTGGGGTCGGAGGGTACACAAATTGTGATGGTCTAGGGCAGCATAAACCCTAAATATGCCCATTTATAGCTGGACTACTCAGGAGCACAAATATATAGGGTATGAGAGCAGCCCCATTAGTGAGATGAGACCATAGAAGTGTGAAGGGATCTCCCCAACTTAAAAACAGAAACTCAATTAAATAATATAGGGATAAGAGAGACTGACTGCAGTAGAAGAAGCATATCACTTTAGTGATTATAGTGCAAGGACATATTCAAACCACTCCAAACATGAATAACATTTAAATAAAAGGCACATGTTGTTTTCATTCAGAAAGCAACCAAAATGTATATGTGTACTATATACATTTACAAATCTTTAAAATATAGTAATGCAAAATTTTCATATGCATTTCAGATCTTTTGACCTGAACGTTTGGCATTCACATGGTGTTATCTAAAGATATGGGAAACAAACTACTTCTAATGCACAATTTCATCTTGCAATCCAATCCAGAAATGGTGATATATTAAACATTGTAAGTTTCAGGAGTTCATACCTGCCTGGGGACAATTGGTTAAAAAAAATGTAAATAATTGTTTGGCAGTAACACACTCCACTGGCTAACTAGAACTGTGAGAAATCATTAAGCATTGTGTTAGTTCTCCCTCCAGTACAGCAGAATCAATGTATTTGAGTCATTTAATGTTACCTATTATGCTCTAATGTGCAAGGAAGTAATTAATAAATAGAAGGTTGAGTAAAAATGGTCTAACAGGGAGATGAAAAATGATGCCCATACTTCCTAGCCACTTAGTAATAGTGCAAAGCAAGCGGTATTGTTGTTTTCGTAATAATTCACAATCATAATTTTTTTTAAAAACCTTACACAGTTGGATGTCCATGTTTAGCAATCAGTGGCGTAATTAGAAAAGTGTAAATCTCATTTTAGTAACAAAGTTGTTACATGCTAGGGGTCGGTCCCTGCTGTGCAACTCACTCAGCTCAAGTATTTAGCTAAAAAGAAGATTGAGTGGACATGCTATGGCTGTGAGAGATGCTGCGCTCCTAACGAGCAGATAACACACTACTAGATTGTATCGTCAAAATAATGGGGGCTTTCTACTTAGGATTTGAGCACAAGATACAGACAAGAAAAAACAAATCTAAACATCCACAGACAGTTCAGAGGACTAATTAAATATTTATTATAGATGAGTTACAGATGATTCTTCTGGCATACAGCTGCCTCAAGACATGTGAAGAAGAAACGTTTTGATGTTTGAAAGCTGTGTATTTGATTTGTGAAGACCCCCCCCCCCCCCCTTTAAATAAAAGGTATCCCAATCAAGTGGATTTTCTTCAGAATTATAATGAAAATGCATAATGTTAAATACTGCTTCTCTGAAAGATGGGGTGACCAAAATGGCCTCATTTTCACTTAAATCAGACCACTGTCCCTGGAAAATATTTATCCTTTGACATGTCCCAGAGTTTGCAGACATGTAATTAAATAAAGGTTGGTGAATCCTTTATGCTGAATGGATGGCAAGGTACTGGTGGTGTATTAAACAATGTACTGAATGGTTATTTACAGAGATTCTAAGTATCAATATAAAGAATCTTATCAGAAAAGTGCAATCTTTCTTGACCAATGTGATTCCCATTTCACTGAAGTAGGAAGTACCCCCTGAGGGCTGCATATAGTTGTATTCAATGTAGTTAATAAGTTAAAGGTTACTTTTGTTTGTGTACATTTCTAAAGATAGTCAATTGCCAATTCTGGTTACTGAAAAGAATGTACTAAATGTGTACTTTAGGTGTTTTTCATGATTTTATAGCATAGATAAAACAAGCCTTCAATCATTTATTTTCATTTGGTGTATTTTTTTATAGTTCTTAAATTTTAGATATTCAATCTTGTGATAGATAAGTATAAATATTCTAACAACTGGTCACTAAAATAAAGTGTAGCCAGAAATCATTCAGAAAATGGTCAGCTTATTGAAAAAATATTACATATGACAACAATGTTAAAAATAAGAAGGGGTACGCAGGTCTTAAAAAATTGATATAGCCCCACATTTACAATATGCTCTTTTGAAGAACAAGTGTTGATAACCGGAAAAATATTTTTTAGAGTTAGAAAAAAAACAGCTCATCATTAATTACCTATTATGTGCAATTATTGCTGCAGAGGGAGCCACCATTTATATTTCTGCTGATCTACCTCTACAAGTGGGAAGAAACATTGAATTCAGAGAATCTTGCAGCCGTTGTAATAGAAACATGGTAAAAAGTGCTAGGAGCCTCATTTTTACCTGTGGACCATTTAAAAAGTTGACCCGGGGTTTTGGCAGACTGCCAAATGATTGTTCTGTCTGTTTCTTAATAATTATAATGCACTTTACTATTCAGTTCTAAAGTCTATGCTCTCATACACCATGAAATATGGTATCTAGGCAGATAACAGTTCTTTTTCTACATATGTATATAATTTTATTCCCTTGTCTTGCTTTATACATTTTGTTTTGCAATCCAGTTTGTTATGTGAACCATACTTGGGGAACCTCTGCCTCATCATATTTCTGGGTTATAATGTATCACATTCTTTATTATTCAAGTAAGTGCAAAAATTATGACAACATAGGAAACAATAGTTACGGGGAAAGTGAATCATTTATATGAAAACCTTAGAGCCTACTACCAGTAATATGACTCTATCTCTAACCCGATAAGCCCTTAGGTTCTAAGAGACCGTTTTCTATGAGATAGTGATTAGAAACCAGCTAAAGAAGCACTAGAGAAAACTTTCACAGTCATCGAGGAACCTAGTGAAACTGACCCAAAGTTACCTGCTGTAAATTAAACTTTCTGTACTACAGAAACTGATCTAATAAATTGAAAAATGTGCCACTAAAGAGATAAGGTGTTAGGCATATCTGCCAATACAATATGAAAACAGTTATAAAAGAACTTGAATTGAAATGCTGTACAGAACTGAAACCTTGGGAGGACAATGTGAAAACAGCATAGCGTTATAAAACTCATAGAATCATGTACCATGACATTTGGTATTGGTATAAGCATAGTATTATTGACGTATAAAAAAGGTAACTTGCAACCCTTTAGAAGTCACACATAGTATGACCATGTTACAAATGTTCTGTATCTCAAAGGTGGTGAGTATGAGGACTGGAAGGTAACCAGCTGAAACCCACATCAAAAAGGTTGAGGGTCACTGGAATAGAGTATAATGAAAGAGAGGTAATATGATAGAAATATTTGCATATAGTAAGAGAAAAAATATATTTTAGGAAAATGGAATTTCAAGAATGAAAGGTCAATATTTGGAATAAGGGAAGGATCAAACACTACTTTACAGAAGATTAGTAGGGTCAATACAATAAATTAATTAAATCATGTCTTGGATGCGTAAGACAATCTTTTTGTTTTTTTTATCCATAGCTTTAAGGTAGATAAATATGCATGCTAGATGGACCTATAGGTTTTTAACTGTGATCAGATATAGGTTTCTTTATTTCTATCTAATTAAAATGGATACAAATAAATTGATAATTGTATTTTATAAATATTAATATTAACGAAGTATATTAAAGATATACATTTTCACCAGGGTACAAATATAGAACATTTGTATCCCTCACAAGTTCCCTGTTCCCTAAATAATGTAAATTAATAATTATACTGGAATGACTCCTTGCAGCCTCTTACATAATTTACAGGTGTAGAAGCAAGAATGGCTCTACCAATGTTGCAGGTGGTACAGTGCACCATCTTTTTTTTTTATTTGGGGGGGGGGGGGCAGTGCTGTGGATTATTATTTTTTGCATTTAATTTTTTTTGTAGTGTAGTGCCCCCTCACCCCAGCCAACCCTTCATGGACCCCTCTGTCATCCCCTGGACCTCCCATGGCCACCTAGGCCTCCCCTGGGCCTCCCTGGGTCCCCTTGGGCCATTTTGGCCACACACCCCGAGGTTAGAAATTGGTGCAAGCCTGTTTCAAAAAGAGCATTTCTATCGAAGCTCCAAGAGGTGGCAGTATGGAGCAATTCAGCTCGTTGTGTATGTGTATTAGGAAAGAAGGTAAGAGTGCAAGGGCTGCAAAGTGATAGCAAGGTAAAGGGGTGGTTAGATGAATGGAAGCAAAGGAAATAGGGATGGGTGCTATGTAAAGTGGGTCCTGAGACGATGACTTAGTGCTGTGTGGGAATGCTTAGAGGGGATGGCTGCTGACAAAGACTGGGTGCTATGTAGGGATGGATGCTAAATGTGGTGGGTGCTGTGTGGAGTGGATGTTGAGAGAGACTGGAAGCTATGTAGAGATAGTATACTTATAGAGAGGGGAGCGTTTATGGGGAGGGGACTTGGGGAAGGACACTGAGTGTAGCGTTACCGGTGGTGGCCCAGTGCAATCAAGTTTTTACAACCAAACATTTTTTCTTCACCAGGGCCCTCAATTCTCTAGCTCCGCCACTGTGTAGAAGTGCTTCAGTTTTCTAGTAAAAGGGACTGAGTTGGATTTTGGATTTCTAAAGAGATCTGTTGAAGTTAAGGGTAAAATTTTCTTAAGAATATGGGAGGCTGAGGTCTGGGAAGAGCTGAGGTTAGTATGAGAGTGTGGCTCCTTTGTTCCATATAGGGAATCTGGTGTTTTAAAAAATTATATGCTATGACTGTAAAATATTAAGGAAATATCTAGCGAACGAATATTATCATATTAATAGTATTGTAGAGGAACAGTGACAGCGACGTGAACATATCGTTAACATGATTATTTTGAAACTTTAATGAAGAAGAGAGCATGCAGAGATATTTTTATATCTAGTATATTATGTTTATAGGTATAGTTTAAGTTGCATCTGTAACCCTTCTGATGTTTATGATTATTAAAGACTAGCGACTTGCCCGTCAAAAATGACGGCAATAAAATTGTAATGCTGGCAATGCTGTTTGTCACCCAATGTGAGCAGCTTAGGCGCTCACTGCAAGCCTCTCCCTCTGGCTACTTCTCTTGTGTCTCCTTCCCCGCCTTCTCTCCCACCCTTGTGTCTCCTTTCCCCCTCCTCTCCCTCCCGTTTGTCTCTTTTCCCCCTCTCCTTCCCCTGTGCCTCTTTTCCTTCCTCTCCCTCCCCTGTGTCTCCTCCCCCTCCCCCCCCTTGTGTCTCCCCCCCTCCCCTGTGTCTCTTCCCCCTGTCTCCCTCCCCTGTGTCTCTTCCCCCCTCTCCCTCCCCTGTGTCTCTTCCTCCCCTCCCTCCCCTGCGTCTGTTCTCCCCCTCCCCCCCTGTGTCTGTCCCCCCATCCCTCCCCTGTGTTCCCCTGTGTCTGTTCCCCCCCTCCCCTGTGTCTGTTCCCCGACTCATCGCGAGTCCTTCCCTGGCAGGAACCAGGTAGTCCTGCTGGCCTTGTGGATACGGGCTGCAACGTCTCGCCTCGTTTTGTGAGGCTCGCACTTGCCGCACTATGGGCCGCAAAGAACTAACCTCATAGTTGCAGCGCGTACTGCCTGTCCCGCGGTTCTTAGGGATAAGCGCCTACGGCGCTCATCTTCACCAGCGCAATGAGCGCTTTTGGCGCTCAATGCCTGGCGGCAACCGCGGTGAGGCCTGCAACTGCGGCCCTCGCTTTGAGAGGGCTGCAGTTGCGACGGGCTCGCTGCGCGAGAATGCAGTTTTAACATTGCGGTACCAACAACTTTTGGTAAGCCTGCAATGCTGAGAACTATATATGTGACTAGAATATTGCCCGTCAAAAAATTACGGCAATGAAATTGTAAGTGAGCTAATGCTGTTTGGTGTATGGTAATCAAATAAATAATACATTAATAAAGTAATATACTTTACCTATTTTGAAGTAATATATGCAGGAAGCATTGTGTTGAAGAGCTGGCAATCTGTTTTCATGTTGCTGCATCATCAGTGCTGTGGAGCTGCTGTGTAAGTGTCAGCAATGTGTGCAGTGTGTAGTGTAATAGTGTGCGTGCGCGAGGGGAAGCCGTTAGTGTAGTTGTGTACTTCTGGATTGTATAAGTTATTGTTGTAAAATGGCGCCTAATGTGTGGTATGCGGCTGTGGCTGATTTAACGTCCTTGTTTTCGGTTGTCGTCCGACTTTTTCTGAAAATCCGTAGGTGTTTGGTGGTGTTTTGCGTCTTTCGGGTCCTTTAGCCTCGTTTTCGTTTTGTTCGGCGGCCATTTTTTCTCTCGCTTAGGTGATTTTCTGGTGTCTAAACTCCGAAATTTGGACTTAAATCGAGGTGTAACTTCACTTGCAGAGGTCTTGGGTCCCCCCCACCCCCTTGCTGTGGGTAAGCTTTTTATGTGTTTGTTGTGTGTATTTATAGTGTTTCTAATGTTTTCGGGTCGAGCAGGTTGCGTCCTTGTTTTCGGATCTCGTACATCTTTTTTGGAAAATCCATAGGTGTTTGGGGGTGTTTTGCATCTTTAGTGTGCTGTAGCCTTGTTTTCGTTTTTTTGCGGTGGCCATTTTTTCTCTCGCTTAGGGGATTTTTGGGTGTCTAAAGTCTTTTATTTGGAGTTAAATTGAGGTGTAACTTCAGTTTTCGAGGTCCTGTGTGCCCCCCCCCCCCTTCCTGTAGGTAAGCTTTTCATGTATTTGTTGTGTGTATTTATTGTGTTTTTCATGTTTTTATGTGCGCAGGTTTCGGGCGTTTTTTGCGAGGTCGTAATGGGTCGTAGCGTGTCTAGTATTTTGGTTTCGTAACTCCGTAAATTTTGCGATGTCCGCAGTTGCTGGCAAGGATCGCCTTCTGCGCGAGCCTGCAACGTTAGCAACAGCCTGCATGCTCACAATTATATATGTGATTGTTAATTTTAATTGTCACTGCACATACACTGTTACTCTAATCTCTTTCTCCCTCTCTTTCTATATATATATATGTCAAATTTGTCTGTTCTGTAGGTCAACATCTAATAATGCTTTTTACGTTTACATTTAAAATAAAATTGGTCCTGAAACAGTGGATCTACAGCCCCATTCCCTATTAGAAGATTATTTTTGGGGTGTTGATAGTTAAAATAGAAAAATGTATGGTTCATATTGCTTTATATAGAGATAATATTGACCATATATACCTAGACAAGGTGGATCACAAACAAAAACTTCCCTTTTGAAAAATATAGACAGCAAGGATGTTACAATAAGGTACAGAATTGATTTTCTGACTAAACAAGTGATAAAACATGAGCTGCATGGTTCTGCCTCTTTGGTGACAGATGTAGACTTCCATTTCTTGGCATTCCAACAAGTCATTATGCCAGCTTTCTCAAGTGGGAATTGTGAATTTTCACTTTAGGGAAATTTGGCAAGATTAATGTATTATGCCTGCTGAGAAAGCAATGGTTTCTAGATGGCAATATTGGTCTTTTAAAACTAAAATCATCATGTACTATAACTGCTCTGAGCTGAGATGAAACCTTGATCAAATCCGGCTAGAACAAGCAAATGCTAATGTACAGGAGAACTACTGTGCTGACATAAACAATAGACTAAGAAAATATTTCAGTGCATATCATTTTTGAGTAAAAGCAGCAAACCACTTGCCAAGTCAATGTACTGTAATTAATAGAAAGAAAGAGTCTGACAAAAAAAATACATATCCATCACTGTACCTTCATATCTCAGATTATCTGTAAATACCCTAACTGCCTCTTCTGTTTTCCCCATAACCTTATAATGACTACATTTTCAATAGTGTGTATTTTTATGTCTGTATTAAGATCACATTTACTGGCTTTATAATGGTATTGAAATTGTGGTACTTTTTTGAATTATAAAAAGATATGCAACTACAGTGTAAGTATCCAAAATATGTTAATACTATAATGAATAGACATTGCAAATTAGTGGATATGGGCTATGGGATATAGGTTGCAAAATAGCACTCATTTGATTAACTGTTGGCATATTACATTAATGCCAGTCGCAAATGGCTAAAAAGCTGAAAGAGCAAATAAGGAATCATTAGAGTAATTTGTAGACATATAAAAAGATTCTAGTGTCAGAATTTGGTGTGACACCTACAAACAACGGGTGGGAGAACATGTGACATTTTTTACAATAATTATTTAAGATGATATTCCTTATCTGTCTATTCTTGCCCAGGCTTTTGCCTCTTCCATTCCCTTTAGATTGTAAGTAGCGCGTTTCCATTCTTGTAGGGTGCTTTGGAATAAAGCACTTTCTGCAAAGATTCTAGGGCTCTCCATTTTCTGCAGTTTGTTAACATTGTACTTTTCTTGTTTTCATACCCTGTATAGTGCTATGGAATGTGTTGGCGCGTAACAAATAAAAGTTAATAATAGTAATAACAATGATTGGAGAAAAACATGACTAGAAACTGAAGAATGACGGTCTGACAGAAATTGGCGAGTGGAAGTTGGTGGCTAATGTGAAGAAATGACAAAAGTGTTATTGAGGAGGAACATTATGTGTAGAAATTAATAAGTGACTAGCTGAATCACACCCTAGGAAAGAGATGACAAGATGTACAACAAATAATGGAAACTTGGTGTGAAGACACCTATCAAAAAAATGCTATGGCGTGTGAGAGTATGACACATTACAGTTGTTTGATGAATGGACACATGAAACCTAGTGGGCAACAAATGACAAGAAATGGAATTCAACAGAAGTGACAAAAAGTAACAGTAAGAACTCAATGCAGGATGTGTTGGAATAGCATTGTTGTGTGCAGAGTTCCAGGAGGCAGGAGGAGGCAGTATGAAACATCTTCTGGCAAAAGATGACCGAGTGAAAATGTGTGATGCTTTGGTAGTAAAAGAGAAAAGTAATTGATAACTGTATAGTTCTTGAAAACTATAGTCTAATTTGTTTTTGTTGCATAAATATCAAGAAACTGTTGTTTTGATTGTTATATTATTACTATTATTATTATATAATGCTCAGGCTTTTTCCACAGATCTATATATACTGGTGGTGGGAGATGTATGCAAGGTACTTTAATGTTCACTGTAGTTTAAATTCACCTTTTAATGCCTGTTTAGTTTTTTGATAAATTTTATGCAGGGTTTTAGAATTAACATACCTAAAAGATAAATTAAAACGCATTAAACGAAAAAGCAACCCAACATAGATAAATAAAAGGAGTTTCAAAGTGGCGTACATTTGAACAAAAGCCTAGTCAACTCTGGAACAGACAAAACCTGTTGACTTGAAATGCATTGCGAAAATACTCAAACATTTCAAGGTTATTTAACCAACCACAAAGCATCCCATAAATTGTAAGTTGTGCCGTTTGGTTCTGAGTCCTGAATAATAGGCAGTTTTCAAAGCAGTAAAAATAGAAGTAAAAAACTGCTACCATTCTATACAACAAATTAAATAGTACATAAAAGAATACCTTAAAATTGTAATATTTCTTTTAGGAATATAACTCTATTAGGCGACTGCAACACATTTTCTTGGAGATAGCAACTGCTCTTATATCCTAACTGAGGTTAATCATCAAACCAGTACAGAATGGATTTGTGAGAACTACATAACCTTATTAATTTAGTTACCAACAATAAACAAATCTACTTTTACATTTTAAATAATTTCAATAATATTTTGTTGGATGTTTCACTAATTTCTATATAAAATAAAATAACAACATAAAACTATTTTTTATCATATAATCAATGAATGAAAGTATGACTGTGGTATGTAGTGTTTACAACACCAGTTCAATTACCCCTCCTTTTGCCTCAGTACACGCTAATCACATAATTACCACATAAACATACACATATGAAGTATGCGTGTTTATGTATATGTGCAATATGCCAGAAAGTGTCAAGTACACCCCCTATTTTTACATTACTTCATACAGTAATTTCTGCTGCCCCGGGTCTGGGCCATGTTAGCATAGGCAAAAATACATCAGTGATCCTGAATCTATAAAACAACCCAGTATTCACCAACATTTTCATAGACTTCTATAACAAGGATTAAAAAAAATGCAATCTTTTTCACTAACTTTCAAGTTTGAACTTTGACCTCATGATATAATTGTGGGCATCCAACTACCCAAAACCTCAAAAGCAAAGCCACTATGCTGATAAACTAAAAAAACATTCTAACAACATAATAATGCAGAAACAATTTCTAGTGCTCATTTCCCTTTAAGTAACAGACGATAGACAAAACAAAAATCTAAATAGCTTTCAAGCATGGAAATTATGTTTGCTTTCCAGTGCCTAAAAATGTAGGCAATAGGGATTTTGGATTCTTGAATCTTGCAATTAAACCATTTTCTAAACATTTTCAAACTACCAAATATTAAAATATTAAACAAAAAAGTAATACAGTCTTATAATTGCTTTGGATTCCTTCCCAGATAAAATCCAACATGTGAATTTGACACTCTTCCTTCATTATAGATGCTTACACAGCTTAATTACTTTTTTCTTTTGTAAATTACATTTTTAGAGGGACTTTTATTGCTAATATTGCAGAAATGCTGAGATTTGAAACTACATCAGAGTGGGTCTATGTAATGTATTTCTGATACACTTGTGACCTGAAATATGTCAATCAAGTCTGACACAGTTTGAATTTCACAGATTAGTCCACTGAGAACCATATAAAATAAGTTATTTATTCCAAATACTGTGTTGCCAGTTCCTGCTACTTTTCATAATAGAATATATGACACAGAAATTGTCCATATTTCCATACTCAGGCCCTCATTCAATTGCGATTTGGCCAATTGAATAGGGCTCTAAATAAGCACATAGCATATTTTTTTTAAAGAAGTTTTTAGTTAGTGAAAACCTTGCTTTTGGATAGATGTTCACTAACTAAAAACTTCTTTAAAAAAATATGTTATGTGCTTATTTAGACCCCTATTCAATTGGCCAAATTGCAATTGAATGAGGGCCTCAGTGCTCGTCTTCCACACACAGCTATCTACTATCTCCCATTCTCCTGAAGAATCAAATAAAATGTCCAAGTCTTCACCTACAAGGCAGTCTATGATGCTACGCCTTGCACATTTCCCAATACCCCCTTTCCATATTCCCTCCACCTATTTTCACGTAGTCTCTCCATTTTTTGACTCCACTCTCATCCACAGTGCACATGATTTCTCCCTCAGCGCAGCTTCATTTGCAACTTACTTCTGTTAATTAAACTCTATTCAAAACTAATCATTTTTATAAAATATTCTCATAACTCATGTTTTTAGTGCTAACACAGCCCATAGTAAACCATCTACCTTTCACTATCTTATTCCACTTGGCACCAGCATTGCTATTACTTTTCCACTCTCCATCACATAAATCAGTGGTTCCATATTGTAACTAACTTTGCCATACCTTCTATGCAACTGCTCCATACTGCTCCACCCTATTTGTGTATGTCTTTTATAATTCGATCACTTATAAAGCAAGGTCTTCACGGCCTCCCATATTGTTTGACTAATCTCTATCTTTAATGTACCAACACCCTGTTGTATAGTGCTGCATAAAATGTTGGCATTTTATAAATCATAATAATCTCAGTCTCAGAATGTTTTTTCCATTAGCCCCTGTTATTAATCTAAAATTATATGCTGTGGAAAAAAAGGGATAATATATAATAATGTCATCAAAGTAATGCTCCAAAAAATGAAATTGGCCATATTTTTTTTTAAAGTATTAAAAGAGAGCCTACTGGCCAGGCTCATCCAACCTTAGCCTGTCTGGGCCAGAATGTTTACTTGTGCTGACAAAGGCATATCCTATAAATGTGGCTTGGACCCAGCCCCAAAGACTAAAGCGTACAGAAGCACAGACATGCCTATTTGTAGCTGCATTTCTATCTGCAACTGTACCTAGCACTTTCTTATATGCATAAGAGGAGAGGAGAGGTAGTAAATGGGTATGGAGGGGGCCGAGGGCAGCATAAAACCAAAAAATGTCCATGTGAAGTGTTGGAAAATTCTTGGACATGTCAAATAGTGTATTTGCCCATTAGTAGATCTGGCCCAAATATTTAATAATGTGATACAGTCACGGAATCATAAGGGTTCACAGCAAGACTATGTAGAAATAGGGAAATTACTAGGTCCAGCACCACCCAGTTTGGTTTTCACACAAAGGCAGCCCCTGAAAACAGAATGGGGTAGGCGGCTTTTGACCAGACTAAGTGCTAGGAAGTGTGTGTGGGTTGGTCCTGTTGGGGAGTGGTCAGTGGGTAATAGTAGTAGTGTTTCCTGCCCTTGTTAGTCAGTCAGGTGGTGGCACGTGTAATATCTCTCCCTCCCTCACAGTTTTATGTTATGTTTGTCACAGCTGGATGTTGCAGGGTGATTGCTCGCTATAGGGTGGAGCCCTATTTATTTGGTCATGGTCTTTGACCATGGTTGGTTTGGAGGCCTCCTGGGCATGGGGTTCCTGGAGGCCTCAGGTTATGTTGGACAATCACCACTGTTTTATGATTCTGTTAATCATTCAATAAAGAATTTGGCCTGTTTAATCTCATACCCGGTGTCAGTTGCATTATTTGGGTTCACAAGGTTTTTGTGGTTTACTAACATTCTTGGTCACTCATGCGCAGGTCAATACAAAGGTAGTAAAACTACTACATAGCAACATAATTTTGAAAAGGTACTAGCAGTGAAAATGGCACCCACATGGCACCCAGTGTGCTTGTGTTGCACCTCCTCATGACATGCTCAATCTTCCCCATTTTGTCACACTACTGGATTGGAAAGAGAATTATTTAATAATTTCAAGAGCGAAAGCTTCTATGACGAGATTACTTAAAGACTGTACATAAATAGCACAGCACTTTTCATAAGTGTATATACAAAGGAGATGTACCATGTGAGAAACAATAAGCAGACTACATGACATTTTAAAGAAACATGGAACAAGAGAAATAGAAAGATGCTACCAATAACTGCATAAAATTCCATTTATAGGAAATAATACTTAAATCATGTCAGGAAATGTAATCTTTTGTTTGTAGTGTTTTTTCTAAGAAGCTCTAGCTTCTTCAAACATTTCTCTAATTTATCAACATGAGAAAACAATTGAAGATGTTTCTCAAACAGGCATCTGGGATAAGTTATATACTCTGAGTTGTTTTATTAACTGTAGAACATCTTTACCTCCTGCTGATTGTTATGTTTCCATGTTTGTATCTACGTTATAGATGTAACTGCTCTAAGTACAGTAAAAATTCAATATCCCATGGCATAGATTTTCCACGCAATCTTCAAAGAGACTAATCAAAGAAACAGTCTTATCTCCAGCCCCTCTGATAATGCTGTCTTAAGACTACTGAAATCGCAAAGTAAGTGGGGCTTGGCATCCATGTAATTTAGATTTTGGGCTCATTTTCACAAATAACATTTATATGTTAATCTATGAGCAGGCAAAATATCAGACTGTGAAATAAAAACACAGCAGGGTGGTGATATGTTTAAAAGGGATGAGACTGAGCTTTTAATACAAAAATATAATGATTAAATAACTATTTTTATAACCTGTTTTTATCTGCTAACAAATGAACTGAAATTATGGCAAAAAGTTAAATCAATTAAAAATAGGATCTAAAAAATAATACAAACTTTTCTCTGTAATGATGCTGCTGTGTAATCTGCCATTTTGTCTTCAGTAGATCAATTTCCAAAGGTAGGGCGAGACTTTGAATACAGAGAATGTTTATAGCTGGACAGTGGGAATCTGACAGTAAAAACTGCCAGTGCTCTCAACTGGACTATAGAGAAGCTTATTAGGAAATAACAAGCAGCAGAAAATAAGAAAACAAAATGAAAACGTGCAGAAAAGAAGATTTGCATATATACAGTGGATATAAAAAGTCTACACACCCCTGTTAAAATGTCAGGTTTCTGTGCAGTAAAACAATGAGACAAAGATAAATTATTTCAGAACTTTTTCCACCTTTAATGTGACCTATAAACTGTACAACTCAATTGAAAAAATAACTGAATCTTTTAGGTAGAGGGAAGAAAAAATATAAAAATAAAATAATATGGTTGCATAAGTATGCACACCCTTAAACTAATACTTTGTTGAAGCACCTTTTGTTTTTATTACAGCACTCAGTCTTTTTGGGTATGAGTATCAGCATGGCACATTTTGACTTGGCAAGATTTGCCCACTCTTCTTTGCAAAAACACTCCAAATCTGTCAGATTGCGAGGGCATCTCCTGTGCACAGCCCTCTTCAGATCACCCCACAGATTTTCAATCGGATTCAGGTCTGGGCTCTGGCTAAATCATACTTGTCAGGGCCACAGTTAGCAAAATGTATTCATATTTTAAAGGGACATTGTCATATAAAAAAAATATAAATGGTTTTGATTTGCAGAGATCATACAGAAATATAATTCTAATACAATAATGCTTCTCAGTAGATATGTGTTGTCTACAAATTCCTCTTTTGCATATTAGTCACCTTGTCTCACCATCCTGAAAGGACAATTGTAGTCCCATATTGGCACAAAGCTTGTTTAAAAAATGCTTAATAAGGAACAATTTGTTTTAGATAGTAAAACTCAAATACATGTTTTAATTTGTTAACAAGTTTATGTAGTTACTGTATAGTAAGAAACCCAACGGCCAGTGCTTTAGCTACCTTTTTGGAGCCCCTAGGCAGTGAAGTGAAGGAGCCCCTGCGAGTGAGTATTCGAGGAAAGCACAGACCCATTTCTGCCTTTTCTGTACGTGTATGTTCCCTTTCCTTTTGTAACTCTCTTGTTCTAGCTGGTTAACCCCTGGTAGCCAGTCTATAAACTGCAACATTTCATTTTTTTTAAGGCAGGAACCATTTTTTTTTTAAGTGGCCTCCCTCACAGGGAAGTGCCCCTGGGCACCTGCCTAGTTGGCCTAATGGGTAATCTGGCCATAACCATGGCTGCACAGAGAGTTAAAAGAGTGGGGGTTTGACCTGGCTTGGAATTAGGAGGACCTATTTAATATTCATTCCTAGTTCTAATATTAGGGACGGGTCTATATATAACGGTTATGTAACAGGGGCCAGCTTATATATACTACCTCACCTCACTTCACCTAGTCAGTTGTGTCCAGATATCAGCTTTCATTTCAGTCTGCTTCTAGAATTGTTAGGACTCTTTGAAAGATTTCAGCATCTTCAATCTTAAGTGAGATTGTTTTCATGAGGATTAAAGAAGCTCTTATTTGATTCAAAATATCTTTGTTAAAAAATTACCTCAGTCAAGCAGATCCAACAACGCAAAGCCTGCACATAGTTCTGAATAATAGCATTTATTAATACCAAAATTGCTGTAATTATTATTTATTTCAGAAAACAATTTGCTCATTACCAAGTCTAGTTCTCCATAAAGCATACTGCCAATATTGAACATTAATGAAACGTTAACTTGACAACTTCTTTTTTCTTTATTTTTGATGTCATTGCAGGACCCTGGAGGGATCCATGATATGTTGGTGGAAGAACATATGCATTTCTGGAGAGCTGTACAGCAAATCTAGATTCACCATGCTAAGCAGAAAGACCAAATAAGTGATAACTAAATTAGAACTTAATTTTACGTTTGTGTGTATCAGAATCAACAGAGCAACTGGATTTGGAGAAACAGCTTGGCTGCAACCCAAGATTCCACCATTTAATTTTGGTGAAATATACATTTCTTGAGAGCTGCGGTTGCATCCTTTGATTCAACCTGCTTCTGGGTAAGTAAGGGGGTAGGGGTGTGGTATAAATTGTAATCTTATCCAGTGTTCTTCTGCACTTCTGCTTGTTCGAACCTCAAACCACCCAACCTCAACTGATAACTACCAAAAAAATGCCCATCATCCAGCTCGGCAAGTGATGTAACAAACACAACATGGAATGCAATACTTATAACCAGGGTCTTCAAAACTTCAGAATTACCCCCAAAATGTTTTATGTCCATGGCTTACACAACTGCTAATATTTTTAGTTTGGTGCATACATGACAAGCAACTGTCTTTTGTTCTTGAACTGCAGTGGCCCTTTAACAGTGATAGAAAGGTTGCGAGTCTGAGTGCTTCCTGAACTGTGCAACTATACTGTACATTTCTAGGTGTGATTAGGGCTTTATAAAACTTGCAGATTGGATTAGGTGAATATGCTTTGTTGCCAGTAAAGTGATTATGAGTCTGTGTGAAAGATTAGCATACCCTTTAAAGTACATAAAAGAACAGAATATTTTATTTAACCTATTTTTGCCGTAGGCAACTGCAATGCGGATATGAAGTACATCTCCAGTGCCTTAGACAGTAAAGAGAAAAATATCACTGTAAGTTATGTTTAAATTCCTCTTCCTTTCACCTACAGTAGATCACCCAAGTCACCAAAATACCCAGGGACCGTTTATATTTACTGTCATAGTCTAGTAAGATTTACATTTGATTAAATCAATTTTATTTAGGGGAAAAGGATGCTCTGTAGTAATTAAATTGTCCCACCCATGAATGTGATTGCCTGCACTAAGACAAATCTAAATGGCCTAATTATTTTGGTTTCCCTCCTGTTGATACAATTATATTGTCTTTTGAATAATCTCACATTCCTTTTCAAGAAGGATAAAGACATACCATGGCCCCCATTGAATTGGCCAAATTGTAATTACTGGAGCCCTAAAGGTAGCTTGTAAATGTTACTGATATTTAATTGGCCTTTTCTAGCAATCCATTCGCGAGTTACAGGCTCAAAATCACTGCGGTTGTCAAAAACGTAACTCATCTCATCTGATATCTCAGGCCTGCAGTTGTTACCAGTGCTAAAAAACTCAAAATCCACATTCAATTGCAACAATTCAACAAGCCCGCAATTGCCTTCAAATCCGTAAATGGCAAATGTATTATACATTTCTATGAGTATTAGATAGGACTTGCAAGTGGGTTAAATACCTGTTTGTAACATTGCAAAAGCAAATATAAACATACTACTGTACTTTAAAATACTGGGAAAGCAATAAAAGGCATTAGAATTAATTGCACAACAGTCTCAAGCTCGCAAATCTGCAATAAACAAAAAATTATTTAACTTATTATTTCTGTGTTATATTGAGGAGTTAATACACATTTGCGTGTCTGATCGCATATCGGACCTCTAAACGCTAATTGATTGTCGTTTAACCTCCATGATTTACTGACGTAATGATGATGGTCTCATTTACTATTGGCTCTGTCTAAATTGTAACTTACGAGCTTGCTTAATTGATCATGATCATGCTCTGAAAAGCTACATACGGGTTCATGGTTTATGATTTTAGCATTTGGCCCTGTAATTGCGGTCTTGAGCAATTATAATAATAATACATCTGTAACTGTAGCAAATTTCTAACCCTCAGACATATGGCCTGTATGAAGGTAATTACGCGCATGGTATTGAATGGGGGCCCATGTGCCTTAAAATGTGCCTTAAAACTACATAATAGCTATTAGAAAAGGTATTTAAAATTATTTAGGTTCAGATGAAACATGAAAGTTCATTCATGTGTTTAATAACAATATACCGTACAAAGCCATTGAATGGCAATAAGGAATAGTTGTCATGAATAGTTGTCATTTTGGACATTTATGTGGACTATTCAGACTTTATTATAGAACATGTTGTATGTATGTTTGTATTAACTGTAATGATTCTTTTTTTTGTAGGTGTGACCGGACCTGTGGACAGTTATGGAGGGCCCTGTCTGGGACAAAGGACTGAAGACCAGGACATCGCTGGAGGGGCATTTTGGCCAGGTAAGTGGTCTATTTTACCCTTTTCTATTTTTAGTAAGGATGGTTGTTTTTTTATGTAATGTGTTTTTTGTATTTTCAGTAATGCAGTTTAATATTTTCAGTAATGTAATGTAATTTATTTATTTTGGGTAATGTAGGGTTTTTAATTTTTTGCAATAAGTGGGGTGCTAGGGATTTTATTAGGTAGGTAGTGTAGGAGTTAATAGGAAAGGATAGGAGTTAGGTAGGTAGTGTAGGGGTTAATAGGGTAGGGTGGTTAATTAGTTACAGGGGGGTTAATAGAATGGGATATGGTAGGAAAGGGTTAATAGTGTAGTACTTAGACTTTGTGTCATGAGGGTCCTGGAGGACCCTCATGGCACTTATAGTGTTAATGGGTTAAGTCTTGTCCCATAAGGGTCTGTATCGACCCTTATGGGACTGATGGGGTTAATTAGAGGGTCATGAGGGTCTATATAGACCCCATGAGTGAGGAAGTTACATTTTAGGTTCCGGGGGGTACTTATGGTCCCCCCACAGCAAGGGTTTATTTTTTTATTTGGCGCGGATCCTTTAAGGACCTTTAAGGTCCTTTCAGGACTTGCGAGGAGAGAAATTAGAATTTTTAAATGCAGAGGGGGTCCCAATCGGGACCCCCAGCATAGGGGGGTTAACTTTAGGTACTGGGGGTACTTTAAGTGCCCCCCAAGGCAGGGGTTCAGTATTTAACTGCCGTGAGAGTGCGGATCGCGACCCCCGCAGCAAAGGCTTATGTCGGGAGCCTGCGGGTGTTCCTGCAGGCTTTCATCAACGATGCTGGCAATCTCTTTTGCCATTGGCTATGTCTAAACCATTACTACGGGTTTGACTAATTGACCATGTTCACTGCAGCACATCCAACTTGAGACAGACTGGCTTACATTTTAGCTTCTCCAGCTCGTAGCTAGCAGCTCTTTCTAATTTAATAGCCACGTAACGTTGAAGCACTCAGCCCTTAGGAGGCTGTAATTTAATAGGGCTGTTAGGGTTTAGGGTTAGGGTTAAGCTTAGCATAGCATGCCACTACTTTACTGTGTAAAGCTTTGCATCTGCCACTACCCTAACTCTGAACTCTAACCCTAAAACCTAAGTCTAAGCTTAAACCTAACCCTTACAGCAAATTGAACAAAGTACAGGTGCAGTGCCACCTAGTGGCAGCTGCACGCCACTGCTGGTGGGGACAAAACAGGAAATGTCCAACATCTAAAAAATAAATTACACTGTCACCTGAATATGTTCTTTTCATATTAAGGAGCATTACAATCTATCTATGCATTTTACTTTGTCTCTACAGCAAATCATTTCTGAGATAATCATTATTGTTTGTGCTTTTCCTTTGTGCTAATGTGTGGCTCCATGTGCTAATTTGTAGCTTGAAAAATATTGTGGTTGGGTTCTACCAGTTTAAAATAAATAAAGTTAACCTTTTGTCTTATCTTTTAAACTGTCTGTTTCCTCCTCAAGCAGAGCTGCATCTCCTCTGCTACCTGTGTTTATCATGGGACATGTACAGCTCTATCTCTGGGTGGACAATCATGGACTTGGCAGTAGGCTGTGCTATGATGCTACTGTCTTCCCCTGTGACATAATTAGCCACTGGTAACAGCTCTATTGTAATTAGCTTACACCTGCCTCACAGGCCCTGGCTAGTTCATGAGACATCCCAGCTCCTTCTCCTTTACGCAGCATGCTGAAGCAGTACTTACACTGGTATGATTTTATTTTTAGTCCTTTGCACAGACAGAGCTGACCATGCACCTGAGACACAAGTAGGAGGATATATACAGCTCTGCTTGAGGAGAAAACAAAAAATCTAAATTCTAAAAAAAAGTTTTAGCTTTTATTTTAAATTGAGTAGCCTATAACCAGCAAGCAAACATATGAGCTTTACGAATTGGTACTTTAACATTACCTAAATTATTCAGAGATATGAATCTATGAACTAATGTATGTAAAAGTATGCTTAATAAGTTACTGAGTGAGAACAAGTTTATAATTATTTAGATATCTAACCTTTGCTTGTTTTCCCAGAGGCACTGATGCAGCTGTTATGTTACTGTGTAAAGAGCTTCAAGTCACAGCAATGACATCAGAGATCTAGTAACTGCTTGTGTCTATAAAACAGTTTTATGAAAACATTTGTAAATATCCAGGTGGGAGTACTTGCACTGGAACAAACCATTACAAAGTCTTTCACCTTTTAATTTATTATGTATTATACAGTATACAAATATGCTGCATGCAGAGAAACCATTTATACTTATTTTACTATTTTGCTTCTACAACTCTGAGGAGACCTTGAATAAAAAGAAGCAATTAGTTGCTTCAGCTAAAATGTTGTGTTCCTTAGTGTCAGCTTTTTCAATGTAACTAAGAGATCACATTACTTGGTTCAACCAACAGACAGTAAAGAATAATTGCATATAACAAAAAACACAACTAAATCTGATATTTTTTTACTTTCTGGAAACATTTTACTCTTTCATCAAATCTAACTCTTCCAAAGAGATTATAAACTATCACATTATTAAAAAAAAGCGTAGATTAACATTCAATTCGCAGTGTTTCAAGAAAACCTAGATTTTTGTGTTATTTTGACTGTAATTCAATATTTCTTTATAACCTGATATACAATGGGCCTAATTCAGATATAAGGCTCACATTTTAAGCTTTTTACTCAGACTCATAAATAAGCGGAGTAATTCATATACGTTTTGTACATTTTGTCTTTGGCTATTAGTAGTGATAATTTGAATCGAAAATTTTAATAGATTTGTTAAAGAGGAAAAAGATAAGATGAAGGATTTTCCAGGGGGCGCTGCATTTTTAAGAGGCAATTTGAGTTTTTGCTTTATAAATGAATATATTGATATTTAAAACGTTCTTTTATGGCAGACTGTTGGCTTTGAGCTTTGCCCACTTACTTCTTGTCTCCATCCAGGTTGTGCCAGACAGCAGTTGCGAAAGAAACTGATTGGCTGACACAACTAATGCATAGAAACAGAATTTTAGAGGGTGGAGCAAGAGACCCAAAGCCTCTATTCCAGTGGTTCCCAAAGCTCTCCTCAAGGCTCCCCGGACAGGTCAGGTTTTTGATCTAACAGTGTGTGAACAGAGATGAGGCAATTAGTATTCAACAGGAGCCTCTAATATATATATAATTCACTGAGAAAAATAAAATAAAATCAGATAAAAAATCCAAATTGTTGATTCTCTTGAAAATGTACACTTGTAACTACATCACAAATGTCTCTTCACATGAGCATGCCATTGACTCTGATATATTATATTTTGACTGTGCAGAAATGTGTAACTGGATCTTTCATGAGCAATTCACTGTTTAGTGACTTATAGCCTTATTAAATTGTGATTTGGCCAAATGAATAGGGCTCTATTTAAGCACAGAGCATATTTTTTTTTACAGAAGTTTTTAGTTAGTGAAGACCTTGCTTTTGTATAGAAGTTCACTAACTAAAAACTTCTGTTAAAAAAAAATATGCTGTGTGCTTATATAGAGCCCTATTCAATTTGCCGAATTGCAATTTAATAAGGCTGTTAGTATGCAGACCCCATACTGTAGCAGACACAAACATAGAAGGGAAAGGTTTTGTAATTATATGATACGCACCACTATCAAGTGTTTGCAATGTCTGCTACAATTCTCTATAACAAATAGCATATTTCTCTTACACGTCTAACAGTAAGAACACTAAATTGGTATGTTGGTCTTGTAGAATAGCAAGTATTGTGAGGAATTAAACTTTACTTTTTAAAATGGTGACATTTGATTTGTAAATAACTAAAATGCACTACCATTCATTGTCTGTATCCTATACATTATTTGATCATTTCATGCAAGGAAAGTGCCAGAAATGACAGTATCATATGTTTTGTTCAATTGTTCAATCTCCCTCTCTCTCTCTCTGTGCTCTCTCTGTCTCTCTGCATACTCTCTCTCTCTCTCTCTGTCTCTGTGCCCTATGTGTCTCTCTCTTTGCCCTCTCTCTGTGCTCTGTGTGCTCTCTGTCTCTTGCCCTCTTCCTCTGCCTCCTTTCTCTCTTCCTTTCTCCCCATCCCTCTCTCACTCCCATTCCCTCTCTCTCTCTCCCCTTCCCTCTCTCTCTCCCTCTCTCTCTGCCTCCTCTCTCTCCCTCTCCCTCTCTCCCTCCCTCTCTTCCCCCCTCATTCTCACTCTTTCCCTCTTTCTCCCCCTCCTTCTCTCTCTCTCCCTTCATCCTCTCTCTACTTCCTCTTTCTCTCTCCCACCCCCTTCTCTCTCCCCTCCCTCTCTCTCCCCCTGCCTCTATCTCCCCCTTCCTCTCTCTCTCCCTCTCTTTCTCCCTCACTCTCTCTTTCTCTCTCCTCCTCTCTGCCTCTCAAAGTCATGCATGTGCATTTATTCCGATTCCCCCCACAATTCACACCAGTAACGCCTGCGTGCGCCTGCGCAGGACGCACAACACAGGCGTTACTCATACTAAGAACTATTATAGGTGATACTGCTTTGAAGAACAATGCTTTAAAATAAATTACATGTGGATTAAAATGTAAAAAAACTGGATAATAATAAGCTTCTAATTTATTACATTTTATAGTTGGTAAAATGGTGTGGAATGTATCATTTTACTTTTTGTTGATTAACTTCCTGGAATGGGAAGACACATTGAATGCAGAGTAAGTCTCTAAAGCACCTTGCTAAAGTATTCACCCCCCTTGGCATTTTTCGTGTTTTGTTGCCTCACAACCTGGAATTAACATAGATTGTTTGAGCATTTGCATCATTTAATTTACAGAACATGCCCACAACTTTGAAGATGTTTTTTTTTGTTGTTTTTGTTTTATTGTGAAGCAAACAACAAATAGGACAAAATAACAAAAAAAGTCAATGTGCATAACTATTCACCCCCCTAAAGTCAATACTTTTGCCCATTCCTCCTTGCAATACTGCTCCAGCTTCTTCAAGTTTGATGGTTTGCGCTTGTGAACAGCAATCTTTAAGTCTGACCACAGATTTTCTATTGGATTGAGGTCTGGGCTTTGACTAGGCCATTCCAACACATTTACATGTTCCCCCTTAAACCACTCAAGTGTTGCTTTAGCAGTGTGTTCGGGGTCATTGTCCTGTTGGAAGGTGAACCTCCGTCCTAGCCTCAAATCATGCACAGAGTGGTACAAGTTTTGCTCAAGAATATCCCTGTATTTAGCACCATCCATCTTTCCCTCAACTCTGACCAGTTTCCCAGTCCCGGCTGATGGTGTTCTTTGTGTGATGTGATGTGATGTGTTGGGTTTGCTCCAGACATAGCGTTTTCTTTGATGGACGAAAACTTAAATTTTAGTCAGACCAGAGCACCTTCCTCCATACATTTTGAGAGTCTCCCACTTGCCTTTTCGCAAACTCAAAACGTGCCATTTTGTTTTTTGCTGAAAGTAATGGCTTTCTTCTGGCCACTCTGCCATAAAGCCTAACTCTATGGAGCGCACACCTTATTGTCGTCCTATGTACAGATACTTCAGTCTCTGCTGTGGAACTCTGCAGCTCCTCCAGGGTTACCTTAGGTCTCTGTGCTGCCTCTCTGATTAATGCCCTCCTTGCGCGGTCCGTGAGTTTTGGTGGGCTGTCTCTTGGCAGTTTTGCTGTTGTGTCACGTTCTTTCCATTTGGTTATGATAGATTTGATGGTGCTCCTGGGGATCATGAAATATTTAAATATTTTTTTATAACCTAACCCTGACTTGTACTTTCTCATCAACATTGTCCCTTACTTGGTCTTCATGGCAGTGTTTGGTTAGTGGTGCCTCTTGCTTGGTGTTGCAGCCTCTGGGGCCTTTCAAAAAAGGTGTGTATATGTAATGACAGATCATGTGACAGGTGGACATCATTTCACTAATTATGTGACTTCTGAAGGTAATTGGGGTCACCAGAGCTTTTTATGGGCTTCATAACAAAGGGGGTGAATACATACGCACATTCCAATTTTCTGTTTTCTATTTCTAAAAAATAGTTTATGTACAGTATATATTTTTCTTATTTTACTTCACCAACTTAGACTATTGTGTTCTGATCCATCACATAAAATTCAGATTAATAAAACATTGAACTTAAGGCTGTAATGTAACAAACTAGGTAAAACGTCAAGGGGTGTGAATACTTTTGCAAGGCACTGTACCTGCTCAACATGACTTTGTCATTTACAACTGCCAGTGCTTTCATTAGGACTAAGAAACAGCTTGGCATACATTTTATGCAAATAAATAAAGTGTACATTATCAATAAGGATTTGAAATAGGAAAATGGCCGACTAGTAATTCTTATTTGTTGGCAGTTAAAATGTGATATGAGCAAGTTTACATATTTAGAATATACAATAAAACTTTAATTTAGTTGTAAGAGGAGAAGGTAGCAAGTAGTTTACAAGGAATTTCATAGCTCCTTAAGTGTCTTGCAAGTGCTCTTGCAGGAGGTTGAGTTTATACTTAAAGATTGGTTCCACTTATAGAGCCTTATGAGATCACTTTAGATTGTCAGCAAGCTCTTACTGTAGCAATATATTAGCAATCATTTGTAAGGGTTTATTTGTGAGGGTTCATTGTGTGAGGAATGTTATAACTATGTTGCTCCTTATGTGGAATGTTCACTCGTTAGATTTCCTACAGGAGCTATATAATCTAGCTCTAAATTTAATCTGAAAATTGGCCTGTCTGTTGAATGGGGTATGATAAGAGCTTATTGCCCAAACCTCTCCCCACAGGTGTGCCCAACTCGTTTTACCTCTGTACAGCAGGAAGGACTTTCAGCCCTTAGGTTAGACTGAGCGATGTCTCTGGTCTTTTATAGCATAAGGATCTTTCTAAGTTCTGAAAAGAACTTACTCCAGGAACCAGCATCCAGCATCAATAACGAAATTCCGACTTTAATTATGTGAACCAGTTAACAACTTTATTACTGAAACCATCAGACATATTTATACCACATTCTAGCAACAACAGACCAATCAAATCAAATGTGCATCCATGGTTACACCCAATCCTTCTAGCTCACGTTATCACTGATGCCTGCAAGTCTAAGAGAATTACCCATTGTTTTCCCTTTTCCACTGCTGTATTCTTGGTAGGGGTAATTACATACAATAGGCATGGAGACACCAGTCTAAGGGCTTGTGATAGTGGGAGAGATACTGGTGTCATGTGACTCCTGGGGGTCAATTATCTCCCTAATCTTGTTAATAAGGGACTCGTCCATTACCATGAAATATTGGGCATATAAAAATGTTTCCCTTGTAAGTGCTAGACCCCCCAAAGCATAACACAGACATACATTGCATGAGTCCTATCATGTTCATATGCACACCCCAACTATAAACATGGGTACCACAGTATGGGCCCCGTGGCACCCAGGCAACTTTAAACAGGCATAACAAGGAATAACACATAAATCACAACATCCCCAATGTTAACCCATCTCAGTGGGCCCCTTTCCCCTGGCACAATAAGCCTATATTATAAGGCTGAGGGCATCAGTCTGTAAGGTATTGCACAGCTGGTGCCTTGGCATGCTTTCAGTTCTTAATCAAGTTGAAATAAAACAATAGTACTTGTGTTTGCATATATTAGTAATTCAAGAGCCTTAGTATAAAATCAACTTTTCATTAATATACTCACTTAATAAACTCTGATAGAGTTTCACAACAGCCAGCCCTGGGACTAGTGCCTGCCTCTGTGACTTTATCTGACAAGCCATAGGAAAGGAAAAGTCTAACACTTTAAACATACTGCTTTCATTAGTCACAGTAATTAATAGATTCTTAAGAAAAATATTTCAAATTAAAACGTATTTTGATATTTAATGTGCCATATGTAGTATCACTGTTGATTTTCTGTATCTTAGAGCCGGTCACCAAGATTTATGTAAGGTAACCAGTCATTCCCCAGATCAAAAGGCTGAGAAATACTGCTCTAAATGAAGCATTTATCCTTTGCAATTGTCCCAAATACTTCTTCAAGTCTTTAAATAATAATGAATTCCATTTGACACCCACACCTTCCATTTTGGAATAAAATATTAAATGTTTTAAATAACGAGTCACGATCCAGAGATGAGGGATCCATGTGTACCGCAACCCTCCTGCTTTCAGCTTACAGGACATCCCTGGATTGTGTTATTGTGTGTTTCTTAGCAACAGGCATGCCTCAAAACCATTTGTCAGGGACTCACAGGTTACAGGCTTTTACTAGCTTATTAAAAAATAATAAAGAAATTCTTCCTAATCCCTTGTATTTTGGAGCAAGAACAAGCACACAACATTCAATTAGTGTATCAGACAGAGACTAACTGTATTCTTCTTTCAAACACATTTAAAAACCAAAAAAGTCACATGGCCCCCTCCTCGCTTCCTTTAGCCAAACACCCTCTTTTTGATCTCTCCATATGATATCATACTCATTGTCTCCTGACCCCAAGCCTTGGGTTTTGCTGTTAGGTGAAGTATATCCCTTTATGAATATACTTTGATCAGACATTGGAGGTTTGCAAGGATGGGTAGAAGGCATTTCTATTCCTGGGTCAGTGTCTTTCTGGTGCCATTAGTCCTGGAGCAATAAATAGTGACATCTGACCTGAGAAAAGCCATGGGAGTTAAAAGTTCACTTACATTCTCCTAAACGGGGGAGGGAAACATCCACCATATTTCACACAACAATTAAAGGAAATAAATGCACAAATTAAATAAGAAACAAGATATTCACATTAGACACTTTTAAAATAACATTGGACGTCCATTTTGATAGCCTTTTGATGCTAGCAATGAGATTTGCTAGGATCCCAATAACAGAGTTCATGACCTCAGGGGGCTGTGACAGTTTGGGTTTGGGCCATTCTCGGCCCTTACTTCTGGGGTTCAGTGGAGTCCCATCCTGGCCCCAAAAATGATGACAGTCATGACAGTGAGTTATTTCAATATCAATCAGAAATTACACTTTTTGTCATGCTGAAGGCCAAGTTACCTAGAACTAGCTCATTATTTAACACATTCACATTAGCAATGCTTTGGAATATTTCTCGCAGTTCAGTGCCATTTTTTAATGAAATAGCAATGCTTTTGAATACAAAATAGTTGAGTCATACCAGCTGACTGTCAATAAAGTCGTAATTCAATCATGTAAAAACATGAATTCAAACTCAAATTATTTTTTCTATTAAATAAAGACAGTACACCAGCTCCTCTCCTCACATCACTGAGATTTATTATATATTATTTGAGATGTTTTAATGCCTTATTAGCCTATTTGAAGTTTTAAAAGCACCTTCCTACAATTGTTCATGTAGCCTAATCTCTGATCAATCCCACTGTAAGTCTGTCACAATATTGTGTATCTTAATAATAGGATTAAATGAAAATGCAACACACACACAGCAGAAAATCACACTCCAGGTCAACACGCAGCACTTTTGTAGGTCCAATATTGAATTTTCAAGACATAAACAGAGTCTTCTAAAATCCTCCAAAATTATTTTATTCTCATTTCTTGTATAGTTGTTTTATTGACATATACTTCACAAACCAGTGTCATTACTCCCAAACTACAGTGACCCTGTTGCGACCAACTGGCTGAAATCAATAATACATTGTAATTTCCAGTCGATTCAGCCTTAGATCACTGTCTACCATGCATATCTTTCCCTGTTCTCCCATACTTGCAGGAGCAGTAATATTATTAATAATACAAATATAGAAGGCATTTCAATGTATTTACCAAGCTTGTAATCTGATTAATGTTCTCTTTGAAAAATATTCTGGCAATATTTGTTATTTACTTAATTGAAATTAGAAATGTATCAGTTTTAATTCAAGTTATCAACAAATAATATAATTAAATGCAGAGCCCATTGGGGTTTAAAGTCTTCTGGATTCTCAGTTATTTCAGTAAAATTTCAGTAGCTTCACATGGGCATGTCTCAGAGTTAGCTTACATTTTATACAGCAAGTTAAAGAATTGTTTACAGCTTAGGAAGAAAAAGATTAGAGTTGATCTTGTGCCATACCCTTGACCTTCACAAGTACAATAGAGAAATATTTATTATTACCACTCCACTAAGGATTTTTGGATCAAAACTACCGACTTGGAAACAACTGAAGCCTATTAAATCCAGTGTTCATCACTGTGATTGATATTATCACATCTGCTTAACATTTTCATTATTTTTCGGCATATCAATATTAGCTTTCCGTTTATAAACGTAAGAATTATTAAACAGATTAGATTTCCTTATGAAAAAAAGCCTTTAAAATATTAAGGTGTTTTTTTGTGAAAATAGTTTAAATTGTAATTTTAAATACCTCTAAATTAAGAAAAAATGGTAGCTTCATAGAAAATGTCATTGCTAGCTTTACGGATTGTCTTAAAATATATAACTTCTTGCTACTTTAAAGTTTTGAAGGATTGTTTGACTTTTTTTTCATATATTATTATATTGATGTTTTAATCTTAATTGTACCATGTGATGGCAATGTAAAAAGTAAATCTTCAAAAATATGTTTAGAATGAGTCCACAATCTGCCAAGTGTTTGGCTTCAAGCTTCACCCATTAACTTCCTGTTCTTGTTCATGAATTATGTTATCCAATAATTTTCTTTGACATCTATTATATGGAAAAGCTACACACTGGACTACCACAATCACTCACAGTAATAGGAAGTTAGTGGGTGAGGATTGTCTGCCAGTCTGTCAGTTTTTCTAGTTACTTTTTTCATGATTTTCCCTTTTTATTTATGTTCTTAGAAAAACCTTACTTCTATATTTGTTATGAACTAGATAAAATTAATAAATAAAAAAAAATAAATTTTTTCAGTTCCATTTACTATAACAAATTATCAGTCACTTATGCAGGGGCTCAGCCAATGTGACTGGGCCTCATACCTTCCACCAGAGCAAAAACACTCACCATTTTATATTTTATTCAGTTCTATTTACCATCAATACTGAGCAGTGACTTATGCAGGGGCTCAACCAGTGACCCTGGGCCTCATACCATCCACCTTAGTTTCTTTTGCCTCTAGACCTAGAACCTCAAACGGTGCCATGTTTCTTAGGAGAGGAGAGTAAAGGTGAGAGGGTGCCCTGTGGAGCCGAGCTGGGAGAGGAGCAGAAAGAGGGAGGGGTGTGGAGAGAAGGAGCGGAGTAGGGAGAGGGAAAAGAGTGGAGAGAGGGACTGGAGGGGAGAGAAGAAGAGTTGAGGAGAGAGGTACAGGAGGGGAGATAGAGAGGAGGAGAGAGGAAGATGCGCGGAAAGAGAGAGAGGAGAGGATAGATGAGAAGAAGTGGGAGCATCGGAGGGTCAGCAAGAGACAGGAGTAAGAGTGGTGGAGGGAGCAACCACAGAGATCAGGGACAGAAAGGGAGGGGTCTAATCCTAGTGGTCGGGCGGGATAAGCCTCAGGGGCAGAGGAGGTGAGCCACCCCAGGCACACTCAGAAGAACAAGAGGTGTTCCTAAGGAGTTTGTGGTGGTCCTCTGTGCCATCAGTGCCCATGCCAGAATCCTCCATGGGAGCAGGGATGTGAAGCTAAGCCAGAGGGCCTGTATGTGGAAGGAGGTAGCCAGGGAGTCCTGTTTTCTGGGGGTGTATGTGAGGGATATCTGTTCTGTGAAGCATTGCTATGACAACTGCTCATGCCAGGTGAGGAGAAAGGACTTCAATGAGCAGGAAAGGATGCTGAGGAATTGCATCCCCCCAGCAATGGTGGTCAGACTCCCGGATCTGGTAGACAATCAGCAGCCAAGGGACCATGCCAGGTGGATTTCATAAACACTATCATCCCATCACATACTCAAACGTACACTAAACACATGGATAACTCACATCCAGTGTAAATGCTTGGCATCACTTAAAGGGATATGTAAGTTTACTGTATTTGCCTAGGTATATAACATACCTGTGTGTCTATTTACTGTGATGTAGCAGGTTTAATTGAGAAACAATTAAAACATCTATTTTAAATGAATAAACATTGGCCCTCACCAAACCAATTTTACGTAAGATTTTAAACTCAACGTCAGGGCCCTCTACTTTTTGTTTATGTGTTTAATATTGTATTTGTTTTTATCATATTTTTTCTCTGTACTTAACCCCTATATAGCATTACAGAATATATTGGCACGTTACAAAAAACTGTCAATAATGATAATATGCTAATAATGGCATACTTCTCTTTTTCATTTCTAGCACTGCGTATAGTTGCCTCTAAAAAATCATGTATCTCAGATTTTGCCTTTGTAAAAATGGGCTGATTAAATTTGTTTAATAGATATAGGCCCCTATTAAATTGTCTAAATTGTAGTTATTATAGCCCGTAATGTAGCCTTCTAAAGTTACTGCTATTAATTTGGCCTCTTTTAAGCAACCCGCAATCGATCTGCGGGTTACAGGCTGAAAAGCAACTGTGGTTGTCAAAAATCGTAACTCTGACCCAGCTAAGTCTTTGATCTGTCAAGCCCGCAATCGCTAAAATCGCAAATCGCTATTAAATTGCTACAATTCCTCAAGCCTGCAATTGGGTTCACACCCGTAAATGGCAAATGTAGCCAAAAATCCTATGAGTACTAGAGAGGATTTGCAAAGGGGTTAAACCCCTTTTCGTAGCACGGTAAAAGCAAATATAAACACATCACTGTACTTTAAAATACGGGGAAAGCAAGGATAGACATTATAATTAATTGTACAACAGTCTCAAGCTCGCAAAACTGCAATCAAAAATTATTTTTTGTTTGACGTTTAATTTTTATGTTATATCAATCTTGGGAATCAAGGAGTTAATACATATCAGGCCACCCACATGGACTATAACAGTTTCTCAATTCATTTTTATTGATTTTTAAATCGCTAGATTGCGAGTCTGATCGCATATCGGAAGTCAAAACACTAATTGTTTGACGTTTACACACCATGTTTTACTGACATCATGATGACGGTCTCATTTACTATCAGTTGTTTCTTAATTTGTAGTTAAGGGATTGCTAATTGATCATGATCATGTCCTAAAATGCTACTTACTGTTACATGGTTTATGGTTTTGGCTTTCGGCCATGTAGTTGCGTGCTTGTTCAATTTAATCGTTCTGTAACTGCTGCAAATTTAAAGCCTGCAGACTTACGGGTCGTATAAAGGCAACTGCTGTTGGAATTTAATAAGGACCGTAGTCGGCTTACATAGCAGTTGAAAGGGTGTATATACAGTATATGGGTATTAATTTACATGAAGATTTGCTCAGTGCAAAAATATTATATCTATTAAAATGAATTTAGTGCACCAAACATACTTTGATAATCAACTTAAGTGTTTCAATGTTAAATATTTATGAATTTGAAAGGCAATTTACTAGTTTTAGCAGTTAAATAAAATATAATAAAGTTCAGGAATAGTACATTTATTCAGCAAAAATAGGAAAATTAGAACAAAAGGTCATTATTTGAACATGGTGGCTAATAAATTCATGGGTAATGTGCACAATAATTGTTTTAACAGTTGGATAGGGGCATTTAGGAGTAACAGACTTGGAAGGAACAAACACAGTAAAATAATAAAAAAATGCATTCTTGCCACCAATCAAAAAGTAACAAATTTGTGCAGCATATCCATTAACTATAAAAGTAGACTAGCATTGTGGGTCTATTATAATTTACACAGAGTTTGAATTAGAACAAACATGTCTCCCTACTTTAACACATTATGAAAACCCAATAAGCCAGAAATAAGGAGAGGTGGGCTGGGATTGTAATGAGAATTCAAATTGGGATTGTGAGATGAGGAGGCAAGTGAGATATAATATGTCAGGGCACCAATTATTTTAATAATGGAAATATGGTAGCCTGAAAATCAATTATTGTGAAGTCACTGGAGATTTAGAATTATGATAAACACTGTTTAGTCTGTAACATGCACACTCCATTCTTTCAGTTTTCACTTTATTCACTATTTTTTGTAGATTAAAAGCTCTTGTGAAGTGACATGACAATCTTTTGTATAGGCTTCTTTTTCATTCTTTACATTTAAATGTGCATACAGTATGCAAATAAGTATCATATCCCTATTATTATTGATTTCTTTGTTTTCTTTATTTTTCAAATAAACCAGTAACAATTATCACTACAATCATTTGGCATAAATACTCATCTAGTATAAGTATGCCATTCTGAACTTTTTAACTGTATTTATTTTACTAAAATAACATTGAAGTATGTGCCTTTTTTTACACAAGGTGTATTAAAACAAGGTGTATTAAAATTATATATAAGTTTCCTGGGTTTCAAATGGCAGTAATTATCTGTAAAAAAAAATTGTGTTATATATATAAGTTCAGTGTACTTACAAAGATAAATGTAGCAAAGTAAAATCCAGCTTTGCACACCCACAGGAAGCTTGCATAACCAAGTACACAGACAGTCAGGTACAGAGTTTTACCTTTCAAAAAAAGTGCTTGCTGCAGGATGAAATCACATGGTTGGGTGGGGTCTGAGCTCACAGCTGAATCAGAGCACAAGGATAGAGAGATATACTACATATCCCAGGCTGCTTTACAACAAAAGAACCCCAGCATATGATACAAATATATCAGCTAACCTCTGCTTTCTCCTGATTGGCCAAAACTAATTATGAATGTTCAGGGGTGTCAACTAACATAAGCTGCAGCTAGCAAACTGAAGGGATTTAGCAAACATCAGGGTGAGTTTGTTATGTTTATTTTGGTATTTTTTCCATGCAAACATTTTTTTTACATGCTCCTCTGTCATATGCATTCATAATCCAGGAAACTTAAATATGCCTTTACGTACATGATCCAACAATTGGGACCTCCACCTTCCTTTAAATTTCCTAGGCCAAAATGTTTTAGTCACCATAGAGTTAGCAAGCTTGACACGTCTGACTGAAACAGTGTGGAAAGTTCAAGCTTTGGAAGTTGAGATTTTATGTTCATTGCCAGCTTACAAGAAAATAATTCACTCTTTGTGGGAATAAAAAAATGACTTTAGAAAACAAGACAAAAAGGAAGATATTTAACTTACAATAAAAATACTATTTGAATGCACATTGTGTTCACAATGCAAATATGCCAGAAGGCTTTTATTCACATATTTGTAAATGGGCATTTAGGGGACCACTAAGTGACAGGGAAGGTATCCTAGTGGAGAATAATGTAGCCACAGGCAACTTTTTAACATACTATTTTGCATCAGTTTAAAAAAAAAAAAACAATAGTGTATGAAGCTTTTAGAAAACACAGGAAGAAATAAATTGGGTTGAATTTACGAAAATAATATTTCTACCGACAAGAAAGCCATTGCAAAGCACCTAGGGGGATCTTCAAATAAAGCCATGGCTCTTAAACACCTTTAGTCCAGTGTTATAAAAAGTGATATATGATTCTGAGAGTGGTTATTAGTTGTATTTAAGATGTCTTTGTCTTCCAGTGGAATGAAATAATCCCCAGGAATATGTCTGAACAAAGCAATAAAACTGAAATAGCTATTTCTCCTATATTTTCCAAACGAGGACACTGAGTAAAAAGTGAGGATTGCTATTCATCAATCAATTCATTTATATTCTTTATTTGAAAAGAGCCATTTGAAAAAACAGTTAAAAGATACTCAAGTTATAAACACCACTCCAGTAAAAAGGGTTCATATGATAGACTATTTGTAAAGTGATGTAGATTGCTATTTATTAACTGTCAAAATTATTAGGATCTTCATATGTAAAATATACAGATTTAAAAACCCTAAGTTTTCAGTCTTCAATGAAGACAATTTTGAGTCTCAAAAACATTAAACCCATTATGAATGATTAGGATTGTCCCTAAGCAAGGTTCCCAACTAAGCACAAGTAAACATTATTATTATTATTATTATTATTATTATTATATGCATAGCTATAGTAAGTGAATATAGTTAGTTTTTGCAGGATAATGTAAAACCATATAGATGATGTAACGTTAAATATTTGAATGTATTCATTAAGTTACTGATAATACTGACTGATGGACAATTTAGATACATAGTGAAAAGAAGATCAAAACATATTAAAGTTTCGTAACCCTTTCAGCACTATAGAAGACCATTCACCATCCTCACCCTAATCTACTTTTATGGCCCAGAGTCTGGTTTCACCTTCCCAATTGAGTAACCATCCTCAGTTTTACTAATAAAACCTGCACAGTTTGAATATGCCTGTGTCGAAGACTCGGTATGGTGAATACCATGTTTATTTGTAGGAACTGGTCATTTTCAGAGGCCCCCTGACCCGTGCTTCCAGGAGAAGATCAGTGCTGCAGCTACCTTTAGCTTTTCACCGATAATTAAAAGGTTCCGGCTGTACATAATTCCCAATGTGCCCCACCAAATTAACTATACCACCATGGTTACAACATTATGAGTACAAACTTTTGTCCTACTCTTGCTCAATGCATACAACTTATATTACTCTTAAAAAAACTGTTTCAGAAATGGACACAGCATCAACACATCTCTTCAGTGCTATTAAAATATATATGGTAGCAACATCATTCTTGTCACTTCAGTTTACTATTGCCTCAAGTGATCAGGTTTGAATGTGTCAATGATTAAAAATACAGAAGCTTAGTATTACATATGTCAAATTATTTCACATCCAATTGTTATACCTGAAAGCTGGCATAATGTCTCAAGTAAGGATAGAAGGTCATCAGTAGACACTCACACATAAAATAGATCATTGTCTTTAGCCCTGTGTATAATATTGATATGGTGAGCTAATGCTTGGATGCTGATGTCACAATGTCAGTGTCCTCATCTCTCTTCTTTCCATTTCTTCTCTCACTGCCCCAGTTTTCTCTCACCACTCTGATTCTCACTTTCTTTCTCTCCATTCTCCATGCCCTGTTCAGTATCACTTCTCCATGAACTCTTCCCCTATCTACTCTGTCCCCTCTTTGCCTTACCACATACACATCCATATATTAAATATATTGAAACAAATCTGTAAACATTGGTATTATCAATGCACATAACACAAAGTATTACCATTTAAAAATAATAATACTTCAAGATAATCAGCTTCATTGATATTAAATGAGAGAAAATGCAACAGGAAGAAAGTGCCTATTTTCACTCACGCTGAATCTGTTCCTATATCATCAATAATTTTCTCTGTGAGAAAACAAGGAGAGCCCCCTAGAGAGATAAACATTTATTGTGATGCAGCGTCTATTTATACCAGAGTTTGAAAAGCTCAGGATAAAGCTTATCCTAAAAAAAGTATGCAAGGAATTTACAAATGTGATATTTTAGGCTTTGAACAAATGCCCTCAAAATGCAATTAAGAGGCATTGAATTTTTAAAAATAAATCTGACATTCAGTTTCCAAAAATGCAATTAGTACTATCCACAGTTCTCTGTGAAAACAACACATTCATGAAGGATTTATGCAGGATGTATGCCTGTGAGAATAGCAGAAAATAATACTGGGGAGAAAAGCTAAACCATTTGCCTTACAATGGATATTATGCTTAAAAAAAATAAACATAGTAACTCAATTTTATAGTTTAATTTGCTGTCAAAATCTTTTTATATTATCGTAGTGTTTATGATATTTTTACTAATAATTTTATATAGCATATTTTCTATAATTTAATATGGGACTATTGGCACCAAAGTATTTTCTGTGCCATGTTGATGTCATTATATCCTGCATATTTTATATGTTCATCCCTTTATTGTTAATTACCTGTTGATTTGCATATATGGGCATTTCCATGGTATGACTCATGGGCTTGGTTCACTAATGTTAGAAATCTTGGATAAATCTTGCACAGCTAACCTCTTTGTTAATTACCCCATGAGATAACATACATCTCTCAAACATCTCTCCAAGATTTCTCCAAGTCTCTTAATGACATTCATGATTTCAGCAAAGATCACAGTGTTCAGGGCAGGTAGCTAAATTCTCTTGCACATACAATGCTCCTTGTTTTGTTTCTAATCTCCTTCTGATCACCTAAGCCATCATTCAATTGCAATTTGGCCAATTGAATAGGGGTCTAAATAAGCACATAACATATTTTTTTAAAGAAGTTTTTAGTTAGTAAACATCTATCCAAAAGCAAGGTTTTCACTAACTAAAAACTTATTTTAAAAAAATATGTTATGTGCTTATTTAGAGCCCTATTCAATTGGCCAAATCGCAATTGAATGAGGGCCCTTGTGAGTTCATCTCCAAATAAAATGAGAAAGTTACTTTGCTGCTATTTCTTTACTGCTAAAATATTGACATTCTGGGGCTCTGCATGCATTGTTCTCAGCCAACATGCTCTTAGAAACAATCCAAGCATGTTCAGCACCTAAGGGAGTATGATCACATTTTCACACAAAGACAAAAATGATTTCTGGGTGGGTGGATCAAAAAGGCAGATTGACAGGTAGAATTTACCAACCTCAATTGTAAAACTGCAATTAAAAAAATAAAAGTACTTTTTAGCAACATGTGGCAATCATCCTACTTAGTAGAACAAACATGCTAAAGTGCTCTTATGAAAAGCACTGCAATGGAACCTTGTTGTCATAATAATGAAATACACACACACAGCCTTGTAGAAATGACATAGGATGTGCTTCCACTGCCTGCCAAGGTCAATGCCCCTGTACGAAGAAAACTGAGACACACTGATCTTGTATTCATTACTTATATTTATGGATTGCAATCCTGGGATATCTAATGCCATCAATAATATGTGGTACTTAGCTGTGTTATTGTCTTCTTACATAGGGATAAAGACCCGTGGCCATGAAGTCAAGGTGCCCACAGCATTTATAATACATTTTGAAAATTGTGGTCATTGAGAAATTGAGAACAGAATTCATAGGCAGATGACACACATTATTCCATCGCGTCCATCCCACAGAGCAGTTTTTTGTATTTTTTATTTTATTAATGATATTTGTTTTAACCCTTATTACATCCCTACACTTATCACTTGCTATTAAATCATCAGGAGACGGTTATTTTATTACACATGACTTTACATATTTAAATATTTAAATTCAGTGTCAACATAAATTATTAATATTATATCTACGTTTGTGGAGCCCTTAGGCAGTGAAGTGGAGGAGCCCCTCCACGGACCCATTTTTGCCTTTTCTGTATGTGTAGGTTCCCTTTCCTGTGGTAACTGTCGTGTTCTAGGTGCTTACCCTCTAGTAGCCAGTCTATGAACTGCAACATTTTTTATTTTTTTTAAACCAAGAACCATTTTTTTTAAGAAGTGGTGTCCCGCACACGGAAGTGCCCCTGGGTGGCTGCCTAGTTGGCCTAATGGGTAATCCGGCCATGGTGCCAACAGTTTCTTTGATACAAGGGGTCAATAAAAGCAAGGATAAAATTTGACTTGCATTTGAACACAGTAAAAATAAGGCAATATGAGGGAACTGCTTGATGGATAGATGATTTTAGGAAGAAAGAGGGGGAACTGGAATAACCTTGTTTCAGTTTAGTAGTGAGTCAATGATATTAGTGGTATGCTTCTCTGAACAGGATTTTCTGAATATCTGAGGACTAGGGGAAAGACTAATGCAGCAAGGCAGAACATTCTAGAGTGTGGGGGCTGACCTTAAGAATTCCTGTGGAAATTATGGGTGAGTTGCGGTTTATTTGGAGACAAGTGTAGTGAAGTGCAGTGAAGTTCAGGGCTTTGCACTTTAGGCTTTAGGTTTTTGAATTGTATCCTTGTTAAGAGAGAACACCTATGTAGAGCTCGACAAAGGGTAGTAGTGGATGATAAGCTTTGTGTGATGTAAATCTGGTAGAAGCATTCTTTATAAAATGAAGTGAGGATACTCGGTTGAGTTTAAAGCCAGTTAAAATGGAGTTTCAATAGTCAAGCAGGGAGATGATGAGAGCATGTTGTGCATGAGGAGTGAAACATTTTGGAGATGTTCCAAAGGTGGAGATGACTAGATTTACAGAGAGATGAGATGTGGGGATGAAGGAAAGGTCTTGATTTTTTTTTACATCAAAGCATTACAAAACATATATGTATATCCATACAAATACAATATTCCAACAAAACAAATCACAAAAAGACAAAAAAAAATATCCTCATTAAATCTAACCTTAATGGAAAACGGAGGTAAGAAGGGAGAGAAAGCCCACATGTTGTACTCTTTGAGCAATGTATTGGTCCCATAAAGCCCATTTATTCTTAATTTTCCTGGTCGTTGATGGATTAAAATACATAAAATCTATTTCAATCTGCCTGGTACGGGCAGATTATTACTTCTATAAATTAAGGAACGGTCTTGATTGATGTTGGCGTGATTGAGAATTGTCTACCGAATGAGAAATATCAGGTGTAGAGGTGGAGGTAGATGTGGGAATAACTCATAATTCTGTCTTGGAAATATTTTTATATGATGAGAAACCATCCTGATGGATATGTTGAGACATGGGTAAGTAGAAATGAGTATAGGTCTAGAGATAATAGTAAGTAACAGCGTAAAAATATTGCTGAAACCCACAAAAAAAGCGGATGAAATTATCAAAAGAGTATGTACAGATTGAGAAAAGCAAGGTTCCAAGTACATGGCCTTCATGTACCCAAATGACAGTGATAGTGGAGGAGAGAAGGTCCCTCAGTAGCACTGTAACACTGTAAGAAGTATTTGTAGTAACACAAGTCATATGGAGGCAGTCATACCCTAAGTGGATAGTGGCTAACTCTTTTTTTAAAAAAATATTTCAACTAAAATGTATTGTACTATAATCAGTGTTGAAATAGGTTTTATGCAATCATTCATCATTACACCACAAGTTCTTATTTAAATGGAACAAATGAAAAATAGATAAAGATAAACTGAAATGTAATACTCAATAAGATTTATGAAAGTCTATAAAAGACACAAATATATGAGTATTCAATTTCATTTATTGTAACACAATTATTTTGTTTTAAACAAAGGTTCTAGCCTTACAAAATATGCTATTAAACTTTCATTATTAAATTGTCACATTGCGTAGTGTGATATTTTTCTGTCCTTTGTACTATTTTACTATCTCTCTTATTTTTAAACAACGCAATATCCAGGAATAATATTATATCTTAAGAATATTGAGTAGATTAACTTCCTGGTAGCTTACATTTTATTAAGAGTACTTTATGGGAAAACTTATTTGATCTTTTTCAGTTTTACATTAGAAGACACTGTAATTTCTATTGTCCTCATCCAAGTCTTCATTCTGAATATTGTGTGTGGAGATAAGTTAAAATACTTATAGCATTCCACTGCAAATAGTGGCCAAGTTAATGACTTGCTTGAAATACATTTACCTCACTGAAATCAATCACAAATTGTGTAATTACATAATGCTCATTAAAATGCTTATGGCCTCATTCAAATGAGATTTGGCCAATTGAATAGGGCTCTATATAAGAACACAGCATATTTATTTTACAGAAGTTTTTAAATAGTGAACTTCTATCCAAAAGCAAGGTCGTCACTAACTAAAAACTTCTGTAAAAAAATATTCTCTGTGAATATATAGAGCCCTATTCAATTGGCCAAATCACATTTGAATGAGGCCCCTAGTATGTAGCACCATTACATGACACTTGCTAAGTTTTAGTATCAGCAGCGGTTACTGAGTACTTGCTAAGTGCCACAAATTAGCAAGTATTCAAATCACCCACAAAACCACCAACAATGCATAACAAGCCCTTTAGACTCACTAAGAGAAGAAAGGACATTTAACGCATGCCCAATACACTCAGATGCACAATATTTCTCAGCAAATACAGTACAATATAGCTAAAAAATAATGCATGTTATAGCAAGAGGACATTAAAAACTACTGCAATCTAAAAGATTCACTGGAAAACACAAGACAACATGCCTACATGTGGCAAACCCCAAACAGCCATTAAAAAGGTAAGCATCAATAAACATGATGGCTCAATAATTGGTCACACAACCAAAGCTGAACTGTCCATGTACAAACCACACCTTCGTGGTCAACAACAACAACGTATTGATTGTATTCACCCATAGCTGATCAACACCAGATTATTAATATTCAATGCACAAAATATAGACACAGCTAAATTAATACAACAAGGAATGTCCCTAATCACTTTGTTTTTGATACAAAAATAAAAAAATAAAATAGAGGTGCTCAATCAGAGAATGAACGAACCTTAATAGGTTAGTTCTGTGGACATGATAATCCACTCTGAGAGCAACCTCTTCTAACTCACTTGTGCCCTTCACAAGGAGAAATATCCTGTAGTATATTAGTCTGGTCCCAATCAAAAGAGTGACCCAGCCCTGAAATACCAGGCAATACTACCCTAAACAGGAGAAACAGCAAACCACAGGCGTATGTTTCGGCCTTCTGAGCTAAAAGAGGTTGCTCTCATAGTGGGTTATCATGTCCACAGAACTATTCAGATGTGGACCCCTTGCTCACTGTGCCTTAGGGAGTTATCAGCTACACCTCATTGACAAGGCCCAATGAAGGCTGAAATGTACGTCTGGGGCTTGATGTTTCTCTTGTTCAGGGTAGAATTGCCTGGTATTTCAGGGCTAGACCACTCTGTGAGTGGGACCAGACTGATATACTACAGGATATTTCTCCCTGTGAAGGGCACAAGTGAGCCAAAAGAGGTTGCTCTCAAAGTGGGTTATCATGTTCACAGAACTAACCAATTAAGGTGTTAGTTCGTTCTCTGATTGAGCACCTCTATTTATTTTTTTTGTTTATTTAAATGACCCTTAAGGATTAGTCTCCCTGAGGGTGATAGGATAATCCAGATGTGGACCAGTTGCTCACTGTGCCTTAGGGAGTTATCAGCTACACCTAACTGACCAGGCCCAATGAAGGCCGAAACGTACGTCTTGGGTTTGCTGTTTCTCCTGTTCAGATTACAATTGCCTGGTATTTCTGGGCTGGGTCACTCTAGTGAGTGGGACCAGTCTGATATACTACAGGATATTTCTCCCTGGGAAGAGCACAAGTGAGCTCAAAGAGGTTGCTCTCAGAGTGGGTTATCATGTCCACAGAACTGACCTATTAAGGTGTTAGTTCGTTCTCTGATTGAGCTCCTCTATTTTTTTGTTTTGTTTGTTTTTGATACACCTACTTAATTCTCCCAAACAGTGGTTTACAAACATCTCTACAGCTCAGGAATTAGGTATATAACTTGGCGTGGCTTCAAAATGTATTGAATACTAATTGCTTTACCTGCTTTCGTATAGTGTTATATCTGGGAGCTTCTGAATAGATATATATATATATATATATATATATATCAATGGGAATTTGCTGATTATGCCCGTCATGTTTAATTGTTATGTCTAATAGCTCATCTAATAAAGGTGATGGACGATATGGCTGCCTGGTGGTTGCTGACCCCTATAAACAACCCACAAACATAAGAATAGGGCACATTCAAACAGGCACACAGACTCACCAAGTTCATTGACCAGGAACTGCTTGACTATCTAGACACAATTGGCCTCATTCAATTGCGATTTGGTTAATTGAGTAGGGCTACATAAAAGCACAGAGCATGTTTTTTTACAGACTTTTTTAGTTAGTAAGGACTTTGTTTTTTGGATAGAAACTTTGCATCCTAAAAACTTCTGTAAAAAAATAGGCTCTGTGCTTATATAGAGCCCTATTCAATTGGCCAAATCGCAAGTGAATGAGACCCAATGTTTTCACTTTTTCTGACATTCTCATTAAGGCCCTCATTCAATTGCAATTTGGCCAATTGAATAGGGCTCCGAATAAGCACATAGTATATTTTTTTTAAATAAGTTTTTAGTTAGTGAAAACCTTGCTTTTGGATAGATGTTTACTAACTAAAAACTTCTTTAAAAAACTATGATATGTGCTTATTTAGAGCCCTATTCAATTGGCCAAATTGCAAGTGAATGAGGGCCAAAGTAAGCATGTTGTTGCTGTTAGAGAGCCTGCAAAAAGTAATTAATTAGCAAGAACTTCCTGGTGTAAGCGAATATTCATTAATGATTGAATTACCTGCAATAACAACAATAATTGGCTTTACAAATGTATGTAGTGTGTATATTAGCATTTCTCATGGAATCTAATGCTTTGTTATTTAGAGAACATTGTGGGTTGTTTTAAAAAAAACATCTACTTGATGACAATGCCATTAAATATGTTTTCTACATTTTCATAAAATGTATTTTATGTTGCTAGGGACAAGAATCTGAGCAAGTCTCTTCATGATGGATTTGTCTTTAGTGATGAGTATTTTTATTATGGAGCTAAGTCAATAATACTGTACATTTTGACATCCCCCAAAACACTAGATATTAAATATTGTGCCTGCCAAAAACAAAGACTTAACAACATTGTTCATCTTATTGTAGCAAATACAAAATATCAGAAGAATAAATAATTCACAAAGAACATATACATTAATTTTATGACATTTTGTTCATGATAATATTTTTGAAAAATGTCAAAATCATATAAAATCATTAAAGGAACACTTGTCATTTTCTTTTTCTATATGGTTCTTTGAATAACATAAGTGGGCTGAATAGTGAGCAAAATAATAACAAATAAATACATAAACAAACAAAACCTTTCATGTTTTTATCTTTTATACCCAATTATTCATTACTGCAGGGATTCTGCCTGTCACTTTCTCAGAAGGGGGTGTCCTTGTAAACTAATGACCATTCAAATAGAACTAATAAATGCACTGCCAGTGTTAGCTTCCTGCTGATTATTATTGGTTGGCTGCACTCATTTGAAATTATCTAAGAATATCTGAAATGTTGCTTGCAAAATACAGAGTATCCCTATGGTAAGATGAGTGTGTAAGTTCTGTTCATGAGTATGGATGAATTTAATGGCTTAAGAAACCCTTTCAGTATAAATGCAATACAGAATTAAACATATATTTTGCATATTTCTTGCATTATTTCTATATTTAAATAGCTGCCATCATTTCATTATTCATTAATCATCATTAAAGAAACACTGTGTTAATTTTTTTTCTATATGGTCTGTCCAATAACCTTAACTTGGTAATGGAGAAAAATATTTTTAAAAGTAAAAAACATAAACAAATAAAAATTCAAATAGCCTTTACATTTTTATCTTTTATACTGAATTCTGTCACCAACTTTCTACGGAGGGTGTTTCCATTAGTCCTGTTGCAAGCCATGGCAAGTTTAGTTGCCCTTTTACACTGTACTGATAGACACTTTCTGTGTATTCAAATATTTCTTCTACTTCAAGGAGTAGAGAGAAGAAAACACAAATGAAGAAAATTGCACACACATGAGTAAATGCATAAAAATTAAAAACTAGAGTCATTATTATTATATTTTCCATTCTATGAATATTTTGCATATTCAAAATGGTATTTTATACATTTATGTTAGCAGTGGGCCTTTAATATGCGAATGATAATACTGTGCAATAAAAATACAAAAATACATATTTTTCCTGTTGCATGGGTAACAAATGGGTTAACTAGTTGCTTTTCTAGGGTAAAAATATTCTAATATCCTGTATGTATTTTCTACAAGCTCAACACTTATTGCACCAAGGTTTTCCTGCAAAAAGGCAAAATTTGAGTTTAAGAAATGTATTTTATTGACATATTAAACCCTATTACTTTGTAGGGCCTAAGAAGCTCACTGACCACGAGCTCCTTTCCAATCCAGAAAGTTGCTGATTTACAAATCCTTACACAACCTCCATGGCATAGGAGTTAATTATAGGTTCAATGAACAGGGTTACTTAGAGACGCCACAGATGTTCCTTAAGGAGCCCCTTAGTATAGTAGGTCCATTAGGATATTGTCAATGTGGGACTAGTAACTAACTGATGCTATAGATTTTGTAGGAAAGCCATTAACCACATCCACATTTAGCTTATGGTGTGCAAAAGAGTGATAGAAGTCCTCCACTGTACAGAGTACACTAAATAAATAATACATTTCTGCCCACACATGAACATCTAAAAATAAGTTAAAAACTTTCTTTCTGCTCCGTATTCCCAAAAATACTGGACAGAGACACCCAAATTAGTGCATAGCACTTTTACACCCTTTAATCCAATACCACTTTACACATGGCCCCTTTTAGCACATGTTTTGCTCTATAGCATAGGAAGGATTTTCATGAGTTCATAATATATATATATATTATATATAATATATATTAATCCTAATTATATATTGTGACAGCATTGGGCAGAGAAAAGGCATGTCTATGAATCCAATCCAGACTGAAATGAGTTAAAAGGCACAATTAGAATGCACCAGAGAAACGCTGGATCAGTTCTATGTAGGCTACATGTGTAGCTGGGCCTGGAGAGGGGCTAAAGCGGAAAGCAGAAAAGTGGAGTTTGAAGTGGAGTTTATATGAAATAGATCAAACCTGAAAGCAGCATAGCTGAAAGGAACTGTGAAGCATTTGGAGTGAAGGGTGGGCCAGGGTTCCACCCGCTGCTATTGCTATATCTGTTACAAACCAGAGTGTGGAACCCTAAGAAAGGTTCACACAGGAACAGTGACTGTAATTCTGTAATTCTATCTATCTATCTATCTTTATATTACAACAATCATTTAGTTTATGATGGGCAAAAGAGTGATAGAACATATTTCCTGCTCAATGCTTTGTAATACAGCAAACATGTGTAAATGAGCCTGTATAAAAAGAAAGATTGAATTTAAGAGTGAAAATGCATTGTGGGCTCATTTGCATGTCCTGCCCAGTTTCCCAGAGTGCAGAACAATAACTGTATTTCTGGGAAACCTGAGCAGGAAATAGGTTTTAGACTCGGTTAATTTTAGGCACACTACACCAACCTTCAGTGTTTTATGTAAAGTATCACATATAGCAAATAGTATTTATTTCTTGCTACATATTGACTTTTTCTATCCAAACTTGGATTTATACATCATTGAATTGATTTCTTCTGTTTATATTGGATGTTAATGAAATCTTGGGTACACAGGTTAAGCTTTTAAGTTCATGTACAGAGCTTTTCAGAGTATATTAATTGACCCATAGAGGCCAATTTTGGTCAAACATGGGATCAATGGTTAATTGCAGAAACTTGTCTTTCTCTTTTCAATTACACTATAGATATAATTTGTGAAATGATTAAAACTTGAATAACAAATTCTAATTATTTGTTATTTTATAAAGTTTATTCAAGAACTGTCATCATTGCTAAACATGCTCTTTATTATCAGATCAAACAAATGAAGTGATCTTTATTTTTTAATAACCGTTAATAAATAAATAATTCTGATTTATTTATTTATTGCATTTATGCAATTAAATCCGTACCATATAATATACAATATTATTATCTTATACTACTTGTGAGCAATAGTTTGAGTGAATACTCCATATACTTTCATTGAACATGTATTGCTAGGTAACCTTGGCATAATTCAATATCTGTTGGATAAAATTATCGAAGTGGCAAGTTATTAGTTAAAAATAAGGAGAATTTGTTATCTTTGTAATGTAGGGATTTAGAGCTAAATCAACCTGGAAATGTAAAAATGTGTTCTCTCCATAGCAACAGACAGTAGTTCATAAAAACCTCTAACAGTTCAATAATTTCACACATAATGTCAATAGACATTTAAGACTAATGAATGCTTTCAGATCTGGATAAATAAGAGTGTTTAACGCAGGAAGAAAATACTAGTTAGAATAGTTAGGATAATGAAGATAGTGGCCACTGAGACTGTTCATTTATTCACACAACAGTACCTGATAAAAAACCTTTTGTAAAATGTTTTAGAAGTATTTACATGAAGCAGGATATTTCTAAAATATACCTAAATAACTAAAACATAGTTTGTTACCTTTTTGTTCAGTGGTACATTTATTGGTAGTTAACTAACCAAAGTAAATGTTTGTGATTGCATAAACATTATCAGCCTTATTAAATAGCGATTCGGCAAATTTAAAAGGGCTCTATATAAGTACATAGCATATTTTTTTTACAGTAGTTTTTAGTTAGTGAACTTCTATCCAAAAGCAAGGTCTTCACTAACTAAAAACTTCTGTAAAAAAATGTGCTTAAATAGAGCCCTTTTACATTTCCTGAATCACAATTTAATATGGCTGATAACATTTACTCTGAATATCTTAATGGCACCAATTTAGATTACAGTAAAAATATCATATGTGTAATTAATGTTACTCCAAGGGCTAGATTCTAAGTAATTGGAATATGAGCTATGAGTAGAGCGAAGACCTCAAAAAACCCTGTCATCTTTCCAATTATATTTTACCAAGTACCGGTAAGTATTGCAGTAGTTAAGGTTTACACATTCTTGTCCATATTTGTTTTTCTGTGGGTAAGGAATGTTAGAAATTGTATAAGAAGGTCCCTGGAGCTGTGTCCCTTGTAAAATAAGCAGATCTTCCAAGGTTGCTAGTAAAGCAATTGTCAGAAAGCAAATGACCAAAGAGAACAGCCTTTAAAAAGTTTTGACAAAATAACTATGGACTCTATTTCATGGCTCCGGTAAGAGTCTAAATCACTCACTACAGAGCTATCACATCACCCTCATAAATCAAACCCCTTAGAAATTCCATCTGAGTGCTCAAAATATCTGTAATATCATAAGCTCTAAATGGCTGTCCCATAACTATTTTCAAATTTTTATCACATGACTCCTGAAACGATATTGGAGCTCACTGACATTCATCGGTATGTTTCTTCAAGTGCCCGAAATTTCCAAAAAGCTTGTGAATACATTCAACCCATTCATAAAGACAGAAAAATGCCTCAGAGAAATCTGGAATGCTAAAATCTGATACTATGGATGACCTATTACCTTAATTGTGTTTGATTTGAGGCTTGATTGCTCAAATCCAAAATAAAGGAGCTACTATGGCCTATGGCCCTCTACTCCCTCTGGCCCAGGTATCCCGTAGGATCCCTTACAACACCCTGGGGCCATCGGGACCCCCTCTCACGCACCCTTTGTGCTGTGGGATGGGGGATACAGTAACCCCTTTGGAGTACCCTTTGACCCTCATGGCACTATATATTAACCTGTTAAAATGGGGCCACAGTAGCTTCTTTTTTGTGTTGGATTCAAGTAATCAAGCCTCAAATCTTACACAAATATGGTATTAGCTCCTACATAGTTTCAGATTTTAGCAATTTAGGCTTTCCCTATGGACCCCCATGGTACCTTGCATTAACCCCTATCCAATGGGGGTCACTATTAGCTACCAATCTGATTATCTTTTTTTTTATAGCCAGGCATTTCAATCAGAATTGGGGAAAATAGAGCCCTTAAATCCATACATTCTGATTGATTGACATCTTCAGAAAAAGGGTGGTAGCCTTATCTGATTGGTAACTGAGTAATCAGTCATAGTCCCTATATTCAAATTCTCAATTCTGATTGGCTGCAATATTATTGACACTTATTTTAGCCAATCAGAAGCAATAAAAATAGAATATAAGGAGAGGGTGTAATCAGAAGGCAATTAGTAAACTCCTGCTGGAAGCTCCGTTTGTAGAGTTTTTATTATTAATTTTTTTAGAACTGCATTTTTAGGAGGAGGCTCTTTCCATGAGCCAAAGATTAGGAGCCGAGGGTATTCAATCCAGAAGGAAGAGGACCGATTTCAACTATCAAAATGGATGTTTTTTTTTTTTAAATCCAGGGCTAAATATTAAGGGCCAGGGCATTGGTTATCATCACCCGAGGCTCATCAAAGGCAGGGTAAGTAGAATTTCTATTTTTTTGTGAATTTAATCTTTTTTATCTTATTATTATTGTATTTGATATTTTTATTTTCAAAAATTATATTTTTTATTTCAGTATTTTTTTTATATTTAATGTATTTAATTGGAGGGTAGGGACTATGGGGAGGATCTCCACTAGCCAACTAATGGCTTTTGGCCCACTTTCCAACCATAAAAATATTTTTTTTACAGATTCTGATTGACAATTGACAATCCGTGAATTCTATCGGTTTAGAAACTGAACCCTGTAAATGTTGAGCAAGGTGTCATCAAATACTTAATTCTGAAATATGGCTGAAATGGCTAAAATATGGTTGGCATAGCTAGTTGGTTAACAACACATTTACTACTAAAGGTTTTTTTTTATCTCTGGTTCCAAAATAATCTCAGAACAGGATACTTGTCAAGAGTAGCCGGGGTCACTGGGAGGAGTTCCATAGGTGAGACAGAACAAGCCAATTAAAGTCTATCTTGAGGTGATAGCTAATGTAGACAAAACTGAACTGACAGCATTAAATACTGTATATAGCTTGAAATTGCATAAGAACAAGCTAGAGGAAATACCAGCTAGACTAAGGAACCAGATTGAAGTGCAAATGTGAAAAACACACCAGAGTCCATGGCTGGGTTTAATTGCCAGTTAGATTGGGGATAATGCATGGAAAAAGGGAATCCAGCAGAAGGAGCTAAACATTGATTTAAGAAGGCAGCTACAGTGCAGTGACATAATTTAGAAAATAAAGCTATTAAGACAACCGGATTGCCTGAGCCCATGCACTGTAGTTGATAAAAAGTGGAGTCATTGCACATGGAGCAAAGCCCCAGGAAGTGAGCCCTGCACCGCACAAAAACAAACACTGGAAGCAGGCCTAACAGACCCCCCACTTTGCAGCGATTGGAAGGACCTGTAAGCGGGTTTAATGTGTACAAGTGAAGGAGAAGACATATACCACCTAGGCCTATCCCATGGTCTACTCAGTATGTGTGTCAAGCTAGGCTCAGCCACGGGTGCCTTTTTTGGCTGACCCAGCGGACAACAAGACTAAGGACCACTCCTGAGCATTCCATATTTATTTGTGCATATTAAAAGATTTCTTTGTTTAATAAATGCAACCTTTATGCACATGAAAAAAATATTAGCTTTCATTGCAAGATTTAGATTTCAGTTTTGTAATAATTATAATTTCTACACATTTTATGAAGTGTATGTACATTAGCAACAGTGCAAAACATTATTTTAAAAAAATGTGCATGTAGCTTTTTCATGCTGTTCAGTATGGCTTGTATTCTTGTGTTATTTCAAAGCAATATGCAAATAAATGTCATTAATATACAGTAAAAATATCTTGCTGAATAAACCATTTGAGAATTAGCATATGGAACATCAATGATTTTATTGTCCATTTGGTAGAATGTAACAGATTGTTCTGTTTCTCTTGGGTTTGGATGGGATGTATCACAGTAATGGCAAGTACTGTTTTCTTTCTGTTTGTCAATTAAACTTTGAAAGCTTTGTAACAGAGCTAGTAACAGAACCAACGTGGAGCATCATTAATTTCTGGCCCAGATTATCGTTGTAAACTAAGCACTTGCAAACTGCAAGTGTGTGGCTTTTCAAAAGTCTAGAAATCATGTTTTTGTCAAAGTAACACATTTTAAGATAATTGAGCAGGGATATTCTGCAAGTAACATCCTTCCTGTTTAGTCATTATTATTAATTCCTATGATAGGAGTTAAATTAAGGAAAATGAATAAATGAGAGGAAGGAAAAGAGAATGGGAGAAAACAAACATAACAAGACACTAGTGTGATGAGACACATATTATCTTATATATTTATAATAAGTTATTTATTACTTACTGAAAGCCGGCAGCTCAGGAAGCCCAAGGCGGCCGATCAGCGGCTGATCAGCACTAAGGGGAATCCTGGGTAACTGATCACAGCACAGGAGGTAGCTGTAATCAATTCAATTCACTACAGACCAGTTGTCAGTTACTGTAAGACACCAGGCATAAATATATACCCCAGGCATATATATATATATATATATATATATATATATATAAAATCAGAGTTTGGTATATCATACAGCAGCAGATTTTTTTATTGGACAAATATATTTGTTAGAGTGACAAGCTCTTTATCAAGTCAGAAGCAATACTGATTAAGGTTTAGTATGAGCATTAGAATATACAGAGCTGGGATTCTGAGTAATAAGAAGCCATCGTGGGACATAAAACAGGCATCATAAATAAAGTAGTGATTGGTCAAGTGTGCAAGTCTATAAGAGGAAAGACTGTGTTATCAGTTAATAGTAATGTGATAGAAGTAAGTAGTGGATAAATATCCAGTCACTCATTCAGGGTGGGATAAGTCACACCCTATATAGAGACACAAAGGATGCTATAATTAAAATGCCTGTAATAAAACCGGTTATTGTTTGATTTTAAAAATCTAAGCAGGATTTCCAGATGACATTCAAGTTTCTTCCTGATGGTTAGATATTTTAATGTCACTTAAGCTTTATTGAGGATATACACCCATTTTGACAAAGAAAGTAATAATGAGTTTTTGCAATTTACCTTTTGTTGGATCTAGTCCCAAAGAAAATATTTATAACATGGGAAAAATAAGATGAGCTATGGCTCTTAACTGCCATAAAAATCTATGTTTTAGCAGACATTGCGCATTTATTTTATTTGAAAGTTTTCAATAATATGTGCTGCAAATTTTATATATAAATTAAGATTATTTATTGCAAGCAATGAAAAAATCTGCATAATCATATTCGTCATTATTCATAATTAGTTTGTAGGTTTATGATTGGCATGGATCATCAAGAATTTAGGTAATACATACAGTATGTCTATACATACATTTTTGGCAAAGCCATTTCTACAAATGACTATCTGACTCAATAACTTAATGAAAAAGAAGCTGCCACATACAGTTAGAATCTGAACATAAAAAATTGATTTACTGTTCATTCTTGAATGGAAACCACTTACACAGTAATATGTTTACTAATCAATATAATGCACAGTCTTATTTTAGGTAGAATATTTCATTATCACTTCAATAAAATATATAACATAATATATAGTTTAAAGTGCAAAATGCAATTAAGCCCCATCTTGGTTGCAGAAAACTTGTTGAAAACAACAAGAAAATTCAGACAATTATATTAAATGTTAATATCATATATTTACATTGGTAAAAATATAAACTTTTGTAACTCCATAGATGTTTCCTGGTAACCCAACATATATGGAAATAAGGGAACAGTGAAGTCTGCTGCTACTTACATAGCATACTTAAATATATAAAGCGGAGAAGAAAGTGATCTATATTGTATTCATTTATAGTTATTGATCTTTAATTTTCATGAGCTAGGTGCACTTTCTTAGTTTAAAAAAAATATTTACTATGAAGTTGGATTATTGAAACCATCACTAAATAACTCCAAACTGTCCTCTCAGACATTTAAACATAAAAAAAAGTGTGGCATGACCAGCCACCTCTGACGAAACTTTGAATGAATTGTGTGGCCTGCTTGGAGATTCAAACATAAGTAGAGGAGTAACTCTACAAGACTGGTCGATAGAGACTTTGTTCCAGCAAAACGCCAATGGAGGAGCCTATCACTGCAACCAGACTGCTTTCATACTTATACTTAACCTTATGTGTGTGGAAGGCACACTGTATTTGAAGGTACATTTATAAACATTCTTATGTATTTTATTATTTTATTATCACTAATTAAATTTACTACACTATATTGGTATATTTGCTAAATTTACATACCAGTGTTACTGGAAGACTTTAATGTACCATCGGAGATATATTCACTGATGTACTTTATATCTGGAGCTGCAGAATTATTTAAGACCACATAGTTATATACTTTGAACTAAGCACTAAGGTGGGTAAACCCGACTAAGATGTTAATAAAATGTTTACATTGACATGAAAAGAAAATAGTGTTTCCACCCTGCATGTTTTTGATAAGAGTAGTTTAGGTGTGTGTCAAGATCTGCTCTTCAGTTCTCGCAGGACAAGTTGCAAAAACAAAAGCCTTCCCTCTAAATGAAACACACCATCACTATGTGTCCCAGAAAGAGTACAATTTTTATTTCTTGGGTTCGATCTTTATACATTTTCCCCACATAAAAGAACAATGATACATTTACATAGGCAAACACAACTTTTGGTATATCAAAATGTCCCGCCCAGCTTGGATCAACAAATCAGAGGCAGTTCTGGTCGGTGATGACGGGATTGGTCGCTTTGGCCAGCAAGAGGCTTGATGAGTGCTGATTAGTGGGGATTCCAAGTATAGGAGCAAATAAGGCTACAGGGTTACCTCCAGGGTCAGGGGTGCCAGGGTGTCAATTTCCCTGGTCAGGTTTTGGCTTATCTCCCAGCAAAATGGGACAGAATTTACACTTAGTATATGAACCCTCTCTTAGGATAGGCATGCCTTTAATGAGTCAAAGAGGAACCAGATAGAGAGAGGTGCTTGGGCCCAGGGCATAGGGTATAGTCTGAACCGGCAAGGGCTTCCATAATATTCTTTAACAGTGTATGCTCATGAACAGTAATGTCCTCATGTGTACAGTTTTAATTGATAAGCAGTTTTCATTAATAAAATAAGGTTGGAACTTATGAGTTTAAGAACTATTGCTATACCTCCAAACCTAGGATGTTTGCATATTTGAAACATATTTGAAAATATAACACAATTATATAGGCAACACCAACTTGTACCACAGTTATGTATATGCACACCTCCATGGTATTCAACAATGTAAAATCTTATATTAAAAAGGGATTTTGTATGGACTGGTCTTGTAGCTTCTAAATAATATTAAAAAACAATCTTTTAGCAAAGAAAAGCCACAAAGAAATCCTTTATTCTATGTAGTTGATAGTTGGTAGCTTCAACTCTTGGTTCTTCTTGAAGAAGCCCTATATTGGGTGAAACTGGTAAAGATATTACCAAAGAGATTGCTTCTACTACATCTCATTGCTGAGATCAACGATAACGTCATCACATTTCAACACCACCTCATCTGAAAGCACAGCGATAGTCAAGAGCTACAGCTAACAACTGAGTGCGCTAAAGCATCACCTATGGATTGTGGTAACTTTGCTTTGTGCAGTAATTTTTTTAAATAATCTTAGATGCTCTAAGACCAATCTAAAGAAGTGTGCCTTTTAAAATAAATGTCTACATATTTGAAATGATACTGTATATCAGTGTCAAGATAATGAAAATGTGGAATAATCATATTCTTCATTAATGTGTTCTTTATAATCTCATCAGGGAATTGATCAACAATGTAAGGAAAAGATATACAGCATATTGTGTTGCATATTTTGAAGCTGACCACATATATATATATATATATATATATATATATATATATATAACAATGATTTGAAGCACTCTTACACCAGACGATTAAAATAAATTATGTAACTATAACAAAAGTACATAGAAATTATTTATCTAAAAATACATTTAATCTAACAGGAGTTAATGTTTAGTAAGCTCTAGAATATTTCACCATACCACAAAAAGACAATTTACAGAATGCCCACACTCATACATTGTACAAATGCAAGAGAATGTGCTGCTGTACTTTTCTCTGTTTCACTGGAAAGGTAATGAATTGTGTGTTAATGAGGTACTCAATTTTTATAGCAAGCAGGTTAAAAAAGCAAACACTGCCCATAAAAACCATCTGTGAAAAACAGTTAAAGAAAAATGTTCTTTACTCAAAAATGTAAGGAGTAAACATATAGTGACATTTTTTTATTATTTTGTTTTATAAATGTTAGAAATTATACAGAGCAATTATTTTACCCTATTTTACCTTATCTTTTACTTTATTTGCACCTCAACTTGATTAAATTCACTTGAGTATAACATAATTCACTAAAAGATAAAGGGATGGTGAGTAGTGAATTCCTCATTAAAGTAACACACAAGTAACAAGTGGCTTGTCAGCATCTTCTGTCAGTCGAAATTACAATTGTTGTTTTCTAATAACAACTCATTGTACATCTGGGTAGATTCAATAAGCAAAGCAGGAGCTGTGAAGTGTTCACTGAGGCTGCTGTGGCAAATTTCCACATAGGAAATAAACTGCCTTCAGCAAACTGCTTTGTAGCCACTGTGAAGCTTAGTGAACCTGGGGGACAGAATACACATCTAATACTATAATGTAAATAAACACCTCAATAAGATAATCTATCTGAGTGCATTAGGGGTCTCTAGTGGTCCAGTGGTTAGGATGCGGTGCTGTTGACATGGGTTTGATTCCAGTCAGGGAACCAAGAGGTCACACCACCCTCATGCCAACCAGGGTTGGGCCTGGTCAGTATTTGGATGGGAACCGCCCAGGAATACGAGGAACTGTATGCTGTGGCCCACTGGAGAAGAAACTGGCAACCCACTCCAGTATCTCTGCCATGAAAACCCGGTGGATAAGCATGACCATGGACTTAATGATGTGCCTGGCGTGTTACAGTCCATGAGGTCGCCGAGAGCTGGAAATGACTGAACGCCGAAAAAAAAAACCTGAGTGCATTAGCAAGGTCAACTCTAAACTCAAGTTTAAATTTATTGCTTAGCCACCTAGGGCCTCATTCTATTAGCGGCCGCAGCCGTTGCGGGGCCGCAAGGACCGGCCGCAAGCTATTCTGCTATTCTATTCCCCTCCGGCCGGGGATTCCGGCAGGCTTGCGGCCGGTGCCTTGCTATCTCTTGCGGCCGCTCGCGCCAGAGGAAAGCCTTTGATCTAAAACTTATAAACTCTAAAATCCTATTTGCAATTCAATTGCTTCGGGAACCCTCTCTGCAAGGCTAAAAACTAACCGCAGCTTACTTGCAGGAAAGAGGTCTCGCTAGCACCAATTAAGCACGAAATATAGCCCAAATAAAGCCATCCTGCACTTTGAGAAGACTATAAAGTGATTTTCGGTGTTAGCAAAAATAGCACAAAATTCCCCTATACTCAAATCCGTAAAATATATATTTTTTAACATACGTCAAATATCCATGTAAAAAGTCTATAGGGCTTGGAGCACCTCAGACCCGCCCACGCCGCAGCCGGAAAATAAACAGTTAATTTGAACTCGGGTTTTGGCTGATGTGCAAGCTGGAGAGGGGGTTACTTTTAATCCTCATGTCCCCCAATATGATCCCTAGCATTTACAGAGCTGTACAGTGCAGGCTTGAATTTATTTTTGAGTTTTAAGTTTTCAGAGCTTACGGTTGGTAGCAAGATTTACGGCCGGCCGTAAGAGGAGATCCTTGCGGGGCCGTTTAATTGAATTGCAAGGTAACGGGACCCCCGCAAGGAATCGCAGCCTTACGGCCGGTTTACGGCCGATAATAGAATGAGGGCCCTACAAAACAGCTTTAATGCACACATAATTATAAACAGACAAGACAGTAAAGAAACTATTAAGAGCACATGAGTACATTAAGGCTTATCTTGTCAAAATAAAATAAACTATGCCAAAACGTCAACTTGTACTGCAATTGATTCCATGTTTCGGTTGTGGTTTAGATCTTCAGTCATGTCCGACTCTCCATGATCTTATGGACCGCAGCCAGCTAGACACATCTGTCAACCATTGCCCCTCTGAGCTCCATCAACCTCATGTTTATTGCTTGAGTGACCTCATCTATCCATCTCGCCTTTGCCTCCCCTTTCTTCAGGCGCCTTCATAGTTTTAATATAAAATAGACACAGAACTAGTTTATTTGTGTCGTTTTGCAGTACACATTCAATTTGGCACAATATTTTGGTGGACAACACCTGGAAAACATTGCATACAAAGTATTGTGTATATGATCTTGAATTTAGCACATATATTATTATCTTCATGACTTTCTTCTGGTTTATAGGTATAAATCTAAAAAAAGTTATTTTGGATATGATGTACTGTTTAAATATATATTTTTTCATTAGATTTTTTCTTACTATTTTTAAAAGTACCTAACTTCATCTCTGTGCAAAAATTGCTGTCCTTATACTGTAGTGTTAAGATTACACACATTTTTCTGCATAAATGAAACAAGCTATCATATATAGCCCGGAGATAAAATATTGTAGCATATTGTAGGAAACAGTACAGAATATCATTAGACAATATTAGGTGAAAGGTAAAAAGCAAAATGCATAGATCTATTTGAAATACAAAGATGATGATAGAATAATGAGCTCAGAGGAAGGAGGCATGTGGATGATAATAATAGGTCAAAAAAAGAACTGGTGAAAAGTTTACAGTTTTGAAAAATCTATTATACCATATAGGAAGAATCCCCTAGAGGAAATAAGGAATTAATAGCTTATTTATTGAAAATGAATGTGAATATGCAATGCCATCTAGTGCCTTTGTAGCTTCAAAGCTATACAAATGCATATTCACATAGATACTGTACACAAGTATTTATTCTCAGACATTTAAACTGCAATATATATATAAACATGAAAGATAGGTCAAAACTAGCCACTGTAATGTAAGAATGTACATCTAAGTCTTTGGACTCACATAACACAGATTATGGTAAATTGTTATGGATGCGTTAGGAGAACACACAACAGGCTAATACCCTATCCCTGTTTGACATTTTATCTTCTGTGTTACAACAAATATTGAGCACACAAAGCACAAGAAAAAAGGTTTGGTTATTTTGTTGCTACCTTTTATCCACATAATATTATCAACAGTAACATCTAGAAAGAGATAGCTAGTACAAAATAACATAAAGGTGTCATCGTAAGCCACTGTCATTACATTGGTTTTTCAACAATAAAATGAATGGTTTTACTATATAGAGAAAAAGGAGAGTTTATCATAATGGTTAGTGAATAGAAGCTCATCTTGGCAATTCCCTTCCTAGAGTGAAGACGTTACAAAATTGCAGAAATGATATAATGATAAGCATAAGAATGTAATAAAATACATTGTAATTATTAACATTCAGTAAAGGGTGCACTTGTAGGGTGCAAGTAATTAAACAATTTTTTTCATTGTGAACCTATGGACAGATGAGCCTTAGCTATATTTTCTTTTAATTTCCCACTCCTATCCACTCATCTACTATTAGTTTAGTTTGCATTTGGGTTAGTGTGTAGATCTGGCTCTATTTACAATAGTACAGAAAGCCACCAAGCTACATTCATAATGCAGATAAATAGTAGAGCGTACTGAACATGCGTTGTATTTAAATCATGGCTCTGATATTGGTTAAGGTTATACATAATTAGATCTATCATTAGTATCTTAGAAAACTAGTGTTGTGATGACTAGCCCCGTTGATTTATGTCACCATTATTATAATACTAGGAAATTGCTCGTCAAAAATGACAGGATTAAAATTGTAAGGCTGTCAATGCTGTTTGCCACACAATGTGAGGCTTTTGGTCCTCTGAGCACCTTCAGCGCTCATCGTGTGGCTTGCAATGTGTGCTTCTCCCCCGGGGACTTCAAGTTTCCTGATTTGCACTGATCCTCTTCTGCGCTCATCGCGAGCCCCACGCTGAGCTCCTTCTGCTCACGGTGCTCATCATGAGCCCTGTGATGAGCACCTTTGGTGCTTATTGTAAACCTTTCCTCTTGCCTGCACTCATTGCAAGACGCTTGTAGTGCTCATTGTGAGCCCCGCGATAAGTGCCTTTGGCACTCATTGCGAACCTTTCCTCTCGCCTACTGTACAGGCCGCTCATTGCAGGGTTCGTTAACCAGCAAGTTTAGTGCTTGGGAATGCCATGTGTCCCTTTCCAGCATCTCCCCCCTGTGCCTTCCCGGTTGGCTTTCTCCTCTGTGTGTGTGCTCAATGTTCGTGTGGTGCGCGGTGACTGCCATTGGTTTTTATTTTCTAAGTACTGTAATTTTGCGTTTTTCGGCCGCCATCTTTTTCCTTGCTTAACTGCCATTGGTTTTTATTTTCTAAGTACTGAAATTTTGCGTTTTTCGGCCGCCATCTTTTTCCTTGCTTAGGCGATTGTCGAGTGACAAAAAAAGCCAAATATGGGTGTAATTCGCTTGCAACCTCACTCCTAGGCTTCCTGTGTCTCCCCCTGTGCTGTGAGTGTGTTAAAAGTTTTTGTACATTTTTTTGTTTATTTCTGTGGGTTTATAGAGTTATGTGCTTGAACAGTGCTGCGCCGCTGGCCTTTGGCACTCATTGCTGCCTAAGTGCTGTGCGGCTTCGCGAGGCTCACATGTGTGATGCGCCACTGGCTCGACTCGCTTCGCAACAGATGCAACTGCATGACTGACATTGCAAATGTTACGCATACAACTATATATGTGATAGTAAAACTCACTCCCTTATCTATTATTTCATCAATTCCTACTTTAAAGCGATGGTTCTCGAAAATAGGTCTTAGGCCTGTTTATACTCCCTGACACCTTATCTTTCAGTCTTCAGGGACAAAGAAGGAAAAGAGAGAATACAACTTTAAACATAACACTACTATTACTTCCAGTTACAGATAACTTTACAGTTACAGATTCCTGAGATTGATATAACACAGAAATAATTATTTTTTATTGCAGATTTGCGAGCTTGAGACTGTGCAATTAATTCTGTCTTTCATCGCTTTCCCCATCTTTTAAAGTGCAGTATTGATTTTTTATTTGTATTTACAGTGCTATGATCAGGTGTTTATCTGCCTTGTGAGTGCTATCTGGGACTCGTAGGATTTTCTCCTACAGTTGATATTTATGGGTGTGAAAACATTTGCGGGCTTAAGGAATTGTAGCAATTGAATTGCAATTTGCAATTGTAACATTTACGGGATTGAAAGATCAAAGGCTTTAGCTGGGTCGGAGTTACAATTTTGACAACCAATGGGATTTTGAGCACCTTACCCTCAAACCCATTGCGGGTAGCTAAAATACACCAATTAAATAGCAAATTATTTTACAGGCTCCATTACATGTAGTATAAGTATTTTATTTTTGTTATGAATTTCAGGGCATTGGAAGGTAACCAAATGGTCCCCAGAGCAAAAAGGATGCGAGACAATGCTTTAGAGAATCTAGTTCAAAGGTTTTACAAAGCAGTGGACATTATAGTACTGCCAGCAGTCAAATAAGAGAAGATTCATAACATGTTAAGGACAAATAATCTTTTAAACACTCTGGTCCAATTCAAAGAGAAGCATGTTTTTGATGCCAATTTGTGACATGAATAGTAATGGTGACAGCAAAACTGGTGTTTGTAGTGGTGCAGTAGCTGCTAGCGCATGCTGCTGTGGCGGCTAATGATGATGTGTGTTGGTTGAAGAAATTACCTGATATGGTAGGGATGCAGTATAATATGGTAACCTTTTGTAGATGTTTTACATATGCATATTAAGAGATATGAATGCCTTTACTTTACTTGACCTGCTTCCCACATATTGTACCCTACAGTTCAGGTCAAGAGCAGTGAATAGCAACCTATTTCATGTGAAGGGTGGAATGGACACATTAAATAGGTTTATTATTTTTGATTAAATGTAAAACGAATGATTTAGCGCCTAAACCTCAATAACAATCCTTTAAAACCCTAACATTGCATTTCACCAAGAATATTCAATATAATACTGTAAGGATAACTAAGTGTAAAAGACACCAATAATAGGGAATACCAAACACCTACAATACAAATGCAGGTAAAAACAGATAACAATTGTAAGGCTAATAATGCTGTTAGCTATACAATGCGAGCATATGGGCTCTCTGAGCCCCTTTGGCGCTCATTAAGACCCCCGCGCTTTGGCGCTCTTCACGTGGTCTCATTGCGTCCCTCTTTCCCCTCCACCTTGGGTTAAGAGTTATTGCCTTGGGTTAAGTGTTACTGCCTTGAGTTAAGTGTTAGTGACTTGAGTGAAATGTTACTGCCTTGTATTAAGTGTTACTGGTTTACATTAAGTCTTAGTAATTAGAGCTCAGATTTACATACTTCGGCCTCTTTTTACATCCTTCGTCCTCGTTTTCGTCTTGTTTACCTTTTTTCGTCAGCCATTTTTTTTTCGCTTCGCCGATTTCTGATTCTGAAAAAAGGCAAAATATGCCTCAAATTAACTTGCAACCTCACCTACAGGCTTCCCTGGCTCTCCCTCTGTGCTGTGTGTTAGTGTGTAAGTTAAGTTGAGGCATATTTGTGTGTTTTTGCAGGTCTTTCCAGTTGGGTGGTTTGGCCGTTAAAATCTTATTTTTGCGAGCCTCGCATTCCATCTATGTGCGTTGGGTCCTAAGTAATACGGGCCGTAATTTGGCGGCCGTCCATAAGTCCAGCGGCGCTCAAGTCCTGCGTGTCTCGGGATGAGTGCCAGCGGCGCTTAACACCCCTCCAATGAGCATCTTTGGTGCAGTGCAATGAGCGCTTTTGGCGCTAATTTCAGTCTAAGTCCCACATGCTTCAATAGGCTCACAGTGCGAATAGTCCCGCGTGCTTCAACTGCATGGCCTCGCTTCGCAAGGCTCGTGAGAGACGGCTCGAGCCTGCTTCGCGAGGCTTGCAAAGCGTGACAACCCCCGCAAACATGACCAGCGTTCTTGCACTGACAACTATATATGTGATAACAAATATCATAATAATATTTATAAACAAATAACAGTTTTTAAAAAAAAATTTTTGGTAAAAACATGAACTATACAGCTATATAGAACAAGAAAAATACTCACTATATTATAAAAAATTATTTATTATCAAGAAGTTATAGCTCTCAAACTCCAGAAAAACACAATAACACAAGATTTCTAAAATATCCCACAATACGTTCAATTTATTAACCACAAAGTGGTTGCGTATAGTACAGATTCAATGTGACCAAATATGAAGCATCAAAAGTTATAAAAATGCCATAAATCCTTAAAAAAGCGTGAAAGTCCAAATGTGTTTATTGTTAAACATGCATATTGGGCAATAATACTACCTCCATTGCCTGGCCTTGTTCTAGCTAGATAGATGAATCTATCACTAACCCTTGGAGTACCCCAACAGATGGAGCTATTGAGAGAAGGAAGTGTCACTATAGGAGACTCGGAGAAAACTGAGAGATAATACTCAAACCTTGAGAAGAGGAACATGTGCAGAGTAGTGAGTGGTCTACTGTGTCAAAGACAGCAGATAATTAAAGAAGTATTAGCAATGAGTTGGACTTGGACTTAGTAGGGACTAGGGGCCTCATTCTATTATCGGCCGTAGGAGATGCGGGGCCGCAAGGACCGGCCGCAGGCTATTTGCCTATTCTATTCGCCTATTCTATTCCCTTCCGGCCGGGGGCTCCGGCAGGCTTGCGGCCGGCGCCTTGTTATCCCTTGCGGACGCACGCGCCGCAGGAAAGCCTTTGATCTTAAACTGCCGCAAGAGTTTCGGCCGCAAGAAAAGCCCGGTTGCTATTCTATTGCTCCGGGAACCCTCTCGGCAAGGCTAAAACCGAGCCGCAGCTTACTTGCACTAAAAAGGTCCCGCAAGCACACAATTAGGCACATAATAAAGCCATCCTGCACTCTTATGAGACGATAAAGTGATTGGGGGTGTTAGCATTCATAGCACAACATTCCCCTACACTCAAATCCGCAAATAATTTTTATTTTAATTCATGTCAAATATCCGTGGACAAAGTCCCGAGGGCTTGGGGCACTTCAGACCCGCCCAGGCTGCGGGACGGAAAATAAACCGTTAATGAAATATCAGATTTGGGCTGATGTGCAAGCTTAAGAGGGGGTTGCTATTAATCCTCATGTCCCCCATTAGGATCCCTAGCATTTATAGAGCTTTACAGTGCCATCTTGAATTTATATTTGCATTTAAAGTTTTCAGACCTTGCGGCCGGTTGCATGATATGCGGCCGGCCGTAAGGGGGATATCCTTGCAGCGCCGTCTATTTGAATTGCAAGGTAAAGGTAGCTCTACACGGGGCCGTAAGACGGCCGCAAGGAATCGTTGCTTTGCGGCCGTTTTACGGCCGATAATAGAATGAGGCCTTTGGTCTTTTGTGAGTACAGTTTCAGTTCAGTGTTAGGGAAGGAAGACAGTAATGGAATTGTTTCCTAAGAAGTTAGAAAGGTGATTGTAGGCAAGCCGCCCCAGTTGCTTCTAGGCTTGAGGGAATAGAGAAATTGGGCAACGGTTAGAAAGGAATGAAGGACTGATGGAGGGCTCCTTTAAAACTGGTTTTAAAAGTATTTCCATGTAGCTGCAGCTGTTACCACTATCAAAACACTTCCTTCACGTTTACCTATTTAGAAAGAATGAAGAGTACATCCACTCTTTTCTAACTTGAGAAAGATCTTAGCAAACAAAATAAAAAAAAATGCTTTTTCTATAATATATTTTATTTGGATTTAGTTTTTTTGAAATCTAAGATTTTCTCTGTTATTATTAGAAATATAATGTTTTATCTATTTAGCATTAGTAACTGTCATAACCTAGGAAAAAGAGGTCCTCTTTAACCCCAAAACCTTTTCCCTTCTGCTACAGTAATACACACCTGGAGCCTGATTCAATTGAGCAATCGTAAGTTACAGGAGCCCGTAAGTTAATTTGCTAATCAATTGGCGTCTTTTTGAGGGCTCCGGACGGTTTACGGGTTACAGGCTTGAAAACTTTGCAGCCTCCCAAAGCCTTTGATCTTTCAATTCCACAAGGATTACGATGGCTAAAATCGTAAATCGCTATTCAATTGCTCCAATTCCCCAGGGCCGCAAACCTGGCCCCAAAGAGAGGGTTGTAACAGTAACATCAAGTGAAGACTGCAAAGTCATGGGACATGAGGCTGCATAGCATTCTGTGTAAAGTGATTTAAAATGCAAAGAAAATGTATTGTGAAATTGATGATAAAATTAAAATGTTTAAAGTACAAGTTTAAAGGAAATGGTTTTTGTTTATCATATTTTTGAAATGGTATTTCTTCCCTTATCTGTTTCTTTTATATCCTGTTGCTTTTTCTAATTGTGCTGGGCCTGGGAAAATATGAGATAAAATGGAATAGCATATCAGATGATTGACAAACAGTATATTGTTTATGCACAGACACATCTTCCAAACTAAACATCTAATATTTTAACACATAAAATACATTGATTGTTTTTAAAGACAGTAATTCATTAGTTATTGTTAGCGTCGTTTTGATATTTACATTCGCAGGTTGTGTTCAAATCACATTTTGACAAATGCTCTTCACATCTGCTACTTAAATCTATGATCACATTTATTTCAGTGGCCTATACTGGGCATAGACTAACAACACTATTTAATGGTAGAAATGTTTATATTGGGAAAGCTAGAAGTAGCCAATGTATCTATTTAACAGTAAGCATACAATCATAGCAGACTGTGCAGAATATACAGTCACTACCCAAACAGTACCTAAATACAGTAGGATATTTTTTATCAAGGTATAAGTAAATTAGCTGATTGACAGCTAGTAATTACATTCCGAGTGAAGTATAGGTGGTGTTTGCTTTAAGTAGACTGAACTTTTTTAATTTTAGTTTTATAAAAAACATTGCAGTGGAGATGCATGTGGGTACTGATGTTACCAGGTGGTTATGTTTATTCAATTGTATATATCTCCATTTACTTTGTAGAATACTTGGCAATTCTGCCTTTTTGTGAGGTCGTAGCTGGAGCCTGAATTATGTGTAGTCATTGTGTATCCCTACCCCAATCATTGCAAGGCCCAAAAGTTATGCGCTTAAGCATGCACACTGCGCATGCCGCGGCCTGCAATTAGCGGTAAAACCGCTCATCGTGAGGCCTGTAAAGTGTGTGGGGGGGGGAGGGCTTGCAATGGGCACCGAAGGTGGGGGGGGGGGGGGGGGGGGGGGGGAGCCTCACATTGTGTAGCAAACAACAGCATTGGGAGGCTTCAATGTATATACAGTGCCTTACAAAAGTATTCACCCACCCTTGACTTTTTATCTATATTGTTACATTACAGCCTTAAGTTCAATGTTTTGGTAATCTGTATTTTATGTGATGGATCAGAACACAATAGTCTAAGTTCGTGAAGTGAAATGAGAAAAATATATACATAAAACTATGTTTTAGAAATAGAAAACAGAAAATTGGCATGTGCGTATGTATTCACCCCCTTTGTTATGAAGCCCATGAAAAGCTCTATTGCAGCCAATTACCTTCAGAAGTCACATAATTAGTGAAATGATGTCCACCTGTGTGCAATCTAAGTGTCACATGATCTCTCATTACATATGCACAAGTTTGAAAGGCTTCAGAGGCTGCAACACCTAAGCAAGAGGCACCACTAACCAAACACTGCCATGAAAAGAAAAGAAGGCTCCAAACAAGTAAGGGACAATGTTTTTGAGAAGTACAAGTCAGGGTTAGGTTATAAAAAAATATCCAAATCTTTGATGATCCGCAGGAGCACCATCAAATCTATCATAACCAAATGGAAAGAACATGGCACAACAGCAAACCTGCCAAGAGACGGATGCCCACCAAAACTCACGGACCGGGCAAGGAGGGCTTTAATCAGAGAGGCAGCACAGAGACCTAAGGTAACCCTGAAGGAGCTGCAGAGTTCCACAGCAGAGACTGGAGTATCTGTACATAGGATGACAATAAGCCGTACGCTTCATAGAGTTGGGCTTTATGGCAGAGAACGCCATTACTTTCAGCAAAAAACAAAATGGCACGTTTTGAGTTTACAAAAAGGCATGTGGGAGACTCCCAAAATGTATGGAGGAAGGGGCCCTGAGACTAAAATTGAACTTTTCGGCCATCAAAGAAAAAACAATATCTGGCGCATCATGCTGTGGGGATGTTTTTCAGCAGCTGGGACTGGGAAACTGGTCAGAGTTGAGGGAAAGATGGATGGTGCTAAATACAGGGATATTCTTGGGCAAAACCTGTACCACTCTGTGCATGATTTGAGGCTAGGATGGAGGTTCACCTTCCAGCAGGACAATGACCCCAAACACACTGCTAAAGCAACACTTGAGTGGTTTAAGGGGAAACATGTAAATGTGTTGGAATGGCCTAGTCAAAGCTCAGACCTCAATCCAATAGAAAATCTGTGGTCAGAATTATAGATTGCTGTTCACAAGCGCAAACCATCCAACTTTAAGGAGCTGGAGCAGTTTTAAAGGAGGAATGGGCAAAAATCCAAGTGGTAAGATATTGCAAGCTCATAGAGACTTATACAAAGCGACTTGGAGCTATGATTGCCGCAAAAGGTGGCTCTACAAAGTATTGACTTTAGGGGGGTGAATAGTTATGGATATTGACTTTTTCTATTATTTTGTCCTATTTGTTGTTTGCTTCACAATAAAAAAAAAAACATCTTCAAAGTTGTGGGCATGTTCTGTAAATTAAATGATGCAAATCCTCAAACAATCCATGTTAATTCCAGGTTGTGAGGCAACAAAACATGACAAATGCCAAGGAAAGTGAATACTTTTGCAAGGCAAAAAAAAACCTTTACCTATGGCTGCTACTTATGAGTTATTTTGGCAAGTTATAAAGCTAATGAGACTGCTTGATCAATAACAGAAAGTCATATGAAATTTACTGGCACAGAAATATTTTCTTGTTCAGTCTTTATTTTACTATGTAGCACACTCTTATTGTCAATAAGTGGAAGACCCAATACAATGATTTGCCATTGCCTCTGACACGAGTAAAACATAATAGCTTCATGAAAACAGAATCACGCTGAGCATTATTTCTATACATCTGCAGTGCGTGTGCTTCACATTCTAGCTTTGCGTTAAAATTTTCATCTTTGTTTTTGCTTGACAGAATACAAATTGCTATACTTATAGTAAATACAGCTTTAATAATCACACTTAACTTAATTATACATGTTTCCTGCATCCTGGGCTTTGATGGAATAATGAAAATGCAGGATCTTGGCTCGGTCTAATGTCATGACTAATATCTGTATCACAGAGAATAATGAATTATAAAATCCCTTAATCTGCATTATAAAACTAAAAACATATATGTTGTGTTTCTTGTTTTCTCTATACACCTGGCATTTCAATAAATAAAAGAAAGTAAGTAAATATGTATTTTTAGAAAACATAACTTTCTATAACGAGCATGAATAACTCCCTAGGAAAACAATATAGGATACACAAAACACTATAGGATACTTGGGATGACATAAGAAGTAGCTCAAAGCCCACTGAATTCTGTGAACAACCAGACAACATGGTACAACAGCCATGTGGGCTACTAAGATAGTGGTTTGATGGGTTTACTGCCTTTGTTAGTGGTAATGATTCACCAATTCTGGATACTCCCCTTTTTGTGGTGAAAGGGCTTGAGTACTTCAATGAAGCTGTGATCTATATCATGTAGGGTCACCCAAGATTGGCAGGTCATAGCAGAGAGATTAGACAAATTTGCGGTCCATTGTAAAAACAACTAGCAACCCATTCCGGTATCTTACTAAGAAAACTGTATGGATAAGCACAATAAGAGATATAATGATATTGCATCGGAAGATGAGTACCTAAGGTAAAAAGGTGCCTACCATATTAATGGGAAAGAGCAGAGGGGTAAGTACAAGATTGAACACACCACCACCTTTTCTTCTGTCTCTGAACTACTCCAATATGCCCTGTGTATGTCAGGGATGTCTGATCTGTCAAGCACAGCTACAATAACTGCCCGGGGAAGGTGAGGAGGATAATGTCAAAGGAGTCTGCAAGCGGAAGACCAACTGGTGGTGGACCTCCAGCTACAGTTGAACTTCAATGAGTGGGAGAGGATGCTGAAGAAATGTATCATCCCAGTAACGGTGGTCGTAGTCCTGGGTCTGATGGACACTCAGCAGTCAGGCACCCTGCCAGGTGAATATCATAAACTCTATCATCTGGTCACATATTCAAACGTTTACACCACACATATAGATAACACATATCCAATGTAAATGATGGGCATCACTTATAAATACATGTAAGGTATACCTGTGTCTAATTACATTGATTTCCAGATGTCATTGAGAATCAGTTAAAACTTCTATATTAAGTGACTAAACATCAAATAAACAGTCCCTATATGAGTCTGCACACTGCACAGTATGCAGATACAGACACTGTAGTGTAGTATCCTAGCCTATCAGGGGCCACGTCACAGCAGCATGTTGATGAGACATGGTCTGAATGGCCAGTGTCTGTGCCTTAATGAGATGCAGAGGGCAGACCACAGCAGGGGATATTGGTTTGATATGAGTCAGTAGAAACAGAGCACATACACGTTCAATAAAACAAACAATATTATGGTAACTAGATACCCAGTTAAACTACGTATCTAGTAAACTCAAGAATAGTTACATATCCCTGTAAATGGACTCCCAACAGGAAGGAGCTGGATGTTTGCTGTTTGTTCTCTTTCCATACGTTTTACCATCACGTTCCCTCCTCAGTAGATTTGTTTATAACAAAAGGATAAATTATTGCAGCTATGACACTAAATTACTGCTTCAAATTACATGAACAATTGTAAGGCTAAAAAAGTGCTAGACACTGTTGTGATTATATCATCTACCTATAGGTATATTGAAATCATTCAAAAACAAACAAACTATAACGTCACTATTGATATCTCATTTGAGCTAAAAAGACATGTGATGTCTCCTCAGAGTAGAAGGAGGCTAAGGATGAGGTGAGCTATCTTCTTCTTTTTCTTGAAAATAATAAACATAACAAAAAGAAAAAAAGAAAATAATGTTGTTATGGCCAGGTGATTACACTTTCCATGTTAAATGTGATGCTAACATCTACATAGTGTAACATCAAATCACATATTGGTGCAAATAACACCTGAAATATGCAGTGTAACATCATAATCAAATATTTAGCCTTATTGTCTCTCGAAAATATGTTCCTGTGATCAGTAGAGGCCATAACAGTGACACAGATGTGGTTGTTAACATGTCGCTTGAATTATTGTGACCAGGAGTATTCATGCAGTTGTTAGTACAGTTTTCTAGATTGTGCATGAACAACAGTAATACTTATACTATTAAATCATTACATCATAACACTGTTCTGGATCACCATTTTGCTGAAGAGGTTTTTAACAAATCACATGTTATTTTCATAATATATTGATACACAAACAATAGATAGAATTTAACATATATATTATATGTATACATATTCTCACATGAACAACAGCAGTTGCGGGTACTTAACACAATATTCCTGTTGATGAAGGTACATTTCCTGGGGCTTCTTTTACCTCTCCACAGCCTCCATGGACTCTTGCTAGCCTCCATAAACAATTACATTCACATCAATGTGATACTCCTTGCTAGCATTTAGCCCTATATCCCTCTGTCCCTGTGCCTCTAAAACCCTGTCCCTTCCATGCTCCTATAAAATAATCCAGAGCATGGCTTGTGCTATATATTAATTTGCCTGTTGAGGTTTACCTCCAGCATGGATTACAGGCCCACATTCACCAAAATCAGTGCCATCCACTTCTCTCTTTAAAGTATTATGACATTTCTCACATCTTGGTGTCTAACATACAATACTATGGGTATATGACATAGCTTCACATGGATGTGATATACATGATTGATCAAAGTACTCTGATGTGCTCAGGAACTATGTTGTTGATGTCTATTGTTTAGAGTGACAAGGCCTTTAATAGGCAATGATTGTAGAACATGTGGCTTTCCTGACTTTTTGAGTACTAGGGTCTGTGTTACCATTGCAGTTGATATATGTTATGTTGACATGTATTATTGGGCTATTTTGTAGTTATTATGCAACATATGTGTCTATGAGAATATTTAATATAATATTTATTTAGCATTTAAAAAATTTTTTTTTTTTTTTTTTTGTTTCTTTATCTGTTTTAGCAAGCTCTCTCTGCAAGGCTTTATTGATCCCTTATGGAGATTTTTTAGAGAAAAATCATCTACTGTAAGGCTTTTCGTATACTCAGTAACTTGTGTGAGGATTGTTAACTGTAATTGGAATAGGCTTGGAAGAAAGTCAATAGGACAGCTAACTGGGATTTTCTTAAGCATCTCATTTTCAGCTATTCAGCGCTGCCTGAATAGATAGGTTTGCAGGTAACTTATAAACTTGCACCAAAAATGCCTACATGAAAGATTTGAGTTGGGTCTCATACTCACTGATTAACCCTTGTGTCTCCCTTTTAATTCTTAATTTTTTTGTTTCATTACTTCTTAGTAATCTTGCAAAGCACTTTGTATAAAAATGCTCAAAGGCAGTATTGTAAGCTCATTTTATATTAGTCTGTCAAATTATGTATTTTACTATACCCCAATAAGTTGGCACTATATAAATAATTAAATTAAATTCCATTGCTTAATAAACCATTTTTAGTTTATTGAGTCTATTGAGTTTGGTCCCTTTTTTTCCGGCCCACTGCTGACGGTACCTCACAGTAGACCAGGGACATTGCTTATCCCCCACTAAGCCTCCCCTACTAAGATTTCCGCTGAGCCCACTGAAATACAGAACGTTGGGATTTAGACCATCAGAATAGTCCACAGACACCAGGTCCAAACAAGACAACAACAGGAGCAGCTTACTTCTGATACTCTACTTGAGCGCTTTCAATACCTCATTTCATTGGGGTCCAAACAGGTGAGAGTCTTAAAGCTTGAACCTGAAGTTACCTCCATTTAAAATCGTTGAAATAATCTGCACCAGGAGATTATTGCGCTTTCGCTCCTACCCCTTAATATTCCATATATAAATAATAATTATAATAATAATATTAGTAAATCCAAGTTAGTATATTATAGGCTGCTAAACAAAACAGCTTATACCAAGGACAGATACATTTAACAAATGTATAAATGTCAGCTGATCTATAGCATGTACACTTTAAGTAGGAGGGGTCTAAAGCCAACCATATAACTACCTAACACTTTCCAACAAAGCACTTAGTGGTAACACCTCTTAAATAACAGGCCCTGCTTTAAAGCTTTGTGTTCAATAGGTGGTGATAATTCAGTAAATCAAGAAACTTTTAGGAATAGGACAATTTATTCTTTTTTGTTTATTACACATATCCCAACATCTTTAGAAAATAAGCGTGTTGAACACAAAGCAGTGAAGGGTGCAAATTTAGAAAATCACAAACCAGAAAGTATTGCACATTCTCTATATCCCTTTAACTACTTGTGATGTAGGCTCTTTCTCTGTACTTAACCCCCTGAATTCTCATTGATTTTCCCCAACTATCAATACAAGACTGCAGCTCTGGTGCCTATAGATTAAGTTGTCTGAGAGACCCCATTTGTATCCATTGTGCCTCATTTCTAGTCAAGTATTTTAATACAAACACAAAGCTCCTTAGAAAGAGATCGTAAATGTCTAGCGTTAGCTGCACCAGCTATATTTGATGCATACAGAACATGGGACCCAAATAGGAATGAATTACAAAGTTGCATCATATGTCAAACTATGCAGGAATCTCTGTGAATGAAGCCCTCCTAGACTATGGTCTAGTTTCTTTAATGATAAGTTGGATTACGGTTCCACGGTTTTACTCCTACATAGAGTTGTCTTGATAGTCCCCCTTTGCTCACATTTTATACCAGTGATTCAGGTTTTATTCTTACTTGTTCAGTGGAGTTGCATGCAGTAAAGAATGCTTTTGGAATTCTTCCATCACTTGAAGCACAAAACTATAAAAAGAAATGTGAAGCTTTCCTTAGCAGACACTATTCTTTCTCTATCAGCACTAAATATAGTTAAGTACAAACTGTACAACTAAGTAAAATTGCTGTACATATATCTTACTAGTATAACCCTACGAAAAGCTAACATAGAAAGAAATTTTGCAATATTCAAGTGAAGGAAAATTGGGAATTACAGTATTATGATTTTGCTGAAAATATAACTTGCCACAAGACAGGAAGACAGAGTATGACACTAATGATATTCATGTGGGCTGAATCAATGCATCATTTTGTCATAAATCTGGCATTTTCATTTCTCACTCCTACAGTTATAGAACATCACATATACTATGTGCTATAACAGCACATAATGGTAGCAGTGAAATGTATTGAGCTTTATTTGTGCTACAGAGTTTTTATGTATTTTGCTTGCTCTCAAAACAATTTACAATAAGGATAATTAAATAATTGATTCCGTGAAAATTGATGTGACCTTCTTTACATAATTTACAATTCTAACTACTATAATAGTTTATACTGCTAAAAGTCACAATAAATAAATAATTACAGAAATGTCTCACATTAAGTATTAATTTCACTTGATCTTGTTATTTGTTTTGTCCTGATGTTTTAGAACCCAATCAATTTCCCGTAACTCGGAAAGTATGTCAAGCCAAGACTGAAATGAATCCTATTTGTTTGCATAACTAAAGCTTGCAAATATTATTTCAGTGTAAGATCCTTATTCCTGTGTTGGCTAGCATTTAGTTTTTATTTGTTTTATACACCTAAATAACACTTTAGAATTGCTAGGGTTTACAGCTATAGGCACTAACTAGCTTGACTACATTTCCAGTTGGTTCAAGGAGATGTAATAACTGTTGAGATATATATCTGTGAAAATGTATTAAGTCAAAGTATTTCGAACCTCTCTGCACTCTCCTACAAATTATAATGACGAATCGTCAACAAGATACAAGAACTGCTAGGCCCTCCCAAGAAAATAAAATGTACGGATTAAAATATTAATATTTGAAAACAACAATTAAAGGAAGTATGCACTTAAATTCAAGAATAAGTAAATTAGCATGTTGCATACTCGGGGCATGACTGCACCACCATGGAGTCCTCTTGCACAGAAAGGTTTATACTGTATAATGCATATTGAGGCTCTTAGTTTATAAAGCATTACAAGCTAAGCTTGAGTTTAAGAAAGCCTGTTTTAAGTAGTCTTGTTAAACAATGTTAAACAATATATATGTTTATTAATCACTTTTCAGGGCTCAGACCTCCTTCTATTGCATTTAAAAGAGCTTGAATTGGCATTGAAAAACTATAGCAAACAAATAGTAGAGGAGGCAGTAACTTACCGAATATAGAATGGGCTAACTGGTCAATTCTATATCAAATGGCCACATAGTGGTTAAATAAAGGAAGAAAGTTCAGAAATTTTGATTGGGAACATTCATTGAAAAGCCATGAGAAAGTGTTATATCTTTTACATAATTTTAAAACATAAATTCCTCAGGAGATTAGGGAAGATATATTATTTCATCCTATGTTAAAAAGTTGGAGAACTTTCCACGCTAACATTATTGGTATTGACAAAATTACATACCAAATGCCACTTAAAAATAATCCAGAATTTTTAGAGGAATCGAATACAATTCCTTATAGAAAGGACGATGGCGAAATGGATAATATAGAATACGTTCTTGAAAGAGATTGTAAAATTGTGATGAAGCTAATATACAAAAAGATCAGTGGTCAAAGTTTTCAAGTGAAAAGTTATATAAATAAACTTGATAAGGAAACCCCAAACTTTTGGGAAGTAGATAAAACCACTAAATTGATACAGGATTATTGTAAAGGGAAAAGCGCCATAAAATATATATATATATATATATATATATATATATATATATAAAATTATTCAAGATCAATTGTGGCCAAAAAACCCCAGAAGAAATAGCTTGCAAATGGGATAAAGTATTTCCAGATCTTGAAGAGGATAAGGAAATATTTAAAAGTATAGATAGGGTTAGAAAATATGCTCTATTTGCTGATTTTCATGAACAACAACTTAAAACTATACATCAAAGTTACTACCTCACTAAAATTTTGTAGAGAATAGTTAACATTTAAGAAAATGAATGTATAAAATGTAAAATGTGTGATCCAAATTATAGGCACTTATTTTGGCAATGTAATAAAATATATCGGTTTTGGAGGAAGGCCCAAGACTGGCTCAAAAACAAGCTTAATCTAAATATTTTATTAAATGCACAAATAGTTTTTTTCGGAGGTATCAACCATAACATATATAATGAATGGAGATTTTTGGAAATTGTTATCTTCCTGGCTAAAAAACATAATATGAGAAACTGGATAAAAATGAGAGCCCCTTAAATATTAGAATTAAAACAAATTATTTTGAAACAGATGATCCTTGATCAATATGACAGGATTGGCAACTTAGAGCAAATTAAAAAATAATTTAAAATAGCAACTATTTAAGTCTAAGCCTAACTACTGTTTGTTCTGCTAATGAACCAATTTTTTTTATCTCCATCAAACCCAATATTGTTTTTTTTCTTGATCAAATGATGCTTGTTCCTTCCTCCCCCTCCATCCTCTCTCTCTCCCTCCCTCTTTTTTTATTTTATTCTTTCTCTCTTCTCCTTCCCTTCTTCCCTTTTCCCTTTAATATTCCCATCAATTGTGATATTTCAAACATTGGTTTCAAAGGCTTCAAGATCTTTTATGTATTTCAAATATTGACTGTAAATGTTTCTAGATCCTTTATGATAAGGTTTGCCAGTTAGTTCATAGAAGGAAGAAATTAGTCTTTTAATAATTGATAATCAAATGTGTATTTTATATGCATAAACTGTATATATGAAATTATTGTTTAAAAATGAAAATAATTTTTTTCTGTATGAAAAGAATGTCTTTGTTTGTTTAATATGAAAAGAATATGGTCATTTCTTTGTGTAAGCTTGTACCCATAATGCTACCCATGCCATGAAGAGACAACAGGATACATGCATGTTCATTTACATTCTATGGGTGCGGAGATGCTCAAAGAGTTTATATACTGGTTAGTTGTGATGATGAAGAAAGACTAAAAGTACTGAATGCTTACAAATTGATAATAGGGTTATATAGAATAAGCACAAAAATAATTATTTAACTTGCGCCCTGTATTATAATGTTATAAATATCCTAATAGCATATCATTTTAGCACACTCTCTGTAATTTAGTAGTTTATTAAAACAAATGTGTTGAATACTTTCTGGTAGCAAATTAATTTGTTGGGTCCATTACATACCTATAGCTGTTTGCCAGTCTAGTTTATTATGCAGAAATATGTTATAGTATGCATCTTAATACACATATAGGCCCTCATTCAATTGCGATTTGGCCAATTGAATAGTGGTCTAAATAAGCACATAGCATATTTTTTTAAAGAAGTTTTTAGTTAGTGAAAACCTTGCTTTTGGATAGATGTTTACTAACTAAAAACTTCTTTAAAAAAATATGTTATGTGCTTATTTAGACCCCTATTCAATTGGCCAAACTGCAATTGAATGAGGGCCATAGGGCCTCATTCTATTAGCGGCCGCAGACGTTGCTGGGCCGCAAGGACCGGCCGCAAGCTATTCGGCTATTCTATTCCCTTACGGCCAGAGGCTCCGGCAGGCTTGCGGCCGGTGCCTTGCTATCTCTTGCGGTCGCTCGCGCCGGAGGAAATCCTTTGATCATAAACGGCCGCAAGAGTTTTGCAATTCAATTCCTCCGGGAAACCTCTCTGCAAGGCTAAAAGCGAGCCGCAGCTTACTTGCAGGAAAGAGGTCCCGCTAGCACCAATTAAGCACATAAAATAGCTCAAATAAAGCCATCCTGCACTTTGAGAAGACTATAAAGGGATTTTAGGTGTTAGAAAAAATAGCACATAATTATCCTGTACTCAAATCCGTAAAATATTTTATTTTTAATATCCGTAAAATATCCATGTAAAAAGTCCAGAGTGCTTGGAGCACCTCAGACACACCCACGCCGCAGCCGGGAAAATAAACAGTTAATTTGAACTCGGGTTTGGGCAGATGTGCAAGCTTGAGAGTGGGTTCCTTTTAATCCTCATGTCCCCCAATATGATCCCTAGCATTTACAGAGCTGTACAGTGCAGGCTTGAATTTATTTTTGAGTTTTTAGATTTCAGAGCTTACGGCCGGTTCCAAGATATGCGGCCGGCCGTAAGAGGAGATCCTTGCGGGGCCGTATAATAGAATCGCGAGTTAACTGAACCCCCGCAAGGAATCGCAGCCTTACGGCCGATTTACGGCCGATAATAGAATGAGGCCCAAAGGCCCTCATTCAATTGCAATTTGGCCAATTGAATAGGGGTATAAATAAGCACATAACATATTTTTTTTAAAGAAGTTTTTAGTTAGTAAACATCTATCCAAAAGCAAGGTTTTCACTAACTAAAAACTTCTTTAAAAAAAATTTGCTATGTGCTTATTTAGACCCCTATTCAATTGGCCAAATCGCAATTGAATGAGGGCCATAGTATTTAACTGCTATGGGCCTCATTCTATTAGCGGCCGCAGCCGTTGCGGGGCCGCAAGGACCGGCCGCAAGCTATTCTGCTATTCTATTCCCTTACGGCCGGAGGCTCCGGCAGGCTTGCGGCCGGTGCCTTGCTATCTCTTGCGGCCGCTCGCGCCAGAGGAAAGCCTTTGATCTAAAACGGCCGCAAGAGTTTTGCAATTCAATTGCTCCGGGAAACCTCTCTGCAAGGCTAAAAGCGAGCCGCAGTTACTTGCAGGAAAGAGGTCCCGCTAGCACCAATTAAGCACATAAAATAGCTCAAATAAAGCCATCCTGCACTTTGAGAAGACTATAAAGGGATTTTAGGTGTTAGAAAAAATAGCACATAATTATCCTGTTCTCAAATCCGTAAAATATTTTATTTTTAATATCCGTAAAATATCCATGTAAAAAGTCCAGAGTGCTTGGAGCACCTCAGACACACCCACGCCGCAGCCGGAAAATAAACAGTTAATTTGAACTCGGGTTTGGGCAGATGTGCAAGCTTGAGAGTGGGTTTCTTTTAATCCTCATGTCCCCCAATATGATCCCTAGCATTTACAGAGCTGTACAGTGCAGGCTTGAATTTATTTTTGCATTTTTATATTTCACAGCTTACGGCCGGTTCCAAGATATGCGGCCGGCCGTAAAAGGAGATCCTTGTGGGGCCGTATAATAGAATCGCGAGTTAACTGAACCCCCGCAAGGAATCGCAGCCTTACGGCCGATTTACGGCCGGTAATAGAATGAGGCCCTATGTATTTTATATTGTGGCTTTCTAATAAATTAATTATTATTCAGGAAGAAAAAGTAAGATAAAAGTTGCTATTACTGGAAGTGGTTGTTTAGTGTCTCAATTGTCTGACATAAAAAAATAAAAGAGAGTCACCACTACTTTTATTATTTAATTAAATATAAATTTGTGTTTTAGAAAAATTATAAAATAGGTAACCTGTCTTGAAATATAAAGTAGGAATAAAGATTGAGGGAATACTGTGACATGTTTTCTAATAATAGAAAATAATATCTTGGACATCTGTGATATACCGTATATACTGTATTTGTGTGCATATAGTTGAACAATGGCAACAGTTATCCATTAGATGAGGATATATAAATCACTATCAAAAACCGAATGTAAAATTGAATTAATTAGTGTTTCTCTGAAGAGCTCCTCTTAACTATGATTTGCATTTAAGTGAAAGATCATGAGTCTCATAAATTGATAAAACAAATGTCCTCATGGTATAAAATAGAACCGCAATGAACTTTTGAGTTCTTCTTTGAACACTTGAAGTTTTCCTTAGTGTCCTTATAAAAGAACAACAAACTCGATATGGTGCAATGCAACCAAATTGTAGTGGTCAAAATAGCCATTTGCTTAGCAACTGTTATTACATTCACAGCCACAATACCATACCATGGTCCAAGTAAAAGTACTCTCAAAGGGCAACATCTTAAGCATATTTATGACAATAGGTCCCTTTACTGTTCAACTCACATGTGATTGCTGTCCCACCCGCTGGATGGTTTCCTGTGGGCTCTCAGGGCCTCATTCAATTGTGATTTGGCCAATTGAATAGGGCTCTAAATAAGCACATAGCATATTTTTTTAAGAAGTTTTTAGTTAATAAAAACCTTGCTTTTGGATCGAATTTCACTAACTAAAAACTTCTTTAAAAAATATATGCTATGTGTTTAATTAGAGCCCTTTTCAATCGGCCAAATCACAATTGAATGAGGTCCTCAGTGTTTCAGAATGGATATGCTTAACTAACTGGTGACACCCATGAAAAAAAATAAAAATCTGAATATTTTTTTTACATGGTAGAACTACAGTATATTTGGGTTTGTTTTCAATTTAAAAAAAAATACTTATTATATTTTTAGTACTGAGAGTTCTTTTAGTTGGCATTTTGTTTCCCATCTATAATATATATATGTATGTATATATATATATATATATATATATATATATATATATATATATATAGTTCTTTTGAGCAAATTCTATCTTGACAGGTAATTATTTGTAAAAGGTGCTTTTGGAATAGTTTTCTGCTACAGCATTTTATTGAAGCATACAAGTATATAATTTCTTGAATAATTATGTCTTTTAAGTATGAACAGATAGCTGGGAAATCCCTGTAGCATATGGTATTGCAGTGAACCAAAGGACTATGTATAATGTAAGACAATAAGGTAATTTTTAAACCCAGATTGTTTTCTGCAACACTGCACTGCATTTAATACAGAGGTATATGAATGAAAGGCAAATTTAGTTATGGTCTTAGATCTGTGGAAAAGCACAGGATGTGCATATCTGTATTAGATTTTTTTTTGCTTGGAAGGACTATTTTCATTTTATCACTGGATTCCTTTTGACAAGCAAGGGTCATTAGCTCCCTTTCTGCTCCCACTTGACTTTCTTTGCTTTTCCATTTCACACAATCACATATAAGTTATGCCTTGTTATATATAAATTATTGCCAGGTTACCTATGGAACAACTAAAGAATGACCTACTTTTTTAAAACAGTAATTCCCTCACTCATTTTTTCTCTCGACCACTGTAACCATATCCTGATTAGTCTTACCATTGCCCAATGGCCCTCATTCAGACACATTAACATCATCTGCTGCTTCACTCTATTATTTACAATATTTGCTTAACATACACATCAGGCTCAAATTTGGACTTTAAAATACAGAATCCCTTACACCACTGCTTATATCACTAATTCGCAACTTACTCCAAATACACTTCTAAGCTTCCTCTGTATTTGCCTTGTACCACTCTTCAATCACTACCTGGTTCTTCTACTACATGTATATATTTTGCTGGGCTCTGTCTTCTCTGTTGATTTCCATTTCCCTTTGCATCAATGTTCATCAGCTTTTAATCCCCTTGATTTCTTATGTTTTAGAAATCTTTTGCATACTATATTATCATCTTGCCTCTAGCCCATATGTGTCATGCTCCCATTGTTTATCCTTCTGCTTGATATAAACAAACAATATACGATATCATATTACCTATAGATTTAAATTATACTATAACAAGTATGTTATCAGTTGCATGTTAGTACTCCTTATAGCTTCTTAGTACATCTGGTTCAATGACTATGTAGTACTAAAAATGAAGGCAATACAATTTGAAGGCTGGCTATGCTGTTTGCCAAACAAATGGCTCTCCCACCACTAACTTGCGGGCCTCATGGTGAAAGCCTTTGGCGCTCCTTACGAGCCTATCCCACCATCTACTTTACGGTCCTCATGATGAGCGCTCATTGCAGACATCGTTCAACCCGCCACTTTCATGCCTCGCAATTAGTACCTTCGGCACTCCTTGCAAACCTCTCACACCGTCTACTTTATGGGCCTCACAATAGGCGCTCATTGCAGACGTTGTAAACCCTCCACTTTCGAGCACTCATTGCGAACCTCTCCCCGTTCTCTGACCCCTGTGTCTGTTTCCCCCCTTCTCCCTTCCATGTGTGTTTTTCCCTCTCTCTCTCCCCCTCTCTCCCTACCATGTGTTTTTTTTCCCTTATTCCTCTTACTCTTATGTCTTTACTGTCACCATTTTTTTCTCGCTTAGCCAATTTTCAATGTCCGAAGAACGCCAATTAAGCCTCAAATTAGCTTGCAACCTCACACACATGCTCCCTGCCTCTCCCCCTGTGCTGTGTGTGAGGTTGTAAGTACATTTTGTTAATTAACTACCATGCTTTTGGTGGTCTTCCAACGTCTTTCGAGTTACGGGCTTGAAAAAATATCGTCCGTTAAAGTCGTAATTTTTTTCAAAGTCTTGCGTGCCTCGCGATCAGTGCCAAAGTCGTACAGCCTTCGGCGCTGATCGCGGGCATGGTCATGTGCGCCTTCAATCTGTTTCCATCCTCCATCAGTGGAGCTTCCTAGGGCAAATAACAACTATGACGGGACAGATGGCCCTTAGAGGGACCCTGAAAGGCCACAATTGCACAGCCTGCAAAGAGCACCTTCAGTGCTCATTGCAGCAAAGTGGAGCGGGCCTCACACGCCTAGCAAGGGCTGCAATGAGTGGCTTTGGCACTCATTGCGCATGCGCAAGTCCATAACATTTAACATTGCGTGATGGCAACTGGCAATTATGACAACTATTATATGTGATTGTTATGGTGCTCCGTTTCCATATGGCCTCTTTGTGGCTCTCACACTGTCCATTCCAGAAACGGTTGTTGCAGCTAAGATTTTATTAGCACTGACTCCATTCTGGTTGGTGCAGGTATCCAGTACAGTAATTGTCATTTGCCAAAAAAAAAAAAGGTAGTGCAGCACTGCACCTATATTCGGTAGTAACAACAGAGTAGTTCAGTTGTTCTGCTTGTCAGTTCTACTTGAAGCTCCTGTTTGTTTGCTTGCTCTTCTGTTGCTGATCCGGACCATTGCAATCATTCTGGCTTCTGACTTCCTGACTCGTTTGACTTGATTTCTGGATTCCCTCTGTTTGCTGACGGCCCCTTATGTCCAGTGTGGGCACTTGTTTCTGAAAGAAATCTGTCTGCCTTTTGATCTTGGACGTGTCTGCAGAATTCCAGTCTTTCACACACACACACACACACACACATATATATATATAAAGACTGTAGTGAGCCTGTTCCTTTAGAAGACCTGGTTTAAGTTTATCAAACACTTCACAGAAAAAATTGCAAACACTTTAGGCCATGACAGATTTCCCTCCCTTGTCCTGACATGTTACAAGAAATAGTGAACCTTATGGATGCCAGTCTGAAACAAATACTGTGCTTTTGTTAGATGCATTCATAATCCAAGAAATTTACATTTGCCTTTGAGGAGAATCAGTAGTGTATGCAAAACATTTTTGTATCAAAAAATATCAAAATAAACATTTAAAAACTCACCCTGCTAAATCCCTTCAGTTTTCAAGCGGCAGCAACCCCCCCCCCCCCCCCGAAAATCCCTGCTAAGATTAGCATAAAATTCATAATTCATGTTGGCCAATCAGGAGAAAGTAGAGTATAGCTAATACATTTGTATTAAACTCTGGGGTTCCTGTGTTGCAAAGCAGCCTGGGATATGTAGTCTTTCGCTCTATCCTTGTGCTCTAAATCAGCTGTGAGCTCAGGTCCCACCCAACCATGTGATTCCACCCTGCAGCAAGTACGTCCTTTGGTCTCTGTCAGAAAGGCCAAACTCTGTACCTGGCTGCCTTTCCTCAGTGTACTTGGTTATGTAAGCTTCCTGTGGGTGTGCAAAGCTGAATTTTGCTTTCCTGCCTATAACTTTGTAAGTACACTGATCTTATCTATATAACACATATTTTCTGATAATCACTGACTGTTTCTTACTAAACATTTGAAACCTAGGAAACGTATATATAACTTTAACTGTCTGCTTACCTTATCTACATTTAAACAAATGTGAACAGTGTTTCTATGAGTCTTTGTTCATATTTCCTCTCAATTTACCTCTAAGACAAAGAGGCATCAAACACTTTGATTTTTATTTTGATCTGTCTTTTGCTTTAGTGTTAATTTTCTAAATTTAATATAATTTATTTGCCATAAAAAAAATAGTAATTTCTAAAACATGCTATTTTAATTGCATGATAAATAGTTTTGGACAGTGGGCCTTTAAGTAAATTAATGATAAACTATTGTGAATATAGCAATACTTGCAATTCTCAGAATCCGCAATAGAATTACCACTAGATTACTGGGAAAACCCTTGCTGATTCCTGGTAATATACAAAAAAATAAATAAAGTAGAGGTGCTCAATCAGAGAACAAACTAACCTTAATAGGTCACTTCTGTGGACATGATAGCCCACTCTGAGAGCAACCTCTTTTAGCTCCCTTGTGCCCTTCACAGGGAGAAATATCCTGGAGTATATTAGTCTGGTCCCACTCACTAGAGTGGTCCAGCACCGAAATACCAGGCAATTCTACCCTGAACAGAAGAAACAGCAAACCCCAGACGTACGTTTCGGCTTTCATTGGGCCTTGTCAGTGAGGTGTAGCTGATATCTCGTAAGGCACAGAGAGCAAGGGGTCCACGTCTGAATTCCCCTATCACCCTTAGGGAGACTAATCCCTAAGGGTCATTAAATAAACAAAAATCTAAAGTAGAGGTGCTCAATCAGAGAACAAACTAACCTTAATAGGTCAGTTCTGTGGACATGATAACCCACTCTGAGAGCAACCTCTTTTTGCTCATTTGTGCTCTTCACAGGGAGAAATATCCTGTAGTATATCAGTCTGGTCCCACTCCCTAGAGTGGTCCAGCCCTGAAATACCAGGCAATCCTACATTGAACAGGTGAAACAGCAAACCCTAGATGTACGTTTCGGCCCTCATTAGGACTTGTCAGTGAGGTGTAGCTGATATCTCCCTAACACCTTTTTGTCAGCAGACCCTGCATTACACTGAAGTATTCCATGTATCCAAAGTCTATGTCCCATTTACCTCTAGCATTAATGTAGATGAACTGATAAATGTTCCCGAGGAGGCAGCCCTGTCAGTGTGACATCTCAAATGTACATCACAATGGAGTTGAGCCTTCACCTTCAGTTGGTCCTATATTAGCAATCTGTCCTAATATAGATTCTTGCACAACTAAGTGTCAAGGCTTACCTTTTGTAAACCCGGTCTAAGACAATTTAACCACTATGGATTACCAAAGCCTAGTAATCAATTAAAATGTACTAATTACCCTACACATACTAAAACGCACTGAACATGACAAACAAAAAAATACACAAAATATTTGACCTATTGACGCACTGGCAGTTGTAGCAACCACATCTCCATTGTGCCGAGAGAAGCTATCTCTTAATTCAACCCACAGGATGGAAGTAGACAGAAACCAAATGGAAGATTTCACACCATTATTACTGAATACACAAACAAATAAATGTCTGATTTTTATTTTATTTGTTATAAAAGTTTGTCCATTCTCAAGTGTCATTTTTTAAGAGAGTATTTTTAATATAGGATACATACTTTGTTTAGGATTTTCCCTAAAAAAAATGCATTAATGCAAGCTGCTGTTAATATTATTATAAACAGTTATATACATGTTTCCTAAAATTCAGTGCTTTTATTTTACTTATCTTACTTTGTTAAACAGTCCGTTGTAAGTGTCCATTTAGTTGTAGTAGTACTGGACCAAACAAACTAACTTTTAAATGTAATATTTTCCCTACACACAGTACTATTTACACATAATATGAGTGAATTTCTGCCTAGAACCATAAGGCCAAGGCCAAGGCTCAGGGCAACACATTTCCAGGGGGCAGCAAGCTGCCTGAAGATGTGAGTGCAGAATTATGTTTGTATATGCACATATTTCTGTCTGTAAGTGGATTTGACACTTTCTGACATATTATAAATACATAATGATACATAAATGTATGATTTGAGATACAGAACAGAGGAAGGAGGAGCTGCAAGTGAGTGTGTGTGTGAGGGGGGCGGGGCGGCACCCAAACCCAAATGGCCGCGACAGCATAATTCCTAAATACGCCCAGTTTGACACTAATCTAGGTTTTTATTTTATGCTACTCTAACAAATTATAAGTCATGTACTATCTAGTAACACCAACAATTATTTTTTTGAGTGAATGTAATAATGCAAATACAATTGCAAACCCATAGTATAATAGTATAATAAATAAGGCATCAGTGAAGACACTATAAAGTTTTTCTCTTAAATTCTCTGTTGCCTAGGATGTTTCAGGACTTATCAGTTAAACTTTTCAATGGGCCTATTTCAAAAAGATAATGCCAGTCTCATCGCTGTACAATCTACTCTAAATGCTTTATAACCACTAGTCGTGAATCATTCTAAAACATTGCAATCACAGAGAGGTCACTTTGTCATTCCTAGTCCTGAGCAGCAGACAGACCACATGCTTTGCTGTAAAGCTTTCATCTGGAAAAAAAGAGACAAAGAACAATAGTTTTACCAGAGAGATGAAAATAGGGGATTTTATATGCCATCTTGATTGAGTTTGCAATGCCAATCGCTGCCCATTATTATTGTAATTTAAAGAAATACTAGGATGTAAAATATTTTTAAAGAAGTACGCACTTAAAAAAATATATAATAATAATAATAATAATTCCCTTAGCTTTAGTAACATTTCTATCCATTTTTACTTCCGTGCAATCTACTATTTTGATTTCTGCTATCAACCTCCTGAGGTGGGAGGAGAGTTTGAATAGAGTAAGTTTTTAATTGCACAATGAGAATATAGCAAGTAAAATGCCAGTGCTTTCAAAAGGTCTCATTAGTTTACAGTGATACACTCTCCTAACAAACCAGTAAACAATCAGCTCACAATAAAATATGGAAGCCTACAAAAAAATGAATCATTGACTATAAAAGATAAAAATGTAAAGGTTGTGTTGTTTCATTTATGTATTTATTTTGCTTTCTAAAAATATTTAGCCAAATATATTCTGGTAACTCTGCTTCCCAACTTTGGGCCTCATTCAATTGCGATTTGGCCAATTGAATAGAGTTCTATAGAAGCACATAGCGTATTTTTTTACATAAATTTTTAGTCAGTGAAGTTCTATCTAAAGGATAAAAGGTCACTAACTAAAAACTTCTGTAAAAAATATGCCAAATGCTTATATGGAGCCCTATTAAATTGACCAAATCACAATTGAATGGGGCCCTTTTTAAGCATGAATCTAACCTACTAATATATCTGATCTATTGCCCATGTATCCTAACTTTTTTTAATTAGCCATCTGCATGCATATGTATATATTTTCTTGACTACATATAACCACCATTCTATCTGGGCCCCGATTACGTTGTTCTTGCTGTATTATTTTTACTTTTTGAGCATTTTTACAGGCAATTTTACCTACATTGCCCTGCTTCCCTGCTGCCTAAAACAACAAAAGTTTTAGTACTCATGCTCAAGTAATATTGCTCATAACTGGCTAGCTTTACCTTGAGCATGAAAGACTATGAAGCCCTAACATCCCCCCACCCAAATTATCCACTTTTTTAATATACAGACAAGTCACATCTTTAGGACCACTAGCTAATATCCTGAATAATCGCTGTGTGCATCACTGACAGCAGCTAGATGGTGTGGTAGTGAATCAATAAGATGCTGGACGGTTGGCAAGCGTAACTGTATGACTCATCAGAGAAGGTAATCCTTTGCTAATCAGAAAATGTCCAATTTTGGTACTGTTGTACACATTGTCAGAATGGGTGCAGCAACCAGACGTTTGCTTTGGAGCACCATACGCAACAGACGCACGTCTTGTAACCCCTCCAGATTCGTTTGGATGGTGAATTGGCCCTTACACACGTGGTGCACCTCAGTTTCAACGCCATTTATTCGTAATGGTGTAATTTGTCCAGTCACGGTACACTTTAACCACAGAAGCAAGCGAACAGGCCACAAAATGCGCTGTTTAAAAAATACTGCCACCCTTGCCCTGAAAGCCAATGACCATCCCCTTTTTAAAGTCGGATAAACTGCAGGCTAGCAATCGTTCATATGTTTGCAGAATGTCTACATGTCACCTTATATACCCACCAAGCCAGCTTACAACATGTGCTTTATTTGGTCATAATAATGTGACTCAACCCTGTATATCTCTATCTATATCCATCTACCCCTGATTGGCAGAGAACAGTGTTAATAGTAATTGAAATAAATGCAGGGGTATAACTCACTCCACCTATGCCCGCACCCCCCAAATAAAATCAAGTATGGGGTCCCCCACAACCCCCTCTACACCCAGGAGTCCACCAGGGCCCCCCTTCCCCCACCTGTGGTCCTTTTGGCTCAGGAGGTTATAAATCTAGGCCCATCCAAGCCCATGCAGGATAAGAAGACCATCAATGCCACCCTATTAAAATCTAAACACAACCTAACTCCTCCATGGGGATCCCAAAGGATCCAATGAAAAGGATGGCCATAGAGGACCGTTCCTCATTAGTATTTCTGATACTAGTGTGACCTGGCAGGCCTTTGGCTACTGATTTCTCCAGTGATCCATATAAGCCACAGAGTTCCAATATGTTTTATCTTTTCTTTTAATAAAATATTTCCATCAAAATAGCTGATTTTTAGCATGAAATAAACATCTACATAAACAGGCTTACTATTTATCAGGAACCCCCTGACTAGCCTTGAATCCGCTTCTTGGCCTTCAGGTAAAACAATAGTCTTTTCATCCAGAGGGGTGGGGTTCTGGCTCACCCTCTCTCCAGACACCCCAACCTCTGTCCCAGCCTGGGCATACACCTCTCTTAGCCTCTCTCTCCTGCTTGCTCTGTCCCAGCCTGGGTATCCACCTCTCTTAGTCTCTCTCTCCTGCTTGCTCTGTCCCAGCCTGGGTATCCACCTCTCTTTGTCTCTCTATCCTGCTTGCTCTATCCCAGCCTGGGTATCCACCTCTCTTAGTCTCTCTCTCTTGCTTGCTCTGTCCCAGCCTTGGCGTCCGCCTCTCTTAGTCTCTCTCTCCTGCTTGCTCTGTCCCAGCCTGGGTATTCACCTCTCTTAGTCTCTCTCTCCTGCTTGCTCTGTCCCAGCCTGGGCGTCCACCTTTTTTAGCCTCTCTCTCCTGCTTGCTCTGTCCCAGCCTGGGCATCCCCCTTTCTTAGTCTCTCTCTCCTGCTTGCTCTGTCCCAGCCTGGGCATCCACCTCTCTTAGTCTCTCTCTCCTGCTTGCTCTGTCCCAGCCTGGGTATCCACCTCTCTTAGTCTCTCTCTCTCCTGCTTGCTCTGTACCAGCCTGGGCATCCACCTCTCTTAGTCTCTCTCTCCTGCTTGCTCTGTCCCAGCCTGGGCATCCACCTCTCTTAGTCTCTCTCTCCTGCTTGCTCTGTCCCAGCCTGGGTATCCACCTCTCTTAGTCTCTCTCTCCTGCTTGCTCTGTCCCAGCCTGGGTATCCACATCTCTTAGTCTCTCTCTCCTGCTTGCTCTGTCCCAGCCTGGGTGTCTACCTCTCTTAGTCTCTCTCTCCTGCTTGCTCTGTCCCAGCCTGGGTGTCCACCTCTCTTAGTCTCTCTCTCCTGCTTGCTCTGTGCCAGCCTGGGTATCCACCTCTCTTAGTCTCTCTCTCCTGCTTGCTCTGTCCCAGCCTGGGTATCCACCTCTCTTTGTCTCTCTATCCTGCTTGCTCTGTCCCAGCCTGGGTATCCACCTCTCTTAGTCTCTCTCTCCTGCTTGCTCTGTCCCAGACTGGGCGTCCACCTCTCTTAGTCTCTCTCTCCTGCTTGCTCTGTCCCAGCCTGGGCATCCACCTCTCTTAGTCTCTCTCTCCTGCTTGCTCTGTCCCAGCCTGGGCATCCACCTCACTTAGTCTCTCTCTCCTGCTTGCTCTGTCCCAGCCTGGCATCCACCTCTCTTAGTCTCTCTCTCTCCTGCTTGCTCTGTACCAGCCTGGGCATCCACCTCTCTTAGTCTCTCTCTCGTGCTTGCTCTGTCCCAGCCTGGCATCCACCTTTCTTAGTCTCTCTCTCTCCTGCTTTCTTTGTCCCAGCCTGGGCGTCCCCCTTTCTTAGTCTCTCTCTCCTGCTTGCTCTGTCCCAGCCTGGGCATCCACCTCTCTTAGTCTCTCTCTCCTGCTTGCTCTGTCCCAGCCTGGGTATCCACCTCTCTTAGTCTCTCTCTCTCCTGCTTGCTCTGTACCAGCCTGGGCATCCACCTCTCTTAGTCTCTCTCTCCTGCTTGCTCTGTCCCAGCCTGGGCATCCACCTCTCTTAGTCTCTCTCTCCTGCTAGCTCTGTCCCAGCCTGGGTATCCACCTCTCTTAGTCTCTCTCTCCTGCTTGCTCTGTCCCAGCCTGGGTATCCACATCTCTTAGTCTCTCTCTCCTGCTTGCTCTGTCCCAGCCTGGGTGTCTACCTCTCTTAGTCTCTCTCTCCTGCTAGCTCTGTCCCAGCCTGGGTGACCACCTCTCTTAGTCTCTCTCTCCTGCTTGCTCTGTGCCAGCCTGGGTATCCACCTCTCTTAGTCTCTCTCTCCTGCTTGCTCTGTCCCAGCCTGGGTGTCCACCTCTCTTAGTCTCTCTCTCCTGCTTGCTCTGTGCCAGCCTGGGTATCCACCTCTCTTAGTCTCTCTCTCCTGCTTGCTCTGTCCCAGCCTGGGTATCCACCTCTCTTTGTCTCTCTATCCTGCTTGCTCTGTCCCAGCCTGGGTATCCACCTCTCTTAGTCTCTCTCTCCTGCTTGCTCTGTCCCAGACTGGGCGTCCACCTCTCTTAGTCTCTCTCTCCTGCTTGCTCTGTCCCAGCCTGTGCGTCCATCTCACTTAGTCTCTCTCTCCTGCTTGCTCTGTCCCAGCCTGGGCGTCCACCTTTTTTAGCCTCTCTCTCCTGCTTGCTCTGTCCCAGCCTGGGCATCCACCTCTCTTAGTCTTTCTCTCTCCTGCTTGCTCTGTCCCAGACTGGGCGTCCACCTCTCTTAGTCTCTCTCTCCTGCTTGCTCTGTCCCAGCCTGGGTATCCACCTCTCTTTGTCTCTCTATCCTGCTTGCTCTATCCCAGCCTGGGTATCCACCTCTCTTAGTCTCTCTCTCTTGCTTGCTCTGTCCCAGCCTTGGCGTCCGCCTCTCTTAGTCTCTCTCTCCTGCTTGCTCTGTCCCAGCCTGGGTATCCACCTCTCTTAGTCTCTCTCTCCTGCTTGCTCTGTCCCAGCCTGGGCGTCCACCTTTTTTAGCCTCTCTCTCCTGCTTGCTCTGTCCCAGCCTGGGCATCCACCTCTCTTAGTCTCTCTCTCTCCTGCTTGCTCTGTCCCAGACTGGGCGTCCACCTCTCTTAGTCTCTCTCTCCTGCTTGCTCTGTCCCAGCCTGGGCGTCCACCTTTTTTAGCCTCTCTCTCCTGCTTGCTCTGTCCCAGCCTGGGCATCCACCTCTCTTAGTCTCTCTCTCTCCTGCTTGCTCTGTCCCAGACTGGGCGTCCACCTCTCTTAGTCTCTCTCTCCTGCTTGCTCTGTCCCAGCCTGGGTATCCACCTCTCTTTGTCTCTCTATCCTGCTTGCTCTATCCCAGCCTGGGTATCCACCTCTCTTAGTCTCTCTCTCTTGCTTGCTCTGTCCCAGCCTTGGCGTCCGCCTCTCTTAGTCTCTCTCTCCTGCTTGCTCTGTCCCAGCCTGGGTATCCACCTCTCTTAGTCTCTCTCTCCTGCTTGCTCTGTCCCAGCCTGGGCGTCCACCTTTTTTAGCCTCTCTCTCCTGCTTGCTCTGTCCCAGCCTGGGCATCCACCTCTCTTAGTCTCTCTCTCTCCTGCTTGCTCTGTCCCAGACTGGGCGTCCACCTCTCTTAGTCTCTCTCTCCTGCTTGCTCTGTCCCAGCCTGGGCATCCACCTCACTTAGTCTCTCTCTCCTGCTTGCTCTGTACCAGCCTGGGCATCCACCTCTCTTAGTCTCTCTCTCGTGCTTGCTCTGTCCCAGCCTGGCATCCACCTTTCTTAGTCTCTCTCTCTCCTGCTTTCTTTGTCCCAGCCTGGGCGTCCCCCTTTCTTAGTCTCTCTCTCCTGCTTGCTCTGTCCCAGCCTGGGCATCCACCTCTCTTAGTCTCTCTCTCCTGCTTGCTCTGTCCCAGCCTGGGTATCCACCTCTCTTAGTCTCTCTCTCTCCTGCTTGCTCTGTACCAGCCTGGGCATCCACCTCTCTTAGTCTCTCTCTCCTGCTTGCTCTGTCCCAGCCTGGGCATCCACCTCTCTTAGTCTCTCTCTCCTGCTTGCTCTGTCCCAGCCTGGGTATCCACCTCTCTTAGTCTCTCTCTCCTGCTTGCTCTGTCCCAGCCTGGGTATCCACATCTCTTAGTCTCTCTCTCCTGCTTGCTCTGTCCCAGCCTGGGTGTCTAACTCTCTTAGTCTCTCTCTCCTGCTAGCTCTGTCCCAGCCTGGGTGACCACCTCTCTTAGTCTCTCTCTCCTGCTTGCTCTGTGCCAGCCTGGGTATCCACCTCTCTTAGTCTCTCTCTCCTGCTTGCTCTGTCCCAGCCTGGGTATCCACCTCTCTTTGTCTCTCTATCCTGCTTGCTCTGTCCCAGCCTGGGTATCCACCTCTCTTAGTCTCTCTCTCCTGCTTGCTCTGTCCCAGACTGGGCGTCCACCTCTCTTAGTCTCTCTCTCCTGCTTGCTCTGTCCCAGCCTGGGCGTCCACCTTTTTTAGCCTCTCTCTCCTGCTTGCTCTGTCCCAGCCTGGGCATCCACCTCTCTTAGTCTCTCTCTCTCCTGCTTGCTCTGTCCCAGACTGGGCGTCCACCTCTCTTAGTCTCTCTCTCCTGCTTGCTCTGTCCCAGCCTGTGCGTCCATCTCACTTAGTCTCTCTCTCCTGCTTGCTCTGTCCCAGCCTGGGCGTCCACCTTTTTTAGCCTCTCTCTCCTGCTTGCTCTGTCCCAGCCTGGGCATCCACCTCTCTTAGTCTCTCTCTCTCCTGCTTGCTCTGTCCCAGACTGGGCGTCCACCTCTCTTAGTCTCTCTCTCCTGCTTGCGCTGTCCCAGCCTGGGCGTCCACCTCACTTAGTCTCTCTCTCCTGCTTGCTCTGTCCCAGCCTGGGCGTCCACCTTTTTTAGCCTCTCTCTCCTGCTTGCTCTGTCCCAGCCTGGGCATCCACCTCTCTTAGTCTCTCTCTCTCCTGCTTGCTCTGTCCCAGACTGGGCGTCCACCTCTCTTAGTCTCTCTCTCCTGCTTGCTCTGTCCCAGCCTGGGCGTCCACCTCACTTAGTCTCTCTCTCCTGCTTGCTCTGTCCCAGCCTGGCATACACCTCTCTTAGTCTCTCTCTTTCCTGCTTGCTCTGTACCAGCCTGGGCATCCACCTCTCTTAGTCTCTCTCTCGTGCTTGCTCTGTCCCAGCCTGGCATCCACCTTTCTTAGTCTCTCTCTCTCCTGCTTTCTTTGTCCCAGCCTGGGCGTCCACCTTTCTTAGTCTCTCTCTCCTGCTTGCTCTGTCCCAGCCTGGGTATCCACCTCTCTTAGTCTCTCTCTCCTGCTTGCTCTGTCCCAGCCTGGGCATCCACCTCTCTTAGTCTCTCTCTCCTGCTTGCTCTGTCCCAGTCTGGGTATCCACCTCTCTGGTTCTCTCTCTCTCTTAGCTTTGGGGATCTGCAGCAGTCCAAACAGCCTTCACTCACCGGCTCTTGTGTCAAGCAGCTGTAACACATCTCTCTCTGTCTTTGCAGCTCTAGCAAAATCTTCTCACAGCGGATCAAAGTTCCACACTGGCAAACTGTCTGTCTGTCTATCTCTCTCTTAGTCCTTGCCTCACTCCTCTAGACTATCCTCCTGCTTCAAAACCTTCAAAATCTCACTAAAAACTAATCTGTTTAAAGAAGTATTTCACCTTCAGCCTTGATATGTAGAACGCATCTATCACCCCTTTATCTCACCCGTACCCTTTAGACTGTGAGGGCCTCGTTCTATTAAGGGCTGTAGGTGATGCGTGGCCACCAGGGCTCCGGCCGGCTTGCTGTCGAATTGTGGCCGGCTTCCTGTCATCCCTTGCGGCCACCCTCCGACGCAGGAAAAACCTTTGATCTTACGCGGACGCAAGAGCCCAGGTCGCTAGTCAAATGCTACGCGAACCCTTCCGTTAACCCCGTAAATCGCTAAAACCGAGCCGCAACTTACTTACACCAAAAAGGTCTCGCAAGGCTCTTACTAACAAATCGTAGCACCAATTAAGCACATAAAAAAAGCCATCCTATGCTTTGATGAGATGTGAAAGTGATTGTAGGTGTTAGAATTCATAGCACAACATTCCCCAACACTCAAATCTGCAAATATTTTTTTTTGTAATTCATGTTCAGTTTCTGTGTCCAGAGTCCCACGGGCTTAGAGCACATCAGACCCGCAACGGCTGCGGGATTAGCTGCCGTCAAGTCTGTAAATGGGTAAAATAGACCCACAGATTACTTGGGTCAGGGAGGTGTCGCAAAGGGCTTACTTACAAATCGTAGCACTAATTAAGCAAATAGAAAAGCCATCCTGTACTTTTATTAAAAGTGAAAGTGAGTTGTGGTCTTAGAATTAATAGCTCAACATTCCCCTACTCTCAAATCTGCAAATAAAGAAATGTAATTTCATGTTCAATCTTCGTGTTCTATCTATCATGCAAGCCCGTACAGGCTTGAATAACGAGCTACAGGCTTGGAGGACATTGAAGCTCGTGGGACTTTGGATGGAAATGAAACATAAAATCAAATATTATAATTTGGCGATGTGTAAGCTTGAGAATGTTTTGCTATTAATCCTCATGCCCCCCATTATGTTCCCCATCATTTACAGTGCTTTGCAGTGCTGGATTGAATATATATTGGCTTCTACAATGCTTGGAGTTTGTGGCCTTAAACCTCCAAATCCGTACGGGTTTTAACAACGATGTACTGGCTTCGCGGTCATTGAAGCCCACGGGACTTGGGACGGAAAATAAACCTGAAATGAAATATTGGATTTGGGCAATGTGCAAGCTTGAGAGGGTGTTGCTATCAATCATCATGCCCCCCTTTATGTTGCCTATCATTTACAGTGCTTTACAGTGCTGTTTTGAATTTATTTTTGAAATTACAGTTTTTCGACTTTGCAGCCTTGAAACACGATTGACAGTCGCGCAGGAAACGATTGCGGGCAATTGCATAGTTTGCAGCCGGCCGTGAGGGGGACCTCCTTGCTGTGCCGTCCATTTGAATAGCAGCGTAGCCGTAGAGCTATGCAGGGACGTAAGCTGGCCTGAAGGAATCGCAGTTTTGTGGCCATTTTACGGCCCTTAATAGAATGAGGTCCTTAGTTTGCAAGTATTAAATATTTTGGTGATTTGGGGAAAGCACTATGTATGTTTGATTTTAAACTCAATAACAGAGCTATCCATTCTTTTGCAATGTACTACAAAAACATGATTTGTACTTAACCCCTGAACAGCGCTACGGAATATGTTGGCGCGTTACAAATAAAGGATAATAATAATAATTCATAGGTTTTTTACTAAGGGTGGGTAGGGATAAAGGTCCTTTTTATGGGCTAGAGTGGGTTTAGGTTGGTAGGAGTTTGTTAAGGGGTTAATGTTTGTTAAGGGGTTAATGGAACTAAAGTCCCAAAGCACCACAGGTAGCTGAAGGAGCTGTGTGGGGAACCCACAATTTATATACATTTTAAGGAGAAGGAGACTATAGGCAGAGGGGGACATAAACCCATAAATTCATTTTTTTATGGATTAACCACATTCTTGCTTTGATTGCAACAAGGACAGGTACAAAAAATAGCAAGAGTGAAGGATTTAGCAATGGACATTATTTTTAGGCCATCGTGAGTACTCTCAGTTCCTAACAATAACACAAATGACTTTAGTGGGGACCATGTAACGCCACTTGTAGAACAGGGAGAGAGATATTGGCAGTGAGCACTTGCAGACGGTTAAATGTTAGAGTTCTTATGGACAGCATGTAATAGCTACAGTGTATTATATGTGTGATTTTCACACAATAAAAATTAGCAAGAGACATATAATCGAGGCCAGAGTTTGTCCACACATTTTCCATACTGTATATTTAAGTGGTTTCTTCCAAATTTTAATTAAGAGATTTATATTTTATTCTATTTTTCAGCTTAGAGGGGAATAGAGGGTATAGCCAACTAAGAGCATGTTTTCAAGTAGTAAATAGTGGGTTCATTTATTACAATAACAATAACCTAATAAATAATGAGTATATTTACATAATCAAAATAGGTCGGAAAAGTTGTTTTTAACCGCAACCGCCTAGAGTGTGTCTAGCTTTATAATAATAGCAAGCTTTTTGTATATGCATATCTCACATAATCTAAAAACATATGAGAAACTGGAATAACAATAATGAATGAGTTCCAGACAGAAAATGTTATCAGCAGAAATTGAGATATGTATAAGACTAACTGCTGAGCAGGAAAACAGTGAATAAAGAAGCATTTCAAAAGAACAGAATACGATACCAGGCTACCCAATGCAATTGGTTTTTTACACAATCTAAGTAATATGTAATATTGCACAGTATTATCATTACTCTTTATCCATAAAGTGCCAGTTTTTTTTGGTATCACTATTTACAAAAGTATAATATAATAGAGTGGGTATAAGAAGCAAATGACAAAGGTCTAAACACATTTGATCTAAGTAGAAATAAAAATATAACACAATAGGGCTACAGACAATTTGGTGCAACTGAGTCAAGTTCCCCATTCTTAAAATGTTGTATATTCTTTTACGTTAAAAATAGTATTTCTTTCACCACACAGTACATGTCAGTGACCTGTACATCAGGAACATGGGTGTACAAGCCCCCAAAAATCTGGGGGGGATAATTCAACTCTACTCCCAGCACAGGAAGCAGGGGCAGATCTAATACTGGTGCACAGATAGGGTAATCGGTTGAAGTTCAAGCAAAGCGTATTACAATTCAGTATATAAATTCAGATGTGTAGGCGTAACAGTGCTTACAAAAAGAAACGCTTTAAGCTAAAATGTAACTTTTAATCTCAGCGGCACCTGTTGGTGAATTCTTTGCACTTAAATAGAAGTAGAATAATCCTTAAAATGTCCTTGTAGGTAAGTAATTGGATTGAAACAAACTGTATGAGGGAAATAAATCCCTATATGATGCAAATAATGCAAATGAAATTCTATTCTGGTGCTTAACCAGACAAGCAAGCTCGAGGCAACTATATTTGCACAGTGACCTAATAGGTCTAAAACATGACATTTATTTTGGCTCTTAAAATAGTTAAAATATAAAAATCAAATAAAAAAAGGAAAATTTTGCTCTTATAGTCAGACCATTTATCTAGTAGGATAGGATCACCTGCATATGTATATACAGTATAAATAACAGGTACACACATTATCCAAATTTAAAGTAAAGATACTATATATATATATATTTGTGCAGGTATAGTTGATTTGAATTCATCCAAACATCTTACTTAGTTTGTATTTACATTATCCAAGTATCAAGAAAGGAATCAACAATTCCACAATATATATGAGCTCTATGGTATAAATACACTACAATACATTTGCATCATAAGTAATTGGATCCTAACAAGGATGTATGTATGCACAATAAGAAGGTAATATAGGAATTGGTGAGATGTCTCCTTTCTGATTCTTTTTAATCATGCAAATCAACAAGCACTAACATAAGCATAAGCATATTATATTTAATTGTTTGTGAGTGGGTTAATCACTTTCAGTCAGTTTGGCTACACTGTTACTATATTGGTCTCAAAAGCAAGAATAAAAAGTACTAAAAAAACAAGATACAATAAGATTTCTGGTGATTTATTGAATTTGAAGTCTAAGCACTTGCCGAAACGCGCATCGGGCAGCATCAGTGACAGCAGCAATTTGTTCGCCTCAGCTGATCTTTCAATATATTTTCTAATTGTGGCACTGAATACAAATACTTACTATTTACATAAGTTTTATCTGGGTACAAAGGCTATAACGTGTGGAGTTGGATCAGCGATATTTGCTGCAAGGGTTATCACCATAAATCTAACCCTACCAAATTCTTAGCTCTATTCAAATCTTCTAGTGCCTAAGCCTGACATAGAACTTCTTCTAATGCAATCATAAACTTTACTGTTTATCAGGGTCCACCATTTTTCCTAACAATAACCATAAATCCTCATAGTACTCTACTATTTATTTACTGTATGAAATACCTTCACAGTTGCATGGCTAATATATTTTTTGTGACACTGGAACTTTCTGTGGTGGTACAACTCTTGCTATCACATATAATAGTTGTCAAACTATGAGACGTCGTAATGCTTTGCGTGGGGCGTCCGACTTAGGCAAAGGTTCCCGAAGGCGCTCATCGCTTACGAGCCCCGCATAGCGAGACGAGGCGAGCCAATAACTCGTAGTGCTTAGGTGATGAGCACCAAAGGCGCTCATCACCTGCGAGCCTTGCGTAGCGAGGACGGGCTGTTAAGCCATTAAAACTCCCAGCACAAAGGCAATGAGCGCCAAAGGCAAGCAGTGAAGGCAATGAAACATGCGGGATTAGCCACAAAACACTTAGCCTTATGCTGCAAGCAGTTGACTAACACGGGACTTAGAAAGAAAAAATTCGAGATACGAAAAATACGAACTTAACAGCCGAACCGCGAGGACTAAAAAACAAAATAAAAAAAACTACAACAAAAACATCACACACAGCACAGGGGTTCAGCCAGGATGTCTGGGAGTGAGGTGGAACTCGAATTTAAGTCGATTTGGCCGAGTTTCGCCACTCGAAAAATGCCTAAGTGAGAAGAAAAATGGCCGCCCCAAAAAATGAAAACAAGGCTACATGACCCCGAACCATGCAAAACACGGCCAACCGCATACCACTTTCACACAGGAACGTACGAGCTACTAAATACACTATTACAAAGGGAAAAAAAATACGAGATACGAAAAATACGAAGTTAACGGTCGAACCGCGCAAACCAAAAAAAAGGAAAAAACAAAAAATACAAAAACAAAAGTACAACAAAAACATCAAACAGCACGGGGTCTGGGAGTGAGGTAGAACGCAAATTTAACTCAATTTGGCCGAGTTTTGGTACTCGTAAATTGCCTAAGCTCGAAAAAAATGGCCACCCAAAAAAATTAAAACGAGGCTACACAACCCCAGACCACTCGAAACACCGTCAACCGCCTTGCACTTTCACACAGGAACGTACACTATTACAATACACTATTACAATGGACGGAACATGCTCGCGAACCGCGTAACACATACACAAATTACTCCATTTTACAAACCTAACTTGCAAATAATAACATTACGAATCTAAAAGGGTGCTTTACACAACTAAACCAACAGTTTGCCCTCGCGCACGCAGCCTATTTCTAAGGCACAGTTGGGACATTCATTACACTTTCTCCTCAGGGCAGTAACAGTCCAACTGTACACTGTATGCTGCAGGAAAATAAAAAGAGATTGTAAGCTCTTCAGGCTATTGACTGCTGGATATATTAATTAGAAATAGGTAAAGTATATTAATTTATTAAGTAACTAATTAATTAATAATTAGTTATCAAAATATAGATAGATATATCTGTCTTTATAAAGAGCGCCGAAAGTGCTCAGACAAGCAAAAGTACACAAGAGGAGAGGCTCGCAATGAGCACCAAATGCGCTTATTCCGAGCCACGCGATGAGCCCCGAAGGCGCTCAGCGCGAGGCTCGCAATGAGCTCCGATGGTCCTCAGAGTAGAACAAGCTTTACATTGTGTGGCAAACAGCATTGCTGTGACTTAAAATTGTATTGCCCTGTCATTTTTGACGGGCAAGTCGCTAGTGTGAGATATAATTTAGATTATAGAGCTATCATAGGGCTATCTTTTCAAGCTGTTTTTTTTTATTTATATTGAGTTCATAGCATAATACAGAGAACATGTAAAATATATAGGGTGAAAATAAAAATGCTATGGGATCTGTCAATGATTGTAAAGCAGTGAAGAACAGCATTTCCCCACTGCTGAACTAGAACAGGATCAATCACGTCACCCTGATGAGACACATAAAAGTTCGGATTGCTGAATTTTGCAGGTGCAACACAGCTCTATTAACCTGACTGACCAGTCACCTGAAGCAGCCCATCAGTTGTATAGCCAAGTATCATAATGCAGCTGTTGTGGGAGGTGTTCTCTGTAACAAAATTGTCTATGTCAATTTTAAACAGCTTTGCCACATAAATATCAAGCCTAAGTATGGTAGTGCATAATAGCTTTTGTGAATGTCATGTCCCTTTAAATTAGATACTGGACATGGAAATGCATCTGATGCATACGTAGAATTCCCTAAAACTCCAAGTACACTTATGTTATAATGGATAGGATCTTCAGCAATCCAGTTAGGTTACAAATAAATGTTGTATGTTGAAAACGTTGGTTCAGATACTAGATGAAAAATAATCTGAAAACAGTATACTATGAGCTAAGATATCAAAAGCTGTTGTAAAAGAAAAATGGAATTGACCTACATCTAATTACATTGTACAATACACTGCACAGAACAATGATGGAAAAAAACAGCAAGTGCTCAGAGAGAAAAAAGTTAAATTGAACATTTACATTAGGAAATGTTCCTGTGAAGGATCCTATCAAGCCCTTCCATTCCTAAAGTATAAATGAAAGGTATATCATGATTGTCTTGTATAGATTCTTCAGTCAGCTTACTGATGAATTCTTAACTTCGGCTTAGCTGTTAAAATTACTTTAACTGAGAGGCATCCAAACAAAAACATACAGCATAATGAAAATCTTATACCGCAAACAATTACACACATGCCCCTAGATTTACTAAACAAAGCAGAGACGGCAGTTTGCTTTCGCAAACATTGCTATGGCTTAATAATATTACATCTACTGCATTGTCTAAGAAAAACTACTTAATGATAACAATTAGACACATAATTATAGAATAAGAAATAAGCAATATAAAGACATGCCAGATACTATGTCTATTTGCTTGTTGGTTGTTGAAACTGGTACTTTTAGTGGACCAGAAAATAATTCTTCAAAGATGATGAACCACAAACCCTCAAATGTATGAGCCACACTTGACTTTGAGTTCAGACCGTGTCAATTTGTAACTGAAGAAGCATGACTGATATAACAGACTTGTGCTTCCAGTGTTCAAGAGGAATGTACATGTTGTAGTCACAGTGGGCTAAACTACACTATCTCACTACTCACTAAATTATTTATTATTATTGTTTATTTGTAATGCGCCAGAATATTCTGTGGCACTATACATGGGTTAAGTTCAAGGCAACACATTACAAGGAATGGAGGGCCTGTCTTTGAGATTAGAATCTAGTGTGCCTACTGTTTTACCCAAAGTGGGAAAGCAGTCACTTCATTCCCTTTTCTTTTTTAGATTCTTTCTGACTGTAATCTTAATTTCCTACACTATTTTTACATCACTGTAAGCAAGGTGCGCAATTCCTTTTTTTATGGTTTTGTATAAATATGTTTTGTCACATGTTTTATGTGTTCATCATATACCTACTGACTATATTTGACACACTATAAATAAAAATGCTATTAATTAAATATTTGCCACAATAGGAGGAACTGTTTTCTAGATTTCTAGCAATTAACATCTGCAGTAAAAAGGAATGTGTTGAACCAAAATTATATATTGAAACAAAGTTAAATTGCAGTTTTAATCTGACAAATATAGGTAAGTGTGAGACAGGGAGTCAAGGAGTTCCAGAGAATAGGGGCAGTGTGCGAAGTCCTGAAGGCGGGACTGAGAGGAGGTGATGAGAGAGGAGGAAAGAAGGTCATTAGCAGAGCGAAGAGGGCGGGTGGGGGAATATTTGGAGATGAGAGCAGAGATATAAGGAGTCATGATTTTAAGTTTTATTCTGGAGGCTAAGGGAAGCCAGTGGAGTGATTGATAGAGAGGTGCTGCAGACACTAAACGTTTAGTACTGTAGATGAGTCTAGCGGAGGCAATCACTATGGAATGAAGGGGGGATAGACGTGTTTGGGTACGCCAGCCAGAAGTGATTTGCAGTAGTCAAGACGGGATATGATGAGGGAATGTATTAGAATCTTAGTGGTGTCTTTTATAAGGTAGTGACGTATTTTGGAAATGTTTTTTAAATTGAAGAGACAAGATTTTGTTAGTGACTTCATGTGAGGAATGAAAGAGAGGGCAGGGTCCAAAAGGACCCCAAGGCAATGGGTTTGAGAGGTGGGAGTGATGATGGAATTGTTGACAGTAAGAGAGATGTGAGGAATTGATGCTATAGTAGAAAGTGGGAAGATTAAGAGTTCGGTCTTAGACAATTTTGAGTTTGTGGTCGTGGGTGGACTTCCAGGAGCATATGCTTGAGAGGCAGTTGGAAACGCGTGCTAGAAGAGAGGGAGATAAATCACATGCTGAGAGGTGGATTTGAGTGTCATCTGCATAGAGATGATACTGAAATCCAAAACATTTTATTAGGGTTCCAAGTGTGGATGTATAGATTGAGAATAGGAGGGGGCCTAGGACTGAACCTTGGGGTATGCCAACAGACAGAGGGTGAAGAGTAGAAGCAGTGCCAGAGGAGAAGACACTAAATGTTCGATCTTATAGGTATGATGTGAACCATGAGAGAGCAGTATCTCTGATTCCAAGGGAGAATTTGGATTAGTAGAGGGTGATCAACTGTATCAAAGGCAGCAGAGAGATCCAGGAGAAGTAGAACAGAAAAGTGACCATTCGACTTGGCAGTGAGCAAGTCATTTGTGACTTTTGTGAGAGCTGTCTCAGTGGAGTGTGGGGGTCGGAAGCTGGATTTAAAGTTGTCAAGAAGGTAGAAGGAGATAAAGGAGATAAATTGGGCAAGGCAATTGTAGACAAACTGCTCAAGCAGTTTGAAAGCCAGGGGAAGTAGAGACATAGGTCAGTAGTTAGTTGCGGGATTAGTGTCATATTAGGTTTTTTTTCAGAATGGGTGTAATTATAACATGTTTTACAGATTATGGAAACATGCTAGTGTTTAAGTAAAGGTTGAAGAGATGTGTGAAAGCAGGGGTAAGTGTGATAGAGAGGGGAGGGATAAGCTGTGATGGAATAGGATCCACAGGGCAGGTAGTAAGGTGAGAGGTTGATAGTAGGCTCAAGACTTTATCCTCTGTCACAAGGTCAAATGAATGCATAATGTGGGATTAGGGAAGGGTAAAGGCTGGGTGTTATCAGATAGTTGAGAGGAGGGAGTATGTGGTCCATGTTGAGAGGAGAGTTTAAAACAAATGTTTTCAATATTATGATTAAAATGGCGGGCAACGTCTTCAGCTGTGAGACAGGAATGGACGAGGAGGTGGTGGTGTGCGTAGGAGAGTGTTGAACTTAGCAAACCAACGTTTGAGGTTAGAGGACAGTGTAGATATTAAAGATGTAAAATAGTACTGTTTGGCAAGGTTGAGGGCAGAGAAGTAGGGGAGCAATATAAACTTGTAGTGGAGGAAATCTGCTGAAGCTGTGTGATTTCCTCCATAGTCATTCAGCAGTACTGGAGCACCTGATGAGAGCGAGGGTGTCTGCGTGTGGTTATGGGGGCCAGAGTGTCAAGGGTGGAAGTAAGAGTTGTGTTGTACTGTGAGGTGGCAGTGTCAGCACAAGTGAGATCAGTAAGGGGACTGAGGAGGGATTGTAACATATTGGAAAAGTGTTGTGGGTCAAGTGCTTGAAGGTTTCTGTGGGTAATGGTGACTGGGATGGAAGAAGGGCATATGTTAAATATCGTAATAAAAACTAAGTTATTGATTAAAAGGAGAAGAAAACAGGAAAATATGTTCACTTCAGTTAACACATGTATGTCTATTTTAAGGGTAAATTGAAAAAAAAACTACTTAGCAGATAATCATATAAAAATATAAATAAAAAAGGGACTAGTGTATTGAATATAGGGCAAAACAATAGATTTAGATTAACATAGTTACTAAATCAATAAAGGTTTAAATTGTCCTATTAAACCCTGTATTTATTATTAAGCCTAGATAATAATGTAACATTATATTTACATATTTTTTAAAGATTTATCAGAGTTTCATAGATTTATATATTTAAAATAAATATTTTATTTATAATCATAATCAGATGTCATAAAGAATGTAGTGGAAATATGTTATTAATTTTACCTTGTCTGACAAGGTTTGATGATATGTATTTAAATGACTTATCAATGGATGAAAACCAAGATTTATAGTTTTGGAGAGGTATTACTAATCGTATAATATTTTTCAAAGGTTCAAAATATAAATAGATTCATGTGTCTGTCTTCATACTAGATGCAGTTTAACATAATAGTATATTTTCCCCTTACGTTACACTTTTGCTTACAAATTGTGAATTCCATCAATTAAAGCTGTCAAAGTTGAATGACCTTTGATGCTGCTCCCACTGGGGCCATAAAATGAGGTTTGATGAAGTTGTTTACCCACATTTAACACTTCTTCACATACTCTAGAGTACATGTCTTATATAGTCATCAGTCTCAATTATTGATCTGTATCAATTTTACAGAGATCTAAGGAAATTAATGAAGCTTTCTGAGGACAGTGAGTGTTGTGTCTTAATTCCACATTAATTTGCTTAAATACTGGAAATTAACTGTCCATCATCAATATGATAGAACCTTATACTTGTACTACAATTTAATGATATAAAATGTATAATACAAGTTCTACTACACACAAAACAATCCTAATAAAATATAATGAGGCAGATTCACTAACCATAAAGATGTGTAGTGATGGACTGCAATTAACTGCAAACATGCATTGCTGCCCTTTACAGTACTCACTAAGCTCTATTTCCTAATAACCACGCATTCCATTGCAAGTTAGCACAACCAATTGTTATTGTGGACTTTTATGGGCATGTTAATAGTTATTTCTAAATAACTGGGAGTGACCACCATCACATTTTTCACTTAAGCATTTTCTACTCTATAACTGATTGTAAATACCACAGAGTACAGTGGTTCTCTGTTTATACTATTATTCAAACAAATCAACGATAACGGATGTGCTAAGTACTTAAAGAGACTAAACTGATACCTTATACAGTATGTCAATAATACTGAGGCTACAGTGATAGCCCATATTGAAACATGTTTAATTTTTTTATAAAGCAGTCACCCATAGTCAATTAAAATACAATTAATTTAAATATGTGTCAATATTAATCATAGAAAGTAAACAAAAAATACAGCACTGCTTGCCTGTGTGGATCCAAAACAAGTGTAACAACTACACATTTCTAAGTTTCCTGGATTATGAATGCATCTGACAGAGGAGAATCAGAAGTGCAGGAAAACATTTGCAGGAAAAAATACCAAAATAAACAGTTAAATACTTACCTTGATGTTAGCAAAATGTCTTGTAATTTCTGACAGTTGAAAATCAGAGTTAACACCCCTTTAAAACACATGCTAAATAAGTATAAAATTCATAATTGTTTGCCAATCAGGAGGCTCAGGCAGCTGAGACATTTGTATCAAGCTCTGGGTTCCTGGCTGTGCTGTAAAGTATCTCTACCAATAAGGTCAAATGTACCTGGCCTGGTTATGTAAACTCCCTGTGGATGTACAAAGCTGGATTTTAGTTTCCTGCATATAATTTTGTACACTGAACTTTTCTCTATGACACATATTTTTCTGATATTAACTGCCTGTTTCTTACGAAAAATGTCAAACCTGGGAAACTTACATATACCTTTAACAATATATCTAGCAAAATATCAAATTATTACAGTGGAGAAATCTGTTGCAATACTGTAACTCTGTGGAAGCCAACAACACATATATCAAATCATTTCTGAATTTAAAGTTCTGAATATAAAGTTCAATTATGAATAAAATTACTTTAATTGCCTTGTATTCATAACTAAATTCTTCACAATGATTATAGTCCATGTGCAATTTCAGTCTCTACAGATGCAAAGTAGAAGTAGTGACAGCATATTTAACCTCATTTGAATATATTAATGTTAGTGAACAGTGTGAAGTTGTCTGCTCTGATGAGTTATGATAGACTGATATATCAAAGGTTATCACAGTATTTTAGTTAATCATCATCAACACAGTTCATACATAGCTGCAATATTCTATATTAAGCATAATCACTTCACCAATAAAATACCTATCTAACAATTTACAAGTATAAATAAACACATATCTACATGTATATGTTTCTTTCATTCAGCATATCATCCCTCAACTATAACATATTCTTCAACCCCAAAACTTTTGCCATTATTCAGTCATCTCATCTAGTTGCATCTTCTCTGATAATAGTTCCAACATAAATTCCTTATCACCTTTCTTTCATTTCTGTAGTGTGAATTTCTCATCATCGCTTCCATATCATTCTCTTAGCATCGCCTATTAATTCCTGACCACCATTTCTTTCACTCCTTTCTGATTGCTTCTCTCTGCTTCACACATGCATTACTATGCTAATGGACAGTACGTCAACGTTGTTAACCTACTGATAATACTATTTATCTACAGTTTTGAAGTCAATTTACTGTGAATAAATCTCCTATTAATATTCTAATAACTAGATTCCTACTCTACAATTTCAATAACGATAGCAATGGATCAGGCAATAAAAAAAACACATTTGACAGCCTAACTTGTGAAGCAAAAGAGCTGATATACTACCTAAGAGAGATTCTCATACCAGCATTCTTTTGGTACCCAGAAGCACCCACCCACCCATGTGACCTCATGCAAATGTGTGTTACTTATTTTTATGGGTAATTAAAAATAATAATGCAAGTTTATTTGGCACAGCCAAAATATATATTAAAAACAGAAAATGATTGCAATTAATATATCTAGTAACGAAAAGATGAGGAGCCTATAAAAAATAAAGCTATTTAAAATGTCTTTTTCAGTTTGCATGCAAACCAGTAAGTGCTAGATGTTTGTTGATAAATTGAACTAAGTGAGGTAGCATTAATGCACCATCATGTAGATTGTTACATCATCTACAGGAGGGATAAATGTGCTCTCTCGTGACACTGCTCCACTGTAGATAGCAAAATGAAAAACACAGCAGGCATATTTTAGAAAAAAGAGCTAGGACAAATCTAACATGATGTTAGTGAACAAGGTTTTTTTGTCAAACACCGTACCGTTTATATTTTAGATGTGAAGAATAAATAATATAGAAGGATGTTACTCTGCAGAAGCCATCATTAAATGTTATCATTTTCTCAGTTTCCTACAACATAGTTTCTTCTTGCTTAAAAGTTTTAGCAACATAAAGTAATATTTATGCCCAGACGCATCCTAGGGATACATTGAAAATTATGAAATGTGTTCTTGTGTTTAAACATTCTGCAGGTTCTATCTTCTATTTATATGTGAATAAAACATGCAAGTAACTTCAAAAATCTTCATCTGATTATAAGCATTAAATGAGAAGTGTAGCAGATTAAGTTAAGAACAAGAAACAGATGTATAATTTTTCTTCATATCTTCAAATCACATAAGACTACAGAAAATCTTTAAAAAAAAACTGTTTTGATGGCCAAATTTCCCTGTCCTACATCACAGAATATTAAACAGTTCCATATAAATTAAGAATGAGGCGAAAATGCAAGTTCTGATGACCATTTATTCCCAGGAATATTGTAAATGAATAAGGATTATGTGCCTGTTGCTATATTTAGTTACAAAAGGGCTACATTCAACACTATATTTGAACCTCTTACTGTTGAATATTATGGTTTGGGGATGGTTTGAATTGTGTGCAAAGTGTGGTTGACATGAAAAAAGTACTGTTTGAAAGTGGACAAATAACTAAATGGTAGACCTGTGACCAGATAAGGAGACGTATATAAATATCTATATATGATTATTCATAACTTTCTGTGCATCAATCAAGAATAATTAATTTCTTGATTGATGCATAAATATTTAGCATCAATAAGTTAGTACAGTTACATGCCAACTGCAAGAAAACAAGTCTTTAACTTCACATACAAATTCATAATATTGTATTTTTTGCAAATTAGGAGTTCAGGCCTTTTATACCAATTCAGATTACAGGTCCACTTAATCCAGCACCATTTGGACCACATCACTGTAAAGGTCTCCTAAAAGTATAATGAAATACTTTTTGAATTTTTTAAATATGTGCATTTTTCATTGAGAAAACAAATAAAATAAAACTTGTGTTTATTTGTGTGAAAAACTACCCAGAACCTGCTCCATGTCTGCTTTATTACTGCAACCAATCAGGTTGCAGGGGTATCCCTCCCATTAAATTCAATGGTAAGGTTTTGTCAGACTGTTTTTATTTTAATTTTGAAGGGAACACTTTTTCTGGAAACTAGAAAATTCAGGTTGCTGCACTCTCTGGAATTTGAGCTATGTAGACCATCTCATTGGGAGATGGTGGGTTTAGTGCTCTGTGCAGTGATCCCAACAAATACAAATATAACCCCTCACCACATCTATATGTGCAGGCATAGAATACTGGTACTCATCTAAAACAGTTAAACTATGAGTTAACTGGTCAGGACAGTGTGACATGAGTCCACAGGAATGCTGGGCTATCAATCACAACCATCCCCCAAAAGAGCCTCATAAAGTGCATGCACGCTGCACTCAGAACTTTGCTGATTACTTATGTAAGAGGGGGCAGAATAGACTGTATGTCAAAAAAATGTAAAATGTTTATCATTAAAAAAAAAGAAAAATATAATTTTAATATTGTGATTTTTCCCACTATGAAGAGCTCTTACAGTGAGTACAGTGGCCCTTTAACTAGATTGTAGCCTCAGTCAATGTGAAGATTACAGAATCTACAGGTCTATTTATTTGCCATTCTGCTGATGAATACTTAATAATAAACCTTTTCTAAAATTGTATCATATATGTTGTCCATTAATAAAAAAATCCTTACCACTTGTATTGCTCTTTAAATTGTATAATTAAAGGCTCACTGTCAACCCAGCACAAAGTCTGTTTCATTTTAAAGTGAATTAAAATCTGTTTATGCATTGACCTACCTATTGTCTCCACCACAAATCATTCATGACATCCAGCATTGCAAGTGTGGATTCTGTGTGCTAATACATGGCTCAATATTCTAATTTGCTACTTAGACTTCTTGAGAAGGGTGAGGGTGGGGATCTAATAGCATTATAACCTTGGAGCGACATTTTAGATACTGTAATCCTAATTAGCACATGAAAGTAGTGATATCGCGTATATAAAATTTTCGGTTCGCGAACAGCGGACGCGAATTTCCATCAAATGTTCGCGAACGGGCGAATCCGGCGAACCGCCATAGACTTCAATGGGCAGGCGAATTTCAAAATCCACAGGGACTCTTTCTGGCCACAAAAGTGATGGGAAAGTTGTTTCAAAGGGACTAACACCTGGACTGTGGCATGCCGTAGGGGGATCCATGGCAAAACTCCCGAGGAAAATTACATAGTTGATGCAGAGTCGTGTTTTAAGCCATAAAGGGCATAAATCACCTAACATTCCTAAATTGTTTGGAATAACATGCTTTAAAACATCAGGTATGATGTTGTATCGATCAGGTAGTGAAATGGTTACACCCGCTTCACAGTAACAGACCAATCTCCCTGTTTAATGCACCGCAAACAACCGCAAACAGTCCCTTTGCACAACCGCAAACTCCCCATTTGCACAAGGTTGGATACCAAGCTAGCCATGTCCCGTTCCTTGTCCTCACTGATGTCATTGAAGGTCTCTTCCTCCACCCAGCCACCAAGGGTCCCCGAAAGGTGACAACAAGCCCCCTGGGATGCCTGCTGTGTTGGTCTTCCACCTCCTCAAAGCCACCTTCCTCCTCTGACTCCTCTTCTTCAGACTCCTCTCTCTGCGTTGCCTCTGTCTGCGTTGTTATAAGGTGTGTACTGTTAAGTAGTGCTATTCCTATCGGTTTAATCCCTGTTACGTCCACTATTAGGGGACGTGTATATGGCATTGATTTTTGGAACAGGGAGATGGAAAAAGATGCTTGGTCGGACCTCCTACTTCGAATTTGGGGCACTGCACGTGCAATGTAATGTGCCACCAGATAGGAGTGGTGTATTAAGTTGTACTATTTATTCCTATCAGTTTAATCCCTGTTACGTCCACTATTAGGGGACGTGTATATGGCATTGATTTTTGGAAGCGGGAGATGGAAAAAGATGCTTGGTCGCTCCTCCCACTTTAAATTTGGGGCACTGCGCATGCAATCTAAAGTGCCACCAGATATGAGTGTCACTGTGCACTGGCAAAAGTTGGCAGAGTAGGCGCTGTAGGCCTCACACACACGCCTGTAGGCAGGCAACTGATATTCAATCAATTACAGTCAAAAAAGTGTTGTTTTATGTCACTGTACACTACGGTTGCACCAGATATGACGTATCACTGTGAACTGGGAAAAGTTGGCAGAGTAGATGAAATAGGCTTCACACACACGTCTGTAGGCAGGTAATTGCTATTCAATCTATTACAGTCAAAAAAGTGTTGTTTTATTTCACTAAGCACAATATAAGCTGTTAGGTGTCACACACACACGCTGGCAGGCAGGCATATGCAAATAGAATACACAGAAAAAAAATAAAAAAATAAATAAATGATGTTCTAGCCCTAAAAAGGGCTTTTTGGGTTGCTGTCCTTGCAGCAGATATCAGATGAATCCTTCAGGTCTGTGGTGGAAGCTAAATACACAGCCTGGCTATCTATTTCCCTATTAAATCTCCAGGAGCTACACTATCTGTCCTCTCACAACGAATGCAGCTTCAGAATGATTCTAAAATGGATGCTGTCCTTCAGATGGAAGGCCCTGGAAGGGAGTGTATGCTGCTGATTGGCTGGAATGTGTCTGCTGACTGTGAGGTGCAGGGTCAAAGTTTCCTCAATGATAAAGTATAGGGGGCAAACCGAAAAGCGCATGTATTCGCCGTCCGCTGCGAACGCGAACATGCCAAAATCGCCGTGAATAGTCCGCGGGCGAACTGTTCGCGACATCTCTATATGAAAGCAACATTTGTGAGTTGCAAGCTCAAATATTTTGTCCATATCATGAGAAGACATAATACCCTAGAGAAGACTCTGATGCTGGGAAAGATTGATGGATGCGCTTGGTGTGATGCGGTCAAAAGGTTAATGGAGAGTAGGACATGACTGAACAACTAAATAACAACAACATAAGAAATCTGATTAACTCAGGAATAACTAACTTTAGAATCAAATGACTAGCACAATATTGTTTGTATTGCTTTTTAAGAATAACTTAAAACATTGATTTTGGGCCAATAGTTCCTTTAAAATATGTAAGTATGCAAAAAAGCATTTGCAAAATCATAAAATATTAGTATGGAATTTTATGTGTAGCATAAACATTATAACGTAATTTAGTTAGAATAAAAATATTTTGTAACCTAATGCTCTACTAATTTATTAACCAGCACTCAATACTCTTAATCAACTTTCATTAACAGCATTCTTATAAAAAATTAAATCCACTCAACTTCTATGCTCATGTCATTACAAAACATTATTACTGTTATTGAAATGAAACCATAAGCACCTGTGACCAAGAGACTGACATTAGTTACATAGTTACATAGGGCCTCATTCTATTATCGGCCGTAGGAGATGCGGGGCCGGCGCCTTGTTATCCCTTGCGCCGGAGGAAAGCCTTTGATCTTAAACGGCCGCAAGAGTTTCGGCCGTAAGAAAATCCTGGTTGCTATTCAATTGCTCCGGGAACCCTCTCTGCAAGGCTAAAACCGAGCCGCAGCTTACTGGCAGCAAAAAGGTCCCGCAGGCACACAATAAAGCACATTTTAAAGCCATAATAAAGCTATCCTGCACTCTGAGGAGACTATAAAGTGATTGTAGGTGTTAGCATTCATAGCACAACATTCCCCTACACTCAAATCCGTAAATAATTTTTTTTTTAAATTTATGTCACATATCCATGTAAAAAGTCCAGAGGGCTTTGAGCACCTCAGACCCGCCCACACTGCGGCCGGAAAATAAACAGTTAATGTAATCTCGGATTTGGGCTGATGTGCAAGCTTGAGAGGGGGTTGCTATTAATCCTCATGTCCCCCATAATGATCCCTAGCATTTACAGAGCTTTACAGTGCCGTCTTGAATTTATTTTTGCATTTAAAGATTTCTGAGCTTAGGGCCGATTGCAAGATATACGGCCGGCCGTAAGGGGATATCCTTGCGGCGCCGTATAATTGAATTGCAAGGTAACGGGAACCCCGCAAGGAATCGCAGCTTTGCGGCCGATTTACGGCCGATAATAGAATGAGGGCCATAGTATTTAAGGTTGAAAAAAGACTTTCAGTTCATCAAGTTAAACCCTTTAAGATCTCCTCTGATCTGCAATATGCAGATTAACAATTAATTAATTAGTTGTATAAAAAAAAAAAATCAATTCCCTCCTGATCCCAGACACCGGCGACCGGACTTCTCCCTGGATCAATACTGTCTCTCTAATTATCCATGATAACCCTGAATTCCCTTTTTTATTAGAAATAAATCCATTCCACTTTTAAAGTTATCTATCGAATCTGCTGTCACCACCTCCTCTGGTAGAGAATTCCACAGATTAACCACCCTTACTGTGAAGAACCCTTTTCTTTCTTTAAGGTGGAATCTTAAGGTAATCACATCTCCTCTTAGATGCCTTTTTTCGAGAGAAAATAAGTTTAATTTGGTTAGTCTTTCTTCATAACTTAGCCCCTCCATTCCCTTTATTAGTTTTGTTGCCCTCCTCTGTACCTTTTCCAGCTCTAAAATGTCCTTTTTATGAAGTGGTGCCCAAAATTGTACTCCATATTCCAAATGAGGGCGTACTAGAGATTTGTATAGTGGCAGAATTATATATGCTTCCTTGGCTTCTATATCCTTCTTTATACATGCTAATATTTTATTTGCCTTTGCAGCTGCTGCTTGGCTTTGAGCACTGTTACCTAGGTGGTTGTCCACAAGCACTCCCAAATCCCTTTCAATATCTGATACACCTAGATTTGCTCCATTAAGATTATAAATTGCATGGCTATTTTTCCTTCCCAGATGCATAACTTTGCATTTATTCATATTAAATCTCATCTGCCATTTAGATGCCCATTGCTCAATTTTATGTAAATCCCTTTGGAGGGAAAGCACATCACTATCTGATTTAATTACCTTGCACAACTTTGTGTCATCAGTGAAAATGGAGACACCACAATTTAATCCTACCTCTAAGTCATTAATAAATATGTTAAAATAGACAGGACCTAATACTGGACCCTGAGGAACCCCACTTACCACATTAGTCCAATCGGAGTATGTTCCATTTACAACATCCCTTTGCTTCCTGTCTTTTAGCCAGCTCTCAATCCATGAGCAGATATTTACTGCAACTCCTGGATCTCTTAGTTTGCACAATAGTCTCCCATGTGGCACTGTATCAAAAGCCTTTGCAAAATCCAAAAAGACTACATCCACTGAGTTGCCTTGATCCAGGTTCCTACTAACCTCCTCATAGAAACTAATTAGATTTGTTTGACATGACCTATCCCTCATAAATCCATGATGACTCCTACTTATAATCCTGTTCAAATAGATATATTCGTGTATATTACCCCTTATTAACCCTTCTAAAAGCTTCCCCACTACAGAAGTGAGGCTCACTGGTCTATAATTCCCTGGATTTGCTCTTGCTCCCTTTTTAAATATAGGTATCACATCAGCTTTTCTCCAGTCATCTGGTAGAGACCCTGTGTTGAGTGAATCTTGAAAAATTAAATATAATGGTTTGTCTATTACAGAACCCAGTTCCCTGAGTACCCTTGGATGTAGTCCATCAGGACCCGGGGCTTTATTAACATTTATTTTTTCCAACCTCTTTTGGATTACTTCCTGTGTTAACCAATTATATGGCAAAGGTAGTGTAGCCCCATTTTGTTGCTGTGTCCCAACCACTGGTACCTCCCTTGTGTTTACCGAAGAAAATAACCTATTTAGCACATCTGCTTTATCCTGGTCACGAATTTTCAGACAGCCTGTTTCACATTGTAATGTTCCTATAGCTTCATTCCTCGCCTTCTTCCCATTAATATACTTAAAAAATATTTTAGGGTTAGTCTTACTCTCTTTTGCAATACATTTTTCATTTTCTATTTTAGCCAGTCTAATAGCGCTTTTGCAAGCCTTGTTGATTTCCTTGTATTCCCGTAAAGCAGTCTCTGTCCCCTCTTGTTTGTATAATTTAAATGCCTGTTTTTTACTCCGTATCTTGATCTTTAAATCATTGTTAAGCCACATTGGATGGGATTTACTCCTTGTACTTTTATTCCCACACGTATATATGCCGATGTGTATGTATATTTATTAAGGATTTAAATGTTGTCCATTTATGTTGAGTAATTTTACCTGCCAGTTCTCTATCCCAGTCTATACTTTGTATTGCTGCCCTTAGACCGTTAAAATCTGCCCTTTTAAAATTAAGAGTTTTCGTTGGCCCCTTCAAATTTTGTTTTTTTAATTTAATCTCAAATGAGACTGTGTAGTGATCACTGTTTCCCAAAGGTTGCCCTATTTCAACATTTGATACTATATCAATATTATTTGTGATGAATAAATCTAAGATAGCTTCATTTCTAGTAGGCTCTTGTACAACCTGGGCCAGATAATGATCCCTGAGTGTACTCAAGAACCTGCTCCCCTTAGATGAACTGCTGGTCTCATTTATCCAGTTTATTTCAGGGTAATTCAAATCTCCCATTATTAGAACTTGCCCATGCTTAGCTGCATTTTCAATCTGTAACAATAATTGTATTTCCTCACTTTCAGCTATATTTGGGGGATAATAGCATACTCCTACTAATATTATTTTGGAATTTGCTGCTCCGCTATTTAACTCTACCCACAAACATTCAGCTTTATCACTAGGTCCACCATAAATATCTTCTCTGACTATAGGCTTAAATTCAGGCTTAACATACAGACAACTCTCTTCTCCTCGTTTACCATTGCCTCTATCTTTCCTAAATACCGTATATACTCGAGTATAAGCCGACCGAGTATAAGCCAAGGCACCCATTTTACCACAAAATACTGGGTAAAATGAGTGACTCGAGTATAAGCCGAGGGTGGGAAATGTGCTGCCCCCTGTGTCTCTCTTGTGCCCTCTGTGCCCCCCCCCCCCCCGTGCGGCGCATCATTAGCATATACCGGGTGCACCCGGTATATGCTAATGACGCGGCGCACATGTGACGTCACATGCGCCGGGTCAAGGAGCGGAGGCCGGAGCACAAGCAGGTAAGTGAGGGGAGAGGGGGAGGTATTTAGGGGGGTTTAGGTAGAGGAGGGGGGTTGAGGGGGATTTAGGTTGAGGAGGGGGGAGGGAAAGAGACACAGGGGGTAGAGAGACACACGGGGGGGGGTAGAGAGACACACCAGGGGGTTAGAGACACACGGGGGGGGGGGGGTTAGAGAGACACGGGGTGGTTAGAGAGACACAGGGGTGGGGAGAGTGACTCGAGTATAAGCAGAGGGGGCCCTCTTTTGCCTTAAAAAAAGGGCTGAAAAACTCTGCTTATACTCGAGTATATACGGTAGGTTATAACCATCCAGATTAACAGTCCAGTCATGAGATCCATCCCACCACGTTTCGGTAATGACTATTAAATCCCAGTTTTCATTAATTGCTAATAATTCTAACACTCCCATTTTTTCCTGGCAAGCTTCTGGCATTAGCAAGCATACACCTTATGTTATGAGTCTGTAGTTCTGAAGTGCCTGCCACTGTACTTGAATTACTTAGTTTTACCTCCCTATTGACTATACTACCACTCCCCCCATCTCCTCCCCTATGAGTTTTCAATTCATCCCTTATACCTTCTACACTTTCTACCCCATTACTTATATCTAGTCCCTCCCCCCACCTACTAGTTTAAAAACTCCTCCAGCCTTTTTACCATCCTATCCCCTAGTACAAAATCTCCCTCATCATTAAAGTGCAATCCATCCCTGACCCAGTAGACCCAGTAGACAATTATTGGCATATATATTCCCTAGAACCATTTTGGTACCTAATGATTTCTGAAAATTCTCAGAAAATAGTTCAAGTATCTACTCAATGTATATATCTCATTATGATAGCTTTTTAGTATGATATGGAGGGACCACTTAAGTTATATATTTGCAATGTTCTACTTTGAAGAAGCTGGTCTTCATAACAAAATGTTTTTGGAAAGTAGACAAGGAGACATTATTACCACATCTGACTTACTAGCTTTTATAGACACTTTTCTTCTGAATTAGAATCAAACACACACATACAGGCTTGTACACACAATGTCAAACTAATATATGTTTGTCTACCTATCTGGTTGTGATTTAGTAAATCAATAGTAAATCTCCAATTAATTCAATCATAGAGCTCTTTTGTGCTTCAAAATTATAGATAGAACACTAAAATGTTCCCCAAACCAATCCCTCCCTCCGAAATCCCTCCCAAGGACCAACAAAGTGTCTCAGTTGGCCTTCGAAAGTCATCAGAAGCTATTCATACAGAGAACAAATGGGAATCATTTTCTCATGAAATACCATGTCGAAGAAAAAGGAACTTCAGGATATCACTACTGCAGTCAACAGAAATATAGTTGTACTCCCTCTTGGTCATTTGTAAAATGGTATATGTAATTTAACTTTGACTTCCCTGTTAAATCTTTTTTTTTAATCTTCTTTCGGTTGTAAAATTGCCATTATGGCTGTTAACTTCTATGCATTCCATTTTAACCTACTTGCTCTAAAACGTTCAGGTCATTGCAAGGAACAGCCCACATGTACTAAAATGTAAACTGGGAAATTTCTAATATTTTTACATATACCGCATGGAATAACAGACATCCAGATGTTGTCCAATAGTTCAGCATTTGAGAAATACACTGCCATAGGATTCCCTATATAAAACATGGTGGGTAATGCCATGCTGAAATCCAGTGCAAACACAAATAACAAGCAAATTGAAGCAATGTTGTATCTTATAAGACATTCAAATCATTTTATAAATTGTCAGTTGAAAATATGCAGACAGAATATGTTTCCTCTGAGACAGGTCTCAAACCATTACATTTGCATACAGCACAAAAAGCAAGCAATTTAACTGAAATATACAGTGTATTTCAGTTTTGAACTACTGTGACACATTGCCAGAGATAATGTAGAATGAAATCACCTGAAAGAAGCAAAACCTATAATTATGTACACCAACACCAACTTCCTAAACTCTGCCTAACTCTTCCTCCTTGTTAAATTGCATGTAGAATTAAATAAGACAATACATTCATCCTCTTTTACTGACAGGACATTTTTAAGCCTGGGATTTAAATCCCTGAATGTGTTTCCTGTCAATGGCACGTCAATAAATCTGTTTTACTGAGTTAATTGATCTACATTGTATTATCTAGCCTGTAAACTGAAACATACTTTTTTAATTTCTTATTATAATGAGCAAGTTATAAGCATAGTATAATGAAGAATATTTTGTGATGCTGCTCCTGTACATGTCCATATGTAAGCTGTGTACAATGGCACAATGACTAATACTTATACCGTGTCATACACATTTTTGTGGATACTGTCAGTTTTTGGTTTTGTAAAGAATGCAGAAAACTGACAAGATTATTATTATTATTGTTTATTTATAACGCGCCAACATATTCCGTAGCGCTGTACATAAGATACGTTCAAGACAAAAATACATACAAATTAACAAATAGCAAGGCAAGGAGGGCCCTGTCTTTGAGCCTCAAATCCATAGTGCTTTCCCTAAAGCACCTTGTGGGATTGAAACTCGCAGACTTACAACCTAAAGGTATTGTGAGAGGAAAAGGAGGGAGAGAGAAGTGAGAGTGTTGCGCTGGTAAAAAAAAATTGTTAAACATTATTGTCACTGTTATTTTTTATTTTTAAGTAAAAAGCCACGTGAAAAAAAAAAAACATTTCCAATGCAAAGCCTTTTCTCCCATCCCTTAATGGACCATTGTATGATGAAAAAGAAGAAACCTGTGAGTCAAAGAGGGATGTTTACTTTTTTTTGCAGAACAGAGCTTGCATTTATTGATGCAAGCTGTCTAAGCATGTGCAGGGAGAGGGGAGGGTATCAAATGTCAAACTGTCCTGTGATTTAACAGATCACCATCTTCCGCCCTACAATGTACAGTAGAAAAATATTGCCCTCAGTCTTAGAGCCTTTCAAGTGAGTCATTGTATACACATACATACTTATTTTATTTAAAAATAAAACTTGTTTTCCGCATCTCAGAGCTGCTTACAAAACACCTAATACCTACCAATAGAAACACTCCATTCCAATATGGATTTTAACCCTTTACTAACCTTCAATCCAGCAGCTGTTCAATGCAGAGATCTACAAATCAGTTTCTGACTCCTCCTACTTCTTTCTACAGGAAGACTACACATCCCACGATTCCTTCCTGCACAAACTGTCATCGCTGATTGTTACATTGTATCAAAATGTATAGCTGCCTGTGATTGGCCAACATACATTATGAATTGTATACTACTTTTAGCAGGGATTTTCAGAGGTGTTAACTCACAAAAGCAGCTGCTTGCAAACTCAAAAGATTTGGCAAACATCAGGGTGAGTTTGTTAATGTTTATTTTGGTATTTTCTCATGCAAAGTATGGTCTCATACACTACTGATTCTCACCTATCAGATGCATTCATAATCCATAACATTTAGATATGCCTTTAATTTAAGTTTACTCAATATCTTTTCATTACAAACACAACTTTAATAATGTTAAAAACATGTTCTTGCAAATGCATGAAACAAGTATTGTGCTCCATGTCCCTTTAATGTGGGAACCCAATTTTTGCATAAGCCCAATACTTTGCAAGGTACATTTTGTCTACCAGCAGTGTGCCCATGAACAGGAAAGCTGTTCAGCTTGGCAAGTAAGAGACTGTGTGATTTCATCAATGACTCCACATGATTTAGCAAACGGAGTGCATATGAGAGTACAATGCTCCTAGCAAAAAATACATTGTCTCATCCAAAAAAATAAATAATACTGTAGCATTATTACATATAAAAGTGAACAAATTAAAATTAGAATTTCCTTTTTATGTACAAAATACATCTTAACCATTACCAATTCTAGTTGTCCAAAGGAGCATGTAAATATTATACTTATTTGTAGAGCAGTCAGTATAAGAAATTAAGATGGCACACTGTGTTGAAGCCATCACCTTGAACCTAAGTCATTTGCTTTCTCATTAGTTATTCCATTATGGTAAAAAAGGTTCCAAATTCAATAAGTCTCACTGGCAGGCCATTTTTTCACTTTCTGTAAAACACCTTGAACAGGATTCATGCAGTGTCATTCAGTTAAATCAGATAGTAATTATGTCAGTCAATTATTTCTGAACCAGCAATAACACATACAAGATTTTATTTAATAGTTTATTGACATACTGAACAGCAGATGGAAACCTTGAGTGGTAGAAGAAGAAAAATATTTCAAATGACATTTAATGACAAAAGAACAAACCGTGTTTTGTATTTTTTTTTTGGTAATTTAAATGCATTGTCATCTTAAAAATAATAACTACAGATCAGAGAAATTAAGGGTGCATGTAAATTCTTGTAGTAATAGACAATTTATGTTATATGAAAAAGTAATAAAAAATGTTAAAAATAATTTAATAAATATTAAATGGGTCAAACTGACCATGAACCCATGAATAATCCTGGATTTTATTTTTTTTTGCATAAACTTAACATCAAAACCACTGATAAATAAAAATGTGTATCTTCCATCAATATACAGTAGACTCTCAATTAACTGAAAGTCAAGCAACCAGAAACACATTGAATACTGTACTGTAAATAAAAAAATGAATTTACAGGGCTCAACAAATGCCAGGAGCCAGGTTGTCATGCCACAAAATGCTCACAGGCACCTAGATTACATCCACTGTACGTCTCTGCAATTCAATGTTACCTGGAAGCAGCCAGGCATGAGTGACTGAGCCTGGGCAGTGTTAGCGTTACATTCCCCGGGTTCAGCACCGCACCCTCCAGCCGAACATACCTGTGTGTAAGTGAGGCGTGAAAGCTGCTGCTGCTAGAACAGCCTTTCCTGACAAATATAACTAGCAGAGCATCCTATGTGCAGCTAATCTAGGCCTCTTTTAATAGTAACTCTCAAGTAACCGGAAACTACATTTATCCGGCCTCTACCAATCCCCATGGGTGCCGGGTAACTGAGAGTCTACTGTAAGTATAAAGTAAGCAAAGTTATTACTGATATGTAGTCTATAAAGTCTATACTAAAGGATATGCTCACATTGAGGACCTGTAAGTACTGTAACTGATGTGAATGCTTTATTGTAATGCCTCAACAAAAGGAGCTTGAAATTTTAAGTAGGCATCCAAAATAAAAAATAATATTCAATTATTGAAACAAGCAATATTTAATATTAAAGTATGGTATATTCCCAGTCTCTTGCCAATCTGCCTGTCTAGACACAGCTGGCCTCTATCTATACACAGCATTCTGGAATCTATATCCCTAGCAAGAGCTAACCCCACCCTGTTGATGACCACATAGTAAGTGCAGCCAAGCAGCCAACTGGAGACAGAGAGCATAAATCACTGAACTGGTATTTTATTAATAATGTCTAACCACTTACAATATCTGGACGTTGTTGTCCGGACATTATTTTGACCCATGTATCAAACACATCCATTCTTCTCTTACTGAGTTATAATTAAAATATTTAATTTATTTTTGTGCTTTTTTCTTCCAGTTTTTGTGTATTACAATGTCAGTTCTAGTTAACTAAACCTTGAAACAAACAAGAATAAAAAGATACAGATCACTGGAGAGTTTTTGTTAGTTTTACATGACCTCAAACACTGAGGAATACACAGAAGCATCAAACTTGTATAGCGCAAAAATGATTAAACATCTGTCACAACAGTCTGACTGTGCAAATGAATAATACTTCTTATACAGATCACATCTCACTATAAATGGAAAATCGGACTGACCCAGCCTTGTTACTATGATAACACTAGTTTTCTTGCTATTGAGTTAATATTCTTTTTAGATTTTGGTGTCCACTTGCCCAGTTGCATATGCAGTTTAGTTTATTATAAATTAAACTACAAATAAAATATTATTATTGTTTATAGCGCTATACATGGGTTACGATCAAGGTAAAAAATAATAGCAGTATTAACACGTTGCAACAGATGTAGGGCCCTGTCTTAGAATCATCCAGAGTCCAAAGTGCTTTCCCCAAAGCACCAGGCAAGATTGAATACTCACAAACTTACAATATATTTTAGTTCTTGTCCAAATGACATAGGGCCTCATTCTATTATCGGCCGTAAACCGGCCGTAAGGCTGCGATTCCTTGCGGGGGTCCCGTTACCTCGCAATTCAATTATACGGCCCCGCAAGGATCTCCTCTTACGGCCGGCCGCATATCTTGGAACCGGCTGTAAGCTCAGAAAACTTAAAACTCAAAAATAAATTCAAGCCTGCACTGTACAGCTCTGTAAATGCTAGGGATCATATTGGGGGACATGAGGATTAAAAGTAACCCACTCTCAAGCTTGCACATCAGCCCAAACCCGAGTTCAAATTAACTGTTTATTTTCCGGCTGCGGGGTGGGCGGGTCTGAGGTGCTCCAAGCACTCTGGACTTTTTACATGGATATTTGCCGTATATTAAAAATAAAATATTTTACGGATTTGAGTATAGGGGAATTTTGTGCTATTTTTGCTAACACCGAAAATCACTTTATAGTCTTCTCAAAGTGCAGGATGGCTTTATTTGGGCTATATTTCGTGCTTAATTGGTGCTAGCGGGACCTCTTTCCTGCAAGTAAGCTGCGGCTCGGTTTTAGCCTTGCAGAGAGGGTTCCCGGAGCAATTGAATTGCAAATAGGATTTTCTTATGGCCGATTTCCTTGCGGCCGTTTTAGATCAAAGGATTTCCTCCGGCGCGAGCGCCCGCAAGAGATAGCAAGGCACCGGCCGCAAGCCTGCCGGAGTCCCCGGCCGGAGGGGAATAGAATATTTTTATGAATAAATCATAGATGAAGGTTTAAAACTTTACTAAAATGTGAAATGATGTAATTTCCTTAGCCAACAAACCACTTGAACTCAAGGAGCAACAGGTTAGTGATAAACTCAAAAATAAGTACCTATAAGCAGCAGGTAAACTTCATACCTATATGCTTAAGGAGCAATAACGACATAGTACATAATATTAAAAAGTAGGATTATTTCAAACTTCTAAAACAAGAATAGAGAGAACAAAATTTGGTGACTACACTTATTAAACTTACATTGGGTTGTTCATAATAACTGTGCACACAAAAAGGTTCAAAACCCTTGTTCACATTACTTCTGTTTAAAGAAACAGATCACAGTAATTTGAATTTAAAATAACTAGTGGGAGGAGAGGATCCTCATTGCCTTCATGCCATATATTATAGATTTTAAAAATGATGCAATTTACCTTCTATGTATTAGTGGACAATAAGAAAAAACAAATATTGTTAATGACCTTTTAAAAGAAGAAAACCATTGCCACTAATATTACTGATATATTAGGAGACCACTGTATGAAAGATTATTTTAAAAGCTCATGTAGGCATGTGGAATAGAAAGGGAATTAGAATATTATTAAAAAAAAAAAAAAAATGTATTGTTATTTCTTATGACTCAATTTGCAGGTCTCATCAAGCACTTTATTCCTAATTTGCTGTTGCGTCCCTCTAGGAGGGTTCTATGTAAATTATGGGGGAGTGTGTTTGTGGGTACTGTTACTTGAGGTTCTGAGAGTGAGCCCAGAAGCAGCTTTGGGCACAGCCAGGCACACCCCCCTATAATTTATAATCCTCCTAGAGTGACTCAGTAGCATAGGAGGAATGTAGTGCTTGATCAGAGCTGCACATGGAGTCACAGGGAATAAAACAAATATTTTTTTTTTATTTTTTTTTTTAAAGTAGGTTAATTTTTGGGGGGTTCTTGTTGTTTTGCAATAATATGCTCAATTCCAAATCATTGACATATAGTTGTCATTTATGACTCATATGTTAAAATGAATTAAGCTTTGCAGGGGATGTGAAGGGCTGTAATGACAATTTCACTATAGGAATTAGCCACCACAGCCTGTAGGGAACCACTTCATAGCAATAGATGTAATTGTAATCTATTGTAGCAGTTGAAATGCAAACAATGGTCTGCAATTATGAAAATAGTTATTGCAATTGCAGTTATCAGACACATAAACTCTACTCTATATAAAGTTTTATTTTCTTTGGTTACCACCTAGTCCCCAGCATTGCACAGAGAACACAGGAGGTACAGGAAGAAGCTGCTCTATACAATATTGATACTGTATTGTTACTTAGCCAAAATCTAAAAACCTTGTATATCCAAAATATGCCCTGGAACAATAACACTTGCAGAAAAGAAAAATTTCAAAAAGAAATTATAATTGCAGCTAGAATTATAAAATAAATTCATGCTTCAAGGAAGATATTTATATCAAGATGAAAACATGAAAAGTTATGTACTGCTTTATTATATTATAATCAGGGAACCCAGATCAGAATCAGTAGGGATTCAGTTTAATTATATTATTAAATGTGCATTAAAATACACATACATTACAAATAAACAAAATTAGATATTTCAATCTAAATTCAAATTAAATAACTTTGTTCTTAATAATGTCCATGGCTACTTCCATATTTTTTGCACAGCGGCTTTGGAAACACTGAGTCATATTTCATCTGTACACAGTGCTGGGTCATAAATGTTCTTGTAATTGTAAGTTGAACACCAATTACAGCTAACCATTGCAATACTAGAATCAGGAGAGCTGCTGAAAGACAGTTGCTAATTACTATTTATAACCTTTCAGTATAAATGCAAAATAATTAGACATTAATATATGCTAAAAAAAATGCACCTTCTGACCTTAAATCAATCATGTTTCTTTTTACCTAAGGCATATTAGCAAATAAAAAATACATTTAACTATATTTTATCAAGGATGGATTCCCATGGCTTTTACGCACATGCGATTTAGTAATGCAGGCAGCAGGCATGTGATTTAGGCAATCTTCATAAAATTACGCACTTCAAATGTGAAAATTAGACAACTGATCAGATGTTTCAATGAAGAGTCTTAATGAAACTAATGCAATTGTCAGAGAGGAGAGGAAAATTACTGGTAGATCAGTCATATTTAAATGGATAAAAATAATAATTAAATGTTAATCTTAAAACTACTAAAAAAAGTTAACACTTTGTTAGCTGTGAAATAGAATATCAAATATTTAAAATATAAAGGAGCATTTTTTTTCACAGTTGCTGTTTGTGATTTCAGTTGTTTGTGCAAAATAGTTAGTCTTATAATTAATTAATTGAAGGTTTTCTTCAATTCGGATCTATCCTGTTGTGTATGCGCAAGAAATTGCCGGCACTGACAGCCGCAGTGCCAGCAAGTAGATGCTAGATGGCGCCGTCAGGTTTCAGGGAAAGCCTATAATTATTCCCCCTTCCAACGTGGCTCAAATCGACGGCACTGAATCGACAGCGAGGCCATCGCTATGTTCGGCGTTGACACTCGGCCCTCAAGGGCCTCGAATGCGCTTCTTATAGCTCAAGGCCTCTTCTGTCGGTGTGCCTTATATGCAATGTGCAGCAGTATTCCGAAATCTTTTGCGTAAGGGAAGTGGGAAAGGACTTTCAATTCCTCATTAGTGTAAGTTTTAGATTTAGGTGTTAGGGTTAGGATTTAGGGTCTGAGTAGTGGAAGGTGATAAGGTTCACATAGTAAAATAGTAAGGTTCACATAGTAAAATAGTGGCTGCCACTACCCTAACCCTAAACCCAAGCCCCTAAATCTAACCTTAATCCTAAATTTAGGAAATTGAACAAAGTTTTGTCTGAGCCACCTAGTGCCACTGGCTGTCACTACTGATGGGCAGATAACAGGAAAGATCAGCCTTGTCAGATATAGGTCCAGATATAAAAAAAATAATTACAAGGGCTGCAAAGGAAACTCAAAGAACAACTTTGAAGATTGTGTGAATCCTTGTGCATATGGCCCATAGAAATGAAGAGAGTAAGCAATAAAGTGATTGCCAAAATACCTCAGTGGGAGTAAGTTGTATTTTTCCTAAAAAACTATGTAAAAAAAATAACTAAAAACTATAAATAAACAAAATCTAAAAGAAAAAGTGCACTGAAACAGGTGTCATTATTTGATGTTCTTGTGTAGAGGGACAGAAGATCATGTTGGTCTTTGTAAGGTGGAAAATCTCCTTATTTCTACTTTTAAAGCTCCTGAATCTCATTAGAATGTATGTGTGTTTTATTTATTTTGTTATTTTCAAAACTGTTAAAAATAATACAAGATCATTACAATAGATGGATAAAGGTGAGGAACTCAAAAAACTCCAACATTTCTTGAATATTGATGACCTCACCAACATTTGCACAGAGCTGTCCCTAAATACTGTCCTATCTGATGGTTTCCAAGTAAAGATTTGGGATGCACAGCAGGCGGCTAAAAGTAAAGGATAACCATTACCTCTTGTCATCATGTTGACCATGTTTTGTGCCATTTTGCCCCTTTAACAGGCTGGCATAAAAAAAGTAAAACATACATTGTTTATACACAATTTTAAAACATTGACATATGTCATTTATGGCTCATATGTTAAAATTAATTAAGCTTTGCAGGGGATGTGAAGGACTGCAATGACAATTTCACCAAAGGAATTAGCCACCACAGCCTGTCGGGAACCACTTCATAGCAATAGATGTAATTGTAATCTATTGTAGCGGCTGAAATGCCGCTACAAGATTAATTTATTAAAGGCCATGCCATTAATAAATTAATGGCATGGCCACATGTGGCACATCTGGAACTATGATATGCAGTATACTACGATATTGCCTAGCTCAAAGTATGCTCTATAAATAATACCAGATGCATTTCATACAAAATCTATCAAATACAGCTTTATAAACCAGTTCGCCTATTAATTAGCAGTGTCAAGAAATAATGAAAAGGCCATAATGCTAGAATCAAACATCATACTGCAATGTTGCTCTGGGTTACTTTTTGGTCCAAATACCTTTATTTTGAAAATGTATACCATGTAGGGTCACCCAGGTCATAGCAGAGAGGTCAGACAAATTGTGGTCTACTGGAGAAAGAACTGGCAACCTTCCAGGGTTTCTCCATGAACACCTAATGGATAAGCACACCCGAGAGATAATATATATATATATATATTTATATATATATATATATATATATATATATATATATGTACCTTGCGAGTTGCTATCCATAGGGTTATGGAAAGTTGGACACGACTGAATGAATAAACAACAAATATACACTGATGAATCTTTTTTGAAACTGATGCATTTTATTTACTAAATATTGCTGATTATTTACAAATAATTGTTCTATATAATACAACAATCAAAAAAAAAGAAAGGGTACTGCAAAAGAAATTCATTTTACTATTAATTAGAAAATAATTAATAATTGCCCTATGGCAGCTTGCGTTTTGCAAATTTGTTTCCCTTTATTTCTACTAAAATACACTCCTGATTGATTCATCTGATATAAAAAAAGAAAACTTCACTAAAGTTTGTAATGCTATTAATTCAAAATAATTCTGAACATTTTTAGAACAGTGATTAGCAGAACATGGAATATACTTTAAGTGTATTAAGTCAAGGTTAATAGAATCTCAGTGGGTATCTTATTGCTAATATGATTTCAACTATTATTGCAGAATTAATATGCTTTAATATTCTTTTGTAAGTGGCACAAAACAAATTAATTAAACAGCTCAAATCACTAATTCTTTGTTCTTGTTGTTTTGAAAAATGCTAATGACATTTTTGTGGTGAAATTGCTTACAGGAATTTATATTGACTTTATGAAATGTTGCTACATATTAAATTATATTTTCTAACTTTTCTCTGATTGAATGTTGTTATATTCAGTATTATGCTAGTATTAAAAATAGTTTTTTTTCAGAATAACAATTGACTTCATTAAGCTCAACAAAAAAAGAAAAGAAATAATGCCTTAAAAAAATCACTTTAAAAAAAAATTGATTCTATGAAATGATGGTGAAGACATGTTTTCCTACATGAGAAATCACTATTATTCTATAATTTCATACTAGGGCTATTTTATTTAGATGTCTAAAGCTATATGTGTTCAGGCAATTATGTCAGTCTAAATCTCCAAGTCTGTATTCAAGCTTCAGTATAATAATAATAATAATAATAATAATAATAATAGCTTGTATATCAATTATCTTCTATCTGATAAATCAATTACAATTAGGTTGGATTCATTTGTGAAATAACTAAATAATTTTGGAAATCCATGACGTTCTTAGTTATAATAATAAGTAATTCTTGAGTTTGAGTGAGCTATTGGGTTACTATCGGGAGAGTTCTACATAGCTGGAGCTGCCTAACTAAAAGCTTGTGCCCAAAGTGATGCTAAAAACTTTCTAAACATTTGGCACATTTAGTTGAGATGAATTTGCTGATCAAAGAATGTAGGAGAGAATGAAGGGAACTAAGTGCTCCTTCAGGTACCTGGGTTTCTGATTATTTGTAGTCATCACGCTACATTGAAATACAGTGGCATTTGAGTGGTTACCAGTAAAGAGAGCAGAGGATGACTGATGGCAACAGGCATAGACTTTCAATTTTTCTAACCTTGCCACCCAAACACTCTTTATTTATATGACGGTATAGTGCATGGCAGTAGTTCAAGCCTGATTTCACAATGGTCTGAGCCAATATTCGTTTTTATTTAGTTGAACTATTGCCCAAATGGTTTCCTGTTTACTTAAACTGCAAATATGCATTTATTTTGCAAATATTGTAATCTGACATAGAATTATTTCTAACAGGATAGGCAACATGTTGGGTAAAGGATAGGCAGGATGTTGGGTAAACATAATACATAATGTGATGTTCATATACATATTTAGCTCATAAAAGGAACAACTTCCGTTTGGATGTAATGATTGCACTGGAACACTGTACACCTATCTCAGCTTCATGTTATAATAAACAAGTATTGTAGTTTTTTTTTAATTAAACATTATTTGAATGTCACTACTACAGTCAACCTTACTACATCACTTGAGTATATTATTTAAAGTCAGAAAGTCGAAATAAAGAAGAACCAATAAATAGCTTCTAACCCAACCTGGGCATAATTAACATACCCACCCATTCTAAACCTCTTGCACCCAAGGAGTTAAAGCAAAGCAAGAAATAACAGGCCAATTACAAAGGCAACTAGCAGTGGATTATTTTAACTGTAACAGAAGTACTGTATTTGTACGAAACAAATCGTATTTCACACTACCTAAAAATCACTTTCAATTTATCAATAGTGTACTGCTGTTTTCTTGCCTTGATTACTTCCCACTGATACAGCTAATCTCCAAGAGGCAACATTCCAGAAAAACAAACAATAGCTCTCCAACTGAGAGAAAATAGATGCAAATAGAAAAAAAGAGTTTGATTGTGAAAAGTGGTTGGGCCAGACTGCAAATCTGCAGAAGTAGCAAGTTCAACCATTGATGTCAAACACTGTACAATACTCTATACTATTTAAGCAGATGCTTCAACTTTAAGAAAAGTGCTACTATCTAATATCTAATATGTATAATCTATTACAGTGATTAAAATGAGATTGCAGTAATAGTAAACATTTGGTAGAACAAAGTCCCTACCCCACATATCTTTAAAATGTATTATTTTGTCTTTTGAAACTCATTGAATGAGCACAATTCAATATGCAACAAAACAACTACTGACACAGAGGAAATCTGCGGATACCTGCTACTGATGAGTACAATTGTTTTCAATGCTGCTTATTCTTTGTTTTTCTAATTTATTATAATCACCTTTGTGGAGCAATACTTTACTGTTTGATGTTTTCAATACAGCTTCTAGCCAATCTATAGCAAGCCTGCAGAAAAATCCATTCTTCCCCCATGAATTACTCTTCAGTGTAAAGCATGTTTAATTAAATAAATTCTGTTACTGAATAAGGCCTTAATAAGAAAGAATGGTAAACTACCTCAAATTGTAACCAACAAGTACATGTCCCAATGATATTTTCTAAAAGGCAATAATATATTTACAAATCTCCGCTATCCAAGGGTTACATGTAAATCATTGACATTGTGCTGGGATTTTCTAAAAATTATATGGGTACTTCCACTCACCAGTAGAGGCACAAATGATGCCTCTAAGAAGGATATGTGCATTAGATCTGATGCTATTATCAATCCTAACTTTGTCTTATTTAAGGCTTGATTCCTTATAACCAACACAATTTTGGGGCTAATATCACCACCCCAATAAGCCAGTAGATCCCACAAGATCCACCTCAATACCCACTATCTACTATAAGTCCAGGGATCCCCTGGACCCCCCCCCCCTCCCCAGAGATTCCCCTTTCCAACTCACTGACCCCTGTGACTGCAGAGATCCCCCAATCTAAAGTATAACCATGATGTCCCTATGGATCACAATGGAACCTAAAATTAACCCTTATTCCATTGGGATCCCAACAGACCCCCATGGTATATTTAACTATTTATTGACACATCATATCAAACCCTATTCCACTGGAATACACACTAAACCCCAGTGGCATCTACCGATGAAATGGACGTCTAAGAGTAGTAGATTACTAGTAGATTACTGGGGCAGTCTTGTAGTAAATATGCTAGCAGTAAAAGAAGGATTCCTAAAATGTTTGAGACATGTATTTTATGATGAGCATATATTTTGGGATCACTAATTATCAGAGAGTTTGCATTTATTTGCAAGGATAGAGACCAGGATGGTCAAATGATCTTGTTAAGAATTTGACTTGCTAATATGCAGAATGACTGGAAATATAAAAAAAAAACTTTTCATTTTTATTATATTCTGTTTTTTTTTAACAGAGACAAACAATTTATTTTGTCCCTCATAGAAATGCATATATATTAGTAATAGAGGGACACAACATTACAGTTCTGATGAAAGTCTGCCGCTGAGTAGCAACTTGACAAGAGACATGAATAGACTAATAGATCCCAGAAGCAGATCCTCCCTCAGGTTGCAATTAAACTAGCTATGCAAATATAAGCACCCATGGTGTAGAGCAAAGTTTACTACTATATTACTATATCACATATATAGTTGTGAGCATACGAGCCGTTGCTCACGCTTGCGGCCCTTGCAAAGCGAGGGTCGGAGTTGCTGGCAAGGAGCGCGGAAGGCGCTCCTTGCCAGCAACTGCGACCCTCGCAAAATTTACGTCGGAACGCAAACAAAATACTAGACTCGTTACGAACCATTACGACCTCGCAAAAATCGTCTGCAACAAAGCACACATGAAAACATGAAAAATACAACAAATACACACAACAAATACATAAAAAGCTTACTTACAGGAAGAGGGAGCATCCAGGACCTCGAAAACTAAAGTTACACCTCAATTTAAGTCAAATTAAAAGAGTTTAGACACTAAAAAATTCCTAAGCGAGAGAAAAAATGGCCGCCGAAAAAAACGAAAACGAGGCTGCAGCAGTCTAAAGACGCAAAACACCACCAAACACCTAAAAAACAGGAACGCAACCTGCGCAACCCTAAAAACATTACAAACACAATAAATACAAACAACAAACACATAAAAAGGTTACTCACAGCAAGGGGGGGCAACGAGGACCTCTGCAAGGGAAATTACACCTCCATTTAAGCACAAATTTCGGAGTTTAAAGACCCGAAAATCACCTAAGTGAGAGAATAAATGGCCGCCGAACAAAACAAAAACGAGGCTAAAGGTCCCTAAACTATGCAAAACACTACCATAAACACGCAAAACATTACCAAACAGCTACGGATATTCTGAAAAAGTCGCACGACATAGAAAACGAACGACGCTACATCAGACACATTATATACACCAAACACCCTTAGCTCACTTACAATCTCATTGCCGTCATTTTTTGACGGGCAATTCGCTAGTATAATATATCTATGTGTTTATTTACTTTTATCTACTTTATTACGAAGTGCTTATAAGCTCTGTTTTGCTGATTCTACAACTCATGAAGACACAGACTCTTTATATTAGTGTCTCATATTAGCCAATCATGGTGCAAAATCTCAGCAATATATGCTGCTGAGACATGGTCACTAAATAGAAATCAACAAGCACTTATTATAATAATGTTTATTTACTTTTTAAGGGATTTATAGGAAACCAAACATTTTGATTCTTTTTATGGTATTTAGAAGAAATATTTTCAATCACTATTTTAAGCGCTTACCAAGTTCAATGTATTTTAGTGAATAGAACTGGCAGGGAATACTTTTTTACTAAAAGCAGTGCAGCTATGGATGGCTGAAGCTTCAATAAGATTAAAGGTATTTCTGTACATTCAGCATTCATGTTCTTTTCCCAAATACTCAGTTACTAGTAACATTTTATTTATTCTGTGTAAGAGAGTGGGTGTTTATGGGACATTATATTATTCAAAATAACCACTTTAACTCCTATGAGTTCAAATGGATTCTATTGCATATTTCTAAATATATTTGTAGTGTAGATACATACAATAAAAAACTAAACTTAAATATTGTCACAAACAATGCTTTGCCATGAATAATGTTTCCCACAGTAATTTTATGAAAACCTTTAATCACTACGTTAATCCCTGTGTGTGTTTATGAAACCTGTGCAAGAGGGACCAATTTTGCCTGAAGGCTTTGATAGGGGCTTACCATATGAGCCTGGCAAGAGGTAGAAGTCACATCTCTGTCTTTTTTGATGTGACCATCTGTAATTGTCTTGGATTCAAACCACTTATTTATCTACCGATGAACCAGACTCACTATGGATGACAAGAACTTGCTTGGATCTATGGGAAAAGGAAATGTATAAGTCTAGACTTCAAGGCACCAGCACTGCAATGGGTGTTTGCTAGGGACTGTGGGGATTGTTATATAATTGTCCCATATGTTGTCGTTCAGTCGTCTTTGACTCTCCATGACCCTATGAACCACATAATGGCAGGTACATCTTGTGTTTGGTTGTGCTCATCCATAAGGTTTTCATGGCAAAGATACTAGAGTGGGATGCCAGTTCCTTCTACAGTGGACCATGATTTGTCTGACCTCTCTGCCTTGACCTGCCCGTCTTGGGTGACGCTACAAGGTATAGGTCACAGCTTCACTGAGGTACACAAGCACCCTCGCCACAACAAGGTAGAAATCCAGAAGGGGAAGTCTCTAATTAGCTGGCGTTACATGGGGTCTTCCTGATTGCCTCTATACCCGGAGAGGGTATGGGAGTGTTTCACTGAGAGTTAGATAAATAAAGTAGAGCGTTGAATGGGATATGTCTATTTTTTAACCCTATAATGTGCCAAGTGTCTTTTGTCAAGGGTCATATTGTCATGGAACCTGAAGTACTAGATCTGGCAGATTCCAGCCTGCTGCTGTAAGGGAAGAATCCTGATAGCACTTCAAAATCTATCTAACATCAAGGACTTCCCTTTCCTTTTTTGTCTTATCACAAATATATATTAAAATATTTTAATTATTTGAGCTACTGGTCATGTGCTAAAGTATTCTGGTTACTGATTGTTGGTGCCTAGGTATATTTATTATCTCTGTGTGATGCTACTGGATACATCTGAGTGAAGAAGGCAAACCTTGCTTTTCACTATTTCCACCCACTTTTTTACTTTACCATGTGTCACAATCTGCTTCTTCAAGGGGGCATGATATGAACCTAGTTCAAACCTACCCCAGCAGAATCGTGTAGTTCCTGTTCTCTGTGGCACAAAAGATGGCTTCTGAAGAGGGCAAGGCCCAAAGGTACAGGCAGAGAATACTAGATACGGGTTACTAGTGGCCCATGGCAAGACCACTCCCCAAGTCAGGATACAACACACAGAAATAGTCGAAAAAACTAGTTTTTGTACAGTTTCAGAAGGCTTTCTGTTAATGCTACTGAAAGTTGCGGCATATGTATAAACTAGATCAACATTGTGTATATAGAAAATTCCTCCTTCTATCTCAGGAAGTCAGTCATCCAAAATATTAGATCCCACAGCAGCATGCGTGCATATAAAAGGTATCATTTTTTTCAATTCTGAAAACATTATTCTTGTTTTCATGTCTTGTTCTTTCAAATAGGGTATTTTAAATATTTGATCACAGTGATCCTTTAGTGGCAAAAAACTGTTTCCTTATTCTTTCATGCTATTTGTATAAGACATTTACAGTGCACTGCAGCACTTACAGTACCACTTTGAGAGGATTCTCCACATTGAGTGAAAAGAAGTTTCATCATTAGATGACGCACAGATAGAGAGTATTGATTTCTTGGTCAAAGATTACATGGGGTTTAAATTGAGCTACAGTAGTTCTGCAAACTTGTGCAGTATTTCATTCTTCAAAAAACAATCCACTTGCTCAGATTCTTAGGGATTTAGGCTTAGTATGTAAAAACCATATATATTTCCTTTATTTGTAACACGTCAACATATTCCATGTCTCTATACAGGGGTAAGTTAAAGTAAAAAACGAAATTGATTCAATGCAAAAAAACGGAGGGCACTGTCTGAGTTTAAAAGCTAATGTACACAGTGCTTTCCCTGAAGCACTTAGCAAGATTGAAAACTTGCAAACTTACAATTTAAATTAATACTGTTCTTAATTATAACATAAAACATTGACATTGCTTACACAGACAAAGCAGAGATGGGTTCACTGTTTCAAAACAAGTTGTTTTTTTTTGTGGAGGAAAACAGCAGATGAAGTAAGCATTCATTTTAACTGTAAATTGGTTTTGGTCTGTCACAATGTTTGTTTGTTTACTCTTGATATTTTCTGCAACTTCTATAATATTAAACATCACAGTCTATACCACCTATTGCCGCCCCCCCAGTTCCTAAACCCATGTCGCCTCCCACCGCAATGAAATAAAGCAGAAATAATTCCATAAACTCCACTCTGAACTCCTCTCACTGTCCTTCATACTTCATTGGTTCGGGGGCATCTTTCCCAACCTCGACCCCTCAAATATTCCTACCTGCTCTCACCTATCACACATACATAATGTCAGGAATGCTAGCAATGTATTTGCCTTCATCCACCTGCACATCCGTTCTCATATCTCCCTTGTAGTGTTCACTCTGTATGTGAAACTCATTTCTATCTTTATTTCCAATTCCTTCAAAATACTTGCTATCACTGCATTGTGGTTCACATCATCTGACACTACATCACATGGTGGCGCTACGCTTCAGTCACACTCTTAGGTCTGGAGATAGTCAGGGTAGATGTGTAAGAATCCTAATCACTATTTTGCTGCTCCTCCCAGTGTATACCTTCTCAAGCCCTCTCTTGCATTCTTTTCCTTTGAGGTGCACTCCATTCATATCTTTTCCCTAATCTCCCTGCAATACTTATTACACCATTCCCAAGAAATCTCTCTCTTGATTCATTTATGATCTGTAAATACTTCCATATTTATTGGTTTGCTTTTTGCTTCTAAACTACTAGAAACTCTAGTCAATAACCTTCTAAGCCATTGTCTGTCATCTAACTTGTTACTTGACCCTCTGCAATCTGGTCCATACCCAACAGTATACTGAGATAGTACTTAATAAAAGAGCTAACGACCTGCTGACATCCAAAGAAAAAGGGCATCATTCTCTACTTATCCTCCTAGACATCTATGCTGCCTTTGACACACGTGACCACTTATTATTTCTTCAGGCTCTGTGCTCCCTTGGCCTCTGTAACACTGCACTCTCTTGGTTCCAATATTATCTATCTAACCACTTATCTGGCCACCGCCATTCTCTGTAAGAGTACTTCAGTACAATCTAAACTGCCTCCCTTGGCAAACTAATTCAAGTTATCTTGTTTTCCAGTATTACCTCTATACTGATGTTACCCAAACCTACATCTCCTCTGACTCATCTCCCTCCCTACTAACTCATGTTAGAACCTGTGTATTCAACATCTCCACTTAGATGGACTTTCACAACCTAAAAATAAACATATTAAAGACAGAACTCTTAATAATATCAACCTCTACCACTTCTTCAGTTCCAGATATCACACTTGAAAACTGCTTTATCAAACCCACACCACAAGTCGACTAACTTGAAACTACTCTGGATTCTGCACTTTCTTTCTATCCACACATCCAGTCACTTACCAAAACCTGCTAATAGCATGTGTGTAACATCTCCAAAATCCATCCCTTTCTCACTCAAAAAATAACCAAAATTGCAATTAATGCATTTATCATTTCTAGCATTGACTACTGCAACTCACTCCCAACTGGCCTTCCCCATACTAGACTCTCCCCACTCCAATCATCATAAATGTTTTTGTTAGCCTTATACCTATCCAGACTGTTCACATCTGCTGACCCACTCTGCCAATCTCTTTACTGGTTTCCCATTACCCCCTTGAATTAAGGTCAAAATCCTGACATTCACCAACAAAGCCCTCAACAACACTGCACCCACCTACATATAGAATTTAATCTCCCGATACTCCTCTAACTGCCCCTCTCGTCTTTCCACAATACACATCATCCTTATCAAGTGCAGCCTCCAACCTGTGAAATTCCTTACACCACACTGTCAAGACTCTTCTCTCCTCATCATAGTTTCAAAAACTCCCTGAATATCAATCTATTCAAAGGAGCCACAAACCTGGACCTCCATTTCGTGGCTCTAATTAAAGTAAGGTTGACCCACAACTATAAGAGTTATGAAAAGCAAAGTACTGGAGCTATTCTATGGCTTCTGGGAAATAGAAGCATGTGAAGCTTACTGGCTCGCACCCAGGGGGTTTGCCCAGAGATTCATTTTTTACAAACATCAGGGATTCAAACAAGTCGGCGACCACCTCATGTACAAGTATTCTGTTGCTTTACTGGAGAAAAGTCAAGCAAACCCCTTTCCATTTGTGTCTAATACCCTGGACCCACGTGGATTATAATCTCTTATGAGAGCATGGCCCCCTACACCATCTGTAGCAATATGCAACTTATATCATATCTGTCATATATATAACTCACAGTATAAACTAAACTTAGTGCTATGTAAACAAGTCAATGCATTATAAATAAAAGATAATAATGATGTGCAAATGACACCAACTTATTAATTACCATAGCAGTCTTCTTATTTTTTTTCTATGAATGAATTTGAATTATTGAAAGACCACTGTAGTCCCATTTACAACATACTCATTTTCAACTTATTGACTTTTGTATGCAATTATATTGTATTAGGGGACATTTTTGTAAATCTGTTTCTACAAGTGTGTGCCTATGTGTGTGGACTGAATGTAGGATGCTGCTGTATTAATGAAATCCAGTTGTACCAGGTGCCATGGCATTTTTAGGATTACTGAAAATATTAGTCTAGAAGAGCCATCCTTCTTGAAAAAACAGTTTAAGAAAGAAGACAGAACCTGTCATCAGTAAAGAATATTTTTGTATAATGGTAACAATTTAAAGCCTATACTTATATTTGCTGAAAATATTTTATCCATGATCAGTCTAGCTCTTCAAAAGTACATAATGTAAACATGGGACTTAGAGATCCCTAATAAGGGCACAATCTTACTGTCTTAATATCTCTGGAAAAGAAAAAAATGTCAGATTTTGTCATAATCTTGGTTGTCTCCAGCATCCAAATCTATTTGCAGCCTTAACATTAGCAGATGTTTTCCCAAGCACACATGACCAAAGATATTTTAAATAAATTTGCATGGATCCCATCTGTACACCTAATTAATAAAATATTTCCATCTACCTTTTTAAGTACCTTACATTCTCATGTAAAAATGATAGTTATTTCTGCATGTTTATGTCATGCTACCTTTATGTATAATATGGCAAATTATTAAACACTACTATTGTTGTCATACTATAGAGTCATTTCTGTATTTAATTAAAAAATGAGCAATAACAACAGTGTTGGAGGAAAAAAAAGATGTTTCAAATTTAGAATTTCAGATAGTTGATGCTATCAGGTGTCAGAGTGATGCCCAGGAAGCTGTCCTGTTAGGAGTCCTTATCTGCTTCATTTGTTGGCCACTGCAAGCAAACCTAGAGAATCAAGTAAATCATAGGGAATACTTGGAGGTAGATCTTCTCCCAGGCCCTGGAACTTTAGGGGGGTGTAGAAAATAATCTTTGCTAAAACCTGAAAATGTTCAGATGTAAGTTTTTGAAAGATTTAATTTATTTTCTTTATATACTGATCATATTGCCAAATATTTAATAAAGAAAAAAATTACACCCTACTTTAAAGAGACACCATCAACAGAATTTCATCTTAAAGAACTACTCAAGCTTGGAAAAATTGCACTGGTTTGTGGAGTATGCTGTGCACTAATAACAACGATGTAAGCCATAAACATAAAATATTTTTTAATTTTAATTTTAGCAGACTTTGCTTATGTTTAGGAGTATCCATGTTTACCACTCTCAGCTGTCTTAGAAGCAAGGTGATCTGCTATTTGTTTAAATTCTCTAGTGGGTGTGGGGTAGGATATTTGTAGTCTCATTAGTGATTCGGTTCAGCTTTTAGTATTCAATTATACACTCAACCATTATATTTAAAGGATCCTATCAACCAAAAATAAAATATTTTTTTTAGGCTATTCTCAAAGAGCACCTTTATATCCACCCTGATATACTCACACATAAAACATAGATATATGTACAAAGAAAGGACCAATAGTACAGATACATAAAATATAACTTTTATTATATAATGAATTAAAATGAACATAAGTGATAAAAATACGACCGTTTAAAAGAAATGTATTAGAAATACACAAAGTTGTCTAATACATTTATTTTAAACGGTTGTATTTTTATCACTTATGTTAATTTTAATTCATTATATAATAAAAGTTATATTTTATATATCGATAATATTGGTCCTTTCTTTGTTCATTTATCTATGCTCTATGTGTGAGTATATCAGGGAGGATATAAAGGTGTACTTTCCTTTCCTCTCCATAATATATACTTCCATACACTGCCTCCCTATACATAGGTCCATATTATTATGTTAAAAGTATTAAACTGCTACTAAAATTGGGACTTTGTTTTCCTACTCCAGGTGAGACTCCCCATAGCTCCATTCCCTTTTTCCTTATTCGCAAAGCGCGTCACAAATTGATTGTATTATAATTTTTTCGAACTCTAATTTTATGACCTAATTAGAATAACAGTTTACTTGTATGTCTATATAGTGGCCACAATGTCCTCTAATGTTGTCATGGAGTTAGATCCCCTCCCCATCCCTATCAAGTACTCCAAACTTCAAATAGGCATATAAAGCCTTACATTAGCATAAAGGAGCTTCACAAACAATGCTTGGTCCTTTTCTATTTCGTAGCCACATCCCATCAGAACAGTGGGGTTCAGCGCTGCAGGCAGATAACTATTTCCATCTCCGAACTGGCTCATAAGGTGCGCCGACAGAAGAGGCCTTGAGCTATAAGAGGCATGCCTGAGGCCCTGGGGGGGCTGAGTGTCCGCGCCGAACATAGCGATGGCCTTGCTATCGACATTTTATTGGCGCGGCACTCAACCCCACTGTTCTGATGGGATGCGGCTACGAAATAGGCCAGATCCCAATGCTCTTTATCTCATTAATGATTTACTGCTGACAAAAATGTCTAAAGAAATATGTAGCCTTTTTTAAAATAATGTTTTAGATGAAACCAAAGTCTTTTTGGGGGGACAGTGTCCATTTTAAATAATATCATAACAACCAAAATAAGATTTTGGATAGCAAGAAAATAATGCTATTGTGGAAGAAAGTATTAGCATGCCATCTTGCATTTATGTTTTGTTGAATTTGTTGTAAAATTGTCTCTTTAAAACAGAAGTCCTTTTTTGGACTGGCACATCAAATGAACTGAACATCAATGACATTTGTGTTCACCTGCATATACTTGAATGAGACTGCTCACTGACTCATGATTCAGTTACTTCTGTAATCATTGAAATCAATTGTGGCACTGCGAGGAGGAAATGCAACATCCACCTTACAAGTGCCTATGCAATTGCCGTAATTAACAGTGAACACAAATAAAATTCAGGTCTTAGAAGAGTAACCAAGAGAGACACATCATTGATTTTCTTTTAAATAAGATGTTGATAAGACAATTTATATGGCTTTATAAGTTCCTCTCCAGGTGGACTAAACATAACAAAATTATCAATCAATATACTTTGACACAGAGTCTGGGGAGAGAAGTTAAGAACTGACAGGTCTCTAAAATGGATCTGAATTCTTAAAGAGAGAAATTAAATATTCCCGAAACAGTAAATACTGAATAAAAACGCTGAAGCAATTATGTAGGAACACATATTGTAATCCATATGTATCAGGGAAGACTTAAGGGTCTCTATAACACAGTGGCAATCAAGAAACTCTTTTACAATATATCACAAGGAGATTAGCCAATAAGAATCACATATTCATATCCAATCTTTGGGGTTTCAATGAGAAAACATATTTCTATGTGACTGATCCATGAATGAGACCTTGAAACAACAGATAGCTTCCTGCTGCTTTGCTTTAAATGTGGTGATCCTTAGCACCAGTTCTATAATAGGACTAATGGAAATCTCATTTGTTAGCAGGTCTATTAATAAAATGTATATGGTTAATATATTGCATACTTCTTTTTATTTTTACTTTATAAAATGTTTTTCCCTGTATAAAGGTTGTTTTTGCAAAAAAGTAAACTTTTTATATGGGACTCACATTAAATATTGAGTGCAGGAAAGTGTACTAGTACTTAAAAATAATATTTCATATATATTATATTTGCACAAATTCCATCAGTGTAATATTGCGCTGCAGTACTTACTGTTTACTGGAGCTATATAATACTTTGAGTTCTAAATAATGTTCAGTCATTTTTCCAGAACATTTGAACAAAGCTGCTATTTCGTATTTTCTACCCAACACTTTATTCCAAGTATTAAAGGCAATATAAGTAATGAATAAATGTAGTGAAAATTACCTACATTAGTGTTTCTCAACTCCAGCTCAATTATGTATATCAGGACTCTTTTTTAAAGAATGTCTATGCTTGGAGACAGCTGACAATGTACTAAAATAAGAGAATGCTATCTAAAGAAAGATATCGCCAAATCAATATGTTCTTATGGACCCTTTACAAAGTTAGCAAAAGTTCTACATGAAAAAAGACTTCCAGAAGATGCTTGGAGATGCTTCACTTTACTAGCAATACAATATCATGTTACGGCCTTCCAACTCCAGTACTCAGTGACCAGTATCATGCCTGTTGTTAGAATATTTTATTTGAGTACACGTGGGCCAGTCAGTGAAAACTTCTTTTATTTATTTGCCTCTGCTCAATTTTGTAAATCTTTCCTTGCTCCTTTAGGAATGGATCTGGAAAAGCCTGGTTTAAGCTGATGGGTTAGCCACTGATTACTCACTATTGTTTAAGCAGGGATATCTACTTCCTCAGTGGCTCCTTGTCACATTCTTCAGTTCTGCCAGTCTCTTACCTGGTTAGCCAGTTTTCAATGATTAAATTCAAAATCATCATCTATTTTGTGATACCCAAATATTCCTCAAACTGCTCAATTCCATCTACCTTTGACTTATGCCTTTTTTCATGTATGATTACATTATCTCACTTGCATCTACAGGACGTTGTGCTACTGCAACTCTAAGGGACGTTCTGTCCAGCTCTGTCACACTTTGAGCTCATCTTCACAGTTTCAAACACTCTATGGAAACTAATATAATCAGACACCTTACAACCATGCTCCTTATATTCCTGCTCATATAAGACATAGTAAATGCCTCCTTTCCATGGGTACTTTTTTCGTGTCTGCTTTTGTGCACTAAATTACATATTCACACTGAAATAGTAATAATAATAATTCTTCTGACCTGCTTTTGACCGTCATGGACTAGAGATGAGAAATACTTCCCTAGAGAACAATCATTCTTACAAGATTCATAAACATGGGCAAAATATAACTAGCCAATGTTATTCTGAAGAGCACTGTGTTGTTTCCATGATAGTGATGGATATTTTTCTTGCAATTCTGTATCAAATAAGTGAAAACAACTCCACCCCTCTATCACTATAGACAACTTATTTTCCATAAAAAAAATTATTATAGAGCAGAAAACATGCTATTTTGAATGCATCAAATATGGGAGAGAGAGGTGCACCGCCAGCACTAGTGCAGTACTATTTATGTCAGATAACAATCTCTATTAAACCAGTTACATTCACACCTCAATCTCAGGTAAGATAATTCAGATGGATCATAGTCACCCACCACCATTGTTTCTGTCCCTTACTGAAATGCTGTCCTGGTCATTATTCTTCTCTCATGGGTGTCCACTCACTACTGTACCTCCTGATTCGGTCTGCCTCACTTAGGGCCATATTCAGTTGAGTTTTCGGGGGATCCAGGAGCCCATAAGTGAGGTCACAAACTAATTTGCTATTCAATTGGCGTCTTTTTGCGGGCTCGGAACAGCTTCCGAGTTTCAGGCTTGAAAAAATGGCGATGGTTATTTGCAGCCTCCAGAAGCCTTTTACCTGTCACTTTCGCAAGGCTAAAATCGCAAATCGCTATTCAATTGCTCAATTTCTCCAAGCCCGCAAATGTTTTCATACCCGTAAACGGCAAATGAAGGAGAAAATCCTATGAGTGCTAGAGAGGACCCGCAAGGGGGTTAAACACCTATTCGTAGCACTGTAAATGCAAATAAAAAATCAATCCTGCTCTGTAAATAACGGGGAAAGCGATGATAGACATTAGAATTAATTGCATAACAGTCTCAAGCTCGCAAATCGACAGAAAATGAATATTATTTTTATGTTTCATTTCGGGGTTATATCGATCTCGGGTATCAATGAGTTAATACATATCAGGTCACCCGTATGGACTAGGACAGTATTGGCATTCATCTCCATAATTCTTTATTTTGCGGGTTTGCGATTCTGATCGCATATTGGATCCCCGAACCTAATTGATTGCCATGTAACCTCCATGTTTTACTGTCGTAACAATGACAGTCTCGTTTTCTATTGGCTGATTCGAAATGGGAGGTTATGAGCTTGCTGAATTGATCATGTTCCCGCCCTGAACTGCTACGAACCAGTGCATGGTTTATGGTTTTGGCTTTGGGCCCATAACTTGCGGGCTTGAGCAATTGAATAACATTGCAATCGGAGACTAATGGAAGCCCGCAACTTACTTGTAGACATTCGGCCATTTGCAATCGAGTTGCAAGCCTCGAATTGAATATGGTCCTTGATGTCCAGAATGGTGGTGGATATTCCACCACATGCATTTTGCAACTTTAAGGGTTGCTTCACCAGTGACATCTTATACAATTATTATTTTATATTTTGAAGGCATAATAGAAAAATTAAACTGGCTTGTAATGTCTCATCTGGTTGAAACTTTCTTGCAAATATTTATTTCAGTTATAAAATGCAAGACATACATTTCTAGACTTCATTTTTTATAACCCCTCCAAATCCATGTAGTACTGTACCTTTAGTCTACATAAATACACTTACAAGCCTTCTGTTATTAATATATTATTCTTGTTTACTTTTTGGTAATCTTCTAATTATCCCTAATTGTGATGAATCTGATTATTAGAGATTGTAAAAAAATATTAAAATTATAGCTAAATTGAAATTGAAAGCCTAGGATCTGTAAATAAGTATCTGTTATATATCTATTTTGTTCATTTGACATTATGGCACATGCAGCATATTTTAATATTAATTAAAAATGATCCAATGATGTCAGTTTGAAGGATTATTTCATCCACCCACTTCTTTGTAAATGTCATCTTTGTGTCTGCATATGTAAAGTAGCTTAAGGCAAAACTTCTAAGCCTTTTTTTAAATGCATGCTAGTAGCAATTAAAAGCCAAGCAGCATTTTATTTATGCTTATCCTCCTCTCTTGAAACACATAAAATATCTGACATAAATAAACATAATCAGCACTTTAGCATTGTTTATTTACCTGGCTGTGTATAAGTACAGATTTTATTTATGGTTTATTATTGAAATAAGTGAGGTTTATTTTTAGAGAGATGGCTCCTAGCTCCTAGGTTATTCTAAGGAGGCTTTCTCAAGTTACTTTTGAGATGTTACACTTTAGTGATTAGAGTCCATATAATGTCATCTCACTAGCGACAAACCTCACTCCTTAGTGAATGAAGTCATAATTATGAACTCATGAACTACCTAATTATTTAGCCCTGTGTGTTTTATTTTGAAAGCTTAAATAATGTAATTGATTAAAAAGTATAAATTACATTTTGATAGCTTGACATTTTATCAGTTGTATTCAGCCATTACTGTAACACATTGTCAGTGTAGAGATTTAGGTCACAGCTGATGCATGGATCTGAACATATTTATTGGACTTATTAAATTACTAAGAAATTGCCCGTCAAAAATGAGGGGCGTAAAATAGTAAGGTTGGCAATGGTGTTTGCCACACAATGTGAGGCTATGGGCCCTCTAAGCAATTTTTTACGTCCTTAGGGCTAGTTTTGTGTCCTTCGGGCTAGTTTTTTTCTTGCTTAGGCAATTTTGGTAGGTGAAACAACGCCAAATATGGCTCAAATTAACTTGCAACCACACTCACAGGCTCCCTGGCTCTCCCACTATGCTGTGTGTGAGTGTGTAAGTTAATTTGAGGCATATTTTAGTCCCGCGTGATGGCTCGCCTCGCTTCGCGAGGCTCGCAAAGTGTGACCAATATCCTTATGCGTTCCGGACAACCCCGCAGATCCACAACTATATATATGATTATTATTGCTAAATTATTAATTAGTGGATAGCAAGTGGGTTTATTTTGTTTAATATTTTAATGTTGCACTTTATACCCAGCACATCTATTTTGAAAAGTCTTCATACTTCATACATTAAAATCCTCATAAAAGAGTAAAACATATTTTTCATAAATGGGGTCTGACAGATGACAATGTGATACTAAGTGTAAATAAAGTGGGATTAATAAAATATTTCTTAACTTTTCATTCTCTTAAAATGACAGAGCCAAGAACAGTCTTTGTTAGGAAATGCTGACATCATTGAAATAGGAACATTTAATACATTATTAGGGTTTGGTTTCAATCTGATATCTATGTATTATTAACTTGTAATCTAATTTAAATAACTAAACCTAGTTGATTCTAGGTCCTGGGTTACGATTGCCCAATGTTAGTCCTTGGGGGATGGATCCAGTATTGAGAAATTGGAGTTTCAACCTATTGCTACATTTTTGATGTTGTAAAAAATGATATTATTGTCAGCAAATAAAATAACTGTTTTACATCTGTTTCCCAATATATTATGACTGGCTTACTGTGAGTTGTTGCTCACTGACTCGTTCTGTTATCTCACAGCACTTTTCAAAATTTTTGGTTAACATATAGCACAACAATAAAAGAAACCTGTCGGGAGCCCTGAAGTATGAAGATTTCTTGTTGTTGCTGTCATAATGCTAGGTCCTATCACAGTGGGAATCTTCATTGATATTTTTGTTTTGTGGAAAATCTTGTGTGTTTCTTCACTGTATTAGAATCTATTCTATAATAAGGTGTGAAGGTTGATAAGTCAAACAGAAAAACTGTTTCATGCAGCTAAATGTTTTCAAAGAATGGTTGCATTTACGGTAAACAGCTCGCTGTAGCTCCCATTTGAGCAGGTGGCGCCCCAAGAGGAGGGGCAATGGGGGCAGTTACTCCCCAGTTTAGACATGAAACCCCCTTCTATTTCCAGTAGAACTATTCCATATCTATAATAAGTTTATAAACTGGGTGCTATATTCCTCCAAAGCTGTATCAGCGCCATCTACAGCAGTGATTCACAAATGTTTCCTCAGGGCACTACTTATTTACTTTCCTATGCTCAAGGGGGGTAAGAGCAGGTATTGGGGGGGGGGGGGGGGGGGGTTAATAAAATAACGACATAAATGAAAATAGAATGGTTTCTGATCTAATGCTGTGTAACATTTGCACTAAACAGAGAGACATAGATTCTTCTGCACAAATCAGAATGGTTATTTTTGGATTGAAAGAGTGAGATACATTATCTTCTCATTTGCATGTCCCCGCCTTTTATAAATGCAAATGTGCTTAAAAATGTATTACTTGTTGCTTATACTCTGTACGGTGGAGAGCATCACTTACTCTTGAGCTCACCATATAGTAAATGATTATATATATATATACACACAGCTCCCCAACACTAAAGATCCAAGCACTTCCTTAATGAAAATGGAAAAAGTACTAGTTATTAAATGATATAATATATACCTGCATATGTCTGTATAGATATATACACATTACTTATCCCATACTATGCATATACATAAAATAAACAGTTCCAGCTGCCTCACACTGTAGTTATGTACACAATGCCCCCTCACTATGAACATATACGCAAAGTGCCCCCCTCAGACCAATATACAGACAAATTAGTTGCACACACCAACAGTCATATCATGCAAAACAAAAGCCAATACAGAGTAAGACATGCACATACACACAGAAATGCATTACACAACATAGAGGTTGTGGGTAATAAAACCTATTTTAATATCTTGCACTCATTTCCTTGACATGTAGTGAGTGCTGTCAGCAGCAACCAACAGCTTCCTCCGTCCTTGAGAAATACAGTGTCTGGGATATAAATGCTAGCGGGCATCTAGTGGTCAGTCTAGGAAATTGATTTTTTATTTTATTTATTAAATCCCAGTTCAACAGCTGGAAAATAAGGCACCCTCAATAAAGAAGCATGCATAGGCAGCTGCCTTATTAACCTAATCAGAAATTCAGCCATGCAAATGTTTGTTCATTATAACAACATTTAATAGCTGGCAAATAGTTATACATGCTGTTTTAATCACAATGTGACTGCATGTGAACAGGGAACCCATATTCATGATTGACAAACACACAATGAGGGAGACAGTATCACATATAATAGTTATCAAACTGCGAGACGTCGTCACGCTTTGTGAGCTCGCGAAGAGAGCTCGTAAGAACTGCGTGCCCCTAGAAGCGAGGGACGCAGTTTGTTCCGCAAATGTGGACCCTTACGAAGCGAAGGGGCAGCATTTGCAGAGGTGGAGGCTCTACGCCGCCTCACAAGCAGTTACAAACACACACAAGTAGCACTTTAACAAAACAGATCTAACTCGCAATAACTAAATACGGACTTCCACAAAAAAATACGAACCGCGGGTCTAAGAACACAACGAAGGAGTTAGAAAAAAAAACATTACACACTCTCAAAATTACAACTTAAACGGCCAAAACGTGTGCAACTAAAAACATTAAAAACACAGAAAAATTACATTAAAAATTTACCCACACCAAGGAGTGGGGGGTGGGGGGGGGGCACCCAGGACCTCTGCAAGCGAAGTTACAGCTCAATTTAAGTCCAAATTCCTGAGTTTAGACACACGAAAATCCCCTAAGCAAGAGAAAAAATGGCAGCCAAAAAAAAACGAAAACGAGGCTACAGCACCCTAAAGCTGCAAAACACCACGAAACACATGCGGATTTTCAAAAAAGCCATACGAGGTAAAGATACACTTTTAGCAAGGACGCTAAATCATCCACACCCACGTACCACATACACATTCGCTGCCATTTTACAACACTAACTTACACAATGCGGAAGTACACAGCTACCCTAACGGCTTTACCTTGCGCATGCAGCATATTTACATTACACACTGCACACATTGCTGACACTTACACAGCAGCTCCACAACACTGCAAACTGACATTGTATGCTGCAGGAACATAGAAACAGATTGTCAGGTAAAGTATATTCATTTATTAATTTATTAATGATTTCATTAGCATACAAAAACACATCTACACACAAAAAAAAAAAATATCACAATAAACACAAAAGCCATTCACTGCGCGCCTCACAACGAGCGCCAAGGCTGCTCATAGCACACAAAGCATTGCAATAAGCGCAAACAGCAGATCAGCGCAGACCAAACAATAACAGCAAAAGCGCCTATCAGAAAAAAAATACAACCAACAGCCTCGCAATGAGCGCCGAAGGATCTCGGACCACCACAAAAATTAATGTCTCTGGCAAACAGCATTGCAAGTGGCTAGTATGAAGTAATAAACAAAGGTTCTGAGAAACTAAAAGACAAAATAACATAATCTTGGTAAGAAAGCTGATCATAGCCTGTTTATATTTTAGCATACAGTTTTTTAATTTATCTCAGTGTTGGAAATATCCAACATCTCAGTATTTGTGAAATATCCAACAATATCCTATAAAATTTATCTGAAAAGTTCTGAGTAAGTGCAGTGTAAGTACACCCAGCAGAGAAGGATTACCATATGTATGTATTCCTCCCATCTATATTTTACTGAGGGATATATTGTCAGTTTTTTTGCTACAGTGAGTGAATATGAAAGTATTTTCTCCCTAGCGAGACAGCTCTGATATAAGAAATAAAATCTTTCTCACTATTGAGCTGATACCTCAACAATTCCTATACTATATTTTTGCCATTTGCCTTTTTTATCTATTTTTTGAAGTTTATATTTGAAAAACTTTAATAGTGGGTTATTTGCATATATACATACAAGTGAGTACATTTATGTGTGTGCTTATATGGACTTACTAACCTACATTGATACACAGTAGCTGGCATTCTCAGGGAAAATACTGTAATCTTTTTCAGGACTAAAAATATATATTCACTAGATAATTTGTTGGCTGAGAAATGCAATTCTTGGCTGTATTGGTGGTTTTCTCCTACAAAACAGATGTTTGAGCTTTCAGAGAACTGTACTGTAACCCCTGGCTTGAGAAAGATATCCAGTAATGACGGCTCTACTCTAAACTGGGTTGTTCCCCAAGTGCATGGGTACAGTTATGAAGTTTTTTGGTTTATGCTTCTAGGAGCAAGATAAAACATAGGTGTGCTCTACAGAAGATACAAATATATTATCCTTTTCACCTACTTCCTTTTTGTATCCTGTTTTAACACCCCTTTTTGGTCTTTCATTGTGTATACACTAACTTGACATATTTTGGGACTTGATTCACTATAACAACATTTTCCATATTACGTGTTTTTTTAAAAATCTTTTGGTTTATACCAGATAATGTCATAATTAAAAGTTCACAAAGGGTCAGAGATTTGCTGTGCCTTAGTTACTTGTACGTACGCTATGTGTATTTTTGTGTGTTGTGTAGGAGAATGCAAGAGATCATTTACCGTACCCCTATGTATCTCTACCTTTAATAGTTTTTAAACAAAATCATTAAAGATGATGGTTAGTTATCAAGCTGGTATTATTTGGCTGCTACAAAGGATTCCTGTCTTTCATTTTTCAGATTTGCCTTTTACCACTTTTTGTTAAATACTTATACAGTGGCTCCTCGGCACTCATCTGCTTCAAAACTCGTCAAATTTGATATTCAACGCGTTTCAATGAGGAAAAAATGCTTCAGCACTTGACACTTGCTCTGCACTTTAGTCGTGCTTGCTAAGACTTGAATTAGTCAATTTACATTACTCATTATGGGAACTCTTTATCGTTTGATACTTGCTCTTTTCACCACTCGTCATGTCTTCTGGAACCAATTAACGATGAGCACCAAGGTATCACTGTATTAAGACAGTAACACACAAAACTAAAGGGAAGAGTAGGGCAATGCTATCTTGAGTATTAGTGAGTCAGCCATAGATTGCACTGATAAAGGAATATTGGGTGGCCTTATTTATCCTACTGGGGCAAGAATAAAAAAAAAAAAAAAAAAAAAAAAAAATATATATATATATATATATATATAAAATTTGCAAAGAGTGGTTGCAAAAGAAATGTAATTATAAAGCAAAATTACAGCAAAATTATTAAACTATGTAATAGCACTAACGACAATTAGAAAAATACAGTTAAAAAAAAACTTAGAACAAATGGCAAATTGATTAAAAATTGATAAATCCTAAATCACTTTATTAGTCTCCTGTTTAATTTTACACTGAAGCTTTGCTTTGTTCCTCAGATAAAAACAACATGGTATAATAAGATAAACCACTATTTTGATATAAAATGGCTATTAATGTTTCAGCAAAACTGACATGTAAGTTTATTTATACAAACAAGATGGTCATCATATCAGAGTAAAACACTGCCTGTCATATTTAAGATCAAGTGAGTATGCTCTTTTCCCACATAAAGGCCAAATTAAAGAAGGAATCATAGCTCTTCTTTCTTATCCCATTCCAGTGTTTCAACATGTTAAAAATAGAGATGTACAGTAAGTATGGTAAAGGATTCATCATTCTGCATTAACTAAACATTGTTTTACTAAAACAAGATTCCAACTTGTTATAATAGTAATAATATTAATAATACTTATTATTACTACACATTTCTAGCACTTAATGTATATAAATATATAACTTTCTAAGGTTGTGTGCACAAAGGAGCCTCCCCATTAAAGGCATATCCAAGTTTCCTGGAATATTACATTTTTGCATTCTTCATAAAAGATTTTATTTTTATTAATATTTAACAAATTACATTTTAACTAATTATTCACCTGCTGTGTCTTCCTCAGCCAATAGGAGAGCATTGATGTCAGCCCCCAAGTCACTGCTGGGATGTGACCCTCCCTGCTGCTTCCTGTCTCTGCTGTGTGTTGTGCCCCACTACATATTCCAGGCTGCTTTGCAGCACAAACAGGAACCACAGAGTTTTATTCAAATATTTCAGCTAACCTCTACTTTCTCCTTATTGGCCAAAATGAATAATTCATTTCTATGCTAAATTTAGCCTGGGTTTGGAGGAGGGGTTACCGCTGGTTTTCAACTGTCAGAAATTACAAGATATTTGGCTAACTTCAAGGTAAGTGTTTATTTTGGTATTTTTTCATGCAAATTTTATTTCATACACTACTAATTCTCCTCTATCATATCAATTAGATCTGCCTTTAATGTGGTTAGACCTCCCATAATTATATATTACTCTATTAGCTTTTTAAAGAGCTATTTAAATAGAATAGTATAGTAACCACAGACAGAGGTCTCATAGAGTAGAAAGCTTTCCTGTAAAAAGTATGTTTCCTGTAAAAGTAAAATGTACAAATCTTTCCAGTAAAAGATTTGTGGTTATCTGGAGCTGCAGGATGTCTTGTACTCACTTTTCAGTATTTCATTTGGCATAGAATTTTGCTGATCAAAACCATAAAACATGCATTATTATTTTGTTTGTTGAACTGACTCTATTCATTCACATTGTATAGTCTATTAGACTATAGAATTGTGTTGAGCATACATAAAAATAAGGCACACTTAATCAAACCAATTTCTTAAATATGTTTAGTGGCCTGGTCTCATGAAAAATATTTTTCCATAGTGAAACCTGTGAGTTTGCATGTTGTTCTATCCTTTACAATTCCTGCATTTTGTTTATTCCATGAAGCTACTCTTTCCCTCTATTTGTAAAATAGTGTTTCCTCATTTATTGCAGCTGAGAAACTTTTTTGGGCCTCAAAAGTAAAGAATAGATGATACCTCTAGGCTACAAAACTTTTCTGAAAGATTCCACACAACTTCTGTATGGTCCTAACATGTCTTGTCAGTATTGAAAAACTCCTTCCCATGAGTTATAAACTCAAACTTAGAGAGTCCCTTTAAGCAAAATATTTTTTGTTTAAAATAAAAAAAAAGTTTTAGGTGACTTTGATCTGCTTTGATGTGCTAATTAGGGTTACAGTCTGCTTGTCTGAATTGCTTGTAGGAAAAAAAACCTACAATGTTATTTGGCAATTAGATCCCTCCCCCCTATCAAGCAATATGAAGGCTACACATTAGCATTCAGGAGCCTCACAATCAATTTTTAATATGTCAATGTTTTTTACTGTAGAAACAAATTACTAGTACAATGTACAGCCAGTTTTCAATGCTCATTACAATGAGTCCCTTTAACTTTAAGGGCACAGGGAAGGAGCTTCACACTACCAGTGTTTCAAGACATTGAGACACACAGTTAACATGATGAGACACCGGCTATGTGAATAACCTTCCCGGTGTAGTCTTAGGAGACACCTGTGAAACAAGGCACTTTAATGAGAGAAAACAGGAAGAAAGAGGTAGGGGGTTGGTGAGAATCTGTTAATTTGAGGACTAAGAAGTAAGCAAAGTGTCAAATTTATGTAACAATTACAGTGAGGAGAATAAAATTAATTGAAGTGAGCGTTTCACCTAAACACAAGTTGCCATTATATGAAAGACCTCACTTATAGAAGTTCAAACATGTATGTAAAAGGTATAACACTTGCCTTTTATTGCTACAAGACCACTTTATATGAGGTCATATGAGCTGCTGAGGAACACAGAACATGAATCTAACAATCATAGCTTAGTTCTCATCCGCAGCTTGATTGGTTCTAGAGTTGGCTCTTGAACTTTTGACCAAGTCAGCTCATCCTTCTTTATGTCAGAGACAAAAATCCATTTTAACATATCCTCTTCCACTCTCCAGAAATATAGGAGTAACTGGGAAACTAGACAAGTTCTATAACCTTTCATAATGAATTCCACTTCTGTAATAATAATCTATTTCATTTATAAGAAATGTGATTTTAGGTGGAACTTGCCTTTTAAGTCAACTAGCTAAAATATATATATAAAAGAGAAAATGCTGAAAGAGTCTCTTTATTTGTATGATCCTTATAGAAGGCACATCGATCAGTAAAATATTCAGGATTTTAAGTACGGGAAGAATAAATATCAAATGTAGACATACGGTACATATAGAAATAACATTAAGCACAATCAGTTCAACTGTAATCACCAAATACAACCAATGCTCTCATTAAATATAAAACTCATCATTATTCTCATGTGAGAAAAAGATTGTCTGTGTCCAGTAGAAGTTTTTATATATGCTTGTTGAATTGTATATTTAAGGGGAAATCCAAATATTGAGCAATGTTTTGCAAACAAATTAACAGACGCATTGGCTCCTACCTACCCTCCTAGCATGCTTATAGCAAATATTTGACCGCCATAATTTTCTTTGGAAATTAATTGCAAATTGCATTTCTCCAATGATTGTACAAGGCTGTAATAAGGGAGCTATAGCATTCTCAACACAGAGAGAGAGAGAAATAATGATGCTACTCTAAAGATCATTAGAGACATCACTCTCCGGCCATTGAGAGCAAAGCCTGATCATAAAATACGCTGTTCAGTTCTGAAGAGGTTGTGTTAATATCAGTTCCCAGCAAGGTGAATGTGTGCAGGATAAACACTGTACCTGCCGCTAAACATGGATATAAACAATGCAAGTGAAGTGAGAGTGAAAAGACAGTCATAGAATAGTGTACTCTCACTATAACTAAAACTAACAAGTTATCACTACTCAAGCTATCATATATTCATAAAAAAAGGAAAGATTGACATCTTAAAAGTGCATACAAATGTATTTAATAAGAAAAAGGATGTCAGGTTAGTATCATTTATTTAACAGTGTTTTAATCACTGAATGTAAAACAGTAATAATACTGTCGGAGCATTCAGGATATTTTCTTTATCTAAATTAAATAAGGAATCTAATGAGGTTACTGGTGTGTTTGCCCACAAAGCCCAAGCCAAGGAACCCACGTTATTTAGAGGGCAGCAGGCAACTTAAAGATACAATTCAGTACATTTAAATATATTTGTATATGCACAGAAATGTATATATGCAGTTGTATATTTATTTGCCTATAAGTGGACTTGACATACCACACACATATATGTTGAGTTGCCTCTTGAAATTTTTACCCAATCAGCTTATTATATATATATTTATATATATATAATATATATATATATATATATATATATATATATAATCACACAAATACATATGATTTGACATATAGTAAGGGCAAAGGTGCAGCTGCATGTGGAGCATGGGGGTGAGGTGACACACACATTTGAATGGCCTTAGGCAGCATTAATTGGCTGAGGTGTTTATATATCAACTAGCGACTTGTCCGTCAAAAATGATGACAATAACATTTTAAAGCTGGGTATGCTGTACCTTCGGCGCTACTCGTGAGCCAGTTGCTGAGCGCATTTGGCGCTCATCGCTTGGCTCGCCATTAGCGTTCCCCTTCGGCGCTCATTGGATAAACAATAGACAAATGTAGGAGGAATCCTTAGATCCTACTAGTAGACAGGGATTAAGAATACATAATGTACTAGTGTGTTCAGACCTTGGCATTCCACTTCCGTGCAGCAATTGCAGAAGATAAGATGTTAAAATCAAATATGGGGATCCCTTAGATGTTTATGCTTTTTGGGTGTGTATGTTAATAGCAACCTGTGATCTTGACATCTCCTCTGCATTAATATCTTTAATTTGAATCTGCAAAGCCATCATCTGTGTGACACTCCTACCTCAGCTTTGTATGCAAATGAGTAATGAAGACATTACAACCACATGCAATTAATGCCCCAGTGACTTCAATTAAAACAGAAAAAAACATGATTTAAAAAAGGCACATTGAAGTGATGATTTTGAGTGCTGGTGCAGAGTAAGACACGCTTCTGATCTTATTTATTGTTACATTTTAAGAATTACTTAGTGTTAGTCTCCTTAATAAGGATTTTCTGATGTCTTTTTTCAGTTTATTAGAGAACAGATAGTCTATACAAAAGAAGATAATTCTGCCTTTAGAAACTCTTATTTAACACACATTTACATCAAACAAAAGGAAGTAGCTGCTTGCGTGCAATCAATATGTCAATCAATGTATGGCTACCCAAGGATTTAACGGCCTAAATCTACAGGGGATCCAGTTGAGTTCAGTACTTAAATAGAATATTGAAGTGTCAGGTCTCTTAATTATATAAGAACAGAACAATTCTGAGCTTTTGTGTAAGATGTTGCTAAACTTGACAAATTTGGCTGAGGACACTCTTTTGCTAAACAATGTGAGTCAATCCATTTATTATAATTCATTTACCAGGGTCAATATATTCCACTGTGCTGTACAGATGGTTTTACAATAAATATTTGCTTTTTGAGAAGAGGTAGACGGTTTTTGCATATTTTCAAGATGGTGCTGTCTTGGACTGTAATACTTTTTGGTACTGGAGCTTCAGGAGACCAAATGTGAGAAATAAGTGGATTCAGGGTTGAGACACTGTTGTGATTGGATAGTTTTGGGTAAAAATGTTTAAAAATAACACGATTTTACAGAAGAAGATGACTGCTTCTTTGTGCATTTTTCATCTGTAGATCAGCAGCGCAGAAAGCTTTTGGATCTGAATGGACTACCTTTCCAAATTGTAAAGTATTACTGGCTAATATGGAATATCTTGTTACATTATATATTTCATGAATGATATTAGATATTGCACACATTACATTGAACCACATTGAACTATAGCCACTACCTGATGTATTCAATGTATTGCTAGAATGTATTTATCCACAGAAAATACTTAATTATCATATACTGATGTCACGGACCGCTTTCCATGGCCTGGTTCCTGGTCCATTGAGCCACCATAGAAGACAGACTGCCCCATTGGAAAATGAGTAGGGGAACTATATTGGCACATGAGCAATATGGGCAGGTCAGGTAATGGAGTGAAAAGTACTAAGACATAGGGCCATAGTGTACCACCATGCTTCATGTAGACTTAGGGCACATGCCCCTGCCTTATCCTGTATACTGTATGTAATTCCCAATGTAATATTACAGTATTCTGTGTTATGTTTAAACAGTGAGTGATCATGATGGGGTTAAAACAGGGTGTGCCGAGTCTGCAGTGATCAAGCACCTCTATTGTTCTGTTATCTGTTCTGGTCCATTGTTAGCAAATTAAGTTAATCACATCTGCCATGTACTCTACCTAAGGTCTGGACCACTCAGACACAGAGACGGCAGGAAGGTAGGCCTATGGTTCTCAGGTGCCAGCTATCAAGGTACTGCTAGACCCCATGTGGGGTCATCTCCTGTAATTGGCTGTCAAACCCTCTCATTGTTAAATTGTGTACACGCCCCTCTGTATCTAACTGCTATAAATATTGCTGACTTTTCAAAAATAAAACAGTTAGCATCTGGAGACATATAGAAATTGTGTATCACTTATTTACCTCCTGGTGGCTACAATACTGATCCTATCTCCACCCTACAAGTAACTTGTCCTGGTCACTACCACAGGAAGGTTACTAAGACTTCTGGAAGTGCTGATTCTTAATGGAGAGACCCTGACTGATACAGAAGCCAGATATCAGGGTGCTGGTGGCGAGATTTCCAAGAACCAATTCGGTCCTTGTGGGTAGTTAACCTGTAGTCTACAGCAGATGGCCCCGGGCAGTAATAGCCCCTACCCCCAGATTGTCACAACTGGATTTTTTTGTGAGAGAGCATTTAAAATGACATATAACATAATTTTACTTCATGCACCTAAAATACCATGTTTTCAAAATTTAAAAAGTTGTGCTTTGCATTAACAAAGTGTTAATCCTGTTAAACTTCATTGAAATCAGCAGGAATTACACAGAGCATACTGTAGTATTTATGGTTCATTGTCTTCTATGACACAGATACAGTATCTATATCACTGCCCATTGGTTGACAAAGGCAAGCTCCCAGAGCAATTAAACATTTCAACCAGTTTGTTGTGCTCTTAGATCTTCATTTTAATAAAAGAAACCACACTATGACACATTAACAAATACCAGCTGGCAGGTGCAAAAAAGACAAAAAACGTCTTTCTATGTGCATGAAAAGAATGTATCCACAAAATGTTATCTACATTTAGTTATTTCATTACTTGAAACTAATGTTTTTGTAAACCCAAACACTGAAAAATAAGTTGCATTTTAATTGTAACAGAATCATATTAATATATATATATATATATATTTTTAGCTGTAATAATCTGTTTATAAAACTATGAATGAAAATAATTTTTGACAGTTTGATTTTAGGAGTTGTTGCACATTTCATTTGCAATCTTTATAAAGAGTTAATACAATGCATAATGTTTCAGTTGTATTCTTCTTCTTCTTATTATTATAGTTAATTTAGAATATATTCTGTAGCGCTGTACATAAGTTATTTTCAGACAAAGAGTAATACAAATTAACAAATAACAAAGCAAGGAGGGCACTGTCTTTGAGCTAGGAATCCAATGTCCATGGGGCATTCCCAAAGTACTTGAGATAGAAACTCACAGACTTACAATCTAAGGTATAGTGAGTGGTAAAAGAGGGAGAGAGAGGTGATAAGTGTGTTAGGGTGGAAGGTGATACGCTTCTTTAAAGAAATGCGTTTTAAGTGAGGTTATAAATGTTTTGAGGTAAGAGGCATGTATAACATGATAGCATTGTTAAGGATACTGAGAGCATATACCACTGTGATCCAAAATGGGAAACTATGAAACTATCTATACAGAAAAATACAAATACACAAAGTACACATCCATATGCATTAAGTATACACACCATATGCAGTTGATTGCTATGTATTTGCTTTTCAAAATGTAACAATATCTCAGAATTTATTAAAGCTTAAAATGTAATTTCATGACATTCTTATCAGGGTGAATAGACCAATGGAGCTAACCCATTGGTATTATTAGTATACGACAACTGACACGCAGCGTACAAAGATATTAACTCAAATTATGCAAAAATCATTATGCAAAGAAAGTGGGACTGAAACATTATCCTGGCAGAGTGTAAAAATAAGCATTTTTTCCACTGTCAACTTTCTTTTAATAATAGTCTGTTTCATTACTGGATTGAAACTGACTTGGAATATAATTTGCCTTTTTTTTAAGCATTTTATTTATCATGTGCATGGTTTAAATGTTCTTTAATAACATAATAGTTCTATTATACTTTGATGTAATCTAGTATACAAAGCTTCATTAAATATAAATCCTAGTGGGGAAAAGACTGTTGCTTCACATCAGCATTTACCTGTGGAGCGACAAGCTGGTGTACAGTTGTTCCCCCTACAGGCATTACAATAAATACTCAGGCTTCATTTACAATGAATCATAATGCATATTCTGCTTCCCATATACAGACACAGCACGGCTATGAAATCACATGTACCCTGCCTAAGGCATTATATGCTTAACCGAACCATTGGGGACAAGTGAAATTCAAAAATTAAGCATTATCATTACTTACAACTTATAAATGTGGCCACAGCTAATAGATTTAGAAACATTGTGTTGTCATAAGTATGGTGATGTCTGACAGCTAGAACAAAGGAAGGTTATGGATTTCTCCACAGCTGGCGATCAGTGAGCCTTGTCAAGAGTATGAGTGGGTAGAGCAGCACAAGATAAACTAAAGCTGTCATGTAGGTAAATTTATATAAAATTCTGAGCATAGTTATAATTTAGGATTTTAACAGAAAGCAGCCATGCAGTTCTATGGCATCATAACTGTAAAATCACCAGAACTTTAAAGTGAAATGTAACCTAGGGCACCAATTATCAACAAAATGTTATTATCCTGAAAAGTGCCATACTTTTTGTTTATTGTAATCTTTCATTGGGGGAATTTACTAAGCACTTTTTTCAACTCCTATATGATGAGAAGGACTGGCATAAGGTAAGAAGGGCTTTTTCTCCCCATAGGAAATAGTGTATAGTAAATCAAGAGGTGACGTAAGATACACTAGTGATGATTAGTCTCAGAGGACTGTTTTCTTGGCAAAACAGCATATTTCCCAACTATGCCTCTTTTGGATTGACGTTCTATCTTTTTTGGGAAAATCACCCAGTAATGCATAACTTCCCAAATGTCACTGTCTTATTGTTAGATTCCAAATTTAAGTTCAAGTCCCTTTTTTTCAGCCTGTGCCAGGTTCTACTTTCCTTTTCTGGTCATCCAATTTAAAGATATACAGCCTCATTCAATCGCAATTACTTGAGCTTGTAATGTAGCCCGTAAATGTTAGAGATATTCAATTGGCTACATTTAGCAACTCGCATTCCAATTGCGAGTTACAGGCTCAAAAACACTGCGGGCTTGTCAAAAACGTAACTAAGTTCCTAACTATGCCATTGATTTTTCAAGCCTGCAAATGTTACCAGTGCTAAAGATGCGAAATCTATATTCCCGTGTATCACAAATTAAGCAAAAAATTATACAAGTACTAGATAGCTAAATACATGTTTGTATAATTGCAGCAGCAAATAAACACACACTACTGTACTTTAAAATACTGGGAAAGCAATGAAAGGCATTAGAATGAATTGCACAACAGTCTCAAGCTTGTGTTATATCAATCATGGAAAACAAGGGGCTAGTACATATCAGGCCACCTACATGGACTTAAACAGGCGATTTCATGTATTTCAAGATTGCTTGAGGGCAACCTGATTGGCAAACATTACTTATTTGTGTATATTAATGCTTAGCCTACAATTCCAGGTTAATTGTAAACTCCATGTTTTACTGACATCATGATGACTGACTGATTTACTATTGGCACTGTCTAAAATGTAACTTATGGGCTTGGTCAGTTGTTGCCAAATGACTTCATGGTTTGTATGTGCAGGCTGTGACCCTGTAATGACGGGTTATCAATTGAATACATCTAAATGTTCTGAAAAATGTAACCCGCTACGAGCTTGCAGTTGAATGGGACTCATAGTGTGTGTGTGTCTTGTGGTATATATATTTACATATTAGTGTCCACATACACCACACATTTTCATGTATCTACAAATTGTAGACAGTTTGCTTACCGTAGAGAGTGGTGGTTACAGTAACAAAAAGTGCATTTTTATTTAAAAATATAAGTGTTCATCCTTGGTCACCAGAAATGGAATAGATAAAGATCGCAAGGGGCACATAACTGTAAAGGGAAAATGACAGTGAACATATGAGAAGGGCAATAGAGATAGATATGGGATGATAGAACAAGAGAAAGGAGATGGGAAAAGGGAAAGCAAGATAAAGGGATAGTTAAAGGGTTGCTGGGGCCACATTTTTAAAATATATTATTTTGAAGAACTACACTTGAAAATAGGGAAAGGAGTTTAGAATAGAAAATAAAATAACACAACCTGTAATATTTTTTATTTTATATGCCATGTTGCAGCTGTGGGATCTGCCAGTTTGGTAACCAGTTTCCTGAAGTGGGAGGATACTTTAATTGCATAGGAAGTTCTGTCTACGCAATGGAGGTCTGCCACCAGGAAGTGCTGCTGCTTTCAGGAGCAGTAATATGAATCTAATTAATTTACAAGGACACACATTCTTGAGAAATTAAAAGGCAATGTCAGTTGACTAATAAAAATGGATGTACTGTATGCAGAAAATAATAATTTGGTATAAAACATAAAAATATAACGGTGGTGTTCAGTATACAGGAATTCCACCAAGAGATTATATATGAAAACAAACATCCTCACATGTAGTTTTTAATTAGGAGGAGTTTTTTAAGAAATGATAAAGGTTATGTTTTATTGGTTTTTATTATCTCTGTGTAGTTAGTGGATGCTGTTTATATAGATAAAAGTGCGCTGACAAATGGGAACCTTTTTTTCTTTTTTAACTTTGTAGTTACTAGTGAGCACCTATGTAGGGGTAAAGGCCTCATTTGCATTTGAGCTTCATTTACTGTACCCAGAACCCTTTTTGTACTTATTGTCTGAGATTTGTAAATTACCACTATACTATTTTCTGATTATTTAAAAAGACTGCTTGAGGCATCCATAATTAGTGAAGCTTGTGATAGGGGTGTTTATATTTTTAGATTCAGGGCTTGCATTTACTGATGCAAGCAGCATGCTTCTGGACTTGATGGGACAAGGGGTCTGGTGTTGTATTCAATGAGATCCAGCTAAATGTTCTTCTATCATTTTACCAACTACGACCTTCCTTCAACTAATGGATTAAAAACACGCTTCTCAGGCTCCATACAACCAAATACATATTCAGCCAAGGTCTCCTATAGACATATACAGGACATAAGCCAGGGATCATTCTAATATAAATATTCAACCACAATGGTCAAATATATATATATATATATATATATATATATATATATATATATATATATTTAGGTATATTAACCTATGTTCATATGAATTTATATGTATTCAGCCATGTTCACTTATAATTATAAACACATACATTTTTAATCATGATCATTTATAATCATAATTCATCAAGGGTCCCCTATTTTTATTTTCTAAATATATATTAATCCACGGCTCCCTAAAATCATATGCATTTACATATATTCACCTGGGGTCAATTATAATTATAATTATAATAGAAACACATATATATTTAACCAGCTTCACTTATAAACATACAAATGTTTGCATATTCAACTCAGGTCACCAATTATTATAATAGAAATACAAAATATTTAACCAGGATCAAATATAATTAAACACATGTACACATATTCAGCAAGGGTCACCTATAATTAGCGAAACAATATATACATGTACAGCCATTGTTGTAATATAAATACATAAATAAATATTAACCCATGAATACCTATATTCATATAAATAACCTACCTCCAAGAATAAATACTACTGAGGAGCTACTTTCTACCAATATTTCCTTACAAAAAAAACATTTATATAAACTTACTAATGCCTACTAGTGCAGTTTCTGCTCACTCTCTGCACTCAGCAGGAGATTCATGGGAGGAAGAGGAACACTGAGCTCTACACTCTAATTCTAGGTGGGCATTAGTCTGTGAACTGCAGCATTTTGTTTTTAAGCCCCAAAAATATTTTGCTGGGGTTGTTAAGCTAAAAAATGTGTGCAAGAGCCCCTAGATGGCAGGGCTCTGTTGCATTGCACCGTCTGCATCGGTGGTAGCTCTGCCCATGACCTGGTAGCTTTCCCCATGGCCTGGTATCTCTGGCCATGGCCTGGATCCCACTATAACTACTCACTAAACAAGCTGAGTGCAATGGGTAAGCTTCAATAGCAAGAGCTTCAGTGCAGAAAAAAATAGTCATTGTATCTTGTTTGTGGACCCATCGTCATTCATTAAAGGTGTATAGAAAATTTCAGGATTTTACTAGGTATGTAATATATACTGTATATGTTTATCTATTTACTTCTATATAATTTGTTTTATTTAGAAACGTTTTTACTGCCTAAAATCAAACAAATAGTCCCTGTATGATTCTGCCCTACAGTAGTGCTGGATGTGTAGTGTCCTAGCCTATCAGGGAACATGCTGCAACATACTGCTGAGATGTTGTCCCAGATAGGTATATAACATACAGTACCTAGGAAACCTTCCATATCCCTTTAAAATGTGTTTCCAAGTAACTTCTCTTGCCCATCATATCTCTTCAAATTCGGCCATGCTATGGGCTTGTGAAACACTAGTAATTATCAACATCATAATAGTCAGTGAGAATGTTTCTTCTCTAAATTCACTGGAAAACAGCTTTTTAACTTCACCACCACTAAATGGCTGGATGTCACTGACAGGACAAATGGAAGTCCAGTAGCAGGAGGTCCTGTGGGCCGGATCAGATAGCTCTGAGTTGAAGCCAGATAAGCAGGTAACTAGGGATGGGGCCAGACAAACATGTAGCTCTTGGATAGAGCCAGATAGGCAGGTAGTTCTGGGATAGAGCCAGACAGGAAGTTTTGGGATAGAGCCAGACAATCAGGTAGCTCTGGGATAGGAGCAGACAAGCAGGTAGCTCTGGGATGGGGGCAGACAAGCAGGTAGCTCTGGGATGGGGGCAGACAAGCAGGTAGCTCTGGGATGAAGCCATACAAGCAGGTAGCTCTGGGGTGGGGGCAAACAAGCAGGTAGCTCTGGGATGAAGCCATACAAGCAGGTAGCTCTGGGGTGGGGGCAAACAATCAGGTAGCTCTGGGATGAAGCTATACAGGCAGGTAGCTCTTGAATGGAACAGACAGGTTGCTCTAGGATGGTACATGACATGCAGGTAGCTCTGAGATGGTGCTATTGAAGCACAAAGTCAAAGAAAATTGGTCCAGGGGTTAGGTGCAGGCAGAAGACAAGAGGGGGGACTTAAACATCAAGTCAAGGTCAAATAAATACCAATTGAATCAGGAATGTGTTGGACCAAGGAGGAAATTCTCACTGACTGAGAACAGAGGCTCAATCTAGCTCCATATTTATAGGATCCAGGTGTAGATGATCAGGCGTAATGTAATGATCATACTCTAGCTCCCGGAAGGATAGATCTTTAAAATGTAGACACAGCATATATCTGTCCCTGGTGACAGAGCAGGAAATAACCATTTAAACAAAGCTCACATTCCCAGTCTTGTTTCTCACCTTGTCCTTGCTCTTACCTAAAAGACTGAGAAGAGTGAATATTTAATTCACATATTTGGCCCAAGTTTTAATAAAATCTGGAAAATGTCCATAACCCTTTCATACCTGGCATCTGATTTCTATTATATTAGACAATTGAAATATTTTACTTCATTTTTTTTTTCTATTATGATATAAATCAGAAAGCAAATGTACAGTTTTACCATATCAATGAAATGTATATGTTGTGTCTGCCTATTAATAATTGCTCTAAATTGCTGCTTACCATGCATGTGCAACTACAAGTATAAGTCTTAGTGAATGAGGAAGGAGACTACAATAAAGAGTGACAATGGGTAGCAATCTGTTGTGGTCTTTCACTACTAGCCTTGAAACAAACTATGCACTTTTTGTCACTTTTAATAAATTATAGCACCAAGAAATAGACAAAAAAATGTATGTTATCGACATACTATGCTGCATCTTAAGTTTCAATTCTTAGCACTTTTTCCTATTTTTTGTTCAGTGTCAGCTATTTCAAAACATTTTCCCCATCATACTGATCCTAGGATATATGATGAGAACTGTTTCATCCAGAAATGTGTTCTTGATCACACATGCCTAGTTTGAATATAGATCTAACAAATATAATACAATATTTTATGAGCTTTTATGTTCTTTGATTAGTCTTATGATTTAAAATACTCCAAGTAATGAATGCTCTTCATTTAAAATTATTCTCTCCATATGTTGATCTTATATTTTCCTCAGATATATTATGGCCATGAAGACTTGTATCATTTCTTAATAAAAGCATTTTTCCTTTTTTCTCACTTTTTTTACATCTTTTTTAGATCAATAATGATAAATCTATGCAAGTGTAGCATCATTACTGTGATCACTGATAGCAGACGTTCAACCAATTATTATGGACATCTGCAAAGTGTGTTAGTATTTTTGCAGTATAATAACACATAAGTGGCAGTGCTCCTGCTGCGAAAAGATGATACAAAGAATGTTTTGAACGACTTCTGCATTTTGCATAGTAAAGATAACAAGACACTGTACATATTAGTATGCACTTTCTACCAGTGAAATTCCCTACATCAAAATATAGAGATCCATTTATTTAGATAAGCAATTTAAAGTTCAACATGCAGTTCCTAAACTTGAGAAGCACAAAATGTAAAAAGGAAATAAATACTGTGAAGATAATTTGATCTGTGTGTATTAACTTATGTCCATTTCTCTCTCATATTCCACAGTGTCCCATAAAGCTGCTTTTATATTTCCAGTATATGTAGAATGGCAGATGCATTTGCGAGATCTTAATTTAAAGGGATATGGAAGTTTCCCTGTTTTAATACTAAAATAAACTTAGTGTTATTTGCATATTTAAGCATTATTTTCTCAACAAAAGCTTAAAAGCTTTATTTTTACTCACTGTAAGCTTCCAAAAAGTCCCTACAAAGGTCACCCCCCCCCCCCCCTATATCACATGCACACAGTCTCTCAGTAGTACTAGATTAACTAGCCAATCACAGACTGGAAGGTTTCAGTGAGTAAAAACAGAACTTTTAAGCACATGCTAAAAAAAATATTTTTAGATATTCAATGGACAATAAGGCAATTTATTTTAATATTAAAAACAGGGAACCTTCCATATCCCTTTAAGAAATAACTATTTATTTGTGTGTATTATTTTTTAGGTGGCACCAAGTATGTAGCATTATAGATGGCACCCAGTATGCACTTTGGGCTATGTACCAGTTCCTCTTGTATTAATCTAATATGTCCACCATATATGCACAGGTTCTCTTTTCTGCTGCATAAAGGCCTCCGTTCAATTGCAACAATTACAGAGCGATTTAATTGAACAAGCCCGCAGCTACATGGCTGAAAACCTAAACCGTAAACCATGCACCCATAAGTAGCATTTCAGAGCATGATCCTGATCAATTAAGTAAGCCCGTAACTACCGATTTAGAAACATAAACAAAAAACTACTGATTTAGAAAAATCCAATAGTAAATGAGACCGTCATCATTATGTCAGTAAAACATGGAGGTTAAACGTCAATTAATTAGCTTTTAGAAGTCCGATATGCAACCGGACTTGCAATCCGGCAATGTACAAAATAATAAAAATGAATGACGATACTGTTCTAGTCCATGTGGGTGGCCTGATGTGTATTAACTCCTTGGTTACCAAGATTGATATAATACAGAAATAAAACGTTAAAAAAAAGTTTTGGATTGCAGATTTGCGAGCTTGAGACTGTTGTGCAATTAATTCTAATGTCTTTCATTGTTTTCCCCACCTTTTAAAGTGAAGTATTGATTTTTTATTGAATTTGCAGTGCTACGGACAGGGGTTTAACCCCCTTGCGAGTCCTCTTTGGTACTCATAGGATTTTCTTCTACATTTGTCATTTCTGGGTGTGAAAACAATTGCGGGCTTGATAATTGTAGCAATTGAATAGCAATTTGCGATTGTAATATTTACGGAATAGGCTTGATGGGTTGGGGTTTTGATTTTGACAGCTGCAGGGATTTTAAGCCCGTAACCCGCAACTTGTTTGCAGGTAGCTAAAAGACGCCAATTGAATGGCAAATTATTTTACTGGCTCCATTACAGGCTCTTATAACTACAATTTGCTTTATTGAATGGAGGCCATAGTGTCTTTTATCCTCACCTTTCCTCTCTAAGCGCATCTTCTAAATTCTTTACAGACGATCTCTGATCCCTTAATTCTCCGTCTCTAGGGTTTCAGCTCACTTTACATAATCTCCTTTAACCATTTTACCTTAAAACTACTGATCAAACTTTTCATTTTAGTTGCTGATATTAGAATGTCAAAGCTGGATAATCAATTAAATTATTAAGATGATCTATTATTCATTTTTTTTTTTAAATATTTATTTATACATTTTGTTACATTAATCAAAAAAGAAAAGAAAAAACATATATTCCAAATATACCAATTCTGACACACAGGTCATCAAAAGTCTATAAAACATGAAAAACAATACAAAACAAACATCACATAAACAAATCATATACCTCCAGCATCGGGAAAGCACTCCGGAGAGAGAAGAGAGGAGAGACATCTTGCTCAAACCTTCGCTTGTGAAGATAATTTTTTTCCCCATAGTGCCCATTTAGCTCCTATCTTTGGGCCTATCTCAATATTACTTAAACCACATTCTAAAAGGTGAACATATTCCAATATTTCTAGAAGTTCCATCTAAGATGGGCATACTTTATTTTTCTATCTAGAAACTACACGTTTTTTTGATTCCATAAGAAAGAGCAAAACCATACTTTTAACTGATGTTGAAAAATCATCTGGGAAAAAATGTAAGATCACCAATTCTGGTACTGGAGCTATTACCTTTTCGCAGATCTTTGATAAATGTTTAAAACTCTCCGACCAGAAATTCTGTATTAGCGGACAACTCCACCACATATGAAAATGCAAACCATTCTGCCCACAACCTCTCCAACAGTTATTTTGTTCCTCTGAGTTATTTAACTGTCCCAATTTTATTGGAGCTATGTACCATCTGTTGATAATTTTAAACTTAATTTTAAACTTAATGTTACATTTTTAATAAATCTAGCCATTAGAGAAAAGAATGAGTGCCATTTTTCGATAGGCCAAGAATTCCCTATATCATTTTCCAATAACCTCCAATTAAAGGGTTTCTCAAGTTGGTATTGTTTCTTAATGATTTTATAGCATTTAGACACAAGGTGCTTTTTATCTTTAGAAGAGATTAAAATTTCAAAATCCGTCAGCCTCATCGTCTCCTCCATATAGAAAGGGGATGAAACCAATAGTTTCTGTAATTTAATATATTCTAGCCAATTATCTAAGGAGATTGAATAACTGGTAATAAGTTCTTGGAACTCCATTAATTTTTTATCCCCATATATATCTTTCAGACAAAGGGCTCCTTTTCTCACTAACATCCTAAGTAGGCTAGAATCAAATAATTTGGCCAATCGGGCTGGGTAGTGGCATTAGAGAGAAGCAAGCATTAAATTTACACCACAACCTATGATTTTTTTATGTAAGACTTCCACGTACTTTAGTCTCCTTAAACTCCCCCTCTGTGGAAAACAGTAAAAGGTTTAGATCCCCCGATTCTAAGTCGAAGTTCTCAATTTGAGACCAATTAGATAGGTCAGGTGACTGAGTCCATAGTACTAGTTGAGACATTTGTATGGCTTGTTAGTAGTTTTTAATCAACGGGTATACGACTCCTCCCTTTTCAAAATCGCATATCATATACACTTTCTTTATCCTAATTCTTTTATAATTATGTATGTATTTATCGATTACGATTTGGAATTTATTGATAATGTATGCTGGAACCCACAGCGGAAAACTACGAAACAAATAAGTCATTTTTGGAAGAATGCCCATTTTTACCGCCTCTAAGTATCCAGACCAAGACCTAATATTATTTCCCCAATCTTGTAGAGGTTTTTTATCTTTGAATAAAGTTGTTTAAAGTTTTGCACGATAACTTGTTTTAAATTGACATAAAGATCAATACCCAAATGCTGAATCTTATTTTGCCATTTATATTGGTATTTACCCTTCAAATCCTCTATTTCAGCCAAGAATAGATTAATAGGCAGTGCTTCGGATTTCATGATATTAATTTTATAATTAGATATTGCACTAAATTCTACAATGATTTTGTAAAGGAAATCCAAAGATTCTCCACTGCTATTACCATATCGTCTGCAAAGAGAGATGTTTTATGTATACTTAAGCCTATCTTAATACCCTTGATATTTTCTGAGCTTCTAAACGATTGAACCAATGGTTCAATTAATAAAGCGAATAAAACTGGGGAGAGAGGGGATCCTTGCCGGGTTCCATTTGAAATGGCAAAGTTCTCTGAAAGAAAACCTAAGCCCCTGACAGTGGCGGATGGATACCCATACAATGTACCAATGGCTTTAAGGCCAAAATCAGCCAGACCGAACTTTTTGAGCGTTAATTCCATGTATCTCCACCCGACTTTCTCTGCATCCAATGAGACAAACACTGCTGGAGTGCCCTTTTTATTAAGAAACTCAATCAAATTCAATAATCTTTTAATATTTGAGGTTCCCTATCTCTCAACTATAAAACCTGTTTGGTCTGTTTCAATTAGAGAGCTAATTATTTTATTCAACCTCAAAGCTAATATCTTTGAATAGATATTTATATCATTATTCAATAAAGATATAGGTCTAAAGTATAACAGCTTCTAACATTTCACTAGGAGCTCTACCTTCCTTTTTTATCTCATCGAACATATTCACCAGTTCCCTCACTATTTCTGTATGAAACATTTTATAGTAGTGATTATTTAAACCATCAGGGCCAGGTGAAGAGTCAGTCTTCAAATCGCCAATAACACTGTCGAGTTCTTCTTCCGTAATTTCCCTATTTAGCAAATCTAAATCTTCCTTTGATACTTTAGGATAATTCATTATTCGCTTCCAAATTGTACAATGCGAAATAATAATATTTAAAGATTTGTACTATATTCTCTGGATTTGAAATGATGTTATCCCCAAGTTTAATTTTATCCAGACGTTTATTTATACCACTTGGCTTAATCTTTGCCTGCTCTGTTCCCCCAAAAATAGAATCTCTGCAAAAATGTAAATCTTGCGTCATCCACTTTTTTTTTGTTAAATTTTTTTTATTGAGCACTGTAGCGCCTTCATTTCCTCCAAAATGTTTTTATCAAGGTTTTGTTAATGTTTTCTATCCAATTTAGCCAGATCTATATACATCTCCCTCAACGTTCTCCCTCTATCTTTTAGCAAATACGATTTTGCTTTTATCAAAATCCCTCTGATATAAGCCTTATGAGCTCCATCAACCATTTTACCTTAAAACTACTGATCAAACTTTACATTTTAGTTGCTGATATTAGAACGTCAAAGCTGGATAATCAATGAAATTATTAAAATGATCTATTATTATTATCATCTGATTGTGAATTTATATCAGTTTTAGATTTCAGACACACATGTTATATTACAGATTCTAACACAGAGCTAAATACAGTCTGGAAGTATTATAAAATATATTGTATGTACAGAAGTAATACTTCTTTATCAAACAAAAGACCATAACAAATTATTTCAATAATATAGTGCAGATTTTATTATCTCGTCACAAACAATGCATAGTAGGTTATGGGTTAAGAGATGAAAATGTTATACAAGGAAAGATGCACTAATTGCAAATTCAACTCTGGTTGAGTAATCTTTTGAAACAATTTATACAATGAATAACTTGTAGTATCACTTGTTAAAACATGTTCAGGTTTTGTTATCACATTAACAACATCTAATAACTTTATAAAGGATCAGAACTGAAAAAGCACAAATAGTAGCCAAAAACATTTAACAACAAAAATGTGTGTTTTAAAAATGTAATTTTAAAACTTACTAATACAATCAGAAAATGTGTTCTATTACTTTTAAATACTAACATATTTGTCAAAAAGTATATTTATGAAATGTGGATTTTCCTTTGCAAGTAAAGGCTGCTAAATTGCAGGGTGCAATAATTGTGCCCAGGTGAAAAGGCAGAAGTTAATATAAACAGGAGAAGGGGCGAACTTGTGAGCTTGCGAACATTTCTAGTATAAGTGCAGTTCAAGTAAAAGTCTAGGGGCCTCATTCTATTATCTTCCGTAGGAGATGCGGGGCCGCAAGGACTGGCCGCAAGCTATTTGCCTATTCTATTCCCTTCTGGCCGGGGATTCCGGCAGGCTTCCGGCCGGCGCCTTGTTATCCCTTGCGGCCGCACGCACCGGAGGAAAGCCTTTGATCTTAAACGGCCGCAAGAGTTTCGGCCGTAAGAAAATCCTGGTTGCTATTCAATTGCTCCAGGAACCCTCTCTGCAAGGCTAAAACCGAGCCGCAGCTTACTTGCAGCAAAAAGGTCCCGCAGGCACACAATTAAGCACATTATAAAGCCATAATCAAGACATCCTGCACTCTGAGGAGACTATAAAGGGATTGTAGGTGTTAGCATTAATAGCACAACATTCCCCTACACTAAAATCTGTAAATACATTTCATTTTAATTTATGTCACATATCCATGTAAAAAGTCCAGAGGGCTTGGAGCACCTCAGACCCGCCCACGCTGCGGCCGGAAAATAAACAGTTAATGTAATCTCGGATTTGGGCTGATGTGCAAGCTTGAGAGGGGGTTGCTATTAATCCTCATGTCCCCCATTATGATCCCTAGCATTTACAGAGCTTTACAGTGCCGTCTTGAATTTATTTTTTTGCATTTAAAGATTTCTGAGTTTACGGCCGATTGCAAGATATATGGCTGGCCGTAAGGGGATATCCTTGCGGCGCCGTATAATTGAATTGCAAGGTAACGGGAGCCCCGCAAGGAATCGCAGCTTTGCGGCCGATTCACGGCCGATAATAGAATGAGAGCCTAGGCGTTTAAATAAAAGGAGGGAGTTCAAAGAAAAGAGGGGGGGGGGTAGATTTATAGTCCAAATGAGGAAGAATAAAAAAAAAACTAATATATATATATATATATATATATATATATATATATATATATATATATATTTATACAGTATATATATATATATATATATTTTTTTTTTTTTTTTTACGAAACTTTATACAAATATAATATTTTATATTCTTTATTTTTCCCACTGAATTATTGTAGACAATAATAATAATTATGAGTCAGTCCAGTGGCAACCACACTCATTGTGCATCCTTTCAGATGTATGCAATAATGGAACAGATGATCCATGGTACATACCTCTGTGGCAGGTGTGAGCATGTTGTCTCTCTGAAAGCTCAAATTGGAGAACTGGAGAGGAGAATTGCAGCACTTAGTGATATTGCTCCACTGGAAAGGTAGTTGGTGCTCACTGAGCACAGTTTAGCTGGGCCTAGCATGGAGGGAGGAGCTGGGGCTAGTGAGGATGTCCAGGGAGGAAGGGGAATCAAGGGGAACAGGAGGAGGCAGGCCAGTTCTGAGTTGACAAACACCAAAGACTTACTAGATTGAGTTAAATTTTTGGGGATGTCCATTCAGGAATGGCAATGCAGATAGAGCTGTTCCCTCTAACAGCCGGGAGAACAGTTCTACTGGAGGAGTGGGGGGGGGGGGGCAGAATAGGCAGAGCAACAGACATGTTTTGGTGGTAGGGGACTCTATTATTAGGAAGGTAGACAGGGTGATTTGTCACCCAGATCCCAGCAATCAAACAATTTGCTGTCTCCCGAATAGACAAATTATTGGGAGGGGCTGGAAATGAGCCGGCGGTCTTGGTACATAATGATACCAATGACAAAGTTAGTAAAAGATGGAGTGTCCTAAAGAATGATTTTAGAGAACTAGGTAATAAGATGAAGGCAAGGACCTCCAAGGTAGTATTTTCTGAGAAACTATCAGTGTCATGTGCTAGCCCAGGGAGGCAGAAGGATCTTAGGGAGGTTAATGTGTGGCTAAAGATGTGGTGCACTAAGGAGGGGTTTGGGTTTTTAGAGCACTGGGCTGACTTTTCACTTCGATATAATCTCTACAGAAGGGATGGATTGCACCTTAATGATGAGGGAGCTTTTGTGCTAGGGGATAGGATGGTAGAAAGGCTGGATCAGTTTTTAAACTAGTAGATGGGGGGAGGGACCAGATATAAGTAATGGGGTAGAAAGATTAGAGGGTATAAGGGATGAATTAACAACTCATAGAGGAGGAGATGGGGGAGGGGTAGTATAGTCAATAGGGAGGTAGTACTAAGTAACTCAAGTACAGTGGCAGGCACTTCAGAACTACAGACTCATAACATAAGGTGTATGCTTGCTAATGCCAGAAGCTTGCCAGGAAAAATGGGAGAGTTATAATTATTAGGAATTAATGAAAAATGGGATTTAATAGGCATTACCAAAACGTGGTGGGATGAATTTAATGACTGGACTGTTAATCTGGATGGTTATAACCTATTTAGGAAAGATAGAGGCAATGGTAGAAGAGGAGGAGGGATTTGTCTGTATGTTAAGCCTGAATTTAGGCCTATAGTCAGAGAAGATATTTATGCAGAACTCGTGATAAAGTTGAATGTTTGTGGGTAGAGTTAAATAGCTGAAAGTGAGTAAATACAATTATTGTTACAGATTGGAAATGCAGCTAAGCTTGGGCAAGTTCTAATAATGGGAGATTTTAATTACCCTGAAATAAAGTGGATAAATGAGACTAGCAGTTCAGCTAAGGGGAGCAGGTACTTGAGTACACTCAGGGATCATTATCTGGCCCAGGTTATACAAGAACCTACTAAAAATGAAGCTATCTTAGATTTAGTCATCACAAATAATATTGATATAGTAGCAAAAGTTGGAATAGGGCAACCGTTGGGATACAGTGATCACAATACAGTCACATTTGAGACTGAATTAAAAAAAATAAATTTTAAGGGGCCAACACAAACTCTTAATTTTAAAAGGGCAGATTTTAACGGTATAAGGGCAGCAATACAAAGTATAGGCTGGGACAGAGAACTGTTAGGTAAAACACTGAACATAAATGGAAAACATTAAAATCCTTACTAAATATACAGTACATACTTATCACCATATACCAAGTGGGAATAAAAGTAAAAAGTAAAAGAGTAAATCACATCCAATGTGGCTTAACAATGATTTAAAGATCAAGATATGAAGTAAAATCAGGCATTTAAATTATACAAACAAGAGGGGACAGAGACTGCTTTACGGCAGTACAAGGAAATCAACAAGACTTGCAAAAGGGCTAATAGACTGGCTAAGATAGAAAATCAAAAAAAGTAATTGCAAAAGAGAGTAAGCCTAAAATATTTTTTAAGTATATTAAAGGGAAGAAGGCAAGGAAGGAAGCTATAGGCACATTACAATGTGACACAGGCCGTCTGAAAATTAGTGACCAGGAAAAGGCAGATGAGCTAAATAGGTTATTTTCTTCGGTTTACACAAGGAAGATACCAGTGGTTGGGACACTGCAACATAATGGGGCTACACTACCTTTACCGAATAATTGGTTAACGCAGGAAGTAATCCAAAAGAGGTTGGAAAAAATAAATGTTAATAAAGTCCCGGGTCCTGATGGAATACATCCACGGCTACTGAGGGAACTGGGTTCTGTAATAGCCAAACCATTATATTTAATTTTTCAAGATTCACTCAACACAGGGTCTCTACCAGATGACTGAATAAAAGCAGATGTGATACCTATATTTAAAAACAGAGCAAGAGCAAATCCGGGGAATTATAGACCAGTGAGCCTCACTTCTGTAGTGGGGAAGCTTTTAGAAGGGTTAATAAGGGATACTATACTAGAATATGTCTATTTGAACAGGATTATAAGTAGGAGTCATCATGGATTTATGAGGGATAGGTCATGTCAAACAAAACTAACTTGTTTCTATGACAAGTTAGTAGGAACCTGGATCAAGGCAACTCAGTGGATGTAGTCTTTTTGGATTTTGCAAAGGCTTTTGATACAGTGCCACATGGGAGTCTATTGTGCAAACTAAGAGATACAGGAATTGCAGTAAATATCTGCTCATGGATTGAGAGCTGGCTAAAAGACAGGAAGCAAAGGGTTGTTGTAAATGGAACATACTCAGATTGGACTAATGTGGTAAGGTTCCTCAGGGTTTTTCCTCAGGGTTCAGTATTGGGTCCTCTCCTTTTTAACATATTTATTAAAGGCTTAGAGGTGGGACATGAAAGTAGTGTCTCCATTTTCGCTGATGACACAAAGTTGTGCAAGGTAATTAAATCAGATAATGATGTGCTTTCTCTCCAAAGGGATTTACATAAAATTGAGGAATGGGCATCTATTGTAAGTGCCAGTGGAGATTTAATATGAATAAATGTAAAGTTATGCATCTGGGAAGGAAAAATAGCCGTGCAATTTATAATCTTTATGGAGCAAATCTAGGGGTATCAGATATTGAAAGGGATTTTGGAGTGCTTGTGGACAACCTCCTAGGTAACAGCGCTCAAAGCCAAGCAGCAGCTGCAAAGGCAAATAAAATATTAGCATGTATTAAGAAGAGTATAGAAGCCAGGGAAGCAAATATAATTCTGCCACTATACAAATCTCTAGTACGCCCTCATTTGGAATATGGAGTACAATTTTGGGCACCACTTCATAAAAAGGACATTTTAGAGCTGGAGAAAGTACAGAGAACGACAACAAAACTAATAAGGGGAATGGAGGGGCTTAGTTATGAAGAAAGACTAACCAAATTAAACTTATTTTCTCTAAAAACAAAAAGGTGTCTAAGAGGAGATATGATTACCTTATATAAATACATCCAGGGTCAGTATAAAGATTTGTCAATGGAGCTTTTTGTGCCAAGAGGTTTTCAACTGACAAGAGGACATCCCTTGAGGTTACAAGTAAAAAGGTTCCACCTTAAAGAAAGAAAAGGGTACTTTACAGTAAGGGTGGTTAATCTGTGGAATTCTCTACCAGAGGAGGTGGCGATAGCGGATTCAATAGATAACTTTAAAAGGGGACTGAATTAATTTCTAATTCAAAGGGGAATTCAGGGATAATTAGAGAGTATTGATCCAGGGAGAAATCCGATCGCCAGTATCTGGGGTCAGGAAGGAATTATTATTTTTTCCCTTTGAGAAGATTGGCTAAGTTTCACTTGGGTTTTTTTTCTGTTTGCCTTCCTCTGAATTAAATAATAATTGGATTTTTTTTTTAAATAGATGATTAATAATTAATTAACAACTAATTAATTAATAATTAATCCACATATTGCAGATCAGCGGAGATCTTAAAAGGTTGAACTTGATGGACTGAAAGTCTTTTTTCAACCTTAATTACTATGTAACTATGTAAGTATTTAAAAGCTTTATGTCTGACTTTTATACTGATGAAACTTGTATTTGGGCTTACCGATGACATAAACTGTACAACCAAGTTGCAGTTAAGGGGCCCTATTAGATTAAATTTGTAGGAGTTACAAAGCAATTAAATTAGAAAAGGCTGCAATGACATGGCCGGAATCCAAATCCCTAAACCACGCACGTAGCTTTAACACACGTGAACATGATAAATTATTCAAACCCGTAGTTACGAGCCAAGACCGTCATCATTACGTCACTAAAACATGGAGGTTACATTTCAATCACTTACAGTTTTGAAGTCCAAGTTGCGTAGTTAATGCAAGTTCTATATATATGTATTAACACATTGATTGCCGGGATAGATATAACACAGAAATTAAACATAAAAAAAAAAAAAATGTATTGCAGATTTGCAAGTTTCAGAATGTTGTGCTATTAATTTTAATAACTTTCATCCTTTCCCTGTAATTTGCTTTTACAGTACTAAGGACAGGAGTTCAACCCTCTAGTATCCGTAGGATTTTTGCTTACATTTGCCATTTAGGGGTTCGAACACAAGTGCGTCTTTGGGGAATTGTAGCAATTCAAAAGAGATTTGCGATTGATTATAACATTTACGGATTTGAAAGATCAAAGGCTTAGCTGAGTCAGAGTTCTGATTTTTCGCACACACTCTGTGTTTTTTAGCCCGTAACCAGCAGATCATTTGCGGGTAGCTAAAAGAGGCCAATTTAATAGGCGTAACTTTTGCAGGCTCCTTTACGGGCTTCTAGAAATACAAATAGGTGAATTTAATAGGGCCCAAGGTATATAACAAAAAATATATACCTACACACACTCATTACTTGGATTATACTAGCACATAAAGAAGTTCAACAGATCTTGTCATTGCAATAGCTGCTTAATTAAAAATTGTTTCCATTATAATACTACTCCAGTGATAATGGGGGCATTTACTATGCCCCCATTATCACTGTTTTGTGATGAGCCATGACAAACTGAGATCCAGCATCACAAGTCATGTGATGAGCCATGACAAACTGAGATCCAGCATCACAAGTCATCATGCTGACCTAAAATTTTGTGCAATGAGACACATCTTGGCCACCCATGATCTTACCATATTTATGTTGTCTTAGGGCGAGCATTAAAGGGGCAAACTTTAGGTTGACAAATTAACTAAGGGAAATTGGGGATTTAAATAGACTGTGATGCAGATATTTAGCATTGTGTCCGAAACAACGCAATGTGAGGAAACCCAAAGAGTAAATACAATTAAAGTAAGACCCCCTCTATTATTTATTAAAAATAGTGAAATAATGCAACAGCTCTCTCACACACTCACTGCAATTAATATTGTTTAACATAATGAATCAACAATGAAGGCATATTTAAGCTTCATGAATTGCATCTGATAGAGCAGAAAAAAAATAAAATAAACATTAATAGACTTGCCCCGATGTCTGCAAATCTCTTCAGTTTTCTGCCACTTGATTTTGAGAAGGCATGCCCCTTGAAAATTGTAACCAAATTAGCATATAATTCATAATTTGTTTTGGCCAATCACAGGCAGCTATAACATTGCATCAATGTCTGGGAAGTTGGTTTGTAGCAAAGCATCATGGGATGTGTAGTTTTGTTTTACCCGTCCAAAAGAAAGAGGGGAGGAGCTCAGACATTGCTATGTGTATTGCTGCATTGTGTTGCTGTTGGCTTGAAGATTAGTATAGGGTCAAAAAACATACCTGAATACAGAGTTTCTATTGGTACGTTCCAGGTGCCTATGTAGGCAGCTCCGGGGGTGTGAAAACATATTTTGTTGTTAAATAAAATAAATCTGTATGTGTATAGAGTGACTCATTAGAAAGTCTTAAAAACAGGGTAACTTTTATATACCTTTAAGAGTTACAACATTGAAACAGTTTTTACTTAACCTCTTTTATACTGTATGCTTATTTTACTGTTAATTAAATTAATTAAAGAACTTATGTCCGAAAGTTATGTTTTTTTGACTCCCTTTATGTTTCTGTTAAAGTTTTGGACAAAAGGAAATATAAGGACATCTAACATTGCTGATGGAGCTTTGATGATAAGAATAGTTAATTCAGTTCTTGTCCTGAGATATATTACAGGTCGATTACAAATTCCATAGTATCACCTCACCAAGAATATTACACATTGTCCAAATGCCAAAGCATTGCTGTGAGGCTAAAGTGACCTCACTTGATTACAAATGTGACAGCAGCATTAATAAATTTCTCATTTTATGTCAGTCTGTTGAAACCTAACAGGGCTCTATACTTTATATTTATTTGCTAATATTTCTATGCTCCCTGTACTGACATTTCTCTGAGGCCGCTGATCGAATTAAATCCCCATGACCGATGTATGTTGCCACATTGCAAAAAAATAAACAAACAACAAAAAAACAGAACTGCAGTTTTAGTTTATCTTGGTGAGAAAATATCTTGATGTATGCAAATAATACAGTGTAATAAATATAGACAGTGCTATATAAGTCCACTGATATTAATTGTCACTCCGAGATGCTCATATCATCCACCACAAATGCAGTACTTCTCTGATGCTAAGCTATTATAAAAGTTTATTCTGTTTATTTTATTTTATCACCATTAACACTTTTCCATCTAAAGGCAAAGTTCTATTTAGATCTTCTTAGCTTAAAAATAGCTAGTTGTGCTGTAGCCATATTTACTTGTACTTGCATCAGAAATGTCATAGGCTGAAATATGCAGTCATTATAATTTTGCAGTAATACCAGTTTAACAAAAGCAGCCTTACCATAATAGTCGGGGTAGCTTATGAATTATTTGTTTTTATTATTCTGTGTTTTTAACTGGAAGGTTACAATTTTATTTTTTCATTAAGCAAGCATTTTTTTTTAAAGACTATTATATATATTTATACTAAATATACTACACTTGATAACAGACAATATGTGTTCAGATTGTAAGAAATATTTATGATTTTTATTTAAAATCAGTTATGCAGCTGTTTTATTTTTCACTGATCTACTTCCTAATGTGGGAGCTAGAAGACTTTGAATGCAGTGGTAGCTTGTTTCTGAACAACTAATAGTGAAATACTGCAACAAATCTTTCACACACACACACTGCAATTTATATTTGTTCAGTCTTTTCATAATGAAACAACAATTAAGGCATAAGGATAAATAAACATTAACAGACTTGCCTTGATGTTTGCAAATCTATTCAGTTTTTTGCCACTTGATTTTGAGAAGACATGCCCCTTGAAAACCTTAACTAAAATAGCATACAATTCATAATTTGTTTTGGCCAATCACAGGCAGCTATAACATTGTTGCAATGTCTGGGAAGTTAAAACTGCCAGAACTTTATAATGGCATAGCCTCCTTTAGATACAAATTGGAAAAAATGTGTAAAGAAAAAGAAGCCTGCTATAAATAGTAATTGCATATTATTTTCATGTTTAAAACATTTGTCACATATGTTTTGACCATAAAAACGCATGCCATCTAGACTGTTTAATCATTCTACATTCTGTAACATTTTATTGACAATGTATGTAAACCAGCATGGCAATTAGTGTACAAACCCTTGTAAGCATAGTCAAGATTCTCATCACTGTGTCAATTTTATGAGACAAAGCTGTCAAACTGCAATTTAGATCTGTTCGCTGTACTCTCAATGTCAACTGTCAATGTCAATGTTTCATTCATGAGGTTATAACAATTTGTATTTGGAGCTAAATTTTCACTAAGGTATTTGACCACAGAGACCTCACAAATGTCTACTCTGAATCACACGTTCATTTGTTACGTTCTAAATACCATCCTGTCAACTACCTAAAAGCCTTTGTTGAATAAATTCTGGTTGACCTCATGACTAGACGCAAAGTGACAGGGCTTAAAGACAACCAGTAATATTATTCAAGAGGTCTCTTACAAATTGCTTACTTCAAGCTTTCACAAGAATTATTGTGGCTGGCAAGGGCCATTTAGCTTGAGAGAAAACCTGTTTTCATATTTGCATGTCATGCACTTTTGAATTACTGATCTTATTTCAATACAATACTGTATCATCCCACAATGCTCTCTGCATTTTTCATGTCACTTCTGATCTCCTTCTGCTTCTGTTGTCATTTATTTACTATAGCCACGTTGTTTATCACAAGTAATGCTTATTTAAATTAGTCCTTATGATCTGAAGGTAAGGTTAATCACTTTCTTACTCAGTCATATTTATCTGATTCCCATATGCCCTTGATTAACATCCCAGTCAAAGGGTGACAAAGAGCATAAGGGAATGAACAGATACAAATATTCACACATGATATAATACACATTTAGTTTGCTTTTAAGTATATATATATAGAGAGTAGATCGATAGATCAATAGCTAGATCAATAGATAGATAGATAGAAAGATAGATATAAATGATTTAGTAAGAAAGAAAATGTAGTCATTTCTATATCTTTCTAGTGACAATTGACAATTCTTTAATGTATTTGTTCCCAAAGTCATAATACTGTAAATTGACAAAAAAATATATAACTACACATGCCAGCCATTTCTGACTCTATGGCTATAAAGTGGAAAGAAATACATGGGTTTGAGGAAAGTAATAGAAAATATTTGCATGATCATGATCAATTAAGGCAAGGCAATAGTAAATGAGACCATCATCATTAGGTCAGTAAAACATAAAGGTTAAACCACAATCAATTAGCATTTAGAGGTCCGATATGCGATCAGACTCGCAATTCTGCAATGTACAAAATAATAAAAATAAATGATGATACTGTTCTAGTTCATGTGGGAGGCCTGATATGTATTAACTCCTCGATTCCCAAGATTGATATAACACGGAAATGAAATGTAAAATAAATCATTTTTGTTTGAGGATTTACAAGCTTGAGACTGTTGTGCAATAAATTCTAATGTATTTCATCGCTTTCCCAGTCAAAATAATTGCGGGCTTGAGGAGTTGCAGCAATTGAATATCGATTTACGATTGTAACATTTACGGGCTTGAAAGATCAATGGCTTAGCTGGGTCGGAGTTACGATTTTGACAACTGCAGGGATTTTAAACCTGTAACCAGGAATTTGTTTGCGGGTAGCTAAAAGACGCCAATTAAATAGCAAATTAGTTTACGACCTACATTACGGGCTACTGTAACTTACAATTGTTCAATTGAATGAGGCTCCAGGAAGGTTAATACAGGATTCATTCAATAAATACATATTTTTCTTAATATTCGTCAAAATATTAGTGTCAAAGTACACAGTTCCATTTCATACACTCACTTGGAAAACATTTATGAAAGCAACAATCAAGACAATGATTTATAAAAGCATTCCTTGCATTTTCAGTGTCAAATAATCAGACATGTCTATAGATTTAATTAATTAACAGTATTAAATGCAAGAACATTAATAATTGATGTATGAACAATATGATTAAAGGGCAATCTGTAAACAAAACTTGTTGTCTTGATACATATGCAACAGGAAAAGGTGAAACCGTCCAGAAGAAACATGTTCCTGATTAAATAATTTATTAATCATTATCTTCCAATCAACTGTTCCTCTCCATTGATTCTTCTATAAACAATTCATTTATTGTAAATGTTTTCTTTGCAATGCTAAAAAACTGTGCAGATGCTTATCAACGTCTATTTTTTCTCTCATCCTTTTGATTAGTATTTTCCATTAACAAAAGTTAGAGGTCCTCTGAATATTCTAGACTGCTTCAATAGTCAATCAATGCAAGATGATAAATGTATCTAATTGAGCAAGGAGCTTTGATTAAAGAACAATGCGGCCTAGACGTGAAATACAGATTCCAATGTAATGCTTAAAATTTGTAATCACAATGCTTGAAAATTGCTGTAAGAAAGAATTCTTAAATATAATTGCCATTTCGTTTTAGCAACTGTCAAAAAGACAAATGCCCTTTTCCTTGAGCACACATCTTTTGGAAAATGCCATATGTCCTAATCAACATAACAAAGGCATTCTACATTTTCCATAAAAAAGGAAGTATAAAATTGAGCGAATGGTTTATTGAAGTGTTTTAATATAACACAATAAATATGTGAATGTATATATTTATGGAAATGCATTGGATTTCTCAAATGTGGCTTCTGACAAGTCCCAATTCCAGGGTAAATGTGTTTTGTAGATTTTTGATATGTTTAATAAATATAAATGAAATGAAGAACAATATAAGCAATGCACAAAACAATCATTCATCATATCATTTTACTGCATCGTTTTTAAAAGCTACAAATTATTTAGACATATGCTACCTATTCTAATGTGCACACATTTCAGTTAAGGGCAGAAGAGTGCAACTGAGCTCTGGGCTTGCATGAGATCATAATACATGTGCAGGTGGATTTAATTGGGCATGTGCAAAAGTCTGTCAGTGCCCTTTAAGTAGTTAATGTGCCACCTAATTTAGAACTATTTGTATCACATCACAGTAAATGTTCCTAAAAGCATGTTAAAATACTTTTTTTCCAGTTTGAAGGAAACACCCCGTTTGTAATTTCTTATGGCAGAAAATTCAAGTTTGTGCTCTCTCGCATCTCTGGAATTTGAATACTGCAAAGCAGTGCTCTGCTCACTCCAGTGCCGGTCTGTGTAGAGATCAAAAGAAAAAAAAATACCCCAAATCTATCTGTACATGCATGGAATGCTGGATTCACCTAAACAGGTCAGTTATGGTCTAAGTATATATATGCAAGTCATTCCCACACAAGCTTTTACTGCGCCCTGCCGTAGGCAATCTTGCATACCCATTATTATCTTTTATTTTCTAAGTATACCCATCCCATTTAATACATACCCCCTACCCACTCAATTACCACATAAACTATACACATCTCCTTCCACACCATACCATTTACATCATATCACATACCCCATCCCTTTACCACATATCACATGTGTCATATACATCTAAAATAAACATTTAATGACACAAATAGTAAACACATAGCTATGCTGTTTATTGATGGAGAGGGAATTGTTAACTTTTTTTAATAACTACTTAGGGCTCTGATGTGGGTAGCCCTTGTGTTATCTTCTGTATGGTCCCTTAAAATTGGTTTTCCCAAGCATTTTAAGGGTTTTAAAGGTGCACACTTGGGACCCCTCTCTATACCTTACATTACTACACATCATTAATGTATCTTTTACTGTATGAGTACTTTTACCGCTGAGAAATAGAACATATAAGTGTATTCAGCATGTGTGACATGTCCTTTCCTCTCTGGTTTGAGTAGTTGCTAATTCTTGACACTTAGCAAGAGTTCGCTAACAGCTGATGACACTCGCTAAAACGTAGCAACTGTCATGTAATAGCTGTGAAAAATCGCTTGCTAAATCTGATCTTAGCTCATGGAATCAAGGCCTTATAGCAACATATATTTTAGAAGATCAAACACAGTTGTAGGCACTTATCGATCTAAACTGGGAATATACAGTATTGATTTCCAATAACAAATATGAAATGGTAATATACAGAAAAATTGGCACAAAACAAGTGTGACAAGTCATAAATATTATATTCTATATATTTATGTGCTACAACTGAAAATGAGATGGAAACTATATTAACAACAAATGTCTAATTGTCATTCCTTTCTATAACTATTCAGAAAAGATGAACTTAATAATGATAATAATAATAACAATAATAATAATAATCTTATTTTAAGATACCAAATATATCATTTGAAAGGCACATCATAAAAATGTAATGCATGAACAGTTATATTGTTCTTGCTAAATCATTTTCCTTGGTTAACAGTGATCAAACATATGCAGATATATTTTGCTGACTACCACACAAAACATTAACAAAGCTATCCAGTACATTTGCATGATATACAATAATCATAATGGACTGCAGTAAACTGCTGACTGCACTTATAAAGGGAGATTATCATATACTGCAATAAACTCTGGATGTTTAGGCAGATTGCACTATTGCCATGGAAAACAAATAATGAATGGATATTGCAAAGACAATACATTTAAAGCAATTTCTAAAAAGCTTTACATTAGAAAAAATGATCTTAGACGTATGCATTCATGATAATTCAAATAATTATCACTCGAAAATCCTATTTGTTTTCCTAATTGCTGACCTGGGTTAAGAAATATATAGCCAGATTCATTAAAGAATTCAAATGCTGCAAAGGGACCTCTAAAACTGATTTATTTTAACTTTTTAAAGACAGTAGCCATTGCATTGCGAGGATATGAGTGAATCATCTGACAATGTAATTATTGGCCCACCATTTACCCTATCCACAACCAAAACACTTTGAAATTTCAGATTCAGCTTTTGTTGGTCTATTTTTTGCACACCATTTAATTAATGGGGGAGGCAGCTTTGTCTAGCAGGCAATGCTAAATGTACAACATTATCAGCCTCATTAAATTGGAGCTCGTAAGGGCTGCGTGCTTGAAATTTGCGCGTTTTAAGTCGCTATTAAATTAGAAGTGCTGCGAGTTACAAGCGAGAGACGCTAAATCGTGAACCAGTTCTCGGCCGTCGGAGTTGTGGGCTAGAACGCAAACAATTAAGCAAGTACATAGTTACGGGTTCAGATGGAGCCAATGGCAACAGAGATCATCATCATTGCGTCACAAGAAAATGGAGGATGGATTTCAAAGTCTTACGGGGTTCAATTAAGAGCTACGAGTAAACCCACATTCCCGTAATAATGTAATATTAATAAAGCCATAAATATGATATTCTATCACATGGGTGTTACAGTATATGTATTAATACATTGATTGCCGGGATTGATATAACACAACATATAAACATGAAATCAATTATTTTTCTGGGCCGATTTGCGGGCTTGAGAATGTTGTGCTATTAATTCTAAGACCTAACATCACTTTCCCTTTCAATATTAGGACATTAGTGTGTTTTTATTTGATTTACAAGTGCTACTTATTGGACTCTTCCTCCCTTGAGGGTGCTCTCAAGCACACGTTGGGCTCCATTTGCATGTTACGGGATTGCTCTTGTGTGACTTCTTACCAATTTAATAGCTGAATTGAATAAGTAGCAGTTACGGGCTTAACAGATCAAGATATTTACAGGAGCAAAGTTCAACATTGCTCAACACGTAGGCTTTTCTCTGCCTTGTTGCGTTTTAACACGCAAGTCTGCAGCGAGCTACGTTACATGGCTAATTTAATACCCGTAACCTGTAAATTTGGAGTTTTAAAACGTAGCCCTAATTTAATGAGGCTATATATCAGTACAATGCTCTCCATTGGCTAGAGACTTGCTGTTTTAAAGTGATTTGATGTTGCAGCAAGATTTTGCCGGTGGGTCAGTCAATGCATTTTTTTGCCCTTAATTTAATCTCAAAATCTTTTAAACCTGTATTTGAGGGTGGAGACCTTATGACAAAAAAGAAGCTGACTAAGGTCACATATAAGACAATATTTATATTATATAACAGATTCCTCAAATTCGAACTAAACATATGTATTTTTACTTTGTCTATCTTCCTTTCCTATCTTTATTATCTTAGAAAAACACTCTAAAATGACAAAATATTTACTCCTATGAGGGATGCAAGTGAATAAACACATATACAAAGATAAAAAAAAACACATATCTATTTAGCACACATCTACTCTGTGTATTTGGCTGTAAAAAGTTCCATAAATAGTATGGCTATGTGCTTACTATGTGTATCATTAAATGTTTATCTGAGGTATGTATGATGCAAAGGGTATGTTGTAGAGGGATAAGGTATGTGAAAGGGTTGAAATGATATGGTGTGGGATGGAGGTGTGTATAGCTTTTGTTCTTACCTTTATATTTTAATCATCACTATTTCACTTTTTATAAATATAATTTGTGTAAATAAAGGTTTTCTTTTTATATACACTATATCCCTTCTGGATCGCTACCTTGTCCTGATGAATGGACTTCAATTCAATAAAGCTCTGAGCTATTCCAAGTAAGGTCACCCAAGTCATAGCAGAGAGGTCAGACAAATTAGTGCGTCGGAGATGGACCTGCAACCCACTCCATTACTTTTGCTAAGAATACCTTATGGATAAGCACAACCAGACACAAGATGTTCCTGGCGTGCTGCGGTCCATAGGGTCACAGACCGTCGAACATGACTGAACCACTGAACAACAACATATCCCATTATAATGAGACAAATACCTACTCTTAGAGACAACATGGAGTAATATTGTGCTAAATATACTCTTTTATAATTTTTGTATAAGGAGACCTCATCAGGGTGTAGACAATCAGTTAATCTTGAAACCAATACTATATTCTTTTTAAATGGAACTATGATTGACTACTACTCTTGTAAACCATTAAATATGCATTTTGTTAATAATTATTATGTAATTAAAACAGCTAGTCCGTCCTGTTAGAGCTTTACACTGGTTATTTAACAAAAGTACTCTGTATTTTTCTTTGCACAGAATTTTGTATATTTACTTCTGTAAATTATTTTCCACATTGCATTTGGATATTTCTGATATTTTTTCTCTCTCTCTCTTCTTACCTCTAAGGTGTACATTAATTAATTTTAGCATATTGTATTTATGTATTTGAGGATGTCATATTCTCACATTGCTTCTTTGTTGTGTTAAGTCACTCAGTCATGTCCAACTCTCTGTGACCCTATGGACCATATTGTGTTTGGTTGTTCGAATCCATAAGGTTCTCATGGCAAAGACAATGGAGTGGGTATTCAGTTCCTTCAGGATCCTCAACATCTCTACAGTATCTATCTATCTATCTATCTATCTATCATTTGCAACGTAAAACAAGATTATATAAAAAGTTGTAAATGGTGTGCATTATTATAATATGTCCTAAATATCTCAGTATTTTTTTTAACAATGTTAACACAGAGAATTTGAATAGACATCAAGCCAAAAAATAGAGGGTGTTGCTATAATACTTAAAATGTGGGATGCTTTCAAAACACTGCACTTGTTCCATTAGTACTTCCTAGGCTGCCTAATTAATTTCTAGCTAGAGCTTTAAAGCAAAAAAAAAAATCATTAATTCAGAGGGGAAGCTTTGCTTGATGTGAACTTTTACAAAAATGTCCTGTGAATAATAACCAGTTTCTTTTAATACTCGGCCTCTTTTAAAATTTAATTACAATGAATAAACTCTCCTCAAACTACAAAATTATAATGTTTCCATTTGCATTATTTAGTCAAGTAAAAATAAAATCTAAATAGAGAATTATATTATGCTGACGTAAAACATGGCTACATGATTTTATGATCAGTGTGTTCAAGGTTGATAAAATTTGTACCTTGAAAGCTTTAAATATCATAAAATTTATAGGCTATTGAGGCAAATGGAAAAGATAAAAGTTCACTTGTCAAGAGTGCTTTGAAGCTCCATTATGCATAATACATTGCAGAAGACTTGTTTGGGAAACAGGAATTCTGTAAAGGTTATTCTTAGTGACCCTAAAAAGTCAGTTAAGCTGTCATTTGCACCTGTTAAGGGACAAAATTAAAAAGTACTCTATGATGGACAGAAATGAATTGAATTTGTATTCAGTTTATAAAGTACCATGCAAAGAAATAATAAGCAACACACATCTGTGCAATGTGTATTGTATATAAAATATATAAAGCAACTTTCTAAAAAGAAGAGAACAAATGCAGAAAAAAAAAATCAACATTTGACAACTGTTTGAATTCTGTAAAGCTTTGGTTTATAATATATTACCCAGAATTAAGAAAGCTCATTGTGATGTTTGCTATTAAACCACAATTTTAAGTTTGAATCATCTAATAATGGGCAAAATGTTTTCTTTTAGAAAGAAAAAGGACAGTTTTAAAATCAAATATTTAGCTTTCCTGTAGGCAGGTATTTGTTTTTTTAGTGACCTGAATAGTCATTTGGAATGGAAATGGAGCGCAGATAAGGTTACTGTTCAGCTTTGTTTGAAGGCGTCCACAGTGCTGTGGAAACTACACTGGGATTAAATGGAATTGCAACTCACAATACAATCACAGTCCCATTTAGAGATAGCAAATAAAGCAATTGATATCCACAGTATAGAATAATTATGTAGAACAGCAGAAGTTAAAGTAATTATTATTAATTTGTGTACTTTCTCATTATGATATGGTTTTCTTCTTTTTGAACAATTAAATAAATGAATTGCTTAAAGTTCTATCAATGATATAGTCATCACATTACTGGGCAATATAGTGTTATCACATTCTGTAAGCCAGTACAAAAAAATAAAAACATATGTTTAACCGCAGATAAACTCCATCTAGTCACCCTATTCTATATACCTATAAGGTTGACTTAATAAATCCTCTGGATGGCTTATCCTTATCCTCAGCATGCCTGGATTCATCTTGGTACTTGTCTGCGTATTACCACCTTTTAGTAATGTAGTATAAGGTATTGGTAGCAGTACACTCAGACAAAGGTATATTCATTTATGTTTCATAATGTACACAGGTAAGAGATGATTCAGCCACTGAGAAGTGCATAGCTATATGTAGATAATCCTCCATATTTAAATATGATAATAACTAGCTACAAAATAGAAGAATAAAGTAGTGGAACAGATTTTCGTTTTTTTTTTTTATATACAAACACAAACAATGACATACATATATATTATGGCCTAACATAAGTACATAATACAAATATCACAAGCAGCGTTTAGTTGCACTGTAACGTTTATGAGTCACTGTTACAGCATCATTTTTCTGTTCAAATTGATTCAGTAAATGTCAGTATCACACCTGGCATGGATTGTTTACTGTGTTTATGTTGATCCCCTCATCTTTATTCTGAAGACTACCTACGGTACTCGACTGACAGAAGTGTTTTGAGTAACTTTAGAAATACTTTCAGTAATATAAATTGTCAATGTTACTGAAAAGAAACCTTTCACACACCTTACATCCTCCAACTACTTAAAGACTGTAATAAGAGTACTATTTTTATTTTAGCAACTGGCACTGGTGCGTAAGCGTATTGTTTTTTTTTTTAAGTGACTCGGTAGCAAACTATAGTAGAACACTAAAAGAAGCTTTTATACCTGCCCACACTAATTTTCTATTTTTAAATTGCTTACATTTTAAACTCATTTACCCTTTCCCTTTCACATAGTGATAGCTTTCCATTTTCAGCCCTATATATTTTGTTCTGTTAACCCTCTCTCATCTGAAGTAATTTTACACAACTACTATCTGTACTTACCAAATTTAAGCTACTAAAAAACATTCTTGACACATTTTTATCTCATCCACCTTCTGAGGAATCTGTATGTGGACCAAGAAGCCACAGTCAGAACTGAATATGGAACAAGTGGTTGGTTCAAGATTGGGAAAGGCTATATTGTCACCTTATTTATTCAACTTATATGTGGAATATATCATGGTTAAGGCCTGGACAAATCCAAAGTTGGAATCAATATTGCTGGGAGAAATAGCAACAACCTCTGTATAGTGGTTGATACTACGGAAAATGAGGAGGAACTAAAGGGCCTAATGATGAGGGTGAAAGAAGAAAGTGCAAAAGACAAAGATAATGGTAAACAGCAATTTCAGTTCTTAAATAGAAGTGTAAGAAGACTCCAAGATCTCTGCAGATGGTGAATGCAGCCATGAAATTAAAATATTTTTGCTTATGGGAATAAAAGCTATGGTAAGTCTGGATAAGCTATGAAAAAATAAATACATTACATTGTTAACACAGGTCCATGTCAAGAGGAGGGACCAGCTGGAGCAGCCAATGGATGGATTCAATTGGTTAGAACTTCTCCTTTGCAGGTTTTTGTGTATTGTGACTTTTGATTCCCATTCCTCTGAGCTCAAACAGCACTTAGTCTCATGCAGATAGCTAAAGTTCCCCTTGCAACTATCACTGTTACCATGACAACTTTCAATACAAGAGCACCCCACCCCAAAACTCTCAAGACTGTGTTCAGAATCTGCACGGTTAGAACTTCAATATTCCCTGATATACTACAGGATATTTCTCCCTGTGAAGGGCACAAGTGAGCTAAAAGACATTTCTCTGAGAGCGGGTTATCATGTCCATAGAACTAAACTATTAAGGTAAGTTTGTTCTCTGACTGAGCATCTCTGACTTTGTTGTTTTATTGCTTGTTTCTTACATACTTCACAAACATGAAGTTTTTCCCAAACTGCAGAGTTTTTGTTAATACAAATATGCATACAAAATGCATGATTGTTGGAATCAATGCAAAGCTTAGAAAGAAACAGAACATCATCATTACTTGGCGTCCCAGATAACAGTAAAAGTATGCCAAGAGCCTGCAATTAGCCCAGTGATAGAAAAAAGCCAATAGGCATTTGATTCATTGTTAGTGTGTCGAATAGTGCTATGCCAAAAATGAACAAAAAGTAAATAATATGCTGTCTTTCTCACACAAATATCGCTTATCAAAAGATACACATTCAAAACTTTAAACTTCAGCAAGAGCCAAATCTTTCCACTCCTTCAGGATTTCAGTATTTACTCATTAACACAAATTCCTTATGTGGCTTAATGTAAACATACAGAACAGATGTGATACCACAATCAAAGCCTGATAAATCCAGTCACTGTATTTTACATATATGAAATGTATTTGTTAAAGAAAAGGCATCAAGAAATATAATACACTAGCGACTTACCCGTCAAAAATGACGGCAATAAAAATTGAAGCCTGGCAATGGTGTTTGTCACACACTGCGAGCCTCTCCCCCCCTCTACTTTATTGGCCTCGCAATGAGCGCCTTCGGCGCTAATCACGGGCCTCACAATGAGCGCCTTTGGCGCTCATTGCGAGCCTCTCTACTCTTCTACCTCCCTCTACTTGACGGGAGGGGCTCTTTGCGAACCTCTCCCCCCACTACTTTACTGGCCTTGCGATAAGCTCCTTCAGCGCTCATCTCGGGCCTTGCAATAAGTGGCTTTGGCACTCATTGTGAGCCTCTCCCACCCTCTACTTCCTCTCCCTCCCCTCTGTCTCTTCCCCCCTCTCCCTCCCCTGTGTATCTTTCCCTGTTCTCCCCCCCTTGTTTCACCTTCCCCCCTCTCCCTATCCTGTGTCTCTTCCCCCTTTCCCTCCCCTGTGTCTCTTCCCCCCTCTCCCTCCCTTGTTTCTCCTCCCCCCTCTTCCACTCCTGTGTCTTTCTCTCTCCCCTGTGTCTCTTCACCCCGTCTCCCTCACCTGTGTCTCTTTACCCCGTCTCCCTCCCCTGTGTCTCTTCACACCGTCTGCCTCCCCTGTGTCTCTGCCCCCCTCATCTCTCCCCTGTGTCTCTCCACCCCCTGGCCCTCATCTCTTCCCCCCTCCGCTGTGTCTCCTCCCCCATCCTGTCCCGCCCATGTCTATTCCTCCCCTCCTCTCCCTCCCCTGTGTCTGTTCCTCCCCTCCTCTCCCTCCCCTGTGTCTCTTCCTCCCCTCCTCTCCCTCCCCTGTGTCTCTTCCTCCCCTCCCTCCCCTGTGTCTCTCCCCCCCTCCCCTGTGTCTTTCTTCCCCCTCCTCTCTCTCCCTTGTGTCTCTCTTCCCTGTGTCTCTCTTCCCCCTCCTCCTCTCGCTCCCTTGTGCCTCTCTTCCCCCTTCCCTGTGTCTCTCTTCCCCCTCCTCTCTCTCCCGTGTCTCTCTTACCCTCCCCTGTGTCTCTCTTCCCCCCTCCTCTCGTGTCTCTATTCCCCTCCTCCTCTACCTCCCCATGTATCTCTTTCCCCTCCTCTCCCCCCGTGTATCTCTTCCCCCTCCTCCATATATCTCTTCCCCCCTCCTCCCCCGTATATCTCTTCCCCCTCCTCCCTCCGTGTATCTCTTCCCCCTCCTCTCCCCCCTGTGTCTCTCTTCCCCCTCCTCTCCCCCCGTGTCTCTCTTTCCCCGTGTCTCTCTCCCCCCACTCCTCCCTCACCTCAATGCTGCACGCTTATGTGACGTCTTTGCGTGCGCGCGCGCACGCTTGTATGCCCGGCTACGCGCGCGCCACCAGAGCAGAGAGGCTGCAGGGCTGATGTGGGGCTGATGGGAGCCATGGCAGAGGGATGTGACGTCTTCGCGCGCGCGCACGCTTGTGCCAGCTACCCGTGCATGCGTGCCCACCAGAGCAGAGAGGCTGATGTGGGGCTGATGGGAGCCATGGCAGAGGGATTTGTGAAACTACGAGTTGTCGTCAGTTGCGGCCCTCGCTTTGCGAGGGTCGCAAAGCGTGACGACAACTCGCAGTTTGACAATTATAATATGTGATATTTATCCTTTCCTTCCCATTTTCCAAATCCACCTTCTGGAATGTGTAATCTTTTGCAGATTAGTAGCTCCCATCACTTATGCCATATATATCTCCATCAACTGTGACATTTTCTTCTTTGTATTTCTACTCATATCTTTCCACTATACACACCTTTCTTATCATCTACCATTTTACTCTACTTGGAAACCCCACACTGCTTTATCTCCTTTACCATTACCATTAATTTCCTATACTTAAAGTCTGGTGTTCTTCCTATTTTAATGCCTCATATTGTTCACTCTCCATTGTCACAACAACCATGCAATGTTTTATCAGTACGATACTGGTCCACAGCCTCCTTTTTACTCCATGTATTTAACCTCACCATGAAATATAACACAGCAGTTAAATGGTTAAACAAATTAACATCATATGCTCAAAAAAATAATAAAATGTCAACAGCTAATGAAAAGGAATAGCAAACAAACTCTACAAGCAAAATGCGTACACTTCTTTAGTCTGATATAATTTATGAAGATGTTTGGTAGTGATGGATTAATTAATATTGTGATTATTTCATGTTAGTCATGCAACAACAGGCAATTAAGAGCACATTCATCCAAAATGAAGCACATCATACTTAAAAAGTCTTCTTTACAGACAGCAGTTGTTTAATGTAATAATTAGAGAGAGTAAGATTTCATCTTCGTCTGCTAAAAGGTCATGTGAAAGATTTATCATAAGTTACTTAGGTGCAATGCTCTTTAATACAAAATGTAAATCTGAGTTAATGAGTGCACTTCTCGATCAAGCTTGGGTATCATTAAAGGACCAATGTTATGATCCAAATGTCATACTTTAAATAGTAAAAATTATTGTAATTTATTGTAATTAGAAAAAGTTAATGTTTTGTGAGAAAATGTAGACTAAATAAATGCCTGGCTTGTCCACTATCTGAATGCTAGAGCTTCTTCCCTCTTTTACGTCTGAAGAACATTTTCCTGCACTCTGCCACCAAAGAGGTGCAAGAAGTTGTCTAAGAAGATGAGCAGGAACCAAATAGTTGTTTTCACCAGTACATAACTGTATATACTGTAAGGGATATTTGCTAAGCCATCACACGGGCAGTAATAAAGATGAATATACTAACCATCACAGTGGCTGTGATCTATCTTTTTGGAGCCCCTAGGCAGTCAAGTGGATGAGCCTCTGCAAGTGATTAGAGCAAGGAATGAACGCACCTATTTTTCCCTTTTCTTTGCGTGTATATCGCTCTCTTGCTATGTCCACATAACAGCCATTTTAACAACATAGCTACTCTTAAACACTGAACTATTACTTGTTTATTAAATGCATTTGATGTTGAGCCATATTATTTGTATTTCTCTATGGGATGGCAGCAAGCATATGTTACACAAAGACATATCATAATCACTCGCAAATAAAAATTGAGTAATTATGAGAGTTAAAGGGCCACTGCCCAATGCAAATTGTTTAAAAAAGATTGAGTCTAAGAGCATATGTAATCAGGAAAAAGTTGTACAGCTAGTTTTTAATTAGATACATAATAAAATAAATAAATGTAATCATATTCAGTCAGGATCATGTTTACTCATAAATCTAAGCATATTACCCCAAGGCCTCTTTATAATTATATACAAAAATATACATGATTCAATTACATTGAAATAAGTATACACATATTCAGCCATGGTCTTGTGCACTCAAATACATATGTATATATTTACATATTTAGGTCCCTCTAATACGATAAATTTACACATATACACCCAGGGTCTCCTATAATGATATAAATGTATAGATATTCAGAGAGGGTCACCTGTAATCATCATAGTAATACAGTATATAAATATTTAGTCAACCACATATACAGCCAAGATCTCCTATAGAAATATATGGGACTTACAGGCATATCGAAGTGTCCTGGATTATGAATGCATCTGATAGAGGAGAATCAGTAGTACATGCAAAAACATTTTTGCATGAAAAATACCAAAATGAACATTTACAAACTCACACTGATGTTTACTAAAATGTTTCCAGTTTGAGAGCTGCAGCTTCTATTATTTGACACCCCTGAAAATCCCTGCTAAGATTAGCATAAAATTCATAATTTATTTTGGCCAATCAGGAGAAAGCAGAGATTAGCTGAAACATTTGCATGTAGTCTTTATCTCTCTCTCCCTTCTTGGGCTCCAATTCAGCTGTGAGCTCAGACCCCACACAACCATGTGATTCCATCAAGCAGCAAGTATGTCCTGTGGTCTCTACCAGAAAGGTTGATCTCTGTATCTGGCTGCCTCTGCTTAGTGTACTTGGTTATATGAGCTCCCTGTGGGTGTGCAAAGCTGGTTTTTACTTTCCTGCATTTAACTTTGTAAGTACACTGAACTTTGCTATACAAACACATACTTTTCTGATAATCACTGCCTGTTTCTTATCAAACGTTTGAAACCAAGGAAACATAAGCCAGGGACCATTAAAATATAAATATTCAACAACAATTGTCAATTATTATATTAATGTATACATATTCAGGTTGGTTCACCTATAATCATATGAATGTATATATATTCAGTCGTGCTCACCTATGATTATAAACATTTACAAATTTAATCAGAATCATTTATAATCATAAAATCCTATTCTAAATATGAGATGACCAACGCAATACGAAACTAAGTTGTGCTACATACTCTAAATAATTGCATTATTTACTAACAAAGTAGATTTAAAGGTTTTTAAATCTCTACATTTTTATAACTTTTATTGTGCTTTTCAATTTTTATCTGGGCTAATTGTATTATTAATGTATATAAATTAGCCAGAGAAATTATTGATTTTATTTAGTTATTATAGTGTTTTTTTTTTTTAAATAACACTATGATTTCGACTCATTTCAGTGTGGCTAAAAAAATGTAATTAGTCTAAAAAGCCCATCCTTTTTAAGAAAACACCTTAATCAAATATCTCAAATAAAGCAATGTCTACCCACTGTAATTGATAATTGAATTTGAATGTTAATAAATTAAATGTTAGGATATTATCTCTTACCCTATTGGTTTTATCTTCATTTTCCTATTTATTTCTCTCTACCATAGTACCTGTCTGTCTATAGTGTATATGTACAAGAGGGAGTAAAATGTATTATTTACAGTATGGTAATTTTTTTATGCCACATACCCATTGTACAGATAGAAACTTTTTTGCGCATTCAAAATCACCTCCCACCTCACGAAGTTGATTAACAGAAATGAAAATGGTATGTTCCACTGAGATATTTTTGCATGTAAAAGGTAATATATTACAGGCTGTATTTTTTTTTTTACAGTCTGAAAACATTTGCATATTTCAAATGCTGTTAATTTTAAATATAGGAAAACAGTGGTTCTTTAAGTGAGGATGAGAAGGATTAAGTAGGGATACATAGAGTTAAGTGGAGCTAAGTACAATTAGAACATAACATCAATTCTCTTACTATGTTTTCTATTAAGTTGTACTAAATGTTAATTCTGACAATTATCCTCTATAGGAAACATAGAAAGTGGTATACTTAAAAGGACACTCTCACCCAAATAGGAAGTTGGTTCATCTTAAGGAGCATGAAAAACTGGCCATACATTGTACTAGCCTTTAGTAAATAGAACATGACAAACACAGTATTGTTTTTGCTAGTATGCTAATTTATCAGGAGAGGGAGTCAATGTTGGGGGTCGTTGTTTTGGAAAAAGAAGACTGTGATTATAATTAGCATATCAAATCAACTAATTATTATTCAGGAGCTGCTCATTTGCATAATACTGCAGTACAAATAGTAACAATTTTCTCAGCAATGTATTGAATCACAGTGTTTAGCCAGTTTTTCATGATGTTTAAGAATACTTTCATAGCCACTTAGCTCCAATTTTTAATCCTAATATAGCCTCACCATACTCTTCTATATCTAAGCCTTCCCAACCTTTCCTTCGTTTGTATTTTTGCTGTACGTTAGAAAGCATTTCAGTCTGGCAAATATTCATCTCTATACATGCTCTGTGGCAACTAGTGAATAATTCACACATTATTTTGACTTTGCAAGTTCCTGGGAGAAACAAATTGCCAACTATTGACTTGTCTCTTGCTGTGAGGATAGTTTCTGCATCCAAAAACACATGCCAAAGTGAAAACTATATTTAAGATTAAACTAAACATTGTGTTGGTGTATCCTCCAGGCGCACTCTGTACAGTGAGATAGTAAACCAGTTGCATCCGATTTTCACATAGAATTATGCACTCATGTATGAACACGCTTACCATCTTTTACCTTCAAATCAATCTGCTTAAATATCATTTTATTCATGCTACCATACTCATATACTTGGTGATGTAATTCTTTAAAAATGTAGGTCATAAAAAGAATAAATTGTAAATAGTCTCAGTTACGCATTGATTGAATTGTTACTATGACTCATTCACATTAAAGGTCATACAAACACTAATTTCTATTACATTTATTTTAGAAAGCTTTTATTCCCCAATACCTTAACAACTAGTTAGTCCTTCACTAAAAAATGTTAATGGCAAAATGGTTTTATATAACAATTCATCTTTGTGATTTCCTCCCTTACAATGTCCTATGTTGATTGATTCTTTTAACATCCTATTTTTCTATCCACATAATGCTATCATTAATATTACATTTAGTCTTGCTGTCTTAAAATATTCTTTACAGCATTTTTTTTACATATTTTCTATAATTTATACATTTCTTTTTTAAGTCATATAGAAGTGTCATTTGTGATTCTGTGCATTGAGATGCAATCTAATGCAATTTTTTTTATCCTAGGGGCTCCTGTGTTAAATTCTTCATGTGGTCATCAGACCTTGAAGAAAGTTGCAACCATCTGTCATTAAGATAATAATTTATGCTTTTTTCTCCTAGAATGTATTTCCATATAATATGTGACCTTAATCTAATTTTATTTAAAAAAAAGCAAGCAGTGGGATTTCTGTTACATTTAATGCAATACTTAATATCTGTCGTGAATACGTAAGCTTTGTGAAGGGATGTGCACTTTACCCCAAATCAAGTTTATTTTCACTGGATTTATACAGTATACTTGTAATTCACAAATCTATTATAAATAAATGGTATATTGCCACCAACTATTGAGAAATATACTGCAATAATATGTGCAAAAAATACAGTTTGCTATCAGTAACATCACTGCACACATGCTCAGAGAGAGTGAGGAGGAGGAGCGTGCTGTTTAAAGAGTGAGGTGTTTTTGAAGATATCTCATGTAAATGAATAGCACCAAAAATAAAAAGGGACTTACGTATTACTGGGTATTAGAGATCAGCCTACTTGCACCTTGGAAAGGTTTTTTTTAATCAGATTTGTTGAGATGTACCTGAGACATCCAATTTTGCCTCCAAGATTTACTAACTTCACTTAATATATTTCTGCATTCAGGACTCTTAGGCCCTCATTCAATTGCAGTTTGGCTAATTGAATAGGGCTCTAAATAAGCACATAACATATTTATTTTAAAGAAGTTTTTAGTTAGTGAAAACCTTGCTTTTGGATAGATGTTTACTAACTAAAAACTTCTTTAAAAAAAATATGCTATGTGCTTATTTAGAGCCCTATTCAATTGGCCAAATCGCATTTGAATGAGGGCCTTAGAATGCAAAAACTCTTCAGTTCTACCTTGAAGTAATAGAAAACCCAAAGTAGCTTGTTAAGACTATTCAAGCTGCTCCTGTTTTTATTCTCAACTTCAATTTAATAACATTTGCCTGTCTTGAATTTCTGTCTTTATATTATAAGGATGCTCCTTGCCTGCTGTCATATTATTACTGGCCAATGAGTTGGTGGGCCAGTTGAAGATCACTAGTCTAGGTTAAGCCATATTTCAAGCCAGTATCATATTTCTTGATCACACAAAGCACTAAGGGCTTGATTTAATTGCCCAATTCGTAAATGTATACACACTTAAAATCACTCTTAATATTGCTACATATTCAGCAAATATTATATTGGCACTAATGAATTCTTAAGTCAATAGAATGCATATAAACATTTAAAAAAAACCAAACACCTGAAGCCAAATTTATGATTTCAAGGCATTTGCGAGTAGCTAATAGAATATGGCCCTAAGTATGCACATTTTTAATGGTTTCCATGTTATTTTAAAATTGTAAACAAGTAAGAGATAACATAATACATTTAGATTAGCTGAATTTAGTTATGGATTCCAGGTCAGAACAATCATGCATTCACAAGTCTGCAACAAACTCAATAGCTTCTAAGTACACAGAGAAAAAAGCCAAGTTCAAATGTCGCTTCATTATGTCAGTTGTCATGCCATTTTAAGGCATGCATGTCAAATTTAAGAACCTTCCTAGAGGATAGAGAGAGAGAGACTTGAAGGATTTGTATATCTTTTATATCAGCCATTTAAAGAACAGCTACAACATATTTACAATATGCTGTTTGAAGAACTGTACTTAACAATGGACATTTTTTTTAGAAACGTAAAGTTAGTATGTAAATAAATACTGACCCTGATTTTTTTAATTTATATATATAATTATTCTTTACTGTGCGCTAGCATTGCTCTGCTTTAACTGCTTGTTGGAAGTGCTTTCTTAACAGAATGCGTCATTGTAAATGAATGTGATCCTTGCAGTTCCACATTTCCATTGTAGCAGTGAAAGCTTCTTCAGCATTAAAAGTCTCATCGGACTTGTGGTAGTAGATAAAAGCAAAATGGTGGCATCCACTGCAGCACAATTGAATATAGTCAGCAAAAAAATAAAGGCTTCCTTATTTTTTTTCATTCTAAAAATGGTTTGCCCCATGTTCTGTAAAACAGCATTTTGTAAATATACAACTACAGTGGTAGATGCCTCTGTGACAATTTAAGCTCATCTCAATATGAAGCTTACATTTGTAAATGTATATATAGTAAACAATTTATATTATATTTTAATTCTGCAGAGGAACATATTCTGGCTTTAACTTGATTTTCAAGAATACAGTTCCACTATATTTATCTAATAAATTGTCATTGATCATTATCACTAACAAACACTTCATTTGCTGATATTTCAGACTAATACAATATTTAATATATATTGTAAATCAAGAAATGAATGAACAAGCACAAACATAGGCCCTCATTTAATTCCAGGCCCATAATTACCTTCACACTGCCAGTATGTTTGCGGGATAGAAATTTGCTACAGTTATAGAGGTATTTAATTGCTCTAGCCCGCAAATACAGGCTCACAGCCCCAACATGCAAACCATTAACCTGTACGTAGTATTTCAGGGCATGATCATGATCAATTAAGCAACCCCGTAAGTTACAATTTAGACAGAGCCAATAGTAAATGAGACCATCATCATGACGTCAGTAAAACATGGAGTTTAGACTACAATTAAATAGTGTTAGAAGTCTGGTCTGCAATCAGACTCGCAATCCAGCATCCAACATAATAATTAGCAAATCATCTGTTCTAGTCCATGTGGGTGGCCTGACATTTATTAACTCCTTGATTCCTGGGATCAATATAACATGGAAATAAAACTGTATTTTAAAGTACAGTTGTGTGTATTTAGATTTGCTTTAGAAGTGTTATGAACGTGTGTTGTACCCACTTGTGAGTCCTCTCTAGCACTCGTAGGTTTTTTTGATACATTTGCCATTTATAAATTTGAAGGCAATTGCGAGCTTGTTGAATTGTTGTAATTAAAGATGTATTTTGCGTCTATAGCACTGGTAACATTTACAGGTTTGAAACATCAAAGGAGGAGATAGGACAGAGTTACGTTTTTGACAACCGCTATGATTTTGATCCTGTAACTTGCAAATGGATTGCGAGTAGCAAAATGTAGCCAATTACATATCTGTAACTTTTACGGACTCCATTACGGGCTCTAGTAATTGCGATTTGGACAATTAAATAGGGGCCATAATTTATATCCTTACAATAACAATATAAAGATTAGAGACACTATCCAGGGTATGACAAAAAGGCTATGAGGTGTTTATATCTGAAACAATGACTAGAAGCTCCCCTGGAGAAATATCTTTACATTATTTATAGACCTTATACATACTTAGAACTGACAGAGGTTGGTCCAAATAGATGTTTAGTTATGTTTTTGACTAAGAACCAAACTGACTAGCCAAAGTAGTGGGATATGTTGTAAACATTCCAATTCTGCATAGGCAAAAAAATATTTTTCATTTTTTTACTGTTTTTCTCTTGCCAAAATAGATCAGTTTAGGAATTAATTTGGCATTTATAGATTATAAACAAGTCATATAAATATATAAAAATCATTGGTTTTGAGGCTCATTTTTGTGTTGAATTGTTCAAAATTAGACTGATAAACAAAAAAAGAAAAAAGCCTTTATAAGCCATGGTGTTGTCCCTCAAAGTGATTTACTAAACTTGCTCCTACAACCTTCTCTGCATTCACTAATATTGTATGACTATAGTGGGTAATTACTTTTTCAAGAGCTGTGAAGGGGTGCAAAGGCCCACAATGGCAGTTTTCCCCATAATAAACAGAGCATATCAAACATGGAAGCATATTGCATCCCCTGAGATGCTTAGTAAATTCTACCCATAATTCGGTATGTAGAGCTGCTAAGCTATTTCTCTTACTTGTTAATTTCTTCAGAGAAACTGCCTGCAAATGAACATGCAATCACAATAATATCAAAAAGAAATTGCATATGTGTAGGTGCAGCAACCCCTTCTGGATCGCTACCTTGTCGTGGTGAAGGGGCTTCGGTGAAGTCTCAGTGTGCCTCAGTGAAGCTAGGAGCTATACCATGTAGGGTCACCCAAGATGGGCAGGTCATAGCAGAGAGGTTAAACAAATCACAGTCCACTGAAGAAGGAACTGGCAACCCACTCCAGTATCTTTGCCAAGAAAATCATATGGATAAGCACAACACTAACAGATGGGCTTGTAGTGCCACTTCCATATGGCCACCGAGAGTCAGGTACAACTAAAGGACTGAACAACAACAACAGGTGCAGCAAACAATATTTTTCAATGATAATAGTGTATACATTCACATTATATTCAAATGTAATTCACTGACAAGTGCTATTACCTTATTATATTCAAAATTGGCCCATGATCTGTATTAAAATAAAAATTGGGGGATATAAATATTTACTTCTCAAATTCTACATTAATACATTTCATATTACAAATTGTGAATATAGTGAGGTCAACACATTGATCACACAATTGTTTATTTATATATACAGATATATAAGAAATAATATTTTATGTCTTATACTTCAAATCATATAGACCCAAATTGGTAAATATAGAACCTGAGTTTGGGTATTTAACAAGTATTACTTGTTATTCAATTTAAAAAATGTAATTTAAGTCCTATGTAAGCTTTTGGGCAAGTCTCACTAATTGAAAAAAATCTATTAAGTCAGGGTCCTGCCTGTGAGAGAAAAAGCACTGGTATGAAACATTCAAAATGCCTCCTTAGGCCTAAGAGAACAGATGATGTTTAGTAATTTCAATGTCATAAAAAACCCGAAGTACAAGCTTAAGCAAAAGTAATTTATTGCCAAGAAGTTCTGTGAATGATAAATCTCACTGGTATTTGTGTGAATTTTGCAAATGGATTTTTGAATCTTGTTTGTTACCTCAAGTTATTTATGAGGGTTTTGCTTTTTGATTAGGGATACGGCTATGGTCAAGAAAAGTGGTTTAGGTATAAAGGGTCACTGTGTTCTTATTCTTGACATTTTCCATCTTGAAGAATTATATTTAAATATATGCAACATGTTTTTAGAATGTTAAAAAAATAATAATATAGACTCAAATGTATTATTTTCATATGCAGTTGCAATGCTGTTTAATCTACCAGATTGACTTCGTCAAATGGGAGGAGACATTGAATACAAAGGAAGTGTCTGTCTGTACAATGGGAATGTGACAGTTACATCTGCCAACACTCTCAACAAAAATGTAACACAGTTTTCCATTAAGGTTAGTCATTGGGATTATGGTTGTAGTTTATGGGACAGAGTTAGATCTAGGTTTATGGTCAGTCTTGGGTGCAGATGAAGACATTGTATGAAATAAGAAAATAATTATTGACCGGATGCATTTTTTCATGATGATGAGATATTTACCTCTAATTAGTAGATAACAGCAGACTACCTAAATTCTCACATAATTATATTTATATACTCTATATATAGTATCAATGTATTTATGATGCTGAACAGAAGCAACAGTTAGTCAATTATGTTATTTTTTAGGAATTTTATGTTTTTTAACAATTAAGTTTCACCTACCAATCATCCAGAAAAGTTTTTAAGACTCTTTAAAATATTTCACTTACTGCAATTGTGAAACACTTATAAAGAACCAGTTTGCCAATCAGTACTCAGTATTAAATCATAAAGGATATCACAGTATTAAATCATGGATTATTCACAATTTGTCCTTTCAACACAGAAAATGCAGACATTGTGATATATTTATCATGTAGGGATAAACCTATGTTTTCTATTGAAACTATTTATTAAAAAGAGTTTAAGTTTATCCCCACATGATAAACAGCCCTCTTGGAAAATATAGGAGGTGGCTATATTTTATGTTTTATCTTCATTTAGTTCTGTGTATTCCCACTCATCCCTTTCTGGATCGCTGCCTTGTCATGGTGAAGGGGCTTATGTACCTCAGTGATGCTGTGAGCTATAACATGTAGGGTTACCCAAAATGGGCAGGTCATAGCAGAGAGGTCAGACAAACCATGGCCCACTGGAAAAGGAACTAGCAACCCAAACCAATGTCTTTATCAAGATATGTTTACAGATAAGCACAATGAGAGACATAATGATAGATGTGTCTGGAGACACAACAACAACAATCCCCACTTATTCCTGCTCATACCCTATTCTTACTCTTCACATAACTAAAATAATAACTACACACTTTTCATTAGTTGCATTGAAAATCTTACCTTGATATTTTAGGGAATGTGTACATCCAAAACTGTTGTGGTTTTAAATTCAAGCCACAAGGCTTCTGAGTTCAAGATTAGTCTGAACTTTCAAAAGGAGCAGTCTACACTCTTCTGACAGCGGAGCGTTTCAGACAGCTTTCAGTGGTCATCAGGACTTTCCATACACAATAAGCAGCTTATTAGGAATATTTTTTATACAGAATAAAATGTCACCAACATACATATAGCTATGATGATCATGCAGAGCAATCATACACCCACATCTTAATCCCTAATTCTTTGAGTACCTTACATTTGTCCAAGAACCTCCCATTCCAGTGTATAGCACTAACTGTAGCAATCACTGGGATGAGCATTTCAAGTGCATACCTGTATTTACTATGCAATATTTCTCATGGGGACATTTTTTTATTACAGTCCTTCTGACCTCATCTCAATTGAGCTACTTGGTAAATCCCCCCATTGTGTCTGAATATGTGTCCTCTTTGTGCACTAACTACCGTATTTGCTGGCGTATAAGACTACTTTTTTGCCCTGAAAAACATGCCTCCAAGTGGGGGGGTCATCTTATACGCTGGGTGCACTTCAGTTGGGATAACCACTAGGCTTCTGTGACATCATAAGAACGTTCAATGCTAGTTTAATAACACTGGGAGGAAGTTAATAAGAAGGCACATGTTAATCTGCACATCACACCTTATCATGACTCATGTCTACATGCAAATTTAGTATTTTGTATCCCTTTTCACATCACAAAGCAAAGTAGCGCATGAAAGTTTTAGGGGTCATGCATGAGCAGTTTATCAGCTGTTTCCATTGGCGCATGTCCAATAGTATGTTAAAAATGCAATACTATATGTGCATATATTCTGCTCATACACCATCCAAGGTGTCATTAAGGTTAGCAAACACACAACAGTTAGCATTACGTCATTAAACCATGTCCGTGCATTGTCATCAGCACCACAAATTATTCACTCCTGCTTATATTGTAAGGCTGGCAACCATATCATGAAATTAATAAACATTTTACACAGTTTTACACAGTGCATGCCACATAAATATAGAAGATTTACTATTTCTATAAATCAGGAGATTGATAATTATTAATTTACTAGTGACTTGCCCGTCAAAAATGATGGGGCAATACAACTGTAAGGCAGGTAATGCTGCTTGCTACAGACAGTAAGTGTTTTGGTCATGTGAGTACCTTGGGCGCTCATTGCGAGCCTTTGTAAGCTTTGTAAGGTCCGCGCTGATCTCCTTTTGGCACTCATTGCGAGACTATCCCCCGGTGTACTTTGTGTCCTCTGAGCACCATTGGCGCTCCTTGTGAGGCGCGTGGTGAAGGCCTTTGTCGTTTCTTGTGATCTTGTGGTGTGTTTTTTTTTCTTCTGTATATGTATTTTTTAATGATAATTTAATAGTTATTAAAATTAAAAATTAATATACTTTACGTAATTGTAATTAATATATGCAGGAAGCATTGTGCTGACGAGCTAACAATCTGTTTTGATGTTCCTGCAGCATCAGTGTTGTGGAGCTGCTGTGTGAGTGTCAGCAATGTGTGCAGTGTGTAGTGTAAATAGGCTGCGTGCGCGAGGGGAAGCTGTTTGTTCAGCTGTGTAATTCTGCATTTTGTAAGTTACTGTTGTAAAATGGCGGCCATTGTGTATGTGGTAAGCGGGTGTGGATGATTTTGCGTTCTTGCTATTAGTGTATTTTGTAGCTCGTATGGGGTTGTGTAAAAGTCGTATGTCCCTGGCGGTGTTTTGCGGGTTTAGGGGTCGTGTAGCCTTGTTTTTGTTTGTTTCGACGGCCATTTTTTCTCTTGCTTAGGGGATTTTCGAGTGGCTAAAGTCTGTAAATTGGACTTAAGTTTGCGTGCAACCTGACTCCCAGACGTCCTGGCTGTACCCCTTGCCGGGTCGTAATGTTTTGTATTATGTGTGTTTTTCATGTTTTTTTCGATATCTGCGGTTCGGCCGTTAGCTTCGTATTTTTGCGACCTCGTAATTTAGCATTTTGGTACCTCATACGTCCTTGTCAAAAGTCGTACATGCCTGGCGATTATTTACGGGTTCTGGGTCATGAAGCCTTGTTTTAATTTTTTTCGGCCGCCATGTTTTTTCTCGCTTAGCCGATTTTCAAGTTCCAAAACTCCCTAAATTCGACTTTAACTGGGGGGCAACCTCACTGGTTTGTTTGTGGATATCCGCGTTACAGACGTTAATTTCGTATTTTTGCAAGGTCTTCATTTTTTTTTCTAAGTCCCTCGGCTCTTATTTTTTTGAGTAAGCCCATATTTAGTAATTGTATTGTTTTATTTTCTAATTTTGCATTGTGGTTGTTTTTTTTTCTAATTTTGCGTTGTGGTTGTTTTTTTTTTAAGTCTTGCTTCTCTGGGTTGTTTTTAACAGCGAGTGAGGTGCTGTAGAGCCTTCACCTTTGCAAATGCGGCCTGCAATGAGTCTTCAGCTCATTGCAGCCGACGTTGGAGCCTCCACCTTCCGCAAATGCGCTTTGCGAGGGGCCGCATTTGCGGCCCGAACTACGTCCCTCGCTTCGCGTGACGACGACTCGCAGTTTGACAACTATTATATGTGATACAACTTTAAGCATGAGATGTGTGGAAGGAATTTGGGAGTTACATTTAGACTAATATGTACAACATAAATGGCTTAATATTGGTTATATCATTTTATGTAACTATAAAATATACCGCTATTGTGGTATTCAAATATGTGATGTGGAGTTTCAGCATTGCAGCACATGTTGTCTTTAGAATATTTAGAGAAGTTGGTTTTTCACAATGTGGCAACCATAACACACCATGTTTGTGTTTGGTGATGAGTCGTGTTAGGATTGCTGATGAAGTGGAAAACGCCTTCAGTAAATCGCACAATGTCCTGAGATGCTGGATCACAGGCTATCTCAGCAGGGTATGCACCCAGGATCCTTGAGTAAAGCCCCCCTTTTATGTGTACATGAGCAATTAAACAAAACTGATTGCTTTTATCATGACTGCAACTCGCTGCCAGAACCTGTATAATTAGAGGGAGGATCTATGATTCTTGTTCAGGAATACAAAGTAAGTTTCCCAGAAACCTTCAACATCAAGTAACATGTAAAAAAAAAGAATCAAACAAAAACCTAAAGCTTTACATTCTTAGTATTTTTGAACACAAACTGAACACAGAGGCTGATAGCTGCAATAAGGCCAGAACACAATGAAACAATAAATCACCATGCATTTCTTTCAGACCCTATTTTCAATGCCCAAGTAATCCCTCACTATTTTCTACAGGTGGCTTTTACAGATTTGTTCACAATCCTCTCCTTTGTTTGAGATCCGTATTTTTTGTAAAGGTATAAAGTAGATTTTTCCTCAGGGATCTATACTTTAGCAAGAGATAATCCACATAGAAAAATGTCTGAATGCATTTGTTTATCCCTTGTTGGTGATCAGAAAGCAAATTATTTTCTGTGAAACAGAACCCAAATCTTATTTCAAAGCTTATTTTTGATAGGAATATCTCCTAGGGAAAAAAATATAATATATAATATATGCTATATAAATCAGGCTTTTGTCAAATATACACATTTTTTATGAGACATCACACTTTATTGCAATATCTATTACATTTACAAAAGTATGACTACTTTTCATATTTACGGTACTTACGCATCTATTTACATTTTACAGGGAATGCTAATTAAATTAGGTTTTATTTGAAGATGTCTATATTCACAAATAAAGGTTTTGGTAAAACAAAATAAAAGCAAATTAACAATTGTTATTATGTGTTTTTATGTCAAAAAGCATCAATGTTTCAATGTTTTAATTGTTAGAGGGGCATTCTGATTACCATTAGAGAAATGGCAATTACATGCCCATTATAAACTTTGGATCCGATATAGCAAAAATAGAGGCTTGGAATATAAGCCCCTTTTGCCTTAATACGTTTTGCCCACTGTAATTAATTGTGTTTACTATTTACAATATACTCTTATGAAAATACTAGACTTGATAATGTAAAAAGTATTATATATATATATATATATATATATATATATATATATATATATGTGTGTGTGAGTTTGTGTACTGAGTTGTTACACGTGCCCCAACTTCTTATTTTTCCACCAGATCCCTCCACTAGCTCCACCACTGATATTGATATTTATTTCAATTTGCTCTGAAAGAAACTCTGTGGCCTTCCAGAAATAGGTATGTGTATTCTGAGATCATTTGGAACTTTAATTGCCAAATCCATTCAGTTAATTATGTAATTTTACAAAGCTTAATTAGATGTTTCATAACAAATAATTATGAATCACAGTAAATACTTTCAACCAAGACCTTCCAGTTTTTTGTTTTTTTTTTCCAATTGACATATGGGACCATTTTATGTAGATCAGTGACATAAGATTCCAGCTAAATCCTTTATAATTCCATGCTGCAACACTACAAAACGTAGTACTTACACAAGACACGGTAAATGTATTGTACTTAGTACAGGAAAGTTCTAATTGTTGAATGTTTTTTTAATGGAATCTTTAATAGGGTGGAAAAGAAAGTGTTTCATTGTTAATCTTAAAATAATAATATTAGCGGGATTTTCTAGTTAATATGGTTTGCTTCCTTATATTATATAAAACCTTCTTTATCTGGCACGCTGTTAATGCTTACATATTAACAGTGGCTGACGCACACTTAGAAAAAGCACAGAAATCTCAATCATAACCAGTAATCTACCATGTAATACACATTTAACTGTTTTATAATAGCTTCTATTTACAAATGCATGTGTAGTCTTAGTAACGTGCCTGAAAACTGCAGAAATATATTATATATATATATATATATATATATACATATATATATATAAATTATATTTTTATATATATATTACCGTATATAATGGAGACTCTATGGTGTTAGATATGAATCAGAATTTATGTGATAGACACTAAAACAGAAGGTATTGAATTGGAATACAAATATATGGAATGAAAATGATAGCAAATAATTGAATCCTAAAATCAACAGCAAAATATATGTAATATGGTGGTAATATGGTGGCATAAACAAATGAGAGTGGAATCTACATGGTAAATGTTACAAGAACTATATTAGAATATAATAAATACAATAAATTGGAAGATTACATTAGTGCCCAGTCCTAGGTCCTCTCCTTTTCTCCATCTATAGTTCCTCCCTCAGTTCCCTAACAAACATTTTTCAATTTCAGTATCTATATGGTGATGATACTCAAATCTATCTCTCAGCACCAGATCTATCCCTCTCTATTCTCTATTCTAGCAACTGCCTCTCTAGTATATCCTCTTGGATGTCCGCCCATCAACTCAAACTGAACATGTCAAAGATTGAGCTCCTAAACTTCCCACCCTGTACCACAGCTTCCACTCCACATATACCTCTCACGGTTGAGAATGCCATTATTACTCACAACTCCCAGGCCCATTGTCTTGGGGTTCAACTGGATCCTGACCTTTTTTCCTTCTTCATATACACTCACTCACAAAATCTTATCTCTTTCACATAAAAACATAACCAAAATATGTTACTATCTTACAGAAGTCACAACAAAAATTCTAATCCACTCTCTCATCATGACTTGACTTGATTACTGCAAATGTCTCCTTGCTGACCTCCCCCATCTCTCTCTACTCTACATAATGAATGCCTCCACAAGACTCATCTACCAAACTCAACGCTCAGTGTCTGCAGCACTTCTCTGTCAGTCACTCCACTGGCTTACCATAGCCTGCACCTATCACATATAATAGTTGTCAAACTACGAATCGTTGTCTCGCTTTGCGAGTTTGCTTGAGAAGCGAGGGACGCAGTTTGGTCCCTCGTGAAGCAAGGGGCCGCATTTGCGGAAGGTGGAGGCTCCAACGTCGGCTGCAATGACTTGAAGGCTCATTGCAGGCCACAAATGCGGACCCTCATGAAGCGAGGGTACGCATTTGCAGAGGTGGAGGCTCTACGGCGCCTCACACGCGGTTACAAACACCCACACATGCGGCACTTTACTAAAATAGATCTAACACGCAATCACTATATATGGACTTACACAAAAAAATACGAACCGCAGGACTTAGAAAGGAAAATTTACGCAAAACACCCCCAAGCACATACAGCTTTTCAAAAAAGCTGTACGAGGTACAAGATACACTTTAAGTAAGGACGCTTAATCATCCACACCGGCGTACCACATACACATTCGCTGCCATTTCACAACACTAACTTACACAATGCGGAAGTACACAGCTACACTATTGGCTTTGCCTTGCGCACGCAGCCTATTTACACTACACACTGCACACATTGCTGACACTTACACCTCAGCTCCACAACAGTGCAAATCTACATTGTATGCTGCAGCAACATCAAAACAGATTGTCAGCTCTTCAGCACAATGCTTCCTGCATATATTACTTAGAAATAGGTAAAGTATATTAATTTATTCATTTATTCATTATTTCATTGGCATACAAAAATACATATACACAAAAATAAAAAATAAATATATATATATCGCAATAAACACAAAAGACATTCACCGCACGCCTCACAAACAATGCCAACGCTGCTCAAACCACACAAAATGTACCAGGGGACAGCCTTACAATGACAGCAAAAGCCCCTGTAATAACAAAAAAAAACATCCAACAGCATGCAATGAGTGCCGAAGGCGCTCATTGCGAGGCATGCGATGTGCGCCATAGGCTCTCAGCGCAAACCTCTCAATGAGCGCTGAAGATCCTTACAGTAAAAAATGCTTTACATTATGCCTAAAACAGCATTCCCTGGCTTACAATTTCATGCCCGTCATTTTTTGAAGGGCAATTCGCTAGTCACCTATATAGTTGTGAGCAGGCGAGCTTGCTTAAGCCGTTGCTCACGCTAGCGGGCTCGCATAGCGAGCCCGCGGCCCTCGCGAAGCGAGGGTCGCAGTTGCTGGCAAGGAGCGCCGCAGGCGCTCCTTGCCAGCAACTGCAGCCCTCGCGAAGAGGGCTGCAGCCCTCGCAGCAACTGCAGCCCTCGCGCTCCTTGACAGCATTTGCGGCCTTTGCGAAGAGAGGGAGCTGTGCGTGCACGCCCCTGGAGAGAGGGAACTGTGCGTGCACGCCCCTGGAGAGAGGGAGCTGTGCATGCACGCTGCTGGAGAGAGGGAGCAGAACTCCATGCCCCATTAGACCCATCAGACTACTTACATTCATTGGAGCATTTCAATTCACCTCCGTCATGTCTCCCCTGCCTGCACATTTTCTGCAGAGGCAGGGAGTTTCAGAATTACGTCACATGCATGCAAAGTCATTCAGGAAGTCCCTGCCTCTGCAGAAAAACGTACAGGCAGGAGATGCATAGTGGTGGATAATTGAACAGCTTCGATGAATGTAAGTAGTCTGATGGGTCTGACTGATAGTGACAGATCTGACTGATCGGGACCATGGAGGCCTGGCCTTGGGGGACATGAAGGCTTAGCCTGGGGGGACATGGCATCATGGGCTGGAGGCCATAAACTAATAAAAAAAAATACATATATACAACAAAATGTGCACTGGGACATTATTTATATATATATATATATATATATATATATATATATATATATATATATATAGATATAGATATATATATATATATTTATATATATATATATATATATATATATATATATATATACTGTATATATTATAAATATATTATAGATTTTATACACACTTATATTATACAGATTATAAGTATATAATATATTATATGTATTGTGTGTGTGTGTGAGGTGTGTGTGTAATGTGCAGTGTGTATACATATATATATATATAATGATGTGTTGTGTGTGTGAGGTGTGTGTGTAATGTGCAGTGTGTATACATATATATATATATAATGATGTATTGTGTGTGTGTAATGTGCAGTGTGTATACATATATATACATAATGATGTATTGTGTGTGTGTGTGAGGTGTGTGTGTAATGTGCAGTGTGTATACATATATATATATAATGATGTATTGTGTGTGTGTGTGAGGTGTGTGTGTAATGTGCAGTGTGTATACATATATATATATAATGATGTATTGTGTGTGTGTGTGAGGTGTGTGTGTAATGTGCAGTGTGTATACATATATATATATATAATGATGTATTGTGTATGTCTGTGAGGTGTGTGTGTAATGTGCAGTGTGTATACATATATATATATAATGATGTATTGTGTGTGTGAGGTGTGTGTGTAATGTGCAGTGTGTATACATATATATATAATGATGTGTTGTGTGTGTGTGAGGTGTGTGTGTGTAATGTGCAGTGTGTATACATATATATATATATAATGATGTATTGTGTGTGTGTAATGTGCAGTGTGTATACATATATATATATATATATATATATATATATATAATGATGTATTGTGTGTGTGTGTGAGGTGTGTGTGTAATGTGCAGTGTGTATACATATATATATAATGATGTGTTGTGTGTGTGTGAGGTGTGTGTGTAATGTGCAGTGTGTATACATATATATATAATGATGTATTGTGTGTGTGTGTGAGGTGTGTGTGTAATGTGCAGTGTGTATACATATATATATAATGATGTGTTGTGTGTGTGTGAGGTGTGTGTGTGTAATGTGCAGTGTGTATACATATATATATATATAATGATGTATTGTGTGTGTGTAATGTGCAGAGTGTATACATATATATATAATGATGTATTGTGTGTGTGTGTGAGGTGTGTGTGTAATGTGCAGTGTGTATACATATATATATAATGATGTATTGTGTGTGTGTGTGTAATGTGCAGTGTGTATACATATATATATATATATATATATAATGATGTGTTGTGTGTGTGTAATGTGCAGTGTGTATACATATATATATATCACATATATAGTTGTGAGCGTACGAGTCGTTGCTCACGCTTGCGGGCTCGCGTAGCGAGCCCGCGGCCCTCGCGAAGCGAGGGCCGTGGCTCGCAAAGCGAGCCGCGGCCCTCGCGTAGCGAGCCGCGGCCCTCGCGTAGCGAGGTCACTGGGCAAGGGCCTCAGTTGCTGGCATGGAGCGCCGAAGGCGCTCCATGCCAGCAACTGAGGCCCCTCGCGAAGCGAGGGCCTCACTTGCTGGCGAGGTCACTGGGCACGGGCCTCAGTTGCTGGCATGGAGCGCCGAAGGCGCTCCATGTCAGCAACTGAGGCCCCTCGCGAAGCGAGGGCCTCAGTTGCTGGCGAGGTCACTAGGCAAGGGCCTCAGTTGCTGGCATGGAGCGCCGAAGGCGCTCCATGCCAGCAACTGAGGCCCCTCGCGAAGCGAGGGCCTCACTTGCTGGCGAGGTCACTGGGCACGGGCCTCAGTTGCTGGCATGGAGCGCCGAAGGCGCTCCATGTCAGCAACTGAGGCCCCTCGCGAAGCGAGGGCCTCAGTTGCTGGCGAGGTCACTGGGCAAGGGCCTCAGTTGCTGGCATGGAGCGCCGAAGGCGCTCCATGCCAGCAACTGAGGCCCCTCGCAAAGCGAGGGACTCAGTTGCTGGCGAGGTCACTGGGCAAGGGCCTCAAACCCTCGCAAAATTCACGTCGCTACTCAAAAAACACGACACACAAATTACGACACTCGCTACATTTTACGAGGAACGCAAACAACGTACGAAACACGTTACCACACATTACGACCTCGCAACACTCGGACGCAACACGCCGACATACAAACATTTAAAACACAATACATACACACAGCACATACATAAAAAACTTACCTACACCAAGAGGGAGCACCCAGGACCTCAAAAATGCAACTTACACCTCGATTTTACTCGAAATAAAACAGTTTAGAGACTAAAAAAAAATCTAAGCGAGAGAAAAAATGGCCGCCGAACAAAACGAAAACGAGGCTACAGCACTCTAAACTCGCAAAACACCACAAAACACCTACGGATATTCCGATACAGACCTATACCACACATTACTCGCCATTTTACACCAATGCGGAAGTACACGACTACGCTAACGGTTTGGTCTCGCGCACGCACAGTGTTACACTGCACACATTCAGCACGCTTATACAGCAGCTCCACACCACTAATGCTGCAGCAACATCAACACAGATTGCCAGCTCTTCATCACAATGCTTCAAAATAGGTACACTATATTCATTTACTAATTTAGCTACCTTACAATTTCATTGCCGTCATTTTTTGACGGGCAATTCGCTAGTAACATATAAAGCTCTGCTAACAACCTTCCTATTTCATCCTCTCTTTTCATCTCCTCTCACTCCAGCCTTCAGGACTTTTCTCATGCTGCCCCTATTCCTTGGAACTCATTGCCTCGCTCCAGTAGCCTATCCTCCTGCCTCAAGTCCTTTAAAACCACCCTTTAAAGAAACTTTAATATACACAACACATTGATCTTCCTTCTATGCCGCATCATACCTCATACCCTTAATTCGTAAGTTTGCAAGTTTTCTATCTTACTAAGTGCTTTAGGGAAAGCCCTGTGTGTTTTTAATGTTAAGTTTAAAGACAGGGCCCTCCATTCTTTTCTATTGTGTTTATATTGTTTTTGACTTGAACTTACCCTGTATAGAGCTACATAATATGTTAGTGAGTTACAAATATGGGAATAATAAATAATAATTATAATATAAGCTCTTACTAGACCTTACTACAAACCAGACTATTACAAAACTGCTAACATATTTTATGACGCAGTTTTTTTTTGCAAATAGACAGCCTTATTAAATTGCGATTCGGTGAATTTAAAAGGGCTCTATTTAAGTACACAGCATATTTTATTTACAGAAGTTTTTAGTTAGTGAGCTTCTATCCAAAAGCAAGGTCTTCACTAACTAAAAACATCTGTAAATAAATATGCTGTGTGCTTATATAGAGCCCTTTTTAATTCACTGAATTGCAATTTAATAAGGCTGAGAATGTATTTACTTTAAAAGTATACAGTATATGAGCTTAGTATTGTTAATTAAATACTTACAACCCATCATGCTTAACACAAACCTTTTGTAATGTACATCTACTAAAACAAAATCTAAATAAATAGAAATAATTATGATAGATCGATCAATAGATAAAAACATTGGGAGTATTTACTAAGCATCTCAATGGGCTAAGATGTACATCCTTGTATTTATTATATACTATTTTCTACGGGGACAAAATTGAGATGATAGCCCTTCTCACCTTATCTAGCCCCTTCAGATACTTAGTAAATTCTCCTCATTATGTGTATCTAGCTGCTAAAAAATGTAATTTGACATTACAAGTCAATAATATTTAAAAATAATAATTATAATGCAAATAAAAATTTATATCAATTATTCTGCTTATGAACACTGATATAAAACCTGGCAGCCACTAAACTATGCACCGTTCTGGGCTAGAGTAAAACATATCCAATATGTGTAATCTATTACATTTATAAGATTGGTAAAGGTTACTTTAACTTTGACTCATTTTCACTAAGATTCCTTGAGGCAACAATTCGTACGATATACTATGGGCTTCAATTCTAAATTAAACTAAATGTTCTATTAGCATATATTGCAAAGTCTCACTACCATGTGTACTAGCATTATTCTTCCTAACACATCTTGCAGCTCTTGAAGACTAATTGCAAATTAAGGTGTTATCCATACTAACTCAAGTGGACAGTAAGGGGGATTCTTCCTAATACATCCTTCAGCTCTTGAAGACTCTTTGCAAGTCAAGGTGTTATCCATACTATCTCAACTCCAAGGGGGAGTGGGGTTGCTAAGTATCTCAAGTGCATCCCACATTGACACCTGACTTACTACGTACTATTTTCTATGGGGGGGGGAACACCCCTTTTCAAGTTATCATCTCAGATGAGAAAGTGCTTAGTAAATTTCCCCTGTGTTCACAGAGCAACTGGGATTCCCCTTTTCTACTGAGAATGGCCCCCATTTAATTGAGGTTTCGGGAGATCCGGAGGCCTGTAAGTGAGGTCGCAAGCTACTTTGCTATTCAATTGGCGTCTTTTTGCTGGCTCAGAACGGCTTCCGAGTTACGGGCTTGAATGGCGATGGTCAACATTCCAACTTACAACCTCCAGAAGTCTTTGATCTTTCACTTTCGCAAGGCTAAAATCGCAAATCGCTATTCAATTGCTCAATTTCCCCAAGCCCAGAAATTTTTTCACACCCGCAAAAGGCAAATGAAGGGGAAAATCCAACAAGTGCTAGAGAGGACTCGCAAGGGTGTTAAACACCTATTCATGGCACTGATAATGCAAATAAAAAATGAATGCTGCACTGTAAATAACAGTCTCAAGCCCGCAAATCGGCAGGAAATATACATTATTTTTACGTGTCATTTTGGGATTAAATCGATCTCGGGTATCAATGAGTTAATACATATCAGAAGACAAAATTTAGAATAGGACTAAAATAACAAAATCAGTGTTCTGGCATATCTGTATATATATATGCCGGGGCAATAGATGCATGATGATTAATATTGAATACAGAAATGTATTTTTCTTTTTATATTCAATATTAATACATATCAGGCCACCCATATGGACTAGAACAGTATTGGCATTCATTTTCATAATTCTTTATTTCTGGGATTTGCGAGTTTTATCGCATATCGGACCCCGAACCTAATTCATTGACATGAAACCTCCATGTTTTACTGCCTTAATAATGACAGTCTCCTTTTCTATTGGCTGATTCAGAATGGGAGGTTACGGGCTTGCTGAATTGATCATGTTCCCGCCCTGAAGTGCTCCGAACCAGTGCATGGTTTATGGTTGTGGCTTGGGGCCCGTAATTTGCGGCCTTGAGCAATTAAATAGCATCGCAATTGGAGACGAACGAGAGCCCGCAACTCACTCGCAGACATTCGGCTGTCTGCAATCGAGTTGCAGGCTTCTAATTGAATAGGGGTCAATGTGTCTGTATTTCTTGTTCCATAGAAAACAAACATCACAGCCTCTTTATAGCATCTACCATCCTTTGTAAAATAGCTCAGATGTACTTATGACAAAATACTGTTTATTAAACATATAATGCGACAGAACTGAATATTTGTTAAATACAGTACAAATACACACACTTAAAAAATACATCATAAAATGTCCTACCTGACTTTTAAATTGCCTTGCTGTGGCTGTCCATCAAAAATTGATAAAATATCAAAATCTTCCTCCAGCGCAAAGATATGAAATGATAGTTGTATCCGGTTACGTTCTCCAGTGATTATTATCCACGTGCAGTTGGCATAATTTGGATACCCGTGAGGAAAACCTGGACTTTCTATTGTGCCATTTGGACCTTGTACTAAACCACCACAATTCTGCCCTATAAAATATAAAAATAGAGAGAGATGTTATTGTCATTTGTAAAGAAAAGAAAATATGCATATATTACATTAATTCACATATATGTCTAAACAGCAAAAACGTTTCAACAAACGCTGTTTTGCTATCACGTATTAAAGCGCAACTTTTACCTCAACAACAATTTTGTTTCTTAATAAACATTAATAATTGTCTATACCCCATACTAGCCATTTGTCCCTACAGTGTATCACTCTTAGATAACCGATATTGTTTTTGCTGCATTATAATTTGCTAATGTGAATTTCAGTATGCCAATTTGCAGCTTATCCTTGAAAATGGTGCCGGAAATTATATAACTGCATTATAACTCTAGGGCTGGGTTGAGTTTATGTATTTGCAAAAATAGTATGTCAGTAATTAGCACGTCAAAGCAGCTAAATTAAATACAGCATAAACAGGGGTGAACATCTCAGTAATGGTTTACTTTGTTACTTTAAAAAAAAACTGGCTAGTATGTGCTATTGTAAAAGAATCTTGATTTTGGGGTCACTTGAATATCTCCTAATATTTTTACCTTGTTTGATTCATTTTAATTTCAGGGTGTTCAAGTGAATCAGCAATTTGATGTTTTAGTGTATGTGAATCAGACATAATCATGCACATACAGACATGATGTTATCTACTAATCATCACAAGTGGCTGAGGTGAATTGAGAAAATCGATGATAGCAATGTTTCCCATGGGAAATAGTGCATAGTAAATATAGGGATGCACATCTCAACCACTTGTGATATTTAATTCACCACATTTCCTTGTAATGTTTACTTATTAGTGGAAGTTCTTTCATTTTTAATACTTGTACAATATTGAAAAATAGAGCTGAATCTATATTGAGAAATGAATGTGAAAACATCCAGAAAATGACAAGCATTTCAGGTTTTTATAGTCAACAATATTTCAAGAGTTTATTGAAAAAGTAGAAAATATGTTCCATTCACAACCACTTTCTCTGATATATTTATAGTGAGAGGTTAATAATAAAAAAATCTAAATTTTAAACACAAGGTCACTGTTAGTTAGCAGAAAGAGATCATGGCAGCGAAAACCTCCTGTTATGACCCAGATTTGGGGGACCGAGTGCACCCAATCTTTCTCCCTCTAGGCCGTGCCTTTTTGTGTTCAACATCTTAGCTTTCCCAGCAATTCCATTCTGATCAGTTACAGGCACAATTCGATCCCTTTTCTTAGGATATAAGAAGCATACATGTACCATTGTTTAGTATAAAACAGACTGACCTTCATTCTCGCTTCAGACACATCTTAAAGCCAAAAACAATAAAGATCATGTGGCCCTTCCTCCACCCAGTTATTACGGTTACCAACAACACAACATTCCTTCCTCTAAAATGTATCTGGTCTGGCATGTTTCTATTCTCATTAAGTGAGGGGGTCACATTTCTCTTGCTCTCCAGATCTGGTGTTACAACTCCAGAGGGGCAATAAACTAGCTTAAAACACACACATCCAATAATGTTCCCAATTCTACATCAGCACCAGAAGTTTCTGCTTAATGTATCAATCCACATCTCCCACCCTGAGTGCCCTCTCTGATCTCCAGGAGGTAATAAACTATCTTTATCCTGTAGCCTCTGAAGGGACGTATAACATTATGAGCACAAATACATTATTTCAACTTTAGACAACTACCCAAATCATCCTATAAGATCAAATCACTATTGCAAACATTATAGCATTACTAAATACTTTGGTATTTTTTTTAAAGGGGTTGGCTTAACCATGTCATGTCCTAACCACAATCTAAACACTAAACATTATATAAGATATATTATTAGAATTATTATTAGGCCTGAATACTCACAAACCATGCTCTTTGGGGATAAAGGGTGCCGGATCAGAGCCTGCGGCCTAACATTACACAGGTTATTAGGGTCATAACAAAATAGTACATGATAGAATAAAATAGTCCAAAAGTTCAGGGTGGAGACAGTTCGATCTTGGGTCATATAGGCCCTTGCTGGTGGGGTTCAAGGGGTCCCATCAATCATGACATCCTAATATACAAATAGGGTGAAAACCTGTTAAATTAAATCAACAAATTTTAGCCGTGTGAGATACTTAGTAAATATCCCCCCACCCCATCCATGCAAAAGTGGCCGACTTCTAATTATTTGTCGTCTGAACACCTTTTTGCAGTAAGGCATTTTGTAGCTTAACAGTATTTTGAGATATCATATTTTTGGAAGGATGAGAAAGTAAAAGAAACCATCATTTATCTTTGTATGGCAGTTTCCTTTAACATTTATTGTTGAATAAATGGAGCAATAAACTCAACTCAATGGCTGGTAGTCAATAAGTAATGTTTTTTCTTGACATAAAGGTCAGCTAATGATACCAGACTAGATCAGTCATTTTTGATAAGCCATTAAAAGCCATGGAGAAAATAGATCACTTGTCTTTTTTCAGAAGACTGTTTAATATTTTTGGGACTAAAATAAGGAAATGTTATGGCTTATATTTGTGAACTGTCTAAGGCCAATATAATACTTATTTCCAATTTTCTATTCTCTGTGTAAGTCAGATAAGATGATAATAAATGTATTGGCAATCAGGTAAAATATATCAATACAATTTTAATCAAAAAATGTATTCACACTTAAAAGATCCAGCAAATAAAACGATCTTCCTAATAAATTAAGAATCCCCCTTCATTCCACCTGCTGTCAGCAGAAGCAGACCCCTCGCCTGTAGTGGGACCCAGGGCAGCTGCAGTATCTCTACCCCTGACTGTAAGGTAAATATCATAAGGATTGAGCTCTTGTGATGTGCTTCATGACATAATAACAAATGCAAATTTTAATACTAGACATAGTAAAAGTCATGTATATATTTTATACAGATGTACATTTTTACCAGTAATTAGTAATAAGCATATGTCACCACTTTAATACATTTAGGTTGTAGTAGCCACATCTGCATGTCTATAGTATTTCTTATTAGTGCATCTCGCCCATTGCTTGGAAGTTTGAAAACTCTTGCAGTTATTAATACATGTAACCTACATAATAACATGGAAATTGAGCTGTTCTTTAACATTTCTAGGAGTTCTCCAGTCTTCCCACCTCGGTACCTCTACCCCGTTTGTCCATAGACTTCAATAAAAAACGATGACATCAGATACCTGGATTAGACTGTGGCATAACTGGAGTAGATCACGGCTCGTGATCTTTAATCTGTGAATGCTATAATCAACCTAAACAAAACAACATGCATGATGTCATGGCATCAACAAAATAGAATTTGCAATATCCATTTTTTTCTTTCCTGATTTAGCATTTTGTGCCATCGTTGGATTATCAAGTTAGGAAAAAATGTAACATCTTCCCTAAGTAAAGTACAATTAAAGGCGTAGAGGCATAGAGAAAATGTTACCTTTAGATGGTTCTGATAATATCATGTGTAATTCTATTTTAGACTGCTAGTCTGTCTGTAGTTTTTAAAGGGACAGTTATCACTTGGGGCCTTAATCTGCCATTGAGATCTATTGTCAAGGCACTGTTTGAAGATGGCACTTAACATAAGTAAATACAGATTGTATTTGCACCCATAATACCCCACACACACACTCCACCCAGGTTTCTATTAATTTTACAAATTAAGACAAAATGTAATTAAAGCAACATTGAATACAATAGTTACAAATTTAAGTCCATTATCAATTCAAGCTCTTTGAAAAATTTCATATTACAAATATTACACTTTAGTAGTCTTAACATTATAAAAAAGTTGTACAATGATGATGCTTTAAAATAGTATTTGATCATGGTCTAGATCACATTAGGTTTAAGTTATATAATTGCTGACTTTTGTTATTTTGCAAAGTTTTATTTAGCGGTTTTGCATCTTAATTGTGAATATGTTACTTTTATATTATAAACTGTATATGACGCTAATGGCTGTGACATTTGAAAGCAATTTGGGTAATCAAATATCAATGCTAATGAAAAGTAAATTGAGTCTGTCTTGCATGCAGCTTAATTATAAATAATTAATATATCTTTGCCTTTGAAGTATAGAGTTTGAGCATCCTACACAGGCAAAGTAAATGCTTGATGAATCAAAGGTACATGAAGTTTTTTTCAGAATGGAAACAGAATATCAGTTAACTTGATCACGCCTTCAAAGAATGTAAATTATAAGTGACCTTCAACCTTTTGACACTGATACCCTTCATATTAAACTATCTTAAGGGAAAATTCTAAATATAGTGACAGCAAAGTGAATACATAAATTGTTGTATTTAGTATTCAGTCCTGACATTTGCTATTTTGTTTTGCGAAATAATACTAGAATTATAAGATGTTATTTTGGTACCTTTTAAAAACTCTCTTTTAACCTATGAATTCATGGACAAAAAAACATCCAGTGTACTAAAGCAACAACAATTTTTTTTTTTAAATATTGTGCTCATCTCTCAGCCTATTGTTGACTCACAAGGAACCCAAGTCTAAGTCTTCCGCTCAACTAGTTCTCTTTTATAGTGAGTGTCCCCATTCAATTCTCAATTATTCATGGAGGATTTTTGAAAAATAATCTTGACATATGGTTAAGTTAGGATGGGAGTCTCAGCATAAAGGACAAGTGCACTAAGTATTCACAGCATTTAAAATCGACTCCCTTGTGAGTAGTTTTTGGATTAATTTAAATGAACACTGTTGAATGAATTTAAAGGACCATTGTTGGCCAACCACTAATATTAGCAGCTGTGTAATAAAAATATTTTTTGGGAAAATCAAAATTTTTCAAGACTCTGTTTATGATACAGAATTCCGTAATCCATTTTGTGTTTGTTACATCATATCCTGAGAACTGGCTCCTGTGAGCTTTATTGCTATAAGTGCAGGGAAGAGTGTCAGTGAGAGAGTATTTTCTAGATAACTGCCTAAGATTTAAGTTCCTTCCCTTTTACTGACCCATAACAGAAAGTGGCATTCAAAGATCCAGCCGCAGCTCTCCATGGTCCAGCAGAGGCTCCAACATTGATTTTTTTCTACCTAAAACCTAACTTTATGACTTTCTTTGCTTAATGAAGCTCTTAGTCAGACTCAAATATTAAAAACATATATAATTTCATTCATGCAGCCCCATTAAATTCCTCCAACTGAAGAATTTGTAGCCCGTAAAATAGCCCGCAAGACTTACGGCTAATAAACTGGTCAAACGTTCTGCGGGTTACAGGCGGAAAATCCCTATGGGCCATCAAAATTGGATCTCCGTCTCAACTAAGCCTTTGAATTATCAAGTCTGTAAATGTTACCATTGCAAATTGCTATTAAATTGCTATGAATCCCCAAGGACGCACTGGCTTTCAAACCCCTAAACGGCAAATGGAGCAAGAAACCCTACGGGTACTAGGACCCGCACGGGGGATGAAGTTCTGTCTGAAGCAATGTAAATGCAAGTATAAAGACAATACTGTATTTTAAATTAAAGGGAAAGTGATGTTAGGTACAGTATAAAAATTATTAGCGCAACATTCTCAAGCTCACAAATCTGCAATACAAAATATTTTATTTTATGTTTATTTTCCGTGTTATATAGATCCCGGCAATCAATGTGTTAATACATGTAATAGAACTTGCATGGACTAGAATATAATATTTATTGATCTTTTAATATACATTATTATTTCTGAAATGCATGTCCGATCGCAACTTGTACTTTAAACCCGTAAGTGATTGAAATCTAACCTCCATTTTTCAGTGACGTAATGATGACGATTTCTTTTACTATTGGCTCCGTCTAAACCCGTAACTACGGGTTTGACTAATTGATCATATTCACGGCCGCAAATGCAACGTGTGCAAGCATGGTTTACAGATTTGGATGTCGGCCACGTCTCTTGCGTGCTTGGCTAATTTTATTGTTCTGTAACTCTGGCGAATTTCAAGCCTACAGACTTTGCGGGTGTACCAGGGCCGCTGCAGGCCTGCAATTTAATGTGGCTGTTAGAGGTGTAAGGGGGTGATTTAAAGCGGCATCAAAAACCATCATTTTAACACATTTAGTGGATTATGATTTAAACATTATTCAAGTTTTATTTATCTCATGATGCCAAAATGGCAGATTCCATAGTAGCATAATTGTATATATAATTTTATATATTCTATCATTTTTGCTACATTCTAAAATCATGTTACATGTTTTAAGTGTAGTTCTTCAAAACAGTATTAAAAAAAAAAAAAAAAAAAAAAGAATATATATATATATATATATATGACTGTAGTGGTCCTTTATTTTTTAAAAAGGTATCAACATATTACCAAAATCATCGATAAACAAATGAACTTGGATAAATTATTAAATAATCATGTAAGAGAATCTATATTTGTTTACTTCAATCTAAAAGGATATTTCTTTTTGCAGCACCTACAAGAAGGTATTTGTTAATGTATTTTCTTTTTTAAATTAATATTTCAGAGAAGGATAAACTGATTTGAATATTTAATTACACTGGGGAGGCTCGTTCTTCTCATCTAATAAGCAGTGATATAGCTGTCTCAGCCTGCCTGCCAATTAAACCTACGCACTCCAGTATGCTCTGTACATTTCTTTTTAGTTCCCATGACATTTAAACTGGTTTTGCTTTTTTCATGCAAGCTTTTATAATATTTAATATCATATTATCTGAGAATAGGAATGAGTTCAACACTAGCAGATGTATTAATCCTGACCCTTAGTAAATATATTATAGATAATTCACCCACAGAATGGATTCTATTCATTTTTTTTTAACAAATCCAACAATGGACAAACATAATAATTCCATTGAACTGAAGTATGACATCAGTATTGTTCATTATATTCATCATTTCTTTTCTTCTCCGCCATTAGAGTTACACTTCACTCCAGAATAACACTATTGATCTGCATTATGTCCCACTTTTAAAGAGGGAAGTGGGATGATCATAACAACTAGACACAAATAAGTTTAATGATGGAAGTCTAGTTCGTAATACATTGCTAAGCAGTCAAAGACCTTGATTCATGAATGAACAATCAATAAATGGATAATTCAGGAAAAACCCATGAAAGGCACAGACTAGACACACCCTCTACAGCATCTTATAAGAAATTATTGGGAACGAAATGATAAGCAGAAGTTGTTTTTTGCTAAATACACAGTAATATACATTTTGATGCCACGACCAGTAATCCCATTGTTACTACCAATCCTATCCACTAAAACACATTGGCTTATATATATGTCATTTATAGAGCATGTTTAGGAAAAAACAATTTTCTTGCATGAAATGTAAGTGGCAGATGTCATATAATCTTATTCCGCAGTCCAGTTCCACTGAGCTTTGTCAACCAGCCATATTGTCCACTTACATACATTTTTGTATTGGTCACAGTGATGCTGGATTAACTGGATTAATTGCTATGTTGTTTATTTGGAGACATTCTGGAACATTATGGAAAAAATATTTCACGACATAATCTCCAAATGTCAAGAAGGCATGTAACTTCAAATGAAGATACAATGCTTAAAACATCTTTTTACAGAAAGGACCCAAAAAAGGGTCAATACATGTTTTATATTTGTTCTTTTCTAGAAACATTTAGCCCATTTTCAAGCTAATTTTCCAAAAGAGCATGCAGTAAATATGTGACTTTGGTGGTACTTTAAAAACTGCCCTCCATAAATAGCAACATCTTGACGCTCAAGTATTAATGATTACAGACTGTTCTGTTTCTAATCACAAACTGTACACTGTCATCTGTCAGATATTCTTTGCTTTTTTTAGATTACTTTGAAAAAAAATGTATCTGTTGGTACTATTTGTAGTCTTGTAAAAAGAATGTTCCCATAAAAAAGGAAATGTGGAGAACGGGGGACAACTGCCAAGCTGCCAATGCAACATGGACCTGGACACATTATTTCTTTGTTGCATCTAAAAGATGGCTTATCAACATTTTTTAACGTGTCATTTATTTTTTAAATGAAGTTACCATCACTGAACAAACTACTTTGAATATGTAATTCTCCATGTCAGCCAATGAGCATTAACAGAACAATATGACCCAACAATTTCAGCCATTAGAGTGCAACATTTGCACATTTCCTGTAGGTTTCAAAGAAGCTTAAATCTAGTTTACTAATGGGTTTTTTTTCATGCAAAATACCTGTTGCAATGTTCAAAGCATTGCCTTTAAAATGCATTACCAAAATATTTGTGTTCCATGTCTCTTGTATTCTGCAGGGTATTCTATAAAGAGATACCTCTCAAATATATATATCTAACGTCCTGGATCAGTGGTTCCCAACCATCTCCTCAAGGCCTACCAGGCAGGCCATGATTTAAGACAGCGAACACATGTTAGGTTATTAGTATTTAACAGATCATGGATGCTCTAATTGACTCACCTGAATTCACACTGTGTTCAAGCTAAAACATGGCATGTCTACTGGACCTTGAGGAGAGGATTGGGAACCACTGTCAAGAGCAGAGCACTGCTTTCCTTCAGTATCAGCTTTTCTTAAATATTCAACTTACTGTAAAGACAGTGAACATCAGTGGTGTCTAGTGTTTGTGAAGTACTTTAGTGCTCTATTCCATTAAATTGTTAATTAGGTGTGTTATTATGACGTTACAAGGGTGAATGAACTAAGATTTCTAGCATGGCATGGGATATATTTTAGTGAATAATGAGTATTACGTAGAGCCAGGTTTAAAGTAGTTTCACATTGTATTTCTTGAATATGAGACTCTGGAGTATAGGATAATTGTTATTCATAATAATGTAATTGTCCAATGTACCAGACATACAAGGGCTATCACCATGAAAGGTTCAATATTGCTTGTTTGAGACAAAATTATTTGTACAAGGAAGTAACATATAATTTAACTGTCTTCTTTATGAAGATGGTGTTCATAATACTGTATAGTGATTCTACCTCATAATTTGCATCAAATACTAATCTTCATATTAGCCATCTATCTATCCATCCATCCATCTATCTATCTATCTATCTATCTATCTATCTATCCATCTATCGATCAATTTATCTATCTATCTATCTATCTATCTATCGATCAATTTATCTATCTATCCATCTATCCATCGATCAATCTATCCATCAATCTATCCATCAATCTATCCATCAATCTATCCATCAATCTATCCATCAATCAATCTATCTATCTATCTATCTATCTATCTATCTATCTATCTATCTATCTATCTATCTATCTATCTATCTATCTATCTATCTATCTATCTATCTAAGGGAGAGTTCAGATGCCATCACTAACTATATATGTATGCTAGAAAAGTGCAAAAATGATTGTAGTGAATTATTTAATTGTAGACTTTGCAGAGCCAGTGCATGGAGTGCAATAAGAAGACGTCAAAGACTATGTTCTTATTTAGAATCAGATAATCTCTATACAAAATTATAGAAAACATTCTTGAATTCCATCTCTTTGAACTTAGTTTCTTTTGAATACATAAAATGGAGAATGTGAATAACAAAACAATGAATAGCTCCATGTCACAGAAATCAGTTCTGACAGTTTACAATTATATTGCATCCTATGTGGCCCAGATGGGCATTCATATTATTGTGATTAGCTGCTCATGCTACAGTGTATCTAATCCTGTAGGCTATTATTATGGACTTCATTAAAAATCCATCTAAGGTCTTTACAACATGTTCTAAATAAAACTGATTTTCTTTAAATGAGTATGAATTCTGATCTTTGTATCATGCTGTGTTCACCATTTTACTGAATTCATTCATGTAGGCATTACAGAGAGACCTCTGGCACTTTGGTGGTATGTTTTGAATTCTAGCATCTAATAAAAATAGAATTTGTTGGCAAATTCCAGTAAAGTCAGTCTACTTTTTAATCATAGGACACAAGTGTAAGCTGCTCTCCACATCTCAAACCAAATACTGTACTTCAATACCTAATGCTGTCAACAAAGAGCCATATTGCCAAACAACATACCCTTGGCTTACAAATGGTTATAAACAAACTAAATTATATACTTATAAACGAATGGCTCTCCCATCTTATAGAATATTCTATTCCTTTGTTTGTGCAAACATGCGGCCCATGGCTAGATTCATCCCACAACATTTCCTTAACATAATCTCAAATTTTCAAGTTAACATTCTTGAAGATCCCTAGACCGAGAGTAAGGTGACGGCCCAGGGATGACAGATGGAGGTGAGTTCACCCTTACCCAGATCGATAACATTAACACATCCTAAGACAGGAGACTTATATTTCCCTTATTGTTTTAATTTTTGCCTTTCTTTCAAATTATCCTTTTTTATTTCTTCCCCCACACTCCTCCACATCTTTATTTTTTTTCTTCATTTCTAAATTATTTTGTTGTTTTAGTTTAATGCTTATTTTTAGATGCATTTATAAAAAAAAATTGTTAGATTTTGGCAGAATTAGCAAAATGAATATCACCTCCAGGCAATGCTCAAAAATTACAATTCAACTATCTTGTGTGACTAGCTACCTCAAACCGAACACTGACTCTATAAATGTAAACAAGTCCTTGGTGTGTGTTACTCCAATTGTTTCATATGCAGTAATTTGCCGGAAACCTATCATTAAAACTTATTGAAACATAATTCTAAAATTCATTGTAGATCTGATTTAATAGTTTTATGTTCACAATACACTTAAAGTGTGTTAGACACAACACATCTTAGTATTCACAGCATCCCAGTAGAGTCTCTTATTCTTCCAATGAATGATAAATAGATTACTTTAATCCATAATGGATGACAAGATAATGTTTCTTGTGTATTTTGCACAAAGTTACACAAGCAATTTTGGTAATATTGTATAGTTGAGTGCAAACAGGAAACCAGAATTTTACCCAAACAAAATAATATCATCCTGCAATACGGTTTTCTGTAAGCCACAATGGGGAAGTGAAGTCAGTGGGTACAAATAAAAACACTGCTACTCACATGATACCCAATCGAATTAACAATTAATGATAACCCATACTTCCATTCAGCTAAGTGAAACCATATCTAGAAGTATATGTAAATAACTTGAGGTTTAATAACTTTTATGAGACTTTACAATTAGAGAATGCAAACTATTTTGTTCTATAAACAAAGGAGAAATATAATGATTATGTTTTGAACCATCCAAAAAGACAGCTCAGTCACCTTAATAACCAGAACTGGTTATTAAGGTGGAAATGATCTCCCTAGTTACAACAATCATTTAGTTCACATCCTAAACTTATCGGTTCCCAGACTTGAATTATATTGTATCTATTATTTCAGGAATTATACTTACAAGATCTGCTACCATGCCAGCATTGTGTCAACTTTGTCTCACAGTCACATTCAAACAAATATAATAGGGAAGGGGTACAGGGAGCACAACACCGTCGCCTAGCGCATATCAGTTTGTAACAACACAGATACACAGTGTACAAATAGTTTTCAATTGCACAAAGTTGTAAAACAATATATAAAACAAATAGAATAAAAAAACAATGTGGTTACACAAATCAGATGTGATTTGCTGTTCTATTTCAGCATTTTCAATGATTTGGGTGCGTATGGATGCTGCTATCTCATAATTCATAATTTCCTTATTCTTATTTAGGAATGCAGGTTTCTTTATGCTGTGGTTTCTAGTAGTTGAAGACCTACAACACAGCCTACCTCATTTATTTTTTAGACTCCTGATACAGCCAGAGTTTCCCCAGTTATTCCACAGTAGCAACACGCCCACAATGACGTAATATTTCAGACACTCAAATGTGAACACAAAAGTACTATTTATTTACTGTACTACTGTACGGTCGAGGCTTCGATTGCTTTTTTTCCAACCGTAAATTAAATGATTGTTGTGGTAAACTACCTCACCACAAAATCTGCTGCACAAGCCAGAAACCGGACCCATGCTGATGAGAGGCAGTAACAGTGAAATGGTGCTGTCTGTGGGTAAGTTTCCTGGCTTGTGCAAAATCCATCCTAGCCTTTGCTTAAAGTTGTTTAATACAGCAGGTGTATGGTTAAAAGGAGCCATGTTTAAATTGGCATTTAATTAAAGAATAAAGCCTTTGTGGGCACATTTGCATGTCCCTGCCCAGGTTCCCAGAATGCAGTGCAATAACTGTATTTGTCAGGAATTCTGAGCAGGTAATACACTTTTCGACTTACTGTTTAATTACTAGATTTTTTTACAGACGGTGAATACCTGAAAAACGTTATTTATACATTTTATATTATATTTTATTTTCTTTACAAATAAATTTATTTTCCTAAAAGAAGTTTTTTAGACTAACCTACTACCCATATGACAATAGAAGTCTAGAAAGGTGTAACTGGGAGATTGTCCTTATTCCCATAGGGAACAAAAGGCTTATTGTAAGTCTGAGATAGCATAATATGCTTTTTGGCAAGAGAGGATTTATCACCAACAGAACCAAAATTGGACAATCTGAACATAATATACACAAGCCCTAACTATACCTCACACATTTGGGGTATGGAGATGTGATCACCTCTTTCAGATAATATATAAATTGTAAGCTGTATATTTGTGCCGTTGCAAACTGATCTGCACTAGGAGACGATTTTGCGCTCTCTCTCACCCTTCCCCATTATATTGTTTTATGTTAGGAGCACATTTGTGAGCAGTGCATGTTTGACGATCCACACAACAGTGGATTTGCAAAGATACACAAACACCTACAGACTAACTTCTTTCATCATCAACTGATCTATGAACTATTAGGATCATGATTGGTCTGCTATCTGGACGTGGGACTATGGATTAGGAAAATGGATAATCTACCAACAAGGTCAGACTTTGTGAAAGTTTCCTGTTTTTTGAGTACTATTCTCCTGTTGAGGAGCTCTTTTCCTTTTTAAAGAAACAAGTGTGCATACATAGACTGGGATACTTTTTTTTGTGTACCGTTTATACTATTTGTGAGTATTTATATGATTTGTTCTGTCCGTACATTCAAACACATGTATGCCTCTTCCTTCTCTGCCTCTATGAGCTCTGCAGGAATTAGGGATACAATACTTGACAGAGATCTAAAGCTCCGTGAGTATGGTGTGCGTCCTGTCACTCAGAGATCTGCTAGTCACCACTAGGTAATGTACCTGAGAGATCTACCATTTATGCTAACTTTTTGTAAATATGGAGACGAGATGCACATTACTGAAAAAGCCAAAGAAAGCCAAAACATGTATTGGCTGATTGTCATAACAAAATTGTCTACAATTTCTAGTCTTAGGTGGGTGTATTCTTATAGGCAAAGCTCAATGCTGAGGAATTGTTGAGACAGATCACACACATAAAAGCATAATTTGTATCTTGATGGATAACGTAATTGGAGACAGTACTAGAGATAACAATCAACATAGTGAAATTAAAACAGAAAAAATATGGGTTAAATGTATTTCTTTTTGCATAAATATTCATCCCCAGGCTCTTATAAATTACCGACTTTGGGAATTAAGTGCAACTGTTTATAACAACGAGTTTGAAAGCAACTTTGCTCATTATACTTATACCACTAACACTTCATTATCATTGTGACAGGTGCGACAAAGTTAAAATGAATAGCAGAAACTAGCTGCTGACACTCTTTTAAAAGAATTACTATTTCAGTTGAGTACTACTTTGTTTTCTAACCAGTTTCCGTGCTCAGAAGGTAAATTGCATGTTGTATAGTATTTAATGATGCAAGGCAAATATATACTTTAGAATTGAATTAGGTATAGACAGTATAGGGAGTAGAATTAAACCCTTTTGAGACCTGTTCAGCATTGTTTGGGCGACTGATACACACTCACAAAGATTCATTTTTGGCACTATTTATTTTTCTTATTTCAGTTACTGTAGCTGTTATCTCTGTTCTTCTGCATGGTAGACTAACCCATAACAACTGCAAGCTGACAAAACTTGTTTGGTGAATCCGTACAATATAAATAAATTGAATGTATATACAATATGGTATAAATAGCAATTTTATACACATACAGTCAGCAAGGCACTCTAAATCAGGAGTTTACACACTCCCTTGATGTAATTATCCTTTAAAAAACACAAACAAGACAGGTGAAACACATCAAACCAAACCTTTTTTTTGCAAATCTATCCATTAGATCTACATATCGCAAAATGGTCATCAAAATAAAAAATTGAACTAAGTGTACGATTTATTGTTTCCATATAATGTTATTGCATATTTCAATATAATGCTGCACAACATAATGTGTTTTTTAAATGGGATGGTTTTAATACAAATTAAATTATGTGAGTTTTCTATATCTCTTGCAGTGAATTATGTTTTTACTTTTCAATGGACTGCAATCAATAATAAAATGGCCAAACTGCAATGCCAATTTGGAATAACTTGAATTTACATTTTGTGTCAAATGTTCTTTAGTATGTATGATCATGGTTGATCTTATGATCAATAAGAGCAACATGTTATCTGTAGTAATTGTAATAATATTTTATTCTACCTGGAATTTGGTCACTCAATAGACTCAATAACTTGAAGTCTAGAAAAAAGTGTAAAGTAATGAATTATAAAAGTGTATTCCACTATAAAGATTATGCAGACTCCTCAAGAATGAATGGTAAGAATTTATGTATTTTGTCAAAACTTTGGGCATAAAATCTGCATACCTCCCACAAAGTTATGCTGGTACATTTAAGGTATTTCTTAAGAATCAGCATTTTGGATGCATACTGTGTCAATCAGCTGTGGACCACTGTGGCTATAAGGAGCTAGTAAAGTAGCCCAAAGTCATGGACCAAGCAAAAAGTATCTATTAAACATTAAATATGTTGGTACTTAATTAAGTAAGTTGTGAAAATTGATGGGTGCATTTTTACTGCACAAGTATTATTTTTGAGTATGTTTAAACATTCCCACTAATGCTCTGCAAAGAATGACATAGGAAGTTATTACAAGTTAGTTTTAAAACCAGTTTAAATTCCCTGCTGAGAGCTTTTTCTTCAAAGTTCCATTTGTACTGTCATTGTGTCCTCCTATGACTAAACCTTTCACACACATATATATATATATATATATATATATATATATATATATATATATATATATATATATATACCGTATATATATATATATATATATATATATATATATATATATTAATCTATTTACAATAATAAGCTGGTAAAATTGGAAAACATTATTTGACACTCACAACGCTGCTGTGAAAAAAAAAAAAAACCTGCAGCGTGTTTTTGGATATCACTCCTCTAAGGACATATATTACAGCAGTACGTCAGGGCGATTATTCCTATTGAAGTCTATTAACCAACAGCCTTGTTAAATTTCGATTCGGCCAATTGAATAGGGCTATATATAAGCACATAGCATATTTTTTACAGAAGTTTTAGTTAGTGAACTTCTATCTAAAATCAAGGTCTTCACTAACTAAAAACTTCTGTAAAAAATATATGCAATGTTCTTAAATAGAGCCCTTTTAAATTTGCATATTTGCGATTTAATAAGGCTGCAAGTGACTAATCACATTCAAAAAAGTAACTACAAGTATATAACTTGATGTTAGGTCTCAAAGATTCCCGTAGGACTAACTGCCAATATACAGTATATTATGATTTGCCAAGTTCCCTCTTGCAAGTAAGGGATTAAATGATACACATAGGTCTCATTAATTAAAACCCATTTAAAAACAACAATGATAAATAAATGAAGAGTATGTACAACACACACACATTTAATGACATGTCAACAGTAAATACAAGTTGAGTATTCCAACTCACTCTATTACAATTATACCCTATGTCCCCAATCTATGGGAGAAACAAACTGTCTGCTACTGCTTGGGTAATAAGAGCTAACTCCAGGCCTTATCACACTATATGGGTCTGAGATACTCCAGACACCAATAACCCTAATTGGTCATAGACCCGCGGCTGCGTTCCTACGTGAACCCGACGTACGTTTCTTGAATTTTGTCAAGGGTCCTTTAGAAATCTACCATACAGGATAATTTAATCCTAGTACCTATATTACTTGCCATATGCAACATACTACCCTAGCACTCATTATCAGTGTATAGCATACAATTGTATACTATACCTATTAGAGCACTTTGCACTTTATATATTTAGCACTTTATTTGCACAATAGTCACCTTTTTTGTGACGACACTAGCACTTTTTTTGTATATGGCCAGTATACCTAAGGCAGGTCTCTCTATTTAGATAGATTAACTCCACCAATTTCATAGCTCCGCCATCTCTCAGCCACCTATGTGTATATATTTTAATATGGATTTTAATTATTAATATTAAAAGTTAAGTTTTACTGTACAGTTTATCCTCTTCGTTCTAAGACTAGGATTATTAGGTGTGCCCTAAAATAGGATCTTTTCTCTCTTCTTGGCTTTATCAAATTTATCCTAAGGTGCACCCTAATTTAATACATTTGTATTTGGGTCTTAAACTTTATACCTGAGCCACCAAACTGTACATTTTTTTAACATTGTTCTTCTCCAAAAAAATGCACCTTTTGTAAGGTACTCATCAATCAATCAATACGGACCATAACACATGTATCACAATATTACATTAGGCTTACTTGTACGTGTTTCAAAGTTGTGATATTATTCCCGGTTCCGTGAGATATTAAATGTAGCCATGTGTTGATAGGCTCCAAGTAATATTACAAATCTGTGAATAGTATCTAAATAATATTTGTAATACTTCACCCAAATAATGTTAGGAGTATTCCGTTAACTTAAGCTATGCCTCATTTTATAATATTGGGAAAGATATCTGTCATATTTTTATTAACCTTCATTAAGGAAAAAATGATTAAAAACATTTAGAGAGAACAGAAGTTAGGAGAGAAGCCACTTTGTACAGAGCAATTAATGGAAATATATCAAGGAAAATTAATTCTTGCAGGTAGAAGGTGCAGATACATTGAGAATATTATAGGTAAAAAGATGAATTTATAGTTATAGGACTCATTGGGAACTGAACAACTGAGTATTTTTATGAGATGAAAATAATTCTAGCTACATTGATAATATATAAAAGCATATGGACAAGTTAGCATCATTTAAGCATATTTCAGTCAGGATAGATAGCATGCATAACAAATTTTACAGGGGCATGACAAAAATATTTTAGCAATTTCACGGATAAAAAATTACATTTTGTAGTTAGAAGAGGAGCATGAGTTCAAATGTTATCCCCAAGGCATCATGTGTGACTTGGCTGCTTGACGATACATTAAATGTAACAGTAAATTAGATGGTAGACCATGACTAGACCGAGTATTTAAGAAATCTGTAGTTAAATAGTGTATGTGGAAAATAAAGGTAGATTTAACTGATTACTGTGCAACACAGAGTACATTTTGTGGTTATGTAATTTGAGTTGATTCACTAGAGTTTAGATTGTTGTGTCTCTCTCCTGAAGAAAAATAATTTATCTCTACCATAGTTCCAATTAAAAATTTGTATTCATTTACCATAAATATTATACAGTGCAATCCCTTGTAATCAAATAGATGGCAAAGTGATTGGCTAAAACTGCAATGGCTCTTTTCTATTGAAATATTACTATTGTAGTCCTTCACATGCTATCATGACCCCCCACAATGACTGAGACAGCCTACCTGAATGTTTGGTAGAAAAGTTTATTCAGAAAGAAATTCTATAGCCCTATTCAAATAAACATTTAATATTTGTGCACGGAAATTATTACCCCCAGTAAAAAAGGAAAGCAAAAGATAGTGGACATTAAAAAATTCCAGAGGATAGCAAGTAGAGACTAGGAGACATTCTACAATGGGTCAAGAGATCTCTTCAAGAAAGGTGGGCATCTCAAAGGCACCTTTCATGACAAATTGGGCATGATAAAAGGCAAAAATGGTAGGGACTTAACAGAAGAAGATCAAATAAAGAAGAGGTGGTGGGAATACATTGAAGATCTATACAGGAAGGATCTTAACAGCAGTGATGACCTCAATAGTTTCTCCAATGAGTTGGAGTTAGACATCTTGGAGAGGGAAGTGAGTTGGGCCTTAGGATATCTTGCTGATAATAATAATTCTAAAAGATGATGATGTGAAAGTGTTGCTTGTCTTAAGCAAACAAATTTGGAAAACTCAACAGTGACCAACAGACTGGCAAAGGTCAGTCTACATCCCAATCCCTCAAAAAAGGCAGTGCTAAAGATTGCTCCAATTAATGAGCAATTGCGCTCATTTCACATGCCAGCAAGGTAATGTTTAAGATCTTACCAGCTCGACTCCAACAATATATGAACCGGGAAAAAACAAGCCGGGTTACACAAAGGAAGAGGAACAAGAGATCTAATGCCAATGTCCTATGGATAATAGAGAAAGCAATAGAGTTCCAGAAAAACATTTTCTTTTGTTTCATAGACCATTCTAAAGCCTTTGACTCTGTGGACCACAATAAAATGTGACAAGTTCTTAAGGAGATGGGAGTACCAGATGATCTCATCCACCTCCTGAGGAATCTATTTGTGGACCAAGAAGTCACGGTCAGAATATGAATAATTCAAGATCTGAAAAGGTGTGCGGCAAGGTTGTATATTGTCAACTTATTTATTCAAGTCAAAATCAATATTGCTAGAAGGAATATCAACAACCTCAGATACGCGGATGATGCTACTCTGATGGCTGTGAGGAGGAATTAAAGGACCTATTGATGATGGAAAACAAAAGAGTGCAAAAGCTGCCCGGCTGCTCAACATTAAAAAGAAGAAGGTCATGGCAAACAGCAATCTCAGTTCCTGGGCAAGAAGTGGACAAAGCAACAGATTTTATTTGCCTGGGATCCAAGACCTCTTCAGATTGTGACGGTAGCCATAAAATTTAAAGATGTTTACTTCTGGGGAGAACTGCTATGGCAAGCTTGGAAAGCTAGTAAAATGTAAAGATATTACATTACCAACAAATGTTTGCATATTTAGGAAACAGCAATAAAGATTATACCCAAAAGAAATAAAAACTAAGAAGGCAAACTGGATGTCTGATGAGGCTACGAGGAAGGCTGAGAAGGCTAGAATTGATGGATTTGAATTTTTGTGTTGGCAACAACTGAAAGAATATCCAATAAATCAGTACTTCAGGAAATCAAGACAAACTGTTCACTGGAAGCTATGATTATGAGGCTGAAACTCAAATAATTTGGCCATATCATGAGAAGGGGGAATTCCCTAGAGAAGACTCTGATGTTAGGAAAGATAGAAGTCACACGAAAAAGGGGATAACAGAGGCGGAGATGGATAGATGAGATCACTGACGCAATGAGCATAAACTTGATGGAGCTCAGAGGGGCAGTGACTGACAGATGTACTTGGCTTATTACGGTCCATAGGGTCACGGAGAGTCGGACACAACTAAGCGACTAAGCAACAACACATATATCACTGAAAAACATTTAGACACAAAACAAAAATATTTTAGTAGAATATTAAAGCACAAAGAATCTAAATTAAATAAATTGCAATAAATAAAACAAGGTTTAAATGTAATTGATCAGCATGTCAGATTCTAAAATATTATTTTTAGGATTAATTATTAAAGAGAGCAAATTTTTTGGAAAACTTTTATTCTGAATAGAAATATGACAGTAGAGTCAAGTACAGAAAGGAGATATAGATCTCTTAATAATGATACAAAATAACATTTGCTATATTAATACTGCAACAGCTACAAGGTATAGGCAAATTAATAATTTATCACAAAAATATTTAAAATGTTTCCAATAAAATATTGTATTTATGCTTGATAAATAGAACACATTTCATTCAAGCAAGAGCAAAAAAATCCCACTGAAATCACAGTATTTCTAGTTTGGCTTACACAGTACATTTCACCAAATTGGACTTTGAAAGTGAATATCTTGAGTGCTTTGTGTCTGTAAATCACATGTTAACAACTTACTGTTTAGATAACAAATAACTCTTGAATTACAGAAACTGAAATGTACTTTGTACTTAATTGCAGAAAATAACCATAGATGACTGAGTAAAACTTCTTCATTTAGCAGCTAAGTGTTTTTCAAAAACGGTACCTTTCAAGAGCATTTACTGTAGCTTCCTATTTTAGCCTAAAGTAACTTTCAATAAGTTTGTTCCATTTATAGAAACAGAAGATTCCAAAAATCACTCTACCAAGCTCTATAATACAATGTTATTGCAAGAGTAAGTACAACCTAGCAGTATGTCTTATGTTTTGTTATTTTAAAATACAAGTAAAGGAGAAGGCCAGCACAGTCCCAGCAACGTGTAAAGATCACGGAATCTCCACAGGATAGCCTTAGGAAACCACAGTAAAAAGTCTGAGAATAGAAAACAGCATGCAGTATTTGTACTGTTTGCTCAAAACCAGTAGTGGTGTTAATCTGAGTAAGAAAATAGCACATCAAACCTAATATTGTTACTTTCAATAGGAAATTATCAAGTCTATGTGAAATTCTTCACATGGCTTCCATACATGTAACAGTGGAGGCTTATCGTCCTAATTTTTCCAGTATTAAAACACTTTCATATTTCAAATCAAAGATCCTGCCCTGTATCTACCTTAACTAAGTGGCACTGCTGACCCCATACTGAGTTTGGACAATTTCACATACAGCATATTAAAAAAATGGAACTTTGACCGGTTTCATTATTTAAAGCTGTGCAGTACTTAAAAAAAAAAAAGGAGCAGAATTATTGATTTTGTGATCTCATTAATTTTCAAACATCTTGCAGTGTGGGACATGTTTATGTCTGAAGACCACAGCAATCCAGCTTATGTGATAGCGTAGTAAATCCCCCAATTGTTTAGAGACATGCGCATATCTAAACAATGAAAAAATAGGATATTTTTATTAATTACACAAAATATCGCTGGTCATCATTATTAAAATATATCCAAGCATCCCAGCGTAACTCTATATGTCCTTTTACACAATAAAAGCTATGTTCATCCCCAGGTTTCTGCTTCTTCCATTCCCTTTAGATTGTAAGTTGAGAGTTTCCAATCTTGTAGGCTGCTTTGGAAAAAAGCGCTTTCTACAATTATTCTAAGCTCAAAACAGGGCCCTCCATTTTCTGCAGTTTGCTAATATTTGTTCTTATCCCTTGTAAAGTGCTACGGAATATGTTGGCACATTACAAAGAAATGTTAATAATAATAATAATAATAATAATAATTATTATTATTATTATTATTATTATTATGCTATTGTAAATCTTTTCACTTATGTAATGCAAAGCCTGAGCTGGTTATACTTCTGAGAATGTATTTACCTATTTAATTGGAATCTGATTTATATGCAATCTATTGACATTAACTTGGCTAGATTGGTGCTGATACAAGCCAAAGTCGATTATAACATTGAGAACTTACTGATTCTTACTTTCAGGATTTTTCCTAAGCAGGAGAGGGATCTTTTTTGTCCTAATATTTCTTAAATTTTATTTTTTTATTTTTTATTTTTTTTCATTTATACAAATACAATTGTTTAAAACATACAAATAAAAATGAAACATCAATTGCCATACTTCACAAGCATATGGATACAATTTGTATATCTTACATATTCCCCTTTCCTTCTGCATATTTATCAACCATACACAGTCAGTAAATCTTAAGGGGGCAAGGGTACTAGAGAACAGTTTTGCAATTTCCAAATTTTGTTGACATTATAGTTGGTTCCATAAAGACCATTTTGCCTGTGTGTTCTTATTTGGCCTCCCATCCGCTTCTATAAAGTCTATCTCTAACTGTTTATTCCTTGCTGTAATTTCCCGTATTTCATTTCATGTGGGTACTGCCTTTCCCATACCAATTTTTAGTTAATAATCATTTAGTCACCATTAAATGTGGATAGTAATTCCAATTTGTTTCTTATTCAAGGTTTCTGGGCAAAAATGGAAAAGTATCAATTCTGGTGTAAATTCTAATTTGTAATTGGTTTTTTAGATATTTCTTTTAGACAGATCATCCAAAGCTGTTGGATAACGTTGCAAGTCCACCACATTTGTAAATGTGTGCCAAAATTTGTACACCCTCTCCAGCACATCCCTGGATATTGTTTAGGGTCAATTTTAACTATAAAGCCCGGGATCGCTTACCATCCCTGTGTGAGTTTAAACTGTATTTCTCTTAACAAGGTACATTTCATAATGGTCTCTGTCAGTTTAAAGGCTTTGAACCAATTTTAGTTTTCCCAATAAGTCTTTAAATCTCTCTCCCATTTCAACATCAGAATTGTTTTTTCTGTTTCTGACATTTCTAATAATTCTAAAACAATTAGTTATTGAGAAATTTTGGCCAGATTTCAATAGTATTTCAAATTCTCCAGAAGAAATCAGACTATATTCAGATCTCATAACTGCTTGTTTTAAAGTATAATAGATCAGTAAGTTATCTTTTGAAATCAAATAGTTTTCTGTACAATCTTCAAATGATCAAGATAGATCCTCCTTAAACAGATCACCCAAACATATTGCTTTCCAGATTTTGCTCTTAGATTTCTGATCTGGCAATAATATATCATATAGGCAGCTAATTGAAGTTACTAAGGGAAGTTTTCTCATCGTTTTCTTATTATTACCTTTTTGTCACAACCATTGGTCCAGGTTAAATGTTCCAGCTATAATCCTCTCTATTTGTATATATTTTGGGATATAATTTGTTGCAAAACGTTTCAGAAAATATTTATTACTTCAGCGTATTCAAGTAAATCTGGAGATTTAATTTCTGGAACTTCAATATGATGTTATGCGTGAAGTATAGCGGAATGCATCTTAACAAGTATGTTACCTTTGGTATTATTACCATTTTGATAGCAGCTATCCTGCCTGACCATGAAAAACTCAATTTCTTCCAGTTTGATAAAGTGTCCTTCACGTGTAAATATAATTTCTTAAAATTTTAATTTGGAAGAAGTTCCAAATTCAGCATAAACTAGTAACAGGGTTTAGATTCAAAGTAAAAATTTCAATAGAGTTGATTTTGTAAAAAGAAACTTTACTGAATAGTTCTGTTACTTTAAATAGATTGTTTATTGAGTTTTTGGGTTCAGACAGGGTAACTACTATATCATCCACATATAATGTTATTTTTATCATTCAGGGTACCAGCTTCTATTCCTTTAATTAGGTTTTCACTTTTAATCAATTCAGCAAGCGGTTCAATGGTGAGAGTGAATATTAGGGGGGAAAGGGGACAACCCTTTCTTGTCCCGTTGGTTATACGTATGCTGTGACATTCTTATACAAAGTCATGATTGCATGAGAACCGAATCTGCCTAGACCAAATTTCTCCAGCACTATTTCCATGTAATCCCAATTAACCCTGTCAAAAGTCTTCTAAAGACAGGGCTATAGTAGTGGTTTTATTTAGGCTGGCAAATGAGAAAAGATCTATTAATTTCCTGATGTTATCAGTGCCTTGTCTGCCTTTTAATATTTCTTAAGTTTGATTGAATCCTTTCATTTATCCTGAACAAGAGTATATATCTTTAAAGATTGACACTGGAATGCTTGGATATATTTTAATAATTATATGTGACGATCCATGGGTAGGGGCTATTACTGCCCAGGGCCACCTGCTATAGACTACAGGTGAACGACCCACAAGAACCATTTGGATTCTTGGAAATCTCTGCACAAGCACCCTGATATCTGGCTTCTGTATCAGTCAGGGTCTCTCCATCAGGAATCAGCACTTCCAGGAGTCTCAGTAACCTTCCTGTGGTAGTGACAAGGTTACAAAGTTACTTGCAGGGTGGAGATATGGTCAGTATCGCAGCCACCAGGAGCAAAGTAGAGGACATACCATTTCTATATGTCTAAGCAGTCAACTGATTTAATTTTGGAAAGTCAAACAATATTCATAGGGGATAGATATGGGTGGGGGGACAACACAATAATGACAGGGAGTGGCAGACAAACGCAGGAGATTACTTCCACATGGGGTTCAACATTAGCATTCCGTTTGGCACGTGGGAACAATAGGCCAACTTCCAATACACACATGTTGTCTCTAGCTGTCTAGCACATCAGAGATTTAATTAGCTTATCTGGCAATCATCGGTTCCTGTCTGTCTACAATGTCTCATTGCAGACCAATTTTGTTTCATGACCATTTAGTTACAGTTTAAACATAACACAGAACACAGTAATATAACATGAGGAATTACATATTGTATACAGGATAAGGCAGAGGCATATGCCATAAGACCATATGAAGCATGGTGGTACTTTATGGCCCTGTGTTTTGGGGCTCTTCAACCACCACGACCTGCCCACATTTTCCATGGGACAATAAAATTCCCCTAGCCATTTTCTAATGGTGCGGCATATCCTCTATGGTGGCTCAATGCACCAGGATCCAGGCCCTGGAAAGGGGTCAGTGATATAATAAGGGACATAATTTCCAATATTTGGTGTAATTAATAAAAATAACTATTTTTTCTTTGTTTAGATTAGTGTATATTGATATTAAGCACCAGGAAATTATTATAGTAGTTTCCTATGTTATACAGACATGCACATAAACATACAATGAGTTGTCCAGGGTATTGTAGTGCATGTTAGTTTGCCTTGTATTGGAAACATTCAGCTCTACAAATATACTACAGTACTGCACAGATATAATTCAAACCTTCTCAGGCATCTTATTACACTAAATCACAATGGACTGGATAGTTATTTTCCAAAGATTAAACAAATTAATGACTAAAAATTTGGAAATAATGTTGATTATCAGTATAAATGAGGTCATAGTAGCAAACTATAAGACCAAATAACATTTCTATAGAGAACATAAATTATATTTAAAAAAATAGTCTGATAAAAACTTAGCTGACTCAGATGACCAACATTAAATTTAATTGCTATCTGAAATACAGGCTATAAAAATATATGACTCAGTTGGATATATTTTAGAATATGATGTATGATGTTGTTAAAATAAAAGTAAAACATGTTTTGTTAACTTTTGCATAATTGTTATATGCTATATTTTTGGTGTTAATTAAAAAACTACAGCTACATTATTTTAAATTTACCAAAAACAGTTTGTATTTTAACTTGCAATGTTTAACACACAATGGACTTTCCTTGTGCTAAAATACTGATTTAAATTGTCTGCAAAATAGGATTTTTATCTATAACCGTATGATTGAAAGTGATTCCACATTCCCTTAAGTGTATGCTCTTTATTATTCTGCACTATGAAGCTTCTGTACTGATATCCAGGACGTGCAGTTGCAGTCAGCAGCTCTCTGGGACAGTTATAGCCGGCTGTGTGATGTTTTATTGGGCCCAGAGGAAATGTATTACAGTTTAAAGGACCAATCAAGCCTTCTGTAATCTGTGAAAGTGAATATGTAAAACATTTTTGAAGGTTGTTTTGGTGCTTTAAACAGACATGCTCAAGAAGCATTAAGATTTGTCTAAAAAACGGATCCATTAGGATAGCATATCTAATTAGAAATGATTCTCCCTAATCTAGAAGAAGCAGAGAAGATATATTTCTATTTTTTTTTAATAAAGAAAAAGTTAGAGCAACTTTCTTGATAAGCATGATAAAGATGATGATCAGTTGCATGTAATGTGCTACTACCAGAACTTACCAGTATATAATAAACATGATGTACAGTAGGAATAGTCAATAGGCGGACCTGGATCCGAATAGACAAACATTGCAATTTTATTTTATTACATGAAATCATATTTCCACCAATATATAACAAATGCATAAATAAGTTGCTTGTGTGTGCCCATAAAAAAATATTTTCAGAAACACATTTTGACCTTTGTGAATTTTGTAAAAAATAATTGACTTCCCCTTCTGAACTGTTTGTTGTTATAGCTACTATCAGTGCCCGACAGGTGAAAATACTATTGGAATTGTAATAATATAACACAATGTTACTGTTTTATATATCATGATCAATCCTTTAATAGTAACTACTATCTGGAGTTTTCTTCACTGTGCAAATTCTGAAATGACAATATCACAAGTAAGTTGCAAATGGGCATACACTCTGCTTGCTACAGCCAACTTTTTTGTGTGAAAACAGCCCTGATAGGGGAGAAGCCTGTAATAAGGTACTGTGTTGCCTACTTCTCTCTCTTCCTAGTCCAATCTTTCCTGGGCCAGCACAAGCTGGACATGACAACTCTGGTTTTGGAGATCCACATCCCTAGTGATACCCCTTATTTTTTATATTATGTGGCTAGCCACTTGTTAATTTATTTTATTTGTAGTTTTGTGTAGTTTTGTAATTTATATATTGTTTGCAAGGACATGTCTGAGATGCCCATTGTAAAACTAACACAAAGGGGTATCCTACTCAGTAACTGATAAGCTAGGCTTTCAATCTTAATTATTTTACCATTTGTTACTCTGCACCCAGGCTAATTGAATTAAAGGGATCTTTTTTTCTACCATGTATACACATCTCTGTGTGTTTCATTAAAGGTCATTACCACTTTTCAAATATATAGAAACTAGCGACTTGCCCGTCAAAAATGACGGCAATAAAAACTGAAGCCTGGCAATGCTGTTTGCCACACAATGTAAGCCTCTCCCCCTCTACTTTACTGGCCTTGTGATGAGCGCCTTTGGCGCTCATCACAGGCCTTGCAATGAGCCCCTTTGGAGCTCATTGCGAGTCTCTCCCTCTGTCTACTTCCTCCCTCGTGTCTTATTTCCCCCCTCCTCTCCCTCCCTTGTGTCTCCTTCCACCTCGTCTACCTCCTTTGTATCTCCTGCCCCCCTGTGTTTTTACCTCCCTCTCCCCCCGTGTCTCTAAACCCCTCCCCTGTGTCTCTTTCCCCCTTCTCCCTCCTATGCATCTCTTCCCCCCCCTGTGTCTCCCCCAACCCTCCCCTGTGTCTGTTCCCCCCTGGCCTGTGTCTCTTTCCCCCTCCCCCTGTGTCTGTTACGGCCTTCCTCGTGTCTCCATTTCCCTCCCTTGTGTATCTTCCCCCCTGCACTCTCTCCCCTGTGTCTCTTCCCCCTCCTCTCACTCCCCTGTGTCTCTTCCCCCTCCTCTTTCTGTGCCTCTTCCTCCCTGTCTCTTCCCCCTCACCCTCTGTGTCTCTCCCCACTCTGTGTCTTCCACCCTCTCCCTCTGTGCCTCTTCTCCCGCCTCTCTCTGTGTGTCTCGCCACTGTGTCTCTTCACCCCTTCCTCTGTTCCCCCCCCCTCTGTGCCTCTTTCCCCCTCTCTCTGTACCTCTTCCCCCCCCTCCCTCTGTGTCTCTTCCTCCCTCACCCTCTGTATCTCTCCCCCCTGTGTCTCTTCCCCCCTCTCCCTCTGTGCCTCTTCCCCCCTCTCCCTCTGTGCCTGTTCCCCCCCTGGCCTGTGTCTCTTTCCCCCTTCCCCCTGTGTCTGTTCCCCTCTCCCCCCCCCATTTCCCTCCCATGTGTATCTTCCGCCTGTTCTCCCTCCCGTGTGTCTTTTCCCCCTCCTCTACCTCCCCTGTGTCTCTTTCCCACCTATCCCTCTGTGTCTCTCCCCCCTCCCTCTGTGTCTCTTCCCCACTCTCCCTCTGTGCCTCTTCCCCACTCTCCCTCTGTGCCGTGCCTCTCCCCCCCCCTCTTCCCCACTCTCCCTCTGTGCCTCTTCCCCACTCTCCCTCTGTGCCGTGCCTCTCCCCCCCCCCCCTCTTCCCCACTCTCCCTCTTCCCCACTCTCCCTCTGTGCCTCTCCCCCCCCCTCTTCCCCACTCTCCCTCCCCTCTTCCCCACTCTCCCTCTGTGCCTCTACCCCCTCCCCTCTTCCCCACTCTTTCATCTGCTTTCGTGCCGCGCTGCGCGCAAGCGCGGCTTGCGCCGCGCTCTGCGCATGCGCGGCTCGTGCAAGTGCGGCTTGGGCGCAGAGCACGGCTTGCGCCGCGCTCTGCGCATGCGCGGCTCGTGACGCGCTCTGCGCAATGCGCAGCAGTTTATAATTGTCTAACTGCGATTCGTCTGAAGCGTGACGACGAATCGCAGTTAGACAATTATAATATGTGATATCAACAGATTTATTGAGGGGTGGAAACAGTATTTTTGATCACTTGTTCCAGTCCAGCTACCTGAGAATCCTGCATCCCTGCTTTCCATATATCATGAGGCAGGCTAGTTCATAGCACCAATACACAGAAACCCATAGAAGAGAGGACATAACAGGTTTGATCCATTCATTGGCTGATCCAGCTTGTTCCCCATCATGACCCAAAGGGAAAAAATTATGACATTTGTTATTACAGTGAAAATAATGTGTAAAAACTGAGAAGGAGCTGTAGTGTGTGGTTCTTTAATCATCTGAGAGCCTACAGTGCCTTGCAAAAGTATTCACCCCCTTGACTTTTTACCTATTTTGTTACATTACAGCCTTAAATTCAATGTTTTGTTAATCTGGATTGTATGTGATGGATCAGAACACAATAGTGTAAGTTGGTGAAGTAAAATGAGAAAAATATATACATAAAACTATTTTTTGGAAACTGAAAATTGGCATGTGCGTATGTATTCACCCCTTTGTTATGAAGCCCATAAAAAGCTCTGGTGCAACCAATTACCTTCACATAATTAGTGGAATGATGTCCACCTGTGTGCAATCTAAGTGTCACATGATCTGTCATTACATATACACATCTTTTTTAAAAAGGCCCCAGAGGCTGCAACACCTAAGCAAGAGGCACCAATAACCAAACACTGCCATGAAGGCCAAGGAACAAAAAAGTAATGGACAATGTTGTTGAGAAGTCAGGGTTAGGTTATAATAAAATATCCAAATCTTTGATGATCCCCAGGAGTACCATCAAATCTATCATAAGCAAATGGAAAGAACATGGCAAAACAGCAAACCTGCCAAGAGACGGACACCCACCAAAACTCATGGACCGGGCAAGGAGGGCATTAATCAGAGAGGCAGCATGGAGACTTAAGGTAACCCTGGAAGAGCTGCAGAGTTCCACAACAGACTGGAGTATCTGTACATAGGACGACAATAAGACGTACGCTACATAGAGTTGGGCTTTATGGCAGAGTGGCCAGAAGAAAGCCATTACTTTCATCAAAAAACAAAATGGCACGTTTTGAGTTTGCGAAAAAGCATGTGGTAGACTCCCAAAATGTATGGAGGAAGGTGCTACTTTTCGCCATCAAAGAAAATGCTATGTCTGGCGCAAACTCAACACATCACATCACCCAAAGAACACCAACCCCATATTGAAATATGGTGGTGGCAGCATCATGCTGGGGGGATGTTTTTCAGCAGCTGGGACTGGGAAACTGAGTTGAGAAAAGATGGATGGTGCTAAATACAGGGATATTCTTGAGCAAAACCTGTACCACTCAGTGTGATTTGAGGCTTGGATGGAGGTTCACCTTCCAGCAGGACAATGACCACAAACACACTGCTAAAGTAACACTTGAGTGTTTTAAGGGGAAACATGTAAATGTGTTGAAATGGCCTAGTCAAAGCCCAGACCTCAATCCAATAGAAAATCTGTGGTCAGACTTAAAGATTGCTGTTCACAAGCGCAAACCATCCAACTTGAAGGAGCTGGAGCAGTTTTGCAAGAAGGAATGGGCAAAAATCCCAGTGGTAAGATGTGGCAAGCTCATAGAGACTTATCCAAAGCGACTTGGAGCTGTGATTGCCACAAAAGGTGGCTCTACAAAGTATTGACTTTAGTGGAGTGAATAGTTATGCACATTGACTTTTTCTGTTATTTTGTCCAATTTGTTGTTTGCTTCACAATAAGAAAAAAAAAAAACATCTTCAAAGTTGTGGGCATGTTCTGTAAATTAAATGATGCAAATCCTCAAACAATCCATGTTAATTCCCGGTTGTGAGGAAACAAAATATACCAAGAGGGGTGAATACTTTTGCAAGGCACAGTATACCTATAGGCTCAATATATCAACATGTGCAGCTGAAATACAGATAAGACTAACTGTAAATAAACACATTAAGGGCTTTCAAAGCTGGCATGTAAAACAAATATAACATATTTTACGGCGCATCAAATGAAAACATTTTTCAGCTTTTGAATTTGTTGACTCTACATAATGATGCAGAGGAGTATCCATGATTTCAAAGTCCCATAATATATAAATGTTCTGGATGTAATTGGCTCCTTTAGTTTAGATGTTTATTTTGCGTCTGACTAGATCAAATGAACTGTCATGTGTGACAATAAATACAGATATACCTACAGTAAATGTATACACATTTTGAATTTCCATAGTATTTTTATATGTATTGTTACATACAATTTTACTCCAGTAGGGTCTAGTAGGATCACATTTCATACTGAATGAAAATAGGTATTTCAGCATGTATTCAGTGTTAGGATATTGCTTGGCCCACAGAAGAGTTTACCAAATTGTCTGCTATCAGTCCATTTAAGGAATCACAACAGGTGAATAATAACCCCTCCTTATATTGTGATCTTGAAATGTATTTGTGTGCCCTGCAAATTTCTGGGCACAGGGAATGTGTAAATTCTGCTAAAAAACATAAATTATACGTTTTACAATTAATATTATTTATCAATTGTTTCAACAAAAATCTATAGAAGCATACTGCAATCTTTGCCAATGAATAATTAAATGAACACTGTAGACCCACATTTTTCAGTTATTTTACAGTTAAAAGAGTATCTTAAATATCACAAAATGTTTTTACCTTTTTAAAGGTAGAATATGTTTCCAATTCAAACATGTATCAACATTTTCATTTTAAATATATTTTGCCAGGCTGACCCATTTTTTTAATTTTAAAACAATTTCATGTTTCTAGAACAAGGTAATATTAATGTTGCAAAAGCCTCACAAAATCTGTTGAATATGCTGTATACTCAGTATTAACAAAAACAAACGATGAAATGGATTTTAAAAAGAAGGTTGTAACCCAATGTGTTGTTTATATCAATTTCATGTTTCCTTTGCTATGTTTTCCATTAGCTGATTGCTATTAAATATGTTTCAATAGTAAAAAGAACAAATATAGTTAAGAATATTTATTTTTACACATAATGGATCAGTGACCCAAAACTGGAGATTGCGATCATCACTGTCAGAATGCCTGAATACCTTAAAAGGAGAATACCATTGGTTTTTTTTCATGCATTTAAAAATATTAGGTAAAAACTGTTTAATCTTCACTGAAACTAACAGGAAGGACACATAGGGCCTCATTCTATTATCGGCCATAAACCGGCCGTAAGGCTGCGATTCCTTGCGGGGGTCCCATTACCTCGCAATTCAATTAAACGGCCCCGCAAGGATCTCCCCTTACGGCTGGCCGTAAATCTTGCAACCGGCCGTAAGCTCTGAAATCTAAAAAGTCAAAAATAAATTCAAGACAGCTCTGTAAAGCTCTGTAAATGCTAGGGATCATATTGGGGGACATGAGGATTAAAAGTAACCCGCCCAAGCTTGCACATCAGCCCAAACCCGAGTTTAAATTAACTGTTTATTTTCCGGCTGCGGCGTGGGCGGGTCTGAGGTGCTCCAAGCCCTCGGGACTTTTTACATGGATATTTGACGTATATTAAAAAATATATATTTTACGGATTTGAGTATAGGGGAATTTTGTGCTATTTTTGCTAACACCGAAAATCCCTTTATAGTCTTCTCAAAGTGCAGGATGGCTTTATTTGGGCTATATTTCGTGCTTAATTGGTGCTAGCGGGACCTCTTTCCTGCAAGTAAGCTGCGGCTCGCTTTTAGCCTTGCAGAGAGGGTTCCCGGAGCAATTGAATAGCAAATAGGAATTTCTTACGGCCGATTTCCTTGCGGCCGTTTTAGATCAAAGGATTTCCTCCGGCGCGAGCGGCCGCAAGAGATAGCAAGGCACCGGCCGCAAGCCTGCCGGAGCCCCCGGCCGGAGGGGAATGGAATAGCCGAATAGCTTGCGGCCGGTCCTTGCGGCCCCGCAACGGCTGCGGCCGCTAATAGAATGAGGCCCATAGTATATTTTAATCTGTAGATTTAATTGTCAGACAACTATGACTCATACAACTATATTACTGCTCACTGGCTAACAAGATAAGCCCCCTATAATACTCTGATACATAAGCATTATGATGGCAAACAGAATAAAATAAGCCTCCCTTGACTATCAACATAAATTATATCAACAACATACCTAGAATTTAAAGTCACTAGGATTTTAAGTTTATAACAATTTCTAAGATATGTCAACTATGTTTTATCCCGTACTGCAAATTATTTTAAGAAAAATATACTTATGCTAGAAAATATTTCACAAACATGAACATAAGTTTAAGACATGACGATGCTTAATTGGGTTCCTGGAGACTGAATTGCGCTGTGACTGTTAGCGTCTTGTGGTGGTTTTCAACTGGAATCCAAAAGGAAACTGCAGGCAGCTATTCCTTGTAATGAGACTGTCTACATTAATAAAATATCAAATTATACAGTTTGTGGAGTAGACTATTGATGCTATGGAAAAATACATTCACACATATTCCAGAAAAAAATGTAATTACCTCCATGGTCCAATTTTTTGTATATTATCTTTTGAATAATTAAACTTCATAATGCAAAATAAACATAGCCCTTTTCTCATTTTGCATGTTTCACATTTATATGAAGTATTTATTTACATTTTCTTTAATAGTAAACGTTTAATTAGTCCTAATAAAAGGACTGTCCAGATCAATGCTTCCTGTGTGTCCAAGTTTCCTCCCGCTAGAATGTAGATCAGTGAAAACAATTTGAAGGCTGTATTATAATTATTATTATTATTATTTTACAATGTACAACATTTTACCTATTTTCAAGTATTGTTCTTAAAAAGAGTATATTTTAAATATATGTTTATAGCTGTCTTTTAAATGCATCCTAAAGTAAACAATTATATAATAACAATTTTCAATAAACTAATCCTAATGAAAACTGATGAAACTTAGTGTCAACAAAAAGTCTCTACTTTACTGACTGTGTGAGCGACCTTTTGTAAAATGGTTCACCGTACAGATGCCTAGATTCAGTGTTGATGAATGGGTCCTCTGCTTTGAGAGCTTTAAAACTCACTTATTATCCTTTTGGTCATTTTCTCTCCAAGAACTCTCAAACTTGCATGAGGTCAGCTTAGTACCTTCCTTTTTAGTACTTTCCATACTCGGTTAGGTAAACAGCCCTGTCTCCGTAAATAGGTGGTGTTCCTTGTAATTATGCAATATCACAATATCGTTATTCAGAGAAACAGAGTAATAATTCTGGCATCTGTCCATCTGTTTATATACAGAGTGCTGCAGCCATTTTATGCCATACTGTTATGGGGTTTTTAGCCCATATCCTCTTGTATAACTGTTGTGGGAATATTTTATGTGGCCCTGCTGCTTAATGACTCAAGTATCTCTTTCCTTGCTATGGAGGTCTGATCCTCCTAATACACCAACTGAACAGTGGAGGTGGGCTTTAAAACAGAGCCTAACAAATTATGGGCTAAGCTTGTGGCAGAATTTAGTTAATCAGAGCACAAATCTGTCATACTTCCAGAACTGGCTAATTTTAATCTGTGGGTGAACTAAAATTTGCCAGTTTCAAACTAATGTCTCTGGTCAAGTTTAAGGGCAAATAATGGCACTATAATTGTGGGAAATTTTAAAACATCCCAATGGGTTCCTCAAAATTATTTTATTATAATATGTTGCATTTTCTAGGTATGCTTATTTCCAAGGCAATCTACTATAATATCTAGAGATAATGTGTCTGTATATTATGCTTATTTACCTCATCTATAAATGGCAGTAAACTAGAAATTTTCCAATCAATGGTCTAGTGAAGCTGGAGCAGCAGAATCTCATTACTTTCCACATACACTATGTATTGCATATAATTTAGGATATTCTTTAATTTGGTTAGTAGATTTTCTTTCTAAGTTTCCCTTTGAGTGTTTTATATCCTTAGGACATTTTCATTGCATATCTGTTAAAGGAATTATATTTTATTTTTTTGACGACCATCAGGCACTTATTTTCAAGCTCTTTTCCTCCATTTGAAATAATTCATATCTAACTGATCATTTCTCTTTTGTATATCCCACATAATGGCTCATCTGTATAATTCACTTTATGTTTTTGGCATAGATCCCAGGTAATTGTAGATATTTAGAGTAAGTGGCAATAAAACAGTTTTAGCAGATGCTTTCGGTTAAAGGACCACTGAAGTAACAGTTTATATTAATTTATATTATGGTCTTTTGAAGAACTTAATAAAATGCTATATGTTTCTAGAAAGCAAAAAATAAATAGGTTTTAATTATATTTGTAATTATTCATTAATGGAGACAGATACTGTGTGACTCTTCCATCCCAATCACATTTTGGACTCTCACCTTCTCCTGTACTACCATGTATGTTGAAATTGTTTGCTTACCTTATTTATACCATCCTCAAAAATATGCACCAGTATCTATATCTATTGTATCCCTATCTTTACAGAATACGTGGTCGCCCTCCAAATAAAATCTATTATAACAAATAATAATACTGTTTACTCCCCAAATGATTTGTCAGCTGATAGTGGGCACGAACTCCATTCAATTCTATTGATATAGTCGTCAATGATGTCAGACTTACAATGGGAGTGAGATGCGCAAAGTGTGCAATAGGATCACCCCCAAAGTAACACATTTGGAAAACAAATGAATAAATATTGAGCATGCTCTCTAAATCGTATACTTACATTGGGGAGAATTTTCTAAGCATCTCAAGGGCATCTCATATTATCTCCTGATTTACCATGCACTATTTCCTATGGGGAAAAACAACCCTACTCACATTATCTAAGCTCTTCTCACCTCTTCTCAGGTGAGAAAGTGCTTAGTAACTCCCTTGTTGTGTTTTTATAGCTTCTTTGTATAGGTTTTATTTCTAAATTATTTTTCCCATCATCGTAGCTAGGGCAGTCAAGCGTTTTTGGCTACTAATTTGGATTATTGTCATGCTGTATAAATTTTCAGCAATCTCTGAAGCTACTTATCTAATGGATATAGGCCAGTTACATAATATTTCCTGTGCATATTAAAAAAATATTAAGCAATTAGAAATACCAGACAGTGTTTTCCTAGTATGATTAGAAACTGCCTGAATAAAAATAAAATATTCTGTGAGCATAGACATCCTTGATTCTGAAGGGACATAAAAACAATGTGATAATAGTAGAACAGCTCTCCAAGCTTTCATATGAGGAGAAATGTCAGACAGTGAAAGCAATTCATCTTCAGCAATTTCAACAAAAGCAGATCAAAGATCACAATAAAGTACTTGGAATACATTTAAAGAACAGCTAAGAGTAGGGATTTTTTTTAGATCTGGTAAGACAACAAATAACTTCTACAGCAATAACCATCGCAAGGAAATATATAAAAATATGAAATAAATAGGGTAATTTAAAAATAATCATAAACTAATCACACGCATAATTTCTTTGACTATTAAATTATATACAGTATGCCTGTTTTTTTAAAAAAACACTAAAATATACTTTTTACATGATTTGTATGAATTAAATAGTGAAAATACAGAATGCTCAATAAGTTCCAAATATTTTATACTTTGTTAAACTCTTATTCTTGTAAACTTACTTATAATTGTCATGTCAACATTTAAGAAATGTAATGTATAAAATACTAGTTTATTTTTTTTTGTAATCCTATCATTTTTTATTTTTTTTTATTTTTAATGTTGAAAATACAAATGGATAAAACAATAATAATTATACCGTTTTCCTGACTTTTTGCACAGAGTTGGACAAATACATAAAATATATTAAGAATAAAGAAATATCACTTTCCTATGCTCATAATTAAAATTAAATTATTAGAATAATCTACAGCTGATTCAGGCACATCTTTAAAATACCCAATTTTACTTGTAGGATATGTCTAGAATTCAGCACTTTCTTACACAAGACGCTACACAAATTGTAATACAATCACTCATCTTATCTTGCCTTGACTGCTGTAACTCTATCCTTATTGGCCTTCCCATGAAACATCTATACCCACTTCAATCAAGACTCATCCACCTTCGTCACCACTACTCAACAGCACCTCGCTGTCAGTCTATCCATTGGATTCCCAAATCCCCCATAAAAAAATCTAACAGCCTTATTAAATTGCGATTCGGCCAATTGAATAGGGCACATAAGCACAGAGCACATTTTTTTTTACAGACGTTTTTAGTTAGTGAACTATTATCCAAAAGCAAGGTCTTCACTAACTAAAAACTTCTGTGCTTATATAGAGTCCTATTCATTTGGCCAAATCACAATTTAATAAGACTGTAGGTTTTTACTTTCACAAAAAAGCCCTCAATGTGTCTGCACCCTTCTACATCTCTGCTCAAATCTCCAAGTATGTCCCAAACTGACCCCTTTTCCTATCCTCCTCTCTCATTACCTCCATCCACACCCTACATCGCTCTGTCAAACTGTCTAGTCTAGCTTTCAAAGTTTTAAGAAGAAAAGAAGCCTGTTAACTAAGCACTTACACCCACTGCTTACTGATATCGATTGACGGGCTGGTTCACCCTTCAGTATGACGCACAGCCACCTTCTCAACCTACTAATAGTTACTCATCTCCACCACTCCTTTTGTATCACTTGCTTAACTGTCTTCTTTAGAATGCAAGCTCTCACAATCAGCCAACTCTCTTGTATTATTATTTGTTATTATATTGCTATGCAAATTTGCTGTGCAAAATAATGGGGAATTATTTGTAGGTATCAGATAACATATAGGAAAAAAGTTATAAAAAAAGGTAATTGTAGATTTCTACAATCAACACACTGCTGGGGAGTAGTATTTGTAAATGATAATTTAATATATTGATTAATAATTTAATAAATTACATATTATGACACAAAAGAAAATAACTGTAAAAATAAATATATCCAGAGAACATCCTCATTTGGCTAGATTCATAAAACTTCATAGTGAAGTGCCATACAATTTTGCATCCTATAGTAGCAAGGTTCTATACTAAGATGCAATACGATTGGTTTACTATAATGATGTCTGTAAAGTCTTCTCTAATTCTTCAGTGGCTATATTACTTTAATGTACAGTACTTTGCAAATGAGCATGCAACAGCAAGGATACTTGGAAATGGGCTAGTACAGAGAAAAATACTTTTCATTGGCTACAGCATACCCGAATATTTGCCACATTTTAAAAAACAATTCATCAGCAAATGCAAATTATTTATTAATATTTACCATATCTCATGATTTGTACTTATGTCTCAACTTCATTTGTAATACAAATAGCTGTGTGTATGGTGAATGTATTTAAGTTGTACTCTTTTGTGGTTTATTTTTATTATATTAGTTTTTAATTCCAAAATTATGTTATTTTTGACATTTAAATCTTTATTATATAAAATAGTATATACAAATATTTTATTCATTATAAAATATGTGAAAATATTGGCAACCTTATTTAATAGAATGGCAGTATATAAATCCTTCAGGTTGTTGATAATACACATCTTCGAGGAGTTCTGTAACCTTATACAAAGGTATGAGGTCTCATAAGTCTATATGGTCACAGAACTTCTCAGTGACTTGTAATATCCCAATTATACACAACTGGTAGTAAATTATTCAGGATATAACCCGATGCAAAAATATAGATATAAGAATACTTAAGAATTAATAAGAATTAATAAAGGAGTAGGCAATTCTCTATCACCCCAGTAGGCAGATTGGATAGTGAATATCATGAAGGGGATTTTCCCTAGCATTTCACATACAATACATGCAAAAATAAGTACAAAGCAGAAAATAAACCTTGATCAATCCCGAATATAATGTGATGCTGCAAAACAAGGCATTGAAATCCTATGATTCTTAGTAAATTTAGCCCATTTTTTCTTGCAGCATTGTCAGCCCCTTTGGTTTGTATAAGATGAAGTTAATTTATATTTAGAAACATTATATTTATCTAATTAGCCTTATTTAATTCCAAGCTCACAGTTGCTTCCATACAGGCCGTAAGTCTTGAAAATTGCAACAAGCCCGCAACTACATGTCCAAAAGCCAAATCTGTAAACCATGTAACTGTACGTAGCATTTCAAGGCACAATCATGATCAGTTAAGCAAGCCCGTAAGTAATGATTTAGAAACAGCCAATAGTAAATGAGACTGTCATCATGATATCAGTAAAAAATGGCAGATTTGCGAGCTTGAGACCAGTATTGTGTTTTTATTGCCTGTTATAGAGTTAAGAACAGGTGTTTAACCCTCTTGCGAGTCCTCTCTAGTACTCATAGAAGTTTTTGCTGCATTTGACATTTACGGGTTTGGAGGCAATTGCGGGTTTGGGGTATTGTTGCAAGTAAATTGTGATTTGCGATTTTAGCAATTGTAACATTTGCGGCCTTGAAAGATCAAAGGCTTAGATGGGTTACGATTTTAACAACTGCAGGAATTTTCAGCCTGTAGCTCGCAAATAGATTGCGGCTAGCTAGAGGAGGCCAATTGAATATTAGTAACTTTTGCGGGCTACATTACGGTCTTCAGTAATTGCAATTTTGACAATTGAATAGGACCCATAGTATTTCCTCAAATCTCATTACACAATTCTATCAACAAATTCATGTTCAGTGAAGTAGTATCGAAGCAGAAGGAAGGTATACAGATAAAAAAACAGCAATGTAAAAACGTATCGCCCGCCATCTTGTTACGTAATACTAACCTGTTATACTGCTATGGAGCCTATTATCAGTATGTTAATAGTATATTGTACTGAGAACTAACCTAATATTACACTATTAATACTGGAAGACCATAAAGCTTAAAGATCACTAAGTATCATTGTAACCTCATATTAGAGGGCCTTCAATAAATCTCCAAGAACTGAAGGTTATCTGTGTTAGATAAAAAGATGTTTAAACCTTTTTAATACATTTTTAGCAATAAAAAGCGTATATTCAATAAATATATAAATAATATTTACTGACCAGTAAAGCCCACAAAAATTCCCAATGAGGAGACAACAGTTTAGCCCTGAAATAATTTCAGTTTGGTTAAATTAATTAATTAAACTGCATCTTAAAACATAAAGCATTAGTTATAACCTGTAAGCTTATCTACGACATTTATATTACAGAAGTTAAAAAATGTTATATAGCACAATAATCAGATTTTTTACAAGATCAAAAGAACATAAATGTTTATTTGAGTTTAATAAATTAGCCCCTGAATTAAATTGAAGTTCTTGTACAACTTGAAACCTTGATACATGAAAATACAAACTAAATGAACAAAGTATAGAGTCTGGTCTTTTCCTAGATAAGAATAATTAGACATTAAATTGTGGCTGCAAGAACATATAACAAAAGGAGGACAATACTGAGAAATAAATTAACAGCTTAAATTAAAAATGTATAGCGTTAACCAAAAAGACTAGAGAGCCTTAAAGGCATATTTAAGTTTCATAGATTATGAATGCTTCTGATAGAGGAGATTCAGTAGTGTAGGGAAAAAAACAACATAATAAACATTAATACCTTGACATTTGCAAATTTCTTCACTTTTGTGGGACTTGATTTTGAGAAGGAATGCTCCTGAAAACCTTAGCTAAATTTGCATAAAACTTATAATTAATTTTGGCTAACAACAGTCAGCTGTAACATTGTTTCAAGTCAGTCTGTGCAGCAAAGCGTCATGGGATGTGTACTCTTTTTTCCCCTCCACAAGGAAGCAAGGAGGAGCTCAGACATTGAGATGTGGATTTCTGGATTATGCAGCTGTTGGCTTAAAGGTTAGTATAGGGTTAAAAAAATACCTGAATGCAGTGTTTCTATTGGTAGATACTAGATGCCTATGTACGCACCTCTGGGGTTGGGGAAACCATTTTTTAAATAAACTAAATTAGTATGTCTATAGAATGAATACATTTTAATGTGTGTTATCACCTTATTTACTATGCACTATTTCCTATGGGGAAAAAAAGCCTTTCTCACATTATCTCAGCTTTTCTCACTTCATGTCATGTGAAAAAATTCATACTAAATACCCCCACATTTGAATAAATTGACCTTATTTGTAAAACTTAATACTTAGAATTGTTCTTTGAACGTGTTATAGTTTAGATGTTGTATTGGTAAGGGGGTAAATTATTTTCATTATAAAATGTGATATTGTTTAGAGCAGAGACCCAGCCTTCTCCTCAAGGATTCCAGATAGTCCATGATTTTAGTTTAACACTGAGTCAATACAGGTGATTCAATTAGAGGCTCTAGAGCCTGAGGAATGCTAATTTACTCATGTTATGACCCCTCTGTAGGTTCATGACAAAAGGCTTGGCAGAATAAGCTGCTAAAAATGTTCAACTTGACAGCTCAGTCCCTTATTTTTAAAAAATTGTTGATTTGTCATGTCACAGAGAATCACTTACTACAACATAATACAATTTTGAGCAAAAAATTAAAATGGTAGTAAAGTGCCCATGGTTGGTAAAAATGTTTGTAGCTAAACTTTTGGTTTTAAAGAAAACAATTGTCTTACAAAGTTTAGGTAAGCACAGCTACATAGTAGAAATAAACAGTAATTACATAATAGTAAACTGCATAAAACATAATAAATAACTTATTATACTATTTTATACTACTTTATTTTTTTTTGTATAATCAGACTGGATCTAAATAACATGAGTCGATTCAACTGAGCTTTCGCTCGATCCGGTAGCTCGTAAGTGAGGTCGCAAGTTAATTCGCTATCCAATTGGTGTCTTTTTGCTGGCTCCAAACGGGTTACGAGTGATGGCCTTGATAAAATTGCGATTGTTAAACCTATAACTTAAAGCCTCCTGAAGCCTTTGATCTTTTACTTTGGCAAGAGCTAGGATGGCTAAAATCGTAAAAAGGCTATTCAATTGCTCAATTTCCCCAAGCCCGCAAATGTAAATGGTAAATCAAGGAGAAAATCCTACGAGTGCTAGAGAGGACTCGCAAGGGGTTAAACACCTATTCGTAGCACTGTAAATGCAAATAAAAAAACAATACTGCACTGTAAATAACGGGGAAAGTGATGAAAGACATTATAATTAATTGCACAACAGTCTCAAGTTCGCAAATTTCGGGGTTAAATCGATCTCCGTTATCAATGAGTTAATACTTATCAGGCCACCCACATGGACTAGAACAGTATTGACATTAATTTTCATAATTCTTTATTTTGCGGTTTTGCGAGTCTGATGACATATCGGACCTCGAACCTAATTGATTGACATGTAACCTCAAATGTTTTACTGCCGTAATAATGACAGTCGAATTTTCTATTGGCTGATTCAAAATAGGAGGTTACGGGCTTTATTAATTGATTATGTTCCAGCCCTGAACTGCTACGAACCAGTGCATGGTTTACGGAGTTGGCTTTGGGTCAGTAACTTGCGGGCTTGAGCAATTGAATAGCAACTGAATAGCTCCGGAATCAGAGACCAACAGGAGCCCGCAACACACCCGCAGACATATGGCCTACAATGATCAATTTGCGGGGTTGCAACTGAATTAGGCCCATTGTTAATAAATAAATAATGTGTATTGTCAAATAGTTTTTGACTGTCAAATATAAGCTGCTGATTTCAATACACAAGCTGCAGAAAAGTCATTATAGCTGGGGATATCTTTTAATCGACCGATATAGATCTTTTTGATAAGTCAATTTCTAAGTTATAAAATACGGGTTTGCGACTCAAAACCCCAAAGGAACCTTTTATTATCCACCATATTTCTGTTATTCCAATAAATGTTCAGTTGATCTTTAGTTTTTCTCTTTTCAGTTGTTCAAATTGTGCATAAGAACTGAAAACTCAAGAGATCTATTTGTTGCTAAGAGAGAAAGAGAAAGGGCTAACAACAGGTATTAGCTGGTAAACGGCTTATATACTTTCTTTAAGGAATTTATCTTCAAATAATTGCTATCCATCTATGTGTATATACCAGAGAGCATGAGAAATCTTTAATACATTTGAGTGATTCACCAGAATGTGTTCGAATGTATTCCACCATATTTTTTTCACAAAGGTCTTAAGATGTCTTTTTTTTATCTAAAACAATTATTTTATTCATTCTTCTTGACTTTTTTAAGTCACATATCAAAAAATGCAGAAAGGCTTGGAGTGCAGGAGATAGTTCCAATTACAATTACAATAAATAACATGCCTAAATAAGCATATTTATTATCCATAAAGAGTAAATCTAAAGCCATGTATCTTGAAATTGTATTCTGTTATTCAATTCCATCCACAGTTAGCATCTTATCAGCGTGTGCAATTTAGAAAGAGATCAGCGGTGGTGTGGGGTGCATTTAAAGACATAGGGCCTCACTCTAAACGGGGGCATATAACGGCCTCAAGTCTGTGATTCCTTGAGACTGGGTTACAGGCCCGCTTAGCGATACAATTACGCTGCTATTCAGTCGGGCGGCACCGCAAGGAGGTCCCCCTTACAGTTGATCGCAAACCAATAAGCACTTCCATGCTTCCATACTTCCAGGATTGCCGTAACTTGCGCTTTCAAGGCCACAATCTTGGAGAAATGTAAATGCAAATATAAATTCAAGACAGCACTGTAAATGATAGGGAACACAATGGGTGACATTAGAATTAAAGGCACAACATTATCAAGCTGGCACATTGACGCAATACAATACTTTACTTCATGTTTAATTTCCGTCCAATGTCCAGCTTGAGAATGTTGTGCCTTTAATTCTCATGTCACCCATTGTGTACCACATCATTTCCAGTGCTTTACAGTGCTGTCTTGAATTTATATTTGTATTTACAGTGCTCCGAGTTTGTAGGCTTGAACCACGAGTTAGGGGGTCATTCAAGCCCGTAGGTCCTACTTTATATTAAAAGAGAAAGTGATGTTAGGTCTTATAATTAAAAGCACAACATTCTCAAACTCTCAAGTCGGCAGAAATAACTGCTTTATTTCATGTTAAATTTCCATCATGAAATCCTACGGGCTTCAAGCTCTAAGCCCGGAGGTTTGATTCAAAAGTCCTAGGGGCTTGGATGTTGAAGGCCGATTTGAGAGTAGGGGAATGTTGTGCTATAAATTATAAGCCCTAACATCACTTTCACTTCTAATAAAAGTACAGGATGTCTTTTTTATTTGCTTAATTAGTGCTGCGTTTTGTAAGTAAGAGCGTTGCGGGACCTCTTTGGTGTACGTAAGCTGCGGCTCGATTTTAACGATTTTAACGATTTACGGGCTTGACGGAAGAGTGAACGTAGCATTTGAATAGCAAATTGGGTTATTTATTGCGGCCACAACTCTTGCGGCCTCGCAAGATCAAAGGCTTTGATGGACGTAAGCTGCGATTGAGCTAACCACAGGGGATCGCAGTTCAAGGCTCGTAAGCTGCTCGGAGGCCGCAAATTGAATACCTAAGTAGCTTGCAGCCTCCCCTTGCGGCTACTTATTTAAAAAAACTTAGGATTAGGATGAGGCCCACAGTCTGCGGGCTTGAAATTTGCAGCAGTTACAGAGCAATGAAATTAAACAAGGCCGCAACTACATGGCCGAAAGCCTAACTCATAAACCATGCACCCGTAAGTAGCATTTGAGAGCATGATCATGATCAATTAAGCAAGGCCGTAACTGCCAATCGTAAATGAGACTGTCATCATGACGTCAGTAAAACATGGAGGTTAAACCACAATCAATTAGTTTTTAGAAGTTCGATTTGCAATTGGACTCGCAATCCAGAAATGTTGCAATATAAAATAATCAATAAATCAATAAAATCTACTATTCTAGTCCATGCAAGTTCAATTATATGTATTAACCCATTGATTGCCGGGATTAATATAACTTGGAAAATACACCTCAAAAAATATTTTTTTCATTGCCGATTTGCGAGCTTGAGACTGTTGTGCATTTAATTCTAATGTCTTTCATCACTTTCCCTGTCTTAAAGTGCAGTATTGATTTGATATTTGCTTTTAAAGTGCTACTAACAGGTGTTTAACCCCCTTGTTAGTCAGTACTTGTAGGATTTTTGGCTACATTTGCCATTTACGGGGGTGAAAACAATTGCGGGCTTTAGGAATTGTAGCATTTTAATAGCGATTTGTGATTTATGCAATTTTAGCTTGACAGATCAAAGACTTAGATGGGTCGGAGTTATGATTTTGACATCCGCAGGGATTTTCAGCCTGTAAACCACAGATCAATTGCGGTAAGCTAAAATATGCCAATTTAATAGCAATAACTTTTGCGGGCTACATTACGGGCTACAGTAACTACAATTTGGACAATTTAATAGGGCCATAGTAATTATTAGTATACCATCAGAGTTCTTTAACATCAATTGCTGTGCCTATGAACCTCCTGAACCGTTATTGATTTTGATAATAAGATTTCTGTCATTAGATTTAAATTTTTGCTAATAGCAGTGAATTCCAAGCTTGCATAATTTGACTTAGAGTTTGCAGAATTGCCACTACTGGAACCTTTTTATGTCACTTAAATTATAGGAAGTTTCAATAGGAAGTTTCATCTAAACACGAAAATGCTGTAATATGAAATAGGACAAGTATACAGTTTCAAATATACTGTATGTGTGAAAGCTATGGCACCGACATTTATTGCAGCAATACCTCTATAAATTAGGTGATGTTAATGGCTGAAGAACATGGTTACATAGGTTGAATTTTAGAACTGCAGCTGTAGTCTGATTGGCTTTCTATTTGTCTTTTGAACAATTAACCCAATAAACTCATCATTCCAAGTATCATTGACAGAAATGGAATACAATATGTGCTTCTAACTACGACTTCTCCGTAAACCTACAGGAATAACTGACAAACTAAGCAAGTTCAATAACATTTAGCTATAGTTAATCTTCTTTGGGGGTGATCTTTAATAAAAAAGAAAAGAAAATTTAAATCCAAGTGATATTTGGCCTTTAAACTCCTGCTAGGTTATTAAACTGATACATAGTGCAAAGACATATAAGTAATCTTTCCTTTGTATTAAAGGTATATTGAAATGTTATAGATTATGAATGCATCTGATAGAGGAGAATCAGTAGATTATGCAAAAAAAAATTTTCATGAACAAATCCCAAAATAAACATTAATAAACGTACCCTAGTGTTTGCATACTTTCTTTAGTTTTCTGGTAGTTGTTTTTGAGAAGGAATGCCCCTGAAAATCCAAGCTAAATTAGCATGAAATGTATAATTCCTTGTAGCTATATTTGAAATCAGTAGCTCTTCAGCAAAGAATCGTCGGATAGGTAGTCTTTTCTTCAACACTCTCTCTCTTCACTTAAATGAAGTTGCGTCTCTGGATCCCTGCACAGTGCTGCTAGTTGCTGGAAGGTTAGTATAGGGTTAAAAAAACATACCCAAAATGCAGTGTTTCTTTTGGTAGGTACCAGATGCCTATATAGGCATCTCTGGGGAGATGGAAACCAATTTATTTTAAATAAACTAAATATGTATGTGTATATTTTGGCTTGGATTCGTAAATGAAGATTTGAAAAGGGATGTTTTGCACATCTGCAGGCTCTCTGGTGGCTGAGTAGGCCAATGCAGGACAGGCAGACTTGACCGCAGTGGTTGCACGGGAAGGCTTGCTCTGGTTTGGGTGCTGCAGTGACAAGATTTTTCTTCCATCTCCTTTTGTCCTCAAGATCAGCCCTGCGTTTTCTCTCGAAAGAGGAGACAACCTGGTGAATGGTACTTCTCCAGGCCTTGCAGTCTGAAGCTAAAGCCAACCATTAATGATGGTCAATGTGATAGGCATCAAGGGACTGTTTCAACAAGGCCTTGTACCTCTTCTTCAGTCGTCCTCTGTCACGATTACCAGTGGTGAGCTAACCATATAACGCACACTTTGGAAGCAGTTCACCCGCCACTTTAGAGATGTGCCCTGCCCTGCGCAACTGTGTCTTTAACAGCATGGCCTCAATGCCGATGACTCTTGCCTGTTCTAGGAATTCAGTGTTGGGACTCCAGTGGTCATTCCAGTGGATGTTGAGGATGATGCGGAGGCAGCGATGATGAACGCGCTCAAGAAGTCGTAGGTGGTGACGGTAGGTAACCCACAACTCAAAGCCTTATAGTAGGGTGGTCAACACAACAGTTCTGTACACAGCAATTATTCAGATGCTTGTTGTTCCAAACCTTCTTATATAACCTGCCGAAAGCACCATTTGCCTTTGCCAGTCTGTTATCAACTTCCTTGTCAATCTTTGCATCCAGGGAGATGAAGCAACCCAGGAAGGGGAACTGGTGGACTGTTTTCAGCTCTGACTCGCCAATAGTGATGCAAGGAGGACAGTAATCTTCCTGAGGTGCGGGATGGTGGAGAACTTCCGTCTTCTGCAAGACTGATTTCTAGACTAAAGAGCTCGGCAGCCTCGGCAAAGCAAGATGTCAATCACAGCAGATCTGTCATCATATGGGAAACAAGGGCAGTGTCATCAGCAAAGAGTAGCTCTCGAACTAGTCGTCTTGGGTTGAACAGACTTATATCGGAGCATTATCAAATGTAGACCTCATCCTCATCATCAAGGTCTGTGGTGACCCTTCGCCGCATCATACTAAAGAATAGCATGAATAGAGTTGATGCAGGGACACAGCCCTGCTTCCTGCCATTTCTTATTGGGAAGAGTTTCGACAGATCGTTGCTGTGCCTGACTTGGCCACGCTGGTTTTCATGTAGCTGGATGCTCATGTTGAGGAGCTTGGGAGGACATTCTATACATTCTAGGATTTGCCACAGACCTGCTTGCTGCTCACAATGTCGAACGCTTTGATAATGTCGACAAACATCATATAAAGTCCCTTGCTCTGTTCTCTGCGTTTCACTTGTCAGTGGTGCTCCTGTTTTCTCCAAAGCCACACTAATTCTTGGGGAGGAGTTCTTCTGCGATAGTGGGCACAAAACTGTTGAGGAGTACTCTTGCAAGCATTTTCCCTGTGAAGGAGAGCAGAGTTATCCCCCGGTAATTAGAGCAATGTTACTTCTCTCCCTCCTTCTTGTATTGGGTGACGATGATTGCATCACGAAGGCCCTGTGGCAGTTTGCCTTGCCACCAGCAGCAAGCAAAGAGCTCATGGTGCCTAGCGTGAAGTGTTGGGCCCCGTCTTTCCAGATCTCTGTTGGGATCCTATCAACTCCTGTTGCCTTACCATTCTTTAGCTGCTCAATAGCTTTTACAGTATCTTCAAGAGTAGGGATTTCATCCAGTTGTGTTTTCATTTGTTGATGTGGAATGCAATGGAGCGGTGAGACTGAAACTACGTGGTTGGCACAGAGTAAAATCTTAAAGTGGTCAGAGCACTGGTTCAGAATCAACACTTTGTCTGTAAGGAGTGTTTGACCATCTGCACTGTGCAATGGGCTTTCAACCAGGTGTGAAGGGCCGTACACCACCTTCAGGGTTTCATAAAAGCCCCTGTAGTCACTGACATCTGTGCAACGCTGAGTTATTTCTGAAACGTTGGTCGACCACTGGCACTGAATCTCTCGAAGCTTATGTTGGAAGTTGCTGCTTTCCTTTTAAGGGAGGACGGCTGAGCGAGATGCACTTAATGAGCGGAGATCTTTTTTAATAGTAATTCATGGATCTCATATTTATTTTCGTCAAACCAGTTTTTTTTTTCTCTGTAAAGTATCTGGGATTCTCTAGTCTTGGCTGGAGATTCGCTTCACTTCCGCCGACTGGAGGTTGCCGATCTGTAACTTTTTCTTGAGGCTCCTTACTTCTTTGGTTTGGGATTGAAGTAGAGATGAAGTTTGCAGCGTACCAATCTGTGGTCTGTATTACATTCTGTGCTGGGCATCACTCTGGTGAGTAGGAAGTCTGGAAGGTCTTGCTGGCACACCAGGATGTAGTCTATAAGATGCCAGTGCTTGGACCGAGGATGCATTCATTCTATTAAATAATATAAATATGTTTGTGTATAGAATACATGTTTCTGATATAAGCAGCATAAATATGGTATACATTTTTTTGTACCTATGGTATAAATATGGTGCAAATTATTTTGGTCTCCCTGGTAGTATAGTTGACCTCCTACCTTGTTGATATTCAGGTGATGTTCTCTTCCACATACTTAACACATGGTGCCTTCTAAACCTCATGACATTGGGTTCAGCAGATCATAACTATCACTGCATTGGAACACCACAAATGCCGCTTTTCTGTATTATTTACTTTTAATACAACATGAACTCTGCACAAGTGATTGTCATGGAAGGTAACAAACAAGGGAAAAAGGTCATTGATCATTGTAGGCACTAGGGTTTTTTAGAATGTAAGGCCATACACTTCTGGGGTTGACTTTTAATGACTGCAAAAGAAGAGTTAGAGATCCTCCTATGATTCTAATATCTTGCTTTAGTGATAGACACTGCTTGTTTGCATTACTGGTGAACAAGATTTGTTTCTTGTTGGAATTTCAAGTACTGATATTGTAAGGAATTAATTTTACAACACCAGCCCTAACTATCCAGCCCAAAATACCCAAAATACTCATTAGAAACCAGAATAAAGTTTATTTTCAGGTAAGTCCCTCCTGGCAGATTCTCTCACAACATTTGGGGGTGGAAAGAAGCAGGTTTGCTGAAGTTGAAAACCCAAAAATGTATGTGCAAGTTTTAAATGCTTCATTTAATTTATTTTCTTCAAATACTAAGTTTATTGTTAACCTGTAACTAAATAAGCAATTATAACTGTATTGTATGATTAATACAGTGGTCATTCAATCTGGATAGGTAATTACCAAACAGTAGGCTGTATCTGAATCACAGTATAAACTAAATGATGGGTCTAATGCCTATTTCCTGAGGGCATAACTTATTAAAAATATAATTTAGAGGAGTGGCAAATAAATATAAATCTTAGGGGTCAGCTTTTGTAAAAATAGCAAGGGAGTCTATTCATACATTTTATGTTTATATAAATATATAGAAGTCAGAAATAAAACTTTAGAAGTACCTGAATTTCGGCTCCTAATATTTTTACTGAATAGTGTATTCCAAGAAAACATATTAATATTAGGTTAACATATGGTTTCTATTACAATAAAAAATAATGATTAAAGATAATATAATTTTAATATGTATATCTATTTGCATTTAGGAATCTTGTTTAAACAAACAGTGCAAAATTCTTATATTTGTTTGGCAGTGAAACGTAATGCCCATTTATGCCATAAGAAATGCAAACTTTTCTCATCAAATATATATATATATATATATATATATATATATATATATATATATATATCCATATAAATATTATTCTAGGTCAGTGCAAATTAGAACTCTCTATAGATACCTTAACATAATCAGCAATTCTACAAGCCTATTCGACAAAATACCGGATCAGAATAAATATTCAAATAATATGCCTATTTTTGCAAATGTACAGTTAATTTGCTATATGTAGTTAGCTAAAATTGAAACCTGCTGCAAAAACTGAAATGTATGCACATGCAGAAAAAAATATGAATTCTAATTAGTCATACAATAAAAAGAAATCTTCTCAATTATCTCCAAGCTGTGCATAATGCCACTGTATTTTTTAAGATAAAGATAGCTTTGTTGACATTATTTATATTCATATTTACATAGTTCTGTTCGACTTGTCAACTTTATGACACATAAATAAGTTAGTCATTTTTTTTTCAAATAGCAGTGAAATATATGTTTGCACATTTTAATTTTGTTTAAATATTCTTAAATTATCTACAAATTATTCTGTGTAAACAAAAATGATTTTTCACACTCCAATTCAGTTGCTCGCATCAGCTGGGGTTGTGATCATTTTCTTTTAGCTTGTCCTTCATTGGTATCAGACACTGCACATTTTACTTTACTTTTGGCAATTTGACATAAAGAAGTGTAAAAATCAGTTATGCTGTTAACCTCATTTTGCCTGCAACCATAATCATTTTAGACAGATGGCTAATTTTCATATTTTTGGATAGGCACATTATTAATATAAAAATGGAAGAATTGAAAATGTGTTTATTTTCATATGTATCTCACAAATAATTATTCCATTTACATTCTAAATAAGAGAAATGTACACATATAAAACTGAATGCCAATGGGTCAGCCTGTAATCCAAGGAAAAGTGAATGCACAAAAAACAGCACTGTAACACTCTGTGCAGATGTGACTGAATCTAGCCCAATATTATTATAATATATACTATGGATTTCTTTCCTAGAAAACACAGCATACCTGTAACAATTTTTGAACCATAAATCTACTTATTCTGTTTTGTATAGTTTCTCCTTAAATGGCCATTCATTCTAAATGCTCTTGATGGTGTGAAAGAGAACACGATTGTATGTTAAAATAAGTTTAAGTCTGTTTACAAACACAGTCTATCCTGTCTACTGGCAATTTCATGATTAATAACAGATAGCCGAGCCATGCAATGGAGACAGTGATTGATAGCAGTTTTCCCTGAACTCAGAAATGCACTAAAAAGTTAACCCGCAACTGATCTATTTAGGTGATTCCAGTACATGGAGCTGTAGCTGCAGATCGGGGAGTGGGCAGTCAGTTACGCATGTAAACTCTCTGCTGTGATGTGGTCCAAATTGTGCTGAATTAAGTGGCCCTTTATTAAATAAGTGGTAACAATCAATGTATTCATATTTACATGCCAAGGTAGATTATATATTATTTTATTCCTAAATAAATATAGAAAGAGGTGGGTGTATTAAGCTTCAGATAAAGAAATACAGAACCATCTATCAACAAGTCAGCTTTGTTTTTCAATTAATTTCCCTTCCTTCCACTATGTTTTAGAATACAATTTTTATAATTACAGTGGTAGCGAGCAGCTGAAAATCTGTCAGTGTAAAAATATATGCACTTTCTGTGATCTGTAATAAAGTGATTAAATGAATAGGACAGCATCCCTTCTGGTATGGCTATAAGCTATATAAAATGTATCTACACAACAACGTGATTAATTGGTGGCAGGTACAGTATATAAGCCTGACACAGACTATAGGCTAAATCTCAAAATTAAACACAAAAGTTTTTTGTCTTAATAATTTTAATTCTTTGTGTAGCTTAACAGAATGTAAATAAAATGTTAGTCTGTTATGTCTTACATGCAGGTGTAAGCTTCTTTTGGATTGCTCGTTCATTACGCAATACGATTTTTCAAAATCCATAGCAATTAAGTATTCTGAGATAGCTACAGAAAAACTATGCAATTGTCCAGACATGTTGTCTGAGTCTTTCGGTTTCCACAATCCTATCCTAAACAGCTGAACATATTATTTCCTCCGAAAAAAAATATGTGGCAGTGACTGACCTTTTCAAATTAGACTAATTAAAAATGCTGTATTATAATGGTAATTTGCTTGTCTCCCAAATCAGAATATTAATTGAACATACTGTGTGCATCACATGATGCAGTACTGCTATCTTTCCCTTGCTAGAACATCAAAGCAGAAATAAATTCTGAGCAGTGTGAAAATATGTAATTGATCTGAGTTCTCTTTGCTAGACCAATACAAAGATTTTTTTTTAATACAAATTTTAAAAGCATCTTGTGTAAAAAATGTTAATGAATAGCCCAGGTTTCAATGAAAAAAAGTGAAATGAAGGAAATAAAAGCTATTTTGAACACACCTACATCTCCTAGGCAGGCCATGTGACTAATCTCTCCACAGAATTACTTAGCAAATTATAATTCCATTACAGCTAAGGATTCTGGGTAGTGGCATGCAAATGAAGCTCGAAAAATTAAACTTTTTGCCTCTAAACCAATTTCAGCATAAATTATTGTGACATATGCCCATGGCATTTCATGCAGCCTTTAGAACAATGGTGGGCAGCTCGGCCATACAAGGTCATCAAGAGCCCAGGATTTCTGGAGCTTTCTGCTTGTGTATTTAGTTCCTGGTTGCCTTAGCATTTAGAGAAACATTGAAATCCTGGACTACTGATGACCCTTGTAGGACTGAGTTGTCCATCAATGGTTTAGAGCATGGGTTAAACAGCGGAGAATTTTCATTAAGAACCAACTTTGAGTGGGATCCTGACACAACTGAATCACTATTGTGTTACAAAAAAGTTTCACTATTGTAACCAATGAAGCACTAAATTAATATAATGTTGGTTTACTAAAATGTATCACTACTGTGGGTTCCCTGGTGGTCCAGTGGTTAGGATGCAATGCTTTCACCGATGTGACCTGGGTTTGATTACAGTTAGAAAACCAAGGGGTCCCACCACCCGAAAACTGTGCAGGGTTGGGCATGGTCAGTGCTTGGATGAGAGACCACCGAGGAATAACAGAAGCTGTATGCTGTGGCCCACTCTAGGAGGAACTGGCAACCCACTCCAGGATCTCTGCCATAAATATCAAGTGGATCAGCATGATGTGTTATGGTCATGGAGAGTTAGACATGACTGTATGACACAAACACACAAACACATCAATTTGATTTTCTGCATGTTTGATAAAGCAGCAGGTTCTTTGAACCTCTTGAATGCCTATTATATTGCTAATTGGTTTAATCTCTGCAGTATAATAGACCACTAAACAAATAATCTTTTTAGTAAAGTAAACAATTACTATTTTTTTTTTACTTCATGGAAATTAATGCTGTAAAAACAGGGTAAATATTGTAGATAAAGGCAAGCTGATATGGAAAGATTCAAATTATGTTAATAAAAAAGTAATCATATGCGTTGCTGTCAGATGTGATTAAAGTGCCAGGGGCATTAAAGCTGTGATAGACCTCACAATCAAACTTAGAGCAGATGGGTTTGCAATATACACAGTTAAAAAGCTGTGAGCTGCCTTCGAGATGTAGACGTACAACAAGTCAAAGAGAAAAAAAAAGAAAACGTGAGCGACTCATGAAAAACTGCTTTCAGAGAGAAATCTCTGTTCACCTGTGACATGTTTGAATACTGAGCATGACGGCACGGTGTACAAAGTTTAAACACAATAAAGTGACTTTATAATGTGTACTCCCCAACACTGCAGTCAGCAAAATCATCGAAAATAGATTAACCTGTGTAAAAGGCCTAAAGCTGCCACTCAGCGCGATTTCACAATGCTTTATTCACCCACAGCCACTGCTATATAGTGGGATCCATTGGTTTTTATTGACCTATAAAGGTGTCCTAGAGCAAAACACCTCATGGGATATTACCTCTGATAGAAATGGGCTGGGATCTTAGATATAAAAGAAAACTGTCTGGTTAGAGGAGCAATCTTGTGGGCCTGGTTTCCTGGTTTGGCAGGATGAGGATTACAACATTATGGAACTGTTTTAGTGCATTAGTTACTTTATCTTTATGACATCTTTTGTTGATCCCATGGAGGTAAAAAGTATAGCAGAGTCCTTTTAATGTGAAAATAAAAGTGTGGTTACTATGCTGTATTAACCCAGACAAGAAATCATCTACAAATTGCACAATTTGGGTTATTTTGTTATGGAATTGGAAGGTGGCAAATACAGCTTGAAGAGAGATTGAAATGTCAACTTCTTGGCGTTATTTTAAAGTTAAATTATCTATGGACACTGCCTGTTTCCGTCTTAGAATCTCAGGTTTTAATACTATTCTTTCTGAATTGATGGATTGCCAAACTTTAGTCCTCCATTTAAAGATTTGTCATTTTTATTGCTTCTATTTATTTATAAAAAGTGGGAATAAACAAGTGGAGCTCCATTTCCTCTTTTTTCTTAAGGAACTGTTTATCAAATGGAGTTAAATGTACCCCCACTTGATAAATATGTTTCATAGGAAGTGAAGTTTTTTTTCTGTTTTAAATCCACTTAACTACACTAATCCCTGATATCATCAGTTTTATCCCTGTTTGATAAATATACCCAAAAAGTCCAGAAATGCATATTATCAGCCTTATTAAATTGCGATTCGGCCAATTGAATAGGGCTGTATATAAGCACAGAGCTTATTTTTTTACAGAAGTTTTTAGTTAGTGATCTTCTATCCAAAAGTAAGGTCTTCACTAACTAAACATTTCTGTAAAAAAAATATGCTCTGTGCTTATATCGAGCCCTATTCAATTGGCCGAATTGCAATTTAATAAGGCTGTAAATCTGTTCAAGTCATATTTATTGCATCTATGTTCCAGTATAGATATTATTAAATCCTGGGGCCTTATTCAATTGCAAGCCTGTAATTACCTTCAAATTAAACTTTTGGCTGCAGGTTACAATTTTTTTACATATATATATATATATATATATATATATATATATATATATATATATACTAGCTAATTGTCCGTCAAAAAATGACGGCAATGAAATTGTAAGGTAGCTAATGCTGTTTAGTGTGTAATAATGAAATATATAATACATTAATAAATGAATATACTTTACCTATTTTGAAGCATTGTGTTGAAGAGCTGGCAATCTGTTTTGATGTTGCTGCAGCATTAGTGGTGTGGAGCTGCTGTGTAAGCGTGCTGAATGTGTGCAGTGTAATAGTGTGCGTGCGCGAGACCAAAACGTTAGCGTAGTTGTGTACTTCCGAATTGGCGTAAAATGGCGGGTAATGTGTGGTATGCGTCTTAGCGGAATATCCGTAGGTCGTTTGTGGTATTTTGCGAGTTTCTTGTGGTGTTTTGCGTGTTTAGAGTGCTGTAGCCTCGTTTTCGTTTTCTTCGGTGGCCATTTTTTTTCTCGCTTAGCGAATTTTTTAGTGTTCAAACTCTTCTATTTTTAGTTAACTGAAGGTGTAAGTTGTTTTTTTGAGGTCCTGGATGCTCCCTCTTGCTGTAGGTAAGCTTTTTATGTATGTGCTGTGTGTATTTATTGTGTTTTGAATTTTGTAATGTTCGCAAGTTGTTGCGAGGTCGTAAGGTGTGGTAACGTGTCTCGTATGTTGTTTGCATTGCGAGGTAAAGTTTACGAGGGTCGTAGTTGGTGTGTCGTGTTGTTTGTGTTGTGACGTAAAGTTTGCGAGTGTCGCAGTTGCTGGCAAGGAGCGCCTTCGGCGCTCCATGCAAGCAACTGAGGCCCTCGCCCTTGGCCCTCGCTATGCGAGGGCCGTGGCTCGCTGTGCGAGCCCGCAAGTGTTAGCAACAACTCATACGCTCACAACTATATATGTGATATTCAATTGACTCCAGCCTGCAATAACATGCTCACAACCACCATACGCAAACCATAATCCCCTATGTAGCATTTCAGGGCATGATCCTGATCAATTGAGCAAGTTTGTAAGTTACTTTTTAGACAGAGCCAATTGTAAATGAGACTGTCATCATGGCGTCTGTAAAACATGTAGTTTAAAATACAATCAATTAGTGTTTAGAAGTCCGATATGCAATCAGATTTGCAATCCAGAAATGTAGAGATCAATATAAATCAATAAAGCAACTATTTTAGTTCATGTGGGTTCCATGAAATGTATTAACTCCTTGATTCCCGGGATCGATATAACACGGAAATAAAACATAAAAAAAATGTATTGTAGATTTGTGAGCTTGAGACTGTTGTACAATTAATTATAGCGCCTTTCATTGCTTTCCCAGTATTTTTAATTATTGTAGTGTCCTTATTTGCTATTTGCAGAGTTACGAACAGGTGTTTAACCCAGTTCTATCTAGTACTCATATCTTTTTTCATATTGCAATTGCAGGCTACATAAACATTTGTAATTGAATATGGATTTTGCGTCTTTAGCACTGGTAACATTTACGGGCTTGAAACATCAAAGGAGGAGATAGGACAGAGTTACGTTTTTGACAATTGCAGTGATTTTTGAGCCTGTAACTTGCAAATGGAATGTGAGTAGCTAATTGAATATCAGTGACATTTACAGGCTCCATTACAAGCTCATGTAATTGCAATTTGGACAATTGAATAAGTGCTTGTTTGGTCCCAGATGGAAACATCTACATCACACCTAAAATGCTGTCAAGGCAAATAGGTAATTAATGGGTAAAGAAGTATTTGAGAAGAATGTCTTGTAAATATAAAAAGGCCTTCATTCTACCATTCTTCAATAATGCTAAATTTTCAGTATGTGAATTGTTAACCTTGAATTGAGTTTTTGCTACTTTGATAACTATACCACAGGAAATCAAATTGTGTTAAACTGCAAAAATAAATAATCTCCTGGTAAAATGCCAAAAACTAAACAAGCAGGTCTCATGGGTGAGAATAAGACACATTATACACTGTAAATATAAAACATATTTCATTGGATTATGGAATGTATTTTTCAAAGTGTGTTTATTAAAGGTATATATAAGTATCCTGGATTTCAAATGTTTGGTAAGAAACAGGCAGTGATTATCAGAAATAGATGTGTTATATAAATAAGTTCAGTGTACTTACAAAGTTATAGGCGGGAAAGAAAATTTCAGCTTTGCACACCCACAGGAAGCATACATAACAAAATATGCATATGAAATGCAGCTTGGTAAGGAGTTTTACCCTTCAAAGGAAGTACTGCTGCTGGATGTAATCACATGGTTGGGTGGGGTCTGAGCTTACAACTGAATCAGAGCGCAAGGATATAGAGAGAAAGAGACTACATATTCCAGGCTGCTTTATAACACAGGAACCCCAGAGTAAGATACAAATGTATCTGCTTTCTCCTGATTGGCCAAAATAAATTATTAATTTTATGCTAATCTTAGCAGAGATAGTCAGGGTTGTCAACTGGTAAAAGCTTCAGCTTGCAAACTGAAAAGATTTAGCAATGTAAATGTTTATTTTGGTGTTTTTTCATGGAAAATTTTTTATGCATGCACTACTGATTTCTTCTATCATATACATTCATAATCCAGAAAACTTAGATATGCCTTTAAGCATTTTCTCATTTCTCAAAATGCTAAATCATATCAATAAGCTGCATTCGAAATGAACTTAATGGCCATATCTCTTGGTTGTATACCTCTAGAAGATTTTGCCCTTTGTCTTAGTCTAAAATTGGAGCTGTATATGAAAACATATATGATCTCATTTCATTTAAAGCTTTTACAGTAAATTATAACAAAAAATTAAAGTAGGTGAAAATGGAAATATCTTATTCTCAAGTTTAATAAAAAAGTAAATCTAGAATTAATTCATTTTTACAAAGTTGAATAAAAAACTGCACTATTAAAAACAATTGTTATCATTATAAATCTGTTTTTATAACATAACTTTCATGACAAGAAAAGAAAAAAAAATGATTGCTCTTTAATCAAACTCATTCTATTGTCATAATCTCACAACAAATTAGTAGGACGTTGCCCTTTGAATTATGATTGATATTGTGGAGCAGGGAACATGGAGCCTATCTGTGAATGTTCCCTCAGAGAAGTAATAACATCTGCAGATGACACACTCACTGGAGCACACACACAGACTGTCATACATAGATACACTTTTTCAGATGCAAAGCACCCTGGGAGCATTAGAAGTTCTTAATTAATAAATATTTATTTAGCTTTTTCACAAAAAATCAACACATTTTATTGTAATATGTCCAACAGTTAAAAAAGAATATTTTCCAAAATATCAAATATTTTAAAGTCCAGATCTTTCTAAGTCTCTTTTTAACTTAATTATAACCAGATGGCTAGTCAGAATCTCTAAGTGACTTCTAGGTCAAGGAATGACATTTACTGTCTATAATCTCCAGCTGAAATATTATCCACCCTGTGCTATCTTGCCTTGGTTATTAATCTTCATTGGCCTCGAGTTGGCAGCCATAAACCCAGGGTCTGTTTGACTTGTCTAATTCTGTATTTAGATTGTGGCATCTACTGTATGTAGAATTGACTATTTTCAGAATAAAAATGACATCTCAAAGGCTTTGGGCAGTTATAGAATTATGAACAATCCCTTCCTCGTGTCCTTATGCCGTCTCTTGCTTCAAGCCTTGCATATTTTACATGCAATTTTGACTGCAGGGTGCAGGTTGACATCTTATTTTGAACTTACTCACTGTGCTACTTATACAACCCGTTTTACTGTAATCCTCTCATATGCATAATAAAAGTCATATCCAAATTTAAAAGTGAACTCTCAGTGGACACTTTAGTAAGTCCTCCTCAGGCCCTTACCAGAAGCAATTAAGAACAGAGCTAGAATCATCACATTTTAAAAGCTGATTTCAAGCACTGTAGCAAGTTAATATCATAGATTATAATGCTGTACTGAAATGTACAAAGTGATGGATTTTGATTTAAGTTTTTTGCAAGTACGACATATACTTTAATTTTATAACAAGGCACTAGAATCTATTTCTTTAACTGTAATATGAAGTGAAATATATTCTTTTTTTCATGCATTCATGTAGGTATTTTTATATGAAGATGCACAAACCAAAATTAGCGTATTGTTGAGTATGGCAAGAGTTTATTTGGATTGCATTGGATATGTTTTGAGTAGTGTGAAAGGAAATGTGTAACTGCTTAACTACTAGGCTTCAGGGGTATGGGAAATGGGCATGATTACTCTTTCAAAGGGATTATTATACATAACACTATTTACCAACAGTTTGTGATCCTTTAATAAAATGGCATTCCAACCAGGAAAATATATCTATAAGGCTAAGAAACCTTCTCAACTGTAAATATTGAACAAATGACTGATCCCAAATGGATCACTACCTACTACATAGAGTCTTTGGCATAGCGGTATGTAAAGTATTAGCTTTATACCTTCCTCCCTGGTTCCTCCAAATCTCTTTCAAATCAATGTAAAAACACTCTAAATATATAATATACTCATAGCATGAACAACTACATGAAAATGATGCAAAGGGGTGATCCATATCATTTGTATGTAGACAAATCAGGTTAGATACCAACCAGCCATCCAACTCAACACAAAGACAACAAGTTATCTTACCAATATGCCACCTATATACTCAAACAGTCAATCAGTTAGTAAATTAGCACCTAAGTAGACACAAGGCTATCAATATCTAACTAGTCAGGAAACATTCTCCGGTAGACAAAGAGCCAGCTAGACAACCAACTAGCCAGCTATGTGCACTAGTTCATTAAAAATAAGCTGGGGATTTTGCCTCTTATGTTAAAGAAAAACAGAGTCAGAGGCGCTCATTCTGATAACGAACAATACCTAAGTAGGTTTGTCCTATAGATCTCGTTACCCACTCTGAGAGCAACCTCTTTTAGCTTGTTTGTACCCTCCACAGGGAGAAATATCCTGTAGTATATCAGTTTGGGACCACTCACTAGAGTGACCCAGCCCAAAATACTCTTATTATGTTACCCTAATATGGACATACAAAAGAGATGGGTATTTTTCATACTGTAGGTTAGTACAGGTTATCATAAGTGTCTGCTGGAAAGTACCGATTGTATATTATTAAATTACATTATCAGTGTATTTCATATTGATAGAGTGTTATACATTGTCAATACAAATGTAACCATGATAAAGATAAACAATAAGAATGATGTATTGCCATGAATGATTGATTCTAACATTTTTATTTCAGAAAGGAGTGATAACAGGCAACCAAAATCAAAACAGGAAACTTTAGAACAGGCCTGAAACCAAAACAAAACTCCCAAAGAACCTCACTTTTATTAACAAATTTTATTAGATCTTCCAAAGCTAAAAAGCAGAGAGAGATATTGCTGCGAAAACATTGCTCTAAGACTCCATATTGAAGAGTGATTGCCAATTCTATTTTCAACAGAGCTAATATTAAGGAGTAGTCCAGATTTGAAACAATATAAATCATTGCAGAACAAAATAACTTTTTCTGCCTGATAGACACCAACAGAATAATGATATATTACATATTATAAATCAAGAGTAATATGGAACATAAAAATGCATAAATTAAAGATGTCATTTAAAATGCTCAATAATGAAGTTCAGAGTCCTCTAATTACAGTGAGTCTGTATTTTCCTTCTTGCTTTTCTGCCTTGATATAATGATATTTATTTTTAACCAAAGTATGATACTTTCATCTCATATAATAACCATCGGTAGGTATAAACCTGTATATGTAATACGTGAATAATTTTTTGAAACATACATTTATTTAAAAGGTTATGAAAAACTGCAAGTATTTTTTTATTAATAAATATTTTTTTGTAAAAAAAATATTGTTCTAGATTTGTCTCCTACAAACACCTACAAAGAATCTTTTCTAGTTCCAAGAACACTACTAGACGAATGTAGTAGCATGTAGTAGTATGACACATCTTTCTTACTTCATTATAGATGATGATTTTTTCCACAATACTTCGACGAAGGAGATGTGAGCTACTTCTTTGAAATTTGTGACATCTCAACCTTGGTCTGGTTCCTATCAATCATGAGTATCCAGCCCAATTAGTTTATTGACGCGAAAGAGCATGAGACCTCCACTGAATAGCTGACATGAAAATGATTTTCTTTCCTCGGAAAACCTACACTTACAGAGACATGATTTATCCCTCAGATTGTATCTTTGGTGAATACAGTGGGGGAGTTTGTGGTTCAAATATGGGAAGTGTACATACAGAAGAAAAACAACTCTAGCAACCATATGTATGGAAAAATATGTATGGAAAAACAGCACATTTTTAACCAATTTTTTTTTCTGAGGAAAGTTTGAAGTGTCACAAAATGTTTGAAAGAGTGCAAAAACTTAAATAAATGAGAAGCAATAGTTTTATAATTATTGATTGACAACACATTTTGAAAATATTATGAATTTAAAGCAGCAGAAATAGACCAATCTGGTCACTCATTCTATGTACCCAAAAGCTTGGCTTAGTTAATCCTCATGATATCTGTATTTATGTATCTGTATTTATGTCCAAGACATTCAAAACTCCATTATTACATTTCATTTACACATCAATATGTATATTTACCTTTTAGTCTTAAATTAATTAATATACAGTAAATTGGTATATATTCATTAAGATTAACTAGGTCCCAATTTAGCAAAAATATGAATTTCAGTATATATTATAATTCCCAGTAATTTTTATTTCTTTGTGTTGCATGTGAAATACCAGGTGAAAGCAGTGTCACAGTATTCACTAAGATTTTTTTTTCTCGATACGCACTGTGAAGTGCCAATCCATCGTCGTCATCTGATACAAAGCAAAGTGCCTATATACATAACTATAAACAGTATATAAGAGCATATTTGCCATGAATTCTAGTAAAACGATCAACAAATAATTATTACTCACTATTTTCCGACTTATGTTTTGATAGTGGAAGCCATAAGATGCAATAAGTACTATACACCAATGAAATCTATTATAAATTGTTTCTCTTTTTTACTGCTCACAGCTCTTTGCCCATGTGCCACCACTAGAGTGAAAAAGTAAGAAAGATGGATAGAAAGACAACCTTGCACTGCATTATAATGAAGGGGATTTACTAATAGGATACATTTTAAGAGAAATCTACTGCAGCATATCGCGCATTAGCACTACTCAAGTCTACATATGATATACTAAAACTCAGGTATTGTAATTAGGTCTGCGATGAGGCATGGTAATGTCCAATGTAGCATTATATATCCACCACTTTATCTATCATAAACAGGCAGGTAATAGGGGTCAAGCATGCACAGTTTAATAGCTCTTTAGTAAATTCACCCCGAATAAAACAGTCTTTGAGTAATGAGAATGGAGCAGCTAGAGGAGGTGAGGTATTGTGGCAATTAACAGCTAAGCTTAGTTAATAAGTCCTATGGTAAGTAGCAACACCTAATTGGAACTGAAATATATGAATATCGAATATTTGCACAAACAGAGGCAAGGAAACTGCAATTGTATTGTGTATTAATTATTTGTATATATTGTAATTCTTTCCAAGTCAATAATTAGGATTACATACATCTTGCATAAGTAAGATCTGCTTTCTGGATCCATATATCTCAGTACTTGCTTGTGAGTCTCATAAAAGTTAATCTCTAATTTTCTCCTTCATTGATTTACACAATAGCTATCTTTTAATTTTAAATGAACTTGCTACCATTTTTAATTGTGGACACATGACTTGAAATAAAATAAGATTCTTGTAGAATCTCTATGACAGTTTGTCCAACATATTGACATAAATTGTTGTTCAGATGTATAGGTACAGGCTATTCATATATGTATTATATTAAGGTATATTATATATTATATTATACTATATATTTGTTAGCAATCAACTAGCTTATTAAATTGCGATTTGGCCAATTGAATAGAGCTCTATATGAGCTTATTTTTTACAGAAGTTTTTAGTTAGTGAAGGCCTTGCTTTTTGATAGAAGTTCACTAGCTAAACACTTCTGTAAAAAAATATGCTGTGTGCTTAAATAGGGCCCTATTCAGTTGACAGAATCGCAATTAAATAAGGTGCAAATACCGTGGGGTATATATAGAATCTGAAATAGCACATATTAAAATATTTGTTAACCTCCTAAGTCAGTGTTTTTGCTGCAGATTAGTCGACAAGGTCACTCTTGAAACAAGCATATACTGAAAGCAGTTTGTTCAGCAATGGGACCATCATTTAAAATAAAATACACAAGGAAACATGTAAAACAGCCTCATTCAGCTTCAATAGTGCATGTTTAATGCAGCTTAAAAAAATATATTTTGGTATGTGTCAGTATATCAAATAGATTTAGCACTGGAAACAATAATATTGCTTTGAAATGTGCTGCTTCATCTGCTTTGCCGCAATATCATGAAAAGATATAGAATATATTTAAATATTGTAATTTATTCAAAGGACCTAACCACCCAGAGATCTCCTCTTCATCTCACTTTAAACAGCATCACATTCTCTGCACTTCATCTACTAATGAAGATTCCCAGCCTTTTGCAAATTCAGCCTCAGGAATAAATGTATACTTTCTTCTTCTATATAATCTTTATAACCAGATAGAACTTAATAAATCTTGCATATAGGACAGATAAGGCTTATCTTTATTTTCAACATGGAACAACATAGCTCTGCTTGAAAGACACTTTATGCAAGCCTTACATATTTTTGTTTTCAGCAATAGTATGCTTTACTAAAAAAAATCAACAGAAAGCCAAGACATCTGAAGGAAGTGTTAAGTTAAAAAAAAAGTAATCAGCAGTTCCAAATATAAACCAAAAATCAAACCTTGTTTGTTCTGCTATCTTTCGTATGGAACCATGGTAAAAGAGCAAGAACAGCTGTTTTGTAATGAAAAATCACCTACGATGAGAGCTTTTGATATTAAGTGTATAAAAATAGCACCTACTGTATCTCTGAAACACTTCTTATCTGATAATGGACAACACCTGCAGTAAAATCATCTGTGGAGCATATCACATTTTACATAAAATAATGTGTAGAGAAACTATTATTGATTTAAGCAAAAATAAGCTGGAAAACATCTATGTTTATAATGTTCTAAATGTAGCATTGTCAGATCACTTATTTGCTAATCAATATTGGCAGTCAGAGTGTGAGATTTTTATTTGTATTATGAACGTTATTGGATGCAAAGTAATAATGAAACTCAGATGTAATAGACAAAGATATTTTATATTTATTTCAACTTTTTTTGCATGGAAGTGTGGAACAAAAATTCAAAGATCTAAGCCTTATTATATTCCAACAGTTACAGAGCAATTTAATTGAACAAGCCCACAATTACACGGCGAAAAAAAATCTGTAAACCATGTAACCGGACGTAGCATTTCAGAGTCTGATCATGATCAATTAAGCAAGCCCGTAAGTAACAATGTATAAACTGCCAATAGTAAATGAGACCGTCATTATGATATCAGTAAAACGTGGCGTTTAAACGTCAATCAATTATTGTTTAGGTGTCCGATATGCGATTGGGCTTGCAATCAAGCAATTTAAAAATCAATAAAAATGAATGAAGAAATTGTTCTAGTCCATGTGGGTGGCTTGATATGCATTAACTCCTTGGTTCCTGAGATTGGTATAACACAGAATTTAAGCTTAAAAAAATATTTGTTTAGTGCATATTTGTGAGCTTGAGACTGTTGTGCAACTAATTCTAATATTGTGTTTATATTCCTCTCTAGTACTCGTAGCCTTTTTTGCTACATTTGCCATTTATGGGTTTGATGGCAATTGCTGGCTTGGGGAATTGCTGCAATTAAATCACAATTTGTGATTTTAGCGATTGCAACATTTGTGGGCTTGAAAGATCAAAGGCTTAGGGACTTCTTTTTGGGGGGGTTAGGTTTAGGCTAAGAGGGTTAGGAGGTTAGGGTTAGGGCTGCCAAAGGGTGTAGGGGCTTAGAGTTAGGGGTTAGGTTTAGAACTAGGGCCAGCAAGGGGTGTAGGGGGTTAGGGTTAGGGCCGGCCAGGGATTTAGGGGGTTAGAGTTAGGGCCGGCAAGGGGTGTCAGGGGGTTAGGGACTTAGGGTTAAGAAACTGGAATAAATTATAATAATTTATATCTCTAGCAATCACATTATATTTACACCGTTGTTTCTTAAAATGCATATGAAAAGAGTATACAATCATTATTTTTAACAGTTACCCAATTATAACACATATTACATATTTGGTAATTAATGTTTTAAAGAATATAATAATTTGACTATCAATTTTAAAAGTCTGTTTTATCAAAAGTTCCAATGGCTTCTGGTGAATTCTTGTGACTTATAGCTTCTTCTTGAATGCTATGTGAGAATTTTTATCATACTACTATTATTTATAAGACTACCTTGGCTTGGTCACATTCAGGACAATTTACGTCCCTGTGGTTCCATTTTATTAATCTGCAGTGCTATAAATTTGTAGTGGTATAATAGCACTGTACAAACTGTTAAAAGCTTCATCATAACACCAGCTAAATTTGAATATATATTAAGATACCAGGGATAGAGTTAATTATTATCAAGAATTCAGTATGTAATGTGTCAAATTTGAGTTTAAAATACACTTTCCCAATTACCTTGCACAAACACATGCTGTCTGAATAGGGAGAAGGTCACATGGATGTAAACATAAATTGAACAGATGTGTATATAAAGGACTTATTGCTGTTGAGAAGTGCCTGCCAGTAAGGTATTTGCAAGCAGCCATGTTGCCTATTATAGCACTGACTAGGAGAAGGCTATATAGAAGTAAATAAGAGACTGCATTTTGGAGGAAAGTAGAAAAGAAAGTGGTGAAAAAGAGAGAGCACATACAAGTTAGTTGTCCAGCAGATTATATCTGAAAATCAAACAGTGAATTATATCTCAGTAATACTTGTAGTTAACCAGACACTGGTCCACAATCCTATAGAGTTACTCTTGGGTGACCGGTTTAAGGTGAGTGCCAAGTTACGGCTATTAAATTGGCCTCTTTTAGCTACCCGCAAATGATCTGTGGGTTACAGGCTGAAAATTCCTACGGGCCGTCAAAATCTGAACTCTGACCCAGCTAAGCCTTTGATCTTTCAAGCCCATAAATGTTACAATCGCAAATCGCTATTAAATTGCTACAAGTTTTCACACCCGTAAATGGAAAATGTAGCTAAAAATCCTACGGGTACTAGAGAGGACCCGCAAGGGGGTTAAACGCCTGTCCACAACACTGTAAAAGCAAATATAAACACACTACTGTATTTAAATTACAGGAAAAGTGATGTTAGGTATTACAATTAATAACACAACATTCTCAAGCTCGCAAACCTGCAAAAAAAATTTTTTTTTAATGATTCATTACCGTGTTATATCGATCCCGGCAATCAGTGTGTTAATACATATAATAGAACTCACATTGACTAGAATATTATATTTATTGATTTATTAATATTGCATTATTCCTGAAATGAAGGCCTGATCGCAACTCAGACTTCAAAACTGTAAGTGATTTAACCTCCATGTTTTAGTGACGTAAAGATGACGGTCTCTTTTACTATTGGCTCCGTCTAAACCCGTAAATACGGGTTTGAATATTTTATCATGTTCACCACTGGAAATGCTACCTGCCGAAGCATAGTTGATGTATTTGGATTCCGGCCATGTCGTTGCGGCCTTTTCTAATTTAATTGCCCTATAACTCCTGGAATTTAATAGGCCCCTAAAAACCCTATTAAATTCCAAGCTTAGACGGAGCCAATGGAAAAAGAGATTATATGCGTTACGTCACAGAAAAAGGGAAGGTTAGATTTCAAAGTCCAGTCCAAGTTGCGATCGGACCCACATTCCACAATAATGCAATATTAATGAAGCCGTAAATATGATATTCTATTACATGCGAGTTACAGTATATGTATTAACACATTGATTGCTGGGATCGATATAACACGGAAATCAAACATGAAATAAAGTATTTTTTTGGCCGATTTGCAGGCTTGAGAATGCTATTAATTCTCAGACCTAACATCACTTTCCCTTTTATATAAATTACAGTAATGTGTTTTTATTTGCATTTACGGGGCTATGTATTGGACTTTACCCCTCTTGCGAGTCCTCTCCAGCACAAATTGGGCTTTGGGCTCCAGTTGCATGTTATCGGCTAGATCGCGGGTGACTTTGTGGGAATTTAATAGCATGATTGGATTTGTAGCAGTTACATTCACGTCCCGTAGGCATTTTTCGGCCGTCCTGCGTCTTAACCCGCAAGTCGTCTGCTAATTTAATAGTCATAAGTCCTACTTTCAATGTTATGGGCTACATTTTAACACATAGCCTGAATTTAATGAGGCTGTAAGTCTACTAACATTTTAGGTGCACATTGGCCAGTGACCAGGTCTTGTTTCATCAAAATCTATAGTGAATATTTCACGAGATAGCTTGTTTCTTTAGAGAAAAGCTATTAACTGTCCCGTTCTATTTAGAATTAATTAGGACTGTGAATTAGAAAGTTAATTTAGCCTTCATGACATTTTGTTTCTTGCATCTGCCAAAATGGCCTTGATATTCTGAGCGCTGCATGAGACTGATTTGTGACGTGCGAATGCAAGAGAACCTGTAACTATGGGGCCATCAGCAATGGCAGCTCTGCTGTGTCTGTGACACAACTCTATTGTTTTTGACTGCACACATAAAAAAGTAAAATCACCCAGTGCTCCAGTGTTATGATATTGCACTGCAAAGAGATAACTCTTTTAGCAGTGAATAAAACCTTTGTATCTGCACTGACAATGTATTGTTTAGAATAGGATTCATCTCTCTTCCTCTTGTTTAGTGATACAAAATGATCATAAAATGATAATTCTAAGATTACAAGCTAATTGTAAAATACATTTGGGTAAGAGAGATAAACATATAGGGTATATAATAAAAATCCCTCATTAATGAAGTACCATTTGTTCCCCTATCATTACAGTTTTACAGTAAAATAGATGAAACTATAACCAAAACAATTACAATGACTGAATATATCATTTGTGAAAAATAATTCTAAAATCTTTTTAAATAAAGTAAAAACTCATTAAGATAATTGAATGCTAAATATCATAATAATTTGATACAGGTTAACCTTTATTATTAAACAACATCATATTGTGCAGTGCAATTAGTAGAATTTGCCCTAATACCTTAATAACATTTGTCTAAATAAGTCTTTATAATTTAAGCAAGTAGCACACATTATATAAATGAGTAAGTTGCACACAGTACAATTACAGTATAGCAAGCCTGGCTGTCTTAGGGGTTGATACCATTACCACTACCCAAAAAGTGAATATAGTTAATGTTGCAGATCATAGCATATCATTAAAAAGTAAACATTAACAGCCTTATTAAATTGTGATTTGGCCAATTGAATAGGGCTCTATTTAAACACAGAGCATATTATTTAACAGAGGTTTTTTGTTATTGAACATCTATCCAAAAGCAAAAGCATTAACTAAAAACTTCTGTAAAAAAAAAATGCTTTGTGATTAAATAGAGCCCTATTCAATTGGTGGATTCGCAATTTAATAAGGCTGTAAATATCTTCAGCCTTATTAAATTGCAATTCAGCAAATTCTAAAGGGCTCTATATAAGCACATAGCATTTTTTTTACAGAAGTCTTTAGTTTGTGAAGACCGTGCTTTTGGATAGAAGTTCACTAACTAACAACTTCTGTGAAAAAAAAAATTCTATGTGCTTATATAGAGCCCTATTCAATTGGCCAAATTGCAATTTAATAAGGCTGCTTGTTACTAGCATGCTTAATCTACTGATAATGGTTAGAATTCAATGTGTGAGCAACTGACAGATGTAATATAAGAACATGTACAGTAGATATCCAAGTTTTATAACTTCATGAAATTTATTAGTGCTTTTGTGAAAAAATATGTATTTCTTTACATGGGATGACCATGTGAAATTGCTGTTTACAACAATTTACCAGTAAGAAATATTAGTGGACTTCAAACAATAAAACACCTATTAAAGCCGATCAGCCTTATTAAATTGCGATTCGGTAAATTAAATAGGGCTCTATTTAAGCACAAAGCATTTTTTTATAGAAGATTTTAGTTAGTGAACTTCTATCCAAAAGCAAGGTCTTTACTAACTAAAAACTTCTGTAAAAAAATATGCTGTGTGCTTAAATAGAGCCCTTTTAAATTTACTGAATCGCAATTTAATAAGGCTGCATATGTGCAAATGGGAAGCCACTGTCATCGGTAACGATAAAACTGCTGTAGGATTCTTGTTTATCCACATAGGGGTATGGATAAACAAAAACAGAGCCAAGATGATTTTCCTTATCAACAGCCTCATATCAGTACAAATAGCACATTTAATGTACTGATGTGCTCCTACATTGGATTATCTCTGCTTAATAAGGAAAACTGCATTGATTTTACTAAAGTACAAATCTAGGGGATCTGTAGTTTAGTAAGATTGTTTCAGTTTTCCTTATTAGGCAAATAAACTCGCATATTAATATTTTAAACTTTCTTCTACCGTTTAAGTTATAAAAAAAAAAAAGAGAAACCTTTATTAACTTAGTAGAAAATGGCAGTCTGGTAAGTTGTTGGCTTCAGGTTGACCCTACGTCTGCTTCTGCGCATGAGTGGTGCCAGATAATATGATTCAATAGCACCCATGGCCTGGTGTGGCTCCACTCAGGACTCATTGAAAAATGCAAAGTTAGTTGGTAGAGTTTGAAATGAATGTCATCCCAAATTGTTATTTTTTTTAAGTTTTTTCTTTTAATTAAAGCTAAATGTTGAAATATTTAATATAGACTTTAAAACACATGTGTTTGGTCCCTTACAAATCGTGATTTTTTGGAGATTTGTACCCATGAACTCATCGTTTAAAAAAAAAATTATAGCAATAAACTTGACAATAATATGGTCAACATCATTTTGAATATTCTCATCTAACCTACAAATTGGAAATGAAGGGCACAAAGGGTTTTCCATGCAACATGATCAGGAGATATAGCTCATCCCTGATAACCATTGCTACAATCTGTTGGAGACCTGTGATGAATCTCTTCCCATTAGCATAAACCTGTCCATTTCTTGTGCTGAACTTGCAACCTGTCACCAGGAATATTTTAATTTGTTGCTGCTAATTAATATATACTTCTGTTACCATGGTGAAAAACTATCTTGTTGTTTTGTTCACATTAGTCTACAAGGAAAACTGCTAATAGCACTAACTAAATAACTAAACATGAAATATACAGTAAATGTTTTGTTTTCAATTGAAATTTTATTTTGGTTGTGCAGTTGGATTATGAGAATGTATAAAGTAAAACAAGCCCAAACACAACCAATTCCACTATAAAAAAAAATAATCTAAAGTTCAAGTGAAAGATTCCAGCTGTAATTTATAGTCATGGCTGTACATGCGGGACTGTATCTACCTTTTTGGAGCCCCTAGGCAGTGAAGTGAAGGAGCCCCTGTGAGTGAGCATGCAAGGTATGCACAGCCCCATTTTTGCCTTTTCTGTACATGTAAGTTCCCTTTCCTTTTGTAACTGTCTAGTTCTAGGCGGTTACCCCCTAGTAGCCAGTCTGTGAACTGCAACATTTCTTTTTTTTTAAGCCAGGTAAAAAACATTTTAAGAATAAGCTCCCCTCACAGGGAAGAGGCCCTGGGCGGCTGCCTAGTTGGCCTAATGGGTAATCCAGCCATGTGTACAAGCCCTATTATATATACAGTAGCTCTATTGCACCCATAGACAAACATAAAAAAATCTATATTGCATTACAGCACATTCTGCAAGAGAAAAAACTAGTCAACGTTTTCATACAGTAGCTGTCATATGTAGAATAATAATTGATGAAATGATAAGGTTATTTATACCCAGACTTGTCATATCAACAATTAGTTCACTTGGGTTCTTAAGTATATTGAAACAAAATATTTTCTTTGTATATGACACAAAATCTTTATTGAACATTGACCTTACAAGGAATACACCATTCAATGTTACTCTTCATTTTATGAATATTATATGTTGATGCGAGATTGGTATTCTTTCTCATCAAAGTACATCAAAGTGAAAAAGGAATGAGCACTTTCCAGATCCATTTCTATTTAAGAAACAAACACTATATTTGTTTTTGATTGAATGTATATAAAAGTGTAAAATCTAATAATTATTCAGTATGAGCTTAGGTTGCCATAGAAAATTTATTTAAAAAAATCATGAAACAATGCCTAAAAATAAATAGATAAATATAAAATAACATCCAGTTTTACTACACAATTTATTTATTTTTTATATATGTGCGTGTTATATTATGCATTTTCAAATATTGTTTATTATAAGGATATGAAAATATGTAAGTCACTAGTAATGCTGACAGTTTTTTTTTACTTCAACACATTTAAATAACTGAAACTGTGCAGAAGGTCAGGACAAAAAATGTAAATGTGACCAGGTGCAGATCCAGTCAAATTGCCTAAGTCTGCAGAAATATTTCATTACAAAACCAATTCCTATTCTTGTGAAGCTCATATATGCATTAGTGTGTTTTCCCATTGAGTTCTTCAGAGTAATATCTCACATTAATGCATAAGGTAGCCATGCATGCAAAGACAATTTTCGATTATGGTGCTGCTATATATATATTTTATATAAGCATGCTCAAAGTTGTCAAATTTTCAAAGTTAATATTAATAAAAAGGATGACCATATACTACCTTCATTTTATTAAGACTACAGGGAGTGCAGAATTATTAGGCAAATGAGTATTTTGACCACATCATCCTCTTTATGCATGTTGTCTTACTCCAAGCTGTATAGGCTCGAAAGCCTACTACCAATTAAGCATATTAGGTGATGTGCATCTCTGTAATGAGAAGGGGTGTTGTCTAATGACATCAACACCCTATATCAGGTGTGCATAATTATTAGGCAACTTCCTTTCCTTTGGCAAAATGGGTCAAAAGAAGGACTTGACAGGCTCAGAAAAGTCAAAAATAGAGAGATATCTTGCAGAGGGATGCAGCACTCTTAAAATTGCAAAGCTTCTGAAGCGTGATCATCGAACAATCAAGCGTTTCATTCAAAATAGTCAACAGGGTCGCAAGAAGCGTGTGGAAAAACCAAGGCGCAAAATAACTGCCCATGAACTGAGAAAAGTCAAGCGTGCAGCTGCCACGATGCCACTTGCCACCAGTTTGGCCATATTTCAGAGCTGCAACATCACTGGAGTGCCCAAAAGCACAAGGTGTGCAATACTCAGAGACATGGCCAAGGTAAGAAAGGCTGAAATACGACCACCACTGAACAAGACACACAAGCTGAAACGTCAAGACTGGGCCAAGAAATATCTCAAGACTGATTTTTCTAAGGTTTTATGAACTGATGAAATGAGAGTGAGTCTTGATGGGCCAGATGGATGGGCCCGTGGCTGGATTGGTAAAGGGCAGAGAGCTCCAGTCCGACTCAGACTACAGCAAGGTGGAGGTGGAGTACTGGTTTGGGCTGGTATCATCAAAGATGAGCAGTGGTACAGGAAGAAGTCTGCATCCTTCAAGAAAAACATGATTTTCATGCAGGACAATGCTCCATTACACGCGTCCAAGTACTCCACAGCGTGGCTGGCAAGAAAGGGTATAAAAGAAGAAAATCTTATGACATGGCCTCCTTGTTCACCTGATCTGAACCCCATTGAGAACCCGTGGTCCATCATCAAATGTGAGATTTACAAGGAGGGAAAACAGTACACCTCTCTGAACAGTGTCTGGGAGGCTGTGGTTGCTGCTGCACGCAATGTTGATGGTGAACAGATCAAAACACTGACAGAATCCATGGATGGCAGTCTTTTGAGTGTCCTTGCAAAGAAAGGTGGCTATATTGGTCACTGATTTGTTTTTGTTTTGTTTTTGAATGTCAGAAATGTATATTTGTGAATGTTGAGATGTTATATTGGTTTCACTGGTAAAAATAAATAATTGAAATGGGTATATATTTGTTTTTTGTTAAGTTGCCTAATAATTATGCACAGTAATAGTCACCTGCACACACAGATATCCCCCTAAAATAGCTAAAACTAAAAACAAACTAAAAACTACTTCCAAAAATATTCAGCTTTGATATTAATGAGTTTTTTGGGTTCATTGAGAACATGGTTGTTGTTCAATAATAAAATTAATCCTCAAAAATACAACTTGCCTAATAATTCTGCACTCCCTGTATTTGCAATGGACTTGTTCTCACCAGTATTCCTTATGTAAACTGAATAATTGTCTAATACGTTTATTTTCTATTGACCACTAAATATATGCAAATATAGACTTTATTTCTATTATAATCTATATGAACTTATTTTCACGGAGTACATTGCTCATGTAAGTCTAGATGCAGTTGCTATAATTACAAGATATTTCACTCAAAAAAAGGTTTTAGTAGTAATTTGTTTTTTTTTATAAGTGTACTAAAACCAGTTCTGTGTTTTTTTTGTTTGCCCTTTAATGTTTATATTTTCTTCTCCCAACACTTTTGTGTGTACTAAAGTTTGCCTAATTATGATTACATAAGGTTGAATTCCACCTATTTGAAATTTGACTTTTATTTCCCAGTTGCTTTCAGTCCATATAGAATGAGTTAGTATATGAACCAGACAGGTATCTGTCAACAAATAGTGGGTCTAAATCATTTAGGTACCATGGTGCTTTTTGTATAACGTGTCCATTACCAGAATAGATGTGGAAATGTGTCAGCAAGTATTGAGTGGTCCATACACAATGGAACTAGGTTATCTCTCATTGACATAAATGTGCATTGGAAAGAGAAGAGTAGATTTGCTTCTTTTCAATCATGGATTTATTGTATACTTATATTGTGTCCTTGTGTTAAATATTACATATTTGCTTTGGAATTGCCCTCATCTAGTTTTGTGTAGAAAGCTTGTTTCTAGTGTAGTTGAACAAAGAAAACTGCTCTCCACTACATGAAATACTATGTTTCTGAATACCACTTGATTTTAGACATTGAAAGACATAAGAGTTAAGCATCCTACAGATTACAACCCTTCAGCAGACTTCTGCACTCCATGGCAAATCTTGCATTGTTATGTTAAAAATGATGTGCACAGAAAGTGTTCTGCAAGTGTGATCCATGTTGCTGAACCACCTTTTTCTATTTTACTGATAGTAGTATAATCAGAGTTTTGAAATATAAAGTAATACCTTTTTTTTTGACAAATGTTTTATTGCTTTAGTGCTTCTGTTCTGATAGGAAAGGTGTACATCTTGAAAGCTTGCAATGCTAAATAAAATATTTGTCCAATAAAAAAATGTATCACTTTATAAAGCAATACTCTAATTATTAATCATGATTACTGGACATTCATGGCTACTCCACTCTTCAAAACTGATAGTAATAATAATACAACAAATCCAGAATGGGAATAATTCAACTAAGTATCTATAATTAGTAATCAATTCTAACCAATATTTAAAAATACTAAAAACAGCTTGTATGTGAAAAGAATCATAGTTATAGAATATTGTTCTGTTTTCACCAAAATGCAAACTGCAAACATTATTATATAGGTGCTTCTGGTTTAAGTCTAAGCAGTCTTCTTTTATTATTGTGTGATAGAATTCTATTTGACTCTGTTTGTGAGTTGAACGGGGCCCTGTCTCCAAATATGTCATTTAATGAAGATCATTTTATGTGCTTTGCAGAAGCTGATTTGTAATGTAAACTCTTATTTACTGGAGATTTCCAGACTTGTCATATCAATAATTTGTTCACTTGGGTTCTTTAATATCTTGAAAAAAATATTTTTAAATAGTGATAATACCCAAATAAATCTTTCCTCTCTGGACCTAGACCTCCACTCTGCTTCTCTGCTCCTTTACCATTACCTCCTCACATCCTCATCTGCAGGACTTCTCCAGATCAGTAACCACTCTTTGAAATTCTCTGACTCTCATTATAAAACTTTCTTCTAGTCTTCAAATACTCAAACCTTCTCTGCAAACTCATCTGTTCAAAGAAGCTTACCATCTACTTCCTTAGCTCAGTCATCCACAACTTTATATAAGGTTATCCATTCTGGTTTACATACCTCTCCCTCATTATGCTTGAACATTATTCCATGCAGCAGTCTCCTAGCTCTAAGTTTTTATCTTCTATTTGTAAGCTCTCCCAAGAGCAGGGCCATCATCTCCTCATGTAACAATGTATATGTATAAATATGCTGTATTGTCTTATCTTCCTTCTAATGTAAATTACTATCCATTATTTATTGCCCTCCTAGCACTCCAAAATCTCCTATTGCTCTAAAAATAAAATCTAATAATATCAATAACACAGTAATAATAATAATAACAATATCAGGTCTCACAGGAAGTAAAAACTCCTTATATCAAACATATAGAATTCAGAATAATGGCGTACATAAGACCATGCTTTCTCCACTACAAGAGAATATTATGACACTAGCGATTTGCCCGTCAAAAATGATGGCAATAAAATGTGAAGCCTAGCAATGCTGTTTGCCACACAATGTGAGGCTCTACCCCCTCTAACTTGTGCGCTTCAAGATGAGCACCTTCGGTGTTCATTGCGAGCCTCTCCCACCATCTACTTTACGGTCCCCGCAATGAGCTGCTTTGCTGTTCATTGCAGGCCTCGGGCAACCCGCCACTTAAATGCCTCGCAATGAGCACCTTCGGCACTCATTGCGACCCTCCCTCTTCTCTACTTTACGGGCCTCGCGTAAAATTTAATATAGCGTTACAGATAAACTCGCAATTATGACAACTATTATACTGTATGCGATTGCATGATAATGGAATTTCAGTTAAAAGCATGAAGTAAACAATTTTTTTCATCAATAACAGCTGTTACCATTATGCAATCTTATGTTAAAGCCCTGCAGAAATAACAATTACTGTGTGTTTCTAGGAGTTAAATGTATAATGACCACTATATATTATTTGGCCGAGGTCACATTTTTAAAGGCTAATAGAAAAATTGCAAAATATCTTATTTAGCAAACCTGTCAGTTGCTTGTAGCATGTGAACACCTTTCTAATGTATATCTAGTGTGGTTCAAATAACGAACACTATCTTAAGACATACAGAGTCTGCTATGTTCTTTGCCACAGGGTACATACCTATAATAATACTAAATTTACTTTAATTGGAATTCTCAATAGTTAAACTGGACTGCTTGTTTGATGGACCAGAACATATCCTTTTCTTTACCATCTGGCAAAACAGATGCTGTTATACTTAATCAGAAGTACCATACTACATAAAGAAAAAACTAGGTTAGGAACTCTGGGAAAGACAAGGAAGAACAACACTATTATTTATGCAGGTTTAGTTGGTAAAATGGCACATTACTAGGGAAAGTGTAACATTTGCCATAGGTACGGGTTCTGAGCTATAAAGAAGAATAGTAACAAAGTAATAGCAAACTGGTTAACTGTAAGCAGAAACTTGTAACATTAAGACTAAACTTAGATACTAATACTGTGATGTATAGATTCTGTTTTGCAATCTTGGTTTTTCTGTCACTGAGTAAAATAAGTATAATTTGGATATGTGACATTTTCTAAACAATCTATACATTATTTGGGACAGCCTACTGATTTCTCTTAAAAACAAGTTGTAGGCTGCCATGGTGTTTCACATCACAGCTATAGATTTGATTGGATGACAATTTTATGAACATCTGAAAATATCCAAGTGGACCTGGCAAGGGACATTCAGGGTCTAGATATACGTTACTTTAGCTGAAACTTGAAAACTTTGCAAAGTAAAACATGGTAATATAATATAAAGCCTTAAAATGACACAACAAAGGTTCCAAATATGGTACAATTTGAAACTATAACAAGTACTTTATGAGTTGCATTTTCCTACAGTAAAATAACAGGGAAATCTGAGTATTTCTGAGACACTGAAAAAAAAGAGGTTGCAAAGTTTTGTTAATGACAAATTATTGCATTTAATTATTAATTATTGAAGTTTTTTTGCTGTCACCTGGGTATGGGCATGCCTAGTCTCTTTTTGTGTTTCCAAATGCACTAAAAACAATTCCTAGGTGTTTTATCTATAGTTACATGCAATGGTCTCTCATTAACAAAGGTAAGAATCTTATGTATGGACCACAAAAACATAACTTCAGCTTGAAAATGAAAACGTTAATGTTATTGATAAAACTGATAAAACTTATTACCATATCCTGTTTCTAACAGCTGCAGTGTCACTTTAAGAGAAGCCAATGGGCTGCCCCAGTCAGTTTAATTGCTTTTTTTCGTATATCTCAACATTTGTAAACTTCTTTCTATTCAACAATACAATAAACCAGCTTTTAAAAAGCATACCCTATCCATTAGTATAGATGTATTAGTATTATTTGACTTGAGAATCCCAGGGTATGTTTCACGGTGTCCTCTTGCACTGTGTTTGTCTGGAATATTTTTAAAGGAGGTTTGTTATAGAAACATGTGTACGTAAAGACAGTTTGGATAGTATAATAGATTCCAGTTAAAAACATATGATGGGCATTTTATATCCCGTTGTAATGACCTCTTGTGTCGTTTATTGAAATGTCATGTAAACAGACATACCTCACCCAATGCTCCTATATCTGGTATACTTCTGGTATGTACACATAGTACAATTTGCTAGGAGGGAAAACGTATCACTACATTGGGGTAGATCCATGGCGTGTGATGCCTAGTGAATATACCCCATTGTATTTCCTCTAGGGTTGGGAACAAGTGATGAGGTGTAATAGATATAAAACTGGGCAACTGGAACCATTCACTTTCAGTACAGAGACACTGGGAGTTACATTTTCTATTTTTTTTTTGCTTCAAATGTCTAAATATCTAAGTTTGTATTCTTGAAATAATAACCTTATTAAGGGAAACACTGATTCAAAGTTAATCTGTAAAAGGCAACAGAAGCTAATATTGGTGGTACAAACCACTTTGATATTGTTGCTATGGAGACAGCTTCACCCACACTTTCTATGCAATTAATACAGTAACCAAGCAGAACATAATGCTGTTTGATCTATATGAATCCTTTATACAATACACTGGTCTTATACCAAATGTAAAAATCATATTTACAATCGGAAAGATGAATTGCATTGTTTAGAAGACCATGTATTGCAGATTTGCAGGCTGGTTTGCTAAACAAAATGGAGTACCTTTGTGATTTTCAGGAATGACATAAAATGTTACAGCATTATATCAGTTCTACAGATTGATAGTTAATATAAATGTATTGACACCACACCATTTTATTTTTTTTACTTTAAAACATAACAAAATACATATACACAGCATTACATTCAAAACATATAGACCAAGATTTAAAGGGGAAAAAAAGAGAGAAACAATGACGCTATTCATCTTTAGCACTAACCATGATGGAGAAGGGAGATATGAATGAGAGGGGAGCAAAGTTCTTTTATTCTTTTTGAGAAATATAATGGTCCCATAAAACCAATTTTCTGATACTTTTCTTTGCTGCTGAAGGATTAAAATACAAAAAATCTATTTCAATCTGTCTATTATGTAGAATTATTGCTTCTATCTCTTCCCATTTGGCAGCAAAATGTTTACAATAATAGCTGCTTCTGTCTGTTTGATAGATTCAGGAATCATATGAGAAAGGATCAACTCCGGAGTTACCTGTATGTCTTGATTAATTGTTTTAGAAATATACACCCCACATTCTGTCCAAACTGCTTTAATTGACCCACAGTACAACCACATATAGGCTTGGGTGCCCGGGCTATCACAACCTCTCCAATAAGTGGGCGAATTGGGCGACACGCACATGATTACATAATTTAAGCACGTTCAGTTCGCCATTCAATAAAAATGAAAAACCTATAAAGACTACACATTCGCCACACCATTATACTTTATTGAGCACATATATAATTATTAAGAAGGAATACATGCTGTTACTATAAGAGCAATGACATAAGGGTAGGTTAGCGACATACAGAGGATTGTAATCTGGAATATTGCTAAAGGTATGATAACAACTGTCAGGTTAGTGGACATAAAAGGAGAGGACCACTTATTTTAGTCTTAATATAAATTATTATTAAGTAAACTGTGCTCACGGGTTAATTAAGTAGTCCACTAATTAACATAGGCATTTACAGCCTTATTAAATTGCGATTCAGCAACATTAAAAGGGCTCTATTTAAGCACCCAGCCTATTTTTTTACAGATGTTTTTAGTTAGTGAACTTCTATCCAAAAGCAAGGTCTTAACTAAATAAAAACTTCTGTAAATAAAATATGCTATGTGCTTAAATAGAGCCCTTTTAAATTTACCGAATCGCAATTTAATAACGCTGTTAGTAATTATTGTGTTACTTGACCTCATATGTGAGAACCTAAATACATACTAGCAATTCTTCTACGTATAAGTCTCAGTCAAAGAAAGCAAAGTCACAATCAGGCCAGAAGACCATTTTCCACCAAACTAATCAGTATTCATCTGATGTGTTGTAGAAGTGTTGTGTGTTATGGCAAGGGTGGAATTTCCTTCCAGACTCATATCTAGTCTATCCTACAAAACGCATTAACTCCTAACTTTTGTCCACTCCAGTCTAGTGGCATGTAAATAGGGCTCTTAATGATTCCATCCAACAAGGATATATTTTTCCACCAAGCAAACTATTGAAAGCTAAGCCTAAGTGAAAAGAGCAATGTCCCAGCAGTTTCAGCCTATAGTTACTGATAAAGTGAGTGTATATTTCTTTGTTGTTGAAGCTAGAATGTGCATAAACTGATGGTTACAAGAATAAATAAAATCAGTTCACTTTTAATAGAACAAGGACACAAAGGCATTATGTAAATGTTAAAGTCACAAATTTGAGTATTACAGCTTCAGCTAGTTTTATTAATGTATTAACTCCCTTGAGAATGATAAGGAGCTAAATTTTTACTAGTCTTGAATGCACATAACAAATCATGGAAAAAAGTGAGAAGTAGAATGCTAGCAGCATATAGAAGCCAACATTGACATTTATACATACATGTTCATACAGATAGAGTTAATGGTCCTACATTTGGGAGAATTTACAATCTTGGAGATACTTAAGAGTAGTGACGTGAAGACTGCTTGTTAGAGCATGAGGTAAAGATTGATTTCACAACGGATCACAGGTACCTCAGAGAGTTATAGGGGTGAGTAGATCTTTGATGCACAAAGCATCACATAATGATTCAATTTTAACGCAGAATAACACACACTGTAATTCTATTACAGTAACAGACTAAGGTGTGAAACTCTGTTCCACACAGACGCAGATAAGCTTTGGTGTCACTTTATACAGTAGATCGTTAGTAAGACATTACCACAGTACAGTACAGCACTCCCTTCTGAACACTACAGAGAAGGTCAAAAATAAATTAGGTATAGTTCTAAAAAGATCTACATGGCAAATCGTAAAACCTAGCATGAAAATGGAAGTCATTCGAGCTGGAGAAGAGACTGGAGAAAGGCATTGTAACAGGTTTTAAAAATACAAAGCAGGTTTCTTAAAATAAGAAGTGGTACAACAATAATCTATACTTTAAGACAGTACTTCTTTTAATTCTTTGTACTTCTCAAAAAGATTTGGTGGATACTTATGTGTGTTTTACAGTACTGCCGATTTGAAGTCATTGCTCATTATGCCTACATTACTGGACATGGCATACATTTTTTTAAGGCAAGAACTTCACCTGTAATGATTGCTTTATGTAACATGTACTTCTACTCTTAGTCAAAATACTGCACTCTTAGAGCAATTAATATATACTGTAACTCATGCTACAAATCCAGTTTCCAATTTTGCAAAGCATACTTTTGTGTGAGAGCATTATTCTATTAGGCATACTTTCCTAAAGTAGTTATTCTTCCTCATAGGATAAACTGTAGAACTGGAAATGCTGATAAATATAAAATAAGTGAGTGAAAACCTCCAGGGATTTTTTTGGGGAGAACAGTACGTGGATAGAAGAAACACAGTTATAAAAAAAATGCACGTATAAGCCAAAAGTTGAGCTGCAGGGTTCCTCAAAATGTAATACAGCTTATTGTAGAAATGTACCATGACGGTAGAGAACAGAGATGAATGCATATAGACGACTAGACTGGTTAATAATAAACTGTAATTGTGATTAAAAAAGGAGGCAACACCTCTAAGCATCTAATGCTAAGTAGCCTGTTTGAAACTATCATTATGAAGTCATTAACTACACTTACAAGGTATCAATGCACTTATCAATGCACTTTTGTGTGTATTTCCAAGCTTATATTCATGTCTGTCACTTTAGAGATGTAATGTTCCCTGTTTAATCCAGGAAATGTGTGAGCATAGTGTTGGAAATTCTCTGTTAATGTTTTATTTTACAAACAACACAACAGCATTGTATGGAAACATAGATTTGATTGCAGTTGATAACCATTAATCCAATGTAGACTAGCCATCCACTCAATAACCTTGGTGTATTAAAGCATCAGGAAGACTGTATGCCTATCACAAGCATTATTAAATTCCTTTATTGTGATTACCTATAAATGTATCTTCAATTCTCAGTCTACCTCCATTTTGGTTGATAAAATGCTACATTATATAGAGCAATCAAAAATAGTTATTATAATAGAGGTACCGATCTTTCCCAAAAAATAAAAAAAATATTTTTGAGGCACATGAAATCTCTTAAGATTAATACAATATACAATTAGGTACTTATTTTCTGAAGGACTGATCAATCAATACCTTGTTACAGCATAGAAATTATATCAATATTTAATTTAGTATTTCATGTTTTCCCATGAATCTTATAAATGGATGACTGAATCATTCACTACTTCATACCACCAGGTAGTTTGTGATGCAGGTTATTCAGTTGATTCTTAATATATATATTGGATTAAAATCCACATCTGCACACAAAGTAGGCCTTTATATGGTAAGCATCATCCCATCAATGCAATGTATTAGGAAACCAAATATGTTATCACTGAACCAGACATTGAGTTATATAGTATATAACTCTACTAAAAATACAGCATTAATCATAACAAATATGCAGAATTTGTGTAATGATGGATAATAATGTCTGATTTTACAGATTTGCTGATATCTGCAAAATTAAAGAAGAAATGCCAAATATACATATAAAAACACATAGTACAATTCAATTAAAGACTTACAGCCTTATTAAATTGAGATTTGGCCAGTTGAAAAGTGCTCTATATAACCACACAGCATATTTTTTTACAGACGTTTTTAATTAGTGAACTTCTATCTGAAAGCAAGGTCTTCACTAACTAAAAACTTCTGTAAAAAAATATGCTCTGTGCTTATATAGAGCCTTTTCAATTGGCCGAATCACAATTTAATAAGGCTGTAAATCAATAATTGGAAATCGAAATCAAACAAATGAAACGTGATTTTGTAATACTATAATTTTAACACTGGAACAGCCCTGCGTATTTCCACTTAAACCTTAAGGGGTTTTCTTTGGCAAAACTATCCATCTATCAACCAGCAATCTACCAACTGAATATAATGTAAGTCAGTAAGTAAGTGATGTTTACACATAGAATACACATTGAATGTATAAGAACTCATTTCTTGAGCAATTTGCTAATTTTATACAAGGTATTAAACAAGCAAACCTTAATTAGTAATATTCTTTGCCCTAGATATAGTATAGTATGACAACCAGAAGAATAATGTAATTTCCTTACTCTACTGCTACCACGTTTGCCAGAAAGTGATCCCTTGCAGAAAGTTGGCATATTGCATTTTACTCTTAAAGTGTTTTAGCCCCAAATTATTATTAATTAATGTATTGTTAAATATATATATTTATGATATGCTCTTGGTAAGAATCTGTCCTGATAAGTGGCAAATTGTTGTTACCAATTAAACAGATAAATACAGTTTTAATTGTTTTTTACTATCATATATAATTATGATTTACTGGGGACAAGCATAGGGGGTATTCATTAAACATGACATGAACCTGTACAGGGCACTGCAGAAGCCTTCAATGATTGCAAGAGCTTATTAAATGTACTCTTATTTTCTAACCAGAGTGGTCACAGGGGGGCTGGAATGTAAATAAGAATTTCAAGAAGTTCAACCGATATGTATTTTTAAATAGTTACTTGAAATGAAACATTAAAACATAAGAGTTAAAAATACATGACTTATGCAATGTTTCTCTTTTCATTATTCCTGTGTACTAAATCAATATTTTACATATAAAGAAAATGTTCAAAGATTTGGCTTAGAAGAAAGATCAAAGATATTTTTGAATGATCATAGGGCCTCATATGAACTAATATCAAGTGTCCTATATCATTTCATTGGATTTCGTCCAAGTGAGATTTAGTGTGCAAAGACAATAAATTACATAACACATTTTGATGAATCTTTACTCAGGTCCAGGATTTATGTCCTCCAGACCCATTTATTACTCCTCCTTTCCTATTGCCGTAGCACAGTCTTAAGATTACAACATATCTATATAAAAAATCATGGTGTATGTTTTTATGTATTTATATATAGTATGTAAGAAGGCGAGTTGTCTCTGGATATAGATATTTCTGTGCATATTCCTTAGGACTACATTGACACCCTAAGATAGCCTGCTTCCCCCTGAAAATGTGCTGCCCAAGGCCTGCTCCTCTTGGGCCTAGGCAAGAACCCACCCATGCTCTGGTCAAAATAATTTTGTAAATTTCATAAAGTCTTTAAATATCTGTAAAATAAGGAACTTGTTGTAGGGTATTTAACAAGCATCACAGGGGACCACAGCCCCAGCAGTAGATTAGAAAATATTCATCTAGGAGTCTTAATGAGATTGTACAATACAAAAATCAAATGACACAAACGTTAGTAATTTTATTGGTTTATCAAAATGTTTGGATTTCAATTATTTTAGATAAAACTGGTGGTTTGATTATTTCAATCTTATTCAACAATGCTAGTGGATAGATGTTTTAAATAGGAATTTTCAGAATTATTTAGTATTTAATTACGGTATGATTAGCTTTTCAAATGGTCTGTCTCTCTAGTACAACCCTGGAATATTAGCTTTTTTATTAGCATGGTTCATCCAAAACTTAATTTGAAGTTAAAATGTATTTTTTACTTAATTGACAAATGATTAGAGCAACACCCAAAATATACTAATAGATTAACCCATTACCTTTTTTTTATGTAAAACAAATCAGAATGCAACTACAATTTTAAGATTATTTACAGGTATAAATATATTAAAATGAATTAAAGGGAGAAGAGTACCATGCTACAAAATTTACTGTTCAACAAGCAGAAACACTGGAAGTAAATAAATGCCAATGTATGCTTTTTTAATCATATCTTTTTTTATTAACATTGTAATATTGGTGTAAATTCAAAGCAATTTACTAATACCTTATTTCCTCAAAAAACATGAGGACAAGGCCTCGGTTCAACTGAGCTATTGTTGTTTAAGGAAACCTGTAATGTAGCCCATAAACTAATTTGCTATTAAATTGGCTTTTTTTTTGCGAGCAGCAAACGATCTATGGCTTACAGGCTAAAAATCCCTGAGATGGGTACAACCGTAACATACACCCCATCCAAGTCTTTGATCTTTCAAGCCTGCATGAGTTACAATCGCTAAAAACGCTATAATTCCTCAAGGCCGCAAATGTTTTCACACCCGTAAATAGCAAATGTAGAAGAAAATCCTACGAATAACAGAGAGGACTCGCAAGGGGGTTAAACACCTGATCGTAGCACTGTAAATGCAAATAAAAAATCAATACTACACTTTTAAAGATGGGCAAAGTGATGAAAGACATTATAATTAATTGCACAACAGTCTCAAGCTCGCAAATCTGTGTTCATTTAAAAAAAAAAAATATATATATGTTTATATTAATTTGTACATTGCATGATTGCGAGTCTGATCTCATATCGAACCTCAAAACGCTAATTGATTGACATGTAACCTCCATGTTTTACTGCTGTAATGATGACGTTCTCATTTTCTATTGGCTGTTTCCAAATCTGGAGATACGGCCTTACTTATTTTATCTGGATCACGTTCTGAAATGCTACATACGACTGCATGGTTTACGGTTTCAGCTTTCGCCCCCTAAGTTGGGGGCTTGTTCAATTGAATCGCTCTGTAATAGCAAATCTCAAGCATGCAGATGGCCTGTAGGACGCAATCTGCAGGCTTGCAATTCAATGAGGCTCCAAGAGTACTAAGGAATTTATAAGCATTCCCATATTTTTTTTCCTTCCCTCTCTTTATTACAGATATGTCAAGAGCTACCTCACTGGTAGGTGTATGGGTAAGGAATATGCAATGTATTTTATAGAGAAATAGATAGATAGATAGATAGATAGATAGATAGATAGATAGATAGATAGATGAATAGATTAATAGACAGACACACAGACAGACAGACTGGCGGGCAGGTGGACGGACCAAGACGGACAGAGAGTTAGGAGTCTTCAAATAGGTTTATATGTTTATACTGCATTTGTATCTTTTTTCATATCATCTAAAATAATATATCAGAATACATTTTTAGTAAGTTCCATGAATTCGTATCTTACCACATTTGAAAAAGCCAAAACAGAAAATAAAAATCAATTGCTGTATACTGGAAAGTAAACACATACATTTCAATCTAAGTAATTCAATCTGGAGTTGTCTCAGAATCTATAAGTAGTTTATGTCACAGTACACCACAGTATTCAACTGCAATAGCTTTCTATTTTGGTAATGATTTCCTGGTTATGATGCCAGAGATTAAAATATACACGAGAGTGTTTAATGGTTTGATGCTCTGCTTTTTTTAACTTGATTTTACAATTGGGAATTAGGTGTTCAACATAGTTATGTTCTACTTATCTTATTAACTAAAGATCGGGGAAACACAAAGTACTAATGAAAAGTGAATCAAGCTTTCAAGGATAGACATAATGTTGATATTTACTGACAGTCTACAATACCCAAGCAATATTCACAATGCCATATTTCACATCAGTTACAAAAATGGCAAACATTTTTTGTAGTTACTTTATTATCCATGCACTCAAAGCAATCGTTCAAGCAACAGATGTAGCTACTGTTTCTGTGTTAAGTATGTTTATCTAGTTTTTATGCATCTGTTGCGCTGTTTATCATATTAGGATATTCCAGCCTAGGAAAAAGGTACAATGCATCTGCCTCCTTCTGTATGTAAGAGATCCATTAGTAAATAGTACACACTGAACATGCACTTTTAGCTGAGAAAGTGGTTTAATGGACACATCAATTAGGAAAAAGATGCACTACTTCAATAGAGTATACAGATAAGCATTGTGGTATCGTTAACTTGCTTATTCTGTTCTATAAAAAAAACTTGCTGTCTTGATTTGACCTTTCGTGGCTCCTCTTTGAGATAAGACTTGGGGCCAAAGTTGTTCCTGGCCAGATAATCCCATTCTACCAAATGTCACGATTCTTCTTCCTGATGAAACTCATTCTAAAGTAAAACATTCTTAACCCTATCTATGCCCATAAAACTAATTTACTATTTTTAAACTTTATTTGAAGTTTTGAAATCTTGCTTCAGATACCAGCACCGACCCTCCCTCCCCCTTCTTTCAAAGTGCACAAATTAAATGGACACACAGTCTCTTCAGAGTCAGGTCCAAGGGCATTGTTTTTTACAAGTATGACCGCTGCCTTATTTGGCATTGCTCACCAATTAGTTGCCTTCTTCTGTAAACTCTCCACTCACTTTTTTCCATGACATTCGTCCCTCTTAACGTTCATCTTGTCTGTCTACTAGTATGATATTTTCTTTTCTGATACCTCTTCTTTTCACTCACCTCTCTGGGTACAACATTACTCATTTTGGGATCCATCACTATCATTTATTTGGCCTTACAAGCTAGTAAACATTTTTTCTTTTCAGAATCAAATGTTTGAAATCAAAATGTAATAATACTTCCTTTCTTCAACTTATTCCTTCTCCACTTAACCACAGTCTACCACCAATTGTGCGTTGTACCAATTTCTACCAATTTCTAGCAAGAAATGCTCACAATCTTACAAATAAGCTCATGCTTCTTCTTCCTCATCTGATATGTTTCTCATTGTCTTATACATAGTAGATATCTCAGTATTAGATATAAATATGTGGTTTCATTCATTCCTTATATCCAATCATCTATAAACAAAAGTTTATTTTACCTACAGAATCTACCATTCACTTACTCATTTGGACTTTGGGGCTGCTGGCTATTCTCACATTAATCCTCACATTAATCCAATCATGAATATGAGTCTCTAAATTGGCTCACTACTTCAGAAACTAACAAATATCCTTTGCTAATGCACAAAACCTGTAATAACTCTGCATGCTCTTTTTTCTGCTTTCTAATTTCATGTTCCCTCAGCATTTACAGCACTTATCATGCACTTTTCCTACTGGATTTCCTTCTCTGCTCATTCTGAATTTCCCTTAGCAGTTATAACCTAAAATGTTATTACAGAATGATGACTGGATACCTTATTGACTGCGAATTAGCAGTAGAATATAATATTACAGTATATACATAAATAACAGTCACCTTATATCAACTGAGACTATAGGAGATAACTATCAGCAGCAGCAACGACTGTATGTAAAATAATGAAGAAAGACAAGTCAAGTGAGGATCAAAGCATACATTTATTTTTTATATATATTCCCTACAATCACTAAGCTCACCAGTGTATCATTTATGGCTGTGATGTCTATTCCCCATGACTAAAGGTTCCTATTGTAGCTTCCGTAAAGTCAATTTAGAGGACCAGGTTGTTCTGATGTTTTGTCTTGTCCCATTCTACATTGTTATACACTTTTTAGAATAAAAAAAACATGTCACACAATGTGCAAAATGTCTTGGATTATAAAGTGATTACAGTCAGTTGCTTTAGAATTGCTTTTTCTGTCATTTATTTGTGACAAAATTCCAGGGCAACCAGAGTTAGCTAAAAATACCTTGATAGAAAGTCAGTAAACAAAAAAGTTCACCGTGGCTTTCTGCAATTTCATGCACTGTCAATAAATCATATTTTACTTTTTGCTTCAATAGATTACAATTCCATAACCTTTTTGATTTAGTTTAGCAAAATTTGAGATAAGTCCCAACATGAGAATATAAAACAGAAAACTAAAAGAAGTCAAGAAATAAGGAAAATGACATTTTAAATTGATGTTTGCCTTTAATAAAAAAAAATAATTGTAAACAGCCTTTAAAGGGCCTCTGTTGTGGTCATACAGAAGAGTATAATTAATACATTTGTTAAATGACTAGCAATAAAATCTATATTTGGAGAAAATAAATGCTTCTCTCGTCACCCTAATATGTGCCCAGTTGCTGAGAGCAAATCTGCCTAGGAGGCTGTCCTAAAATTTCTACTACATTAGTTTCCTTTCTGGACAGCCTCCTCTAAAAATCATCTCTAAGCAAATATGCCTAATCCAGTATTGAATTGTATTAGATAAACAAAACTACAGTGTCCCTTTAAGAATAAATGTTGGTGTTACTACTTGGGTTCTATCATCTCAAGATACAGAGATAAGGAGAGTAAATGAATAAAGCAGCTCACTGTATTTTACACATATTTCTTATTTAAAGTATGCCATTAGTTTTACATTTCCATGCAAGTTTTCATGGTAGTGTTGTTACATCGAGCAAAGATATATTTGATCTAATTTCCATTATTACAATTATAATCTGCACTGTGTTATTGTTTTACAATATTGAAAGCAGCAATTTCTATTTCTAGGTATGTCTCTGAGCATTAATACAGAGTGAAATATGGTATCACATTATTAAAGGTGACAGATTAAAGTTGGAAGCAGCTTGAGTTTTCTTTCATCTCACAGTTTATTAGACAGCGCAGGCTTCAGAAATAATCAGGATTCTGTACTACAAAACATTGGTAACCAGAAGATTTATGGCCCAAAATATACACTTTGCAGTACTGTAACTTCATGCCTTTTCCAATAAACGTTAAATCAAAAACCTTTATGAAGACTATGGAATTTACAAAAGAAAAGAAAAATACTCTCCAACAAAGTTTTACTTCAATAAAAATGAATCTGTCAAAAAAAAAGAATAATCTAGAAATGACCTGCACTGTCCTCAGCAGGTGATATCAGTTCAAATGACTACTGCATGGCATTGGCTATGTAAAATATTTGATCAGTTGGAATGGTTGCACAATTCTTATCAGTTAAGAACTGGCCGGTGTGAAGTTGTGCAAACAGCAATAGTTGAAAAAAATGATACTGATTGTATTAGATTAAGGACAACCTCATCACCACATTGCTAATGAATGGTACATATTTCATTAAGCCACTACACTTTAAAAATAATATCTAGTATTTATACTTCAAAGCTCATACTTTTATAGGTTTCTGACTGACCTGCTGTGCCACTTTGCTCTGATCCTTTTACATAATAAGGGGCGGGCCAGGTTAGCAGACTTCCTGCTTTGTGCTTTGATGTCAGACTAGTGTAGATCAGACCTCAGAACTACTCCAGTTAGATAATGAACACACAGCAGGAAGTCTGTTACAGCTGCCCCGCCTCTAAGTATGCAAAACGGTCAGAGCAAAGTGGCACAGCACGTCATCCAGAAACCTATAATAGTAAGAGCTTTGAAGTATACCTACTAGCATTTCAAAGATTAGACATTATCAAGTATATGTATGCATGCACTTTCTATTTTACAGCCATTCCTTTTATACTACTGTAGTCCTTTAAGTTAAAGGACAGGTGAAGTTCTACATGAACAGTGAGCTCTTAGGTAATTTGTAGGTATTTTTTACTTGTAAATGTTTATAGATCTTGAATCTATGAAACTATGTATTATGATTTTTCATCAATAAGTTAGTTCATGTGAATGTTTTTCTTATCCATAAAGAAATATGACCAAACCCTAAGTATATTAGGGTGGATAGAAAAGTGATTGAATAACCCTCCATTCATTGTAAGTATATATAGTTTTAAGTGTTCCAGGACACCTATTTTTCTCAAACAGGCCAATAGTGTATGAAATTTGTCCCTACACAGACTCATTAGCTGCAATGGGAACACTATTCGCTGTGGTCTCCTGGCTTTCTTCAGACATGTAGGTGTACTCAGAATATTTTACCTTTTTCTAAACAAATGTGGTCTCAACTTTTGCCAATAATTTTTGCATTTGAAAACCCATTCCAAAACTAGCATATGCCAAATTGTCCAACATGTATCATCACCTTATATATACTAGGGGAAGAGTTATGGTGGTGTAATTGGTTCTACGGTTGAATAAATGTGAAAGATAAAATCATGAGAGCAGCCAGTTATGATCTGTGCAACATAGGGGATGGTATCCAAATGAGGATGTAATCACATGGCAGAGGAGAAACATCAAATAGTGTATCAATGTGACCATGCCCCAAACAAAAGATTGGGCCCAAACTGCCAGGCAAGTCTAATCTAAACAATATCAACTGAAGAACCCTTGAGATACATTCCAGATTTTTGTCTGTGAGGTGCCACTGATCACCTTAAAGGGCCATTTACCTCACTTTAACTGTTCATGGTGTGAAATAGAACAAGATTGTATGTTAAAATGATCTATTATTGTAATTACACTAGTAACACTAATACATCTATCCTGCCGACTGGCAGTTTCATGATTGATAACAGACTACCACGATGCACAGTGACAACACTTTTATAGCAGTTTTCCCCTGAACTCAGGAATGCACTCCAAAGTTAACCCACAACTGACCTACAGTATTTAGTTGTTTCCAGCACTCCTTGATCTGTACAGATTGATCTGTTGAGTGTTACCTATTTCTTTTTTTTTTCTCACTACCCGGAGCAGAAGCTGCATGTCTAGGAGTGGGCAGTCAGTGACTCATATAAACACAGACTTTCCTTTGCTGAACTCACAGTGAAAAATGCAAATATTTCAAAAAGCTAAAAAGTATTTTAACATGATTTTAGGAGATCTTTACAGTGATATGCTCCAAATTGAGATAAATTAAGTGGCCCTTTAAGGTACAAATCCAACATTTAAAAAAATGGATGTTGTGCTTTACTTCCTTGCTTTACATATCTACTTTCAAAAATGAGAGCTTTATGTTGAGAGACATTTGACCTTTCACATTAAGTAGATGTTCTATAAGAAACAGTCTGTTCATTAAAATGTATTCTTTAGTATTATGTTTGTATGCTCTATTTAAGAACAGTAATGATACTATAAGTTGGGCATATGATCCATTGTTTTGCGTTACAGCACCAATATTGCCAGCAGCAGGATACATATGTAACTGTACATATTGCAGTGAGTAATAGTTATACATTTCACAATGATAAATTACAGTGTCTCAGAGAGAAAGCCGAAGCTGCAGTGCATAAATACTTACATAGCTCCACATATATTTTACATATATTGTTGCATTTTATTTTATTCACTTAATTGTGGTCTGGTAACATTAATGGGCAGAAATGTACCAACTCATTTGCTGACAGATGTTTTCTGTTGGAAAACAGTCCAAGGAAATCACTTTGCAGCCCTTGGGAAGCTTAGTGAATCCGATCCATTCCCAGGTTATTAAATAGAAATTCAGAAAGTGAAATTAATGCATTTTGGCCAATGTTTAAAACTACTGCACACATAAATATTCTAACTAAAGGGAAATCCTGAGCCAAAGATTTCACAGAACTTTTGTTATGGAACTACAGTAACATTTTTTTGCAACAATACTGAAGTATATCATTCTATTATAGATATAAGGTCTCTGTATGCATATAATTCTTTTGATGTAGTATGGTAAACGGACATGGCAAAATGAAATTTTCATGTACAAATCTGGAAGTCATCCAAACATTTCAGTGTTTAATATCTCAAGCACTGTCACTGTGGTCATTTATTTATTACATGCCCCTTCCCAACAGATGTGTATTTGCATCTGAATCCCAGTGTGGATGCCAAAAATTTGTTTGAAATACCTGTTGTCTCATTTATCACCCACGTGCCTTGCATTGCATTGCGGTCTAGCCTCTAGCGTTTCATGGCTTTGATGTTTAAATGTATTGATTAAAGGGATGTTATGATGCTCTAATAAAAGATTATGTGTGCAAAGCATTTGCTAAGATTAAAGGTTGCAAATATGGTGTAATCTAAATCTATAGCTAATAACAAGTACATTATCAATTGAAAGTTATTTAAAAAACAAACATTTTCCTACAGTAAACATTTGCCAAAATGTGCAATTTTTTACCTGTTAATCAGCCTTTCTGATCCACCCACTACAGACAGATTGATTGTTTTGCTCATGGGAACTCATTGTCAACAATTGTGCTGAATCAATAGTTCACTGTGTGCCGCTATGTGAAAAAAATTAAAGCCTGGGCATGCTTAGTCCAGTGGCGGAGTTACAGAGGAGGGCCCCAGTGCAAAAAAAAAAAAAAACCCATAGGAGTTGTAAAAAAATATTTGCCCTGCCCTCCCATACCAACTCACTCAATGCCCTCCCCAAAACACTTTCCCATAGCTGCGCCAACCCCACAAGAACCCTTTCTATAGCTGCTCCACTTCCACCCTCATTCCATTCCATCTCACTTTGAGTCACGCACATACAGAGTTACAAGAGAATAGATTGGCAAACCCCTAGAGACCAGAAATGGTAAATTAAAAAAGAAACAAAAATTGAATGCCCTTTTTCAACAATTAGATGTTTTTTTTATTTATTTGATTCTAAAAATACTTTGCAATCACAATTTTTATGGAAGCACTACAGTGGTCCTCTAAGTATATTTTATACCGGTATACAACCTCCATACACAGGTTCAGTGCAAATGTGTATATATATCCTCAGGTCATTTCTCCACAGTGTGACGAGCTAAAACAAATGACACGCGATGTGTAATTAATTATGTAATGTGAAAATGCCTGAGTTACCTGAACCAATTAAGCCACAATTCCTTCAGGAGCAGAAATTACTTTTGTACAGATTTGTTTCATGTAATTAAACAATTTTTATGCAAGAAGGTCAAACTTCAATATTCGTTTTACTAATTTTGTGATTAATTTTATATTATAACTTTTGCTTTTTGTTCTGATAACCTAGAGCTTAACTTTCCTTGTTTACACTACAGATCATTTTTATTTTTCTGGCTGTAATAATGTAAACTTTAATAGTTTCCAGTAAATCAATTTGCTCCAAAAAATATAAGCCTTCTGCTTTCTTCCTTAGATTACTCTAATTTGCCATGAATGCTTTAAATAGAAGGCTAAAGATCTCCCTGCCAAAAAGCTCCATGCTCTCCCTGTGGGCAAATTAACTTGGCAATAGAGAGAGACAGTGTGCATGGATTAAATCTTTACTCACCTCTACTATTTCTGGTGAAAATAGTTTTCAAAATCTTTACTAGAGGGGCAAAATAATTAACCACTTGATAGAAAGTTTGTAGTGTTTTAAACTATGATTTTTTATTAAAAACTTAGCTCAAAAGAAAATATAGATTTGAATGTCAGGAGCACTCAGTTTTAGAATTAAAATAAAAATTATATTTTTGTATACTGAAAATAAATTAATCAAAAACTGGAAAAACAAAATAATGCCTCTAAAATTGCATTATTTAATAAAATGTACCAAAATAAAATAACATTGAAGACTCTGAGAGGAAGGAACAGGCAGAAGTTCTGAGCCTTTATTTGATAACTGGATAATATTTAAATAGACACCACATCCCTTCTCCCCTCACTAGCCCAGAAGCAGTGTGTTGCACCATAGCTCTTAAGAAATGTAAACACCCCTCTCACATACAAATGTTACCAAACTATCATGGATCACTCCATTAACCTGCAGAGGATTCATTTTTAAAAAAAATAAAAGCTCTGTTTTGACTTTTCCTAATTTTATTTTCATGGGATCCAAGACTGCAGTCATGCAATCATGAAATTAAGAGACATTTGCATCTGTGGAGGAGAGCTACGGAAAGTCTGGACAAGCTAGTGAAAAGTAAATATATTACATTATCAACAAAGGTCCACATACTGTAGTTAGAACTATGGTATTCCTAGTAGTAGCATTAACATATGGATGTGAGCGTTGGACCATAAGAAAGAGCCGTAGAAATGATGCCTTTGAATTATGGTGATGGAGAAAACTGCTTAGAGTCCTTGTACTGCAAGAAGATCCAATAAATCAATACTTAAGGAAATCAAGACAAGCTGTTCACTGAAAGGTATGATCATGAGGTTAAAGCTAAAATATTTTGGCCGTATCATTTGAAGGCAGGTGAGAAAGATGCTGGGAAAGATTGAAGGCACACAAAGAAGGGGGTGACAAATGCAGGGATGGATTGATGAGATAATTGAAGCAATGAACATGAGCTTGATGGAGCCTAGTGTGTCTGGCATGCTGTGGTCCATAGCATCACAGAGAGTCGTACACAACTGAATGACTAAACAACAAAATGTAACAACCTTAATTTTGGGATAAAGCAAAGGAAATGGAAAAAAGTAACTGGAATATGGGGTAATTCCAAAATCCAATTGTTCCAGCCAAGAGATACATGTTAAATTATACATGCTTATAAATCCAGATGAGTGCTGAGATTGAAAAAAAATCATATTTGTACTGTGACCCATAGAGGCCCAAAAAACACCTCTGATGCTATTATCAACCGTACTGTGTCAGATAAGAGGGTCAATTCCTCTTATACAATACAAGTAAGGGCTTAATACCACTACCCCCATGGGCCAGGGGATCCCTCTGATGCCCCCACAATACTCTAGTTAACTATGAGCCAGGGATCCACCTTCAACCCCCCTATTCACTAGGTGCCTGGATATTCCTGGGATTCCCCCAATACTGCTATGAGCTGGGGAACCCCGGGGATTTACCCCACACACAAACTATAAACCGGGGAGCCGAGAGGTTTCTCCCTTCCTACATGCTATCCCCAATGACCCGGGTATTCCCCATCTAACTATAACCATGGGGATCTCTATGGACACCTATAATCTCCAAAATTAGCCTCTATAGCATGAGGGTTTTCAAAGATCTCCATGTAATATTTATTACAGCAAGCCATTACAGGCCAGAACATGAGGATTGTGATCTTTAAGCAAGATTGAAGAGGAAGTGATTCTTCAACCGCATGGATCACTCGCTTATGCAGGGCAGAAGAATGAGGATCAGTGCATTGTTGATCACCGCTGGAGGGTATACAGGGTAGGTAAATATACCTTTCTCCTATTTACAGGTTTAGTATTTGTATTTTATTTTTTGTAACTACATGACAGTGTTAGCTGCCATGGTAGTCCCTGAGAACCCTCATGATTAGAGTCAATGTTTCCATGGGGGTCCATTGAGGACCCGCATGTTATGGGGTAAATTATAGATGACACTGGAGTCCATTAGGACCCCCATGGCGTAGAGGCTAATATTAGGTGCCTTGGATACCATGGGTGTTCATTAGGGACCCAAATGGTATGGGTTGATTTTAGATTCCATGGGGTAAATATAGGCCCCGTGGTTATACTTAGATATACCATGGATGTCTTTGGTGACCCATGGTTTAGGGGTTAATTGTAGGTGCCATGGTGGTTAATGTATACCCCCATGGTTATAGTTCAATGGGGGATCCCCGGGTGATAGAATGCAGGAATCCTCAGGGTTCTAATTTGAAATGCCATGGGATCTATAGGGACCCCCACGGTTATAATTACACTGGAACTTCCTGATCTCCACTATGTAGATAAAACTTGCAGTGCAATCAAAGTCTACTCTCACTTTAAAAAGTTATCTACCAAAAACCAAAATGACAGATCCCGCATCAGCACTATTGCATGTAAAATACTATATATTGTCTTATATTATTTTATTTTATATTCCAACAAATCCCTATTTTCAAGTGTAGTTCTTCCAAATAGTATTTTTTAAATGTAATCACACTAGTCCTTTAACAAATTACTATAGGAGCATGTACTCCAATGCATACAGTGTTCTCTTTACCAAAACAAGCTGCATTTTTTTATTTTTTATTACAGTCAACAACATCAACAACACTATACAACCAAGGACACAGAATAGAATAATGTTAAATGTGTCCTTCACCTGACATATTAATACTGTTACAAAATCTTGGTTTGTCTTTCTTCACAACATTATGAATATAAGCCAGTTTCTCGGTCTCCTGACTATTAAACACTTATGCATGCACTCATTCTCCTATGTTGATTGCAGTCTTTTGTCTGGGCTCCCTGCATTCCATTTTTTTCCCTTATAAACCTTTCAAAGTGCTGCAGCTAAATTTATCCCCTACTAGCAAAATAGCTAATGTTTCATAGTATGAGGTCTTTTCATGATGGTGAAATTGAAGCTCACCAGAATATGAATACATTTTGAGTTGCTTTCTATTTCGTGTCGCCTTATTCATATTCACTTTCAACCTCATACACTAGTGTATATTTGACAATAGAAAGAATGGTGATATCTTTTTATTTTCTTAACATTAACATATTTTGATTACACCTCTGGTAAGATATTCAAGTACTAAAGTTCCATTAATATCAGCATATATAGCTGCTGTTCTGTATCAGAAGCGACACCGGAACCAGTTAGCAGCCAGTATTTATCTGATCAGATGTAACCCTTTGTAACTTCTGCAGCTACAGACATCAGTTTTTTAAGAAATTTGTAACAAAATTATTTTTTTTAAATAATAATGTAACTATATTCCATTTACCATTTTATTCTCCTATATATTACAAAAGAGAGGACATACTCTTTGTTGTATTAAAGGTACAGTATATAAAAAGCAGATGAGGCAGGGAACAGTCCACCTGCAGGGTTGTAATCTAGTGTAAATGTGCTGCACAGATAGACTCTTATATGAAAATACATAGCACTTTCTAACATGTGCCAGACTACATATCCCAGGCTGCTTTTCAGCACAGACAGCAACCTTAGATTGTGAAGCAAATATTTCAGCCTTTGCTTCCTCCTGTTTGGCCCAAACATTTTTTTTAATTTTATGCTAATTTAGCCTGGGTTTGGAGAGGGTATTAAACTTAATTTTCCAGTGTCAGAAATTACAAGACATTTTGCTAACATCAAGGTAAGTATTTAAATGTTTATTTTGGTTTTTTTACATTCAAAATTATTTTTTCATACACTACTGATTATCCTCTATCAGTTTTCATAATCCATGAAACTTAGATATGCTTCTAAAGACATACTGTTAAAATGGTTTTAATAGTATTATTATAGTTGAAGTATTATCAATAAGAGTTAAGTTTTAACCTAAAGGGTTTTGAATATAATAAGATTGTTTAGAATGTTTATTTCATTTTGTATGTGAACGTTGCAAGATGAATGTAAAGGTAGCTGTCACTCCGTTTACATTTATAGAAGTGCAACTTTCAGAGAGTTCCTGTCTATGCTTTTTTTTATTTACAAAGTTATCTTGCTAGTGCTAAAGAATAACTAAGAAGGAGATAGGTATGTCTTAAATTATCTATAATCCATCTTGAAAAATACTTTGCTTTCTCTGCCCCGAATAACCTTATGCCTATCCCAAATATAACTTAATATTCACACTCTCTTTAAGAGTTTGTATATACTATTTCGTGAATGTATCCATATGCAAACTACTGGTTAACCAACCAAAATTTCCTCTATTCAAATCCCATAAGTTAAAGGGTCATTTGATTCAGCACAATTTGGACCAAATCACAGTAAATATTCTTCCTGTACACAGTTGTTCGTTTTTGACATCAAGTGTTCTCTCTTTCAATTTATAGACAGACGGATAGACAATCATTCATGTCCAGTCTATTTATAGATGGATAGACAGAAATATGTTTTAGTAATTCTAATTAGAAACAAAATTCACAATCTTATATGATTACTACTTTTATTCATGAGTTGCTCTTACATCTTTCTATTCAGCTAAAGATATTGGTGTTTGCTTCTCTTACATTGCTACCTTCCATGCCTACTTTTAAGAGATCTGAAATAATGTATTGCAGTTTCATTTCCCCCGTTATTACTGTGATAGTGCCATTAATCGTGTATTCTACTTTTGGATTCTTGTGTCCCAAGTGCATTCATTTGTACTTGTTGGCACTGAATTGTAGTTGCCATTCCTCTAATTGTCCTCAGTCAATAACCTTTTTGTTTCCCTCCCTGCAATATGAACCAAGTTACATATCTTCTTGTCATCTACAAAACGCTACACCTTCCCTTTCTAGTGTATTTGTGATATAATTAATGAACCCATTAACCACAAAATGCCCCAGTACAGATCACTGAGGTACTGCACTGGTAATCTGTCCTTCATCTAAACGTACTACATTAACTACATTTCAACTCATGCCTTATCTATTCTACAGCATTAATCAAGTGCCAAATATTGCATTTTTCTTCTACGTGGAACATTGTCAAAAACCTAACTAAAATATAGATAAGTTGTATCTACTGCTTCCACATAATCAATTATTTTAGTAGCTCAGGCTAAAATGTGATTAGATATTTGTGTCATGATTTTCCTCCTTTAAAGATGCAGTGGCAGTGTACGAGAGATCAGTATACTTAAATACTTTCAATAAAGATATTAAATACTTTTGTTAAGATGTTAAAAAAACACGTTTGGCTTTGTTTGTTTGTGTAAATTGCCTGATCCATATTTTTTTTCACTCTCCTTAATTTGGGGGGAATACGAGATGATCTTTACTGTTTAGAGCATCTTTAAACTGACTATCGATAGCAAAGAAATGAACATGTATTGAATTGTGATGGCATATTTTGGTGATGTCAAATATTAGCACATATTCTTCATAGAATAACTCCACCATGGAAAGGTTTTCTGAGAAAGGAAGGGCTCATTCATCTCCAACACTTCAACATATTCTACATATGTGCCCTGTGTTACTATGTGTAAGTTATGTTTTATTAAAGTATATATCGCACTAGCAATACATTGTATAGGATTAAATTAAACATATCTAAGATTAATAGTATATTTTGATGAATTAAGCATTTTGATGTTTCTGTTGGATCCTGGAGGCATAAATTATGCTTAGGTGCAAATTGTTGCTAATAATAATTGAATACATACTTCACAAAAAAGTTCAATTTCTCTTTAATAAGATATATTATTAAAATTAAATCAAGTTCTCCTTTAATTTCAGAAGACATGTCTTTCTTTTCAGCATAATAGTTTAAGAAATATATATGGGGATTGAGCTAGATCAGACTCTTTACTAAAATGTAAAAATTCATAATAATAGATCCAGATTACCGTTTTTGAAAAAGAAGTCCATTGTGAATGACAATTGACTTTAGTGGTTTCATATTATATATACTACTATGAATATTTTAATGAAATCTTTAAATACCCATATGTTATGTGTGTAATTAAAATTCAACCAATTAATTTGTATCAAGGATGTACTAATTTTAAGTTTAATAAGTATTTTTAACCTAACAATTTTACAACTATCCTTTATCTTCTCATTCTTTTCCATTTATTTTAATATGTATTACATGTAGTATATATTTTTTTTCCAGTGGATCAATATACACTAATTAGATTGATGTGTGAGCACTGCCATACATTTTACAAATGTTAAATAGATATGATTAAAATAAGCAAATTACAGATTTATTTGCCTAGCTATAGACACAGAACACTAGGGAAGGATTACCTAAATTATAATCATATATTATAATCAGAAATGTTCTTTGGTAAGAATTACTGTTATTTATTAATACTTCCTTAGAATTAACAACCATATGCCAGGGAAAATAAAATATGTTAACTACAACATAATCCCAGATATATCAAAGATTCTAAAGAAAATAGTACAATTGTAGAAAATATGTAAAGGTCTGTAGGATGAATAAAGAGGTAATGTTTAGGTAGCTCCCTTACCCTAGTGTCTAGTAGGAGGGAGGAGATAAATCACAACGAGCATCAGTGCTATGCACTCTCTCTCTATTGCTGTGATGTGTCAGAATTACCTGGGCAGCTAAAGGGACATGAGGAGATGTGTGTGTGTGTGTATATATATATATATATATATATATATATATATACACAGAGAGAGAGAGAGAAGGAGAAAAGGAAAGAGAGAATGCTTTAATGTTAACAAAATATGTTTTATAATATATAAAACATGCTCTTTTAAATGCATAATAGCAAATTTGTAAATGTAATGCCCTTATATACAATTTTGTGCATAATAGAATTACTTTAAATAAGGAAGCTAGGTTAATACTATTTAGTTTCCTTTGTGCTCTGAAATAGTTAAACATATATGATGAATGCTCACTGTTCTCATTCATATAATTCTTAAAGTTCAAAGAAGTATTAACATTTACACGCACACTGAGCACAGAAGCTTTAGAAAAACTTAAAGTAAACAGCATCGCCATTAATGCATTCACTTCATAACAAATGTGAAAACAGCAAGATATTTAAAGCTGATAACATCTAAAAGGAAATTTGACTGTTTGTATTTAACTGTAATAATGTAACACTCCATTCCCATTGACATTTATAAAACATGCAGATTATTATTGATTTTTGGATGCATTCTTCCTATGAAGGTCAAGGCGTCCATTGGCTTTACAAGAACTACAGCTAACAGTGCTTTAGTAAAATCAATTACAAAATACTGCATTGCACTCAGACTAGAAATATTTCACAGTTGAGAATAATTCTAGTGTATGACAAAAGGATAAAGACAAGAATAACATATATAAAATATATTTTATTGTCGTCATGTTTAGTATAATTATCTTTTTTGCTAAATGGCAGAATGTTATTGGTTTTAGTTCCATAGTTCCATAGTAATTAAGGTTGAAAATAGACTTTCAGTCCATCAAGTTCAACCTTTTAAGATGCAATATGCGGATTCGTTATTAATTAATTAGTTGCTAATTAATTATTAATCAACTACTTCATTTTTTTATTTTTTTATTATTAATTAATACAGAGGAAGGCAAACAGAAAAAAACAAAAAACAAGTGAAACTTAGCCAACCGTCTCGAAGGGGAAAAAAAAAGAATTCCTTCCTGACCCAAGATACTGATGATCGGATTTCTCTGTGGATCCATACTCTCTCTCTAATTATCCAGGATAACCCTGAATTCCCTTTATAATTAGAAATTAATCCAGTTTTTGTCTTATAATGTTCCTAGTAGGAGGGTTTATATAATATAGATACCAAAAATACTTTTCTTAAAGGAAGGTGTTGGTTAGGAAATTTGTGTCAGTAGTTCAGTGGGGCAGGTAGGTTCTTCATCCTGAAACTAATCTTATGAAACTGAGGCACAAATTAAGTGTAGGCCATACAGGAATTTTGGTTAGTGTAACATTAGGAAATGTTAGGGTTAACTGTGTACCTCATATTTCTACCTATATGTTAATGACCCTGGAAGTAATACTGGACAAATCTTTAAAGTTAAGATCAGATAAATAGTCACTCACTACCACAAATAGTCTTCATGTTCCAGCTACTCCAACCAGGAAGAGTGGCGCGGCTGAAGGGAAATAGAGCCCCATGATAATCCAGTGCATAAAGCAATTTATACTAATGGTGCATCTGGTTGTAGGTAATAAAATATTATAACACAATAACTTAAAATGTAAGGTCTTAGGAGCAGACACCATAATTCATCTGTATTAACACATTTATACTGTTAATCTACATCTTGTGTACATACAACTGTGTTCTCTTTTACTTAATAAATATAAATAATATCATTCATTTTTTTTGAGCTTAAAGAATATATACTGTTTCTTTTTTTTAGAAAATAAGTAATATAAAGGGAATTGTACCCTAGATGCATCCCTTTTAACAGCTCTTTGCTGAGTTTTAAACCCTCACACTCACCCCATGTATACACACATAAGATGGCATATATGTATTCCAGTGTGGCTAATTTCTTCAAATTTGCAGGAAGAAAATATTAAGATCGTTGCTAGCTTCAAGCATTTTCATGTGACATGAACAGCTTTTCCTTAACAACTTCAAAGCTAGAATGTGCAGGTTATTGTTGGTGCTGGCAGTGCGTAGGTGGCTATGTACGCGGGCGTCTGACAACTGAAAGCATAATGTCTATTGTTGCATCATTAAAAAGATGCCATTAGGTAGCTCTACCAAAGCATTTCATTTTACCTGATCTGTTAGAAATAAAATAGGTTATGATTGTGCTTTTTAATTTAACTTTCTTTTTTTGAAACAGATTATTCTTTCCAGCTGAGAAATCCCTTTGGACAAAATATTTAAAAAGACTGTGTGAGAAGTTCATTTTCGCTACAAAAATATGATTCTGCCAAGGAATGGTATGTCCATTTCTATACACGCTGACACATTTTTCTGAAATGGTACAATTGCCTGTAGACAAAGGTTACAAGTATGACAGAAAGTACATCTGTACAATTCTAGGTAAATGTAACATCAAATGTTCTGAAGGAAAAATCTAAATACCGTATGTGCTCTTTTATTTCATATTCAGAAAAGCGTTTTGTTTTGCAGCACTGAAACAGAATGCAAACCAGCAAAATACAATATTAAGATTAAATTGTTAGCATTAAATTGGCTTACAAAAGACCACTAAATTATAATGCAAGCACTGTTTTGACAGGTTGAGAGTTCAAGGGCAGAGAAGCCATAAACCCATCGAGTCCTTGATGCTGAGACACACTAAACAGTATAAACATACACCCTGAATTGATTAGAGACTGGCATTCAATGAACACATATTATTGCATGCTCTATATTTAGAGCCATCAGAATCTCAGTAGTGGGTGATAAACCTTATTGATAGCAACAGGAATATTTTCTAATGTCGGCATCCCCATATTGATGTTTATAAAATTGTGCAAATCCATTAGGGTTGACCGCATTTTATCTTGCATTGCTGTCCTTATGCTTTCTTTATTGGCTATTTTAAGTAATATGTACATTACATATGTATTTATTATTTGTATATATGTTATAGAAAATTTGAATATACATTAAATGTACTGTAAAATTAACACTTGGAATTATTCCTGTGTTATAGAAAACTGCATTTATTTATGTATTATGCTCATATATACATAAACTATTTATAGAATGTATTAATAATATGTGCATCTTTTTTTTTAATCATTTTTGTTAATGCAGGTGACCATGTTTTTGGTGCCATGACTTTGATGCACACCAGACTAAACTCCATTGTAAAGGTGAAATTACTATACATTAAAATATATGGAAAGAAAATGTTGTTGGTACAGAAGAAGCCTTGGAATTCCTATGCTAATGAAACGAAGATGGCAGTTCCCTCTGGCAGTACATGAAACGTAATTTAAAATGCCTAAACTATACCTTTTTATTTTAATTTTAACAAAAAACACATCAAACATGTTTCTGAACTACCATCAGCTAATACCACATAATATCTCAAACTTGGCAGGTCTATTTTAAAGCATTATGAAGACTCCAAATGTGTCTTGATGAGCAAGAAGATGTTCCAGATAATAAGTTATTATGTAGCTATGAAAGTTACTAACAAGTTATTTAAAATAAAATGCAACTGAACAAGTTAATAACCATAAAGGTGGAAAACGTTGGGCACATAATGTACAAGAGAATTTTGTCACATTTTTATTCAGCAGAACAAAATGTCACCATTAAGCACTGTTGAATAAAAGTATGACTAAGAGCTTTTTGTAGCCTATATTCATATTGCTTTACTTTTTGCAAACTGTGTCTTGTTTAAACCGTCCAAGAGCCAGTTTGCACCTGGACTAATATTTCTATACACTGACTCCTGTGTGGTGTTTCTTCAGTTCTTTAAATGGAGAGACAATAATAACACATAGGAAAACATTGAGCATCAGAGGTCATATTCCATAAAGCATTATCCATCAGGCAATGGCAGTTTGAGGTCAAGGTATTGCTATGCTGAAATAATGAAGGGTATTTTCTATCCTAAAACAATCAGGACATTCCCAAATATTCCTTCAGGAACAAAAAAAACATATAAGTGGCAAACCAATTGATAGAACTATTATGGATAAAACTAACCCCATATTGTAAATGCTATAAAGAACTTAAAAATGTTTTATACAATGCTATGAAGAAATAAAACAGTTTTAAATGTACTTTTCTATCAACTGCATGCTAAACACCCACACTGTTGTGTTGTCTGGGCAACTAATAAAAGTTGCAAGAAATCACCAATGCCTATGATTAACCATAAATGAGCTTAACTTCATCAGTATTTATAAATGTGCTATATTGCATGTTAGTGGAACTGTGTGTCTTAAAATAACCTCTCATTAAACAATTCATAAGAACACACATTTGTGTTTTTTATACACATACAACAAATGTTTCCTGTCTGGAGTAGATCACTGAAATTAAGCAGGTTCTACTGTGTGCAACTGCATAATATCCAACATTTTTGGAGTATATCATTCATGAATATCTTCCTGTTTCAACTTTTTCATTGCTGTTGGGATAGATCCTTTGTAGTATTCTGTTTGGTTTCTTGACTTAATAAATAAATAAAAATCAGTTTGACCTTGCCCAGAATATGTGAATAAATATTTTAGCAGTTCTCAGAATTACTATTACTACTTTATAAAGCATATCCACAAGCATATATTTATTTTATCTAGATGTCTAAAATGTTAACAAAATTCCCTTCAGAGCATGCTGTAGAGAACTGTCATGGAATATGTTACAGACAGCCCCATATTCTCAGGGTACAAAGAAAGTCTCCTACTAAGAAGACTACTTTATGCAGAGCACGGCCCATCTCCAACTGACTATAGTAACACTTCATGAATCTATCAGCACCACTATAACATGCAGGAGAAGTCGGAACTAAAATACACTTGAATTGTAATATTTTCCCATGTTTTATTTAACTGCTTTTGTGATTACAATTCGCATTGACATGATTAATTCTGCTTAATGCAAGCAGATATTTATAGAGTTGCTTAATGAAGCAAATAAAATAAGAAGATGGACTGTCTATGGCCAGGATTTTGTTTTTTTTAGCATTAAAGAAACTAAAACAAGTAATAATGTTGCATATTTGGCAATTTACTGATAAACTCTTGAGGGCCTTACATGCCTCCCCTTATAGGCAGACGAGAACTTGTCTCATTTACAAGCTTGGTTTCAGCACATCAACATGCTGATGACATTCAGATTTTATCTGTTTCGGTCCTATAAATTTCACTACTGACTTGTGTCAAAATTACCATTCACAGATGTCTTCCTGAATATCTTCCCACTACCTGAAACTCAACATATTAAAGTTAAACTCCTATTTTGACTCTCCCAACACCAAAATTCCAATACCATATAGCTTCCTTACATCATTACTCCAGTTATGAAAATTTCAACTTTCTCTATCATTCAGGTTTGTTTTCTTCATAGGCCCTAAAGAGCCAGGCCTAGGGCAGTATTTTGCTACTTTTAATGATATACTTCTTTGAATCCCAAGGGGAATAGATATTGAAGAAACTGCCAAAGGTGGAAAAAGGCATCTATCTATCTGTCACACCATGTTTAATGGTTTGGTGTTATATTTATTTATATATCCATTTTTGTATGGAATGATTTTTTATTGCAATCTCTATATTAATACTTACCATACCTATTATGCAAGACTTAGGATTCTCTAAGTCCTATCTAAGATAGTTTAACCAGACTCCAAAAGATATCTATTTCACATTTTTATATGAACATCCACCATTGAAGTACATAAAGACCAAGAAACCTAACAGAGGAATACCTGGGATTCTGCCAGTGCGATAATACAGTATATCTCATATTGTGTTGTGGTCATTCCAGGTGAGAGTCCAGTGTATTATAATTGTTTTACATGATTTGTGAGTCTGACTCAGTGAATGATAGGCACTATATAGTGGTGCGCTTTCTCCTATCCCTCCCCTTTTTGAAGCTGCTAGTTAGACTCTGAGCTGCCAACAGGACTTTTTCTGGAGTAGGTCAGCAGAATCAAGTACTTCAGTTTCCAGGAGAATATGGCGCTTAAGATAGGATCAATAACACTTGCAAATGAAAATTAATGTTAAAAGATAGACAACCCTAGACATGTCTCTTTCATGAGTTTTTGCATATTTGAAACAGTGAAACCCTCCCATATCTCTCCCAGACACCAAAAGCCAACCAGAAAGGACAAGTGTAGCTCTATTGTCCCTTCACACCAGCTGATTGGGGACTTCCCATTTGGGAAACACATATGACAATTCCGACAGTACCTAGCAAGCTCCCCTTGCGGAACTGGTGTCTTATGGGTTTCCTTTCCACATAGATCCAAACAATTACTTGTCACCAATAGTCTATTTCATCCATAGTGAGTCTGGCTCATCAGTAGATAAACCAGTCATTTGAAATCCAGAGAATTCCCAGATGGCCACATCAAAAAGGATTGAGCTGTTAAATCTCCTGGCCCAGGTGCATATGGTAAGACATTATCAAGACTCAAAATTGTCTGTCTTGAACAGGATTCATGAACACACACAGGTGACAAATGCAATGACTTAAGATTCCAAGTTCTGTTTTACAAAACAGACCTTTAAATGAATAAATACTTTTAACGCTAAAAAAAGTTAACAGAGTTTTATCAACATCACTCAAATATTCTTCACATTAGTTACTACTTCTTGAGGTGTTTGGATAAAAAATAAACATCTCCACTATAAGAATGTGTCCACTAAAACTGCCAGTGCTTTCAACAGGACTAATAGAAAGCGTATAAGTTTACAAGAACATGCACTCCCAAGAACATAGCACAAACAATCAGCAGAGAAAAACAAATGGAACTTTCAATAACTAAAAATTTAATATAAACAATAAACATGTAGAGTCTGTGTTTATTTTTTCTTTATAAAAACCTTTTGCCATATATCAAGATTTTCAAAAGGACATTTAGAAAAATTATTGTCACATTGTTTCTCTTAAATTTGAACTAGTTCACATTTCACAATGAATCAGTATATTTCCCTGTACCTTCATACTTGTGTTATATTTTTGTGACTCACACAAAATGACATTACTAATAATGTAAATGGATTTTTCTTAGTATTGTCTGTCATAAAATATGGTTTCCGTTTAATTGTATTGGTTTGAGTATAATCAAGAATGGATCAAAAAGCCATTACAGTAGCTATTAAGAAATGAAAGCGATGCTTTTTACTTGACTTCTTATTGACTGTAAGTAATAAGAAAGAGAACTCGCCTAAGGGGGATGAAGTGGGGTTTAAGCTTGGTATTAGACGATGAAGCCTAGAAGAGTTGTTATAAAGGGAAAGAGTTACTCTGAAGTTGTATGTTTGGCACATTGCAGTATTTGGAATATAAAATAAATTGAATATAGTGTTGTGAAGTAGAAATTAAGATTGGAATTTGTGATTGTAGAGTAAAAATTAGGAACAGGATTTGCGGTTCTATTATATGGGTTACAGTTAGCTTGTTGCAATACTTACCTGAGACACTGCTACATATAACTGGCAAATAACCAAGTGTACATATACATGTATGAGGTAAAAATCTAAATATATGTGTTTAGATTGTATGCTCTTAGTAGAGTATTGGCCTTATTCAATTGTAAGCCTGCAGTTGTCTTAAGTCTATAACAGTTACAGAATTGAATTGAAAAAGCCTGCAACTACCTGGCCGAAACCCTAAACCGTAAACCATGCACCGTTATGTAGAATTTCAGAGCGTGATCATGATCAATTAAGCAAGGTCGTAACAACCGATTTAGAAACAGACTGTCATCATGACATCAGTAAACCATGGAGGTTAAACGTCAATCAATTAGCGTTTAGAAGTCTGATATGCGATCCGACTCGCAATCTGGCAATGTACAAAATAATAAAAATGAATGGCGATACTGTTCTAGTCCATGTGGGTGGCCTGATATTTATTAACTCATTCATTCCTGAGATTGATATCACGGAAATTAAACCTAAAAAAATTAATCTTTGATTGCAGATTTGTAAGAGACTGTTGTGCAATTCATTCTGTCTTTAATCACTTTTCTTGTCTTTTAAAGTGCAGTATTGATTTTTTATTTGCATTTACAGTGCTACGAACAGGTGTTTAACCCTCTTGCGAGTTGTATCTAATACTCGTGGGATTTTCTTCTACATTTGCCATTTACAGGTGTGAAAACATTTGCGGGCTTGAGGAATTGTAGCAATTGAATAGCGATTTGCGATTGTAACATTTAAGTACTTGAAAGGTCAAAGGCTTAGCTTAGTTGGAGTTACAATTTTAACAATCGCAGGGATTTTCAGCCCATAACCCGCAAAGCGTTTGCAGCTAGCGAAAATACGCCAATTGAATAGCAAATTAGTTTACAGGCTCCATTACGGGCTCCTGCAACTACAATTTTCTCAATTTAATAGGCGCTTAGGGCTCTCAATGCCTGTACTAGTGCGTATATTTTTTATCATGATTGTCTTACTTTTTTACTATATTCATTTCACTAGGTGATACTGAATATGTTGGTGTTTTTTAATAATAATACTAATGTATATATTGATGTATTTATTAATACATCAATATACACTGTATGTTCCCATCATCCCTTGATACAGAGCACTCATACAAGGACCATAGTGGGTCTCTCTGATTTTATATATGTAGCCCATGGCTTACAGCAGTTCGATTCACAACAACAATGGTTTTGAAGCCAAAAGGCTAAAAATATGAAAATGTGCAACTATAAATACTGGATATTATATAAAGAAAGAGCAGAGAGGAGAGCTTACCCCCATCTAAATGGTGGAGACGTTTTTAGGTATCAAGGGATGGTTTATGGTTTTTAAATCTCAAAGTAAGTGCCACAGCGTGAAATTAAGTGGTATGGGGCAAATGCAGAGGCTAAGGCAGCTGAAGCATTTCCTGCAGAGTTTCAAGCCATTGTAGAGGAGAGTAATTATCCTTCTTATCTCATTTTTTAAACTTTCACACTTTCCTTTGAACATATTAAAGCAAATGTATCAATTTAAAATACATTTACTTTGATAATGTTATGTTGTATTGCATTAAACAGATTGGAATCCATAAAAATGCTGTTTTTGCACTCATAGTATTTATTTCAAAGCTTTTCATATAATAATATTATATTAGTTTATGCCAGTTGTGAATGTGGCCTAGAAAATAATTCCCTGATTTCCTTTTGACATTACTTGATTATTATGATTTATTTTGCAACAGTTCACAAGAGAAGTCCTCTTTTAAACCAAGGTCTACTTGTACATATTTATATACATGCATAAATCATGCAATAACTTCAGCCATTATTCACTTTTTAAAAGCAAAGTTACTTCCACTACAAAATAGATAACAAATAAGACTATCACTTTTTTAAAAACATTATTTATACATCATTTAATATATACAAATAAGATTCATTTTCATATTTCCTGCATCATGTTTTAGTGCTTATCTTGCACAATCATGGACCTTTTCTTTAATTAAAATAAACAAAATATTTAAACAGCATTGTTTGGAATTACATTTTCCTAAATCGACACTATTAATGTGTTAATAAATATATATAGTTACACATGCAGTAGGACATTATGTAAAGCATTTGATATAATATTGAGCAAGTTGTGTTACAGTAAAACTGGTAAGATGATGTGCTACAATATGATAGATTTCTTTCTATATACCTGAAGTGTTTGTACAGAATTATGTGGTATTGCAGCATTTAAACTGAAGAGAGTCCACAGAGAACCAGAGGATCTATGTAGGCATTTTATAACCCGAAGGCTGAACTAGAAAATAATTTAACATAATTAAAGATGAAACAAAAAGGTTGCCAAGACTGCTCAAAGGAAGCCTCCTGGATAAGTTTGCCATAAATTCAGGCAGAAGCTGAAGTAGAGCAGCGTGAACACATAAGCTTGTGAAATTAAATAAAAGTACTGCAATCACTGCTTCTCTGAGCTAAGACATAGCCTGGATTACACAGATTTTAATATATAATGTGCTGCTATTGTTCTTAAGAATTAATATATTCAATTTTTAACTTTATTCTTAACTACAACACATTTAAATAAAGGTACCAAATGTTCTAATGACTGCTTTTGTCATTGAATTGTAAATTAATTGATTACATTAGTATTGAAATGTATATTGCTTGATGTTTCATCAACACCTAGTCTTCCATGGAGAATAACATTAAAATATAAATATTCAATGCAATTATTCATTTATAGTCAATGCTGTAGATTTTTATTATTCATACTTAGAGTTACTTATTAATTTTGACTTTGATATATTTGGAAGTCTTTTGATTTCTTTGGTACCACCAATACTTTCAATATTTACATCATTTTAGGATCTAACGTATGTGATGATTTACCTTGGAATCTTCCATACAAGGGAGGGAATTTACTAAAGTAATGTGGTTGTGGTAGTCTGTGATCAAGCATCACAGGTCATCATGTGATTTACTAAATCACCTTAAAAGACAAGCAAGTTATTGTGATTAAGGGGTTTATAGGGTGTTTTAAGGCATGTTATGAGCGCAATACTTTGAGGAACCAAGTTCTACAAATTACAAAAGACATTATCTTGATTTTAACTACGCACAATGCTGATATATATGTTCCAACCCCACAATAACAGGATATTTTGTAGTTTCATAAAAGTATGTAACTGATCTTCAGTCATTAACATAGAACATATTCCTTAGTTCATAAGAAAAAAGTTTTATTATCAGTTACTGAGATTGGCAAACATAACTTTGGTTATGTTTAAAATATAACTTTTATTTTCATGGTTTATTACACTTACTGAAATTGGCTTCCTATTAAATCATGCATAACTGTACAAAATTACCTTCTATAACATCATGACTGTTTACTTACCTATTACTTGTTAAGGAATGTTTTATTTGTTTTGATGATCGTATTATTTTAAAAGCTAATAGGAAACTAAACAGCCCACTGGGAAACCAAAAGAAAGAAAAAAAAGGATTCTTCAAAAATGGAAGGATTTAGGACAGATTTAAAGTAGACATGTAATGGTTGATAAAGACCAGTGTGACTGAATTGTTGCTCAGGTTATTTCAGAATTCAAAAGGGTAGTTTGTGATAATTCTTAATTATTTAATTCATGGGTTCACATTACTTCAATCACTATATCAGTAATAGTGACCAATATTTTCTTTATTATAATTATTTTTATCCTATTGTCTCTAAATGCTTAGCTTTATTAATAACTTCTATAGAAGTCACCTATATACCTTCTAAATTATTTTTATCATTCATAACTATGTTATGGTCCCAATTATGTAATATCAGTATCTAGCTCTAACATCTCAATAAATTGAATTTGTGTGGAAAAGTATTGCTCAAAATTCATAATCAGAGAACATAGTGTATATAATTGTAAACATTTGGATGAAAGGAGAAGATGCAGTTACTTCTAAAATCGCAGGAGATTGAATGCAAGTCTCAGACATCCCTAAATATCCAACCGCCCAATTCTATTCCATTAATCTTGCTTATAAATACTGCCAAAACTAGGTTTCATGATAGCAAACTCTAGTTAATGACTTTCAAGTCATCCTTAAAATACATCATAAGATTGCACTTTAAAAAGATTACTTGAAGCTAATTTATATATATCCATTTTTGAAAATGAACCAATTTTAATAGTTAAATACTTAAATAAAATAGAAAAAATCGGTGTTTTACTAGTGACTAATGGATACTAAAATATGAGTTATTGCTACCACAATAAAATAATACTAATGCTTAAAACTTCAGGATCCAGCTGTCATGACAAAGACAATGCTAATTAGAGGGTTTTGTGACCAGCTACTAATAGAAGGTGTAATGAGACTAATATAAGTCAAAAATGGGGTATATATATATATATATATAGTAAATAGGTCTCTCAAGTTATTTTATGGTAGGTTATCCTCATATGTGGAAAAGGTTCCAAAAATTGTGAATTAAAATGAAAAAAGACTTGGCCTCTACATACTAAATAATGTTAACTGGGTAAGAAAGAGTAACTGGGTACTCAAAACAAGTATTTATATATAGTTGCTATAAAAGCAAAATTGCAAAAAAGGGGGAACTATAGTCTATAAATAGCCCTAGAGACAAGAGGAAAAACTTTGTGGAGTCTCACAGTTCTCATTATACAGATGTGCTAGTTGCGAAAAAGTAAAGATAGTAGCAGTTAGATAGCTCAATGTGACATGCCCAGGTATGTAAGCCAAGTCAGGACTCTCCTATGTCGACCGGTTTCGTCATTTAAGACTTGACTTTGTCAAGGCTGTGTGTGTAGTCATCTCAATGTGGCCGGGTTCCTTTTATTTGGTTCAGAATCGTCTCCATTACCTATAGTTGCATACTACGTTTTCTGTGTAATCACGTCATTACGTTGCGCATGGTCAAGCCAGCACCCGCAACCACTTAAGAAAGGAACCTCAACAGGCCGGTACATTAGAATACGAAGGAACTGTGACACCTTGGAAACATTCAAAGAGCAAGCGAACATCTTGGGACAGAAATTTAAAGAATGGGGGTACCCAGACAGAACATTAAAATTAGCATTAAAAAAATGCTCTCTCAAAAGATAGAACACAGCCTTTTATATGATCAAAAAAGTCAAGACACAGGGCAACAAGTCCGTTGTATCATGACATATGGCAATAATAGTCAAGAAATAAGGGCCATCATGAACAAATAATGGCACCTGTTAAAGGAAGACCCCACTCTAAAGGAGGTTCTCCCATCGAAAGCTACAATTATTTATAGACTTGGGAGAAGTCTGGGTGAGGAACTAACTCACAGTTACTTTACGTTACCTAAATTGGACCCTCCAAGAAGTGTAACTCCTTTGAAGGGAACGCTGTGGACATGGTAAAGCCTGCAAATGTATCCAACCTGAAAACGTTTCAATCATCCGGGAACAAATGAAAAATTAACCATTAATTCCTTCTACAATTGTGGATCAACTTTTGTCATATATACTGTATAATGACATGTGAATGCAAACAAATTTATGTAGGCAAAACTGATAGACAAATCAGGCAGAGAATACTTGAGCATGTGGGCACAGTAAGGAACGAACTGGACACACCAGTGTCTAAACATGTAAGGCTATACCATGGGAATAAACCTACTTACTTACATACTTCTACAATTGGAGAGTAAATATATTTACTTGTGCTGAAAGCACAAGTAACCTGAGGTCTCAATGAGGGATTTTCATTTGGAGCCTTTATGTAACTTCAACAAGGACATTTTATCTGAATTCCCATTAAAAAATATATTTTCCAAGGAAAAACATAGAATAATAACTTAAGCCTCTCCAGAATTTAAAGAAATAGCAGAATGAAGTACATCCTTGCTAAACATATATGTATGATTGAATTCATCTTAAAAGAATGTATATAACTGTTAAAAAGAGATTGTAATATTTGTTATCTATAATATGCAAAATGGATGTGTATCACCACAGGCAAAATTATGTGTGAAAGTTTAAATCTCCGAGAACCGATCTAACTCTACTAGAACCTGAAAGGTACTCATAAAAGCTAAAAATTGGAACGCAAAAGGCTTTGTTCTATTTGTATTCAAATCAGAGAGGTAATCAAAAAAACAAAAGTAAGAGCAATCTTAATGAAGAAGTTTGTTTCTATTGCCAATTCTATGTCTAAATCTGCAAAGGGCACAAATGGAGGCAGACTTATTTGAAACCCCAAAGTCTCATACCAGCTTTTTATCATTTTGAGAAATTCATATATATCCCTCTTTAATGTTTGGAAACAAACAGCCTTATTAAATTGTGATTTGGTAAATTTAAAAGGGCTCTATATAAGCACATAGCATTTTTTTTACAGAAGTTTTTAGTTAGTGAAGACCTTGCTTTTGGATAGAAGTTTACTAACTAAAAACTTCTGTAAAAAAATATGCTGTGTGCTTAATTAGAGCCTTTTTAAATCTGCAGAATCACAATTTAATAAGGCTCAAAGAGTTCAAATTGAATGAACATATCACACATCTTTTTTATAAATGGAAAAGTAGCAGTGGTATTCATACTTTAGATTTAGATTCATATATGTGAGGCTGGACTGCCTATAAGTAATAATTAACTTATAAATTACTATGCTTAAATACCATTAACCACTCATATGTTGGATATAAACGTATCTATTTGTTGATATAGAAAAAGCCAAATTACTTAACTAACAAACCAAAACATAAAAACGAAGCCATGTCAATGATTTACATACTACCAGCCATACAAATAATTTGCTATTTAATTGAGAAATTCCTTCAATTCACTTTTGCCCAAAATGCATTATGACTCATTAAAAATGAAGGCACAAGTTATGTTGACAACAATAGAATGGCATTTATGAGATTATACAGTAATCTGAGCAGTGGCAGCTAGAACGCAAGCACAGTTCGCGCTGGAATGCAAAACACAGTCACGCTGGAACGTAAAATTGGTAATTGAGCAATGTCAGCTTGAACACAAGCGCAGCTCAGGCTGGAAAGCAAAATGCAGCCACACTGGAATGCAAACCATGCAAACTTAGAACTACACCCATAACCAACTACAGCCTATCAGAAACCGAAAGCGAATAATGACGCATTTGAGCAACGTAATGACGCAATTATGCAAATTACGTAGGACGCAACTTTAGGAAATGGAGACGAATCTGAACCAAATAAAAGGAACCCTGCCACATTGAGATGACTACACGCACAGCCTTGACAAAGTCTTAAGTGATGAAACCGGTCAGCAGAGGAGCGTCCTGACTTGGCTTACATACCTGGGCATGTCACATTGAGCTATCTAACTGTTACAGTACTATCTTTACTTTTTTGTAACTAGCATAGTATAATGTGAACTGTGAGGCTCCACAAAGGTGGATAGCCCTCTGAGGTGAAATACAGAAAGTTTTTTCTCTTTATAGTTCCCCTTTTTTGCAATTGTGCTTAAATAGCAACTATATGTTAATTCACAATTTTTGTAACCTTTTCGCTCAAGGGTTATCTGATGATTTTATTCCACATATGAGGATTCAAATTGGTTCATTTTCCAAAAATGTATATTTAAACAGAGTGTTAGGCACTCATCAACCCCTAGTCTGATCATTGTGTATCAAGCCTTTGAAAATATACTAATTTACATATACTATGATTCTACCCATACAACTTTTGTGTGTCATCATGACAACAATATACAATTATTTTTCAATATGTTATAATAACAGTAGTAATAATAATATTGCAAACTAAACAAAACATGCTTCAAATCAGTTGTACGTTTTCCAACCTCATCTCATTTTCATGCATATTCCTTAACGTTTTGCTACGAATAATCACAATAAATATGGGGCCCCTTCATTGCTTGCATCTAGTATTTCAGATGCAGGGTAAAAAGCTAACATTTATATAACATACAAATTATGTAGGAGGTGTAAAGTAAACTATTAATTAATGAGCAATACAATAATGTTCAATTTTAGATGACACTTTTTTGATACTGCATTTAAAACTAAAATTGGGCAATGCTTTTATAACATACTTGGATCAGGAATGATTTAAAACCATGAAATAAATTACAGTATTTAATGTATTTGATTAATTTAAGCCATCTTGAAGTAGGTAATAAAGTGGAGTAATAATCTGTCTTTGTTAGCCATTAAAGATATCAAACTCGACTCCACTTTGTTGCCTAATTTAAAATAAACAAAATAAAGGCTGTAAAAACATCATACATTAAATTTTAGTATTCCAGCATCCTAATTATACTCAGTTCAATCAGACCTAATGCACCTAATTAATTAATTATAGACCCTCACATTTGTAGCCACGTATAACAGATGTTAGTGTAGCTCTAGAGGACGACTGGCGATAAATGGACTGTAGCACTAGAGATAGTTTGGAGGTAAACTCCCTAGACAGCTAATTCAGGCACCAGTGGGCCAAGGTTGAACATAACTACAACAAAGGTACAATTATGCTTTCCTCCCTGTTCCTCCTACAAACTGCCTCCTCTCCATCATTAAAACTCACTATAACAAACACCTCTCCTCAAGCTCACAGCAACGATCTTGCAATTTTCACCTCACTGTCACTAATCTCTTTAGCTCAACCCCCATGATCTCCTGGCTTTCCTCAAGAATCTCCATGAGTTGTTCTAAGCTAAAGCAGGATCACAAATCTCAGTCCCTTCCCTTTTTGTTCTCATTCCTTCTATTGGTAGATGTTGGTGATATCACCTCCAGCCTTAGACCCTCTCTTACGCATAAATGCGTCAAACCCTGACTATCCAATAAATCTTCCAGATATAGCAACTTCAGTAATCTCATACCGCATTGTCATCCAAAATAATTCCTCCTTTGCTGCCTGGACTGCACAATCTGTATGCAATAAAACTACTGTCACCCATGATCTCTTCATACCTAACTCTTTGAACCAACAAGCCTTCACTGAAACCTTACTTTTGTCATCTGACAAAGCCTCTGCTGTTTCTCCCATTCTTTTAATGGCCTTCATTTTAGCAACACCCTAATTGGTGAAAGACATGTTCGAAGTCCAGCTCAAAAGTTCTTGTAAGTACAACTATAAGTCCAGGAGAATAATTATCCTCCTCTACAATGGCGTGGAATTCTTCAGGAAATGCTACAGCTGCCTCAGGATCTTAACTTTCTGCTTCACCACTTCATTTCATGCTGCTAAGATTTAAATCAAACAAACCATCACTTGATATTGTGAATGTTTCTAAAATTAACTATTGAAAAAAGAGGGCTACCTGTTCTGGTCAAAATTGTACCACTGCTCCTTTCACCGAAATTACTGAGAAAGTTAGTTGCACTGAGATGGTTAAATGGAGATATTTACATTTGACAAATTTCTCTCCATAGTGTCCAAATTTTCAATAAAAAATATTCAATGCACAAAAGTGCCTTAATATGCTTCTGAATTTCTTCTGTACGCAATACTTTTTACTCTAGGTCAGTGGCTTATAAATACTTCAATCAAAAAGGCCCAGGCCTAGAGCAGTCAATTTAGAAAAACGGCATTATGTTAAAAAAAAGCCTTCAAATGAAGGGTAAATGTTTTTTTACAAGATTATTGCACTGAATATCTGGGAAGATGTATTCATTCATGAAGGGGAATGCACATATCTAAACATATTCAGCCTTATTAAATTGTACATATATAAACATATTCAGCGTTATTAAGTTTTGTTTTAAAAAAAGAAACTGCAATGGCAAAGTACTTAATAAGCCCAATTATATGAAGTTATGTATTATTACTATATTTTTACTGCCAACAGTTTCCCATTGGTTCACATGGTTTTGTGTGGCTTGTTCATGTACTACAAGTTGCCTCATGTGTTTACCTGGATCAATAAGAAAGTGATGAACTTGGTATATTTGAACTAGAAGATGCTTATGGATATTCTCCGTATGCTACCCACACATCCTACACAATGACATAAACTCAGGGACATGAGAGAGAGTTGCTCTTTTTCTATCATGCACTTCTAAAAAATGTTTAATTTGCTTTAAAGCTTGGCAAGTGCTGCCATCACCTGTTACATATAATTTAAGTTAATTGTTTATAAAAGTCCACTTTCTGTAATTCACAGGGTATGCCTGTTAAAATGTGTGATTTTATCTACCTGCATTAAATCTGTAACACATGATGATGTACGGATTCTTTCAATTGCAATTTTGAATTCAGCCAAAGCTCTTCCTACATGTTATTCAATAAATCATTAAACACCTTCATGATGAAATCCTTTCACAAACAACAAAGTGTAAATGTTTCAAATAAAATAATTTAATTATTTTCATTAGACTAGTGTTGCTGCACAAATACTTTGACAAAATGGTCTCCTTGACCTTAAAGAATTGGATAAATAGCTACTGAGCAAATAAGGAATATCTTAGCAAATGCTTTAACTGAACCACAACACCTCTCACAAACTAGCAAACAAAGAGATTTTTAGTACAAGAAAATAAAGAAAATGTAATTGTAAACTGTTACATTGGCATTTAAGATTCCAAAATCCAGTGACAATTGAAGAAAACAGGTGTTCAGTAATAGTACAAAAACATGTTTGCAGTTAGAAGCGCTATTGAAGATACAACAAATAAAGTGTAGTGTTTGAGATCAACCTTGGAAAACATATTTAATTATCTAGCTGAGAGTACATAAACATAAGTAGTAAAAAAAGGTTAAAATAGTGCACTTGCTATTGATGTCTAGAGTGACTACTTTACTTTCTGTTGATTCATAATGTACAGTCCAGCAGAGAATTTAAAACTATTTATGATTAATTTATTCATGACAATAAGCCATGTGTTGCCTAAAATTATACTAATTTCACATGAAAAGTAATACGAATATTATTAATATGTGGTTATCATTTACTCAATATGAGGTGGCATGTTTTAATTTAAAAATACATAAGGCAAAAATATGACTCAAATATTTTTATTCTTATACAAACATATTCTATAGTGCTATAAAGATATATTCAGAATAGCCCTTGGCATTTTTTATGTTTTGTTGCCTCACAACCTGGAATTAACATGGATTGATTGAGGATTTGAATCATTTAATTTACAGAACATGCCCACAACTTTGAAGATGTTTTGTTTTTTTATTGTGAAGCAAACAACAAACAGGACAAAATAACAGAAAAAGTCAATGTTCATAACTATTCACCCCTGTAAAGTGAATACTTTGTAGAGCCACGTTTTGCGGCAATCACAGCTCCAAGTCGCTTTGGATAAGTCTCTATGAGCTTGCCACATCTTACCACTGGCATTTTTGGCCATTCCTCCTTGAAAAACTGCTCCAGCTCCTTCAAGTTGGATGGTTTGCGCTTGTGAACAGCAATCCTTAAGTCTAACCACAGATTTTGTATTGGATTGAGGTCTGGGCTTTGACTAGGCCATTCCAACACATTTATATGTTTCCCCTTAAACCACTTAAGTGTTGCTTTAGCAGTGTGTTTGGGGTCATTGTCCTGCTGGAAGGAGAACCTCCGTCCTAGCCTTAAATCACGCACAGAGTGGTACAGGTTTTTCTCAAGAATATCCCTGTATTTAGCACCATCCATCTTTCCCTCAACTCTGACCAGTTTCCCAGTTCCGGCCACTGAAAAACATCCCCACAGCATGATGCTGCCACCACCATGTTTCACTGTGGGGATGGTGTTCTTTGGGTGATGTGATGTGTTGGGTTTGCGCCAGACATAGCATTTTCTTTGATGGCCGAAAAGTTCAACTTTATTCTCATCAGACCAGAGCACCTTCCTGCATACATTTTGGGCATCTCCCACATGCCTTTTCGCAAACTCAAAACGTGACATTTTGTTTATTGCTGAAAATAATGGCTTTCTTCTGGTCACTCTGCCATAAAGCCCAATTCTATGGAGTGTACGGCTTATTGTCATCCTATGTACAGATACTCCAGTCTCTGCTGTGGAACTCTGCAGCTCCTCCAGGGTTACCTTAGGTCTCTGTGCTGCCTCTCTGATTAATGCCCTCCTTATGCGGTCCGTGAGTTTTGCTGTGCGGCCGTCTCTTGTCAGGTTTGCTGTTGTGCCATGTTCTTTCCATTTGCTTATGATAGATTTGATGGTGCTCCTGGGGATCATCAAAGATTTGGATATTTTTTATAACCTAATCCTGACTTGTACTTCACAACAACATTGTCCCTTACTTGTTTGGAGAGTTGTTTGGTCTTCATGGCAGTCTTTGGTTAGTGGTGCATCTTGCTTAGGTGTTGCAGCCTCTGGGGCCTTTCAAAAAAGGTGTGCATATGTAATGACAGATCATGTGACACTTAGATTGCCCACAGGTGGACATCATTTCACTAATTATTTGACTTCTGAGTGTAATTGGTTGCACCAGAGCTTTATATCGGCTTCATAACAAAGGGGGTGAATACATACACACATGCAAATTTTCTGTTTTCTATTTCTAAAAAATAGTTTTATGTCTATATTTTTCTCATTTCACTTCACCAACTTAGACTATTGTGTTCTGATCCATCACATAAAATTCAGATTAACAAAACATTGAACTTAAGGCTGTAATGTAACAAAAAAGGTAAAAAGTCAAGGGAGGTGAATACTTTTGCAAGGCACTGTAGATAAGCTATTTTTGTGAAAAATAATTCTCATATGAATGAGGCATTTACTAAGATGGACTGCACAGTTTAGCACATCCCCATGCTTCAACCAATTTGCTAAAAGAATATTATTAAAATGCCACACTGTGGCAAAATAGAGTGGTAGTAACCACCTACAAGAATGCCCACATATCAGTACTCTGCATTGAGTCCTGATCATGTTCAGTATCACAGCACTATGTAAAAATAAAAACAATAAAAATAATAAAGTAAAAAATATAATGTGATTCTCATTTAGGGGTAGGGGGAGGTCTTGAAGGACTGTCATGATGATAATAAACCTTGGGACCCAGAAAGTCCCACATGGGGCTTTAGTTTATTGGATCCTCCTATAGACTCTAGCAATAATTGGCTAGAGGTTGTAAGTAGGTCTTGTTTGGGTGGTTATAAGCCACTCTAGCCTAAAGATGGTGGGGCTAGGTACATAAATGTTAAATATTCAATTATTTGCCCCCACCATACCACAACAAGGGGTTGTGGAAAGTAGGGACATAGAGCTTTCCTGTTACCAAAGTGGTCTTGTGGACATTCACTCTTATTACCCCCAATACATATGATTCATATAATTTTCTCTACTTGGGGTTCCCCAAAAATAAATATTTTTTGCATTTGTTACCCATGTGTGTTAACGAAAACTGCCCCAGAGAGACCGACTTTGCCTGGAGCCTTTTTTCAATTCCCTACCATGGGATTGTGAACCAAGTTCCAAGTCTTATAGTTCCTGTTAAAGGCTTTCTTATCCCTGGATGCTGAGGATATTTGGGTCTGCTGATGGCAGATTTGAGTACCTTTGTAATTTGGTGAAAGGTCGAAGGGTCAATCATTGTTTAAAGAGCTGGGAGCTTGTTGGGAATTAGTTTCTATGTTTGTCTAAGCTTTTGTTTTTATAAGTGAATAAACAAGTCCAGTCCAACATCACTATAAAGTAAAAAGATCAATGACATTCAAAATAAATCTTTAATATAAAAATGAAATGTAAAAAAATCTATAATTTAAATGAAATAAATACTGATGGGATTCACTAGGTATGGACCAATATTTAGTATTGTTCTTTCTGATTATTCTCTTTGATGTTAGTAACAATGATGCAAATGTGAGATTGCTCAAGCTATTCCTACGTCTTATTCCGTCTTATTCAATAAATCATTAAACACATCCATGGTGAAATCCTTTCACAAACAACAGACTAAATGGTTCAAATAAAAAAAAATAAGTGTTTTCATTAGACTGTTATTACTGCACAAATACTTTGACAAAATGGTCTCCTTGACATTAAATGGATAAATAGATCCTGAACAAACAAGTAATTTAGCAAATGCTTTATCTGAGCCAAAGCACCTTAAAAAAATATCAAAAAGATTTTGAATCCATAAGGTCTGCACAGAAAATAAGTAATGTGTCATGTAATATGGTATTAAACTCATCATGTTAATATATAGTTTTAATTTAATCACAAATAATAAAAAAATTCTATAATCGTATAATCGAAATCCTACCAATTTTGCTAAAAGAACATATCCAGAATTTGTCAATTTCTTACATAAAACACTAAGAAAGATGATAGTACACTAAGTCACCTTGCTCGCATTGACTACTGCCACACAATTCTCACTAGTCTCTAGTCTTCCCATCAATCCTCTGTCCTCACTTCAGTCTGTCATGAATGTCTTCGCAAGACTCAACACATTACCAGCCATCCCTCCTCCACTGCACCTGTGTTTCGGTCTCTGCATTGTCTTCCCTTAGCGTAAAGAATCTCTGCTCTCATCTCCAAGTATACTTAGAAGTGCACCTTTGGTGTGCTGAGGACCTGCTCTTTAACTCCCCTTTGATTACCTCTTCCAAATCCCACCTACAGAACTTCTCCAGTGATGGTCCTACCCTTAGGAACAACTTTTCTTTCAGATTCTCCCTTGAAGCTTTTAGATCTTTAAATGGTCTTTAAATACCAACCGTTTCAAAGGAGCCTGCTACCTATAGCCCTTATAATATAAGTTAAGCAAAATTAAGCACTTTTTGTATCATAATGCTATATAAACAGCTGAATTTACAAGTAAAGATGAATTTACACGTAAAGCTTTATACACACTTTAATACATAACTTTGAGCAATCGCAATTAGAGCTAATAGTCTACAGGATAAAATTACAAAGTCTGAGATAAGAATCAAAGAAATGCTTTGGAAAAAAAGAAAATAATAACAGATAATGTTCATTCAATGCTACAAATAAAAGCACAATAATCTGGCTACTGAAATTAATTTTCCTGAGACCACTATATAATTATAGTGAATAGTACATAAAGTGATCCCATTGTTGTTATAGAAGTATAAACAGATCTTAAGTCGCTTTTTTAAAAATAAGTGTTTGTATATCAGTAAAAAAAATGTTTATCAAATACATTTGTTAAGTTAGCCAACAGTACATAGACATTTTAATACGATATACAGTAGTTATACTACAGTTACACTTATCTGTTTCAATCCTCTATCTGAAATAAATATTCAAAAATATTATTTAGCCTGAACATAGTAGTTTTGGTAGAATATGCAGTAAAAAAATACCCATGAGCTATAATTTTTCATATTGCCTTTAAACTGGTAAGCTAAGAACTTCCTGGGTTGTACTCTTATGTTAGGGTTGCTCATAGTATATGTACAGACTCAACAGTAACTGAATTCAAATTAGTATTGGTTATCTCTAAAGGGTGTTTTATCTTTGTTGTTGTTCTATTTTCATTACCCAGAGCTCAAAAGATTCAAAATAGTACTGCAGTGAACCTTTTTGAACTGCTGGGTGTTGCTATAGAGATGTAGCTAATCTAATAGATTTCTGCATTCAACTGCTCACTTTTCAATTTTGTACACTCATCCTCAGCTTATCTCTTAATGTTACACAAAGCACTCTGAGTGAGTCTGTTTCATTAGGTTGATTTTTATTCTGAAGCTGCACAAAACATACCTGCCAAATTTGCTGCTGCACAAATTACCACCCATTGCATCAATGTCTCTAACAATATTTTAATGGTATTGGTATGATAAAGCCCTGACTGAGCATAGAATTCCATTGGAAGGGAATTTAGCTTTTATTTTTTTAATAAAACAGGACCCATCCAAAAGCATTATAATCTGAGGCCTACAGAAATCTATGTTTAAATGTTAGATCCAGTAGCTTTCACCAAACTATGAGCCTTGTTCAATTCCAAGCCCGCATCTCACGGTATACAGGCCGTATGTCTGCAGGCCTGCTGTGGGCTTGTGGTTTGCTACAATCCAGTGCTATTCAATTGAACAAGCCCGCAAGTTATGGGCCGAAATCCAAAACCGTAAACCAGGCAATCGTATGTAGCAGTTCAGGGTGGGAACATGATCAATTAGGCAAGGCCGTAGCTACCGTTTCAGAAATAGCCAATAGAAAATGAGACCATCATCATTACGTCAGTAAAACATGGAGGTTAATTGTCAATCAATTAGCGTTTAGAGGTCCCATATGCGATCAAATTTGCAATTCGGCAATGTACAAAATGATAAAAATGAATGATGATACTGTTTTAGTCCATGTGGGTGGCCTGATATGTATTAACTCATTGATTCCCAAGATCAATATAACCCCGAAATAAAAAATATATTGCCAATTTGCAAGCTTGAGACTGTTGTGCAATTAATTTGAATGACTTTCATCGCTTTCCCCGTCATTTACAGTGCAGTATTGACACAGGTTAAACCCCCTTGCGAGTCCCATCTGGTACTCGTAGGATTTTCTCCTATATTTGCCATTTACGGGTGTGAAAACATTTGCAGGCTTGGAGAATTGTAGCAATTGAATAGCAATTTAAGATTTTAGCATTCATAACTCTTGCGGACGTAAGAGATCAAAGGCTTCAATGGGCTGTAAGTTCCGGTTTTAACAACAGCAATGAATTCAAGGCCGTAACCCGTAACCCATTTGCGACCCGCAAAAAGACGCCAATTGAATAGCAAAATAACTTACGGCCTCCGTTACGGGCTACTGTAAGTTACAACTGCTTAATTGAATCGGGTTCTATGCCTCTGTCTCAACAGATGTGCCGTACATCACATATCAGAACAAACAAAAATGACATACCATTTTTTTTAACTGACAGAGCTTGTTTGATCTAATTTAAATCCTGACTTTTAGCAGAAAGCCACAACCTCTATATATACATGTGAAGAACCCAGGGAGGGGGTGGTATTCAGCTCCAGAAATTACTGCCTTTGGCTCCAGGGAATCCTCTTCTCAGGCTAGCTTCTTAGAAGGAATTGGCCTCTCGGTGCCCAGCAGTCAGATCAGAATCATCAGCATCAACTCAGGAGACCAGGGTCACTGGATCAGCTATCATCTGCTTCTTCAGTGGTCCTGAAAAGGCCAAGGAAACCAATCCTACCCAGCAGAGTTCAACCTGGTATTCAATCCCTCCTCCCAAGAGAAGAGTAGAGCTTCAGGGCGTCAAAGTGATTTTAGCTCAGTGGTCTTCCCTCTAAATGAAACACACGATTGTCTATGTGTCCCAAGAAGAGCACGTTTATTTCTGGTGACAGGCTTTCTGGTGACAGGCATTTATACAATTTTAGCACCAAAGATTTACATGTTTGTGGGCTAAACATATGCAAACTCCCTGCCCAGATTAGAACTAACCTATAACAAATGTGCCTCCGGCCGTATGTAGCTGATTGGTCCATAAAGAGCCAATTAGGAGGCAGGGAAAACAGTGTGTTTGGCTAACTTGGTCGCAGATGATACCGGTTAGCTGATCCCATTTATTCTAAGAGGATAGACTGAGAGGGGGATTCCTGTAGCCAAAAACAGGAATTTCTGGAGCTGAATAGCACCCCCTCCCTGGGATTTTCACAATACATATATATTACTTATATATATGTACATATTATTACTTGCAGATACAGATATGTCTTTATATCTTCTTTACCTTCTGTTTACTGATTTGTAACTTCTTCTAGTCAAGAAATCATACAATATAAAAAGTAAAACACTTCTAAGTCTAATCAGCTTTATTAAATATATATATATTGTCAAAAAACAGCTCACATTGGACATTTTCAGGGACATCCATATACATATTGTTTAGACACACACTACGTTCTAAATGTCTTACACTCTGGTAAATCTACTGGCTTTCTTCATCCTTGGTTGTTGGTTCTTGGTCAATTATAGTCATATACATCTCAATTGTTACACTGAAGACCTTTTTGTGAATCCACAATACCACCATCAACACGTTTCATCTAAAAACACTTTTTCAGCACTCTGGTGGCATTATCCAAAATATACATAACTAGCGACTTGCCCATCAAAAATGATGGGGCAATAAGATTTGCGAGCCTCTTCTCTCGTGTACATTTGCTCCTCTGAGCACCTTCAGGGCTCATTGCAAGCGTCTCTCCTTGTGTACTTTTGCTCCTCTGAGCACCTTCGGTGCTCATTGAGAGCCTCTCCCCTTGTGTCCTTCAAGTTTTTTGCTATGATCATGTTCAGAGCTCATCGCAAAGTCAGATATATAAGTACAGTGTTAAATATACCATTTTTTTAGTGCAGTGTAAATTAGAAAATGTTTTTAGGTCTCAGAGCATAACAAAGTAATTTAAATATGTAACTGCTTTGAGAGTGCTTTCGCTGGCAGCCAATAAGCAGTAATCCAGATATATATAACTGCAGTGTGTTTATATATATATATATATATATATATATATATATATATATATATATATGTTTTAATAATAATTAATTAATTACTTAATAAATTAATATACTTTACCTATTTCTAATTAAGATATCCAGCAATCAATATCCTGAAGAGCTAACAATCTCTTTTGATTTTCCTTCAGCATACAATGTACAGTTGGAGTGTTGCTGCCCTGACGAGAAAGTGTCAGCAATGTGCCAATTGTGCAGTATAAGTAGGCTGCGTGCGCAAGGCCAAACCGTTGGTTTAGTCGGGTAAAGCACCATTTTAGATTTGTAATGTTATTAGTTGCAAGTTAGTGTTGTAAAATGGCGGCGATTGTCTATGTATTATGCGGCTCGCGAGCATTTTCTGTCCAATCTAATAAAACTGCTTGTAGCCTAAGGCAATCCCGTGTTTCCTAACTGCTTGGAGGCTAAGTCCCGCATGTGTCAATGCCTCAAAGTGACATGCAGAAAAAAATTACATTTTTTGATAATAATTAATCCAAGAATCTCAATCTTTCCAAAAAAAAATGTTATTTTGAAATGGAAATCTAAAAACTGTTCTAATTTCAGTTGAACAAAAATGTATATTTAATGATTTTTTCTAGGTAAAAAATAATTCTGTTTTCTGACTGAATGTTCTTTAAGATGTTCATGAGATGGTAAGGCATTTACTAGAAACTGATAATGGGAAAGCGAAACAGATGAATCATCTTCTTGATAAACATCTTTACCACTGTGGTTTTCAAGGACTCCTATTGAACATGTCGAACTGTCCCTCTATGGCCGATAGCAAACCATGCAATCGGCCATAAGCATTGGCTGCGAGCCCGTAACATGTGTTTCAAGGCCGCAAACTTGGAAAAGTGTAAATGCAAATCTAAATTCAAGACAGCACTGTAAAGCACTGTAAATGATGGGGAACACAATGTGGGACATGAGGATCAATAGCAAAACCTTCTCAAGCTTGCACATCGCCCAAATCCAATATTTAATTTCAGCTTCAATTTCGGTCCAAAGTCCCACGGGCTTGAATGATCTCCAAGCCAGTAAATCAGTGTTCAAACCTCTACGGGTTTGGAGGTTGAAGGCTGCAAACTCGAAGCATTGTAAATGCAAATATATATTCAATCCAGCACTGTAAAGCACTGTAAATGATGGGGAACACAATGGGGGACATGAGGATTAATAGCAAAACATTCTCAAGCTTGCACATGGCCAAAATCAAATCTTTAATTTCAGGTTTATTTTCCATCCAAAGTTCCACGGCCTTGAATGATCTCCAAGCCCGTAGCTCGTTATACAAGCCCGTACGGGCTTGGAGGTTGAATGACCTCCAAAAAATTGAACATTAAATAAATAATTTTTATTTCCAGATTTGAGAGTATGGGAATGTTGTGCTATTAATTCTAAGACCAAACATCACTTTCACTTGTAATAACAGTACATGGTAGCTTTTTCTATTTGCTTAATTAGTGCTACGATTTGTAAGTAAGCCCTTTGCGACACCTCCGTTGCCCAAGTAACCATGTGGAACTATTTTTGCCATTTACGGACTTGACGGAGGCTAATCCAGCAGCCGTTGCAGGTCTGACAAGCTCCAAGCCCATGGGACTTGGATGATGGATCGAACACGAAAATAGAAAATGAAATAAAGAAATGTTATTTGCGGTTTTGATTATAGGGGAATGTTGTGCTATGAATTATAAGACCTAAAATCACTTTCACGTCTCATCAAAGTACAGGATGGCTTTTTTATGTGCTGAATGAGTGCTACGATTTGTAAGTAAGAGCCTTGTGGGACCTTTTTGGTGTAAGTAAGCTGCAGCTCGGTTTAAGCGATTTATGGGCTTGATGGAAGGGTGAGTGTAGCATTAGAATATCGATTTGGGCTTTCTTGCGGCCGCAACTCTCGCGACCATGTAAGATCAAAGGCTTTGACGGAAGTAAGCTGCGATTGAGAAAATAGCAAGGTATCGCAGCTTGACGGCCGTAACCCGTCGGAGGCGGCAAATAGAATAGCTAAGTACCTTGTGGCCTCCCGTTGCGTCTACTTATTTAAAAAGTGTAGGATTAGAATGAGGCCCTTGGTAAGCCTTAGTGAACCCAGCTGGCACATTGTGTTGGAATATGTGCAAGTATTATAAATTATTATGATTATATTATCTTGCAGCAGAAATTTGATTGTTTCATTTTTTTTTTAACTGTTGAGACAAACATCATAGAGGATTCAAGGTCCTTCTCAGAGGCTGCAAAAGCACTTTTCCTATAGAAAATATCCAAAGCAGTCTTCAGAAAACAACTTCAGCACCTGAGAAGTTTAGTGAATGTAGGGATTTATGATCTTGTGGCCAAGCCATCAATTAAACACTATGTACATTTTTAGACATATACTTAAATATACTTTTAATGACATTCAAGCTTTTCAGTATACAGTACTAATTTCAAATCACTATCCAAACTGTAAAATCTAATATGCTAATCATTTTATCAGACTTCCCTATTGAATGACTCTTCTGCTTATCATAAATTCTTATTAAAAGCTTTCTTCTGTATGAATCTTGCATTTATCAATACATTTAATCTATAGGTACTTAATTCAAATGCATCTATGTCATGAACCAAATGGAAGAATACTGACCTGGTTTACACAACAACGCAATATATATTAAGAATATCTTCAATAGGTGGCTTAGAAGAACTGTTGTTTCCATATAAAGATACTTTTCACAAGGTGACTTAGTTTTTTAAAAGGAGAAAAAGTTGTAGGGGAACATTTAACAATGGTAGTCTCAAAGAAAGATGTTCTTTATAATAAAGGGAGACTTTTAAACATGTTGAGCTGATATAGGATGGCTAAAGCATAAAAATATAATTAAACACTATTTTGAAAATATTGTAATTTTTAACAATTGATTGCATAAACCTTAATAATTATTCAAAATAATTATATCCCCCAAAATTTTGAAAATAGGGAAAGGTTCTGTGGAAGCTATTGTCATGTATGTGTAGAACATATTTAAATTAAAAAAAAAAAAAAAAGCTTTATTGTTGAACATTATAACAGCTGCCAGATGCTCCATTAATTGGAAACACATACATGGCAGCATATACATGGAACATCTGAAACAATGATCGATAAATGGCAGTGTGGAATCTACAACTGCCAGTGCTTTCAATGGGTCTAATTAAGTCTCAGCAGTTTACAAGGACACATCCAGGGAAAGTAACAGCAGAATCAACTGAAGGAAGGAAATATTGCCTATTATGTGTAGTTATTCAATAAACCATTTTATAAAATGACTGTAGTAGCCCTATAAAGTGGCAAGGCAGGTTTTGTTTTACACAATAGTGATATATTTCAACTTATTTACATGGGAATATATATGGACATTTTATGTGAACATTGTGATGCTTTAAACTTGTACATATTGTAAATATTGTGGTGGCAGCTTAGTGAATATTCAGAAAAATAATTAATAATTATTCATAAATATTTATATTTGGGAATAATATGGAATGTATGTGCAGATTCATTATGTTCTGATGGTTTCTTCTTTAATATTTTGTTGAATTTACTGCTGATATTCCTGTACCAGATACTAAATATGTTATGGTGGGTAGTAAGGTAAATATAGGAAGGAAAGAAACAATCATTCTGAGTATGCTAACATGTCTTGAGCATCCAAAAGATCTGTCCATAAAACTTCTCAGTAAACAGTATTTCCACTGTAGCTAACGATTCTGTTTAGTGACATGCACACAATGCTCAACATGTACCACCTTCTTGCCTCAAACCCACTGTCATAGGAATCCATTTAGAACTATTCGCCCTGCTAGCACTCATGCTTCAAAATAAAGAGTCATATGCTAATCTGGTGCTCTAACATAGAGGAATGGCGTAAAAGGGCTACTGGAGCTATTTTTAACTAATTTCACCATTTTGTAGTGCTTTTTGTGCTATACTGTCACTTTAAATGCTTCTCGAGACTTAGAAATGGTTTTAAAATAATTTGTTAATGGTCTCTGGTACACATAAATCTTTCTTCTGCTTTTTCAATTATGGCAGTGCCCTGATTTGCGACTGATCTGTAATATCTTATTAGCATAGGGTTTGGTGTCAGAGTGTCAGGGAGTAACTCATAATTTATTTTCGGTGCAAAACTCAATGGAGATTTATGCCTTGCTTTTCATCTGTGTTGTGAAGTTCACTGGTAGCAGTGACCTGTAGCAGTTTTCTCGCAATATTTTAGGGATGGGTGATTAGCATAGCTATGTAGGGCTTACTCTGTAGTTAGGGCACTTGTAATTGCTTTTCGGGGATTACCATAGGGCCCATAGTCTTGGATTAGGGTACAGAGCCAGAAACCCACTGACTGTATCCTAATCCACAGATATGTTCTTAGTGTACTTGCGCGCATGGAGGGCTTTACTATCCACCCTAATATATTTAGTGTCTGGTCTGCGTCTTTCTCCAGCCTCATTTCACAGTTGCTAGAACCAGCCTGACACTGATGGGCCCATTTTTAAGGGTGGAACTCAGTCAGCTGACTGCACTGAAAAGTCTCTTAACCTGATTGAGTCATGTATGTGTAGTTAGAATGGCCTTTCCTTTTATTCCTCTACCAAATGTATTGAACTCATCCATCTCTGTACCATCTGCACTGCGGATTTAAGAATGAATTTTTAGGTGTTAATAAGGTAAATTGTATTGCTTTCAGTTATACTTCGCTGTGAAGGTTCATATGAAACTATCTATGATGGATGTAAAAGTAAATTGTCCACAGATTTGCAGCTGTTCCAACTCAAATTGCAGTGTTAACAGAAGTGTGACATGCAACTGGAACAAATACTATAGATTATCTTGCTCACCTCATTTTGTGTTTGTTCTACGATATGTGTAATTTTGGTAAGTATGTTGTTAGATTCTCCTTTGTGCCATGAAATATTTTAATTCTATGCAAAAATATTGTAGTGAATTTTGTTTGTCTTGTGTCAAATAAGGAACATTGTGTTGATACTTAACTGTGCATTTCAACAAGAGAATGGAATGGAATAATGAAAAATCTGTGGAAATGTCAGCAATAAACAAAATATACAATACTGATATTGTGTTGAACAAGAGTATTTCGTGATTTCTACAGTAATTAAATATCTCTGTATCAACAACCTGATGAATCGACCAGTTGCTAAGGGAATAACGCAGACTATAATTTGAGAAACAAATTGCTTCTAGAAAAAATAATGAAAAATGGAACACAAAATATAGAATTTTATCTTTGGGATTGTTTATAGTTTGATTTGAAAAGGCATACAATTGATGTCAGTAAAGTGTCAAAAGCAAAAGCACCGGAAAGACTTTGTATAATGTATTGTAGTTCAAATTTCTGCATTATTATTGACTTCCTCTGCACAGCTGGACATATCGTGGATGATGAGAGCTCAAATGCTTGCCTTGTATGGAGTTCAGAGCCTCCACCATGTGCGTAAATGAGATAAACACAGCTGCCTCTTCACTGCCTTTCCTGCATCTCTCAATAAGATAAATGCCAGAGTGAAACACTTTTCTATGCAGATGAGCAGCTTAGAGTCTCTTTTTTTACTTTCTTCTTCAAACTGAGGATTAGTGGCTGAACTAGAAAATCTGCAGCTAAAAATGTTTGTTGTACACTTACTCCTTATTATAGGATTTACTTAAAAATTCTAACTGAAGGGCTAAACTTTCATGTTGTCATCAATCTAACAGTGTATATACTGCATAAAGTTGTTTTTTCTGCTACAAATTTCCCTTGCTAGATGCAATTTATACAACATGAAACCGCCGCCATTCAGAGAAGCTTACTATATAGCAAACTGGCATTTGCCACACACGTCCCACTAAGACCCGCTTTATCCAAACCTTTCGCTCAAACCTTTGACTGATGTAGTAATCTACTCCTCTAACGGATCTTACCACTTGATCACATCAACATTAATTAAGAATCCCCCTCAATTTTTACCTCTAAGCTCTCAGCACAAAAGAGCCCTAAACTCCTTTTGTAGCATTATTTATATTCATGTCATCTTTATAAAGGTGGTTCTAGGGTTACAAAAGACCTGATTTACAGATTACATGTATTTAGTAAGGTGCTCCCTAGGCTTTTTGTATGGGTTTGTTTTTTATACTCTGTTTGAATTAAAAGAATGAGCCAATAGTTTATGTACTTTATTATTATGGTATTATTATTATCATATATGAGCCATTATAGTATTAATATTATTATTAACCAGGATTACATACAAATCCTAATGATTTTCTCAGGAATGTATCTCGTCCGTAACACGGGTACCGCCTGTGCTATCATATATATACTGGAGCCAATTACAGATCACTGCAGACTCTATTGTGCTAACATTAATAAAAAAAAAGCAATGACATGCATCCATGCATTGAGGGTAGAAGATAATTGACTTATATCAAAGAGATTTTGCACTTAGAATCCAGTGTTTTTGAGGCTTACAAGCACTCAACACCTACCGTGTGGGGAAAAAGTATTTGATCCCCTGCTGATTTTGAACGTTTGTCCATTGACAAAGAAATGATCAGTCTATAATTTTAACGGTAGGTGTATTTGATTTGCAGGTCAGTGAGGGAAATAATGTTTGGCAACTCGAACCTTCAGCTCCCTCCACAGGTTTTCTATAGGATTAAGGTCACATTAAGGTCTGGCTAGGCCACTCCAGGATCTTAATGTGCTTCTTCTTGAGCCACTCATCAACATCAGCCTCAAAACCTTAATGACTTGGGGCCTCATTCTATTAGCGGCCGCAGCTGTTGCGGGGCCGCAAGGACCGGCCGCAAGCTATTCGGCTATTCTATTCCCCTCCGGCCGGGGATTCCGGCAGGCTTGCGGCCAGTGCCTTGCTATCTCTTGCGGCCGCTCGTGCCAGAGGAAATCCTTTGATCTTAAACGGCTGCAAGGAAATCGGCCGTAAGAAATTCCTATTTGCAATTCAATTGCTCCGGGAACCCTCTCTGCAAGGCTAAAAGCGAGCCGCAGCTTACTTGCAGGAAAGAGGTCCCGCTAGCACCAATTAAGCACATAAAATAAAGCCATCCTGCACTTTGCAGAGTCTATAAAGTGATATTCGGTGTTAGCAAAAATAGCACATAATTATCCTGTACTCAAATCCGTAAAATATTTGTTTTTTAATATCCGTAAAATATCCATGTAAAAAGTCCAGAGTGCTTGGAGCACCTCAGACCCGCCCACGCCGCAGCCGGAAAATAAACAGTTAATTTGAACTCGGGTTTGGGCTGATGTGCAAGCTTGAGAGTGGGTTCCTTTTAATCCTCATGTCCCCCAATATGATCCCTAGCATTTACAGAGCTGTACAGTGCAGGCTTGAATTTATTTTTGCGTTTTTATATTTCAGAGCTTACGGCCAGTTCCAAGATATGCGGCCGGCCGTAAGAGGAGATCCTTGCGGGGCCGTATAATAGAATCGCGAGTTAACTGAACCCCCGCAAGGAATCGCAGCCTTACGGACGATTTACGGCCGGTAATAGAATGAGGCCCTTGGAGAGGATCTACAAAGAGGAGTGGGAGATGTGTGCAAACCTGGTGGCCAACTACAAGAAATGTCTGACTTCTGTGATTGCCAACAGTGGTTTTGCCACCAAGTACTAAGTTGAAGGGGTCATTATTCTCTGTCTCACTGTTAGAATACACCTACCATTACAATTATAGACTGATCATTTCTTTGTCAGTGGACAAATGTTCAAAATCAGCAGGGGATCAAATACCCCCCCCCCTCCCCGCCAATGTTTCACCAAGTTATCTCTTCAAAATTTATCTCAAGCCTCTCCTATGGTTTTCGTTTTTATGTAAGGTCTTGCAAAAAGCAACTTTGCTACGTTCAGATGTGAACACAGATGTACTTTTTATTTACTATATATATATATATATATATATATATATATATATACATATGTATTTATATATTTAAACTATGTACTATCATTTTGTCTTTATGTATTTGTTTGATGCTGTGGAAATAAAGAATAAAAACAGACAGATTGCGAAACATTTTAAAACCAAAGAATATTATTTTATTTTTTGGGTTACATAGGCAAGCAAATTGAATTTGAAATAAAGTTAAAGATAAAGGCCAGCATCCGGTCCTTAGAGGAGGACATTGTATTTTAAAACATGACAGGCACCACAGGGGAGCTGATGCTGAGGGATACTGCACTCACCTTACTAAGGTGCCTACACTCTGCCCTGTGCCTGTTTTCCATAATATTAATATGTAGAAATGCATCAGTTTACATATATTATTAAGTAATTGTCATCATTTAAATTTTTACCTTATTTAACTTTTTTTCTGATAGTGTTAGCTACATAACAGGTGGGAAATGTGAGCAGGCATGCCCCAAGATTCCTGATAATGTCCTGATACATAGATAGAAAGATAGATAGATAGATAGATAGATAATAATATTATCATGATTATTATTATTATAAATAATAATAATAATAATAATAATGGAAAAACAGATAAAGGTAAGGACACAAAGGCAGACTGATTTAAATTTTTCATTATGATTGATGAAAAAATATTTATTTTTCTTGTGTCAAATAAGTTTATTTTAAGTTTTCATTGACATAATGTTTCTTCATTTTTTGTTCTACCCATAGTTTGAACTGAATGTTCTTTTTATAATGTTTCTGATTATGTTTCCCTGGTTACACTACTAGTGAGGTTAAAGAAGGTTAATGGTAATGAAACACATTTTATTCTAACTCAGCATAAGACAAGTACATGGATGAGCTATTAATACATGATATGAGGTAAAATATTTTGCTACTAGAGAGAAATGAATCTAATACCTCACATACGATTTTAAATCTTGTGTACCATTTTACTGAAAGACACTGAAATTGTATTCAACATTTTTGATATTTGACAAATTACATAATTACTATTTTGCTGATTTTCCTGTTCAGGGTAGTATTACCTGGTATTTAGGGGCTGGATCACTCTAGTGAGTGGGACCAGACTGATATACTACAGGATATTTCTCCCTGTGAAGGGCACAAGTGAGCTAAAAGAGGTTGCTCTCACATTGGGTTATCATGTTCTCTGATTGAGCACCTCTATTGTGTTTTTGTTTTTTTTACATAATTACTATTATTATAAGTTATTAATATATAGTAGTAAAGCTTATTAGGAAAACAATGATACATAGTTAAGTTTTTTTTTGATAATGTAAATAACTTTGTTCAATGCAACATAACATTTGATTTTCATTCTATGAAGATGATATAGTTGTAATGTTATAGGTCATTCTTGTTTAAACGATGCAATTTCCCTTACTTTCATTTTTTACATAAGCATATTGCATTATTATATGCAAATATATTCAAAATGTCAATTATATTCACAGCTTAATTATGATAAGCAGAGTAATATTCATATCAAGTGCCCTTAATATAATTAGAAATCAAGTGACACTCATTTTGTTTATTGAATACATTTAGCTTTCACAACAAATTTGTGAAGATCTCTAGATGGGTAATTAATTTTACATTTTGTTGTAAATATTTTCAAAAATGGATCAAGTGGACCTTATTCATACTCTTGTGGTGTTATTTTTGAAAATAAAACTACAAATTATAACCTATGGTAAAATAATAAAACAACAGCTTAAAGTGTACCTGTTAAGTTTGCAGTTTTATGACTTAAGGTGCAATAAAACACCTTGAAACACTGCCTTTAGGTAGATTAGTATATGATTTCCATCCCTTCTCAGTCATTTGTATACCTGTACTCGCCTTCATGGATCCCCTGTACTCTCTTCCTTATTGGCTGCCAAAAGTCTGTTTATAAAGCACTGTGTAATAAAAGGTATTTGGGCTAAATTCAAAGAACAAATATAATTTTATTATCTTTATTATTATTAGTAGTAGTAGTAGTAGTAGTAATAGTATTAGTATTAATAGAAACTACTACTACTACTAATATAATTTATTTATAAACCACAATAATCTGTAGTGTGATATATGGTATCAATGTTATTAGGTATATGTGATAGCTTGCACTCACAAATCTTCAGTCAATACAGTTTATAAAAGTGACACTAAAATACATGTCTATAGTTGCATTAAAAGCCTATACTTTGTTTCTTGTGAGTGATTCATCTATGGTTAGTCCTTTATAGTTACATGTCTATAGCCATATGTGTGGGTAGGTTATTGTAATCTTAATATAGGGTTTGTTCTTAAAGCTGACATGTCAGTTTTTAACTGTTTTCCAGATGGATTGAATAAGAGTTGTAGAGTTAATCAGGCTCTGTGAAGTTGATTGAGAATGGCTACTGATCTAAATCATCAAAACTTTGCAAATATTGTCAATGGGAACGAAGTAGAAGCTTTCGACATTCACAAGAACATTCACTTCCGTCTTCTGAGGATAATCCGGTGCTGCTTTGTCAGTTTGCTTGGGGTCAATGTCTTGTTAGAAAATTAACATTTACCTCAGAGAAAGTTTTTTTATAAGATGAAGAGGTTTCCTTGCATTAGTCCCAGCAACTGACAAGCTGATACCATCATTTCTAATAACAGTAAAGGATTTGTTACTTGGTCTCCAAGCCACATGCTTCCATAGTCAATCACCCACATTTGGAAAGTGCTTCTCCTGGCATGCTTCTCTTATCTCAATCATTTTGTCAAGAAGGTCTTTGGGTTCTTGGTCACTTCTCTAACCCAGGTGCTACTCGACATATTGGATGTATGTCCTGCTTTAGGAAGTGTCTGGTGATTCTGTTTTCAATTTGCTAAAAATGGCATTGATTGTGTTTCTGGGTGCTTTTTAAAAAAAAATCAAGCGTGTTGGTCCTCGTGATAGAATGTCTGATCTGATCTGATAAGGGACCTTATATGGGCAGATTTCTTCTAAATTCATGTCAACTATCTTAGCAGATCAAAACTACATACAAGAAGTAGAAAGTTATCACTGCTATGCACAATTTGGAGAATTATCAGATTTTTTCTTTGTTTAAATTATATTTCACCTTGATAGTATGGAATAACTTATTTATGTACATATAGAATTAAAAAGTTTCAATTTTCAATTCTAAGGTGTTTTAATGCATTGTGAAGACACTCTATATTTATATCGAAGTTGAGTGAGATCCACATACATAGATATTTTTGTTTTTATCTGCCTCACCATAAGAGACACCTACTAGGCAGCATCAGTGCATTTCTGTGCTCAATAAGATCTGTTTCATAATGGAAAAGCCATTAAAGTTTATCTATATGTCTATTTATATATGCTGTAGCCTGAGATAAATTAAATTATTCAAAATGTTCTAATTTGATATCTTTAAAATACTATTTAATTATTTAATATAGTATTTATCAATTTTTTTTTAATGCTTTACTGGAACACTTTAATAACACGTTTTCTTCATTTATTTCACTACATTGTGTCAATATATATATTTTTATATAAGGTCTATTTCAAAACTTTTTAAACAATTATTCTTTATATAAACAGGTTCTTTTACACCTACATCAACAAAATAAAGTTTATTATATAGATACTTACATTGTCCTTAGATCTTGCAATTTCATTCAGTTTACTTGTTCCATCAAAGCAGAAATATTAAACAAAAAATATTGATTACTCCACTGGTCGTAGAGAAAAGTGTGTTAGATGGGACTGCTAATACCTTTTAGTAGACCAAGTGAAAAACCTTCATAGTTGAAGTACTGTCCTCTTTAAACTTCAAAGTTTCATGTTGAAGTGCTTTATCTATAAAGGAATATAACCACATTGTATCAAAGAGAAAAGGATCCGATACAACTGGTATTCCAAGAGTACCACCAATAAGTCATGATATAGCTTTCATTAGACTAATAATAACAACAGAAATAATGCTAATAGTAAAGATGGTATTATTATTAACAATATTAATACTGGTAATAATAATATAACAATAATAACAGCAACAATACATTTATTATTATTGTTATTATTATTATTATTATTATTGTTGTTGTCGTTGAGTTTTTCTTCTTGCTGTTATTTTCTAGATTGATGTATGTTTCATAAATATTCCCCCTATAATATATTTATGTTAAAAATGATTATTGATGCTTTTGGGAAAAGTATTATTATTATTATTATTGTTGTTTTTTGTTGTTACTATTATTTTTTGGATTCATTTATTTTCATAATTATTCCACCTATGAGTGCTTTATATTTTTATATTCAAGATGACTAATAAAGCTTTGGGGCAATGCTTAAAGTTTTATATGAAATTATGCTAAACTAAGAAAATGTAAATTAGTCTAGAGACTGAAAGCCTGCACTGAAAATACATAATATCAGTTATAATATTTTGAAGCTATTACTAAGATTTTTTCATACTTTTGAATAAAGATTAAAGTAAGTGGTAAGCAGCTTTTATCTTCAATTAAAACAATGGATTTGCCATTTAACATTTTTTTTACTTGAGAGATTTTTTTTGTCTCTAAAAAAGTGAAAAGTGGGAAAATTGCATTGCTGGGATTTCTTTTAAAACTTGCATTCTATGTTATACCGGTACCCAAGGTGAGGGGTTACTAACAGCCGCATGGGATTTGAAGCTCGTAACTGCTACGGAACACCCGCAAAGCCTGTGGGCTTGAAATTCTGCTGTGTTACAGAGCTATTACATTCAACCATGCTGCGACCAATGGGCCGGAGACGCAAACCCATAAATCAATTTTGCACATGTTGCATGTGCGGCCGTGAACATGATCAATTAGTCAAACCCATAGTTACGGGTTTAGATGGAACCAATGGTAAAAGAGATTGCCATCATTACGTCACTGAAAAATGGAGGTTAGATTTAAAACCCTTAAGGGTTTCAATTACGAGTTACGACCGTATCGGCATTGCAGAAATAATGCAATATTAATAAATACGTAAATATAATATTCTAGTCCATGTGAGTTCCATTATATGTATTAACAAAGAAATTAAAAATGTTAAAAGTATTTTACATTGCAGATTTGTGAGCTTAAGATTGTTGTGCTATTAATTTGAATACCTACCATCACTTTCACTTTACAGTAGTGTGGCGATATTTGGATTTACAGTGCTACTGATAGAACTTTAACCCCCTTGCGGGTCCTCTCTAGTACCCGTAGGCTTTTTGGCTTCATTTGTGGGATACTGGTTTGAACGCCAGTGGATTGGTAGCAATATAATAGCGATTTTCGACCGTAACAGTTACGGGTTTGACAGATTAAAGGATTTGTGGCGATGTAGGTCAGATTTCGACAGCCCGTAGGGTTTTTCCACCTGTAACCCACGGAACATTTGCGGGTAGCTTTACCAGGCCAATTTAATAGCTGTAAGTCTTGCAGGCTCCGTTACGGGCTACGGCTTTACAAGTTGGGAGAATTTTATGTGGCTGAAAGCATCCCAAATGCATCTCAAATGGTCTCCTGATTTACTATATACTATTTCTTATGGAAAAAACTGCTGTTCTAACTTTATTTCATATTATTTCATATAGAGAAAGTGCTTAGTAAATTCGCCCCTTGCTTTTTATGATAAAATGCATTGATCCATGACCGGTACACAGTAAGAAAGTAGTTGCAGGGAGGCATGCTTTGTCAAGCCCACATAATATATATGTCGAAATGTAAGATGACATGTTTTGTAATTGACTACAAACAAATAGCCAATGGAGGAAATGTACATTACATTCCTATTCAGCAGTTTATTGGATTTCCATTTCCAATTTAATAGCATGCCATATTTTTCACAAATCTAAAACTCTATTTAGGTGACTTAATTTATGTATGAGATAATTCCTTGAATTGCTTCTTGTTTCATGTAGTTGTCTAGTTGTATTCAATATTACTACTGAAAATATGGCTTATCAGCTTTGTCAATTACCATGAAACCCCTTGCTGGTAGTTATTGTGAGCCCGAGGCTACTAGAATTGAAGATAACATTCTAAAAATAAATGCCACTATGAAGCTTATCTTTCATATTAGTTGCTGTGTAATGGAACATGTTCTAAATTCTAATACCTTGGGGCAAGATGGACTGGGACTAGTAATACAAGCTATATTTTGTTTCTCTTAGCTAATGTGCCATGATGTGATATTGTGATATAAACAATATGTCACTTCTATTAAATTGGAAAATATTTTAATATTTTTTTCAAATGCATTAAAAATTAGAATTTCTCTGTAGGAGGTAGACATTTATTTTTCTAACCCAGCTTCTGAATGTCATAGTCAGAAAATCAAAAACTACCCTGTAAACAGTAACTGGAATTATAGTTTATCTGTCAATGTGTTCACATGCTGAAAAAAACATTTCATAAATATTAATTCAAATTAAGTGCTGTCAAGCGTAATGTCTAAGGACAGCACAATAACTTTGGATTAATTGTGTATTGTTGCTTTATGGAAGTAGTGGATTTCGCAGCAAGGACTATTATTGATGTATCTCTGAGTAACACATACATTTAAAAATGTTGTACACATTTGGCAGTTTTATTTAGATACAGCCCATGCAGTAAAACTGCATTAACATAGGCCTTTCATTCATATTTGTATTACATAGCTCAGGTCATTCATTCATAACTACTACCCTAATCCACTTCCTTCTCTCATACTCAGTCTTGTGCTGGCACATTCTTATCTCCCTTCAAACACATTGCACCCATCCCACAGACCCCACTTCTGATCCATTCACAATCTTTAACTATATCCCTACCTTTTAGCCCTACAGTTTTTATACTGTAAATCTATATATATATATATATATATATATATATATATATATATATATATATATGTGTATATATATATATATATATATATATATATATATATATATTAGAGTAGTCTGAAACACTTTTCAAACAAACACATGCCATGTTGGCTTTATTACCTGTAAGGGGATGAGCTACTGAGGAAGCTGCTGAGAGCAGAGAAACGCGTCTCTCCTACCACCACAATACACTGGGATTTCTGTACCCATCAACCACGATAGTGTGTGTGTATTACTTTTTGTTATATTTTTATTGTAACTCATAATAGTGATTTTTATATTAATTTAATTATTTATGTGGAATAGTATTGTGTATAATAAAGTCCTTTTTATGATCAATCTATGGGACTTTGAATGATCTATTTCCACGAATTACCCCTATCATTTACTACTTCATTTTTGTCCACATCCATTAATAATAGTGGATGATCTTACTATCAGAGATCGACACGAACAAGCTCACCAACACTTTTCTACACAACATATTCTTTGAGGGTATACTAGATAGTGGTGCGCTTTCTCCTACCCTCCCTTTCTTTTCGTTTAGTCTGAAACTTAAAGATAAATATTTAGTGACAAAGTCAATATTAGTAATTATATACCACTTGGCTCACAAAAAGAGATGACTTAAAATGTGCCTTTTCATATTTTCAGTAAAAGAAAGTGTCACGAACATACTTATGCTGGACTTTCCTGCAAGCTCCGTACCTTCTACTCCTAGAGTCCTGCCTGAGCGTAGCTCGGAGTTGCCTGTGAGCATGCGTGATTTGCTTAATTATTGGGGTTCCAATGAGTGGGGCCTGAGAGTGTCGCAGTGGGCCCAGGGATGGAAATCACAGGGTTGCCCGTAGTAGATAAGCCTCCAGGCCCCAGAAACACTCACAAAAAATCACAAGACAATAAATAAATAAGGCAGTATTATATAGGGGCCCTCCATAGCAGGGCCTTGGTGCATTGCACCACTTGCACCAATGCTAGATCTGCCCCTGGATATAATCCCTACTATGCTATCCATGATAACTTTGGAAGGTTTGATTTAGACGTGTTGTATAGGTGAAAGTTGTTTATAAAGTTAGGCTTAGTCAAGCAACTCCCGTTAATTACAATGTGAATTACAAAATAAGAATAATCTGTGCTATATCAGAATTTTTATTTTATATATATGATCAAAAATGATACAAGGCTTCATTCTAAATGAACACGATCAGTTGCTTGAAAGATCATAAATTCGATTACTTAGACAATTACCCCAACAAACGTATCCCAGGAGGTGTTAGTCAAGTAATGGGCTTACAATATACACACAAGTACATATTTTGCCCTCTACTTATAACTTACATTCATCAAAAGAGCAACTGACACAGCTAAATAGCTAAATTGCCAAAAAGTAAATACCTGATCTACGAAGTAGTTTTATGTTGGATTATTAAAAAAAGTGTCACAAACTACAACAAGTTTGCTTCAACGCTTTGAAAGTTGATACCGCTTTACCTTTATTTGATACAATCACTGAGCTATGGAATAGATTACGATTCCACAACTTAGAGACATAGAAAAGAGAACAACCTTAAACAAATAAAATAGAATGTATTCAGAATATGGGGTGACAGTTAAACGTAATAAATAAAGGTCCATATATTTTGTATTAATTTGTTTCTTAGTGCCAAAAGGAAGGAACAAATCTCATGGACAGTGATTTCACATGTTCCTTTGCTGTGGAAACGTTATTTATAAAGGGACACTAACTATAAAGCTTTCTCCGGTGTAGTTTTACATGCTATACTTCCCTTGTTGTAAAGGAGCACATGTAAGTTGGTCAACAAGTCGTACAATAGAGCAATGATACTCTGGAAAAAGTGGATTTTTCTTAGCAACAGAAGCTGATGTTTTATTGGGAAATTGTAATATTACTCACAATAATATATTGTGTCCCTTAAGGATATTAATTTTGACATGCTTAGAAAAGCAAAAGTGTTCCTAAAATTCATACATTGTTTTTTTCTTCCAAATTTCCTATTTGTTATTACATAAAAAAATTTACTACTAAAATCAGCATGATCAAATACAATTAAGATTTTATTGGTGATGTTCATTTTAATATCTCGACACTGATTTAAAAATGTGCAGACTCACAAATAGTATATCTTGCTATTTCTAGAGAAACTTTTAAATGCAGCATTATTAAATGGTAACCTGATGTACCTGAACCTGCAGTAGAACTACATGTAAATGGAGCTCTTAGTTTTAAGATCTATCACTTTAAGATTAAAATTAATAAAATAAAGATGTTACAGGGAAACTGTGAAGCTAAAATATGGTGGTGAGAACAAGTTTTGAATTTATGTATTTCAATATATTTCAGTCATCAAATCTGGCTAAGAGGAGCAAGGAAATTCTAATTTTGATTAAATGTTTTATGGTGGGTAAAACAGAATATATCATGCTAACTTAAAATTCTCACTTGACTCTATAAAATGAACTTTGGTGTTTCTAAGGTTTTACTGTACAGTATATCAAACTGCTATCTTGCCAATGTAATAAACATAGCAGTCTGGAAAGCCATAACTTTAGTTTCTTTGAGCTAATGCTGGCAGTTTTATTGATGTTTATCACATATGCAAGCCTACCAACGGCTATAGAAATTACAAAGAATCCCATCACTTTGTTGTCAAATTGTTGCACTCATTTTTATTATGCAAATACAAAATGCAAATGAGGGACCAACTCAGATAGAATTCCTATATCCAATGTGCTTCTTTTTAGCTTTATGCTATTGTGTAATTTAAGTGATATTCAATGAGACGCTTCCTGCAGCAGATGATGTTGTAATGGTAGCACAAAAGTGAGTTGAATGAGAATTTCCATACCCAAGTTCCAAAAAAGCCATGCAGCTGTATTATTATTATGTTGGTAAACTGCTGGCATGTCTTTAAGTGCAACTCTTCCTTGGAAGTCACCCCCACCCCGCCTTTGTTTCATAACTATAAACTGATGCCTGTCTCATCTTTATGCTATTGCTTTCCTTCCATGTCTGTCACTGGCAACGGATAGCCATAATCAAATAAAAAGTGCATAATGATATATTATTAGATTAGAAATGTTAAAAAGTTAATCATTACAAAATGGAAATTGTTGTAAAAGTCTATTGTTACTGAAATGTAACATTTACTTTTGTTATGCAGTTGCATACTCCATTTATGTATGCGATCCCTTCGCTACACCTAATGTAATATAAATTGTAAATCTGATCCCTTTGCTACCACTTGTAATATGAAATGTAACTCTAATCCCTTTGCTACCATTTGTAATATCAATTGTACTCTGTTCATGCTTCCTAAATTCATGGATTATTAATTTCCCCATGCACATGAAATTAGTAGCTAAACTGGTCACTGGGACAACCGAGAACAAACCATCACATTACAAGAATAACATACTTATTACATATTTTGTCTCAAGACTCTCCTTTAGTGAATTCAGGTCAACAAATTTGTGGTAATTAGTCAAATTTAAAGTTGAAGATCTATTTCTCTATAGTGGAATAGATGGGTGTGAATTGAATACTGATTGGTTAATCTGGCTTGGGTAATGAACTCATTATTTAAACTAAGGCACAAATACCTAAATACAAGCTAAATACACTGGAATAATGTATCCATAATGTGATACATTCAAATAGAATTGATTAGCTGCAGTAGATTTTGTAATGAATTGATTTACAATCAGTTAACTATTCTTTTATTGCACAATTTTCACTGACAATTATATCCTCACATCTATGATTTTATGAGAATGCTGACCCATGCATATACAGAGACATGCAATAAAGCATATTGATTTCAATTCTACAGTGAATCAAAGAGGGTCAGGAGGGTAGTATGGATATTTTGTAGAAATCAGTATGTCCAGCTGTAGATCACATACACACTTTGTGGAAGATGTGTGTATAAATATAGTGTATTCAAGCAAATAAACTACGCTTTAACCATAAAGATAGAAGAAAATTGACAAAAATGAATGTAGTAATAAAGTTTAACACATTTTAAGACATCTTAACTGCAAAAAAGCAAATATAGGGGTATCTGTTATTGAAAGGGATTTGGGAGTGCTTGTGGACAACCACCTAGGTAACAGTGCTCAAAGCCAAGCAGCAGCTGCAAAGGCAAATAAAATATTAGCATGTATTAAGAAGGGTATAGAAGCCAGGGAAGCAAATATAATTCTGCCACTATACAAATCTCTAGTACGCCCTCATTTGGAATATGGAGTACAATTTTGGGCACCACTTCATAAAAAGGACATTTTAGAGCTGGAAAAGGTACAGAGGGCAACAAAACTAATAAGGGGAATGGAGGGGCTAAGTTATGAAGAAAGACTAACCAAATTAAACTTTTTTTATCGGGAAAAAAGGTGTCTTAAGAGGAGATATGATACATCCAGGGTCAGTATAAAGATTTGTCAAGTGAGCTTTTGGTGCCAAGAGGTTTTCATCTGACAAAAGGACATCGTTTAAGATTAGAAGTAAAACGATTCCACCTTAAAGAAAGAAAATGTTTCTTCACAGAACGGGTGGTTAATCTGTGGAATTCTCTACCAAAGAAGGCGGTGACAGCGGATTCAATAGATAACTTTAAAAAGGGATTGGATATATATATTTTTTAAAAAGGGCATTCAGGGTAATCCTGGGTAATTAGACAGGGAGTATTGATCCAGGGAGAAATCCAATCTCCAGTATCTAGGGTCAGGAAGGTTTTTTTTTCCCCACTTTTGAGACAACTTTGCCTTCCCCTGGATCAATTAACAACTAATCTGCGTATTGCAGATCAGAGGAGATATTAAAAGGTTGAACTTGATGGTCTAAAAGTATTCAATTACTATGGGCCTCATTCTATTATCGGCCGTAGGAGATGCAGGGCCGCAAGGACCGTCCGCAAGCTATTTGCCTATTCTATTCCCTTCCGGACGGGGATTCCGGCAGGCTTGCGGCCGGCGCCTTGTTATCTCTTGCCGCTGCACGCGTCGGAGGAAAGCCTTTGATCTTAAACGTCCGCAAGCGTTTCGGCCGCAAGAAAATCCTGGTTGCTATTCAATTGCTCCGGGAACCCTGTCTGCAAGGCTAAAACCGAGCCGCAGCTTACTTGCAGCAAAAAGGTCCCGCAGGCTCACAATTAAGCACATTATAAAGCCACTAGCGTATTGCCCGTCAAAAAATGACTGCAATGAGATGTGTATGTTTGGAAAGTTGTTTAGTTATTAATATGCATATAGAATTGTAAGGTAGCTAATGTTGTTTTGTGTGTACTACTGAAATATATAATACAAATTAATAAATGAATATACTTTACCTATTTTTATGCATTGTGTTGAAGAGCTGGCAATCTGTGTTGATGTTGCTGCAGCATTAGTGGTGTGGAGGTGCTGTGTAAGCGTGATGAACGTGTGCAGTGTAATAGTGTGCGTGCGCGAGCCGAAACCGTTAGCGTAGTTGTTTACTTCCGCATTATCGTAAAATGGCGGGTAATGTGTGGTATGCGTCTTAGCGGATTATCCGTAAGTGTTTTAAGATTTTTGCGATGTCGTAATGTGTGTTACCTCGCAAGTGCTTCGTATTAACGGCTCGCCTTGCTATGCAAGGCTCGCCTGCAATGAGCGCCTGTGGCGCTCATTGCCAAAGTGCTCCATATTAACGGCTTGCCTCGCTACGCGAGGCGAGCCTGCAATGAGCGCCTGCGGCGCTCATCGCTAAGCCCGCTAAATCGTACGGACCACGCAAACAGCGTGACGACGACTCGTAGCAGGACAATTATAATATGTGATAATAAAGCCATCCTGCACTCTGAGGAGACTATAAAGTGATTGTAGATGTTAGCATTAATAGCACAACATTCCCCTACACTCAAATCCGTAAATATTTTTTTTTAAATTTATGTCACATATCCATGTAAAAAGTCCCGAGGGCTTGGAGCACCTCAGACCCGCCCACGCTGAGGCCGGAAAATAAACAGTTAATGTAATCTCGGATTTGGGCTGATGTGCAAGCTTGAGAGGGGGTTGCTATTAATCCTCATGTCCCCCATTATGATCCCTAGCATTTACAGAGCTTTACAGTGCTGAATTTATTTTTGCATTTAAATATATCCCGGCCGTAAGGGGATAGCCTTGCGGCGCCGTCTATTTGAATTGCAAGGTAACGGGAGCCCTGCAAGGAATCACAGCTTTGCGGACGATTTACGGCCCATTATAGAATGAGGGCCTATGTAACTATGTAACTATGTATTTTATTATTTTAATTTAAAGTCTGTTCAAATGGTAATGTATTAAAGGGACTTACTCATGTTGTTTTTATGTTATTAGTAAAGAGCATGAAAAACTAGCTATGTGTTGTGTTATCCATTTTTTATGGGATAGGGAATTATGCCTGGTAAATGCAATGTTGTTGCCGTTGCATTTATATGCAAATGAGCAGCATATGCATAACAATCATCTGCTTTGATGTGCTCATTAGGATTCTAGTCTGCTTCTCTGTAGTGGCCAAAACAAAGATCTGCAATGTTATCAGACAGTTACACACCTCTCCCAACCTGTTATGAAGTACTATGAGCCACACATCAGCATACTAAGCAATAGATTAGCATACTGAGCCACACTTTGGCATACAGGAGCAGCAAAATCAATTCTAAATACATGGGAAATGTTCTAGTCCATATGGATGGCCTGATATGTATTAACTCATTGATACCGGAGATCAATTTAACCCCATAATGACACCTAACATTTATTTTTATTTTCTGCCGATCAGTTCTAAAATATTTGTATTGTAAAATAGAATACAGCAATTAGTGCAACATTTTAGTTTACTTTCTTTCTGGCTGCTTTTAGAAATATTACTTTTTCTCCATGTTACAAATTTAGTAAATATTTATTTCACACATTTAAGAATACCCATTCCATTCCACAAGTCTCTAGCTTTTGTTTGAACTTTTTCCAGTTACTGTATGTTATGTACGTTTTATATTCCCAGATGATATCATTGTTCCAGTGCTCTGGGGATGCCACTGGGACACAATCAAATGTGCTTTGTTGGGAGTCCAGTTACAGAACTTGTGGCAGTTCTATTGCCTTTTGAAGAGATTTATTTTGATCCGTCAGTTATCACACAAGTCGTTTGGCAATAGCTATCTTTACTTATAAACAACTTTAGTATAAACTAATAATAAAACTGATTATGTACTGCACATCAAATTCATCCATTGCAATTAGTGTACCCATTTTGAAAAAAGGCTAAAAACATCAGAAAATAATTAAATTCATCACCAACAGACTTTTTTCATTTTACACTTGGATGAACAAAAAAGTAATATTATAGGTGGTGAGCGCATTTGTAAGTAATATCACCAGAAAATGAAACACATAACAAATTTTCTGATAACCACTCTATTGTTTTGCAAATTATATTCACAGCTTGCCAAAGATGAGCCAGTGACATACACTATTATAATACATGTTTTTTTTTCCTCTAGAGAATATAAATAAGAACAAACATTAGGAAGTTACAACTTAAAGGGTAGATATTATATAGAAAACAAAGGTCACAATTCAGTAACTTTGCAGGGTCTGTGAAGCACTTTGTATGTGCTGTAATGGCTGTTTTCAGTAGGAAAACTGCTTTCATATCCTCAGTGACCCACATCTCCAACTCGGAGAAGGCTTGTGATTTTAGCCATAAAGATTATTAATTAACAAATACAATTCAATGCAACTGCTCTTTATAAATATGGAGCTCATCAACTTCTTCACACATAGACCCATATACTAAATAGGTGAATAAATGATAATGGGCATTTTCTAGACTATTCCCCATTAAATTCATGTCACTTTTACTCTTTACACAACTTCATGTTCTCTTCTGTCCAATACGTTTGGTGCTGATGTCCCTGTTACTCTCCGCCATGGCAAATCGCACTGGCAGTGAGCACAACTCTTCACCAAACAAATTTGAAAGACTATAATCACCTTGGATGGGAAACCACAATGTGATCACTATTATCTGTCCCTGGTAACATGTAGGGCTATATGGGGATTGAAACCCAAGGAAGGTACTCATTCACCTGGTTAAGATGTGGGGGACATGTGTTTCAGTTTACTGGGGAACAGGAGCGAGTAATAAAAGCTTGGGAGCAGAAGGGGTATTAAAATCTTGGACAGAACTAGGATTACTAAACCCCCTTTTATTCGTCCTCAGAATGCTGCCCAGGTCCAATCTTCACAGGTGGAGCTAACCACTATGTGCGTGAATCAAACCCATAGCTTTGCTGAGCAATGCTCCATAGACAGTGGGTGATCTGTCTAGTACACTTTTTGAGACATAGACACATTTAACCAAGGGCAAGCTTATCAGAGACTTATTTAGTGTTCACGGCAAAAGCTAAGGGGTAGCTTGAAGTCTCCATTCTGAGCAATTAGTGACCAATCCCTGATTAGGAGAATCTTTCCTGATTGGGTGAGGTCTGGCACACAGAGCAAAACAGTGAAGTACCTACCAGCGGAGGCCCTGAATGGCAGGAAGATGGGGTGGGGGGTGGGGGGGGGATTCAAAATCCCCCAATCTTGCAAAATCCTGTTTGTTTAGAAAAAGTAACCCACTGTTTTATGGCTTTGAAACTGTATAATGTGCCCACAGTTTGAATTACGTTTATGCTCTCTTTGGGACACCTAGTAATGATGTATTTTATTGCGAAAAATGCCCACTTTGACTACTTGCTACTTTTTGACTTCTGTTATCCTGATCAAAGGGAACAACAAATCGGCTACAATCTACAGGTAGAATATATGTTCTCTGGCCTTTTCAAGACTGATGAAGAAGAACTTGTGACAGTCCTGAAGTCTGAATCCCTATTCTTATTATATTCTTCTATCACCCACTGTTTCCACTTTCTTACTATCCACGTTTTATTCTATCTCCTCCTTCTCCACATTTGAAGTTGGAGCTCTGCCTCAAAATTTGTGGATTCCTGTTCTCAAAAAAAGCTATGGTGTAATAAATTGCAGATTGTATAAATTACAAGATTATGAGACTTGGAATATTGCAAATTGAAATTAGCCCCAATTTTACTATTGTTTTATTAAAATTTACATTTGTGATTAAGTTCCTAGTAAAGATGGTATGCCCTTCTGGATCTCTACCTTTTTGTGGTAAAGGGGCGTGTGTACCTTAATGAAGCTGTACCATGTATGATGATGGGCAGATTATAGCAGAGAGGTCATACAACTCACAGTCCACTGGAGAAGGAACTGGCAACCCACGCCAGTATCCTTGCCATAAAAACCTTATAGATAAGCAAAACTAGACAAGATGTGTCTGCCGTGCTGAAGTCCATAGGGTCACGCAAAGTCGGACATGACTGAACGACTAAAAAACAACAAAGATGGTATATATAGTGATCCTAATTATGGGTCATGAGGTATATTAGATTGTCATACATCTCAGGGACTCCCACAATGGAATTTACACAACAAAAAAGTCTGAACAAAGAAATCTTAACAAAAGGGAAAATATTTTAATAGTTATGAAATATTAGTAACCTCTAAGTGAGATACCGAATGTTTTTGATAAATAATAGTATAACTTCAAATGTCACACTTTATACTTGGTACTAATAATAAAGACATGCTGTGAATATATATATATATAAATATATATTTCTATATACAGTAACTCAGTTGCTGATCTTAATTCATTTTACATAAAACGGTACATCTTTAATAAATTTCACATAAATGGGGCTTAATAATAAATAATAACAAAAAAGAAAAATGGGGAAATATTAAGTCATCAAACACTTGATAATTTAAAAAAAAAATTGACAATGTATGTCAAAATACATTTTTGAACAATGATAAGGTGGAATTTACTTGTCATCAGGTACAATATATTTTAATTTTTTTATATTTTTTAACTGTTGTTATTACAATATATTAAGGAAAGTCTTTATAATTATATTAATAATGGTTAAATTTAAACAGTGTATTTTTTGGTCATCCATTAAAGGTATTTCTACTTTTTCAATCAAAATAGTCAGTAAACATTTATGTTACTTTTGGATTAAATTCCATGAAATTGGCTAACTTTTAAAAGCTATTTAGGTGATTTCAGCATTCTATTCTCTGCACAGATAAATTTTTGAAGGGTTAACTCTTTTTTTTGCTCAGGCTCACTGCATGGAGCTGCAGCTGTGAGTCTGTCTGGGGGCTTACCAGTGACACATTTAAACAGAAATTTCATTTATGAATTTCTTAGTGAAAAATGCAGTATTTCAAAAAGTTAAAAAAAAAGTATTTCAACATGCTTTTAGGAGATCTTCACAGTGATGTGGTCCAAATTGTGCTGAATTAAGTGGTCCATTAAGTAATTTTGAAGCCAGACAGAGTAGAGAGATAGGGCAAGAGTTAGATGCAGAATCAGAGTCGGATGAGAGTCTCTTAAGAATGAGTGTAATTATGGCATGTTCGAGAGATGATGAAAGCTTGCCATTGTTTAGGGATGGTTATATAGATGTGTGAGAGCTAGGATAAGTGTGGTAGAGTGGAGGGATAAGCTGTCCTGGAATAGGATCTAAAGTTGCTAGGGTCAAAGGAGTCCATAGTGGATGTGGGATTTGAAAAGGGTAAAGTTTGTGTAGTGTGCCATGGTTGTGGATGAGAGCAAGGGCATCTGCTTGTAGTTATGGGGGCAAGAGTGTCAAGAGTCATGTTGCTCTGAGAAGGGATTGTAGCACATTGGAAATTTGTTGGTCAAGTGTTTGCAGATTTCTGCAGGTTCTGGTGGAGATTGAAGAAAGGGTGGAAGGTGTAGTGAGGTTGCAGGTTAGTAGGTGGGGATCAGATAGTGGGGAGATGACATTGTGCAGAGATTGTTAAAAAAAGTAAGGCCAAGGGAGTGTCCCTCATAGTGAATTAGAGATTCTGTCCATTGTGAGAGGCAGAGAGAAGAGGTAACTGAAAGTGGCGATGTAGAAATCACCAAGAACAGATTAATATACGTTGGAGGAGAGCAAATGAGGGAGCCATGATGCAAAATGATCCAGAAATTGAGAGGTGGTCTAGGTGTGTATATGGCAACAACTAATTCATCCTATCCTTCTCACCCCCAAAAAATTCAAATGTAACTTTATATGTAATTTTCCAACAAATCTCCTGTCTTTGGTAAAGTCTCTTCTTCCTTAACTTCCAAGGGGCGATCTCTTGGAATGAAAAATTCCCCAGGCAAAATGATATATTGACAAATGATTATTAATATGACAAATTAACGTGAGGGAAATAGTCTGTGCTAAATACATCAAACTTTCAACTAGACGTTTTAAAGAGATAGTGAAATAAGATTTTTTAGCTGATTGTGTTTATAATTCTCAACAAATGACTTTCATAGAGCAATAGGAACAAGAACAAGATTTTTAGTAATCATTGACATGTATTTTTGCTGATTATTTAATCTTTCTCTATGTGCTCAGATGCACAATGTCATAGCCGTTTGAACTGTTGCATTTTAGTTTTTCAGAGTTACCAAAACATAGAGGTTGTTACACGATCTGCAAAAGTAAAAGAAATACAAATGCCACAGAGATAATTAACAAATTGCATTAGGGAGATAACATTTATGTATTATTTTTGCCTGATGTGCTATAACTTCACTTGATATTTTATTAATTCTTCTTCCCAGTAAAATAAACTTGAGTTTACTATTGTTTTAAAAACTACACATGAAATATAATATATATATATATATAGTAACAATAGTAACAAACTTCTAAATGCTTAAAATAAAAAAGTATTATAGTTTAGAAATGAAAATAGTAAATGGTTTTCTGTCGGACCTCATTTGTTTGTCTGTTTGGGTAATAACTGTATGGAAAAAAGGATATTTTATATTACAGGATAACACTCAATGTATATATTAGTCATTCCTTGAAGTGAATGAATGTAATTTCTGTTGAATGATTCTACTTTTTTTTCTTTCTGTCAATTGATATAAAAATAATACAAATATTGGAAATAAAAAAATATATATATACGGTATTAAATATTATGTTGTGCTAATAAGGAATATACACAGAAAAATATAATTTCCAATATATATTTATTTGTGTTCCAGGCTTTTTAATATAAGGTAAACTGGAACAAATTGGAACAAAAAAGGCAATATTCACACAGATATGACATATGCCGTGAATTAAAAAAAGTAAAAAAAGAAAAAACTGCAATATACCGTAAATGTCTAGTTTGGATGAACAATATCTCACCTTAATAGCTGCAGCCTCATCTATTCAATTGCATTCTATGATTTGTTTCAGTAGAACAAGGCCACAGTCATGGGATATGCTGATTTCCTGTAGAGAACATTATCCATTTCTCAGATGAAAGTACTGCCTATTTTTCCCATGAAGAAATCCCTAGATAAAGCTTAAAGATAAAATACATAAACCATTACTTGTTTGGAAACTAGAAGTTTCATCAGGAAGATCATGAAATATATTGCAAAGGGAATTGGTATCTATCAAACTACTATAAATATTGAACTGTATGTGTTGTATGTAAAGATATTGAATAAAGTTAAATTATTTATATTTCATGCTGTCTAGTTAATTTTAAAATTCAGAAGGTAGTAACAAAATATGGGCAATAGTCATTAGCACCTATTCCTCATATCAAGGTAAACTTAGCAAACATGGTTTAAACTTAAATTTTGGTGACATTGCATAAATTATCAAAAAAAAAAAAAGGTAAAATATTAATTTTGTAAACTCCATGAAATACAATATAATGAGTTCAGGTTTACATAGAATATAAATAAAATTGAAAATGATGATGGGTAAAACAACAAGGTGCTACTTCAATATCTACAGCATCTATATATCTCTTTGTATGCCTGATATATTTATCCCCTCCAGAGGAACTATACATTCCCGTTTTACTTCTCCCTTTCTTCATCTCAGAGAATTACTAAGGGTCAGTTTGTGCAAGACTGGAAAGTGGTTCTGTGTTGGTTCTTTTCTATTGAATGGTTCATCCTATAGCAAGTTAGTGTTAACCATATTAATGAGTTACTCAATAGTGTTCCACCCATGGCAAAATAAAAATAAAATTGGATGCTCACTTACTTGTGGTGTGGACAACTACTTTGGCACACAAACAAACAATTCAGAGTAATCTTTATTCAAACTTTCCCTACCAATAATAAATAAATGCAGATACTCAAAAAACTAACATTTAATTATCAACTTGTTAAGTGTTTTAACCTTCTGAGACCCGCTCTACAAATAATATTACATTGGAATAATATATTTGTTCACAGGTTAAAACTGCTCAGAAATATCCAGTTTGTTTCTTCCTTGCTTAAAGTTTGTAGAAATAAGAAGCTCTGTCATAGTACTTTATACTCCAACAACTATTGCATAGCATAGTATTATTGTACATTAAACCACGCATAAAAACCACATATCATTTAGTTTAATACTAGAACCAGGATGTTTGTCGACAACCACAGTATAAACAGTGATCTGATTATTGTGCTAATGTTATGTGATGTCCTGACTCTCACCAATTCATCTTGTGTACATACCAATATTTATTTTCATAAATTACTTTCAAACTTTATTTACTCTTTATTACCCAGCTGTTGGAGCAACTTTAATTTGTTCCATATCCATCTCTTACTGTAATAGCAATCACTGTTAACTTTATTAAGGTTGATTATTAAATATAATTTGTCATAATTTTAATTTGTACTTCAAGAAATTACTGTTTAAGGAGGCAAGACTATACTAGATGTTTATTAAATCTACTGGATTGTGTACTCACCCACACCAAATGTATGCACTTACCACATATGCTTTCCACAAACATTTTTAATACAACATAATAATGATGAACTGTATCCAAACCTCTACAGTAAATTGTATGTCTTAAGGGCAGGGATTTTCCTGAACTATATATTTTATTGTAGAGTGATAAAAATAAGCATGCTCAATTAAAGCCCACAGCTATTTTTTTTTAGAACGATAGTCTGGCTACTAAATATGATAAAATATTTGTTGTTCCCTCTGCTGTTACACAACTGAAGGCTTAAAATAGATTACTTTGATGTATTTATAGTTTTTTTCATCAAAAAGGCTGCATAAGAATTCACAAAATGCTTCATGTCTATCAGCAATGGCTCTTGTCTCATTGCCAACATTGCTAACATATTAATTTATATGTTCTTTATAAAATAACGAATGAAATTAAAATTTAAATGAAAGGAATTGATCAAATATATGTATAATATAACGTCAAAATGAATGTATTGTTTAGGGTGGACGATAAATCATGGTTCTCAAATCCAATTTAAATCTCATATCTTTTGATCAAATTACAGTACCACTTTCCATATGGCATTTGCTTCCTACACAGTGTCTAAACGCCTACATTACAGTGGAAAAAATCTGTCATGAAGTACATGTTCTGCTTTTAAAGACGTTTGGAAGGTTTTCTTTTATAGACTGTTTTTGTGACTGTGTTTATTCTGTGCAACATTAAGAGACCTAAAATTGCGTACTTTCATGGTAAGGAACAATAATGTACGGCTGGTTTATTATGTAATAACAAGCACTACTTCTCTCAAAATTTTACAGTGTGGATTATTTCTGCAAGAAAAAAGTAACTCTACGAACTATGAAATCAGTATGTACTTTCAGTTTAATTTCTTTTTTATATAGTTTGCTTGCTTTATTAATTTGGTTTTACATGCACTAAAGTCACAATAGCATAAAGTCATATCATAATATAACTAACATTTAATTAAACTAATCATAATTCCAAGCAGCTTGTGAACAAAAAGAGATGGCAGATGTTGGCCAGACATCAATATTAGTTAGTCTGTCTGTCTGTCTCTCTTTCTCTCTCTCTTTCTCTCTCTCTGTCTCTCTCGCTTTCTCCCCCTCCCTTTCTCTCTTTCTCTCACTCCCTCTCTCTTTCTCTCTCTCTATCTCCCTATCTGTCCCTCTCTCTCTTTCTCTCTCTCTCCCTCTCTCTCTGTCTTTCTCTCACTTCTTCCCTCTCTTTCTCTCTCTCTCTATTTCCCTCTCTGTCTCTCTCTTTCTCTCTCTCCCCCGCTCTCACTGCCTCTATCTCTTTCTCTCACTTCTTCCCTCTCTTTATCTCTCTCTATCTCCCTCTCTGTCTCTCTTTCTCTCTCTCTCTCTGTCGCTCTCTTTCTCTCTCCCCCGACCCTCTCTCTCTCCCTCTCTCTCTGTCTTTCTATTGCTTCTTCCCTCTCTTTCTCTCTCTATCTCCCTCTTTGTCTCTCTCTCTTTCTCTCTCTTCCACTATCTCTCTCCCCTCTCTCTCTCTCTCTCTCTCTCTCTCTCTCACTTCTTCCCTCTCTCTCTCTCTCTCTCTCTCTCTCTCTGTCTCTCTCTCTCTTTCTCTCTCCCCCGACCTTCTCTCTCTCCCTCTCTCTCTGTCTTTCTATTGCTTCTTCCCTCTCTTTCTCTCTCTATCTCCCTCTCTGTCTCTCTCTCTTTCTCTCTCTCTCCCACTATCTCTCTCCCTCTCTCTCACTCTCTCTCTTTCTCTCACTTCTTCCCTCTCTTTTTCTCTCTCCCTCTCTCTTTCTCACTCTCTTTTCCTCTCTCTCTAATCAAACATAAAAGAAGAACAGAGAAAAGACACCCTTATTCTTTAGCAATTTTCTTCCTTGAGAGACTTTATAACAGAAGGTCTAAACATGGGGAAAGATACCTTTTTTTGGAAGAAGTTTAAATGTATATATCATCTTAATATTTTGTGGTTGAATATATAAACTCTTAAATGATGGCTATATATATACATTAGCACAAAATAAACACTGAAAGATAAAAAGACACTCTTTCTGTAATAACAGTCGTATAGAATGTAATGTAATATATATAAGAGAAGGTACACAAATTTAATTTTGTATCTTTTATTTTACATTTATTAAAATTGAAACTACGACGAATAAGAGTTAATTAAAAAATTAAATTATCAGTTTCCACCTTAGATTTGTACATAAATACTATTATACATATGTGTAAGAAAATATATTCATTGCACACAATATTATACTGTGTTATTGAATATCAATGCAATTATGAACAAGACTGCAAATATATCAATTTTAATGTTGGTTAAATCTTTACAATTCATCATCTCTCATAGTCCATAGATCCAGATATAAACAAATGATTAATTATAAAATCACTATAATTAATTGGTTGATTGATTATATGTATTTTTACTAGGGTTTAGCTAATGTGGAAAAAAACAATGTTCTACAAAGTAAAACATTCTTAATAGATAAGGTGCTTAGGAGTGCTTAATGCTTGAGGTAAAGGTATACCCCAAACCAATAGAAATATAGATAATTTTATAAGGTGGGTCGGTCCTTAATCTGTCTGTAGTGACAGGACAGGGGACCCTCCACTTATCCCTTCTATTAAGTGCCACTAACTACACTGTACTGTGCAATAAACTATATGCCTGTGGTGGAACTGGGGGCCTGTCACTTACCCCGTGATCTACCTACTGGTTAATTCTAACTTACTACACTAACTATCAAAATATATGCAAAAAGAATAAACTAGTTGATATGTCTGATAAACAGAGCTAATTGCTCCTCATAAATACTGCAAATGTGTATGTAAATGATCCAAAAATGTTCATACAGTGTGATAATAGTATCAAATATTGCATTAATATATATGTCTTATATCACAGGAGTATACATCAGCATTTCAGTGAGTGCAATAGTTCTTATCTTGTTTGTTAGCACCAAGTGTCTGGTATGTTGACGACGATGACTCCCGCAGTTTGAAGCTCAGTCTCACTTAAATTACATTATCAAAGGTGGACTGCTTTGTGGATTGAGCCGGCGCGTGTTTCACGGCTGCTTCTTACTAAATAAACTACACTAAAGAGTGACAGAGAGGCACCAAGTATATGTACATTCAAAATAGTTTACAGTCATCAAACACTTTACATTTGAGGCCTTTTTATGTCCATTTAATGTTATTTTTCTGAACTTATAATAATAAATGTTCCATTAAACAAAATACATTTTTTTAATGTATAAAACATGTTCTTTAAATTCATATTAGAAATCTTTGGATTACAGTGTCCTGTTAGAGAGTATATATCCATTTATGTTATGTATACATTAAGCCTTTGTTAGACCTATTTCATATCTAGTTAAACATTACATCTTTTGATATATGATACCAGCAAATAAACTGTACATTTGCATGTACATTTACATGCCTAAAACAAGTAAAACATATTTCCCTTTCAAAATCTCAAGATTACAGTTTTTGCACTGCATTGTGCCAAACTGTGTGGGACATGCAAATCAGCTCATAATGCATTTATACTCTTTAATCATATACCACTTTATAGGTGGCTCCTTTACAGAATATGTCGGCCATTATAACACATTCTATGCTATGCTCAAAAGCTGTGTTTTAAGGGAAGGCATATGCTGAAAAGGAGAATTTTGTTTTGTCTTTTAGCTTATTTTAGGCATGCAAATATACACAGAAATGTACTATTTGTTTGTTGTAGTCAGTACAGTGGAGGGCTTGTATCACTCTTTTGTTCCCTATAAGTTAAATGAATTGTAGTTGATGAGATATTAAATGAATTAAAAGTTATATTTGTTTGTGACTTCACCAGCTATGTATTCTAATACAATGTTAAGTTGTCTGATTTCACATTGTCCCCATACTTGTCATCTCAACTCTGAAGGCCTTATTCCAAGAGGACAGGATTGTTAGGGATTTTTGAACAGATGGGGCCTCATTCAATTGCAATTTGGCCAATTGAATAGGGCTCTAAATAAGCACATAGCATATTTTTTTTAAAGAAGTTTTTAGTTAGTGAAAACCTTGCTTTTGGATAGATGCTTACTAACTAAAAACTTCTTTAAAAAAAATATGCTATGTGCTTATTTAGAGCCCTATTCAGTTGGCCAAATTGCAATTGAATGAGGCCCATGGTCTGCAATGTAAGTGCTTTTTTTGGATTATGTTACTTTTTTTTAAATTAATTTTTCTTTCATACACTGTTTTGGGGAATAACATATAGTGCCTCTTTAGCTTTGTCTGAAATATTAACAAGAGTGTTTGTATGATTTTATTGAATGAAGAGATGATTTTGGTTTGGTTTGATAGAACCGACAAGATTTGTCTATGGATTGCAACATTTTAATAAATAAAGCTGTTCTTTTAACTATAATGTTATTTTGTAACACTACTTATATATATATATATATATATATATATATATATTTTTTTTTTTTTTTTTTTCTTCTGGAAATCTAAGATGGAAAAGTTCAGTGACAAATTATGTAAATAGAAAACACTAGTAAAGATGTCCAGGATTTGATCTGAAGATTATATTTTTTTAATAAAATTCTTAGAGAAAGGTAGTAAAACAGCAAAGATGAGGTATTGTGGTGGTCTCTGTAGATGGTTAGTGCGATCTTCCTTTAACATCCCCTTTTATGTTGACTCCACCAAAATGTTACTTGTTTTTACAGAAAACACTTGTCATTGTCAAAGTGGACTATACATGATTGTTGACACATGATGAAAATAAAATTAAGCAGTCTGACATTGATATTGGCACTAATCATCATCAAACTCAGCACAACAGAGTTTCACCCTGATGTTTTGTTTTATATAAACAAATGAACACTAAAATTATTAAAAGATACAACTGTATGTGAAGTAATAGTGTTCAATGCATCTGTTATATCATTTAAAGGACCACTGTAGTTTGGATAAACCTTACATATTTGTGCAGTATGGAATAATTAACAAAAAAAAATAGCTATGTAACCTATGAAAACATTGTAGCTTTAGCAACTTTTGCTTGTGTCTGGGAAGTTCCATTTTAAAATTTTAGAGACTGGTTACTTGCCTAGTGCCTGAGAAAAGGACTATTCTGCTGCATTTTGTACTTCCATTTAATTATATTGTCAAGTAATACATTCTAAGTCATTCCAAGCTGGATAATTATGTCAGGGCAAAAAGCAAACAGCCAGGTGCATTAAAACAACATTAAATGCACTGGTTAATAATTACAACTTGCAATTTATTTTATTAGCTTCTAAAACATGTGTTCATTTTCAAGTCAAGTTCTTCACACTAGCATATTCTAAAAATCGCCCTTGAGTGGTCCTTGGTAATACTTTCTGGCACTATCTCTCTGGGTCAGCTAAGCACAGAGTAGTAAGCATTTGCATAACAATACAGTACTATATTATAGTAAATGTTTCATTTTACTATACTGAACTGAAAATTATGCAGTATTTGATGATGGGGAAGACATGTATGCAATGTATACACATACAATGGAGTTACTAACATAGTAAAGAAAATGACAAATGTCATATGTAAAATGTTACCTTGATATCAATTAAAGATATGTTTTTATGTATTTCTTAAATAGATTTACTTAGCAGGTCGAAAAGGATCCATTGCATTTTAAGTAGAAAGTGTTGTTGATTTTGCCCATAGGGTAGAAAGTACCATTTCGCCATTGTCCATAGCAAGATTTGACAAAAAAAGCAAAAAAAGACTCACATTATGAAGAAGAGCTATTATGTCAGCACACTGCTATAAGCTCAGCCAGCAATTGTGTGCATTTCATGGCCTTCACCCAGTAGCTATGGCTGATTTCATTGTGAGGTATGGAAAGTACATTAGAATATATAAATGTCTGCAGCAAACTATTTGTTTTAAGGCTTAAAAAATGCGTATTACATACATTAATATATAATGATATTTACAATTTGGTATTAATTCTAAATGTCTCCTTTATTGAAAATATTTTGTGGGTCTTAAGCACAATTTCCATATGCAGCTTCTTTTACTAAACACAGCATTAACAAGGAAGCCAGAATAATGGACACATGAAAAAATATATAATTTCTTAGAAATACTGAGTGGAAAAAAAAATAGTATGTGAGCAATCTGATAGTATAGTTTGCTGCATCCGTAGGGTGCCCTCACAGCCCTGTATGATATTTATTCTAGAATTATACTGTCTGAGAACAGCTGCTTTACAGCTGTGAATTTATCAGAAGGCATTCCAGGATGAGGAGGGTTAGTTGCAGATGGCTGATGATTGTCTAATTATTAGACCAGTATAGTAGTTTGACTGCAAACCAAAAAAGCCGAGTCTGCCTTCATGTCAAATCATTTGGTTTTCTAACTAAATATGCCCTCTGGAAGATTAATGACTTCGTTAAAACATTATGATTCACTGACCAGAAAAGCACCTGCAGCATCGTTCAGTGCTGAAATCTTGATACCCAGTGTGAGTCACTGCTGACCTTTCTATGATTTCTAGTTTGCAATCACTTTACAATTCCTTATACAATTTCAACCCCCTTACACCAAAAGGTATTTATGCAGCATCTGAAAGTGATAGCTTATTCAACCGCACTTTTTAAGCAACTTGCTATTTTTTCTCAAAATACTTCTTTTATACAAATACATTGTTGTTACAAACTGTCAGCACATTTTAGAAAATACTACATGCACTTGTCTTACAAACAATAGGTTATTTTTTTGTCTGGGTGCATAAAAGGATTTTCTTTGGCACTGAGAATCTTTAGTCCTTTTTATAGTACAACTAGATTTGTACAACACAACTTCAACTAAACAGGACCATAAAGAGTATCTCAGAAAGCGTTGTCAAGCTACGCCACTGTTATACAACAGGCAAGCTGATGACTTACAGTCAAGAAGATGACATGTAATATTTACTTTTAAGTTATTATTTCTTTCTTAGTTCTTAAAAATCTGTTTTAAATCACCCACTGTTATTACAGAAAATTATTTTATAACTTTGTGAGTTCTCAATCTTGCTTGGTGCTTTGGGGAAAGTAATATGGACACTGTATTTTAAGCTCAAAGTCAGGACCAACCATGCTTTGCAGTGTGTTAATGCTCATACTTTTTTTTGCCTTGATATGAACCCATGTAAAGCGCCACTGAATATGTTGGCGTGTTACAAATAAACAATATTAATAATACTGATGCAATTAATGATCATAATCAGTGACTAATGGTTTATTTTCCATAATTATCTTTGTTTAGAGAAGTAGTACAACATTGGGTGCATTTACTGATGATTCATCTGTATTATTTGAAGTTTACTAAAGACAAGATTTGATAGTAACTTGCAGATGTAAGTTATTTATTACAAGTACAATGTTTCTGTCCCAGTTTCATCCAATCTCTATATATTTATTCATATTTCTTATTACTTCTTCAACTCCAGACACTAATAGGTTCAACCACACATCTTTATGTTGCTTGCACAGTTCACCTTTTTACAAACTACATATGTTTCAGAATTATAGGCAACTATTCTTTGTTTTTGTAGTCCTGCCAGAAGCAACTACTTTGGAAGACCTTGATAGGTTATTGGTGGAAACATATTATCTGTAATTGATAAAAATTAAAGCGGATATAACTACAACAAATGCTCTTTACAATATGATTAACCATGCCATCTTGATTATCTCTTTTATTGACAACAATGAAGGGATCCTTTATATCAGGTTTTCTGCCAAAACAGTCAAGGAGAAAGCAACAATGTATCTGCTTCAGTCTCTTATGTCTCTTCTTTGACAAGATACCCATAATTGCTTTAAAGGGCCACTGTGATGATCCCGTTTTTCCAAAGTTAGGTTGTAAAAATCCAACTTATTTATTTATTTTGAATAAAAAAGTTGACCTCTCCTTTCTTTTTAAATAAGAGCAGGATACATTTCAGTAAAGTTGATCTGCAAAGGAAGTCTCCATCATTATTTGCCATAGTTTAAAAACATGAAGTCAGTTTCAGCCCAAAACTATTTTCAGGGTATGGTTTCTCACAAATGATCAACTTTTTTTTTAATCACAATTAATTGAGAACTTGTTTGTACTAATTGCCATGACTGATTTTGGGACTCCCCTGAACTCCACAAATAATCCTGTTATTTGGGACTCACTGGGTTGCTAATATCACTATTACAATGAACATGAGAAGTACTGTGACATGTTGTTTTTATGTGTAATGTAATGTGGGCCACAATAATTAATGTTGGGATTACTATGTAATGTTATATATATGCACTGTAACAATGTTATTTTACCTGTAACTAACAAAGATACACTTTATATACAACCTCTCTCTGACCACAGATAGTCATCAAGTTTGAAGTTAGTTTATTATTCCCCCCTGTGTCTCTTTCCCCCCCCTCCCCTGTGTCTGTTCCCTCCTGCCCTGTGTCTCTTTCCCATCTCCCCCTGTGTCTGTTCCTCCCTTCCTCGTGTCTCTTTCTCCCCATTTCCCTCCCTTGTATATCTTCCGCCCTGCACTCCCACCCCTGTGTCTCTTCCCCTCCTCTCACTCCCCTGTGTCTCTTCCCCCCTCCTCTCCCTCCCCTGTGTCTCTTCCCGGCCCCTCTTTCTGTGCCTCTTCCTCCCTCTCTCTTCCCCCCCTCTCCCTCTGTGTCTCTTCCCCCCTCACCCTCTGTGTCTCTACCCCCCCTGTGTCTCTTCCACCCCTCTCCCTCTGTGCCTCTTCCCCCCCTCTCTCTCTGTGTCTCTCCCCATATGTCTCTCCACCCCTTCCTCTGTGTCTCCCCCCCCACTGTGCCTCTTCCCCCTTCTCTCACTCCCCTGTGTCTTTTTCCGCTCCTCTCACTCCCCTGTGTCTCTTCCCCACCTTTCCCTCCTGTGTCTCTTCCCCCCTTACCTCCTGTGTCTCTTCCCCCATCTCCCTGTGTCTCTCCCCCCTCCCTCTGTGTCTCTTCCCCCTCCCTCTGTGCCTCTTTCCCCTCTCTCTGTGTGTCTCTTCCCCCCTCTCTCTGTGTCTCTTCCCCCCTCAGCCTCTGTGTCTCTCCCCCGTTGTGTCTCTTCCCCCCTCTCCCTCTGTGTCTCTTCCCCCCTCACCCTCTGTGTCTCTCCCCCCTTCTGTGTCTCTTCCACCCTCTCGCTCTGGGCCTCCTCCCCCCCTCTGTGACTCTTTCCCACTCTCCCTCTGTGCCTCTTCCCCCTTCTCCTTCTGTGTCTCTTCCCCCCTCCCTCTGTGTCTCTTCTCCCCCTCTCCCTCTATTCTCCCCCTCTCCTTCTCTCTCCCTCTCTGTCTTGTCCCTTGTCCCTCTCATTATGTGCTGTGCATCGCGCATACGCGGCTTACGCCGTGCCGTGCGCATGCGAAACTTGCTCCGTGCTCTGCATGCGTGGCTAATGCTGTGCAATGCACATGCGCTGCTAATGCTGCGCAATACGCATGCACGCGATCCGATAGTCTTTACGGTCGGATTGTTGTCAAACTGCAATTGGTCGCAAGCGTGACGACGAATCGCAGTTTGACAATTATAATATGTGATAGTCAAGTCACACCTAAGTCTTAGGGTGAACGAGGCCCCTCGTCTCTTGATCGTGACACCAATTCTAGCTACTTAAACAATTATTTTTGAAAGTAAACAAGGCTTAATTAATTGGTTTAATTAATTAATTAATAAATTAATCTTTCTTGTCTCAAATTCTGCATCACCCAATCCATAGACTTAACTGATCTCTCCAACTCCTAGCAACAGCCTACATTGGTTGCTTCAGTGGCTTTCAAAGTGCCACCTGAGCTTCAGTGTGAAAATAATTTGGTACATTAAATTGCTAATATGATACAAATACATTTTTAAGTAACGTGATTTTAGTCTGTTCTCTTACAAATTTAAAGACCCAAGACTACACTCCTAAAAATGTGTATTTTTTTGCCATTTGCCATTAAAAAATGATATTCTAATTTTATATTATAAGGCCTAGTTATAGTAGCTAACAAACTGTAAAGAAATATATTCAATTATTCTACTGAATGATTTTTCAGAATGCAAAATAAAACTTTTTTTTATAGGTGCATAGGTTCATTAATCTCTATCTGAGCAAGGTTATTTTGGATTATTAGTGTAGCTAAACTCATTCAAAAATCTAATTCAAAAAACACAGTTACACTCAGTATAAATTATCGACCTTACCAACAGTGACAGAACCAAGAGGATTGAAACATAGAGTAGCACGACAAAAATATACAAATGAATGTACAATGGGTGTTAACTAAAGGTGACAACCTTGTAAATGTTCTTATTTGTAGATATTTCCATCTGGAAAGGAAACATAATTGTACTACACATAAAAGACACACATTTGCTAAACATATCAGTATGTTAGCACAATAAGTGGATAATAATGTCCCTATGCACATGTTATTGTGTATTACAGATCTTTTCATTTTACATGCTTTAAGAATTTATGATAGAAACACAGTTAATCACCTTACTAATTATGTACAAACACTTTAAGTTCCGTGTGTACGTTGACCTACTAAACTGATCTACCTTTGTTGAACAGCGTTTAGTTATACTAAAGGTGGTAACATTCATTATCTGATTTACCTTTGGAAAATAATTACACATATCTCTCTAAACAGGTAGCATATATTTATAGTTTATAAAGTAATACGTAGCACTGTTGAATCTAACAAACAAAATAAATTGCTAAAGCATATGTGTTATAAACAACAATTTGGTGGAACAACATTTGAAATGCAGTCAGTGTGTTAAAATATATCTCAATATGTGTCTATCCTTCTCTTCCAATTCTGTAAATGTACCTCCAATGGAGTAGAAAATAGCAGGTATCAAATCACAGCATGTGTCATGTCTGAAAGGGTCAAATAAAAAAGTTAGTTTTGGACTGCAAAATAAAACAGGGCATATAAAACTCTGCATTTATACCACACATACTGCTACTTAGACAAACTGATATTGTAGTTTCCCACTTTTCAGAATAATACCTACATAACCTGCATACCAATGGACACAGATTTGTTTATTTTTTAAAGTTCTTCATGACATAACAGCCATCATTATTACCATAATAGTATCTTGGGTTTAAATTATGGATTAGCAGGCTAAACAAATCAATCACTTTTATTAAACTCAGGTGAATGTGCTGAATGAACAAAGACCAAAATATATTCAATTAAAAAAAAACAACTTGAAATCTATAAGAATGTAAACAATCTACACCATAGTAATTCCATATGCTAGTTTTGGAAACTCCAAAATGCAGAGATCCGGGAAAATGTAAATTCTTTCTTGGTTATAATCTAAAAGAGTAAATAGAAAAATCAATGCATATAATTACAAGATAGATGATACTTTTATGTTCTGCAAAGAAAAATCAGTAGGTTTGAACCCTGGTCTGTACTTTTAAGGCAGTGAACTAATTAAACAGTCAGAATAAGTTAAAAGGAGAAGAAACCTATGGATGTTCCAAAGCTCATTTACCATTTTGTGGTAAGCATCTTCACTTAGTTAAATAGAATGCAAATGGTGTTGCTCAGTTGTGTGTGACTCTCTGTGACCTCATGGACAACACACCATGCTGATCCACTTGGTTTTCATGGCAGAGATGCTGGAGTGGTTGTCAGTTCCTTCTCCAGTGGGCCACAGCATACAGCTCCTGGTATTCCCAGTTGGTCTCCCATACAAGTACTGACCAGTGTGACTTCTTGGTTCTCTGGCTGGATTTGAACACAGGATGCTGTGGTGAAAACACCTGCATACTAACTACTGTGCCACCAGGTAACCCACATAAATAGAAAGGGGGTATGAAATTGTTTACTTAACCCAGCACCAACAATGTGATGAAGAATTAAATATAGCACATCTGTACATCATCAATAATAGTTCATATATATAAAATCAGAAAGGAAAAGCAGTGCTCTTAATACAAATCCAAAATTAGTGAGGGCAGTTTTGACATTAACACTAGGCTTAGAAAAAAACTAACAACCATGAAAAAAGTCTAATTTTGCCCATGTTTTATTCATAAAACATCAGTTATGGGCAAGCTACTCAAAATAAATATCTAATTCAAAGTTATGATTACTGTAATATGCCGTAACAGCTGAAAGATAAAACTATCACATATATAGTTCTCAGCAGCCCGGCTTGCCAAAATCCATTGGTAACGCAACGGGGAAACTATGGGCTCGCGAAGGCGCTCCTTGCACTGGTGGAGATGAGCGCCATAGGCGCTCATCCCTACAACCCCGTGCAACTTAGGCAGGGAGCGCCGAGGGCGCTCACTGCGCTGGTGGAGATGAGCACCGTAGGTACTCATCCCTTCGACACGTAGCATTTAGGCAGAGAGCGCCGAAGGCAATCACTGCGCTAGTGGCGATCAGCGTTCATCCCTACGACCCCATACCACGTAGGCAGGGAGTGCCGAAGGCACTCACTGCGCTGGTGCGACACCTATAGCACTATGACAAAATCGCATAAAAAAAAATAAGACCCGTAACACTTACAAAAGGAAAAAAATACGAGCCACAAAAAAATCTGAACTTAACGGCCGAACTGTGCACACCGAAAGACACACAAAATACAAGCAAAAATACAAAAAAAATCACACACAGCAAGGAGAGACACCCAGGACATCTGGAAGTGATATTACACATACATTTAAGTCCCATTTCAGGAGTTTAGGCACTTGAAAATCCCCTAAGCAAGAGAAAAAAAGGAAGCCGAAAAAAACCAAAATGAGGCTACACGATCCATAAACCGGCAAAACACCGCCAGGCACATACAACTTTTACACAAACCCTGTACGAGCTACAAAATACACTATTAGGAAGGACGCAAAATCATCCACACCCGCGTACCACATACACATTCGCCGCCATTTTACAACACTAACTTACAGAATGCGGAAATACACAGCTACACTAACGGCTTCCCCTCGCGCACACAGCCTATTTACACTACACACTGCACACATTGCTGACACTTACACCTCAGCTCACCAGCAGTGCAAATCTACATTGTATGCTGCAGGAACATCAAATCAGATTGTTAGCTCTTCAGCATATTGGTGGCTGCATATATTCATTACAAATAGGTAAAGTATATTAATTTATGAATTAAGGAATTAATTAATTATAATTACAAAAATACATATACAGAAAAAATTACAAAACACCACACAACAGTATCGCAATAAACGCTAAAGCCGTTCACCGCACGCCTCACAAGGAGCGCCAAGGGTGCTCAGAGGAGCAAAACTACACCAGGAGAGAGCCTCGCAATGAGCGCCAAAAGCCGGTAAGCGTGGACCTTTCAATCAGCGCCAAAGGGCCTCTGACAACCAAAAATACACCAACCCAGAGGCTCGCAATGAGCCTGAAGGTACTCACACAACAAAAACACTTACTTTGTGTGCCAAACTACATTCCCTGACAATTCTATTGCCGTAATTTTTTGTTGTAAGTTACATAATATGTTGAAGTAACAAATACAGTAACAAAAATTCAAATGAGTATCTAACAATATAAATAATTTTCCTGCCCATGTAAAATGAGGGCTGTAAAGTAAAAAATATGTATTTTTAAACTCTGAAAACGGAGCTCTAAAACAAAGCCAAGATGTCCATCTTTTTGAATATTCAACCACTTCCTCTAGTCACTTTCAGAAAGTGACTCTGATATTGGTGTAAATTCACACTCCTTTATGTGAATACTATGAAGCTGTGATGCATCATAATACACATCCTTCATGATAATGTTTCCTAATAACGCCTAATCTTATTGCAAGCCTAATCTTATTGCAAGCCTTTACAATGAGGGTGTGTTAGAGGTGTGTTGTATGTTAAACTCCGGTTGTAATCAGCTTTACAGTATTTTTCAAAACTCACCACAAGGGCATCTTTCCCACTTCAATATCTAAAAATAATTCACAGAATTGGAAATATTTTATTTAAATTATTATTTCACTATAACATACTGAAAATAAAATATTGCTCAATATATATCTCTAAGTAATAGCAAACACTAAAGGGGTTATTTGTGAGTGTAGAGTTCAAGCATTACAGAATTCAGAATAGTTAGTGAAAACAGTGCTGCTATGGAGAGTCATGATAGTCAGTAATTAATCAAGACCCATTACTGTCACTCATAGGGAATTCACCCTATTATTGCATAGAATGCATTAAAGTAAATCATTTGAAAGCCTGCTATTTTTACATTTTGTGTTACTCCAGAGGCCGGACAGATTATATAAATATATATATATACCGTATTTATCGGCGTATAACACGCACTTTTTCTCCCTGAAAATAGGGGGCAAATGATAGGTGCGTGTTATACGCCGATATTCCCTCCCCCCTCCTCATCCTCAACCTCCCTCCTCACTCTAAACCCCCTCCGCATTCTAACCCCCCCCCTTGAGGAGGGGGGGTTAGAATGAGGAGGGGGGTTAGAATGAGGAGGGGGGTTAGAATGAGGAGGGGGGTTTAGAATGAGGAGGGAGGTTGAGGAGGGGGGATGAGGTTGAGGAGGGGTGTTGAAGATAGGGGGGTTGAGGTTGAGGAGGGGGGTTGAGGAGGGGGTTCAGGATAGGGGGGTTGAGGAGGGAGGATGAGGATGGGGGGGTTGAGGATGGGGGGTTGATGAGGGGGTTTGAGGAGGGAGGTTGAGGAGGGGGTTGAGGATAGGGGGGTTGAGGAGGGGGTTGAGGATGAGAGGGGGGTTGAGGATGAGGAGGGGGTTGAGGATGAGGAGGGAGGTTGAGGAGGGGGTTGAGGAGGGAGGATGAGGGAGGTTGAGGAGGGGGTTGGGGATGAGGAGGGGGGTTGAGGATGAGGATGGGGGTTGAAGATGAGGAGGGAGGTTAAGGAAGGAGGATGAGGAGGGAGGTTGAGGAGGGAGGTTGAGGAGGGGGTTGAGGATGAGGAGGGAGGTAGAGGTTGAGGATTTTGCTTCAAAGTTGTTTATTTGAATTTTTTCCCCTGAAATTCCCTTCTTAAAATGTGGTGCGTGTTATACGCCGGTGCATGTTATATGCCGATAAATACGGTATATATTGCGGGGTTTCAGCACAAGCTCAGCTTTCTATTAAATTATTTGATATTTGTATTTTATATCACATTTAAAAGATATTGAGCCTCATTAAATTGAGCTTTCGGAGATCTGGGTTTCAGAAATGTAGCCTGCAAGTTATTTTGCTTTTCAACTAGCGTCTTTTTGCGGGCTCCGATTGAGCTACAGCCTCCGATTCACTGCGATGGTTCACATCGCAAGTTAATGCCCCTCCAAGCCTTTGTTCTTTTACGGCTGCAAGAGTTGTGAACGCTAAAATCGCAAATCGCTATTCAATTGCTCCAATTTCTCCTCCCTAAGCAAGCCGTCAAGCCCGAAAATAGCAAAAGTCGTACCACAAGTTAAGGGTACCAAGGAGGACTTGCAAAGGGCTTAATGACATATCTGGACCACTTTAAATGCACATATACACACACTAATGTACTTTTATTAAAAGGGAAAGTTATGTTAGGTCTTACAATTAATATCACAACTTTCTCAAGCTTACAAATCAGCCCCAAAAAATACTTTCTGTGTTATATCGATCCCAATCAATGTATTAATACATACATGTAATAGAATATCATATTTACGGCATTATCAATATTGTATTATATCTGGAATTTGATTCCGATCATAACTCATAATTTAATCCCGTAAGACTCTGAAATCCAACCTCCATTTTTCATTGAAGTAATGACGATGATGATCTCTATTTCCATTGGCTGTTTCAAATTGGGAGTTACAGCCTTCAAGCTCGCAAATGCTACATACGATAGCATAGTTTATGATGTGAGCTACCGGGCCGGGACTTGCGAGCTTGGCCAATTGAATAGCACCATAACTTGCAAGCGATGCGGCCCGCAGCAGGCCCACATACATACTGCCTATACTCCATAACTTGCGGCCTCCAGATTGAATGAGGCTCATACTGTATTATAGGTAGGAAAAAAATACAATTTCCTTCATTTAATGATATCTACATTTTTCAAAGTAAGTCCTAGCTTTGAAAGTTGAACTAAAAATGAACGCCTTTGGTCTTCTGAGCAAGCTAATACCAAATATATATGGTTTAATTTTAATTTATTGCAAACACAGGACATACACTGGCTCAGAAATATGTTCTTGCAAACTATGTTAAATGGTACTATAACAACAAAAAACCCCATAAAAGTATATATTGACTGAGATAATATACCATATAGACTCTAAATGTAGATGACAGGTCACAATCAGCAAAAATATCCATTTAGTAGTCCATGATAAAAAAAATGTACTGTTAACACAATAACAAGAGCACAACATATTTTTTTCCCCTTATGTTCCCCATCCAAATGCTATGGTGGGGGGCATTTAACTGTGAAAAGCAATCTCCATAGTACATGCTGTTTATTTCATGTCTTGCAACTTATGTTTCAAAAATAAAGTTATCTTGTAAACTAATCAGCTTTCCGTTAGAGCTAATGAATACACTGACAGGTGTATAAGCCACATTCCCATTGGTCATAAACAAACTTCCTGTGTTCGCAAAGTCTCCTCCGACCTTCAGAAATAGATCAATAAAAAATAAAATGGTGATTTCACAGTGTCATAATTGCATATAAAAGTAATGTATTAGAGACTTCATTATTATTTTACATTCTAAGAATACGATGCTTAAATGCAAAGGCATTTTACAAGTTTGACCACAGAGATCCTTTAACCTTTGCAGCATTTACTTTTCATGAAAAGAAAAACTTTAGAAATTTGTCAATAATGCTCTTTTTAATGAATGATTACTTGTCCTCTTCTTTTAGACATTGAAATTACACATTTTCTATCATTTTAAGCACACATTTCTAAAGTGTTTATTGATTTATTAAAGGAGAAACAAGATACTTCATAAAGGATTTTTAGTTGTCCGATGATGTAGGAGCTTTAAAAAAGGAGGCTAATTGTGAATTAGTAAAATTATGCTGCTCTTTTCTCACACGTAAATTTTAATCAATGGAAAAAGAACCAAGAAATAATGTCACTTGGGTGCTTTATAAAGCGATAGTCAAGTCTCTGTTAAATAAGCTTTCATGAGGTCATCTTCCTGAATGGAGACTGGCAGACATCCAAGAAAACATACTTTAAATGCAATACACAAGGCCGTTCTAATTTATCCTCCTACTAGATGATATTTTTAGTTAGCTGGTTCCAAAGCATGATGCATTAACCAAACATATTTAATCAGGGATTATAACAAATAGTCCCACTAATACTTGTATATATATATATATATATATATATATATATATGTATATAAATATTACATAGTTACATAGTTACATAGTATTTAAGGTTGAAAAAAGACTTTCAGTCCATCAAGTTCAACCTTTTAAGATCTCCTCTGATCTGCAATATGCGGATTAACTATTAATTAATTAGTTTAATAAAAAAATTAAAAATCAATTCCCTTCTGATCCCAGACATCGGCGACCGGACTTCTCCCTGGATCAATACTGCCTCTCTAATTATCCAGGATAACCTTGAATTCCCTTTTTAATTAGAAATAAATCCAGTCCCCTTTTAAAGTTATCTATCGCATGCGCTGTCACCACCTCCCCTGGTAGCGAAATCCACAGATTAACCACCATTACTGTGAAGAACCCTTTTCTTTCTTTAAGGTGGAATCTTTTTACTTCTAACCTCAAGGGATGTCCTCTTGTCAGTTGAAAAGCTATTGGCACAAAAAGCTCCCTTGACAAATCTTTATACTGACCCTGGATGTATTTATATAAGATAATCATATCTCCTCTTAGATGCCTTTTTTCTAGAGAAAATAAGTTTAATTTGGTTAGTCTTTCTTCATAACTTAGCCCCTCCATTCCCCTTATTAGTTTTGTTGCCCTCCTCTGTACCTTTTCCAGCTCTAAAATGTCAGTTTTATCAAGTGGGCCCAAAATTGTACTCCATATTCCAAATATGGGTGTACTAGGGATTTGTATAGTGGCAGAATTATATTTGCTTCTCTGGCTTCTATACCCTTCTTAATACATGCTAATATTTTATTTGCCTTTGCAGCTGCTGCTTGGGATTGAGCACTGTTACCTAGGTGGTTGTCCACAAGCACTCCCAAATCCCTTTCAATATCTGAAACACCTAGATTTGCTCCATTAAGATTATAAATTGCATGGCTATTTTTCCTTCCCAGATGCATAACTTTACATGTATTCATATTAAATCTCATCTGCCATTTAGATGCCCATTCCTCAATTTTATGTAAATCCCTTTGGAGGGAAAGCACATGACTATCTGATTTAATTACCTTACACAACTTCATGTCATCAGCGAAAATGGAGACACCACACTCCAATCCTACCTCTAAGTCATTAATAAATATGTTAAAAAGGAGAGGACCTAATACTGAACCCTGAGGAACCCCACTTACCACATTAGTCCAATGTGAGTATGTTCCATTTACAACAACCCTTTGCTTCCTGTCGTTTAGCCAGCTCTCAATCCATGAGCAGATATTTACTGCAACTCCTGTATCTCTTAGTGTGCACAATAGTCTCCCATGTGGCACTGTATCAAATGCCTTTGCAAAATCCAAAAAGACTACATCCACAGAGTTGCCTTGATCCAAGTTCCTACTAACCTCCTCATAGAAATAATTAGATTTGTTTGACATGACATATCCCTCATAAATCCACGTTGACTTCTACTTATAATCCTGTTCAAATAGACATATTCTTGTATATTATCCCTTATTAAACCTTCTAAAAGCTTCCCCACTACACAAGTGAGGCTCACTGGTCTATAATTCCCCGGATTTGCTCTTGTTCCCTTTTTAAATATAGATATCACATCAGCTTTTCTCCAGTCATCTGGTAGAGACCCTGTGTTGAGTGAATTTTGAAAAATTAAATATAATGATTTGGCTATTACAGAACCCAGTTCCCTCAGTACCCGTGGATGTATTCCATCAGGACCCGGGGCTTTATTAATATTTATTTTTTCCAACCTCTTTTGGATTACTTCCTGTGTTAACCAATTATTTGGCAAAGGTAGTGTAGCCTCATTATATATATATCACATATATAGTTGTCAGTGTTGGGAATGCTTACAATGTTGGTCACCCTTTGCGAGGTGCTCAGTGCGGGGCCTCGCGATGAACGCCGAAGGTGCTCAGAGCGGCAAAAGCCTCACATTGTTTGGCAAACAGCATTGCTAGCCTTACAATTTTCTTCATTAATTTTTATTGATTTTTAAATCGCTGGATTATGAGCCCGATCGTGCATCGTATGTCTAAACACCAATTGATTGATGTGTAACCTCCATGTTTTACTGACGTCGGGATGACAGTCTCATTTACTATTGGCTTTTTCTAAATCTGTACTTACGGGCTTGCTTATTTGATCATGATCATGCCCTGAAATGCTACTTATGGGTTCATGGTTTGCGGTTTAGGCTTTCAGCCTGGCAGTTGCGGGCTTGTTCAATTAAATAAAAATTAAATTAAATCGCTCTGTAACTGTTGAAAATGTTTAACCTGTAGACTTATGAGCTGTTTGAAGGTAATTATGGGCTTGGAATTAAATTAGGCCCCTTATATTTTTAGCAATGGTTATTCCATTACCACAAAATAAGACTTAGTCTTTTGTATATAATCTTCAATTTGTTACTGTATCAATAACCACTGCCTTTTCATCTTGAATATTTAATTTAATAGCATTAATTCCTGCCCTTTACACACCTGTAAAGTGTCTCTTAAAGCACAAACTGTAAACGTTTCACACGTAGAGAATTAAATCAACTAAAGTTATATATATATATATATATATATATATATATATATATTTCTACTGATGTGTAACAAAACATTCTTATATTCAGTTTAAAAAATCTGCATTTTTGAGTGTTTAAAAAAAATATGTTCATGTTTTGACAAAATAAAAATACCTTAGAGTTCATAATTGCTCTCCCACCACATTTTATATTCATCATATTTAAAATAGGATCTACAATAGTCACATCATATAATAATCTGAAATTCCTTGCCTAAAGCTCAGAATGTAACACAGATCATATGGAAAATTTCAATGACATTTTAGTTGCTTATACATTAAGATTTGGTAAGATTTGGTCAAACTGTTCCAAATATGCCCCAAAATCTATTTTTTTCTCATGTATAAATATATAGAGTCCTAAAAGCTTTATTCATCTTTCCATATACTAAAAATTGCAAAACAAGGGCTTGGTTATACGATTCCCATAGAAACTCTGGGAAAGACTACTTGGGCCCTAGAGGAGTTTTTACAAGCTAGTTTGTGAAGCTATTACATGGCTCCTGCAAAATAACACTCATTAAATTTAAGCTCTCATCCATGGAAGACCCTCCAGTGATTATCCATGACACTATGGTCTTCAGGTCTGGATAAGCAGCCATTTCAGTCATAATTGAAGCCAATGGTCTTCGTCTTCTGGCCCTCCTGGTAAGAGGAGGCTTCTACTATTGCCGCAGAAAGGGCCATCCCAAAAAATCCTTCTGCTCTAAAAAAGATAAAACTAGCTAATATCCGTCTCTGAGGAGCTCACATTCCAGAGGCTTTTCTCCATGCACTGCCCTTGTATTGTTTTTTTTTTTTTATTAGAATCAAAAAACGAGTATCAGAAATGATTATGTGTTTAAAGTCTGATTGGTTACAAAGAAACCAGACCTTTTCTGATTGGGTAACATTTAACCAGTCAGAATGAGCATTCTGATTGGTTAGTCTTTTAACCTATCATTGTGCTTTATTTCACTGTTGTGTTGGTTAAAGTAGTAACAAATCAATATAGGCTTTATTAATAGTGTTGCCCTGATCTGATTATCTGTTGAAAGTTCCAGTCAGCAAAGATAAACTAATCAGAGTTTGGAGATTCAAATACTCAATTCTTATTGTTTGAAATATGATGTACAATAGGATATACACATATCTTAGCCACACCAGAAGTCTACAACAACCGTATATAATTTGAGGGCGCAGTGACGGCTTTTACCTCTCACATAACAGTTCTCGGTCAGGCTTTAGCAGTATAGCGGCACTATGGGTTCACTGTGTGTGTATATTCAGACATTTCCCAGAACACATAGCATTAGGCTAGATTTCTTATGGGACCCATGCAACCACACTTTAGGTGGAAACCCAGAGAGCAGGCAACATATGACACATAGGGCTTATGTAAGCTTTTGACTTGTAACATTTTCTACAGGAGCCATGTAATTGAGGATCACATTACAAAACATTAATAATTTAAACAATAATTTAAACATCATTTTTTTTACTTTCAATGGTAGTGGTTGCCATGATTTCTTAATCAGCTCCCTTGGGCATGTTTCTCTATTTTATTTTATGGACACACTGCAAACAACAACAAAAAAACATATAATCTCTACTGTTGTCACTAGAAGGCATTTGCATATTCATAAACCATCTACTGTCTGCATGGCTGAGCGGAGACAGGCAGTGCCTAGGCTAAAGTCCAGTTTCAAAGCCTCTGGATTTCTATTGCAATGACATATTTTGTGATACAACAAATAAGGGGCTATTTAATAGCTCCTTCATACTGTTGAAGAATACAGTATAAATAGAATATAAGAAATGTATGTCTGCACTTACTTTAGCAAATGTAACTTTATCTGTTATGACTTTTTAAAATATGTATCCTAGATTCATAATTGTACACACAGAAAATAAAAGAGGAACAACCAAAACAATAAATATATATATATATATATATATATATATATATATATATATATATATATACACATGATAATCCTGATATATTGTTACAAAAATATATTGTACTTACACCCCCTCCTCAACCCACTAAGAATATGCAAACATGTTCCTTTCTTTGAACAATAGGGCACATACAGAATGAGGAAGGATTACCCAGTTTAGTTAATTGATGTAAATGTTCTTAATAAAACCCATAAAATTCAAACTAATAACTAGACTGTATTTTAGGGTTGTGAAACACTTAGGACTAAGTAACATTTTTTAAAGCACAAAGTCGGTACTGAATAGAGATCAGTTGCTTTCTCAACTATTTTTCTTCATAAATTATTTCTCCTGGTGCCAGAAAGGGATTGGCAGACATAAGGAACTATCTGAACCACATCAGCAAACAGGACATTCCTAAAGCAGGGGTAGTCAATAGGCAGACCTAGGTCCAAATTATGAACCCCTGCCCCTTCTTCCAGACCTTTGTTGCCTCATTGCATTAACTATTTATCTCTCCTTAAGCTTCAAAATCTTAAAGTGTGTAAAGATACGGTCCATAGCCTCTTCATCCTGCCAGATGTGGTCAATCATGCTCAAACTGGGGCTACATATGTGTATATATATATATATATATATATAGAAGAGTAGAGGTGCTCATCTGAAAATGAAAAATACAACAGTGGGTTTTTTCTATAGGTCTGGTTACCTACTCTTTTAGCTCACTTGCACCCTTCACAGGGAGAAATATCCTGTAGTATATCAGTCTGGTCTCACTCAAAAGAGTGATCCAGTCCCGAAATACCAGGCAATTCTCCCTGAACAGGAGAAACAGCAAGCCCAGACGCGTTTCGGCCTCTATGGGCCTTGTCAGTGAGGTGCAGCTGTACTCCCTAAGGCACAGTGAGCAAGGAGTCCACATTGGGATTTCCCCTATCACCCATAAGGTGAGAAAATGTAAACAAAAAGAGTAGAGGTGCTCATCTGAGAATGAAAAATACCTCAGTGGGTTTTTTCTATTGGTCTGGTTACCTATGCAGAGAGTCTCCTTAAGAGTGATAGGGGATTCCAGACGTGCATCCCTTGCTCACTGTGCCTTAAGGAGTTCAACTGTACCTCACTGACGAAGCCCATGGAGGCCAAAACACATCTAGGGTTTGCTGTTTCTCCTGTTCAGGATAGAATTGCCTAGTATTTTGGGGCTGGGTTACTCTTTTGAGTGAGACCAGACTGATATACTACAGGATATTTCTCCCTGTGAAGGGCACAAGTGAGCTAAAAGAGGTTGCTCTAAGAGTGGGTAATCATGTCTATAGAACTAACCTATTAAGATTAGTTTGTTCTCTGATGAGCACCTTTGACATAGTTATTTTGTTCATGCAAATTACCTTTAGGTTTAGTCTCCCTAAGGGTGATAGGGAACTCCAGACGTGGAGCCCTTGCTCACTGTGCCTTAAGGAGTTCAGCTGTACCTCACTGTTGAGGCCCATAGAGGCCGAAACGTGTCTGGAGTTTGCTGTTTATCCTGTTCAGGGTAGAATTGCCTGGTGTTTTGGGGCTGGACCACTCTAGTGAGTGAGATCAGACTGATATACTAAAGGATATTTCTCCCTGTGAAGAGCACAAGTGAGAAAAAGAGGTTACTCTCGGAGTGGGTTATCTCATCCATAGAGCTAACCTAATAAGTTTAGTTTGTTCTCTGATGAACACCTCTGACTTAATTATTATTAATTATATACAGTGCCTTGCAAAAGCATTCACCACCTTGGCATTTTTAGTGTTTTGTTGCCTCACAACCTGGCATTAACATGGATTGTTTGAGGATTTGCATCATTTAATTTATAGAACATGCCCACAACTTTTTTTGTTTTTTTACTGTGAATCATACAACAAATAGGACAAAATAAATAAAAAAGTCAATGTGCACAACTATTCACCTTCCTAAAGTCAATACTTTGAAGATCTACCTTGCCACATCTGACCACTGGGAATTTTTGCCCATTCCTTCTTGCAAAACTGCACAAGCTCCTTCAAGTTGGATGGTTTGCGCTTGTGAACAGCAATCTTTAAGTCTGACCACAGATTTTCTATTGGTTTGAGGTCTGGGCTTTGACTAGGCCATTCCAACACATTTACAAGTTTCCCCTTAAACCACTCAAGTGTTGCTTTAGCAGTGTGTTTGGGGTCATTGTCCTGCTGGAAGGTGAACCTCCGTCCTAGCCTCAAATGACGCACAGAGTGGTACAGGTTTTGCTCAAGAATATCCCTGTATCTAGTACCATCCATCTTTCCCTCAACTCTGACCAGTTTCCCAGTGCTGAAAAACATCCCCACAGCATGATGCCACCACCACCCTGGTGTTCTTTGGGTGATGTGATGTGTTGGGTTTGCACCAGACATAGGGCCTCATTCTATTATCGGCCGTAAATCGGCCGTAAGGCTGCGATTCCTTGCGGGGGTTCTGTTAACTCGCGATTCTATTATACGGCCCCGCAAGGATCTCCTCTTACGGCCGGCCGCATATCTTGGAACCGGCCGTAAGCTGTGAAATCTAAAAAATAAAAAATAAATTCAAGCCTGCACTGTACAGCTCTGTAAATGCTAGGGATCATATTGGGGGACATGAGGATTAAAAGTAACCCCCTCTCAAGCTTGCACATCAGCCCAAACCCGAGTTCAAATTAACTGTTTATTTTCCGGCTGCGGCGTGGGCGGGTCTGAAGTGCTCCAAGCACTCTGGACCTTTTACATGTATATTTTACGTATATTAAAAATAAAATATTTTACGGATTTGAGTATAGGACAATTGAATAATGCTATTTTTTCTAACACCTAAAATCCCTTTATAGTCTTCTCAAAGTGCAGGATGGCTTTATTTGAGCTATTTTATGTGCTTAATTGGTGCTAGCGGGACCTCTTTCCTGCAAGTAAGCTGCGGCTCGTTTTTAGCCTTGCAGAGAGGGTTCCCGGAGCAATCGAATTGCAAATAGGAATTTCTTACGGCCGAAACTCTTGCGGCCGTTTTAGATCAAAGGCTTTCCACCGGCGCGAGCGGCCGCAAGAGATAGCAAGGCGCCGGCCGCAAGCCTGCCGGAGTCCCCGGCCGGAAGGGAATAGAATAGCCGTAAAGCTTGCGGCCGGTCCTTGCGGCCCCGCAACGGCTGCGGCCTCTAATAGAATGAGGCCCATAGCATTTTCTTTGATGGCCAAAAAGTTAAATTTTATTCTCATCAGAGCAGAGCTCCTTCCTCCATACATTTTGGGAGTCTCCCACATGCCTTTTTACAAACTCAAAACGTGCCATTTTGTTTTTTTGCTGAAAGTAATGGCTTTCTACTGGCCTCTCTGCCATAAAGCCCAACTCTATTGAGCGTACGGCTTATTGTCATCCTATGTACAGATACTCCAGTCTCTGCTGTGGAACTCTGCAGCTCCTCCAGGGTTACCTTAGGTCTCTGTGCTGCCTCTCTGATTAATGCACTCCTTGCCCAGTTTTGATGGGCGGCCGTCTCTTGGCAGGTTTGCTGTTGTGACATGTTCTTTCCATTTGTTTATAATAGATTTGATGGTGCTCCTGGGGATCATCAAATATTTTTTATAACCTATCCCTGACTTGTACTTCTCAACAACATTGTCCCTTACTTGTTTTGAGAGTTCTTTGGTCTTCCTGGCAGTGTTTGGTTAGTGGTGCCTCTTGCTTAGGTGTTGCAGCCTCTGGGGCCTTTCAAAAAAGGTGTGTATGTGTAATGACAGATCGTGTGACACTTAGATTGCAGACAGGTGGACATTATTACACTAATTATGTGACTTCTGAAGGTAATTGGTTGCACCAGAGTTTTTTATGGGCTTCATAAGAAAGGGGGTGAATACATACGCACATTGCTGTTTTCTATTTCTAAAAAATAGTTTTATGTATATATTTTTCTCATTTCACTTTACCAACTTAGACTATTGTGTTCTGATCCATCACATAAAATTCAGATTAACAAAACATTAAATTTAATTAAGGCTGTAACGTAACAAAATAGGTAAAAAGTCAAGGGGGTGAATACTTTTGCAAGGCACTGTATATATAAACCTTTATTCTTCTGTAGAGCTGTCCATAAAAGGTATCTTTGTTCTCTGGAGTAAATTTGTCCCCTTCTCCTTGAGCTTCCTTTAATATAATTCCTAACTCATTTTCCTGCTTCCCAGTCTCATGCTTCAGGTTTTTATAATTGACTGAAAATGTCTGCTGCTTCCCATGGACTATGATTTTGTTATTTGACTTTACTTGCCCTGTCCCCAGCTTATCCTTTCCTTTATCCATGTCTCTGGAGTGGGAGCCTCCCAGAGGAGAATGCTTTCCAAACAGACATACTGTACTTCCAGTATAATAGTGGAAATTTACTAGAAAGTCTATTTGTGTACATTGCTAGCAGATTATCTTACTCTACTATATCCCATTAATGGGTCTTTTACAGAGACAATACATCATGGAGGAGGTGGAGGGATCTGGAGCTTATACAGTCTGGTCATAATTTAAAACAAGTAATTAATTGTTTAAATGCACAGTAAACGTGTAATAATGTATTTTTGTTATCAAGTCCTACCTCACTATTATTTATAGAGCCCTTTATAAGACCACTAAAGTGGTCATTTAAGGACTCTAGAATGATTGAGCTTTTCTGTTACACATTTCAGGGACGATGGTCAAAGTATAATAAAGTGTCAAAACTTGAAGTAGTGCCGAATGTTAGAAAGGCAATGCCAATATAGCTGTGGTAGTATTTTTGGCTAATATGGATAAATACCAAGAGCAAATACATATTTACATCAGTTATTTAATCACTAGTATTTTTGCTGAGTTTCTTAAACACATTGGGCCTCATTCAATTGCGATTTGGCCAATTGAATAGGGCTCTAAATAAGCACATAGCATATTTTTTTTAAATAAGTTTTTAGTTAGTGAAAATCTTGCTTTTGGATAGATATTTACTAACTAAAAACTTATTTAAAAAAAATATGTTATGTGCTTATTTAGACCCCTATTCAATTGGCCAAGTTGCAATTGAATGAGGGCCATTCTCTTTCACACGCATTATACAAAGGGGTGCTTTCCATGGTCCTGTAAGCTATATTCGATTCTACAAAGCAGGACCAGGATTAAACACACTGCAGGTTATAATCAAGATCAATATTGATGTGGAGAAATTTGCTTTCTACAGAAACAAGCAAACTAAAAGAAGCTCTTATTGAGATTATGAAGCACAATTTATTACCTGAAGTATGACCTTAGGCCCTTATTCACTAAACTCAATTTTTCATTTTATTTATAATGCCACATTAGGTTTAGAAATAATGAACATTATAGAAAATGAGATGCAAATGATGTAGCATAATTTTCAGCATATCATGCTAGCGTTCCGTTCCATAAAGTTAATGTCAGGAAATGAAACAGAGACCTATTTAGTACAGTCTATGCTGACATACTATATAATCCTCAAAATAAAATCATTTATGCTCCTCAGAGACTGACAAAGCAGAAATGCCAGATAATTGATGTGAATGTGCTTATTTGAAGTTATTCTATCTCAATCTTTGTTTTTCTACTTTATTATTATGGATAAAGATAAAGATTATGTTGTACGATTAAGACAATAAGGCTGAAACATACATTTTTTTTATGTTGACTATACTTTCACAACAATTTCCTGTTTATTCTATGAATTGGATGAACACCAAGTAAATTCAGAAAAATAATGTCTGGTCAAGCCTATATATGCATTTGTATGTTATGCTACCATAGGCCCACTTGGCCCCATGAAAACTAATTATGTTTACTTATTTTCCTTTCTCTATCATCCCATTGTCTTCTGTTATATATCCTTCTTGTTTGCTTTGTCTTACAAGGGTTCTCTGGTGATCTAGTGGTTAGGAATTGGTGCTTTCACAACCTTGGTTCAATTTGAAGTCAGGGAACCAAGAGGTCATAACACCCTGAAGCTGAGCAGGGTTGGACCTGATCAATACATGGATGGGAGACCACCTAGGAATACTAGGAGCTGTATGCTGTGGCCCACTGGAGAAGGAATTGGCACACTCTGATATGTTTGCTATAAATACCCAGTGGATCAGCATGACCATGAACATAAAGATGTCCTGGTGTGTTACAGTCCATGAGGTCACAGAGAGTTGGAAATGACTGAACAACAGCAAAAAACATTGTATTCTAAAAATGTTCATATTTTCTGTTAGTTTAGCCCTTTACATTCATTTTCCTAATTTGTATTATTTTAAAGGCAGAGCCCTGTCCAATCTTCCTCTGTTCATTTTAACTTACTGTTATACATTAATAAATACCTGTGCAAGGTATTTTTAAAGATTGGATTGTACAAGTGGTCGATAAATCTTATGAATTACTGGAATTTTTAGTATTTCTTAATACTGAGAAATTGAATATTTTTCATAATGATGATATTGCATGTTAAAACACTATCGATTTTTCCATTGTTATACTGACAAATCTGTCTAATACTTGACAGTGTTTTCATAAGAATTTATTGTTTTTCATGTGCCTTTCATTGAAAGCGTCCTAATGGAGAAAACACTTCAATGTTAGACAGATAGTATTTCCAGATATTAAAATATTCAGTGTGTCTCTTCAGCCAGCCGTTCTTGAAAGCTGCTCTAGCCAAACCCCTCTTAATTATAGCTCCTTAATAACAATTGTCAAATACTACTGTTTGGTTGAATACTAAATAGGTGAACCGATATTCTGTATGCAGAAGGAAATTTGTCCTAATTTGCTTTACAAATGACTTTGCTATGTTCTATGGACAATGAAGCATATGTGAAATGTTATAAAAATATTGATGTCATTTAATTTTTTTAAATTGATGGTTGTGGTAATAGTTATCATTTACTGGTCCAATAAAAAAAAAATCTTAGATAAAAAATACAATTACCAAATCTTTGAATGATTCTTCCTTCTATGACAAAAAACCTTTAAATGACCAATGTAGTCATTTTTTCTTACAAAAAATAAAATAAAATAATGCAGAATGCAATTGTGTTTATTGCAGGGTAAAATTTTGTTCCATCAGCTGATTCTGCTAATACTTTCTCAGGAGGCTGTGTTTGTGTAAACTAATGAGCTTTGCATTATACCTAATGAAAGCACTGGCAGTTGAAGATACCACATTCCCACTGTATGGATAAAAACATTCTGTGCAGTCAAACTCGCCTACTTAAAATTGAATAATTTAGAAGCTGTATTTGAAAACATCTTCCCTATTTCAAGCTTATTTCTTCAAAAGAGAATATTTTAAATAATGATTATTATTTAATAACCATAATTTAGCAAAGATAATTCCTCTGCATTAATCATAAGAAGTTTTATCCCAAAGGTTACAAAACTGTGATCCGTGTACTACTTATGGTCATTGAGCTTCTCTCAGATGGTACATAAAATAATGGGAATTAGAAAGAAACTAAATTTATTGAGAGATTAAACTGCAAATACAATTAAGGCGGCACCATCTTAGGTACCGGCAGATGCTCGCAGAACATCATCAACAATATATAGGTAGTGGATGAAGACTCTCACAAATAAGTAGTCCTTCAAAATAAAAAGTTTGGGAACCACTGTATTAATCCAATGAAATGATCATGATACTGCTAAATATAATCTGAAATGGTCCTAATTTTGCAATAGAAAATATGTATTTTGTTCATTTGGATCAAGGATTATGGTTTGATACCACATTATATGGAAGTTTTTATAATCCTTATACTGTAAGGTATACTCTTAGGGCCTCATTCAATTGCGATGTGGGCAATTGAATAGGGCCCTAAATAAGCACATAGCATATTTTTATTAAAGAAGTTTTTAGTTAGTGAAAACCTTTCTTTTGGATAGATGCTTGCTAACAAAAAACTTCTTTAAAAAATATATGTTATGTGCTTATTTAGGGTCCTATTCAATTGGGCAAATTGCAATTGAATGAGGGCCTTAGTCTCTCTCAGTCCATTTAGTATTTTGCATATAAGGACGGATATCATATCACATGATTATTCTGTTTCCACCGCAATGACCTTGCATAGCTTCCTTTTTTGTCATAGTCTCAGAATGGATCAAGATTGCAGTGCAAGTAATTTCAAACGCTTGCAGCCTGCAGGTCATATTTGGTTCACAGTCTGCCTTTTGATTACTTCTGGATTCAGAGTACCTCCTGTTATTATTGACATTTGATGCGACATAGGGTACTCTGTTTACTCATTCAAATATGTGGATATATATGGAATCATACTAGGAAACCAGAATGACTTTGCCAATTCACACATATGTGATAGCATTTAGATCTATTTCTGTTGCAGCTATTAATTGATTTAGAAAAAAACATTGAAAAATAGTGGCACTATGTTAAATGACAATAATTGATCTAATGACTTATGTTTGATTATATTTTTGAAAGTTATGTTGATGTGTATCTTGAGGCCCAGTACAAATGTACAAAGTACCTCCTCTTTCTCGTTTGCCGTCCTGCCAGAAATATTTATAATTATGTTTGCATTCATTATCTGTTGATGAATAGTTATAATATAGAGCAATTTGAGTAAAATAAATTACATTATTCCGCAGCATGTATCTGTTAATAAGTGTAATAACTTAGTTTCATAAGTAGATTCACAAAACTCCACAGGGGCTGAAAAGTACTTTGTTGAAGAGTATCATGTACGTTCTTTATGGAAAAAAATGCCATTGCAGTCCTTCACAGCCCTTTGTAGCCCTCTGAGTCCCTGTGTCTTGTTTGTCTCTCACTCTCCAACTGCCATTTTGCCAGTTCTATCTACCATCATAACTGAAGCGGTCACTTCTACAAGAGGCTCTGCAAATACCACCAGGCCTCATCCCATCCATTCAGCAGAGTCTCAGTCTCCAACTGCCATTTTGCCAGTTATATCTACCTTTATAACTGAAGCGGTCACTTCTACAAGAGGCTCTGCAAATACCACTAGGCCTCATCCCTTCCACTCAGCAGAATCTCAGTCTCCAACTGCCATTTTGCCAGTTATATCTACCATCATAACTGAAGCAGTCACTTCTACAAGAGGCTCTGCAAATACCACTAGGCCTCATCCCTTCCACTCAGCAGAATCTCAGTCTCCAACTGCCATTTTGCCAGTTATATCTACCTTTATAACTGAAGCAGTCACTTCTACAAGAGGCTCTGCAAATACCACTAGGCCTCACCCCATCCATTCAGCAGAGTCTTAGTCTCCAACTGCCATTTTGCCAGTTCTATCTACCATCATAACTGAAGAAGTCACTTCGACAAGAGGCACTGCAAATACCACTAGGCCTCATCCCTTCCACTCAGCAGAGTCTCAGTCTCCAACTGCCATTTTGCCGGTTACATTTACCTTGTTTTCTTTTCCTCTAGACCCTCACACACCACCACTCTTCTGCCTTAGACACTAATTGACCCTCGTCTCTCTTTTCAATTACTTGCCATATCCATATTTCTTTTTTTAGTTACTTCTCCTTTTGTTTCAATAATCCCTTTAGATTGTAAATTTTCAAGTTTACATTCTTGTATGGTGGTTTGAAAAAGCTTCACGTATATAGGATTTTAAACTTTTTAGCATGTGTTTAATATTGTGTTTTCTTTTTTTTTCTTTATCCTAACCCCTGTACAGCGCTATGGAATATGTTGTAGCTTTATAAAAAAAGTTATTAATAATAATAATCATAATAATAATAATAATATGAGATTTGGAACCATTACTTAATTTGTTTGGCTTTTGCGGTATATGTATCACATTTCACAGCACCTATATCTTAATAGGACATCTTCCTATGCTGCTGTTTTGAATTTACATATTAAACATATTTTTAGAAACAAGTATAACTTACACAGTGATGACGGGTTGTCTTAGTTATCTCCCTTAAAGACAATAAGAGTACTTAATGAATATTGTCTGTTCTTCATGTATGTCTGAGTTGATACTATTACTGTTTTTCTGCACTCACTAATTATTGTGGCATCCTCAAATTGCATGTGAACCATATCGCTGCAAATTATGTGATCGCACAACCAAATATGAAATTATGCATTAACACTTCAGAGGCATGGCTATTTACCAGGATCTCATCTGATTATTACATTAAATTATGAGCAAACATGTTTTGATCTTGCTCCCTGCAAATTATTACTACTCCAAAATACTTGCTATTTTTATCCATCCAAGTCAGTAAGATTAACAATTCAACATTTTATTTTTTAATTGACATTTATTTTCTCCTTATTTTATTTACAAAATGCATGCATAATTGCAATGCTTCTATACACTTCTAATTATTGCCTACCATTTGTCTTTTATCTTAGATTTTTTCTTGGGAGCATTTATTCTATTTGCCGGTACATTATTACGAACCCTTCATAAAACCTATAATAGTTATCTGGTTCTTTTGGTCTTAAATTGACCATTTCCTAAATATATTTGGGTTATGTCATACATACCACACATTGATTAAGCTAGACATACTAAGCTTTCTTTTTCTTCAAATGTATTTTCAATCTATGCATAAAATATATATTTTGTTACATGATATCCTCTTAAATGTCCTCCACCATCTAAAACTCAACATGTCTAAGACTAAACTCTTAATCTTCCCACCCTCTACTACAGCTTCAATTCCTCACATCTCTCTCTCTGTCAACAATGCCATCATCACTCCCACCTCCCTAGCCCGTTGTCTCTGGGTTTTACTGGACCCTGCCCTCCCTTTCATCCCTTACATACAGTCTCTAACCAAATCTTCTCTTCTCCATCTAAAAAACATATCCAAAATACGCCATTACCTACACAAGACACTGCTAAGATTCTAATACACACTCTCATAATTTCTCGTCTTGACTATTTCAACTCGCTCCTTGTTGGCCTGCCCATTACTCGCCTCTCCCCACTTCAATCCATAATAAATGCCTCCGCCAGACTCATCTTCCGTACATATCGTTCAGTGTCGGCAGCTCCTCTTTGTCAATCACTTCACTGGCTTCCCTTAGCCTCCAGAATAAAATTTAAAATCTTGACCCTAACTTATAAAGCCCTCAACAACAGCGCACCCCCTTACATCTCCAAATACTCCCCCACACGCCCTCTTAGTTCTACTAACGACCTTCTTCTTTCTACCACTAGTGTCACCTCCTCTCACTCCCGCCTCCAGGACTTTTCTCGCACTGCCCCTATTCTCTGGAACTCCTAACCTCGCTTCACCAGACTATCCTCCTGCCTTAAATCCTTCAAAACTTCAATAAAAATGCACCTCTTTAAAGATGGCTATAACCTTCCACCCTAACATGCTCAGCACTACTCTCTCCCTACTGTACCACATACAAACTTCAACCTTTAGATTGTAAGTCTGTGAGTTTCAATCCTGCAAGGTGCTTTAGGAAAAGCGCTATGGACACTGCATTCCAAGCTCAAAGACAGGGTCTGTAACTTAACTTACGTATAGCGCTATGGAATATGTTGGCGCGTTACAAATAAACGATAATAATAATAATGATCTATGTAGTCAAGTTCGTCAGCTACATATGACTGACAATAAGCACAATATTGTTTTTCTCTCAAGGAGGACATATAAATAGAAATTCACAACAATAAATATAATAATCAATAGATAACATTCTGTAGAAATAACAGAAAATAAGTGAGATTTATAGTTATATGATGAAAAAAAGGGGGGGGAGACAAAAACAACAAATTTGTGTGAATAAAGTTTTAATTTAGTGTTTAAGTGTATTCTTCAAATATATTTATTTTTTTGTGAAAATGTATACCCTTAAGCAGAATATGATTAAAGCATTGTATCCCATCGAAGGATGTAGCTATTTGCTTAAGTTATGTAATATCTAGATATAAATGCTTATAAATTAAAGGTGTTCTAGAGTAACCAAAAGCTATGCATTTCAGTTAGTTATTAATTTTCTTTTTTTGTTTAAAGTCAGAGATATTATTTAGTGTTTAAGTATTATCTTCAAAAATAATTGCTTATAATTTAAGGGTGTTCTGGAGTATCTAAATGCTATGAATTTTAATTAGCTACTAATTTTCTTTATTTGTTTAAAGCCAGTGTATTAAAGAGATACACTTATAAAGTAAGGGTGTTTTGAAGTGTATAAAAACTATGTATTTCTATTAGTTAATAGATTTCTCTATTTGTTTAAATCCAAATAATTAAATAAATATCTAGATCAGGTTATCCAAAGAAAAAAGATAATATAATAGAAATAAATAGATCAAGATATAAAGAGGGGGGATAAGGTGGGGAAGGTACATGGTAGCCCATCCTTCTCATTATACTACCTTTTAGTTGATCCCCTATAAACGGGAAATGATTGATGTTTATCCAAGTATCTCTGCTCCTTCTCTAGGTCCATCCATCTTCTAGCCTCACTCTCCCCCATAATTAGGTAGAAAGCAATTAGACATTCCCTAGTCTTAATGGCCTTCAGAAAAACATTCCGGGGATGATATCCAGGGCTCCCATATACTTAGAAAAGTAGGGTATTTCTCTAATAAAATGTGGGTTATCCTTTCATTTATAAATATGTAGTTAATTTTATTGATTATATCTCGGAATCTAATAAAATTATCTTTCCAAAATCTAGTGATAATGTTTTTAGTTGCTAAAACTATCAATTGGGCTAACTTATTACCTTGTATATCTAAATTAGTAAAGTGTATCCCTAACAAGCAAGTATCTATAGCAGGTTTTAAGTAGTTTTGAGTAATTTCACTATTAATTTAGTAGTTTTAGACTAGGCTTCTTGGACTATGGAACATTGCCACCATGCCTGTATAAAATCGTAAATGCTGTAAGAGCTTTATGGAGCTTTCAAGTAAGCTATAGCTATATGAACCCTTGGAAAGGTTTAAATAAGTTTCAGTCCATTTATTATTTACCCATATTTGATTCAGGTCTAACTCCCATTTTAATACGAAGGAAGGTTTTTGTTTGTCAGGTGGAGTATTAAAAGTGTCATAAGGGAGCCTATAATTCCTCTAGACAGGGGTAAAGTCTTACAGATTGTTGAAAACCAAGAAGCTTTGGGTGCTCCATGTTTATTATACATTGTATACACCCAGGCCCTCATTCAATTGCGATTTGGCCAATTGAATAGGGCTCTAAATAAGCACATAACATATTTTTTTAAAATACGTTTTTAGTTAGTGAAAACCTTGCTTTTGGATAGATGTTTACTAAGTAAAAACTTCTTTCAAAAAATATGTTATGTGCTTATTTAGACCCCTATTCAATTGGCCAAATTGCAATTGAATGAGGGCCCCAGTGTCTGAATTTAGTATAGTTTAATAGTTCTTGTCTGGGAATATTAAAATGTTGTCTTAATTGAGACTGAGGGAATAATGTGGTCATTCAAAAACCATGGTCCTTTCCCATCCAATTTGAGCATCCAAAAAGCTTTTGTTTCTATTGAGAAGGTAGTTTGTATGGTAGAGGATGAAAAAAGTGAAGAGAGAGGAGAAAAAGGTAAAGCTAATTAATGCTTAAGCTTGGCCCATCTATGTCCAAGATTCTAAAGGACCACTGTAGTCAGATTATTTCTATATGTTATTTATGATAACTAAACTTGATAAAGCATTAAATAATTTAAATGAATAAACTCAACCTTTACATTTTGCAACTTTTATATGCAATTAGTTTTTATTGCAGGATTTCATTTTGTTTTTGTGCCTGCTGATGTATTTTACTTTCTAAGGGCCATATGAGCCTTGTAAACTATTGAGCTTCCTGTTAGTCCTGTTGAGAACACTGGCAGTTTTTAGATGACACATTCTCGTTGTGTAGACAGAAACTGCCTGTGAATTCAAAACCTGTTCCTACCTCGGGAAGCTGATCTGCTTAAAGAGGACTGCCCTGATAGGGGTCTTTATTTCTTTATACGTTGTTCATCTATATCTTACACTGCAACGGCTATCAACCCTACACTGGCTAAAAAAGAGCCATATTCTACGAAAAGCTTGCACATGCCTCTAACCAGTAATTTTGGATGCAGGTGTTTTTTTCTCTAAACGTCTAGATGTATTCCATTGACTCCAGCTCAAAATGTACCTCCATAAGCCAAACACTCATAAACCCTGCCTTTTTAAGTCGGATTTCAGGGGGTGTGATCAAATGATCTGACAATACTTAAACAAGCCCTTAATTTACTTCTTAGACACAGCCAAAAGTAAATGATACATGGAAGTTAGATATAATCTGCAATTGGAGGCTGCAAATTAAATAGTGCCAATAAGTAATATTTGCTGATTGGGCTCGCATTCAAGCAATCTAGCACTCTATAAAATGCATTAGATCATCTGTTTTAGGCCATGTGGATTTCATGATATGTATTAACCCCTTGAGTCCCGGGATCAATATTACTTCGAAATAACAGATAAAATTAATATTTTTTATTGTATAATTGTGGAAACTGTTGTGTAATTAATTTGAATGTATTTCCATGTCTTTCCATGCTTTTAAAGTACAGTATTGTGTGTTTAATTGCTGCTACAGCTTTAATAAGTGTTTGAAAAGGCCCTTGCAAGTCCTATTTAGTAATTGTAATATTTTTGACAGAAACGTAATACTTTTTTCAGTTGCGGGTTTGACTTTATTTGTGAGCTAGAGCGGGTCTAATAGAATATCGATTTTGTGTGACTTGAATTATTTAGCGCTTGTAATATTCAAGCTGTGCTAAAACCAACAGAGTTCTAAGGACGAATTTGCGTCTTTGGCTTGCCCGTAGTGATTGTGGGCGAGAAACTTGTAATAGGATTTCGAATAGCTAATATGTGATTTTAAGTGTCTCTAAATTTACGAATTGGGCAATAGAATAGGACCCAAAGTTAGTAAAGCCTTCTGGGCAGATTATATTTTACCTCCTGGAAACAAGAGGGGTGGTGAATACAAAGATGCTAATTTAAAATGTAAGTTCTAAAAGCTTTTTTTTATCTTCTACAAAACATACTGTTTAAATATGTATTCATCTCATATACTAATCTCTTAGCTACAAAATGTTTTTATATTGGGAATTGTATGAAATCCTCTTTATTCAGGGGGTATATCCATGTCACACTGTAGCTATTTATATTTATTATTTATGCCAAACAGGTCCCTAATAAGCCAGCATGGAAAATATTCACACAGGGAGATGAAATATAGCATTGTGAATACTGATGTTACAGCAACATACAGAGGAGCCTGTTTTATGCATTGTGACCCCAGAGGAGCTTAATGAACCCTGGCATTGGTTTGTTTTTTATTATACAGATGTCAGGACCTTTGGTAAATATGTAAAAAATATGGATTCTGGATCTTTTTTTATTTTAATAAATGCATTCGGTCCTTGGTACATTTTGTTAACATCATTTGGCGACCCCTGTGTTAGATTCTACAATCCAATTTTGCCTTAATAAATACAATTCCACTTTTGTTCTGTACCTGAAATTACCTTAACTACATATATTATTTGTACATGGGTTAATCTTGCATAATTATTGTAAAATATATAATGTCAAATCTTCTACTGGATGTTTTATTATTCAAACTAAATATTTTATGGTTTCTGTTACCATATCTCTATTTGTCAAGGGAAGACTAAGAAAATATTTTTGAATATACTAACGATACAGTCTAAACTTTTCAAGTTGAACAAACATTAATTTATCCCAAAGCATAAATTCTGAAAGCCAGAGGAGACATCAGAGCTGCTACTAGCTAACACACTACATCGTACTTCAAAATTAGCCAGGTGTTCAAATGTTCTCTTCATTGAAAAAATGGTCCCAGAATGAATCATTCCAAATAAGATGTGTTCAAGAAATTTTGCCTACGCAGAAAAGATCTACATTTCTGCTTCTAATAACACTGTCATAATTTCACTGCATAGTTTCTAAAAGTCATCCTTTGTGACCAAGATTAGTGTTTGGTAATTGCTAGAAGAAATTAGTGGAAAATAGAGATTTTAGCATGGTCCATATTCATAATTTCCCATTATTTACAGACTAATGCTAACAATAATATAATTTCATAGCACAAGGTCATGCATGAGTCATCAAAGTCTAAAACATATAGAATTCAATATGCTGAAGTCATAATGTGTCATTAATTATAGCCTTAGATATGAATGCCTATTACATATCCATTAACAACAGTTACTATTATTTGCATTCTACTAATGCGCCTCTTTCACCTTTTGTTAAGAGGAATGGAGGCAAAAGAGTACAACATCTGATATATAAAAGAAAATAATAACGTATTGTTTGCTATCAGCCCCAGACAAATCTATTTCAATAATTCATAATATAGTCAGATGCCCTAAATAAAGACTTTAAATTAAAAGGTTATCTTACAGATTTTATAGTCTGAAGAATTTTATGTACAATATATTTTCATTCTTCCTTGCTTGGAAGACATTATAGAAGTTTCTCCATATACTGTTCTTTGTGATCCATCTTTCTCTTGGGCACCTCAGGGTGATGTTTAAAAGTCTCGCACAATTTTTGATCTTTGATTTTTTACAAGGAGTTATAATAATCTGCTTTGACTTTAAGCATGGTTTTTATGTGCAACTGTGAAATTTAGTTGAAAGGCTGCTGCTTGGATATCATACTGAGTGACCCTCAATTACCTTAAGATTAATACATTTACAAATAAGCTTGTTTTATTTTGTCCAATATCTGTGCTAAATTTTAAGTGTGTTCAAGTTATTATTAAATCTTTCATCAACTAATATACCAAAGTAAAAAAGTTAAACTACTATTTTATTCCTCATGTTATAGCTAAAAACATATTTTCTTACTTGATAAGATTTACAAAACAACATCTGCTTCAGTTATGCTACAAGGCCATATCCATGTCCTTATCTTTTATATTTTACATTTATCCTTAGAAGTTTTGCTGGGAAAAAGTCTTACAATTATTGTGTCAGTCAAAGTAAAGCTTAAATCACCATACATTTTGTGTTTGGTGTAGGAAAGATTCATAGCATAGCATTTCTAACATCATATACATTAGATCAAACAATAGACTCAGTAGTAGGTATTTACATTCATATTGTGGTAACAGTAACAGTCTTCCTACAGTAACTGGATCATAGAATCAAGTTACCGGTATGTATGTAATCCTTTCTAGGGAAAAGAGTGTCTCCTATTCTCATACAGTATTAATTATATAAATGATGACACTCAAACAACTGTTATTGAAGTTTTAAACATGAAAACCAAAAAAAGAGAATAGATTTCCAATGCAACTGGTTGACCTTATATTCTTCTCATCATTGTATCAATACAGCAAAAATAATGAATATCAAGAAATAATATGTACCATAACACGCACCGGCGTATAACACGCACCTCATTTTAAGAAGGAAATTTCAGGAAAAAAAACTTAAATTTCAAATAAAGAACTTTAAAGCAAAATAAGGGTAGCTCAGAACTTTTTTTATTAATATTATTAACACTTATAATTTAAATAACGTAAAATGATAGTAAAAGCAACTGTTTTAACAAAGAAACTTGGATATTATATGTTTTTACAAAAGTTTACTCAGAAATCGCAGCTCCTCCTCAACCCCCTCCTCAATCCCCCATACTCAACCCCCTCCTCAACCTCAACCTCAACCCCCCTCCTCAACCTCCCTCCTCATCCTCAACCTCCCTCCTTATCCTCAACCTCCCTCCTCATCCTCAACCCCCTCCTCAACCTCTCTCCTCATCCTCCCTCCTCAACCCCCCCATCCTCAACCTCCCTCCTCAAACCCCATCCTCAACCCCCATCCTCATCCTCCTTAGTCAACCCCCTCCTCAGCCTCAACCTCAACCCCCTTCCTCAACCTCAACCCCCTTCCTCATCCTCAACCCCCTCCTCAACCCCCTCCTCAACCCCCCTCCTCATCCTCAACCCCCTCCTCATCCTCAACCCCCTCCTCATCCTCCCCCTCAACCCCCCCATCCTCAACCTCCCTCCTCAAACCATCTCCTCAACCCCCATCCTCATCCTCCTTCCTCAACCCCCCTATCCTCAACCCCCTCCTCAACCTCAACCCCCTCCTCAAACCCCCTCCTCAACCCCCCATCCTCATCCTCCTTCCTCAACCCCCCTATCCTCAACCTCCTCAACCTCAACCCCCCTCCTCAACCTCAACCCCCCTCCTCAACCTCCCTCCTCAACCACCCTCCCCCTCCTTAACCCCCCTCCTCAACCTCCCTCCTCATCCTCAACCCCCTCCTGATCCTCAACCCCCTCCTCATCCTCCCTCCTCAACCCCCCATCCTCAACCCCCTCCTCAACCCCCCTCCTCAAACCCCCATCCTCCTCCTCCTCATCCTCAACCCCCGTCCTCATCCTCAACCCCCTCCTCATCCTCCCCCTCAATCCCCCCATCCTCATCCTCCTTCCTCAGCCCCCCTATCCTCAACCCCCTCCTCAACCTCAACCTCAACCCCCTTCCTCAACCTTAACCCCCCTCCTCATCCTCAACCTCCCTCCTCATCCTCAACCCCCTCATCAACCCCCTCCTCAAACCCCCTCCTCAACCCCCCCATCCTCATCCTCCTTCCTCAACCCCCCTATCCTCAACCTCCTCAACCTCAACCCCCCTCCTCAACCACCCTCCCCTCCTCAACCCCCCTCCTCAACCTCCCTCCTCATCCTCAACCCCCTCCTGATCCTCAACCCCCTCCTCATCCTCCCTCCTCAACCCCCTCCTCAACCCCCCTCCTCAAACCCCCATCCTCCTCATCCTCAACCCCCCTCCTCATCCTCCCCCTCAACCCCCCATCCTCATCCTCCTTCCTCAACCCCCCTATCCTCAACCCCCTCCTCAACCTCAACCTCAACCCCCTTCCTCAACCCCCCATCCTCATCCTCCTTCCTCAACCCCCCTATCCTCAACCTCCTCAACCTCAACCCCCCTCCTCAACCTCCCTCCTCATCCTCAACCCCCTCCTGATCCTCAACCCCCTCCACATCCTCCCTCCTCAACCCCCCATCCTCAACCCCCTCCTCAACCCCCCTCCTCAAACCCCCATCCTCCTCCTCATCCTCAACCCCCCTCCTCATCCTCAACCCCCTCCTCATCCTCCCCCTCAACCCCCCCCCATCCTCATCCTCCTTCCTCAACCCCCCCTATCCTCAACCCCCTCCTCAACCTCAACCTCAACCCTCTTTCTCAACCTCAACCCCCCTCCTCATCCTCAACCTCCCTCCTCATCCTCAACCCCCTCCTCAACCCCCTCCTCAACCCCCTCCTCAAACCTCCTCCTCAACCCCCCATCCTCATCCTCCTTCCTCAACCCCCCTAGCCTCAACCTCCTCAACCTCAACCCCCCTCCTCAACCTCAACCCCCTCCTCAACCTCAACCCCCCTCCTCAACCTCCCTCCTCAACCACCCTCCCCCTCCTCAACCCCCTTCCTCAACCTCTCTCCTCATCCTCAAGCCCCTCCTCATCCTCAACCCCCTCCTCATCCTCAACCCCCTCCTCATCCTCCCTCCTCAACCCCCCATCCTCAACCCCCTCCTCAATCCCCCTCCTCAAACCCCCATCCTCCTCCTTCCTCAACCCGCCTATCCTCAACCCCCTCCTCAACCCCCCTCCACAACCACCTCCTCAACCCCCCTCCTCATCCTCAACCCCCTCCTCAAACCCCCTCCTCAACCCCCCATCCTCATCCTCCTTCCTCAACCCCCTTATCCTCAACCTCCTCAACCTCAACCCCCCTCCTCAACCTCAACCCCCCTCCTCAACCTCCCTCCTCAACCACCCTCCCCCTCCTCAACCCCCCTCCTCAACCTCCCACCTCACCCTCAACCCCCTCCTCATCCTCAACCCCCTCCTCATCCTCCCTCCTCAACCCCCCATCCTCAACCCCCTCCTCAACCCCCTCCTCAACCCCCCTCCTCAAATCCCCATCCTCATCCTCCTTCCTCAACCCCCCTATCCTCAACCCCCTCCTCAACCCCCCTCCTCAACCTCCCTCCTCATCCTCAACCTCCCTCCTCATCCTCAACCCCCTCCTCAACCCCACTCCTCATCCTCAACCCCCCTCCTTAACCTAAACCCCCTAAATACCTCCCCCTCTCCCCTCACTTACCTGCTTCTGCTCCAGCCTCTGCTCCTTCTTGACCCGGCTCGCGTGTGACGTTGCATGCACGACTCGTCATTAGCATATACCGGGTGCCAGCACCCGGTATATGCTAACGGCGTGACGTCCCATGCGCGCCATGTCATTAGCATATACCCGGTGCCGGCACCCGGTATATGCTAATGGAGTGATGTCACATGGGCGCCACGTCATTAGCATATACCGGGTGCCGGCACCCGGTATATGCTAATGACGTGGTGCCCATGTGACGTCACATGCGCGCCGGGTCACGAAGAAGCGGAGGCCGGAGCAGAAGCAGGTAAGTGAGGGGAAAGGGAGAGGGGGTGGTATTTAGGGGGGTTTAAGTTGAGGAGGGGGGTTTAGGTTGAGGAGGGGGCTTTAGGTTAAGGAGGGGGCTTTAGAATGAGGAGTGGGGTTTAGAATGAGGAGGGGGATTTAGAATGAGGAGGGGGAGGGAAAGAGACACAGGGGGGTTAGAGAGACACGGGGGGGTTAGAGAGACACGGGGGGTAGAGAGACACTGGGGGGTAGAGAGACACAGAAGGGGGGTAGAGAGACACGGGTCTGACATTATATCGGCGTATAACACGCACACATCATTTGCCCCCTATTTTCAGGTAGAAAAAGTGCGTGTTATACGCCGATAAATACGGTATGTCGAATAATATCACAAACCAATAGCTCTGGCAAAAAATATATATTTTAATGTACACAAAATTGTTAAAATAAGTCGTTTAAAATAGCTAAGGTTGTCCCTGTTCTCAAAGTTAGCCCGAATGCATCCTATCTCCAAAAAAGGCATACATCAATCAATACCGAAGTATCACACTTACATAATGGAAAGTGACCATTCCTGATAGTGAATAGAAATATAAAGTGAAATACCAAAACAAAATCAAAATAAAGAATTACCCTATTCTAAGTGGCAGGAGTGGAGCCCCCACTTACTCCCTAAGTGTGCAAAAAAAGGAAATCTATCCTAAACCCACATATAAAACTATGCCTTCTCTAGAAGAAGAACCCCTGTTAGTAAGTGAAGGTATTGGCGATTGCCACTTATCCCCCTTGACTCACAAAGTGATCTGAACTACTCTAAATAATTAAACAGAAAGAGTCACATGTCACCATCAATGCAATATACTAGGTATACATATAAGTATAGGTTAATAATAATAATTAATGATAACATGTATATTGTATACTTAGCCTCATAAAGTTGAATGCATGAGGGTATCTCTTGGTAAGTTAGTCCCCTACACCTATAATACTTGAGAATCAATCCGGCAAAGTATTAACGCCAGCGCGTATGTAGCTCTGTTTACACCGAACCGGAAGTGAACCGCGGACAGTGACGTCAATTCCAGGGTACATAGGAAAAACGTGGCCGACGCAAGTGTTTCGCCTTGGGCTTCTACCAGTAACTGGATTATGTTTGAATGTGTAACTCTGTCTAAGTGTGGTAGATTGGTATGTACATCATGGAGAGGATGGGGAAGATGAAACCTTTGTGGAAAGATATTATAGGTATAAACTGTCCTACAAAAGTCCTTATTCAATCTCTTTTGGACTATTACCGTCTGCTTTCACTGCCTCTAACGTTTCCTCTCTGCAATCTGTCCTTGATTGTCATCCAAGAAAATATTCTGTGTATCTTTTACATTTAAGGCACTTCTTGTATATTAAATTAGCTTTGCTTAAACATTTGCTATACAGTATTACTGCCAAAAAAAAAAACATGTCCATAATTTAATAGCTAGCATTCAACACCATATACAGCATGATGTGTTTTTTTCATGTGAGATACACTATATATTAAGTATTATAACTTGAAATATAATCTAGTAAGATCTACATCAGACCACTTGACAGGATTGCTCAAATGGAAGTGATGTCAATACACTTTTATGAAATCGTCTTCAGCTATATTTAGTTATGACGTTTATATACAGCAATCTTATCTGGATGTTACATTACATTTAGAAAAAAAAACCATAGCAAATAAAGGATTCAGATATTAAAAGTGGATGTTTTATTGTGATTTGAATTTGCTGTTTCAGTAAAATATGGTAAACTGCTTATCAGCTTTCCACATTCATTCCCCGAATTCTGCTGCAGTTCAGATGTTGAGACATTTGATGCCCGAGAAGTTGCCGTCTAAGCATCCTCTACTGCTCATGCCAGTGGAAACATGTGAATGATAGGACATGGACACTCTCTGGGGAACTGTATGTCAAGATGAAGAGTAAGAAAATCATACAGAGGATATAAAATAAATGACTACTACTACAAAAGGTCACAAAGATAAACATTAGAATCCTCCAGACATATATCAAAAGTGACTTAAAGATCACATGTTAGATACAGCACGTTGTTGGTATTGCTTCACAATTGTTGGATGTAAAGTGGTGACCTTTATACACCTTATTATTTGCAAACTTTCAGCACTGAAACTGTATTGGCTAAATAATATATGACAAAGAGCAGTCCTTCCCTTCACACACACATGTCTATGTATCTATCTATCTATCTATCTATCTATCTATCTATCTATCTATCTATCTATCTATCTATCTATCTATCTATCTCTGTATCTATTGTATTGATTAATACTGTTTTCAGAAATAAGTTACTTTACTGTTTTGTTTTTCCGTCTCTTTTACAGTGCTGTGCATCTCTTTGGCCAGATATACTATATGTTGAAGAAGTAGTGAGCAGCTGTTTTCTATCTCAAGCTTTTTCAATGCAATCCACAACAAACTTTGCCTGATGTATCAGCTAGAAGTTGTTAGTTGATGAAATTTTGTCTACATCAGGGCATCTGGCCTCTTTCTTTCATGCCTCAGCTGTCTCATTACATTTACTATTCATTCCACCTGAAATTTCCATATCCTTAAACAATTTTTTCTCTGTCTCATTCTCTATGAAAACGTATTTCCTCTGCCTTTTCAAATGACAATATCTTAAATATTTGTGTGTGTATTAGTGTAAAAATATGGATTCTGGACATTGTTATCATGTTCATAAATACATTTAGGTCTTGGTGAATTTTAGAAGATATAATTTACTACTCCCAAATTAAGCTTTGGCCTTTATGTGCTGTCCTCGCTCTTGGCTGTGATTGGCAGGACATCCTAGAGGCATGCTATGGGAGTGTTTTGGGTGAACTGGCAAACGTAGAAACATGGTGAAGGTCCCATAAACAAACAAAAAGTTACAATACATGGCAATATTTGCTATGTATTATAACATACAATATAATAAAATATTAGGTTTAATTTATATTTATAGTCTGCTGGAAGAATATATTTTTATTATAATAGAAGCCATGACATAGTTTACTTTATCATGAGACGGGAGCATATAATCATCACTCTAGGGGTGATCTAACATCAACACATTTTTTTGGCTTTCTCTTAAGCTCTACATGGTGTATAAAGAAGTTGCAAGATGTCCCCAAATTGTTTTGCCGGCATCCCTCTATTCACTAACTTCACCACTAGTTCTATTACTTGCTGCTCCCAACGTAACTTTTCCATTGAGAAAGTTTTTCTTCAACAAACTAACACAGTGAGCACATATGCTGGTGTTGTTGTAATAGCAATGAGACAACAGAAGTTAAAAGAAAATGCAATATCCCTTTATGATAAATGAAGTGGCAATAGAGGAGACAGAAACCCATATGAGAATAAAATATGTTTGTTCATGTCAAAGAGGGTAATTAACTATGGTTAATGGTTTAATGATAGAGTTGCAAAATCTCTTCTAGACTAATAAAAAGCTTATTTAAAAAGTTAGATTTTCAATTAAGCTTTAAAGTTAGAATTTTCCCCCAAGCTAGTTCCAAGAATTTATCATACTGAAAATGTCCGCTGCAAACATGCAGCATCATTAATAAAAAGAGAGCGGCAATGCTATAAACCAGCAATTAGAGCAGAAAGTAACAGATCCATGTCTAGAAATACATTTTGCTTTTCATTTCATGAAAACTTTTGCAATTTTTGACATAACATTCGATAATTTTCCATGAATATTCAGGTTACATTCACTCTTAATATAACAAGCCTGTAAAATATATTGAACATTTTTGTACCACACAATAATTTATTGTTGAATAATGAATTGGTTGCTAATAACTACACTGTGTTGATGCATAATTTAATCTTTTGTGTTACAAATATATTCCACAAATGTTCAAAATGCCTAAAGTTTAGCATTTGAAAAAAAGGTTTTACTTTTTAATATGAAGGATTATATACTATAATGTATATCAGCCACGGATGTTGAGTTGTTGAGATTTACAAATGGGGAGGAGTAAAGTTTGAGAAAGGAAAGGATTAAGAGGAATGATGTGATGGGGGAGAGGTGATGGTTCGAAGAAGATGAAAAGTTTCAGATTGGTAAATAAAACTGGTCAGAAATAATGTCTGGATGAGTTATGTTAGAGATATGGTAATAGTGTAAATGTTAGAGACAAATACAGTATTGAAATTCAAAAACATGTTGGATATACATAAGGATATTATATGGATTAATTAAAGAAAGGTATATTATCTCAGCAACAATAAGTTGATTACATGACTTTAAGCAGTAACGGACAAACTAGGTAAATTCCCCAACTATGTTAATAATCTGTGTGTTCTTAAAAGCCAATTTTGTATTCCTTTAAAGAACTTTTGAGGTTAAAGGTGACCCTTTAAGTGAGCTTTTTAACATATAATGCTACCAAAAACTTACGGGCTTGGAGGTTGGTCATGATGATGATCTCTGTTTCCATAGGCTGTTTCTGCATCGGGAGTTAAGGGCTTGCTCCCCTAATAGGTTCAAGCCCGGAAATGCTACGTTCCGATGGCAATGGATTCTGATTCTCGAGACCAGTGCCTAACTTGCGGGCCCGGCCAATTGAATAACAACACAAAAGTAGAGCAACGGGAGCCCGCAACTCAATTACAGGCATTCAGCTATCTGCAATCGAGTTGCGACCCCTGAATTGTATGAGGCTCTCAGTGGATATCCATGGAAATAGTATCTGTTAAACCTGTAGTTGGTTGTGTTGAAATTGTTGTCATTATTGACTATACAGTAATAATTTCTGGTGTGATATGTACTTATAGAAAAAGAACAAGCTTTTCACCCACAGGTTTTCTACAACAAGCAAGCTTTTGGGACATATGCACTAAGCCATCTCATATGGTACATTGTATTTTTCCCTACCTTTATCTACTATACTATGTTTCATGGAGCCCACAAATATTTTCCTTCACTGTCAACTAAGATAATCTCTCTGAATTTTGTTTATTTAAGAAAGCTTCTTCCTAATGTGTCCAAGCATTTGTAGAAAAAACACCCATTTATGAAAGTATATATTTCAGTCGCTCCTCTAGGTATTGCCTGCTACAACCAGATTGCTTTTCACCAATAAGAATATGGCATAAGGAATTAAGGAATGCAATATATATAGAAAGACACAAAATTTTAAGCATATATTTCTCATTTATTGAAAAAGTCAATATCATGTCCCTTTAATTTTCATGTATAGGTAATTATAGGTATATTTAGCTGGGAAATATTACCAAGTTGTTGTATGATAAATACAATAGTGTGGTGTAAAATAACATTTTGCAGCTCCAAAGTGCCTTTCTCCTTTGTTCACTGTGTACTCAGAGATGTTTAACAGAATCTGGAATTACTCACTTTTGGCTTTTCCCACTGATTAACGCTCAGCCAAGCTATGTACTGGCCCTTGTCCAGATTACAGGCCAAACTGGCTAGGCCAACTTTTCCTAAACCTAAAATAATTTGCATTGACCAGTTATGGTGCATGAATTGTTACTGGATGTACTGAAATTAAATCACTAAAGCAAATGTATTGTTGATTGGCTTAACGTATAAATGTTGATTAGTTTAGCCAGAAAAAACATACTTTTCTAATGACATCTGTTATGTCAGCAACAATTTTGTTCTGAATATTAACTGCAACCTTTCCAAATTAAAGGGTAATTATGAAAATGAAACTCTGCTTCTTTTTCTGGTTATTGCACAACACGTCTGCTATAATAGTAATAACATCTTAGTAGTGCAGATTGATTTGGGGAATACAAATACCTTGGCTCTTGAGCACCTCAGCTTTTGGCTTAGATATAAAGTGCTGCTTGTGAAATTAGAGCACAATTTTGAAAATGAAAATCTGTTTTCCTCTCTGCTAATGGCTTAACATGACTCCTTCTCCGGCAGTAAAACTCTGCCAATGGAAGGTATGCATAATCATAAACATTTGAAGCAAATAGGCATGCTTGCTTATTTTCAAGAGTATGACTATCCCTTGAGCATTTTTTCGGAGGTGTTACTTAATTTGCAAAGCATTGCTGGACAATTTTACAACTGATAAAGTTTGCTTCTATTATAAAACATAGATGCTTTTAAATTACCTAGCTCTTTCGTCATGCACCTGTTTAAACTTAATTTAAACTAACATGACGTTTTTATATAAGACAAATGTCACTTTATTATATATCTTAATGGCAGAATGTGTACATGTCTGTGTTATTAGGTGTCTGATACTGTATGATTGTGTTCTGTGTGTCTCTGTCTTGTGTATTCAGCGCTACTGAATATGTCGGCGCATTATAAATAAACGATAATAATAAGACAGTGAGGGATATTTACTAAGCTATCACAGTGACTGTGATGAAGTGTACAGGGCTGTGATGAAACACATTCTCGATCATAGAAAACAGTGAATAGTAAATACAGTGATGCAAATCACAGGCACTGTGATGCTCAGTATTCCTCCCACTATGCATAATGTTAAATGACACCAGATATTTAAGTATGGAGTTTCAAGACAACATCTATATTTAAAGGTTGGGCAACAGATGAGTAATTATGATAAGATTGTTATCCTTTTATGTAACTGTTTTATAGCTACTTGTATATCCTGAATTGATTCCACTTTGCAAACTCCCCTTAAAGGAATATATACGTTTCATGGAATATGAGTGCATCTGATAGAGGAGAATCAGTAGTGTATGAAAACATTTTTTGCATGGAAAAATACCAGAATAAATATTTAAATACTTCCCTTGAAGTTAGCAACATGTCTTGTGATTTCTGATAGTTGAAAATTAGAGTTAACACCCAGTTGAAACCCAGGCTCAATTAGCATAAAATTCATAATTTGTTTTGGACAATCAGGAGGAGGCTCAGGCAGCTGAAACATTTGTATCAAGCTCTGGGGTTCCTGGCTGTCCAATACAATCTCTCTACAAAAAAGGTCAAATTTATCTGGCTGCCTCTCCTCTGTGTACGCTCCCTCTGGTTGTGCAAAGCTGGATTTTGGTTTCCTGCATATACATTTGTAAGTACACTGAACTTTTCTATATAACACATATTTTTCTGATAATCATTGCCTGTTTCTTACCAAACATTTGAAGCCCAGGAAACTTATATATACCTTTAAACTGCTGAAACAAATGCATGGATTCACTAAAAGGTGATGTAAAGGCAGTGCAATTCTCACTGCATCTTTCTGCAACAATACTAGTCTACAACAACCATTGAAAAATCAAGTCAAGAACCTTTTTGTATTTTCATTTATTAAATTGATGTATATTTCACTGTTTAATAGGAGCCTTTATATAGCCTTGTTATTACTTCAACTGTTTTCCTCCCTGCAACATGTCCGGGATCTGCCAGGACCAAAAATCACACGCACACTGGAAATTACAATATAACTCTCATTGCTTCAACCAATACATATAAGATTATTACTTTGATTGCTTTAAACATTCTAGTCTCAAAGACAAACATTGTAGAATTATTATTGCAATAATGACAAATGCATCTTTACAATGTATCTTGCAGTGCAGAGACCCCTGCATAGGGTCAGGTTAAATCAACAGTTTGCGTGTCATAAAAGCTCTTTTACACAACTATAAAATGGTAGAAAAGAGCTTCAAATTACATTTTTTACAAAGTTTCTGTTTGATTTTAACTATGAGTTGGTGCAGAACAGTTTTAATGACTTCAGTGGCCCTTTAAGGTATTGCCATTATAATGAGATTCACAAATGGCTACAAGCATCGACAATACTTCATTGTAGAAATATCTGTTTCAGTAATGGCATCTGCTAATTGATCTGCATTAAATAATAATGCAAATCACAAGTTTAACGCATATTCCATGAACTTTGTGAACTATATTATAAGAGAAAATGCATACTAACATATAATGAATATATATATATATAGAATAATGGGTTAATTTATTTAATTAACCACAAGCTTATATTCTAATGCATATTTCGGGTGAACAACACCACGTCACTCTTTAATGAATTAGCATTCTCTACTCTATAGAGTAGATACATTAACTTTAAACATTTATTTCAGCCATAACCATTTGTATTAGTTTAAAAAAAACCTTTTCTGTCACAAAGAAGCAAATATAATAAAATTAGAATAAAAAATAAAATATAAATACAAATTATCTATAATACATATTTTTTCAATATGTCAATCATTCTTTACAACTGAAAGGAAAGCAATGTAGCAAAAGTATATATCTCCTAATTCAGAATAGAAATATGTATACTGATAAACATGTAACAAGAGACAATGGATATTTACATCCATATGTCTTTTATTAAACAGTATTACAGTGCAAATAACATGACATTTTCAAAATTGTTTTTCCAGTTCTATTTTAATTCAGACATTGCTGTTTTAAAATTCATTAACTACCACTAGATGTCCCAAGTGAGTCCTAAATCAGAGTTTCTGTGGTTTATTTTCCCAAATAAATCAGTAAGCTTTTTAATTCTTATGTAGCAATGACAAATCTGTCGTGAGTTGATAAAGATAGTTAATTTTGATCGACAGATATATAAGTTGAATAAGCTGTAACCACGACAATAAGTTCTGTGCAGTAAGTGAAGTGGCAGCAATTAATTTTCAATGGCTGTAGGCAGCACTTTCTCTTTATTATATTCATGCACTTATTATGCTCAGGCACTGATTATTTGACAGTATCCCGCACTTGCTCCTACGTATGTTCTTGTAATTTAAGAAATACTTCTTTCTGCATTTGTGGTAAGGATGCCTGACTTCTGAATATGTGCAAAAAAGTATTTTAGAAACTATTTTTTTATGAGTTTATAACTTTGCAATGACTTGACATATGTGTTTGAAATTATGCATTTTAGAAGGGATTAGGGGTCTGAATTTTTTTGCTTTTTTTAAGAATTCAGATTATCATGGGGGGTACTTAAAAAATACATTAACTCACATAAACTTTGATTTGAGATCTAAAAGGGGGGAAAGAGGAACTAGGGCAGCATAAAACCTAAATACGTCCATGCTCACAGTATATTACTGTACTCTGGCTGAGAGGGACCAACCGCCAAAGACACTATTCAACATTATCAAATTACTATTTTTAAATTCAACAAAAAATGCCTTAAATGGCCTTCTAATATGTATAATTTTCCTTAACTTTATTTATTTTCTTTTACGCTTTACACAATACCATAACTAGTATTTAGTTTGACATTTTATTTTGTCATGTACCATATCGCTATTTACAAATTATTTTTCATTTATGAGTCACAAAATAATGAAAACATTGATATCTGAAATTATAGTGTTACCATTAAGTGACCTCATAAGGGGTTTAGCATGAAGTCATCAGTAATATCATGGATGATGTCAGGTTGCCTAGTATATGTGATGCCAAGGATGATGTCATTATTTATATCATATGTGATGTCACGAAGTCCATCAACTAATGTCCATTTTCCCTCTGTTGTCTTCTATTAAAGTCTAAGAGTCAGAAGCACAGAATGTCAGTTCTAAAGAACATATGTCTGTATAGAACATTGACTCAAATTAAGCTATGTCTAAAACCTAATTTACATTTCATACAGAAGAGTTTGTTGTATGTTGCATAGAACAACCTTTTTCAAAAATATCTGAAATGTTGGAAAATATATAACATAAACAGAAAGTTATATATTTGCTTATTTATGAATCAGTCATATTAAAGATAGTTGGTCAGGTTAAAGATTGGATATTTGCTCTGTAATCAATCTGCACGTAATTATTCCGCACAGCTTTATGTTCAAGACAGATGTTAAATATGTACATGGACAATTGTGCAAATTTAAGACCTCATTATCATAACGAGACTTAATACAAGCAACACTGAGGTCCCTAACGCTAAATCATGTCCTAATTACAAAAGTAATGTCTGCATAATGTAAGCAATTTTATAGTGCTGCTATTTCTGCATTAACAAATCATCAATAAATCAAGGTCTAAGACATAGTTACAACATTTTATAGGATGTTTAAGGTTATATCTTACTGATTCTAAGATTCTCTTTTGCTCAAAATTTGATGGGAGCAACGGGTCAAATTATGGGTTGTATATCTGACATTTTTTTTATTTGATCATTTTAAATTACATGAGCTAGAAAACTTCAGTTCTGCTTTAAATATGAAATGCTATTTCTATAAAACTAATATGTTATAAGCTTATAAATATTAGAGGGATAATACATTAATTCTCCTGTCATTACATACCATAAACATATATCTGTATATCCAATATTTGTCTATATTTTATAAATTCTACATGGGTTTTTTTCAATTGAAAAACAGATTCTTTGCTGTACTTTGTGACCAACTCCCTCTTTCGATAAAGCATTGAACTATAGACAACTGGGTTTAAATAAGGGCACATCACCCCACAAAACTGTAACTCTTAGAACTGCAGCAATAAGAGAGTAAATTATATCTCATAGTTGGTGTTATCCACTTCCCAAATGTGTAACTGTACTTTAAGGAAAAGCTCATCTAACTGTCAAGTATGTAACAAACTACAAACATTAGAACTATGTAAGCCATGAAATAAGGAATTAATCAAAAACATATTTTAAGAAATTGTTAATTTAATCAGACTCTGCTAGGGTCTAGGGGCTAACATGTTTGTAATTCACCCCTTTCCATGCATGGATAGATATAGGAGAAGCAGTATGTTTACAATGCAGGGAAACTGTCTACTTCTGAGCAATGTGTGGGAGATGTCAAATGCCAAAAGATGAATTTACTCTCAACTGAGGTCAAAATACCCTTCTCTCCACTGCTGAATAGAAATAAAAATAGAGCATGCCCCCTGGAGGCTCCAGGCTAACACACCATATTCTAAAAATACAATATGGAAGCCACACTGGGAACAACACTGTTATATGAGGTTAATTACGTAATCCTTTAATACAGGACCTTAGAATAGAAGTCAATTTTTTTTATGCTTGCATGAAGCTGACAGAGCATAATTGAACACCTAAAATACCATGAAGCATGTAATGGCCATGAATGTCCAGTAATACAAATTAATAATAAGAATATTGCAGCATACAGTGATAACTTTTATTATTGGACAAACATTGTATTTAAAGCAATAAGTTCTCTTTTTCAAGTCAAAAGCTTTAATCATTAGATTTAAAGAAGTGATCACTATTCACAAGTGATGGTTAAAACCATAAAACATTTTTATTTTATTTATTTATTTAACCATCTTTACTTGTGAATAGACATCGGCTTTAAATCGACGCATAATTGCTTTTGACTTGAGAGATACATTTAATTGAAAGCTTGTCATTCCAAGTAAAACATTATTCAAATACTTATTGCTTAAAAAGGGGAACTTGTGCAAAATGGGGTAGACTTGTCCAGTAATTTTGCAATTACAATTATTGAAATTATTTCTAACATTGTGCAAAGAGAGATAAAATAGATAAGTTATGGGCTCTATTGAGTATTGTAGGATGTAACATAAGTAGAGAATCTAAAATGCTATCTTCTTGCAATTTATGCTCAACAAGAAAATGTATTGCTCTATATTTATTATAAATAACAACGTGAGCAAGACAAATGTCTTATCCAAAAAAACTGAACAAGTTAGGACAATGGTGGAAATTTGTAGCAGAAGGAAAATACAATAAGTTTATTAAAGCAGTGGCTTTCAATTACTGGTCCGTGGACTGGTGCAGGTCCGCAGAAATTATTGCTGCATAACAAATGGTATCCATGCCTCTGTTGAAGCTTTTGGCGTCTTGAGTGATAAATCAAGGGGTAGCGTGGAGACTTATCAGCACGGTCACTTTTCCCCACATTCTACTAGTGTAGGGTTTGTAATCTGACATCTTTTTTTTTACAATGTAGTCTAAAAAAGCACACTAATGATTTTTTACATTAGACACCAGTTAGTTGGTTGGCTTTTACTTACTGTGAGCAAACATTTTAGAATTTTTATGTTATTTTAAGTTAGTTATCCTAACATAACTTTTAATGTTGCAATATTTTTTATATGCTTTATTTGATTAATGTATGAATGTACTTCAAATTGTAAAGATGTTGTAATTTGATTTTTTTTTTTCTATTTATTTTCTTCTTTTGGAAAATTAATTAAACTGTATTAAATAAAAAAAAGAAATGTACTTATTACTTTTTTTTTCTCACACATTAATCCATCAGGCAGATTTCACTCTAACATTTTTTGAAAATTATCTGTTCACGTTAGAACAGTGTTACACTCATAATTTGTAATGTTTGATGAATGGCACTTGACAATGGGCCAAAGCTGGACATGCACATGGATCAAATTTCTTCATTTAAAATCTCACCAAAGGAAGATAAGAGGATGGTTAAGTTACCAGCTAGAAGCAAAAGTAACCTTATTATACATATTGTCTCACCGACAGTGTGCACTCCATAAATGTCAAAAAATCTTCATGACCAGACTGTTTAAAAATGTTTTAAATGAATATCATGAAAATGGAATCAGTTATTTAAAGTTACTTCAGTAAGTGAACAAAACATGTGTTCATCAGACATGCAGATATGATCAGGCCTTGGCCTACAGTGCTGCATTTTGAAAAAGCAGAAATGCTGCCTCAAATTTCTAGAACAGCGCCATGGAATACAGTGTGCTTATGTCTACATGCAAGGGGGGATCTACTGCAGGTGCAAAGTACCAGGGGCCGCTATAGGTTAGGGGCCAACTGGTACTTTCTGCAATCTTGTTTTTTTTTTTTTTTTATTGTTGGCTTTTTAATAATCCCTATAGGCATCTACCATACATACAAAAAATACAGGCACACACACATTTATCAGAAGAGTATCCCAAATAATTTTGCACCTGCACACTCCATTTATTAGCTGAGTAATTGTCGATATTCAGTAACAATGAACCCGATTCAATTGAGCAATCGTACATTCCTGGAGACCGTAAGTGAGGCCATAAGTTAATTTACTATAGATTTGGTGTTTTTTTTTGTAGGCTCCAAAAGGGTTACGGGTTACGGTCTTGAACACTCTGCCATGGTTAAACTCAGAACTTACAGCCTCCCAAAGCCTTTGATCTTTCCTGTCCTCAAGAGTTACGATGGCTTAAATCGCAAATCGCTATTCAATTGCTCCAAGTCCCCAAGGCCGCAAATGGTTTCACACCCGTAAACGGCAAATAAAGGAGAAAATCCGACGAGTGCTAGAGATAGACATTAGAATTAAATACACAACAGTCTCAAGCTTGCAAATCGACAGTAAATACAATTTATTTTTATGTTTCATTTTGGAGTTAATACATATCAGCCTACCCACATGGACTAGAACAGTATTGGCATTCATTTTCATAATTCTGTATTCTGAGGGTTTGCGAGACTGATCGCATATCGGACGCCTGAACCTAATTGATTGAGATGTAACCTCCATGTTTTACTGCCGTAATAATGACGGTCTCATTTTCTATTGGTTGTTTCAAAATGGGAGGTTACGGTCTTGCTTAATTGATCATATTCCTGCCCTGAACTGCTATGAACAAGTGCATGGTTTACGGAGTCGGCTTTGGGCCCGTAACTTGGGGGCTCCTATAATTGAATAGCTCTGGAATTGGAGACAAACGGGAGCCTGCTGCACACTCACAGACATATGGCCTGGATACCTCGAGATGCGGGCTTGCAATCAAATCGGGATCACTGTCTGTACATATATCTACTTAATAATTAAATACTGCATAAAAGTATTCTTTTGTTTGTGATTAAATGTTAGTCACAATATGTAGAGTTTCCAATTCACTACAGTTTTCTTCTTTTGTGTAGGCTACAGTATATAGTGAGGTACAAAAGTGTCAGAACATAAGAGTTATATTATACTTATCAAATTATTACTATTAACCTCATGTGATGAATATAACATGTTCCTATGCCTATAGCGTATTTATCACAAAATATACATTCATAAGAAACAAATATAACCGTTTATAAGAAGAGCGATGTGCAAAATCTTTGGAATTAAAGTTTTCAGTTTAATGACTGAAGCTAACTCTGATAGAAATGTAGGTTTACCAAGCTTGTTTTAGGATACCATAGTAATGACATTGTATCTTTATAAATAACTACAAAACTACCTAAGCGGATTGTATTGCTGATCTAATTTACTATCAGCAAATAATGTAAAACTTCAGCAAAATTAAGCTGTTAAAGTAAGCAAATGATATGATCATGTGCATTAAACTACTGCCTGAGTAAATATGACCCTTTATCCTTTAAAATGTAGGAAAACACAACATCATATTTCCCAAATACAATATTATGGTAGTCCCTGCCCTGGAAACTTTGTAAATTATGCACTGCAATTTTCAGTAAAATATTGTTTTATTAGGTGTTGTTTCAGACCAGACTGCAGCAGCCTAATTTAGTGAAGATGAGGAAAAATAAGTTATTTACTGGAGATTAACAATTAAACTGGTTTACAAGTTTTTTGTAAAATGAACTATATTAGCTGCCTTTTATTATTTTGGGGGTTTCTGGGCTTTAAATAAACAATAACGTGTCACTTTTTATCTAATAGGTCATTTATAAATCAATAATAAGTAACTGTTAGTTTACCGTAAGTAGGGATACGTTAATTGTTGTAGTTGGCAACACTAGTTACATTTTTCTGCCAGGAAGTCGGAGGAAAGTCATCACCTAACCTCACTTTTGTTGCTTGTATTGTTGTGGAAACATGGGTTTCAGTGCTAAACTAGAAAAAGGACAGGGTAATGGATGTATTAATTTACCAGATAAGATTTGCTACGTGTGTGGAAAGTATTCAAAAAAAGTCTTGATTTGGGGTCAGTAACCAACCTTGTGGTGATTGAACACCTAATTTGGTTAGACAAGTATTAAGTTAAATAGGTGTGGAAAGTATATTATAACATCTCAAAGTTGATTTTTAACAAACACTCTGAAGCAAGCCTACTACTTGTATTTTGGCTGTTGTGTTGGTGGTCAGGACAATAAGAGGGCTCCTCAAGTGTGCTGCATTACATATCTAAGCCTTCAAAAAACTGAGAAGACATACATTCATCTTCATCAGGGACATATGTTAAGCTACACAAAGCACCTGCAATTGTTCCAGACCCTATATATTTCTGATAACTAAGTGAGCCTCACCTCATACATCAAAAGTAACTTAATGATCTTGGATGAGATATGGGCCTTTCAAAATAATAGGCTGAGCTTTTAGGTTTAAAACTTAAAAAGTGGAATCTTCTTATCAAGGGTACAAACATTTCCCAACCTAAGTGACACTAAACTCAAAGAAGGTAACTTGTATTGGTCCATAAATTAGGAAGCTACTGAATGATGCTGACTTTGAAGAATAATTGAATCTGAACGAGAGTGCTGCATGGAAATGATTCAAAACTGTGGTCAAGGATTTTCTGGAGAATCATAAAGCGGAAAACTACTGTCAGTTCAAACATAATTTTCTCAAGAACTATGAAAATCTTGTCTGCAGAATGTTTTCAAAGAGCCACTTTTTGCATTGCCATCTTGACTTCTTTCCAGAGAACCTGGAGCAGTCAACGATGAGCAGGGGGAAATATTTTACAAGGATATCCGAACCATAGAGGAGAGATACCAAGGCAGATGGGATTCAGCCATGATAGGAGACTACTGTTGGTTTTTGCAGAGAGAAGACACCTCAATACATGGAAAGAAATATTAACAGCTTGCAAATGTACTTGAGGATTTACTGCTTTTTTAGCGCTTTTCATGGTTACTATTAAACATGTATGCTAGTTAACTTTGAAATAGTATATAAAAATGATGTTTATAAACAAAATTATGAATATAAATGTAATTACATGAAAACAAACATAATAATTAAACATTTTCAGATACCCATATTAAAATAGTACATCTGCAGGATTTACATTTCCATATTTGAACTCAGCACCCCAAAATTAGTAAATAATAGCCTATTTGTCCAGTGTTATTAGAACAAAATGATCCATGTTCATTTAATGCATAATTTTATTTAACCATTTTGTCTTATTTCCAAATTACAAGTTTATAGATGCTTGAGAAAAAATAAGATGGGGACTAATGTATTCTGTTACACTCACTTACACCTCAAAAAATTACTTTGGTGAGATAGTTGTAGTATGTTTAATGTTGAGCTCACAGATGTACTCATAAGCACTGACAAAGTAGCAAGCACCCACGCATGTTGCGTGTACACCAAATATTGGCAGCTGGAAGTGACTACATGTGTGGGTGATCACATAACATTTGCTCATGGTAACTACTATATACAAAATGTATTTCCAGTTATAGTATTATATAAATGATAACACTGTATATGTAACAAGACTACATGAATTGGATGACCTGACATGATAGATAGATAGATAGATAGATAGATAGATAGATAGATAGATAGATAGATAGATAGATAGATAGATATATGGATAGGTACAATGGTACATGGGTAGTTAGATAGATAGATAGATAGATAGATAGATAGATAGATAGATAGATAGATAGACAAATAGATAGATAGATAGATAGATAGATAGATAGACAGACAAACAGATAGATAGATAGATAGACACATATATAAATAGATAGATAGATAGATAGATAGATAGATAGATAGATAGATAGATAGATTTAAATATATATCTATATAATAATATTGTTGGGTATTGGTCCAGATGAGTGGTAAGTGACCTACAATAAGAAAATAAACCTGTACTGAACATCAGTAGTGAATCAGTCAGAATGAATGAAACTGAGACACTCACATGCACTAAAGTAGATAGGTATTGAAATCCTAGAATATAGATGACCTTCATAGAATAGAATTGGTCATCGCTGGCCTCTCTTCACTATGGCCCCTTCATGTCATGATTAAGTTATTTTAATGAGGTATGCGTACTCAGACTAAATCTCCACACACTTTCTTGCTTTTTTGCTACAGTGAATGTAATTTTACATGTGCAGTTTTTGGCAGCAAATAAAATGTGTTATTGTAGTTTAAATTAAATTAATTTCATTTATACAGTGAATCTGCATTTTAGCTGTGAGTTGTGAATAAACTGTTATGAGTACGTTTCTTACTTTATTCTACACCCCGTTTGCCTACTGATTTCTATTTTAATAGGAGCTGTGAGTTCAAACATTTCTACCTTGAGGCTTCCATTAAAATAGGAATGAATTAGTGGCTGGAGAATAAAATACAGTAATATACAGTTGTAAATCTAGTACTAATCTTGGGAATAGGCACATCTCAAGTCTGAGATGGAGAGGAGAAATACATTTAGTAAATATTGTGTTGGTGATCGCAAATAGTGTTTTAAATACAACATACCCTTAATATGCCCCTATAATGCCTCCTATGGGAGTGACTCACAGTGGGATGAAAGGTTAGTAATAAACATAGTTATATGAAAACTGTGAAAGCTGCAAACAGATAACATGTTTTTATTACAGATTGGTGCTTTGCGGCCCCTGCAAGAGCTTAGACAATATAAGCTATAATTACTGGTAGACAAGCCATGACATTTTATCTTGATATGGGTAAGACCCACTCTCACTCTTCCAAGACAGTTTTTGAGTTATGTAGGCATTGTAAATATCTGGAGATATAATAAAATGCTATAAATATATTATTTAAACATCATTGCAACTGTATAGAATTAAATACAGTACATGGAGCCTCATTCAATTGAGCAATTGTAAGTTACAGTAGCCCATAATGGAGGGCGTGAGTTACTTTGCTATTCGACTGCCCTCTTTTTGCGAGCCGCAGATGGTTTATGGGTCACAAGTTTGAAATCCTTACAGACCATCTAAGCCTTTTCGTCTTTCACGTCTGCAAGAGTTACGATGGCTGAAATTGCAAACAGCTATTCAATTGCTACAATACCTCAAGCCTGCAAAGGTTTTCACACCCGTAAACGGCACATGTAGAAGAAAATCCTATGAGTACTAGAGAGGACCCGCAAAGGGGTTAAAGACATATCCGTAGAACTGAAACAGCGGAAAAATAAATCAATACTGCACTGTAAATGACGGGGAAAGCAATGAAAGACATTAGAATTAACTGCAGGCAAATCGGCAATCAAAATTAATTTTATTTTATGTTTCATTTCGGGGTTAGATCGATCTCATGAATCAATGAGTTAATACATATCAGGCCACCCACATGGACTAGAACAGTATCGTAAATTCATTTTTATTATTTTGTGTTTTGCGGTTTTGCAAGTACAATCACATGTTGGACCTCTAAACTCTGTTTGACATGTAACCTCTGATTGACATGATGACGGTCTAATTTTCTATTGGCTGTTTCGAAATAGTAGTAACAGCCTTGATTAATCGATCATGTTTCTGCCCTGAAATGCTACATAGGAGTGCATGGTTTACGGTTTTGGCTTTTGGCCCCTAACTTGCGGGCTTGTTCAATTGAATAGCACCGGAATTGTAGCAGATGGTGAGCCCGCAACAAGCCTGCAGACATACGGCCTGTATACTGCGAGATGCGGGCTTCTAATTGAATAAGGCTCATAGTGTTACATGGGTGCTAATTTATTCCCTGAAAATGTTAATCTAGCATTTATTCTTTAGAGAGTAGAAACCTATAATTTTTGTTTGTAGTTAACCTTTTGAATGCCTACATTTTGTAATTTTAGCTAATTTAATTTGAAAAAATATTTATGCTTTAAAATATTTAGATCTCTGATTGAGGATTCGAAACAAATTGCCCCATCAATGAACATAATTAGCATGTGGGTAATTGATGTGAATTAAGGTGCTCAACTGCTAGAAAACTTGTACCATTATTCTGACTTACAGTCTGGAATGTTTAATTAATATAGCTTTATACCTCGGTTCATTATGAGGGCAAGTCCACCATGAGATGTTAATGCGCATTAACAAAAGGATGCCAAATTATGTAGATAATTTATGATAATGCAGAGAGAAAACCCAAAAGGGACAGGCATATTAAATCAACATGAAAGTGCAGCAGTATGTAAAATATTATGTTAGACATAGTAAAGATGTCCATGAATATAGATTGTCACATTCACACACTCAGTGGTGTCACAGACATTCTGTAACTAGAGCAAATTAAAACAGTTTACGCATAATACAGGTTATTCATCAAGGGATGCAAGGAAATTACACTCTTAGAAAAAGGTGTTTTAACTTACATAAATTTTTATATAATCTGACACTACGTAAGTATTAATTATTTACATATTTGTTTAGTTTCTGTTGGAGCTTTGTTTTTCTAATGTAATTAACTGTTGTAAATTAAAGTTTTCTGTTGCAGTTTGTATTATCAATACAAATGAGGCTATGCGATATATCATTGCTTACCTAGTATGCTTTTTTCTAAGTAAGATTTTATTTAAACATATCACATTGTATATAAAGAGCTTGCCTTGATTGTAGTACAACTTGGTCTTTGCTACCAGCTAAGGTAGGAACAGACATTAAATGCAGTGAACTGTGCAACTGGCGAATTCCATAAGAGTATGAAACAGCCTAGGGTTACCAAATTGTCCAAAACTAATGCTTATAGAACTTGTATGAAATACACTTACTAATGAAATTATAAACACACTTGGGGGTAATTCAACTGAGTCTTAGGAGGCTGCTTGGACTGTTATCAACCAAAAACAGTTATCGAAGTCAACAATGGTTTTCGGTTTAAAATGCCCCCAAATGGCCATTTAGAGCTTATCTAATTATATATTTTGTCATGCTTGGAGCATTCCAGCCGGGAGTTCTAATATTTTCATAAAAATGATAAGACTATGATTTAGGATTTGTTATGAAGATATATTTAAGAAAAACATTATTACATGCATAAATCCATGGAGCATGTTTTATGCATGAAAAGTTTCAAATGTGTTGTAGAAATAATGTTTGTTTAAAATTTTTTTTTTACTGTTATCTTTTACATTTCTCATATGTACAACCCCCCCCCCCCCCCCCAAAAAAAACACAAGCTAAAAAAGGGAAGTCCCCAGAATGTAGTATATGCAAATAACAAATTCATAACTCCCCAATGGTGAGCCGGTGGGAGTGTGATTTTGTCACTGTAATTACTGTGAGATTAGTAAGAAGAACACTTGTACAAATGTATTATGGTGTCTAGGCTAGGCGGAGCAATTTTTTGTTTATACATAGCTGAGAAATGTGGTTGTGCTTATGTAGAGTTGGTTAGAAGGTAAAGATAATTCTGATTATTTATATTGTTGTGGGGACGGTGTACTAAAGATCTCTTAGATGTGAAAGGCTGGTTACCCACCTGGCTAATTCTTTTATTACATCTTTCCCTTTTCCATTTGTTTGTGCATAATCCCCTAAAAAGTTGTGATGTCTATTTTCTATGGGGAAACTGCCATTTCAGTCACTGAGATGGTTTAGTGTATGTACCTGATTGACAGTGAAGGTTATATGCCCAAAACTGCAAAATTGATTCAAAGGGGTCAGAGGCACACACTTATTAGATTAAATTGGGAGATACATTGGAATAAATATAGTATTTTAATAAAGCATCACTTCATACTCCATATTCTATTAAATAATAAAAAAATTACAGCCTTATTAAATTGTGATTTGGCCAATTCTAAAGGGCTCTATATAAGCACATAGCATATTTTTTACAGAAGTTTTTAGTTAGTGAACTTCTATCCAAAAGCAAGATCTTCACTAACTAAAAACTTCTGTAAAAAAATATGCTCTGTGCTTATATAGAGCCCTATTCAATTGGCTGAATCACAATTTAAAAGGCTGTTAGAACACATATTTATTTCTCTAAATAATGAAAAAATATGTATTCATAATTAAGATTTGTCTTAATTTTTTCGCATAATACATGTAGACCTGTAAAATATCACATAGATAACATTTTTCTGCAGGTATGTATTGTGTGTATGTGTGTGATGCAAATGCATAAAGGCTTTGATATTTGCAAGTAGATGTTATATTCCTAGAGTATAGATAGACCATATTTTACAGATTTCCTGCTAACATTTATTAAGGCAATATTTAATTCAGTGAAAGGATATTATACATACATTTTAATTACTGTTATTGTACAAAATTGTTGCAGAACATAAACTAGAGATGCAGTTTATAATCATGCAGTATTATTTTTGTTAACTGTTCAGGTGCTATGATTTAATATTTACTCTTAGTTTATTAGATAAAAAGGTTGCTCAATTGTTTTCTTTAGTTATTCACACATACAGCCTTATTAAACTGCAATTTGGCCAATTGAATAGGGCTCTATATAAGCACATAGCATATTTTTTTACAGAAGTTTTTAGTTAGTGATCTTCTATCCAAAAGCAAGGTCTAACTAACTAAAAACTTCTGTAAAAAGTTATGTTATGTGCTTATATAGAGCCCTTTAGAATTTTGCCGAATTGCAATTTAATGAGGCTGATAGTCTCTGATGTTGTGGTGGGTTGTTCTTTCCAGTATGGTTATATTTTAGATTGATTGTTGGGCCTGGGAAGGTTATGACTAGCGTTGGCGTTATAATGGCATAATCAGTAAAACCTAATAGCAATCCATGGAACAAAGACATGCACACAAGGAATTTAGATGTTACTAGTTGTTTGACTATCTAAATATTGTATAGTTTGTTAAAAGTTTAATATTGTTTGGCAATAAAATATTATGATTTCCACCGAACATCTAAAATACTAAGCCTATTCAGCAAAATGGTGTATTGCAAGCTGATTTAGTATAGCTTCAAAAAGAAAACCAGTTAAACATCACCTAGATAGCCTACATTTTCTGCAACAAAATTGGTCTTATCTCTGAAACTGGGAAGATATCCCATTGAATTTCTTTCCATTGTTATTTTAAAAAACTGCAAACCAAAGCAGTTTCACGGCAAATAGCATGTAAAGCTACATTTCAGTAGGTGTAGAAATGTAAGCTGGTTGAACATCAAAAGGACAGCCTTACAGATAAGTATCTTACAGTATTGTAGAGATGGATGGGTGGAATAGTCATGATTTACAAATAGTAAATAAAAAAGGATCTCTGTTGCATTAGTGGATAATATGTCCAAACAAAGTACAAACAATGTGATTATTATATATTTTAATTATGTAATAAATTAGGTTAATGATTCTCCCTGATATAACTAGGGATTTTCATTATATGAAAAGTTCAACTGTTTTTTAAGCATTTAACCATACTTGAAACTTTTTGCATGAAAAAAATATTAAATAAAATCTGTTTAAACTGCATTGAAACTAACAGGAAATTTAGAGAACATACTTTAGTCTGTATATCTCATTGGATGACAGAGGGCAAGCCCTTAAGTGCAGTTCCAGCCTCCACCTCACACAGGAAGGGGAGGGTCTGAGATCTAAAATGGCGGCTGACTCTGGAGGAGGAGGCGGAGTAGTAAGTACCAGGTCCCACTCTCTGGCTAAAGAAAAATATTATTTTGATGAAATGCTAAATCTACAGCTAGAAAGAAAATCAGAATGATTTGTGCGATGGTGATATGGAGGCTTTAAGAAGCCAGGGACAAAGTTATTCACAAGAGAAAGAAAAGTCTCAAACTACTATAAAAGGTAAAGTAATGGACAATAAAAATGAAACCAAGAGCAAGAGATACACAGAGCATGAAAAAATAAGAATGGGTGTTATCACTGGGAACACTCCAGGTACTGCAGAGGAACAAACAGACATGCAGAGCATCTCACAGCCTAGGCTTGTGCTGAAAGAAAACCCAGAAAGCAGCAAATAATCCTGAAACAGCAGATTCTGGTGCACATGTGGAGGGAAAAGAAAATCAGAACTTCTCTGCAGGTCAGTGTTTACCTGAAGCCCTGCAAGTAATCAGCGTGAGCTCACCTGCAGCTGGGAGTCAGGCCCTGAAGGCCATCAGCAAGAGCTCACCTGCAGCTGGGAGTCAGGCCCTGCAAGCCATCAGCGTGAGCTCACCTGCAGCTGGGAGTCAGGCCCTGCAAGCCATCAGCGTGAACTCACCTGCAGCTGGGAGTCAGGCCTGCTAGCCATCAGCATGAGCTCACCTGCAGCTGGGAGTCAGGCCTGCAAGCCATCAGCATGAGCTCACCTGCAGCTGGGAGTCAGGCCTGCAAGCTATTAGCATGAGCTCACCTGCCTGCCATCAGCATAAACTCACCTGCAGCTGGGAGTCAGGCACTGCAAGCCATCAGCGTGAGCTCACCTGCAGCTGGGAGTCAGGCCTGCAAGCCATCAGCGTGAGCTCACCTGCAGCTAGAAGTCAGGCCTGCAAGCCATCAGCGTGAGCTCACCTGCAGCTAGGAGTCAGGCCTGCAAGCCATCAGCGTGAGCTCACCTTCAGCTGGGAGTCAGGCCTGCAAGCCATCAGCATAAGCTCACCTGCAGCTAGGAGTCAGGCCTGCAAGCCATCAGCATGAGCTCACCTGCAGCTGGGAGTCAGGCCTGCAAGCCATCAGCGTGAGCTCACCTGCAGCTGGGAGTCAGGCCTGCAAGCCATTAGTGTGAGCTCACCTGCAGCTAGGAGTCAGGCTTGCAAGCCATCAGCATGAGCTCACCTGCAGCTGGGAGTCAGGCCTGCAAGCCATCAGCATGAGCTCACCTGCAGCTGGGAGTCTGGCCTGCAAGCCATCAGCGTGAGCTCACCTGCAGCTAGAAGTCAGGCCTGCAAGCCATCAGCGTGAGCTCACCTGCAGCTAGGAGTCAGGCCTGCAAGCCATCAGCATGAGCTCACCTTCAGCTGGGAGTCAGGCCTGCAAGCCATCAGCATAAGCTCACCTGCAGCTAGGAGTCAGGCCTGCAAGCCATCAGCATGAGCTCACCTGCAGCTGGGAGTCAGGCCTGCAAGCCATCAGCATGAGCTCACCTGCAGCTGGGAGTCAGGCCTGCAAGCCATTAGTGTGAGCTCACCTGCAGCTAGGAGTCAGGCTTGCAAGCCATCAGCATGAGCTCACCTGCAGCTGGGAGTCAGGCCTGCAAGCCATCAGCATGAGCTCACCTGCAGCTGGGAGTCTGGCCTGCAAGCCATCAGCATGAGCTCACCTGCAGCTGGGAGTCAGAAACTGCAAGGCAAGGAGAAGGGAGCAGTCTGAATGCAGCCAGTGTACCTAAGAGTGTGTAGCAAACACAAGGCCTATGTGAAGTGGAAATGGCTGAGGTTGCAGAGAGTACTGAAGCTGTGAAGGCCTCTAAAACAGAAAATGATCCTGACATTGGAGAGACCCTAGACCCTGAACCTTCAGGTGGATCAGATGAACCATCCCAGTCCGAGCATTCAGCATGGAGTTCCAGTTACAACGGTACTGAATGTAATACTTTGTTTCCTGATACTACACAGCGTAGAAATGCGTTGAGACTCCATTACGGTGGGCAGGAGGACATACCAGAAAGAGCTGTTGTAGGGAAAGACTTGGTGAAAGTGTTTTTTTGGTTCCCAGCCTAATGAGGTGTAAGCTCTGTTACATGCTCCTAACAGCAGAAATTATGTAATAAGTTTTAAAACCCCAGAAGGACTGAAGAAATTCTGGTATTGATATCAGGAAGCCAAACATAACCCAGAATGGGAATATTTCAGAGCCATTCAGGTGTCCCATCCCAGAACTGTTGAAGTCTTTATAAGCTTTAACATAGAGACTGTGGCTTAGGACGATATATAGTTATAGCTACAGAGACAGTGTGCTGTGAAGAGCAACCCAGAGAGATGTATAGACTCAGCAGGGTTCTGGAGTGGAGGCTACAAATTTAATGTAAAGCTGTGGTACAGAAATATTGTGGCCTGTCACCTCCCAAACTGTGTGTGTATTGGGAGAGATTGTGGAAGATAAGCCAGAGACTTATACTGTACCTAAAATAAATTAACCTCCTAAAAGATATTAAAATGTGGTAACCCCAAGGAAAGAGCCAAGCAGTATTCTACAAGCGTAAACCTATTGGTGATGAAAGCATGCACCTCAGTGCTGATGGAAGCAAATCCAATGGTGAGGAAAACCATTACAAAAACTATCAGGGCCACCAAGGTGCATGGATGTCTTAACTAATGAAAACATATTTCCTGACTCTGAAATTACAATGAAAAATAAATATGAAGCATTAAGTGGAAATAGTTGGGGAGATCTTGTGATCAGCCTGATTTGCCAGCAAGAAGGGACTGCTTCAGACAAATATTTGATTTAACTGTCCAATAAAAGGACTGTACCAACAGAGAAATCTCCAAAAGGGAAAATGAAGAGTTAAAAGAAACGCTGGACACTATTATCACAATGTGTAGAATAAACGCTATTTCTGAGAGTCCTGCACCACTTAATGTTGTCACAATAAATGTGAACAGTATAAAGATCAGAAGAACAATCACTGAGTCCTTTTCAATTCTAAATTAATATCATTTTGATTTTTTCTTTTTGCAGGAAACAAGACTGTCCACTACACATTATGTGTACAGTATATCTGTAGGGAATTCTGGATTTTGGGTCCATCCTTCTACTCTTTTGGACCTGATAAGTGTGATGAAGTTTTCTGTTAGATGCAAGTATTGGTGATAGTCATTATAGATTTATTAATATTTATGGCCCCCAACCTAGAGCTGAAAGAAAAGGTTTATTTTCTTCTTTTAAGGCCACATCTTCACACTGCAACCATTGTAGTTTTTGGAGGTGACTTCAATTGTGTTTCTTATGTTCAAGACAGAGGTAAACAAAGGGATCGTATTCAGTATGATTTACATTTCTTAAATACTACATGCACTGAAGCTGATGTAATAGATGTATTCAAATCCCCAAACTCTGATATTCCTGGTTACACCTATATAAAAGGTGATGCTAAAAGCCAAACAGACAAAATATATGTGAAAAAAATGAGTAATGTTATTGGTGAAACCTGTTGAATTTTCAGACCATGCTTTTGTAGGTGTCACCTTAAATATAGAAGAGTCTGTCTTATCTGGACCAGGATACTGGAAATGTAATTTTAATACTCTCAATTGTGATAGAATGGTCTCCATGTTTAAAAGTCTAAAAGGCAAGATTAACGATAATGGAAACAAAACTGTAAATTATTTATTTATTTAAGAGAGACGCAGGTAGATCTCACAGTGATAAATATAAAAAAAATATTTGTCACATAGGATCCAATTGTGTCAGGCTTTCTCTGCAATTCAGATGGGTCAGGAGGTAAAGTCAGAATATATAAAACAAATTAAAAGGAGAATGAGAGAATTACAGTATGACCGGATCTCTTCTAACTCATGAGAGTGAATCTGGAGTCTTTAACATTTTTTCACCTAATATTTTTAAGCAATGTAAGGAAGCTGAAGAGAGCTATGACATAACTATTTAATGAAATACAGCAAACTATTACACACCTTAACATTGCAAACTCCCTCATTACACTTTGAGAGGCTTTTGAGTAAGCAAAAAGTGGAGCTTTATGTGGATATATGGTTAGTTTAGATCAGGAAAAAGCATTTGATTTGGTTAATCATTTGTATCTCTTCTCAGTGTTAGAAAAATTTGGAATATCTGAGAAATTTGTGTCCTGGCTGAAAGTTCTCTATAGGAATACTGAGAGGAAATTAATTATAAATGGGTAGATTGGAGAAGTAATTCCCATAAGCTTCTCCAATCATGGAGACCAGTTAAAATATCCAGCAGGCTCCAATGATTCAGGTAAAGTGTATTGCTTATGGTGATGATTTATTATCTTTTGTGAATTCTAGAAATTAATTTGATAATCTAATTTTGGAGTATGTGAAATATTCAGAGATCTCACATTTCCAAACGAAGTACAGGTATCTTTTTGGATAGGAGAACCAGGAAAAACGTGTGTTCTTCTTTCAGGTATAGAAACGAACAGTGAAAATGTTACTATTCTGGGAATTAAATTTAATAATTCAGAATTAGGGGAGTTGAATTGGGAAGAAAAATGTAATATATGTAAAACAAAGGTCATGAGATGGAAGCAATGGAAACTCTCATTTGAAAATAGAGTTTGGATTGTTAAAGCCTTTTTGCTGCCTATTTTTGTTTTCATAGGCTTTGTGTTTCCACCTCCTGAGAAAGCTGTGATAAGCCTAAGTAATCCTTTCTTTCAGATTTTGTGCAGAAACAGGTTAAATATGGTTAGTAGGAATATTACATGTTGGCCACAAAACAAAGGAGGCCTAAATATAATAAATAAAGAGATATTTTTAAATTGTTATATTTTTGTGTTTTGATTTTCGAGAAATGTTCCTGGCCAGGTAAAGTGGAGTGGTTCTTTCAAAAGTTGGTTATTTTTATTTGAGCCATGGTTTCGTGGTGAAGGTATTAAAATGAGCACAAAAAAAAAAAAAAGGATATTTACTATCATATGTGACCCAGGCAAGAAATTGGTAATCACAAAAAGGGAAATTTAACAATTATCAAGAAAACAAATGTATAAATTAGTATTTGACGGAACATCACCCAAACTACACCTGAATATTGCCCTGTGTCCAGTCTTACAGCAGCTAAATGGCCCCAGATTACCCCAAAGACAAAGTATATATGGGGGTTATTGTTCCATGGATTTAATGACAGAATTTAAAATCCAGAAACATCATTGACAGGAGTTGTTAGAGAGATACCCGTATTGACATAGAGACAATGGAGCATCAACTTTTAGATTGTCCAAGTTCTAAAGCCGTTTGGAAAAAGATTGCAGAATTGTTTTAAAGTTTAAAGTTCCAGTCTTTAAAAACCAATGCTATTCTCAAATAGCTCATGGATTGTTTTCAGAAAATATAAATGCCTTTCATTACAGAACACGATGGCTAGTAAACATGCTGTGTGTTTATCATTTATGGAATACCAGATGTGCTGTATCTATTAGGAGATGTGATACCTGTAAATATAATAGCTGAAAATGTTATATAAAAAGAAAACACACCATGACACATTATCAAGTACCCTCTCTCTGTTGCAACATGGACATTTTTTCTTTCCATGTCCTTTTAACAGTTGGTTTATCAGTAGCATCTCCTTAGTCTTCATACTAAGATACACTAATTAATAATCACTGAAACATAAGCTCTAACCAACAATTACATTTAATGCCTTACATCTCCTAAGTTTAATAGGCCTTTTGTGCAAGTCTAATCTCATCAATTGCTTGAGAGACATCCACCATCCTCACCATAAATCCTGGATTTCACAGTGGGCAACTAAACTTGCAACATGGAGACACAATCCCACATTAGGTAGATTGAATTCTACCATATTGATTAGTTAACCCTTCATAGCCATTTTACTGACTTTCTCTGCTAAGACAGTATCTAATCACTTTTTGTGATTCTTAAATTCCAAAGATCACTATAGCAAACAAATTCTTATTTATTTCTGTTCATGAGCCATTAATTTCTCTGTATTAAACGACATATTATATATGTACTAGCGAATTGCCCGTCAAAAAATTACGGCAATGAAATTGTAAGTGAGCTAATGCTGTTTGGTGTGTAATAATGAAATATATAATACATTAATAAATGAATATAGTTTACCTATTGTGAAGCATTGTGTTGAAGAGCTGCAATCTGTTTTGATGTTGCTGCAGCATTAGTGCTATGGAGCTGCTGTGTAAGCGTCATGAATGTGTGGAGTGTAATACTGTGCGTGCGCGAGACCAAACCGTTAGCGTAGTGGTGTACTTCCGCATTGGCGTAAAATGGCGGGTTATCTGCGGTATGCATCTTCGTAGATTATCCGTAGGTGCTTCGTGGTGTTTTGCGAGTGTGTTGTGGTGTTTAGCGTGTTGAGAGTGCTGTAGCCTCGTTTTCGTTTTGTTCGTCAGCCATTTTTTCTGTCGCTTAGCGATTTTATTAGTGTCTAAAGTGTTTTATTTGTATTTAAATGAAGGTGTAACTTGTTTTTTTGAGGTGCTGGATGGTTCCTCTTGCTGTAGGTAAGGTTTTTATGTGTGTGTTGTGTGTATTTATTGTGTTTTAAATGTTTGTATGTCGGCGTGTGTAGCCTCGTTTTCGTTTTGCTCGGCAGCCATTTTTTCTGTCGCTTCTGAAATTTTTTAGTGTGTAAACTCTTTTTTTGGGAGTGAAATGAAGGTGTAGGTTGGTTTTTTGAGGTCCGGGATGCTCCCTGTTGCTGTAGGTAAGTTTTTTATGTATGTGCTGTGTGTATGTATTGTGTCTGGAATTTTGTAATGTTTGCGAGTTGCGTCCGAGTGTTGCGAGGTCGTAATGTGTGTTAACGTGTGTCGTATGTTGTTTGCGTTGCTAGTAAAAGTTTGCAAGGGTCGTAATTGGTGTGTCGTGTTGTTTGCGTTGCAACGTTAAGTTTGCGAGGGTCACAGTTGCTGGCATGGAGCGCCTTCGGCGCTCCTTGCCAGCAGCTGAGGCCCTTGCCCACTGCCCTCGCCTCGCTACGCGAGGGCCGCGGCTCGCTGTGCGAGCCCGCAAGCGTTAGCAACAACTCGCATGCTCACAACTATATATGTGATATTATATTTGTTTAAAGTGAAGAGCAAGGTCAATATTTCAATATACATGAGCCCTTTCATCACTTGCAGGCAATCTAGGAATTTCCATGTAATCAAAACATACAGGATTGTTGTATGTTTTTACTAATTAATAACTGTAAATACAAATCTTTAAGTACAATGTTACCACACGTTATAGCATTTTTGGAATAAAATGGATAACTGAAATATCATGGCATGGGAAGTGTTGCATTTTGAATGATTTTTTTTACATTGTTTTTTTATTTTCTTTAGTTAGCACATTTTTGATCACTGATTGGTTCCTAAAAATGCTGTACTTTGGACCTCACAAGGAATTCCATAATCTGTATTTTTACAGTTGTATGCACTTTAATTAAGCCCCTTCTTGATATGACGACTTCTTATTTCGCTTATAACTTTTCTAAAGATGAAAGGACCAGTGTATGAAAGCTTGTGCTTTAAAGGCATACTGCCCATGCTGGCAGTATGTTTGAGTCAAAACTGAGCACATTATTTAAAAAAAAAAAAAAAAAAAACTTAAATTTACTTATTGAAAAAAAATTTTTTATTCTATGTGACTTCATTTTCAGCTCTGATCAAGCACCACATTTCTCCTTTGCTATTGAGATACTCTAGGGGTTTCTATATACAGTGTAGAGTGTGCATGGCTGTGAACAGATCTGCTTCTGGGCTCACTCACTGATCCTAGAGGAACAGTATGCCCTACATGAACCCATAATTTACAGAGAAGCATTCTAGACAGACTCAGCAGCTAAGTAAGACATCTATTGCTTGACCAGAGCAAATAAAGAGCCCTAGTAAATTGTCAACATCGCAATTACTGAAGCCCGTAATGTTACGAGTACTAGAGGGGACTCGCAAGGAGGGTTAAACACTATAAAACCCAATACTGGACAGAGAAAGCTGCAATGAAAAACATTTATTTATAATTTTCATTTCCGTGTTATATCAATCTCAGGAATCAAGGAGTTAATACAGATCAGGCCACCCACATGGACTAGAACAGTTTCTTCATTTATTTTTATTGGTTTTTAAATCACTGGTTCCGAGCCCAATCACATATTGAACGTCTAAACAATAATTGCTTGATGTTTAAACGCCATGTTTTACTGATGTCATGATGACGGTCTCATTTACTAACTGTTACTGTTACTTTAATGTTTCTAAATCGTTTCTTACAGGCTTGCTTAATTGATCATGATCATGCCCTGAAATGCTACGCACGGGTGGATGGTTTAAGGATTTGGCCATCGGCCCTGTACTTGCGGGCTTTCAAATCACAAATTTTTAAACTTATAATTTTTTTCTATTTCTTTTAAAATTAAATGCCACATATAAGCAGGTATATTTAGTGTAAAGGAAACAAAGGAAAAAAAACGAACAATATTGGATTACCTGTTACAAGCAATATAATTCTTCATAGGAGCAAGTTAGAATTACTACATTTAGCAATTTTGTTCCTTGTCCAGCATATATAAAAGTAAACAGTAATTATTCAAAATAGGTTATACAAGGTATATCTCCGGGAAAAATAAACAAATATCATTATAGTTTAGATGCAGCAATTTTGTTATACAAATACATCAGTAACAACTGGTCATGCAACTGAAGAGAATAAAGTTGCATTGTTATAGTTCATTGAAGTAAATATGTATTAGTGATATAAAACAGTATATCCTGTAATTAGTTTTAAATATAGCTATCTCACTTAAACAATGTTGCCAGACTCATAAGGTAAGAGTAACTCATAAGGTAAGAGTACATATTTTACTGTCGTTTTTTAAACTGCTCTATTTTGTGCTGAAACTACAGCTCATTTTTAAACAGTGCACCATTACCTGAGATATCAGAACAACCTTTTAAATATCCACATGTTCAAACTATTTTCATACAGCTTCCATTTATATTTTGCTCAGCACTGTGGATGGTTAGTAACATTTTTAATTGTATAATAAAGATGCTAGTTTGTAATTATCCCTCAAGTTCCCTAAATTTGCTCCATGCTGGTGGTCCCCTGGTCTTTTGTCCCTCAGCAAAAACACAACATTTTCAGACAGCGGTCCTTTAATCTTCTCATTGTCGGCAGCCGGATTGGTGTGTATCTGATCTCCTCAAGTGCACAAACTCAAGAATGCCATGAAACGTCTTGCTTGGAAGAATGAGGCAATTATTTACAATCTTGATTTATATAAAGAAACAAACACAATCAGTCCTATTAAATTCCCCGAACGTGTACAACCGTAGCCCGTAACGAAGCCTGCAAGACTTACGGCTCTTAAATTGGCCTCTAAAAGCTACACACAAAATGACCTGCGGGTTACATGAGGCAAAACCCTACGGGATGTCGAAATCTGAACTCCGTTGCTGCAAATCCTTTGATCTGTCAAGCCCGTAACTGTTATGTTTGAAAATCGCGATTAAATTGCTACGAATCCACTGGCGTTTAAACACTAGAGAGGACCCTCAAGGGGGTTAAAGTCCTATCCATAGCACTGTAAATGCAAATATGAACACAATACTGTACTTATAATTAAAGGGAAAGTGATGTTAGATATTAAAATTAATAGCACAACATTCCCAAGCTCGCAAATCTGCAATAAAAAAAACTTTATTTTTTACATTTCCGTGTTATATTGTTCCCAGAAATCAATGTGTTAATACATATAATTGAACTTGCATGGACTAGAATATCATATTTACTGATTTATGAATATTGCATTATTTCTGGAATGCGGGTCAGATCGAAACACGTAATTGAAACCCATAAGGCTTTGAAATCTAACCTCCATTTTTCAGTGACGTAATGATGATGCTCTCTTTTGTCTTTGGCTCAGTCTGAACAAGTAACTATGGGTTTGGCTAATTGATCATGTTCACGGCTGCACATGCAACGCAATGGTTTACGGGTTTGCGTCTCCGGCCCGTTGGTCGTGGCATGGTTGAATGTAATAGCTCTGTAATGTTGCAGAATTTCAAGCCAGCAGGCTTTGCGGGTGTGCCATTACGGGCTTGGAATTTAATGCTGTTTATGTAATAACAGAATAGAAAACTCAATTGCTTCACAATAGAATAAAAATTGCTAGTCAGAAGATTAAAAAGTTAATTCACAACCTTGGCATGTTGTTGAATAAAACGCAATAAGCAAAACACAGTAATATTTCATATTTGGAAAGACAGTTTTTGTGATTAACAGAATTATTTAGATGTAGTTGGCAACATTATGATGGATTGTGCCACTAAAGAAATTCAATAGTAACAAATACTGATGACATGAAAAAATCCCCCTGGTACAGTAGGTAAATAAATTTCAGGTTAAACAGAGAAACCTTTGGAAAAAATAGGTCATGATTTGATACGACAGGTAAAGACTTGTGAGAAAATATAACTAAACAAAGACTGGTATATATATGAAGCAGACTTACAGGAAAAGTGGCAGATGGTCATACCATAATGGATCAAAATATCTGTAATGGTAATAAAATTACCAATAAGGCCTTCATTCTATGGGTCCTGTAAGCCAAAATCTGAGTGAATCTCACTCAGAAATCACCACTGAGCTATAACTTTACACTCTTATATCTAACCCCTGAGAAATGGCTGTAATATCATAATTACAAACTGGCTGCCCCACAAATATTTCCAAAATCACTTTCACATGGCTCCATTGCCATGTTTAGAGGCCCCTATCAGTGCCCCTATGGACCCCTATGGGGCCTCTAACCATAACAATGGGGGTCTATATGGACATCTATTGCACCAAACTTAGGCAGTTACCATGGGATCCCTTGGGATCCTCATAGTAATCTAATTTATAACTGTGGGGGTCACTATGGAACTCCATGTTACCTAAATTAAACTCGTTACATGAAAACCTATAACCATAGGGGTCTCTACAGACCCCCATGGTAAACTATCCTATAAACTTAATCAGCCAATAAGTGGATCCCACTGGTCAGGTCTCTCCTCCACAGGTATTGACACTAGGGATTCCACTGGAAGGAGCGAGGCTTCTGGATGTGTGGAGAACAGAATACCTTGTTAGCTGAACTGGAAAAAGTGATTAAAAAACTATTTTTCACTTAAGAAATACAGCTTGTATATTTTCAAAATAGGCAATGCCCTTTTTGAAACACACAGGGACTTATAATTTATTACTTTTGTAATAAAAATAGGAAGGCCAGCTACCCTAATCACAACAGGATGGCCCATTGTGTTAGTTTCACAACGTATATCTTAGATCTGTCCTTCCCAAAAAAAAATAATCACAATATCTGAATTACAAAGTTACATAAAACTACATATAAACAAATAACAAAAGGTTAGCCACACAATGCCCAAAACACACAGATACATGATGTATTCACTGGCGATAAGGGTCCATCTTCTGCTAGCCCATAAAAGGTATTCCCTTTGGGAAAACTGGACAAGGTTCCTTTGCAGAAGAAAGAGAAGCAGTATCTTGCACTTTATTACAGGCTTCTCCCCATCAGGGCTGTTGTCAAACTAGACTTAACCTCTTACCCTAGCTAATAGTCTCTTCCCTGGATGGCTGTGTCTATAGCAAGTCATAGAAGGGTAACACTTCTCTGACTTGCTATTCTGACTTCAGCCAATAAGAATAGGGGAAAATAGTGTACTCTCATTGGTTAAAGACTAACCAATCGGAATGCACAGATTTAAATCTGTGCATTCTGATTAGCTGAAAAGTGGAGGGAGCCTTTTACGATTCTCTGAGTAACTAATCAGAGATTCTATATTCAAAGACATGATTCTGATTGGCTGAAATAAGATTGACAGATATTTTAGCAAATCACAAACCATAAAAAAGGAAATATACGGTGAGGGCTTGGACATAAAGCCTTCAGTTGGCAAGAGAGCTTGGTTTTATTATTATTTCACCCCTTTCCATGCCATGAGATGGGGTTTATATAGATAGATGGACAGCTAATAGCTGAGAGACATTTTAGAAAACCCACAGCAACTGACCGTTCTCTGTACTCATAAGCTATTTTACTTACCAGTCAAAACCTCCATATATATATTGGAAATTTATGCAAAGGAAAAGTTTCATGAAAAATTCAACACATGCTTAGCTAGCTGAGATAAAGTTCCCAGGAAGTTTTTGTAATAAAGAAGACCCAAAACAGATCCTTACTGGTCCTAAAGACCAGTATCCAAATCAATTCTATGGTAGGTAAAGTCCAACATTTTTAACTAAGCGTCATTGTTATATGGAATTAATACAGATTTAAGTTTTAAGTGGCATATAAGTGAGTGCCTGAGTGATATTCAGAATTGCAAGTTGGTGTCAAGCACCTGTAGTATAATTTCAATACTAGTACAATACATAGACAGATTTAATGCTCTAAAACTAACTTGTTGGTGTGACAGTGTCCCTTTAAATTACTATTGTAGTCTCATACTTTTGAAGAACTACATTTTAGTATGGGCAAATTAGCTGAATATGCTCTTTGTTTGAACTGCTTTCTCAGAATTTTCATTAGATTTTCATTAAACATATTAAAAGTACTGGCACTTGAATTGTCATGATTCTACTGTAAGAAATTAAACTTCCACTGCATCCAATGTATAATCTTATATTTAAAAAGTAGACCAGGATCCCTCTCATCCATGCATATAAATTAAAAGAAGTTAATGTTTTTTTTTTTTTGTTTTTTTTTTAAATGTAGCTCTATTAAGGATTGGTCTCCAAAAAGACATATTATATATAATCCTCATTAATTGTAGGAGCACAACAAATATGTCTTGGAGTGCCAACAATTCTTGTATTTTCTTTATGGGTCTCCTGCTCTATATGCTAAAGATCTGTCATAAGCAATAACTGAACACTTTATGATAAATATACCATAGATATTAAAATTATTAAGCCAGTGGCTTGGATTTCTGATTGCTTCAGACAAGTGATACATCTGGGACACTTTGATAAATGATCCCCATTGTCTGTATATCAAGTCTTGTCAGTGCCTTTACAGGCCTGTTTTCACCAACAAATACAGCTGAATTCAATGGGAGTTTTGCTTTGTACACATTATGATGTATATTGTCAGCAAATTGTTTGCAATGAGGAGAATTTGATCAAATATTTTTCTTACCATAAATAATTTCTAGTTCATAAATAATTTAAAGTTTTTTTATATGTGTTTTTTATATTCATATTTAAAAATTGTAAATTACATTTTTAAAAACTATAAATTATATTTTTCTAGTGTGTGTTTTGCCTATGTTTATTATTGTTGTCTAAGAACATGTATCATTAATGATTTCATTTTGGTTACATTTCTTTAAGACATGGGGAGGATTTACTAAAGGATTTCTGGGTGGATGCGATAGCCCACGGTAACCTGGGATCTAGCATATCAGGTCATTGTGCAATTTACTAAAGGCATTTGTCCACTGTAAAAGCTAGCAGTGTCCTAGCAGCATATTGTAGGCACGGCTGGATTACCTATTAGGCGTTTCCATGTGAGGGGCGCCACTTTAAAAAAAAAATGGTTCTTGGCTTTAAAAAATGTAATGCTGCAGTTGATAGACTGGCTACTAGGGAGTAACCACCTAGAACAAGAGAGTTACAGCAGGAAAGGGAACTTACATGCATTGAAAGGGCAAAAATGGGTCAGTGCATACCTTGCATACTCACTCGCAGGGACTCCGACACTTCACTGCCTAGAGGCTCTAAAAAGGTAGGTCCAGCCCTGATTGTTGGTGTGTTATATTATCACAATTTCAGCTTGTACCTGAATCACAGATAAAGTATAAGATGAGTTTGGAGCAAGAGGCTCCATATTTTCCTCTAAACTTCATCATTGCATGCCAGATATTAAAATATTAATAGGGTGCACATTTACCTATTATGCAACTTTGTTAACACCGAGCAGTGCAGTTTCCTTTAACAAACATTTCATACACAGAAATATGTATAAAGAAGTACTGAGTTTAGCTACCTAGAAATGACATTGACTTCCATTTTCTACACCTTTGCCTCTTCAGTCCATCTCATCCTTATATCGTTTACATTGGTCAGTTTTCATTATACTCTTCATGCAGTCTGAATGAGTGCAGTTCATAAGATGACATAACATAATATACAGTGTGCTGAAAACCATTATTCATTGTGTGCAGCAAGTGTAGTAATAATATAATAAATGCAGAACGTTAGATGATTATTCCCCAACACTGAGTGGCTTCTTGTTAGTCCTGTAATCAGTTGCAACTGTGTCATTTTTGGCCAAAGGCTGATATGCATTAGATATTTTTATGTGTCTATTGCTAATATTTATGAAATCGTTCTTTTCCTTTTTTTCTCTTTCCATTTTCTTTTTCCCTTGCTATTGAAAATCCATGTTCTTCTCAAAATATATTCATCTATTTTTCGATCTGCATCATGTTGCAGTGGATTTACGTAAACTGCTCATTTTATGCTTCACGCAAATAATTTAGGCTATGATCATAATATTAATTTCTAAAGATAGAGTCACATGCTAATAATCACTAACTGATTGCAGTGATTAAAAATGCAGTCACATTTAGAAAATTGAGTATAAAATCAAATTCTGGGTGCCAAGGCAACAAGAGTAGAAAAAAAGAAATGACAAAACAATATAAGTCAGACAGAGGTGCTCTGATTCCATGGGTAAAAACATTTACAGTATGAAAGAATGCAAGCCTAAGAACATGAAATGAATGTGTCAGAAGTGTAACAAACAGAGAATGAGAGAGACAAGAAAGCAGTGAATGAAATACTACTTGAAGACAGATAACAAATAAATCAAAATATGAAATATTATTGCCGACTGATCAGGCTACAACTGATGTTTGGCAGATTGTTATATTTACCATTTATTATGCTTTTACATGATTTTTATTGTAAATCTCAACTATACATGGGCAGCAAAGGTAGACATTAACAACCCAATTCTATTATAAGAAATAAATGCAACTGAGACTACAAACTTGAAATAACTGAATTGCCATGGAAATGAGCTTAGGAACAATCTCCCTTATGCCCAGCACTGAATCACAATCTTTTTTTTTTTCAGTTGGTTTTCTATATATTAATGGCTATTTTTATTTTAGCAATGGTAAAGCCACTGTACAAAAACAGCGGTGTAAATTGTGATATCTGTAATACTAGTGCTGTTGGCACATGTAAAACCTATTTTTTTCAGATTGATATTTTTTTTCAGATTGATTTTAGACTTTCAACTTAACAAACTTAACAACTGCTGGCTTCACATTACTCATCATAAGCTAAAATAGATAATTATTTATTTTCATAATAACTTGTATTTACCTTGTTGCTGATATTGTCCATAAGTCCATTATGTCCATGCCCCATAAGTCCTTCAAGCCCAATCTTCTTATATCATTATTCATTTATCCTTTGTATTTTATGTCAACTGACATTCTGTATTTTCAAATCACTGAACTGCAGAGAACTTTGTTTTACTGAATGCTGCTATAGTGCTGAGATAAGAGGCCTCCTTAGTCAGATTAGCTTATCCTATGCCTTACTCTTATCATTTGACATTAGCTCTATATCTTTTGATGTATTTGAAGCACAAAATAATAAAAACTAATTTGAATCCCTTCAAATAAGGGGTTTCTATGTGTTGACGTGTGTATATTATAAATACAACACATTGATATTAGTGAAAAATAAATATTTTACTTTTACTGTGTAATACAATATATCCTACTTGATTATTAGCATTAGTAGTGATTAGTATTAATCTCTGCACCGACAATCAAAACCTTAGACCTACAAACATTTATGTAAGCATTATCATTTAATGTATTTAAATCATTTCAAGATCTGCATAATTGGTTATATGAAATTGTATAATAATTTCATAATTGGTGAACTGAAAGACATTACATCCTAAGTGGGCTGAGTACCCACAGAACAAGTATTTCAGCATTTATCTTTCTTTAAGTAAAACATTTATGACACTGGTGTATAGGATATAATAAAATTCTATAAAAATAGTAAAAATAACTATATGCCAAGAAGTCTGTTAGTCACAGATCCATAAACGTTAGATTTTATTTATCATAACTCTTTTACAGTAAATGGATTGTCAGTACATACATTAACAAAAACACTAGTGTTTTCCGTAAAATCCATATAAGTTATCCACATGTCTATGACTCTTCAGAATATGACTGACAAAGAATTACCTATAAAAATATATCACCTCTTTAATCAGCCAAAAAATGAGCTGACGTGCAAGATTCTGCAGCATGTTTGAGGTTTTGTATCAATCAATTTATGATAATTTAAACAAATTATAGAACACTACTCCCATGCCACACAGCAAAATATTAATTGACTAATTGAGTCCTTCCATCCATGTGCTATATGAATTGAAAGGCAAAAAAAAATAACACATACTTAATGATAATTGTCTCATGGGGAGGGGGGAGGGGGGTAAATGTCCTTCCTTATCTCAAAAACCCTCAATTGGATTATTGTGTAGATTAGTAAGCAAAAGCACATATCATTATCTTTTACTTTTCCAAGTTGTGTAGCATTACAGTGTTAAATTATAACTGAAATCATTTAAATGTTATATCACTGATGTACAAAAAACATGCATGTTAAAATGGAAACAAATCTAAATAAGTTTCAGAATTATTTGTAAATAAAAAAACGAAAACTTCTTAGTGGCATAAGTATTCACCCCCCGGTAATGTGAAATTCCAAAACATGCTCTGGTGCTACCAACTGCTTTGCAACAATTTAGTCTGATAAGCAAACATTTGGGCAATGGTAGCTCTGATGGAGCTTGAGAAATCCACATGAATAGCACAATATAGAAAGTTCACTCTCAAACTCCATTCTAAATCAAGAATTATTCATGTTTTAAAAAGAATGCTACTAATTCCTGAGGAACCCCATTTACCATATTAGTTCAATCTGAGCAAGTTCAATTTACAACATTAAATTCCAACATTAAATTGGCCCTCATAAAATTCCAAAATTTTCAGCAGTTACAGAGCGATTAAATTGAACAAACCTGCAACTACATGGCCAAAAGCCAAAACCGTAAACCACACACCCATAAGTAGCATTTCAGATCATGATCAATTAAGCAAGCCTGTAACTACTGATTTAGAAAAAGCCAATAGCAAAGGAGACCGTCATCATTACGTCAGTAAAACATGGTGTGTAAACGTCAATCAGTGTTTTGACGTCTGATATGCGATTGGGCTTGCAATCTAGTAGATTAAAAATCAATAAAAATGAATGAAGATACTGTTATAGTACATGTGGGTGGCCTGATATGTATTAACTCCTTGGTTCCCAAGATTGATATAACACATAACTTAAACGTCCCCAAAACAACTTTCAATTGCAGATTTGTGAGCTTGAGGCTGTTGTGCAATTCATTCTAATGTCTTTCATTGCTTTCCCTGTATTATAAAGCCCAGTATTGAGTTTTTATTTGCTTTTATAGTGTTACGAACAGGTGTTTAACCCCCTTGCGAGTCCTCTCTAGTACTCGTAGGATTTTTGGCTTCATTTGCCATTCACGGTTGTGAAATCAATTGCAGGCTTGAGGAATTGTAGCATTTTAATAGCGATTTGCAATTTTAGCGATTGCAGGCTTGACAGATTAAAGGCTTAGATGAGTCGGAGTTACGATTTTGACAACTGCAGTTGCTTTCCAGCCTGTAACCCGCAGATAGATTGCGGATAGCTAAGAGGCCAATTTAATAGTAACTTTTGCTGGCTACAGTAACAACAATTTGGACAATTTAATAGGGTCCTTTGTCTACTATATTTTTATTTGTTTCCTACCCATGTGTAGATAATTACTGTAATTACTATATTATTTGCTTTTTTAGAATTGCTTTGCATGTGGCACTGTATCAAAAAAATGTCCAAACTGACTTCATCCAAATTCCTACTTACCCTCTAATAGAAACTAATCAGATTAGTTTGACATAATTTATTCCTCAAAAAGTCATGTTTGCTTACACAGATAATTTTATTAAAGCAATAAACCTGAATACAATCCCTCAGAAACCATTCTAAGAGCTTCCACACTACTTATTTGAGGTATACAGGTCTATAATTTAATGGATTTAGCTCCAATTTTAAATAATATTCCCACATCTATTTTTATTTTTAGCCAATCCTGTTGCACTGAATTTGTAGTTTCTGAGTCTCTAAAAATGAGATATAAAGATTGGCTATTACATAACCCAGCTCCCCCTGAGTGTTCCATTAGAACATGGTGCTTTACTTACAATTTGACAAGACAATTTTGGATTTCTTCCTGAATTAACCAATTATTATGTAAAGTTCCATTTTGATACAGTAGCTATACCACTTGTACTTCTTGTTTTTACAAAGACAATAATTTATTTAACACATTTGAATCTCTTGATTACTACTGTTCAATGTGTCTCACATAACATTTCAATATTTTATTTTGTAATAATTTTATTATCTATACACAGTGGAACCACCATATTTGTTGTTAATCCGTTCCTGAGGGACGGACAAACTTTTAATTGAACAAATATAGAATTTTCACGATGAATATTGGATTTTTGCACTAATGTTAGATTTTTCATAATGATTATTGAATTTTGCTGGACAAACATTGGATTTTTAGATGAATATTGGAGCATTTTTTTAGATAAAAAAATAGACAAATATAGAATTTGACGAATATAGGGCTTACAAATATAAAGGTTCCATTGTGCTTAAAACCTTTTAGGTTCATTTTCTATTTTAGCAAATGCCATAGTTATTTGTTATATTCCTTGTACATATATAATATGCTGTCTCCATTCCTTTCCATTCCTTTGACAAATACCTGATTTTCTTACTTATTTCTTTTTCCACATCATTATTCAGTCACCTGCGTTTTTGTAGTACTTATTTTACTTCTAAAGGCACATTGTATGTTATACATTTATGTTTTGTATTTTAAATGCCAGTGCTTTGCCCCATTATATACACTGTACACTACACTATAAACTTTCAAAATTACTTTCAGGGGAAATTAAGTTATGATTACTGTTCCTGAAGAATCCTGCCACTTCAGAAATGGATATTATATCAAAAAATGTTGTGATCATTAGATGCAATATAGCGCCATTTCTTGAAGGTTATTGTAATGATTGAACCATATAATGATCTCCAAGCTTATATAACAATCTCTCAAAAATCAGCTCTGTATTAGAACTTGATCATGTTCCAATACTTTCCTGTCAGTAGTGGTAGTTTAATTTCTTTAATTAGCAGTAGTGGTAATTTTAGGTATTTAACGTCTTCACATTTACTCATATTTTGGGGCTTATTTGCCCATCAGTCACAATATATTTTTGAAAATTTGGTAATCCACTGATTATTTATCCCAATGTAGACTAGAGAAAACATAATATGTTAACTTCTTACTTGACCTTATCTTCACTTGGAGCAGCAGTTGACACCATATTTTGTTTTATGAATTTTCTTCATTTTCACTAATACTTTTTGATGAAGCATCAAATACATACATCTTCGTCCAGAACTATTGAAATATTAGTTCAATGTGAATAATGAATTATTAAAATGCATTATACATCAAAACTATTTTATAATATTAACTATCAATAATCATATATGAATAATGGAAGTCAAAGTATTCATCCTTTAAATAATACTATTTATGAAATAATTATCATGGTTTTTACAAGAAGACTACTTTCTTTATTTTATTATTTTCTGTAAGATATTATTGTGTATTCCTGTAATTTACTTCTCAATATAGTGTGACTGTGTAATAAAATTACAAGCTATCAACCTTGCCATATGAGGCATTATTCAGAAGCTGTGCAGTCATACCACTGCTGTCAGCCATCAATGTCAACTGGCAAATAACCATCTCATCACTTTTATCATGTCTTTATAATAACATTTTACATTTACATTTATAACACAAAATCACGCAGGATATTACCTCCAAAAGCACTATTCAGAAGCAATCAATAAAAAAAAAAAAAAAAAATCATAATTCTTTTTAGTATTCTTAATATATCCTGACCATTTGTTCCTAGTATGGTTTTGAGGTGCATTTTACTTGTAATCATGAGTTTATTGTATTCATGAGTTTTGCCTACATAATTTTACAACCAGATTGGAAAATGGTCAAAATCACAAATAATGAATAAATACAAACTGTTAGTGGAATCGTGAAGTAAATGGCAGCCTGTGGCACTTAATTAGTAAGTATTACAGATCAATAATATATTCTCTAAAGAAAAAAGTATTTCATATTAAAACAATTATGGCCCTTACCTTTTGACATTTTTAAACTTAAAACCTATATTTTTTAAAATTTTATTTTTTTTGAGGGAGTTGTGACACCATTTTTGAGTCTCAAAGAATATGCATCATGCTTTCATCAATCTGCACATCCACTAAAACAATAACATATAATTAATATAAAACATTTAGCAAAAAATTAATATAAAACATTTAGCAAATTTCAATATTTTAAGAGTGTAGCACAGAAATTTTGTTGACCTCCTATTTCGATAAACCAGCTATATGTATATATGCATTTCTATATATGTGATTTTAAAGGAAACAGTAATTTAAATTAGCTTTTGACCACTGTAATTTAGGAAAAAAGTAATTTGTGAAATATATTCAAAAGGAACATTAGTGGCTCGGTAAGTCATGAGTATAAAATCATGTTTGGAGAAAAGCATACTTTTTACAGACTTTGCTAGTGTTTAGAAGCTGACATAATTCTTATCCTTATGAAAATAAAACTAACTACAAGAGGGTGTTGTTGAGTGAACAGGTAGCAAATGCTGAAAGTTGGACCCACTGTCCAATGAGATTATAGATTTCCCTTACCTCCTCCTACCTTTTCAATCCGTTCACTGCTGAACAGAAAGAAAATGGCAGTAGAGGTTTCTATGTCAACAAGCAGTGTAGTGAGAAACAATTCTGGAGCTCTTAGATAAAGCCAATATCTTCTACTGTATAACAAATCCCTTTTTTAGACTTATTGTATATGCATGCATTATATAGCTGCTAAACATGATTTATTTTCCAAAAATATAGTGTCCTTGGTTATTAAATATTGCTAAAAAGCAACATATGCATAGAAATAAATCCATCTAGAGGGGAAAAGCAACTGTTTGTCCATTAATGACAGTAATTTACTCAGTTGATTTAAGTGTTCTATTAGTCTTTTAGAAAAAAAAGGTGTACACTATAAAAAAAAATCAAATTTATACATGGTAACATGTTTACTTCTTTTAACATTTGAATAGAATTGGCTATTGTTTATTTATTCATTAATTTATTCTTGTTATTTTAAGGGTTAATATCTAATGTAGATATACACCAGGGAAATACACTAAAATACATGGAAACAGAGTTATTATTCTAGAGTACAAACATATTTCAAGACATGTAAAACTAACTTTATAGTAAGTTCACCAACAAGCATAAAAACAAGTTTAGAGTAATACATATTCAATAGTAACTGGTAATTTAGTTAATTGCTTACTACCAAGCACATTCTAAACATGAGTTTGACAACTATCAAAATATATTCCTTTACTTTTTATAATTAAATTAATTATTCTAGTAGCTATTCTAATTACTTGAAGAAATGACGCTGATTGCTACAGTATTTATTCCAACATTTGTATCTCATACATCAAAACTAATTCTTCTCTTCTACGGAGCTGTCAGAAATTTTATAGATACGGACAAAAATGACATTTTAATGTCAAAATGCTTATTATTATCTAATACTACACTAAAGATAAATGCTCCGTCAAAAATTAGTGAAAATTAGTGAAGATGATTCCAGTTTATTAAATGGCCACTGTAGTCTTAATTTAAAATTTTACTATTTTGAAAAACTGCACATGATAATAGACAAATTGTTGAAAAAAATAATAAAACTAATACCGTATATCTAATATATTACCCTTTTTTTTCAGAAATGTTGCTACAGTGAAATTTATCATTTTGGTTTCTAATGAGCAAATTACGTGGGAAGAAACTATGCATGCATAGAGGACATTTCTATTTGCACAATGCAATTATGGCAGCTACTATGGCAGAACTTTTATTAAGTCTAATGGAAATCTCATTCGTTTACAAGGAGACACCCTTCTGAGAAAGCAGCAAAAAAAAAAGGACCTGGATCAATACAGTAAAGAAAATGTGCACATAGAAGTAACATATACATTTTTTTGCTTACTTAAAACATTTTGTGCATTTTCAAGTTTACATATTCAAAAGAATACTTATAACAAAAGACCATAATAGTCATGTAAGACTCTTACAGAATGTTTTACTGTACCACAATGAATACAAGTAGTAACTCATGTATATTATTAATTATACTATTACATTTTAACACAAAAATGACAAACATTTAACTTCTACATTTCTGCAGAAGGTTAATTAGTTTGGGAAAGCAATGATCTTATTAGCTTCTTGTGATGATACAGGAACACAGAGATGAAGTGACCTGAGGCTCCACCAGATGATCATCGATGCAACATCCTGAGTCAGTGGTCAAATGGAGATCAGCAGACCTTCACAAACAGGATCCAAAAGGATAAAATAGGAAAGGAGCATTGTAATAAGACACAGGCATGCATCAAATAATTAAAGCAAGGCTGACTTTATTAATGAAAACATTACAATATGTATAGTAACATAATAACCAGATTGGATTTTCAGAAGGTCCCTATATGTGCCATTAGCTATATTATGAAGAACTAGTTTCTCTGCTCATCTCTATGGAGTATAATCATTGGCAGTCTAATCATCTTGTTCACATCATGATTTCTTCTGTACAGTCACTGTAGAAACCATGTCACACCGTAATAAGCAACAAATAAAGACATTAGCAATAAACAACTGGTGTGAGTTAAGACGCCAAGCTGAATTATCTTGGCAATGCTGAAGATCAAGGACACTTTTGCACGAAAGACCACATTACATAAAAATATAGATTCACCCATCCATCCTTAACCACAGGCACATATAAGAGAGGCACATTTTTGAATTTTAAGGTCTATATCCCCAAGGCTCACATCCATTTTGAAAGTATTATGGCAAGAAAAAACATTTTCACATGAAGCTTTTTGTGTGTCACATCATACATTTGTTATTTTTTAGTTTGCTTGTCATAAAAAAATGACAACTTTTAGACATGCCCATTATTGGTCACAGAAGCAAACAAATATTGTTTCAAACAATGTATGAGTAAACAATTAATGGTCGGCATTCACATAGTCACTTCAGGTTATTGCTTCGTATATTTGTTGATAGATTTAGGTCATTAAGTATGATATTATTACATTACAGAAAATGTTAAGCATCAGTCAGTTTCCATGGATTGAACTGAGTGCATAATGATTGGACCAGTAGCTTAACTACCTATTAAGAGTAACCTAAATAGTGGTGAAAAATACTGTTTTATGTTAGTTTATACTCTTAATATGGACTCATGTTAGGGTCCAAACAATGGAGTTAATGAAGGAAAAATAATAAAAACATAGGATTGAAGTATATAACAATGTATTTTTATTGAACAACCAGTATACTTGAGTACATACATTTTTCATATAAACATTTAGCAAGTCTGAAACTGTACTAGTACAATAATATATTGATTCAAGTATTGACTGGAAACTTGAAGTAATAGCTCTGGACACCTTTTTTCATTATTATTATTATTATTATTAGTCCTCAAAAAAGCACTTCCTGCAATACTCAAGAATTAAATTACTATCAGAATATAAGCAAAGGAACTGACAAATGCAGTATGAAAGAAAACATAAATACCTGCCTGCCTGAGGAAGAGGCACTGGCAGAGCTAGTGCATGTAGGGTCCTGGTGCAAAACAAAATGTTGCCCACACCCCAAGCAGGTACCAACTCTCTCTAAGATTCCTTCCCAGAACAGCATCACTCCTCAATAGCTGCTCCCCGTACCCTCCTGCCTTCAATACAGATTTTTTTTTTTACTGGGAACCCACCAGAGCAGGGCCCTGGTGCATTACACCACCTGTAGCTCCGCCCCTGGGAAGAGATACTATAGTTTCATTCTCAGTTAGGACATGCTACACGCATCTTTCCTTATGCCACCACTGACTAAAATGTTGTTAGTGTTCCAGGGGCTAAACATGTTATGATGATTTCATTGGTTTTGGTTAAGAGTTTGGCTTTAAGAATGATGTCATTTTTATACAGCTTTTTATGTATTATAATAATTATCCACGGTAGACAACAATTGCCTTGTTTGAACTGCTTACGTTATCTGGAAGGGACTATTCAAACAGGGAACAGCCTTGCAAACCTAGGATTTCCACTTTTCAACTGAACCAGCTTAAATACCTCTCTACGATCAAAGTCATCTACTCATTACAGAAGCAGATGACAGCTCCTACTACTGAATAATCACTTTTAATATTTTTTTACTTTCTAAAATATGTTCCTGGTTATTGAGTGCAGATCTTAAAAACAACATGCTGACAATATGGGAAGACAAATGTCATTTAGCTCATTATCCATACCCATATCAGATAACTTGTTGTTGAAAATTAAATATTAGCTTTAATATCACACCCCAAACATTCCAAAGACACGGTTCATTCCTTTTGTTAGTCAAATTTGCTAAAATCATGAAACACAAATTAAAAAAAGGTGTGGTGGCTCAAAATGTTGAAAGATTAAAGGGGTGCTCCCTGAGATAATAATAATGAATGTAATAGAAAAGGGGAGGATAGAACAGATCTAATTTGTACTGGGACACACCCTGTTCTGATCTCAATTAAATGGGAAAAAAACATTTTAAAATATCTTTTATTAAATAATTGATAAAAATAAAGAGAGACACAGTCGGACCTACTAATGGAATATAATATGAATCTCTATTGGTAACAAAAAATGATCAGCATATATTATAAACACCTAAAAGTATTGGTGCAGACCATATAGAGAGTGACTAAAACAAAAATATATATGTACTAGTAAAAAGTGACTGGTGCAAAAGTGAAGGTGCTGAGTGCTAAAAGTGCTGCAATAAGGTGCTGCAGTGAAATATTGCTCTATCATGCAATATAAAGAGCAAATAATAAGAGTTGCTCTTAATTGGCAACATAAATTGTTACAAAGGTCTATACCAATACTAATGTCATAAATATGAGCTATATTGCTTATATTGAAATGCTGTATAAAAAGTTGTTTCAATAGAGAATAATTCCTCTGTCAAATTCCTCCCATTACCACCGCCCATCCCCCCCCCCCCCCACCTAAATTCTATTAGAAGCTGCTCCATTAAGCTATTTGGCATATTCAGCAGTTGAGGGATAGGGGCATTAAACTATGGGCTTAGGTCCATGTGGAACGCTGCCTAGATGCTAGCTAGTGACATCATCAGATAGCGTCCAGCATACTGCATCACACAAATTAGGTATTTTTCTTAACGAACTGTAAAGAGCTAGTTGTTTTAATGAAGCATTTGACTTTCATGAAATGCACATTCAGTAGAAAAATTTAGATTTCTGCTGGTATCTGCCCGATATAAGGTCAATAGTGGGAGGTGGCTTTGTCGAATAGGCAGTGTCAAATTTTCAGGCACAGTGTTGCCAACAAAATGGTCTAGATTGGCTGTAAGGGCAGCCTATGGAATTTTGGGTGCCCTCTTATCTAATGACATTGTTATTAAAGTTCTCTAGACCTATTGCTCAGCTTAACTCTACTTTCCTCCATATGAACGTATCAGGTTGAAGGCAAGTAACTAAACTGGAGGTTAAAACTGTAACCATTGAAAGTGCAACTGACTTTACATTTTTAATAATGTGACAGCAGCAGAGCCATTTTCCTTTGCTGTAGAAAATCATCAGGGTAAGAAGAAAGGCTAATGAGTTCAAAGGGGAGAGATGCCAAATTCATATGAGAAAACAGAATGGCAAAGTGGTTATCGAAACCCGAAGAGGTAAATTATAGCGGCGCTTAGTAGAAGTTGAGCATATTTGATAGGTTGTGGGTACTTAGGGCTACCATTTGCTGATTCCATCACTACCAACGCTTATTTATAACCTAATTGGATTGTAGGAGACAAATTGAAACGTGTCTATCATGAACTCACTTTCTCCCTGTTTTATATGGAGGAATTGACTCTCCATCCTTTGAGAGTTTCCTCCTATCAGTCATTACTTCTGATTGTTAAGGTTCTTTATTACAAAAACATCCAAATATTATTTTCTTTTGTTCCACCAATACTCCAAAAATGTTGAAGGACAGTTAATGCTTTAATCAATAGCGCAGAACTGTCATTAGATAATTAAGGCTCCACACAAGGCCTTAACACAATGCCACATTCAACGTATTTTTATGACATCACAAATGGCTTCACACGTGACATGACCATTGACATCAGCTATGGTTTCACTGATGACATCATATAACTTCACAAATGATTTCATCCACAAATAATGGGATATATATTTCATGAATAATTTTAGCATTTTGTAATGATAAGGTTTCTAAGGTAAAGTCTATTTTTTTACAAAAATTAAATATACAATATTTATCTCCTATTCTGAAAGAGGGACAACTAACAGAACATTAATACTCTGGACAGAACATAAAGAACAGGGCAATCTCATTAATAATAGGACACTCAGAAAGAAAATTGTCCAAGCATTACAGAGACACCAAGGAGAAAGTGCTACCTGTACCAGGAATAGGAACTCCATCATCCTAAACCATCAGGGCACTTCAGGGAGTAAAATACTGTTAATGTATATTTAATTCTTTAATGGTATCTACAATGTTGGGGAAATAATCATACATTTTGTATTATATTTATAAAAATGTAAATTAAATCCTTCAGAGATCAGTTTTATCCCCAACCAGAAGCACAATATATCACTATTGGTTCAAATTATCTTCTACAGGACGGGTAGATCATAACATATATATAGAGTGTCATGCTTGCTATTAAGATACAGTTCATATATGTTAAAAATGCCAAATGGATAGTTTGCAAAAATAGCATTGTAATTACATACACTTTTTATTTAGTTGCTTTGTATTTAATCCAGTGTTCAATAGAAAACAAGTAAGTACAACCATACTCCTTTATAAATGAAAAAATGAAGCATTTCATTAGTACATGATAAACCTTATACAAGATTAGTTGGATATGATCTTCATCTTCTAAACTTGATGGAGATATTTGCTTGTTCTTGGCTTGTGCTTTGAATTATTATGCAAATAAAATAACTCAATCACATGCTTATGGTGATCTTGAAACATTTAGATTAACTGTTTATCGATAAAGTCTTGATCCATAAGTAAAAGGTTGCACTGATTGGAAATTATAAGCCTATCGTTTTTTTTATTATACATTATTGTATCCCTATTACGTATTATACTTGATACAACGTTCTTTAAGTATGTTCAGAAAAATATATTGAGAACATTTTGATTAACTTATAAAATCATAAACTGAATTTGTTTAATTCAACTTCCTCTTTCCCTGCTCATTATGATTTTAGTAACTGCCTTCACTTAAATTTATAGCAGAGAATATCCTCCCACAGTAGTATTTGAATTGCTGTAGCCATTAAGTGTAAATGATTTACACTATATATTCTTAACTAAGTCAGCAACATCATTTTTAACAATTTGTTGTTACCATAAGTCTCTGATATTTTAAATTGCTTGCTATAAAGGAATATTGTTGTAATTAGATTGTTTCAAATATTTAGTATATATAATGTAAAAAGCAAGTAGTATAAATGCAAATTTTCTGAGTACAATTTATCTTAATATTTGACAATATACACTGGACTAAGTCATTGAATGTGATGTGTTTTCTACAGGTAACTTCTTGTTTTCTCTACTATTGAAACCATTTATATTTGTAATTGAGGCTGGAGAGGAGTGGCTCTGGGGTCATATAAAACCTGCAGTCTTATGAAATGATGTTGTGCCATAGAGCAGCAACAAACACAGTGTATGATCATACTGGAATTTATTACACAGTATGTTGCATGGCTTTGGAAATAAGCACAACATGTCTTGGCTTCGTCTTACTGGAGCCTCAAGCTTTTTATGTTTTATACAGTGTATACCATCAGTTGTAAATGCAAAATGTATAAATGTTATGTGGCATATCAATCATGTTTTGACTAAGTTCATGTGAATAAAAAAAGTTCAAGCCGGTGGTAGTATTTCGCAGCATCTGATTTGTCGCAGGTACCCGAGATTCACAGAGACTTCTTCTTTAGACAAACGCTGGGAGGCATTATATTGAAATTAGGTCACTGAGTGAAACCCACTTGAGGCCTGTCCAATGACTTGTCCACTTGGAAGCTATACACATCAAACTGAACAGAAAATGCCTACATTAGGTAGTTGTAGGGCTAATTGTGACAAGATAGATAAGGCTATAGTACATACTCAGCATCAGCAAAGCCAATATTTCTCCAAGAAGTTGGAAGCAGTTACAATGGTATTTATAGACTCAGGCACAAACTTATACAATGTATTGTTTTTTTTTTAATTAATTGCTTAAATGTGTCTCACATCCATAGTGCAAACTTGAAAAGTGCATTATTGACATCACAATGCTATTTATATTATAAGAAATATACAATACACACTATTGGATTTTGTGTAACCTGATGTAGGAATTATAACATCTGTATAGTGATTAGTCTTAAAGTGGAAAATCAATAATAAGCTATAAAGCTGGTAAAATGGATCTGAGGTTAAACATGTTTAATTGCACCACAGAATGGAAACACTATCTATAATGCATCAACATAAAGAATAGTAAAAAGAAAGACTATTTTAAGCAGATGTTTAGCATTTGTTTGAACTGAATAACAATGTGTTCTTCTTCCTTTTCACATTGTGTTTTTGAATGTGCTAGGGATATTTGATCCAAGCTGTTATGTATAAAATGTGCACAGGGTTGTGGTATTCAGTGTTAGACATTAGACATACTTTTAATGGTCTTCCATTTCAGGGACTATGTGATTTGATAGGACCAAGTAGAATTAATATACACCTGTGGGAATCGATTGGTAGGAGTAGATCACAGTGGTAAAAAAGCAAGGTTTGGAGCATGTAAGTGGGAAGCCCACACACACAGACTGCATCTACAGGCTGCACACGAATAGCTCAGTCTGGAGATTTATTCAGAGCTTGTACAGAGGAGATCACACATTTCCTTCAGCCTCTTCATTGCCAGATGGGACTGCAAAGTCTTGTGTTTCACTGCTACTAACAGGTTAAAGCCCCCCCCCTTTTTTTACATTTTGTCTCTCACATGTACCCAGTATGATGAACTAACATGTATGTTCAGTATAAGAAGAGATTCCTCTGTAACGTAGACATTGTGTCAAATAAGTCACTTTACAGTTACAGGCTTATATCAGAGCATTTCTCTGCCAGTCATCATATGTCCCAGTTTGTTCACGTCATTTAATTCCATAGACCTACAGTAATAGTCTTTCTACTTGTCAAAATGCCTTTTATAAATACCTTGCAATCTAACATGTCTTTATAGACATTTATGTTTGACAAGTCTCTTGTTATGAAAGCTTCATCTCTGCCTTTGATTCAAACAAGAGGATGTTGCTTATTCCTTTTACCTAAGCAAGAAACTCATTAATTGATACAGGCCTCATATTAATGAAATTAGTTTGGAGGCTCCATATGACGTGAAAGTCAGTCTGTTTCATAATGCAAGAAAGCAAGCTTTGAAACTTTTTCACTAACTAAAAGGTTTCCTTTACATGCAGCAAACTGTATGCCACTGCCTTAATGCATACAGGTATACTGTGACTATCATAGCTCGCCAAAGTATTAAATATGAGTCACTTTAAGACATTAAAAATACCTGACTGCCAATTATGTTAGTATCTCCATTAATATAATGATTTAGCTCCCAAATTGAAGTTCTGGTGGATATTTTATTTGCATCAAACAGAAATAGGTTAATACCTCATATATGTTCATAATGCATTAATATAATCTTTATCAATAGAATAAAAATCACTTATTTTCCAAGAAATAATCATTAAGTTAAGTTGGTAAATATCTTTCAATACCTGTTATGGGCTGAAACATATCAATTTTAACAATATTGGAGAATGTTTTATTTTTTGTTAAAAATGCAGATTAGATTAATAATATTAAGTCTGACTGTATTAAATCACTAAATGATTAGTTGAACTAATTAGCCAACCATTTAATATTCATCTATATTTTAAGCTCAATATACCCTTACCACTATCCAAAAATCATTTTGTCATAATTGATATTTCTAATCCTTGATTGTATTATATTTAAACAAAATGCAGTTTGGTATCCTGTTTTAGTTTTAAAATCCTGACATCATTTAAAGGTCTGACAAGGCTCCTTAAAATAGGATGACCTACCACTGATCTCATGTACTACATTTCATTTTTAGGAAAAATGCTAGATCAAAACAGAAATCCCTGCAACAGAATATACTCCACTGCATAAAGTATTAGTGCAAATCAAGATGCAAAGGATGCAGTGCAATCAAATTGCAGAAGTTCCATCATAGTTTAGTAACACTATATTTGTCTGCCAAAAGGAAAGAAAATCTTCAGTGATGATTTCTTAGCCCACGAAAATGAGGTAAGAACTCTTCATTCCCTCCATTACCACCTGCTTGTAGAAATAGCATCCACTTCTAAATAATCACATAGCTAAGAAAGAGCCGTGCAGGCTGCAACAACATAATGTATCATAGCAATTTACAAAGAACACAGAGAGATTCTGAAGTAAATATATCAATGCAGTGTGTCCGCCATCAGGAGAGCTCAGAGATATTAGGCTACATGGTAACGGCTTGATATGCTGAATTAATTGAGCGAACAGTTTAATGAAATATGACTACTTCTCACTATTCTATAGCATTTTAAGTATCAATATACACTGAACTGCCCTGGGGCTGCAGCATCCTTTATTACACATATGGATCACCCAATTTAAACCTCTATTCAACTTGTGTTTCTCTCTCCTTACATAGAAAGACAGAATCTCCAATTCACTGTCAACCCGACACACACTGAAAAAAGTAGGTTTTCTGCTTGCAGATTGCTCCGTTTCACAAATCCACTAGCGTCCAACTTAAGGAATAAGGTCTGTAACAGTTTGTCAAATACTCTTCACTTTTGATAAACAGCCATGCATAGAGCAAATAGCAAACTCTAATTATATGCGTAAAGCTTACCCTTAGCTGCAGTAAGAAACCCAACGCATAGAAACAGCAGATACTTCAATTTCTCTAATGCAGTCATGTCTGTATTTATTCCACACATCCAATGGCTTGGGAAAGATATATGACCGTCTCCGATAATTGTCACTAATAAAAGCAAACAGAGTACAAAATAGCCAGAAAATTGAGTAGTGATCCAGGTTCAGTGAGAAGATCTGACGCCGTTTGGAGTTGGCGATGGGCACGGTTGGCTCTCATGTCATCATGCACAGCCTGGAGCCACTGCAGGGATAAGACTGGTACAGCTGCAAGATCCTAAGAGGCTGGTTAGGTCCGAGTGGAAAGGCAGAGGTATTGGTGGTGCTGAAAAGACAGCGACAGGGTAAAGGGAGAAGACCGTGAGGTATCCAGAGATTGGGTGAGGAACATTGGGTTGGCTAAGGATGGAAAAGAGAGAAATCAGAACAGACAGACTGTAATGCTAGCAGCAGAAGGAGCTGGACTCAACCATCACTGTGCACTGAGAGGGGAAAGAGACTGGAGCTGCATAGAGAGACCTTCACAACAGCGAACCACTGACTCCTTATACATCCAGGTATCTCCAGTGTAGTAACAGATTCTGTATCCCTAACAGATCCTGTATCCCTCTCTCTCATGCACCAGCTTCAATCCCCTCCTCTGCCTTTCTCGCAGCAGCTCTCCCTGTTTGTTCACTTAAGGTGGATTAGCACAGTTGCTGCTCAGTGTTAATACACCGACTGATGCCAATAAATCAATTTAATAATAAGATTAAAAAGAGGTATTTATGTCGAACTATCCTATAGTATGCTGCAAATTAAAGAACAGCAAACTAAATGTGTATTTATTCGGTTAACAAGTAACACACCAACTAAAATCTCAAACCATCAGGAAATAGATTTTATTTTATTGGAGACCTGGTCTTACATGCATATTTTAGTGCCACACATATATATTGTTATACATATTTAACACAGACGGGAAATAAGAGCTGAGCTGGACAACTAGCCCTTCCAAAAGTTGACTGTCCTGAGAGAAACAGGACACCTGAGCAGCGTATAATTATATAGATGTGAATATAGTAAATATATTTTGTATGTGTATCTAGTTCATAAATGTTTATATACATATGCTTAAATCTATCTATCTATCTATCTATCTATCTATCTATCTATCTATCTATCTATCTATCTATCCACCCATGTACCATTGTATCTATCTATCTATCTATCTATCTATCTATCTATCTATCTATCTATCTATCTATCTATCTACCCATGTACCATTGTACCTATCTATCTATCTATCTATCTATCTATCTATCTATCTATCTATTTATTTATCTGTATATCTATTTATCTGTATATCTATCTATCTATCTATCTATCTATCTATCTATCTATCTATCTATCTATCTATCCACCCATGTACCATTGTACCTATCTATCTATCTATCTATCTATCTATCTATCTATCTATCTATCTATCTATCTATCTATCTATGTATCTATCTATCTATCTATCTATCTATCTATCTATCTATCTATCTATCTATCTATCTATCTATCTATCAATCTATCTATCTATCTACCCATGTACCATTGTATCTATCTATCTATCTATCTATCTATCTATCTATCTATCTATCTATCTATCTATCTATCTATCTATCTATCTATCTATCCACCCATGTACCATTATACCTATCTATCTATCTATCTATCTATCTATCTATCTATCTATCTATCTATCTATCTATCTATCTATCAATCTATCTATCCTTATATTGTAAGTATCATATGGATATATGTTTGTTGTTGGTATGAATATGTAAGTCATTAGCTAGGGGTTACAGAATATGTTTCAAATAGGAAATCAGATGTGGATACAAGTGTCTAATTTCACAATGTGTTATGAATCCCCTTCACAAGCTGTAACCCAGTCACACTGATACACATTAGTGCAAGGGAAATCCCTTCATCTCATCTCTTAGAGGACCCTGCTTGCTGATTTCTTTTCTGTATCAAGGATTATTAATAATACTTCCTATGAATTATTTGTAAACTGTATGTCACCATTTATTATCAGAAACAGCTTCTGTAACAAAAAAAAAGGTACCATATAAAATAATATTTACAAATACCACAGTGAATTCCACTCAATAGCTTTGTCATTTCAGGACAGGTTTCATAGCTTTACAAATAGGTTATGGACATAACATATTTTCCATTCAATAATTGAAGAACTGAAGCCTTCAAATACATCACATACATTACAGTAGATTCCCTGACATGCAGTGATGTTTATCTGACTAAGCTACGAGGACAGGCAGGCTTAGCAGCAAAATGGTAGGTCTAAAAACAAGTGTTTATATATATATATATATATATATATATATATATATATATATATATATATATATATATAATATTGTCTGTAACCCATTTGTAGCAATTGTTTGATCAAAACACACACCCTGGAGACTGGACTAATCATACACAGGGGTGGGGGGACGCTGGGGGTCTGAGGTGTACAGTAACCAGACTCAAAATTCAGTTTCAACACACAATCATGATGAATACCCTGAAGCTGTTATCTAGTGACACTCTTGCATGCCTATTTTGACATCCGGGAACATTTCTGGGGGTAAGTTTTATCAGTGGACAAATGGTCTCAATCAAGGCACAGTGCTCTGTATGATTTTAGATACATACCGCTCAACATTGCAAGTGAATACAGGCTATTTACTTGCTAGTTTTATCACAATTCATCACATAAGCAGCTTTAGTTTTGAACTTGTCTGAATTTTAGTAATAAATATGCTTACAATGTACATGCTACCCAATAAACTCATATAACATGAAGAACAGATACACTTTTGCAAAGTTTACATTTCATGAAATATCATGAAATATCAGAGAAAATAACCACAGGGAAATTCAGGGAGCATCTAAAATATGCATTAATTATATTAGCAAATGGCTTGTAGGATATATAAATGATTAGGATTTAGTTTTTAACCCAAAATGTAAAAAGCGTATAATTTACCTAATTATAGGAGTTACTCTGGTCAAGAAATGTTACAAGTTTTATTCTGTAACATATATGTAACAGACAACCTCCATTGTTACAGCAAAATAATGACACGAAGGAAACTTCCTGCAAATGCCTATAAACTCCATTTGTTATAATATTAAACATATAGGCCTCGATTCAATTGAGCTATTGTTGTTAACAGGAGCCCCTAACCAGAGCTTGTAAACTAATTTGCTATTCAATTGGCGTCTTTTTGCAACCCGCAAACGATCTATGGGTTACAGGCTGAAAATCTCTGCAGTTGACAAGATCGTAACTTATACCTCATCTAAGCCTTTGATCTTTCAAGCCAGCAAAGGTTACAATCGTAAATCGCTATTCAATTGCTACAATTCCTCAAGCCTGCAAATATTTTCACACCCGTACATTTTAAATGTGGAAGAAAATCCTACGGGTACCAGATGGGAATCGCAAAAGAGTTTAACCCCCTCTTCATAGCACTGTAATTTCAAATAAAAAATACTGCACTTTAAAAGATGGGAATGAATTGCTCAACAGCCTCAAGCCCGTAAATCTGCATTCAAAAATATTTTTTTAATAATGTGTCATTTTGGTGTTATATCAATTTTGGGAATCAATGAGTTAATACATATCAGGCACCCACATGGACTAGAACAGTATTGCCATTCATATTTATTATTTTGTACATTGCAGGATTGCGAGTCTGATCGCATATGAGACCCCTAAACGCTAATTGATTGACATGTAACTTCCATATTTTACTCACTAATTTTCTATTGGCAGTTTCTAAATCAGCAGTTATGGCCTTGCTTAGTTGATCATGATCACACTCTGAAATGCTACATACGATTGCATGGTTTCTGGGTTAGGCTTTCGGCCTGTAACTTGCAGGCTTTTTCAATTTAATCACTTTGAATTTTAGCAAATTTAAAGCACGCAGACAAACGGCCTGTAGGACGCAATCTATGGGCTTGCAATTGAATGAGGCGCAAGGTCTGCATTTTTTTATTTCTTCACACATACTACCCCAAAGATATTATTTCAGTCAAACGTGGGAGCTAATGATTTTTACCTTTGGAACTTGTCTCTGACTGCTAGCCCCAAAGGCATAATAAGTCAACAGAATCGGACACTAAGATATTTAAATGTTATTTTTTCAGAATTTCCGCTGGATTTTGGTACAAAGCAATGGCCATGATGTCAGTGTCCCTTAAATAAAAAGATTTTGTAATACCTTCATTAGTTAGATAAAATATTATAAATTCCTACAATCTGACACTGTAAAGCCAACATTTTGTCAGCTCTTGACATGTTCTCTAAGTGGACTGGCCCCATCCCAGGTGCAATGCTAGTCCTCATGAGAAGCAGATGAGTTTATAGTATGGATTCAAACATCCTTTCTAATAAATTCAATGTCCCTACAGAAACAGCAGTAATATATATATATATATATATATATATATATATATATATATATATATATATATATATATATATATATATATAGTTGAAGAATCAGAGTATTGCAGTATTGGTCAAATGCATTCAGTAAACAGTAAACAGAAAGAGACGGAAAAAAAAATTGGAAAAACAAGAAAGACAAAATTAATTGGCCAGAGTTAAGTGAGGAATAGACCAGCATTGTGAATAATGTCCTGATATGTCAGTAAGTCTATAGATCAGGTTGTAGATAAGAACGCAGCAGAGTAAAATAAAGAGCAATACATTTCAGCATAGCAGGTAGCTTACAAAAACAGTAATGGAAGGGGGGAGGTAAGTGGAATGTATGTGCTATAAGACATTAAGATAGTGGGCCAGAAAGCCTAAGTCGATGTTAATGCCCAAATCTCCTTTGTATTAAATAATTTAATCGTTTTTAATTCAAAAGTTTTCCGCTGTTGGATAGTTCTGAAATTCCGTCTGAGTACTTTTATTTTGAGGTTCTGGATGGAGTGATTCACCTGGGTGAAATGGTGTCCCACTGGAGTACAATAATTGTCTTCATGGTGCTTTTTGATGGAGCTTCGGTGGAGGTTCATTCGCATGTGTAGTTTCTGGCTGGTTTCCCCAATGTAGCACCCCCTTTCACATACAATACATTGTATCATGTACACTACATTGGATGATGTACATGAATATGAGCCTCTGATGTTGTGGGTCTTGTTGTTGTGTGTGGCTGTGTCCTCTTTGCAGATGTTTTGGCATAGTTTGCAGCAACTTTTATTGCAGGGTTTGGTGACATTTTCTCAAATGTAGCGTACATGATACAATGTACTGTATGTGAAAGGGGGTGCTACATTGGGGAAACCAGCCAGAAACTACACATGTGAATGAACCTCCACCGAAGCTCCATCAGAAAGCACCATGAAGACAAGTTACAAGTTATTGTACTCCAGTGGGACACCATTTCACGCAGTAGAATGACTCCATACAGAACCTCAAAATAAAAGTACTCAGAGGGAATTTCAGAACTATCCAACAGTGGAAAACTTTTGAATTAAAAATTATTACATTTTTTAATAGAAAGTATTTGGGCATTAACATCGACTTAGGCTTTTTGGCCCACTATCTTAATATCTTATAGCTCACACATTCCACATACCTCCCCTGCCCTTCAATTACTGTTTTTGCAAGCTACATGCTATGCTGAAATGTATTGCTTTTTATTTTACTCTGATGTGTTCTTATCTAAAACCTGATCTATAGACTTACTTACTGACCTATCAGGACATTATTCACATTGCTGGTCTATTTCTCACTTAACTCTGGCCAATGAATCTTGTATTTTTTGTTTTTCTAAAAAAAAAAATCTTCTCTTTCTGTTTGCTGTTTTTAGTTCATACTTGTATCAGTATCGCTTTTGACTTGTTAAAGAGAGGCATTATCTCTCGAAAGCTTGTCGCTTTATTATGAATACATTTCTACAATAAAAAGGTATCACTATTCACTGCAATACTCTGATTATTCAACTGGATTACTGGACATTCACCACGGCTACCTCACTCTTCATATATATATATATATATATATATATATATATATATATATATATATATATTTATATATATATATATATATATATATATATATATATATATTTACATAAAACATTTAATGAATGTTTTACTCATATATATTGTAATTTAAAATTAAAATGATAAATTGGCATAGTGTTATAATTAGGTACAATACACCTATATACCTATGGTTAACACTATATACACAAAACACACTACCACACTCACCTTGTTTGCCCTTGGTTTTTACTTATGTATGTATGCTAAGTGTTAATCCCCTTTCTGTATTAACCACCAACACTTGTGTAGTAATTTCTGACATTGTTTTGTAGCATATCACTATTTACTAATGCATGATCTCTTGGTATACACCTCATCTTTCTTTCTAATATGCGTCCTCTTATCAGACACATATGATCAAATATAGTGAAAAAATAACTCATACCCACAGTAACACTAACATTTACATTACAAAGAGCTGTTATGTTTCACAAATTGTAATGGGGATTATTTACATTTTGTCCCATTTCATTTTTATTGACTCCTCCCACACCGCTTCCTTCCTCTTTAAGCTATAGGTGATTTGAGAGTGTCTTTGCTAATTTCATGTAAAGTTGTGCTGCCATGTCATGGAGCCGTTTCATCCATAATCACCGGCTTTACCGCCCTGCATTGGACTGTGATTATGTGTAAGCATGCAAAAAGTCATATTTGCTTTCAAAATGGGTTTTAAGGATAATTAGTTTCTCTAGAAAAATACTAAGTACTAACAAATGCAAATCAAATGAATATAATTTTGGATTGTATTTAACTATACTAAATTCAAAAATAGATATTTGTATTCTTGTATATCCCTGCAATTAAAGTGACAAAGAGGTACACATATTTTTGAAAACTGATTCACTATCTTTGCCAAAATATTATTGCATATAATTATTATTGGACTGTTCAAAACAAATGTATACTCCAGAATATACTGCTGGTATTTCTCTTTGTCTTAGAACCATGGAAAAACTGGAGAGAAATCAGACAAAGACATGGTTAAGAAGAAAAAGTCATTACATTTGGGAGTGTCCTATCATAATAGACACATTTGGATTCTGGAAGTATAGAGAGGTGTCCTTTTAACAGTGAGACTCTGTCTCTTCCCTCTCTACTGGGAGGGTTGAACCTTCTATCATTCATTTTGAGAGAAAACAGCAAGAAGAACCAGAGAAAGTGGGACATGGTCAGGACAATCAAAACAGTGCTTTGCCCTAATAAAGGTGCGATCTTCCTTCAAAAGAGGGAAATTTGAAAGGCAACGAATTACAGGGAGATTTCTTCTAAAAAGAGGCACAGTTCCTGCAAAGATGTTTGTGTGTGGTGTGGAAATCTGCTTATATGTAAGTATAGTTTAAAGTTAACTCTTGTTTTTCAAGTCATAATATCTCAGTCTGATATGCACCTCCATTGACTTTAATAGAAAGAAGATAGGAATTACTGCAGAAACACAGCAGGAAATAGTTAAGTCGTCTGTAGCTAGGAAGTATATTTACAGTGACACCAACTTTTGATTTACTATTCAAAGGCAATTGAAGGCATTTCATAGGGCTGAACGGTGTGTTTCTTTTATGAAAATTAAGGTCCTGAACAAGAATATACTGTTTGAATGTATAACTATATTTTGGGGATTGTTCATGTCAGCCAATGTGCAGCAATACAGCTGTATGGGTCCTATGTGACTGCCAATGAGTTGTGCACACTCTCTGGTCTCACAGAAGTATTTCATGTGGCATTACCTGTTAGTATCCAATAAGTTTAAACAAGTCTTATTAAATATTTTTTCATGAAAAAAATAACTTTTATAATGTTTAAAAGAAAAAAAAAGTTGCTTTCCATAGCCTGCAACTTTCAGTTGTTTTAGTTGGTTCATTAAATACTTATCAGCGACTGAGATAATCCACCTTAAGTATAATAAAGTGAAGAGAGACTATGAGCGAGATTGGGGCGTGTTTGGAGACTAATGCTGGTGCATGAGAGCCAGGGATACAGGATCTGCTGCGGATACAAAATCTGTTACTACACCTACATGGGAACGGACACGGCAGTGAACACAATTACCCACAAACTCATCTGGGTACACAGACGTATATGGTAGCACACATATGGGGAAATGTGGAACACAGCCATTGATACAGTGGCAGAATAACATATTTGCACTCAGATGTACCTAGAAATAGCTATAGAAAATAAGATTAAGCCAGCCGAACTTCAAATAAATGTAAATACTTTAGTTCCAACAGGCACAGCATCTGTTCGGTCTCTTCTGGCTCCAAGCCTTGCATGTGGCTTGTCAAAGAAATCATAGGTTTAAAACAAATGAACAGGGGTGTGAAATAGCTAGTTAGAGGAGCAAATGGTTTTCCAATACGCAGATATCATTTTTGCAGCAGCTTGCTTTTATGCTGTTACTAGGCATTTTGTTGGTATGAGCTTGTTTTTACTTGTCAGTCTTACAGTGTTATTGCAATGATCTCAGCTCAACTAAATAGGCTTGGAACAGTTGGTGAATCCTAATTAAACTAATCACTGCTCTATGGGCATTCAGGAGACGGGGACAATCATACGTCTGAAGGCCAGAAACATCAAGCTCTTGAAGGATGGTCAGACTAAGGCCTTCATTCCTTAAGTGATAGTTCATTTACAGTTCTTGATCAGAATAAATTGCCCCTCTTTATACGTTGAGAACTAAAGAACTGAAGTCTCCTTGAGAAGTGATGCATTCACAGAGCAGTGCCATCCGTAATGACTTGTGTCATGAAGAATAATATCAGCCATTATAACATTTCTAAAATTCAACAATCCTACGTCAGATCTAACAATATTTTTCTTCATCCCAATGACCCTTCCGACCACTTATATATATTACAGTTTACATAAAGCAATGTTTAGTTACTTTATTTATAAACTTGTTTATAGTGAAATAGCTTGAGCTTCAGCAGTACTGTAGGAGCTGTCGAATACACTCGTTGACACTTATTTTCATCTAGTCAAGATAATTGCCCTGAATGCGCTATGCCAGGGGTGTCCAAGGTCGGTCCGGCTGGGCCGCTCACAGTCCTGGATTTGAGGATAGCCTTGCTGCACCCAGGTGAGAGAATCATTTCTTCTGTCATTTAGTCTAATTGACCCATCTGTGCACATAAAGGAAATCCACAGATCCAGGCCTGTCTGCGGCCCAGCAGAACTGACTTTGGACACCCCTGATGTATGCAGTCACTTAACTATCTGTAACAGACATATAATATCTTAAATATTTTTTTAACCAAGAATAAACACGTGGCTTATATAAAATGCAAATAAAGATAAGGGACAGCTCTTTTGACAAAGATAGCTAATACAGCAAGATGATGGATTCATGTAGATGTAAATATTTTGGTGTAAAAGTATAAAATAACAAGAATTCTCCTGCTGTGTGACTGTCCTATATTTAAGAAGGGTTAAGCTGTCAGTATCTTCATACATAAGAAGCTTGCAATCAGAGGATATACTTATTAATTGCCCAAACAAGTTTCCCACTGATCTGATCTAGTAGACTGTCAATGCATAGAAACAAGCAGATCATATTCTATATTTGAATAGGATTAATAAAGAAAATGGGCAATGAAGGAAGCTGACTTTGCTATATGTGTTCAAGTGGCACAGAGGTGATTGCGGTCTTAAAAAAATGTGTGGTATGGCTGCCATCTAGTGGTCATATTCCATTGAAATCTGCATTTCAATTAAGATTGTTCTATTATCTTCAGATTAAATGCAAAAAGGTGTCTTCATAAAATCACAGGAATGCCAGAAATGTATTCAGACTTGACTAACCATTTAAATTACAGCTATTTAATATTCCATATTTTTACTGCATATGTTAATGTCCTACCTAGCAATATCGGTGATCATATATCTTGGAGTGCAGCATCTTACCATTTAAAGGGATATGGAAGTTTTCTGAATTTTGCCAGGTATGTAATATACCTATGGATTTATTTACTTGTATACTCTAAAATACAGAAGCCTTTCATATCCGTTTAATATATATTCTTCATAGAAAATCATTCTCATTCTCAGTCATAGCATGAATGAATGAAGTTTGATGGCAACTGTCTCTTTAAATACTAGCCATCTCAACTTCCAGCTAAGCACTGGACAACCTCTGAGATAGTGAATATAGGGTGTATAGTCACACTGTGCAGAGGGTTCCCTGGTTGTCCAGTGGTTAGGATGCAGTTATTTTCACCACTGCAACCTGGGTTTGATTCCAGTCAGGAAACCTAGAGGTCACACCACCCGGAATCCATGCAGGGTTGGGCCAGGTCAGTACTTGGATGGGAGACCACCTAGGAATACTAGGAGCTGCATGCTGTGGCCCACTGGAGAAGCAGCTGGCAACCCACTCCATTATCTCTGCCATGGATACCAAGTGGATCAGCATGGTGTAAATAAATGGTAAAACAATTCTCACCCTAATAGCTTGCATTCCCTGATATGATACCAGGCAGTAATGATTTATAGCACTTGGTATATATATGGTATGCATTTTAAGCAATTCTGGCAATACAGTTATTCTTCAGTTCATTTGTTGTTATTAGATAAAAATTTTGTCAAGATAGCTCTACATTATTATGTTAAATTGGAATTACAGCACACAGAAAAATGGTTTCTTATATATAAGGGATGATCATAAAATAAGAGGTATTAATATTTTGAATGGCTTCTGCCTTGAATACAAATGAGTGAAATATACTGTAAAACATTGCATTTTACTCTATATAACCACATAAGTTAATAGCTCTACCAGAGTTCTGATCAAATTAAAGTAATGTCATGAAAAATATTAATACAAATCAACCCATAACAGAAATGGAGCAGATTGCAGTCTTATTAATTTAAATACAAAGTATTTTTCATAACAGCATTGAGTTTCCTAACCTAGTAAATAAAATCAATCATTATCAACTTTGCTGGTCTAATGTCTATCATGGAAATAGGAGGTTTAGTAGGATGCTAGTGACTCACAATGTATGAGTGCTGTGCTACTAAAATGGCACAATATGGTCATAATCAACGTAGCCATTCTGCAGATATCCCCAATGGAGTGGAAGGGGAGCAATTTCCTTCTTTTCTAGTGCCAAGTCATTTAGATTTGGCATTTGGTATGATGCTGAGTACAGATTATCTGTTTGTACCAATCACAAACTTTAAACTCACCATTCATTTTTTTCTGTTAATACTGGGACAGTTATCCCACTATCAAAATAACTTAAAAGACCACCCTAGATTGGGAAAAACTTCAGAGGCTTGTGAAATGTGTAACAAGTGAACAACATTAGCAAGCTGTGGTTTAAAAGTATTTCATTTTGACAGAGGGAGGGGGACAGACAGAGCAAGGGAAGAGGAGATGGGAGGTAGACAGAGAGAGAGAGGGAGAGAGAAAGAGGGAGGGAGGCAGGCATGCAAAGAGAGATGGAAGGAGAGAGGGAGGGGAGAGAGAGTGAGAGGGAGGAGGAGAGAGGGGGAGAGGGAGGGGAGAGAGAGTGAGAGGGAGAAGGAGAGAGGGAAGGGAGAGAGGGAGGGGGATGGATAGAGATAAAGGGAGAGAGATAGGAGAGGGAGAGAGGGAGAGAGACAGAGATCACACAGAGCACAGGGAGAGAGAGAGAGAGAGAGGGAGAGAGAGAGAGAGGTAGCACAGAGAGACGGTACACAGAGAGACAAATATCTTACAGAGAGAGGGTGGGTGCTATGTTCTATGCAGGACTCCTTCAAGGAAATAGCAAAGCTCATCTCTGATTGGCTGAATTGTGCCACTGCCTTACATAGAATGATGTGAGGAGTAGTTGTGTTTTCAGATAAATTGCATCAAAAGTAGGCAAAAAAATACAACTCCTACAATTTCACAGGTAATTACAACCCACTGATTTCTCTGTAACCTCATCTCTGCCAGTATAAATTGTGGAGCTCCTTGTTAACATTAATATTCAATATTTGCAGTCACTGGTATTTGCCATTTTAATACACATAAAGACAGTATTCTGCTAAGTAATTTCTAGACTATATGAACTGACTATCTAAAAGTAAAGTAGCATTTATGCTTCATACAAGAAACAGTGAAGTTATAAGGACAGTGGCATTAAAACTGCTCTAGATAAAGGGAAAACAAAAATATGTCATTTCAGTGACACAGGCAACCTAATCTCAAGGCTGCTGAACCACACAGTTGTAAGTGCTAAGGAGTATTATACATATATACAAAATACATACTACGTAAAATCCTGTGTCGACCCATTCACAGATAGGCCACTATCAACATGCAAACACAAAAACCATACAATTAACAAAAATAATAATAATATATGGAATTAACCTTATTTATAGCCAAGGAACCCCTCTCCCCACCAACTAGATAATTTAAAGCAAACATGGAAAAATAACTGAATAAAGAAATCATACAAAGAAATTGGGATAAATGCTTGAAACATATTGATGGAGCACAAGTAACTACATTATACTTGAATCTAGCCTTGAATGCATCTAGATCAGCTCAGACTACATGTTATATACACTAATTAGCCAGGACAATACTTTCAAAGCTGTGGGGGAGTGGGCACACATTATCACACATGGTGGTCATGTTCAGTGATCTATGGAATCTGGAAGATCTGCTATCTACCAAACTTCATATAGCTTCAAAACTGAAAACACCAGGCTCATAGTGCCACCAAATACTTAAACAATTAAGAAACAGCCTTGCTAGAAAAGCTGATATACATGCTAGAAAATCACCCAGACCATTACCTTAAAATGTGAGCACCTGGGTTAAACTGAGAAATAATAATATGCTTCCTTTGCAAATCTTACCTGGTCCGGAGACACCCCTCTCAGCAACCCCTTAACCCTTTCCTTCCTCTTCTTTTCTTCTCCCCTCTCCAACCCCCCTATTTTGGGCTTTACACTTTAAAAAAAAAGGAAAAATATATTGAAGTATTGTATATTACCATTTATTACCATTTATATATAAAATGCACATGATTGTATGACAATGTCTGCGGAGCCAAGTTACTCTTCCACAATGTTAAAGAAAAACTACAGAGAGCAGTAAAAGTCAAGTACATTATGTGTTAAAATATTTAATTTTTAAGCAGTCTATCATTATTTTATATGTGTTCATGACATACATAGCTTAACTGTAACACTTTTCTGGGCTATTTAACACAAACCATATTCTAAATGTGTGTATGGCACGGCGCAACTGTGGAGTTTTTGCCTAGAGGTGTCTGAGATATGCATCAGGCACTGCTACAGTGAGATAATGTATTGCTAATATAGTTAACAATACAATGAGGTGGCATCCCGATTTTCAGGCGCACACCAAAAGCGCCCGATGCATGCGAGCCGACGCGCATGCCCAAAAATAGAGCTCCTGACATATTCGCTCCCTATACCATGCGGTCAGCCCTCTCCCTTGCACCTCAGTGTACCCCAGAGGGGAGAGGGCAGACCGCAGGGTATAGGGATCGCCTATGTCGAGAGCTCTATTTTCGGGAGCGCTTTGATGTGAGCGCGCATGCGTCAGGGCGCTTTCAGTGTGCGCCTGAAAGTCTTGCTACCACACTGGGATATATTGCCTAAGCTGTAGCATGAATGAGTGGAGTTTGATGGCAATCGTCCCTTTAGAAACTAGCCATCTCATCTTCCAGCTAGGCACTTGACAGCCTCTAAGAAGCTAAGTGAATATAGGGCAGAGTCACACTGTGCAGAGGGTTCCCTGGTTGTCTGCAGTTAGGATGCAGTTCTTTTCTCCACTGCAACCTGGGTTTGATTTCAGTCAGGGAACCAAGAGGTCACACCACCCTGAAGCCATGCAGGGTTGGGCCAGGCCAGTACTTGAATGGGAGACCACCTAGGAATACCAGAAGCTGTATGCTGTGGCCCACTGGAGAAGGAACTGGCTACCCACTCCATTATCTCTGCCACGGATACCAAGTGGATCATCATGGTGGGTTATGGTCCATGAGGTCACAGAGAGTCGTGCATGACTGAACGATACACACACTGTGCAACATTAGCACTTGCAAACCTTCTTAGAATACCTGCTAATTAATGTTCTTCAGGAACCAGTTACCAATCTAAATAAATAACAATTCAGTCTTATCTGTTGCCTTTATTATCAATGTTTGTTGGATTTGCAGTCATGAAAATGATTACAAGAGAAATGATTTATGTTGTTACTGTGATATTTCCTTTTCTTAAGCCTCAATTATTATAAGAAACCTTTATTGAGGTAAAAATGACAGGATGCAGAAGATTGTAGTAGATAATTAAATGGACACTGTCACCCCAATAGGAATTTGGATTTATTTTAAAGAGCATGAACAACTGGCTATCGATTGTATTAACCTTTGTTTCTGTATAGTAAATAATTCCTAGAAATACTGCATTTTTTTCTAGTATTGTATTACTTTATATGCTAATTTGTGGCTCAGAGTATCTGATAAGGACAGGGAATGGGTTCTAACTGAGTCTATAGCTGTGATAATAGCACATCAAAGTAGCCATTTAATATTCGGTAGCCACTCGTTTGCATTAAAAAAGCACAAGTAATAGTAGACTTCTCAGGAAAATGGCTTATAAAATACATAGCCATTTTCAGATACTTTAAGAATAACCTAAAAATATAGTTTTTTAGGTGACAGAGTCCCTTTAAATGAGGAGAGAGATTTTAGGTTAAAATCTTGATACAGCAAATATGTATTCAAATATTGCATTTTAATTAAAAAAAAGATAGGTTGTTATGACTGGGTTGATGGTAATTGATAAAAGAAGGGTCAAATATATACACGACTGAGGTTACAATAACCATGGTAAAATGAATAAGGTTGTACACAAGAGATTAAACTGTAAATTATAAAGATGTGCTGCTCTGATGTGTCTTTGCAAAGTGTACTGGTTGAGTTGCTTTATGACTCAACCAAATTCATTACAACATTGAAATTACTGCTGCAATTTTTTGTTAGTAAGACGTAATAGAATACTCAGTGCTTCAGATAAGGAATTATATTTTATTTTACAAAGGTTATTTATATAACATAATCAAGATCCACTTTGGTATCAGTTAATGGAATGATTAGACAACCAACTTTAACTAAAAAACAAAAAATGCAGATCAAGTCTACTGTGTGGTTTATGACAATAAAGCTGAATGTATAACACATTAATGTATGATTCATAAAAGATTCAGGATTTACTGTAATATTATAGATTGAAATATGTAATTCTGGACAAACAGATCATTAATCTGAAATAAAACCAGTCAGTATTTATAACCAGTGCTTTCAAGTTTACAATTTAATTGCAGTATACTGTGTTATTTTTACTGGTATTCATTATGTTTTTATGCTTGGGTGGCAAAGTGAATGCAGAGACGCAATGATGAATACACTGGAGCAGTTTTGACTATTGCTAGACATCACTGAGATAATTAATTTTATTCTGTCAACATTGTAGTTTTATATGACATTTCAGGTTACACACTTAATATACTGCATATCATCAGATCTTAAATGGTAAGATCATATAGTATAAACACCTTGGTCCCTATTCAAGGCCGTAAGTCTGTGGGCTTGAAATTTGCAACAGTTACAGATCGATTCAATTGAGCATGCCCGCAGCTACCTGGCCGAAAGCCCATGCACCCGTAAGTAGCATTTCAGAGCGTGATTATGATCAATTAAGCAAGGCTGTAACTACTGATTTAGAATAGAAAATAAGACCATCATCATGGCATCATTAAAACATGGAGGTTAAACGTCAATCAGTTAGCGTTTAGAAGTCCGATATGCAATCAGACTCGCGATCCGGCAATACACCAAATAATAAAAAAACAATGATGATGCTGTTCTAGTCCATGTGGGTGGCCTGATATGTATTAACTCCTTAATTCCTGTGATTGGTATAACGCAGAAATGAAACATGAAGAAAAAAAATTTGATTGCAGATTAAGACTTTGTGCAATTACCGTAATTCTAATGTCTTTAATTTATTTCAAAGGGCAGTATTGATTATTTATTTGCATTTACAGTGCTATGATCAGATGTTTAACCCCCTTGCGTCCTATCTGGGACTCGTAGGATTTTCTTCTATATTTGCAATTTATGGGTGTGAAAATATTTGCGGGCTTGAGGAATTGTAGCAATTTAATAGTGATTTGCGATTGTAACATTTACTGGTTTGAAAGACTTAGCTGGGTCGGAGTTACGATTTTTACAACCACACAGATTTTCAGCCTGTAACCTGCAAATCATTTGCGGGTAGCTAAAAGACGACAATTGAATAGCAAAGTAATTTATGGGCTACATTACAGGCTCCAGTAACCAACAATTGCTCAATTGAATAAGACCCTTTGTGTTTCTCTATTTAAAAGCTATTTTTTACTATATACACAAATAAAAGGCACGTCAGTGCTAAAGAAAATGAGCCTCATTCAATTAGGCCTCCGTATGTCTGCGGGCCTGCTGCAGGCCCGCAGCATCCGCAACTTATGGTGCTATTCAATTCGGCATGACCACAAGCTATGGACCAATAGCAAAATTGGGAAACCATGCCATTGTATGTAGCATTTGCGAGCTTGAACATGATCAATTAAGCAAGGCCGTAACTCCCTGGTTGAGGTTGGATTTCAAAGTCCTGCGGGCTTCAATTACGAGTTATGATCGGACCCACATTCCTGGAATATTGCAATATTGATAAAGCCGTACATATGATATTGTATTACATGCGAGTTGCATTATATGTATTAACACATTGAAATTAAACATGAAATAAAGTATTTTTTATCGCAGATATGCGAGCTTGAGAATGTTGTGCTATTAATTCTAATGCTTTTCATCACTTTCTCCGTATTTTGAACTACAGTATAGATTTTTTTATTTGGATTTAATGTGCTCCGGACATGTTTTTAAGCCCTTCGCGAGTCCTCCTTGGAACCCCTAATTTGTGGAGCGACTTTTGCTGTTTGCGAGCTTGGCGGGGTGGTTAGCAAGGGGGACTCGGGGCAATTGAATATTGATTTGCGATTTTACCGCTCGGAACTCTTCCGGCCGTGAAAGCTCAAATGCTTGGAGGGGCCGGAGCCCGTAACTCGAGGCTGGAGCCCAAAACTCGATCGAAGCCCACAAATAGATGCCAATTGAATAGCAAAATAAGTTATGGGTTTGGACGAGGCTCAATGTGTTTCCAAACACATCATAAAAACAAACTCAGGATGAAACAGTGTGACATAATTAGGTTAAAATAAAATAAGATCTCAGGTTAATGCATAATTTCCATTAACATCCCTTCCCAGTTCAGGTCTTCATATTCTTAAATGAAATTGTATTTTTGTTCCAATATATGTACAAGAAGAAATTATTTGATACTATACAGTACTGTGCTATTCTATGGCCGAGGATCACTCTCCTCATGAGCTTACATTCTAAAGAAAACAAAGGGAATGCTTGAGACAGTAGATAAGGGATCACTGATCAAGGTCAGGGTTGGGTCATGGTCATGGGTGTCCGTGGTCATGCTGGCTTGTCAGTGGGGCAAAGGGTTTGAGAGAGGTAAAAAGCATTTTATTTTTTTCGGAGGTGAGTTTGGTGAAAATATAATTGGAGTCTGCATGCAGATGTGATAATTACCACAGATTGTAATTGTAGGGACTTTCTGCTCTATTAGAGAAAAAGCTTAGACAGGAGGGTTGGATACAAGTAGGGATTAATGGTACTTTTATTTATCTTATCAACGTATTTAGAAACATGATCCAATCCTATGATGTAGCTCTATGGGAGATGACACAGCATCAGTTACCCCCAAGACACCAAGCCTATTAACAATTTTATGTTTTATCATTATTGTCATGATGATTTCAAAATTCACTAATAAAAAAGAAATGCTAATGTATTTTGGATTCTCTATTTAAATACTCTTAAATTTTTGAAGATAAAATTATTCTGTCTATGAACAAATATTACATAAATAAGTTTATTTTCCTGAAAGCTAGTGGTTGACCAGGGTCATTCATATACAGCGAGGCTGTGAAAGGACCATTGTACATTAGTGAATCTGGGCAGTATTCGATAGGAACGTACAGCAAACAGCACTGCTCAGTCTAGGAGAACCTTAGTGTATCTGACCCACTGAGCATATGGACTATTTCCAAATGCAATTTCAAATATGTTCATGGAATAATATGAAAAGCTAAAGCAATTCTGTGCATATTACCAGCACTGCATGTTTTCTATCATTCTGGAAGATAGAAAATCTTTGATTGACATTCAAATACAATATATACCAAAACACAATTTTGATCCCCAAATGCTTACAGCTTATATGAAGATATATTTTAAACAAAGAGTCATAGTACATATAAAGTCTTACATATTTCTCATTTATGATATTTTAGCTTTTTACAAAACTTAAAAATTAGCATTTGCCTGCAGGGTAAAGTAATAACTTAAAGGGATATGTAAGTGATCTGGATTATGGATGCATCTGATAGAGGAGAATTAGTAGTGTACAAAAACATTGTTTTGCATGAAGTATCCCAAAATAAACATTAATTTGCTTACCTTGAAGTTAGCAAAATTTCCAATTTTTTTGGGCATTGGCATTTGATTGTGTACACCCCTAGAAAATCCCTCCTGAATTAGCATAACATTAAAATTCAGCATCAGGCTAGTACATTGTATCATTCTTCACCTCAGTGGCTTCTGTCATGTGCTCAGTACAAGAACTGCAACAGTTACTTCCTGTGCTCTGTACCAGAACGGTCAAAATATGTACCTTGCTGTATTTCCTCTGTATACCCGGCTTATGTAAGTGTCCTGTGGGTGTGAACAGCTGGATTTGACTTTTGTGCAAATAACTTTGTAAGCAAACTATACATATCTATATATACATGTTCTCACTACTAATTCTCCTCTATCAAATGCATTCATAATCCAGCTCACTGACATATCCCTAAAAGGACCACAACCTTTTAATTTGTTCTTTTAAATAACTGTATGAGAGTCGGACAAGATTGAACGATTAAACAACAACATCTTGATAACGGGCAAACCTTTACTTGTTTATCTTATATAGCTGATTCTATCTGTTACTTTCTCCAGAGGATATGTCCTTTTAAACTAATATGCATTCCATTACTGTTCAATCACAGGACGCAAAGCAGATCTCACAGCAGCATAACTGCATGAAAAGTAATACATTAGAGTTCAAATTGTTTTGTTTTCCATTTAAAACCATCTTGCTTAATTTCAAATGGAGTTCCTCATAACAGTATGTTATCACATATATAGTTGTCATCGTAGAAATGTTGGTCACGCAATATTACATTTTGCGCATGCGCAATTGGTGCCAAAGGTGCTCATTGCACCTTGCGCATGTGCAATGAGCAAGGTACTGCTCCAGCCTCTCCTCCACAGCTCTCCTCGCCACAGTACACGGCAGCTCTCGGCCAGCACTCTTCATGCTCTCCTAAGCCGGAGGCGCAGAGCAGCTCCATGCAGGAGGACTACAACTCCCAGCATCCCAAGCGACAATGCAAGGCCTGTAAGGTACAGGGGGCGCAGCTCCAGGGGAGGTAGAGTGGGGCAAAGAGACACAGGTGAGGGAGGGGGGGGAAATAGACACAGGGGAGGGGGCAAAGAGAGACAGGGGAGGGAGGGGGCAAAGAGACACAGGGAAGGGAGAGGGAGGGCAAAGAGAGACACATGGGAGGGAGAGGGGGGAATGAGACACAAGGGAGGGAGAGGAGGGGAAAATGAGACATAAGGGAGGGAGAGAGGAGGGCAACTGAGCCACAAGGGAGGGATAGGAGGGGAAAATGAGACACAAGGGAGGAAGTAAACAGGGAGAGAGACTTGCAATGAGCGCCAAAGGCGCTCAGCGCGGGGATTGCGAAAAGCGCCAAAGGTGCTCACATTGGTTGGCAAACAGCATTGCCAGGCTTAAAATTAGGGAGAGGACAGGGGAAATGAGACACAAGGAAGGAAGCAGACAGGGGGAGAGACTCGCGATGAGCGCCGAAGGTGCTCACCTTGGGTGGCAAACAGCATTGCCAGGCTTAAAATTTTATTCCCATAATTTTTGACGGGCAAGTAGCTAGTAAATATATAACCATAGTCTTCTTTAAGACAATATCTTGTGATTTATTTACATTTGCCCCCACACAATCAGACAGTAGTATAATATGTAGTGGTCAGACTGTTCTAATTCGTGTTTTATTTGATGGGAAATCTTTTTTGACATTAGAGATATCCGCCCATTTTTTTGATGAGTAGGCTCTAAACATTTGAAAAATAAAATATTAATTTTTTTCGACCTAATATTATTAGAAATCTGGTAGTGTTCCAGACTGAAATTTACTATATAATTAAATCTGGAATTTTGTCTGATTACTGAAGGTTTTCAACAAGAAAACTAAACAATATCTCTTATTAATGTAACTTATTCTCATATACCTGTAAATTATTTGTTCAAATCAAAAGCATGATTAATGAACAAATATATTGTTATTAACTAATAATAATATATGCAGTGTGGTATCTCTTTAAACTGCCCTTTAATTTTTAAATTGCATTAGCTTTCAGCCATAGCTGGAAGACACAATTAGCTTCTGTGAACCACAGGTTAAAAAAACACAGATTTATTTCTTGTTCCTATTACTGTCTGTAGCACGCACTTTTTTAAATGGACAGGAAATAGTTTGTTACCACCGTAAGCAAACACAAGAAAGCATCAACACATTAAATGGACTTGGCCTCTACTTTTCCAAGATGTATATGTATATTTAATTCAGAAGAACTTTTCACCGTACTCTCTGCTACTTTTATGCTGCTGCATATCATTTTTGCATAGGACTAACAAATAAAAGATCATTCACAAGGCATTCCTTTGAGCGTGCATAAAAAGTCCTGCATTTATCTTTTAGTATAAAAACAGACATTAATATTAACATTCAGCACAGAGCATGTACACTAGTAACATGTATCATATAATTCTGACATCATATACAAATATATATGCATAATGTCATTTTTAAGGTAGATGCCACCAAAATTACTGTACGACTTAAGGTCATATGTATTCAGTCATGCAAAATTAACCTTAATGTATTACAGTCTGTTAATCACATTAGCAGGCAATTAGCTGCATTTTAATCATGCCATAAGTTGATAAGACATGCTGTAAACCCTCTCCATTTCATCAATCAATGCTTTCGCTTACAATTAATTAGGCTGACATAATGCGGCCACACCTTGTAAAGGAAGTTTTACATTTATTATAGTGTCTTAAAATGGTAGCGTTTACTGTGAAGGTGAATTTACAAATATTTTGATATAATGTGTATATATCAAGTAGGGATAAAAGTGGGTATAAAAGAAGTGGGGTTAAATATACCCATTTTAAATGATTTCTGTAAGAGCTATAAAGCAGAGGTAACATTTATATTCATTTGATAATTAACTCAAGCAACAAAATATAGGAAGTAGAGGTGTTTTATGTTTTAATGTTGCTTATCCCTGCCTATCCCTACTTTTATCCTCACTTAAGTGCACCATATTTACATGCAGATATCTAGATTGTATCTTGTTCTGAAGCTGAAATACTTGCATACAATGTGCCTGATTCAGTTTCAAGCTCGCAAGTCGCGGGATGTAGGCCGTAAGTCTGCGGGGCTGCAGTGTCCGCAACTTATGGTGCTATTCAATTGTCAGAGGCCGCAAGTCCCAGCCCGATAGTGCACATCGCAAACCATGCTACTGTATGTAGCATTTGCAAGCTTGAACATGATCAATTACGCAAGGCTGTATCTCCCGGTTAGAAATAGCCAATGGAATGTGGGTCCGATCGTGACTCCTGGTTTAAGCCCGTAGGACTTTGAAATCCAAACTCCATTTTTCATTGATGTAATGATGACGATCTCTAAGTCCTACGGGCTTGAATTATGAGTTATGATCTGACCCACATTCCAGATCTAATCTAATATTGATAGAGCTGTAAATATGATATTCTATTACATGCGAGTTCCATTATATGTATTAACACATTGATTGCCAGGATCGATATAACATGGAAATTAAACATGAAATCAAGTATTTTTTTGCCCGATTTAGGAGCTTGAGAATGGTGTGCTAGTTCTAAGACCTAGCATCACTTTCCCTTTTAATAAAAGTACAGTAGAGTGTTTATATGTGCATTCACAGTGCTCCAGACATGTCATTAAGCCCTTTGCGAGTCCTCCTTGGTACCCGTAACTTGTGGTTCGACTTTTGCCATTTGCAGGCTTGATGACTTGCTTAGCGAGGGGGAATCAGAGCAATTGAATATCGATTTGCAATTTTAGCATTCGCATCTCTTGCGGCCGTGAAAGATCAAAGGCTTGGATGGGCAATAACTTGTGATGTGAACCATCACAGTGAATCGGAGACCTTAGCAAGTAACCCGATCGGAGCCCGCAAAAAGACGCCAATTGAATAGCAAAATAACTTGCGGGCTACATTTGCGAAGCCCGGATCTTCCGAAAGCTCAATTGAATGAGGCTCAGTGTTTTTGGTAATTTATGTAATTTTTTTAAAGATGTTTGATGGCTGTAGTATTTGTAGTATTTGATACCTTTGTTCAATAGCCTGTTGTATCCCATTTGAACGTATCTTAATATTGGACTAGATTCCCTAAGCTTAGCAGTGAAGGAACATGATATTTTGTAGCATATTTAGACAACTCCTTTTAAAATACTCTAGGACTTTCTTAATGTAGTGAAGTCCAAAACATTTTAAATCTACCCACCACAATCTTACTTTGTGAATGCAGTGTTACTGACTGCACATATACAACAAGCAACAATGAAGCAAGTTACAATATTTTTCATTTATACAGCAGAAATGTATATTCACCATTAATTATCCTAAAAAATCTTCACATAATGCATTTTCATTATATTCATTAATAACTAGCATGATATGGCTCAGCTAAAAATGCTTCATAGGTCAAAGGCCTCAATGTATAAATAATTGGTCAGTAATGTCTCTGGTTCTGTTCCTTGTATCCGAAGATCTACATGCTTGTCTACTGAAAATAATCACATACTATAACTAACTATTTATTTATCAGGACCAATATATTAATTGGTACATTTACAATACATAACAAATAGATAAAGTGTAAATGAATTGCCATTTTAAGTTCAACTTGTTTCTGCATTACCGAAGGTCAACAAAATCAGTGCAGTAAATTCCACTTAGTTCTTTAATGTTGAGTGAATAGCACACTAGACATTTACAAGAAGCTAGTAAATTGTCACTGATTTACTCCCATTTGCAAGCTTGAAGAAATAAACCTGATTTATTAAGTTTTAGTACCAGTAAAGTGGCACTAAAAGCATCCAAACAGGAGCATAAGGACATTTTTAGAGAAGACTCAAATTACTCTGTCAGCACTCTCTATAGATCAAATGTTTATTTCTCAATGTATAATATTGCCCAAGTCCCTGTTGTTTTGGAGGAAACATCTCTGTCTTGTATCTGAGTTTTGACATTTTGTCAGTAAGAAAAATATGCCATAGGTATCTTTGGCTCTAAGCTGTAACTATTTAGATAAGGAACACATTGCAGGGTTACACACAGTAAATGTTATGATAACTACACAGCAAATGTAGGGTACATTTATCATAAGCTTCACAAACATGCACAACCGGATTTGTTTCAAGTTTTGTTTATTCATAAGATGCTAAGGAATGCTGCCTGCAAGTAAAAAAAAAAGATCTTAATACATATGCATGACCAGTGTGTTACAAGGTTTCACAGATATTATACTGTAGACATTTTGCATTAGCTTTTGACAATCCCTCAGGTTTTTTAAAATACATTTGCAGTCAGAGATCACTATAATATTTTGTTTGTATAACACATTTAGATACTAACTGACACCTTTACCACAAAATATAAACAAATAAACAGTTGAGATAAAATTGCGTATAACAAAAAACAGATGTTGAACTTCCGCACAGCTTTTTGGAAAGGAGTTCAAATGTGTTAAAAAGGATGCAGAAAACAAAATCTGCTCTCAGTCAAAACAATGAACTGGAGAAAGATGATATCACATACAGGTGATAATGGTATGACAGGAATTTCAAAGACAGTTGCATGAAATATATACTCAATAGTCTAATGCATTACCTATATTGCCAAAGTGTCAGAGATTAAATAATTTGTAATTTATTGTCAGTGCCAAAATTAATGGGGATTTTTGCCTTGCTTTTCAGCTTTATTGTGCAGTTAACTCGTAGCAGTGACTCGTAGCAGTTCTCTCACAATGATTTGGGGATGGAGAATAGCATAGCTAGGTAGGATTTGCTGTGCTGTTAGGGTACTCGTAAATTGCTTTTCCTGGGATTAGCATAATCAGTAGCTTGAGGGTAAGAATAAGATTTGAAGGCTCAAGTAAATTAACAACTCGGAGCTGTTGTATAATATCTGAAGGGTTAATAGATGTTTGTTTGCTTCTCTCCACAGGAAGCCAGCAATGCTGAACTCTCCTATTGTTTTTAATGTAGTTGAAGCATTATGTCAGTTCCATAGGAGGTCTCTTGGACCTGCATTTGCAAACAATAACTTGATTATACCTCCATAGACCAGGTCACATTACCTTGAATTACCACAAAGCTTCTTACAAATATATATAAATATATCAGACATGTTTGACATGAACATAATTACCTAGTATTATAATACAGTAAAACAATAACTTTTGGAGCACATTGAAAGTAAAGTGATTTCCTTCACTTTGCCTCCTCACTTGGCAAGGGTGGTTTGTGACAGTAAGGAACTATAAGGTGTTTCACCATAAGATAAAAAAGTACAGGTTGTTATACCCTGTAATACTCTGTAGCGCTCATCAGGTGGTCTTGGTTATCTGGTTCTTAGGGGATTAGTTATCAATCCAATATTTCTGATTTAGATTTAGATTGCTCTCATTTGTCTCTGAATTAAGTTGGTTTATTCTCAAGTCCAATGTGATGCTTATAGCTAGGTGCGTTCACAGTTCACTGGTGTGTCTGTATGGTATGCAAAAAAGAAAAGAGGAGTGGGGAGAGATACGATACCAATTCCTAGTGCAAATAACGGATATATTGTAATCCCAAACCCTTGTTCACTGAGATCAGTAGGTAAAGCTGTCACCTTTTCTAACCTCAGTTTATGAGGTATGTTATAGACTTCCCAACATGTATTGGCTTGTAGGTTGGTACTTCTTTCCTTCGTGATCGTTTTATCTCATATTCTTACAATAGAGTGTGGGTATTAGGGTAATATATATGTGTACTTTTCAAAGCATGGGGAATATTACATAGTACATAGTACCCGAATATAAATATTTGGCTCGGGTTCAATATAACCCCTTTGGAATTATAGGTGTCTTTATACAAAATATTCTATCAAATATGGTCAATGTTATAAATATTCAATTTATTCAATGTTTGTAAAAAAATTATTGAAATATAATAAAATATGTCCAATAGCGAAAAATATAAATAAAAATTGCATGTTATACAGTACCTCTAATGTTATTAAAAAATAAATAAATAGATAGTAAAAATCCTGATTAGATGCATTTCATCACTTTTATCCTGTGGCTTTTTCAATGATTGAAAATACCTCAATAATATGAAATTCAAACACAGTGCTTCTCTCTCTCTATGAAAAAGCCAAAAGATAAAAGTGACAAAATGCGTCGGATCAGTATTTTTTCTATCTATTTATCTATTTGATTAATAACATTAGAGTTAGTGTATAATTTGTCATTTTTATTTTTATTTTTTACTATTGAAATTCAATAATTTTTTTACGAACATTGAATAAATTGAATATTTATAACATTGACCATGTTTGATATAGTATTTTGAATAAAGACACCTATAATTTGTTTGAACCCGAGCAAAATATTTATATTCGGGTACCACTATGTATTGATAGTGTTATAATATATCCCATGCTCTGAAAAGTACACATATACATTACCCTAATACCCACACTCTATTGGAAGAATATGAGATAAGACCAACCTACAAGCCAATCTGTGTTGTGAAGTCTATAACATACCTCATAGACTGAGGTTAGAAAAGGTAAGAGCTTTACCAACTGATCTCTGTGAAGAAGGATTTGGGATTAAAATATCTTAGTTATTTGCACTAGGAATTTGTGTGCTATCTCTCCCCACGCCACTTGTCTCTTTTTTGTTTCACCATAAGAGATATAGGTGCTCAAGATCTCTATAGGTTCCGCTTTGACTGGAAAAACAAACTGTGATGGAGTTCTATCACTATACACTAATAAAAGCAATATTTTAATGGTATGCTGTAATAATGCTATGGCATTTAAAACAAATGTCTTGTTTTGTCTGCTTTTGAAGTTTCAACTTTCTGTATGTCTTCCCAACCCACAGTTGAGTTTCCAAAGAAGACAACCTTTATTATTAAACTAAAGAGTGAGAATTAGTCACTTATTTTTAATGCAAGGTTTTTATCTATCAATGTGCAGAAAACATCTGGAAATCCAGCATTACACTATACTATTTTTCCCCTTTATTTTTTTTGCAATGTGATGACAAAATTCCTTTACCTAATAAATGTTCTTCCAAGATGCCAAAGTAAGAAATAAAGACTGTGATGAGGTAGTGATATGCCTTGACGGACAACACTATTGTGCTTGTGAACATGTTAGCAAACATCCAAATTACTTTATCTGACAAGGATTCAGAACTTAAAGAAAGGATTTCTTAGAAGCCCTCACATACACATACTGTGTTACTGTGCCTTAATGTGTTTAAACATTATCATATACTGTAAGTTGTATACATTTTGGTAATAATATTTAGTACTGTAAATGATAAAATACTTAGTCCACTTCTTAAAATATTTATTACAAAGTTATATATTGTTTACACAGTATTTAAATGTTAATAACTTTGGTATATATTTTATAGCAAAATATTTAATTGCTAACTTTGTATATACTGTATATTTATTTTATATTTATATGTAAAACCTTTTATTGGGATTTTGTATTTAATAAGTAGAGTGGTCTTAAAGGTGTTATAGCAGTTTATTAAAGAAAAAGGAAGTACATTTCAATATTTTTAACTACTTCATAGAATATACCTTCTACATACACAGGGTTAACTCCTTGGTAATATCTGCTGTACTTCTGTTTATGGAATACAGAAAGTGACAATTCATGGAGACATTAAGGGTAATATCCAGCAATCTAGCAAACAAAATAGTGATACATTACATTTTAATTATGTACAAATACGCATTTAAGAACTGAAACAATAACAATAATGGTTTGCAATGATTATTTTCTGTGCTTAATTTGAAGTGTGATAAGTGGTCAGATTATGAATTAATTATGTTAGTATTAAGCTAAAAGAATGAATGGATTAATGAAAAAATAAAGCTTCAAACTGAATGTTGTACAGTTTATCAGATGCTATTTGTGGAGAAGAATGATTAGAAATTTATGTTGGAACAGATGAGATATTTTAGGCATTTGCATAAAGTTTATGATACACATTACATTATGCCACATAAGTATAACAATTCAAGGTAACATTTTCTTGTAGAAGTGTGCCTAGCCGCACCATTTTTGATTTTGTTCTTAGTTTGAGTTGACAAATATTTCATATCATAGTTATAAAAAGAGTGTGATCAATGTTGTGCTCTTGGCAGAATATATCACCTCCTCCAGAAATCTACCTTACTTTACAATGTCTCATCATTTGCACACAGCAAGATCTACTAAGGATATTGAAGTAGTTGAACAGCAGAGATGCAGCACATTCAAGCCTACGCAATAATCACTAAGGAATATTCCCCATAAGCCTTTGTCATGATTTTTATGGAAGTAAATTTATATGCACTGAGTTGCATTTAAAACAACTTCTTATTGTCCCTTGTATTCACTAGGCATTACCTTGTCTGAAACGAGTGTGAGCCTTTTATACAACCTTGCCAACATAATGATGGTTTGGAACATATTCTAACTATAATCAACTTATTCTTGTATATATGAATCCATGCTTTATATTCCAAATCACCTCCACATGCATATAACCTGGTTATATTTGCCTTTTGCTTTGTATTACAATAGAAGCCAATAGGTAAATTACTTGGTAATTTGTAACATATTACATGGCAAATATACAAGTATGCTGTAATAACATTAATACATGTAATTTATTGCATGTGGCTCCATTAACCCAAAGATATATAGTTATGAATTGTTACTATTTTTAATTACCCCCTCTGCATTCCTTTAGGGGCAGACATGCTTGAGTCTCTCACCCTCCTTATTCATTGGGCTCTCTCACTCTTTTTTTATTGTGTCATTGTGTGCGGTGAGTGGATAGCAAGTGGTGATGTCTTATGAATGTGTATTTTAATGAAAACAGCTTCTTGGTATTAATTGTGTTCAGTGGTGCTGGTTCCTTACTTAGAATCATCACCAAATGACAGCATTGACCAATTGAATCCATGATGGTTGTTGTGGGAAAAAAATCCCTCGTCAGTGTCTCTTCAATAACTAATACTCAATTAAGGAATGAAACTAAGATGTCAAATCAAGTTTATTTACAAGCTTAGTGACCACATCAAGAAAGTTATATGCAATACATCAAAAAGTTAGATGCAATGGTCTGATCTCATTATTAATTGCACAATATCTTATAGTCTCCTTAGTGGGCGTGGTTACATTTTCATACACATATACACAGGGTTGGCTCTCAGGACTGATACCAAGAAATGCGGAAGACATACTTAATCATTTTTACAGACCCTTCTGTTCTAGCCTCCGACTGTATCAGTAATACAACTTAGAAACTGAGTGCAAAATGGATCCTATGCCTACTGTGCTATGGATATATGATAGAAAAGAGTGAATACAAAATGAGTGAATAGTGCAATAATAAGATATAGCGGAGATACAAAATATTGTTTTCTCTACACAGTGATGTGAGCATTAAAATATGCAGTACAGAAATTTAGATGTTTCAGTTTATACAGTGACATTTTGAGAGATGAAAGTGGGAAAGAAGCCAACATGGCAACCTCTAGAGCAAATAGAGTTAAATTAAACATAGTATTAATTCAAACATTATATAATTAGGCTAATAGATGCAACTTGTTTTATATGGGCAATGCCCTGTTTTACCACTACAGAGTCCTTGTATTATTGACTTGTGGTAATTTAGACAGCCAGGTAGCAGAAACATATTTAATATTTTATACTTAAAATTAGCAACATTACATGCCCATTATCTAAAACTAATTTAGATTTATTTTTTAATGACATAGTTTTAATTTGTACCATATTTAATACTTTTGTTGTGTCTCTTTAAATAGGCTCTCCTGCAAATGTCTGAACTTCCATAGCCTATTTGTCACAACCACTTATTCAATTTGGCTCACCCAAAAGCTGGTTCTGGCCCACCCAGCAATGCATGATGGTTCTCATTGTTAGCCTTTATAGCAGAGATGGCACCAGACCCTCAGAATGTCCACTGGAACCCATTTACTCAGCATAGCAGAGTTACTGGCTGCAACTCTTAGTTTAGGTAGATATTTAATTATTAACCCCTATGATCAGGATTAACACTTCCCTCAATAAGGATCACACAAGTAATTATATATGATCACAATGAGAACTGTTTATTAGTCACAAATCCAACATTGTATGCATTAACAGTCGCCCCTCACAAACAATTCACACCCCCTTAGCAACAGTCCCTTTAGCCAATCCTCCTGCTTCCAGACATGTGGCGCACCTGTCAATTACATTACGTCAGCCTTTCTAGTGACCCCCACATTAACAGTAATTAACCAACCCTCCCTTTGTCCTGTATGTCAGAAAGTTCCTGCTCTATGAACTCAGTTGGATGTCCATCCTCCACAGCATGGACAGAAACGGTAAGCCTGGATAGTCAAATGGCCATTTACACTGGTAGGGACTTGAGTTTAACCCTTGATGCCACCTCTCAGAGCAAAGGGGGATGCCCCTTTCATCATGGAAATAATAACATAATCATTGGAAGAAACTAGTCCAAGAGAGTTAGCTCTTTGGACAAGTTATTTCGATCATGGGTGAATAATATTGCATATCACAATATAATAACATGGCACACACACTAACCCTATTCCTGCCACCATGGCTGCAGCAGTCATGATCCATGTTGCTAAAACCAGGATATCAAAGATCCAAAAAACAAACCCTTTTCAGCTTATGATTTTGTCTATAGATTATACAACCCCCTTATCAAGCCAAATATGTCCCTGCGTTTATGCTCCATACTCATGTCTGTATGATCATTAAAGAGAGGTTCTACAATATGCCACAAATCTAGTGTTATAACAATATGATTGCTAAGACTGGACCTTCACCTCTTCACCACTCTCTTTAGCATCCCCATGTGAAGGCCTCTGCTGATCAGCGGTGTATCCCATTAACTGTGATGAGGTAATTAACACTGCAGTATCACTATTTGATTCATCTTGTCACGACAGGGGGGTGAAAATGTTAATGTTTAAATTCATACCTTCCTGGAGACAGACTGCCTGTGAGGAAGAGGTGGGGGGTTCTCTGTGTCCAGCAAAACTAATTAAACATGGAGTCACTGATCAAGATTGTGGGCGGACTCAATAAGGGCCCATGAACTGGATGGCTAATAGAAAATCATATTACATACAATGGCTGTCCCACACAAACATATGTAGTAACATTTTCAGCCCTGGGCCAACATGACAACCACAGTCCAGGTATTCAGATGGTGGGCAATCTCTTTGAAGAAAAGGGACCAGTTGTGGTTTGTTAACCCATACCCACCCAAGGTCTATTAGTTTGTTCAGTCCCACAAGTCACTAGGTATCCCCCTGGGGATCACACCATTGCTTTTAATTTTGTCAAATGTAACCCATAGGGGGAGATTCACTATGCATCATAGGGACTGCGAAGCGCTCTGCAGTAGGCTGCAATGATTATTTTCCAAAGAGGAAATTTCAGTTGCAGCCCTTCTTAGGCCCATATGTCAGATTAATAAATCTCTGGTGTTGGTTTTTTCAGTTTACTGTAGTACAAAATGTTATTTTTTATGATATTTATGCAAACCTAATTTAAACACAATACATTTATTTTTGCTTCGAGAATTGCTCATTAAATTTGCTAGTATAACCTATAAGCAATTAACACTTGTTACCCAATTAGTAAAAGTCAATTAATGTCAAATTAACATTTTTGTTACATTTTGCTAAAATCATAAAGTTTTAAAACCCAGAACCAGCCTAGTGTTAAAGCATTAAAACAAATCAGAAGAACAGATGTTGTTTCTCAGTATCAGTAACTCCTATAGAAAGCTTGTATCACAAGTATACTTGAACATAACAAAATACTAAAAAGTACAAAAAGTATATATATATATATATATATATATATATATATATATATATATATATATATTGTTTCAATTCCTATATAGGTTTTGTGGCCAACAGATTAATGGCCACTGCTATGGTAAGCTTAATTTACCCTTAATGTGGCAAGTCAAACATTATGTCATCAATTCACAAGTGTTTTTACATAAAAAATGTTATAGTGATTGTTATAAAACATATATTAAAGCAACACATACAAACAAAACTACTGTGTAATGCATTTGCTCTGCCCCTAGTGTGACATCTAAGTGAAACAAAGTTTGAAGGAAGTCTTTTTAAGCGATCATAAATAAATAATAAGCATTAGTAGGGAATTTATGCACACTAGTAATACTAGTAATACATTCCCACTTTTCTTCTCCTCTGTTGTGACTACTGTTTAATATCATTTGATCAAGAAAAGCTGTGTGGTAATTGTATAGGAATTAAACAAAGAGAGAGAGAAGCATGGCTCCGGACAGACAACTCTTAAACGTGTATCCTATAACAGAATGAACACAGTGTGCAGTATCTTTTTTCTCACTTATGCCCCTACAGAGGAGAAATCTCATGAAGCATATCTGTCTATATTTAAGGCCCTCTGTGATATTGTATATTTATTAGGAGTCACAGGTAATGTTAGATTCCATGGAGGGCCTTAAAGGACCTCCATTGTATAGAGGCTATACTTTAGGTGACATGGAGGTCCGATCAGGAATTATTACAATTATTCACTAATCAGTCCACACAGCAAAGAAACAGTACTTAGTTTCCAGAATTAGATCACAGTTATATGATTTTTTCATGCTATTTAGTCATTTACTGTCTATGTAACTGCTTTAGCTGGCAATGTTCCCATATGTATGACGAGTCCCAAAATAAAAAGGAAGAAAATAAAATCAAATGTGTGCCTATGAGACTGTTAAGCATTTCATATTATGCATTTACATTATTTCCCATGCTTTTTAATTGGTGCTACAGCTCTCAGAAATGGTTTTAAAACCATTTGCAGCTGGTATTTAGAACCCATATCCAATTTATGAGTCATCTGTAAGTTGCGAGTGATCAGTAAAGTCTCAATAGAATATTGATTTTGTGTAAAACGAAGAACGGGTCACTTGTAATATTACAGATGTTAAAAAAATCAATGAGAAAGCTTGGCGTAGTTTGTGTGTCTGGCTTTGTTTAGTAATACAATATGGGCTGAATAGAATAGTTAGGGTAAGATACTTATCACTTTTTAGTGGCGTAACTTTACAAAGTGGGGAATTGATTGGAGTCCTATGTTTGTATTCAGATTTGCTAGTGTGCAGAAACACCAACTGATGAGCAGCTATTAGAGCAATATGTATTTTCACTTCCATGAATTAAAGGGACATGGAAGGTTTCTAGATTTCACTATAAATGTAATATACCTATGTATCTCTTTACTTATGATCACTGTATTTTATTAAGAAAAGCATAAAAGCTCTGTTTTTCTGCCTATAATCTTTCAAATAGCTCTATCCGTTTTCCACTCTGCAGCTCATGAGACAGTGTACTTTTAAGTACAAGCAGCCTTATCAAATTGCCATTTGGCCAATTCTAAAGGGCTCTATATAAGCACAGAGCATATTTTTTTTACAGAAGTTTTTAGTTAGTGAAGACCTTGCTTTTGGATAGAAGTTCACTAACTAAAAACTTTTGTAAAAAAATATGCTCTGTGCTTGTATAGAGCCCTATTCAATTGGCCAAATCGCAATTTAATAAGGCTGAAACTGTATAGTGTCTCATAATAACCAATAAGTGGCTACTTTCTGCAACATGCTGCTTGGGAGTGTTCATTGATCATTAATTTGAAACGCTGCACTTCACAATCTATTCAGAACCAAGCAAGTACAAATTGTATAATACAATAAAGTTCATTAAAAGTAATTAGATACATATTATCAACCGTATTAAATTGCGATTCGGTAAATTTTTAAGGGCTCTATTTAAGCACATAGCATATTTTTTTACAGAAGTTTTTAGTCAGTGAACTTCTATCCAAAAGCAAGGTCTTCACTAACTAAAAACTTCTGTAAAAAAAATATGCTATGTGCTTAAATAGAGCCCTTTAAAATTTGCCGAATCGCAATTTAATAAGGCTTTATATATCGATATTAGTGATGTCGCGAACATAAAATTTTCGGTTCGCGAACCGTGAACGCGAACCGCTGCAAATGTTCGCGAACCGGCGAACCCGGCGAACAGCCATAGACTTCAATGGGCAGGCAGATTTTAAAACCCACAGGGACTCTTTCTGGCCACAATAGTGATGGAAAAGTTGTTTTAAGGGGACTAACACCTGGACTGTGGCATGCCGGAGGGGGATCCATGGCAAAACTCACACGGAAAATTACATAGTTGATGCAGAGTCTGGTTTTAATCCATAAAGGGCATAAATAACCTAACATCCCCCTCCATCATCATCCTCCCTTGTATCTCTTTACCCCCTACCACATCATCCTCTCCTGTGTCTCTTTCCCCCCTTCCTCATCACCCTCCACTGTGTCTGTTTCCCCCCTCCCTCATCATCCTCCCCCCTCCCTTGATGATAAGGGGGGGAAAAGACACAGGGATAAGTGTGAGGGGTGTAAGGGTAAGGGTTGTTAGGGATAAGGGTGAGGGGGTTAGGTGTTAGGGTGAGGGGTGTTAGGGATAAGTGTGATAGGTGTTAGGGTAAGGGATGTTAGGGTTACGTGTTAGGGTAAGGGCTGTTAGGGATAAGTGTAAGGGGGTATTAGGGTTAGGTGTTAGGGTGAGGGGTGTTAGGGATAAGTGTGAGGGGTGTTAGGGTTAGGGTGAGGGGTGTTAGGGATAAGTGTGAAGGGTGTTAGGGTTAGGTGTTATGGTGAGGGATGTTAGGGTTAGGTGTTATGGATAAGTGTGAGGGGTGTTAGGGCTGGGTGCTAAGGTGAGGGGAGGATGATGATAAGGGGGGAAGAGACACAGGGGTGTCTTTGCAGCAGAGATAAAAAGAGTCCTTCAGGACTGCATTGCACACTGTGTACAGTAGCCTAGCTATGGTTTTCCCTATTGATGCAGTATCACCTACACTCAGCCTCCTCTCAGTAAGACTGCAAGTTAGTTATGATTCCAAAATGGATGCTGTCCATGAGGTAGAAGGGTGTGGAAGGCAGGGTATGATGCTGATTGGCTGGAATGTGTCTGCTGACTGTGAGTTGCAGGGTCAAAGTTTGCTCAATGATAAAGTATAGGGGGCGGGTCGAATATTGCATATGTTCGCAGTTCGCCGCGAACACGAACATGCTATGTTCGCCGGGAACAGTCCGCCGGCGAACTATTCGCGACATCTCTAATCGGTATATTATATTCCTAGTGAAATCCATTTTGTGTGTTCATTTTGCATGTAAGATAAAGAATTTACTAATGGTCTATTGACATAATACATTCTAAAACAGGGACATATAACTGATAGCCTTTATTATCTTGTACTTTGTGTTTTAGAACTTAGTGATGACAAAGGGAAATTGCCCCTTTATGCTCCAAATCCTATTTATACTTTCAAGAACCTAGCCCTTTTTTCTTTGACTGGCAGACATATCATATGCTCAGTCACCATTTATTTCACATTTGCCTTTGTGTGATCCAAAGCAGAGAGCTAAACAGATTGTAAAATACTTAAACTGTTGTGAAGCAGTGTAAAATATTAAAAACAACATATTTATAGTTGTTTTTCTTTCCAATTACATGGCATTGAAAATCCACACTCAGAATGCGGAACTGCAGCCAATACAAGAATTTTAAATCTCTACTGTTGTGAAAATAACTGTACATCACTAGAAGCATTTTAAAACTTGTATTTATTTTTTATATTTCTTACTTACTCTAATTCCACAACCACCTGCACACTTGTTCTTTTCCTTAATAATGCTTGACTTGATCTTTAAATTACATCTGCTGATAAAGCAAACACTGGACTAACATTAGAGCAACTTGCTTTAAAATCGCTACCTGTCGCTATGCTGTACTTTCATAAATTTATAGCTCACACACATCAAACGAGGTGAAGATAAAAATGTGAGGTCTGTGACAAGGAAAATAAGAACTTCCAAAAATATTATCAGACTTAATATTTTTGCAACATCAAAAGAAGGGATCTGTATGACTTAAATTGCAACCAGTGGTCAGTATTAAAGTCTGTTGGCATTGATTGGCATTTAATTGTGGCCTGTCTGAAATGCTATACAAGAAAAGTGAAATACTTCCCCACACTTTCAAAGATTGATCTAAAATAGTTGAATGGTACTAAACATTTGGCGACTTTAAAAAGAGATGATGGATGTCTTATGGACCTGAATCATGACAATGATGATCGGTTTTAAGTTTTCATGGTCTTGACTGACACTTAATAGCTTATCTTGTCTGACAGATGGCTAGGTTTTAATATAAAAAACATACCTAGGATGCACTTACTAAGCTTTATAGAAATAGAGTTCAAAACGGCAGAGCACTTATGTAATATTTTCGAAAAATATTTTGGTAGAAGGAAAAGCACCACTGTTATTAAGGATTTGATGTTGTTAATGTATAATTTGTACTGAATATAGTATTTTTTATATTTGAAGTTCCATCTTAGTCAAAGCTATTCTTAATTTACAGTGCAAAGTATAAGAAAACAATTGCTTTTTCATAAACATACAATAATAAGTAAATATTCTAATTGTTCTAATTTTTTTCATTAAGTTATGAAATTTACATACAAAAAGGGGTACAGTTTTTAAACACTAAATATGTCATACCATTATTTGTATTTCTTTCTTCATAAACATATTTAGTTAATAGCATAATATTTGAATTGTGCTTGTGATGTCCTGGGGCTGCAAGACATTGTGGTACTATGTACTGTTATGTTCATTTATTGAAATATGAAGGAAACCCAGGCATGTTTGGTATTAGACTTCTGCATTTTTTCCAGTGAGTTAAATACAGTGTATTTTCAGGGCCCCCAGGCAGAAGAGTCACCAGTTACAAGGTGCTTGGTGTTAGGGGAGCCAGTGCAGTGGGGAAAAGGCTAGTTGCACCAGGGGACAGTGGACACTTGGAAATCTCATGGACATATGGAGGGTACAATACATCAGAGACTGAGTGTCTGCACTCTTGATCTGATCATATACCACCCATGAGGCCAGGCTCAACGGGCCAATTGGCCTGGATGGTAAGTTCCCAGACCTGGGGGGTGAATAGGAGGGAGTTACATAACTGATGGACAGGCCTGGGTTGTGTATAAATGTGCTATGCATCAATAAAGAGTGGTCAGTTTAAACATACATAATTTGAGGTGTGTGTTTCATTCTGAGGGATATAATAATCCTTATTTCTGGGATTATTGTTGCGTAATGTTTTGCTCCCATACAAGGCTTTGTCCAATGAACTTTTTTTGTGCCAAGAGGTTTTCAACAGAAAAGAGGACATCCTTTGAAGATAGAACTGAAAGCATTCCACCTTAAAGAAAGAAATGGGTTCTTTACAGTAAGAGTGGTAATCTGTGGAATTCTCTACCACAGGAAGCAGTGACAGCGGATTCAATAGATAACTTTCAAAAAGGGATTGGATATATTCTTGAGTAAAAAGGGCATTTGGGGTTATCCTGGATAATTAGAGAGAGATAGTATTGATCCAGGGAGGAGTCCGATTGCCAGTATCTGGGGTCAGGAAGGAATTTTATTTTTTCCCCGTTTGAGATAATTGGCAATTTTTCAATGGGTATTTTTTTCTGTTTGCCTTCCTCTGGATCAATTAACAACTAATCCGCATATTGCAGATCAGAGGAGCTTTCAAAAGGATTCATTTGATGGATTAAAGTATTTTTTCAACCTTAATCACTATGGGCCTCATTCTATTAGCGGCCGTAAATTGGCCGTAAGGCTGCGATTCCTTGCTGGGGTTCAGTTAACTCGCGATTCTATTATACGGCCCCGCAAGGATCTCCTTTTACGGCCGGCCGCATATCTTGGAACCGGCCGTAAGCTGTGAAATATAAAAACTCAAAAATAAATTCAAGCCTGCACTGTACAGCTCTGTAAATGCTAGGGATCATATTGGGGGACATGAGGATTAAAAGGAACCCACTCTCAAGCTTGCACATCAGCCCAAACCCGAGTTCAAATTAACTGTTTATTTTCCGGCTGCGGCGTGGGCGTGTCTGAGGTGCTCCAAGCACTCTGGACTTTTTACATGGATATTTTACGGATATTAAAAATAAAATATTTTACGGATTTGAGTATAGGATAATTATGTGCTATTTTTTCTAACACCTAAAATCCCTTTATAGTCTTCTCAAAGTGCAGGATGGCTTTATTTGAGCTATTTTATGTGCTTAATTGGTGCTAGCGGGACCTCTTTCCTGCAAGTAAGCAGGGCTCGTTTTTAGCCTTGCAGAGAGGTTTCCCGGAGCAATTGAATTGCAAAACTCTTGCTGCCGTTTTAGATCAAAGGATTTCCTCTGGCGCGAGCGGCCGCAAGAGATAGCAAGGCACCGGCCGCAAGCCTGCCGGAGCCTCCGGCCGTAAGGGAATAGAATAGCAGAATAGCTTGCGGCCGGTCCTTGCGGCCCCGCAACGGCTGCGGCCGCTAATAGAATGAGGCCCTATGTAACTATGTAACTAATTACATGTGTGCAGCCTACATAACTGTAGGTGAGTTTGACAAGACTAAAATTTTGGAGAATTGCTCCATTACTACATAATTCTGTATTAAGATTTTACATCTCCAAGAATTCTCCAAATCATCACCCTCCAGTTTTTCTTCTATCTTGTAACCAAAAAGAGACTTATTCCCCTTAGCATTTTTTATTAAATATTCAAATTATCTACTTAAATGCTTATTTGCATATTTAAAGATAATTTTATTAACAAGGGCTTACAAACTCTGTGTTTACTCACTAACACATTCTAAACAGTATCTACAAAGGCCTTTTCTTTTGTTCATGTCACTTTAAGTGTAATCTTTTAAAGTGGGTTGTTTTTTCAACATATAATTATTAATAATTGTTTTTTTTTTAAAATAGTATTATTATTTTATCATAAATTATTTGTGGTGTTAAAAATAAATAAGAAAACAGAAATATAACCAATCAGTTCATATCTGTTATCAAACTGTGTCCTAGATGTAGAGCCTCCACTAAGCAATTTACAAAATAGAAATTTATAGCCACCCCTAAAAAGAATTTAGAATTTTTCTAAAATTTACAAATGAAGTTCCAAATGTTTCCATCATGCATTTAAAATGGAATGTTTTAAAAATGTTATTATCACATTATAATGTAAAGGCTTCATTTGAATATTTTAGAATCCCCCCTCTTTAATCTTTAACACCCTCATGGGGGTCTATAAGGACATTAACACTAAATACAGAAAAAAAAATACTACAGAACAAAAAATTGTAATGGGAAAAAGACATATAATGGCTCTTGTAATTAGCTTTTCAAAACTCCTGTAGTTGCATGCCTTTCGAGAATTCTTACAGGAATCATGGTATGTGTATCTTCTATATAGTCCTTTTCAGTTTCTGGCATGCTCATGTGGGTACCTTAACATTAGAGAGAATATATTAGATACTAGATATTTATATCCATAGCCTCACATTGATAGGCCAAACCCAAAATACAAACATTGATGTCATAATTGTTTGGGACAAAGAAACAATAAAATATTTAAGTGCTGGCATATGGAGCTGAAATATGCAACTTGTTCTGTATGTAATAGTTAAACATTAGATGAACATAAATATAAGCATATAATATGAGTACTACTGCGCAATAACTTCTTTGACTATTAAACATTCTTTACACTAGTGCATAAACTACCCTATGCTATTCTGTGCTTCAAAGCTGTGTTAATACAGCAGCCATTCTATAAGGGGCCATGTATACAATTATTAGATATTAGATTAGGTATTAGATTAAAGAGAAAAATGCACTGTGGACTCATTTGCATGTCCCAGTCCAGTTTCCCAGAGTGCAGTGCAATAACTGTATTTCATAAAAATCTGAGCAGGAAATAAGCTTTTTAATTTATTTTTAGACACCCATGCCTTACTATTTGGTTGATTTTCCTACTGGGTTTTAAATAATGTGTATATTTTTCCTAGCCACTTGAAGATCATAACAGATGATTTGTAAGTATCAGCTATATGTAGGGTTCTCCCTATTAAGTCACCCACTAGAAGTAACAAAGACATCTTAGAATTCTGTTAGTGCCTTGGAATTTGGATGAGGCATTGTAACTTAGCTTTCTTTCCCATCATCAATGTTATGGCCAAGGTTAAGGGAAACTGAAAAACAAATAAGAAAAAAAACATGACACCCTCAGAGAGGCATCAAAACTATAAACATATGCATGCTTAATAAATATAATCATCATAATTTGAGAAATTGAGTGTTAATGCATCTAATGAACATATTTCTAGTTGAAAATGCCTGTTATATGACATTGTAAGCCTTTAATAAAGTTGTGCACTACTGTCTGCTGTAACATGCAGTCATGGCAGTAAAAGCAAGGATAAGGACTGTTCAGGTTTTCTCTAAAAATGGCATTCTAGTTACATTAATGTGACAGCTTCATTCAACTGGTTAACTATTTAACTATTATAATTTTGAGTACAAAGGCACATGTTTATCTGATCAGGGGTTCTGTTCAACATATCTCTAAATGTTTATATTTTGTATAATAATAGTTTATATAATTTTATTAATACTATATTGCAATTCTCACTTGAAGGTTTAATGATTGATGGTCAAATGAATCTATAACTGAGAAGTTTGTTATATTTCTTATCATTAACATATTTTTTTGCATCTATATATCCAAACCATGCCATTATTGGTCATGTTCACTTGGTACATATGTGAAACTTTTCTTAATGAAAAAAATATAATATGAATTAAGATATTTTGATAAATTGAAAGGTACTATTTTGTTTTTGTGCACTTCATTTTTCTTACCCATCTATCAATTCAGTTTAACCGGTTACATTTCTAAGAAATGTTTTATATAGCTTACATTTTGTTGTTTGGACAGACAACCAGGATTCCCTATACTTTATGTACAAGCAATTGGAAAGTAATCCATCTCCAATTTGTTTCATCATGGAACGTGAATCAAATGAAGGTTCAGCTTCTTTATACTGATATAATCTGGTAGGCAATTGTGTTGTAAAAGGACTGACAGGAATGCAGTTTTTCAAAGAGGGCATTTTCAGTCATTAAGTCATTAAAATACGTACTACCTATTCCCAGATTTGAAGAATTACAAGAAATCTCAGATCCTTGAGATTTTGCAGAATGTATTACAAACAGAAATCTTTGGAAATTGTTGAATAACACAAATGTGAACATTGAGGAAATATTTTCATTGTGGATTAAATATATAGAAGTTTGTTTAATAATCATATTCTAAACAAATGGGCACTATTTTTAGAATGTATGGGCTCCATTCAGTGCCTCCGAGTTTAAGATTTATAAGTCAAGTTGACTAGTAAATCACTACCAAGCTATTCCAACACACATCAAAACCAGCCCTACGATAACTACCCACAGAATAGTTTAAAAGTTCAAATACATCGCAATCCACATGCTGCTGTCCCATTAAAATTTTCCAAAAGCCCTTCACATTCTACAACTTGAGAGATACATGTAAACTTACACATAAGTCTGCAGATTATTTAAAAATCATGCATGTACTTTCACCACACCATAGAGGCACAAATATGGTCTCTGAGAAGCAAACAACTATCAGATCTAATGCTATTATTGGCCTAACACTTTAATTGTATCTGATTTGAGGCTTGATAACTCATATCCAACACACTTAAGAGGTTAATACTGCCAACCCGACAAGCCCCCCAATACTTGTTATCTAACCTGAGCCTCGGGAATCCCAGGACCCCCCTCAATACCTCTATCTACAATGATCCTGGAAATCCCTGAGCTCCCCACCAATACTTCCCACCAATACAGCTTTAAACCAGGGGCAACTTGGGGATCTCCCTTTCCACATGCTATCCCTAGGGACCCCACACCCTATGAACCCCTATTGAACCTAAAATGATTCCCTATACCATGTGGGTTTTTTAAAGACCCCCATGTTATATACTTAGATATAACATGGGGGTCTTTAGAAAACCACATGGTATAGGGAATGGAGATCCCTGTAGACCCCCATGGCACCTAACACTTAACCCTCTGCCACAGAGGTCTTTAAAGGCTCTCCATGGCAGCTAACTATTATTCCCCACCACTAACGTCCTTAAAGGACCTACATGGCACCTAAAATTAAATTGAACCTTTGTGCACTTACAATTAACCCCTTAGCCACAGAGGTCCTGTTAAGACCTCTGTGGCATATAACATATATACACATAGTATATTAACATTATAACATTAACCTCTTGCCACATAGGCCATGTAAGGACCTCTGGGGCTTCTTTAATAAACCCCTATGCTACAGAGGTCCTAACAGGACCTCTGTGACATTTAAAAGTAATGCTTGCCACTGAGGACCTTAACGGACCCCTATGACACCTAAGGCAAACCACATAACATTAACTCTAACCATGGGAGTCCTCCTGACCCCCATGGCATCTAACATTAACCCCTATGCCATGGGGATCTGGACCCTCATGGTACCCTACCCGCCACTACAGGGGTCCATATAAGACTCCATATAATCCAACCCCCATAGGGGTCCATAAGGATCCCCATAGTCCATATTTGTAAAATTACATGAAAAATACATTACATAAAAAAATACATTACAAAAAAAAACAAAAACTTATAAACTTGTAAGGGGGTAAAACAATATACTTACCTACACTGTGTTGCCATCCAGTAATAATCAATGATGCACTGGTCCTCAAACTTCTTCCCCTGAAAAAACAGGCTATCCCTGTTGATTATAGGATCAGACTCTTCTTCAATCTTGATTAAAGCCCAGGGCCCTCATCTTCTGGCCCGTTGCAAGGAGCCTCCTCCTAAAAAACCCTCCACTCTATAAAAAAACACTGACTTTTGGCACAATTTTCAGCCTCAAATAGAGTTTTTATGGCTTCTGACTGGTTGAAAAACATATTTCAGTTTATTTCAGTCTATTAGAATGGAGTATTTGATGTGTTGGGGAAAAATACAAGTAACCTTACATTATTTAGTATATATATAACATTTATTACCATTCTAGCACTTTTTATATTGCTAAATGTAAGCTCTGAAACAGTTAATTATGCTTTTCACTAATTCAGCAGTTTACACTATGAAACAATAATATTTCTACAGCCATAACAATATATTCTGTGTGAGTCAAGGGAAGGCCCAACTCTAGGCTGAAAAACAAAGTATTGACTGCATATTAATTGTAGAAATAAGGTGATCTTCACAAATGATTTAGGCATTTGATGCTTTTGATGCATGTTAGTTACGTGTTGATTCTTAATTGGCTAACAAATATAATTAATCATTTACTGGCTTAGAAGAGGCAGACGTTGAACTACATAATTTCATGTATGTAGAAATGTTATAAAAGACAAGGGGCCTCATTCTATTATCGGCCGCAGCCGCTGCGGGGCCGCAAGGACCGGCCGCAAGCTTTCCGGCTATTCTATTCCCCTCCGGCCGGGGGTTCCGGCAGGCTTGCGGCCGGCGCCTGGCTATCTCTTGCGGCCGATCGCGCTGGAGGAAAGCCTTTGATCTAAAACGGCCGCAAGGAAATCGGCCGTAAGAAAAGCCTGGTTGCTATTCTATTGCTCCGGGAACCCTGTCTGCAAGGCTAAAAACGAGCCGCAGCTTACTTGCAGCAAACAGGTCCCGCTAGCACCAATTAAGCACATAAAATAGCTCAAATAAAGCCATCCTGCACTTTGCAGAGTCTATAAAGTGATATTCGGTGTTAGCAAAAATAGCACATAATTACCCTATACTCAAATCCGTAAAATACTTTTTTTTTAATATACGTAAAATATCCATGTAAAAAGTCCAGAGTGCTTGGAGCACCTCAGACACACCCACGCCGCAGCCGGAAAATAAACAGTTAATTTGAACTCAGGTTTGGGCTGATGTGCAAGCTTGAGAGTGAGTTACTTTTAATCCTCATGTCCCCCAATATGATCCCTAGCATTTACAGAGCTGTACAGTGCAGGCTTGAATTTATTTTTTATTTTTTAGATTTCTGAGCTTACGGCCGGTTTCAAGATATGCGGCCGGCCGTAAGAGGAGATCCTTGCGGGGCCGTATAATAGAATCGCGAGTTAACTGAACCCCCGCAAGCAATCGCAGCCTTACGGCCGATTTACGGCCGATAATAGAATGAGGCCCATGGTGTTTATGCATTTGCTGCCAGCAGCAGACATTGTGTATACTTTAAACTTTTCAGTTTTAACTGAAAACCCTCAGAGACATCAGTGTTTTCATTTCATTTCTTGGTTTTTGGCGAGTAGAGTGTTGATTGTGGATATATTTTCCACCACAGATGTCACCCTGCTCAACATTTCCAAGGTATCATTTTTAACCAATCAGAATACACACTAATTATGTAAGGGATTCCTCTAGACACCCGCTATCCCTATGAACCAGTGGATAGTGGGATAGCATGAGGACACAAGAATCCCTGAGGTTCCCCCAGTTCATATCCTGTATTGGGGAAATCCTGGGTATCCCTGGGATCATAGGGGGTAGCGGGTCATGTGCAGAGGGGTCATAAACCCCTGAATAATTTTCAATATTTTTTAACCATGGGAATGCGTTTATATAGATAGATTGGGGAAAGGTGTGATGTTAGGGCTAGTGTAGTGTGTCAATGTAGTGTGTACCACTCTGCAACATTGCCATGAAGACTTCTGAGCTTGCATGTTACCTGTATTGTGGGGACGTTTTAGGAGATTAGCGATGGACTGGCTCTCCCACAGTTCCAAAAGAGAATGGAATGGAGCTCTATATCTTCCTTCATGATTAATGTTTAAATTAACTCAGTTGTAAAGATGCATCATGTGTTACTGATTTTCCTAAAAAATTATAGATATTTCAAATGTCTGAAAAATTCATACTAATCATTTATTGACAGTAGTTTACCATCATAGGAAATTTGAAAACTATGATTTATACTGTATTAATGCTTGAATAAAAATGGATTATTAAGTATTGATGTAAATAATAAGGATCATTTAGTTAAACAAAATGTAAATTAGTAAAAATGTAAAATGGTTTTGTAGAGAATTTTGAGGAATTGGAAAATAGAAGTGCACAGAATAAATTGAACATTAACATTTTGTTGCATAGTATTTTATGTTTAGCCCATGCTGCCAATATGGTTAATGAATGTTAAATTCTTAGATTAGCAACTGCATAATATTTATAAAGGCTAGATTATCCTTGGTCATTACAATTATGAATATTTAATATTTACACTTGAGTATTTATGTTGCCATATAAATTATACAAAATAATTTATAGAACTTGTATACTTGATCCATGTAAAAATGGGGAGAATTTACTAAAACTGGATGTTAAGTGCCATGATCTATAAATATTTACAAAAAGAAAATATTAAAATAAACACTGTGATGTTTCATGACGTAGTGGTAGGTTACTACCTACAAAGACTCTTACATTCCTCTACTCTTGGCCACTAAATACACACAGATTATGGGTATTTGTGATGTGCTACATTAGGCTTTTTTGGTCAATAGAAGCCATTAGTAAATCACAAGAAGACTTGAGATTAAGCTGTTACTTGTTACCCCTTCTGCCTCCCTGTCTATATCTGAAATCTGTCTTTCCAATGACAAGACAAAATTCACCTTTCGCTTCTCAAGCTAATTTTTTATTAATATTTATTATCCTTTATTTATACTGGGCAAACAAAATTCACCTTTCGCTTCTCAAGCTAATTTTTTATTAATATTTATTATCCTTTATTTATACAGCCTTATTAAATTGCGATTTGGCCAATTGAAAAGGGCTCTACATAAGCACAGAAGTTTTTAGTTAGTGAACTTCTATCCAAAAGCAAGGTCTTCACTAACTAAAACTTCTGTAAAAAAAGATGCTATGTGCTTAAATAGAGCCCTTTTCAATTGGCCGAATCACAATTTAATAAGGCTGTTATTCTGTAGCGCTATACAAGGGTTAAGTACAAAACAAAATACAATATAAACACACAGCAAAAGAGTACACAGCCCTGCCTTTTAGCTTAACATCTTACATACACAGCACTTTTTCCCAAAGCACCTTACAAGATTGAAAACATGCAAACTTACAATCTAAAAGGAGTGAGTGAGGCAGAAATATGTACAACAATAGCAGGTAAGCAGCTGGATCTGCCAAAAAGGGAGTGAATAGTTTACTTAGGTAAGAAAATGTGTCAGAAATAGGTTTTCATTTAGCAACAGATGGAACAGATCTCATAGATAGGCGTTAAAAAGAAAATGGCACTAGTAAAGTAGCATATTATATTCACAAAGTGGCCAGAGAATATAACCTACAAGTGGGAATATCAGATGATTGTAATTTGTTTATAAAGTTACAACAATTGGATTTGGGTGGGTGCATATGTGGAGGAAGAAAGGAAAGGGTTGCTTGAATCAGGGGATGGTTACTTGATTAGGAAATTAATGGAGCTGGGGAGCAGTGATGTATTTTCTTAAAGGAGATGATCTCTAATTAGATGTCTTGGTGTCACACTTGACTCAGACCTCTCCGGCTTCTCCCATATTCTATTACTAACCAAATCCTGCTATCTCCAACACCAGAACATCTTTAAAATTCACCTCTCTCCCAAAATCCATCAATGCTGGCCTCCATCATTGCTAAACCCACTCCAGTCTATCCTCAACTCATTTGCTGCCCCCTCTGCCAGTCCCTACACTGATTTCCTATTTCCTCAAGTATAATATTCAACCTTATATTACACCTCCTTATATTATCTATTATTTCCAGATACACTCCAAACTGCCCTTTCCACTTTGCTCAAAATGTGTGACTCTCATCCTCCACCATTACCTCCTCACATGCTTGAATGCAGGATTTCTCATGATCTGTCCCATTCTTTTGAATTCTCTACCTTACTCTGTATAATTCTCTCTTTATCTTCAAATATTCAAACTTTCATCTGTTATTCATCTGCATACGACTGACCTTTTTAATTAAGTCATCCACAACTTTGTATAAGGTTATCAGTTCCATCTGCATACATTTCCCTCATCACACTTAACTTGAATCCATCCAGCAGTCCCCTTACCTCATGTTTCTATTCACTATTACCTCTTAGATTAAAATTTGTCTTTAAATGTGCTAATTTACCTGTCTTCTAATGCATGTAAATGCATAAAATAAAGTATAATAACAATAATAATCATTAACCATCGCAAAACATCTCAGTCACCAACGGTACTTTTGTAAGTTACCTCCCAGCATTTGTATACACCTAAAATAACCGTATTCTAGGAATTGCACATATTTTCTGTGCATAAATATGATGCTTTCATGATAATTCTAGATCTTTTTTAAGATTATTAATGATGGGCCTATAATTCAGTTTATAAGTATTTGACATGGAATGTTCATATCCAAGTAGGAAATAAAGTTATCTCGCTACTTAAAGTTGAATTTGATCTGTTATATCTCTTTGTCCATGGAAAAAAGAATAAAAAAGCAAGAATCAAGCGCTTCAATTTTTTCATGTTAATCCAGAACACTTGTAAAAATAGTTTAGTACAGAAAATAAACTAGTGTGTTATGGGAATGTTTAATGTATAATATTAAATCATGTTTTATTACCTGTTGTTATACCATATATGTTTCCGATCCTCATTTTGCACCTTTGTTCATTTGAATATGGCACATATGTACATTTGTTCATTTGAATATGGCAATAATATTGTGTTTAGTTATAGAGCATTTTTTAACATCTTAATATACCTGAGATGAGGTGAGAAAGACTGATTTTCCCTATAGGAAATAGTGCGTAGTAAATCAAGAGATTACATAAAGGCAAGTGAGATGCCTAGTTAATTTACCCCTATGACAATACCTCTACCTCTTTTTGGTATACAACAACTATGTCTGCCATGTTTAGATGAGCAGGAAGGAATATATATACACTGAAGAATATGATGATGTAAAGATCCTAATGAAGTTTCTTGACTAACACTTTGTACTTTAACTTTCGGTTTTATTTATTTAATATCCTTTTGAAGTTGTTTTGTCATATTAATGTATTGGTAATGTTTTAATCATATTATTTTACAATGTGGTATGACATTATTAGTTATTTGTAGCGGAGAGGCAATGTTCCCCAGGGTATCTCCGCTTATAATCCCAGTGAGGCTCAGGAACAAGTAAAGGGTAAATCCACATGCAAGGTTTCCAACAAGTAAAATAATAGCAACATCCCAACCGCAATCCCAATCACTGGACGACACACAGTTTCAGGAGCAGAACTACTCTTTAATGACAGGGGATCTCCTTTTATGCAATGGTGCCCTCTGAAGGGCTACACCCACATAATTATCACAACAGCCAATTATATACATGGTCTCCTCCACTCAGATAACAGGTAACACAATTAAAACAGACACAATTTTAACCACATTCTGGATGTACCCCAAAAACAGGGGGTACACCTTTAAGTCCAGCACCGTTCAATAGCTCTCACCCAGGGGAACAACATATTAAAAAATGGCATGAATCAGACCAGGGGTTCAAAAGTTAGTAAAAGTATCTTTTACCCATAACACACAGACATTTCACAGGCAATACACATAGAGGGACAATAGGTGAGTCACACCTCCCTGAGGCTCCCTGGCAACTTTGATATAATCAGACATTGATTAAATCAGCCTTCTTTGTTCTTATGTCTGAGAATGAAAACACTTTATACAATCGACTTCCTTATCTGTAACAGGATTATCTCCCATGCCAAGGTCTGCACTAGTCTGGGCCAATATTCTGCAGAGCATAAACCAACATACATGCAGTATAATAGTAGGATCATATTTTACCATAATAAACATAAAACAGGGTAAAACAGTGATGGGTTCCGTTACATTATGGATATAATCCCAGCCATATCTAGTGCTGTGTTTTTTTTTTTTTACAGTGGTGAATTTAAAATGTGCCAATGATCCACTAACAGTGCCTTGCAAAAGTATTCACCCCCTTGACTTTTTACCTATTTTGTTACATTACAGCCTTGAGTTCAATGTTTTGTTAATCTGAATTCCACGTGATGGACCGAAACACAATAGTCTAAGTTAGTGAATTGAAATGAGAAACATATATACATAGAACTATTTAAAAAAAAATAGAAAACAGAAAATTGGCATGTGCATATGTATTCACCCCCTTGGTTTTGAAGCCCATAAAAAGCTCTGGTGCAACCAATTACCTCCAGAAGTCACACAATTAGTGAATTGATGTCCATCTGTGTGCAATCTAAGTGTCACATGATCTGTCATTACATATTCACACCTTTTATGAAAGGCCCCAGAGGCTGCAACACCTAAGCAAGAGACACCACTAACCAAACACTGCCATGAAGGCCAAGGAACTCTCCAAACAAGTAAGGGATAATGTTGTTGAGAAGTACAAAAATTAAAAAAAATATTTATAAAAAAATATCCAAATGTTTAAAGATCCCCAGGAGCACCATTAACTCTAAAATAAACAAATGGAAAAGACATGGCCCAACAACAAACCTTCCAAGAGCTGGCCACCCACCATGGCAAGGAGGGCATTAATCACAGAGACAGCACAGAGACCTAAGGTAACCTTGGAGGAGCTGCAGAGTTCCACAGCAGAGACTGGACAACAATAAGTTGTACACTCCATAGCGTTGGGCTTTATGGCAGAGTGCCCAGAAGAAAGCCATTACTTTCATCAAAAAACAAAATGGCACATTTTGAGTTTGCGAAAAGGCATGTGGGAGACTCCCAAAATGTATAGAGAAAAAAACATCTTCAAAGTTGTGGGCATGTTCTGTAAATTAAATGATGCAAATCTTTAAACAATCCATGTTAATTCCAGGTTGTGAGGCAACAAAACACAAAAAATGGCAAGAAGGGTGAATACTTTTGAAAGGCACTGTAAGTGCTATTGCAATGATGCGCTGATAAACAGCCTCATTAAATTTGGGCTATGTGTTAAAACATATCTCATAATGTTGAAAGTAGGACTTACGGCTATTAAATTAGCCCAGTAAACATCCCTGCAGAGGGCTTGCGGGTTAAGCCGCACGATGGCCAAAAAATACCTACGGGACGTGAACGTGGAACTTCGCAGCCCGCAAATCTTTTGATCTGTCAAGCCTGTAACCGCTACAAATCCAATCATGCTATTAAATTGCAACAAAGTCACCCGCGAGCTAGTCCGTAACACACAAATGGAGCTCAAAGCACAGCATGTGCTGGAGAGGACTCGCAGGGACAGTAAAGACCAATACATAGCCCCGTAAATGCAAATAAAAACACACAACTGTACTTTTATTAAAAGGGAAAGTGATGTTAGGTCATAGTATTAATAGCACAACATTCTCAAGTTCGCAAATCGGCCCCCAAAAATACTTTATTTCATGTTTGGTTTCCGTGTTATAGCGATCCCGGCAATCAATGTGATAATACATATACTGGAACTCGCATGTAATAGAATATCATATTTATGGCTTTATTAATATTTCATTATTGTGGAATGTGGGTCCGATCGCAACTTGGAATTGTAGCCTGTAGGACTTTGAAATCTAACCTCCCCTTTTTCAGTGACATAACGCTAACAATCTCTTTTTCCATTGGCTCCATCCAAACCCATAACTACAGTCTACACTAATTGATCCTCCGCAAGGCTGCAAATCCAACATTCAAAGAATGAGCTACGATTTGCGTCTAAAGCCCATAGCTAACAGCCCATTCTAATTTAATAACAACGTAACTCATTGTGAGCTTCATGTTGGACTTACGGTCCTCAAATTTAATAGTGCTGTTAGGCCGGTACAACAGCACTTTATACTCTGTACAGCAGTTTGACACATGGATTTATTGTATAAACTTTGAGTGACAATTTTTTAACTTTATTTTTTTACACTCTTTTATTTGTATACAGTCATCATAACTTTAACCTGAGACACGGTAAGAAGAAAAGAGATAAGGTGAGAAGTGCCTTCTTTTCTCCCATATAAAATAGTGTATAGTAAATCAAGAAATGACGTGAGATGCAATTGACATGCTTAGTAAATACCCCATCATTTAATAAAAAGATTGGACATAAAAACAATAAATAGATTGTAACAGAGTTACAAGGCATATCCAGAGTTTCAGTTTATGATTCTTTATTGGATCAAGAATCTTTTTGAAAATGTAACTCAATAAATCTGATAAAAGAATAAAAAATATATTAATTTGTTAATGATGTAATTTAAATTTATACTCAAAAATTATGCATTGGATCCCTAAATATGTTAGATCCAACTATTGCAAAAGTTGTTTCCTGGGATATGCTTAATGCAAAAAATAAATAAATATATATATATATATATATATATATATATATATATATATATATATATATATATATATATATATAAATAAAATGAGTATTGCAACATAATTTGATATCTTTTGTATTGGACAACTGTCTTATTTATAATGACGAGCTTTCGAGAGGTTCAACCTCTCTTTATCAAGTCTGTAGCAATACTAACATGAGATGGAACCCTCAGTTTGAATAAAAACAGCAGATGAAGAGAGAGTGGAAACAGCATCTGACCTCATCAGGTAAATACATATATGGGGAATAAACACAACATAGCAAAGGAAACATATATACACATACAATATATACATATACATCAATATATACATGAAAAAACAAAGCACTGTAGTCCACATTCAAGGCTGCTTCACTCTTCAGCATATATATATATATATATATATATATATATATATATATATATTTATTTATATACATAACTACCCACACACTAATCTTTGCTTGACAAAATAATTTACCAAAAATGCACATTAATTTTACAATGTGAATACAATTTTCTTGCCCAGGTTTTGTAAGAAATATATGGCCTATGAAATCTGAAAACCCTACTATAATCTATTGAATTAAACAATAAAACATATGCAGATTTTATAACACTGTTTTCTAGCATATATGAGGAGCTAGAATGTTCTTATTTCCAAGTGTTACTGCTAATTCAAAAAAGCTATACAAGTATCCTTCCCTTGTGATTTTCAACCCTCGGGATAATAATATATTGACAATTAAGAAAATGTTTATAATGAAGAGAATAAACATATGTAATTATCTGACTACAAGCAGTTTACACAGTGGTATGTTTTGCCCAGGCCTATGAGACCAAGGCTTAGAGCAGCACATTGTCAGGAGGCAGTAGCCATCCTCAAATTGCTAGTACAGGATTATGAAGTACTATGTTTTTATGCACAGAAACCCAGGAAAATGTTTGTCTATAAGTGTATCTGACGTATTCTAATATACTGTAGACATATGTAACTCCACATACACCTGACTTTTTACATATATTTATCTATGTTTATGGTTATCTTAAGATAAGGACATAGCAAGGGGAAAGGAGGAGTAATAAAGGGTGTCGGGTACACAATCTTGAGTGGGCCTATGGAAGCATAAAAAATATGGATTACATTAAACCATTTTGGAGAGATATCATGTTTTTGCACTGTAGGCATTGGGGAAGATTTACTGAACACATCAAGTGACTGTGATTTGCCTCCCTGTGTTTACAATGCAGTCTTTCCTGTGGAGAAAAATTGAGATCACAGCCATTATCACCTTATCTCTGCCTCTTGGATGAGATATTTTAGTTATGTGTACAAGAGATAAGTATTCTGGACCCTCCAGTTGTGCTACAACACCTTAGATAAAAGGGAAATATACTTCCATTTTATTCATTTGGAATCCTAGTGTGTTCAGATTATTCCTTCATTTACTTATCTACTTTTGTACTTAATATTAATATCTATTTTTACATCCCTGCACTTGTCATTAGACATTAGAAATGATTTGGCCTCATTCTATTAATGGCCGTAAGAGCTGCGAGGCTGCAAGGGATGGCTGCAAGCTATTTAGCTATTCTATTCCCTTGCAGCCGAGGGCTCCAGTCGGCTTGCGTCCGGTGCCCAGTAATTCCTTGCGGCAACCCATGCCGCAGGGAAAGCCTTTTAATCCCACGCGGCTGCTAGAGATTCGGCCACATGGAAGTACCCGACCCTATTCAAATGCTCCGGCCAGCCCTCCGCTAAGCCCGCAAAACGGCCCAAAAGGGACGCATCTTACTTGTAACCTGGAGCAGCCGCGGGGTACTATAAGTAGACCCCCATGAAACTAAAATTAACCCCCTCAGTCTAATAGGCGTCTAAATAGACCCCTTTAGGACACTATTAACCCCTAGGTTAACCCTACAAGTGCCATAAGGGTCATCCAGGACCCTCATGACAAAGTCTAAACACTACACTACACTATTAACCCTAACTATACTCCATTAACCCTTAACCCTAACTATACCCTATTTAACCCTAACTGTACCTATCTAACCTAACTGGGCCTAGCTAACCCTAACTGGACCTATTTAACCCCTTCTAGCCCTATTTAACCCCATCACTTATGGGGGTCCTTTGTCACCAAAAATAAAAAAGGACATTACAACCTTCCACTACAAAAAATAAAAAAAGGACAATACAACCCCCCCACTTAAATAATTAAAAAAAGACATCACAACCCCCCCCTACATTTTTTTTTAAAAACAATACACACCTGCAAAGAAAATGCATACACAAATATGCATAACATTACAGTAACAAATATATGCTTCTAGTTAAAAAAAAAACGTAATGGCGCCTTTTGATTGCTGAAATGGCTGTCAATCAAACTTCAGCCAAATGGAAGGCACCAAGGTGTGAGGGAAATCAGAAAGGGATACACCCTTATATTCCATTTTGATTGGCTTACGGAGCTGTCAGTCATTATTGAACCAATCAGAAGGTACTACTATTATCTGATTGACAGTAACAACAGCCAATCAGAAGGCGCTGTTCCCTTCAGCCCATTGTGACTGGCTTCAAGCATCTGCGCCTTCTGATTGGCTGTGTCACTGTCAATCAGATAATAGCCAATCATAAGGCACACATGCTTTCAGCCAATCATCCCGTGGGGTGTATTCCATTCTGATTAGTTGAAGGCAATAGTGCCTTCTGATTTGTTCAAAAATGATTGACAGCTCGGTAAGCCAATCAGGATGATATATTGGGGTGTATGCCATTCTGATTGGCTCACACCTTGGTACCTTCTGATTGGCTGACATTTGATTGACAGCCATTTCGGCCAATCAGAAGGCGCCATTCCGGGAGAAGCTCTGTTTTTTTTTAATTTTTTTTATTTTTTTAGAGCTCTGTTTTTTGAAGGGCACAACCGGGGCAGAAGATGACAAGGCCGGGGTCATCACAGGCAGGTAAGGTTAATGTATTTCATGTGTAATGTTAATCATGTTTTGTGTGTATTTGTGTATGTGTGTGACTACTGTTATGTATCTTTTTTCAAGGGGCTGATCCAGGGAACAGAAGAAGATGAGTGGGGACATGCTGGAAAGGTGAGTTTAATACTGTAATTACAATGTGTATTTGTTATATGTAGTTTTTTGTACTAATTAGATGTTTCTTTATTTCCTAGGGGTTTCCTTTTTTCCTGAAGGGACATCTGCAAATGTAAGTAGTCTAAATTATTCTATTTTAGCTTAGATGTAGGTGTAATGATATAGGAATCACAAGGTTGTGGAGACCAGCAGCCAAGGTCAGCAATAATCCAGTTCAGCAACTTGTAGGTGAAACAGGAACAAGCTTTATTGAAGTGATCAGGGACCACACAATAATCTGGCAAGGTACATAAACAGGAAGTTCCTTATATAGGCCAAAGACCAGACACCTGACCAGACACAGCTGAAGAGACTAGTCACTGATGCTATTGCTAGGAGAGTCAAGGTTATCAGATCTCCAGGAATTTCACAAAGGCAGGCTGGCGCAGTGGTAGGGAAGAGGCCCAGGGTTCAAAACCCAGCAGAGTCAATTCCTCACAGTAGGGTTTAATGTATTCTAGATAGGGGTTATGTATAGATAGGGGGTAATGTATAGATAGGGTGTTATGTATTGTAGTTAGGGGTATATTTATAATTTATTTTTTACTGTAATGTTATGTATATTTGTGTATGCCTTTTTTCAGCTGTGTATTTTTTTTCGTAGTGGGGGGGGGTTATGATTTTTCTTGTATTTGGGTGCGGTTTGTAATGTTCTTTTTTATTTTTTTTTTGTATTGGGGTGGGGTTTGTAATGTCCTTTTTTATTTTTTGTAGTGGTGGGTTGAAATGTACTTTTTTATTTTTGTTAACATAGGTTTTTTATTTTGTGGGCATAGGTTTTTTTATTTTTGGTGACATAGTCTTTTTATTTTGTGCAATTAGTGGGATGGGGGTTTAATAGGGAGTAGGTAGGTTGTGTTAGGTAGGTAGGGGTTAATACGTTAGGGTAGAGGGGGTTCGTTTAGATTTCGATGTTTATTATGGGGGAATATTGTAGTGTAGTGTTTGTACTGAGTGTCATGAGGGTCCTGGAGGACCCTCATGGCACTTATGGGGTTAATTATAGGGTTATCATTGTCCTATGAGGGTCTTCATAGACTTTTATGGGACTGATTGTGTTAAATAGAGGCTTACGGGGGTCTGTATAGACTCCCATAAGTGATGGGTTGGATGGAGGCTTATGGGGGTCTGTATACACCCCCATAAGTGATGGGGTTAGATGGAGGCTTATGGGAGTCAAAGCTAACGGCTGATTGCAACATCTTTGCGACCATTTTACAGCCATTAATAGAATGAGGCCCATTTTTTCTTTCTCAATAATTTAGTGTAATACATGGTATATTAGTTCTTCACAGTACGATTTTACTGTCTTTATACCAATGCACTCTTTTAAGAAGTTAAATAGTGAAAGTGACTGGTTAAGAATGGAATGGTTGAATTGGAGTGAATTATAATAATATTTATTCTAGTTTAACTGTTTAATCAAATTTCATGTAGTATATGCTTAGTGTACGTACTGTATAATTAATTAATTGTGCTCTAGCACGTTATGTTATATTGGACTGATATTTATAATGCAACATTTGTTATATGTGCTGCTTATTTGGTTAATTATTAATTCATTATCTAATTAATTAATTACGGTAGTTGTTAGCAGACTTGTTTAAGTGTATGCAAATTAGTGGATAGAGCAGTTGGATAAACAACATAATATACATTTCATGCTGAATATAACTTTACCACTTCAAGGCATATCCAAGTTTCCTGGATTCCTGGCATCTGATAGAGTAGAACAAGTATTGTATGCAAAAAAATGTTTGCATAAAAAAATAGCAAAATAAAGATTTAAAAATGCAGCTTGAAGTTAGCAAAATTCGAGTAGACAACCCCTTGAAACCCAGGCTAATTTGTTTTAGCCAATCAGGAGGAAACTCAGGCAGCTGAAACATTTGTGTCAAATCTGAGGTTTCTGGCTGTGCTGCAAAGCAGCCTGGGATATGTAGTGAGGCAACATCTTTGTCTGTGCTGATCTGTGGTGAGGGGCGGGGCCAACACAGACAGAGAGCAGACACTGTAGCGGGAAGCAGTAACTTCAGGGCTGACATCAGTGCTCTCCTATTGGCTGAGGGAGGTCAGTAATGAATTAATCCCCTAATCCTGCATGCTTATTGGGTGGGTACCAGGGGCCTGTGTAGCCACCCTGGTGGAGTCAACAATCATTAGAGAGATTTTTAGATATTACTAAAAATAGAACATTTTACGAAATGTGCTGCATACATAAATTATGTTTTTTACAGAAGGAGTGCATAAATGTGATAACCCATCAAACGTAGAAATGCCTTTAGGCTAGCTCCCATGGCTTTTGTCTCTCTCATCTCTTTTAAAATATAGGAAAATAATAATATTAATATGTAAGAGTTACTATGAATTTAGCTTTTAAGGAACATTCTAACAGAATTCTTTGGAATATGTTCAGGCATATTGTATTACCATTAGAATACACTAGATTATGATGACTGGGTGCATATACAAAAAAAATGTAAATGTTGGTATATACTTTATATAATGATTTCCCAATCTACAAGTGAAGTAGTTTTAAAACAGAACTTTATATCCTGCAATTTAAAAGTCAAAGATTAACAGCAAAACATGAAGCAATGAAGAGCAAAACTGTTATTAAGCAATAAGTGGTGGAAAGTTGCACTTAAATCTGACAGTTATAAATAACATACTAAAGTAACAATATAAGCACTCTGGTTAAAATTGCTTTATTGTAGGCCGAGTAAAAGATAAACACATTTACATTGATCTAGTGGATTAAATTAAAAGAAACCCCATACTTTAAAATGCATTGGGCTAGTTAGTTATAACACACCTCTCAATTTACTGTAGATAAGACATCTCAAAAATTAGAATAAAATACATTTATTTTGTATTAGTTTAAAATGTACACATGTATGTTTTGCTTTACTTTGCTTTATTATACTTCTCAAAAACATTGCATTATTAGAAAATATTTTCTGCAATAATTATTAAACTTCTTAGTTGGGTAATACAAGTAATCAAATGTGTTTGCCACTGTATTATACACTATATACTTTTCATAATATTCACAGTGTTCCTCCATAGTAAGGCTTCTTGTCTTAGTATTCTCCTCTACAAACACTGGGGAGAATTTGCCAAGCAATTTCTCTCTAGAGATGAGATGAGAAGAGCTGAGATAAGGTGAGACGGATTTTTCCCCAGAGGAAATAGTGCGTAGTAAATCAAAAGATGACATGAGATGCACTAGAGATGATTAGTAAATTCTCAACACTCTTTATATTCAGTTACTTAAACCCATCCTTGTTCAAACCTTTTCTACCAGTTCTATTTGGAAGAGCCACTGAATTAGCTTTTCTGTATGTTAATATGTAATTTCTTTATTTGAGTTTTGCTGGGTAAAAAGGATGAATAATCTAAAAATGTTAGTACAAAAGCCTGATAAAAATGCTGTTGTTTGAGACAGGGAATTTCTCCCTGAGTTCTGCTACTAATATATGTCTTATTTATCCATAGGTCAGGAGTGTTATAAGAAATGATTGCATAACTAGACTAGATTGGCCTACTATACCTATATATGCAAGCTCAGGACAGGCACAGTGATATCCTAAGATCAAACACATCACCCAATCCTGTATATAGGGGGGAGGAAGTTTATTAAAACTACATGAAGCTGGGAATGCTCTCAGCTTTACAATAAGTAATCATGGGATCAACATAACAAGGACAAGAGCTATGGTACAAGAGACATAAGTACATGGTGCATATGATCTAAATGACATCATATAGAGACTCTAACTGGTTAAGCTCACTTAATTATATAATACAAAGTATTCTGTAATACCATAACATGTCCCCAAGTGCTATACTTATTCTGGATTTTAAATCCAAATTAAATATTTAATTAAAGTATATGCTTGCATTTTAGCATTACATAAAATATTTTATGACAGTTCTAAACTCAGTAAGATTGTGTATATCAACTTATCCGCTGAAAGGGTTTGTGTTATTCACATTTGACTGTTGTTGAAAATGATTCTGAATTTTGTTTATAGGGGGAAAAATTGGGTATTTTGCTACAGAGATTTATACAGAGATCAAAAGGGAAGGAAACAGAATAAAACCTCTGAAATATGTGTGGATTCTGTCTTTTGAGACTCATTGCACTCATATGTGCACTTCATTCTTTATCCGAGATGCCAACTGACCTCTTCTGAACTAGAAGCTCTTTATCTCTAGAGAAGTGTCTCTTGTTAAATAGTAAAGCACAACTATTTACTCTCCAGTTCTCTTGCTCTATATTTTTATAATCAATCTCTGTATTATTGAGTTTTTCTGTAAAAAAATAGTAATTATTATTATTGCCTTGATTATTTATTAACCTCTGTTGCCTACTGGAAAAGTCCTTTATGGAAATGTTAGTTGTTCATTAGAGAGATTATTTTGGTTGTGTTATAAATCAATAATTATATGTATATTTTTGTCTTTTGTAGTATGTTTTTAAATATCTTTTTTATTAATTTCTGGACCATAGAAAAACATACTTATTATTAATTTCATAATGCTTAGATTGTAAGTCTGCGCGTTTCTATCCTAAGTACTTTAAGAATGCATCATGGACATTGGATTCCTAGCTCAAAGTCAAGGCCCTCCTGTTAATTTGTATCTTTGTCTGAACTTAAGTTATGTACAGTGATAGGGAATATGTTGGCGCGTTATAAATGAACTATAATAATTATAATTATAATAATAATAATGCTGATACTAAAAAAGAAAGAAAAATGAATATTAGTAAAATAATAAATTAACAAAACATTTAAAAAAAATAGCATTACCATTGTTTAGTTTGATTTTCAATCTCCTAAAATATTTTTACAAGTATGAATGCATAGTTCATAAAGTAAATTTTAACCATGAATTTTGATTTATGAACGACAGAACTACATGTTATAGTTTATTGATTATGAACCTTAACCCCCATCATATACCTGCCGACGTTCTCACAATGACATCAGCGTGATCATGTTCCACTATGCAACAGCCATGGGCCGACCAGAACCACTACTGGGTTGTCATAAACCATGTTGTGTCATGAACCAACTGTTTAAGGGATGACTGTACTGCAAGAGAAAAGGCATTTATTTGTGAAGTATGTAACAAACTAACAACTTTAGCAGCTGTGTAAGCCATGGGAGTAAGTCACTTCCGGATATCTGGATCATGAAGGTGTGTTTTTTTATCTTTCATTGTCAGGAGGGTTTTGAGGGGATGGAACAGGGAGAATGTGTCTTTGTTAGATAATTGGATCTGACTGAATTGACACAACCCCAGAAGTAGAATACTTGCATCAGGAAACACAAGTATTGCTCTCCAGAAATGTGCATGCTCACACACATAGCTTCCACCGAGGTCTAGCACAAGCATCAAAATTTATTTATTTTAAATACAGGCTTAATTATTTTTTCCCTGCCTAAGTATGCTCTTAGACTCAAAGTTTTCAAACATAATGTTTTCACTGTAAAGTGTCTCTTTAACAGATTGTGTCATGTCTGTCATTAAAGAAAGTGTATATGGCTGTCTGTCGATAAATCTTTACAACTGTTAATAACTGTCTTGTATTGATAAGTTGTAGAAATCTATTGCAGAAAACTTACAAAGACTGCCCAATGCGAATTTAAATTTGTATGTATTTTGTGGTACCGGTGAATTATTTTACAATAAGTGCTTACAGCTGGGCAGGATCATAGACAGTGATAAAGGTTCGCACCACTGGTCAAACATCTTGGATATATATTGAGATGTATATTAAGATTTGGGTTAATTTTCTAGCTTTGGTGTCTAATATGTCACACCACGATAAGAGCCTGACACAACACCTTGGATTCCCTGTATTAAACATTGTGAAAAGTATTTATTTATATACCCATTTAGCTGTTACTATGGTTTGTTTCTTATGTTTTTAATGTTGTACATATTTTTTAGCCTGAACAAATGGACATGGTACTAATTTCTATGATAAGAAGAAGACTTTCCAAGGTGTTTGAAAAATCAGTCTGAGAGCTGATCATAGATTTGTTTTGAATAATGTTGGCATTGTGAATATGTACAATAATGCATGACTTGTTGTGAATACTTCATTATCATGCCTTGAAATGTGGGAATATTTCCCAAATATAAATGTAAGAACTCAAAACCTTGTTAAGATTTATCTTGTTCTTCTAAACAATGTGGATATATGTGGGGCTCATGCATGGAATTGTAAGAAGATGTTTTAGCCATTTTGAGCTTTCTATAAGTATTGTGAATATATCTAAATGATCTGTCTTGGCAAGTTGATGTATCTTTGACATACCATATCTGATTGGACAAAAAATACTTGTTTATATGTGTTTTCCGAAGGCTGAACTGCCTCAAATGATTATTACTAATTTGTGCTACAATATATATCTGTTAAAAATTGTAACTCCCTTAGTGACCTAAGAACATTTATAAATAGCCATGTACACTATTGGTCCTGGAGAACTCTTTTCTAATACCCGTTATGTGTAAACAAGCTCACATTAGTTGAGAATGTTAGCTTGGAAAACAAAACTATGAGCTAAACTTAAGTTTTTACCAATAAAATCAAAACAAATGCTACAACATTAAGCTTAATACTTAAACACAAGACCCACATGCCACAAGATTGTGTTTTGGAGACTTTGCAAAACTTCTGGTATACAAGTATGGTTACCAGAAATGCTGTCACTGTGAAATATGATTAAAAATAAGGCAGATTATTGGATTCAGATTCTGGAACTCTGTGACACAAACTACTATATAAGATATATGGCATGGAGGTCCTACAAGAACCTCCATGGCACCTATCCTATAGATATCTGCTATAGAGGTCCAGTAAGGAACTCCATGGTACCCACCATTAACCACTTTCAGGACCTCAGTGGCATCTAAATGTAAAACTACTAGTAACAATACATTTAATGTAACATTACATTGGCAGACCTTATAAATCTGAGCATTCTGATTGGTATAAACAATTTTCCCAAACAAAAATGGGCAGGGGCACATCAAATACTTATTTCTGATTGTCTGAATATGATTGACACATATTTCAGTCAATCAAAAAGCACACAAATAGTATTTAATCTGCAAAGCACAGCAAAAATCATATGCAGCACTCGAGCTTCTCAGAGGAGGATAACTATAAGTTTAGTTAATTTTTTAGTAAACCATTTTTATGATGGAGGGCGCTTTCCATGGTCCAGAAGATGAGGGTTGCTGGTTACAAACAAGAAAGAAGAGGACACAAATCAATCCAAAGTTGGATACCCCATTTTATCCAGCGCACAAGAATGAAGACCAGACCAAGACATTAAGGGTAGGTATATATGAAATTTTGCCTCCTGAACAGGTTCATTTTATTTATTATTTTTAGTAATGTTATTTATTATTTTCTTATTGTATTTATTGTATTTAACTGTAAGTGTTATTTTGGGTATTTCTGTATGTGTTGTAATGTATTTTAGTATTTTATTGTAATTTATTTTTTTATTGTACTTTATTTTTTATTTTCTGTAATTTATTGTATGTATTTTTTTGTAATAGTATATTTTTTTTCCGTTTTGTACTGTATGGATATTTTTTTGCTTATGGTGACATGGGGGTCCTTGAGGACCCCCATGGCACATAGAGAGTTAATGTTTAGGTAAGATGAGGGTCCACATGGACCCCCATGGTACTAGGGGTTAATGTTAGACCCCAATGGTATTAAGGGTTTACTTTTATGTACTTTTGCGGTCCCTTATAGTATGGGATACATTTTTAGATGCCATGGAGGTCCTTGCAGGCAGTTTCCCTAACATGATGTCACTATGATCTCTCCCTCTCTTCTCACCCTCTCTCACTGCTTCTCTGTTACTCCATCTTATCTCTCGCCACTTTTCCTGTTCTTCTGATACTTCCACTCTTCTCCCCCTCTTCAGCTTTGGCAACTAGTCTTCATCTCTCTCTGATATGTCCTCTTATTTTGGCATTTAACTGCTCCTCAGCCTCTATGAGTGGTTGCATAAACATATTTACTGTAAGGGTGCTTAACAAAGTAGTGAATGTTTTTTTTTTCCCATGCTTGCATCTGGGTTTAATGATACAATGACCATTCCTGTAAAACAGCTCTTCGGTGCAGACTCCATGTCACTCCTTCTGCTCTACCCATGACTTGGGTGTCTCATCCTCTATCATTACCTTCTCCCATACCCATGAGTGTGCCTAACCCTATTGAGTTCACTGGGATCTGAACTTTTTTGGATGTGGTCATTCCAAAACAACATTTTTGCTCATCTTGATTTATCTTTTGGTTACCTTGCCAGGAGTTCTTCTTATTACCTGGCCTTCAGTTCGGTCTCTTGGGTCTTCTCAAAACAATACTCAGGTCAGAAGAATCTAGCCTCTAAGGATCAAGAGACAATTATAACACTTTTCTTTGTGGAAATTATTTTGCTACATCAGGGACTGGCTAAGTGGAATCTGGTGCTATGTCGATGGGGGAACAGTCTAGTAGAATTGTCTGGACGTTATTCCCTAAGAATAAGATAAGATTTAAAAGTCAAAAAGGTAGTTTTTAATTAGAAAAAAATGCTGATGCCTTTACTCAATCTTGGTGTCATACTTTGGTGAAAGTTGTGAGAGGGGAGTTTACCTTTCTACAGAGCAGAGCTTTTATCTATTGATACAACTTGCTCTGTCCATTGACAGATAAAAACATACCCCTAATGATCCTTTAGATTGTAAGTTTGCAAGTTTTCAATCTGGATATGTGCTTTATGGAAAACACTATTTACATTTGATTTTAAGCTCAAAGACAGGGCCCCCTGATTCTTTTGCAATGTGTACTTAACCCCTGTATAGCGCTACAGAAGCTGGCCCCTATTTAATTCCAAGCCTGTAATTACCATCATACACAACATATGTCTGTGGGTTAGAAATTTGCAACAGTTACAGAGGTATTTAATTGAACAGCCCCGCAATTACAAGACCGAAGACTAAATCCGTAAACCATGAACACGTACATATCATTTCCCTAGGTTACAATTTAGAAAGGGCCAATAGTAAATGAGACTGTCATCATTACATCAGTAAAACATTTAAACTTCAATCATTTAGTGTCCGATATGCGATCGTACTCGGAATCCAGAAATGTAGAAATCAGTAAAAATGAATGAAGAAGCTGTTCTAATCCATGTGGCTGGCCTGATATGTATTAACTCCGTGATTCCTGGGATCAATATAACACGGGAAAAAAAAGTGAAAAAATTATTGAACATTTGCAAGTTTGAGACTATTGTGCAATTAATTATAATGTCTTTCATTGCTTTGCCAGTATTTTAAGGTACAGTAGTGTGTTTATATTTGCTTTTGCGGTGTTACGAACAGGTGTTTAACCCACTTGCGAGTCCTCTTTCGTTTTCATAAAAGTTTTTGATACATTTGCCATTTACAGGTTAAAAGGCAATTGCAGGCTTTGTTGAATTGTTGGAATTAAATCAGGAGTTTGCGTCTTTAGCACTGGTAACATTTGTGGGCTTGAAACTTCAAAGTAATGGATAGGACGGAGTTACGTTTTTGACATCCGCAGGGATTTTGAGTCTGAAACTCATCAATTGTGGGTAGCTAAAAGTAGCCAATTAAATATTACATTACGGCTTCTGTAATTGTGATTGTCACAATTAAATAGGGGCCTATGTTGGTGCATCAGAAATGAAGGATAATAATAATAATCGATAGTAACATACTTAGGTGATGTTGAAAAACTACTATGGGTCCATCAAGTTTATCCTTTTTAGATTACCCATGCTTAATAGTTGCAATTGACCCAAAGGAAGGTAAAACATCTATTAAAATATTCCCTTTTTTCTTTAGGGGAAAACTCCTTCTTGATTCCAGATTTAAGATAACCTTGTATGCCTATTTAATAAAAAAACAGATTATCTCAAAAATGTTTTCATGTTTATGGCCTTAATAGCTGCTGATTTTGTAACTTTGTTATAGACTTCAGGAACAAGAAGCATTTTTCTTGAAACAAAGGTGTATTGGTTGTAGAAACCCAGACACCAGCCAAGCAGGTATGTGGTTACAGGGGCTAGGAGTACAGACACGTAGGCTCCACATGTCCCATACAGGAAGCAGATGCTTCCCTGCTCAGCTGGTTGTTAAACAGTATCAAAAGAGATACCTGTGGGCCTCCTGATTGTTTTGTTCCATTTTCTGGAAAGGGAACTGTGAATTGTCTTGCTTTAATGTTAAAAAATAATTGCCTGGGTCATTTACTAATGCAGTCACTGATCAGGTGATGTATCTGGACTGTTCTCCTTGATCTATAATAATCAGTTACCAAGCTTTATAGGTCATACAAAATGATATAATCTAGAACCTTGAAGACAATTGTGTCTGTTGCTAACTCTAGATGGCTGATTTAAGATAGAATCTGGGTGACCAGTCACAGGGTTCCCAACTCTGATCACCAGCTCTGGTCCTGCTGACCCTGTACTATCACACTTTATATTGTGTCAGAATGAAAAAAATGTGTATGTGCTCCACTATGTGATCCCATCTTTTAGAAACTTCAGTGACAGGCTCATTCTTTTGACTGTGAACTGTTAGTTCATGTGTATGCATGTAGGATGCACTTTAACACATACTAGCGACTTGCCCGTCAAAAAATGATGGCAATAAGATTGCAAGGCAGGTAATGCTGTTTGGTTGAGACATTAATTTTGTTGGTGTTCCGAGATTCTTCAGCGCTCATTGGGAGCCTCACGCTGAGTGCCTTCGGAGCTCATCGCGTGGCTCGCAATGAGCGCCTTCGGCTTTTATGTGTATTGTGAGAGTTATTTTTGTTTTGTTTATATGTATTTTTGTATGCTAATGAAATAATTCATAAATTCATAAATTAATATACTTTACCTATTTTGAAGTAATATATGCAGGAAGCATTGTGTTGAAGAGCTGACAATCTGTTTTGATGTTGCTGCAGCATATAGTGTCGGTTTGCACTGTTTTGGAGCTGATGTGAAGTGTCAGCAATGTGTGCAGTGTGTAGTGTAAATAGTGTGCGTGCTCGAGGGAAATCCGCTAGGGTAGCTGTGTACTTCCCCATTGTGTAAGTTAGTGTTGTAAAATGGCAGCTAATGTGTATGTGGTACTCGGCTGTGGATGACTTAGCGTCCTTGTTAATAGTGTATCTTGGACCTCGTACATTTTTTTTGGAAAATCCATATGTTCTTCGTGCTGTTTTGCGTGTTTAGGGTCCTGTAGCCTCATTTTCGTTTTTTGGTGGCCATTTTTTCTCTTGCTTAGGGGATTTTCGTGTGTAAACTCTTGAATTTGGACTTAAATTGAGATGTAACTTCACTTGCAGAGGTCCTGTGTGCCCCCCTCCTCCTTGCTGTGGTAAGTTGTTGTTTGTATTTATTGTGTTTTGAATGTTTTCATGTGTGCGCGGTTCAGGTGCTAAGGTCGTATTTTTGCGGGAGCCCACAGCGTTAGCAACAACCCGCATTGCTGACAACTATATATGTAATGCTCTGCTGTAAAAAAAACTCAAATTCCAAAAAGGTTCAGTTTGCCCAGTTATAGTATTTTTGGAAATTACATATTTTTCTCATTAGTATTTGAACTATATCTAACCTTTCCATATAATTACTCCCACCATCAGCTCAAAACAGCAATCTACTAAAGCTGGAATCCCACTAGTCTAAAATTATGCATCATAAACAGATTCCATTGATGCCAATTATGCATCAGATTTCTAAAGATGGCAATAGTACAGTTGACATTTTGCAAGCCTGCTTAGAGATTTTATTGCATGTATGTAAAAATTCCCTGGGTATTTATGAATGTGTCTTTTTCAATGTTAGATTTCCATGACCTGCCAACTTGTATTTCCCATTAAGCTTTAAACAGCATGTGGCTTCCTATTCAAATCCTTTCCCAGCTTGCCTTTAAAGCATTTGTAATTGTCAGTGATAATAGTAAAGTCTTATTGCATTTCATATGCTTCAGCTATTGTTCTGATCTATTTCTTGTAAATTGTGTGAAGCATACAAATCCATGTATCTAAACAAAGTAAATGAACATGGAAATTATTATAAAAGCAGGACTCTAAAAACAATTTAGAATAAATATTTAGTGTTAGGGTTTATTAATGAATAAATTAATTATGGTAAAAAATAAAACATTGCATATAAATAAAGATATTTGCAAATTATTGTTATTATCTAACACTATCTGGAAATGCATTTTATCAGAGTTCAAATTTTAACAGAACACAGTATTTGGTGAATTCAAATAATGATGGAGACTTTAGTGTTTATAATCCTCTGTGATTTTTCTTATTCAACCAACTGTGCATTATCTTCTTTATAATTATTATTATTGGTATTAACCTTATTAATCTTAATTTGTAATGCGCAAACCTATTCCATAGCGCTAAAAAGGGTAGATACACGTAAAAAAACTATTTTAACACATTACAAAAGAATGGAAGGTCCTGTTGTTGAGTTTAAAATCAAGCATATTAAGTGCTTTCTCTAAAGTACTCAATAAGATAGAAAACTTGCAAACTAACAGTCTAGATGGTATGATAATCATGCCCAACTTGGCTAGGTAAGGGTATCTTGAGTAGCAATTTTAACCTAACAAAACCAGTATTCAAGGTCAATTATCTAGCATATATATATATAAAATATACATATATATATATATATATATATATATATATATATATATATATAATATAAACAAATTCAAAATATCCGTAATTATAGTTACATTCATATTTTTCATTTATATGATGGTTGTCCCTGAACAACTAGCAAAGAGCATCACTTGCTTGGATATTTGTTTATAAATATTAATTTACAAAATACCAACATTTGAGTACAACAATGCAACAATGAAAAATATATAAAACTAGCGACTTGCCCGTCAAAAAATGACGGCAATGTTATGTATATGTTTGTCAAGTTGTTTAGTTATTAACATATATTTTTGACACTTGTAAGTATTTTAATATGAACGTGTATTTTTGTAAAATGTTGATGTAATGGTTTTTTAAAATGTAATTAGTATCTGAAGAATTGTTAACTTGAATATACATTGAATGAATAGGAAAGCCAAAAGTAAAAACCCTTTTTTAAACGTTGCAAATTTTAACATGAAGTTTAAAATATATGTAAGCAATAACCATCAAAGTATATATTTTTAAACTTGAACTTTATTTTTTATGTAAGTTTAGAAGTTGACAAAACATTGGTATAATTTTGAACATTATAAACAGGAACATAGTGAATACATTTTGTAAAGTAATTTTTTATTAAAAGTATTAACATTTGAATGTAAAAACAATTGACATTTAAATTAATCAGTATTAAAATTCAATTTCTATCACAATAATTGTTAACTTGAATATACATTGAATGTAGAGGAAGGCATACAGTCAAACTCTTCTTAAAACGTACGTAATTAAACTAATTTATTACTGAGCACATAAATTGGCGATAAACATTAATGTAGGTAGTAATCTTAAGATAACAGACAATATTTACATTGTGACTTAAAAGGTGCTTGACCTCTTAACATCCACTTTGTAATATGTTGAATGAAATAACTTCAAAATATATTTTTTAAACTTTTAACATTAGAAACATTAACATAGTGACTTAACATTTTAACATAATTTTTACTAACAATGCAAGGCAAGTATTTTGTGAGGCGAATCATTCATAAACATGACTTCCATTAATTATGACTGAATTAAACAACCAATTGTTATGTATTTTGCAATGCTTTTAAAAAATCTTGGCACCTTTAATTAGTATCCTTCAAAGTTATAGTACTTCATAGTAGACAATGTTTTTAGTAAAAATACGTCCATCTTCTAATAAATCACCTTGACTTTCATTGTTTTCAATGTAAACTTTAATTGCCTGTGGATTTTTGCACCTTGACAACGCAACGTACAATTGACCATGTGCAAAAACTGGTTCTTCCAAGAAAATACCCACAGATTTGAAAGTTTGACCTTGTGATTTATTAATGGTCATGGCAAATGCCATAATAATGGGAAATTGTCTTCTTTGAAGTATAAAAGGGAGACTACTTTCACTTGGTGCTAAATCTATTCTTGGTATGAAAACTCTCTCTCCTCTATGGGTCCCAGTTAAAATTTCAGCATCTATAAAATGGTCCTTTAATTGTTGAACAATTAATCTTGTGCCATTGCATAGGCCTTTTTTGGGATTCATATTTCGCAGTAACATGATAATTGCACCTTTCTTTAGCTGCAAAATATGTGGTGGCATTCCAGAAGGAGTTAAAGAGTTTATGAATTCAGTGGAAAAGTTAGCCTGACTTTCATTGTCATCAGCAAGTACAGAATCAGCACTGTGATAATTTCTTTGTGGTGCATAAATTTTTTTTAAGATTTTATTATTGAGGATTAATGCATCTTTATTTTTACACGTCAGTATGACTTGGTTGGCAAGCTCGGAATATTCTTCGTTATTTATGCTCCCTTCAAATATAGCCGATATAATATCTTGTTGACAAATCATATGAGGTGGGATCTCTACAGTGTCGTCAGGTAAATTTAGTATTTTTTCTGTTCTGCCTTCTCCAATTTTAATAAGCCAATCATTGAAATCAGTTTGGCCTTCTGATCTCATATTTTGTTGCAGTTGAAGATGGGTAAAATGTTTCCATACTGTACTTGACTTTATACATGTTTCGATAATGTCAGTTCGATTTCCATGTACAACAACAGGTAATGTTTGTCTAAAATCGCCACCCAACAACATTACCTTTCCACCAAATGGAAAAATATTATCCATGACTTCACGAAGCAAACGGTCAATACATTGGAGGGCATAGCATGACATCATTGTGGCCTCATCTATTATAATTAATTTACATTTCTTCAATTTCTTTGCTTGTAAGGATGTCATGCGAATATCTGACACAGAATTTTCTAAAATAGGCACTGGCAGTTTAAATCCACTATGAACAGTTCTTCCACCTTCTAATAAAAGTGCAGCAATTCCAGTAGTGGCAAACGCCATTGCTATTTTTCCTTGTGCTCGTACTGAACTCATTAATAAATTGTACAAATATGTTTTTCCTGATCCGCCAGGTCCATCAAGATAGAAATAACGCTCTGTCACCATGTCATCATCTATAGCATTTTTAATGGCATGAAATGCTTGCAATTGTAGTGTATTTAAAGTTGCAAGTCTTTCTTCTGTTCTTTCTGCTTGTAGTTGAATGTCATAGTCTTCAAAGTTAATGTCATCTATAAGACCTGGATCAGGCAAATTAAAACTTGCACAACTTAATCCATGAGTTAAAAAGACTTCTTGGATTTCCATTAACGCTTTTAAGTGTGCAATGGGTTCATTGTATCGTCGCATAAAGTCTTCAGCCATATTACTTTTAAAAGTCTCCCACAAAGCTAATGCATTTGGAGCATTTGAGAAGATACAAATAAAAGCAAATTGTTCTCTCATCTGTCGTGGCATTTGACATTGTGCTGCTTCTTCTAAGCATCTTTCCCACTCTGTATCATCAGCGAGTAAGTTTCTATGTCTTGCAGCTAAATGGAAGGATTCATATACAATGTCATTAACAGTTCTTAATTGTTCAAAACTTTGTGCTCCAGGAACATTTAAAAGTAATATCCGTAAGCAAAAACGTTCAACATCTCTTGGACTGACTGTGTAAATTCTTGGAATAATTTTATTGCCTCTGGTTTTTCTTGGTCTCCATAATCCATTCACAAAAACATAGTGATATGGAATTTCAATATATAAGTATTGTGTTGCTTCAGCATCAGTGGAATTTAATGCAAACCATGCAGTTAGTGTAGTGTGACGATCTTCACTTTGGGCCAATGCATTCATTTCATTTCCAGCATGGAAATAGACTAAATGTCGTTGTGGCAAATGTACTGCTAACCTATATACTGCATGTGATCTATCATGCATTTCAAATTTTAAAAGCCGCCACATAGCTTCTGGCGCACTGACATAGCGAGCATCTACATGAGATGCAAGTTCATCATGTACTAACTCACTACTTTCAGGGTTGTCTGCACTTTTGACGACTACAGTAGCTGCATCATAACCTTTGTAAATATATTTGTAGACATATTTAATGGATTTGATGGAAGTGCAGGCTTCTACGTTGATGTGGGCGTTGTACTTCATGAGTAAATGTGGATTGTAGGGTACTACATATCTATTGTCCACTTTTTTCCCACGAATAATGGCACTATCTCCTTCTCTTCTTTTATAAAGTGGATATCCATCACAATTGGCATAGGTTTTGTCTCTATAATCTTTGGGAAATTCTTTGGAACATTTATTATTTTCCATACATGGTGATTGTGGATTAAGGTCACCACAGGGTCCATGAATCATGCGATGAGTAACAATCTCATATAGTCTACCATATAGTTCTGGATCTGGTAGTTCAGCAACAATGACTGCATCCACTTTGTCTGAAGTATCTAATTTATCTTTTTCTTGAAGTATTATTAGAAGATGTGCATGTGGAAGGCCTCTTTTTTGAAATTCAATGGTATATACATAAGCAAGACATTTGCCAAATAACTGATTTATAGTGAAGTCACGTATTAATTCATTTAATTTAATCTTAAAAACTCTGGCTACTAAATCTGGTCGATCTGAAGCAGTTTGTCCAAGAAGTAGATTTAGTGTAATTTCTGGCCATTGTGGATTACATGTAAATGTCACAAATAAATCGGGTTTGCCAAATTTTGTCACAATAGCCATAGCATCATTGTATCTTTCTCTCATATTCCGAGGAGATCCTTGAAAGGAAGATGGTAAAATGATGGCTTTGCCAGCTGTCATGTCTCTGCTTGTAGCCACGTCAGCAACATAGTCCATGAGTCCAGAATATTGTTCTACACGGAGTTTATCTTGTTGATATTTGATAAAGTTTAAATTATTTGCCTCAACTTGCAAATATGAATCAATAATCCATTGTTGTGTTAGTTTCCCACCACATAAAATTGGATTAAATACATTTCGAATGGCAATTTGAGCTACTTTAAATTCAAGCATAGAAACATTATTTCGGATTCTGGCTTTAGCATTTGGGTAGCTGGGAAGAGTTAATTTTGGTTGCCAACCTGCTTCTCCGTGTGGGAAAAAGATGGGATATGTCATTGGATCTAAATTTGGACTTAAGATACTCATATTAATAAACGGTTGGTCCTCATTTCTAGGATATATTCGTATGTCTCTTTGAAATGGTGGTTCTCCTTCATCATTGTGAAACACCATTGCAACCTCATTTGTTGTTGGCAAGTTATAACGACGTTTATCAGTATGTCTGTCTCTTTTAAGCACCATATTAACCTTCGGCATTGGTAATTGATGTGTTTGTGAATGAAGTAGTTGTTCATTTTCTACTTCTGCCAATTTTTTATAAGCTTTACTGTAGGGATTGTTGTCCATAATGTTATTTAGCTCTATGAAAACAGTGGGTAAGCATTTTTTATTTTCTTCCATCTGCATACGTTGGTCAACAGCTTCCATTGTATCTAGGACATATAGTTGAGCGAATTTTCTTTTATTTCCTTCCTCTGGATGTAAATGGGAAGTGCGATGATAAATTTGTCCTTGGACTTTAAAACAGTAAGGACCATGTCCTGGTACATTAGCAGCTAATGTTGCCCCCATGGATGCAAAGGATATGGCACTATTGTAGGATCTTATGTTTGTCTTAAAATTTTTGTAGTTTGGAAAAGTAGGTTCAGTCATAATATTTTGTAAATAAATAGGAAATTCTTTCCTTTCTGGAAGTTTGAACTTGCCTTTTTGACAACAACTAATAAATTGTCCATCTCTGGGTCTCTCCTGTTTAAAATAATAAGCCTCACAAAACTGACATTGAGTAGTCATGTCCCCACAACTATGAACCTCTACTGCTAAAGACTTGAGTAGAGGACAATTTGCAAAGCATATAGGATTTTGCCTTTCATATTCATCAGGTGAAATGTCATATAATGTTTCAACAACAGGTTCTAAATGTTTTGTTTTTTTCGTTGCTTTTCTTGGTATATGTTGTATTGTTTGAGGTAAAATGTCATCTAATGTTTCATGAAACGGTTCTAAATGCTTTGTTTTCTTTGTTGCTTTTTTTGGTATCTCTTGTCTTTTTTCTGGCAAAATGTCATCTGATGTTTGAGCAACAGGTTGTAAATGCTTTATTTTCTTTGTAGTTTTTTTTGACATATCTTTAATTTCTGCAAGTGACAGTCTTTTGCTTGCAATTCTTTTGCGTTCTTTTTCTCGTCGAATTTCCTTCTTCTCCGGTGTCTGCTGGCTGTCTGCTCTCTGTCGTCGTTCTCTAGCTTGGCGTCTTTTCTTTTCTTGTTTACTCTCATTATCAGCCATGTTAATCTGTAAAAAGAAAATAATGTACCATTAGTTTATTTTGAGATGTTAAGTTGTTTTTCATGACATATAGTTATCAATAGTGTGTTAACATTTTATAGTTAATCAATTTCAATGCGTTCAATTGAATAAAAGTCTAAATAAGGGCATGAGATAATTATTTAAAGACATTTTTATTTATTAAACATGTATCCAAAAGCAAGTGTTTCAGTAACTAAAAAGGTATTTAAAAAAGGTGTTATTTACTTATTTACAGCACTATTCAATTTGTCAAATGGCAATTAAATTAGGGTTTAGGACTGGAATGTTACAATGACAAATTGTATAGATTCTGTGTTTTTAGACTTTTTTGGACTATGCCAATTTATTTTTTAAGTTTACATTGAAGTTTGTTTTTATTGTTAAAGATTATTGGCCCTAAAAGACAAATAAGAGATAGATGATAGATATTACTTTTTATACTGTACCTTGGTTGAAGTTTGATTTCAAGCAAAATTCTTTGTTGGTCCTGTGTTGAAAGCCTTCGTCCGATGGTCTGGTCCTGTGTTGAAAGTCCTCGTCCGATGGTGTAGTCCTCTGTTGAAAGTCCTCGTCCTCTGGTGTGGTCCTCAGTTCCAACTCCTGTTCCGATGTTCTTGACGCAGTATCTGTTATAAAATAAAAATGAAAATGTTATGTTATTTGAATGTCTTTGTATGAATGAAAAAATGGCATTATTTCTGTGTTTTTCTACAATCCTTTTTGGTGCGCCACAATTTTGGTATGCTTCTGTAGGCTATTTTCTAAGGCTTATAGGTGGTTAAACATTAAAGAAGAATATTAATTAATTTTTCTCTTTTTTTACTTGTTATACTGTACCTTGGTTGAAGTTTGATTTGAAGCAGAATCTTTGTTGGTCCTGTGTTGAAAGCCTTCGTCTGATGGTCTGGTCCTGTGTTGAAAGTCCTCGTCCAATCGTCTGGTCCTCTGTTGAAAGTCCTCGTCCGATGGTGTAGTCCTCTGTTGAAAGTCCTCGTCCAATGGTCTGGTCCTCTGTTGAAAGTCCTCGTCCGCTGGTGTGGTCCTCAGTTGAAACTCCTGGTCCGATGTTCTTGACGCAGTATCTGATATAAAATAAAAATGAAAATGTAATATTATTTTAATGTATTTGTATGAAGTAAAAAATGACATAATTTTTTTGTTTTTCTACAATCCCGTTTGGTGTCCACCACTTTTGGTATGCTTATTTAGGCCTTTTTCTAAGGCTTATAGATTGTTAAACATAAAATAAGTATCTAAATGTACTTTGGTATGTGTTTGTGTGAGTTTTCATACAATCCTGTTTGGTGCGCACCACTGTTGGTATGCTTATTTAGGCTTCTTTCTAAGGCTTATAGGTTGTTAAACATAAAATAAGAATGTAAATGTAGTTTGCTATGTGTTTGTGTGAGTTTTCATACAATCCTGTTTGGTGCGCACCACTGTTGGTATGCTTATTTAGGCTTCTTTGTAAGGCTTATAGGTTGTTAAACATTAAATAAGAATCTAAATGTAGTTTGCTATGTGTTTGTGTGAGTTTTCATACAATCCTGTTTGGTGCGCACCACTGTTGGTATGCTTATTTAGGCTTCTTTCTAAGGCTTATAGGTTGTTAAACATTAAATAAGAATGTAAATGTAGTTTGCTATGTGTTTGTGTGAGTTTTCATACAATCCTGTTTGGTGCGCACCACTGTTGGTATGCTTATTTAGGCTTCTTTGTAAGGCTTATAGGTTGTTAAACATTAAATAAGAATCTAAATGTAGTTTGCTATGTGTTTGTGTGAGTTTTCATACAATCCTGTTTGGTGCGCACCACTGTTGGTATGCTTATTTAGGCTTCTTTCTAAGGCTTATAGGTTGTTAAACATAAAATAAGAATGTAAATGTAGTTTGCTATGTGTTTGTGTGAGTTTTCATACAATCCTGTTTGGTGCGCACCACTGTTGGTATACTTATTTAGGCTTCTTTCTAAGGCTTATAGGTTGTTAAACATTAAATAAGAATCTAAATGTAGTTTGCTATGTGTTTGTGTGAGTTTTCATACAATCCTGTTTGGTGCGCACCACTGTTGGTATGCTTATTTAGGCTTCTTTCTAAGGCTTATAGGTTGTTAAACATAAAATAAGAATGTAAATGTAGTTTGCTATGTGTTTGTGTGAGTTTTCATACAATCCTGTTTGGTGCGCACCACTGTTGGTATACTTATTTAGGCTTCTTTCTAAGGCTTATAGGTTGTTAAACATTAAATAAGAATCTAAATGTAGTTTGCTATGTGTTTGTGTGAGTTTTCATACAATCCTGTTTGGTGCGCACCACTGTTGGTATGCTTATTTAGGCTTCTTTCTAAGGCTTATAGGTTGTTAAACATTAAATAAGAATGTAAATGTAGTTTGCTATGTGTTTGTGTGAGTTTTCATACAATCCTGTTTGGTGCGCACCACTGCTGGTATGCTTATTTAGGCTTCTTTGTAAGGCTTATAGGTTGTTAAACATTAAATAAGAATCTAAATGTAGTTTGCTATGTGTTTGTGTGAGTTTTCATACAATCCTGTTTGGTGCGCACCACTGTTGGTATGCTTATTTAGGCTTCTTTCTAAGGCTTATAGGTTGTTAAACATAAAATAAGAATGTAAATGTAGTTTGCTATGTGTTTGTGTGAGTTTTCATACAATCCTGTTTGGTGCGCACCACTGTTGTTATACTTATTTAGGCTTCTTTCTAAAGCTTATAGGTTGTTAAACATAAAATAAGAATGTAAATGTAGATTGCTATGTGTTTGTGTGAGTTTTCATACAATCCTGTTTGGTGGGCACCAATGTTGGTATGCTTATTTAGGCTTCTTTCTAAGGCTTATAGGTTGTTAAACATTAAATAAGAATCTAAATGTAGTTTGCTATGTGTTTGTGTGAGTTTTCATACAATCCTGTTTGTTGGGCACCAATGTTGGTATGCTTATTTAGGCTTCTTTCTAACGCTTATAGGTTGTTAAACATTAAATAAGAATCTAAATGTAGTTTGCTATGTGTTTGTGTGAGTTTTCATACAATCCTGTTTGATGCGCACCACTGTTGGTATGCTTATTAATGTAGTTTTGTAATGCTAATAGGTTGTTAAACATAAAATAAGAATGTAAATGTAGTTTGTTATGTGTTTGTGTGAGTTTTCATACAATCCTGTTTGGTGGGCACCAATGTTGGTATGCTTATTTAGGCTTCTTTCTAAGGCTTATAGGTTGTTAAACATTAAAATAAGAATGTAAATGTAAATCCTGTTTGATGGGCACCACTTTTGTTATACTTATGTAGTGTTTTTTCTAATGGTTATACATTGTTAAACAATCACATTTGAATGAGGCCCTCGGCCATTAAACATATTTAGGTCCTGAATCAATTGCGTTTTGACCAATTGAATAGGGCTCTATATAAGCACATAAAATATTTTTTGACAGAAGTTTTTAGTTAGTGAAGACCTGGGCCCTCATTCAATTGAGATTTGTCCAATTGAATAGGACTCTAAATAAGCACATAGCATATTTTTTTTAAAGAAGTTTTTAGTTAGTGAAAACCTTGCTTTTGGATAGATGTTCACTAACTAAAAACTTCTTTAAAAAAAATATGTTATGTGCTTATTTAGACCCCTATTCAATTGGCCAAATTGCAATTGAATGAGGGCCCTATTATGTGCTTATATAAAGCCCTATTCAATTAGCCAACTCACAATTGAATAAGGCTCATGGTTCGGTTCTTTTTTATACTTAAATACTTTACCTTGATTGAAGTGTGGAATGACAGAGGGTCCCCTCCTGCCAATCTTAATCCGCCGGTCTTCTTGTAGTGTCTGTTTGAAAAATAAAGTGAAATAGTGAATTATAGAATTTTTTATTTGTATTTAACAAACCATGGCCTTTTCAGCATTTAAAGTATTTTTGTATCTTACCTCTTGTTCTTTGTTGGTGTTCTTTAAAAGGGATTGTTCTTCACAGTGCACAGTGCAAATTGTTGAAAGACGCTGTTGATGCAGAGTCTGTTTGAATATTTAAAAAAGTAGAAAGATTGAGTTTTAGGTGATCTATTGAATTGCAGTAAATTAATTTCATTGAATTATACTTCTGTAATTAATTTGAATTAACATTATTTTTTGGTGGGTGCTACACACATATGTCACATACATGAAGCACATTTCCATAGTTGAAAGTAATTTTTTTGTGTGCGTGTGACATATCAGTATACATGAATCATATTTTAATTGTTAAATTAACCTTATTTTTATTTTTGGCCAACATACATAAATGTGTGTGACATGTGACTATAGATGATACACATATATGTGCGTGTCACATATCAGTATACATGACTCATATTTTAATAGTATTTTAATAGTCCCGACTTATTTTTTTGTAATGTAATTTAAATGTAGTTGTTTAATTAGTTTGTTGCAGGGGCAATACACATAAATGTGCATGTAACATGTCACTATACATTATACACATAAATGTGCGTGTCACATGTCAGTATACATTATACGGCTAAATGTGCGTGTCACTTGTCAGTATACATTATACGCATAAATGTGCGTGTCACTTGTCACTATACATTATACACATAAATGTGCGTGTCACTTGTCACTATACATTATACACATAAATGTGCGTGTCACTTGTCAGTATACATTATACGCATAAATGTGCGTGTCACATGTCACTATACATTATACACATAAATGTGCGTGTCACTTGTCAGTATACATTATACGGCTAAATGTGCGTGTCACTTGTCAGTATACATTATACGCATAAATGTGCGTGTCACTTGTCACTATACATTATACACATAAATGTGCGTGTCACTTGTCACTATACATTATACACATAAATGTGCGTGTCACTTGTCAGTATACATTATACGCATAAATGTGCGTGTCACATGTCAGTATACATTATACGCCTAAATGTGCGTGTCACTTGTCAGTATACATTATACACATAAATGTGCGTGTCACATGTCAGTATACATTATACGCATATATGTGCGTGTCACTTGTCAGTATACATAAACCTCTTTGTCTTCTTTAATTTTTTTTTTTGATGTCCTGTCTTGAAAATAAGTAATATATTATAGCTTACCTCTCAGTTGTAATTTGCACAATGTAAAGTAGTAAATTAGGAAAGAATTATCTTCTAAAGTTTTAGCAGCAGTTATCTCAGAAGTCACTCTGTTCATCACCTGAGGAGAAATGTATTTTTCTCTGTCAAATAGACAGTATTTATAAACTTGTAGAACATTCTGGAAAGTTAGACCGTTAGAACGTAATACGCATGCGCTATTTGCGTTCCAGCTTACAATTTGCGTTCCATCCGCCATTTTGTGCGTAGTAGTGTTTAAAATGGTGTTTAATATGAGTGTGATCCGTTCCGCATAGTATGTGTTTCATTATTGCGAGTAAGTGTAGTGTAGTTACGTCTGGAGCCTCGTTTTCGTTTTGTTCGGCGGCCATTTTTTCTCTCGCTTAGCCGATTTTCGGTCGTTTAAACTGTTTGTTTTCACTTAAATGGACGTGTAAATGAACTTTTGGAGGTGCCGGATGCCCCCCCGTGCTGTAAGTAAGCTTTTTATGTGTTTGTTGTGTTTCTTTCTTGTGTTTGTGATGTTTTGATGCGCGACGGTTGGAATGGGTCTTTCGCGGCCGTATTTTTTTCCGATGCGGCCGTATTTTGTTGCGATATACGCAGTTAGCTTTTACGTGTACGACGCAGTGTATTTGTTTCTTCATCGTGCGTATGTGTGTTAAGAGCGTGTGAGGGGCCTTTTTTACTGTTTTTTTGTTAAGTCTTGCGTCTGTGTGTCTGGGTGTAAGCGGGTGTGAGGCGACTTTGATTTTTTTTTTGTTATGAAGTTATGTGTGTGTGTATGTGTGTGTTAACACAGCCGATGTTGGGATGCTCCCACCACCGCAAATGCGGACCCTCGCTTCGCGAGGATCCGCATTTGCGGGGACGTTGTTTGTTTTTTGTTGGCTGGGCGGTTGGGTTTATTCTGTTACAAAAGTCGTGTGTGTGTATGTGTGTGTTAACACAGCCGACGTTGAGCCTCCACAACCGCAAATGCGGGCCCTCGCTTCGCGAGGACCCGCATTTGCGGCGAACTGCGTCCCTCGCTTCGCGAGGGACGCAGTTTCTTCAAGCGTGAGCAACGACTTGGGTTTTTGTTGGCTGGGCGGTTGGGTTTATTCTGTTACAAAAGTCGTGTGTGTGTATGTGTGTGTTAACACAGCCGACGTTGAGCCTCCACAACCGCAAATGCGGGCCCTCGCTTCGCGAGGACCCGCATTTGCGGCGAACTGCGTCCCTCGCTTCGCGAGGGACGCAGTTTCTTCAAGCGTGAGCAACGACTTGGGTTTTTGTTGGCTGGGCGGTTGGGTTTATTCTGTTACAAAAGTCGTGTGTGTGTATGTGTGTGTTAACACAGCCGACGTTGAGCCTCGACAACCGCAAATGCGGGCCCTCGCTTCGCGAGGACCCGCATTTGCGGCGAACTGCGTCCCTCGCTTCGCGAGGGACGCAGTTCTTGCGGGCTCGCTACGCGAGCCCGCAAGCGTGAGCAACGACTCGTACGCTCACAACTATATATGTGATCACAGTTATTAGCAGACCCTGCTCTTACATAAGGGCTCCCATACTGTCTTGCTTCAATGTGTCTTACTAGAAAAATTGCACTGTGCTATTTTTACCTGCTCAGGAGTGGAGACAGGGGTGATGGAGAAAGGAAGAAGATTTGTTGTCTCATTGAATGATTTAGATCAGAATTTGATACATTATTCCTTTATTGCACTTGTTAAGAAGCAGGTAGTGACAATTCAAATCACTAAATCTGCTTATTACCTGTGACCTTAAGTCTTGAACAGGAAGAATTTCTGTTTTGTTATTCTAATCTAAAAAATATCTAAAAGGTTTTATGAGCTTGGCTTGTACAGGTGTTAATGCTGTTAGTTACACATTTCACAAATATGCAATGGCTTCATTCACGACGGTGCTCATTACCCCCCCCCCTAACTTCCCTTTGTCCCCCAGACAAAACATTTTGGGGGGGGGGCCACCATTCTACAGTGTCAGCATGTGAGCTGTAATTAAAAATTGTTGATTAATTTAAGAAACTAGCAGCCACCATGTACAGTAAGAATAAAGAAGGTAAGAATAAAGATGGTGATAAAGAGACCTAAACATAATTAGGTATCAATGGATGGTTCGTGGGATTTAAATCTCAAAGATAGTGCTGCAGGGTGAGATTAAGTGACAAAGCAGCAAAGGCAAATGCTGAGGTAGCTGCAGCATTTCCTACAGGGCTTCAAACCATGGTACTTATTCTCAAAATCAATACAGTGGCCTTCCAATGGCACTTACATCCCTATTCAATTCCTCCAACATGAAAACCCCGGAGCCAGTAACTGAGCCCACTAGACTTACTACTATTAAATTGGCCTTGTACAGCTACCATCAAACGATCTGCAGGGTTAAATGTGGAAAAAACACACAGGCTTTCCAAAATTAGAACTCCGTTGCCGCAAACATATCAGTTTAAATGTTTTTAATTCAGATATATTTGTGGTGTTGCTCATACATTAGTGTTGCTTTAATGCATATTACTCTTTTTACTTGAAAATATAGTCAATGTTTATTTATTTACACATTGGAAATACTTTGTGCTGTGTCTGTGTATTTTCCTAGCATATTATGTCAAATTTGATAGTATTATCAATTGACATGAGAAATGTAACTACTGGAACTGTATGCAAGTGCATTCATCTTAAAATCCTGTTTCTTGTTTACACTAGAGAACAGATAAAATGTGCATCTTAGAGATAAACATATAAATGAACTCAAAATTTGATATGATTAAATAGAGTTTAAAGATTTTTTCTAACTCAGTGTCAGTAAGTGCTTAAATTTCCACAGGCCTTTTACACCCATTGGCCTAATCTAATATGATATGAACATTATCAAATGTATTGGTTACGCACATAAGGTGATGTAATAGCAGATCATGGAAAACTATTGGAGATGGACATCTTAGTAAATTTGCACTGTTAACAACTGTGGATATTCTATAGGAGTGCCTTGCAGTAACACAGTAACAATTCATAATTATAAAATACTTTGTATTTATCAAGTTAAATGTTTTTTTAGAGCTCCTAAGATCCTTATATTTTGTTAATTCTCAATTGTTCAAGAGGAAGGTAAAAAAAAACATCTTTTCGTACACTGCCAGTTGTTTTATTTTATGACTTTCTATACTCTTTTTAACCAACAATAAATGCAACTTCTTTTTAAAGTTATCTATTGAATCTGCTTGCACAACCTCCTTCTATACCCCCTTACTGTGAAAAAAATGTTTTCTTTCTTATGGTGACAACTTTTTTCTTCTAACCACAAGCGGTTACCGCTTGTCAACTGTTAATGTCTTGGCAAGAAAAGTTCTCCTGACAAAGCGTTATACTGACTTTGGGTGTATTTATATAAGGTAATCACCTCGTAAACACCTTTTTTCTAGCGAAAGTAAGTCTTATTTGGAAAGCCTCTTTTCATAATGCAATGCTTCCGTTCACCTTACTAAATATTCTTTATCTGAACCTTTTCAAATTTTACGATGTCCTTTTTTTTTAAGCGGTTACCAAAATTGTACTTCATGTTCCAAATCAGATCTTACCAGGGATTTATACTGTGGCAGAATTATACTTGCTTCTATACCCCTCTAAGTACATGTTAATATATTAGTTTCCCTTGCTGCTGCTTCCTGACATTGAGCACTGTTATGAATGTGGGTGACCACAAACACTTCTAAATCCTTTCTGTCTCTGATAATCTTACATTTCTTCTACTTGGATTATACATTGCATGCTTATTTTTCCTTCCAAAATATATAATTTTGAATTTCTTTGTTAAATTGTATTTGCAATTTAGCAGTCCATTCTTCTAGTCTACACAAGTTATTTTGGAGGGAAAGCACATTATGCACTGATTTAATTATCTTGCACAATTTAGTGTCATTAGCAAATATTATATTATTCTCCAACCCAACTTTTAAATTATCAATAAATATGTTAAAAAGAAAAGTACCTATGATCTCTAAGTGAACTAAGAACATGCTCTCCTTAGCTGAACTGCTTGTCTCATTTACCCAGTTTGTTTCTGGGTAGTTAAAATGTCCCATTATGATGACTTGGACATGCTTTTAATGTCCAGTCTGCCTTAAAAAATGAGTATTCTCACTTATATTTGGGGGTTTACAGCACATCCCCCCAAAAACAAAAAATGGAAGCAAGGTCTCACTTTATCAATATTAAAATAGTTTTTTTTGTAAGAAGTTTCTCAGCTGCAATGAACATTTTAGTAAATGGCATTAGTGGGTTTGATTGATGTACACTGTTAGGCAAAAATATCAATATTTCTGATAATCGATACATAGCTTATGATAAATGAAGAATTTCACACTGACATATTGATCTCTTTATATTCTATGTAACCATTTTGATTAAAGCACTACACTGAAGATATTGGAGTCAAATCAAGAAATTGTATCAATAAATATATTCCACGTGATACCATAAAGACTGTAGTAGTTCTTGTAGCAAAATTCTGTTTCGTAAACATGAATGAGATCATATTCACATATTTAATCCTTATATATATTTATGTGATTATATAACATTTTCTGAAAAAATAAACAACTTAACATGTGCACCATAGGATGGAACTGGTCTACACTGAAAATAAAAACAGAATAGAGGATATATGTGTGGACAAAGGGCTAGTACGTGTACAACAGGTTTGAGATATGACACATGTTACGGTGGTGGTTGTCAAATGGATATGAACCCGTGCAACAGAGCTTGAGATATATATATATATATATATATATATATATATAGTGAGACAAACAAAACATAAGACAATAATGAGCTAGAATCCCAAGAAATTTTGATAATATCAGAACACCAATTCCATGTGAAGTCCTATATCTGTGCTGTTGAACAATGTTATCATCTTCATTTCAAATATTTTTCTTTCCTACATTTTTTTGAAGGTCCCTTTGAGTGTTCTGATTTTCAGGTTTTGGATGGAGTGAACTCTCTGGATAAAATGATGTTCAACTGGGGTACAATAACTGTGTTCATTGTGCTATTAGCAGAATGTCAGTGTAGATAAGGGCAGTTTTGGGCAGCAGGCTCAAGCTCGCAAATTGGCAATCAAAATCATTTATTTTTATGTTTCATTTCAGGGTTATATCGATCTTGGGAATCAATGAATTAATACATATCAGGCCACCCATATGGACTAGAATAGTATTGGTATTCATTTTTTTTATTTTGTATTTTACGGTTTTGCGAGTCTGATCGCACATCGGACCTCTAAACGCTAATTGATTGACATATAACCTCCATCTTATAGCCTCATTAAATTTGTGTTACGTATTAAAATCTAGTACGTAACATTGAAAATAGGACTTATGGCTAAATTAGCCCAGTAAATGTCGCCTCAGACAACTTGCAGGGTTAAGCCATAGGACAGCCGAAAAATGCTTATGGGACGTGAACGTGAAATTGTCAGCCCTTAAATCCTTTGATCTGTTAAGCCTGTAACCTGAATCCAATCATGCTATTAAATTGCAACAAATTCACCCGCAAGCTAGCCCATAAAACACAAATGGAGCCCAAAGCCCAACGTGTGCTGCAGAGGACCCGCAAGGGGGGTAAAGACCAATGCATTGCCCTGTAAATGCAAATAAAAACACACTACTGTACTTTATATAAAAGGGAAAGTGATGTTATGGTGAAAGTGATGGTCTTACAATTAATAGCACAACATTCTCAATCTCACAAATCGGCCCCAAAAAATACTTTATTTCATGTTATATCGATCCCGGCAATCAATGGGTTAATATATATACTGTAAATCGCATGTAATAGAATATCATATTTATGGCATTATGAATATAGCATTATATCTGAAATGTGGGTCCGATCGCAACTTGTAATTGAAGCCCGTAGGACTTTGAAATCTAACCTCCCCTTTTTCAGTGACGTAACTCTGAAAATCTCTTTTTCCACTTGCTCCATCTAAACCCGTTACTATGGTCTATATTTATTAATCATCCACAAGGCCGCAAATCCAGCATTCTATGAACAAACTATGAACGAACCATGATTTGTGTCTCAAGCCCGTAGCTCGCAGCCCATTCTAATTTAATTGGAACGTAACTTGGCCAAATTGCAAGCACACAGCCTTTACGTGCTTCACGTTGGGGTTACTGGCTTGGAATTTAACAGGGCTGTAAGAGATTTAGGACTGTCTTTTTGGTAAGAGTGCTCTAGCATTTATAATCTTAATTTATTATTCAACGCTATGTCTCATCTCCTCTCCATTTACTAACCAGGTCATTTTTACTTATTACCTCCAAATAACAGGGTACAGCTATTTTAATAAAATGCATATTTTTTAACATGGCTTTGCATTGAATCCTTCAGAATTTTTAACAGAACAGGGAGATTAAGGGGCCATTGCATATTGAAAAAACATGTTTGAAAATGTTAAGTCTAACTAAGAGCATAATTAAGTAGACAAAAGTCATACGGCTAGTTTTTCATTAGAAACAAATAAATGTTGATGCCTCTGGGAAACCATGATACATAAGTAAAAGTTGTGTGTGATTGAGGGACATTTAAATTTCTGGAGAGATATTGTTGCATTTCCTGAAAAGGAGTCTGCTTCTGTGCCAGTGAGGTGAAAGGGTGCAGTGTCAGTTTCAATCTTGTCCAAATATCTTAAGAAATTCTCATCGGTTCCTCCTTCTGCACCCCTCCCTCCACATGCTGCTAACTTTGTTAGTTTGGCACATACTTGACAAACAAATGTCTTTTGCTTTGAACTGCAGTAGTCATTTAAGTGGAAGCATCATAGAATCCATGCAAATGTATAGATATAGAAATATTTCATTCACCATCAGGACTGAGCAGTTACTTCTGAAGGGGCTCAGCCACTGTCACTGGACCTCATACCATCCATTTCAGCAGAAGCACTGACCAACTGCCATTTCTCCCAGTTCCAATCACCTTGGTTTCTTTTGCCTCCAGACCTAGAGCCACCCTCGCCTGCACTCTTCTGCATATAACATGCCCTTCCCCTTACCTTGTCCACATCCACCCACTTATGATTTGTGATTTGTGCTAAACCTGCACTATCACCTCCATTTTTTACAGCTGATACACCCACAGACTTAAAGCCTCATTAAATTAGCCCTCATAGCTCTCTTGGTCCTCGCAAAATAAATGTTCTTGCTGTTTGCGAGGACCGATTCCACAACATGTCCCTTTGCAGCCTCCCTTGCGAGATGAGACCCCAAAACATCAGAGAATAGGCTCCGGGAGAGCTAAGTAGTAACATGCAGCCATAAATCTATGAGGTGAACCTCGCACCTCGGAAGAATCCCTATGGACGCAATAAAGTGTTTGCAAGGGAACCTAAAGCCTATACGTGCTACCACGGAGGAGTCCGACACTGCCGTTGGATGCTCCTCCCTGCTCCCTAATCACATCCCCATGGTGCAGGGGTCCCTACTGGGACCCCTGCAGCCTCCCCACATTAACCTCTTGCAGCGGGGTTCCCATATCAGCATTGATCAGGCCCCTGCTGCATTTAAAAAAATCAAATGTCCCGCCACGGATCCATAAAGGGCCAGTGGCACACTTTTAACCAATCCCGGCCCCTGTGGTAGTGCAAGTACCCCCACGGAACCTAACATTAACCATCTGAATGCTGGAGGTCCTTATCGCGACCCCCACAGCCCCCCCACATTAACCCCTTGCGGCAGGAGTCCCCGATCGGCATCGATCAGACCCTGCTACATTTAAAAAAATCTAATTTCCCACTGCGGATCCTTAAAGGCCCCGCGGCACACCACTAGCAAATCCCGGCCTCAGGGTTACTGGAAGTACCACCGCGGCACCTAACATTAACCCTCCCCTATGCTGGAGGTCCCTATCAGGACCCTCAAAGTCTCCCCATATTGACCCCTTGCTGCAGGGGTCCATATGGACCCCAGCAGTCCTCCTACATGAGCCCCATGAGCCCTTAACACTATAACTCATGGGGCTCTATACAGAGCCCCATGAGACTAAAATAAACCCCATCACTCATGGGGCTCTAAACAACGCCCCATGAGCCCTTAATTAACTCTATAACTCATGGGGCTTTATACAAAACACTGTGAGACTAAAATTAACCCCATCACTCATGGGGGTTAATACAGACCCCCATAAGCCCTTAATTAACCCTGTCACTCATGGTGGTCAATACAGACCCCCATAAGCCCTTAATTAACCCCATGTCTCATGGGGTCAATACAGACCCCCATAAGCCCATAATTAACCCTGTGACTCATGCTATGTTGGTAGGGGTTAATAGTTTAGGGTAGAGGGGGGGCTTGTTTCGATTTAGTCGTTTATTGGGAGGGGTAGTTTAGTGTATTGTTTGTACTTGGTTTCATGAGGGTCCCCGAGGATCTTGATGGCACTTATGGGGTTAATAATAGGCTTCTCATGGTCCTATGATGGTCTTCATAGACCCTTATGAGACGGATTGGGTTAAATAGAGGCTTACGGGGTACTGTATGGAACCCATAAGGGATGGAGTTAAATAGGGTTGGATGGGGTTAAATAGGCCCAGTTAGGGTTTTAAGGTCCATATAGGTTTAAATAGGCCTAGTTAGGGTTAGATTGACCCAGTAAGGGTTAGATAGTCTTTAGTATGGGTTCATGGGGTATAGTTAGGGTTAAGGGGTTAATGAGGTATCGTTAGGGTTAATAGTGTAGTGTAGTGCTTAGACTTTGACATGAGGGTCCTGGAGGACCCTCATGGCACTTGTAGGGTTAACCTAGGGGGTTAATAGTGTCATATAGGGGTCTATAAAGACCCCTATTTGGCTAAGGGGGGTTAATTATAGTCTCATGGGGCCTTGTATAGAGCCCCATGGGTTATATAGTTAATTAAAGGCTCATGGGGCTCTGTTTAGAGCCTCATGAGTTATAGAGTTAATTAATGTCTGTATGAGTGACTGGGTAAATTGAGGGCTTATGAGGGCCTGCATTGACCCCCATGAGTGACAGGGTTAATTAAGGGCTTATGGGGTCTGTATTGACCCCCATGAGTGACAGGGTTAATTAAGGGCTTATGGGGGTCTGTATTGACCCCCATGAGTGACTGGGTTAATTAAGCGCTTATGAGGGTCTGTATTGACCCCCATGAGTGACAGTTTTAATTAAGGGCTTATGAGGGTCTGTATTGACCCCCATGAGTGATGGGGTTAATTAAGGTCTTCTGTGGGTCTGTATTGACCCCCATGAGTGACAGGGTTAATTAAGGGCTTATGTTGGTCTGTATTGACCCCATGAGTGACAGGGTTAATTAAGGGCTTATGGGGGTCTGTATTGACCCCCTTGAGTGACAGTGTTAATTAAGGGCTTATGAGGGTCTGTATAGACCTCCATGAGTGACAGGGTTAATTAAGGGCTTATCAGGGTCTGTATTGACCCCCATGAGTGATAGTTAATTAAGTGCTCATGGGGCTCTGTATAGAGCCCCATGAGTTATAGGGTTAATTAAGTGTTCATTGGGCTCTGTATTGACCCCCATGAGTTATAGGATTAATTAAGTGCTCATGGGACTCTGTATTGATCCCCATGAGTTATAGGGTTAATGAAGTGCTCATGGGGCTCTGTATAGAGTCATAGGAGTGATGGGTTTAATATGTTTTTAGCGTGGATCCTTTCAGGAAATTTTATTTTTTAAATGCAGCCCCCGCTGCAAGGGTTTAAGGTGGGGGAGCTGTGGGGGTCCCTATGGGCCCCTGCAGCAACGGTTTAATATGGGGACACTTTAGGGGTCCTGATGGGAACCCCCAGCATAGAGGGGTGTTTATGTTAGGTGCCACAGCCAGGGATTTTCTAATGGTGTTCCACAGGCCCTTTAAGGAGCCGTGGCGGAGAATTGGAATTTTTTAAATGCAGCGGGGGCCTGATCTATGCCGATCGGGGACCCTAGCTGCAAGGGTTAATGTGGGGTCACTTCGGTGGTGCCGATGGTGACCTCCAGCATAGAGGTGGGTTAATTTTAGGTGCCGGGGGGTACTTGGAGTACCCCCCACGGCAGGGCTTGAATGTAGAACTGCCGCGGAGGTCCCGTTCAGGACCCCTGCGGCAATTGATGAGGTGGGGGAGCCTGCGAGATCATCTCGCAGGCTGTCACTCCTCAAGCACAGTTTCTCCGTGTTTGACACAGACGGCCTTGCTGCGTAGCTCACACGTTGCTCGCAGCAGGGCTAATTTAATAGCGTCTTAACTTTTTAAAACTTTAAGCACGTAGGGCTTAAGTACAAACCTCATATATACGAGGTTGGAATTTAATGGGGATGTATATCATTAATTAACCCTCTACTCCTTTTTCAATTGCTTGCCAAGTCCTTGTTTCTTCATTGTAATTACTTAACTTTTTGTTTACTTAATATATTTGGATTTAAATGTTTTTGTTTTTCTATCTATTACAATGCTTTAGCCGATAAAAGCACCATTTATGTAAGATTTTAAACCCAAAGAAATGGGCCCTCCACTTATTGCTATATGTTTTATGAAGTATATGCTCAGAATATGTTGGCGTGTTAACATAATAATAATAGTCACTGCTGCTAAAATACCCTTGTTTGCTTTCCTACCATTAATTTCTAAAAAATGGTTACTGTTATTCAGTTTTTAAATAAATAAAGTAAGTCCTCATTTTAACGATGTTGAAAATAATTTTTACTTATGTGCATTAACCACTATACTAATAAGCTACAAAGCTTAAATTTTTAATCTATTACAATTAGAAAATAACAATATTAAAAAGTAGTAGATGACCAAGTTAATTTTTTATCACATTTTACCAGAGTTGAAAATGTTTTCAATTGAACATCGCTTTGTCTAAGCCAATAAGGTGAGGGCCTGAGGCAGAACATTTTCAGACGTCATCAAGCAAGTTCAAGTTGAAGATGTAGTGCCATGTAATAGTGTGTGTATATGCACAGGAATATCTGCAATCATATTTCTATCTGTAAGTATACCTGATATTTTCTGACATAATGTATACACTAACGTTTCAATATATGTGTGTGTGGTAATATTAGGATCAGGAAATTGCCATATTATAAGAGGATGAGTCACTGGGGAGTGTGTGCGCACAAATTTGAATGGGCCTTAGACAGCATAAAATGCTTTAACCCTATTAAAGACATATTTTGTTAATAACACCTATATATTAATTTACTTTATAGCCGTTTTCCTCTCAGTATACTAATAAGTTGTATAAGTTACGCATTACTTATCAACATATTTTAGTATAAGCTTAAATGTCAAGTTAGATACAATTATACAGGTATCTGCTTGAATATTTGATTAAAAAAATCTCTTACTCTGAAAGAAAAGTATTATTTTTAGCTAAAAATGTTCAACTGTTACATTTGAATTTGATTTGCATGAATTACAAGCTGATGTATTAAATGAGAATGCTCAATAGAATTTTCGGATGTGTACATTTCCAATAATTTCCCAAAGATGCAATTAAAACTAAATATTTTACTGTGCTGCTGCTGTTACAGCTATACTGTAATAAAACTAAATTATCACAAAGCAGTCAGTCTGCAGACATGAACTCTTTGAATCCTGCTACTTTTAAAGCTGGAGTCCCTCCCAATTGCTGTCAGAACTGTAGCATTGTCTAAATCAATTGATGTGGCCAACTCACCAAAATGAAGAGTGATGTGAATGCATAATTGATTTTAAGTATCAGCAAAAATAAAAGTGTTAGAGGTCAGAATTAAAGATAAAAAAATGTAGAACTCTTCTGGCACAAACTTTATATTGTATTGGTCTTTTTTAAAACAGTAGAAAACAATCACTTATAATTGTAATTTAAAGAGTTGTAGCTCATTCTAAAAAATATCCTAGTGAAAAAATATTAACTGCAAGGAGCAATAATAGTTTGCAGTAGCCTGAGATTATAGCACCACTGTAGTGGTTATGCATTAGGCTTTTCTATTCAACAATAAAATCAATATTTGGCAAGAAAGCTAAGAAATTCAGTGCAACTTTTAAGCCTTGCAGGGTCTATTAGATCTTCTTATCTGTGCCCATATAATATGTACAGAGGTAGAGATGATTAGCCTAGGAGGATTTAATGATATGAGTCGTTATCTGTCACCTTTCCAGCAATGGCCAATGCAGGTAAACCTAACTGGTCTAGTAAAAATGTAAGGGCGTTCCCCTGGGACGATCCTCTCCCTTCCCATATATACTAATAGAGGGTAGAGTTAAACAGTTAGGGCCTCATTCTATTATCGGCCGTAAACCGGCCGTAAGGCTGCGATTCCTTGCGGGGGTCCCGTTACCTCGCAATTCAATTAAACGGCAAGGATCTCTGTCATGAATCACCCAGGGGCCATATTGGATTTGGTGTGAACTATGCTGGGGCCATTTTGTGACTGGCAGCAGTGGCCATTTTGGGCTGGATTATCTTACACATGCTGTTGCCATGTGGAAGAACAAAAGGTTTGGGTTGTGGTGATAATATGTTAGTGTTATATTGTATATTGTATTGTGGAGTGATAGCTATGTTTTAATTAGTCAACCCTCCCCCATTGTATAAACTCTCAGTCAGGAGTTGGCCATATGGTCCTTAGTGTAAACAAAGGATAAAACCTAAACAAATAAATTGGCCAGACTGCCAGGCACTTCAGGACAATGGTATAGTATGGGGTTTCCCAACCACAAGCCCAGGGGCATAGTTCAAGAGCTAATAAAGGATGTTTCTCCCTTGAGAGCCAGCCACCAAATGAATTAGTAGCCAAGCATGGGGGAGGCACTGGGGGAGGAGACTAATAAGTTCCCACAAATTACTTCTGTGAGAATGGCCGGAGGGGGATGAGGGTTTGACTAAAGGTAGCCACTCCCTATAATGTGTTGTGCAAGGTTTTAAATATGCTGTTCTAAAATAAAACTTGGTTCATAATTTTCATCAAGACGTGGTGTGTAGATGTATTATTTACCCGGGGACATATGCTTGCAGTAAGACTCGTCAGACTTACTGTCAATATTGCTCAGTCTAAACCAAGGGCTGAGACATGATGTTCCTGTACTCAAAGCTACTCCAAGGTCCAGAGTAACCCAAATCAAGTCAGCAGACCCCAGCCAGAGAGTGGGTCGTGACAATTGGTGGCACAGTGGTGGGGTACTCTGAGAAGGACCAGAAAATGGAGCAGATGGAACAGCAGTATGAGGACATGTCCAAGGAGGCAAGACGCAGGTTCAGTATAGCCAGGGAGTTTTGCCCTGGGGAGATAACGCTGGAAGAGGCAATTAAAGGACTGAACCTAATAAAGCAGCAAATACAGGAAGAACGTACAGGGGTGAGTGTCCAAGCTCAGCAAAGGCTTGGGGTCAACCCTGCAGAGATGCCAGTAAGAGTCAAACTGGCAAATCAGAATTTTAAACAGTCCCAGGATGATAAAGAAAGCATTGACGGATTTATCCAAGAGGACTACAGAGGAAGCGTCCTGCTAAATCAATGGATGGCATTCCTGCAATTATGGCATGGCCATGAGCTGGCAAGCTGGTTGGAGGAACTGGTAGAGAAAGAGATGGACTTGGAGGAACAGTATCTTGCCAGGGTAGAGTCCTTTGGTGGCCGGAGAAAGGATCTCTATTTTCGTTTGGATCTACAATATGGGGTTGAGGAGATTCTGAATGGTGATCCGGAATGTGGCATGGGAACTGCAAGGAGACATAATAACTTGTTTGCTGAACGCTGCCGGGGTCTGGGACTGGAACCATGGTTCCCGGAGGCTCCTTTGCTAGAACCCCTGGTTCGGCAAGAGCAGCAACTGGAGGCTGAATATGTTCAATTGTGGGATGCGATACCCAAGAAGTATTTTGGCCCATCCGAATGGGAGGATGGCTCACCAGACCCTTACAACTCAGACGGTATGTACCAGAGTGAGTATGCTCACTGGAACTGGGGAGAGGCATTTCTAGACTGTAAACAAAGTGAGGAGTGGGAAGGGGTAAACACTGTTCCTTTGCAAACTCCTGGGGATGGAGAATGTTTGCCCCTAGAACATGCAGCAACTGTGTCAGGGCCTAGTCACCAGCCCAAAGAGCCAGAGACCCAGTGGAATGTTCCCTGGGTGGGGTCAGATAATCCATGTCTGCCCCCTGATACCCCAAGAGATTTAATCCCAGAGGAAGTGGGAACTGCTCACAAGCTAGGGCAAGATAAGTTAAGTCTGCCCTCAGAAGTTCTAGGCAAAGTGTGTTGGCCAGAACTGCTAATGGAGCCAGAGGCTCTGGATTATTATGTGATGGACGGTGGGAAGGGAGCCTTAGAGGCCAGGCTGGAAGGGAATGATGAGATTCCCCAGCCTGCATCAGATAACCACTGTCTGTACCCTGACAGTCCAGGGGAGTTGTCCCCAGAGGTGCTAGTGAAGCACAGAGCCCAGGAGGGTTGTGTAAGAGACTGTGGGGAGGGAAAGGAATTGGTTTCTGGCTACAGGGAACCTGACCTCACACAGCAAGAGAGTGCCAGGGGCACAAAGAGCCAGGCGGGGGCAGCAAGCATGCCAGCCTTGGCAAAAGCATTATGGGTGCAGAGTGGCACCATGAAAGAGGGTGTACCAAGTGGGGAGATACCCTGGATAACCATTGTCCAAGGGCCCACTGGAACAGACACCACTCCAAAGATCCAGTTCAACAGAAAGGACTGGGATAAAGTTGCTCAACCCCGGGCAATGGAGGAAGGTAAGCACAGCTTGGGTGGGAGCAGCGTAGCTCCCCAAGCAGCAACGGAAACAGCTGGACCAGAGGAAGAAAGCCAAGAGGAACGGTCCCTTTGCAATCCCATAGGCCCAGAGACTGTATTAGAGATCCCAGCCCATCTGTGGGGACTGGCTGGGGGGAACAGAGTTGCTATGGGACAGAAACTGTGGCCCACCTGTTGTACTCTGGGATACCAGATTATTGGGGAGGTACCCTGGACTATTTGGGTGGGTGTGAATGGGAAGAGCAATTTGCTCTATACAGTGGGAGCAAGGCCAAGGGCTGGGGGGGGGGGTTTACTCTGCACCTTGGGACAAACAAGAACTGGCATAGCATACAGAGGGCCAAACCAGCACATTCATGACTATCAGCGTAGCTGGAAAAATCAGGGATGTTTCCTGCCACGCTTGGGGAGGTGTTGTCATGAATTACCCAGGGGCCATATTGGATTTGGTGTGAACTATGCTGGGGCCATTTTGTGACTGGCAGCAGTGGCCATTTTGGGCTGGATTATCTTACACATGCTGTTGCCATGTGGAAGAACAAAAGGTTTGGGTTGTGGTGATAATATGTTAGTGTTATATTGTATATTGTATTGTGGAGTGATAGCAATGTTTTAATTAGTCAACCCTCCCCCATTGTATAAACTCTCAGTCAGGAGTTGGCCATATGGTCCTTAGTGTAAACAAAGGATAAAACCTAAACAAATAGATTGGCCAGACTGCCAGGCACTGCAGGACAATGGTATAGTATGGGGTTTCCCAACCACAAGCCCAGGGGCATAGTTCAAGAGCTAATAAAGGATGTTTCTCCCTTGAGAGCCAGCCACCAAATGAATTAGTAGCCACGCCTGGGGGAGGCACTGGGGGAGGAGACTAATAAGTTCCCACAAATTACTTCTGTGAGAATGGCCGGAGGGGGATGAGGGTTTGACTAAAGGTAGCCACTCCCTATAATGTGTTGTGCAAGGTTTTAAATATGCTGTTCTAAAATAAAACTTGGTTCATAATTTTCATCAAGACGTGGTGTGTAGATGTATTATTTACCCGGGGACATATGCTTGCAGTAAGACTCGTCAGACTTACTGTCAATATTGCTCAGTCTAAACCAAGGGCTGAGACATGATGTTCCTGTACTCAAAGCTACTCCAAGGTCCAGAGTAACCCAAATCAAGTCAGCAGACCCCAGCCAGAGTGTGGGTCGTGATAATCTCCTCTTACGGACGGCCGTAAATCTTGCAACTGGCCGTAAGCTCTGAAATCTAAAAAGTCAAAAATAAATTCAAGACAGCACTGTAAAGCTCTGTAAATGCTAGGGATCATATTGGGGGACATGAGGATTAAAAGTAACCCACTCTCAAGCTTGCACATCAGCCCAAACCCGAGTTTAAATTAACTGTTTATTTTCCGGCTGCGGCGTGGGCGGGTCTGAGGTGCTCCAAGCCCTATGGACTTTTTACATGGATATTTGACGTATATTAAAAAATATATATTTTATGGATTTGAGTATAGGGGAATTTTGTGCTATTTTTGCTAACACCGAAAATCACTTTATAGTCTTCTCAAAGTGCAGGATGGCTTTATTTGGGCTATATTTCGTGCTTAATTGGTGCTAGCGGGACCTCTTTCCTGCAAGAAAGCTGCGGCTCGGTTTTAGCCTTGCAGAGAGGGTTCCCGGAGCAATTGAATTGCAAATAGGATTTTCTTACGGCCGATTTCCTTGCGGCCGTTTTAGATCAAAGGATTTCCTCCGGCGCGAGCGGCCGCAAGAGATAGCAAGGCGCCGGCCGCAAGCCTGCCGGAATCCCCGGCCGGAGGGGAATAGAATAGCAGAATAGCTTGCGGCCGGTCCTTGCGGCCCCGCAACGGCTGCGGCCGATAATAGAATGAGGCCCTTAGTCCTTTAAACCTTTTTTGGCTTTTGAATTACACAAGCATTAAGAAGTCAACAATGAAAGCTAGGAAAAATATAGGCTAAGGAGTATGAAAGCTCAGGTGGCATGCACTTAAATGGGCATAGCAAAGTATGAAACTTACCATACCTACATATCCCAGTACATTGCTTATTTGGAGATGATATGCCTGTGTGAGGAAAATTTTGAAGTAAACCAGCTGCACCCAACTTGGCTACAGATTTGATTGAATATAAAGAACGCACACATATGGCATAATAAAAACCCATATTTAAAAAAAGGTACTGCTGCAACGTAATATTCTGAAAAATATTTTACGGTTATGGTTTTACCTACTGCTCATAACCGTTCCCTGGTGGTTGCAGCAAAAGCACATGGTTATGTTGTGAAGCTATAAAACGTAGTTCCAACAATCCATCTGGGACTTCTTTCAGACACATACAACATTATTTTAACACAAAACACATTGTAGATTTTCTGTTTTCCTCAAATAGTTGTTCTACTATCTTAACATTAAATATTCAATGGCCTCTTCATCAAATTCTAAAGTATCCTTTGCTGCAAATAATAGTCCATTCTTCTGCTCCTTATTGGCAAATGTTGTTCTTTGTTTATAATAGCATCTGTTAATTCAAGTGTGTGTAATTCAGCAATCCATCGCTAGCTTTATGACAGGCAAATCATACTGCAACTTCCCTTATTGCTCATCCACTCTAACAATCATGATCATGGGTGTCGGAGCCCATAACAATCTGGGGGGGGGGGGATTGAACTCTACTCCCAGGACAAGAAGCAGGGGCAGATATAGGGCCCTGCGATGCGGGGGCACATTGTTGCAGTGCCCCTCAAAACATTTTTTTTTTCATTTCTTTGTTTAAATTCTCAATTCCCATGCCTCCCAATGTAATTAAAAAATAAAATTATTTTATATATATATATATATATATATATATATATATATATATGTCTATATGCCAACTTATTATGTATATACAGGTATACCCCACTTAGCACTACCCCTTTTAGCACTGCCTCGCTATAGCGCTGTTTTTGCCTGCCAGGCCCCTTTTAACGCTCTGATTCTCTATAGCACTGTCTCACTATAACTCTGTTTTTGCCTGCCAGATCCCTCTTAACGCTCTGATTCACTATAACACTGTTTTTTTCTCCCAAAAAATTAGGATCCAGGATGAGCCAGGAGCTTCAATATCAATAATGAATAGCAGCGTAGATGTAGCGATACACGGGTTCGTAACTGGGTCGCGATTAGAATGAGGCCCATAATGTTCAGTAGCACTGCCAAATCTGGTAATGCATGATAAAGTTTAATTTTGCTATTTTTGGGCATTCTTTTGTATGCAGAGTGTGTTTTAGGGTGCAACCATGGTATTAAGCTATTAAAAAATATTCCCCTACTTGGAACCCAACACCCACCCAGACACTGTGTCCTTTGCGGTCACACTACCTATTTGAACTCTGATCCTGCCCAGAGGTAGCTGATAGCTGGGACCATAGACCCCTCAGCATCTAAGTGGGGAAGGAGACAGACTGGCACCAGGTCCTTGGAGACAGACCTGGCCCGCATGGGGTAGTTCAAAGGGGACAAAAGGTGTTAAACTTGTGTATGTTTAAGGAAGTGGCCCATTGATTATTGGTGCAAGGCTAGCTTATGTAAATGTACTATTGTTTAATTGTATGGGAAAAAATGTATAAAAAGGAGACCCAAGGAATGAAGATTATAATCTGTTTAGGGAATATATGCATGGTGTGTTTCATTTAGAGGGAATACTTTTATGATTTTTAATGGGATCGGTATAACATTTGCATCTTCAACTGATGCTGCTTTACTAGAAGAAGGGGATAGGTGAACCGGATGAGATCTGCAGGTTGGATTGGTCTCATTTGCCTTTTCAAGCCCACTGAAGAGCAGATTGTTATGCTGATCCTGTGATTCTGGGTCCCTGATGCTTTTGCTGATGATCCTGATGTGACCGCTAGGCACTGAGAAACCCATCCCCTCATGATACCCAGGGAAAATTTCTGTAGCTGAAGTGAGAAGTTTTTTGGGGTTAAAGCAAACCCCCTCTCCTACTTTTTGTAGCAAAACATGTTTTAGTACTCCTTGAGTAAAGAATGTATGGTATCTGGGTTGGAGAAGCAGGAGAACAGGGACGTTCTGTGCTTTATCTTATTCCATTGATCGCAGTAGCTTGTTGGACTCCCGTCTCGTTACTTACTAGATGCTTAGCTCTCCAAGCTAGAGGAGAAGCTGTATGCAGTCAGGCAAATAAGACTATATCAATTCAGTCAAAAAAAAGAGATCTCATATATAGCCAAGATTTGTGTTGTATTCAAAACCAATGGTTTTGAAAAAGTAAAAACATACTTACAAATTAAATCATTGTTTACAACAATACTTTTTGAATATATTCATATAAACAGCACCACACAAAAATAATATTCTCAAAATAAAAATAATTATCATGATCCCAACAATCACAGAAAAAGATAAGTAGGACACAAGTAGAAAGAAGCAAGACAAAGCCAACCTATCTAATCACCCCTATTGAAGGTACATGCAAAACTATTATAGATAAAAAGTGGATAAACGAACATAAAATATATATCTTTATGTGATAGAATATGGGTCATGATCCCCTTGACCACAAGCCCCTTTGATGATTACAATTTTAAAATAGGGCATTACACTGGTGACATAATGACTCCTATCAGGACTGCCTCCTGGGCATATGTGATTGTAGGATAGGGAAATTATACCATGTCTATCGTACCTGCGCAGAGGCTGGGCTCTGTATGTTATGCTACATGTTAAGTTGTGACCAGTTCAGGAGGGGTTAACTGGCAGATGGTATTCAGTTATGTAATCTGTACCGGTCATTTATGGAGTCAGTTATGCTCCAGACTTTATAGAGTGAGGGTCACAGATATCTCTGACAAGATGAATATGTTATGAATCTCAACAGCAATACAATTAGTTTGTGATTCCTCTTTATATGCTGATCCTGATTTTTAAATGCTGCATCCAAATAAGGGGATTTTAAAGTCATCAGCTGGCTTCGTGAAGGGACCAAAAAAATCCTGAGAGATCTGCTGGGTAGATTTGGCCATATCAGTTTTATTAGTCTAAAGTAGAAAAGAACATAACCAGATGTAATTTGATAAGTTTGTAGCTTTGTAACACTATAAGGCTCTAGCATATAACCCAAAAAGATGGTTTTGAAAATAATCAGTCAGTTTAAAAAAAAAAAAATCTGGATTCATTTTAGAATAAGGCAGATTTAAATATTAACACCTAGATGGTCAAATAGACACTTTATTCCAAGGGTGAACTAGCCAATGAACATGTAACTAATGCATCAGCATTTCACAGTTTCTGTATAAAACTCACTGCTTTTTAACAAAGAATTGCTCCGAATCTGGATTTTATTCCTCTGTGCCTTTAAACTGCGCAGTTTTGAATAAACCTTTTCTTCCAGTCCTGGTTGTGACGTAATTGGCAAATGTCATTCCCATTCCTAGAGGGCAGTGATCCATAACATTGAGTCCTAAAATTGACCTCAGGCTTTACAAGCATATTTCTTATACCACTATTATTGTAAAACATAAACTTAAAAATATATATAATATATAACATATAATTTTATAAAAATACTATAATGCCAGTGCAGCTTTTCAAATTATACTTGCTAAGGTCTCTCTGAGGACATCCTCAGGGAAGTTCAGGGAACACATTTTTTATGTTTTTTTTTATCCACTTTTTATCTGTAATAGTTTTAGCATATACCCCCAGAAGGGATAATAAGCTGAGTTAGCTTTGTTGTTTTTTTTCTTGCTATTTTTGACCAACTTTTCTTTTCCTTTTATTATTGGAATTATAATATTTTTTTTATAAAGAAAGATAAGAAAAACTGTTTTGTTGTAAAAAAGGATGAGCATATTTTTATTTTTACTACCCTAGATTTGGCTATACAAACGCTCCTTTTTTTCTACAGTTTTTGGATGCATTCTTCAGTTTTTGAATCAGAGTTTTTGGGATAGAAGTGCAAAAAGAACCAGGTTGAGATATTGAGGTATTCTTCTATCAAAATAATCATTTCCAAGAACACTGGTATAGACTGATCCTTAAGAAAATTATGTTATAGTCCTAAGACAAGTGCAGATAAGTACTGTTTTTCCATATTGTTCACCCAAGACTTCAATATCTGTGTATAGTGTGTCTGTTTGGAAAATAAATTATATAGGTTCAGTGCTGTTTGGTGCTCTTAACAACAGGCTCTGAATGTAGGCTCTTACCCAAAGTGATACATAGAGTCGCTGCCAGAAACTGAAAGGTGACAACTAATTATAGTGGTTAAGTACAATAGGTCAGTAATAGACTAGTCACCTGGAAGAACATAGTTATTTTATTTTCAGTTTACTTAGAGCTTAGATGAGTAAGTTTATTTTTGGCAAAGTGATTTCTGTTTTGATTTTTGGCTTGTGTTTGCTGATAGACGTTAATGGACGTGCAAAGCAAAGCTGAATCAAAGACTCCAATACTTTCAGGTAATACAATAACAGGACCTAAAACAATATGGGAAACATCATGTTTACAAAATCTTGAAATAGAGAGGAAAATATACTGTTTACGAATAATTTTAAGGTTTGTTATTTTACTATTCAATTTATTGCATATTAATAGGAAACATATTACATAGCATGATCTATTCAATTGTACTGTTGAATTTTACTTTAGAATATATTTTATGTTTTTTTTGTATGTAAATGTAAATAAATAATTCCAAAATAAAAAATAAATTGAAACCATAAAAATATGTGTATTTATGTGTATGTGTATTTATAAAGTTATTTGGAATTTTAGATAATAATATTGTTAGAGAAAAGTATAAATGCATGTTAAATTGTAGAGGGACTAATTTATATATGGTATGCCATATCAATAAAATATAAAACTAGAAGAATCTAGTTAATCATTATAATATACTAAATAAATCTCTAGAAAGCCTTGTGTTAGCTGCTTGAAATCCTTAATCATAAGCACCACTACAGTTAATCACTGTTTGCAACATTATCTAATAAATGTCTTATGACACAAGAATAAACCCAGTTAAAACGGTAATTTAAAATTGTTCTGTCATTTGTAATATGTCAACAGGATTATTGATGATCTTACAATTCTGCTCATTAAAAGAACATGAACAGCAGACATCTATTAAATAGATGAATGTGCATTTGAAAGTATTAAAAGCAACGCAGAGTGCACTGATGTGCTGAAATATTTTCAAAGAAATAATATTTTTGAAAACAAAATGCCCATTATTAAAATTGGATACAGTATCATTTGTAGAAGGAAAACTCTGTACAAATATATATATTGGCAGCAAAGGAATTTCCTAATTAACTACATATCTTTTCTGTGCCCGTGTGATGTCACAATCATGTCAAGATATAGACATGGTGTCCTCTGAAACACCAATTTTACTGTGAACATTATTTTGAGCATCGGGCATACATAAATTGTGCAGAAAGAGTGCTGTTGATCCATTTCTGTAATAATGCAGATAATATTTTATTTATGGGCATTAAACCTGCTCCTATTTAAAGGACTGGAAATATTACCATATATACTCTGTACCATCAGTTAGAGGATGGATAAATCATGTGGAAAAATAGTTTCCAGTTTTAAAATGAATCAAGAATTTACTTGAAACCCTCCCCCAAAAATCTGCATAAATATTAAAGCTAGAATATAGATTTATACCGCCTTTAAAAAAAAAGAGGGTGTTGTTATAGTGGTAAGTGTCCAGTCTTAAATATTTTTTTTATTGGTAAGTCATTGGTTTGACTCCCCTGCCTTCTACTTGTTTTTTTTTTGTTTTGTTTTTTAACCAATGTACTTGTAATAACTTTTAATTGACTTTGATATATATATATATATATATATATATATATATATATATACATATATATATATATATACATATATATATATATATATAAACAGTATATATTAAAAAAGCAAGTGGAAGGCATAAGCAGTCTTTGAAAAAACACGCTCTGCTTTGAAAAATAAGTATAGAATTGAAACACATTTAATTAATCTTAGCAATATATATACTAAATAATTATGTGAGCTAGTTATTTAATATTATCTCTATAAAACACCTTTTCCACATGCTTTTTCACCTGCTATCTAATGGTGCACTTTTTGTGATCCTTTAGCTTAAATATTTATGGGTTCATGACTGCATATATTATATTTATCTTCTTAAATTACCTTCCTTATAGGATCAGGAGAGTTTGGGATTGTTGGATGCTGCCCAAAAAGTGTAATAATGCTTATAGTAAGTCCTCATTTATTTTTATGACTAAGTTTTTGTTCTGCAAAGTCAGATTTTGCCAGGGATGAGAAAGTCCTATAACTGAGGGAACAAATCTGCGCTTTGGCTGTCTGAAGACTATAAACCCAGAAAATAGTCAGATCCCTGATGAAATATTTGAATGAATATTAACATTATTTGAAAGAGGAACTGAGAGAGCTTCACAATTAAGAAAGAAACCAAAGTTATTTAAGAGATATTATAAATAATTACACACATACTGAGCCGATGAAGGTGCATACAGTTTCTACAATAAAGAATACTTTTTGGAAGGAGAGGAGGAGATAGCAAATAAGGATGATCCCACCAAATTTGCTTATGGTTTGTTGAGCTAGTAATCTGAGCACACCCAAGATTGCTGCTGCACCATTTTTATGCTTCTTAACTTCTTCATGAAAACTCACATTTCATAGCAAACAAAATAAGCATCTTATTTTTCTTCAACCTCTGTACACTTGGATCTGTACACTGTACAATGGATTGTATTGCTGAACAGAGATCCAGAGATGATTAATTTTGTTTCATCACTGGCTCCAAAGGAAGTCACAGTGTCAGCTAAAAGGTCTATATGATGAGAAATGCAAGCCAAGGTACTGGGGATGGTTGATAACACTTGGGATCCTAGCTCTAAATGCCCATAAACTCCACACTTACATTATAATAAACCTACTCAGACAAATTCAATACACATACTGGATATGTACAAGTCTTGAATGAGATAATAATTCAGTAAAAACAAAGACCTGCAAGCTTTTTCTAGCCATGCAGCTAAATAATACAGATACAGTGCCTTGCAAAAGTATTCATCCCCTTGACTTTTTATCTATTTTGTTACATTACAGCCTTACGTTCAATGTTTTGTTCAGCTGAATTTTTTGTGATGGATCATTACACAATAGTCTAAGTTGGTGAAGTGAAATGAGAAAAATATATAGATACAACTATTTTTTAGAAAAAGAAAACAGAAAATTGGCATGTGCATATGTATTCACTCCCTTTGTTATGAAGCCCATAAAAAGCTCTGGTGCAACCAATTACCTTCAGAAGTCACATAATTAGTGAAATGATATCCACCTGTGTCACATGATTTGTCATTACATATACACACCTTTTTTGACAGGCCCCAGAGGCTGCAACACCTAAGCAAGAGGCACCACTAACCAAACACTGCCATAAAGACCAAGGAACTCTCCAAACAAGTAAGGGACAATGTTTTTGAGAAGTACAAGTCAGGGTTAGGTTATAAAAACATATCCAAATCTTTGATGATCCCCAGGAGCACCATCAAATCAATCATAACCAAATGGAAAGAACATGGCACAACAGCAAACCTGCCAAGAGACGGCCGCCCACCAAAACTCACGGACCGGGCAAGGAGGGCATTAATCAGAGAGGCAGCACAGAGACCTAAGGTAACCCTGGAGGAGCTGCAGAGTTCCACAGCAGAGGCTGGAGTATCTGTACATAGGATGACAATAAGTTGTACACTCCATAGAGTTGGGCTTTATGGCCATTACTTTCAACAAAAAACAAAATGGCATGTTTTGAGTTTGCGAAAAGGCATGTGGGAGACTCCCAAAATGAATGAAGGAAGGTGCTCTGGTTTGATGAGACGAAAATTAAACTTTTCGGGCATCGAAGAAGACGCTATGTCTGGCGCAAACCCAACACATCACATCACCCAAAGAACACCACCCCCACAGTGAAACATGGTGGTGGCAGCATCATGCTGTGGGGATGTTTTTCAGCAGCTGGGACTGAAAAACTGGTCAGAGTTGAGGGAAAGATGGATGGTCCTAAATACAGGGATATTCTTGAGCAAAACCTGTACCACTCTGTGCCTGATTTGAGGCTAGGACAGAGGTTCGCCTTCCAGCAGGACAATGACCCCAAACACATTGCTAAAGCAACACTTGAGTGGTTTAAGGGGAAACATGTAAATGTGTTGGAATGGCCTAGTCAAAGCCCAGACCTCAATCCAACAGAAAATCTGTGGTCAGACTTAAAGATTGCGGAAAAATGTTCCTTTGTTCAAAATTGCATTCCAAGATTGATGGCTTATGAAAATCAATAATAAGGGCAGGTGAATGTGAATCCTCTGGATTCATGGCCTAAATTTTCTCAAGTAGACATGAGACACTTAGGCTCCTATTCAATTGCTTGAACTTGGCTACAGAGCGATTCAATTAAACAAGCCCGCAATTTAAGGGCCCGAAAGCCGAAACTGTAAGCCATACGATCCTAAGTATCAATTAAGCAAGGCCGTTACTACTTATTTAGACAGCCAATAGTAAATGAGATCGTCATCATTACGTCAGTAAAACCTGGAGGTTATACGTCAATCAATTAGCGTTTAGAATTCCAATAGGCAATGGGACTCGTAATCGGGCAATGTACAAAATAATAAAAATGAATGGCGTTACTGTTCTAGTTCATGCTGGTACCCTGATAAATTTTAATTCATTGATTTCCAACATTGATATGACACGGAAATGAAACAAAAAAAAAATGATTGCAGATTTACGAGCTTGAGACTGTTATTTCTAATGCCTTTCACCACTTTCCCCATTTTTTAAAATGCAGTATTGATTTTTTATTTGCATTTACAGTGCTAGGATCAGGTGTTTAACCCCCTTGTGAGTCCTAGCCTGTAGGATTTTCTTCTACATTTGCCATTTACAGGTGTGAGAACATTTGCGGGCTTGAGGAATTTTTTGCAATTGAATAGCTATTTGCGATTTTAACATTTACGGGAAAGATCAAATGCTTAGCTGGGTCTTTTTTTTTTTTTTTACAATTGCAGGGATTTTGAGCTTCTAACCCGCAAATGGTTACAAGCTCCATTACGGGCTACAGTTACTTACAATTGTTCAATTGAATAGGGAGCTTAGTGTAGATATTCAAGTAGCTGCACTCCACAAGTTTTCAAAAAAAAAATTCACTTTTTCAGGAAAATTAAAAAAAAAAAAATAGTTGCAGTGTAAGTTGAAATCTGTCTTCAAAACCATGACTTACATGATCTATTGCAGTCAGGGTTCAAGAAAACACAGCAAAGAAACAGCCCAGGTTTGTATCTTTAGAGACCGGTGTGACTGTTCAATACAAATTCTTGATCTCTCTGATGCATTTCACACGGTGGACCATGGAATACTACTAGAGCAGCCGAAGAACTACTGGGATTGGGTGACTGTGTACTCAGTTGGTTTAAATATTTACTCACTGGCAGGTCTCAGAGTTTTTCTTCAGTTGCATACTGTTCTAAAACCATGAATCTGGCATTCAAGCGTTATTTTTTCTCCAGTGCTGTTTGATGAATAAATGCTACTATTGGGAGAGATCCACATGAAACCTGGATTCAACTACCACTGTTATGTCAGTGGTACAAAAAATGTATCTGTCCTTTCACTCAGATGCAGAACATCCAATGTTTGCTCCTAATAGATGTCTTGAAGAGCTCCAAGACTGTATGAGTAGGATTGGGCTGAGGAAGAACTCGAAAAAGACTGAGGTACTTCTAGGGTTCCCATCACATGACAGCAGCTTCATTGGGCCCAACAGAACTGGTTCCTTAGCTTAGGTACACCCAGCTGATAAAAAATTAACAAGTGTCAGCTATGATCAAATTCTCATTTTTCTACCTGAAGAACATCACCATGATGAAGCACTTGATACCCCCAGAAGATCTTCCTACTTTGATTCAAGCCTTTATATCATAAAGACTGAACTACATTGTTTACAGTTGGTACATAATGCTGCCTGTAACGACAGCCCTGATGGAGCAGAAGCCTGTAATAAAGTACTGTTGTACCTGCTTCTCTTTCTTCCGCAAAGTCCAATCTTCCCCAAGGAAATCTCCTCCTTTAGCCAGCACAAGATGGGCACAACATCCCTTGTCTTTGTTGTTTCCTGTGATAACCATGGTTTCCCCTGTTTGGACTGTCTAGGATCTGGAGACCCTCATACCCATTTAATACCTCTTGTGTCAGTGTGTTTTAGACACTGCGTGGTTAACCACTTATTATCCTGTTTATATCCATGTTAAACATGCCTGATATTGGCACATATTTGTTATATTTGTTATGAAGAGTGAGATAGCCGTGAATGTCCAGTAATCCAGATAAATAATCAGAGAATTGCAGTATAAAGTGAAACCTTTTTTATTGGACAAACATATTCATAGGTTTCATGATGAGCTTTCGAGAGCATTCCTCTCTTTGTCGAGTCAGAGTCAATACTCTGAGTCGACAAAGAGAGGAACGCTCTCAAAAGCTTGTCATGAAACCTATGAATATGTTTGTCCAATAAAAAAGGTATCACTATATACTTCAATACTCTTATATTTGTTCTATAGTTTTGTAATTCATACACTGCGTTTCAATCATTGTTTGCACGGACAGGTCTAAGAGGCCCATTGTTAACCTAATACAATGATGCATTCAGCATTGAAGACCTCATGCTGATTGATTAGGTTAGCCTCCCTAATCTTAATTATTTTACCTTTTACAACTCTAATTCAATTCAAATACCAGCACCTTTTCGTTCTTGCATGTATGTTTTAAAAAATTGTATTACCCCTTTTGAAAATATAGAAAGGTGTCAGATGCATTTCTGTGGGGTGAAAAAAAAAGCTTTTTAATTACTTTGCGCCTTTTTAACTATCCATGAATCCTGCATCTACATTCCAGAACTGCGTCCCTGCTCTCCACAGATCCTGAAGCAGGCTTCCTACCAGGGGAATCCCTAGCACTAATACACAGAAATGAGCAAAGGAGAGGAGCTATCCAGTGAGATCCATTTATTGGCTTGTTCAGTTGGTTCATCCTCATGACATTGCTGCTTGTTACTGCCAATCTGCTCCCTCTGAAATACTGCATACACTTCAAGCTTGACTTTGCTGACATGCAACGTTTTACATGATAAAGATCCCAGCTACCTGAAGCAACCTCTTACTGCTTATCATTCAAGTCATGCCCTGAGACTGGTAGCTGCATATCTATTAACATCCCCAAAGTCATGGTCTCAATATTTTAAAATTTTCTACCACGCTGAATCAGAAAGGCCCCTCCTTTTCATTAATTGACAACATTAGAGGTATGTTCCTCTCTGACAAGAATAGAGGGAAAAAAAGAATCTACACAAAGCAGACCAACAACATGTTATCCTTTTTCTGAATTCAATTTAATGCTTCAGGATAGATTACCATCATTTGGAACAGCCATAAATGAAGTGTAAATGAGGCAATAGAGACATTGTTGCAAAGTATTTTACTTGATAATAAGACCTTGAGATAAATGAGGCTGAAAGGTGGGGGTTTGAACAGCCCTTTATATTCTTTGAGGAAATATAGGGATGACCTAGATACTGAATCATATCTAAATGATGTAGCAGGCTTGTTATAGAGGGTAATGCTGGACGCGTTTGTAGTTGTAATTTATGGTTGGTAGTCATCATTGTCTGAAACAGAGGGCCCTATTCAATTTGAAACAAGTAAACTACTGACAGGCGTAATTTTGGCTCCAAGTGCTTTCTTCTGTAATTCAACGCTCCACAGAAGTAATATTACTTAGCACATCTGCAAATCATAATCCCAAGCCTTCAAAGTAAAGTTACAAGGCTCAGGATTATGAGTGAGGCTATGATCAGTAATATTACTGAGCACAAACCCACTGACACCTACGAGAATCCCTGGGTATTCCCTCCATCCATGCATGGAGTGAAGGAAATCCCCTGTGATCCCTTTTCCCCGATCCCTCATCTACATAACCAAGGGGGTCCATTGCAACCCTCATGGTATCTAAAATATTAACTCTGCGCCATCGGGGGCCTTAAAGAACCCCCATCAAACCTGTTACCCCACCACCAGGGGGTTCCCTACCAGACCCCAATGCACTTGCAATTAACCAAGATGGCATGAGGATCCTAAAAAAAAAAACACGCTGCATCTAACTATTAACCCTTGCCACTGAGTTCCTTAAATGACACCCGCAGCACCTAATTAATTAACCCCTGACGCAGAGGTCCTTAAAAAAACCCTATGGTATCCCCATTAACCCCAAGACTGCCACGGTAAGCTAAGTGCCATGGGGGTCCACAAGGACATTACACTACATTACACTAAACTATAATAAATACAACTCACCAATAAATTACAAAAAAAATAAATAATGAAATTATCCAAAATAAGAAACCTACCGTATATACTTGAGTATAAGCCAAGTTTTTCAGCCCTTTTTTAAGGGTAAAAAGGGCCCCCTCGGCTTATACTCCAGTCACTCTCCCCCGTGTCTCTCTCACCCCCCCTTGTGTCTCTCTACCCCCGTGTTTCTCTACCCCCCTTGTGTCTCTCTAACCCCCTTTTGTGTTTCTCTACTCCCCCCCATGTCTCTCTACCCCCCTTTGTCTCTTTCCCTCCCTCTCCTCATCCTCAACCCCACCTCATTCTAAACCCCCCCCCTACTACCCCCCCCCCCCCCTCACTTGCCTGCTCCGGCCTCCGCTCCTTCCGGGTCTTGATGTGGCGCGCATGTGACGTCACATGCGCACCACGTTATTAGCATATACCGGGTGCTGGCACCCGGTATATGCTAATGACGCAATGTCACACGCGCGCCACGTCATTAGCATATACTGGGTGCCGGCACCCGGTATATGCTAATGACGTGACGTCACATGCGCGCCACGTCATTAGCATATACCGGGTGCCGGCACCCGGTATATGCTAATGCCATGATATCACACGCGTGCCACGTCATTCGCATATACCAGGTGCCGGCACCCGGTATTTGCTAATGCCGTGGCGCGCATGTGACGTCACATGCGCGCCACATCAAGACCCGGAAGGAGCGGAGGCCGGAGCAGGTAAGTGAGGGGAGAGGGTGAGGGGTATTTAGAGGGGTAGGATGGGGGGGTTGGGTTTAGAATGAGGGGGGGTTGAGGATGAGGAGGGAGGTTGAGGAGGGAGGTGGGGGGTTGAGGTTGAGGAGGTGTTGAGGATGGGGGGTTGAGGAGGGAGGTTGAGAATGGGGGGGTTGAGGATGGGGGGGTTGAGGTTGAGGGGGGGTTGAGGATGGGGAGGTTGAGGAGGGGGGTTGAGGATAGGGGGATTGAGGTTGAGGATAGGGGTTGAGGATGGGGGGTTGAGGTTGAGGAGGGGGTTGAGGATGGGGGTTTAGGTTGAGGATGGGGGGTTGAGGATGGGGGGGTTGAGGTTGAGGAGAGGGTTGAGGATGAGGAGGGGGGTTGAGGTTAAGGGGGTGGAGGTTGAGGAGGGGGTTGAGGATGAGGAGGGGGTTGAGGATGAGGAGGGGGTGAGTATGGGGGGTTGAGGATGAGGGGGTTGAGGAGTGGGGTTGAGGATGGGGGTTTGAGGTTATGGAGGGGGTTGAGGATGGGGGGTTGAGGAGGAGGGGGTTGAGGATGAGGGTGTTGAGGATGAGGGGGTTGAGGATGAGGAGGGGGTTGAGTATGGGGGGTTGAGGATGAGGGGGTTGAGGAGTGGGGTTGAGGATGGGGGTTTGAGGTTGAGGAGGGGGTTGAGTATGGGGGTTGAGGAGGAGGGGGTTGAGGATGAGGGGGTTGAGGTTAAGGATGGGGGGGTTGAGGTTGAGGAGGGGGTTGAGGATGAGGAGGGAGGTTGAGGATGAGGAGGGAGGTTGAGGAGGGGGTTGAGGATGAGGAGGGGGGTTGAGGTTGAGGAGGGAGTTTGAGGAGGGGGTTGAGGATGAGGAGCGGGGTTGAGGATGAGGAGGGGGGTTGAGGTTGAGGAGGGGGTTGAGGTTGAGGAGGGGGTTGAGGATGGGGGGTTGAGGAGGAGGGGGTTGAAGATGAGGTGGGATGATGAGGAGGGAGGTTGAGGATGAGGAGTGGGGTTGAGGAGGGAGGTTGAGAATGAGGATAGGGGGAAGAGACATAGGGAAGGGAGAGGGGGGAAGAGACACAGGGAAGGGAGAGGGGGGAAGAGACACAGGGAAGGGAGAGGGGGGAAGAGACACAGGGAAGGGAGGGGGAGAAGAGACACAGGGAAGGGAGAGGGGAGAAGAGACACGGGAGAGAGAAGTGGACACAGAAGGCACAAAAGGGAGGGACACAGGGAGCAGCACATTTCGAACCCTCGGCTTATACTCGAGTCACTCATTTTACCCAGTATTTTGTGGTAAAATCGGTGCCTCGGCTTATACTCGAGTATATACGGTACGGTAGAATAAAGAACAATAATAAAAGATTACATAAAATAATAAATAAATTACAAAAAAAAAAAAAATGTGCAATGAAATAAAAAAGAATAAATATATAGATAGTAATGAATAATACTTACCTACCCTAAATGATCATCCAGTGATGATCAGCAACGCCCTGGTCCTCATTCTTCTGCCCTGGATTAGTCGGGCTATCCATGTTGATAGAAGAGGTTCTGGTCCTCTTGATTAGAGGCAGTATTTTTTATTGGAGGGTCCTTTCCATGGCCCAGAAGAGAGGAGCATGGTCTTCAATGAACAAAGGAGGACCAGAACCTCTTCTATCAAAATGGATAGCCCAACTTATCCAGGGCAAAGAGTGAGGACCATGGTGTTGCTGATCCTCTCATATGTTCATAGTAAGTAGGTAAGCATTATTATTTATCTAATTATTTTACAAATTGAATTCTTTTTTATTTTATTGTAATTTATTTATTTTATTTGTGAAAAATAATAGAAAATTACATAAAAATAAAAAAACAGCCGACCCAGTGGCTTTGGGCTTAACTATAGGTGCCAATTGGGTTCAATAGGGACCCCCGTGGTGGAAATTAACATTTAGGTGCCATGGTGGTCCTTCCAGCTTCCATAGCTTTCATACATTACATCCAAACTGTTTATCTGCTGAAAATATTCCAACCATAACATTCAAAGTTGACTACAAAGGAACATACTCTTTGCATGCATATCTACCACACAATCCAAAACACATATATAAGCATCCATCTGACTGTGTTTATCACAAAACTCTCACCCCAAATTTCAAGTTTCCCTTTATGTCACTAAAATTGCAAGTTACTCACAGCTTTAGTATTTCCCCGATCCCTCATCTACATAACCAAGGGGGTCCATTGCAACCCTCATGGTATCTAAAATATTAACTCTGTGCCATCTGGGTCCTTAAAGAACCCCCATCAAACCTGTTACCCCACCACCAGGGGGTTCCCTATCAGACCCCAATGCACTTGCAATTAACCAAGATGGCATGGGGATCCTAAAAAAAAACACGCTGCATCTAACTATTAACCCTTGCCACTGAGTTCCTTAAATGACACCCGAGGCACCTAATTAATTAAACTCTGACGCAGAGGTCCTTAAAGAACCCCTATGGTATCCCCATTAACCCAGAGACCACCATGGTAAGCTAATATTAACCCATGAAGTGCCATGGGGGTCCACAAGGACATTACACTACATTACACTAAACTATAATAAATACAACTCACCAATAAATTACTAAAAATAAAAAATAATGAAATTATCCAAAATAAGAAACCTACACTTACAAAAAAGAATAAAGAGCAATAATAAAAGATTACATAAAATAATAAATAAATTACAAATAAAAAAAATGTGCAATAAAATAAAAAAGAATAAATATATAGATAGAAATGAATAATACTTACCTACCCTTAATGATCATCCAGTGATGATCAGCAACGCCCTGGTCCTCATTCTTCTGCCCTGGATTAGTCGGGCTATCCATGTTGATAGAAGAGGTTCTGGTCCTCTTGATTAGAGGCAGTATTTTTTATTGGAGGGTCCTTTCCATGGCCCAGAAGAGAGGAGCATGGTCTTCAATGAACAAAGAAGAGGACCAGAACCTCTTCTATCAAAATGGATAGCCCAGCTTATCCAAGGCAAAGAGTGAGTACCATGGTGTTGCTGATCCTCTCATATGTTCATTAAGTGTAGGTAAGCATTATTATTTATCTACAAATTGTATTCTTTTTTATGTTATTGTAATTTATTTATTTTATTTGTGAAAAATAATAGAAAATTACATAAAAATAAAAAAACAGCCGACCCAGTGGCTTTGGGCTTAACTATAGGTGCCAATGGGGTTCAATAGGGACCCCCGTGGTGGGAATTAACATTTAGCTGCCATGGTGGTCCTTCCAGCTTCCATAACTTTCATAAACTAAATATTCCAACCATAAAATTCAAAGTTGGCTACAAAGGAACATACTCTTTGCATGCATATCTACCACACAATCCAAAACACATATATAGGCGTCCATCTGACTGTGTTTATCACAAAACTCTCACCCCAAATCTCAAGTTTCCCTTTATGTCACTAAAATTGCAAGTTTTAGTATTTTCCTAACATCCACGGTTTTCTTTCAGGAAACTACTCCAAATAATTACTTTGTTACAACTATTACAGCTATAATGGATGATGTGCAAAAGGACAAACTAAAATAATTTTCTCTATATATAAATAAATAGGGAAACATAGCCAATTAGTCTATAACACTTGTTCGTGATTTTCATTCAAACTGGAAAGTGAGCACTACTATTATATCCATGGAGTGAATATTGTGTATTCTGTGAAAAAGGTTATTGCACTTTTTGCCTGTGTAACTTTGTGATATAGGGAACTGAATGAGGCCTAGAGCCGGTGGTGTCATGAAGCTACAATCCATAACATATAGTACAATCATACAGATAAAATCCCAGTGCCTCTTTAATTTCAACAATTATGATACCATTTTGTGTCTTGCTGCTAGTTCTGGTAGTTCTTTTACAAGATACTGACATTATGCATACATTGTTACTTGTTCAGGCCAGAGAAATGCCCAAAGCATTGGGTATACCAGAAGCTCATGAGCTTAGTTTCAGCGACACTTTTGAAAAGCACCTAAATGTACAAATTAAAATACAGATAAATCCCAATCGGGGGTCTTAGCAAAACATTCTTACTAATGGCCTCTGTAAAAATAAAGTATTTTTTACTACATTATGATGATCATTATTACAGAATCAAAAATAGGAATGCCTTTATTAGACAGTACTACTTTTGTCATTCTATTTTTCACCAAAAGAATGACCATACTAATAAGGATTTCTATAGAGCCTGTCACAAGAAAGACTATGTTGAGGTTGAGATTGAAATAACTAGATGTTGAAGCTTTCAAAAATGTTGTCGTTTAAATAAGTGTTTGAATTTGCATTCAATTCTAGCATAAGAAGGTAAAATAGTTAGATCAAACACCAAAGTGAACACTGTTATTGCTATATTAATAAAAACGAACATAATTGCACTCCACAAAAATGTGATGTCAAAGATTTTGTGGACAATGTTTATGCTCAGTGTTGTTACTTAAACATTTATAATCCACCAGAAGAAACACCTCCATACATCATTTATAACTTTGAGTGTATTCAAGAAACTGGCATCCGCATTCCAAGCTTTATTTATACCATGGTGTTGTTTATTCACAGTCATAGCACACAATTGGGTATGATTCTTCTTTTGTGGCCCAGCAATTGGTTAAAGAGAAAATAGACATACATTTGCTGCCTCAGGGTGGTAAATTGCTTTGTGTCACAGTGCTAGCTTTTGAAATTTGTTTTTTAGACTTTCTAAGTTTTCTCCCCATGAAGCTTAGCGAATTTCTGAAAGCTATTGATTTTACATGTGCTAAAGGTCATTTTCCACATTTTTTTCAATACCACCCAAAATCAGAGATATGTTGGTCCATTACCAGTGATAGAATTTATAGCATTTATTACATAATGCCTGAAGAGAAAGCAGAATTTTTTACCTGGTATGAAGAGAATAAGAACTAGAGATTAGATTTTCAAACTGGCCTTAAAAAATATTGCAAGCACGATGCAGAGATTTTGAGACTCACTTGGAAATGCTTTAGAGACAGTGTGATAGAGATGACATTAAAAAAAGAGACTTAAAGTAACCAGGTAGGGAACTGGTTATAGCAACTATATGCATTGATCACTTTCATTGGTTTCTGAATGCATGGCAATATTCAGATTTTACTTCTTTCCAGAAGACTCAATAGCCATTATATTATGTGACAGCTATCACAAAACACAAAATTACCATACACTAGCCAAACAGTGGTTGTAAATTGTGCACAAAGAGTGTATTACCATACAACACACAATGTAAAATGGATGACTATCTTCTGATAAATGGTGTACTTACTGCTTTTGAATTTCAAGGGTGCTATTAGCACAGGTGCTGTATTCTTTTACAACAAGAATAATTCATACAGACAACTCATACAGACAACTATTTGGTCAAAAAAAAACCCATATGGTTATGAGGTCAGTGAGCTCTGAGAATGTGAATGGATAAATATGTTAAATTTAGGTAGAAAACTCCATAAATCACTTTCTACAGTCTCTGGACCTAGTATATGCTGTTTATGGTAGCTGCCATTAAAATGTACCACAAATCAGCTCCCAGGGAAACCATACTATGATTTTACTAGTTTATATAATTTCATCAAGAACAAGACCTACCCGGTGGTATAACAACACATAATTTATGAAAACGTTAGGATTATTTTATTGTTACTTTGGAATTGTTGAAGTAATGGTTATCTACCTAGACTTTTATATTTTCCTGTCCTATCTTTAAAATTGAAGAGCAAACTTATGTTCCCACCATGTCTCACCTGTGTCACAAACAACCACTGTGTGACAATAGTATATTCTCTGAGAAGTTGCATGGCGCACTATAGAAAATAACTGCTTAAAAGGGCTATATGTTTTCTAAAATGTATGTGGTATGGTATTTTAATTATTATTATTATCTTTCATTTATAACGCACCAACATATTCTGTAGCGTTGTACATAAGATAAGATAACATTGTTTGAACCCTACATTAAACTACATCTCAGGGGTAAAGAGGAGACTTCAGATGGTGCACATGAAACAAAAAAATCAGTATATACGTGATTAGAAAGAAAAAGATGGTGTGTATTTATACCCCAATCATATCAACATCAGCTCTGAAAATGGGCAAATTCAAGATTATTTCTAAAATCTCTTTAGTTTAGATTTGGGCAATGAGGTAATGTTTTTCCACCGTACTATGAAGTGTCTGCTTTATGCATCACAGATGATGAAACAGCAATTCTTAGTTGAAAATATACAAAAGAGTTCTATTCAAAAGAAAGAAACTCAATATCTTTATTACCTGTTTTACTGAAGCTTATGCCAGATTTGAGTCGTACAGAGTTTTATATGATCTGAAAGAGAGAAGCCTCCACTATGACACAGATTCTGTCATTTTTGTCAGAATAGATGGTGACAGGAAACCACATTTTGGTGATTATCTAGGGGACCTTATTAGTGAGCTTCCATATTACAGATATTGCATCTTGGTCCCAAGCCTTATTGCTACACGCTCTACAGTGGAAAAACAAAACTAAATTTTTAGGATATACAGTGGCACCTTGGTATTCGTAGTAATGTGCTTCCAGAAGGCACAGTGAGTACCAAGTTCCCATAAGAAGTAATGTAAATTGACCCATACAGACTACAGCAAGTGCGATGAGTACCAAAAAAGCATTGAGTGTTAAAGAAATTTCTGCTCATCAAAACGTGCCAAATACCAAGCTCGACGAGTTCCAAGACAGACGAGTATCAAGGCACCACTGTCTTTTTGAATGCTGCTAATAGCCATATCATGTACTTTGATAGCTTACAAGGAACTGGTTCTGGATTATCCCTTAAATTCTACTGCAGAAACACAAAAAAAGAAGCAGTGGCAAATAGAGATGTGACATTTGAGAAAGATGCAAAAGAAACAAGTAATTGACCAATCTTACTACAATACCACTTGGTTACTGATTATTAAAAAGCATAGATACTCGACTACAACACCTTTTCTTCTATGTTTTAATAGGGCATTCAAACTCAGGAAAAAGCTAATTTGTAAAGCAGTTATTGTAACATGCTAATACACTATATAATGCTTGCTGGCACAATATTTCTTACTTTCCCACGCATTACATTCACAGGAAGCCTAGCCTAATACTTTTGTAGATAATGAAATACTTTCCACCTGATAACTTATTTTGGCAATTTCTAATCAACTGATGGAGGCATCAGCCAAAATTCTGAAATGAACATGCCTGCCTTTTGATTATTTTTCTGTGGATTTAAGATGTACGAGTTCCGAAGAGCACCATCTGAGAACAGATTATTTATTTTTTGTTAGGCCAGACCAGCCAGTTTTGGATGGGACATTTAATGATTTAAAAGCTGCTATATGTAAAAAAAACACTCAATATTCTTATCGGCAGATTATCCTTAACACCCCATCAGAAATGGGTGGCTTATACAAACTTCAAGTAATAAGAAGTTCTCCATTGAAAAATAGATGAGTCTGGTGAAATAGTTTGGATATTTTAAAGGTTGTTCTCTAGGTTTTGCTTTACCTTGACTTTTTAACAAACAGTTAACAAAGTATGCTGAGAAAATGTACCTGCTCCCAAAACAGAATTTAGACAGACATACATAAGACTGATACACATAGATTAGATCCATACAGACTTGTTAAATTGCGATTGGCCAATTGAATAGGGCTCTATATAAGCACAGAGCATATTTTTTTTACAGAAGTTTTTAGTTAGCTGAAGATCTTGCTTTTGGATAGAAGTTCACTAACTAAAAACTTCTGTAAAAAAAGAAATATATGCTGTGTGCTTATATAGAGCCCTATTCAATTGGTCTAATCACAATTTAATAGGGCTGATAAATTATAGAATCCTACATACCACACATTTACCAGAGGATGAAAAGATAAATAAGTACACAGTGTTTCCAAATGGCTTGCTAGAGAAAACTTTTACTGCCTCTATTAATATAGAACAGCCACAGGTACAAGCTTCTCATGAAAACAGTGACTGTGTGATTTGTGAGGAAGTTAGTAACGTAAACAAGAGGCTTAAGGAAAATACTGACATTCTTTTAAGCAAAATTTTAAAAGCAAAGCTTGTTGCATCTTGGAAAATAATAAGTTAATTTGTTTACAAAGACTATCTGATCTCTGGCTCAGAAGCTATACCATATTTAGTAAGTGGGGTTGAACAGGGCCACAAGGTAAACATACATTAAACACCACAAGTTTGGGACACATATTTGGAATGTATGACTCTTTTGAATAATCCCTCAACACTGCTATAAGTAGGGAACACTATGACCATTTAAAATTACAGCTCAGTGGTTTTGGCAGTTTATCTCCAGGGACACCTCAACATCAAAAGGAACTGAGCTTGCAGACAAAAACCATTTGATAGACAAACTACCCCTCGTGGATCTTTGTTTCCAAGAAAAAGGCCTCAAGCATTTTTTCAGCCTGCTCAGAGTTTGTAAATATTTGTAATTATGTTTTATGACATTTGTATATATGTGTTTTATTGACATATCCTTTGCAGCATGATTGAGCATATTTTTGACACTTGTATATGTAAGTTTTTTTAATTCTATTTTTCTACTGAATTATTTTGCCTTTAAATAAATATTTATTAACATTTTACCTTGTGTTTATTGACTATTTCTATAATTTAATAATCCTACAGTTCATAATGTAGACCATATTTATTAATTACTAGAGAATTGCCAGTCAAAAAATGACGGCAATAACATTTGAAGCCTGGCAATGGTGTTTGCCACACAATGCAATGTTTTGCCCCCACTGAGCACCTTCGGCACTCATCGCGAGCACCGTGCTGAGCGCCTTTGGTGCTCATCGCGTGGCTCTCAATGAGCGCTTTTGGCTCTCATTGAGAGCCTCTCCTCCCATCTACTTCACTGCTCATTGCAGGCTCATTACATCTCCCCCTGTCCCTTCCCTGTGTCTTTCTCCTCTGTGTCTCTGCTGAATCTTTGCGTGGGGCGCGCTTACTGCCGTTAATTTTATTTTCAAAGTGCCGCAAGCCTGGCATCATTGGTGTAAGTGTTACTGTCTTTTGCATCGTGTATATTCTAAGTTCTGCATGCCTGGCCTTGCTGAGCCTTGTTTTCATCTTGTTTCCGAATTTTTACGTTTTTTCGGCCGCCATTTATTTCCCTGCTTTAGTGATTTTCGATCATTAAAAAAGACAAAATATGGCTCAAATTATCTTGCAACCTCCCTCACTGGGTCCCTGGCTCTCCCCTTGTGCTGTGTGTGAGTGTGTAAGTGAATTTGAGGCATGTTTATGTGTTTTCATCGTCTTTTCCATTTTGGTGGTTCGGCCGTTAAAGTTGGCTCTACAGCTTGCCTTGCCTCGCTTTGCGAGGCTTGCAAGTGTGACGACAACTTGCAGTTTGACAACTATTATATGTGATTTCTAGAGCTTACTGAGCCACAGTACATAATGTGACTCTAAAGAATGAGAATGGGAGATTCGGTGTGAGTGAAAGACATGGGTGAGGGTAAGGGGAGTCGGGTTACTATCTATAGGAATGATTATGGGGGGGTGGACATATATTCTGACAAGCAGACAGGGCCACCTTTCAAAATTAATTTGACCAACTATCCAGCTTTATTTACTGATATTTATTAGCAATATATCAGAAACAGTAAATAAATAAGGATCAATGCAAAGTAAATACTGAAAGCATAATTTACAAACCACATACAGAATCCAGGACAAACTCTAAACCTGACACAGTAAACACAAAGGGTATGGTATTCTATGGGAAAAAAGGTGAATACAAGAGAACCATCAGAACAACTACCAACAAATGATGGCAAATTAGATTATTTAATATTATTTCCATTAGGGATCAATTCCCTGCTTCCAAAATCAAACATTGACTTCAGATTATGTGCCATGGATAGTGAACTCCCTTTAATAAAGGCAATCATAATTAATTCCCTTCAGTAAAAGTAATCAAATAGGCAAACCTCTTGTCATGAGTCGCCACTGCTTTTAAATATATATATATATATTGTTAACAGACTTAAAAATAGATTGTTTTATAAATTTTGCCATGGTTTGTAGAAGTCCTGTTGTAAATAATAGATTATATGACATTCTGCACACAAATATGTTTATAGTTCCTTGTAACTTTTTATATACCCTTTTTTCTGGAACCTGGAGAAGAGATGCAAAATATATTATAACTAGCGACTTGCCCGTCAAAAAATGACGGCAATGAGATGTGTATGTTTGGAAAGTTGTTTAGTTATTAATATACGTATTTGACACTTGTAAGATTTTAGTTATGATGAAATAAGTAGTATTGTGATATTAAACATGTTTAGTTTTGTAAAATGTTCTCTTGGTGAACAGTAACTCTTAAAGCATTTTGTATTAAAAGTATTAACATTTGAATGTAAGAACAGTTGAACTTTAAATTAATCAGTATTGTACACTTGAGGTAATGTTTTTTAACATGCAATTTCTATCTGAAGAATTGTTAACTTCAATATACATTGAATTCAGAGGAAGGCAAACAGTAAAAACCCTCCTTGAAACGTACCCAATTTTAACATGAACTTTGTAATATATCTAAGTAAGAAACTTGAAAGTATATTTTTTGAAACTTGAACTTTCTTATCTGTGTAACTAAGAAACTTGAAAAAACATTTTTCTAACTTGGAACATTATAAACAGTAACATAGTGAATTAAGATTTTAACATAATTTTGTATTAAAAGTTTTAACATTTGAATGTAAAAACAGTTGAACTTTAAAATAATCAGTATTGTAAACTTGAGGTAATGGTTTTTTAACATGCAATTTCTATCTGAAGAATTGTTAACTTAAATATACATTGAATTCAGAGGAAGGCAAACAGTAAAAACCCTCCTTGAAACGTACCCAATTTTAACATGAACTTTGTAATATATCTAAGTAAGAAACTTGAAAGTATATTTTTTGAAACTTTAATTTTCTTATCTGTGTAACTAAGGAACTTGAATTTTTTTTTTCCAACTTGGAACATTATAAACAGTAACATAGTGAATTAAGATTTTAACATAATTTTGTATTAAAAGTATTAACATTTGAATGTAAAGACAGTTGAACTTTAAATTAATGAGTATTGTAAACTTGAGGTAATGGTTTTTTAACTCGAGAATTGATAACTTAAATATACATTGAATCCAGAGGAAGGCAAACAGTAAAAACCCTCCTTGAAAAGTACCCAATTAAATTAATTCCTTCCTGATTCCATGAACTGGCGATAAGATTACTCCCTGGATTAATGTTTAACATAACAGACAATATTTACATTGTGACTTAAAACGTTGTTGAGCTCTTAACATGAACTTTGTAATATGTTGAAGTAAAGAACTTGAAAGTATATTTTTGGAAACTTGAAGTTTCTTATCAGTCTAAGTAATGAACTTGAAAATATTGTTTTCAAACTTATAACATTAGAAACAGTAACATAGTTAAGTAACATTTTAACATAATTTGTGAAAATAATGCAAGGCAAGTGTTTTGTGAGGCTAATCATCTATAAACAGTACTTCCATTAATTATGACTGAATTGTTTATTGTTTTGTATTTTTCAATGCTTTTAAATTTGTTTTGCATGGGTTTTATTTCTTTAATGAAAAGTTATAGTACTTCATAGTAGACAATGTTTTTAGTAAAAATACGTCCATCTTCTAATAAATCACCTTGACTTTCATTCTTTTCAATGTAAACTTTAATAGCCTGTGGATTTTTGCACCGTGATAACGCAACGTACAATTGGCCATGTGCAAATACTGGTTCTTGTAAAAATATACCCACAGATTTGAACGTTTGTCCTTGTGATTTATTAATGGTCATGGCAAATGCCATAATGATGGGAAATTGTCTTCTTTGAAGAATAAAAGGGAGACTACTTTCACTTGGTGCTTAATCTATTCTTGGTATGAAAACTCTCTCTCCCTTATGGGTACCAGTTAAAATTTCAGCATCTATAAAATGGTCCTTTAATTGTTGAACAATTAATCTTGTCCCATTGCATAGGCCTTTTTTGGGGTTCATTTTCGCAGTAACATGACAATTGCACCTTTCTTTAGCTGCAAAATATGTGGTGGCATTCCAGAAGGAGTTAGTGAGTTTATGAATTCAGTGGAAAAGTTAGCCTGACTTTCATTGTCATCAGCAAGTACAGAATTAGCACTGTGATAATTTCTTTGTGGTGCATTAATTTTTTTAAAGATTTCATTATTGAGGATTAATGCATCCTTATTTTTACAAGTTAGTATGACTTGGTTGGCAAGCTCTGAATATTCCTGGTTATTTATGCTACCTTCAAATATAGCCAATATAATATCTTGGTGACAAATCATATGAGGTGGGATCTCCACAGTGTCCTCAGGTAAATGTGTTATTTTTTCTGTTCTGCCTTCTCCAATTTTAATAAGCCAATCATTGAAATCACTTTGGCCTTCTGATCTCATGTTTTGTTGCAGTTGAAGATGGGTAAAATGTTTCCATAGTGTGCTTGACTTTGTACAGGTTTCGATAATGTCAGTTCGATTTCCATGTACAACGACAGGTAATGTTTGTCTAAAATCGCCACCTAACAACATTACCTTTCCACCAAATGGAAAAGTATTATCCATGACTTCACGAAGCAAACGGTCAATACATTGGAGGGCATAGCATGACATCATTGTGGCCTCATCTATTATAATTAATTTACTTTTTTTCAATTTCTTTGCTTGTAATGATGTCATGCAAATATCTGACACAGAAGTTTCTAAAATAGGCACTGGCAGTTTGAAGCCACTATGTACAGTTTTTCCACCTTTCACCAAAAGTGCAGCAATTCCAGTAGTGGCAAACACCAGTGCTATTTGACCTTGTGCTCGTACAGAACTCATTAATAAATTATATAAATAAGTTTTTCCTAATCCGCCAGGTCCATCAAGATAGAAATCACGCTCTGTCACCATGTCATCATCTATTGCATTTTTAATGGCATTAAATGCTTGCAATTGTAACGTATTTAAAGTTGCAAGTTTTTCTTCTGTTCTTTCTACTTGTAATTGAATGTCATAGTCTTCAAAGTTTATGTCATCTATAAGACCTGGATCAGGCAAATTAAAACTTGCACAACTTAATCCATGAGTTAAAAATACTTCTTGGATTTCCATTAACGCTTTTAAGTGTGCAATGGGTTCATTGTATCGTCGCATAAAGTCTTCAGCCATATTACTTTTAAATGTATCCCACAAAGCTAATGCATTTGGAGCATTTGAGAAGATACAAATTAAGGCAAATTGTTCTCTCATCTGCCGTGGCATTTGACATTGTGCTGCTTCTTCTAAACATCGTTCCCACTCTGTATCGTCAGCTAGTAAGTTTCTATGTCTTGCAGCTAAATGGAAGGATTCATATACTATGTCATTAACAGTTCTTAAGTGTTCAAACTTTGTGCTCCAGGAACATTTAAAAGTAATATCTGTAAGCAAAAAAGTTCAACATCTCTTGGACTGACTGTGTAAATTCTTGGGATTATTTTATTTCCTCTGCTTTTTCTATGTCTCCATAATCCATTCACAAAAACATAGTGATATGGAATTTCAATATATAAGAATTGTGTTGCTTCTGAATCTGTGGAATTTAAATCAAATTATGCAGTTAGTGTCGTGTGACGAAGTTCACTTTGGGCCAATGCATTACTTTCATTTCCAGCACTAAATGTCTTTGTGGCAAATGTACTGCTAATCTATATACTGCATGTGATCTATCATGCATTTCAAATTTTAAAAGCCCTCACATTGCTTCTGGCGCACTGACATAGCGAGCATCTACATGAGATGCAAGTTCATCATGTACTAACTCACTACTTTCAGGGTTGTCTGCACTTTTGACGACTACACTAGCTGCATCATAGCCTTTGAAAATATATTTGTAGACATATTTAATGGATTTGATGGAAGTGCAGGCTTCTATATATATGTGGGCGTTATACTTCATGAGTAAATGTGGATTGTACGGTACTACATATCTATTGTCAACTTTTTTGCCACGAATAATGGCACTATCTCCTTCTCTACTTTTATTAAGTGGATAGCCATCACAATTGGCATAGGTTTTGTCTCTATAATCTTTTGAAAAATCTTTGGAACATTTATTATTTTCCATACATGCTGATTGTGGATTAAGCTCACCACAGGGTCCATGAATCATGCGATGAGTAACAATCTCATATAGTCTACCATATAGTTCTGGATCTGGTAGTTCAGCAACAATGACTGCATCCTGTTTGTCAGAAGTATCTAATTTATCTTTTTCTTGAAGTATTATGAGAAGATGTGCATGTGGAAGGCCTCTTTTTTGAAATTCAATGGTATATACATAAGCAAGACATTTGCCATATAAGTGACTTATAGTGATGTCATGTATTAATTAATTTAATTTAATCTTAAAAACTCTGGCTACTAAATCTGGTCTATCGGAAGCACTTTGGCCAAGAAGTTAATTTTGTGTAATTTCTGGCCATTGGGGATTACATGTTAATGTAAGAAATAAATCGGGTTTGCCAAATTTGGTGACAATAGCCATATCTTCATTGTATCTTTCTCTCATATTTCAAGGAGATCCTTGAAAGGAAGATGGTAAAATGATGGCTTTGCCAGCTGTCATGTTTCTGCTTGTAGCCACCTCAGCAACATAGTCCATTAGTCCTGAGTATTGTTCTACACGTAGTTTATCTTGTTGATATTTTATAAAGTTTAAATTATTGGCCTCAACTTGCAAATATGAATCAATAATCCATTGTTGTGGTAGTTTTCCACCACATAAAATTGGATTAAATGTATTTCGAATGGCAATTTGAGCTACTTTAAATTCAAGCATAGAAACATTATTTTGGATTCTGGCTTTAGCATTTGGGTAACTGGGAAGTGTTAATTTTGGTTGCCAACCTGCCTCTCTGTGTGGGAAAAAAAATGGGATATGTAATTGGATCTAAATTTGGACTTAAGATACTCATATTAATGAATGGTTGCTCCTCATTTCTGGGATATATTCTAATGTCTCTTTGAAATGGTGGTTCTCCTTCATCATTTTGAAACACCATTGCAACCTCATTTGATGTTGGCAAGTTTTCTTTGCTCTCCTTCCTCTGGATGTAAATGTGAAGTACGATGATAAATTTGGCCTTGGACTTTAAAACAGTAAGGACCATGTCCTGGTACATTAGCAGCTAATGTTGCCCCCATAGATGCAAAGGATATGGCACTATTGTAGGATCTTATGTTTGTCTTAAAATTTTTGTAGTTTGGAAAAGTAGGTTCAGTCATAATGTTTTGTAAATAGATTGGAAATTCTTTTCTTTTTGGAAGTTTGAACTTGCCTTTTTGACAGCAACTAATAAATTGGCCATCTCTGGGTCTCTCCTGTTTAAAATAATAAGCCTCACAAAACTGACATTGAGTTTTCATGTTCCAACAACTATGAACCTCTACTGCTAAAGACTTGAGTAAAGGACAATTTGCAAAGCATATAGCAGTTTGACTTTCATATTCATCAGGTGAAATGTCATGTGATGTTTCAACAACAGGTTCTAAATGCTTAGTTTTTTTTGTGGCTTTTCTTGGTATATCTTTTAATGGTTTAGGTAAAATTTCATGTAATGTTTCAGGAACAGGTTCTAAATGCTTTGTTTTTTTGGTGGCTTTTTTTGGTATCTCTTTTATTTTTCAAGTAAAATGTCATCTGATGTTTGAGGAACAGGTTCTAAATGCTTTATTTGCTTAGTAGCTTTTTTTGGCGTATGTTCAATTTTTGCAGCTGATAGTCTTTTGCTTGCAAGTCTTTTGCGTTTATTTTTCTCGTCGAATTTCTTACTCCTCTGGTGTCTGTTGGTTGGCCCATCTTTCTTGTCATTCTCTAGTTTGATGTCTTTTCTTATCTTGTTTGCTCTCGTTAGTAGCCATGTTAATCTGTAAAAGAAAATAATTTATAATTAGTTTAGTTTGAGATGTTAAGTTTGTTTTTTAAATTTTTTATTATCAACAGTTTGTTTATATGTGCTTGTAGTTCATTGTAGTGGTACTTTCTTTGTATTTTTAAATGAGTGTTTTTTATTTTTTTGGTCTTACTTTCTGTGGTACTTTGTAATTTGTGCTTACATGAATAGCCCAGTGAAGGAACTGACACTATACCTTCTTCTACATGTAGTAGGTAATTCAAATTTATATTTTAGTTGTTTTGGCAATTAATTTTTTTGTTGTACTTTTAACTTACAGGCATAGTAGAGGGCAAAAATTAGTCTTTGTAATTTTTACTACAGGGGATTGTCAAAATAGTATTTTGATATTTTATTTAAAAGCTTATCTGTTCAGTCAATGAATTTTTGCTACAGGGGATTGTCATAATAGTATTTTGATATGTTATTTAAAGCTTATATGTTCGGTCAATTAATTTTTAATTTTTTTTCTTGGGGTGTTAGTACTATTTGTTGTAGTATTCTATTTTATATGTGTGTTTAGGTTTTATGCTTAATATTGTACATTACTACTGGTAATTTAGAATGACAAATTGTATTCAATCTATGTTTTGAGACTTTTGTGGACTATGCTGTTTTCTTTTTTTTTTGGCTAGGTTGAAGTTTAAATTTACTGTTAAACATTATTGTCCATAACAGACAAATAAGAGGTAAATAAGAAATGTGTTTTTTTTGGTAAAAGTTATATAGTTAGTGGTTGTTTTTCTTTTTTTTTTCTGTTGACATGGATGCAGAGCAAACATGTTTATTTAGTTTTCTCTTTTTTTACTTGTTATACAGTACCTTGGTTGAAGTGTGATTTCAAGCAGAATCTTTGTTGGTCCTCTGTTGAAAGTCTTTGTCCGATGGTCTTAACGCAGTGTCTGTTGTAAAAGAAAAATTAAAATGTTATTTGATTTGAATGTATTTGTAATGAATAACATATTTCATTATTTTGGTCTGTTGTATCTGTTATGGTGAATTTTTCTGCTAAGCTGTTTTTGTGCAACCTTTTAAAAATACTTTAATTGTATTTGTATATTCCAGTTATCCTTTTTTTATACTGTAATTATTAATGTTTTTCTTATTTTGGATATGATTGCAATGTTTTTAGCATTATCCTGTTTTGTGTCCACCACTTTTGCTATGAAAATTTAGACTTCTTTGTAAGGCTTATAACTTCTTAAACAGTAAATAAGAATATTAATTTACTTTGCTATGTGTTTGTGTGATTTTTGGTCCAATCCAATTTTGTGTCTACCACTTTTGGTATGCTTATTTAGGCCTCTTTGTAAGGCTTATAGGTTCTTAAACATTAAAGAAGAATATTAATTTACTTTGCTATGTGTTTGTGTGATTTTTGGTACAATCCTATTTTGGGTCTACCATATGTTGCATACTTTATTTGCTTATTTAGTCTTTTTTATGAAGGTTAAATGTTTTTCTACAGTGAAAATGAATGTTTTTTCTATTTTAGGTATTATGGCAATGTTTTTAGCATTATCCTATTTTGTGTTCACCACTTTTTGGTTGCTGCATTTGTTATATTGGCGGCCATTAAACATACATAGTTCCTTTATGTTTTCTACTTGTTATACTTTACCTTGATTGAAGAGTTGTTCTTGTCTGAATGACAGAGGGTCCCCTCCTGCCAATCTTAATCCGACGGTCTTCTTGTAGTGTCTGTTTGAAAAAGAATGTGAAATGGTTAATTGTATATTTCTTCTTTTTGATTTAGGAAAGCATGGTCTTTTTCAGCATGTAATGTATTTTTCTATCTTACCTCTTCTTTGTGTTCTTTAAAAGGGATTCTGGTTCACAATGCACGGTGTAGATTCTTCAGTGACGCTGTTGATGCAGAGTCTGTTTGAATAGTAAAAAAAAGGAGAAAGATTGAGCTTTAGGTTACATATTGAATTGCAATAAATTAATGTCATTTAAATATACTTGTTTAATTAGTTTCAATTAACATTAGTTTGTTTTAGGACCTACACACATAAATGTGCGTGTCAGATGTCACTATACATGATACACATATATGTGCGTGTCACATATCACTATACATGAATCACATTTTCATAGTTAAAGTTGTTTATTTTTTAATGTCATTTAAATAAACGTGTTTAATTAGTTTGGGTTAAGATTAGTTTGTTGTAGGGGCTATACACATAAATGTGCGTGTCACATGTCACTATACATGAATCACATTTTCATAGTTAAAGTTGTTTATTTTTTAATGTCATTTAAATAAACTTGTTTAATTAGTTTGGGTTAAGATTAGTTTGTTGTAGGGGCTATACACATAAATGTGCGTGTCACATGTCACTATACATGAATCACATTTTCATAGTTAAAGTTGTTTTTTTTTTGTTTTGTCTTGATAATAAAATGTAATATATTATAGCTTACCTCTCAGTTGTAATTTGCACAATGCAAAGTAGTAAATTAGGAAACAATTCTCTTCTCAAGTAACAGCAGCAGTTAACTATCCAGTCACTCCGTTCATCACCTGAGTAGAAATGTAGAATTTTCTGAAAAGTAGGCAGTATTTATAAACTTTCAAGTGCCTCAGACCGTTAGAACGCAAAACACATGCGCTATTTGCGTTCCAGCTTATAATTTTGCATTCCATCCGCCATTTTATGCGTAGTAGTTTTCAAAATGGTGGTTAATATCAGTGTGGTACGTGCCGCATATTATGTATTTCGTTCTTGCTAGTCACTGTAGTATAGTTACTGAAGCCTCCTTTTCGTTTTGTTCAGCGACCATTTTTTTCTCTCGCTTAGGTGATTTTCGGCAGTTTAAACTCGTTTTTTTAAACTTAAATGGATGTGTAAATTAACTTTTCGAGGTGCCAGATGCCCCCCCCCCCCTTGCTGTAAGTAAGCTTTTTATGTGTTCATTGTGTTTATTTCTTGGGTTTCTGATGTTTACGGCCGGTTTTGCGTGTTGGGAATGGGTTGTTTCACGGCAGTATTTTTTTGCGAGGCGGACATATTTTTTTTGCGAGGGACGCAGTTGGTTTTTACGTGTACGACGCAGTTGATTTTTTTCTAAGTCGTGCGTATGTGTGTTAACCACGTTTGAGGCGCCTTTGAGGTTTTTTTTTTAAGTCGTGCATGTGTGTGTGTTAACAACACCGCTGACTTTGGACCTTCCACCACCGCAAATGCGGTCCCTCGCTTCGTGAGGGTGAGTCCGCAAGCGTTAGCAACAGCTCGTATGCTCACAACTATATATGTGAAAGTAGAAAATAATAAGAGCATGTACTAAAAACTGTGTTAAACAATTAAGTAATCTTTTCTTTTGCTTACTCTCACATCCTCTGCTTGATATTAGTGTTCCTGAATTTGCTAAAGTGATCCCTGCACCAGTTGTTACAATCAATTGTTTTCTCTCCGTCACTGGTACAATCATCTGAAACTTTCCACCCATGTTCCAGTCTTGCCGCCACTTTGTCCCAAGTATGCTGTCTGCTACAGTCATCTCTTTTATATTCTGCCACTGTGCCACCTGTTTCCCATCTACCACACTAGTCCACTTTAGTCATCTGTTTCCTCTTCACCACTGTGCCAATATGGTACAACCATCTGCTACTGGCCACCAGTGCGCCTGTCTTGCTAACATTTGGTCTCAAGTATATCTGTTAACATCAGTTATCTGCTCCTGTTTGCAAATTGGTCAGATTACCTTATGTTGGTCTTCAGTGTGCCATTTTTTCCTCCTTCTTCCGAGTATAAAATGATTTGATATTTTGACAAGTTTAATTTGTTACTAGCACTGTGGCGACTGTTAAAAGTGTTGACTTTTAGAGTTATCAGTAAGGCTGTTTTACTGCTGTTAATGTTATTGAGCACTATGTTGAAATGTATGCTGTACCATGGACCTCATTCAATTGCTCCGTTTTCGAGATCCAGGCTCGCAAAGGGAGGTCGCAAGCTACGTTGCTATTCAATTGCCTTCCATTTGTGTGCACCGTTCGTGTTACATGCTGCGAGCTATGATTCCTAGCGATTTGTTCAATCACAGCCTACTTCCCTCAAAGCCTTTGATATTTCACACCCGCAAGTGTTGCGGCCACAAAATATCCCTAGTCGCTAATTAATTGCTCCGATTACCCTTCCGTCAACCCCGTAAATGGCTAAGGAGTTACTAGCTTGGAGGTCATTCAAGCTTGTAGGACTTTGAATGTAAATTAAACAAGAAATAAAGTATTTGATTTTGGCGATGTGCAAGCTTGAGAATGTTGTTTTAATTCTAATGTCACCCATTGTGTTCCCCATCATTTACAGTGCTTTACAGTGCTGGATTGAATTTTATTTTGCAGGCTTGAAATACGAGTTACGGGCTTGCGGCTGCGATCATGTTCAAGCCCGCGAATGCTTACTGCTGATAGCATGGTTTGTGATTAGTGGAAAGGTGGTCTAACTTACGGGCCAAGACAACTAAATTGCAGCGTAAATGTAGAGCAACGGGAGGACGTAACTCGATCCCAGGAAATCAGTGATTTGCGATCGAGTTACAGCCCCTAATTGAATGAGGCCCCATGAATGAGTAGAAACTTGAAGAACCACCCTAATCCTATATTTTTACTTTATGGTCTTTAGATAAACTATACTTGACAATGGGGAAGGTCTATTTCAAAAGCAAAAATAAAATAAAGCTAGGAATGAATAAAAGATTCTTGTATGCAAATGTTAAATAAAAATATTTATATATTTAACTTTTTTGCTTAATTATTCTTTTCTAAGCAGCTTGGTTTAGCTGTTTTCTCAGCTGTATGTGTCCTTGTAAACTAGTGAGATTTCAGTTTGTCCTATAGGTACTGGCACTTTGAGTTACCACGTTTCCATTGTAGGTCTCTTTCCTCCAGCAGATCAGTAGAAACCAAAATGGTAGCTTCCATTGCGGCATGACTGCAAATTATTATTATTTTTCATTTTTAATTTTCTAAAACCCATTGTAAAGTGTTACTCTTTAAAAAAGGATATTTTAAATACTGAAAGTAACCTCATAAATTTCCCTTAACCATTAAATACCAACAAATGAATTACATCAATACAGAACACTGAATAATATACTTGGTTACTCGTTTTTTATATTCAGTCAGGCATTTTCATCTCACCTGGAGATGTTTGTGGTACCCTTGTTATTCATAGTAATTAGCATTCCATCTTACTTATTATTTTTGAAAAATACTTCTAAAGTGCACTCAAATAATCCTGTAATTATGTGGGATTGAGAAACGTTTCCTATTTATTCTTAAAACATAAATACATAAAATATTTGTTTTAACATTGGAAGAAAAGTGTGTTTTTAAAGTACACTTTGCATACTGTATGTGTGCTCTCATTGCTAAACATGGATGCAAACGTAAAGAAAAGATTCCCATGGGATAAGAAGAGAACACACAATGGGCTAAGTCGGGGGGGGGGGGGGGTTCGGTCCTGGAGGGCCGCATACATGCCAGGATTTGAAGATTTCCTTTCTGTGCACAGGTGAGTCAATCAGGATGACTGAATAAGTGATTGACTCACTTGTGCCCAGCAGGGATATCATCAGATCCAGAGGCATATATGTGGCCCCTCTTGCCCACCCCTGGCCTAAGTGGTTGGGGCGTGTTGTAGCTAAATTGTTACCTTTGTTGTATACAAAGTATACAAAAGATCATAAACTATAAGAAAAAATGCCTTGAAATGTTTACAGTACCAAGTACCACAAAACGTAGACCATCATGTATGGTTGGAGGCAGTAATTAAAAAGTGATACTGGAGAGATAAATTATATTAAAAACACTAGGTTGTTTTTAACTTACTTACAAATTATTTCATCAAGAGGAAGTGTGTATTCCTTGAACTATTACCCTGTAAGTTAGATCACTCTGCTTAGCATGAGAGGATCAACAAACACATACATAATTTGCTTTCAGCGCTGAAGCATGTCCTATAGTAGTTATCTGTCAAAGTAACAAACAGTATCTGTCAACACAAGTATAAACTCAAAGAAAATTGTGAGGAGCCAAAGTGGAAAGCAGATCTTTGGAACAAGCGAGAGCTGTCTAGGCAATTAATCAACATTTCCTTTCACTTTGACAGTGAACCCCTGTGCATGCACTGCTCACTATAAGGTAGGTATCGCCACTTATTTAATTTTATGCAGACCCCAAATCATCAAAGGGGCCTCACAATACTTTTATATTTTTTGGTTTGACACAAAGAAAATATAGAAAAATCAATGCGGAGGAGAAAAATGAATTAAAGAGAATAACTGTATAGGTAGTGAGGTGAATCTGTTTGTGAGAACAGAGTTAGAGAGTATTTTATTTATTGTAAATGGGAAAAAAAGTCTGTGTGCTGTTGAAGCGGGACATACTCTCCTATTCCAGATTTTTCAGTGATTGCATGTGGTCTGTCCCAAGCGAAAATCTTTACCTAAGATGATGACCATAATTGATCCAATAGAAGTTATTATATTAGTTGCTGTAACTAAATATAAATGCTTGAAAATTGTAAGTAAGTAAACTTTGGGACAATCTGCTCTTCTTATGGGGCTTGAGAAGGCTTAGTAGAGCTGACCCTACACTGCAGTATTGTTTGTTTTCGTTTGGAATCCCCTCTGTAAGTCAGCTGAACCTTAGCCAGACACTCCCCAGTAACCTCAAACCTTTTGGGGCAGCAGGAATACAGCTGGGCTGGAGATAGGTAGTTAGTTGACCAGAGTAACAACCATGATACCCAGAGAAATTAACTCAAGGATCCACACCATTATCTATGAGGTCCAGAAACAACTGATTTATTTTGAAAATGCCAACATATTTAAAGGGTATCGGACACAAGGGGTATATACAATTCAACAATGAGAGGGAGTGGCAGATAATTACAGGACATTTCCCCCACAAGGAGTCTAGCAGTAGCATCCTGTCTGGCACTTCTAATAATCATAATGCTGTCTCTGACTGTCTAGACCCTGAATAGAGCACATGGGAGATGGAATTAACTTAAAAGGATAAAACAGATAACAATCCAATAGAAGTTTAAATCCTTTCTGCTTAGTCTGAAATGCAGGGGACATAGTAAGTCACGGTAAGCCCAAAAGAGTCCATCAAATAGTGCAAAGTCCAGGGCTACAGTGACAACCTTGTGTATTGTTGCGTGGCAATACAAAACAGAAAATATGCATGAATGAGATATGTGGATTCTATAACAGTCTAGTCTATTAATCTAATTCAAAAAAGCAAGATGACATGTTAAAAAGTGACACAGTCAAGGTCCCAGTTATTCCCGAAAAGTACACTTAAAATAGATGTAATTGCAATTGGTTGTTATAAAAATGTTTGAGTGGAAGTGTTACATAATTGAACTTAAAAGTTGGGAATTATAAGCATAAATGATATAAAAACTGCCTCCCACTCTCCTAATAACTTTATTTCATGTATTTAATTATCTCTGATAAACCAGTTGGATAAATGTAACACCCAGTGGCCACTTTTTTTCTCTTGAGTTTTATCCAACCAACTGGTACCCTGGGAGGGCATGGGGTGAGTGGTACAAGGAGTCCCTTTTAGGGCAAACATTGCACCTCCAATGGATATATGTGCTGTTACAAATGGCTATATGGACTGTTATATGTACTGTTATTGCCATGTGGGTAGGGTGGTGGTGATTTTGGTACCATCTGGATGTAGGGTTTAAGGTTGCCCTGCTGGCATGTGTGGATGTATAATAATGATTGTTGCATTGATGGCATGTGTAATTATAACTGTGTGATATTGTTGTTACCCTAGTGTGTTTGGTATCCAGCGGTTCGCTGCTTCGACTTTCCCAGAGGAATACAATAAAGCCTACTAACCGTTATCATTCCCTTGTAACAGATAGTTGTTATCACTTTAAAAAGCTTGTCACATAGACTTGTAATCTCTGACCGCGGCTGTGCTTTTATCTAAGTGGGGGCTAGGATACATAGTCACATAGGCCACTAGACAAACTGTCTCCTTCAATAATTAGCTAGCTAACCCCTCCCTGCCCCCACACCTGGAACAGAGGAATAATTTGTTAATTACTGTCCCAGGCTCCAAGGTAACTGGGGGGTCATAAGGGAGACAGTCATTCCTAGATTGACAGATGGGCCACATGGCTAGGAAAATGGGGCTTGAGATTGGCTATAGGGAATTTTTGCTAAGGGGTGTGAGTTGATGGTGATGGGTGATGGATGTGCATAAATATGCTGGATATGTGACTAATAGACAGTTCTCAGTGTGATCATACATAATTAGATATGTGAGGGAAGGGATAATCCATATCACTGGGATTAAGAATTCTAAATCTGCCTAAAGAAGAGTTACAGCCGGTACCTCTGCTACTGTGACTGGTGATTCCTATGTTCCTGTGGTTGTCCTGGTCGTCCATTGCTGGTCTTGCTCAGGGATAATAACCATCACATACCAATGGGTAAGTTATATATATATATATATATATATATATATATATATATATATATATATATTATATATATATATATATTTATATATATATTTATATATATATATATATATATAGTAGCGACTGGCCCGTCAAAAAATGACGGCATTAAGATTGTAAGGGCGATACATTTTGTTGGCGTTCCAAGATGCTTCAGTGCTCATTACGAGCCTCGCTCTGAGCGCCTTTGGCGCTCATTGCGAGGTTGTTGGTTGTTTGTGTGCTATGAGCATTGTTTTTTTGCTAATGCTTATGAAATAATGAATCCAATAATACATCAATATACTTTACCTATTTTGAAGTAATATCTGAAGGAAGCACTGTGAAGTCTTTAAGAGCTGGCAATCTGTTTTGATGTTGCTGCAGCATCCATTGTGTGTTTTGAGGGCTGCTGTGTAAGTGTCAGTAATGTGTGCAGTGTAATAGTGTGCATGCGCGAGCCAAATCCGTTAGGGTAGCAGTGTACTTCCGCATTGTGTAAGTTAGTGTTGTAAAATGGCGCCTAATGTGTGGTACGCGTCTGTGGCTAATTTAGCGTGCTTGTCCTTGGATCGCTTTTTGGGAAAATCCGTATGTGTTTGGTGGTGTTTTGCATCTTTAGAGTCCTGTAGCCTCGTTTTCGTTTTTTCGGTGGCCATTTTTTCTCTCGCTTAGGGGATTTTAGAATGTCTAAACTCTTCTATTTCGACTTAAATTGAGGTGTAACTTCAGTTTCCGAGGTCCTGCCCCCCCCCCCCCCCCTTGCTGTAGGTAAGATTTTTACGTAATTTTTGTGTGTATTTATAGTGTTTTTAATGTTTTCATGTGAGCGGGTTTCGGGCGGTAAAGTCGTATTTTTGCGAGGTCGTAATGTTTTTTTTCTAAGTTCCGCGTATTTGTTTCTCATAAGTCTGTAAATTTTACGAGGTCCGCAGTTGCTGGCAAGGAGCGCCTTCGGCACTATGCTCACTATGCGAGCCCGCAGCGTTAGCAACAACCCGCTTGCTCACAACTATATATCTGACTAGCGAATTGCTCTTCAAAAAATTATGGCAATGAAATTGTAAGGTAGCTAATGCTGTTTTGTTTGTAGTAATGAAATATATAATACATTAATAAATGAATATACAAATTTTGAAGCATTGTGTTGAAGAGCTGGCAATCTGTTTTGATGTTGCTGCAGCATTAGTGGTGTGGAGCTGCTGTGTAAGCGTGATGAATGTGTGCAGTGTAATAGAGTGCGTGCGCGAGACAAAACAGTTAACATAGTCGTGTACTTCTGCATTGTCGTAAAATGGCGGCAAATGTGTGGTATGCGTCTGTAGCGGGAATATCCGTAGGTCTTTTGTGGTGTTTTGTGAGTTTCTTGTGGTGTTTTGCGTGTTTAGAGTGCTGTAGCCTCGTTTTCGTTTTGTTCGGCGGCCATTTTTTCTCTCGCTTAGAGAATTTTTTTGTGTCTAAACTCTTTTATTTTGAGTTAAATGAAGGTGTAAGTAGTTTTTTGGAGGTCCTGGATGCTCCCTCTTGCTGTAGGTAAGCTTTTTATGTATGTGCTGTGTGTATTTATTGTGTTTTGAATTTTTTCATGTTTGCGAGTTGCGGCCGATTTTTGCAAGGTTGTAATGAGTGGTAACGTGTCTCGTATGTTGTTTGCGTTGCAACGGAAAGTTTGCGAGTGTCGAAGTTGTTGTGTCGTGTTGTTTGCGTTGTAACGTAAAGTACTATTCCCCAGGCCACAACTGCCCCCTCAACCCTGTAGAGGACATCCACATCCTCAAGCTGCGCTACTGGCACAGGAGCCTTGCAGAGGCAAGGAAAGTGGAGCAACTATGAGAAGTGGAGAGAGAGGTTTTGGAGAAAGAGCAGGTTTAGGAAGCGTTGCCATTATAGAAAGGGGTCTTGGGGAGGAACACTGAGTGAGTTAATACTGGAAGCAGGGGGGGGGGGGGGGGGGGGGTAACACAAAAAATGTATATACTGTAACTACCTTCGGGGTAGGGGAGGCAATTCTTGTTTGCACCAGGGCCCTCCATCCTTTAGCTCCACCACTGTCTCACAGGTTCAGTTAAATCTTCAGTATCTGGTTACCATTTTTGACAGAATTAGAAAATATGTAGCAGCTCATTTCACTTCACTTTTAGAACCAAATATTAAGAAACTGCGATGATTGAAACTCCTTAGTGTGTACTCTTGTTGCAGAATATTTATATATTTTATACATTAATGCAACTGTCTTTCAATTTATTGAATTGTCTGTCAATTCCTAGGAGATTTGAGAAACCCACTTCAGTCTGTTTGCTATCATCACCCAACTAGACTGTACTAACAGCTTCCTCTGTTATGAAACAGTGCTCTTAATTCTTCACATACAGTTGATTTCAGCTCTAAATAAAGGATCCTGTTAGATTCTGCAGATGTATGGAATTGCTGAATTCTCACAGGATGTAGCAGGCAGAGCCAGACATTTTTAGAAATATATTTCAAGCAAATAAAATGTATGGTTTAGTTTCTAGGGTTTTATAATGAAATGTGACAGTATTACTTGAGTTATGAGTCTTAGTTGATAGCATTTGATTGTTTTACAGATGCTGAAAACAACATATGCCCGTGACAGTCTGACAGTATGAGAGTATTGATTATTGTACAGACCCAGAGAGAATGCGTGGCAACCTGTAACATTGATCTGACCAAGCACCTTGTTCAGAATAATTAAACAGGATTACACTCGATAAATAAAACTGATGACAGCTGTGTCAGAAATATTGCATGACACACATTTAAATATTAGACAACACACTTTACCTCTCTTGGGGCCATATTAAATTCCAAGCCTGTAGCGTCAATGGTACACCCACAAAGCCTGCGGACTTGAAATTCTGCAGAGTTACAGAGCTAATACTTTTAACCATGCCATGACCAACAGGCCTGAGACGCAAGCCCGTAAACCCTTTCCGTACATGCAAGGTGTTAGGGACTGGATGAGATGTGATCGCCCATTACGATCCAATCTCGGTATAACGTAGTGCGACACAAGCCTCTCAGCCAATTGAAAGCGCTCTAGCTGCAGATGATTGACAGAGGGAGATAATAAATTTGCATTCCACCCGCCCATGCGTTGATTGTGTTGTATTTTCGGAAGAAGTAGCACGCAGGTCCCAGAGTTGGAGGTCGGTTCTAGATAGAGAGAGAGTAGGAGTATTTTGAGAGCAGTAATTTGCGGTTTTGTTTATTTCTATTATACTATTTACGATTTTCTCACTTAATCCCTGATTACACATAATTGAAATGCACATAATTTAAAGAACACACATAGAGACACACAGAGCTTGGTCACTCCATACCCCCCCCCCCCCCATTCTATCCCCACACCCCAACAGTTATTAAATACACCTAATACGCACATTGTTTTTCCATCATACATATACAGCCAAACTTTGATTGATTTATCCTTATTTTATTTTTGGGATTATAATGGAGGGAGGAAAGAGGAGGGGAGAGGAGTGGAGGGTGGGAAGGAGGAGAAGAGGCAAGGAGGAGAGATTGGAGGCCCTAGGGAGTAGTTGAGGAGTGGAGGAGAGAAGTGGGGGAGAGGAGGAGGAGGCTGGGAGTGACGGAGGAGAGGAGGTGATGGAGGAGCAGGTGGAAGAGGAGAAGAAGGAGGAGGAGCAGCAGGTGGTGAAAGTGGAGGAGGAGAGTGTAGAGGAGGAGGTGGGTGGTGGCAGGGTGGCCCTGGCATCAGGCACACGTAAAAGAGGGACAGAGGGGGATGGTCTTGATCCGGGGGAGTGGTAGTTCAGAGGAGGGACAGGCCTCAGGGACAGGTCAGAGAGGTAAGGATCCCCATCCACAGAAGGGAGGGCAAGAGGTTAAGGGCAAGCACAGGGCCAACAATTACACTCACCGGGAGAATATGGTCCTCCTTAGTACTATCCATGGCCGCCCTGTGATCCTTGCAGGGGGAGGGAAGTTAGGCCAGGTCCTAGGGCTCAGGCATGGAAGGAGGTAGCGGCTGAGGTTACAGCAGTGGGCACAGTGCCAAGGGCTGTGAGGTCCGTCAAGCACCTTTTTAACGACATCAGGGCCATCGTAAGGAGGATGATGGAGGAGAAGAACGTGACTGTGAGCTATGAGTGGGAGAGGGACCTTCTGAGCCAGGTGCCTGCCACTGGAGCTTCTGGCCTGGTGGCCCGGCAGGACCCAGCCCCATGTCAGGTGAATATCACATACACCAACATGCCACCACATGTACATCACACACACTACACATGTACATGATGACCAACAAGGACACTGACATGTAAGCTCTATGAATTAACCAGGGATAGATGGATGCATCATTAAATCCATGAAGCTGACAAATCACTGTCATTCCTGGGCACAACAACAGTAATCAACCAATAGAGAGTTTATGTTTTGGTGTGTCCACTGCAGCCTATGCAGTTACAGACTGTAGCCAGAATCAAGATAGCGTTAGGAGCCAAGAATGATCAAAACCAAAGGGCCAAAGAATAGATCACATCTAGCAATTGATAGCTAATCTGAGTTGCAATTAGGAGAGTTATCCAGGTTCAAGCCTAGATGTCAGATAGTTAGTAATGCACACAATGTATTATTCATCATACTAAAACTATAAACCTTTCTTTTCTCTCTTTCAGCATCAAGGAGGTCAGTGCAGTGGCGAGCCAGAAGTGGGGGCGTCGGCTCCATCAGAGCAGGAAATGGAGAAGCAAGCCCCTGCCCAGCAGGAACCGGCACAAGGGAAGGTAAAGAGAAGTGGAGCCGAAACCCTGGTTCAGAGGAGGAGGATGTAAAATGGATAGTGGGGTCACCATCAGGACCACCAGCCACACCACCAGAATTCAACCCCACTATATGACTGAAACCTTACCGGGCTGCTCAGGATTGGGGCTGACAAGAGCACATTCCAGAGGGTCACAGCAGAAGCCATGAGACACGCTCTGGACCCAGCCCCGCCTCCTCCACCCCGGAGGCATCCCCCGGCCACACGCAGCCGGTCCCCTCCCCTCCTCTCCTCCCACCATGCCTCCACCACCGCCACTGCAGGCGACCTTGCCTCCCGGGGGGTTGACACCCCCTTCCCCCCCCCCCACCACCACCACCACCATGGAGATGGCAGCCGACCATGGGGATTTGGGCCCTCTGCCTAGGCAGAGGAGGATCTAGGGGCTGCGCAGATGTTTGTGCCTTCTCAACAGCATTCCTCACTGACAATATATTAAATACAACGTTAACCTAATCTAGCCTGGCTACAGAGTCTTGGATCTTGGCCTATGTGATGGTGATATTTTGTATGCAGATGGCTACCTCCCATCACAAGGTCTATGATCCTCTTCTCTGTGGACACGTAGGGTTCTGTTGAACATGTCCCTAATTGATGGTCACTGATGAATTCTGATGAGATGCTGCAGTTCCTTTCTTTTTTTAAGGCCTTATTTTGTAGGTGTTCATTTTTATTTATTTTTTTGTTACAATTCAGTTCCATGAAGTCATCTTCTGCATCTGCAAGCATTGTGAAGAAAATGTATGAGGTGTAAGGTTTTCACAGTGCCTCTCAGGTAGACATTCCTTCAATGACAGCCCCCCCTTAACATGTAGCTCACACATTCTTAAAGCTATCATGTAGCCTAATTGTAGACTAATACCGCTATGTAAGAGGACTTGCAACGTCTCACAATGGCATTTTAATGACAGCCAGCATTAATATATGCACTAATGAAGCAGATGATCCTGCCCTTAATATCAGTCTGAGAACAGATCCTTGGGTCTGAGGTAAGTAACAGTGAATCTGGCTGCTGACCTTTGTATTATCTCCGTATTAATGAGTATTTTTCCATATTGCTGATTATCCAGAGACCTAGCTAATAGTAATGCTTGCAGATGGGAATCAGGTGAGTTGGTACATTATTGCAGTTACAGTATTTAGCACTGTGCTGTACATGCATGTTGACTTTTTTTTTTATCCTCCTCCACCTTTTTTTAGTTATCCACGTTTTTCAGATTTTTTTTGGCATCACACTGTATGTGTGAAACTGTATTGGATTACACAGTCCAGAGGTTTAATCATCTGAAAAGTACATAATTATCTGATTCAATTACATTGCACAACTTTGTGTCATCAGCAAAAATGGAGACACTACTTTCCAGTCCCACCTCTAAGTCATTAATAAATATGTTAAAAAGGAGAGGACCCAATACTGAACCCTAAGAAACCCCACTTACCACATTAGTCTAATCGGAGTATGTTCCATTTACAACAACCCTTTGCTTCCTGTCTTTTAGCCAGCTCTCGATCCATGAGCAGATATTTACTACATTTCCTGTATCCCTTAGTTTGCACAATAGTGTTCCATGGGGCACTGTATCAAAAGCCTTTGCAAAATCCAAAAAGACTACATCCACTGAGTTGCCTTGATCCAGGTTCCTACTAACCTCCTCATAGAAACTAGTTAGATTTGTTTGATTCTTATAATCCTGGTAAAATAAACATATTCTTGTATATTATCCCTTATTAACCCTTCTAAAAGCTTTCCCACTACAGAAGTGAGGCTCACTGGTCTATAACTCCCCAGATTTGCTCTTGCTCTCTTCTTAAATATAGGTATCACGTCTGCTATTCGCCAGTCATCTGGTAGTGACCCAGTGTTGAGTGAATCTTGAAAAAATAAATATAATGGTTTGGCTATTACAGAACCCAGTTCCCTCAGTACCCTTGGATGTATTCCATCAGGACCGGATAGCATTTATTTTTCCAACCTCTTTTGGATTTCTTCCTGTGTTAAACAATTATTCTGCAGTAGTGTTGCCCCATTATGTAGCTGTGCCCCAACCACTGGTACCTCCCTTGTATATACATAAGAAAAGAACCTATTTAGCTCATGTGCCTTTTTTTTGGTCACTAATTATCAGACGGCCTGTGTCACATTGTAATGTTCCTATATATTTAAAAAAATATTTTAGGGTTAGTCTTACTGTTTTTTGCAACTAATTTTTCATTTTCTATTTTAGCCAGTCTAATAGCTCTTTTGCAAGCCTTGTTGATTTCCTTGTACTCCGTAAAGCAGTCTCTGTTCCCTCTTGTTTGTATAATTTAAATGCCTATTTTTTACTCCATATCTTGATATTTAAATCATTGTTAAGCCACATTGGATGTTTACTTGTATTCCCATATGGTATATGCCGATGTGTATGTATATTTAGTAATGATTTAAATGCTGTCCATTTATGTTCAGTGTTTTTATCTATCAGTTCTCTGTCCCAGTCTATACTTTGTATTACTGCCATTAAATCTGCCCTTTTAAAATAAAGAGCTTTTGTTTGCCCCTTACAGTTATGTTTTGTTGTGATCACTGTTTCCCAAAGGTTCTCATATTTTAACATTTGATACTATATCAATATTATTTGTGATAACTAAATCCAAGATAGCCTCATTTCTAGTGGGTTCTTGTATAACCTGGGCCAGATAATGATCCCTGAGTGTACTCAAGAACCTGCTCCCCTTAGCTGAACTGCTGGTCTCATTTATCTAGTTTATTTCATAGTAGTTAAATTCTCCCATTATTAGAACTTGCCCATGCTTAGCTGCATTTCCAATCTGTAACAATAATTGTATTTGCTCACTTTCAATTATACTTGGGGGTTTATAGCATACTCCAACTAATAATAATAGAATTAGATATCATATATATATATATATATATATATATATATATATATATATATATATATATATATATATATATATATATATATATATATATAATAACTATAAATGGTTAATAAATAGTCAAAGTCCAATTTGTGATAATGTTGAGTATCAACATTCTCCTGAGGGCCTGATAACAATATGACAGGTGATACTGGAGTGGGTTGCCAGTTCCTTCTCCAGTGGATTGTGATTTGTCTGACCTCTCTGCTATGCTCTGCCCACCTAGAGTGACCCTACATGGTATAGCTCACAGCTTCCTTGAAGTACACAAGCCCCTTCACCACCACCACTTAGCAATGCTGAAGAGGACCAGGGCAACATACAACACACTAATCTACTCTAATCCATTAAGATCGGCTGCAACAACACACGTGGGCTGTGCAGAGGCACGTGGATCAACAGCCAACTCACTTCCATCAGGGCTAATCTCCGCTACGCTCATCCTGGAAAGTCATGGCTGGTGGCCATGTGCCAAGATGTATACCCATTCCCATTTGGTGACCTCCCGCAAAATTTGTGGAACAGCACAGGCAGTGATTTAGCTAAATGTGCTGAAGTCCATAGGGTCACAGAGAGTCAGACACGACTAAAGGACTGGTACTTGATATATGTGATGTGGCAATGTAATTGGCCACTATTTGTTATATATATATATATATATATATATATTTATTTATTCCAGGTCCACATTAGAGACTATGTGAGTGACAAAGGGTTAGCAGTTTCATGTTTTTGTGTTGCTATTTAATCAGGTAGTGTGTCTATATTTGCTCTATGCATGTTGCAGCATGGCTTTTCATATCGGCATATGCATGACCATTCCAACATACAATGAAATAATAATTATTTTAAACTAGCGACTTGCCCGTCAAAAAATGGCGGTCAATAAAAGAAAGTGTTGAAATGCTGTTTGCCACACAATGTGAGTGTACTGTGTGCCTCAACTATATAGACCCCTCTAACACACTAATGAACGCATGTAATAACAGTATAAGTGCCATTAGGGTCATCCAGGACCCTCATGACCCAAAGTGTAAGCACTACATCATTTTAACCCGGTCACTTATGGCGGTCTATCCAGACCCTCATAAGCGTGTATTTAACTCCATCAGTCCCATAAAAGTATATTATGAACATTATGGGCCTGTTACAACCCAACATTAACCACATAAGTGCCATGACGGTCCTCAAGGAAGATCATGACACTAAGTATAAACACTACACTTCACTATACCCCCCCAATAAAACATTAAATATCAACTAAACACCCTCTACACTAATAACCCCCACCACTCTAATTACAGAAATCAAAAAAACTAAAGTCATCAAAAATCAAAAATCTACATTACATAAAATAAAAAAACCTAAAATCACCAAAAATAAAAAATGTACATTACAGAAAAAAAAAACTATGTCACGAAAAATAAAAAAGGAACATTACAGAAAATAAAAAAATACATTACACCCCCCCCCCCTCTACAGTAAGAAAAAAAATTACACACTTGAAAAGGAAATGCATATAATACATACAATACAATTAAATACAATATAATACAATACAATTAAATACAATACAATACAATTAAACACAATACACCCTATCTAATATACATCCCCCTATGTAATATACATCCCACTATATAATATACAATACTATCTATCTAATATACATCCCCCTATCTATCTATGTAATATACAATAAATACTATCTATATACTATACATCCCCCTATCTATCTAATATACAGTACATGCTATCTCTATATAGGAACCCTAATTCTAAGCTACAATAAAATAATTAAGACCACTTACGTTTGAGATGTTTCTTCAGATCACCAACCTAGTGTAAAAACGATTAAAAAAAATAATACAACACGTTTACATAAAATAACTAAACATTCTAAACATTCTAATTATTCTACTCACCTTTCCAGCATGTCCCGTTCCAGCATGTCCCGTTCCAGCATGTCCCATCCTCCATGTTTGCCTCTGCGGCGCTGCCCCTGTTAAAAAAAACATTACATTAGTACACATACATAAACATAAAACAAAGTGAAATAAACACAATCTACATTGTACTTACCTCCCCACGATGTCTCCGGCTTCCTGGGGTTGTGCCCCGGATGGGCCCCGGAAGCATCCGCGCGGTAAAAAAAAACAAAAAAACACACATCTGCCCTGGCGGATGTCTCCGACGCTAATGAGCTTCCTGCAGAGTGTTCCAGAATAAAATTGGCAATGAGAAAGGGATACAACCCAAAATACCACACTGATTGGATAACACACCTGTCAATCTTTATTTGAACCAATCCGAAAGGCTTTATTGCCATCAGCCAATCACAATGGAATATACCCCCACGTACTGATTGGTGAAGACATCTGCGCCTTCCTATTGGCTGTAATATTGATTGACATTAACAATAGCCAATGAGAATGCGCAAATCCTTCACCAATCAGTATGTGGGGGTGTATTCCATTGTGATTGGATATTGTCAGTGCAACCAATCAGAATGCGCAGATGCTCCAACCAATCAACCTGGGGGGGTGTATTCCATTGTGATTGGCTGAAGGCATCTGCGCCTTGTGATTGGTTTAAATAAAGATTGACAGGTGCATTATCCAATCAGAGTGGGATTTTAGGGTGTATCCCTTTCTGATTAGCTCACACATTGGCGCCTCCTGATTGGGTGAATTTGATAGACAGCATTTTCAACCAATCAGAAGGCGCCATTGCCTATTTTCTTCCGGAAAAGTCTCCGGGAGCCTCAGTATCGTCGGGGATGTCCATGAGTGCGGATGCAAGTATTTTTTTTTTTTTTACAGGGCGTGGCAGAAGAGGAGGCGGAGGAGGCCGAAGACATTGCGGGGAGGTAAGTACAATGTAGATTATGTTTATTTTTTTTTTGTTTTTATGTATGTGTATGTGTATTAATGTTATGTTTTTTTTAACAGGTACCGCTCCGGAGACGGGTAAAAGAATAAGAACGGGACATGCCGGAAAGGTGAGTAGAATATTTAGAATGTTTAGACTGTTTCTTTATTTACTGTAAATGTGTTGCACTATTTTTTTATTTCTTTCCGTAGGTGGCTGATCTGAATGGACATCTGCAAAGGTAAGTGGTCTTAATTATTTTATTTTAGCTTATAATTAGATTATTTTATATATAGATAGCATTTATTGTATGCAGGCTAGGGTTATGTGTTTTATATAGATAGCATAGCATGTATTGTATATTAGATTGTGGTATTTATTTAGATAGATTGGGGATGTATATTATATAGATAGGATGTATATTAGATTATGATATTTATTTTGATAGATTGTGTGATCTATATTAGATAGATAGAATGTATTGTTTATTAGATAGGGGTGTATTGTATTGTATTGTATTTAATTGTATTGTATTATATTGTATGTATTTGTATTGTATTGTATTGTATGTATTTGTATTATATGTATTTCCTTTTCAGGTGTGTAATTTCTTTTTCTTTATTGAGGGGGGGGGGGTTGTAATGTTTGTTTTTATTTTCTGTAATGTTCCTTTTTTATTTTTTGTGACTTAGGTTTTTTATTTTCTGTAATGTAGATTTTTTTGTGACTTAGGTTTTTTATTTTATGTAATGTAGATTTTTTTTCTTTTTGTGACTTTTTTCTTTTCTTTATTTAGAGTGGTGGGGGTTATTAGGGGGTAGGTAGGTAGTGTAGGTGTTAATAGGTTAGTGTAGAGGGGTTTTAGTTGATATTTAATGTTTTATTGGGGGGATATAGTGCAGTGTAGTGTTTATAATCAGGTAGTGTGTCTATATTTGCTCTATGCATATTGCAGCATGGCTTTTCATATCGGCATATGCATGACCATTCCAACATACGATGAAATAATAATTATTTTAAACTAGCGACTTGCCCGTCAAAAAATGACGGTCAATAAAAGAAAGTGTTGAAATGCTGTTTGCCACACAATGTGAGTGTACTGTGTGCCTCAACTATATAGACCCCTCTAACACACTAATGAACGCATGTAATAACAGTATAAGTGCCATTAGGGTCATCCAGGACCCTCATGACCCAAAGTGTAAGCACTACATCATTTTAACCCGGTCACTTATGGCGGTCTATCCAGACCCTCATAAGCGTGTATTTAACTCCATCAGTCCCATAAAAGTATATTATGAACATTATAGCCCTGTTACAACCCAACATTAACCACATAAGTGCTAATGTAGATTTTTTTTCTTTTTGCAACTTTTTTATTTTCTGTATTTAGAGTGGTGGGGGTTATTAGGGGATAGGTAGGTAGTGTAGGTGTTAATAGGTTAGTGTAGAGGGGTTTTAGTTTATATTTAATGTTTTATTGGGGGGATATAGTGCAGTGTAGTGTTTATACTTAGTGTCATGATGGTCCTAGAGGACCGTCATGGCACTTATGTGGTTAATGTTGTCTTGTAACAGGCCCATAATGGTCTTAATATACCCTTATGGGACACTGATGGGGTTAAATAGAGGCTTATGAGGGTCTGTATGGACCCCCATGAGTGACAGGGTTAATGAAGGGCTTATGGGGGTCTATATTGACCCCCATGAATGACAGCGTTAATTAGGGGTTTATGGGAGTCTGTATTGACCCCCATGAGTGACAGGGTTAACGAAGGGCTTATGGGGGTCTGTATTGACCCCCATGAGTGACAGGGTGATAGTGTATATTTGTTTTCTTTTATAACGGGTCCTTTAAGGACCTGTAACGAGGGAATTTAGAATTTTAATTGCAGCGGGGGTCCCCGATCGTGTGCAATCGGGAACCCCACTGCGATGGTTAATGTGGGGTTAATGCAGGTCTCCAAGCTTATCTCAGATCCCGTGGGCTTAATGCAGGTTTCCGAGCTTATCTCAGATCCCTTCTTGGGTAAGTTGTACGTGGCTGGGCTGTGAGCCTCGTTTTTGTTTTTTTTGGTGGCCATTTTTTCTCTCGCTTAGGTGATTTTCGTGTGTCTGAACTCGGGAATTTGGACTTAAATGGAGGTGTAACTTCACTTTCAGAGGTCCTGGGTGCCCCCCCCCCTGCTATGGGTAAGCTTTTTATGTAGTTTTTGTGAGTATTTGGTGTGTTTTGTCTGTTTTTAGGTGCGCACGGTTCGATTGTCATGGTTGTATTTTTCATGCGTTTGTTACATTAAGGTTGGTTCTGAGGTTAATGCAGGTTTCCAAGCTAATCTCGGATCTCTTCTTGGGTAAGTTGTACGTGGCTGGGCTTTGAGCCTTGTTTTCGTTTTTTTCGGCAGCCATTTTTTCTCTCGTTTAGGGGATTTTCGTGTGTCTGAACTCAGGAATTTGGACTTAAATGGAGGTGTAACTTCACTTTCAGAGGTCCTGGGTGCCCCCCCCCCCCCTAGCTGTGGGTAAGCTTTTTATGTAGTTTTTGTGAGTATTTGGTGTGTTTTGTCTGTTTTTAGGTGCGCACGGTTCGATTGTTATGGTTGTATTTTTCATGCGTTTGTTACATTAAGGTTGGTTCTGAGGTTAATGCAGGTTTCCAAGCTAATCTCGGATCTCTTCTTGGGTAAGTTGTACGTGGCTGGGCTTTAAGCCTTGTTTTCGTTTTTTTCGGCAGCCATTTTTTCACTCGTTTAGGGGATTTTCGTGTGTCTGAACTCGGGAATTTGGACTTAAATGGAGGTGTAACTTCACTTTCAGAGGTACTGGATGCCCCCCTTGCTATGGGTAAGCTTTTTTTGTAGTTTTTGTGAGTATTTGGTGTGTTTTGACTGTTTTTAGGTCCGCGTGATTCGGCCGTTATGGCCTTATTTTTAGTGCGTGTGGGTCTTTGTTACGCCTTTGAGCCTGTACCTCCGCAAATGCGGACCCTCGCTTCCAGAGGGTCTGCATTTGCGGACAAACACATACGACATTGGAGGCTTCCCCTTCCGCAAATTCGGCCCCTGCAGTTCTTGCAAGCTCGCTTTGCGAGCTCGCAAATCGTGACGACGTCTCGTAGTTTGACAACTATTATATGTGATACCTATTTTTTATTTGGGAATTATTGTGCAAGTAATTGTAATGCCTTTCAATGCTTTCCCCATATGTTAAAGTCCACTGGTGTGTTTGTATTGTTTTTTACAGTGTGGTCTGTAATATGTTTGCCTCCATTTGCGGGTTACTGGTTTGAACGCCAGTGCGTCTTTAGGGATTTGTAGCAATTTAATAGCGATTTGCGAACATAACATTTATAGGCTTGACAGACCAAAGGCTTTTCGGCAACAATTTTTTCGACACCCTGTAAGGTTTTTCCGCCTGTAACCCGCAGATCGTTAGCGGGTAGCTGTACGAGGCCAATTTTAAAGCCGTAAGTCTTAAGGGCTTCGTTACGGGCTACGGGTTTTATCGCTGGGGGAATTTAAAAGGGCTATTGGTTTAGTATGTAGAAGAACATTCTGCAGCTGCAAAACCATTATAATCTGGATTAATGTTGTGAAAGTGTTAATTTATTAATTAATTAATTAATTTAATGTATGTCTCATAAAGAAAAATACAAATCAGTTTAACCTTACTCTCTGTGTTCCTTCATTATTATACTAGGTTAAGAGAATCATCATTATCTTTTCATTCAAGCCAATGGAATTGTCAATTACATCACATATATATAGTTGTCGTACTTGCGGGGTTGCCCAAGGTTGTTGGTAACGCAATGTTAAAATTTACCCACAACTGCAAGCCTTGCAAAGCGAGGCGAGCAGTTGATTGTGAGCCTTGCAAAGTGAGGCGAGCCGTTTCGGCCCGTAATCGCGAGGCACGCGGGACTTAGGCTGCAATGAGTGCCGAAGGCCCTCATTGCAGACCTCGCGATGAGCGCCATAAGCGCTCATCGCCATGGGCGCAGGACTTAGGCTCGCCAGTGGCGCAGGACTTAAAATCGCTGACCTCTGAAAAATTACGACTTTAACGGCCGAAAAAACCACGGCCGAAAAGACCAGCAAAAAAAATGGAATATGGATCCAATTAACTTACAAACTCACACACAGCACAGGGCGAGAGCCATGGAGCCTGTGAGTGAGGTTGCTGAAAAAACGTAACAAGCCGAAAACTAGGCCAAATTATGTAAAACGAGGCAGTAGGACGTAAAATGGAGCCCTAACTAGTAACACTTAACGCAAGGCAGCAACACTTAATCCATGCCAGTAATATTTAACCCAAGGCAGTAACATTTAAACCAAGGCAGTTACTCAACCCAAGGCAGTAACACTCATTGCGAGACCCCTAAACTACACAGGGGGAGAGGCTTGCAATGAGCGCCGAAGGTGATCATTGCAAAGCAGGAAAGTTGGGGGTCGCAGTGAGCACCGAAGATGCTCAGAGCGGCCAAGCATCAGATTGTGTGGCAAACAGCATTTCCAGGCTTACAATTTTATTGTCGTCAGTGGAGATATAAAAATGGAAAAAATGCAGAAGACTTATAGAGTTATAAATAAATCTGTGTCAAGATGTATAATTGCTAGGAAAAGTTGATGTTTTATTTGAGTATAAACAGATACTATCGGTTCAGTCAAACTATTATAAATCCCTTTGTAAATTCCATTTTATTTATTTTATTTTATTTTTTAGATTAAGGCATAGTATTTTCCGCTTAGGACACCAAAGTAGAGCGTTACTGTATGGTCACCCAAACTTGTTCCAATATCTTCAGCACAGAACTCCAAAACTCTTCATAGCTGATCTATAATTTTACTGTAAATCGTATTCTATTTGCTTTGTGTCTATTTATAATGCTTTCTGCACCGCACAGAGATTATTAAATTTACTCTAAGTAAAAATGGGATAATTTCTGGTGTTTTCGCAGATTACTTTTAGCACTGACAAGCCACAAGTACATTAGCCATTTGAATGACACAGTTTTCCGAGAGACGTACAAGAAAATTACTCTCACAAAAGACGATCAAAAAGTAATTACACCATCACATCAAAACAGCAGTCAATTTTAAATGACACTATAAACAGTTAAAAAAAGTTCTCAATTTTTAACATTCTGTTGCTTAGCAACAAAGAGAACTCTTGCAATGTGTTGGTAAAATGATTTAAAAGAATGTAGCCAAATGTTATTCTATAAATATTTTAGAAAGTGATGAATAAAACACTATTGTTTTATCATTTCCCTCTCATGGTATTATTGAATCCTGGATTTTCTGAATTCTAAGTATTTCATAATTAAAATACATAGAATATAGTTTGCATAAATAAAATACATATACAGAGATAGAAGACCTAAAATTGTTAAACAAAACAGCAATTTATGCAATTTATGCTACATATCCTTTAGTAATAAAATAATATCTGCCTACAATTACAATTTCCTTAAGATAGATACATTAAATATTACTGATCTTCATTTAAACAAGAACAAACTTTCACTACAACTTTTAATGCAACTTTATTTAGATATACAGTATTATGCTCATGCCAAAATGGGGATTTTCAACCTTTTGTAATGAGCAAATGGGCAAAATTCTAAATGTATGTAGATAGTTATGGAGACAATATGGAAATTGCCTATTTTGCAGTCTTGAGGAAACCGAATAATGTTAAATATCAATACTACAGAATATGGGCCTCATTCAATTGCGATTTGGCCAATTTAATAGGGCTCTATATAAGCACAGAGCATATTTTTTTACAGAAGTTTTTAGTTAGTGAAGACCTTGCTTTTGGATAGAAGTTCACTAACTAAAAACTTCTGTAAAAAAATATGCTCTGTGCTTATATCGAGCCCTATTCAATTGGCCAAATCGCATTTGAATAAGGCCCTATATCTAACAATTTGTCACTTTTAAAAAATCTGCTACTAGAATTGGATTCGTTATTGTTGTTTGCTCTTTCTGGATCACCACCTTGTCGTGGTGAAGGGGCTTGTGTACCGCAGTTAAGCTGTGAGCTATACCATGTAGGGTCACACAAGAGCGGCAGGTGATAGCAGAAAGGTCAGGCAAATCGCAGTCCACTGGGGAAGGAACTGGCTACCCAATCCAGTATCTTTGCCATGAAAACTGCATGGATTAACAGAACCAAACACAAGACGCTCCTGCTGTGGTGCTGTGGTCCATTGGGTCATGGAAAGTCGACCATGATTGAATGACAAATCCAACATCGTTGTTTGACCAACTGTCTTTCCATCATCCACTGATAATCCTAGTCCTTATGTTTGGGAATGAAAAGAGCCAATGCTTATCTGTATGGAATCACTGGAGGAATTTACTAAACATCACAGTGGCTGTGGGGAAAATACCATTACAGCTTTTATCACCTTATCACAGCCCCCATGATAACTTAATTAAGTAAATATCTCTCACACCACAATTTGCTGACCAATGTGTTAGAGATTATTATATGTGAAAGTATAATCCACATGACTCATAATCCACATAACCAATAAATGCCTCAAATGCTTTATGGCAAAACATTTTGAAAAAAAAGAATATTTGCATACAATATGTTAGAAAGAAATGTAAATATGCAACTTAAAGCCTTAATTAGAGCATATTTCAGAAAGAAAAACATAACTTTACATAGCCTTTAATTTATTAACAGTTGTATGCCATTATGATTTAATGTGTGTATATATTGTTTTAGTAGAATCTAGCACTAAAACTGTGCCACTCTTTTTTTGCCAGTGCTTTCAATAGGATTTAAAAAAATCTTATAGGGTTAAAAAGTTCATCCTTGTTACAACTATAACCACTAAGAAACAAATATTAGCTATTGGTGCAGGATCTAATTGGATATTTTAGTTACCAATTTAAGTATTGTATATATTTTCTTATTTTGCCCATTATCATGTCTAGATAGTTCATTGGGCCTGCTATAAGTATCATGATGCTGTATCCCTTTAAGTTTGTTTCATTTGCATCTTGACAGAAGCCTTTCTTGAATAATTTGAAAGATTGAATTGTTAATCCTTTCTCACGAGACTGCATAGATGGCACCACAATGACAATTCTTTATCTGCCAACTACATAAAAAGATTATAATTTTAAATCATTCATGAAGTAATTATTTGATAACTGCAAACTGTCTCAAATTAATTACTGATCTGCACCTTCTCAAAGATAATGTTATTCAATTGTCCCAGCATCATACGAAACAAATGATTTGCCTACTGTACAGATATTTAAGATTTGGTTATTCATGCCAAAGTGTATTAACAGAGTTATATATTGTATATTGGGGAAATATGTTTGTATCTTTTCTACAAACAACCTACAATTTAACTGTATGTATATTATATATGTCTAAGATGACATATATCCAATCTATCCTCCTGTATTGTTTACACTTAAACGCTGATATCAGTTTACTAGTACTGGGCATTATAATGTCTGTATTATACCTGATATGGAAATCTATCTTCTTATCATGCTCTTTAAAGCCAATAAACTGAACTTTGCTGTAGCTCATGTACCATTATGTTAACTGATTTGAAGGCATACATTTGACTATAATACACAATTGAAAACGATTTGTTAAAGGACTATGTTTGTTTGAAACTTAAAGGACCACTGCAGTTCAAGATAAATGACACTTGTTTGTCAAGTATATACGCATCTACCAACATTAGCACTGTGTAAGTCATAGACATAAAACATTTCTTGAGAACATCTAAATTTTTGAAGACTCCAATTCAGTGGAGGGATGGGTGAGAAATGAGTGAATAGAAAACCTTTTATAAGATAACTGTATAAAAATTGACCCCCCCCCCCCACACACACACATACACACACACTGGCTCATGTGTGAACAGAGGAAGTACTGGTTGGAAGGAATCCTACAGTTTAGGATAATTCTTGGTATGAAGTATAATCACTAAGCCCTCAGGGCCCCCTGTGGCCCTCTGTGGTTCCCCTCAGCCTCCTGTTGCCCCTTGCGGACTTCTGTGGCCTCCATCAGCCCCGTGTGTTCCCCCTCGGCCTCCTGTGGCCCCTTCTGTGGCTTTTTAAATTGGATGCACAGAGCAGGCTAGATACTGAGCACCTATTCTAAAACTTCCTCTGGGGTGCAGAGAGAGAGCACTAAGACACATGCTCTCTTTCAAAAAGGCAGGTACAAATGTGGCTGCCCCGGGGAACAGAGAACATCGAGGGGTCTTTTGGGGTTCCATTTGAGGGGGGTGCTGTACAGAATATTTTACAGCACTATGGAGGTGCAATGTTATCTTTGCAAAGGGCTGGGACACACACGTAGGGATTGTTCCAATGTTAAACATCCTGTCCCAGCCCCAGCAAATGGCACCTCCACTAGAACAGCACCCATCCCCGCTGAGCCCATAACAGCGGAGACCTCAAGGGTCATAGCTCCAAAGAGAGCAAAGGTAATGAGGCTGCTCCTCATACAACCACCATGGCCTCCAAGCCACCTTCTTCCCCACAAAAGCCATCTGTGTCTGCGGTCTCCAGCAAAACTGCAGACACGGGGAAGAAGGGGAAGAAGGTCACCAGTCCTCCCAGTGTCACGGCTGTTTCCCCAAAGTCCCATTCTGCCCCCAAAATAAAAACATCAGTTACTGTGGGGGCACAGGATAAGCAGAGGGATAATAATCCGTCTGCATGGGAGGCAGTTAGTGACAGCTCCTCTTCCAGGAGTGATGTCCCCAGGAAGAGGACATATAAGACCAACAGGGAGGTAGTTGAAAAGTGGGAGGTGCTCTATTTCAGAACACCTCCCTCCAAAAGCAAAAAGAACAGTAAAACATCTTATCCTCATCCGGTGGCATTGTCTGGCCTGGTTATTACACTCAGTCAGCCGGTGCCAGACCACACACCTCTCCCTCCAGACCTAAAAGGGAATAATGTGGATAAGGGTCTGGAGGAAAAGCAGGGGCAAGAGGGTCTTCCAAGTGAGTCAGGGGTGGAAAAGAAAGATCAGGTTCTGCCTCTGGCCTTTGAGAGGGGCCCCAGTAAAGCCCCTGCTGAATGGGTGGTCAGTGTCCTGAAGTGCTGAGCTTCGGAGGCACCAGTCTGTCTCCTTCTCCATTTGGCACTCTCCAGTGACAGAGCCCTAGGCTGAGTCACTACCGGAGGAAAGAAATATAGGCCTGACCCCCATTCAGGACCCGATAGATTTGTCTGTCAGGGGGGATGTGGCACCAGGGGAGGTGGATATGGGGGAGGTTGATAAGGCAGGCTTTCCCGTTAACATCATGGGGGAGCCTGTCAACCCTCCTCAGCCTTCCACTGTGCAATCCAACCTAAGCAAGAAGCAGTGGAAATGGCAAAGGAGGCATATAAAGCCACCAAGGCTTCCACGCCAGCCACTGCTGTTCAGCCAGCTACCCCTGAATGCACCCCTGAAGCTGCAACAGTAATCTCAGGGTCCACTAATTACCGTGAAGGGTGCTAAAGGGACTCCTGCTATATCATCCAAGAGGGGTTCCCTTATAATGAAGCTGAGGAAACTGACCCCAGCCGGGGAGAATGGGGTAAAAGCCTTCAGCCGAGAGGAGCCCAGGGGTGATCCACAAGAGGGGATATCCGATTCTAAGTGGGTTATCCCTGCAAAGGAATTAGTTCAAATCCTTGAGAGCACCCTTCATGGGCAATAGAAAAGGAAGGTGGAGCTGGCCTTGAGGAAGTGGGGTAATATGTTGTTTATTCTCCACTCTCTCCAGCAATATCTAAGGCCAAGAATTCTGGGACTGAGGAGCATATGCGCATCCGGAATTTCTATAAAATGTGCGTGGCCTATCAGCAGTCTCAAGAGACTGAGGAACTCACAATTCCGGACACGCAGTAATGGTTTTGCACATCAGCACGCTTAATACCAACGGCTGTCAAGACAGTTTCCGCAGGTTCCAGGTACCCTTCTATTTACATCAGGGAGGGTTCTCTGTGAGTTTCCTGCAGGAAACTCATACCACTCCAGAGGCTGAGGCCTCGTGGCAACTGGAGTGGAAAGGCAGGGTTTTCTTCAGCCACTTCACATCGGCGTTGTGTGGAGTGGCTACCCTGTTCTCAGAGTTTTTTCCGCCAGAGCTGCTGCTTGTGAAAGCTTTTATCCCAGGGTGTCTAATCCACCTCTGGGTCTGAGAGCAGGGTAGCGTAATTAACCTAGTTAATGTATATGCCCCTGCTGGAGGGCCCGAGAGAGTGAGGTTCTTACCCAGACTATCCCACTTCTTAGAGACGGTTGACGCAGATGAGTGTTCTCGGGGGGGATTTTAACTGTACCGTCGATGCTCTGGACCGAAATGGTCCAGAGCCTTACACGCCTTCTGTGTCAGCCATGCGGGAGCTCACCACCAGCTTCTCCTTAGAGGATGTCTGGCGAGAACAGAACCCAGGGGCATCAGATGGCTTCATCTATGACAGGGTGAGAGCCGGTCTGGTGACCCACTCTTGGATCGAAAGGCTATATATATCTAGTCACTATATATCACGGGCCGGTTCTTGTGCCATTAGGCTGGCTCCGTTCACATACCACAACTGTTTGTCTGTGACAGTGGCGCTAACGCCAACTGTGCCACAAGCCACCTATTGGCACTTCAACAATGCCTTGTTGAAGGACCAGGAGCTCGTGACATTGATCCGGGAGTTTTGGACAGGGTTGCTGGAGGGTTTGCAAGAGGGACTTTGCCATGTTAAAACAGTGGTGGGACGTGGGCAGGGTTCATTTGCGACTTCTGTGCCAGGAATATACCAAGGGTGCAAGTGGGCAGCGCGAAGCTGAGCTGCAGTCACTCCGGGGGAGGTGCTCCATGTAGAGCGAAGGCTGTTCACTTGTAGGGACCAATTCCTGCAGAGCGAGTATGTATAGAGGAAAGGTGTCCTCTGTGACCTGGAACAACACCAGGCCAAGGGGGCATATGTGCATAGCCGCTTAGGTTTTCTTAAAGACCTAGACCGTGGCTTGCGCCTCTTCTACTCACTGGAGAAAAAGGGGGGCAATAGCAGACACATCAAATGTCTTCTACATGAAGACGGTGCCCCCCTTACAGATCCGGATAGCATCCGGGACAGAGCCCAGATTTTTTATAAAGATCTTTATTCTCCGATTTCTACAGACAACTGCAGGGTGCTATGGGAGGGGCTCCCCACAGTCAGTGAGGGTGTAAGGGAGCGGCTTGACATGCCAATATCTTTTGCATGAACCGCACGATTGAGATTTCCCCACAGTGGCTCGATGATACCCTCCGTGCCATGTCCTGTGAGAAATCTCCAGTAATGGATGGTCTGACTGTAGATTTTTTCCAATTTTTCTGGGAGACTCTGGGACCTGATTTCCAGCTGGTCCTTGGGGAAGCCCTGGAGACTGGGGAGATGCCCCTGTCTTGCCGCAGGGCAGAACTTGCCCTGCTGCCCAAAAAGGGGGATCTCTAGCCTATTAAGAAATGGCGACCGGTCTCAGTGCTCAGCACAGATTATAAAATAGTAGCGAAAGCCATCTCGCATAGGCTTGGATCTGTGCTGGCAGAATTGGTTCACCCTGACCAGTATTATGCAATCCCGGGCCGGACTATCTTTGATAGTATCTTTCTGGTCCGGGATCTCCTGCAATACTCTCGCAGGACTTTTTTTTCACTGACCTTTCTCTCCCTAGATCAAGAAAAGGCTTTTGAGAGGGTGGACCATGGTTACGTCATAGCCACTCTGCAGGCGTATGGCTTTGGCCCACAATTTGTGGGCTATATAACAACGCTGTACGCCTCTGCAGAGTGTTTACTTAAAATCAATTGGTCCCTAAGAGCACCTTTGGTATTTGGACGAGGGGTACATCAAGGATGTCCCTTGTCTGGACAGGTATATGCACTTGCCATCGAGTCTTTCCTCTGCCTGTTGAGGAAAAGGCTCACGGGGATGGTGCTTAGGGAGCCAGACATGAGGATCCTTTCAGACATGAGGGTCCTTTCAGTCTATGATGATGATGTGCTCCTCGTGGCCCAGGACCCAGTTAATCTAAAGCTGGCAAAAGAGTGCCAGGAGGTATATTCAGCTGCCTCCTCTGCTCAGATCAGCTGGTCCAAATGCACAGGCCTTATAGAGGATTCTATACAGGTGGACTCTTTGCCTCCCACATTCCGTAACATCTTGTGGGAGGCAGATGTCATGAAATATCTGGGGGTCTACCTGTCCGCTGCGGATGCTTCCTTTCCAAACAACTGGAGGGAGCTAGAGGACAGTGTCATCTGTCGTCTGGGACGATTTAGGGGTCTAGCAAAAATGCTTTCCCTTAGGGGGCGGACTCTAGTGATAAATCAGCTGGTGGCTTCTCAGATCTGGCACCGACTGATCTGTATGAGTCCGACACCCAAGTTTGTCAGCAACATCCAGAGGAGTTTGTCAGATTTTCTCTGGATAGGAAAGCATTGGGTCTCTGTGGGTGTGGCAAGTCTGCCTGTGGTGGAGGGTGGGCAGGGAGTGGTATGTGTGCGCTCCCAGTTGTCCACCTTCCGCCTTCAGTACCTGCAGAGATACCTATATGCAGATCCCTCTCCGCAGTGGTGCGCACTGGCGTCCAGCTTTTATCACCAGTTGCGCAACCTGGGGTATGACCGGCAATTATTTCTTATCAGGCACGAGGGGTTTGGGAGAGACCTCTCGGTTTTGCTGGCATTCTACCAGGAAACCCTCAAGGCCTGGAGCATAGTCTCTGTGACCAGGCAAGGCGTGCCTTTGGGGAATTAAATATTTATTTGTTGTTACAGTGCCCCAGTATCATCCACCGCCTTAGTCAGGCATGGCTGACACAAAGCTTGCACTCCGTTTGGGTTATGTGACGCCCAAAGTCCCAGGGTGCTTGCTCCAGGAAATTAAGAATGCCATCTCCCCCGACTATTGCACCTTCCTTCTTGGGGCTTTGCAAGCCTGAGTGCCACATGCACCTTCAAACACCCTTGCTCAGCTGTTTGCATTGGACGCAAGCCCTGAGTTTCCCCTCAGGTTCCTCCTGTCCACAATCTCTCGAGGTTGAGGGACATACCCTCGGCATGCTTTCGTGGCATGCCGAGGAAGAGCTTGTATTCTCTAGTACTCCATGCAGTGCACTTCCTTGCCCTCGTGACCCGTTCCGATACCATCTGGAGGCGGGTTCTAGAGATTTATTATACTTTAGTTCCATAACCCACCGGGGACTTGAGTTGGAGAGTGCTCCATGGTGCACTGCGCACGAGAGAGTACTTAGCTAATTTCACAGACTCTCCCTCCACTTGTCCATTCTGCCAGACTGCAGCCCCTCTTGTCACTTTTGGGTGTCTTTTTGGGCGCCCAGTGTCCCGGGGCAATAGGGCCAGGGACCTCCTTATCAGCCTGCTCCTGGCGTTAGCCAAGCTGGCTATATATAAGTCCAGGAAGCAGTGTTTGATAGAGGGGTTCCATTGTCACGTGATGCCATGTTTCGGCCACTGGTGCGCTCCAGTTTTTGGGCAGAGTACCACCTAGCTTTGTCCACTGGGGGAATGGATGAGTTTGTCTCCCAGTGGGCTGTAGATGGTGTACTCTGCTCGGTGTCCCCCCATCCGGTTTCCTTTAATCTCACCCTCCTAATTTGATTTTGTTTTTAGTTACAGTTTCTATATAAGGAAAAGAATTGCTCTTCTGGGGATGTGAGGAACCATGTATCGTCTCTTTAAATGGGTCAATCTATGGATTATATGTATTAATACACTGAGTCATGTGGAGTAGAAAAGAACTGTCAAAAGATCTGCTACGTAAAAAGGTAATGGAACCTCATAAAGATAAAAAAATTATATTCAAAGTGGAAAATTCAGGGATCTCTTGATACCAAGCCAAGGTCAGATAGACCAAGAAATATTTCAGCCACAAATGCTACACGAATTGTTCAGAATTCCCATAAAATCCCATAGGTAACCCCAGGAGAAATATAGATTGCTCTGGAAAAACGACTGTGTGGTTGTTTCAAGAAGGACACTACGACGATATTTGAACAAAAAGGAGCTGCATGGTCAAAATGGCAGAAATAAGTAGAGATGTCGCGAATAGTTAGCCGGCGGACTGTTCCCAGCGGACATAGCATGTTCGCGTTCGCGGCGAACTGCGAACACATGCGATATTCGACCCGCCCCCAATACTTTATCATTGAGCAAACTTTGACCCTGCATGTCACAGTCAGCAGACACATTCCAGCCAATCCCATTTTGGAATCATAACTAACTTGCAGTCTTACTGAGAGGAGGGAGAGTGTAGGTGATACTGCATCAATAGGGAAAACCATAGCTAGGCAAGTTTATTCAGTGTCCAGTGCAGTGCTGAAGGACTCTTGTGCATTATTATTATTATTAATATTACTACTGTATAATGTGCAGATGTACCAGCTGGGCATGCTCTTGTGCATTATTATTATTATTATTATTATTATTATTATTATTATTATTATTATATAATGTGTAGATGTACCGGCTGGGCATGCTCTTGTGCATTATTATTATTATTAGTAGTAAAATACTACTACTAATAATAATAATGCACAAGAGCATGCCCAGCCAGTACATCTACACATTATATAGTAATAATAATAATAATACACAAGAGCATGCCCAGCCGGTACATCTACACATTATATAGTAATAATAATAATAATAATAATAATAATAATAATGTAGAAGAGCATGCCCAGCCGTTACATCTACATATTATTATTATTAATCTTTATTTGTATCGCGCCAACATATTCCGTAGCGCTGTACAGGGGATAAGGACAAGGAAGAATACAATGTTAACAAACTGCAGAAAAATGGAGGTCCCTGTTTTGAGCTTAGAATGCTTGCAGGAAGTGCTTTTTTCCAAAGCACCCTACAAGATTGAAAACTCGCTACTTACAATCTAAAGGGGTTGGAAGAGGCAGAAACATGGGGAGGAACAGAAAGGGGGTAGCAAGGGTGAGGAAGGGAGTTAAAGTTTAGTTAGGTAGGTAGGAAGGTATGTGACATTGTGAGGTGAATGGCTCAGGTGTGTAATATGTTATCTGTCCTTAGTGGTCAGATAATGTAACTGCTAGTGGAAATGTCAGGTCAGGCCCTGGGTTAGGAAATGTGTCTCCAGAAACCAGAAGGAGAGAGAAGGAAGGGAGATGCAAATGGGACTGGCAGAAGTGTTTCTGCTTATGAGTTTGAGATGGGGGAGGAGATAGTGGGTGGAGGAAGGAGTGTATATTATGGCAAGATAAAAGAGGAGATGAGATGGTTATGCTGGAGACATGATATGGATAAGTTGAGAGGAAGAGTCTGAGGAAAAGGCAGCAGGTTAAGAAGAAGGCAGGAGGGAACATTGTGTAAAGGTTAAATTAGGAATAGTTAGCAGGTGTTCCTAATTGATCAGCTGAAAGAAATTTGTGTGTTTCAGTAAATTTAGAGCAATCAAGGGTGGGACTTGTGTGTTGTTCTGTTGGATTTGTGCAGGAAGATGTCTGCAGAGAGGAAACACGGTTAGCATAGAGGAAGTTATTAGACTGTGATAGGGAGGGGTTAAGGGAAGATTCTAACAAAGGAGGATGGGGGAGGGTTAAAGATACAAACTATGGCATGAAATAAGGCAAGAAAGTAACAATGTCCCCAAAAATAATAACAGTTGAATGTAAAATATTATTAATAAAAGTACAGATGGCAGAAGAAAATGTAGCTCCTTCAAGTGTCTTCAATATACCTTTAGAAGTGGGACTTGTGTGTTGTTCTGTTGGATTTGTGCAGGAAGATGTCTTTAGAAGTGGGACTTGTGTGTTGTTCTGTTGGATTTGTGCAGGAAGATGTCTTTAGAAGTGGGACTTGTGTGTTGTTCTGTTGGATTTGTGCAGGAAGATGTCTTTAGAAGTGGGACTTGTGTGTTGTTCTGTTGGATTTGTGCAGGAAGATGTCTTTAGAAGTGGGACTTGTGTGTTGTTCTGTTGGATTTGTGCAGGAAGATGTCTTTAGAAGTGGGACTTGTGTGTTGTTCTGTTGGATTTGTGCAGGAAGATGTCTTTAGAAGTGGGACTTGTGTGTTGTTCTGTTGGATTTGTGCAGGAAGATGTCTTTAGAAGTGGGACTTGTGTGTTGTTCTGTTGGATTTGTGCAGGAAGATGTCTTTAGAAGTGGGACTTGTGTGTTGTTCTGTTGGATTTGTGCAGGAAGATGTCTTTAGAAGTGGGACTTGTGTGTTGTTCTGTTGGATTTGTGCAGGAAGATGTCTTTAGAAGTGGGACTTGTGTGTTGTTCTGTTGGATTTGTGCAGGAAGATGTCTTTAGAAGTGGGACTTGTGTGTTGTTCTGTTGGATTTGTGCAGGAAGATGTCTTTAGAAGTGGGACTTGTGTGTTGTTCTGTTGGATTTGTGCAGGAAGATGTCTTTAGAAGTGGGACTTGTGTGTTGTTCTGTTGGATTTGTGCAGTACATATTATATAGTAATAATAATAATAATAATAATAATAATAATGCACAAGAGCATGCCCAGCAGGTACATCTACACATTATATACTAACTAGCGAATTGCCCGTCAAAAAATGACGGCAATGAAATTGTAAGGTAGCTAATGCTGTTTGGTGTATAATAATGAAATATGTAATACATTACTAAATGAATATACTTTACCTATTTTGAAGCATTGTGTTGAAGAGCTGGCAATCTGTTTTGATGTTGCTGGAGCATTAGTGGTGTGGAGCTGCTGTGTAAGCATGCTGAATGTGTGCACTGTGTGGTATGAATATCCGTAGGTCGTTTGTGGCGTTTTGCGAGTTTCTTGTGGTGTTTTGCGAGTTTAGAGTGCTTTAGCCTCGTTTTCGTTTTGTTCGGCGTCCATTTTTTCTCTCGCTTACAGTTTTTCCAGTAAAATGAAGGTCTAAGTTGCATTTTTGAGGTCCTGGGTGCTCCCTCTTGGTGTAGGTAAGGTTTTTATGTATGTGCTGTGTGTATGTATTGTGTTTTACATTTTGTAATGTTCGCGAGTTGCGTCCGAGTGTTGCGAGGCCGTAATGTGTGTAAACGTGTGTGGTATGTTGTTTGCGAGTGTCGTAATGTGTGTGTCGTGCTCTTTGGGTTGCGACGTGAACTTTGCGAGGGTCGCAGTTGCTGGCCTTCGGCGCTCCAAGCCAGCAACTGAGACCCTCGCCCAGTGCCCTCGCTTCGCGAGGGCCTTGGCTCGCTATGCGAGCCCGCAGGGTTAGCAACAACTCGTATTCTCACAACTATATATGTGATGATAATAATAATAATAATAATAATAATGCACAAGAGCATGCCCAGCCGGTACATCTACACATTATATAGTAATAATAATAATAATAATAATAAAGCACAAGACCTCCCCTGTGTCTCCCCCCCACTCCCTCCCATGTGTCTCTCTCCCCCCCTCTCCCCTGTGTCTCCCCCCCACTCCCTCCCATGTGTCTCTCTCCCCTTACCGTGTTTCTTTCACCCCTCCCCTGTGTCTTTCCCCCCTTCCCTCTCCTCTGTGTCTCTCCCCCTCCTCTGTGTCTCTTCCCCCTTCTCCCCTGTGTCTCTACCCACTCTCCCCTGTGTCTCTACCCCCTCTCCCTTCTCCTGTGTTTCTTCCCCCCTCCTCTGTGTCTTTACCCCCTTTCCTCTCCCCGGTGTCTCCTCACCACTCCCTCCCATTAGTCTCTTCCCCCCTCTCCCCTGTGTCTCTACCCCCACTCTCTCCTGTGTCTCTCCCCCCTCTCATGTGTCTCTTCCCCTCACCTCTCCCCTACCCTGTTTCTCTTCCCCCCTCTGCCCTGTGTCTTCCTCCCCCTCTCCACTGTGTCTTCCTCCCCCTCTCCCCTCTCCTGTGTCTTCCTCTCCCTCTCCCCTGTGTTTCCTCCCCCTCTCCCCTCCCCTGTTAGCTTCTATACGCATACATACATACGATAAGAAATCTGGGGGGGGGGGGGGTTACCCCTTACTCCCCCCCCCCAGTTCCAACACCCATGTGTACTGTATAATATTGTATTGCATTATGTTATATTATATCACTAGCGACTTGCCTGGCACAAATGACGGGGCAATAAAGTTTGAAGCCATGGCAATGCTTTTTGCCACACAATGTGATGCTTTTTGTACTCTGAGGACCTTCGGCGCTCATTGTGAGCCTCTTCCCTCATGTCCTTCATGTTTCGTGCTTTGCAACGATCAATCTTCGGTGCTCATCGCAAAGACAGATATATAAGTACAGTGTTAAATATATATATTTTTTTGTGCAGTGTAAATTGAAAAATGTATTCAGGTCTCAGAGCATAATAAAGGGATTTAGATTTGTAACTGCTTTGAGAGTGCTATCGCTGGCAGCCAATGAGCAGTAATCCAGATATATAACTGCAGAGTAAAAAGTAAAACATTTTAGTGTAGTGTAAAGTCTACATTTTTATTTTCCATTACTAATTAATACTTATTAAATGAATGCACGATAATAACTATTGTGAATGAACAAATGTATTAGGAAGTGCGAAGTGTTAATGTATGTAAAGTAACGGCAGTGTAAAATATGCTATTAAGCGTATTTTTTTTATAGATATTTTTTTTAATAATAATGAATTAATTAATTACTAAAATACTTTACCTATTTGTAATTAATATACCCAGTGATCAATATCCTGAAGAGCTAACAATCAGTTTTGATTTTCCTGCAGCTTACAGTGTACATTTGGACTGTTGGTGACCTGAGGTGTAAGTGTCAGCAATGTGCGCAGTGCACGAGGGGAAACCGCTTGTATAGTCGTGTAACGCGCCATTTTAGATCTGTAATGTTATTAGTTGCAAGTTAGTGTTGTAAAATGGCGGCGATTGTGTATGTGATACGCGGCTCGCAAGCAGTTTCCATTATTTCTAATAGTGTATTTTGTACCTCGTCTGTTCCTAGGTAAAAGTCGTACATGGCTGGCGATGTTTTGCGCGGTTTGGGGTCGTGTAGCCTCGTTTTCATTTTTTCCGGACGCCATTTTTTTTGTCGCTTAGCCGATTTACAAGTGCCAACTGGGGAAGACGTTGCAGATATCACATTTATAGTTGTGAGCAGGAGGGTTGTTGCTAACGCTGCGGGCTTGCAAAGCGAGGGCCAGAGTTGCTGGCAAGGAGCACCGAAGGCTCCCACGTCGGCTGCAATGAGCCGCAGGCGGGACATACACCATCAAATTTACGGACTTACCATCCAAAAATACGGGACTTAGAAAAAAAACATTACGAGCTCACAAAAATACGACCTTAACGCCCGAACCGCGCGCACTTAAAAACATTAAAAACACAATAGATACACACAACAAACACATAAAAAGCTTACCCACAGCAAGGCGGGCACCGAGGACCTCTGCAAGTGAAGTTACACCTCCATTTAAGTCCAAATTCATGAGTTTAGACACCCGAAAATCACCTAAGTGAGAGAAAAAATGGGCGTTGAAAAAAAGAAAACGAGGCTACAGGATCCTAAACATGCGAAACACATACGGACACCCAGTCAGATAAAGGTCATTACTAATGTCCCTCTATAGACACCCAGTCAGATAAAGGTCAGTACTAATGTCCCTCTATAGACCCCCAGTCATATAAAGGTCAGTACTAATGTCCCTCTATAGACACCCAGTCAGATAAAGGTCAGTATTAATGTCCCTCTATAGACACCCAGTCAGATAAAGGTCAGTACTAATGTCCCTCTATAGACCCCCAGTCATATAAAGGTCAGTACTAATGTCCCTCTATAGACACCCAGTCAGATAAAGGTCAGTACTAATGTCCCTCTATAGACACCCAGTCAGATAAAGGTCAGTACTAATGTCCCTCTATAGACCCCCAGTCATATAAAGGTCAGTACTAATGTCACTCTATAGACCCCCAGTCAGATAAAGTTTTGAAATGTTTCTTGGATAGCATTGGGGCTAAAGAAGGTTTGGCCATCAGGTAGTCTAAAGATACCGTATATTATGTCCTCTCTTGGGGGGTAAAGACACTAATAATTCCTCCAATAAAATTCTGTTTTTTTATGTGGGCAAGGTCCCTGGTTAGCCCATTGGGTTATCTGTTAAAAAGAGTGGTGCAGAGACTGTGGGGGGCTGTTAGCCTCCTTGTCCCCGTGTGGCCGTTTAGAATCCCTGCTGCTGCATGTTTCAGCTTTATTAAGGTGTAATTGTACAGCGTTTGACTCAAGTAGCTGCCTGTGCTGGATCAGTTTGGCTTAATTGCTGGGCCCTTTTCCTGCCAAGATGGCGACCGTCAGTCCATGGGCCTCTATGTCCCCTTCACTACCTTTGTCACCACTTGTGTGCTTATTTGGGATGGCCCCCCTGTAACGGAACCCATCACTGTTTTACGCTGTTTTATGGTTATTTAATTCTTGGTTAAAATATGATCACATTGCTATACTGAATGTATGTGGTCTGAGCGTCATTCAGTAATAATGAGTGCTCAGACCTAAGCTATCTGCAGATATGTTCTGGGTTATAATATGTTTTGGTTATATCTGTAAATATATTGTATTGTGTGGTATGCAGTCACATATCTTTGGTCTTATACACTTGGTCAGGAGTTGCCATCTGCCACTTAATAGTATTTGCTAAACCACACAAGAGATAGGAGAACAAAAGGGTTTTAGCAGACGAGATGGCACCATGAACAATGGAGGTAAGGACTCTTGAATAATGAGATGACCTGGGGTTTCCCCATACTCCCAGCAGGGGAATAAGTAAGACTAGTGATGTTACTCTCTTCACCGTCAGAGGGAGAATGAGCAGTTAGCCACGCCTAGTGGGCGGCTCCTGGGGGAGGGGACTCCTGGCTCCCACGCATTAACCCTGTCTGATTGGCCAGAGGTAATTAGGGGTTGACCAAAGGTAGTCACTGCCCCTACTGTGTATGGGAAGTGTTTAAAAATGTGTTTTGTAATTAATAAAGGAGAGTTCTACTTGACCCTTCAAAACGTAGCCTCGTCTCGTTCTTTGGGAGGGGATTTATGGTACCGTTACTCTGCCACATTTTACAGCACTCCTGGATTATACAATGGGATATCGTGGATGGGAATAAACATTTCATTACTGCACAGCACCTTGCTTCAGAAAAGGACGTCTCCAACAGCTGATACCCTCTCACTACCGGGGTAGCCGTTACATTGGTTGGCAGCGGTGGGATGGTCCTTTTCATCCCCAACGCAAGTGCTGAATGGAATCCCAGTACGCTAAACTGAAAAGACCCACACTAAAGGATCTCTTGGAAACCAGAGGAAGGAGTGCCAACAACCGACCACGGAGAGAGCTGATAGCTGACCTACTGGAGCTGGACGAGATGGATCGATCCATGGAGGTCGTGGACCAACCTACCCCTGTCAGCGAGGAGGAGGAAATTACAAACCTGGTTCAGCGGAGATTATCCATGTACCCAGCAACATCCGTGGAGCTAATAGATCAGCTGTTCCGGGAAGCGAGAACGGAGATACAAAATAGGAGGGGGCACGAACTTGAACTGGCAAGAGCTAGACAACCCCTGGCACATACAGTTCATACTCCCCCACCCGCTGCTACACTAAAGAAAATACCGTTCACTGCCTTCAAAGCGTTTGTGGAAAGTGAGGAAGAAATTGATGGATATTTGGCTGACTTCGAGAGGCAGTGCTCACTACACCAAATACCACCAGACCAATGGGTCACTATTTTGGCTGGAAAGCTATCAGGAAAAGCAAATGAGGCATTTCGGGCGCTTACTGAGGAAGATATTGCGCAGTATCGCCGGGTGAAGGCTGCACTGCTCACCAGATATGCCGTCACCCCGGAAACATATCGCCGTCGCTTCAGGGAGTCTAAAAAAAAGGATGCAGACTCCCACATGGAATGGGCCAGCAAGATACAAAGGGTGGAGTCACATTGGGTGCGAGGGTGCAATGCCAACACAGGAGAGGAAGTACTACAGCTATTCCTGATGGAACATTTCTTCCAAGATCTGGCGGCAGACATCCAGGATTGGGTGAGAGATCGTCGCCCTGCTAACTTAATCGAGGCAGCACGGCTAGCGGACGAATACGCAGAGTCCAGAAAGGTGAGCCAAGGGTCCACACGACCAACCTCTAGAGCAGAGCCACGCACCTCAATGCCCGCTGCAAGCACAGAATTTCGGGCCCCAGTACCCCCAGCACCGCCACGGCCTCAGGGGTCTAACCACCAACCCCAGGATTCTTACAAAATGACGTGCCATCGCTGTGGCAACCCGGGGCACATTGCTCGTTATTGCCCCTTGGGATCAGCCAATAACAACTGGAGGCACCCGACCAATAACCCAGAGATCCCTTTATCACGTACCTCTGCTGCTCACTGCCTGGAAACCGAAGGGAGCCCTGAGGAGTGTTTGGGCATCCTGTACGAGGCAAACCCCATACAAGCTGCATCCCCAGACAACCGCCAGCATCACCGCCAGGAGGTGCGTGTAAATGGACAGGTAGCACAAGGCCTAAGGGACACTGGCGCTACCATCACGTTGGTGCAGAAACATCTTGTGAAACCGGAGCATGTATCTACCCGTACTGTTGCTGTCCGTGTCGCAGGGGGGGGGCTGTTTTTCGCTTACCCACCGCCCGGGTACACTTGGATTGGGGAGTCGGGTCGGGAAAGACCACAGTCGGGATCATGGACAATTTACCTGCTGAGGTCGTGCTGGGCAACGATATTGGCCCTCTAGCCTCAGCCTTTTTACCCACGACTGCTGCTGCTTGTACCGTGACCACCCGCTCACAGACCCGTACCGAGGACGATCCTACAACAGGTCGGGAGACCCAGGTAAGCCACAAGCAGACACTTAGCATTAACGCCACAGAGAGACCCATAGCATGGGACACCCCCGAAGAGCTTGGGAGGGAAACTAGACAGGACCCCACCCTCTAAAAGTACCGAGCATTAGCCGACGATAGAGGGGATGAGCGGGAACGTTTTATATGGAAAGGGGTTTCTATGGGACAGAGATTGTGGCCCACCTTTTGGACATTGGGATACTGGACTGTTGGGATGGGATCCTGGATTTTTTTGGGTGGGTGTACAGGGGAAGAACAGTGGGCCCTGTACAATAGGGGCCCGACCACGAGCTGGGGGAGGAATTTACTCTACAACTTGGGACGGTTTTGCTAAAGGACTTCAGTTCATTTGGAAGGCTGAGGCTTTTCTGCTTCATTATTTAATTGTCTGAAACCAGTTTGTAAAATGTATTTTCCCTCTTCTTGAAATGTTTATTGCAGTAATGCTGATGGGTTGTAAAACTGTAGAAGTGACCAACAAATCGTTTTGTCCGGACATCCCCAGGCCGATCCGTTGGGATCAGACCGTGTATGCCGGCTTATGGTCACGGGGGAGGTGTGTAACGGAACCCATCACTGTTTTACGCTGTTTTATGGTTATTTAATTCTTGGTTAAAATATGATCACATTGCTATACTGTATGTATGTGGTCTGAGCGTCATTCAGTAATAATGTGTGCTCAGACCTAAGCTATCTGCAGATATGTTCTGGGTTATAATATGTTTTGGTTATATCTGTAAATATATTGTATTGTGTGGTATACAGTCACATATGTTTGGTCTCATACACTTGGTCAGGAGTTGCCATCTGCCACTTAATAGTATTTGCTAAACCACACAAGAGATAGGAGAACAAAAGGGTTTTAGCAGACGAGATGGCACCATGAACAATGGAGGTAAGGACTCTTGAATAATGAGATGACCTGGGGTTTCCCCATACTCCCAGCAGGGGAATAAGTAAGACTAGTGATGTTACTCTCTCCACCGTCAGAGGGAGAATAAGCAGTTAGCCACGCCTAGTGGGCGGCTCCTGGGCGAGGGGACTCCTGGCTCCCACGCATTAACCCTGTCTGATTGGCCAGAGGTAATTAGGGGTTGACCAAAGGTAGTCACTGCCCCTACTGTGTATGGGAAGTGTTTAAAAATGTGTTTTGTAATTAATAAAGGAGAGTTCTACTTGACCCTTCAAAACGTAGCCTTGTCTCGTTCTTTGGGAGGGGATTTATGGTACCGTTACTCTGCCACATTTTACAGCACTCCTGGATTATACAATGGGATATCGTGGATGGGAATAAACATTTCATTACTGCACAGCACCTTGCTTCAGAAAAGGACGTCTCCAACGGCTGATACCCTCTCACTACCGGGGTAGCCGTTACACCCCCTTTATATCTCCGGCCCGTGGCCTTCTCAGGTCCCTCCCTCAATCTCTGAGTGTGGGTATGCGGGCTGGGGCGTTGAATCAGGCCTACCTTCTTCTCTGCTCGCTGCAAGATCAACAATACCTAATTTTTCAGGCATGTGTACTTGCCTAATTTTTCTGGCCTCTGGTGCTGCACTGTGCCTTCAACAACCAAACCCCCAAAAAAGGCTCATAACAGGGATTAAACTGATAGGAGTAGTATTACTTAACACACCACTCATATCTGGTGTAACAGTAGTGTACATTTAAAACAAAAAACATTTTTTCTACTGTAATAGATTGCATAGCAGTTAGTTGTCTGCAAGCGTGTGTGTCAGACCTACAGCGTCTACTCTGCCAACTTCTGCAAGTGCACAGTGCCACTCATATCTGTTGTCACAGTAGCTTGGAAGCTCAGTACCAATCTGTCAAAACCGGTAATGATGAATGAGGTCTAGAGTAGCCTGGTTCCCTTATCCTCTACAGGTTGAGACCTAATGTTTGGGTGACTCCAGACCAACACATGAGTACAAGCAGCACACAAACTCAAAGCTGCCATCCTTCTACTGGTCCAGCATCATCAGCCACATCAACCACTGCTGTCCTCCTTGCCCCCTCTCAACCATCCGCCACTGCGTCTCTCGCCTTGAGCAGTTCCTGCTCATCTGCCCATGGTCAGGTGCCTGTAAAGGTTTGAGCGTAAGAAGCTAATGTCTCAAAGTGCCCCAAAATTGAAGTGATACGACCAACAAAGCATCTTTTTCCATCTCCCGGTTCTAAAAATCCAGGCCTTATACACACCCCCTGATAGGTGACGTAACAAGTACTAAACTGATAAGAGTAGTACTTACAAACACGCCACTCCTATCTGGTGGCACCTTTGACTGCACGTGCCGTGCCCCAAAATTGAAGTGATACGACCAACAAAGCATCTTTTTCCATCTCCTGGTTCTAAAAATCCAGGCCTTATACACGCCCCCTGATAGGTGACGTAACAAGTATTAAACTGATAAGAGTAGTACTTACAAACACACCACTCCTATCTGGTGGCACCTTTGACTGCACGTGCCGTGCCCCAAAATTGAAGTGATACGACCAACAAAGCATCTTTTTCCATCTCCAGGTTCTAAAAATCCATGCCTTATACACGCCCCCTGATATGTGCTGTAACAGGTTTTAAACTGATAAGAGTAGTACTACTTAACACACCTTATAATAATGCTGAGAGAGGCAATGCAGTGAGAGGAATCTGAAGAAGAGGAGTCAGAGGAGGAAGGTGGCTTTGAGGAGGTGGAAGACCAAACACAGCAGACGTCCCAGGGGGCTTGTTGTCACCTTTCGGGGACCCTTGGTGTTGTACGTGGCTGTAAGGGTCACGTTTTATCAGGAATATTACTTTCCTTGAGCTAGTCCCTTTTTTTTGTCACTGTCAGCTTTTGGGGTGAACACTTAAAAGATCAACATGTGGTCTTTAACTGTGACGACATTGTTACTGTCTTGGCCATCAACAAGCTAACTTCTTCATCCATTCCTCTGGTTTACCTGCTCATGCGATTGGTGTTGACCTGTTTACAGATAAATATTTTATGTAGAGCGGTTATATATATATATATATAAAGCAGGTTTTATAACTTGCTTTAGACATTTGGGTGTGAACACAGATGTACTTTTTATTTACTGTACTACTGTACGGTGGAGGGCTTCTATCGCTCTTTTGCCCACCATATTATATATGATTGTTGTGGTGAACTACCTACTCATAATTTCCACAACACAGGCTGAGATCCCGCTCCATGCTGATGATAGCCAGTAAGCTTGAAACAGCTGTACATGGATTGGATACTCAGCCTGTGTTTATTCCAACCTTGGCTTTGCATTAAAGCTGTGTAATACAGCATGCATAAGCTTAAAGGAAGCCATGTTTGATAATGGCTACGGAATGAAGAGCGAGGCATTTGTGGCCATATTTGAGTGTCCCAGCTCAACTTCCCAGAATGCAGTGTAATAACTGTTTTTCTTGGAACTCTGAGCTGGAAGCAGGTTTTATAACTTGCTTTAGACATTTGGGTGTGAACACAGATGTACTTTTTATTTACTGTACTACTGTACGGTGGAGGGCTTCTATCGCTCTTTTGCCCACCATATTATATATGATTGTTGTGGTGAACTACCTACTCATAATTTCCACAACACAGGCTGAGATCCCGCTCCATGCTGATGATAGCCAGTAAGCTTGAAACAGCTGTACATGGATTGGATACTCAGCCTGTGTTTATTCCAACCTTGGCTTTGCATTAAAGCTGTGTAATACAGCATGCATAAGCTTAAAGGAAGCCATGTTTGATGATGGCTACGGAATGAAGAGCGAGGCATTTGTGGCCATATTTGAGTGTCCCAGCTCAACTTCCCAGAATGCAGTGTAATAACTGTTTTTCTTGGAACTCTGAGCTGGAAGCAGGTTTTATAACTTGCTTTAGACATTTGGGTGTGAACACAGATGTACTTTTTATTTACTGTACTACTGTACGGTGGAGGGCTTCTATCGCTCTTTTGCCCACCATATTATATATGATTGTTGTGGTGAACTACCTACTCATAATTTCCACAACACAGGCTGAGATCCCGCTCCATGCTGATGATAGCCAGTAAGCTTGAAACAGCTGTACATGGATTGGATACTCAGCCTGTGTTTATTCCAACCTTGGCTTTGCATTAAAGCTGTGTAATACAGCATGCATAAGCTTAAAGGAAGCCATGTTTGATGATGGCTACGGAATGAAGAGCGAGGCATTTGTGGCCATATTTGAGTGTCCCAGCTCAACTTCCCAGAATGCAGTGTAATAACTGTTTTTCTTGGAACTCTGAGCTGGAAGCAGGTTTTATAACTTGCTTTAGACATTTGGGTGTGAACACAGATGTACTTTTTATTTACTGTACTACTGTACGGTGGAGGGCTTCTATCGCTCTTTTGCCCACCATATTATATATGATTGTTGTGGTGAACTACCTACTCATAATTTCCACAACACAGGCTGAGATCCCGCTCCATGCTGATGATAGCCAGTAAGCTTGAAACAGCTGTACATGGATTGGATACTCAGCCTGTGTTTATTCCAACCTTGGCTTTGCATTAAAGCTGTGTAATACAGCATGCATAAGCTTAAAGGAAGCCATGTTTGATGATGGCTACGGAATGAAGAGCGAGGCATTTGTGGCCATATTTGAGTGTCCCAGCTCAACTTCCCAGAACGCAGTGTAATAACTGTTTTTCTTGGAACTCTGAGCTGGAAGCAGGTTTTATAACTTGCTTTAGACATTTGGGTGTGAACACAGATGTACTTTTTATTTACTGTACTACTGTACGGTGGAGGGCTTCTATCGCTCTTTTGCCCACCATATTATATATGATTGTTGTGGTGAACTACCTACTCATAATTTCCACAACACAGGCTGAGATCCCGCTCCATGCTGATGATAGCCAGTAAGCTTGAAACAGCTGTACATGGATTGGATACTCAGCCTGTGTTTATTCCAACCTTGGCTTTGCATTAAAGCTGTGTAATACAGCATGCATAAGCTTAAAGGAAGCCATGTTTGATAATGGCTACGGAATGAAGAGCGAGGCATTTGTGGCCATATTTGAGTGTCCCAGCTCAACTTCCCAGAATGCAGTGTAATAACTGTTTTTCTTGGAACTCTGAGCTGGAAGCAGGTTTTATAACTTGCTTTAGACATTTGGGTGTGAACACAGATGTACTTTTTATTTACTATATATATATATATATATACTTATATTTGTATATACATATATATATATATATTTTTTACCTTTTTTTATTCTTAGGGCCTCATTCTATTATCGGCCGTAGGAGATGCGGGGCCGCAAGGACCGGCCGCAAGCTATTCAGCTATTCTATTCCCTCCCGGCCAAGGATTCCGGCAGGCTTGCGGCCGGCGCCTTGCTATCCCTTGCGGCCGCTCACTCCGGAGAAAAGCCTTTGATCTAAAACGGCCGCAAGAGAATCGGCCGCAAGAAAATCCTATTTGCAATTCAATTGCTCCGGGAACCCTCTCTGCAAGGCTAAAACCGAGCCGCAGCTTACTTGCAGGAAAAAGGTCCCGCTAGCACCAATTAAGCACAAAATATAGCCCAAATAAAGCCATCATGCACTTTGAGGAGGCTGTAAAGTGATTTTAGGTGTTAGCAAAAATAGCACAACATTCCCCTATACTTAAATCCGTAAATAAATTATTTTTTAATATATGTCAAATATCCATGTAAAAAGTCCAGAGGGCTTGGAGCACCTCAGACCCGCCCACGCTGCGGCCGGAAAATAAAGAGTTAATGTCAACTCGGGTTTGGGCTGATGTGCAAGCTTGAGAGGGGGTTACTATTAATCCTCATGTCCCCCAATATGATCCCTAGCATTTACAAAGATTTACAGTGCAGTCTTCAATTTATATTTGACTTTAAAGATTTTGGAGCTTACGGCCGGTTCCAAGATATGCGGCCGGCCGTAAGGGGAGATCCTTGCGGGCCATATAATAGAATTGCGAGGTAACAGAACCCCCGCAAGGAATCGCAGCGTTACGGCCGATTTACGGCCAATAATAGAATGAGGCCCTTAGTCTTTAGAGAATAATCAATTAATGTCCATTAATAATAAATGAATGACTGACTAAATATAACGGAAAGATGTAAGCATGACTATATTTTAAAAGTTATTTATTTTATTTTTTTGGGTAGTTTATAATGAATATTACCAATTAATTACTAAAATAATGTACATTAATAATTAATGAATCAATGTGTTTTTTATATTTTTTTATGCGCATTATTAAACGTTAACCTTTTTTTTCTTAATGATTACTAATTAGTAATTAAGTAATTAAAGTACATTATTAATTAATTATTCAATTAATTAATATCTTCCAAACAGGTAAGCACGATATATTTCTAAAGTAAATACATTTCAAAATCTTGTTTCCTCTATTTTTTATTTTTTATTATTAATTAATTTAATAAATATTCATTAATAATTATTAATGTAATGTACCTTTTTAATGTAATATTCCTCAAGCAGTATCCTGAAGAGCTAACAATCTCATTTGATTTTCTGGCAGTATAAAATGTCCAGTCAGACTGTCATCACCTGAGGAGAAAGTGTCAGTTATGTGTCAAGTGTGCCCTATATATAGGCTTTGTGCGCGAGACAAATCCGTTGTTTTAGGCAGGAAATCGGCCATTTCACAATGTTAATGTGTAAATGTGTAAGTTTGTATTGTAAAACGGCCCCGTTAGTGTATGTTTTACGCGTTCCACGGTTATTTTGCGACCTTCCTATTAGTATTTCTCGACCACATACGTCTCTGGCTGTGTTTTACGTGCTTCGTGGTTTCGGCAATCATTGACTAAGTGCTACGGGTTGAATGGCTCGCCGACAATGAGCGCCTTTGGCGCTCATTGCCTAAGAGCTACAGGTTGAACGGATCGCTATGCTAGGCTCGCCGGCGATGAACTCCTGCTGCGCTCATCGCTAAGTCGTACAGACTCCGCAAACAGCGTGACAACGACTCGCAGTTGGACTATTATAATATGTGATATATTTTACAGGGGATGGGGGCAAAGTCTGAAAATCCAGCTTTATAGCCGAACCCCCCTTCCTGCATCCCACCTTTTTTCCTCTATATTTAAATTTATACTTTACTAATGGGTATTGCTTGCACTAATAAATGTTTCTGTGTCTTCACTAGAATTTAATATCTTTATTTCTCTGATGGTTGGGATCATAGTTTCCTTATGGAGCCTTACAATTTTCATTTATATTCCACAGTTTCTGCTCCCCTAAGGTCATGGATCATGGGCTCAAAGGATAGCTGTGGTAAAAGATAATTGTCACCAACTGGGTTTTGATAGAGCACAGGTTGTAATTAGGTGGTTTGCGAAAAGGGGCCTAAAATGGTAAAGCATGTTACCAAAAGTAGTTCAAAATGCCAGGTCAGTTGCCCTGCCTGATGTTTTGATAATCCACGCGGGGGATAGGGGTGGTCTAGGGATGATACCTTTGAAAGTTTTAATTTTCCATATGAAAAGGGAAATGCCAGACTATAAGAATTATTTCCTAACATTCTTTTGATCTTGTCTAAGATTTCCCCCCCACCTCCAATGGCGAATTCACATTGACAGCACTTGTGGATATGCACTTGTGGTGGGGGGCATGCTTGTATGAACTTCAGTAACTGCTCATGGTGGTGTCAGTACTCTTTTGGCACCCGTTCCCTTGAGTTTAGTTTATGGGTAGGCAAGCACCTCTCATAATTTGTTTTTTTTTTTCCGTTATATCCTTATTTGTCTAGTTAATAATTAATAAAGATGGGACCTTTACAATCTGAATCTGTATATGTGTGTGTATTTTATTGTTGGTTATCATCTGAGGTAAGTCAGTGATATGCACTGGTCAAGACTATGCAAGATAGGAATAGGATGAGAAGTATTTGGGTAGCTATGGGGTTAATATTGGGGGTTGAGTTATAAGGGAGTGGTTATTATATAAGATTTCTAACTTATAACCCTATTCTTTCTCTACCAGTAAATATTATATCCTTCATCTCCCTCCTCACCCTCCCTTGGCATAGTAACTTCATTTGTTTTTTCAGTATATCTTCATCTGTCAAGCTAATTGTTAATAAAGGAGCTGTGGCATTTAAAACCCCAAACCTGTGTGTGTGTGTATGTATTTCATTATTGGTTATCATCTGGGTTATATCCGTATTGACTATGCACCGGTCAAGAATAACATAGCAGAGGTTAAATCAGAATATTGTTCAGATTTGTAGCAGAAGCTTTGAAAATCTGATAACAAACAAGAACTAATGATAATAAAGACATCCATGAACTGAGCAAACATACTCTGAGAGGACTCAAAGTAAACAGCAGATTTTAAATGTTATACTTGAAACATAGAACAAGCTATAAACAAACAGCTTTTTTGCCGGTGTCATAATTACATCAGTGTAGCTTTTCAGATACCTATCAATCAAAAAATATATATGCCAAAAAATGCGCACATTCTAATTTATAAACACATCTATGCACACAGAAACACTATACAAACCAGTTGTGCTACACCAGTTCTATTATACACGCACACATACAACATTTTTAAAAGGGAAGATTTTAACGGTCTAAGGGCAGCAATACAAATTATTTTATTTAAAAAAAAAATGGGTTCCACACCCTCAGAGCTGCCTACATAGGCACCCCATACTAACCAATCAAAAAACTGCATTTACTGTTTTTATCACTATACTAACCGTCTAGCCAGTAGCAGCATGGTGCAGAGATCCAGAGCAACACTGAGTTGCATTATTCAAAGAAGGGAAGATAAGTGTTTGGTGGGAATAAAAGACTACACATCACATAATGCTTTTCTGCAGAGATGGAATTCCCTATACTGCTATAATGTTGTAACTACCTCTGATTGGCCACATTGAATTATGAATTTTATGCTAATTTGGCTTGGGTTTTCAGGGAATTCCTTCTCTAAATCAACTGAAATAAATCTGAAGAAATTTAGGGTAAGTTTATTAATGTTTATTCTGGGATTTTTTCATGCAAAAAAAGGTTGCATAAACTATTGATTCTCCTCTATCTGATGCATTCATAATCCATTAAACTTCCATATACCTTTAATTCTATTGTACACATATTGTTCTTTTTATAGCATAGATGTTACATTTAGTGGTATATTCAAGTAACCTGCATTTGATTTCTCTCCTTGCTTTTTTTTTTTTTTATAATTGTTATAACATAGGTCCAAAAGTTCATATGTCAGTAAGTAATTTCATGCCACTGAACATTTTTTGTTTATGCAATGTTTTTATCAGACTACAATTCTACAACAAGCTAATATGTTAGTTCCTTTTAAAAACATATTGAACAGCACAGAATTCTACTCAGTACTAAGTACATACAGTACAAATTCATTTCTATTTGATAGTTGCTCAAATGGAAGTTACTTACTGAGAAACGTAATATTGAACTCAATCGACTGGCACACCGTGTTTCATGCTTGCCTTTTATAAATAGTAATTTTATTTTTATCAAATAAAATATAAAATATATTTTTGATAAACAGGTTGTCCCTTATAGTAGTGTAAAAAAAGGAAGAAGCAGAATTTCAACCCAGAACCTAAATGTAGAAAAACAAAGGCCACTGTACCATATCTCAAATTGGATACATAAGTAAAAATATGTATAAAGCTAAACTAGAATCAGTGTGAGAGTTACAGCCGGGACCATAATATCTATGCTGATTTTTGTAGGAAGGTTTCACGGAGTATGCAAGCAACAACAAAAAAGGTCAATATCTAAGTCAGTTTTTGATCAGTTAAAGAAAATGTGATCCTATCATATGTAAAATATTGAATTTAATGGGATTTACTATCTTTATAACTTCATTGTATATGTAAATGTATATTTAGGTTGTAAATCTCTGTTAAAATAGTTTTTATCATCCCTAATAGTGAAGCAATTAAACCATATAAAATAGATGAAAGGGAGGGGAAGAGGCGCAAAACCTAGTGCAAATAAATGTTAAACTAGATAAATATATGGGGCCTCATTCTATTAGCGGCCGCAGCCGTTGCGGGGCCGCAAGGACCGGCCGCAAGCTATTCTGCTATTCTATTCCCTTACGGCCGGGGGCTCCGGCAGGCTTGCGGCCGGTGCCTTGCTATCTCTTGCGGCCGCTCGCGCCGGAGGAAAGCCTTTGATCTAAAACGGCCGCAAGAGATTTGCAATTCAATTGCTCCGGGAAACCTCTCTGCAAGGCTAAAAGCGAGCCGCAGCTTACTTGCAGGAAAGAGGTCTCGCTAGCACCAATTAAGCACATAAAATAGCTCAAATAAAGCCATCCTGCACTTTGAGAAGACTATAAAGGGATTTTAGGTGTTAGAAAAAATAGCACATAATTATCCTGTACTCAAATCCGTAAAATATTTTAATTTTAATATCCGTAAAATATCCATGTAAAAAGTCCAGAGTGCTTGGAGCACCTCAGACACACCCACGCCGCAGCCGGAAAATAAACAGTTAATTTGAACTCGGGTTTGGGCAGATGTGCAAGCTTGAGAGTGGGTTCCTTTTAATCCTCATGTCCCCCAATATGATCCCTAGCATTTACAGAGCTGTACAGTGCAGGCTTGAATTTATTTTTGAGTTTTTATATTTCACAGATTACGGCCGGTTCCAAGATATGCGGCCGGCCGTAAAAGGAGATCCTTGCGGGGCCGTATAATAGAATCGCGAGTTAACTGAACCCTCGCAAGGAATCGCAGCCTTACGGCCGATTTACGGCCGATAATAGAATGAGGCCCATAGAATGCAGGTAAACATGCCAAAAAAGTCCTAACCTCACGGTATGAGGTATTTCAGTCACTCGTCAGGAAGTCCTTCTGATGGATAACATGGAGGTAGCTGGTTCCACTGGACCAGGAACTGGATCTTCCTGCCTGTTTCACTTGAAGTGGAGTGAGGAATCACCCTATGGGTGCGTGTTTATTCATGAACTACAATGTTCACGGAAAAGCTGAGTACTTGAGTCATATAGACAGACCCCTATGAATACTCAAAGCTAACACGATAGTTTATAAAAAATAAAATCTTTTTATTCCTAAAGAATTCCAGTACACAAATTACAATGTTTGCTGTATAGTAGTTGCAATACTTATCAAATGGTAGAGGTTTGTTGTTCTCCAAATGACTCTTAGTTACGGGTCACAGTTTTAGGAGTATAAAAAACATGCTAATACAAGCTAAAAAAAATTAAAATAATAATAAAAAAAATGTCAATAAAAATATCTAAAAAATTTAAATAAAAGGACAGACGCGGGCTTTCTCAATGTATAAATAATAAAAGAAAAATTAGTAACTAGATAAAATAGCTATATGCAATTCAACCATTTTAAAATTAATTTTTGCATTAACAGTACTCAATGTGGTGTGGCAGAGAACAAAATTAAGCTGTTTCATATGTTGTTCTTATAAGGAAGATATCACAAAAAGGTTGTTTACTACAGAATTTGTCACTGAGCAGTGCTTCCATTGTTATTTATTTCTGTTCATTTAGGTGTCTGTGTATTGCTTACAATAGACTTCTAAATGTAGCATTGAAAGAGTACTGTGCCATAGATGTAGAACTGTCACTGAATATGCTCGGATATGTGTACTTTGCATAATATGCTTCATCTACTTAAATTTACTAAAACAAATACAGAAAATCCCATTTATCAGTGCAACACTTGATACAAGGGCATCTTTTCTTTGCATTAGTGTTCCTATTTTTCTACAATCTATTTCAACTGCAAAAATCAAAAATCTCTTAGATGGTCAATGATACAGTGAGCAAAGGCTAAATAATGTAGAGCACATTCATATATACTTTTGGTAAAGGAGAAGTGGATGAGCTAGCTTTAGGATCTAGAATGTTCAATATAAGTTGCAAAGTCATTTGACAATGGTCCATGCAAACATTGGGCCAGATTTATCAAAGCTTTCAACAACTCTTGGAGAACCCCTGTATTCCGAAGTTATTTTATAAGGCACATTTACAATAACTCTTCTTTGGTATATATAGACTGTTGAGTAACAAAACGGCACCAATTTAACCACAGTTTCCACACACGACTATCGCGTAACCGAGAAAAAAAATGGCGTCCAAAAAACAAACAAAAACAAGGCTACGCAACCCCTAAACACTCATAACACCACCAAACACATAAGACTTTTACACAAAAAATGATGAGCTGCGGGCCAAAAATACGAGGCCAAAAAGATGCAAACATAACGGCCGAACCGTGCACATACAAAAACAACAATAACACCACCAAAATTAACAAAAATACAAAACAAACACTACTCACAGCACAGGGGGGAGAGGCACGCCGTCTGGGAGTCGGGTTGCACAACAATTTAACCACAATTTGCCGAGATTCCACACACTAAATATTATTATTTTTTTAAAAGTGTAAATGTCTTCCAAAACAGTCAACATTAAAAAGAAAGACAGCGTGTCCACATACCCAACTTCAAACTGCTCCCCTTGAGTCTCTCCCATTGACAATAATGTAAAAGGCACACCAGCCTCATGATGCTGAAGTTAGCTAATCTGGGGAATTCCCAGGTGTGGCAGTGGCACCAGCAATTCTCATTCCTTATCTTAATTCCTCTGGTATGTGTAGACCGCCTGTAGGCATATCTCCCACCCAGGGTTTAAGCAAGGGCTTGTGACACCAGGTGGTTAAGAGGCTCACAGTCCCCTGAAAGATGATGACTCAAGCAAGGTACAAAGTAAGGGGGAACAAATGTTAGGTTAGCCGGGGCTCGGCTGGATCCTAGGGACTGGGTAAGGTATCATATCCATTGTTACAAATGGCTATAACAATAATACACACTCAGGTTGCAGATAAAAACTTGGGTTTAGGTTGTAGATTATCATTTAACTTTATGTTGTTACAAGGTATATATGGCACAATCCACATACAAATTTTTTAAATGTTGAGTGATAGCATTTAAAGGGACAGATTATCTGCCATAAAGAAACACACAAGTCCATTTTTCTTTTTAACTCTATGCTCTTAGCAGATGTGATCAAGGGTCAGCGTAATACATGAAATTAAAAATAGTTAAGTGTTTTGTTTAATAAATTTAAGTTTTTACCTGCTTCCAGGTTGTGAGCTTGCCAGTCAAGGCCATCCAAATGCTTGGTAGGGGATTCGGTCACCTTGACCTCCAGCCTTTTATTCCCTTAATGTTCTTACATGAGTCCAAATATCTAAACATCAGCATGGTTTCCAAACTGCTCTCACGATAGTGAGGAGCTATTCCATCTTTTTCGTGTTTGTAAAATATTCATATTAAAGAGTTTAAAGATAGGTCAATTAATTAAAACACTTATAGAGATTTGAACGCATACACACATATTTGTATTTGGTAACAAACTTATTTTAATAAAATGAAGCATTGGAGATAAATGTAGGTTGAGGTTTGGTGGGTGAGGTATATGCAATTGAAGCATGACTAGAGGGACACTTCCTAATGAAGAAATAAAAAGGGGTATTTGAGGGAGCGTTCTGATTGAAAGGAGTATCCAAAGGAGTAGTTGTAAGATGTTTTTTTATACCCTTAAGCCCCTCATAGAAATTCAGGCCAAACCTTTAACTTGTGTTTAGGACTCAGGATGAGAAACTAAGTTAACTGAAATAAAGAATTATGGATAAAAGTATATTGAAGTCTGGCCGGTAAAGTTGTACATAACTTGACTACAAAAGTAATAAAGATGCATGAATAACTTATATCTGTATGCATAAAAATATATGTTCATAGATTGGTGGAAGGCCAACACCAGCAGTTAACAATTTACCTACCATTCAAGGTGAAATACCTTTAACCTCTCCAAAGATTATGTCTGCCCATTTTGTGCCAACCCATCTTAGAGGGGACATCATTGAGGGTAAAGATGTAACTCTTATTTCACTTCCCAACCTTTTTCCACCACATAGGCCACTATCCATAGCAGGAAGTCAGTCATCTCTACACTCATGAACAGTGCCCGGGCTCATTCAAGAGCTCAATGAGAGGGGTATTCTATTCCTGCAAACACCAGAAATACCAAATTGTATTGTTTACTTCTGAATAGTCGCTTACCCCAGTGTTAGCCAAAAGATCAATTGAACCAGATCCAAATCCTAATCACAGACGTGGCCTCTACAGTCAACTCGCTGGAAAATCAAATAGCTTCATATTCATTTGAACATCTTAGTGGTTCAAAGCCAACACCAGCAGTTTAACATTTACCTACCATTCAAGGTAAAATACTATCAACATCTCCAATGATTATGTCTGCCCATTTTGTGCCAACCCATCTTTAGGGGGACACCATTGAGGGTAAATATGTCAATCCTATTTCACTCCTCATCCCTTTATTTTACACCTCAGAACACCATACTATGACCCAAGGGGATGTTTCGGTCTACATCTGGTCCTAAGATCCTTGCCTTACAGAAAACTTACTACCTCCAAATTCTTCGAAGCATTCAGTATATCCTGCAATGTAGTCTTCTCTGCTTTCGCCCAAAGGCATAAAGAGCTAGACGATTATTTCTATTTAATAGTAGACCTTTCTCACAATGATGGGCAACTAATTTTATGATTATCACTGTTCTTTCTCTGCTAAATCTGCTGCTATGTCAAAATTCCACTATTAGGTGAAGTGGACCTATCTTGATCACAAGCTTTTCTTCCACCACTTTGCAGCAATCAAAGCTTCTGTTTGCCAACACCGCTTCTTTCCTCTTTATTCTACTGGGTTTTGTCCCACACCTAGCCCAACCCAGGCACTATCACATAACTCCTTCCCTCAGCCTTACTCACTCACAATCCTAAAACATACATATGGTCAACTCCAATCTATAAACTTTAACTCCAAGGGATTCTCCTACAGCTGCGGCTGGCTGTTGCATATTTGTTCCTTATGATGCAAAGCACAAGCTAAAGCTCTTTGCCCGCAGGTAACGTACCCTTCCAGAATAGGCTCCTTCAATGTGGCACTTTTTACCTCCCCTCACTAACAGGAGTTAGGTCAGGTTTGACTGAAAGTTTCCATATTTGGTCCACTGCATTGCCTCAGTCTTCCTTCACCAGCAGAAATGGGCTGAGGTTGTGAATAACCAACAAACACTTCCTCTTAAGTCCTTTTTCATCACCTTCCTTTCCTGTATGGCAGAATAACCCTAATGGCATTTACCACTAAAAATACTTTCTAAAGAAATGCCTTGTTGTCAATCTTTCAGCCACTTATAATTTAGATGTTCCATCCATGAATTCCCTCATTCCTTCAGATGACTACTCCCTCCAATACTCTAAAGTGGATGACGCCATCTACCATATTCTCCAAGTGGACAATGGTTCCTGGTTACCCAAATCTGACATCCAGAATGCCTTCAGGCTTCTCTCCATCCATCCATCATTGTGGCACCTCCATAATCACATATATAGTTGTGAGCATGCGAGTTGTTGCTAACGCTTGCAGGCTCGCGCAGCGAGCCACGGGCCTGGCGAAGCGAGCCACGGGCCTCAGTTGCCTTCGGCGCTCCATGCTAGCAACTGCGACCAGCGCAAACTTAACGTCGCAACGCAAATAACACAACACACCAATTACGACCCTCTCAAACTTTTACTAGCAACGCAAACAACATACGACACACGTTCACACACATTACGACCTCGCAACACTCGGACGCAACTCACGAACATTACAAAATTCAAAACACAATACATACACACAGCACGTACATAAAAAACTTACCTACAGCAAGAGGGAGCACCCAGGACCTCAAAAATGCAACTTACACCTTAATTTCACTAAAAAAAAAAGAGTTTACACACTAAAAAATTTCATAAGCGACAGAAAAAATGGCCGCCGAGCAAAATGAAAACGAGGCTACACACGCAAACAACATACGAGACACGTTAGCACACATTACGACCTCGCAAAAATCGGATGCAACACGCCGACATACAAACATTTAAAACACAATAAATACACACAACACACACATAAAAAGCTTACCTACCGCAAGAGGGAGCATCCAGCACCTCCAAAAAACCAAGTTACACCTTCATTTAAATAAAAATAAAACACTTTAGACACTAATGAAATCGCTAAGCGAGAGAAAAAATGGCCGACGAACAAAACGAAAACGAGGCTACAGCACTCTCAACACGTAAAACACCACAACACACTCGCACAACACCACACGAAACTCGAAAACCACCACGAGGCACCAACGGATAATCCGCAAAGACGCACACCACAGATAACCTGCCATTTTACGCAAATGCGGAAGTACACCACTATGCTAACGGTTTGGTCTCGCGCACGCACACTATTACACTGCACACATTCAGCACGCTTACACAGCAGCTTCACACCACTAATGCTGCAGCAACATCAAAACAGATTGCCAGCTCTTCAACACAATGCTTCAAAATAGGTAAAGTATATTCATTTATTAATGTATTACATATTTCATTATTACACACCAAACACCATTAGCTAACTTACAATTTCATTGCCGTCATTTTTTGACGGGCAATTCGCTAGTAATAAATAATAATAGAAGAAGAGCTGTGTTCTGTATGTTAATGGCAATGTTGTTCAAGTTTTGCTCACACATAACAGTTATTTTGTTTCTAATGTTTGAAAGCACCCTGGGAGTAATTTTATTGCAACATACACAACCTTGTACTGATTGCACTGGAATGCAATAAGGGGATGCAAACAAATGCTGCACTGTAGTATAAAAAATCTCACAGGATAATTATTCCCTCTTCATTTAGAAAAAAAAATGTTTTTTATACTCACAAAACAGAGATCAATGCATACTCACCAGCCTAAAAAAATAATTAAAGCATCTAAAAAATTGCTTGTTTGATGACAAAACCATCAAATCAAAATCACTCCACTAACTGTCTGCCCAATCTCAGAGACAACTATTCAGACATATTTATGCCTAGTGATCAAAATGCCCTATTAAAAAAAAACTTTCAGAAACCTAAATTCATCAAAATGTAAGTAAAATTGTCTCTATAAAATTTTTTTCTAACAACAAAAAAAAATATATGTAAATGATAGGTCAAAAGCACAGTTATAAGAACATGAGTTTACAAAGTTCAATAGATAACAGTTACTATTATAGCACAGCTGTGTTATATTAATAACATGGAGGATGCAGTGTAATTATTTAATTAATGATTTAAAACACTTTAAGGATATTGGCCCCTATTCAATTGAGCAATTGTTAGTTACTGGAGCCCGTAAAGTAGCCTGTAAACTCATTTGCTATTGAATTGGCATCTTTTAGCTACCTGTGGATTACAGGCTAAAAATCCCTGCGGTTGTCAAAATTGTAATTATAACCCATCTAAGCCTTTGATCTTTCAAGCCTGTAAATGTTACAATAGCAAATCTCTATTCAATTGCTACAATTCCTCAAGCCCGCAATTGTTTTCACACCCGTAAATGGCAAATGTAGAAGAAAATCCTACGAGTACCAGAGAGGACCCTGCAGGGTGTTAAACACCTGATCGTAACACTGTAAATGCAAATAAAAAACAACAGTCTCAAGCTCTCAAATCTGCAATAAAAAAATGTTATGTTATATCAATCTTGGGAATCAAGGAGTTAATACATATCAGGACACCCACATGGACTAGAACAGTATCGTCATTCATTTTTATTATTTTATACATTACCGGATTGCAAATCTAATCGCATGTCGGCCTTCTAAATGCTAATTGATTGACGTTTAACCTCCATGTTTTACTGACTTCATGATGATGGTCTCATTTACTATTGGCTGTTTCTAAATGGTTACTTACGGGCTTGCTTAATTGATCATGATCATGCCCTGAAATGCTACTTACATGGTTTACGGTTTAGGCTTTTCAGCTGCGGGCTTGATCAATTGAGCTGCTCTGTAAAAGTTACGGCTGGTATGATTTACATTTTAATGGAGTCCTTAATATTGTATACAATACTTTTCAGATAAGAAAATAACAAAAGTATAATAAACTGGATGCCATTTTTAGAATGTAAAGCTTTTTTTTTAAACTATGAGGTCTCTTACATTTTTTTTCAATACAGAAATGTACATTTTCTACCTTGTGGTACTGAGACACATTTTATTAATGGACTATCAACAAATGTAATTTGGCTGCAGAAATAAAACATGACATTTCTACTACTATATTTCAGACTGTACCACTATACTAGATCCAAAAGTACATACAATTTGTGATTAGATATTAAACTGATTAATAGCCATAGTGATAAAACATTTCTTGGGGCTAAGAAGCCAGAAAATGTCATTTAGGTACATGATGGCTTAAACCTATTGTCTTTAATGTGGGGATGGAGGTCACCAATTTACTTAGCAGTGGAATGTAATGTATATATATAAAGTAGAAAAAGATGCTTCCGGGTAAATAAGAATTTTGTTCTTTGTCAGAGATAATAGACAACTTGCTGCAATTCAATACCAATGTTATCTTACATTTTGCTGTACTCTTAGGCCATTTCCCAAAGTAATAAAGATAAAGACTACAGGTGAATGCCAATTTTAATTCTTAATGTAAAAAATGTTAGAATGACAAAATCATAACTGTAGATTTTTTTTGCAGGAGTGTAAAAAAGCTAAAACTTTCTATATTCTTGTTCTTTGATGTGTGTGTGGTATTTAGAGACATACAATTCACTAGTTACAATGAGAAACAATGTATGTTTAATAGAACATCTGTAGATCAATATTGATATGCAACAACTACTTACTAACAAATTTAAATGTGTAAATGAGCCATATTAAAAACATATTTACATTGCATTTTTATGGCCAGCTTAAAATAGGTTGCAATTTCATAAGCAAATTAATGCTTTGCAGGGGTAGTAGTGGAATGTATACACAGAGGAACACTCTATAGGCAAAAAGCAGCCTTTATGTATGCAGCATATCTCATAAAACATTTAATTTTATTAATATCTAAAAATCCCTCTAATGATTATGTTGACACCCCCAGAGGGGTAGCTACACAGGCCCCTGATCCCCACCCAATCAGCATGCAGCATTAGAGGATCAATTTAGCCCATTATTCCCCTGCTGTTTCTTTCTCGGCCAATAGGAGAGCACTGATGTCAACCCCAGTCACTGCTGGGATATGACACCCTGCTGCTTCCTGTCTGTGGTGTGCTGCTGCCCTAGAACCTAACATAGTGCCACACTACATATCCCAGGCTGTTTTGCAGCAAAAACAGGAACCCCAGAGTTTAAATCAAATTTTTCAGCTAACCTTATTGGCCAAAACAAATTATGAAATGAATGCTAACCTGGGTTTGGCGGTGCTTTTAACCGCAGAAATTACAATATTTTGCTAACTTCATGGAAAGTAATTACATTTTTGTTTTGGTATTTTCTCATGCAAGAAAGGTTTTCATACACTATTAATTCTCCTCTCTCAGACCCACTCATAATCCAGCAAACTTAGATATGCCTTTAATATAAGTTAAACTTTTACATTGTTTAACATTCTATAAGAGAGATATCTTCTTGATGGAGTAGTGCAGTTTAGAGGAGAGTCGATGGTAGGGATTCAGCCTTGTTATCACAACAGTCAGTTATCAAACTGACTGCTTTATTATGATCTTTCCCACCACTTATGGACAGTTCCTGCATAAAGCCTGCATTTTAGCCAAAAGAAAAAAACAGAGAGATTAAGAACTGAAGGTAGAGTCACTTTACTACTAATTATCTCTCATAATGAATCTATGTGGTGTTTAATAGAGAGCTTGAGCTGGAAGATTTTCAGCTAAGCTTTATGCTACAATGGCAGCCCAGATGAGCAACAAGGGCTGCTACTATATGGACCATACTCTTGTTAAGCTTAACACTTGCATCTCCTCTGTAATGTGTACCCACACTTCACTGAGTTGTCATTAAATGGCTAGTGTATGCTCTTTTCATGTTAAAACTATATTTAGTTCATCATTAAAATCACAGTTTACTTCAATACTAGAAACTCCTATACCCAGTTGGCCTCTATCAAGGACCTGAGCACTACTGAAAGGAAGTGAAATATTTTAATCAAGATGATGTTGATTAGACTGTTTTTGTAAGGCTTGAATAATGTTGTAACGGAGTTGGAACACGAATCCAATATCTCCGCTGGTATACGGTAAAATATCCAAGAAGCACTACAGTCTCACCATCCCCAACCTCCCATATTGGACGACACTCAATTGGGAGTCAAAGACTACTGACTTTATTTTGTTATATGCAGAAATATATATACACATGTCTTTGGCCACAGGTAATACACATGCCCATATTTGGCCACACAATAGACATAGAGAGAACAATAGGTGTGGTCACACATCCCTGAGGCTACCTGGCTACTTTGATGCAATCAGACATTGATTAGATCATACTTCCCTTTGTTCTTATCTCTCGTACTGAAAACACTTTATACAATAGACTTCCTTATCTTATGAGGAGTCTCTGTAATAGGATTATCTATTATGCCAAGGTCTGCAATAGTCTGGGCTAATATTCTGCAGACCATAAACCAACATACATACAGTATAACAGTAGGATCATATTTTAACCATAACCATAAAACAGGGTAAAACAGTGATGGGTTCCGTTACACACCTCCCCCGTGACCATAAGCCGGCATACACGGTCTGATCCCAACGGATCAGCCTGGGGATGTCCGGACAAGAGTATTTGTTGGTCAATTCTCTAGTTTGACAACCCATCAGCATTACTGCAATTCACATTTACTCACATTTCACATATCCCCAGATAGCTGGGATCTGAGCGCACAAAACTACACAGTTCAATTGCCATGTAGCTAAAGTCTTTCCCATAGTCTTTCATTATATGAATGGGCTCCATGGCATAGCTATCTGGGGTATCACCGCTCCCACAGGCCAGGTACCGAATTACCCCCCTGTATTTAAAGGGCCAGAATGAGTGACATACACTCTGGTATGGCCGAATACTGTTTTTAAAGGGCAATATGTCCCAGGGCCATAGTCGCAGGGCAGGAGGCTGGCAATAAGTCCTCTCCAGGACAAAGTGGTGAAGGGCACTTCGTCACACATCTCCCCTTTGGGGGAATGTCTAACCAGGCACCTGGATATTTCGCTGTGGTGATGGGGCAACACGCTGAGGGGACTTGAGGGGCAGAGGCCAGCGGCACTCTGCCCTGATGCCAGCTCTTCTGCTGGTATAACCTGCAGGACATTCTGCTCTGTACAAGGGACAAAGGGAGGGCAGAGGCCGACTGCACTCTGCCCCGCTGTCAGCTCTTCTGCTGGGGTACTTGGGACATATTCCGGCTCAGTAGCCAGGGAAAGGTGGGGGTCAGTGGGGGTTAACATTTCCTCTGTTAACCCTGGGTCCACATTAGGAGTTAGCTGGGGAGGGGAATTTGTACTTACCCCCTCCTCCGGTCGTCCAAGTGAGGGTAGTTGGGGATCTGGACAGGCTGTCCAGCATCCCGGTAGGTCAGGCACAGAGACCATGGTCCCATCTGCACTGTCTGGGAGATTGGTGTCTCCCCTTGTTAGGGTAAGCTGTCGCTGGGGGGAGAGGGCGACACCTTCAGCTCCCTGGGGTTCACACTGCCGCTGGGGGGGACAGACGGCACCTTCTGCTCCCTGGGATACACACTGCCGCTGGGGGGGAAGTACGACACCTTCTGCTCCCTGGGATACACACTGCCGCTGGGGGGGGAAGGATGACACCTTCGGCCCCCTGGGGTACACACTGCCATTGGGGAGGAAGGATGACACCTTCAGCTCCCTGGGGTACACACTGCCGCTTGGGAAGAAGGACGGCACCTTCTGCTACCTGAGATACACACTGCCGCTGGGGGGGACGGACGGCACCTTCAGCTCCCTGGGGTTCACACTGCCGCTGGGGGGGACAGACGGCACCTTCTGCTCCCTGGGATACACACTGCCGCTGGGGAGGAAGGACGACACCTTCAGCTTCCTGGGGTACACACTGCCGCTGGGGGGGAAGGACGACACCTTCGGCCCCCTGGGGTACACACTGCCGCTGGGGAGGAAGGACGACACCTTCTGCTCCCTGGGATACACACTGCCGCTGATGGGGAAGGACGACACCTTCGCCCCCCTGGGGTACACACTGCCGCTGGGGAGGAAGGACGGCACCTTCTGCTCCCTGGGGTACACACTGTCGCTGGGGAGGAAGGACGACACCTTCTGTTCCCTGGGGTACACCCTGTCACTGGGGAGGAAGGACGGCACCTTCTGCTCCCTGGGGTACACACTGTCGCTTGGGAGGAAGGACGACACCTTCTGTTCCCTGGGGTACACCCTGTCGCTGGGGAGGGGAATTAGTTGGAGTATTCCACGTGGAGCGGTTTCTGTTTCTGGGACAGTCTCTCTGCATGTGGCCCTGCTGGTTACACGTGTGGCACCTGATGTACCGTGGAGGGGTTTGGTAGTTCCCACCACCCGGACATTAATGGTGGGAGGTGGGTTAGCAGCTCCCAAGATGGACCGCTCCCGTGCCCGCTGATTTCCCATTATGTATTCGTGGACATCTGTCATTAACCATTCCAAGGTTCTTATGGGAAGCGTACCTGGGAAAAAGGCCAGTCTGCTTTGGAGTTCTCTTCCAAACTCAGTCTGTGTGCTGTCCGTAAGAGGTACTGTAGCCGCTGCCCGGTCTCCCTCCATGAGTTCCTTTCTGTCTGCATCCCTGTAGTCCGCGGCCGCCTCCTCCTCCTCATCATGGAACGCTGTCCGAAAACTAGCCGGTTCCATCCTGCTGTAGCCAGGGGCGCTGTACGGATACGAGCGTTGCCCTCAATTTGTAATTGCACGGAATGGTGTCTCCTGTAGCTGTTCTTCTGACCGTGGGAACAATTCCGCCACTTGCCACCAAATGTAACATAGTTGAAACACGAATCCAATATCTCCGCTGGTATACGGTAAAATATCCAAGAAGCACTACAGTCTAACCCTTCCCAACCTCCCATATTGGATGACACTCAATTGGGAGTCAAAGACTACTGACTTTATTTTGTTATATGCAGAAATATATATACACATGTCTTTGGCCACAGGTAATACACATGCCCATATTTGGACACAATACACATAGAGAGAACAATAGGTGTGGTCACACCTCCCTGAGGCTACCTGGCTACTTTGATACAATCAGACCTTGATTAGATCATCCTTCCCTTTGTTCTTATCTCTCGTACTGAAACACTTTATACAATAGACTTCCTTATCTTATGAGGAGTCTCTGTAATAGGATTATCTATTATGCCAAGGTCTGCAATAGTCTGGGCTAATATTCTGCAGAGCATAAACCAACATACATACAGTATAACAGTAGGATCATATTTTAACCATAACCATAAAACAGGGTAAAACAGTGATGGGTTCCGTTACAAATGTTATCTCACTTGAAATCTTTCATTTCCTTTCAGTAGTATTTAAGACACTTCTTTTTTTTAAATATTTTTTCTAGCTAAAGTTTAGATTTTTTGCTTTTTGCACATACATTTCAATGTTAATGATGAATTTAACATAAAACCACCTACTCTGGCTCTTTAACGATACAATAAAATAAGAGGATTTAGACGGATAAACTTAATAATAGTCTCCTGACCCTAATTTGGAGAAAGCCACTGGAAGGCTATAGCATATAAAGTATATTTTTTAATATTTCAGTGAGATGATTGGCAAATTATTTTCCTAACACAACAAATGCAGGATTACATATGTAACCATGGGCCCCATTCAATTGGCCAAATTTTAGATCTGGAGGCCCGTAAGTAAGCTCGCAGGCAAAATTGCTATTCAGTTGGCGTCTTTCTGCGGGCTTGGATCGGGTTGCGAGCTTGAAAAGATGGCATCCATCAAACTTGTAAAGTACAGCCTCCAGAATCCTTTGATCTGTCACTTTGCCAGGGCTAAAATCGCAAATCGATATTCAATTGCTCTAATTCCCCAATCTCGCAAACGTATCAATACTCCTAAACCGCAAATGGAGAGCGCACAAAAGGACCCGCAAAGGGTTTAAACACCAATTCATAGCACTGCAAATGCAACTAAGAAAGTAAACCTGCACTATAAATTATGGACAGAGCGATGAAAGACATTAGAATTAAGTGCAAAAACTGTCTCAAGCTTGCAAAACTGCAGGAAATTAAATTTATATTTATGTGTCATTTCAGGGTTTAATCAATTTTGGGTATCAATGAGTTAATACATATCAGGCCACCCATATGGACTAGAACAGTATTGACATTTATTTTCATAATTCTTTATTTTCCAAGTTGTGCGAGTCTGATCGCATATCGGACCCCTGAACCTGATTGATTGACACGTAACCTCCATGTTTTACTGCCGTAATTATGACAGTCTAATTTTGTATTGGCTGATTCGAAATGGGTGGTTACAGGCTTGCTGAATTGATACGGTTCCTGCCCACAAATGCTCCGAAACAGTGCATGGTTTACAAAGCTGGCTTCAAGATCGCAACTCGCGACCTGGAGCAATTGAATAGCCTCTCAAAAGGAGACCAAAGAAGGGGGCAACTCACTTGCAGACATTCGGCTGCCTGTGATCGAGTTGCGGGCTTTGATTTGAATATGGCCCCATGTTAGGCAAAAAAATGTAAAATGTTTTTCTTAGTTTTCACTGTCATTGCTATACAATGCAAACAGAGATACCATGAGCCTATTTACCAATGTTAACATATAACCCTGAGGAAAAGGATTCACATAGTACTGTATTTTTGAAAATAAAACTAAATCGTTAATAGAAATAAAATTAACTCTACCTAACAAAATCCCCAATGTCTTGATTTCCATATTTATTATGGCTTCTTGGCTCCCCCATCCAAGATTCTTAGACATTGTTGGTGCACATTATTTTTACCCTGGATTTTGGCTATGTGTATGGCCTTTACATATTAATTTACTATTATGCACTGCACCCCAATGTAGGACTCCAACAAAAATGTTTTCTACATATTTGCCTTGTGGCTCTAACCTGTGGAACAGTGTCTCAATGGCCTCATACAACAGTAAACTAGATAACATGCATAGATCTATGCATATTTTGAGCCTTCTGCAGGGGCTCAGCCAAGGACACTGACCCTTATACCATCAACATGAGCAACAGCAGTGACAAACTGACATATTCCCTGTTCCATTCACCATCAGGACTGAAGCAGTCACTTCTGCAGGGGCTTAGCCAAGGACACTGGGCCTCATACCATCAACATGAGCAGAATTACTGACCATAGATCTATGCATATTTTGAGCCTTCTGCAGGGGCTCAGCCAAGGACACTGACCCTCATACCATCAACATGAGCAACAGCAGTGACAAACTGACATATTCCCAGTTCCATTCAACATCAGGACTGAAGCAGTCACTTATGCAGGGGCTCAGGCAAAAACACTGGCCCCCTCCCATCTACCTAAATCCAACTGACATATTTCCCAGTTCCATTCACCCTAGTTTATTTTAGCGCTAAGCCTCTCACACACCACCACTCTCCAGCTTCATATGTACTTTTAACATGCCCTCCCAACTACCCTCTCCACAATCATGCACTTATGATTTGTGTTAATTTATAGTGCAGATTTAGCACTATCACCTCCATTTTTCACAGCCCATACACCCACAGATTTAGACACTAATCAACCCTCTACTTTCTTTTCATTTACCCACCCAGCTCTCATTTCTTCTTTTTAGTGATTTCACCTTTTTTTTTTGTTGCTTTAACCCTTTTGGTATGTAAGCTTGCAAGCTCTCAGTCATATATATTATTGTTAGCTCATGGGCAGAGTCATCAACTCCTTTTGCATCAGTCTGTCATATTACATATGGTCAAACCCATGTTTTTTTGTACCCTATCGCTACGGAGTGTGTGTGTGGCGCTATATAAAAGACAGATAAAAATAATAATTATGAAGGTTCTGATCATAGACTTTTATGCATTCTCTAACATCAACTAAACACATATATTGTACATGGTATGGAACAAATTATGTTCAGATTATGTTCTTGATAGGAGGTTTCTAAATGTATACTGCCTCTTGCAATTCATGATTAGTCTCCCTGAGGCCAAGGAATAAGCAAATACTCCTGTTGTCCTCTCCATGGCATATCACTTGCTCCCTCTCTTTCTCATTATTTTATTTTGCAGTCTACACTATCCAACTCCCTTCTTACCTCTTTCTATGTGTGGTTGTAACCTATCACCATCCTTTACTACTCCCACAATTTGTTGATTACTTCCACTAGAACATTACTTTCTATCTTTGGACATACCAACTCTTATTCGTGGAGATTTCAACATTCTTCATTGACATGTCCACTTCCCTTTTTACTGAACTTATCTCACAATGGACAAAGTCCCTTATTCAACTCATCGGCCACTCACAAGATCTCATATTTGCACATCTCTGCTCAACTTTCAATCGTGTCATCTCCCTATTTCTTATAATATGTCCTCCCTACCTGCAACATCATTACATTCTCTGCATATTCTCCATCTCAATTCCCCTCCCAAGGAACCTACTGATGCTTTCAAATATTAGACTCACAGGAAATGCCTATAACTATAAAACCCCATAACATTCAGACTGACTAAAGTTCAAGGCAGGCAAATAGTGTAATAGAGTAATTATAAAGGAAAACGGTTGTCATACTGACAATATTCTGGAACAAACAGAAAAACACAAAGGTAACAATAGTGAGATAATACAGAACCCATGAACAAGTAAGGAATAACTGGTTGGGGGCCTTCTTAAATAGGTCTAAGAACTGAAGTTGATGAGTGACTTAGGCTTACAGCAGCATGGATCTTATGTAGATTCAATAGTCCTGGTTTGCCATTAGCCAGTAAAGGAAAAATTGGGCTGGTACAGCAGGGAACTAATAATTGCTGCATGCTTCCTGTCGCCATGCCATTATTGTCACTGAAAAATTCCTTGTACACAAAATTCCTCAGGAACCCCCACTGAACATCCACATACAAAATAATGCATGTATCGAAAAACCAGTTTCCAGCTTAAAATGGATCTCAATCTGCAATACAAAACTATTTTAATATTGTCCCATAGTATATATCTACCATTATAACCAATAATTTGAGCAAAGTGCAGGTTATATATGCATGGTTTATCTACAGGCAGCAATGCTTTGATCCTTTGCATCCCATCAGTCTGAGGCTGGTTGATAACTTGTACATATTTGTGAAAGTCTTGTTATGAATATATGGTCTTGATTTAAGGGCATACAAACCCTCTTCACCTAAGCCAAGCCACAAATTCTGAAATTGTTTAGAAGGAAGAGAGACTACAGCATGGATCTGTTAAGCAAGCCACTGAGGAAGAAAGAAAGTCTTGACTTATGGAACATAAAAGACAATTATTTTATATACGAGGGAGCTAGGCCTGTTTATTTCTTGAATTTGTTTTGATTTATATGTATTGTAAAACTGGCTGAAGTCACAGTAAAGTTTGGAAAATTAAGAGGGTAAGAAATATGGTCATAGAGAGAAGACCATGGCAATTCACTACAATATACTATATATATGTGTGCAAGGGGAAGAAAAAAAGGAATGCGAGAAGGAATGGGAGGAAGTGAGAAAACGGGAAAGTTGGTGGGAGAGATGATCAGAAGTGAAGAGGGGTGAGGGAGAGGAGAGATGAGAGAAAGAGTGGGAAAGAGGAGAAGGGATATAAATGAAAACAGGTGAGTGAAAGAGAATGGAAAAGAGAGAAATGGGAAGAAATAGGGTGAAAAGGAGAGACAGATAAACCAGTGTAAGGGGATAGAGAAAGAAGTATGAAAAAGGATAGTGGGAGAAAAACTGGGTGAAAGAAATAGAAAGAAGGAGAGGGAGAAGTGAGAAAGGGGGAGGGAAAGAATTGGAAGAGAGGAGGAAGCTGGAGAGAAAAAAGACAAAAGAAGATGAAGAAAGGGGAAAGAGAAGAGAGAGATAAAAGATAGAGAAAGGAGGAGGAGAATAGGTGAAGAAGAGAGAAAAAGAGGAAAAGGGAAAGACAAGGGAGGAGAAATGAGCAAGAAAATGGGAAGAGACAGCAGATGAGATAGATGAGGGGAAGTGAAAGGGACAGAGAAAATGAAGAGGGAGGGAAAACAATGGAGAAAGAATATCAGAGAGGGGACTGGGGAGTGACATGATGAAGGCAGGAGAAAGAAGAGGTGAACAAGAGATAGGGCAGGGGAGAGAAGATAAAAAGAGGACATAGGAGGAATTAGGGAAGATAGAAGGAGGGAAGAGATAAAAACAAAGGGAATATGAAGACAGAAGAAGGCGATTAAAAAACTGGAGATAGAGGAGGGGAGGTGGAAGGAGACCCAGGGGGACGGGAGCTGCAGTTGGCCAATGCTAGAGTGCAATGTGTGTGCCAGTAGGGGCTGTAGGCTACAGGAGAACCAGGAGGAGTTGTCTCAGTGGGAGTTGTGGACAGACCTGTGAGGTCAGAGAGGTATGGCTATAAGAGCAAAGGCCAGAAGAGGCCAGGGGGCACCCCCTTGTGCTCGAGGGGGCTGCAGAAGGACCCAATGGGAGCTAAGGGGGATATAGGGCTAGCAGGAGTTCCTTCTGTGGCAAGTGGGAGCTGCAGATGGTTTGGGGGCTATGAGAGTTAATTATATTAAACTTATAGTCTTATCAAATTATTCCGTATTTTAAACTATATATACTGAATAATGTACGGTATATAAAAAATATATATATTTTATATTACTATTAAAATAAATTCCATTCTGTTATACTCATTGTTTTTATTATAAGCTATATGTTGCATTACTATTTAATCAATTTTCATATCCCATACGTTTTTATACTCATTATTCCTTATATAACATATATGTTATATATATCAATAATATATTCAAGAAAAAAACTTATTCTCATTTTTAGCCTTAATGTGTTTATTTAGTATATATATATATATACTAGCGACTTGCCCGTCAAAAAATGACGGTCAATAAAATTTAAATGTTGTGAAATTTATTTGCAACACAAAATGAGTCTACTACATTTGTCCCTTTTTTGTTTCTAAAAAGAAATACACATTTCTTTTTTTAACTTTTTATTTTTTGTAACTTTCAACTTATATTTCATAATCATTTTTTTTTTTAAAACAATATAATAATATCTTAATTTTAATGCATACATATTGTACTTTTTAATGCATACATATTGTAAAGTGTAACATGAAATTTTGTAACAGGCAACTTGTATATTATACAATCTTTCAACCTTCTTTTAACAATACTAACACTTTTAAATAGATATTTATCACTTAGTAACTGCAGACTATATTAACTTAGAGTAAGTACATTTTTTTACAAATAACATTTTTTGTTTTATTTGTAACATTTTTGTTAAACTCTCGTTAAACTAAATTAGCATTGCATTCAGAGGAAGGCAAACAATAAAAAACCCCATTCAAACTTTTGCAATTGTATCTTAGAGGGAAAAAAATTAATTCCTTCCTGACCCCATTAACTGGCGATCGGATTACTCCCTGAATCAATACTTTTCCAAATCTTCTGAAATGGTTCAACTATATAGTAAGAATACATGTTTGCCTATAACATATCTCTTTAACAAACAGTTTTTTACCTTTTTTTTTGTGGGACCAATCATATGAACATGAAACTTGTAACCCATTTCAATATGTTTAAGGATGTTTAAGTTTTTTTTTTATTTTCTGTTTGTCTTTTATGCAAATATCACATAGAGTTTCCAAAGTGAAATAGTGGTCCCCTATTTAAAGAGTCCCAGAGTACTTACATTTTGTACTGGAAGTCAAACCACTGTTCTCTATGGATTTTTTTGTCCATTGTATATAGTTTGTTCTTGAAATGTTGTTTTTGTGCAATAATATTGAGTACCTTAAAATGTTGTCATAGAAATGAAACTACTCTACTCTATGTTTACAACACCTCATAGTACACAATGTTTTTTGTGTAAACGCATCCATCGTCTAATAAATGACCCTGACTTTCATTTTCGTCAACAGTCACTTTAATTTCGTTTGGATTGGTGCACCTTGAAAAAGCAACATAGAGTTGTCCATGTGCAAAAACTGGTTCCTTTAAAAAAATCCCAACAGACTTAAAAGTTTGGCCTTGTGATTTATTGATGGTCATGGCAAATGCCATGATAACTGGAAACTGTCTCCTTTGAAGGACAAAAGGCAAACCACTCTCACTTGGAGCTAAATCAATTCTTGGTATAAAAACTCGGTCACCTCTATGGGTCCCAGTTATAATTTCTGCATGTATAAAATGATCTTTTAACTCATGCACAATTAATCTGGTCCCATTACAAAGTCCTTTTTTTGGATTCATATTTTGCAATAACATGACAATTGCGCCTTTTTTCAATTGTAAAATATGTGGTGGCATTCCAGATGGTGTTAAGGAATTAATAAATTCGATACTAAAATTCGATTCACTCTCTTTATCATCAGCCAGAACTGAATCTGCACTGTAATAATTCTTCTGTGGTGCATTGATGTATTTTAAAATTTCATTATTTACATTCAAGGCATCGATATTTTTTGATGTTAATATCACTTTGTTTGCAATGTCTGAGTAATCCTCGTTATTAAGAGTGTTTAGAAATATGGCTGATATCAGTGATTCGTTGCAAACCATTTCTGATGGAATTTCAATAGTATCATTTGGTAAATGCTGTATTTCTGGATGTTTTCCTTCTCCGATTTTAATAAGCCAATCATTGAATTCATTTTGGCCTTCAGATCTCATATTTAATTCTAATTTGAGATGTGTAAATATTTGCCACAGTTTACTGGTCTTGATACATGTTTCAATGATCTCTGTTCTATTTCCGTGTGGCACAACAGGTAATGTTTGCCGAAAATCTCCTCCTAACAGCATCACCTTTCCACCAAATGGCAACTTATTATCCATCACTTCTTTTAAGAATCTGTCAATACATTGCAGTGCGTGACATGACATCATTGTTGCCTCATCTATGATAATTAGTTTCGTTAGTTTAAATTTTTTTGCTTGTATAGAATTGAGTCGAATATCTGACACTGATGTTTCCAAAATGGGAACTGGCAGCTTAAATCCACTATGAACAGTTCTACCACCATCTAACAAAAGTGCAGCAATTCCAGTTGTTGCAAATGGCATAGCTATCTGACTGTGTGATCGAATATAACTCATCAAACAATTGTAAAGATAAGTTTTTCCAGATCCACCTGGGCCGTCTAGATAGAAATACCGGTCTTTGACCATTTCATCATCTGTAGCATTTGTGATGGCCTGAAATGCTTCTAACTGTTTAGTATTTAATGTTTCCAGTTTTTCTTGTGTTTTTTGTTTTTGTAGCTCAGTGTCATAATCATCAAAATTAATGTCATCTATAAGTCCTGGATCCGGTAAATTAAAACTTGAACAATTTAATCCATGAGCAAACAATATTTCTTGAATTTCCAACAATGTTTTTAACAGAGCAATTGGTTCTCTGTAACGTTTCAAGAAGTCTTCTGACATGTTTAATTTAAATGTTTCCCACAAAGTGAAAGCATCAGGTACATTGCAAAATATGCATATGAATGCAAATTGTTGTCTCATTTGCTTTGGCATTTGACATAGCGCTGCTTCTTCCAGACACCTCTCCCATTCTGTATCATCAGCTATGAAATTTTGCTGTCTTGCAGCTAATAGGAATGTATCATAAACTATGTCATTGACTGTACGTAAATGCTCAAAACTCTGTGCACCGGGAACATGTAGCAGAAGTAATCTTAAGCTGAAACGTTCAATATCCCTTGGACTGACGGTATAAATGCGTGGTATCATTTTTTGTGCATCTCTTCTTCGTTCTTTCCATTGACCATTTACAAATACATAGTAATATGGTATCTCTATGTATAAAAATTGTCTGGCCTGCGTATCCTGACAGTTTAATTTAAACCATGCTATAAGTGTGGTATCTCTGTCTTCACTTTGACATAATGCAAGTCTTTCATTTCCTTGAGTAAAGCAAACCATCTGACTTTGAGGCAAATGTACAGCTAAGCGATAGATAGCATGTGACCGATCATGCATTTCAAATTTCAAAAGGCGCCACATTGCTTCAGGAGCACTAACATAGCGAGCATCTAAATAATTTGATAGTTCATCGTGTACAATTGGATTTTCGTTTTCATTTACAGCACCTTGTACAACAACAGTAGCTGCGTCATATCCTTTGTATATATATTTATACACATACTTAATTGATTTAATCGAAGTGCAAGCTTCTACATTGATGTGTGCATTGTACTTGATGAGCAAATGTGGATTGTATGGAACAACAAATCTATTATCAACCTTTTGGCCCCGGATAATAGCTGTTTCTCCTTGTGTTCTTTTATACAAAGGATATCCATCACAATTAGCATAAGTTTGCATTTGAAATTGTTTTGGGAATTCTTTTGTACATTTTTTATTTTCCATACATGGTGAATTAGGATTCATCTCTCCACATGGGCCATGAATCATTCTATGTGTAACAATCTCCCAAAGTTTTGTATATTTTTCTTGGTCTGGCAATTCGGCAGAAATGACTGAATCCACTCTCTCTGCAGTTTTCAACTTATCTTTTTCCTGCAGTATTAAAAGTATGTGAGCATGTGGCAGTCCTCTCTTTTGAAATTCAATAGTGTAAACAAATGCCATACATTGTCCAAATAATTTTGCTTTAGTGATATCATGTATTAATGAATTCAGTTTGATTTTAAATACTCTTGCCACTAAATCTGGTCGGTCAGATGTAGTTTGTCCCAAATACAAATTTTCCTTGATCTCTGGCCATTGGGGATTACACGTGAATGTAATAAATAAATCTGGTTTTCCAAATTTTGTGACAATAGCCATGGCATCATTATACCTTTCTCGCATATTGCGAGGAGATCCTTGGAAAGTTGATGGCAAAATAATTGCTCTTCCAGCTGGAATGTCTCTGTTTGCAGCTATTTCAGCCACATAATCCATTAATCCACAATACTGTTCAACTCGTAATTTTTTTTGTTGAAATTTAATGAAATTTAAATTATTGGCTTCAACTTGTAGATATGAATCAATAATCCATTGTTGAGTGAGTTTGCCTCCATGTAAAATTGGATTAAAGCAGTCACGGATAGCAGTTTGTGCAACTTTATATTCCAGCATTGAAACATTAGATCTAATTCGAAGTTTAGTATTGGGATAAGTTTCCAATTTTAATTTTGGTTCCCATCCAGGTTCACCATTTGGAAAGAAAATGGGATATGTCATTGGATCTAAATTACAACTTAATATATTGATGTTGATAAATGGTTGTTCTTCATTGCGTGGATATATTCTAATATCACGCTGAAAAGGTGGTTCACCATCCTCATTTTTAAACACCATAGCAACCTCATTTACTGTCGGTAAATTATATCTTCTTTGATCAGTGTTGCGATCTCTTTTTAACACCATATTTACTGTTGGTATAGGCAATAGATGTCTTTCAGCATGTTCCTGTTGTTCTTTTTCCAGCTGTGCTAATTGTTTGTATGCTTTACTATATGGGTTGTTTTGCATAATTTTATCCAGCTGTTCAAAGACTATGCGCAAACACTGTCTATTTTCTGGTAGTGTCATTCTTTGTTCCACAGCTTCCATCGTATCCAAGACATACAACTGTGCAAATTTCCTTGGCTCTCCTTCTTGTGGGTGTAAATGTGAAGTTCGGTGGTATATTTGACCTTGAATTTTGAAACAATAAGGACCATGTCCTGGTACATTTTCTGCTAAAGTTGCACCCATTGAAGCAAATGAAATTGCACTGTTATAAGACCTTATGTTTTGTTTGAAATTATTATAATTTTGAAATGTTGGATCACTCATAATACATTCTAAATAATATGGAAATGGATGTCTTAGTGGAAGTTTCACCTTTCCTTTCTGACAGCAACTAATGAAATTTCCATCAGTAGGTCTTTCCTTTATGAAATGATAGGCCCCACAAAACTGACAAAGCACATTAAGTAACCCACAATAATGAGTATATACATGTACTGCAGTATTGAACACATTGTCATGCATTTTTTCCACATATATATCAAACCCACTTTCTATATGTACATTGTTGTCATGTGTGTCTACATTTAAGTCATTCTGCACAATAGAATCATTAGACACTGGTTCACATAGATGTTTTTTTTTACTTTTCCTTTTTTTGCAAGGCCCAACAGACTCACTTTTGGCTTTCTTAGCAATCTTTCTTTTATTTAAAAGTCTCTGTTGATCTTCTTCTCTCAAGCGTTGTGAAGTTTCTGGTGTATGAGCATCTCTCCACCTTTGCTTCCTTTCCCTTGCCAATCTTCTTTTGTGTTCCATTTTGTCTTCTCCATTATCTTCCATTTTTTAATCTGTAATAGTCAATATAAATATTAATTAGTCTTTCTTCTTATTTTTGTGTACATATGTCTTTTTACTTTTTGGACTGTTACATTAAAGTTGATGAATAAACGTTATCCTTGTTTCCAATGAAATAAATGAAACCATTTTTCAAAGTATTTTATTGACATATATTAAATTGGTAATAACTGGACATATATATTTATTATATCAATTATTCATCTTTCAATTCATTTTAAATCCTTCTTGATTCACTTCACTGCATACTTTTTTTTTTTTTTTTTGGCAAGTGCTTCTTCTTTTTGTTAAATGTTTGTATTGCTTCGTATTGTCTATTCAACTTTCCATAATTTTTTTTAACATATGCTGTTTTGATGTGTCAGGACCAAATTAAATATTTACCTGCAAAGACGGTCTTGATGTTGTTCAAAGGCTGCAAACGTCACACTGTGTGTTTATTCACTTTCCTTGATCAATAATCTGTAATTTAAATTTTAGAATCTTTGTATTATTTCACTTCACCCATATCATGAAATAAACATCAATCAAGAGACATATATTTTTATTCCTTAAAAACCTGAAAGCAAATTCTTTAATATGTTCCTATAGTAATCTAATACAAAACTGTTTTTGATATTACTCATTATTAATAATTAATTCATTAAATAAAGTGCATTATGAATGTTATTTTTAATTCTTTCACACAGGTAAGCACAATATCTAACAAATTAATTACTAATGTAATATACATTATTAATTAATAATTATATTTAATGTACATTATTAATTAATGCAGAATATATAAGCAACTATTAATTTAATGTACATTATTAATTAAATTTAAACTGAAAACATAAACATGAGTCTATCTGAGAATTAAATTATTAAAATCATGTACATTCTTAATTAATGAATCAATGTGTTTGTTTTCTGCACATTCTTAAACGCTAACATTTTTGATATTACTGTTTAGTAATAATTAATTAATTGTAGAAAGTACATTCTAAACGTTATTTACAATTCTTTTACACAGGTAATTACAATATCCAATTAATTAGTAATCTAATGTACAATTAATTAATGCACAATATATAACCAATTAATTTGTAATAGAATGTACATTATTAATTAATAATTAAATTTAATGTACATTATTTATTAATTCATGAATAAATGTGTTTCTTTTTTCTGGACATTCTTAAACGCAAACTCACTTTTATATTAATGCTTAATTCATTAATTATTTAATGTACATTATCAATAGTATTGTCAATTGTTTCACACAGTTAAGCTCAATATTATATTTCTGTTAATGAAATAATGTACATTAATTTAATAGTTAATTGGTTATATTTTATTGATGATTAATTCTTAATTAAATAAAATACATAATAAATATTATTTACAATGTTTCACACATTTAAGCACAATATATAATCAATTAATTATTAATTTAATGTACATTATTAATTAATAATTCAATGTAATGTACATTAATAATTAATGCACAATACATAACCAATTATTAATTTAATGTACATAATTGTCCTTATTAAGTAACTAATAATATAGTAATTAATTAATGATACTTCTTAAAATGTACCTTTTGTAATTCAATGTTCCTGAATCAGTATCCTGAAGAGCTATCAATCTCTTTCGATTTTCCAGCATCCGAAAATGTCCAGTCACACTGTCATCACCTCAGTAAAAGGTGTCAGTAATGTGTCAATTGTGCCCTATATATAGGTTTTTGCGCGAGCCAAATGCATTGTTTTCGGCGGGAAATACGGGTGCGCGAGCGAAATGCATTGTTTTCGGCGGGAAATACGCTGTTGCTCGAGACCAATGTGTTGTTTTCGGCGGGAAATCGGAGTTGGCGCGAGACAAAGGCGGGAAATCGTAGTCGGCGCGAGGCAAAGGCGGGAAATCGTAGTCGGCGCGAGGCAAAGGCGGGAAATCGGAGTCTACGCGAGACAAAGGCGGGAACTCTGTGTTAATCCGGAAATGTGTGGTGTGCGTCTTATCGGATTTTCCGTAAGTGTTTTCCGTGGCTATAGTGCTGTAGCCTCGTTTTCGTTTTGTTCGGCCGCCATTTTTTCTCTCGCTTATTTTTTTTAAAGTGTCTAAACTCTTTTATTTTGCTTTAAATGAAGGCGATAGTGTTTGTTTTGAGGTCCAGGATGCTTCCTCTTGCTGTCGGTAACATTTTTATTTATGTGTTCTGTGTATTTAGTGTGTTTTATCTTTTTTCTTGTCCGCGGGTTGCGTCCGATTTTTGCGATGTCGTAATGTGTCTTATACGCCGTCACGGATTATCCGTAATGTGTCTACGCAAGTCTTTTTCGTGCTCAGAGTGCTGTAGCCTCGTTTTCATTTTTTTCGGCCTCCATTTTTTCTGTCGCTTATTTTTTTTTTGTGTTTACATTTTTGTATTTTAAGGTAAATCAATGTGTAACTCGCTTTCTGCAGGTCGTGGATGCTCCCTCTTGCTATCGGTTAGGTTTTTATGTATGTGGTGTGTGTAGTTATTGTTAATTTAAATTTTTATGATAGGCGGTTTGCGGCCGTATTTTTTTACTACGTTTTAACGGCTCGCCTCGCTACGTGAGGCTCGCCGGACGATGAGCGCCTGCGGCGCTCATCGCTAAGCCCGCTAAAGTTCTACGGTTTAATTGCCAAAGTGCAACGGTTTAACGGCTCGCCTCGCTTCGCGAGGCTCGCCGGACGATGAGCGCTCATCGCTAAGCCCGCTATTCGTACGGACCACGCAAACAGCGTGACGACGACTCGTAGCAGGACAATTATAATATGTGATATATATATATATATATATATATATATATATATATATATATATATATATATATATATATTTCATTCTATTCACCGTCATTTCACTTAAATTCATTGTTAAGTCTCTGTTTGTTCACTAGAGACCTCAACCACCTCTGCAACCATTGTTGGAAGAACACAAGCAGGTGGCGGCAGTGGTATGGTCTGGGGAATGTTGTCTTAGCATTGCCTGAAACCATTCATACCTCTGGAAGGCACTCTCAACCGATTGTGTTATCTATCTATCCTTGCAGATAAAGTACACCCATACATGTTGGCTGTCTTCCCTGGTGTGGATGGGCTCTTCGAGAAGGATAATACAATATGTCTTATGGCCAGAATTGTCCGGGAGTGGTTGGAGGAGCACGACAAAGACTTCCAATTACTTCCCTGGCCTTCAAATTCCCTGGAGTTTAACCCCATGAACATCTATCTCCAAAAACTTTGCAACCACAAACTTCTCTCTGAGTTGCACCTTCTGGACATTACTGTGAAATTTCTTCCTTCACTCTGTCAGGCTCTTTCCCTATTTTCACCGTCAACTTCAAACACGTTAGACATCTTTTCAAGAAGCTTATCACCTTCATCTGCATATCTTCTTATCTACCACAACTTACTTGAAAAACATACAGCAAAGCTATCTCCAAAGAATACAGCATGCTAACTTGACTACTGCACATGATAATTCTCTCTTGCCCTTTTATATACAAAACTAGCGACTTGCCCGTCAAAAAATGACAGTCAATAAAAGAAAGTGTTGAAATGCTGTTTGTCACACAATGTGAGTGTACTGTGTGCCTCAAGTAACTAAATTCCTCAAACAACAGAAATCTACTTTACATAAAATAAGAAAAACTAAAATCACCAAAAATAAAAAATGTACATTACAGAACAAAAAAAAAAACCTAAGTCACAAAAAATAAAATAAGGAACATTACAGAAAATAACAAAATACATTACAACCCCCCCTCACTACAACATTTAAAAAAAAAATTACACACCTGAACATGAAATGCATATAATACATACATATAATACAATACAACACAATTAAAATACAATACAATACAATGAAATAAAATACAATACAACACAATTAAATTAAATACAACACATTTCAATAAAATACAATACAATTAAATAAAATACAATACAATTCAGTTAAATACAATACATCTAATATACATGCCACTATATGATATACATGCCACTATCTAATATACATGCCACTATACAATGTAATATACATCCCACTATCTAATATACAATACTATCTAATAATACATCCCCCTATCTCCTATCTAATATACAGTACATGCTATCTATATATATATATATATATAGCTACCCTAATTGTAAGCTACAATAAAATAATTAAGACCACCTTTGAGATCTTTCTTCAGATCAGCAACCTACGGTAAAAAAGATTACAAAAATGAATACAACACGTTTACATGAAATAACTAAACATTCTAAACATTCTAAATATTCTAAATATTATACTCACCTTTCCAGCATGTCCCGTTCCAGCATGTCACGTCCCAGCATGTCAAGTCCTCCATGTTCCGTCCTCCATCTTTGCGTCTTGTCCGGCGCTACTCCAGTAAAAAAAAACATTACATTAGTAAACATAAACCAAAGTTAAATAAACATAATCTACATTATACTTACCTTTCCGCGATGTCTCCGGCCTCCTCGTCTTCTCCGAAAGCATCCGTGCATAAAAAAAAAAAAAAAGCGACACACATCCGCCCTGGCGGATGTCTCCGATGCTAATGACCTTCCTATGGAGTGTTCCAGAATAAAATTGGCAATGGCGGCTTCTGATTGGCTGAAAAGGCTGTCTATCAAATTCAGCCAATGAGAAGACCCCATTTGTGAACCAATGAAAAAAGTATGCACCCCAAAATACAACGGAGATTGGATAACACACCTGTCAATCTTTATTTGAACCAATCCTAAGGCTTTATTGCCATCAGCCAATCACAATGGAATATATCCCCACGTACTGATTGGTGAAGACATCTGCGCCTTCCCATTGGCTGTAATATTGATTGATATTAACAGTAGCCAATAAGAATGCGCAAATCCTTCACCAATCAGTACGTGAGGGTGTATTCCATTGTGATTGGCTGAAGGCATCTGCGCCTTGTGATTGGTTTAAATAAAGATTGACAGGTGCATTATCCAATCAGAGTGGGATTTTAGGGTGTATCCCTTTGTGATTGGTTCACACATTGGCGAATCCTGATTGGGTGAATTTGATAGACAGCGTTTTCAACCAATCAGAAGGCGCCATTGCTTATTTTCTTCCGGAAAAGTCTCCTGGAGCCTCATTAGCGTCGGGGATGTCCGGGAGTGCCGATGTAAGTATATATATATATATTTTTTTTTTATTTATACAGGGCGTGGCAGAAGAGGATCCGGAGGAGGCCAGAGACATCGCGGGGAGGTAAGTAGAATGTAGATTATGTTTATTTTATTTTGATGTATGTGTATTAATGTTGTTTTTTTTTTTTTACAGGTGCCGCGCCGGAGCAGGATTAAAAGAATAAGGACGGGACATGCCGGAAAGGTGAGTAGAATATTTAGAATGTATAGAATGTATATAATGTTTATTTTAGAACTGTAAACGTGTTGCACTAATTTTTTTTTTCCGTAGGTGGCTGATCTCAATGGACATCTGCAAACGTATGTGGTCTTAATTATTTTATTTTAGCTTAGACTTAGATTAGTTAATATATACATAGCATTTATTGTATGTTAGCTAGGGGTATGCATTTTATATAGATAGCATAGGATGTATTGTAGATAGATTGTGGTATTTATTTAGATAGATTGGGATGTATTATTATATAGATAGCATGTATATTAGATTATGCTATTTATTTAGATAGATTGCTATATATTTAGATAGATTTATTAGATAGGGGTGTATTGTATTGTAATTGTATGTAATTGTATTGTATTGTAATTGTATGTATTTGTATTATATGTATTTCCTTTTCAGGTGTGTTTTTTTTTTTTCTGTAGTGGGGGTTTGTAATGTTTTTTTTTATTTTCTGTAATTTTCCTTTTTTTGTGACTTAGGTTTTTTTATTTTCTGTAATGTAGTTTATTTTTTTTGTGAGTTAGGTTTTTTATTTCATGTAATGTAGATTTGTTTTTGTGTGACTTTAGGCTTTTTTATTTTCTGTAATTAGAGTGGTGGGGGTTAACAGGGGGTAGGTAGTGTAGATGTTAATAGGTTAGTGTAGAGGGTGTTTAGTTGATATTTAATGTTTTATTGGGGGTGGTATAGTGCAGTATAGTGTTTATACTTAGTGTCATGATGGTCCTTGAGGACCATCATGGCACTTATGTGGTTAATGTAGTGTTGTAACAGGCCCATAATGGTGTTAATATACCCTTATGGGACTGATGGGGTTAAATAGAGGCTTATGGGGGTCTGTATTGACCCCCATGAGTGACAGGGTTAATGAAGGGCTTATCGGGGTCTGTATTGACCCCCATGAGTGACAGGCTTAATGAAGGGCTTATTCGGGTCTCTATTGACCCCCATGAGTGACAGGGTTAATGAGGGTTTTATGGGGGTCTGTATTGACCCCCATAATTGACATGGTGACAGTGTATATTTTTTTTCTTTTACAATGGGTCCTTTAAGGACCTTTACGGTCCTTTAAGGACCTGTAACGCGGGAATTTTGAATTTTGATTGCAGCGGGGGTTCCCGATCGAGTGTGAGCCTCGCTTTCGTTTTTTTCGGCGGCCATTTTTTCTCTCGCTTAGGGGATTTTTGTGTGTCTGAACTCGGGAATTTGGACTTAAATGGAGGTGTAACTTCACTTTCAGAGGTCCTGGGTGCCCCCCCCTTGCTATGGGTAAGCTTTTTATGTAGTTTGTGTAAGTATTTGGTGTGTTTTCACTGTTTTTGGTTGCGCGCGGGTCGGCCATTAATTTTACATTTAAAAACCAATAGAGTACTTCTGAAAAGAAAAGTTGAGACAAACATCTATAAGAATTAAAAACATCTATAAATGATATGATAAATTATATGAAGGGGAGATTAAATGATACCCTTTAAATTATACTACACTGTATGCTATATAAAAGCTTTATATCAAGTAACAATATGTTCAGAGGGTTATTTGTCATTTGTAATCTGAGGATGCTGACACATTGAGATAGATTTATAGCTTTTAGTTGTCAGCAGGGATCTAGGGTAATATTCATATAATTTATATAGGCTAGGTTTGTCTGAGCAATTTTGTTAACCTGTCAAATAACATATTTTTCCATTTGTAGCTGTTCAGGGATCCATCTCAGCGTGGCCCTAATAGCGACATTGATCAAAATGGTAATTTATGTTGATACATTTAGAACGAGGATTATGTTACTAGGCTATGTGATTTAAACTTCCAACTCAACATTTCAATATGTACATTTGCATTTTCCTACAACAACAGTATACAAGACAGTTAAGGTAATATATACCACAGCATGTAAATTGTGTTGCTTATAGTGTTTTATTACAGTGCACACAATTCATATAATATTCTACATAAGCAAACATTATTTTTTTTTTTAATTTCCAATCCAGTTTATGGTATGATCAACAAGGTAAAGCACATATCTGTTGCCATGTGTTTAAAAGAGTGTGAACATAACAAATATTGTTCTCATAAAAAACAAACAAACAAGCAAATAAAGTGATATATAAACCTGTACTTACTTTTTATCTGACAGAACAGGTCCACTCTGACTTCATTTGACAAATTGTTTACAAAATGATTTAATTTTGTTTGTTGATCAGTAATCAGTAATGGCTTTCTGACCACCACATTACATTGATTTTAGTGTGCAGTTTATAAGAAGTAACGCTGCTGAAATACATTGGGGTTGAAAGATAAACTATAGCATTAATGTACTTCAGACCACTAATTTATCATGACAAAACTTTTAGATGTTAACACTACTCTTTTACATGCCTGATAAAAAAATGGGACTTTATTTCCCTTTCCATATTAAACATAATGTGTTGCAAGTTCTCCTTAAGGGATATTGAAGTCACACATTTTCTGTCATTCATTTAAAAGAGCAGGTATATATTTTATTGCAGCAATTATTGCAGCAAGGGTTACAAATGTTTTTTAAAGGGCCAGTGTAATCACTTTTCACTTGGAATGGAAGTTAAATAATTCTTACAAGATACCATTATACAAGCCTTACCAAGGCAGAATAATCATTTTTTTCTCTGTTAAAATTGTACATATCCTTTCAGTAGTACTCAAGAAAATGAGAAAAGTGGGGAGGGGTACAGCAGCCACTGTTAATGTGTTTTTTAAAATATATTTCCTGACTACAGCTCTGCTGCTGTTTGCGCATGTGTTAATTAATTGTGAAATAAAAATAAGTGTAACATGAAAAGTGTATATACTGGCCTTTTAATATTTCTACTAACTTGCACCTCCATTCCATGGCTCCTTTAAGCTGAAAACTGAACAAGTGAAGTTCCCTTGTAAATCACTACAGAGCTATCACATCCTACACTTAAATCTAACCTTCAAGAAATGCCATCCAAATGCTGCAAATGTTCCTAATATCCTAAGCTCCAAGTACCTGTCTCATGGTTATATTAAAAATCACAATATTATGCCTCACCAATATAGATCCTGCTAAAGTTTACTCAGAAGTCTTTCTGGGTGACCAACATTTAAAAAAAGACTACAGATACTTTCAAGCCCACAAGTATCAATAAGAAAAAATATCTCTGAGAAGCATGGATGCTTCAAATCCACCACTATGAATAAGCTAACACTTAATTGTGTTAGATTTGAGGCTAGTTTGTTTAAATCTGACACAATTAATGGGTTAATACCTCTACCTCTTAAGAGGCATGGGATCTTCCCTCTATATCCGTTACCCCTATGAGCCAGAGAATCCCAGAGATCCCTTCTCAATGTCCAATACCCTCTGTGGGCTTAGGTATCCCTTGGGATTCCCCTTTCATAACCGCTACCCCACTGGCCCCAAATATTAACGTGTTATCCATGAGGGTAATCTAAAGTATATTAGGTGCCATGGACCCTTGTGGCACTTAATATTTACCCCTTGTGGCACCTAATATCTCAATGGACCCCCCATGGTATAGTAAGCTATAACCATGAGGGTCCTCATGGACCTCCATGACACCTAAAGTTGACAACTATAAAATGGGAGTCCCCATATTTCTTAATACTAAAGACATAAAAAGTCTACATAAAATAAAATAAAAACATTATTAAAACTTCAAGGAGGAAAACATATACTTTACTTATCCTTTTGATGTCTTCCAGCAACAGTCATCAAGGCCTTTGTTCTCACTGTCTGCCGAATATTTCCTCCTCTTTCTTGATTGATCCCTTGTTCTTCATCTTCGGTCCATGCAAATGGGCTTCAACCTAAAAACGTGCCATTATATAAAAAATATATATACTTCACCAAAAAGAGTTTTATGTGCTTGATTTTGATTGGCTAATAAATTATTGACACATATTTCAGCTAATCAGAATCTGCAAAATTAGTATATAAGGTGTAGGCATGCTAAAAAAAAGTTTATTGTGCCAGAGCTCATTTTAAATCAAGCAGCGTCAGATGTAAATATTTTTTTTACAGATCAGCGTTTATTTATGCAAAGGCTCATTTCCACGGGGCTGATCATTAGCAACAAGGGCTTCAATCAAGAAAAAAGAGGACTCTTTCTTCAATCAACACGAAAGTGTCTGCTTATCCTAAGCTGAAAAGTGAAGACAAGAGCTTCAATGATCAACACTGGAGGGCATCAAAAGGATAAGTATGTTTTCCTCTTACAGTTTAATTCTTTTTATTTTTTTTTATTTTTGATGTCCACATCCCCTCTTAGAAGCCTTTTTTCTAGATTATATAAGTTGAATTTGGTTAGTCTTTCTTCATAACTTAGCCTCTGCATCCCCCTTATTAGTTTTGCTGCCCTTCTCTGTACTTTTTTCCAGCTCTAAAATTTACTTTTTTATAAAGTGGTGCCCACAATTGTACTCCATATTCAAAATGAGGGCGTACTAGGGATTTGTATAGTGGCAGATGCTGCTTGGCATTGATCACTGTTACCTAGGTGGTTGTCCACAAGCACTCCCAAATACCTTCCAATATCTGATAGACCTAGATTTGCTCCATTAAGATTATACTGTACATTGTATGGATATTTTTCATTCCTTTACATTTATTCATATTAAATCCCATATGCAATTTATTTGCCAATTTCTCAATTTTTTGCAAATCCTTTTGGAGGGAAAGCACATCATTTTCCAATTTAATTACTTTACAGAACTTAGTGTCATCAGCAAAAATTGAGACACTACTTTCCAGTCCTACTTCTAAGTCATTAATAAATATGCTAGAAAGAAGAGGACCTAATACTGAACCAAACAACCACACTTACCACATTAGTCAAATCTGAGTATGTGCAACAGCCCTTTGCTTCCTGTATCTTAGCAAGCCCTCAATCCATGATTAGATATTTACTGCAATTCCGGTATATCTTAGTTTGCACAATAGTCTTTGCAAAATCTAAAAAAAAAACATCCACTGGGTTGCCTTGTTCCAAGTTCCTCTTCATAAAAAGTAATTAGATTTCTTTGACATTATCTATCCCTCATAAATCTGTTCAAATAGACATATTCTTGTATATTATCATTAATTAACTCATTTGAAAGCTTTTCCACTACAGAAGTGAGGCTTGCAGGTCTATAATACCCTGGATTTGCTTGTGCTCCCTTCTTAAATTTAGGTATCACATCTGCTTTTCTCCAGTTATCTGGTAAAGACCCTGTGTTGAGTAAGTCTTGAAAAATTATATATAATGGATTGGCAGTTACTGAACCTAGTTCCGTCAGTACCCTTGGGTGTATTCCATCAGGACTTGGGGATTTATTAACATTTATTTTTTCTAACCTCTTGGATTTCTTCTTGCGTTAACAAAATATTTGGTGAAGGTAGTGTAGCCCCATTATGTTGTTGCTGTCCCAACCACTCATACCTCCCTTGTGTATACCATAGAAAATAACTTTTTAGGGTTAGACTTACTCTGCTTTGCAAGTAACTTTTCATTTTCTATTTTTTTGTTGTTTATTTTGTCCTTTAGTTGCAAGTCAGTCTTCCAATAATTCTTACGAGATCCATGGAATGGAGACCTTGATTTGTAATGTAGTCAGGACTTCTGCATAATTCTATTGAGGGTGTGACAGAGCACTTTACGAATTGTGTTATGGGGCTCAATGGAAAATAAGCTAGTCCCTGGAATGCTTAAAACCTAGTCTTTTAAATGGATGTTAGCAAATTTGTGACTTAATTGTGCCTTAAGGTGGACAATAGTGATGTCGCAAACATCAAATTTTCGGTTCGCGAACATCGGACGCGGACTTCAATCAAATGTTCGCGAACGGGCGAACCCGGCAAACCACCATAGACTTGATTCTAAAATGTATGCTGTCCTTCAGATGGAAGGCCCTGGAAGGGAGTGTATGCTGCTGATTGTCTGGAATGTGTCTGCTGACTGTGAGGTGCAGGGTCAAAGTTTCCACAATGATAAAGAAGAGGAGGCGAACCCAAAAGGGCATGTGTTCGCTGTCCGATGCGAACGCGAACATGCCATAATCGCTGTGAATAGTCCGCGGGCGAACTGTTGGCGACATCTCTAGTGGACAATATAGAAATCTGATTGACTATCAGCCCTATTCAATTCGGCTATGCTTTAAAACGTAGCCTGTAACTCAGGTTTTAGGACTTACGGCTATTAAGTTAGCCCCATAACGCAGCACGCAGACGACTTGCAGGTTAAGACGCAGCAGGGCCGAAAAAAGACTATGGGTTGAGCAACGTTGATCTTTGCAGCCACAAATCTTTTGATCCGTCAAGCCCGAATCCACTACGTTTTCAATTTAGCTATTAAATTTCAACAATGTTACTCACGAGCAAGCCCGTAACACGCAAATGGAGTCCAAAGGCCAACGTTTGCTTGAGAGGGCCCGCAAGGGGGTTAAAGTCCAATATGTAGGACTTGGAATGCACATAAAAGCACATAAAAACACACTACTGTACATTTATTAAAATGGAATTAAGAAAATCGTAATTTCATGTATATTTTTGGTGTTATATCAATCCCGGCAATCAATGTGTTATTACTCTAACTCACATTTGATAGAATATCCTATTTGCGGCTTTATTTATATTGCATAATGACTGGCATGTGGGTTTGTATGCAGCTCGCAATTGAACCCGTAGAGATTTGAAATCCAACCTCCATTTTCTTGTGAAGCATTGCTGACGAAATCTTAAGCCTGAAGGCATTACGAGCTTCATGTTAGAAGTTACTGGCTTGGAATTTAATAGGGGCCTAAATAATTTGTAGCCAAAGATGAAGGAGCAGCATCAAGACCTGGAGCTGATTGTACCTCAGATCATGCATGGGGTTCTTATTGCAAAAGCATCAGACCAAGCAGATATAAAGAAAATTCCCAGTGAATATGCAGTGGAGGTAAATAATAGATTTAAGGGAGTGGACATGGAAGATAGAACACCTGAGGAACTTTGGACAGAAATTTGTGACATTACCCAGGAAAACACGACAAAGAATATCCAAAACAGTTAAGAAGGCAAACTGGCTATCTGAAGAGGCCTTGAAAGAAGCCCAGAAAATAAAGAAAATGAAAGGCAGTGGAGATTGGAAAATATTTTGTCCAGCTGAATGCAGAGTTTCAGAGAATAGCAAGAAGAGACAAGGAGCAATTCTACCAGTGCCAGAGCTAGTGAATGAGGGCCCCAGTGTAAACAAATACATTTGCCCCCCAACGACTGAGGGATGTGGTGGGTGTAAAATGTTTTCTTGCTCTGACCCCCCCCCCATTATCAGAAAATATACATGTGTATATATATATATATATATATATATATATATAATCAGGTGTGCACCTGAAATTGTGTGAGGGTCCCACTCCCCACACCACCTTTATAATCCCACTCACCTTATTACAATCAAGCACGTCGCAAGTCAACTCCTTGGAGAATCCCTTCCGGTCCGCTCCGCTGTTCTCTCCAGCTATTTACCTCGAACCTTTGTGCCTTACTGAATATGTAAGTTCTGGTGTCTCTCAACTTGCCCTCTCTCCATTGCACCCCGCCTCCTGTCTATCCTTCCCCACTCTCCTCCGCCATGCCCTTTCACTATTCTCCCTGCTCCAGCTGCCTACTGCAACGCACAACCGCCGATCATCAACCTCTATTCCTACAGTGTGCTCTTCCACTGCACACCTTCTACCCTCTGAGCTCACCTCGGTGCCTGCTCAAGTCCTGCCTCACTAGCCGCCCTCTTTCCCCAGTTCTTCCCATCTGCCTCTAATTGTGGAGCTACCTCCCTCCGGTTCGCGTCCAACTCTCGCTAGCCACTCCTTTGGCCTTCATTCTTTCTGCCGCGTGACGCCTGCAGCTCTCTGTCTCCACCCGTATCTCTCTGTCTCCACCCGACACCTCATTCCTGCCATAACGCTGCTCCTCTCCATGTTCGCCCTTGGCCTGGCTTCTGTCTGCAGCACCTAGCATACAGTGCTGCCGTTCACTGCCTCCGCCCATCGATGCTGTTCTGCTCTCTGCCTATCTCTTTTTCTGGCTCCCTTTCCGCCTTTCTCTCTAGCTCTCTGCCCATCTCTCTCAGTCGCCTGCACGCCACCCTCTCAGTTGCTCCCCCCTTTTCTGTCTCAGCCACTCAAACCTGTCTCTCTGACCTGTAGCTCTCAGTCGCTCTGACAGGTCCTGCTGTTTTCTCAGTTGACCTGACCTGCTGCTCTCTCAGATGCCCATATCTGTTGCTTCCTCAGTCACCTGAAAATGCTGCTCTCTCAGTCGCCCTGACCTGTCGCTCTCTGTCACCCTGACCTGTCACACACTCAGTCACTCTACCTATCACTCTACCTGACGCTCTACCTGTCGCCTCCCCAGCTGCTCTGTATGCCGCTCTAACGGTCACCCCTCTGTGGACGGCCAGCCGCTAAGCCTCCCTGTCACCTACATTCAATGCTCTCATATCGCCTCACACTTCTCCTCCACAGGCTACCTTTGATTACCATAGCCGACTTTGAAGCCTCTGATGCAGAGAGCCCCCCCTCCATGGACGCTCCATCCCCAGGGAGAGCACCTTCTGTCAATGGCAGCCACTCTTCTCACCGCAGGTGGACCATTTGTTGCCTCATCCATGAATTAACGAAACGTGGCATTTCATTCCCAGCAACCGCAAGGAAAGCCGAGCTCTACCTGTTGCTGATCTCAGGGCCTCCAACAGGACCAATTTTCTCCAATTCAACAAATGATCGCCAACCCGACCTCGTCCATGATCGCCCACCATAATCGAGTTTCCACCATTGAAAACACGCCAGCTCCAAGAGCCGCTATATGCCCAGTTGCTACCTCCTCCAGCCAAGGTGAGCCATCTTTACCCCCAACCATCATGCCCTCCCACTTCATCCTAGCTCATCTAAGAAGGGACAGAACGTGAATAAGTGTTCAAATATTGGAGCGCTGGCAAGTAATGTTAATGGTAAATGTAAATAAAGTGTATAAAGAATATATATAACACGAGTGGATTAAACAGAAAGTATTAGACAGTCTTGTAACTGTACTGAGTCTCTATAAAAAAATCTCAGGAAGTGATAAAACGTTGTGTATATTGTCCCACCTCTGAAAAGATACCATCTCTTTGACTGAAGAAATGATAAAAGGCCAAAGTTCTTGATCTTTATTCCAGAAGTGCTGGGGATCAGAGCTATTTAGATTTCACTTCAGATCGTATAGATTTCACAGTCAAATGGAGGTGTGCTGCTATTCTGCAGAATACTGTCCACGTAGTATTCCTTGAAGTAAGTACAAGACAACAATGGGGGTAGGTGCACCACCTCCTAGTGACAAATAAATTATGTAACCACATACACATTCAGATACAAAAAATCCCAACAAACTCACATTTATCTCCCTCACATAATGAGGTATATATGGCACATCACATCCGTATGGCTGGTCCTTGTAGGATGGCTTTGGGGCCTCTCTTTCCAGAAGAGGTTCCCTGGAGCACTCTTCCAGCCTTTTGTATTCAAAATGTAGATATCACTGCCAGCGTGTATAGAACCACAGGAAGATGGTGGCAGTGGCTCTCCAACCTTGTGATTCTAAAATAGGGGTTCCCCCTACTGTATATAATGTGGCTATGCCACTGAATTCCCAGTATATGGGTTGTATATGGGATACTATAGAGGGTAGACTAGCTGTGAAGTGGTATGAATCCAATAGACACAAGTACTATAGTAACAATACGGGTACTGTAATAACAATACCCGTGACAATTTATTATAAATATAAACTGACAATGAATGTTTGTACAAAATATAAAATTATAGCACTGTGTCAGTACTGTCACGGCTCCTCTGCACTGTTTGCCACAAGGCCCACTACAAGTTGATCTGCCAAAGCTGTTTTTTCTTCTTTCCCAACACCTGACCCCCCCCTTTTGCACTTTGTCCTCCAGGATTTCACACTGGGAAAGCAACATTGCCCCAGGCTTCCTTTGGCAGCGATAATTTGCAATCTGCTATGAAGGAGCCTGGACTGGTAGATCAGCTCCTTGCATCCAAAACCCACAACAGGAACTTAGCCGGACCCTTTCGTTCTCCACCTTTCCCCTTGTGGAGAGTCAACGCTATAGGGGTTGCCACCAGGAAAAAATGACTGGTCACGGTTCCTCTACCCCGAGCATAAACTCCCTCATTCCGCCTGATGACTTCTCCCTCTAATACACTCAAGTTGATGATGCCATATCCACCATCACTACCCTGGGCCCTAGATGTTGGCTGTGTATATCCAATATCAAGGACGCTTTTAAACTCCTGCCAATCCACACTGACCTCTGGCACCTCCACTGTATCCGCTGGAGAAATCTATTTTACTTCGCTAGTCGCCTGACCTTTGGATGCAAAAGCAGCTCGAAACTGTTTGATAACTTTGCTGAATCGCTCGATATTGGATATTGCTAAATGTCTTCCGTTGCCCCCATGTCATCCACTACCTTGACGACTTTCTGTTCATCGAACCTCCAACTTCAGTTGCCCAAATCTTGGCCACAACCCCCAAGCAATTTGATGATCTCAACACCCCCTACTCCCCTGACAAAAACGAGGGGCCAGCCCACACTTTTGAGTTCCTTGGCATTATTCTGGATACTGACAAGATGGAAGCCAGACTCCCTCTTTACAAACTAGACAGACTTTATCAATTTATTTCCTCATTTTACATATCTAACCATTCAACCCTCAGGGACCTCCAAATCCTATTAGGTCACATCAACAACGCTTCCAAAATTCGGCCCCAGGGCAGACCATTCCTTAGCAACCTCCTAGCCGACCTCACCAATCCAGGATCACATGACAAAGCCATTCCCATCAGCAATGCTCCTTGAAGGACTTATCCATGCGGACAGAATTCCTCTCCAAACGGAATGGGAAGTCGTTCTTCTTATCCAATATCTCCACCGACTCCCCACGTCTCGTTTCTATACGAAGTTGCATCTCACTTTAAACTCCTATACAGGTCCGAAATAGTCACCTCAAACTGGCCACCCAACTTATCTCCTTCTACAAAATCCATATATTCCTTATGGACTGCCGCTCACACCTGGTGTTTTTTTCACTGGCACCTCAGCTCCGTCCAGCTGATCATGACCAACACCCTCACATTCTCCATCCTATACAAATCCAGATCTCCTGACTCATCTACAATGCCTCCTCTTAGGAAACTGGCCCGATGCTCCAGGACCCAAAACGTCATCATTTATCCTCTTCTGCAGGACTCTCTACCAACATTCCCGGACACCAGTACACCAGTAACCATAACTTACTACCCTACTTCAGACTCATGGTGCCCAGTCACCACTCTTTGCCATCTCCATTCATCATTACACCTCAAACCAAGCCTCCACCCATTATGAATCATCTCTAGCCAACCACTATCCACACCCACTTTCATCCACTACTTTAGACTAGTCCTCGCCTGTCTAGGCCACAACCCTTTAAACTACTTAGGCCACTCCTTGAGAATCAGACCTGCCTCACCAGCTTCATGCAATCAAACACCCGTCCATATTATAAAAACCCTAGTACGGACCTAAGAGAAGCTATCAAACACCTCATCCAGTAATGTCTAGCTAATTGTTGGCCCTCTTCTCAGGCCAAGATGACGTAGCTTTGGCCACACACCAGCTACCATAGGAGAGCGTCCCAACTACAAATAATCAGATGAACACCTGAATTGTGGGAGGGTCTCTCTCCCCGCATCACCTATATAAACCCCACTCATCTGACACCAATGGAGCACACCGCAAGTCAACCAACCCACCTCTCCCCTCTTTCACAACACTCCTGACAAACCATTGACCCTCTTCTCAGGTCAAGATTACTTGTTTTGGCCACACACCAGCTACCAGGGGAGAGGGTCCCAACTACATATATATATATATATATATATATATATATATATATATATATATATACTGTATATATATATATATATATATATATATTATATATATATAAATATATAGTTGAACACATACACATATATATATATATATACACATAAAGTTTATACTATAAATATGTATATATATTTATATATTTATATATATAGTAAATAAATAGTACATCTGTGTTCACATTTGAATGTCTAAAGCAAGTTAAAAAACCTGCTTCCGGCTCAGAATTCCGAGAAAAACAGTTATTACACTGCATTCTGGGAAGCTGAGCTGGGACATGCAAATGTGCCTACAAATGCCTCGCTCTTCAATCCATAGCCATTTTCAAACATGGCTTCCTTTAAGCTTATGCCTGCTGTATTACACAGCTTTAATTTAAAGCCAAGGCTGGATTTTACACAAGCTGAGAATCTTATCCATGTACAACTGTTTCTTTCTTTTTTTTTTGTATACAATCATAATTTATAAAAGACGTTTTACAAAATATCGTGGAACCTAAAATAAAAATTTCTCAAAAAAGTACATGGCATATATAAAAAGGCACTTTACCATAAAATGACACTAACAAAAACAGCTTAAAGATCTACAATCACCTTTCTTTTTTCTTTCCCTTTTAACTGTCCCTTAACTCTACTAGACTACTCTATCCCTTCACCCACCGCTGTCCCTGAAATACACTCCATCTCTCCATCCATCTTCTGTCCCTGGAGTTGTCCCTGTTGTTGATCATGAAAGGATCTTCTGCAATAAAAGAAAGGGATAAAAAAGTTAAAAAAGGTCATATTAAAATGTTAATCACTGTGTTGGTATCATATTCCATTTGTTAACACACCAAATAATTTCTGCATTCTTATTCTTTTTATTATCAATAAAATAGTATAAATAAAGTTGACTTAAAATCATATATATGCCTGGCAATAGAAGCCCTCCATCATACAGTAATACAGTAAATAAATATTACATCTATGTTCACATTTGAATGTCTAAAGCAAGTTAAAAAACTGCTTCCAGCTCAGAATTCAGAGAAAAACAGTTATTACATTGCATTTTGGGAAGCTGAGCTGGGACACATACAAATGCGCCCACAAATGCCTGCGCTTCAATCCATAGCCATTTTCAAACCTGGCTTCCTTTAAGCTTATGCCTGCTGTATTACACAACTTTAATGCAAAGACGAGGCTGGATTTTACACAAGCTGAGAATCCTATCCATGTACAGCTGTTTCAAGCTTACTGGCTATCATCAGCATGGAGCTGGATCTCAGCTTTTATTGTGGATCTTATGAGTAGGTAGTTCACCACAACAATAATTTAATATATGGTGGGCAAAAGAGTAATAGAAGCCCTCCATCATACAGGAGTACATTAAATAAATAGTAAATATATATACACAATTAGGCCTCCAGAGGGATGTGGTGGGTGTAAACACAGAGACACACACAAAGATACAGACACACAGACAGACAGATACAGACACACACACATGTATTTACATATATAAAACTATATATTAAACATATGAGGAAGCAGGCAGTACTCCTTACCTCATGCCTGAGCTCCTGCCTAAAGCAGTGACAAGCACGCAAGCACTATTGCGATCATGACCAATCCATTCTGTGTGGGGGGGTGTTGAGATGTTGAAGGGGTATGAGGGGTTCTAGAGGGGCTATGGTCAGGTGATCTAGGCTGAAGAGATTCTAGGGGCCCCTCAGTACACCACAATGGAAAAAAAACCATTAAATAGAAAAAGTATATATATACATTTTTAGACAGCACAACAACCCCCCCCCCCCCCAACCCAGAAGAAGATAACAGAATGGGATAGTCAAGAAAGTGGAGAATCTTAAAGGAACCTTTCATGACAAAGTTGGTGTTGCAAAATACAGAAATTGTGAGGATTTAATAGAAGAAGACCAGATAAAGAAGAGGTGACAGAAATGCATAGGAGATCTATATAGGAATTATTTTAACAACATTGATGATCTCAATAGTTTGTCCAATGGGCTGGAGCCACACATTTTGGAGAGTGAGGTAAGATGGGCCCTGAGCAGTCTTGATGATAACAAGGCAGCTAAAGTATTCAAAATTCTACAAGATGATGATGTAAGTGCTGCTTGCCTTATACCAACACACCCTTTAGATTGCAAGTAGCAAGCTTCCAATCTTGTAGTGTGCTTTGGAAAAAAGCACTTTCTACAAAGATTCTAAGCTCAAATTCTGCAGTTTGTACTTTTCTTGTTTTCATACCCTGTGTAGTGCTATGGAATATGTTGGCGCATTACAAATAAAAGTTAATAATGAATAAAAATACATTTGGAAAACTTAACAGTGGCTAGTAATTTGGTGTGGTGCGGTCCATATGGTAATGACGAGTTGGACATGACTGAACAACTGAACAACCACAGCAAATACAGTGCCTTGCAAAAGTATTCACCCCCTTGGCATTTTTCATGTTTTGTTGCCTCACTACCTGGAATTGTTTAACATGGATTGTTTGAGGATTTGCATCATTTAATTTAAAAAACATGCCCACAATTTTGAAGATGTTTTTTTTTTATTGCAAAGCAAACAACAAATAGGACAAAATAACAAAAAAGTAAATGTGCATAACTATTCACGCCCCTAAAGTCAATACTTTGTAGAGCCACCTTTTGCAACAATCACAGCTCCAAGTCACTTTGGATAAGTTTCTATGAGCTTGCCACATCTTACCATTGGGATATTTGCCCATTCCTCTTTGCAAAACTGCTCCAGCTCCTTCAAGTTGGATGGTTTGCGATTGTGAACAGCAATCTTTAAGTCTGACCACAGATTTTCTATGAGATGGAGGTCTGGGCTTTGACTAGGCCATTCCAACACATTTACATGTTTCCCCTTAAACCACTCAAGTGTTGCTTTAGCAGTGTGTTAGGGATCATTGTCCTACAGGAAGGTGAACCTCTGCCCTCGCCTCAAATCACACACAGAGTGGTACAGGTTTTGCTCAAGAATATCCCTGTACTTAGTACCATCCATCTTTCCCTCAAGTATGACCAGTTTCCCAGTCCCGGCTGCTGAAAAACATCCCCACAGCATGATGCTGCCACCACCATGTTTCACTGTGGGGATGATGTTCTTTGGGTGATGTGATGTGTTGGGTTTGCGCCGGACATAGCGTTTTCTTAAATTTTAGTCTCATCAGACCAGAGCACCTTCCTCCATACATTTTGGGAGACTCCCACATGCTTTTTCGCAAACTCAAAATGTGCCATTTTGTTTTTTGCTGAAAGTAATGGCTTTCTTCTGGGCACTCTGCCATAAAGTCCAACTCTATGGAGCGTACAGCTTATTGTCGTCCTATGTACAGATACTCCAGTCTCTGCTGTGGAACTCTGCTGCTCCTCCAGGGTTACCTTAGGTCTCTGTGAAGCCTCTCTGATTAATGCCCTCCTTGCCTGGTCCATGAGTTTTGGTGGGCGGCCGTCTCTTGGCAGGTTTGCTGTTGTGCCATGTTCTTTCCATTTGGTTATGATTGATTTGATGATGCTCCTGGGGATCATCAAAGATTTGGATATGTTTTTATAACCTAACCCTGACTTGTACTTCTCAACAACATTGTCCCTTACTTGTTTGGAGAGTTCCTTAGTCTTCATGGCAGTGTTTGGTTACTGGTGCCTCTTGCTTAGGTGTTGCAGCCTCTGGGGCCTTTCAAAAAAGTAATGTATGTAATGCAGATCATGTGACACTTAGATTGACCACAGGTGGACATTATTTCACTAATTATGTGACTTCTGAAAGTAATTGGTTGCACCAGAGCTTTTTAGGGGCTTCATAACAAAGGGGGTGAATACATACGAACATGGCAATTTTCTATTCCTAAAAAATAGTTTATGTATATATTTTTCTCATTTCACTTCACCAACTTAGACTATTGTGTTCTGGCCCATCACATAAAATTCAGATTAACAAAACATTGAACTTAAGGCTGTAATGTAACAAAATAGGTAAAAAGTCAAGGGGGTGCATACTAGTGCCTGATAAGGATGGGGATCTATCTTAATAATACAATTGTATTTGACACCACAAGTACAGACAAGCAAAATATGCGCTCCATTACATGTCGCCTAAGTAAACCCTTACTTAATCCCTAATGAACCTATTACATACTGTCCATATCAAACTGTTATGAATAAATCTCTCCCACAAATTATCTAACCTAAAATAGATACCAAAATGTAAAAAAATAAAAATATACTTAAAAAAATGCCGGAATAAAAAGATTTACAAAAAAAAAAAATACACTAAGAATAATTAAGTCAATTATTTGCCATGCCCAAGTCCTTAATCTTCAGCTCTGGATCTTCTTCAATCTTTATTGAAGCCATTTTACCATTTTACCTTACCTTTGGGCCATGGAAAAGCCAGTTAAAAAAACCTAAAAGGGTATGTGGCCTTTATATTTTATGAATGGTTACTAAGTAAAATGTCAGATAGAGAAGAATTGAATTGCTCAATTGATTAGTTGAAATATGATAATAATATGAAATATGAAAGAAAAAACACATATTAGGTGAGGTTGCTGCCAAAAGCCATTATCCAGTGCAGGAGCTCAGAGATATCAATTAGTTTGGTTAATTTTCTGGAGTCTTCTTAATTCTGATGTTTTCTATATTTCATTAAGTAGAGAGAGCAAGAACAGATGCAGTAAAGCTCATTCTATTTTCCGACCAACTTGGCATATATATATATATATATATATATATATATATATATATATATAGATATATATAGATATATATATATATATATATATATATATATATATATATATATATATACAGTATCTCACAAAAGTGATCACATTTTTGGAAATATTTTAATATATCTTTTCATGTGACAACACTGAAGAAATGACACTCTGCTACTATGTAAAGTAGTAAGTGTACAGCCTGTATAAAAGTGTAAATTTGCTGTCCCCTCAAAATAACTCAACACACAGCCATTAATGTCTAAACCGTTGGCAACAAAAGTGAGTACACCCCTAAGTGGAAATGTCCAAATTGGGTCCAAAGTGTCAATATTTTGTGTGGCCAACATTATTTTCCAGCACTGCCTTAACCCTCATGGGCATGGAGTTCACCAGAGCTTCATAGGTTGCCACTGAAGTCCTCTTCCACTACACCATGGTGACATCAGGGAGCTGGTGGATGTTAGAGATCTTGCACTCCCCCACCTTCCGTTTGAGGATGCCCCACAGATGCTCAATAGGTTTTACGTCTGGTGACATGCTTGGCCAATCCATCACCTTTACCTTCAGCATCTTTAGCAAGGCAGTGGCCGTCTGGAGAGTGTTTGGTATCGTTAGTGGCAGTGGTCGGTTGGAGAGTGTTTGGTGTCGTTATCATGTTGGAATGCTGCCTTGTGGCCCAGTCTCCAAAGGGAGGGGATCATGCTCCGCCTTATTATGTCACAGTACATGTTGGCTCCCCAGTGCTGGCAGCACTCATGCAGGCCCAGACCATGACACTCCCACCACCAAAAGTATACATCTATAGTGAGACATCTATACTAAACATGGATTTATGAAGAATAGGTCATGTCAAACAGACCTAATTAGTTTCTATGAGGAGGGTAGTAGGAACTTGGATCAAGGCAACTCAGTGGATGTTGTCTATTTGGATTTTGCAAAGGCTTTTGGTACAGTGCCACATGGAAGACTTTTGAGCAAACTAAGGGATACAGGAATTGCCATAAATATTTCCTTATGGATTTAGAGCTGTCTAAAAGACCGGAAGCAAAGGGTTGTGGTAAATGGAACATACTCGGATTGGACTAATGTGGTAAGTGGGGTTCCTCAGGGTTCAATATTAGGTCACCTCCTTTTTAACATATTTATTAAGGGCTTGGAAGTGGGATTGGAGTGTGGTGTCTCCATTCTTGCTGATGACACAAAGATGTACAAGGTAATTAAATCAGAAAATGATGTACTTTCCCTCCAAAGGTATTTGCATAAATTAGAGGAATGGGCATCTAAGTGGCAGATGATATTTAATACGAATAAATGTAAAGTTATGCATCTGGGAAGGAAAAATAGCCATGCAATTTATAATTTTAATGGAGCAAATCTAGGGGTTTCAGATATTGAAAGTGATTTGGGAGTACTTGTGGGCATCCGCCTAGGTAACAGTGCTCAATGACAAGCAGCATCTGCAAAGGCAAATAAAATATTGGCATGTATTAAGAAGGGTATAGAAGAAGCAAGGGAAGCAAATATAATTCTCCCACTATACAAATCCCTAGTATGCCCTTATTTGGAATATGGAGTACAACTTTGGTCACCACTACATAAAAAGGACATTTTAGAGCTATAAAAAGGACAGAGAAGGGCAACAAAGCTAATAAAGGGAATGGAGTGGAGTTATGAAGAAAGACTAACCAAATTAAAAGTATTTAGTCTAGAAGAAAGGCATCTAAGAGGGGATTGATTACCTTATACAAATATATCCAGGGTTAATACAAGGCTTTGCCAAGGGAAGTTTTTGTGCCTAGAGGTTTTCAACTGACAAGGGGACATCCTTTGAGATTAGAAGTAAAAATATTTCACCTTAAAGAAAGAAAAGGTTTCTTCACAGTAAGGGTGGTTAATCTGTGGAATTCTCTACCAAAGGAGGTGGTCACAGCGGATTCAATAGATAACTTGCATATATTTTTAAATAAAAAGGGCATTAAGGGCTATCCTGGATAAATAGAGAGGGAGTATTGATCCAGGGATGAATCCGATCACCAGTATCTGGGGTCTGGAAGGAATTTTTTATTTTTTTCCCTGTTGAGATAATTGGCAAAGTTTCACTGTTTTTTTTTTTTCTGTTGCCTTCCTCTGGATCAATTAACAATAAATCTGCACATTGCAGATCAGAGGAGATCTAAAAGGTGGAACTTGATGGATTCAAGTATTTTTTCAACCTAAATTACTATTACTATATAAGGTAGTTGAAATAATCCCTAAATTACATTTAAACGGATAAGGCACAAATAACACAAAAACACTGATATGAGATGAAACCCTCAGTTTGAACTTAAACAGCGATGTAGAGAGAGTGGAGGCAGCATCTGACATCAGCAGGTAAATGCATATAGGGGGAGTCAACATAATATTGAAACATATATACACATATGTGTATAGAGTATATGTTTTGGTCTGGGCCTGCATGAGTGCTGCCAGCACTGGGAAACTACAGTTCATTGAGGGAACCATGAATACCAATATGTACTGTGACATACTGAAGCAGAGCATGATCCCCTCCTTTCGGAGACTGTGCCGCAGGGCAGTATTCCAACATGATAAGGACCCCAAACACACCTCCAAGACTACCACTGCCTTGCTAAAGAAGCTAAAGCTAAAGGTGATGGACTGGCCAAGCATGTCACCAGACCTAAACCCTATTGAGCATCTTTGGGGCATCCTCAAATGGAAGTTGGGGGGAGTGCAAAGTCTCTAACATCCACCAGCTCCGTGATGTCAACATATATACAGTATCTCACAGTGGAAGAGGACTCCAGTGGCAACCTGTGAAGCTCTGGTGAACTCCATGCCCATGAAGGTTAAGGCAGTGCTGGAAAATAATGGTGGCCACACAAAATATTGACACTTTGGGCCCAATTTGGACATTTCCACTTAAGGGTGTACTCACTTTTGTTTCCAACATTTTAGATATTAATGGCTGTATGTTGAGTTATTGTGAGGGACAGCAAATTTGCACTGTTATACAGACTGTACACTTATTACTTTACATTGTAGCAAAGCGTCATTTCTTCAGTGTTGTCACATGAAAATATATAATAAAATATTTACAAAAATGTGAGGGGTGCACTCACTTTTGTGATATACTGTATATAGATAGATAGATAGATAGATAGATAGATAGATAGATAGATAGATGTGTATAAATACATCTACTTTTTCATATTTATAACAAGACATGTATTATCAACAAACATAATTTTTCTATTCCACTCTGAGAATTCTGAGTGCCAATACGCGAATGAGTATATTATTATTATTATTATTATTATTATTATCTTTATTTATATCGCGCCAACATATTCCGTAGCGCTGTACAGGGGTTGAGTACATAGCAGAAAACAAATTAAACACCTTGTAAAGAATGGAGGGCCCTGTTTTTGAGCATAAAATCAAATGTACATAGAGCTTGTTTCCAAGGCACTGACACAAGATTGAAAACTCACAAACTTACAATCTAAGAGTATATCATTATATACAGAGATATGCACAGGTTGCACTATGTGTGTATGTGTATTTTGGTGGGGGTGGGGCATCTGATGGGTTTTTGCTTTGGAGCCCTTCAGAAGTAGTTCTGGCCCTGCACCTGGAACCCCAAAATGCTTATGGTAGCAAACAGCCTGTGCAAATTTGCTTACCTGTACTGTATTTTTTGTACACTTGTTTACATTGACAAATATTTTAATGTGATATAATGCTGTAGTACTATTACACTTGCATCACTTTAATACATGCTGATAAAAATGAATTCTCAAAAACACTGCTCCACAGGCACCACATCAATTGAATAAACACTCACTCTTTCCTTGATTCATAGACTCACTTTTTTTGTACTGCTCGTTTTACCTTGTCATGCAGCATGTAATTTTGAATAGATCCTGGCTGTACAGATACATTATACACAATTCAATGCCTCACATTTTATTCAGAGTTTGACATGTGAGAACTTCAGTGAGTATCAACAACGAGCTATGTTTTATTTTTCATAAGATGGCAATGATTTAGACACAGAGAAGCATTTACCCAAAGCTTTCTGAAGCAGAAAATATCCCATCAACTTGTCAACATTAATTGATGGATTATTGTGAATTCTAATGCATTCATTTTCTGAAACGGACAAACTATCACATACAAATAGTCATACAAAACAAGTACATTAAAACATGACATATCATTAAAGCTCATATGTTGAACAGTAGAACACTTCCAATGATATGCATAGCACAAACATTTTCATAGCTATATCGACTGGAGGTGTAAGAGCATTTGTGCATAAAATAATCAATTGACTTACGACGCAACCTCTTCTTGTTAATATGCTTTAAAATAAAATCTATAAAATAACTGTTAATAAGGAACACATGTGTTTGCTCATTGAGCAAAGCTGATAAACACAGTAAGAGTTAATACAAAGTGAGAGTTAGTTTGTAAGTTTGTGAGTTTTCAATTTTGTTAGGTGCTTTAAGGAAAGAGCTATGTATGTTTGATTGAAAGCTCAATAACAAGGCTCTCTATTATTTTGCATTGTGCTCAAATTGTTTTTGACTTGTACTTAACCCCTGTACAGCGCTACAGAACACGTTGGTGCATTACGAATAAATGATAACAATAAAAGATTAAAAAGTATACTTGTTAGATAAAAAAAATAATTAGAGAACAACTGTAAGATCAATGTATTTTGCAATTAGAAAAATAAAAATGTTTTTCTGTAAAATGTTAATTTTTTCATTATTAATGGATATATTTGCCTTGCATATATATATATTCTTAACTAAATACAAATTTTTAAAGTGGAGGAAAGGACTGATGATGACAAGTGGAAAAGACTATGTAAAAAAGAAAACATGTTCAACAGTTCAGTGCATGCATTATATATATGTGGCAATATGCCATTAAATGTCTGTCAGTTTGTTTGGTGCTGACATAAAAATAAAATGTCATATTTGACTCACCTTCTGGATCTCTACCTTGTTGTGGTGAAGAGGCTTTGTACTTCAATAACTTTGTGAGCTATATAATGTAGCTTCACCCAATATGGGCAGGTCACAGCAGAGAAGCCAGACAAAGTGTAGTCCACAGGAGTAGGAACTGAAACCCACTTCAGTATTTTTGCAAAGATAAGTACAACCAAAGACATACCGATATGGCATTGGAGGATGAACCCCTTAGGTCAGAAAGTACCTACCACATTACTGAGGAAGAGTACAGGGTGAGTATGAGTAGCAACAGATCTAATTAAGTGGTTGGGCCAAAGTGGAGAGGATGCCCTGCTACGGATGTGTCTGGAGGGGAAAGGAAAGTCCACTGCTGCAAAGAACAGTTCAGCATTGGAACCTAGAATGTCAGAACGATGAACCAAGGCAAACTGGACATGAAATGACAAACATTGATATCCTAGCAAATAGTGAACTCAAATGGACTGAAATGGGACATTTTATATCAGACAACCACCAGATATTCTGCTGTGGTCAAGAATCCTGCAAGAGAAATTGAGTAGGCCGCAAAGTCAATAAAAGGGAGGCCAAAGCAGTGCTCGGTTTCCTATTACAAAGTTTAGAATTATGTGTGTCAGAGTTGTATATTGTCATCTTATTTATTAAATTTACTAGCGACTTGCCCGTCAAAAAATGACGGTCAATAAAAATGTAATGTTGTAAAATTTGTTTGCAACACAAAATGAGTCACCTACATTTGTCCCTTTTTTTTTTCTAAAAATAAAAACGCATTCTTTTTTTTTACTTTTTATTTTTTTAACTTTCAACTTATATTTCACAAACATTAAACTTTGTAACATGCAACTTGTATATGAAACATTTGTTCACCATTTTGTTAACAATACTAACACTTTTCAATACATATTTATCACTGAGTAACGGCAGACTATATTAACTTCGAGTAAGTAAATAGTATTAACAATAACATGCTTTTTATCATTTGTAACATATTTGTTAAGCTCTTGTTAAACTAAATTAGCATTGAATCCAGAGGAAGGCAAACAATAAAAACCCTCTATTGAAACTTGTCCAATTGTATCAAAGAGGGAAAAAAATTAATTCCTTCCTGACCCCATTAACTGGCGATCGGATTTCTCCCTGAATCAATACTTTGTCTTTAAATAATACATTTCCAATTATTCTTAAAATAGTTAAACTTTATACTAACAATACATATTTGACTATACCACATACAGTATATATTTACCAAACTTTTTTCAAAATTCCAAAAACACATATTTAACATCTGAAATTTTAACATCAAACAATAAAATTTAACTCTTATAAACCTGAAAAAGTCAGTTAATTGTTTTGTGGGGCCAATCATGTAAATATAAAACTTTGAACCCATTCCAATCTGTTTAAGGATATTTTACTGTTGTTTTTTTTTTTTCAGTTTGTCCATTCTGCAAATATCACATCAATTTTCATAAGTGAAATAGTGTTCCCGTATTTAAAGAGTCCCAGAGTACTTACATTTTGTCATGGAAGTCAAACCACTGTTCTCTATGTTTTTTTGTCCATTCTTTGGATGTTTTACGTGAAATGTTTTTTTTGTGCAATCATATTGAGTCCCATAAAATGTTGGCATTAAAATGAAACCATTGTCCTCTATCTTTCCAACACCTCATAGTAGACAATGTTTTTGGTGTAAACACATCCATTGTCCAATAAATGACCTTGAGTTTCATTTTCTTCAACATGCACTTTAATTTCTTTTGGATTAGTGCACCTTGAAAAAGCCACATAGAGTTGTCCATGTGCAAAAACTGGTTCCTTTAAAAAAATCCCAACTGACTTAAAAGTTTGTCCTTGGGATTTATTGATGGTCATAGCAAATGCCATTATAACTGGAAATTGTCTCCGTTGAAGGACAAAGGGCAAACCACTCTCACTTGGAGCTAAATCAATTCTTGGTATAAAAACTCGTTCACCTTTATGGGTACCAGTTATAATTTCTGCATGTATAAAATGATCTTTTAACTCATGCACAATTAATCGGATCCCATTACAAAGTCTTTTTTTTGGATTCATATTTCGCAATAACATAACAATTGAGCATTTTTTCAATTGTAAAATATGTGGGGGCATTCCAGATGGTGTTAACAAATTAATAAATTCGATACTAAAATTCGATTCACTGTCTTTATCATCTGAAAGAATTGAATCTGCACTGTAATAATTCTTTTGTGGTGCATTGATGTATTTTAAAATTTCGTTATTTACATTCAAGGCATCGATATTTTTTTATGTTAATATTACTTTGTTTGCAATGTCTGTGTAATCCTCCTTATTAAGAGTGTTTAGAAATATGGCTGATATGAGTGATTCATTGCAAACCATTTCTGATGGAATTTCAATGGTATCATTTGGTAAATGCTGTATTTCTGGATGTTTTCCATCTCCGATTTTTATGAGCCAGTCATTGAATTCATTTTGGCCTTCAGATCTCATATTTAATTCTAATTTGAGATGTGTAAATATTTGCCACAGTTTACTGGTCTTGATACATGTTTCAATGATCTCTGTTCTATTTCCGTGGGGCACAACAGGTAATGTTTGCCTAAAATCGCCTCCTAACAGCATCACCTTTCCACCAAATGGCAACTTATTATCCATCACTTCTTTTAAGAATCTGTCAATACATTGCAGTGCATGACATGACATCATTGTTGCCTCGTCTAAGATAATTAGTTTAGTTAGTTTGAATTTTTTTTGCGTGTATGGAATTGAGTCGAATATCTGACACTGATGTTTCCAAAATGGGAACTGGCAGCTTAAATCCACTATGCACAGTTCTACTACCATCTAACAAAAGTGCAGTAATTCCAGTTGTTGCAAATGGCATAGCTATCTGACCCTGTGATCGAATATAACTCATCAAACAATTGTACAGATAAGTTTTTCCTGATCCACCTGGTCCGTCTATATAGAAATACCGGTCTTTGACCATTTCATCATCTGTAGCATTTGTGATGGCATGAAATGCTTCTAACTGTAAATTATTTAAAGTTGCCAGTTTTTCTTGGGTTTTTTGTTTTTGAAGCTCAGTGTCATAATCATCAAAATTGATGTCATCTATAAGTCCTGGATCTGGTAAATTAAAACTTGCACAATTTAATCCATGAGCCAACAATATTTCTTGGATTTCCATCAATGTTTTTAACAGAGCTATTGGTTCTCTGTAACGTTTTAACAAATCTTCTGACATGTTTAATTTAAATGTTTCCCACAAAGTGAAAGCATCAGGTACATTGCAAAATATACAAATGAATGCAAATAGTTGTCTCATTTGCTTAGGCATTTGACATAGTGCTGCTTCTTCCAGACACCTCTCCCATTCTGTATCTTCAGCTGTGAAATTTTGATGTCTTGCAGCTAATAGGAATGTCTCATAAACTATGTCATTCACTGTACTTTAATGCTCAAAACTCTGTGCACCGGAAACATGTAGCAGAAGTAATCTTAAGCTGAAACGTTCAATGTCCCTTGGACTGACGGTATAAATGCTTGGTATGATTTTATGTGTATCTCTTCTTCGTTGTCGCCATAGACCATTTACAAATACATAGTGATATGGTATCTCTATGTATAAAAATTGTCTGGCCTGCGTATCCTGACAGTTTAATTTAAACCACGCAGTAAGCGTAGTATCTCTGTCTTCACTTTGATATAATGCAGTTCTTTCATTTCCTTGAGTAAAACAAACCAACTGACTTTGAGGCAAATGTACAGCTAAACGATAGATAGCATGTGACCGATCATGCATCTCAAATTTCAAAAGGCGCCACATTGCTTCAGCAGCACTCACATACCGAGCATCTAAATAATTTGATAGTTCATCATGTAAAATTGGATTTTCGTTTCAATTTCCAGCACCTTGTACAACAACAGCAGCTGCATCATATCCTTTGTATATATATTTATACACATACTTAATTGATTTAATCGAAGTGCAAGCTTCCACATTGATGTGTGCATTGTACTTAATGAGCAAATGTGGATTGTATGGAACGACAAATCTATTATCAACCTTTTGGCCCCGGATAATAGCTGTTTGTTCTTTTATACAAAGGATATCCATCACAATTTACATAAGTTTGCATTTGAAATTGTTTTGGAAATTCTTTAGTACATTTTTTATTTTCCATACATGGTGAATTCGGAATCATCTCTCCACATGGGCCATGAATCATTCTATGTGTAACAATCTCCCAAAGTTTTGTATATTTTTCTTGGTCTGGCAATTGTGCAGAAATTACTGAATCCACTCTATCTGCAGTGTTCAACTTGTCTTTTTCCTGCAGTATTAAAATTATGTGAGCATGTGGCAATCCTCTTTTTTGAAATTCAATGGTGTAAACAAAAGCCACACATTGTCCAAATAAGTGTGCTTTAGTCATATCATGAATTAATGAATTGAGTTTGATTTTAAATACTCTTGCCACTAAATCTGGTCGGTCAGAAATAGTTTGTCCCAGATTCAAATTTTCCTTTATCTCTGGCCATTGTGGATTACACGTGAATGTAATAAATAAATCTGGTTTTTCAAATTTTGTAACAATAGCCATGGCATCATTATACCTTTCTCGCATATTGCGAGGAGATCCTTGGAAAGAGGATGGCAAAATAATTGCTCTTCCAGCTGGAATGTCTCTGTTGGAAGCTAAATCTGCCACATAATCCATTAATCCACAATGCTTTTCTACTCGTAATTTATTTTGTTAATATTTAATAAAATTTAGATTATTGGCTTCAACTTGTAAATATGAATCAATAATCCATTGTTGAGTGAGTTTTCCTCCATGTAAAATTGGATTAAAACAATCACGGATAGCAGTTTGTGCCACTTTAGATTCCAGCATGGAAATATTAGATCTAATACAAAGTTTAGTATTGGGATAACTTTCCAATTGTAATTTTGGTTCCCATCCTGGTTCCCCATTTGGAAAGAAAATGGGATATGTCATTGGATCTAAATTACAACTTAATATATTTATGTTGATAAATGGTTGTTCTTCATTGCGTGGATATATTCTAATATCCCGCTGAAAAGGTGGTTCACCATCTTCATTTTTAAACACCATGGCAACCTCATTTACAGTAGGTAAATTATATCTTCTTTGATCACTGTTGCAATCTCTTTTTAACACCATATTGACTCTTGGTGTAGGCAATTGATGTCTTTCAGCATGTTCCTGTTGTTCTTTTTCAAGCTGTGCTAATTGTTTGTATGCTTGACTATATGGGTTTTTTCCATAATTTTTTCAAGCTGTTCAAAGACTAGGCGCAAACACTGTCTATTTTCTGGAAGTGTCATTCTTTGTTCCACAGCTTCCATTGTATCTAAGACATATATCTGTGCAAATTTCCTTTGCTGTCCTTCTTGTGGATGTAAATGTGAAGTTCTGTGGTATATTTGACCTTGAACTCTGAAACAATAAGGACCATTGTCATGATTTAATTGTTTAAGGACTCATATTGTCAGTGGTTTGTGAGTATGTCCAAGGGAGCATGACATTGTTGCATTGGGATTATGTGTTATTGTGCGGTTATATGTTGCCTGTACATGGTTATTATGTATCCTAGTTATAATATATTATGAGGGAAAATGTTATATAGAACATATGTGGAATTGGTAGAAATGCTCTGGATAGAAGTTAGCTGCAGATCATTGCACACTCAAACATGCAGACCTTGGGTCAAGACAGATGCATGTGCTTCAAGTGGTCCTGGGCAAACACTTGAGTTTAACATAAAGGTTATCTAATGAATGTGATCTCAAGAGCTTTGATAGCCCAAGGTTGCAAGCCAGATGGTCTGACATCATACATACACAAATGTACACAAGGGTGTGGTATTGGAGAGTATAAATATGTTGTTTTGTTCATTCAATAAAGGTTGCAATATAGTTTTCACATAAACAAGGTGTGAGACTATTTGTGTGTGTTGTATCCTGACTTGGGGAGTGGTCTTGCTATGGGCCACTAAGTAACCTGGATCCAGTATTCTCTGCCTGTAGCTTTTGGGCCTTGCAATCTTCAGAAGCCATCTTTTGTGCCACAGAGATCAGGAAGTACATGATTCTGCTGGGGTAGGTTTGAACTAGGTTCATATCAAGCCCCCTTGAAGAAGCAGATCGTGACAACCATGTCCTGGTACATTTTCTGCTAATGTTGCACCCATTGAAGCAAATGAAATTGCACTGTTATAAGACCTTATGTTTTGTTTGAAATTATTATAATTTGGAAATGTTGGATCACTCATAATGCATTCTAAATAATATGGAAATGGGTGTCTTAGTGGAAGTTTCACCTTTCCTTTCTGACAGCAACTAATGAAATTTCCTTCAGTAGGTCTTTCCTTTATAAAATGATAGGCCCCACAAAACTGACAAACCACATTAAGTAACCCACAATAATGAGTATCTACTTGTACTGCAGTAGTAAACACATTATCATGCATTTCTTCAACATACATATCAGACCCACATTCTATATGTACATTTTTTTCTTGTGTGTCTACATTTAAATCATTCTGCAAATTAGAATCATTGGACAATGGTTCACAGAGATGTTTTTGTTTACTTGTACGTTTCTTGGAAGCCCCAACACACTCACTTGCGGCTTTCTTACTCATCTTTCTTTTATATAAAAGTCTCTGTCGATCTTCTTCTCGCAAGCGTTGTGAAGTTTCCGGTTTCTGAGCATCTCTCCACCTTTGCTTCCTTTCCCTTGCCAATCTTCTTTTGCGTTCAATTTTGTCTTGTCCATTGTTCGCCATTTTAATCTGTAATTTTAAATAGAGATGTAATTATTGTTTGTTCTTTGTTTTATATACATTTTTTTTCCTTTTTGTACTTTTAGATTAAAGTAGATGAATAAACTAATAAAACATTTTCAATTGTTGCACTTTAGTCTGAAAGAAATTAAACCATTTTTCAAAGTATTTTATTGACATATGTGAAATCTGAAATAGCTGCACATATCTGTCTTTATATTATTAATCCTTCATTGACATTCCTTCTTGATTGAATTCACAGCATACCATCCTTTTTTTTTTCAAGTGTCGTAAGCTTATTATTTTCTTTAAATATTATTATTAATTAGTATTGTCTTTTCAACTTTTTTAAAGTTTTCCCAAAATATCATAAATTAATGACTCAATAAGTACTATAAATTTTCAATAAATTTCAATTTTCACCAAATATATAATACATAGCCTTTTTCTACAAAATACATTTTTTTACCTGTGAGGATGATGTTGATGTTGTTCAAAGGCTGCAAACGTCACACTGTCTGTTTATTCCCTTTCAGATCCGAATAAACTGTAAAATCAAATAGATAATATTTTTAAACTTTTGCTTCATCAATATCATTAAATGAACATCAACAGACATATATTTGGCTACATTAAAAACCTCATATTTTTTAATATTTTGCCGTAGTAATATAATTAAAATTCTGTACCTGTCCAAATTATCCTTATGATGTTCAATGTGTGCAAACGTCACTATCTCTGGTCATTCACGTAGAGTTCACTGCAATTATAAAAAATAGTAAACTTAATATATAATATGTTACTTCATCTGTATTAATCAATGAGGCTTAACATACCTATTTTTTCATAGATTAAAAACATGAAATAAATATATCAATCAATCAGCATGAACACACATATGAAAGCATAGATTATAAACATACACTCAATATTACTGTTAGTCTTTAAATAAGTATCAATGAATCTGTATTAATCTTAAATTAATGTCTGACTAAATATAACATCAACACATAAGCATGTTCCCTTTATTTTTTTTGAGTGTTATTTTAAAATGAGTATGATACAACTGAATTCTTAAAATAATGTACATTACTAATGAACTAAGAATCAATTAATGTTCATTAATATTAAACTAATGTGTGACTAAATCTAACATCAACATGTAAGCATGAGTATATAGCCTTTATTTTTTATTTTGGTTTATTTTATACAAAATATATAAGAACTGAATTATTTAAATAATGTACATACATTAATAATTAATGAATAAACGTGTTCCTTTTTTTATGCACTTTCTTAACCTTTTTTAATATTAATGATTAGTAATGATACATTATGAATGTTATTTACAATTCTTACCCACAGGTAATTACGACATATCACAAAATAGTTCTTAAATTAACTTACATTAATAATTAATGAATCAATGTGTTCCTAATTAATTAATGTACATTATGAATGTTATTAAAAAAAAATTCACACAGGTAATCACAACATATAACAAAATAATTGTTAAATTAATGTACATTAATAATTAATGAATATTTTTTTTTTTTTATTGACATTCTTAATTTTGATATTAATAATTAATTAATTAATTAATGTACATTATGAATGTTATTAACAATTCTTTCACACACGTAAGCACAATATTATTTTTATATTAATTACATTTCTTATCTATTATTTATTAATTAAGTACCAATTTATTAATTAATAATTATAAATAATAGGCACAATATTATTTTTCTATTAATTAAATTTCTTATCTATTATTTATTAAGTAAGTACCAATTTATTAATTAATAATTATAAATAATATATTTACCTTTTTTAATGTAATAATGCTGAAGCAGTATACTGAAGAGCTAACAATCTCTTGCGATTTCCCGGCATCAGAAAACATCCAGTCAAACTGTCATCACCTGAGGAGAAAGTGTCACTCATGTGTGAAATGTGCCCTATATATAGGCTTTGTGCGCGAGACAAATGCATTGTTTTAGGCGGGAAATCCGCAGTTGCACGAGCCAAATGCGTTGTTTTCGGCGGGAAATACTATGTGGCGCGAGACAAAGGCGGGAAATCTGTGTTAATGCGTAAATCGGTAATATCGTTTCGTAAAATATACTCGCTACTGTCTTTTTACTCATTGTGCGGTTAATCCGCATCCTTTATCTCGTTGTTTTTCTAACACATACGTCTGTGGCTGTGATTTACGCAGTTCGTAGTAGTATAGCCTCGTTTTCATTTTTTTTGGCTGCCATTTTTTTCTTGCTTAGCCGATTTTCGATCTTTGTAACTCGGCTAAATCGATCTAAATTGCAGTTCCAACTCACTTCCAGACGTCCTGCCTGGTTCCCCATGCTGTAAGTGACCTTTGTTTTATTTTTTAGTGTGTATTTAGTGTTTTTTTTACTGTTTTTGTTCCGCTGCTTATCTCGTAATTTTTTTCACCTCGTATTTTTTTTCTAAGTGCTACGGTTTAACGGATCGCCTCGCTACGCGAGGCTCGCCTGCAATGAGCACCTGCTGTGTTCATTGCCAAAGTGCTATGATTTAACGGCTCGCTTCGCTATGCGAGGCTCGCCATGTGTTGCAAAGTCGTACGATCGGCAAAGTGGTACGGTTTAACGGCTCTCCTTGATGCACGAGGCTCGCCGGGCAATGAGCGCCTGCGGCGCTCATCGCAAAGTCGTATGATCGGCAAAGTGCTACGGTTTAACGGCTCACCTCGCTACGCGAGGCTCGCCTCCAATGAGCGCCTGCGGCGCTCATTGCCAAAGTGCTACGATTTAACGGATCGCCGACGAATCGTAGTTAGACAATTATAATATGTGATATGCAAAGTACATAATGGGCTGGATTAATCCAATGCCAGAATCAATATTGCTGGAAGTATCAACAACCTCAGATATTCGGATAATACTACTCTGATGGCTGAAAGTTCTTTGGGAATTGTTGTGCAATGAATTCTAATGCCTTCCATTGCTTTCCCCATATTTAATGTCCCTTGGTGGGTTTTATTTGTATTACAAACTAGTCTGTAAACCCTTTGTGGGTCCTATTTGGAACACGTAATATTTTTGGCTACATTTGCCATTTGAGGGTTTGAAAACAATTACGGCCTTGGGGCATTTTAGCAATTGAATAGTGATTTGCGATTTTAGTGATTGTAACATTTGCAGTCTTGAATGATCAAAGGCTTAGATGGATTGGAAGTTACAATGTTGACAACTGCAGTGATTTTCAGCCTGTAACCCATAGATCGTTTGCTGCTTGCTAAAATACGCCAGTTGAATAGCAAATTAGTTTACGTTCTACATTACGGGCTCCAGTAACCAACAATTGCTCAATTTAATATAAGTATTCACTTTATTGTTTTTTAGAAATACATTTTATGTATGGCAGGGAATCCAGGTTTATGATTTCCTGCAGGTCTTTGAGTTGAATGCGCATCTTATATATGATTTTGTTTTGTGTCACCACTAAACAATGGCTTAAATTATTAATATAAATTAAGATTATGTGAACAAACTATGTACATTTTACAAAATCTATCTTTACTAGCTGTAGGATTTGAGAGTTACATGTAATATCATTTTTAAACATCCAAATCTTACTAGGTAATATTGAGTTAGTATAGGTGTGTTTAACTGAACTGGAAAAATTAAGAAAAAAGACACTTCTTACTAAAACTAACTCATACCATGTCAGTCGCTAAGAGAAATAATTATTTTATTGTTTATTCGGCAATAATAGACCAGAGATACATTTTAGGAGTTAAATTTTATTAGTGCACTTAAAACAAAATTGTCATACCAATTCATTATTAAAATACAGCATATTAGATAATAAAATAAGTGCTGCTCTGCTTACTGCTTAACATATTTTTTTGACATAGTTCTCTTACAAATTGCATTCCTGAATGCAACTATTGCAATAAATTATATCAAAAATGTTGAAAAGGATTATATTGTCTTTATTCTTCTCTGTTAATTAACTTTGGGGTGAAATGTGCAATCCCCTTCTGGATCGCTACCTTGTCATGGTGAAGAGGCTTGTGTACTTCAATGAAGCTGTAAGCTATACCACGTAGGGTCACCCAAGATCGGCAAATCATAGCAGCGAAGTCAGACAAATCACAGTCCACTGGAGAAGGAACTGGCAAGCCACTCCAGTATCTTTGCCATGAAAACCTTATGGATTAGCACAATCAAACTAAAGATATGCTTGGAGTGCTGCGGTTTATAGGGTCACAGAGAGTCGGGTACGCTTGCATGACTAAACAACCACATTTTTAATATATATCCATAGAAGGTTAATTTATATGGACATATATTGGTTCATAGATGTTAAGTTCACTTTAAAATTAGCAGAGTGGAGATGGAGTCTTGGAGTGATTTCAAAATATCCCTTTACACCAATTAATTGCAGTGTCTAAATAGGGGAAAATGTATTTGTATGCTTGCAGCATTTATAGAATCTTGCCACTACTATTGATATAGAAGTATCAACTCAGTCTAGTCTTAAACCACTGTGATATCATCCACTAATACACAATTATACACCATCAGCTGTAAGAGATGTAGCAGTTTTTAGTTCATGTATCACATTTCTTAACTCAGTGAACAGTATGGGATATGTGCTGGTTACTAAATTGTTAAGATATTATGAGCCGCATTCAATTAGAAGCCAACATATCGCGGTATACAGGCGGTATGTCTGCGGGTGTGCTGCGGGCTCACACTCTGCTACAATTCCGGTGCTATTCAATTGAACAATCCTGCAAGTTAGGGGCCGAAAGCACTCGTAGGTAGCCTTTCAGCGCGGGAACATGATCGATTAAGCAAGGGCTTAACTACCCATTTCAAAACAGCCAATAGAAAATGAGACCATCATCATTACGTCAGTCTAAGATGGAGGTTACATGTCAATCAATTAGCGTTTAGAGGTCCGATATGCGATCAGACTTGCTAAACCGCAGAATACAAAATAATAAAAATGAATGCTGATACTTTTCTAGTCCATGTGGGTGGCATGGTATGTATTGGAGATTTGCGAACTTGAGACTGCTGGGCAATTAATTCTAATGTCTTACATCACTTTCCCCATCATTTATAGTGCAGTATTAAATTTTATTTGCATTTACAATGCTACGGACATGTCATTAACCCCTTAGCGAGTCCTCTCTTGCAATCCTATTATTTTCTCCTACATTTGCCATTTACGGGTGTGAAAACATTTGGAGGCTTGGGGAATTGTAGCAATTGAATAGCAATGTGCGATTTTAGCGTAACTCTTGATCCGGCTTCAATGGGCTGTAAGTTCCGATTTTAACAACCGCAAGAATGTCAAGCCAATAACACATAGCCTGTTTGCGTCTCGTAAAATAACAGTATGGCCTTCAGTAACCTACAATTGCTCAATTGAATCTAAGAGTACAATTAATGTTTTACTATAGTTACTAAAGTGTTATGATACTATGGCCCCTATACAATTGTCCAAATCGCAATTACATGAGCCTGTAATGCAGTCCATAAATGTTACTGATATTCAATTAGCTACTTTTAGCTACTTGCATTTAATTCACGATTTACAGGCTCAAAAGCACTTCTGGTTGTCAAAAAACGTAACTCTGTCCTATCTCCTCCTTTGATGTTGCAAGCCCCCAAATGTTGTAGAAAGTGGAGTGTTCTTTTCACCACAATAATATGATATATCCGAGATCATATAGGTGTCTTAGACACCAATGTAATAATGCAATAGAGTTAATGAAAAACACTTATAGTGCCCATAGTATAAAGCACTATAAAGACCCATAACAATAATCTTTATTAATAATTAGGCAAATAACGATAAATGAAACTTAGATTAAAAGTAGCTAACCTATGGAAGCCACATTCATCCACCTGCAGGTAAAACAGCACAGCAGGAATTTAGATGATTACACCGGAGGAGACCAATAAGGTCTTATGTGGGATCACCCAGATTACTGTGAATGTCTACTGCTATTCAACACACATAGATTTAGGAGGTTTACATAAGCACCTACACCTAGTGCTTCCTAAACACAGATTCACAAGTATCTCTCCTTGGAATCCTAATGTTAACAGTAATGAAGGAGAAAAGTCGATATTCAATTACAAATCTTCATGTAGCCCGCATTTGCGTTCTACTTCGTAAATGGCAAATGTATCAAAATATTATACGAGTACTAGACGGGACTCGCAAGTGGGTTAAACACCTGTTTGTTACACTGTCAAAGCAAATAAACACACACTACTGTACTTAAAAAATACTGGAACATATGGAAAGGCATTAGAATTAACTGCACAACAGTCTCAAGCTCTCAAATCTCCACTAAAAAAATATTTTGTAAGTTTTATTTCCATGTTATATTGATCCCGGGAATCAAGGGTTTAATACATATCATGGAATCCGCATGGATTAGAACAGTTTTTTTTTTTTTATTGGGGTACTGGAAGACATCATATGCAGTATATTTTTTGATAAGATATAGTTTAACACTTTGTTGACCAGTACTTATGCCGTTTGTTGATTAGCACTTCCTGGAAAGGGAAATGTGCTAATAAAGTAACTTAGAAGAGTGGAGAAGTGAAGCTTGCAGTCGATTACAACTAACTAGCACCAAGATCTATGAAAACTGCAGATATACTGCTTAAAAGGAGTTAACAGTGGAATTCAAAAAGTTGAATAGTGAGCCGGGATCAGCTGAAAGCTAATTAGTCTGAACTATTATTTGATTTGAATATTTTTAGTTGGGAATGGGTTGCTGATGAACAAGACCTAAAATAGCATACTGAAGGTATTTTTTTAGACAAATAGAGCCTCATTTAATTGCAAGCTTTCAATTGCATCCAAACTGAACTTTTGGCTGCAGGCAGGTTTGAGTCATCCATTAGGCATTAGAGGCACTAGCCTACAGGCGGGCCTCTGACAGGGGTGCCTCATTTTCACTTCCTAGAACACAGCACTGAATGCAGGCACAGGAAGTGAGTATGGCACATTTTACCCGGGGCACCCAAGACTACATCAGAAAGATGCCTGGAGCTGGCTCCTCCCCCAGCCTTGCCATTTCTTCCAGCAGCGCTGGTCCTGCCCATCAGGAGCAGGAGCTTCAGTAGCCTCATCTGGGAGTCCATGACACAGGTAGACTTTATATTCTGCCTAAATGGTGCATGTATGATGTGTATGTGTGTATGATGTGTTTGTGTGTGTTTATGTATGAGGTGTGTGTGTGTAAGTTTATGTGTGTGGGTATGTATATTTATTTGGTGTATGTATGTGGTGTGTGTGTGTATGTGTGTATATGTATGCAGTGTGTGTGTACATGTATGCAGTGGGTGTGTGGTGTGTGTGTATGTGGTGTGTGTTTGGTGTGTATGTGGTGTGTGTGTGGTATGTATGTGGTGTGATGTGTGTGGGATATGTGATGTGTGTGTATGTATGTGGTGTGTGTGTGTGATATGTATGTATGTGGTTTGTGTATGTATGCATGTGGTGTGTTATGTGTATGTGTGTATGTATGTGGTGTGTGTGTGTGTATGTATGTAGTGTGTGTGTGTATGTATGTATGTGATGTGTGTATGATGTATGTATGTAATGTGTGAATGCTGTGTGTGTGAGTGTGTTTATGTTTGCAATGCGTGATATGCTGTGTGCATGTGTGTGATGTATATGATGTGTATGTGTGAGATGTGTGATGAGCTGTGTGGAAGTGTGTGATGTATGTGTCTGATGTGTGTGAGTGAAAAAACTGGTAGTACATATAACATGTGCACAGGGGCGGCTTAGAGTTCACTGCCCAGGGGCTCCAAAAATGTAAATCCAGCTCTGGCTGCAAGTCACATTTTTCTAAACATTTAGATGTATTTAATTATCTCTAACTCGAAACTACCTGTAACTCGCAATTGGAATGCGAATAGATAAATGTAGCCAATTCAATATCCGTAACATATACTAGCTACACTACTTGTTCAAGTAATTGCAATTTGGGCAATTGAATGAGGTTCATTGTTTCTTAACACTCTAGTAAACTAACCAATTACACATTGGCCCCTATTTAATTGAGCAAATTGTTATTACTGAAGCCCGTAATGGAACCGGTAAAAGTTACTGATATTTAATTGGCCTCTTCTAGCAATCTATTTGCAATATACAGGGAAGAAAGTGAGGACTTGTAATTTCCCTGGGTGTTTTCCACTCTAATAATCAGTATACAAAATAGTGGGACTAGTATGAATAGAATCAATATAAAAATAATTTTATTTCATGACAGCGGCGTATTTTAAAAACAAGGGAGTATTTAAAATAGTGACAGGGGGAAATTAAAAAAGGAGCAGATGTAAGGAATAGAGAAATCCCAATGTCACTTATATTGTGCAATATATACCTCTAATGAGTGGGTATTCCTATTCCTACCTTCAGTCGAGCCAAAATTTTATAATGAGACTTAAAGGTAGAATAACTAGATATTTTCATAAATGTATATAAATATGAAACCCTCATGCATATACATATCATCCTCCAGAGGTACAGAGGGCAGTAACTCTTTCAAGTAACAATGTACTATGTAGAAAGATACAATATATCACTGCTTGCTATAAATTAAAGCCTTTTGCCCATTTTCAAGAAAAGCACATTCAGTGTAATACCAATTATCTATGGGAATAATTTACAGAGTCAAAATCCCAGCTAGCAATTTATATCTTGGGAAACGAGCTGTGTGTGTATGAGCTTTCTTTCATCGAGACAAACATCCCATTAGCAGACCTGGCACAACATATTAAGTGCCTAAAGTCTACGTGGAGGGTAGAATCATTGACATATATCAAGGGCTATCAAGGTCAGTATGAAGGTCTTGCAAGCATAATATACTATATCGGGGATGCATGGGGCATTAAACTAGGCCGTAACTATAACAAGTTCGCGGTTCCAACAGGGCTCGACCTCCGGATTGCAATGTGCATGCGCACGTCTAGCGTGATGACGTACGCAGCGCCGTTGCTAGGAGCCTGACGCGTTTCGACGAACAACGTCTTTGTCAAAGGGGAATTGTATAACGCTGTCTCAAGGAACTATTTATAGGTAGCTGTCGCTACTCAAATAAGTGCCTCAAATCTGCCTTTAATTATGCATCCAACTGCAATAGATCAGAACTTTTGAATGGCCTGAATAAGCGCCACCAGACTGTAAAAAAAGGAGAACAAACTATCACACCTATGAAAGTACATGAACACTCCATTACTGGGGAAAAAATTAAAATTAAGGACTTCTTGAATTGTTGCTCTACAGCAGTAATTTATGTGGCTACCTGTGTTTGCAGGAAGATCTATGTAGGCAAAATGAGGCGCAGTTGCGCCGTAGGATTGGTGAACATATATACTGTATAAAAAATACACTGGATACACCCATTGCCCGCCACGTGAAATACTGTCGCAACAATAAAAGTGAAGTTCTATCTTTTTGTGCAATTGATCAAGTCCATATAGGACCAAGACAGGGGGATTTAGAGAAGAAACTATTACAATGTGAGGCACGTTGGATATACAAATTGAAGGCCCAAGTACCAAATGGCCTTAATGAGGGATTCACTTTTACTCCCTTTATTTAGTTTTATTTCTTTTGAGATATATATATATATATATATATATATATATATATATATATATATATACACATTATTTACACAGGTCTTCTTCACATCTTTTAACATATTAGCTAATATGCAGAATATTGGCTTATAGATATATTAACGTATTATTTACATCTACATATTGATTCACAACATTGTGAAATAGTCGAGCAATTATTAAATTGCAATTTGGCAAATTCTAAAGGGCTCTATATAAGCACATAGCATATTTCTTTTACAGAAGTTTTTAGTCAGTGAACTTCTATCCAAAAGCAAGGTCTTCACTAACTAAAAACTTCTGTAAAAAAAATATGCTCTGTGCTTAAATAGAGCCCTTTAGAATTTGCTGAATTGCAATTTAATAAGGCTGTAAATATCTATAATTATCTGATAAGGAGGGCACACTGCAAGCAAATGTTATGCATTCAGTGTTATGTGCAACAGTATGTGAAGGGATCGACTATGCTCAGCCATATGATCCCGGTCTGGGGCCACATGGTGCTGTTCCCCTATGTATTAAAGTTTTGGGTGTATGGTGACATATTTGTTGTTCCATGTATTACATGTAGGTTGTTGTAATATATATTATGTGAATGTTTGCTATTAAACTGTTGGTCTGTCCCTAAGGAAGTTAAAAAAAGTATAGGAATGGGGTCCCAGGGACAGGAGAACCAAAGTGAGAGATACTGGACATAAGGGGTTCACTCTGAACAGAAAGACATTGCCAGACATGAATATATCCATAGGAGATCAGATTAGAGGGACAGGGGACTAGTGAAGATAAGCGGGTCATGTGAAAAAATAGGATCGATGGACTCCAGTATTGTCCTACGTGATATATTCCTTTAAGGTCAACAACCCAGGATAAGATAACTTGCCCTGATGTTTAGGTTACCGCACCACAGGGGTAGATTACAGGACTGGAATCAAATAATGGACAGATGACCCACTTGGGTATACAGGAAGATGATCTCTGTACAAATATATGACTGTGAAATACATGTAATGTATGTTGATGCTCCAAAACTTAACCATTGAAAACCCACAGAAACAGTGATAACGGTGTAACAAAACGTTTTTTTATACAAAGAGCACAGGAAATGTATTCAACATTTATTTCATGGGTGTGTAATATTTTTGTCACTTTTTATGTAATATATTGTGATAGTTACCTTCAGGAACACTGAAATATAATACAATTTGTAAGAGAACTATCTCAAAAATACTTATTTACCTGGGAGAACAGCAGCAATTATTTTATTACTAGCGTATTGCCCGTCAAAAAATGACGGCAATCAGATGTGTATGTTTTAAAAGTTGTTTAGTTATTAATATACACATGGAATTGTAAGGTAGCTAATGTTGTTTTCTGTGTACTACTGAAATAAAGAAATCAAATTAATAAATGAATTTACGTATTTTTATGCATTGTGTTGAAGAGCTGGCAATCTGTGTTGATGTTGCAACAGCATTAGTGGTGTGGAGGTGCTGTGTAAGCGTGATGAACGTGTGCAGTGTAATAGTGTGCGTGCGCCATCCGAAACCGTTAACGTAACTGTGTACTTGCGCATTATGCTAAAATGGCGGATAATGTGTGGTATGCGTCTTAGCGGATTATCGGTACGTGTTTTCCGTGGTGATAGTGCTGTCGCCTGGTTTTCGTTTTGTTCGTGCGGCATTTTTTCTGCGGCGCTCATTGCCAAAGTACTACGTTTTAACGGCCAGCCTGGCGCAATGATCGCCTGCGGCGCTCATCGCTCAGCCCTACGGCGCTCATTGCCAAAGTACTACAGTTTAATGGCTCGCCGGGCAATGATCGCCTGCAGCGCTCATCGCTCAGCCCGCTAAAGTACTACGGTTTAACAGTAAATATGGTCAAACGGTCAAATGACGGTCACTAAAAATTAAATGTAGTGAAATGTGTTTGCCACACAACATGACGCTACATTTGTCCCTTTTTTTTTTTCTTAAAATAAATACAATTTTTTTTTTTTTTTTTTAAATTTGTTACTTCCAACTTATATTTTACATCAAATGCGTTGGTTTAGGCGGGAAATCCTACAAAGTCGTTAAATCTGTGTTAATGCGTAAATCTGTAATTGTGTTTCGTAAAATGTACTCACTACTGTCTTTTTACTCATTGCACGGTTAATCCGCATCCTTTATCTCGTTGTTTTTTAAAGACATACGTCCTTGCAAGGGGGGTTAAACACCTGTTCGTAACACTACAAAAGTGAATAAAAACACAATACTGGACTTTAAAATACAGGGAAGGCAATGAAAGACATTAGAATGAATTGCACAACAGTCTCAAGCTCGCAAATATGCAATAAAACATTTTTTTTGTACTTATAATTTCCATGTTATATCAAGTTTGAGAATCAAGGAATTAATACTTATCAGGCCACCCACATGGGCTATTAGAGTTTGGCCATTCATTTTTATTGATTCTTACATTGCTGAATTCCAAGCCAGATAGCATATCAGACTTCTAAACGCTAATTGATTGACATTTAAAACACATGTTTTATCAATGTCATGATGACGGTCTCATTTACTATTGGCTCTTTCTAAATTCAAACTTACAGGCTTGCCTAATTGATCATGATCATGCCCTGAAATGCTACTTACGGGTTCATGGCTTACGGTTTTGACTTTAAGAGGTTTTGTTCTATTAAATCAATCTGTAATTGTTGCAATTTTAAATTAAATGTTGGAATTAAATGAGGCCCAAAGTGTTTAATGTATGATTATTAGTTTAGTTGTAACAGAATTCATTAGTTCAGTAATTGATGCAGAATTAGAGTAGAGTTAGATTTGGAGCATAAAATAGCCAGCCTTCCAAAAACAAGTAACCATTTGTTGGTAATAGAGTGCTTTCCACTGCAGTTTCTGTTTAATATGTGAGCTACTTGACAGGAATCCACTTTTTACAATTGCTTTCAATGGATATTTCTTTTTGAGATATGTTGATTGTTCTACTCTTTTTGTTTTGTTTCAACCATTTGCTTCATTGTTATATGTGAATATCAAATAAATGCTCTTATAGAAACCCTCAACCATGGGTGATTTGTTTCAATTATTAGTTTTAAGTCACTGTGGGTTTCACTTGAAGTGTGTTATCATAGAGCCCCATTCAATTGAGGTTTTGGGCGATCTGGTAGCCTGTAAGTGAGGCGATTTCAGCCAATCAGAATGTGCAAATTCTTTCAGACAATCAGAATGGTATATAGGGGTGTATCCCATTCTGATTGGCTGAAATCTGATTGATTGATTTCAGCCAATCAGAACACGCACCTTTTTTTTTAGATCAGAGCATGCTGAACCTTAATTTGCTGCGGGGAACTCCTCAATAGAGGAGCTCTATTAGGAGCAGTATTTTTTTTTTAGAGAACGTCGGGATTTGGATGGTGGGTCATTTCCTGGCCCAGAAGAGTGAAGACCAGGGCATCTGGGATCACTGATGGCCGGGCATTTTAGCCAGGTCAATAGACTCATTAACCCTTTCTTTTTTACAGGTTGTAAGTCTTTTTTACTTTAATAGTGGTTTTTGTTCTATGTAACCTTTTTGTTTCCTGTAATGCTTTTGTTATTTTCATGTAATTAGTAGTTTGTTATTTTTTGTACTCAGTGTTTTTTTATTTACTGTAATGTGGGTGTTTTTATTTGTCGTTCTTATTGGGGTGTTATGGATTTTATTAAGGGTTTAGGTAGGTAGTGTAGGGCTTAGGGTAGGCTAGAAGGGGATTAATAGGATAGGATAGGGGTTAATAGGATAGCAGTAATAGGATAAGGGTTAATAGGATAGGGGTTAATAGGATAGGGTAGGGGTTAATAGGATAGGATAGGGGTTAATAGGAAATGGGTTTATTGGGTACAGTTAGAGTTAAATAGGTACAGTTAGAGGTAATTAGGCACAGTTAGGGTTAATTGGGTACATTTAGGGTTAAATAGTTACAGTTAGGGTTAAATAGGACTATATAGGGTTAACTGGGTCTAAATAGGGTTAAGTTGTTAGTGACAGCGTAAATTAGATATGGTGAGGGTTAAATAGGGTTAATTACTTAGAGGGGGTTAATTACATAGAGGGAGTTAATTTAGATGTATTAGTTTATTGGGGTGGCTAATAGTGTAGTGTAGGGTAATGCTTAGACTTAGTGTCATGAGGATCCTGGACAACCCTCATGGCACTTATAGTGTTAATATCAGGGTTAATTATTGTACCATAAGGGTCTACATAGACCCTTATGGGACTGATGTGGTTAATTAGAGGCTCATGGGGGTCTGATGGGGTTAATTTTAGGCAGGGGTTAATGACAATTGTGGGGTGGGTTCTTTAAGGATCTTTAAGGTCCCGATTGGGACCACTGCAGAAAGGGTTAATTTAGGGACCCTGCAGTATTTGGGGGTTAATATTAGGTGCCGCGGGGGTACTTACAGCCGGGGTTAACTATCTGTGTGCTGTGGGCTCTTTAAGGACCCACGGCTGGAGATTTACATTTTTAAATGCTGCAGGGCCCTGATTAGGGACAGCACAGCAAGGGGTTAATGTGGGGACCCTGAGGAAGGCCTGTTGGTGACCTCTGCATCATGGGGTTCATGTGGGGACCCTGGGGGGACCCCACAGCAAGGTTACCTTTAGTGAACCTGCGTGAGTTGCCACAGGTTTGATTGAGGTCATGATGGTGGTCTCATTTACTATTGGCTCAGTTTAAGCAGTAGCTACGAGCTTGCATGTGCAAGCCCTGCTCTGATTACATTTAGAACCAGGGTTTACAATTTCGGATCTCAGGCAGCAAGTTGCTGCCTTGTTCAATTGAATAGCACTGGAATTGTATCACAGTGCGACCGCGCAACACACCCGCAGACATTCCGCCTACTACGATAGAGTTGCGGGCTTGCAATTGAATGTGGCTCATAGTTTGTTGACTGCCTTAAAAGTCAGTGAAGGAAAAAACAATCCTCCTTGGATCTCTGTGCAGCAATGTAATCCACTGGTTCTTTTTGGTGTGCAGCGACTGAAAAGTAGTCAGGTAAATATTGAACAGTTTTTGTATTTCTCGAAATCTTGTGAGTCAGGCAGGCATCTTTGGCTCACTCAGACAACAAAAAAAAGATTAAAAAAAACTATGTTATTATATGGGCCACAAACCTAGAATTATAATTAGCTTTGAGTTACAAGAGAGAGTTCATATTTTATCATTATCTTAACTCAATTCAAAAGGGCACAAATACCACAACAGTCTCAATGGAAATCATCAAATATTTTGAAAAATGTTATCACAATCTGGCTTTAAGTATTTTAAGTAACTTGGGACCAGTATGCTCTTAAGGCATTTAAGCTTATTAAATATAAGCCTAGTGTTTAGTTGCAGTGTGGGTCCCAAAATAGGATCCATCTGTAAATATTTCTAGATTGCTGTATTAAATTCAAACTTTTATTCTCAAATGGATTTAATTATATTCAGTTATAAAATCAGCTCATTATTATGTTTTCATTATTTTCTTACTAAATGTTAGTGCCAAAAACCTGTCTCCAGTTGCATTCAAAGTATCTTTCTCTTACAAACTTTGCCCGAAACTACTTTAATTAAAGGAAACTATCAGGCAAAGACATTATGCTAAGCATAGATCCTGTAGGAAATTTTGCAAGTAATGTTTAGTTAGTTTGTTTGAAAATTAATTGTTCTTCTTGTAAAAAAAAAACTTTCAACTGAATGGATAGTACTTCATAGCTGTGATAGTCCAGTTATCGTCACTTTTCAGTAGTGAAGATTATTTTGATTAAGAAAAATGTATCTTTTTTGAGAAAATCTACCCTGACAATTGGTGGTTTTAATTAATTACTTGGGCCCTCATTCAATTGCAATTTGGCCAATTGAATAGGGCTCTAAAAAAGCACATAAAATATTTTTTTAAAGAAGTTTTTAATTAGTAAACATCTACCCAAAAGCAAGGTTTTCACTAACTAAAAACTTATTTAAAAATATATGATATGTGCTTATTTAGAGCCCTATTCAATTGGCCAAATCACAATTGAATGAGGCCCTTGGGCTGGAGACCCTCACATTTGTTTTCAAACTGTAGCAAAGGCACATATTTACTACACAGCTTTACTATCAGTGTCTTTACTATCAGGGGACATGTGCTGCATTTCAGCAACAGTCAAAGGATGGTGAAATAAGTAATGTTCAGTGTAAGATTTCTCATAAAAGTTCAACTCTTTAGTAATTACAATAAATTGAACAGTGGATCATTATTAATATTTTTTTAATATTTTATTGATTAGCCTTATGGATTTTTTTTATCATACATTGGTATACAGTACAAATAAGACAAGACAACACATTTGCATGTATATAAGGTAATACGGGGAGGAGGGCTTGTCTTTGGAGAGCTTACAATCTAATTGTCATGAAAAATGGGTCATCGCAGTAGTCCTTTAATAATCAAACATCCTTACTATGTAACTTTTAATAATATATTAGCATTATCGAGTAATCGCACCGACTGTTGTCAACTTCTCACCATCCTGCTTGGCGATGGTCTTGTAGCCCATTCCAGCCTTGTGTAGGTCTACAATTGTGTCCTTGAAAACCTTGGACAGCTCTTTGGTCTTGGCCATGGTGAAGAGTTTGGAATCTGATTGATTGATTAACCCCTGCAAATATAACTCCAAAGGGAATTTTTGTTCAGGTTTCGTGAAGGGTATAGCCAATAAATAGGGGAAATCAGTGCACGAACCCACCCATGATTGCAAAGACGGCTTGTATGGAGAGGACATAGTGGAAGTGGGCAACAACATAATAGGTGTCATGAAGAACAATATCTAATGATGAGTTTGCAAGAACAATTCCGGTCAGGCCCCCTACTGTAAATAAGAAAATGAAGCAGAGGGCTCACAACATGGCGGCATCTCATTTAATAGTTCCGCCGTGCATTGTGGCTAGTCAGCTAAATACTTTCACTCACGTTGGGATAGCAATGATTATTGTGGTGGAGGAAAAATAAGCTCAGGTATCTATGTTGAGATCTACTGTGAATATGTGGTGGGCTCAGACAATGAAGCCTAACAGGCCAATAGATATTATAGCTCAAACCATACCCATGTAGCCAAAGGGCTCTCTCTTGCCAGAGTAGTAGGTTACAATATGGGAAATTATCCCAAATCCTGGGAGGATAAGAATACACATCTGGGTGCCCAAAGAATCAGAACAAGAGTTGGTACAAGACAGGGTCCCCACCACCTGCCGGGTCGAAGAAAGTAATATTAAGATTTTGGTCTGTGAGAAGTATAGTGATTCCAGCCGCTAGCACAGGGAGTGATAGAAGAAGCAAGACTGCGGTGATAAGAACGGATCAGATGAACAGGGATATATTGATATTGGGATATAGATGGTAGCATCATGTTGATAGTTGTAGTAATAAGGTTAATAGTGCCTAAAATTGATGATACACCAGCCAGATGCAAAGAAAAAAAAGTGGGGGGGTAAACCCTGCACCCAGTTCCGGCCCCGGCTTCAACACCAGAGGAGGCTAGCAATAGGAGGAACGATGGGGGCAGTAGTCAGAAGCTCATATTGTTTATTTGTGGAAATGGGGCTCCAATTATTAGGGGCACTAGTCAGTTGAGGAACCCCCCGATCATAATGGGCATAATTATGAAGAAGATTATAACAAAAGCGTGAGCCATAATGATTACATTATAAATCTGATAGTCCCCTAGCAAGGTGCCAGGCTGGCTCAGCTCAGCTCGGATTAACAGGCTAAGGGCAATGCCCACTATGCTGGCCCATGCATCAAAAGTCAGGTAGAGGGTGCCAATATCTTTGGTTGGTTGAAAATAGTCAACGTGTGATTGCCAGAGGTAAAATAGCCCAGAGTCAGGCGGCGGGTTGTAGCCCCGAAGACGAGTGTTCAAGTCCTTCTCTTATCAGCCCTGTGGTGTAGAACATGCAAGATTGCAAATCTTGAGAAGCGAGATAAGATCTCGCCAGGGGTTCTCCAATTTTAAGAGACGAGAGAACTAGAATGAAGCTCGCTGGATAGAGCATTTAGCTGTTAACTAAAATGTTAGGGGATCAAGGCCCGTGTTTCTAGAAAGGCTTTAGCTTCATTAAAGTATTTGAGTTGCATTCAGATGATGTTGGATAGAGTCCTGCAAGTCCTGCAGGAACTAGAAGATTTTAACTCCTACTTAAAGCTTTGAAGGCTTTTGGTCTAGATTATCCTAAGTTCCTATTGTGTTAAGGCTAGTAAAAGCGTGGCTTGGGGTAGTATCAGTAGTGATATTGATGTTCCTGTAGCTAGTACTAATTTTGATGTGTTGGTGTGTAGTCTTCATCATAGTTTGGATGGCGAGGTGTTTGGGGAAATTGTTAAGGTTATTGTGTACGATAATCGTAGATAAAAGAATAAGTTTAGTAGTGCGGAGAGGGCCATTAGGGTGGCTAAAAGTATTGTGCTTTGTTTTGTGAGTTCTTGAAGAATAAGTCATTTAGGCATAAATCCTGATAGTGGTGGATGTCCGCCTAAAGACAGCAGGGTTGGGACAGTTAAAGCAGAGAGTGTTATTTTTTTGGCTCATGAGGTAGATAGGGTGGAGATTTTTGTAACTAACAAAGTTTTTATTATTAATAATATGGTTGAGGTCATAACAATGTAGATGATTAAGTTTGGCAGGGTTAATTGTGGGGCTAGGGCTAGAATAGTAATTATTCCCCCTAGATGGGTGATAGATGAGAAGGCTAGGATTTTTCGATGTTGCGTTTGGTTTAGTCCCCCTCTCCCCCCCACTAAGGAGGACAGGAGGCCAAAAGTTATAACAACATTAAGATTTGGGTTAGGGGAAATTTGTAAGGTGATAGCTATTGGGGAAAGTTTTTGTCAGGTGGATAGGATTAGGCCAGTTGTAAGGTCTGACTCTTGAAGGACTTCTGGGAGTCAGAAGTGTAGTGGGGCTACTCCTATCTTTATTAGGAGGGCAATTGTTATAGTTGTAACAGCTATTGGTGCTGAGAGGTTTATAATATTTCATTCTCCCGTGTATCAGGCGTTGTTAATACTTGAGAACAAGATCAGGGGGGAGGCAGCCGCTTGAATTAGGAAATATTTTGTGCTTGCTTCATCTGCTCATGGGTGGTGGTGTTTAGTTATGAGTGGGATGATTGCCAGAGTATTAATTTCTAGGCTCATTCAGGCTAGCATTCAGTGGTGGTTGGACATTGTGATTGTTGTTCCTGGCGCTAGGCTTGAAAGCAAGATTGAGAGTGCAAGGGGGCTCATGTAGTAAAGGAAGGGGTTTAACATCATATTTGGGGTATGGGCCCAAAAGCTTATTTAGCTGACTTTAGTGATGTCGAGAACATAAAATTTTCGGTTTGCGAACCGCGAACGTGAACTGCCGCAAATGTTCGCGAACCGGCAAACCCTGCAAACCGCCATAGACTTCAATGGGCAGGAGGATTTTAAAAACCACAGGGACTCTTTCTGGCCACAATAGTGATGGAAAAGTTGTTTTAAGGGGACTAACACCTGGACTGTGGTATGCCAGAGGGGGATCCATGTCAAAACTCCCACGGAAAATTACATAGTTGATGATACAGAGTCTGTTTTTAATCCATAAAGGGCATAAATAACCTAACATCCCCCTCCATCATCATCCTCCCCTGTATCTCTTTACCCCCTCCCTCATTATCCTCCCCTGTGTCTCTTTCCCCCCTTCCTCATCACCCTCCCCTGTGTCTCATCCCCCCTCCCTCATCATCCTCCCACCTCCCTCATCATCCTCCCCTGTATCTCTTTACCCCCTCCCTCATCATCCTCCCCTGTGTCTCTTCCCCCCTCCATCATCATCCTCCCCTGTGTCTCTTTCCCCCCTCCCTCATCATCCTCCCCTGTGTCTCTTTTCCCCCTAGATCATCATCTTCCCCTGTGTCTCTTCCCCCCCTCCCTCATCATTCTCCCCTGTGTCTCTTTCCCCCCTTCCTCATCACCCTCCCCTGTATCTCTTTACCCCCTCCCTCATCATCCTCCCCTGTGTCTGTTTCCCCCCTCCCTACTCATCCTCCCCTGTGTCTCTTCCCCCTCCCTCATCATCCTCTCCTGTCCCTTGATGATAAGGGAGGGAAGAGACACAGGGATAAGTGTGAGGGGTGTTAGGGTAAGGGGTGTTAGGGATAAGGGTGAGGGGGTTAGGTGTTAGGGTGAGGGGTGTTAGGGCTAAGTGTGAGGGGTGTTAGGTTTAGGGGTGTTAGGGATAAGTGTAATGGGTGTTAGGGTGAGGCATGTTAGGAATAAGTGTGAGGGGTGTTAGGTCTTAGGGATAAGTGTGAGAATGTTAGGGTTAGGTGTTAGGATGATGGGTGTTATGGATAAGTGTGAGGGGTGTTAGGGTTAGGGTAAGGGGTGTTAGGGAAAAGTGTGATGGGTGTTAGGGTAAGGGATGTTAGGGTTAGGTGTTAGGGTAAGGGCTGTTAGGGATAAGTGTAAGGGGGTATCAGGGTTAGGTGTTAAGGTGAGGGGTGTTAGGGATAAGTGTGAGGGGTGTTAGGTCTTAGGGATAAGTGTGAGAATGTTAGGGTTAGGTGTTAGGTTGATGGGTGTTATGGATAAGTGTGAGGGGTGTTAGAGTTAGGGTAAGGGGTGTTAGGGATAAGTGTGATGGGTGTTAGGGTAAGGGATGTTAGGGTTAGGTGTTAGGGTAAGGGCTATTAGGGATAAGTGTAAGGGGGTATGAGGGTTAGGTGTTAGTGTGAGGGGTGTTAGGGATAAGTGTGGGGGGTTTTAGGTCTTAGGGATAAGTGTGAGAATGTTAGGGGTAGGTGTTAGGTTGATGGGTGTTATGGATAAGTGTGAGGGGTGTTAGGGTTAGGGTAAGGGGTGTTAGGGATAAGTGTGATGGGTGTTAGGGTAAGGGATTTTAGGGTTAGGTGTTAGGGTAAGGGCTGTAAGGGATAAGTGTAAGGGGGTATTAGGGTTAGGTGTTAGGGTGAGGGGTGTTAGGGTTAGGTGTTAGGGATAAGTGTAAGGGGTGTTAGGGTTAGGGTAAGGGGTGTTAGGGATAAGTGTGAGGGGTGTTAGGGTTAGGTGTTAGGGTGAGGGGTGTTAGGGATAAGTGTGATGGGTGTTAGGGTAAGGGATGTTAGGGTTAGGTGTTAGGGTGAGGGGTGTTAGGGATAAGTGTAAGGGATGTTAGGGTTAGGTGTTAGGGATAAGTGTGAGGGGTGTTAGGTTTAGGGTAAGGGGAAGTAGGGATAAGTGTGAGGGGTGTTAAGGTTAGGGTGAGGGGTGTTAGGGATAAGTGTGGGGGGTGTTAGGGTTAGGTGTTACGGTGAGGGGTGTTAGGGATAAGTGTGATGGGTGTTAGGGTAAGGGATGTTAGGGTTAGGTGTTAGGGTGAGGGGTGTTAGGGATAAGTGTAAGGGATGTTAGGGTTAGGTGTTAGGGATAAGTGTCAGGGGTGTTAGGGTTAGGGTAAGGGGTGTTAGGGGTAAGTGTGATGGGTGTTAGGGTAAGGGATTTTAGGGTTAGGTGTTAGGGTAAGGGCTGTTAGGGATAAGTGTAAGGGGGTATTAGGGTTAGGTGTTAGGGTGAGGGGTGTTAGGGATGTGTGGGGGGTGTTAGGGTGAGGGTTGTTAGGGTTAGGTGTTAGGGATAAGTGTAAGGGGTGTTAGGGTTAGGGTAAGGGGTGTTAGGGATAAGTGTGAGGGGTGTTAGGGTTAGGTGTTAGGGTGAGGGGTGTTAGGGATAAGTGTGATGGGTGTTAGGGTAAGGGATGTTAGGGTTAGGTGTTAGGGTGAGGGGTGTTATGGATAAGTGTAAGGGGTGTTAGGGTTAGGGTAAGGGGTGTTAGGGATAAGTGTGAGGGGTGTTAGGGTTAGGTGTTAGGGTGAGGGGTGTTAGGGATAAGTGTGATGGGTGTTAGGGTAAGGGATGTTAGGGTTAGGTGTTAGGTTGATGGGTGTTATGGATAAGTGTAAGGGGTGTTAGGGTTAGGGTAAGGGGTGTTAGGGATAAGTGTGAGGGGTGTTAGGGTTAGGTGTTAGGGTGAGGGGTGTTAGGGATAAGTGTGATGGGTGTTAGGGTAAGGGATGTTAGGGTTAGGTGTTAGGGTGAGGGGTGTTAGGGATAAGTGTAAGGGATGTTAGGGTTAGGTGTTAGGGATAAGTGTGAGGGGTGTTAGGTTTAGGGTAAGGGGAGTTAGGGATAAGTGTGAGGGGTGTTAAGGTTAGGGTGAGGGGTGTTAGGGATAAGTGTGGGGGGTGTTAGGGTTAGGTGTTACGGTGAGGGGTGTTAGGGATAAGTGTGATGGGTGTTAGGGTAAGGGATGTTAGGGTTAGGTGTTAGGGTGAGGGGTGTTAGGGATAAGTGTAAGGGATGTTAGGGTTAGGTGTTAGGGATAAGTGTCAGGGGTGTTAGGGTTAGGGTAAGGGGTGTTAGGGGTAAGTGTGATGGGTGTTAGGGTAAGGGATTTTAGGGTTAGGTGTTAGGGTAAGGGCTGTTAGGGATAAGTGTAAGGGGGTATTAGGGTTAGGTGTTAGGGTGAGGGGTGTTAGGGATTTGTGGGGGGTGTTAGGGTGAGGGTTGTTAGGGTTAGGTGTTAGGGATAAGTGTAAGGGGTGTTAGGGTTAGGGTAAGGGGTGTTAGGGATAAGTGTGAGGGGTGTTAGGGTTAGGTTTTAGGGTGAGGGGTGTTAGGGATAAGTGTGATGGGTGTTAGGGTAAGGGATGTTAGGGTTAGGTGTTAGGGTGAGGGGTGTTAGGGATATGTGTAAGGGATGTTAGGGTTAGGTGTTAGGGATAAGTGTGAGGGTTGTTAGGGTTAGGGTAAGGGGAGTTAGGGATAAGTGTGAGGGGTGTTAAGGTTAGGGTGAGGGGTGTTAGGGATAAGTGTGGGGGGTGTTAGGGTTAGGTGTTACGGTGAGGGGTGTTAGGGATAAGTGTGATGGGTGTTAGGGTAAGGGATGTTAGGGTTAGGTGTTAGGGTGAGGGGTGTTAGGGATAAGTGTAAGGGATGTTAGGGTTAGGTGTTAGGGATAAGTGTGAGGGGTGTTAGGGTTAGGGTAAGGGGTGTTAGGGATAAGTGTGAGGGGTGTTAGGGTTAGGGTGAGGGGTGTTAGGGATAAGTGTGGGGGGTGTTAGGGTGAGGGATGTTAGGGTAAGGTGTTAGGGATAAGTGTAAGGGGTGTTAGGGTTAGGGTAAGGGGTGTTAGGGATAAGTGTGAGGGGTGTTAGGGTTAGGTGTTAGGGTGAGGGGTGTTAGGGATAAGTGTGATGGGTGTTAGGGTAAGGGATGTTAGGGTTAGGTGTTAGGGTGAGGGGTGTTAGGGATAAGTGTAAGGGATGTTAGGGTTAGGTGTTAGGGATAAGTGTCAGGGGTGTTAGGGTTAGGGTAAGGGGTGTTAGGGGTAAGTGTGATGGGTGTTAGGGTAAGGGATTTTAGGGTTAGGTGTTAGGGTAAGGGCTGTTAGGGATAAGTGTAAGGGGGTATTAGGGTTAGGTGTTAGGGTGAGGGGTGTTAGGGATGTGTGGGGGGTGTTAGGGTGAGGGTTGTTAGGGTTAGGTGTTAGGGATAAGTGTAAGGGGTGTTAGGGTTAGGGTAAGGGGTGTTAGGGATAAGTGTGAGGGGTGTTAGGGTTAGGTGTTAGGGTGAGGGGTGTTAGGGATAAGTGTGATGGGTGTTAGGGTAAGGGATGTTAGGGTTAGGTGTTAGGGTGAGGGGTGTTAGGGATAAGTGTAAGGGATGTTAGGGTTAGGTGTTAGGGATAAGTGTGAGGGGTGTTAGGGTTAGGGTAAGGGGTGTTAGGGATAAGTGTGAGGGGTGTTAGGGTTAGGGTGAGGGGTGTTAGGGATAAGTGTGGGGGGTGTTAGGGTTAGGTGTTACGGTGAGGGGTGTTAGGGATAAGTGTGATGGGTGTTAGGGTAAGGGATGTTAGGGTTAGGTGTTAGGGTGAGGGGTGTTAGGGATAAGTGTAAGGGATGTTAGGGTTAGGTGTTAGGGATAAGTATGAGGGGTGTTAGGGTTAGGGTAAGGGGTGTTAGGGATAAGTGTGAGGGGTGTTAGGGTTAGGGTGAGGGGTGTTAGGGATAAGTGTGGGGGGTGTTAGGGTGAGGGATGTTAGGGTAAGGTGTTAGGGATAAGTGTAAGGGGTGTTAGGGTTAGGGTAAGGGGTGTTAGGGATAAGTGTGAGGGGTGTTAGGGTTAGGTGTTAGGGTGAGGGGTGTTAGGGATAAGTGTGATGGGTGTTAGGGTAAGGGATGTTAGGGTTAGGTGTTAGGGTGAGGGGTGTTAGGGATAAGTGTAAGGGATGTGAGGGTTAGTTGTTAGGGATAAGTGTGAGGGGTGTTAGGGTTAGGATAAGGGGTGTTAGGGATAAGTGTGAGGGGTGTTAAGGTTAGGGTGAGGGGTGTTAGGGATAAGTGTGGGGCGTGTTAGGGTTAGGTGTTACGGTGAGGGGTGTTAGGGATAATTGTGATGTGTGTTAGGGTAAGGGATGTTAGGGTTAGGTGTTAGGGTGAGGGGTGTTAGGGATATGTGTAAGGGATGTTAGGGTTAGGTGTTAGGGATAAGTGTGAGGGTTGTTAGGGTTAGGGTAAGGGGAGTTAGGGATAAGTGTGAGGGGTGTTAAGGTTAGGGTGAGGGGTGTTAGGGATAAGTGTGAGGGGTGTTAGGGTTAGGTGTTAGGGTGAGGGGTGTTAGGGATAAGTGTGATGGGTGTTAGGGTAAGGGATGTTAGGGTTAGGTGTTAGGGTGAGGGGTGTTAGGGATATGTGTAAGGGATGTTAGGGTTAGGTGTTAGGGATAAGTGTGAGGGTTGTTAGGGTTAGGGTAAGGGGAGTTAGGGATAAGTGTGAGGGGTGTTAGGGTTAGGGTGAGGGGTGTTAGGGATAAGTGTGGGGGGTGTTAGGGTTAGGTGTTACGGTGAGGGGTGTTAGGGATAAGTGTGATGGGTGTTAGGGTAAGGGATGTTAGGGTTAGGTGTTAGGGTGAGGGGTGTTAGGGATAAGTGTAAGGGATGTTAGGGTTAGGTGTTAGGGATAAGTGTGAGGGGTGTTAGGGTTAGGGTAAGGGGTGTTAGGGATAAGTGTGAGGGGTGTTAGGGTTAGGGTGAGGGGTGTTAGGGATAAGTGTGGGGGGTGTTAGGGTGAGGGATGTTAGGGTAAGGTGTTAGGGATAAGTGTAAGGGGTGTTAGGGTTAGGGTAAGGGGTGTTAGGGATAAGTGTGAGGGGTGTTAGGGTTAGGTGTTAGGGTGAGGGGTGTTAGGGATAAGTGTGATGGGTGTTAGGGTAAGGGATGTTAGGGTTAGGTGTTAGGGTGAGGGGTGTTAGGGATAAGTGTAAGGGATGTGAGGGTTAGTTGTTAGGGATAAGTGTGAGGGGTGTTAGGGTTAGGATAAGGGGTGTTAGGGATAAGTGTGAGGGGTGTTAGGGTTAGGGTGAGGGGTGTTAGGGATAAGTGTGGGGCGTGTTAGGGTTAGGTGTTACGGTGAGGGGTGTTAGGGATAATTGTGATGTGTGTTAGGGTAAGGGATGTTAGGGTTAGGTGTTAGGGTGAGGGGTGTTAGGGATATGTGTAAGGGATGTTAGGGTTAGGTGTTAGGGATAAGTGTGAGGGTTGTTAGGGTTAGGGTAAGGGGAGTTAGGGATAAGTGTGAGGGGTGTTAAGGTTAGGGTGAGGGGTGTTAGGGATAAGTGTGAGGGGTGTTAGGGTTAGGTGTTAGGGTGAGGGGTGTTAGGGATAAGTGTGATGGGTGTTAGGGTAAGGGATGTTAGGGTTAGGTGTTAGGGTGAGGGGTGTTAGGGATATGTGTAAGGGATGTTAGGGTTAGGTGTTAGGGATAAGTGTGAGGGTTGTTAGGGTTAGGGTAAGGGGAGTTAGGGATAAGTGTGAGGGGTGTTAAGGTTAGGGTGAGGGGTGTTAGGGATAAGTGTGGGGGGTGTTAGGGTTAGGTGTTACGGTGAGGGGTGTTAGGGATAAGTGTGATGGGTGTTAGGGTGAGGGATGTTAGGGTTAGGTGTTAGGGTGAGGGGTGTTAGGGATAAGTGTAAGGGATGTTAGGGTTAGGTGTTAGGGATAAGTGTGAGGGGTGTTAGGGTTAGGGTAAGGGGTGTTAGGGATAAGTGTGAGGGGTGTTAGGGTTAGGGTGAGGGGTGTTAGGGATAAGTGTGGGGGGTGTTAGGGTGAGGGATGTTAGGGTAAGGTGTTAGGGATAAGTGTAAGGGGTGTTAGGGTTAGGGTAAGGGGTGTTAGGGATAAGTGTGAGGGGTGTTAGGGTTAGGTGTTAGGGTGAGGGGTGTTAGGGATAAGTGTGATGGGTGTTAGGGTAAGGGATGTTAGGGTTAGGTGTTAGGGTGAGGGGTGTTAGGGATAAGTGTAAGGGATGTGAGGGTTAGTTGTTAGGGATAAGTGTGAGGGGTGTTAGGGTTAGGATAAGGGGTGTTAGGGATAAGTGTGAGGGGTGTTAAGGTTAGGGTGAGGGGTGTTAGGGATAAGTGTGGGGCGTGTTAGGGTTAGGTGTTACGGTGAGGGGTGTTAGGGATAATTGTGATGTGTGTTAGGGTAAGGGATGTTAGGGTTAGGTGTTAGGGTGAGGGGTGTTAGGGATAAGTGTAAGGGATGTTAGGGTTAGGTGTTAGGGATAAGTGTGAGGGGTGTTAGGGTTAGGGTAAGGGGTGTTAGGGATAAGTGTGAGGGGTGTTAGGGTTAGGGTGAGGGGTGTTAGGGATAAGTGTGGGGGGTGTTAGGATGAGGGATGTTAGGGTTAGGTGTTAGGGATAAGTGTAAGGGGTGTTAGGGTTATGTGTTAGGGTGAGGGATGTTAGGGTTAGGTGTTAGGGATAAGTGTGAGGGGTGTTAGGGTTAGGGCAAGGGGTGTTAGGGATAAGTGTGAGGGGTGTTAGGGTTAGGGTGAGGGGTGTTAAGGATAAGTGTGAGAAGTGTTAGGGTTAGGTGTCAGGGTGAGTGGTGTTAGGGATAAGTGTAAGGGGTGTTAGGGTTAGGTTTTAGGGTGAGGGATGTTAGGGTTAGGTGTTAGGGATAAGTGTGAGGGGTGTTAGGGTTAGGGTAAGGGGTGTTAGGGAAAAGTGTGAGGGATATTAGGTCTTAGGGATAAGTGTGAGGGGTGTTAGGTTTAGGTTGATGGGTGTTATGGATAAGTGTGAGGGGTGTTAGGGTTGGGTGCTAAGGTGAGGGGAGGATGATGATAAGGGGGGGGGAGAGACACAGGGGTGTCCTTGCAGCAGAGATCAAAAGAGTCCTTCAGGACTGGATTGCACGCTGTGTACAGTAGCCTAGCTATGGTTTTCCCTATTGATGCAGTATCACCTACACTCAGCCTCCTCTCAGTAAGACTGCAAGTTAGTTATGATTCCACAATGGCGGCTGTCCATGAGATAGAAGGGTGTGGAAGGCAGGGTATGATGCTGATTGGCTGGAATGTGTCTGCTGACTGTGAGTTGCAGGGTCAAAGTTTGCTCAATGATAAAGTATAGGGGGCGGGTCGAATATCGCATATGTTCGCAGTTCGCCGCGAACATGCTATGTTCGCCGGGAACAGTCCGCCGGCGAACTATTCGCGATATCTCTAGCTGACTTTACTAGGAAGTGGTATAGGGGGAGTACGGATAGTTTTGATCTCTCAGGCATAGGTTCAAGTCCTATCTTTCTGAGGAGATGAGGGGTTTCTTAACCCTACAGTTTACTCTATCAAAGTAATCCTTTACTTTCGGGCACATCTCCTAGAGGAGGGGAGGCAGGCCTATTATAGAGGATGGTAGGGAGATGTGTCATACGGTATGGGCCAGGGTTACAGGAAAAACTTGTTTTCCTTCTAGGTGTATAAGTTGGTCATATCGAAATCGTGGGTAACATGCTCGTACTCAGAGAAACAGTAGCGTTAGTAGGGAGGCTTTTAGTATTAAAGTAATAGTAGTTATTTCTAGGGTTTGGCCAGTGGAGCCTAGGAATGAGACGGTAGATAAGGTATTATTATTCCGCCAGGAAAAAGAGGGCAAATGGTCCTGGAGCGTACTCTACATTAAAGTCTGAGACTAATTCTGATTCCCCCTCGGTTAAGTCGAATGGGGCACGGTTAATCTCTGCTAGGGTTGAAATATACCATATAGCTGCTATTGGCCTTCCGGGCACATTTAGTCATATGTGCTCTTGTGTGAAGTTGAAGTTGTATAGTGTGAATCGGCCCGTGAATATAATCAAGCATCACATATTATAATTGTCCAACTACGAGACGTCGTCACGCTGTTTGCGTGGTGTGAACGACTTAGCGATGAGCGCCGCAGGTGCTCATTGCCGGAGAGCCTCGCTACGCGAGGTGACCCGTTAATCCCGTAGCACTTAGGCAATGAGCACCGAAAGCGCTCATTGCTGGCGAAAATACGACCTTAACGTCCGAACCACACGCACCTGAAAACAACACAAGAAATACCCACAAAAAATACATAAAAAGCTTACCCACAGCAAGTGGGGGCACGCAGGACCTCTGCAAGTGAAGTTACACCTCAATTTAAGTCCAAATTCCCGAGTTCAAACACACGAAAATCCCCTAAGTGAGAGAAAAAATGGCCGCCCAAAAAAACGAAAACAAGGCTCCACGTCCCTGGACCGCCCAACCACCTACAACTTACCCAAGAAGGGATCCGAGATAAGCTCGGAAACCCGCAATAACCCACGGGATCCGAGATAAGCTCGGAAACCTGCATTAACCCCACATTAACCCTCGCAGTGCGGGTCCACGATCGCACGCGATCGGGAATCACCGCTGCAATGAAAATTCAAAATTCCCGCCTTACGGATCCTTAATAAAAAAAAATATTCAAATATCAACCCCTAAAAAACCCTGTCATTCATGGGGGTCAATCCAGACCACCAAAGCCCTTAATTAACCCTGACACTCATGAGGGTTAATACAAACCCCCATAAGCCCTTCATTAACCCTGTCACTCATGGGGGTCACTACTGACCCCCATGAGCACTTAATTAACCCCCTAACTCGTGGGGGTCAATACAGACACCCATAAACCCTTAATTAACCCTGTCACTCATGGGGGTCAATACAGACCCCGACAAACCCATAATTAACTCTGTCACTCTTGGGGGTCAATACAGACCACCATAAACCTAGAATTGTCCCTGACACTCATGGGGGTCAGTACAGACCCCCATAAGCACTTAATTAATCCAGGCACTCATGGGGGTCAATACAGACCCCATAAGCCCTTCATTAACCCTGTCACTCATGGGGGTCAATACAGACCCCTATAAGCACTTAATTAACCCCCTCACTCATGGGGTCAATACAGACACCCTTAAACCGCTAATTAACCCTGTCATTCATGGGGGTCAATACAGACCCCCATAATAAAAATAATTAACCCTGTCACTCATGGGGGTCAATACAGACCCCCATAAACCCATAATTAACCCTGTCACTCATGGGGGTCTATACAGACCCCCACAAACCCATAAATAACTTTGTCACTCATGGGGGTCAATACAGACCCCCATAAGCACTTAATTAATCCAGGTACTCATGGGTGTCAATACAGACCCCCATAAACTCATAATTAACCCTGTCACTCATGGGGGTCAATAAAGACCCCATTAAGCCCATAAATTACCCTGGCACTAATGGGGATCAACACAGACCCCCATAAACCCTTCATTAACCCTGTCATTTATGGGGCCAATACAGACCCTCATAAGCACTTATTTAACCCCATCACTCATGAGGGTCAATACAGCCCCCCATAAGAACTTATTTAACCCTTTCACTCATGGGGGTCAATATAGACCCCAATAAGCCCTTAATTAACCCTGTCACTCATGGGGGTTAATACAGACCCCCATAAGCACTTAATTAACCCTGACACTCATGAGGGTCAATACAGACCTCCATAATACATTTAATTAACCCTTGTACTCTTGGGGGTCAATACAGATGCCCATAAACCCACAATTAACCCTGTCACTCATGGGGGTCAATAGAGACCCTCATAAGCCCCTATTTAACCCCAACAGTCCCATAAGGGTAAATTATGACCCTTATGGGGCTGTTACAACCCAACATTAACCGCATAAGTGCTTTGACGGTCCTCAAGGACCATCATGACACTAAGTATAAACACTACACTGCACTATACTTCCCCAATAAAACATTAAATCTAAACTAAACCCCCTCTACACTAACCTATTAACACCTACACTACCTACCTACCCCCTAATAACCCCCAACACTCTAATTACAGAAAATAAAAAAACCTAAGTCACAAAAAAAAAGGAACATTACAGAAAATAAAAAAATACATTACAAACCTCACCCCCACTACATATAAAAAAAAACAATTACACACCTCAAAAGAAAATGCATACAATACATACAATACAGATAAAATGAAATACAATACAATACCCCCAATCTATCTAATATACAATAAATCCTATCTATCTAAAATGCATCACCCAATCTATCTAATATACAATACATCCTATCTATCTAATATACATCCCCCTATCTATTTAAGATACAATACATCCTATCGATCTAAAATAATCACCACAATCTAATATACAAAACATCCTATCTATATAAAATACACCCCCAATGTAATATACAATACATTCTATCTATATAAAATGCATGCCCCTATCTAACATACAATAAATGATATCTCTATATAAAATACTCTAATTGTAAGCTAAAATAAAATAATTAAGACCACTTACCTTTGCAGATGAATTAGTGCAACACATTTACAGAAAATAAATAAACATTATAAACATTATAAATATTCTACTCACCTTTCCAGTATGTCCCTGTCCTTCTTCTTTTCTTCTCCGGTGCGGCCCCTGTTGAAAAAAAACACATTACATTAATACAACAGACATAAACATCAAAACAAAGTACAATAAACATAATATACAGTGTACTTACCTCCCCACGATGTCTCCCGCCTCCTCCTTTTCTGCCCCGCCCTGGAACTGCAATTTAAAAAAAAACAACGGAGATCCGCACTCGCGGACCTCCCCATCGCTAATGAGCCTCCCGGAGCCTTTTCCGGAAGAAAATAGCGAATGGCACCTTCTGATTTGTTGAAAACGCTGTCTATCAAATTCGGCCAATCAGAAGGCACCAATGGGTGAGCCAATCAAAAAGGGATACACCCCAAAATACCACTCTGATTGGACAATGCACCTGTCAATCTTTATTTAATCACAAGGCGCACATGCATTCAGCCTATCACAATGGAATACACCCCCACAGGGTGATTGGCTGGAGATATCTGTGCCTTCTCATTGGCTGTTATCAATGTCAATCAGTATTACAGCTAATGAGAAGGCGCAGATGTCTTCAACCAATCACCCTGTGGGGATGTATCCCATTGTGATTGGCTGATGTCAATAAAGCCTTCTGATTGGTTTAAATAAAGATTGACCGGTGCGTTATCCAATCAGAGTGGGATTTCGGGGTGTATCCCTTTCTCATTGGCTCACACATTGGCGTCTTCTGAATTTGATAGACAATGTTTCCAGCCAATCAGAAGTCGCCATTGCCAATTTTCTTCTAGAAAACTCAGTAGGAAGCTTATTAGCATTGAGGAGATCCGCAAATGTGGATCTCTGTTAGACGGGGATATGCTGGAAAGGTGAGTAGAATATTTATAATATTTACAATGTTTATTTATTTTCTGTAAACGTGTTGTAGTAATTTGTTTTTTCTTTTTTACCCTAGGTTGCTGATCTGAAGGGACATCTGCAAAGGTAAGTGGTCTTAATTATTTTATTTTTGCTTAGAATTAGAGTATTTTATATAGAGATAGCATTTATTGTATGTTAGATAGGTGGTGTATTTTATATAGATAGGATGTATTGTAAATTAGATAGATTGGGTGATGTATTTTAGATAGATAGGATGTATTGTATATTAGATTGTGGGATGTATTTTAGATAGATAGTATTTATTGTATATTACATAGATTGGGGGATGTATTTTACATAGATAGGGTGTATTGTATATTACATAGATTGGGGAATGTATTTTAGATATAGTATTTATTGTATATTACATAGATTGGGGGATGTATATTAGATAGATAGGATGTATTGTATATTAGATAGATTGGGTGATGTATTTTATATAGATAGGATGTATTGTATATTACATAGATTGGGGGATGTATATTAGATAGATAGTATTAATTGTATGTTAGATAGATAGGGAATATTGTATTCTATTTAATTTTATTTGTATTGTATGTATTTTCTTTTCAGGTGTGTAATTTTTTTCTTTAGTGGGGGGTGGGGGTTGTAATGTATTTTTTTATTTTCTGTAATGTACATTTTAAAATGTTTGTGATTTAGGTTTTCTTATTTTATGTAATGTAGATTTTTTTTCCTGGTGCCTTTAGTTTGTTTGATTTTCTCTAATTAGAGTGGTGGGGGGTTATTAGGGGGTAGATAGGTAGTGTAGGTAGGTAGTGTAGGTCTTAATAGGTTAGTGTAGAGGGGGTTAGTTTAGATTTCATAGTTTATTGGGGCGCTATAGTGCAGTGTAGTGTTTATACTTGTGTACCCTCATAGCACTTACGGGGTTTATGTTAGGCTTCTAACTGTCCCATGAGGGTCTTTAGATACCCTTATGGGACTAATGGGGTTAAATAGAGGCTTCTGAGGGTCTGTATAGATTCCCATAAGAGACCGGGTTAAAATGGTGTAGTGCTTACACTTTGGGTCATGAGGGTCTTGGATGACCCTCATGGCACTTATAGTGTTATTACATGCATTCATTAGTGTGTTAGAGGGGTCTATATAGTTGAGGCACACAGTACACTCACATTGTGTGTCAAACAGCATTTCAAGTCTTTCTTTTATTGCCCCGTCATTTTTGACGGGCAAGTCGCTAGTAGTAAAATAAGGGCTAGAGTAACCTCATAAGAGATGGTCTGGGCTACTGCGCGAAGCGCTCCAATCAGGGCATATTTTGAGCTTTAGGCTCAGCCAGACACTAAGATGGAGTAGACTGTGAGGCTAGAGATAGCTAAGAAAAATAAGATATCGAGGTTGATGTCTGTGATGGGGAATGGTATTGGCATCAGGCCCAAATTGCTAGGGCCATAGTCAGGGCCATGATAGGGGCGGTGATAAAAAGGGTTTGGGAGGAGGTGGAGGGTCATATTGGCTCCTTGATGAATAGTTTTACCCCATCGGCTACGGGTTGCAACAGGCCGGTCGGCCCAACTATGTTTGGGCCTTTTCGAAGCTGTATGTACCCTAAAACTTTTCGTTCAACTAGTGTAAGAAATACAGCTGCTAAGAGCACTGGGATAAAGAAAAGAAGGGGGTTTAATACATAGGTGAGTAGTGATGACATAGTTAGTGAGAGGAGTTGAACCACTGAGTAAAAGTGCTTAGGTCTTTTGCATTTACCAGGCTCTGCCACACTAACAATCTCTAATCTTGAGGTGAGGCGTGCTTGGGTATTGGCCTCATTTCCCCGGTCCTTGCATAGATAGAAACTGACCTGGATTACTCCGGTCTGAACTCAGATCACGTAAGGTTTTAATTGTTGAACAAACAAACCATTAGTAGCAGCTGAACCACTAGGACACCTTGATCCAAAATCGAGGTCATAAACCCATTTGTCGATATGGACTCTTAAGATGGATTGCGTTGTTATTCCCCAGGATAACTTGGTTTGTTGATCAAAAGATTGGATCATAGTGTTAGAGGTTCTATTACTTAGAGCAGTGGCTCTAGGTTAAGGGTGGTATTCCGTTTCATTTCGGAGGATGTGTTTTTTTCAGTGGGTCATTTCTGCTTGATTTTATATTAGGCCTATAGGGGGTTGATATAAATTGGGTGCTTAAAGTTTAAAGCTCCATGGGGTCTTCTTGTCTTATGTTTATATCCCCGCTTCTGCACGGGGAGATCAGTTTCACCGATGAAACATAGGAGACAGTTGAACTTTCGTGGGGCCATTCATACTAGTCTTTATTTAAAAGACAAGTGATTACGCTACCTTTGCACGGTGAGAATACCATGGCTGTTGAACATTTACGTCACTGGGCAGGCTGGACCTCCTATACATGTGTGGCAGGAGCCAATGTTTTTGGTAAACAGGCGAGGTTCATGTTTGCCGAGTTCCTTTTATGTCTTTCAATCTTTCTTTTATGCTCTTGTGTTATCGGAGGGGTTTGTAGGGTTTTCTTTGTGAGTTACTACAATTTTTTCACATGGTTCATTAATTATCAGCGAGTTTTACGATCTGATTTACACCTACATTTGGAGAATTACTTCTCGTTACTAGTTCTAGCATAAACTGTTCTATAAAACTATAGAGAGGCTCAATAGTACTTATGGGGTTTGAGGGTTTAATGGTATTGTTGGTTTCGTTTTGTATGAGCTGTGACGCTTTCTGGTGAGATGGCTGCTTTTAGGCCCACTCTGGCAAAATCCTTATGTTTTATAATCTTTACCCAAAGGTGGAGATTGTTTTCTTTTTCAATCGTGCTGTACCCCCATTGTATTACTCTTAGAATTGCTTTTTACTTTGAAATGTTATAAGTAATTATAAGGTAGAACTTAAATTATTTTTATGAGCAACCAGCTATCACTAAGTTCGTTAGGTCTGTCAACCCTACTCGGAGGTCTTCCCACTCTTTTGCCACAGAGACAGGTTTGCTCTTTTGCTGCCTCGGAGTAGCTCACTTAGCTTTGGGGGGACAAACTTGAATTATTTTTGCTTGTTGTGACTTGCTAGACCATGATGCAAAAGGTACGAGGGTGAGTCTCTGCTTTTTGGTGCTTTTATGAGTCATTTCTATTTAATTGTTCCCTTGCGGTACTATGTCTATGGCTCCATTTTCTTTTTCTATCGCCAGTACTTAAGTTTGGTAATGCTTTAGTTGGGCTTGGTTTGGTGTGGGGTATCTCTTTAGGGGAGGTTGATGGTGGGGCTAGATTTTTGGCTCAAGATGATCCGGGTTAATCAGATATTTTTTCGGTGTAAGCTAAATGCTTTAATTAAGCTACATTTTGTTATTCCAAGCACACCTTCCAGTATACTTACCATGTTACAACTTGCCTCTTCTTTTTGTCTTGTTTAGTTTAAAAAAAGCATATGGAGGATTGAAGAGGGTGATGGGCGGTGTGTGCGCGCCCCAGGGCCGAGTTAAAGAGAACTCTCTTGTTTCTTTTGACTACTAAATCTTTCCTTTTGACCAGATGTTGAAAATGCTACCATTTTATTTTTATGTCATTTTAGGTTAGGGCGCAGGTAATAGGGTTGTAATTGCACCTAGGCATGGGCAGGTAGTTAGAACTGTTTGGCAGTCCTCCATTAATGGGTGCATACGAATTAGTAAGAAAATCCCTGCCACAACTATTGTGCTAGAGTGAAGTAGTGCTGGGACTGGGGTTGAACCTTCTATGGCGGCAGGCAGCCAAGTATGCAGGCCAAATTGAGCAGATTTACCCATTGAGGTTAAGATTAGGCCTAGTAAGGGTAGAGTGAGATCTTGGTTACTGATCATGAAAAGTTGCTGTATCTCTCAGGAGTTCAGGTTAATTGATAGTCATGCTATACTAAGAATTAATACATTGTCCCCTACCCGGTTGTAGACTACTGCTTGCAGGGCGGCTATGTTTCCGTCAGCCCGGGTGTATCATCATCAGATAAGCACAAAGCGAGCGATTGGCACAAATATGACAGAGTACATATCAAATGTAAAGCTAATGTTGATATCAAATGTGTTAATGTTTATTCAGCTGAAGGCTGGACTCCGTCCCCTGTTCTAGAAAAATAAGAAGCGGGATTGTGCTGGCTAAAAAGGCTGTTTTTACAGTTGTTTTAATTATGTGGTTTGTTGAAAGGCTGTGAGCCTGGGTTAGAGCTATTAAAGTAGGTGTTAATAGGATTAGGATGGTCAAGAGAAAGGTTGAGATGAAGATGAGCGGGAGATTCATAGCTTTTACTTGGAGTTGCACCAAGAGACTTTGGTTCCTAAGACCAACGGATGAGCTGTTTTCCCTTAAAAGCCGAGCTAGCCGTGGAGTTGAACCACGGTCGCAAGTAATTAGCAGTTCTTGTTAGCCCCGTCTGGCTCGGTTGGCAAGAAGATTTTAACTTCTACCTTTAGAATCACAATCTAAAATTATGGTTGAACTATGCCTACAGTGGAACATGCCTCAATTAAGGAGGGGGGCTGTTATAATGGGTGGAATTGGAAGAAGGTACAGGGCCATTAAGGCGTGTTCTTGCGTATGTGAGGGGTAGATGAAGGTTAAGTGTTGTGGGGTCAGGCCTCCTTGGGTTATTAGGAATATGTAAAGAGAGTAGCTTGCGGTCAGCAGGGTTCCTAGGCCTGTGAGGATAATAGTTCAGCTTGATCAGTTAAATATAGAGACCATAATGGTAAGCTCTCCTATTAAGTTTGGGGACGGGGGTAAGGCCATGTTGGCTAGATTACAGAGAACAGTCATCAAGTCCCTATTAAGGGTAAGATGGTCTGTATCCCCCGCAACAAAAGTAGGGCTCAGCTGTGTGTGCGCTCATAGTTGGTATTGGCCAGACAGAAGAGGGCTGAAGAGATACATCTGTGATCATTAGCACAATTGCTCCCGTGAAGCTTCAGGGTGTTTGAATTAAGGCTGCTGTGATGACTATCCCCATATGGCTCACAGATGAGTAGGCAATTATAGATTTTAAGTCTGTTTGCCATAGGCAGACTGAGCTGGTTATAATAGAGAAGATGATGAATGGGTAGGCCAGGTCTTTTATGGCTGGGGCGAGGGTAATTGAGATGCATATCATCCCATTCCCAACTTAGTTTGAGTAAAATTGCAGCTAGGACCATGGAGCCGGCAATTGGTGCTTCTACGTGGGCTTTGGGAAGCCGTAACTGAGTTCCGTACAGAGGCATTTTAACCACGAAGGCTAGTAAACAGGCCAATTATCAGGCTTTATTGGACCATGTTATAGGGGTAATAGATGATGTTAGTTGAAGGGTTAAAATTGAGAGGGTCCCCCCTGTATTTGGAAGGTCTAGTAGGGCTACTAGATGAGGCAGGGATCTTGTAAAATAAAAAGTAAGTTCCAGCATTAAGCCGTTCTGCCTGATTACCTCACCGTGTGATTAGCATAAGGGTGGAGATGAGAGTTATTTTAAATGTTACATAGAAAAGGATGTAGCTCCGAAGGCCATGATTAGGGTGATTTGAAGGCAGGTTAGGGTTGAGATGAAGGTGCGTTGCCGTGGTGTAGGTTCAGATGTTATATGGTTTTGACTAGAGATTATTATAAGCGGGAGAAAGATTAAAAGTGGTGACTAGAGTAGGTCGGTGGCTAGTATATCTGTCTATATATTGTCTGTTCTGTGTGTTCGAGTGGTGGCTACTATCAGGGCCAATCCTGTTCCAGCTTCACATGCGGAGTAGATAAGTATAAGTAATGGCATAATAGAGAAAGAGAATATTGATACATGTGAGGGCCAGGTTGACAAGCCCACATATAGAGCTAATATCATGCCTTCTAGGCATAGAAGAGCAGACAGCAAGTGTGTACGATGAAATGCTAGCCCGGTGAGGCCTAGCATGAAGGCTGAACAAAAGCTAAAGTGTATGAGTGTCATAGGGCAGCAATGGGGTTTAACCACTATCAGTTAAGTCAAAATTAACTATCTTGCTTAGACTAGCTGTCCGCTCTGCTCATTCTAATCCTCCTTGGAGTCACTCGTAGATCAGTCCGACGGTTAGTAAGCCTATAAGGGCTCAGGTGATCATAGTGGTTGTGCAGTTAAGTTGAACTGCTCATGGGGCTGGCAGGGGAAGAGCGATTTTGAGGTCGAAGAGGAGGAAAAGAATAGCTACCAGGAAAAATCGTATATAGAATGGTAGTCGTGCAGAGCCTAGCGGGTCAAATCCGCATTCATATGGAGACAGTTTTTCTGTGTCTGGGGAAACCTGTGAAAGTCAAAATGCTACTACTGCGAGGATGGTGGACAAGGCTGTTGCAATAAATATGATTATTGAGATCATTATTTTCTCCCGGGGTTTAATCGAGACTGTGTTATTGCAAGTGACTTGTACTAACGCTAATACTAAGAAAATATGAGCCTCATCAGTAGATGGATACGTAAAGGAATAGTCATACGACGTCTACGAATTGTCAGTATCATGCGGCAGCTTCAGACCCAAAATGGTGTTCCTATTGTGTTAAGGCTAGTATAAGCAGGGTTAGGGGTAGTATCAGTAGTGATATTGATGTTCCTGTAGCTAGTACTAATTTTGGTGTGTTGGTGTGTAGTCATCATGATAGTGTTGATGGCGAGGTGTTTGGGGAAATTGTTAAGATTATGATAGCGTATGATAATCATAGATAAAAGAATAAGGTTAGTAGTGCTGAGAGGGCCATTAGGGTGGCTAAAAGTATTGTGCTATGTTTTGTGAGTTCTTAAAGAATAAGTCATTTAGGCATAAATCCTGATAGTGGTGGATGTAACTAACAAAGTTTTTATTATTAAGAATATGGTTGAGGTCATATTAATGTGGATGATTAGGTTTGGCAGGGTTAATTGTGGCGCTAGGGCTAAAATGATGGGCGATAGATGAGAAGGCTATGATTTAAGAGAGTGCTCCTAATCTCAGCTTGTTACAGGTATAAAAGACACCTGGGTGCCATAAATCTTGCTGATTGATAGGGGATCAAATACTTATTTCCCTCACTGACCTGCAAATCAATTTATAACTTTTTTGACATTCGTTTTCCTTGTTCTTTTTTTGTGTGATTCTGTCTCTCACTGTTAAAATGCACCTACCATTAAAATTATAGACTGATATGTCTTTGTCAGTGGACAAACATTCAAAATCAGCAGGGGATTAAGCATGTTTCCCCCCACTGTATATATATATATATATATATATATATATATATATATATATATACATATATATGTACATTGTACAAACGATTACAACTCTATATTTAGTTTAGTAGTATAGTTTAATGATGACACATTAGCACTTATTCAACTTAAAGGGACATGGAAAGTTTATGGATTTCACTAGGAATATTACATACCCATGTATCTATTTATTTATATGTACTAAAATAATTTCATTTATACTTCTTTGGGTCTATCCTCTGTAGCTCAAGCAACTAATGATTACACAAACTGGGAAGTGCAATGTTTAAAAGTTAGCCAATCCGTTTCCTCTCACAAAAGACAGTGCAATGACTGTACTTAGATGTACACTGTCTTCAGAAGCTGCAGTTAGGAAATTGTAAGATTGTAAACAGAAAAAATTAGCATGTTTTAATGAAATATGGTACACTAAAGAAAAGAGATAGATAGGTGAATCATTTTCCTAGTACAATCTAAAAAACATCTGTCATGGCTCACTTGGCAGCCATCTGGGACTTGGACAGATGTCTGTCACAGACTGTTGACACAAGAGACGATACCTGGGGGTTTGGGGCTCCCAGACACCCTGTTATACTGTTATAAGGTTATATTGTTATTTTGTGGTCTAGGGGATAAAGTATTATAAGTTTACCCCTTAGCATATCCCCATCCCTTCCATGTTTAGGCTCATTGTAATGGGTGTCATGGAGAGCAGACAGGCAGGCACCCAGAAAAAATAGGATGGCCTGAAGGCTTCTCATGGGCACAAGAGAACCAACATATGCTTTGCCCTGGAGAGTCAGAGTCCAAATGAATTAGTTGGCCTCGCCTAGTGGGCGGACCTGAGAGGGGACTATTGGTTCACACACAGTTCCCCTTCATGATTGGCCAGACGTCATTTGGGGCTGGCTAACGGTAGCTACTTCCCCCATTCTTGTGTGATGTGGTTAAATATGCTGTTCTAAAATAAAACATGGTTCATAATTTTCATCAAGACTTTGTGTGCAGGTGTATTATTGACCCAGGGGCATATGCTGGCAGAGAAGATCGTTTCTGACTCCCTATCCAGGTTTTCCCAGGCACACTACCTTAAGCTGGGACTTATGCTCTTGCATCCGCAAAGAAGGTCCATTGGTCTGAGTCACCCAAATCTTAGGTCTAAAACCTACAGGAGATAAGAGGACTAGGATCCTCTATACTCCATCATCATTGTAGGTTGTGACAATTGGTGGCAGTGGTGAGAGACTCTACAGAAAGACCAAGAATGGAGCAGCAATACGAGGAATGGTCCTCAGCGGAACTAAGGGAGGCGATGAAGCAGAAAGGAATCCCTAGGAGGAAGGGAGACCAACGATGCAGAGCAGGGGGAAGCAGAGGAGTTGGGTGAGGGACCACCAAGGGCTCCAAGACCCCAACCAGAGCAAGACATCACCAAAGAGGCAACAAGGAGGTATGAAGAAGCCAGACACCTATACCCCAGTGAGATGACCGCACAAGAGGTGGCCAAAGTACTGGACCAGCATTACCAGAGAATCTGGCAGGAGCGCACTGGGGAGCGGGATCAAGCTCAGCAAAGGCTTGGTTGCCGCACAGAGGAATTTTCCAGCACGAGTTAAGATGGCATACCAGAACTTTAAGAAGTTCCAGGATGGTATGGACAATATGGACGAATTCCTTCAGGAGTTTGAGCAGCAATGTGGGGTCCAAGATATTCCCTATGGAGAATGGGCCAAATTGCTGCTGAACAAGTTAACAGGAAGGGCCAGTGCGGCATGTGGAGCCCTTCCACGAGAACAAGCCCAGGATTATAAATATTTGTGCACTGTGTTGCTGAGCAGATATACTGTGACGCCTGAGACATTTTTGGATAGATTCAGGGGCACCACCAAAGGACCAGCAGACACTCATGTGGAGGTTATGTGCAGGTTAAGGCGAGCTTGTACCCAGTGGTGGTCTACACAAGGAGCCATCACAGCCGAACAGATATTGGAAGTGGTACTGATGGAACAATTCCTGAACATTTGCTCCTCAGAAGTAGGTGAATGGTTGCAAGATCAAAAACCGACCACTGCAGACCAAGCAGCTGCGCTGGCAGATCGGTTTATCAGCACCAGGGCCAAAAGAATGTCCCAAGGAACAAAACCTAGCCTAAATACGGGTAGGGGCCCCAGAGAGGTGGTGCCAGCACGATCAGCTCCTGAGATACGTAATGCGCCCTGGGCACAGCCAGTAAAAACATCTGACCACAGGGGTACCAAGTCCCAGCCTGCTCCCAGGACACAATGGGGGACCAAACCAATGAGCTCAGAATGCTACAACTGCAACCAACGAGGTCACTTTGCTAAGGATTGTCCTCAGGCACCCAAAAACTCTAGAGGACCTCCTCACCGCCATGTACATTATTTGTGGGAGTGGACTGAGGGGCCGGCGAGCTCCAAAGCAGCTCTTTGGGAGCCAGAAGCAGAGGGAGGATATTCAGGGGTCTATACTGTAAGGAACCCGCAGAAGCTGTCTGGAGAACAACATAGGCAAGCCGTGTGGTTACAAGGATGCCAAGCTACTGGCTACCGTGACTCTGGATCAGCAGTCACAGTAGTCCTACCCAAATGGGTACGCCCTACAGATTCTATCTGAAAGGAAATGTGGGTGATGGTAGCAGGAGGAGAACAGTTAACCATGGCTCGCGTTAATTTGGACTGGGGCATGGGGAACCAAAGCAAGGAAGTAGGAGTCATGGATGGGCTCCCCGCGGATGTTTTACTGGGCAATGATTTGGGCCACATGACGAGCCAATATGTACAGCCCATTACCAGAGCTCAAGCCAAGAGCACCCACCCTGGAGAGGCATACCAGGAGCAGAGGGGATACCCAAGACCTGAGGTAAGTCCATTGCTTGCTAATACATTAACTTTAGGATGGGCCAAGGGAGAAGAGATCAGGGCAGTTCTGCAGAAAGACGAGACTTTGGCTGGTTTAAGGGACAGGGCAGCACAAGGCAAAGGAGTGGATGACCTATACAGCGTTATCTGGGATAAGGGGTTGTTATATAGGGTCAAGGTACCTATAAATAATGAGGTAGGCAGAGAACCCAGGAAACAATTAGTGGTTCCCCAGCTATATAGGGGCAAGGTGCTACAAGTAGCACATGAAATACCCCTGGGAGGGCACTTAGGGGAGAAGAAAACCCAGAGTAGAGTGAAAGAGATATTTTTCTGCCAGGGTTGGATAAGGATGTAAAGGAGTTTTGCCATTCTTGTGATGCCTGCCAAAGGAACAGGCCTCTCAAGAAGAACAGCAGGGCCAAGTTACAGTCCCTCCCAGTAATGGAAGAACCCTTCCAGAGGGTAGCTGTGGACATCATTGGGCCCCTAGCTAGAGCCAGTAGAACGGGGAAGCAGTATATCCTTACCCTGGTAGATTATGCCACTAGGTACCCTGAGGCAGTAGCCTTGTCCAGTATAACCGCTCCAAAGGTAGCAGACACCTTGGTGACTATATTCACCAGAACAGGGTTTCCCCATGAGATTTTGTCCGATCAAGGCCCACAATTTATGGCCAAAGTCACGGAACAGCTATGGGCCACGTGTGGCGTTAAGCATATTACCTCTTCCCCCTACCATCCCCAGACTAATGGTCTATGCGAGCGGTTCAATGGGACTCTTAAACATATGATACGCACTTTTACAGACCAGGAACCAGACTGGGAACGGTTGTTGCCATGTTTGCTGTTCGCCTATAGAGAGGTACCCCAGGAGTCTACAGGGCACTCCCCCTTTGAACTCCTGTATGGGAGACATGTGAGAGGACCCTTAAGCATAATTAGGGAAACATGGGAAGGGGAGTATAGACAGCAACCCATACCAGTGGCCACCTATGTACTAGCCTTCAGAGAGAACATGTCCAGACTAACTGGAATAGTCAGCCAAAACATGAGGAAAGCCCAGCAGAGGGATCAGAAATACTACAAGGCAGGGACCAGTGATAGAATTCTGGAAGAGGGAACGAAGGTGCTTATGCTGGAACCTCACCCCCAGAAAATATTACAGTCCCAGTGGGTATGGCCTTACACAATCAGCCAGAAAGTGGGGAACAAGGCCTATGTAGTAATGATAGACCCGGATAGGGCCATCACCAGAGTTGCCCATATAAACAGACTTAAGGTGTACGTTCAGAGAGCAGCTCACCTATTAGCTATTTGTAGGGTCACAGAGGACGAACCAGAAGAGGGACAGATCCCAGATATGCTAAACAAAGCAGACCAGGATACAGTAGGAGAAAGTATTAAGCAGACCCTGCAATTAGACGCAGAGCAGAAAGAGCAGCTGTCCAACAGCTTAAAACCCTTCCACTCCCTGTTCACCACCAAGCCAGGGTGTACCCCCTTAGCTGTCCACCAAGTAGTAACCGGGGAATGTGCCCCCTTAAAGCAACACCCCTACAGGGTACCAGAGGCAGTTAGGGCCAACATTCAGGCAGAATTACGCACTATGCTACAGTTGGGAGTGATAGAAGAATCCAGTAGTCCCTGGGCATCTCCAGTGGTATTGGTGCCCAAAAAAGTTGGAACCACTCGTTTTTGCGTGGATTACCGTAGACTGAACGATAAAACCAAAACAGATGCCTACCCTGTTCCACGCATGGACGAGTTGTTGGACCGGCTAGGTACTGCCAAATATTTAACCACTTTAGATCTCTCTAAAGGATATTGGCAGATCCCTTTAGAAGAGACTGCAAAGGAGAAGTCTGCCTTTATCACCCCCTTTGGACTCTTCCAGTTTAAAGTAATGCCATTTGGGATGAAAAATGCTCCTTCTAACTTCCAGAGACTAGTGGACACATTGTTGCAAGGGCACCAAGAGTATGCCCAGGCCTACCTGGATGATATAGCCATTTTTAGCCAGACTTGGGAGGACCATATAAGGCACATTAGCCAAATTATTCAGGCAATTCACCAAGCTAAGTTGACCATAAGACCTGACAAATGTCAATGGGCTAGAGCAGAAGTGCAATACTTTGGTCATTGGGTGGAGAATGGGAAGTTAAGACCCGAACCAGCCAAGGTAGAGGGAATAGCAGCTTGGCCCACCCCTAAAACTAAGAAGCAGGTGATGGCTTTCCTAGGTACTACTGGGTATTACCGAAAACTTATTCCTGATTTCAGCAGCACAGCCAAACCCCTGACGGATCTCACCAAGAAGAAGCTACCCCGGGAAGTGAATTGGACTTCTGCGTGCCAGTTGGCTTTCCAAACACTGAAGGATGCTCTGACCTGCTCCCCAGTCCTGGCTGCCCCAGACTATAACCGCCCTTTCGTGGTACAGACTGATGCCTCCATGTATGGCATAGGGGCAGTATTGAGTCAGCCAGACAACCAGGGAGTTGAGCACCCAGTGGCCTACATTAGTAGGAAACTACTGCAACGAGAAACAGCCTATGCAACTTTAGAAAAGGAATGTTTAGCAGTAGTCTGGGCTCTACGCAAACTACAGCACTACCTGTACGGAAGACAGTTCACAGTCACCACAGACCATAACCCTCTTTGTTGGTTATCTAAAGTGGCTGGAGAGAATGGCCGACTACTGAGGTGGAGTTTAGCCCTACAAACTTTTAATTTCACGTTACAACACCGCAAAGGGAAATTCCACCAGAACGCAGATGGATTGTTGCGCCAATTAGAGCCCTGACTGTCAGTCCAGATAGGCATCCTGGAGTACAGGATACCTACATCTGTACTTGGGGGGGTAATTGTCATGGCTCACTTGGCAGTCATCTGGGACTTGGACAGATGTCTGTCACAGACTGTTGACACAAGAGACGATACCTGGGGGTTTGGGGCTCCCAGACACCCTGTTATACTGTTATAAGGTTATATTGTTATTTTGTGGTCTAGGGGATAAAGTATTATAAGTTTACCCCTTAGCATATCCCCATCCCTTCCATGTTTAGGCTCATTGTAATGGGTGTCATGTGAGGGAGCTGGTGGGATGTGTTGGTTCTATGTGTGTGAAACATTGTGTGTTGTATTTGTAAATATGAATGTATGTTATTATATTAGTATGTCATTATATTGTAGAGGGGAAGCCGTTGAATACAGGCAAGCCTCCTTTGTTCCCAAAGGCCTGTTAATCCCATTAGCTAAGTGTCCAGCAGAGAACTAACAATGGGAAGCTCACAGCTGGAGAGCAGACAGGCAGGCACCCAGAAACAATGGGATGGCCTGAAGGCTTCTCATGGGCACAAGAGAACCAACGTATGCTTTGCCCTGGAGAGTCAGAGTCCAAATGAATTAGTTGGCCTCGCCTAGTGGGCGGACCTGGGAGGGGACTATTGGTTCACACACAGTTCCCCTTCATGATTGGCCAGACGTCATTTGGGGCTGGCTAACGGTAGCCACTTCCCCCATTCTTGTGTGATGTGGTTAAATATGCTGTTCTAAAATAAAACATGGTTCATAATTTTCATCAAGACTTTGTGTGCAGGTGTATTATTGACCCAGGGGCATATGCTGGCAGAGGAGATCGTTTCTGACTCCCTATCCAGGTTTTCCCAGGCACACTACCTTAAGCTGGGACTTATGCTCTTGCATCCGCAAAGAAGGTCCATTGGTCTGAGTCACCCAAATCTTAGGTCTAAAACCTACAGGAGATAAGAGGACTAGGATCCTCTATACTCCATCATCATTGTAGGTTGTGACACCATCCATGTTCCTTTAACTTGATATAAGAAGTACTATTTGAACTGGAGCTCATCCATTTAAATTAGATATATTGTCTGGGAAGAAATGAGAGTGAAATAAAAAGCATCTGATGCACTGAAAATTACAGGCTCAAAATCCCTGCCGTTGTCAATATTTTTCAAGCCCGCAAATATTACCAGTCAATTAAACAAGCCCGCTATTGCCTTCAAGCTCGTAAATGGCAAAAATATTAAAAATGTCTACAAATACTAGATAGGACTCACAAGGGGGTTAAACACCTGTTCACAGCAATGTAAAAGCAAATATAAACACACTAGTGTACTTTAAAATACCAGGAAAGCAATGAAAGGTATTATAATAAATTGTACAAGCTTGCAAATCTGCCCCCAAATTTTGTTTTTTACCTTTTATTTCTGTGTTATATTGATCCCATGAATCAAGGAGTTAACCACCCACATGGACTAGACCCGTTTATTTATTGATTAGTATTGATTTCTATAGTTCTGGATTGCGAGTCTGATTGCAGGTCGGACTTCTAAACACTAATTGATTGTGGTTTAAACTACATGTTTTACTGACGTCATGATGACGATCTCATTTACTGTTGGCTCTGTCTAAATTGTAACTTTCGAGCTTGCTTAATTGATCATGATCGTGCCCTGAAATACTACTTACGGGTTCATGGTTTACGGTTTTAGGCTTTAGTCCTCTAATTACGGGGTTAAGTCAGTTGAATACATCTGGAATTGTAACAAATTTCTAACCTGCAGACTTACAGTCACAGGCATTCTAATTAAAGACTTGGAATTGAATGGGGGCCATAGTCTCTATTGTGTCTGCAACTCATAAATCAACAAACTTGAGGATCATCTCTTAATAGGGCATGATATTAATCCTACTCTTTGAAAATTTCAGTACTAAATATCAGTATAAATACAATGTGATATCACACTGTGCTGAATATGTACCTTGATTATAATGATTGTAATTCGTCACTCTTTTGTCTGGTAAAACACATTCTTCAGACCAAATTCTTCAGACCACATTCAGACCAAAGGAAAGTAGTTGTTGATTATTCTTAAAAATGAGTTTTTCTAAGGACACTATTAAATATAAGTACCCAACTGCCAGTGAAATATATATATTTTTAATATACCCTCCAGGTTCTGTAACTTATCAGTTATGTGCCCTTAATTGAATAGCCCCTGAATATATTTATAATAGAGGGTATTCAATTATTTCCACTACACTACTAGGATACTGAAGCAACAGTGCATTTTGTGCTAACATGGCAGACATGAAAACATTATGGGATTAATTACTTCTGAATGCGTGTATAATTATTTGTACTCACACAGGTGATCTACGGCTTTCTGCAAAATAGCATTAAAAGTCTTTGTGATCGACAAAAGTATGCCTTTTTATCAATGCCACTTTCAGCTTTTTAACATAAAATCCTGCTGTTTTAATTGCCATCTATTATATATGTTCGATTGTTTGCTCCAACAATGATTAAGTGTAATAGCAAGGTAGCAGCCATGGTATAAATACCATTGCTATGGGAATAAAGGTATTGTGGCAGAACAAGCAACAAACATTTCAACAACCATCTTGTATAATTTGTTTTTTTAATTTAATATTATGTTCCTATTTAAATATATATTCCTTCTATTATTAATGCAAAATCCATCCACCACTTATTTAAGAACATAATTAAATTTCAGCCTGAAAATACCAAACATCCTGATGTCTGCCAACTCACTTGTTTTAATATTATATTCTATATTTTTTATTGGATAATTTATTTAAAATAGGTTCACAAAAAACAGCAAAGCAAATTGTTTCATTTAAAATCACTTTGGTATTTGACATTTTCAGTATTGAATCTCATAATACAAATACAGACAGCAGCATCCCGCTGGTCCACTTGTGTATCTTCAAATGTATCAGATGACTTTACTTACCAATAGACGCTGCTAGTGATGCTGCTTATGTATTATAAAACTTAATATGTATGTATGTATATACCCATCTCACAGAATAAAACGTTCTGAAGGGTGGATAGAGGAATATTAAAAATAGTAAATATTCCTTTATATAATTGGACTAAAATGGCTTCACTTATGCTAGATAAAATGTACATGTTTATGTTTCTGAAGAACAATCAGATACATAATCTATCTGAATACTTAATCTAGTACAATGTTTAGGAGCATTTAACTTTTTTCAGTAATACACCATTCAAGCATATTTTCCAGACGAAGGCCAGCAGTCAAGTAAAGTCTGAGTTACATCTGTTTAGAGTAGATGTAGAGTAGATGGGAGAAAAATTATTATTTGTTGCAGAACTAGACTAGTTTGTGGCCATTTTGCCATTTGCTGATTTAGAATGTTCATAAAACTACATGTGAAAACAGCTACTTAAATCACATAAAAACTATACACAGCTCAACAATTGACATAACAGAATTCAAGATGTTTAAAATTGTCTGTACCACAACAGGACTAAGCTGTTGATACTTGGTAAACATGCTCTATTCCAGTGATGGAGCTAGTGAATGGAAATCCCTATATACAGTAGATATACAAATTCTACACACCCCGGTAAAAATGCCAGGTTTCTGTGCTTTAAAAAAGTAGACAAAGATAAATAATTTCAGAATTTTTTCCACCTTTAATGTGTCCTATAAACTGTACAACTTAATTGAAAAACAAACTGAAATCTTTTAGGTAGAGGGAAGAAAAAATATAAAAATAAAATAATATGGTTGCATAAGTATGCACACCCTTAAACTAATACTTTGTTGAAGCACCTTTTGATTTTATTACAGCACTCAGACTTTTTGGGTATGAGTCTATCAGCATGGTACATTGTGACTTGTCAAGATTTGCCCACTCTTCTTTGCAAAAACACTCCACATCTGTCAGATTGCGAGGGCATCTCCTGTGCACAGCCCTCTTCAGATCACCCCACAGATTTTCAATCGGATTCAGGTCTGGGCTCTGGTTGGGCCATTTCAAAACTTTAATCTTCTTATGGTGAAGCCATTCCTTTGTTGATTTGGATGTATGCTTTGGGTCGTTGTCATGCTGAAAGATGAAGTTCCTCTTCATGTTCAGCTTTCTAGCAGAAGCCTGAAGGTTTTGTGCAAATATTGACTGGTTTTAGGAACTGTTCATAATTCCCTCTATCTTAACTAAGGCCCCAGTTCCAGCTGAAGAAAAACAGCCCCAAAGCATGATGCTGCCACCACCATGCTTCACTGTGGGTATGGTGTTCTTTTGGTGTTGTGCAGTGTTGTTTTTGCGCCAAACATATCTTCTGGAATTATGGCCAAAAAGTTCAACCTTGGTTTCATCAGACCATAACACCTTTTCCCACATGCTTTTGGGAGACGTCAGATGTGTTTTTGCAAAATATAGCCTGGGATGCATGTTTTTCTTTGTAAGAAAAGGCTTTCGTCTTGCCACTCTAACCCATAGCGCAAACATATGAAGAATACGGGAGATTGATGTCACATGTACCACACAGCCAGTACTTGCCAGATAATCCTGCAGCTCCTTTAATGTTGCTGTAGGCCTTTTGGTAGCCTCCCAGACCAGTTTTCTTCTCGTCTTTTCATCAATTTTGGAGGGAGCTCCAGTTCTTGGTAATGTCACTGTTGTGCCATATTTTCTCCACTTGATGATGACTGTCTTCACTGTGTTCCATGGTATATCTAATGCCTTGGAAATTCTTTTGTACACTTCTCCTGACTGATACCTTTTAACAATAAGATCCCTCTGATGCTTTGGAAGCTCTCTGTGGAACATGGCTTTTGCTGTGGGATGCGACTAAGAAAATTTCAGGAAAGACCAACTAGAGCAGCTAAAGTTTAATTGGGGTTAATCAGAGGCATTTTAAATGATGGCAGGTGTATGCTGACTCCTATTTAACACAATTTGGAATGTGATTGCTTAATTCTGAACACAGCTACATCCCCGGGTATAAGAGGGTGTGCAGACTTATGCAACCACATTATTTTTATTTTATTTTTTTCTTCCCTCCACCTAAAAGATTTCAGTTTGTTTTTCAATTGAGTTGTACAGTTTATAGGCCACATTAAAGGTGGAAAAAGTTCTGAAATGATTTATCTTTGTCTCATTTTTTTACAGCACAGAAACCTGACATTTTAACAGGGGTGTGTAGACTTTTTATATCCACTGTATTTGGGTTAGGGTTTGCCTTCCAGTATTTCCTCTGGGTCAAGGTCTGCTTCGGAGCATCACCCCAGCTGTGCCCTGGCCCACTCCCCGGTGCCTCTCTGTACCTGGCCAGAGTTGACAGTCTCTGGAGAGGAGGGCCTCAGCCAATAAGAGCCCGAAGGCAACCAGGGAGCAGACGTGGCTTCTGCCTCTTGAACTGGCAGTCACTGGCAGTGGAGAGGGGAGAGACCGTGAGAGACTTTTCATTGGGGGACAGTGCAGGGAAGTGTGGGCTTCCTCTGCCCCTGCATTATCCCCTTTCGGGATACAAAAAACAACAACTTTGATAACAAAACCTTAAACAGAATTCAAAATGAATCTGTTTCCGTGACAACTATGTGAAATAAAAAACAAAACGGATAATATCCTTTCCTTTTTTTGGAGTTATGTCTTGTTCTGGCAATTTTTTTTCAGTATTAATACTTTTAAAATATCTATGAAAGCAACTACAGCTAATTATCTTTGTGTACAGCTGTTCTCATTACTAGACACAGATAATTTACTAAGAAAAATGTTTTCATGGCATGAAATGTGACTTGGGTGCCTGGTTTACGGTTTAGGCTTTTGGCCAGGTTGCTACTGGCTTGATTAATTGAATCGCTTTGTAACTGTTGCAAATTTCATAGGGGCCTTGGTTTATCACTGGTTCACTTTAGGTTTATTAGTTAACCTAGCATGACATTTCAGCTAAAGGATATATTTATGAAAAACAGTGATGTGTACTTTGAAGAATTCTAGATAATCATATACTTGCTCTTCATAATAGTTACTCAACAAGACAAATCATAAACTAAAAATGAAGACTCTTGCTGGAGAAGAACTAGAATAGGGAGAATACTCTTCTATTAATGTCAGGACATAGGATTACATTGCAATTGAATAGGGGCCATGGTTTATCACTGGTTCACATTAGGTTTATTAGTTAACCTGGCATGACACTTCAGCTAAAGTATATATTTATGAAAAACATTGATGTGTCCTTTGAAGAATTCTAGATAATCATATACTTGCTCTTAATAATAGTTACTCAACAAGGCAAATCATAACCTAAAATTAAAACTCTTGCTACAGAAGAACTAGAATAGGGAGAATACTCTTCTATTAATGTAAAGACATAGGATTAAATTGCATGGCTCCTCTAAAACATCTTGGATTGCTGTTTCTCAACTACATAAGGTATGTAAAGCTAAATACTGGAGCTATTCTATGGCTCCTGGAAAAAAGAAGCCAATAAAACTGACTGAGCCAGGGAGGTTTTCCCTGAGATCTCTAGCTCTAATGTGTGCTGGTAGCCTGCTCACAAGAGACTCCGAGCCTGAATCTCAGTAGCCTCCATAACAATGCTGTGGAATGGTACCCATTAACTTATACCCACTACACTAGCCCTAACATTCTTTCTTATCCCTCTCTATCTATGCTAACCCCTTTCCCATAGCAAGGAAGGGGTTGAGTAATAATGAAAATGAATGCATGTGTTTTATGACCCATCCACCTATGAGCCAAGGGATCCCCCTTGAATTCCCCATTCATACCAACTACTCTATGAATCCTTTCATCCTTCCACCTTCCTACCTAATACCTAAAATTAAAAAAATAACATTAGTTGGTGTGGGAGCTTCTCAGAGGAAGAGCTTTGTTAGTTATTGTTTTTTTATTTAAAAATCTTCCGTTTTTTTTAGGTGGATGCCAATTTCCCATGGGCCAAAGAGGGGAACCAAGGTTTCAATCAAGAAAGGAGAGGACTGATTCTTTAATCAACATGGAAGTGCTCACTTATCCAAGGCAAAAGAGTGAGGACGAGGGCTTTGATAATCATCACTGGAGGGCATCAAAGGATAGGTAATGTATTGTTTTGTCCCTTTACAGGTTAAATTTGGCTTTCTTTTTCTGTAGTTTTTTTTCTTATTTTGCTGTGTTTATTATTATGGACTATGGGGAACCATTATTTACACTAAAGGTGGGGTTAGGATCCAGGGAGTCCATTATGGACACCTGCGGTGGTGGGAAGCATGCCATGAGGGTCCATGATGACTCCACGTTGTATATTGGTTAATGTTAGGTGCACTTGGGGGTCCATGAAATTATAGCTTAATCCTATACCCTACAGTTAAAAATAAATCATCTTAAGGCAAGGGTCTTCCTTTTTTTAATAGTTGCAAGTTTCTAATGTAATGGTTGTCATGAAAGTCTTCATTAGACACATTTATTACTCCATGGGTTCTGGGCATCATCCATCTTTCTTTTTCACATGGTTTTACATTGAAGACAATAGATTAAAAGCCCCAAGAGTATTTAGCAATTATTGGCAATGATATACAATTAGTAAGAGATATCACAATTGGGTCAAAGAAGTTGATTGACAGAAAATAATTGTAATCCTCAGTGTAATTAGAGAAGACATAGGATCTGTCTCCTCATTGAAAAATACACAACATACAAACCAAAGCAAAACAGAAACACATTATACACCACCAAGTGTGCAAGAAAACATACAATTAATCCCCATAATATGAATCAAGAAAAAAAGTCAGAAAAAAGTTCCTTCCTTATGTTTCTGAAAACAAAAGAAAAGAAAGTAAATGTTGCAGGTGCAAATGAAATAATGAAAATATATGAAATAAATGAAAAAATTATATTTTAAGTATTGCAGGACTGTTTTATTGTTATTTAATTGAATTCAGGAAGAGGGTCCTGGATGGTGAAAAAAAGAACAACAGAAAAAAATCAAAGAAACAAATTGGCAAAATATCTGGTTATCTGAGGGTCCAGCCAAGTTAGCATAGATAAAAAAAACTGAAGGTATTTCTGAAATAGGGATGACCATATTTTAGAATGTATATTCCAGTTATTCATAGACATTGTCAAGTCATAGACTTTGTGACCTGGTTTTGAAAGTAATACCAACATTGTGTATTTACAATGTTCAAGACCCCATCTCTATTCAAAGTTTATTTAAAATCACTAAAGGACACCAGTGTTTAATACTCGCCAATGTAATGTCCTTATCTTCGGTACAATCATTAGTACAACAGTACTAATATTTTGTCCTTCACCACTGCAATTTTAAATGGTTTCTATTATAAGATTCCACTAGATGACTAAATATAAATAAAAACTCCAAAGTTCTTTCATTTAATGTACTGACCAAATATATATATATATATATATATATATATATATATATATATATATATATATATATAACTGCGCGCATCTAGATGGGGCCCGTTGCTTTCCTGCAGCTAAATTAACTTGTAGGGTAGTGGATGCACTGAGTTAAAGGAGTGGCTTGCAATTAGGAGGACCTTTTTTAATTATTCATTCCTAATACTGATATTAGGGAGGGTTTATTATATAATGGTGATGTAACAGGGGCAAGCTTACATATACTACCTCACCTCCCTTCACCTAGTCAGTGGGTCCAGATATTAGATTGCATATCACCCATCATTCAGACACATAAGATTGGAATTGCATCATCATTCATCTGTCCCTTACCTGATATGGCCACTACTTCACCTGAAGGCTATTATGGCATTCCCATTTATGGATGGGCTGATAGCACAGCTCAGACAGTAGACCCTGGCTAGGGGCCCTGGATGGTTGGGCCCTATTGTGGAGCAGGCTAGAGGCCTCTGAACAGGGAGTTTCTGCCCCTTCTTCCCCTCAGGCTCCATCACTTCTTGATTTCCCCCCAGGCATGCCTCTATTTCACATTCTCACTCACATTCACCATCAGCTCATTTGCCCTTGGTTGCCCCCCTTGCCCCCTTTCTTGCTCCCCCCCTTCAGACCCTAGACGCCCTCACGGTTATGTAACATCCCCTGTGAGTCTTTCCCAACTGGGATTTACATCATGCAAGTAAAGTATGATTATTTGCAGTGTGCACTAATTTTGTGCAGGTGAGAGGGGAGTGGTTTGCCTGTGTTAAACTTGCATATAAGTTTGTGACATGTCTGGGGCTTTTTGCAACTGGGATTTGCTTCTTGCAAGTAAAGTGTGATTATTTGCTGTGTGCACTAATTTTGTCCAGGTGAGTAGGCAGAAGTTAATATAAACAGGGCCAAACCTGTGAGCTTGCGAACAATTCTAGTATAAATGCAGTTCTAGTATAAATGTAGGAGTTTAAATAAAAGTTAAAAGAAAAGGGAGGGGTAGACTTAAAGGGCAAAAAAAGGAAGAAATTAATTTTATTGTTTATTTTTTTCACTGTAATCTTGTAGACAATAATTATGAGTCAGTACAGTGACAACCTCACTCAGTGTACATCCAGTCATACGTGTGCACTACTGGAATAGAGGATCCAGAATCCATACCTCTGTGACAGGTGTGAGCATGTTGCCTCTCTGGATGCTCAAATTGGAGAACTGGAGAGGAGAATTGCAGCACTTACTGATATTCCACTGGAAACGGAGTTGGTGCTCACTGAGCACAGTTTAGCTGGGCCTAGCATGGAGTGTGGAGATGGGGCTAGTGAGAATGTCCAGGGAGGTAGCTGGGTTACAGTTACAAGAGAAATCAGGGGGGTCAGTAGGAGGAGGCAGGCCAGTTCTGAGTTGGCAAACACCAACAGATTTGCCAGATTGTGTGAAACAGGAATGACAATGCCAGACAGAGCTGTTCCCTCTAACAGCCAGGAGAACAGTTCTACTGGAGGAGTGGGAGGGTAGAATAGGCAGAGCAACAGACAGGTTTTAGTGATAGGGGACTCTTTTATTAGGAAGGTAGACAGGATGATTGGTCACCAAAATCACCAGCAATCAAACAGTTTGCTGTCTCCTGGGTGCTCGGGTTCGGCATATTGTGGATAGAGTAGAGAAATTATTGGGAGGGGCTGAAAATTAACCAGCGGACTTGGTACATATTGGTACATATGGAGTGTCCTAAAAAAATATTTAAGAGAACTAGGGAATAAGCTTAGAACAAGGGCCTCCAAGGTAGTATTTTCTGCTAGCCCAGGGAGACAGAAGGAGCTTAGGGAGGTTATTGTGTGGCTAAAATTGTGGTGCACTAATGAGGGTTTGGGGTTTTTAGAACACTGGGATGACTTCTCACTTTGGTACAATCTCTATAGCAGGGATGGATTTCACCTTAATGATGAGGGAGCTTTTGTGCTAGGGGATAGGATGGTAGAAAGGAGGAGATTTAAACTAGTAGGTGGGGAGGAGGGACTAGATGAATGTAATAGCATAGAAAGTGTAGAGGTGATAAGGGATGAATTAACTACTCATGGGGGAGAAGATGGGGTGGGTTAGTATAGTCAATAGGGAGGTATTACTAAGTAACTCAAGTACAGAGGCAGGCACTTCGAAACTACAAACTCATAACATAAGATGTATGCTAATGCCAGAAGCTGGCCAGAAAAAAAAGGGGGAAGTGAGAATTATTGGCAATTAATGAAAAATGGGATTTAATAGGCATTACCGAAACATGGTGGGATGAATCTCATGACTGGACTGTTAATCTAGATGGTTATAACCTATTTAGGAAAGACAAGAGAAATGGTAAAAAAGTTTTTTTTTAGTATGTTAAGCCTGAATTTAAGCCTATAGTCAGAGAAGATATTTATGCTGGAACTAGCAGTAATGTTGAATGTTTGTTGGTAGATTGAAATACTGTACATCCAGGGTCAGTATAAAGATTTGTCAAGTGAGTGTTTTGTCCCAAGAGGTTTTCAACTGATAAGAGGACGTCCTTTGAGGGTAGAAGTAAAAAGATTCCACCTTAAAGAAAGAAAATGGTTCTTCACAGTAAGGGTGGTTAATCTGTGGAATTCTTTACCAAAGGAGGTGGTGACAGCAGATTTGATAGATCATTTTAAAAGGGGACCGGATTAATTTTTAATTGCAAAGGGCATTCAGGGTTATCCTGGATAATGAGAGAGAGAGTATTGATCCAGGGAGAAATCTGATCGCCAGTATCTGTGGTCAGGAAGGAATTATTTATTTTTCCCTTTGAGACAATTGGCTATGTTTCATTTGTTTTTTTTTTGTTTGCCTTCCTCTGGATCAATTAACAACTAATCCACATATTGCAGATCAGAGGAGATCTTAAAAGGTTGAACTTGATGTACTGAAAGTCTTTTTTCAACCTAAATTGCTATGTAACTATGTAAGGTTTGTGCAGCACACAACCTTCTAGGCCTCAGGGAGCTGTGGATCATGGTAAATGTGTCACCAGGGGGCGTTCCCCTTGTTCCCATCCGTTCCACACTGGAACGCGCAGCCATTTTGAAGGCACAGATTCTGGGATCTTTGCTCCCAGGGCTCACAGTCGGTGGCTGGGAGCAGGTAAGAGCAGATCCTGAGCATCTGAGGATCTGATTTGGTCTGATTTGTCTGATCTGAGTTGTGGGGATCAGCCACCTTCACAAAGCAGAGTAGCTGGGCCCAGGGGAGCAAAAAAGGCCCAGGCTGCTTCTAAAATGGAGGCCAGGCGTAGAAAGATGGGAGGGGCGGGGTGCGACGGGGCGGGAAAAGGCACTGACCAGGATAAGGCCCTAGATAGGGGAGGGATAGGAGGAAAGAGCGTGGAGAGGGTAAAGGGGCATGCAAGGGGAGGGAAGAAAGATAGGGAGGCCAGGCTGGGGGATCGCAGTGTGTTAGGCTGGGAGGGGGGAAAGAACGGGGGAAGGGGTGGGGCTTGCAGGCAGCAGGAACAAAGAGAAGATAGCAGCATAGAGGATTCTGAGATACAAATAAATGTAACTTTTTTTTTAACCAACTTTAATAATCCTGCTGATATGTGCATGGCAGTTGAGGTGGGTAGTGAGTTTGAGGGCATAGGATCATCACATATGGATCTAGAATCAATCTCATCCCCTTCTAATCTGGGGGATGGAGCATCAGTTTTGAGTAGAAGAGAGCAGCTTGGGGAGTTGGATAGTGCATTTGTTGATACTGAATGGATCAATGTCAATCCTATTCCCTTTTTAATTGCAGATGATGAGGTGTGCCAGGAGCAGCATATATCCCCATCCTTGAGGGGCAGCGGGTCAGGAAAGACTTATTCCTGGTAAGTACGTGACGAGAGCGGACGGCGTGGGCCTGGGCCCAAGAAGCCAAGGGAGAGCGGTAAGAAGTGGCATGATTCCAAAGTCAGGACCAACCGGTGAGTCCCATGCTACTCTTTCTCACAATCCTACACTGCTTAGCTTAGAAGACAGATTACATTCTGTATTACATAAGTTGAGAGGTTAAGTGATTGGGGAAGAATCTGTTGCTAGGGCTTGGGTGCATCCTGCACAGGCTTGGGAACCTTAAGCTCAGTGTGGGGGCCAGGACGTGGAAAAGAGGGAGAAGCCAAAAGGAAACACCATGAGAGGCTTATTGTGGCAGATACAGCAATTGCAAGACCCTCATTGTGCCAGTAAGGGCCTTTGAGGATGCATGTCCTTTCCAATATTAAAAAAAAATATGGAAGAGGAAATTTATAGAGATGATTTCTCTCCTTCCACTGGATAACTATTTTGAGGTAAGGAAGGAGAGAAAGAAGGAGCCTAAGAAGGAGGAGGAGGAAAGGAAGAAGCATTACAGGTGCCTACCGTCAACCTTTGATAACTGGGTTCAAGCCTACATAATCATGGCTAGCATCTATGGGGAGAAGTATCCCGAATGTTGTTTGGCTCTCTGTTGTTATATGGATGAGATAGATAGCATTCAAAGGACTTATGGGGGAATGGCATGGTGGTCCTATGATTAACAAGTTTGCCAAAGCATGGTGTTCAGCCATTCCATGAGCTGGGATGAGCATGACTTTGGATTGTGGTTAAAGACCCCAGCAAAAAGTACGATGGGGGGATATAGTAGTTCCTTTCGGGTCTCAGGAAGAAGGAACAATAACCAAGGACAGAATTCAGCAGCCAAAATGGGTATTTGCTTTCAATTTAATGAAGGGTACTGTGTGTGTGTGGGGGGGGGGGGTGCAACATGGAGGTTCAAGCATGAATTATTTGACAGCAGGTACAAAAACCCTGCAGTAAGATATTTCAAGAGAAACAAGGGGATTGGGTCAGTGGACACTGCTCCTAGGAGCGGTGACACCAGTATTGGTAGAAAAAATGCTACAATGGTTTAAGCTGTACACCAGTAAGCATGGTTTTGCACTAAAGGGGGATCAGTTATTATGCGGTTTCAGTTTGAGTTTTGTTATCCCATGTTATAATGCGCTGCCATCTCTATTTTCAGGTAATCTTGTGTCAGCTAAGCAATTTCCTGACGTGGTTCAGGAAAAGCTCAGTAAGGAGGTTGCTCTAGGAAGGATGGCAGGTCCTTATGTGCATCCACCACTTCCGGACTTAAGAATATCCCCATTAGGAGTTGTCCCTAAAATGGAGCCAGGTAAGTACAGGCTCATCCACAATCCATCATTTCCAAAAGGAAAATCTGTGAATGATGGAATTGATAAGCAATTATCCTCTGTACGTTATGCTTCCTTTGATCATGCAATTGACCTAGTACGCAAGGCAGGGCATACCAGGCCAATCGAGCACATAGCATGGCTGGCAATGCAGCTCCTTGATATGATATTGAGTCAGCTTTTCAGCTACTGCCGGTTCATCCAACGTCTCCTAAGTTATTAGGTTGTCACTTCTTGGGTAAGTATTACGTTGATCTTTGCTTGCTTATGGGCTGTTCTATTTCTTGTGCATATTTTGAAACATTCAGTTCCTATATTCGGTGGGTAGTGAAACAAGTGTCAGGTTCCATGGCCATGACTCACTATCAGGTTCATTGAAACAGATTTTCTACACTGTCCTTTTTAGGTATTCAAATTCAATTACAGTGCTCACTACCAATAAAGAAGGTTGTGGAACTGAGGGCTGCCATATGGAAGATTTCAGTAGCTAACAAGGTCACCCTAAAGGTAATGCAATCCTTGCTGGGGAAGCTACATTTTGCATGTAGGATCATACAATAGGTATAATTTTCCACAGAAGGTTGTCTTTGGCTACGGTTGGAATTAAGCAACTCATTTGATAAGGATTACTGCATCTCTTAGGCAAGTCTTATGTATTTGGTCTGACTTCCTGCAACACTTCAATGGTAAGTCCTTCTTCATGGCGAGGCAAGTTCTGAGTCAGGATATTGATCTTTATTCTGCGGGTAGTGTTATATTCAGAGCTTATTTGAAGGGGCCGTGGTGTGCGGCTAAATGGCAGACATCATGGCACAGTTCTATGTTCCTCAAGAATTTGGTCTTCCTTGAATTATTCCTCATCATCGTGGTAATTGACATATGGTGTGACAACTTAAAGGACCAGCATGTCATATTTCATAGTGACAACATGGGCATGGTCCTGTCGATCAACAACCTGACATCCTCCTCATTGTCAGTGGTACGTTTGCTTCGTAAGTTAGTATTGTGGTGCATGGAAAAGAATATTCTATGTAGAGCAGTGCATGTGCCTGGTAAGCTTAACGCTATTGCTGACGCTCTGTCAAGGGGTCAGTGGCAGCGCTTCAGGGACCTTGCACCGGGAGCAAGTAACACATCAACCCCATGTCCGGAATAGTTATGGGACCTGGGTAGTCCTTTAGATTAGTATTTGCTTAATATAGTTTATTATCACCTAACATTTATAAGTGGGCAAGATGCTGGGTTTTATATATTAATTTATCTGATTGTACATGGAAAGTTAATGGTTTGATTAAAAAAACTATTGAAAATTATATATACAGTACAGATGATATTTGAAAATAAATATCAGTTCATCCTTGTGGTCTAGCTACCGTTTTGTTAAAGTTTTGTTAAAGTGAATAAAAAAAATAAATTAAAAAAACATAACCTTAACTAAATAAATGATGTTCTAATTGTAAATTCCTCCTCCCGCACGCATACTTCCTTGGATTCTAGGCCACTCTTACGTGTATTGAGCATGTAGAACTGCACTAGAGAAATATGGCGATATGCAGCTTGGTTTCAACAAAAATGAGTTGTTGGTGAAATGGTGTAGCATATGTGGGATTAGGTGGGAGTGTGTCGTTAGGAAATTAGTGCAGTAGTGCGGGTCCCCCTGGCATATTAATTATTCATGCAGGGGGTAATGATCTTGGGAGTATGCCTGAAAGGTTATGTGGATAGGTTGCAGAAATTATTCCCTGATCCACATATCATATGGTCTGAGATGATGTACCGTCTTAAATGGTGATCCCACATTCAACCTGCTATATTAAATAGATGCAGGAAGAAAGGGTATAAGACAATGTCTAGCCACATTAGAGGAACATCACTACGTCATACTGACTTAGAAGGGGATGATGCGTTAGCATTTTATGGAAAGGATAGGGTTCACCCAGAGCTGTATCTACCTTTTTGGAACCCTTAGGCAGTGAAGTGGAAAAGCCCCTGCGTGTGAGTATGCAAGGTATGCACTGACCCATTTTTGACTTTTCTTTATGTGTAAGTTCCCTTTCCTGTTGTAACTGTCTTGTTTTAGGTGGTTACCGCTTAGTAGCCTGTCTATGAACTGCAACATTTAATTTTTTTTAAAGCCAGGAACCATTTTTTTAAAGAAATGGCACCCATCACAGGGAAGCGCCCCTGGGCGGTGGCCTAGTTGCCCTAAAGGGTAATCCAGCCATGGGTATACCTCAATAAATTTGGATACAATCTTTTCATTTTGGCCTTCAAAGAAAGCATTAGTTTGGTGCTAAATGGATTGGAACCTCGTGAGCAGGAACTCACACTGGTTTCAAGTTAGCCTCAGCTCTTTAGGATGTGCTTAGTTGCAAGGGCGCTTAGTTGTAAGGGCGCATTTCCTACCTTAATTGATCCATAAGAGTTGGTTTAATAGATGTCAACGAATGTGCCTAGTTGTAATTGCTTGTTTCCTACCTCTATGTGAATTGTGGTACAATAGTTGCCCTTGGTTCAATAGATGTCAAGGAACATGCTTAGTTGTAATTGTGCGTTTCAAACTTGCCGAGGGTATGGAGCATACTTTGTCTTAACGTGTGTTTGTTGCTTCCATGGGTTGCAAGGGACACGCTTAGATGTGACTACGCTTTTCCTAATAGTACATGGTTTGGTACATGGTTTGGTGCATAAGCTCCAAGGGACTGTGCCCCTCGTCCCCATAGATGGCAAGGAACTTCTTTAGATGTAAGTGAGCATTTCCTATGTTAGAAGGTATTGAGCACACTCAGCCTTAAATGTGTGTCTCCAATGGATTGTGACTCACATAGATGGCAAAGGGACGTGCTTAGCTGTAACTGCATGTTTCCTATTTTAGATGGCTAGGACCGTTAGGGGTGCTTTTCATGTAGGGGTGCAGGAGCACTTTATTTGGAGCGCCTGTGGCAGGGGTGCTTGCCCATAGGTGATTAGTGAGCTGAGAGGTGCGCTCATTTTGTTGTACATAGGGTCCCCTCATTCTTTTAAGTGAGGGTGGGTAGGCACCTCTTGTTATTAACCCCATACATTAAAAAGAGCTGTGGCCTTTTTAACCCCATACATTGTGTCAAGTATTTATTGGTTTCATTTAGAAAAAGAAACCTCCAAGACGACTACTGCCTTGTGAAGATCTGGTGAACTCCATGCCCATGAGGGTTAAGGCAGTGCTGGAAAATAATGGTGACCATACAAAATATTTACACTTTGAGCCATATTTGGACATTTCCACTTAGGGGTGAACTCACTTTTGTTGCCAACGGTTTAGACATTAATGGCTGTGTGCTGAGTTATTTTGATGGGACAGCAAATTTCCAATGTTATACAGGCTGTACACTTACTACTTCACATTGTAGCAGAGTGTTATTTCTTCAGTGTTGTCACATGAAAAGATATAATAAAATATTTCCAAAAATGTGAGGGGTGTACTCACTTTTGAGAGATACTGTATATATATATATATATATATATAGATATATATATATATATCACATATAAAAGTTGTCAAACTGCGAGACGTCGTCAAGCTTTGCGCGGTGTGTAAGAGTTAGGCAAAGAGTGTCGAAGGCGCTCATCGCTTTCGAGCCTCACGATGCGAGGCCAGCCGTTAAGGCACTACAACGCACTACAACTATCACCACAAACATGATGAGGCAATGAAACACGCGGGACTTAGCCACAAAACACTTCCTAAATGCGGGATCGCCTTGGCCTGTAAGCAGTTGACAAACGCGGGACTTAGAAAAATTTTTACGAGACGTGGGACTGAGAAAAAAAAAGATACGAGACGCCAAAAAATACGAGATTAACGGCCGAACTGTGAAAACAAAAAATCAATAAACCACACTAAATACAACAAAAAAAATTACCACTCGAAAATCACCTAAGCGTGGAAAAAAAATGGCCTCCTAAAAAAATGAAAACGAGGCTACACGACCTCAGACCGCGCAAAACACTGCCAAACGCGCAGCACTTTACATATCAAACTACGAACTAAAATAAACACTATTACAAAAGCCGGAAAAATAAAAATATATGTAAAACATTTTTTTTCATACATATTATATGTTAGAATGACATTGTTATTCTGCCTTTGCACATTATTGCATTCCATTTATTCATTGATTTGTATTGTCACAGCAGGAGTATGCGGGGTGCTTGCCCACGGGTGATTAGTGAGCTGAGAGGTGCGCTCATTTTGTTATACTCCTGGGGCACGGGGTCCCCTCAAGCTTGTAAGTGTGGTTGGGCACCTCTTGTTATTTTTATGTGTGTTATTATGTATAATAAACAGAGCTGTGACCTTTTTAACCCCATACCTTGTGTCAAGTATTTATTGGTTTGGTTTAGATAAAGAGTATCCGTATTGATAATGCACAGGTTAAGTTTTTTATGTGTATTCATAGGCTACATTACAGTGACTTTCACAGGTTTCACGAAAGTGACCCTCATGGCTCCATTAAAGTGACCCTTATAGACTTCATCACAATGACCCTCACAGGCTTCATTACAGTGCTCCAGACTGCCTCCCTCTACCCCTCACTAACTCAATCTGTGCCTCCCTTTATCTCCCTCTTCCCTAATGCATCCCACCACTTACCCTTGAGCCCATTGCCTCCCTTTAGCCCACTACTTATTCCCTCTGCACCCCACTGCTACCTCCTACCACTAGTTTCCTTAAGTTGCCCCCTTCAGCCTCCCCCTACCATGTTCTACTTCTCTCTAACCCCACTGCCTCCCTCTACCGCTCACTAATTCCCTTAGTTTCTTTCTCTACCTTTGTCAATGTATCCACTAGGCCCCACTACCTACCCCTTCCCACAGCTTCCTCCATCTGTCCCAACCTGCACCCCCTTCCCTACACCTGCTTCTCCCTACATCTGGTTCCTCACTAAAACCACCCCAGGCTACCCCATACAGCTAGCTACCTCCTCATTGCCGAGCTGGGTGAGAATGAATATAGTGAATATATATATATATATATATATATATATATATATATTTCTCTCTCTCTCTATATATATATATATATATATATATAATTAGTATTATGATATATATACACATATATAGTTGTCAGTGTTGGGGGCGTTTGCGATATTGGTCACGCTTTTGCGTCCATCCTGAAGCGAGGCGAGCAGTCGACTTAGGCTGCAATGAATTCCAAAGGTGCTCATTGCACTGCGAGCCTCACAAAGGTGCTCATTGCACTGCGATGTGAGCTGTTGTGGCACGCGGGACGGCACTCATCGGAAGCGACATAGGACTTAGGACCTAAGCACACATGACTCAAACGAGACCCGCACTTAGACGTACGACTTATGCACGAAGCTTGCACTACTTGAACAATACCCACAGTTACGTTTTTCCCGCCATTTTGTTCCTCGCTTAGCCGATTTTTGATTGGCCTAAGAACCTCAAATATTACTCAAATTAAGATACACACTCATTCACAGTACAGGGGAGAGCCAGCGAGCCTGTGAGTAAGGTTGGAAGTAAATTTGACCCATATTATGCGTTTTACAGCTATCGAAAATCGGGGAAGTGAGGGAAAACATGGTGGCCTTAAAAACGTAAACACATGAAAACGCGGACGAAGAATTTAAAAGCGAACATGCATACAGTTACACTTAGCGCATCACAGTAAAGATGATCATGAAGCAAGTAACACTTAACGCAACACACGTACCCGATCATCGCGAGGCTCGTAATATCGTCCATTTTGTAGTAACCAAGCGCGTTAATCCATAAAACTTCGATGTACACCATGAAATGGCGTAAAAGCGGTAAACTGCGCATGTGCAAGTTTGTCCTCGCGCTTGCACTCTATAATTAGTGCAAAACCTTCCAGAAATGTCTCACTTTCTCCTCAGATACTGAAGTGACTGCACATTATCAGAGGACACATTTTATTAAGACATTGTTGCCTCTTGAATTTGAACAAATACATTCAAAGCTAATAGGTAAATTATTATTATTTAATAATTTATTTATTGATTAATTGAAAAAGAAAAAAAAAAATGGATAAAATAAAACCAGTTTATGATAAAAAAAAGAAATACATGCTACCTTACTTCTATTTTTTAGACAATACATACAAACAGAAGCCTTAATAGTAATTAATTTATTGATGATTTATCAAGTGAACATAAAAAATGCAAAATGATATAGTCTTTTCTGACGTTACTTAACTCATTGTATGCTGTATATCTTTGTATTGTGTAACATACAGTCATTACTGAAATATGATTTGTCAGCTTGACAGTCACACAGAATTTGCAGTGCCTGTTTAATAACACATGTTCATGAATTAAAATAAAATAACTATATTTAATTATATTTATTGATTGCAAATGTATTTCATATTATATTACGTCAAACTATTATTAATGTAATTCAAGAAATGCTAACTTACCTCATTATGATTTATAGCAAGTACATAGATATGTAACAGGTATAAACACTTAATATTAATTAATTTAGTCAGTGATTTATTACAACCCCAAAAAAAAAAAATATTTAGCCTCACGTAATTTAACACATTGTAAGCTGTATATGTTTGAACAGTCATTGAATTTTACAGTGACACAGAATTTGCCTGTACTGGGTGTTTATTAACAGACTAAGCAAGATTTGCAGGATTTTTCATTAAATTCATGGAGGTAATAGTTATAGTAATATTAATTATTAATTTATTAAATAATTAATTTAACAAAAAACAAAAAAAAATCTACAAGTTGATTTTGGAATTATGTATATGAAGAAATGCTAAAATACCTCTTTATGATTTTAAATAAAACCATACAAACTTAAGACATAAACGCATATTATTAATTAATTTAAAAAAATATTATTTTGCATTTTAGCCTGACCTAATTTAACACATTGTAAGCTGTATATGTATGTATACTACATCAAATAGTAATTACTCCAACATGTTTTCACACTTTGCAGGTGTCTGTGAATTTGACAGTGACATACATTTTGCCATCAGTGCCATCAACACAGCAAGTTATAAGGCCAAGGTACAGAATGTTTCATTACATTAATTGATAACATATTTGTAAACTATTATATTAAGTTAGAGGCAAATTAATTCTATAAGCTCCAGACATTTATAATGACCATGCAGTATACTCTAGTTAATTCATTTATTAAATCTTTTCCATATATTACATGACGTTATAGCAAATTCGATTTTTTATGCTTAACAAGTTTAAAAACTCATTGTGAGGACTTTTGGTATGTAATGTCATAAATATAAAATAAGACCTCCACAAAAATTCAACACACATTACTTGAATAAAATACTACAATATATACTGATAATGTTCTTTGATACTTTGGTGTCAATTTCATTGGGACACAGCAGCTCGCTGCAGTGATGGTTTTGGTACACAGAGTTCCCTTACAACTACCAGGTACAGTATTTTTCATTAGCTTACGCCATAAATTAATAACTTCAGATGTTATTACTTTTAAGACCAATAATTCACACATTGCGCTGATTATGAGCCTACTTCCCCCCTACCCTGTGTCTCTTGCCCCACTCTCCACTGTGTTTCTCCCCATCCTGTGTCTATTTCAACTCCTTTTCTTCCCCTGTGTCTCTTTACCCCACTCTCCCCCCCTTCCTTCCCTGTGTCTCTTCCACCCCCTTTCCCTACCCTGTGTCTCTTCCCCACCTCACTAACCTGTATATTTTCCACAATCCCTCCCCTCTATCTCCTAAGCTTCCTCCTCCCACCTCTGCCTCATCTTTGTCTTTTCCCCCTCCTCTCCCCCTTCTGTCTCTTCCACCTCCTGTTCCCAGCATCTGTGTCTCTTCCCCCTGATCTCCCCCCCTATGTCTCTTCCCCCTCCCCCCCCCCCCCCCTCTCCCCAACCTCTCCCTCCTAGGTGGTCCTTTACAATGCACTCTCTATATTACATTGCACTTTCTATATGACACAGCCTTTCGTCTCTATCACACACTGCATTCTCCCTCTCTAACACACATGCACTATATTCTCACACACACGCAATACACTCTACACACACAGCACTTTCTCACACACTCTCTCTATCACGCACTCTGCACTACCACTCACTATCACACACTGCTCTCTCTCTCTATCACACCTTGCACTCTCTGTGCTTCACACACTCACTCACACGGGTCACTTTGCCGCACAGCTAACAGACACCCAAGCCACTCATCTTATGGCCCTCTACACTGCACACGATGCCAAGAAAACATTAAGAACATTTTAAAAACTACTTGCATGCAGTATCTTAATTCATTCCAACCACACTTAAGTTCATTGAAATTATTACAGAATATTAAAATGCTTCATTATTACAATGTGTACATTCCAAAAAATTACTACATTTCAATTTACAGATTACAATGGCTGATAGCAATGAAACCAGGAAAGAAGCCAAACAATGCATGGACAGGGAACGGAAATGAAAATGAAGAAAAAAACGGAGGAAACCAAGAAAAAAATTACAAGAACAAGAGCGAGAGAGAATTTTGAAGAAAAGACACACTGGATTGTCAACAGTGGACAAGGAACTTGAAGAGGTAAGCTACATTAAATGCTTACTTCACATCCAAATGGCTCATTCACATAATTGCTACCTTGTAAATAAACCTTAATGTTTATAATTACAGATTCCAATGGATGAGCAGTCAGAAACAAGCAAGCAATATAAACAACATCTGCACAATGAACAAAACAAAAGATGGAGAGAGAACCTATCGGAGGCCAGTAAACAAAGAGTACGACAACAAGAGCATGAACGAATTGACAAGAAAAGACACATGGTTGCTCCACAAACTCCACGTAAGAGAGATAGAAAAAAAAATATTGTGCAAGAAACACCAGAAGAATATGGTAATGATAATATTATCGATATACTGTAGATAGTAATCTTGATCTTGCTTCACAAAATAGTCCATTATTTACAGATATAAATATCCAGCCTCACAACTGTGGTATGTTGAATATGCTTTTAGATTTTGTGGGCTTATCATTTTCTAAGTGAAAGACCAAGAGATGAAAAGTTCATTAGTGGCTGTCAAAAGGGAAAAGACAAACTTTCAGAAAAAAAAGAATTCCCAACCTATTTACAAAGTATAATGAGTGACCCAACTATCACAAATTACAAACATTTTAGGCAAAATATACAATCTTATAATAGTGCCATTTCTTTTGCATCTATGGGTGCAACATTAGCTAGTATTGTTGAAGGACATGGCCCTTACTGTTTAAAGGACAAGGGCAAATGTACCACCATACTTCACTTTTACACCCTGAGGAAGGAGAGCAAAGAAAATGTGCTCAACTGTATGTACTTGATACAAACAAAGCTGTGGAGCAATGTATGCAGCTTTCTGAAAATAGGAAATGCTCACCCACTGTTTTTCGTGAGCATGATAAGATTATGTAAAAAAATCCATACACTCAAGCTTATAAAAAACCTTTTAGTTGTTGTTGTTCAACTTCCAAAGGTTTTTTATAAGCTTGAGTGAACGCATTCCTGCTGAACAAAATCAATTGGACATGCCAAAAGTTAATATGGTTCTTAGATTGATTTATTACATTTACATGTAATCCTCCAGGGCCAGAGATTGTTGAGAATTTAAAAGAGGGCCAAAATGCTTCTGATAGACCAGACTTACATTTGCCACAAAGACAATTAGTTTATTTCCATAGTGACAATGAAGAAAATGTTCTGGCAGAAAATGAACATCGACAAACCACACTTACTGCTTTGGTTTACTTTGAACTGTAAGGATATTGAGGCAAGACAATACTTATACAATGAGATTCCATATCATTATGTATTCGTCAATGGGTTATGGAAACAGAGGAAACAGGGAGGTAATAAATGTTACCCTGAATGTATACTGTAAGTCCAAGAGACATTGAACATTACTGCTTATGTTTACTACTTTTAAATGTTCCTGGTGCACAAAGTTTTAAAGAATTGAGAACTGTCAATGACAGAATTTATGACACATTTCAATTTGCTGCCAGACATTAAAACTTCCTTGCTGATGAAACAGAATGGGAGAGATGTCTAGAGGAAGCAGCACTATGTAAAATGAGGGAACAGTTTGCATTAATTTGCATATTTTGCTATGTTCCAAAAGCATTAGCTTTTTGGGAAACATTTAAAATACATACAGTGCCTTGCAAAAGTATTCACCACCTGTGCTTTTTACCTATTTTGTTACATTACAGCCTTAAGTTCAATGTTTTGTTAATCTGAATTGCATGTGATGGATCAGAACACAATAGTCTAAGTTGGTGAAGTGAAATGAGAAAAATATATACATAAAACTATTTTTTAGAAATAGAAAACAGAAAATTGGCATGTGCGTATATATTCACCCCCTTTGTTACAAAGCCCATAAAAAGCTCTGGTGCAACCAATTACCATCAGATGTCACATAATTAGTATGATGTCCACCTGTGTGCAATCTAAGTGTCACATGATCTGTCATTACACATACACACCTTTTTTTGAAAGGCCCCAGAGGCTGCAACACCTAAGCAAGAGGCACTAACCAAACACTGCCATGAAGACCAGGGAACTCTCCAAACAAGTAAGGGACAATGTTGTTGAGAAGTACAAGTCAGGGTTAGGTTATAAAAAAATATCCAAATCTTTGATGATCCCCAGGAGCACCATCAAACCTATCATAACTAAATGCAAAGAACATGGCAAAGAGCAAACCTGACAAGAGACGGCCTCACAACTAAACTCATGGACCGGGTAAGGAGGGCATTAATCAGAGAGGCAGCAGAGAGACATATGGTAACCCTGGAGGAGCTGCAGAGTTCCACAGCAGAGACTGGAGTATCTGTGCATAGGATGTCAATAAGCCTTTCGCTCCATAGAGTTGGGCTTTATGGCAGAGTGGCCAGAAAAAAGACATTACTTTCAGCAAAAAACAAAATGGCACGTTTTGAGTTTGAAAAAAGGCATGTGGGAGATTCCCAAAATGTATGGAGGAAGAAAAGGAGAATCACAGAAAGCGCTATGTCTGGCGCAAATGCAACACATCACTTCACCCAAAGAACACCATCCCCTCAGTGAAACATGGTGGTGGCAACATCATGCTGTGGGGATGTTTTTCAGCAGCCAGGACTGGGAAACTGGTCAGAGTTGAGGGAAAGATGGATGGTGCTAAATACAGGGATCTTTTGAACAAAACCTGTACCACTCTGTGCCTGATTTGAGGCTATGACGGAGGTTCATCTTCTAGCAGGACAATGACCCCAAACACACTGCTAAAGCAACACTTGAATGGTTTAAGGGAAACATGTAAATGTGTTGGAATGGCCTAGTCAAAGACCAGACCTCAATCCAATAGAAAACATGTGGTCAGACTTAAAGATTGCTGTTCACAAGCACAAACCATCCAACTTGAAGGAGCTGGAGCAGTTTTGCAAGGAGGAATGGGCCAAAATCCCAGTGGTAAGATTTGGCAAGCTAATAGAGACTTATCCAAAGTGACTTGGAGCTGTGATTGCTGCAAAAGGTGGCTCTACAAAGTATTGACTTTAAGGGGGGGTGAATAGTTATGCACATTGAGCTTTTCTTTTATTTTGTCCTATTTCTTGTTTGCTTCACAATAAAAAAATAAAAAAAAATCTTCAAAGTTGTGGGCATGTTCTGTAAATTAAATGATGCAAATCCTCAAACAATATATGTTAATTCCAGGTTGTGAGGCAGCAAAACACGAAAAATGCCAAGGGGGGGAAATACTTTTGCAAGGCACTGTATGTATGAAGACTTCATGAAACGTTTCCATAGCAGAATTAAAAGCATTATTGGACAATCAAGAAGTCTGGTTATGTCATGGATTAAGTTGTGCATGTTTGAATCTCCCAGATCCAGGAATTATAGATGATATCAACTTTAAGGACTATGATGATATTGAAAAACAAAAAATAGAAGAAAGAATTTCCACTTTAAATGATTTGCAATAGCACGCTTTCAATGCACTAGCACTAGATGATGACTTGCTCATAGAGTGTTATTTTTATCTAGATGGACCCGGTGGATCTGGAAAAACTTACCTCTTTAATTTGTTGATGAGTTCAATTAGAGGTAAAGGTGAAATTGCACTTCCCTTTGCAACAACTAGAATTGCTGCACTATTATTAGAAGGTGGCAGAACAGTACATAGTGGATTTAAGCTTCCAGTTCCAGTTTTAGAAATATCAGTGTCTGATATTAAAATTACATCACCTCAAGTAAATAAAATTAAAAAAGCAAAATTGATTATCATAGATGAGGCCACTATGATGTCGTTCCATGCTCTGAAATGTATTGATCATTTATTGCGTGAAGTCATGGGTAATGATTTGCCTTTTGTTGAAAAAGTCATGTTTTTAGGTGGAGACTTCAGACAAACATTACCTGTAGTTGTAAGTGGAAATCAAACAGACATTGGAAACATGTATAAAGTCAAGTCCACTATGGAAAAAATGTACACACCTTCGATTACAACAAAATTAGAGATCTGAAGGCCAAAAGGAATTCAATGATTGGCTAATTCAAATTGGAGAAGGAAAAACTGACTTAATAAATAATTTACCGGATGATATTGTTGAAATCACAGCCGGCATGATTTGTAAAGATTCACTCATATCAGCTGTATTCACAAATGGAATAACTACAGAACATTCATCGGACCTTGCACAGAAAGCAATATTAAGATCCAAAAATAAAGATGCTTTGGATCTCAATAACACAATCTTGAAATTTATTGATGCACCAGAAAAAAATTATTACAGTGCAGATTCTGTTCTAGCTGATGACAAAGAGAGTGAATCTAATTTAACAACAGAATTAAATGCATTAACTCCCTCTGGAATGCCACCACATGTTTTGCAACTGAAAAAAGGAGCAATTGTCATATTACTGAGAAATATGAATTTAAAAAAAAGCACTTTGTAATGGGACCAGATTAATTGTTCAGGATTTACGAGACCATTTCATACATGCTGAAATTCTAAATGGGACCCATAAAGGTGAAGCTGTATTCATACAAAGAATATATTTGGCTCCAAGTGAGACTAGCTTGCCTTTTGTACTTCAAAGGATAAAATGTCCCATTATTATGGCATTTGCTATGACCATTAATAAATCGGAAGGACAAACATTTAACTCTGTTGGCCTATTTATAGAAGAACCAGTATTTGCCTATAGACAACTCTATGTGGCATTTTCAAGATGCAAAAATCAACAAGACATTAAAGTTTTCATTAAAAAAAACAAAAGTCAGGGCGAATTATTAGATGATGGGCAAGTATTTACTAAAAATAGTGTCTACTATTAATGTGTTGTAAATTCAATCCAAAAAAGGACAAAAACAATTTAAAAGCAAAAAAATACAAAAAAACTGTACAGTGGTTACATCCCAAAAACAAAATTTTTGCTCTGTTGGCCTCTTTTCGGAGGACCACCATTACAAAAAAAAAAAACAAGACAGTACAGTGGTTACATCCCAAAGACAACATTATTCGTCTCCTGGGCTAATCCGATTGCCAGTATCTGGGGTCAGGAAGGAATCATTTTTTTCCCCATTTGAGACATTTGCCCATGTTTTACTTTTTTTTTTTCTCTGGATTCAATATAAACATTTACACATGTGTTAAAGAACATGTACTGTTACAGGAAGTTCAAACATTCTTAAAATATTGCAATAAAAACTGTTAACATTTTATCAAACTATGGTTTCTGATTTGTTTACAGATTTTAATATATATCTAAGTTGCATGTTATAACAATAAACATTTATTTCTCTACTTTTACATACATATGGAAAATGACACAAATAAAAAATATTAAAAAACAAAAAAAGAAGGTCAAGAGGGAACACACTTGCATTGGGTTGAAAACAACATTTCTAGACTTAGACATTTTAAATTTAAATTTAAAAACCCGTAATTTTTGTCGGGCAAGTATATATATATATATATATATATATATATATATATATATATATATATACTGTACGCATATGCTAATTTTCTGTTTTCTATTTCTAAAAAATAGTTTTATGTATATATTTTTCTCATTTCACTTCACCAACTTAGACTATTGTGTTCTGATCCATCACATAAAATTCAGATTAACAAAACATTGAACTTAAGGTTGTAATGTAACAAAACAGGTGAAAAGTCAAGGGGGTGAATATTTTTGCAAGGCACTGTATGTATACACACACTCACGTATATATATATATATATATATATATATATACACATATATATATATATATATATATATATATATATATATATATATATATATATATATGTACTGTGCATATGTACACACATGCACATATATTTATATATTTCAGTAATAACATTTTTATTGAATCTCACCACAAATATACAGTTGTTTGTATCAATGATAGAGACTATAGTTGCATCTATGCATTGACAATTATTCTTTAGTACAGATTGTGGGATATGTGCAACTAAAATTATCATAGTAGCTAAAAAAGTAGAGGGGGATTTTGTTTAAGCATCTGGGCTCTCATTATAATTAATTATTCATTGTGAATACTGTGAAGATGCTGTTAAAGATAAGCTGCAATAGATTGAGATATATCATGGCATTTAACATCCATTCTGGTTTGTAAAGTTTCATTAAGCCATTCTTGCATATAATGGAAACTTTTCAATGTTAGGTACACATTTATTTTCTTTTAAAATCCTTGTTAAAGATTTCTACTAGGGAAGATTGAGTTAAACATATACATATACAAATCCAAGTGAAATATACAAAATATCTTACACAATTTAATTGTATACATGCTTTTAACAAGCTTGAAAAAATATTATTTTTGGAACATCATGAAAAACATGAATTATAGCTGTAGTCTGGCAAAAAAAATGTAATATAAACTTGAAATACAAAAAGACTGGTGACATTGTTTAATGGGTATGATTGTGCTAATTAGCAGAGCTGCAAACCTATGAGCTGTACTCGCAATGTGTCCCAACATAAAACAAAGCAGTTATGTCCTACTAGTCATTGCTTTGAAATTAAACTACTGTTTTAGCAATCTTTTAAATAAAAGCTGGCTATAATTTACCCTTGGAAAAGCTGACAGTGTTTTTCTATTATTTGGAATAGCACGCCCTATCTTTTTTTCTCAGATTTCTTTGGCAGCTTTCTTCATTTTCTCTGTATTGTTAAACAAAGGGCATGTCTGTAGAAAACTGAATATAAAAAAAATTAGGAACATGTACTGTACTGTATTTCAGTTTAAAGCAAGCAATGGATCCAGAAGCGTATGGATATTAAGGTGTAAATCTTTACATGCAGTGATAGTTTTATTTAACAATTTTTGATGCTAGCTTCTAATGGTACGGAAAAAATATTTGACATTGTATAAACTAATGTTAAACATATTCTATAATCTATTATACAATGTTTGCCTCAGTAACTGATAATTAACAAATGAATAGCAAATAATATTCCTATGCTATGCAGTGTTCTGGACCAGTATTTTAGTTCAGTGGAAGACAAAAACGATTAAAGTCTACTGTAATCCTATGTTTAAAATGTATTATTTTCAGGAAACTACACATAACAGGCAAACAATTTTTAAAAAGTAAAAAAAAAGAAGAAGCTCCCATTCAATTGCAAACCCGCAGTTACCTTTATGTCTCCAACGTTGACTGTGTTGTATTTTTTCACTAAGTAGCACACAGGTCACAGAGTTGGTGGTTGGAACAGTGAGAGAGAGAGTAGGCGTTGGTTAAGAGCAGGTTCTAACGGTTTTATTAATTATATTTCTTAAATACCTATTTTACACTTAATCCTTCAAAACACATATAAACGGATAATACATAATATAAATACACATAGATACACATATAGATAGGTCACTACAGACACACACCCCCATCCCCACCCAATACACTAACAATTAAAATTACACAAAAGGCATACAAGTTTTCCCCTGATAAATATTTACACATATACTTTTCTGGATTTATCCTAATATTTTTAGGATTATGATGGAGGGTGGAGGAGGGGAGCAGTGGGGAGAAGATGAGGAGGTGTGTACAGGAGGAAAGAGAGGAGAGAGAGATGGCCCGGGGGAGTGGAGGAGAGAGGAGTGTGGGGGAGAGTAGTGGAGTGGAGTGGAGGGGAGAAGAGTTGAGGGGAGATTAGAGGAGGGGAGAGGAGTTGAGGGGAGAGGAGTGGAGGGGAGAGTGGAGGAGTGGAGAGTGGAGGAGAGAGGAGTGGAGGAGAAGGAATGGAGGTGCAGTTGCCCATAGTGATAGGCACATCAAGTTTAGGGATAGAGGGAGAGGGGCCTGATCCGGGGGGGGGGGGGGGGTGGTAGTGCAGAGAGGCCCAACAGGATCCAGCCTCTAAGTCAGTGAATATCACCAACATGCCACCACATGTACATCACACACGCATAGAAAACACATAACACATGTAACTGTTGACCAACAATGACACTGACATGTCAGCTCCCTGGATTTAACAAGGGATAGCTGGATCAGTCATGAGTCATTAAATCCATGAAGATGACAAATCATAGTCATTAGTGGGCATAACACAAGTAATCATCCAATATTGAGTCCATCTGTGAGTGTGCCCATTGCAGCGTATGCAGATACAAGTCACACCCGGAATCAAGATAACTTCATGAATCAATAACAACCAAGCTCATGATACAAAGAATAGATCACATCTAGCAAAAGATAGCTACTCATAGTAGAAAATTAGTGAAACATCCATATTCAAGACAAGAGCTCAGATAGGAATGAACAGAAGGATAGAATGAACTAGGGTAGGTAGGAATGAACAGAAACCAATGTAGCATTCAACATAATTAACACATATTCAATTCTTTTCTCCCTTTTGGCTGGTAGGAGGACTGGGTCCAATGGTGAGCCAGAGGCAGGGGTGTAGGCTCATTCAGAGCCAGATGTTGGAGACCATGCCCCAGCACAACAGGAGCCAAGGCAAGAGGAGGAGGCAATAAGAGGAGTCAAGGGTCCGTGATGTGAGGAGGAAGACCCAATAATCTGGGCAGTGGGGTCACCTGCTGGACCATCACATACATGGCATTTGACCCCACTGCACCCCCCCCCAACCCCTTGGTTCACCACCTGGGCCCTCCTATTGGACCAATGCATAGGGGTTTTCACAGCATCCTCCTACTGAGCATCCTGCGGAGGCAGCATAGGGAGGTGAGGAGACACCAACTCCAGATGGAGTCCTACCAGGCCGCCTGCTCCAGAACTCAGCAAACCAGAGAGCGCTATTCCAGGTGGACATTGATGCTCAACAGCACTCCTCAGTGACAATGTATTGGTCCAAATATTAACCTAATCTAGCCTTTCTACAGAGTATTGGATCATGGCTTATGTGATGGTGAAATATTGTACGCAGATGGCAACCTCCCATCACATGGCCCATGATCTTCTTCTCTGTGGACACATAGGGTTCTGTTTAACATTTCACCAACTGATGGTCACTGAGGAATGCGGTTGAGAAGAGATGCTGCAGTTCCTATCTTTTTTTAAGCCCTTATTCTGTTTTAAATGTTTGTTTTATTTTGATTTTTAGGGACAATTTAGGTTCATGAAGACATCATTTTCCTCAATCATAGTTCAAAATATGAAGAAAATTTTATATATTCACAGTGGCTCTGAGATAGGAATTCCTTCAATGACAGCCCCTCCTAAAGATGTTGCTCAGACTATATTTATTCTATGTTATATCCTAATTTATTAGACAAGATTGTTGTTAGCTTATATTTAGACAAATAAAGCTATGGTGGTGGACCTGCTAAGTCTCAAAATGGCATGTTAATCAAAGCCAGAATTAATACATGCACTAGTGAAGCATGTTATCATCTCTGCAATATCAGTATGAGAGCAGATACTTGTGTCTGATGTAAGTAACACTGCATATGGCTGCTGACTTTTGTGTCCGCTCGTATTAATGGGTAGGCTTGCTGAACTTATGATATCATGAGTATCCTTTAAAATGTGTATGGCAGATAAATGTGATATCAATGTTGCTAAACAATATCAGATGGTGAAGGTGATAGTACACCTGGACCACTGACTGTGGTTACAGCTAAGCAGTTAATGTGAGATGACACATAATTAATAATGGTCATGGCTAGTGATATATGGCATGATGAAGATTAGGTAACTTGTTACAGTTACACTATTTAACACTGTACTGTACATGCAGGTTGTTTTAGTTTTTCACCCTCCTCCGGCTTTTTTGGGATTGGACCAACTTTTTTTCAGATTTTTGTTTTGGGAATACACTGTATGTGTGTAACTGGTTTAGATTACATAGTCCAAAAGTTTATGCATCTGTTCAATTGAGCAGAAAAAGACCAGTTGTAAGTGCTATGTGCATTACTGGTTACTTCAATTAGATGGAGTGATTTATAATGATCCTTTTTGTCATCAGATTATGGTTACTGTGGTGTAGTGACCACATGTGACCATAGTAGATGTTACGCATCATCATCATTATGAATTATTAAATTTCCCCCTTTAGATATCTCCTTTTTTCCAAAGAGCCTCTTGCCCTTTCGGGATCCGCCCACACCACACCCATGATATTAATGCACAGCTGTATACATTTCTTAGTGTGCTCTGTGTATCAAATAAAGTTTTGTTATTGTACATTCATATATATGTATACTAATGAGCCCTAGTTACTGTCCAATAGATTGTTATGTGAACATTCCAGCCCATTACAGTGACACAGGCATGTTTTCAAAGTGGTCACATGTATTAGTCATGACTACTGTAGGTTTGATTCTCAGCATTGGGATATCATGCTTGCAGAACATTCTTGGTAAGATTTATGAGTTAATACACAGATACATTGTGAAACTGTTGAGTATTAACATTCCCCTGAAGGGTTGATCACAAAATTACAGGTGATATTATGAATTCATTGATACAACAAAACTTGATATGGATTCACAACATGATAATAGGTATTCATGTTGCCACATGGCCAACAGCAATGTCGTGGGACTTTACAAGATGGGCTTAGCCGAGATTTGCCTTGATGGAGGTGAGTTGGCTGTTGCTCCACGTGCCTCTGCACAGACTCCATGTGTGTTTGCGGCCCTTCCTGATGAGTTTGTCTACATTAGTGTGGTGTATGTTCTCAAAAGTTTGACGGTGTAACTTTGCCACTGTTTGTTTTTTCAATATGTGTCTGATGAGTGACATATATAAATGAATATAATATAATTTTTTAGGGTCCATATTTGAGAGCCTGTGAGTGTAAGGGATCATTTGTCAGGCATTTTTATGTTTTTGTGTTGCAATTTAGTCATGTAGTGTATCTTTAATTACTTTATGCATCTTGTAGCAACACTTTTCATATTGGCATATGTATGACCATACAAAATTATTAAAAATAATAAAATATTTTGAGTCCAATTTGTTACTTGGGATTTTTTGTGCAATTAAGTCTAATGCCTTCCATTGTTTTCCCGGTATTTTAAAGTACAATGGTGTTTTTATGTTTGCTTTTGCAGTGTTAAGAAGTGTTTAACCCACTTGCGAGTCCTATTTGTAACCCATAATATTTTTTGCTACATTTGCCATTTACGGGTTTGAAATCAATTGTGGCCTTGTGGAATTGTTGCAATTGGATCGCGATTTGATTGATTTGATTTTAGTGATTGTAACTTTTGCAGCCTTGAAAGAGCAAAGGCAGAGATGGGTTGGAGTTGCAATTTTGAAAACCTGCAGGATTTTTTTGCTGGTTGCTAGAAAAAGCCAATTGAATATTTAAAAAAATTACGGCCTACATTTATTGGCTACAGTAATTACAATTTGCTCAGTTGAATGGAGACAATAGTCTTTAATGCATTACCATGTTAGGAGACTCTGGATACAAAAGAAGCTTCTTCCAGGACAATGGAACAGTGGCAACTAAAATTACCAATGCTTTCATGAAGACTAATTAGAAGTTCATTAGTGTACAAGGACACAACCACCTAAGAGACAAGAAGAAGTGAGCAGTTCAGTAAAGAAAATAGAACACTTCATTTAATAACACATATTGTCCATTTTCAAGTTAAGTTATTGAAACAATGGGACAAATGTGGTCTCTTTAGTCTGTGAGAATAAAAAAATTAAATAAAACAATGATATATTATTCATACACAGTATCACTGATCTCAGACATACCAAAGAGCCAAATCCATTAATCTAGACAAATACATAATCAGGGAGCTTCATAATGATATTAGTAAGCTCTAAGAATAACTCAATCAATCTGCTAAACTATTAACATACAAATTAAACAAATGCCTCATAGAATATTTTCTTTCATAAAACACTTTGGCTCTCCATTTCCTCAAGAATAATATTTAAAATGTATAGCCTCATTTACAAAGTCCTCAAAAACACCTATCTTCATTTAACTTCAAATTACCTTATCCGCTCCTATCAAGATGTGATCTTATCCTCTACCATTAACTCCTCACATTCTTGTCAAAAGGACTTCTCAAGATCAGCCCACATTCTTTGTAAACTCTCCCCTATACAATTGTTCTCTAAAAATCCATCTGTTCAGTGAAGAATACCATCTACCTCCTTAATCACCCACAAGTTTATATAAGGTTATTTGTTCAGGTTGGCACACCTCTTCCTCATTACATTTGGACATCAATCAATATAGCTGTCCCCTTACCTTGTGTTTCTTTTTTATATTTTTATTGTAATAATAGAAAAATACAAAAAGTCATCTATGTTTTTAAATCTATTGATTTCTTCTATCATGGGTTTATCTGATTTACAATTTTTAGTTATGACATTTCTAGTAGCTAAGAATATTTGATTTATTAGGAGTTGTGTATCTTTTAATATATTTGATATTGGTAGTCCTAATAGTGCCTCTTCTGGATTTTTAAGGATAGGGCATCACATGATTGTTTCTATTATTGAATATGCTTCCTCCCATAATTGTGAAATTTTAGGACATTCCCATAGAGCATCTTTCAGAGTGTCAGCTTCATCACAACCTCTGAAGTATTTACCATTAAAAAATGCTTTGAGTTTTGTAATTTTACTGGTTTACTTTTGTTAACTTGTTTCTATAAAGTTAAGGAGCGTGAATTACTCTGAGCGGGATTTTTTAATATTGATTTTGAATTATAAAATGTTCCACAACACGTAGGCCTCCATTCAATTCATTCATATGGGCTATAAGTCTGCAGTCTTGAAATTTGCAACAGTTACAGTGCGCTTCAATTGATCAAGCCCGTAGCTACCTGGCCGAAAGCCTAAACAGTAAACCATGCCGTAAGTAGCATTTCAGAGCATGATCATGACCAATTATGCAAGGCCATAACTACTGATTTAGAAACAGCCATTAGTAAATTAGACATTGTGACGTCAGAAAAACATGGAGGTTAAACGTCAATCAATTAGCGTTTAGAAGTCCAATATGCGATCAGACTTACAATCCGGCAATGTACAAAATAATAAAAATGAATGATGATACTGTTCTAATCCATGTGGGTGGCCTGATAAGTATTAACTCCTTGATTACCGAGATTGATATAACATGGAAATAAAACGTACATTTTTTTATTGCAGATTTGTGAGCTTGAGACTTATGTGCAATTGATTCTAATGTCTTTTTATCGCTTTCCGTCTTTTATCTGTCTTTTTTATCTGCATTTATGGTGCTACGAGCAGGTGTTTACCCCCTTGCGAGTCCTATCTGCTATTCGTAAGATTTTCTTCTACATTTGCCATTTACGGGTCTGAAAACAATTGCGGGCTTGAGAAATTGTAACAATTGAATAGCGAAATGGGCCAGCAAGTTTATGGGCCAGCAAATCTGATGTCTCAAAAAAATTATTACTAATATTTATGATTAAGCTTTTCAGGTTGAAGCAATTGGCAGTTAAAGGGAAAATGATACTCTGACTCAGAGACAAGTTTGATATTGACTTGATATTGGATACTCTCTTACTGCTAGTTTGCCTGTTTAAAAGTCTGTAAAGTGAAGATAAAATATTGGTGATTCATTGGAGTTAGTTTTTGATGTCTTGTTATCTCAGACATATCCATAACATTTACAGTAATCCTAGTATGATATAGTGTTGCTTCAGTATGCTATGAAATATTAGAATTATTTGGGTTATAACTTTGGAGGAAGGAATCATTTAGGGCAATGAGTATTGAGGGAAATATATAGGTATATGATAGATCCTCAATTCACTCAGTATATGTTTCAATGTGTAAGAATCACCTTTCTAATGTTACTTATTTCATAAAGAATTGCTAGAATTTTGAGACACTTTTGGTGATACTGCAATTGTAACATAGTGGATACTTGCATGAGTAATGTTTCCACCGCACTTCCATTGAAAATGAGTGTGTACTTGTCACTGACTCCTTTTTCTCAGCGTGGGGGTGGTCCATTGAGCTTATTAAAGGACTGACAGCTTGGCTCCAGCCACTGCTTTATGTACATAAACACCTCCATTGTATTTATAATCTACTCTGGTCCATTGTTAGCAAATTAAGTTAATCTCATCTGTCTCTATCTAAGGTCTGGACCACTCAGACACAGACGGCAGGATGTGTATTGAAGGTTTAACCTATATCTCTCAGGAATCTACTGCCAGACCCCATGTGGGGCCATCTCCTGTAATTGTCTGATACCCCCCCTCATTGTTACTCTCTATCTATCCCCTATACATACTGCTGTCATTTCAAAAATGAATCAGTTCACTTTGAGGCAAATAGAAATTGTATGCTCTCTTATTTTGTTCCTGGTGGCTATACTGAAACTATCACCACCCAACAAGTAACTTGTCCTGGTCACTACCACAGGAAGGTTACTGGGACTCCTGGAAGTGCTGATTACTGATTGAGATACTCTGACTGATACAGAAGCCAGATATAAGGGTGCTGGTGCCGAGATTTCAAAGAACCCAACAGTACTTGTGGGTTAATAACCTGTAGTCTATAGCAGGTGACTCTGGACTTGTAAAGCCCCTACTCTTGGATTGTCACAATACTAATGACTTCTATCACTTGAAATAAAATATATATTAAAGATATCCTTAGAAGATGATAAAAATTTGTGCAAAAACACAGGATAATTGTGGTTGATATCTTTATTAACAACTTTTGATGTTTAAATCATGGAAGATTTTACACCATGGTGGTAATTACCTGGTAACTTAAGATAAGGTGACTCCTTGGTAGAGTAAGGCTTAATTTTTTTTATATGATGACAGTAAACTGAAATTATTACAAATAGAACTCATCTCACATTATAGTATAGAGAAGTAGAATATGGCAAATTCCATAAACCTACTTAATTTGAATAAGGGTTAAGTGAAATCTTTTTTTTTATTTTTATTTTTATTTTTATTTTAACAAATATATTACATCACCAGAAAAAGAATAATAAACATACAATACACAAAAACAAACAGGGATAACGAACAAACATTGTACCAACGATATACTCTAAAAGTAGAACGGTTTTCTAGATTATATAATACATTGAAAAGGTACAATGTACATCCATACTGGCATTCGCTCAGATTCGAGGCAGATAACATTTTAAACACATGGGCCAATGAGGAGAATTAGGTCCGAATGGAGTTACACCCGAGAAATAGTAAGGTAAGTACTATTTCCCCCTGCCCTCTGGCTAAAATGTACTATGTTTGATGTAGTTGTCCCATTTAGACCAATTTATCATATTTCTGTTTTTTGCATTAGCCGAACTATAGTGTTGATTAACTCTCTAATTGTAGGTATATCTGGGGTTTTCCAGTATTTTACTAGCAGCCATTTGGCCCCCAAGAGGACATGCAAAACCAAGTTCCTTTCCACTGGGGAGAGAAACTCCAACCCTCTATGGAGGATGGCCACTTGAGGGGTACAAGGAATATGTTTATCTAAAACTCTAGCTAGAAGTTGACAAATTTCTAACCACATATCTGAGATCTTTTTACACTTCCACCAGACATGGGAGTCATCTCCTAGAAAACCGCACTGTTTCCAGCAAAGGGCGTCCCCTTTTGTATTAAATTTTGACATTCTAACCGGGGTTAAATGCCATCTGTGTAAGATTTTAAAAAAGAGTTCCAGGTAAGCTGGATTTATGGCGGATTTCTTAATCAACATTATAATATCCCTCCAATTGTCTTCATCAAGAGCCATATTAAGATCTAGTTCCCAGCCTATGATTCCCTTACTTTTAATAAACGGAGTAATCTCGCTTATAATCTTATTGCAGTTGGAAATAATATGATGATTAGTTCTTCTATTTTAGTAGGTGAATTTATTTCTAGGGTTTTAAATCCCCAAGACATTAAAGCTTGTTTTAAGCTTTCGTAATTTAGCCATGAGAGTTTTTCCAGGTTATATTTTTTCATTAACTCTGAATATGTCAGATGATTGTTATTGTAATATAATTCTGATACCAAGGAAATGCCTCCTCTATACAAAAGATAACAGTTTACGGAGGGGTCTCTGGAGTATACCAATTCAATAGGGGTGGCTAAAGATGGATAATGTGTTATTTGCATTCTCTCTTTATTCTTATACCAAAATTTTACTAAAAATTGTATATTTTTTGGTAGTTTACCCAGTGAATTCTTATTGTAGTATGGTAGCCATAATAGGTTCTTTATAGAAGATTCACAAAGAATAGCCTCTTCAAGGGCAAGCCATCTGGATTTCTCCTGGAGGGTGTTCCAATTTATAAGTTGCGCGATGATAATTTTATGATATATGTCTTTTATACTAGGGGCATTTAAGCCTCCTTTTTCATATTTCTTACTGACCATGATTCTACTTTTTTTCCACCATATATGTATTTATCCAAAATATCCTGAATGGTTTTCAGATAATTATTTGATATTCTATCAGGTATAGATCTTAAGCAATAGGTAATTTTTGGGACAATACTCATGTTGGTTGCAGCAATTCTCGCCGACCAGGGCAGGTTAAGAGATCTCCAGTTACATAGAATAGGTCTAATTTGTTTCATCACATCCTCCAAGTTAGATTTAAGGATATCCTTAACTCCAAATGACATTTTTATGCCCAAATAGACGATATATTCGGATTTCCAATTATACGAGGATAATTTTTCCAATCTTTTTTTAACTTCCGGTTTAAAACCTCTCATTAAGGTATTAGAGATTAAATTATTTATCTTAAAATATGATAGTCTTCCGAATTCTTCAAGAATTTCTTGTAATTTTGGGCATGCCTCCTCTGGGTTGGTCATGGTAATGACAATATCGTCTGCGAAACCCATAAATTTAAATTCCTCCTTATTAATAATTACACCCTCTATAGCTTTACACTCTCGAATATAGATAGCTAAAGGTTCTATAAAGAGGATGAACAATAGAGGGGATAGGGGACATCCCTGCCGAGTGCCATTTCCAATTTTAAACTTTTCTGACTCGAAGTCAGGGTTTGCAATATATGCCATAGGATTGGCATACAGGGCTTTAATGGATCTTGAAGCAAAATCAGGACCGCCTGAAGAAATTCCCAGTTGACCCTGTCGAATGCCTTTTCGGCATCCAAAGACAGGGCCAATAAGGGTATATCCTGTTCTACCACATAGTTTAAAATATCAATCATTCGTCTAGAATTATCAGATGCTTGGCGACCAGGAATAAAGCCTGTTTGGTCTCTATGAATCAACTGATTGATTATAGTTTTCAGTCTATTAGCATATATTTTGGCGTAGATTTTTATATCTAAATTAATCAGAGATATTGGTCGGTAACTCCCGCACTGCTCCGGATTTTTACCTTCTTTCAAAATGTTGATTATTTTAGTCTCTGACATCTCAGGGGGGATATGCCCTGTTTATTTTATTTCATTAAATAGGTTGCATAAATGACTCTTTAGTTCAGACACAAAAGATTTGTAAAACAGAGAGTCATATCTTTTGTTGGATTTGCCGCTATTAATTGTTTCAGTGATTTCCTCGATGGTTATCTCACTGTCTAAATATTCACTATCCTTTTCTGAAACCCTAGGAAACTTGATCTTACATAGGAAGGATTCAATTTCTTCTTTGCCAGGAAGTTTAAACCGCTTATCATTTCCTAGATTGTACAATTCGGTATAATAGTCCTGGAATATTACACTAATTTTATCGGGGTGTAGATGAATTTTACCCTCTTTATCTCGGATTTTTAAGATCCTGTTCTGACTACGTTGCTTCTTTAGTCTGTTAGCAAGATATTTACCGGATTTATTACCGTATAGAAAGTGGGATTGCTGATATCTCCAAAGGAGATTATCAGCTTGTAACTGGAGAATTTTTTTGATTTGATTATGTATCTCCTTAATTTTTCCTCTTAGTTCTTTACTTGAGTTCTTCATATTATCCTGATGTAGCTTTTCTAATTCTATATAAAGGAGATTTAGTGACTTGCCCTGATTTCTCTTATTTTCGGCTGCTCTAGCGATTAGTATCCCTCGGATAAATGACTTGAAGGCGCACCATAATTTCTTTGCCGACTTTACCGAGTCCTTATTTATTTCAAAAAATTCCTGTATATCTCTTTTGATAGCGGAAACAGATTCGTTTTTTTTAAGTAGCAATGGGTTGATTTTCCAACTGTTCTTAGGCAACACCTTATTTGTCTCTTCCAAGATAATACTGTTAATAGAATGGTCTGACCAAGGTGCCAAAATTATTTCAGAATGTTCTATCATTCGCACTGTGCTTGCATCTGCAAAAATATAGTCTATACGAGAATAGGATTGATAGCGATTAGAGAAAAAGGTGAAATCTTTTATCCCACTTACTTCTCAGATTGGCTGTTTGATGTCCTGCTGTGATTTTATGTTTTAATTTGCCATATATTTTTTTTTTTTTTGTAACTATCACAATTAAACTTATATTTTAAAAGAGGCTTTGGGTCTCTAGTGAGTGCTCCATTTTGATGTGATTAATGGCCCTAATGTTAATCTGGTAAGGAGATGTTAATCTTTCTGTACATTTTAATAGCATACAGAAAGTATGACTATTTTACATTTGAGAAGATAAACACTAAAATTAAGAGTTGCTCCTTTATTTTCTTTATTCTTATGGTGTCAGTTGTGCAATTTATAGTGTTTTCCCTGAAAAATATATGTGTTGTGAGTGTTGTCTATTAATACAGGAATATTTATTCTCTCTATGAAACAGTATGTTACATAAAGTCACAGTGACTAGGTCATGTTATTGGGTGAATTTGAGCTTCAGGCAAAGTTGCTATTCAATTGCCTCCATTTTGCGACCTCGGATCAGGTTCCGAGTGACGGCCTTGCAAATATGGCCGACGTGCATCTCGGAGCTTACACCACTCTGAAGCCTTTGATCTGTCCCTTTCACAGGGAAATTTCCGCAAATCCCTATTTAATTGCCCGACCCTTCCACTCCAAAAAAGTATCGCAAATCGCAAATGCAGGACGATGTCCTGCTTGTGCTCAAGAGGACTTACAAGGGCTTTAGAACCCCTTTCGTATGGCACCAGATAAGTCTCCAGTGCACCTAACACCCCCCTACACTCCTACATGAGACCCAAATGATGCAGGGGCCCCAATCCGACCCCGCAGTGTGCCCACATTAACGCCATGCTGGTCGTCCCCATCGGTCCCCCACAGCAATTAAAAAGTTTAAATTCCTTGTCGCAAGTCCGGGAAGGGCCCGTGGCACAATAATAGTTAAGGCACCTGAAATTAACCCCCCCAATGCTGGAGGTCCCCCTACATTAACCCTTGCAGCGGGGGTCCTATTCGGGACCCCCACTGCATTCAAAATCCTAATTTCCCGCCTTGGGGGTCCGCAAAGGACTTTATAGGTCCTTAAAGGACCTGCGCTAAATAAATATGAACCCTATCACTCATATGGCTCTATACAGAGCCCCATGAGCCCTTAATTAACCCCATCACTCATGGGGCTCTATACAGTCCTATCTAGTCCAATTTAACCCTAACTGGATATATATAACCCTAACTGGGCCTATTTAACCCTAATTGTACCTATTTCACCCCATCTAGACCTATTTAACCCTGTCTAGTCCTAAGTAAGCCTATCCAGTCCTAATTAACCCTAACTGGGCCTTTCTAACCCTAACTGGGCCTATCTAACCCTAACTAGGCCTATTTAACCCTAACTGGCCTATCTAACTCTAACTGGGCCTATTTAACCCCCAATGTACCCAGTAAACCCTCCCAGCCTACCCGATTAACACCTACACTACATACCCAACAATAAATAAAAAAACCATCTAATTACTGAAAATAATAAACCCACCTAATTACTGAAAATAAAAAAATACATTACTGAAAATAAACAACAGAACACTATAGAAAATAAAAAAGAACACTATAGAAAATAAAAAAACACTACATAAAATAAAAAAAATATTACTGAAAAAAAACCAAAACAAATTTATAAAAAATATTAAAACCTAATTTGCAAAAAATAAAAAAAGAACGACTCACCTAAAAAGAAAATACATGCACTAATAAACATAACATTACAGTACATCAATAAATACAGTTTTAACCTAACTACATACATTACACCCTATCTAAATACATGAACCTTATCTACATACAGTGTACCCTATCTAAATGCATTAACCCCTATATAAATGCATTAAAAACACCATCTAATTACATTAAATCATATCTACATACATTAAACCCTATCTACATACTATTTAACCCTATCTACATACAATATTCCCTATCTAAATACAATAGACCCTATCTAAATACATTAAACTCAATCTATATACAGTAATCTCTATCTAAATACATTAAACTCTATCTACATACAGTAATCCCTACCTAAATACAGTAATGACCTAACTACATACATTAAAACCCTAAATCTAACCTAAAATAGAATAAATAAGACCACTTACTTTACTCAGATGTCCCTTCAGCAACAACAGTGTTCCTGCCACAGATCAGCCAGCCCTAGGACAAAAAAAAAACATAAAATTAGTACAGGAATAAACACAATATAAAAAATCTAAACATACTAAATATTAAACGTACCTTTTCACGATGTCCCCGTCCTTCCTGTAGTCTTCTCCGGCTGGGCCTCTGGAAAAAAACAAACCTTACATTAGTACTCAAAACGCTGTGTAGTGTTATTTTGTGTAGTGTTCTTTTTTTATTTTCTATAGTTTTCTTTTTTATTTTATATAGTGTTTTTTAATTTCAGTAATGTATTTTTTTATTTTCAGTAATTAGGTGGGTTTCTTATTTTCTGTAATTAGTGTTGGGTAGGTAGTGTAGGTGTTAATAGGAGGGGGTTTATAGGATAGGGGTTTACTGGGTGCATTGGAGGTTAAATAGGCCCAGTTAGGGTTAGATAGGCCCAGTTAGGGTTAAATAGGTATACATAGGGCTTTTGGGTCCTGATAGGGTTAACAGGGATTAGTATGGGTTAATGTGGTCTAGCTAGGGTTATGAGGGTCCTCGTGGCACTTATAGTGTTATTAAAGGTGCTAATTTGTGTCCTATAGGGGTAGATATAGCCTATTGGACTGATAGTGTTAAATTGAGGCTTATGGGGGTCTGTATGGACCCCCAAAAGTGACATAGTTAATTAGGGACTCATTCATGAGTGATGAGGTTAAATAGAGGCTTATGGGGGTATGTGTAGACCCCCATGAGTGACAGGGTTAATTAAGAGCTCATGGAGGTCTGTATAGACCCCCAAGAGTGATAGGGTTAATTAGGGTCTCATGGGGCTTTGTATAGACCCCCATAAGTGATAAAGCCCCATGAGTGATGGTGTTAAATAGCGGCAAATAGGAGTCTGTATAAACCCCCATAAAGGATGTAGTTATTAAGGGCTCATGGGGCTTTGTATAGAGCCTCGTGAGTGATAAGGTTAAAGAGAGGCTTATAGTGGTTTGTATAGACCCCCATAAGTGACAGGCTTATTCAGGGTCTCATGGGACTCTTTATAGAGCCCCATGAGTGATGTGGTTAATTAGAGGCTTATGGGGGTCTGTATAGACCCCATGAGTGATAGGGTTAATTAAGGGCTCATGGGGCTCTTTATAGAGCCCCATGAGTGATAGGGTTAAATAGAGGCTTATGGGGCTCTGTATAGACGCCATATGTGATAGGGTTAAATAGGGGCTCATGGGGCTCTGTATATTGTAAATTTTAATTGGTTCATTGACACCTTGAGTGTTTTGTGTTATAATTTTAAGGCTCATGACTCCCCACTCTCCATTTCAACTTGTTTTTTGTCTCAAACTTTTTTGATGCAGAGACTTACCTAATGTGTCTATCCCCTATTTCTTCTTGTATTGTAAACTCCCCTGAAAGCAGGGCCATCTCCTCATGGGGCTTATCTTATCTGATTTCTAACCTATGTAAATGTGTATCCATTATGTATTGTACCTGCTCTAAAAATAAAATATAAATACAGTAGCAAGTACTTCAAACCTACAGAGACATAGCAACCTAAAGTGTATGCTTGATAATGCAAGAAGTTTGCCAGGGATACATTTGAGATCGAGCATATGACTTTATGTTAAACCTGTAGTCTCACGGGTTAAAATAAACAGTGGAGGAACAAATCCTAAAAAAATATTCATAAGAACATATTATAAATTCCCAAATATAGGTGAGAGTAATTAATTTCAATTACTGCTACATGGGTCTAATTCTATTGGGAACAAAATCAAAGGTTGTCATAATTAAAGCAAAATGTAATACAATAGATAAACATGTAAGGCTGTATTTATTTATTTTAAACTTTGTAAAAATATTTGCCTGTTATCAAATTAATTTCTTCATAATAAAATACTAGGAATATTATAGTTCAGGAGTCCTTTAACAAAATATGTGTACTATGTGAGTGAAGTCTGCAATTAGATAGAGAGCCCACGGCCATATGTAGTTAAGGAGAGTGGGTATTCGACCTGGCTAGGAATAGGAGATAATAATTGCCTATTGTAGTAGATGTAACTTTCTTTCCTTTTTCACACATTGAGGTATGGTACACAGTTGCACTGAAAATACTGATTGTCCATACAGAAACACATATATTTCTGGTGATCCAGATACATTGGTACATTATTGTATGTATCGTTCAGATCTATGTAAATTGCCCAATACATAAGCAAAACATACTTGATGATATAATTCAACAATTCCATATTAATAGCTCTAACCATTAACCTTCCATTTAGATGTTTCTGGTCTTTAATCTGTCTTGGTTTAACTTTTGGGATACCAAGACGTCTGACGTAAGACCTCTTCCAATCAAATGAGCAGGGAGTGCAGCAATGATATTTTTTTTATACAGTGTTTCCCTCGAGGAGGTTTCCAACAAAGGGATGGGAGACTATGATTTTGAATCAGGATCTAACTTCAAGCACTTCAAACATAAGATTCTATGACTACCCACCAATAATGGTAAATAATATGACTGGAGAGACTGGTAATGTCTGCTGAGGCTTCAGATGTGAAGTCAATCACCAGCATTATTTCTTTCAGAGCCTCTGTTCTAAAAGTCCTCTGTACTCCATTCCTTAGGGCCTCTTTAATGTTGGAAACTCAAACTTTCAAAGCCTTTGACGCTGAAGTCAATGATATTGCTGGCATCTCCTGCAGCTAGGTAAGCTTTTGTAAGGGTGGAATCTAGACCTCGATCCATGGGGTCTAGGAAGGTTAGTGAATCATTCAGGCTCACCTTTCTTGCAACTTTTAGGTGCATCAACCTTTGGGAACATTATGCCATGCTTTCAAATCTGATTGTGAAAAATGGTAAACCTGGAAATTCTGCCTAGGTTAGTGATTCTAATATCAGTTTGCGGAAATGTAGCAAATTTTCTCTTTAAACTAGAAACCCATTTGTAAGAAGGATTTTCTTTTAACCACTTCTTTTAAGTGCAGTGCCTTCTGGTCTACTTGAACCAAAGGCTTAGCTAGAAAAAATACAAATGAAACTCATTCTTCTGATGTTTTTTCCTTTCCTGAGTCTGATTAGTGCTATCCTGAATGGGTATTCGAGGGACTTTCCCCAGCTGTTTTTGGGGACACATCCTCAATGTCCTCAGATGCTCTAGAAATCATTTGTCTCTTCATTAATTGTCTCTCTCTATTCCCATTTCAACTGATCTGGTCATCCAGTCTAATATCTCAGCTAGGATTTTTGATTTCTAAAAGCTTTAGGCACTCCAAGCATAATTTATTTAATTCTAAGGTAGGATTGTCCATTGGGGGGAAACTGAATAATAATAACACATGTTTCAGGCCATCTCATCCCTTTTTTGTTCATTTTGTTTTACAGTCTAGGCACATTTCAGGCATAACTAGTACAAAAGGCCAAAGTAAAAATAAATGTACTATCCACAGAACCTTTTTGTCTGACACTTTATAGGCAGTATCAGAGCTTCCAGGATCAATAGTAGGAAGTAAATTGTTAGCAATAGCCATAAGCCGGTCAAAAGTATGTATATTTGCTCATTTATCACACAACTGAAACATATACTGTATATGAGCATATATATGGCTATTAACATACCTGCATAGTAATGTCTGAAGGAATAGAAAATAATTATGATCAGATTGAATTCATAATAGGTCTAAAAGTATAAACTGGACCCATTGGTTTCTTAAACCTTGATAGAAAGCAAGTATCACACTGTTTTGGCACATGATGGCATCCCCATGCATGCTTACAGCACCAAGAACTACCCTGTAGTGTCCATACTGAAAAAGAACAGTTTGCCTATAACCAAGATTGACCTGCTATAACATGTGTGCGTGCTATGTCATTGCATACATGCTTTATCTCCCTGTGTCCTCAACGAGCTTCGAGTCAATCAGAAATGCAGACGTTTGCACAGGAAACAGAAATTTACATTGAAGCTGAAACAGATACATAAATACAGGAAAGCAGGTGCCAGGAGCATGCATTTGCAAAATATGAGTGCAAAAAAGGCTACCCGAATCCATATGAAACATGGGTGCTTGCAGATATGAGGAAATAAGTCAGCCATGATCTTGCAGGTTATGATTTTTACCCTGGTTGCATAAAGGGGAAGGTCCTTTGGTTCTACACCAGACTAAATACAGGCTCTATTGGAGGAAGAGAGAGGGTAACTCTCCCTGCTTAGAGTCCTATTCATACAGGGGTCGCAGAGTACTCAAAAAAAAATTAAAGGTTACACCAAGTAGAGTACAGGAGCAAGACTCATTAGGGCTAGATGGGAGGGGTCCTTTATAGACAAAAGCATAGTTCCTGTTCTTTGCAGAGGGCAGAGAATAATCAACAAGTCATTGCTACCATTAACGTCCAGAAAATTCTGGAGCAGACTCAATTCCTCCCAGTGTCCTATTTATTTCAATCCACCCAAAAGGCTGCAATATCACATTCTAACACACTGCTCTTATTCCTTATATAGTTCAGTCTCACTGTCCCTCAATGTCTTGCTGTATTATTTTTGTATTGCTATAAAACTGAATAAAGTTTGCATTGCTCATGGTTTGACTTCAACTACTTAGCTTAGAAACTATGGGCCTCATTCAATTGATGGCCGTAGGAGCTGCGTGGAAGAAAGGGAGGGCACAAGCTACTTAACTATTCTATTCCCTTCCTGCTTTGGCCGGCTTGCAGACAGCACCCTGTGTTCCCTAGCTGCCACCCCCGCGGCAGCTCACTGCAGGGAAAGCCTTTGATCTCACCCGGCCGCAAGAGATTCGGCCACATGAAACCACCCATCCCTATTCAAATGCTCTGATCAACCTCCCTTAAACCCGGTAAAATGGCCCAAAATGGGCGCAGCTTACTTTCACCCTGTGAAGCCAATTCGACTGCACCAATTAGGCCCCCCGCTTGCTTCAGGGGTCCCGATCGTGACCCGATCTGGACCCCTGCAGTGTCCCTACAGTGTCCCTACATCATCCCCATAATGCAGGAGTCCGATAGAGACCCCTGCACGGTGCACACATTAGCCCTATAATGCAGGGGTCCCCATCCTTACTCGTGCAATGTGCACAAACTTAACCCTTGCTACAGGTGTCCTATCGGGACCTCTTTAGGCTCCCCACATTAACCCCTTGCCTTGCTGCAGAGGGCCCCGATCCTCACTGAGCTGGACCCCCGCAGCATCTACAAGATTTTAATTTCCTGCCGCGTGTTGGAATTAAAAATTCAAGCCCGGGGAATTCTGGGGTTTGAATTTCCCGCCGCGGCACACTAATGGTTACCCCCAAACCCCGGGGGTACTATAAATTAACCCCATCACTCATGGGGGTCAATATAGACCACCATGAGACTAAACTTAACCCTCTCAGTCCCCTGAGTTAAGGCTATAAGTGCCATGAGGGTCCTCCAGTACCCTTGTGACAAAGTCTAAGCACTACACTTCACTATTAACCCTAACTATACCCCATTAACCTCTTAACCCTAATCCTATCTGGACCTAATAACCCAAACTGGGCCTATTTAACTCTAACTGGGCCTATTTAACCCTAAATGGACCTATTTAACCTTATCTGGACCGAATAACCCTAACTGGGCCTACTTAACCCCTTCTAGACCTATTTAACCCTAACTGGGCCCATCTAGCGATAACTGGGCCTATTTATCCCATTCTAGACCTATTTAACCTTAATTGGTCCTATTTAACCCTAGCTGGCCATATTTAACCATATTTTGGCCTAAAAACACCTACTGGGCCAATTTAACCCCTTCTAGACCTATGTAACCCTAACTGGGCCTAGCTAACCCTAACTGAGCATATTTAACCCCTTCTAGACCTATGTAACCCTAATTGGGCCTATTTAACCCTAACTAGACCTACTTAACCCTAACTAGCCCTATTTAACCCTAACTGGGCCTATCTAACCCTAAGTGGGCCTATTAAACCCTATCTGAACCTAATAGCCCTAACTGGGCCTGTTTAACCCCTTCTACACCTATTTAACCCTAAATGGACCTATTTAACCACTTCTAGACCTATTTAACCCTAACTGAGCCTATTTAATCCCAACTGGGCCTATTTAACCCCTTTTCGACCTATTTAACCCTAACTGGCCCTGTTAAACCCTAACTGGGCCTATCTAGCCCTAATTAGTTTTATTTTTAGCATTATCTATTCCTAATATCCATAACTGGGCCTGTTTAACCCCTTATAGACCTATTTAGCACTAACTGGGCCTATTTAACCCTAACTGGGCCTATTTTACCCCTTCTAGACCTATTTAACCTTAATTGGTCCTATTTAACCCTAGCTGGCCATATTTAACCATATTTTGGCCTAAAAACACCTACTGGGCCTATTTAACCCCTTCTAGACCTATGTAACCATAACTGGGCCTAGCTAACCCTAACTGAGCATATTTAATCCCTTCTAGTCCTATGTAACCCTAATTGGGCCAATTTAACCCTAACTAGACCTATTTAACCCTAACTAGCCCTATTTAACCCTAACTGGGCCTATATAACCCTAAGTGGGCATATTAAACCCTATCTGAACCTAATAGCCCTAACTGGGCCTGTTTAACCCCTTCTACACCTATTTAACCCTAAATGGACCTATTTAACCACTTCTAGACCTATTTAACCCTAACTGAGCCTATTTAATCCCAACTGGGCCTATTTAACCCCTTTTCGACCTATTTAACCCTAACTGGCCCTGTTAAACCCTAACTGGGCCTATCTAGCCCTAATTAGTTTTATTTTTAGCATTATCTATTCCTAATATCCATAACTGGGCCTGTTTAACCCCTTATAGACCTATTTAGCACTAACTGGGCCTATTTAACCCTAACTGGGCCTATTTTACCCCTTCTAGACCTATTTAACCTTAATTGGTCCTATTTAACCCTAGCTGGCCATATTTAACCATATTTTGGCCTAAAAACACCTACTGGGCCTATTTAACCCCTTCTAGACCTATGTAACCATAACTGGGCCTAGCTAACCCTAACTGAGCATATTTAACCCCTTCTAGTCCTATGTAACCCTAATTGGGCCAATTTAACCCTAACTAGACCTATTTAACCCTAACTAGCCCTATTTAACCCTAACTGGGCCTATATAACCCTAAGTGGGCATATTAAACCCTATCTGAACCTAATAGCCCTAACTGGGCCTGTTTAACCCCTTCCACACCTAGTTAACCCTAAATGGACCTATTTAACCACTTCTAGACCTATTTAACCCTAACTGGGCCTATCTAACCCTAAGTGGGCCTATTAAACCCTATCTGAACCTAATAGCCCTAACTGGGCCTGTTTAACTCCTTCTACACCTATTTAACCCTAAATGGACCTTTTTAACCACTTCTAGACCTATTTAACCTTAACTGAGCCTATTTAATCCCAACTGGGCCTATTTAACCCCTTTTTGACCTATTTAACCCTAACTGGCCCTGTTAAACCCTAACTGGGCCTATCTAGCCCTAATTAGGTTTATTTTTAGCATTATCTAGACCTAATATCCATAACTGGGCCTGTTTAACCCCTTATAGACATATTTAGCACTAACTGGGCCTATTTAACCCTAACTGGGCCTATTTTACCCCTTCTAGACCTATTTAACCGTAAATGGGCCTATTTAACTTTTTCTAGGCCTTTTTAACTCCATCATGGGAAAATTAGAACCCTAATATTAACCCCATAAGTGCCATGAGGTTCATCCAGGACCCTCATGACACTAAGTACAAACACTACACTATACTACCCCCCAATAAACTGCAAAATCTAAAACAACCCCCTACCCTAACCTATTAACCCCTACCTACCTAACACTACCTACCTAACAGCCTATTAACCCCCCCACTCCCGCTAATTACACAAAATATAAAAAAACTATGTTACAAAAAAAACATTAGTTAGGGTTAAATAGACCCAGGTTGTGTTAAATAGGTCTAAAATGGGTTAAATAGGCTTTGTTATGGTTAGATGGGCCCAGATAGGGTTAAATAGGTTCAGTTAGGGTTATTAAGTTCAGATAGGGTTAAATAGGCCCATTTAGGGTCAGATAGGTTCAGTTAGGTTTAAATAGGCCCAGTTAGGGTTAAAAAGGCCCAGCTAGGGTTAAATAGGTCTAGAAGGGGTTAAATAGGCCCAGTTAGTGCTAGAGAGGCTTAGTTAGGGTTATTAGGTTCAGTTAGGGTTAGATAGGCTAAGTTAGGTTATATAGGCTCAGTTAGTGTTAAATAGGCCGAGTTAGGGTTAGATAGGCCGAGTTGGGGTTAGATAGGTCTAGAAGGGGTTAAATAGGCCCGGTTAGGGATAAATAGGCACAGGTAGGGTTATTGGCTCCAGATAGGGTTAAATAGGCACAGTTAGGGTTAGATAGGTCTAGAAGAGGTTAAATAGACCCAGTTAGGGTTAGATAGGCCGAGTTAGGGTTAGATAGGTCTAGAATGGGTTAAATAGCCCTGGTTAGGGTTAGATAGGCCCAGGTAGGGTTATTGGGTCCAGATAGGGTGAAATAGGCCCAGTTAGGGTTAAATAGATCTAGAAGGGGATAAATAGGCCCAGTTAGGGTTACATAGGGTTTAGTATGGTTAAGTATGGGCTATTGGGTTAAGGGGATAATGGGGTATTGTTAGGGTTAATAGTGTAGAGTTGTGTTTAAACTTTGTTGTGAGGGTCCTGGAGTACCCTCATGGCACTTATAGGGTTAACCCAGGGGTTAATAGGGGTCTATATAGATCCCTATTGGACTGAGGGGGTTAATTTTAGTCTCATGGGGGTCTATATTGCAGGTACTGTGGCAGGGGTTAACAGTTTTATTGATTGCGGGTCCTTTAAGGACCTTTAAGGTCCTTTCAGGACCTGAGCGGGGCGGGAAATTTGAATTTTTAATGCAGCTGGGCCCTGAATGGGACTCCGCTGCAAGAGTTAATGTGGGGACACTCTGGGGCTCCCGATGGGAACCCTGCAGCGTGGGGTGTTAATGTTAGTTGCCACAGGGGTACTTATAGTACCCACATGGCTTGGGGTAACCATTAGTGTGCCGCGGTCCCTTTAATGAGCCGGTGCGGATCTTTAGGGGTAAATATATATTCAGTTCAGGACTGTACAGTGCTGTAATTGATAGGGGACATTAGGGGGCATAAGGATGACATGTAGTACATTGGCTAGCTGGCACATAGCCGCTAGCCAATACTGTCATTTGTGGCCACAAGTCCACCGGGCTTGGAGAATGCCTTGGTGGTCATTCAAGCCCATAGTCCATAGACAGTATTGGCTAGCGGAGATGTGCCAGCTAGCCAATGTACTACATGTCATCCTTATGCCCCGTAATGTCCCCTATCAATTACAGCACTGTACAGTGCTTCCTTGGATTTATTTTTAACTTCATCGATCAGATCCAAGGCCGCCAAAGCTATCTTGCAATCGGCCATAGGAAGGGGTGTGATGTGGCCCCTTTCATTTGAATAGCAACGTAGAAGTAGGACTATGAGGGCCGCAGCACCCTCGCAAGGAATCACAGCTTTGCGGCCATTTTACGGCCATTGATTGAATGCGGCCTTCTGACATGGCTTTATATAATTTTCTACAGGCAATGAGCATTACTCTGTTACAAAATGCAAGATGTTTACAGTTGACAAAAATTGTCTTTAACAAATCCCATTCCACAGCCAGCTTTTAAGGCATTGCTTTCTCACTCTGAAAGATAAAATACAGGTAAAAAGAAATCAATTAGAATTTTCTGCAGCTTTGGTAAGTATTTTGGTCTATCAAAATACATGTGTACAGAGCATGCAGTTGTTATAGTTTCTTAGAATGATTAATCTTTCACTCTTAACATCTCTATTTACTTTAATTTCCACTTTGTCAATCTGCAAATAGATATAATCCAGAAAATAAAAGGATAACTGCATAAGCAATAGTAATTTTTAATAGTAAATTTACTTAATTATATTAAGTTATTGATGTTAAATCTTCTTATATCACAGAGTTCTATGTGGCAATTGTTTCAGACCAAAATAAACTAAAATAACTTAGGAAAATCCAATCATGTTAAGGTAATCTTACAGTAAATGTACAAATGTATCTTTAGGATTTCATGAAAAAGCAAATAAAAGGATTGTGTAGCTGCTATACAGAATTAATAGTTGTATCACAACAGGGGAGAATATGATTGACTAAAAGTTTGGCTATATTTATAATTAATATTACTCTCAAAGCTTTTTATATTATGTATAAAGTATATGAAATGTTTCAGTGCAAATGACAGTGCTTTCATACTCATTTAATTGCTAAAAAAAATAAAGTCAAATAAATGTTTCAGCTGGTCACATTTTCAGCAATAATTTAACATGTCTATAACTCATTTAAAATATTTAGAGGTATAAAATGTAATTGTACCATAGTGACAGTATAGTATGCAAAATAACCAGGTAGCCTAGTAAAAGAGGCATTTACAGGAATTCCATAATAATCATTTTGTATAATTTAATTTAATAAAACCAAAAGAACTATGGCAAATAAAATAGATACAATTGTTGAATTAGACTTGGTTGCCTTGTGTGGTATTCAAATAGTATAATATAAACACTATAAACCCGATTCAATTGAGCAATTGTAAGTTACTGGAGCCCGTAAGTGAGGCCGTAAATTAATTTGCTATTCAATTGTCATTTTTTTGCGAGCTAAAAACCATTTACGTGTTACAGGCTTGAAAACTTTGCAGTGGTTAAACCCAGAACTTACAGCCTCCCGAAGCCTTTGATCTTTCATGTCGGTAAGAGATCTGATCGCTAAAATCGCAAATCGCTATTCAATTGCCAAAATTCCTCAAGACCGCACCCGCAGTCAAGCCCGCAAAAGGGTTGACAGACTAGTTTGGAACACTGCAAAACACACAAAAAAAAAAACACCAATGGACTTTATGCAATGCAAGGCATTAACATTACATGCACAACAACTCCCGACTGTCAAACAGTTGCAAAAAAAGTTTTATTTTCCTCATAGGTTGTAATGGTCATGCATATGCCAATATGAAAAGTCATGCTGCAAGATGCTGAAAGCTATTAAAGGCACACTACATAATTAAATTGCCACACAAATACATGAAAATGGCGGCCATATCAACTCCTTCTCACTCACAAAGGCTCTAACTTGAACCCTAAAAATACAAAGATCATCTGATATACATTTCGCTCATCACATCTACATTGGCTAAACAAATAGTGGCCATAATGCACCGCAACATGGCATTTATCAGGTACCAGGGGGACATTTTATTTATGGTTGGTCAGTCCCTTTGTTGTGTCCTACTCTCTGTGACCCTATGGACTGCAGCACACTTACTTATGTCTCTGTCTGTGCTTATCCACAAGTTACCCGATTCAATTGCAAGCCCGCATCTTGCGGGTTGTAGGCCTTATGTCTGCGGGTGTGCTGCTGGCTTCCGTTCGTCTCAGGGGCTATTCAATTGATCAAGCCTACAAGTTACTGGCCCAAAGCCAACTCCATAAGCCATGCATTGGTAAGTAGCAGTTCAGGGCGGGAACATGATCAATTAAGCAAGACTGTAACCTCCCATTTCCAATTAGCCAATAGAAAATGAGACCAGACTCGCAAAACGGCAAAATACAGAATTATAAAAATGAATGCCAATACTGTTCTAGTGGCCTGATATGTATTAACTCATTGATTCCTGACATCGATTTAACACCAAAATAAAACATAAAAATACATTTCATTTGCTGACGATTTGCGAGCTTGAGACTGCTGTGCAATTAATTCTAATGTCTGTCATCGCTTTCCCCATTTATTTACAGTGCAGTATTGATTTTTTATTTGCATTTACAATGCTACGAACAGGTGTTTAAGCCCCTTGCGGGTCCTCTCTAGCACTCATAGGATTTTCTCCTCATTTGCCATTTACGGGTGTAAAACCATTTGCGGCCTTGGAGAATTAGAGCAATTGAATAGCGATTTGCGATTTTAGCGATCGTAGCTCTAGCGAAAGTATAAAATCAAAGGCTTCTGGAGGTTGTGAGTTCCGTGTTTAACCATTGCAAAGTTTTTAAGGCCATAACTCGTAACCCGTTTGGACCCGCAAAAATACTCCAATTGAATAACAAATTAGATTGTGGCCTCACTCATGGGCTACAGTAACATGCAATAGCTCAATTGAATGAGGCTCAAGGTTTACATTGGTGGTGGCCAGTTTCTTCTTTAGTGGACTGTGATTTGTCTGACCTCTGTGCTATGACCTGTCCACCTACAGTGGTCCTACATGGTATAGCTCACAGCTTCATTGAGGTACACAAGCCCCTTCACCACCACCACTTAGCAAACCAGAAGGAGACCAGTGGAATGTACACCACACTAATCTATGGAGAAAGAATAGAGGGAGAAAAGTACACCTTTAGATCTAGTGGTGTCTCAATCCTAGGTAAGGCAAAATTGACTGATCATGGCATGAGAGAGAAAAAGCAACGCAGACAAGGTTTAAATTAAAATGTAATTCTTTATTAAAAATAATTATAAAAAAATCAGTGTTAAACAGTAGTACAAAATCAAATCAACTAATATATCCCATGATGACGTATGCTTTTTATGTTACCGTTATAGTACCCAAACTTTAGTTAGGATATCACAATGTAATTATATCTGTTGAATGTGCATGTAAAGTGTAACTAAGTATAGGGATAGACTCCTATAGCATACATATGAAAAGCATCAACATTATTCTGGTAATTTATAGAGTTTTTAAGCTTAGTTTCTAAGTCAATAAACAGTATGGCAAAATAAGGTATAAATTCGATCAATATGAATATAGTACAATATACATTCAGTATTGGTGCATATATACTGTTTTTACAGTTAGATTTAGCATAATTATATAAATTAGATATACTGACAACAGTAACTTCTATCCACCTTCGTTGAGGCAAGGGAAGTATGGAATTGATAGGGGATTTGGATTAGTACCTCTGTGGCCCTGATATAATACAACACAGCAAAAACAGGGGACCCACTGTTTGTCCCTTAGCCTGCCTAGGAAGTCTGGACTACCCTCTCTATCTAAGACTGATCCCACTAGGGATGTACTTACCCCGGCCTCAAGGACCTATGTGGAGCAGAGAAGGAAGTTAAACATCAAGCCACATGCTGGACGAAGTCCTCGTTGCCCAGATGCTTTGCAGCATATGACTTCATCAACGTGAGACACTCATTTCGCGTTTGCTTCTCCAGGGATGACATTAATCTACTCTAACCCATCAGGAAGGGCTGCAAAAACACATGGAGGCTGTGCAGAGGCACATGGAGCAACAGCCAACTCACCTCCATCAGGGATAATCTCTGCTACCCCCCCAGAAAGGTCCCACGCCATTGCTGGTGGCCATGTTCCAAGATGTATACCCATTATCATTTGGAGATCTCCCATTGAGTGTTTTGCTATCAATCAATTCACATTGTCATATTTTTATCAGGCCTTCAGGGGAATGTTAATATTCCACAGTATCAGAAATTGAACTTTGCATGTGTATTAATCCTTTATTATTATATATGACTAGCGACTTGCCCATCAAAAATGATGGCAATAAACTTGTAATGGTGGCAAAGCTGTTTGCCACCTAATGTGACCAACTTCGGTGCTCACTGCGAGCCCCCCCCCCCTGTCTACTTACTCCCTTGTGTTTCCTTTCCACCCTCCTCTCCCTCCCTTGTGTCTCTTTTCTCCCCCTCCCTCCCCTGTATCTCTTCTTCCTCCCTCCCCTGTGTCTGTTCCCCCCGTCTCCCTCCCCTGTGTCTGTTCCTCCCTGTCTCCCTCCCCTGTGTCTGGCCCCTCTACCTCCCCTGTGTCAGTTCAACCCTCTACTCCCTCTGTGTCTGTTTGACCTGCTCCCCCCTCTCTCCCCTCCCCTGTGTCTCTTCCCTCTTCTTCCCTGTGTCTGTTCCCCCTCCCTTGTGTCTCCCCCCCCTCCGCTGTGTCTCTTTCCCCCTCCCCTGTGTCTCTTTCCCCCTCCCCTGAGTCTCTTTACCCCTCCCTCGTGTCTCTTCCCCCCATCTCCTGTGTCTCTCCCCCATCTCCTGTGTCCATTCCCCTCCCATGTGTCTCTTCCCCCTCCCCTCTGTCTCTTTCTCTCCCTCCCCTGTGTCTCTTTCCCCACCCCTCCCCAGTGTCTCTTTCCCTTCCCTCCCCTGTGTCTCTTCCCCCTCCCCTGTGTCTCTTTCTCTTCCTCCCATGTGTCTCTTTATCCCCCTCACCTGTGTCTGTTCCCCCCCTCCCCTGCGTCTCTTTCCCTCCCTCCCTTGTGTCTCTTCCCCCTTCCCATGTGTCTCTTTCTCTCCCTCCCCTGTGTTTCTTCACCCCTCACTCCCCTGTGTCTGTTCCCCCGTCTCCCTCCCCTGTGTCTGTTCTGCCGTCTCCCTCCCCTGTGTCTGTTCCCTCGACTCCCTCCCCTGTGTCTGTTCCCCCTGTCTCCCTCCCCTGTGTCTGCCCCCCTCTCCCTCCCCTGTGTCTGTTCCCCTCTCTACTCCCTCTGTGTCTGTTTTCTTCCCTGTGGCTCTTTCCCCCTTCCCCTGTGTTTCTTTCCCCCCTTTCTTGTGTCTGTTCCCCCTCCCCTGTGTCTTCCCCCTCCCCTGTGTCTGTTCCACCTCCCCTGTGTCTCCGCCCCTCCCCTGTGACTCTTTCCCCCTCCCTCGTGTCTCTTCCCCATCTCCTGTGTCTCTTCCCCCCTCCCCTGTGTCTGTTTCACCACCACTCCCCTGTGTCTCTTTCCCTCCACTCCCTGTGTCTCTTCCCCACCTCCCCTGTGTCTCTTTCTCTCCCTCCCCTGTGTCCTTTTCGCCCCCTCCCCTGTGTCTGTTCCCCCCCTCCCCTGTGTCTATTCCCCCCTCCCCTGTGTCACTTCTCCCCCTCCCCTGTGTGTATTTCCCCCCTCCCCTGTGTCTCTTCCTCCCCTCCCCTGTGTCTCTTTCTCCCCTCCCCTGTGTCTCTTCCTCCCCTCACCTGTGTCTTTCCCTACCCTCACTGTGTCTCTCTCCCTCCCCTACCCTGTGTCTCTTTCCCTCCCCTGTGTCTCTTTACCCCCCTCCCCTGTGTCTCTTTCCCTCCTCTCCCCTGTGTCTCTTCCCCATCTCCTGTGTCTCTTCCCCCCTCCCCTGTGTCTGTTTCACCGCCCCTCCCCTGTGTCTCTTTCCCTCCCCTCCCCTGTGTCTCTTCCCCACCTCACCTGTGTCTCTTTCTCTGACTCCCCTGTGTCCCTTTCTCCCCCTCCCCTGTGTCTGTTCCCCCCCTCCCCTGTGTCTATTCCCCCCTCCCCTATGTCACTTCTCCCCCTCCCCTGTGTGTATTTCCCCCCTCCCCAGTGTCTCTTCCTCCCTTCCCTGTGTCTCTTCCTCCTCTCCCCTGTGTCTCTTCCTCCCCTCCCCTGTGTCTTTCCCTACCCTCACTGTGTCTCACTCCCTCCCCTCCCCTGTGTCTCTTTCCCCGCTTCACCTGTGTCTCTTTACCCCCTCGCCTGTGTCTCTTTCCCTCCTCTCCCCTGTGTCTCTTTCCCCCCTTCCCCTGTGTCTCTCCCCCTTCCCCTGTGTCTCTCCCCCCTCTCCTGTGTCTCTTCCCCCTCCCCTTTGTCTATTCTCCCCTCCCCTGTGTCTTTACCTTCCCTCCCCTGTGTCTCTCTACCTCCCCTCCCCTGTGTCTCTTTCCCTCCCCTGTGTCTCTTTCCTCCCCTATCCTGTGTCTCTTTCCCTCCCCCCCCTGTGTCTCTTCCCCTACTGTGTCTGTTCCTCCCTCCCATGAGTCTCTTTCCCCCCTCCCCTGTGTCTCCCCCCTGTGTCTCTTACCCCCTCCCGTGTCTCTTTTTCCATCTCCCCTGTGTCTGTTCCTCCCCTGTGTCTCTTCTCCCCCTCCCCTGTGTGACTTTCCCCCCTCCCCTGTGTCTTTCCCCCCTCCCCTGTGTCTATTCCTCCCCTCCTCTGTGTCTCTTTCCCCCTGTGTCTGTTTCCTTCCCCCTTTTCATCTTCCTCGTTCTTATGATCCTCCTCCCTTCCTTCATCCTCTCCCTCCCTTCATCCTCTCCCTCTTCCTCCCTCCCCTCATCCTCCTCTTCCCTCCCTCCCCTCATCCTCCTCCTCCCTCCCTCTCCTCATCCTCCTCCCTCCCCTCAGACTCTCCCTCCCCTCTCCCTCTCCTCATCCTCACCATCTCCCTCTCCTCTCCTCTCCCTCCCCTCATCCTCTCCCTCCCCTCATCCTCCCTCTTCCCTTTCCCCCTCTCACGTCACGTCATTAGCATATACTGGGTCCCAACACAGAAGACACGCTGGCCAGCAGCAGGAGCAGCGCAAAACAGGTAAGTGAGGGGACGGGGGGTGGTAATTGGAGATGTAAGTGAGGGGGGCCTTTGCGAGGGCCGCAGGCTCGCTATGCAAGCCCGCAGTAACTGCGGCGTTAGCAACGGCTTTTGGCAAGCCGCACTGCTGACAACTATATATGTGATATATATTATTATATGATATCTCATGATATTATTACTATAATTATTGTTCTTATTGTTATTATATTTGTTAACCTATTGCATATTAACTAGGGCTCATTAGTTTACTGATACAGGAATGTGACACAAATGTAATGTATGTGGATGTCCCAAAACCCCAACCATTGAAAACACACTGACAGAGTGAAAACGGTATAACAAAGCTTTATTTCATACACAGAGCACACTCAGAAATGTATAAGACTGTGCATTAATATCATGGGTGTGGTGTGGGCGGATCCTGGGAAGGCAAGAGGCTTTTTAGAAAAAAGGAAATACCTAAAGGGAGTAATGCCATAGTCTAGAATAAGCATGATGCATAGCACCTACCAGGGTCACATGTGGTCACTACACCACTGAAACCGGAATCTGATGAAAAAAAAGCATCATCAGAAATCACTCCATTTAATTGAAGAAACCATAAATGTGCATAGTACTTACAACTTGTCTATATCTGATCAATTAAACAGATCCTTAAACCTTTGGACTGTGTAATCACAATTAGACACAATGTGTGTGTGAAAAAAAAATCTGAAAAAAAGTTGGACAAAAGAAAAAAGACGGAGGAGGATAAAAAACTAAAAAATACATGCACGTGCAGTACAGTGCTAGATACTGTAACTGTAACAATATGCCAATTTAGCTGATTCCCATCTGCAAGCATTACTAAACATTAGTTCTCAAAATAACTCACTGGCCATGATCATTAATAACGTTGTGTCATAAAGCAGTCTCTGTCCCCTCTTGTTTGTATAATTTAAATGCCTGTTTTTTACTCTGTATCTTGATCTTTAAATCATTGTTAAGCTACATTGGATGGGATTTACTCCTTTTATTTTTATTACTACATGGTATATGCCGATGTGTATGTATATTTAGTAAGGATTTAAATGTTGTCCATTTATGTTCAGTATTTTTACCTATCAGTTCTCTGTCCCAGTCTATACTTTGTATTGCCGCCCTTAGACTGTTAAAATCTGCCCTTTTAAAATTAAGAGTTTTGGTTGGCCCCTTAACACTTTGTTTTTTTAATTCAATATCAAACTGTGTTGTGATCACTGTTTCCCAACGGTTGCCCTATTTCAACATTTGATACTATAATAATATTATTTGTGATGACTAAATCTAAGATGGGCTAATTTCTAGTAGGCTCTTGTATAACTTGGGCCAGATAATGATCCCTGAGTGTACTCAAGAACCTGCTCCCCTTAGATGAACTGCTGGTCTCATTTATCCAGTTTATTTCAGGGTAATTAAAGTCTCCCATTATTAGAACTTGCCCATGCTTAGCTGCATTTTCAATCTGTAACAATAATTGTATTTCCTCACTTTCAGCCATATTTTGGGGTTTATAGCATAATCTTACTAATATTCTTCTGTAATTTCCTGCTCCGCTGATTAACTCTATCCTCAAACATTCAACTTATCACTAGGTCCACCATAAATATCTTCTCGGACTATAGGCTTAAATTCAGGCTTGACATACAGACAAATCCCACCTCCTCTTTTACCATTGCCTCTATCTTTCCTAAATAGGTTATAACCATCCAGATTAACAGTCCAGTCATGAGATTCATCCCACCACGTGTTGGTAATGCCTATTGAATCCAATTTTTCATGAATTGCTAATAATTCTAACTCACCCATTTTGCCTGGCAAGCTTCTGGCATTATCAAGCATACACCTTATGTTATGAGTCTGTAGTTCTGAAGTGCCTGCCACTGTACTTGAGTTACTGTACCTATGAGTTGTTAATGCATCCCTTATACCCTCTACACTTTCTACTCCATTACTTATATCTAGTCCCTCCCCTCTACCTACTAGTTTAAAAACTCCTCCAGCCTTTCTACCATCCTATCCCCTAGCACAAAAGCTCCCTCATCATTAAGGTGCAATCCATCCCTGCTGTAGAGATTGTATCAAAGTGAGAAGTCAGCCAGTGCTCTAAAAACCCAAATCCCTCCTTAGTGCACCACATCTTTATTTTGTGGGGGCTACATGTTAAGGGGAACTGTCATTGAAGGAACGTCTACCTGAGAGGCACTGTAAAAACCTTAAACCTCATACATTTCCTTCACAATGCTTGCAGATGCATAAGATGCCTTCATGGACCTGAATTGTACCTAAAACAAAAGAAAACAAAAACATAACATCTACAAAATAAAGCCTTAAAAAAGATAGGGACTGCAGCATTCCTCAGTGACCATCAATTGGTGAAAATGTTAAATAGAACCCCACGTGTCTACAGAGAAGAGGATCAAGGACCATGTGATAGGAGGTAGCCATCTGCGTACAAAATATCACCATCAAATAGGCCAAGATCCAAGAATCTGTAACCAGGCTAGATTACGTTAACATTTGGACCAATAGATTGTCACTGAGGAGTACTGTTAAGATGGCATAAAACTTATGTGCAGCCCCTTCATCCTCCTTCGCCTAGCATCAGGTCCCCAATCCCCCGTGGCTGCCCGCCGTCTCCGCGGTGGTGGTGGGGCAGGGGGGGTATGTATTTTGAAATTAAGGCAGCGTTTATGGTCCTGTGGTAGGTTAGATTAGCATAGAATCTTCTAGTTAAATTTGTTTTTGTAAATATTATAGATTATTTTTATTATAACATATGTTTTGTTTGAATTAAAATTATTATTTAGACGGGGCATAAAATAATTAAAACATTGAAAAATTCCATAAATAAAAAAGTTAAAAAAAATGCAACATTTAAAAACCCAAAATATAAAAAAATGAACCAAAAACATGTACACAATCGAGTCATATTATTATGACCACCAACTAATATCCTGAATTACCGTTGTGTGCAGTACAGACAGCAGCTAGATGGCGTGGTAGTGAATCACTAAGATGCTGGAGGATTGGCAGGGGTATCTGAAGCCATCCAGACTGCTGTTCATTCGACAGCTGCTGAGGAATGTGTGGTGGAGGATCCATAAGGTGAACATGGTGATTAAGGTGGTCTCACAGGTGCTCGATAGTGTTCAAGTCTGAAGAATTTGGAGGCCAGGGAAGTACTTGGAAGTCTTTGTCATGCTCCTCGAACCACTCCCAGACAATTCTGGCTTTATGACATGTCTCATTGGCCTGCTGGAAGATCCCATCCACTCCAGGGAAGAGGGTAACCATGTATGGGTGTACTTGATCTGCAAGGATGGATAGATAATGGACCCATTAAATGACAAGAAAACATTCTCCAGAGCATAACTCTACCACCACCAGCTTGTGTTCTTCCAACAATGGTTGCAGAGTGTTTGTTCTCATAGGTTTTTGTGACTGACACGCCAACGTCCGTCTAGTCGATAGAGCAGAAAACTTAACTCAACAAAGAAAGCAACCCTTTGCCAATCAGAAGAGGTCCAATTTCAGTACTGTTGTGCAAATTAAATCAGTTTCTGACAATGAACCCTCGTCAGCATGGGCACAGTGACCAGAGGTTTGCTTCAGAGCCCTTTACGCAACACGGTTTACTGTATTGTAATTTTAGACACTAGTGTGGTAGCACCCTGATTTTAAATACAGCATATGTAGTGAGCTAAAAAAAAAAGTGACATGTAGGTACTCTGAAAACACATGGGTACAATGTGCGATTTATCTGATTTTGAAAATGGGGTGATAATTGGCTTCCGGGCAGACTGATAAGTTAAAGTGGCAACCTTCAATGCTATTTCACTATAGGTAAATGCAATTTTTAAAATGCATCGAAATGAAAAACTGCTTGTCAATACATATAGTTTTAATATTATACCATATTTGAAATTCTTCACTGTATCACTTTAATGCTTTGAATTAGAATATTACATGAAAAGAATAGCACAGAAGTTTCACATCAGAAGATAACCTTTAACATAACTATTCAATAATACATTGTCTGATCTTTTCCCTACACATAATAGACTCTGAAGTGAATATAACCTAGTTGATGATGTCTAGGAACAATAAATATAAAAGTCAGTCTACTAATACCTGGATTCATTGTAATCATCAATACTGCATTAAGATCTGCAGACCACTACATTTTCATGTTTATTTATTCATAATAAAATAACAGTTTCCTGCTCTTTACAGTCATTTTTATTTGATTACTAAGACTTCCATTTCTGTTTTTATTTATTTATGTTTTGGATAATTCATATCTTGCTAAAACTATGGCAATATTGAAAAAGGTCAGTGTTGTTGAACATCTCTTCATTCTGAAAGTCTTTGAAATACACTTACAGCATATCTAAAAATATTTTAAAATGCATATGGAGAATAAATGTGAGTATTAACAATATAGCATATGACTTACTGCAACAAAGGATAGATCTAAAAATATAAATAAAAGTGCCATATCTAATTTCAGCAGAAGATACATAGCTTTTCCCTTTCTTTAAACTACTGTCTCCTTTTTAAATTTAAAGGTCCCTATTGTAGAAATGTCTTTTATGGAAGAACTCTGCTGAACAAGAATGTGAAGGAGTAATGTATAATCCAACAGCACAGGTTTTGAAAGAAAAATGTACCATAAAAATTGTTGAATAGGATTTTTCATTTCAATAGCCATATGATATTTCAGGGCTTAAAATAAGTGTGAAGGCAATAAGAAATTTAATATATCCCTTAAATCTTCTTAAATCTTTCAAGATATGCTTGTCGTAATATACCTTTATTGAACTCTTATTGAGCAGTTCTAATTCATTATAATCTTTTGTAATATATTAAGGTCATCTATTAGTTATCAGTTTTTTTTGCACCTTATAGTAAGCTATTTTATTTCCACTGTTTTGTCTATGAATAGGTCAAACAAAATATTCACTTTCTTTCTTGTACATGTTATATCCAACTTTTGGAATGAAATATACCACATGCTTTCTTTTGAAAAGTGATAATAGATTCTTCAAGACTACTAACAGTTTACCATTTATCTAATGTTTATAGAACATTTACCAATCAATTTATCAAACCTATTGCAGAATTTTGTGTCCTCAACCAAAATACATGACTTTCATAAGTTTCAATTACAACCAGCATAGCAATTACAATCTTGACAAAGGCGCTCCTTGCGCTGGTGAAGAGATGAGCGCGGTAGTCGTTCATCCCTACGACGCTGTACAACGTTCGGACCGCAAATGCGGACCCTTACGAAGCGAGGGGCCGCAGTTGCACAAGTGGAGGCTCCCACGTTGGCTGAAATGAGCCGCGAGGGTCCGCATTTGCGGAGGTGGAGGCTCTACGCCGCCTCACAAGCGGTTACAAACGCCCACAGAAGCGGCACTTTGAAAAAAAAAAAAACACGCAATGACTAAATACACACTTACACAAAAAAAATGCGAGCCGCGGGACTTAGAAAAAATCCATTACGGACTCGCAAAAATACGACCTTAACGGACAACCCGCACACAGCGGAAAACATTAAAAAAACAGAAAATACACACAAAAAAAAAACCTTACCCACAGCAAGGGGGGACACGCAGGATGTCTGCAATACAGGTAACACCTTGATTTCAGTCCAATTTAAAAAGTTTACACACTCGAAAATCCACTAAGGGAGAGAAAAAATGGCAAAACCAGGCTACACGACCCCTAAAGCCGGAAAAATACCGCCAAGCACATACGACTTTTACAAAAACCCGTACGAGGTAAACATACACCATTAGCAAGGACGCTAAATCATCCACACCCGCGTACCACATACAGATTTGCAGCCATTTTACAACACTAACTTACAGAATGCGGAAGTATACAGCTACACAAATGGCTTCCCCTTGCGCACGCAGCCTATTTACACTACACACTTCACACATTGCTGACACTTACACCTCAGCTCAACAACACTGCAAATCTGCAGGAACATCATGCTGCAGGAACATCAACACAGATTGTTAGCACTTCAGCACATTGTTTGCTGCATATATTAATTACAAATAGGTAAAACATATTAATTTATGATTTAATTAATTCATTAATTAGTAAAAAAACAACAGCAAAAAAATCAAACACCACAGTATCGCACAAAACCTTAATCGCGCGCCTCACAAGGAGCGCCAATGATGCTCATAGGACACAAAGTACACCAGGGGAGAACCTTGCAATAAGGGCCAAAAGGAGGTCAGCGAAAGCGCCTATGACACCAACCCAGAGGCTCGCAATGAGTGCCAAAGGCGCTCATGGCGAGCCACGCAATGACCACCAAAGGTGCTCAGTGCGAGGCTCGCAATGAGCGCCGAAGGATCTCAGACCACGAAAAATACTTACTCTCTGTGGCAAACAGCATTACCTGCCTTACAATTTTATTGCCGTCATTTTTTGACGGGCAAGTTGCTAGTATAAATATATAAATAATAAGGTTTATCATACATGAGATCGAATTACCTGTTCCAAACCCTATATCTAGGAAGTGAGAAGGACATCTTTTCAGGGTGAATCTAAAATTTGGTGATTTATCTCCTGGTAAAATATCTAATATGTTTTGTGTTCTACTATATATATATATATTGTTGTTGTACTAAATATGATTCCAAAGTTGAAAATTCTTTGTGTCTTACTTCACAATCAATGCTATTTTCAGCATTTTATAAATGTAATCCTATATATTTAAATATAATTAATATATAGAAAAGCAGCAAATGTTGAAAGCCAACATAATTGTGTTCTAATTATGTACTTTGAAAGTGAAGTATCATACATTCTGTAAATAAAGCAAAAATGAAAGTTGGAAAATGAGATGTCTGGCAGTACTTTTGGTATGAATGAAAAAATAATTGGAAAAAGAGAACAGAGACTGAAGTTGGAAAAAGTTTTGCCTATGGCATTTTACTTCTTATTAGAGTATTGATCTATAGCTGCTCCAAAAAGATCATGACAGCCATCTGGATTGTCACCATATGACCTTTTTACTGGTTCATTTTAATGATGAGTTAAAAAGAGACTTTTTAAAAGTGATGATTTAATGAAACAAGGTATTTCTGAAATTAGAATACATTTATATAAAAAAAGTATATAAAATATAAAGTTTTTAGAAAATCTGGCATAGTACTAGGTGACAAATGAAGATTTTTATAGAAGCACAACAACCAACAATCCTTTATAAACATTTTAGAACAAAAAAACAAACACCTGTAATAATTGTTTGCAGTCCAGTGCCCCAATTCCAAAGCATAATCTGGAATACAATGCATGAATAGTCAAAGAAATTACATTTCACCATGTAATTGTAGCATCTTCAATAATATACAGCAAGTGAATGTAATGTACACAGTGTAATCACAGAGCTTGTAGTTACATTTAACCATCCACATTTTGCATGACAAGGATACTTGTTGATAAGTCAAGTTGTAATGCTCATTATCCCCAATTATTTTTCTATACCTGGTTTCATCTCAAAAAATCATAATCTTTTAAAATAATGTGCTCTCACCATGTAGTAATGTATGGATCACAGAGTGTACACACAGAAAAAACAAAACAAATAGATAATAGCTAATAAAACAAATGAATAGTGCATATAAAATGTAAAATAAAAATATAAAGCACAAGCAGAGATAAAGGTGTCAAACGTTTTTCGACTATAACAGAGCAGTGCTTTATTGGATTGAAAGTCTTAGTTATATTATCCTGTGCCTTCTATACTTATTATATATAATTGACACAGACTTTTATATTCGAAACGCGTTTGGCACCTTTATCTCTGCTTGTGCGTTATACTTTTATTTTATATTTTTTATGCACTATTCATTTGTTTCATTAGCTATTATATATTTGTTTTTTGGTTGTGTGTACACTCTGTGAACCATACATTATTACATGGTGAGAGCTCAACTCTGTGTTCATCTATGGTATATACCCACCGCTTATCTATACAGTAGTTTTATTAATCATTATCTCCTAGTGTTTTACACTGTTAGGGCCTTTGGCTCTTAGTGTTTGCTGGCATTAGGAGAGGGTTTTTTAGCCACTACCCCTTGAGTTTATACTGTTTGTCATGTACCTATTCTATGAGGGTTATCCTCTAGGGAATACAGCTTTTTCTTCACCTGGAAGCTTTTTTATGTAAGTTTTGGAAGATATTCCACTATTACAGTGAGCATTAATAGAATCTGCTGTGTGAATATCGACAAAAGAGACCTACACATGTGAGCCTATGATCAATTTTTTATTGATATTGTGGACTAAACGTGAGTGTAAATTACTCGATTACTGTCATTTTTTCTAATAGAATTGTATTGATCTGCACCATCAAGATTTATTGGCTCTTCTTTTACCCCATTCCCTCTTGTTTTCTATATATTGAGACCACACTAGTGAACAGTGTTGGTTTATAAGAAGCAGCCAAAATCCATACACAGATAAACAGATCTGTACTACACCAGATCCATCCCAGGCACTTGATAAATAAGATTATCTAGAGGAATTTGGACAATTAAACCTATTGACCTTTGTGGTTCTTGGACTCGTTTTTTCAAAGTCAGAGATATTTTCTCCATATTCACCTATTATTGGAGCATGGTGTATATATATTGAGATTTTATTATAACAGAATATTGTGATTTCAATTTGATTTTATATATTTGTGATTTTATATATTGTGCTGACTCCTATTTTTATCTCCTGTTGACACCCATTACTTTAATTGTCCTTTTTTTCTATCTGCATCTATTTATTTATTTATTTATATCTATTTTGTTATATACATCTACTGTTTGTGTATGAACTATTGTGTGTTTACTAGCACTGCAGATTAAGTCAACTACTACATACTGTATTTGGAGTTTTGACTTTTGTCTTGCTGCATTTCTGTTTAGAACATTGAAACAATGTGTATATATATTCCTAGTGTGCACCATATTTATCCTATGTGCTGTTTCTGTGGACAGATTATGTATACTTTTAGTAAAGGTCTTCAGTCATTCTCTGAAACTAGTTCCAGATTGTCTTTACATGAGATACTGTATACCACAGCAAATGCACATAAATGTTTCAGAAACAATTATTTGATGCAGTCATATATATAAGTGTTATTTTGCTGGGATGTTGGATAATAATATGAACATTTTTTACATCTTCTCATGAAAATCTGCATTGCTCACTGATTTTGTATATCCCCTGAATACTATGAGCCTCATTCAATTGAGCTTTGAGAGATCCAGGCTTCGGAAATGTAACCCACAAGTTATTTTGGTATTCAATTGCCGTCTTTTTGAGGGCTCTGATTGGGTTACGGGGCTCCGGCCTCAGATTCACTGCGATGGTTCACATCGCAAGTTCATGCCCCTTCAAGCCTTTGAGCTTCCACGGCCGCAAGAGCTGCGAACTCTAAAATCGCAAAGCAAGCTGTCAAGTCTGCAAATGGCAAAAGTCGAACCACAAGTCACAGGTACCAAGAAGGACTCACAAGGGGCTTAATGTCATGTCCGTAGTACTTTAAATGCACATTTACACACACTACTTTACTTTTATTAAAAGTGAAGGTGATGTTAGGTCTTAGAATTAATAGCACTATATGCTCAAGCTCGCAAATCGGCAAACAAAAATACTTTATTTCATGTTTAATTTCTGTGTTATATCAATACTGGCAATAAATGTGTTAATACATATAATTGAACGCGCATGTAATAAAATATCATATTTACGGCTTTATCAATATTGCATCCTATCTGGAATGTGGGTCCTATCGTTACTCGTAATTGAAGCCTGTAGGACTTTGAAATCCAACCTCCATTTTTCATTGAAGTAATGATGACATATCTGTTTCCATTGGCTGTTTCTATTCGGGAGTTACGGCCTTGCTTGATGCTAAATACTTGCGGCCTCGGCCAATTGAAAAGCACCTTAAGTTGCGGACACAGGAGGCCCGTAAACTTACAGCCTACATCCCGAGACTTGCGGGCTTGAAATTGAATGAGGCTCTATGATCCTAATGATCTTTTTGAATAATCTACCCATTTTTACACCTGTGTTGTGCTTTGCTTTTGTGTATTTCAGCCAGGCATACTGCCTGCATTTGTCCATCTGACTTCATACTCAGTTCCTGACCATTTACAGATTGATTCCTCAAAAACATACATCTAGAACATTTTCTTTATCTATTATTAACTATGTTCCTGGCTGAGCTGGCATGTTTCCAACATGTATTTGAGTCCCTGATCTATTCCATTAGCACAAGATTCTTTTAAAATGATCTATATTTATTTAATTATACCGATAACGGCTAAACATCTAAGGTCTGTTTACAAACACACTACTGACAGTTCCTGATTAACAGAACACACCAAAAGACCAGCGGTGAAGGCTCAGTGAAAACAAAGATTTATAGTTTTCACAGAATTTCAGGAATGCAGCAGGAAATGTTAACCCCCAACTGTACTTTTTTACTTATTCCAGCAGTCCTACATAAAAATTACACACAATCCTAAAAAAAATGCTGCCACTACAAAGGCAATTTTAGTCTCATTACTTATATCTTAAATTCTCCTCATGTTTTATATCAAACCCTGTATCCACTAAGGTAAAAACTTGCTCTTGAAATTAATACTTATCTGGTAACTCTATTTTGTATTTTTGTTTATTTAAATAAACCTTAGGGATTAGCCTCCCTAAGGGTCATAGGGGAATCCAGACGTGGACCCCTTGCTCACTGTGCCTTAGGGAGTTATCAGCTACACCTCACTGACAAGGCCCAAAGAAGGCCGAAACGTACGTCTGGGGTTTGCTGTTTCTCCTGTTCAGGATAGAATTGCCTGTTTTTTCAGGGCTGGACCACTCTATTGAGTGGAACCAGACTGATATAGTTCAGGATAGTTCTCCCTGTGAAGGGCAAGCTAAAAGAGGTTGCTCTCAGAGTGGGTTATCATGTCCACAGAACTAACCTATTAAGGTCAGTTCGTTCTCTGATTGAGCACCTCTATTTTGTTTTTTTGTTTATCTGGGATCTGCCTGATTGCCTCATCAGGAGAACTGTTTCTGATGTGGAAGGTTTGTCTGCAGCACATGGAACTAACACTGGACCACCTGATCTTGATAGCATAAGCATTGCTGTCATCAAAGGGAGCAATTGCACGAACAGTCCTGCTAAGCACTATCTCAATCCTGATTTCAGACCTTGTTCTTTGTTGACCCTGAACCTCTGTCAGTCTGAGTACCCTTTGCCTGTTTAACATCATAGCAATTTAGAAAATAAATAACGTTTTTCAGATTTCCATGCTTCATGTTATACAGCAAGATTGTAAAGTGCTCACTTTAAAAAGTATTGCATTTTGTTACTTCAGTGAAAAATCTACATATTATTAAACCTATAGCTCTGTAGATCTAACCTTGAAAATTCCAAAAATCTAGATCTCATATATTGTAGGCTTTTTAAGTATAAAGATGTTTACTTTGAATATTATTAGTGAAATAGAAATACAGTGTGCTTCAAATTCCATAAATAAACAAACGAGTAGAGCCATACACTTTACTTTAGAACAGTTATTTTTTGTAACTGAATATTTATTAGTCTCCCACATCCTGGAATATGAAAAAAAAAGCAGTAATCCCTTTCTTTGAAGAAAATAATCCCCATTGCATACTCTGCCAAAGCAATCTTACCTTGTGTATACATAAGAAAATATGCATACATTCATATTTATGGATGTAACATTTTCTTTTCCATTAACTTGGTTTGCCACATGAACCTCCAAACATCAAATTCCAATGATAATACTTGTGTTGAGACAGGAATGCCAGCCAAGCTTACAGACCTGTTTATTCCCTACGTGAATCTGTGTTCTGAAATACTTTTTTATGCCCATAGAAATTAATATTCAAATAATTATATTTACATTGAAAATATTATAAATGTAGTTTGTTAGATTTATTATTTAGATGATCCATTCATATTTACCTCAATAAATGTACTTTTATTGTACTTTTATCAGAGGAAAGTATGATTTTAGGAATTCAACTTTCCTGCTTATCACATCTAGCTTGTTTATCACTGGTTGACAATACATTTCTCTAGAGTCTGCTTTTCCTGTTGATATATCACACGCTTATGAACCATGTGATTATAACAGAAGCTTCATCAGAAATATAGTAAAGAGCACAAATTGATAACCAGTATTTAGAGGACAGTCTAATATCTAACTGGAGGATAGTTGGATTCACATACCTAATATTCTGTATAAATGCATTACAGAGAGTTAAGTTAGGAAAACACGCATAATACTTATCAGTATTAATAAATTGTGTAATATCACTCAATGGTTAAAACGTAACCCTTATTTGCTAGTAATAAAAATTGCTCTTATGTGCAAAATATCTTGAAAATGGGTCGCTAAATCCCATCATAGTTAAATAAAATTACATACACATATAAAAACACTATATACAACACTTCCTGCTCATGGCAACTCGCTTATTATCCTAGCAGTCACGATATAAGGCTATAGATTAATCCACAACATCCATATAGCACCATTAAGGGAATCTGATAGCTGAAAGTACAAGGAATCCAAACCTCAACACATATGGAGTAATACACCAAAACTAAATTGGTTATGTGTATTATCTATAATAATCTATATCACCTCTTATACTCCTAATCTGAGACATGTAGTAATCCCAGACTGGCAGGTCCTATAAGTGAGACACCACCCCTTATATATCTGTTCAATAAAACTGTGTACTTATCTTGGCAAATACTCTCAAAGATAAAGGGGAGAGAGGGGACTAATAGTGAGCCCTGGGTCCTCTGGTAGTATATCTTATCCAAAAGGACCCTTCAGTGCCCCTCAGGTTTGGTTCCAAACCTAGTTGGTAGGCATGTAAACAGACTTAAAAAATTCCCTCCTATGTGCCCATGTCTAGTGGTTTATAAGGGTCCGCCGATTCCCCTTTAGAGCATAATAAAGTTCCCTATACTAATCTAACTAGTGTATTCCAGCTAGGTTACAATAATGGAGTAAAAATGAGTCTCCAATATGGGTGAAAGTGGTCCTATGGCTCAGAAATGACCAGAGCTAGCGCTGCTGGTAAGTGCAGGCTTCTGACGTCACAGACTGACACACGCGTTTCTTATTATAGCTTCTACGGAGGTTTTGTAATGCATACATACAGAATATAAGGTATCTGAGTCCAGGTATCCTCCAGTTAGATATTAGACAGTCCTGTAAATACCGGTTACCAATTTGTTTTTTAGTATCTTTTGTATATATGGAGTCAGAAATATAGCCCAACATCCAGGATCAACATTGGCACACCCTGGTCTAATAGACTGCTTGTAACTGTTAAGTGTAAGTCAACATTGATACTACCAGCACTTCATAACTAGATATGTTAAACTTTTTTTTTTTTGTGCATTTAATATTTCCCGCAGTCTTAAATACTAATTGCATAGAAATTACAAAATGTTTTTACTTAATTAAATGGAGTGACCTGATGTCAAGAAAACTTAACTTTAAAAGCCCAGAGGAAATCTGTAAAAGTAACAGCTTGTACTAGTATTGCTACATATGATACAACTCATTGTCCTCTCTGGACAACACTAAACATATAAAGGTGTGATGTATTACTTAGCCTGTATACACAATGAGCAGTAATAAAGCAGGCTTGTTTACTTTTTTTTTTACTGTGTTTTTGAAAATGTTTGTTTGACAACAAATATTGACAACAAATATATTAGATAGAGTTAATATTGATGATAATACAATAAGAACAAATTCATTGAGGAAATGCAAAATGTTGGTTCTAACATATAATCATTACAATAATAAATAATCAAATTATCTATACCTATATAAGAATAGTTTGTATACTTTATGCTGATCATATAATTTACAAAGTATTTAGAATACTGAAAAAACCTTGACTGAGATATAAAGAGAAATGTTATAAATCCTGATGGTGTTGTGTACCAATAGCAAGTTAAATAAGATTTGTAACAACAAACACAACAATGTCTGGGTCTGGTACAAGGGATACTGTAAATAATGCACATACTTTATTTACATCAACAGTCGGCATATCAATGATCTTTGACTTGATTCTCTGAGTTAATAACTTGTAGCAAGCGTCAGATTTAAACACAAACCCAATGCTATTGAGGATGTTTTTCCCCACTGCCAGTGTCTACTGTATTTTATATATAAGAATAAGTACTTAACTGATAAATTAATCCCAGTGGTTAAATGCGCATATTGTTGATTTTTGAATGTGTGCTTGAATTACAATTAGAATTCAATAAGAATATGACATATTTTCTCATCTGTTAAAATTCGTCAGGTACAGGATTTTACGTGTTTAAAAACATATATTTGCTATTTTTATATCTGTTCAAAGCTTGATTTAAATAAAGCCTTAAAAAACACTTTCCCTCATAGATTTAAATACATTGAATACTTAATAATTAACACCATTTCATAAGCTTCCAATTTTGATTTACCTATCAAAATATGGAAGCAGTCTTGAATCAGTATTATACAAATTATAAGCATTATAGAAATTGAACTTGGGGAAAACAATACACAACATAACATATCAAAAAGTGGGTAGGTCTTTCACAAGGTCCTTATGACAATTATAATCAAGCCTTTGATTCAACTGACTATGTGGCTAATCTCCATAATGGTCTAGTGGCCAAACTCAAAAGTCCAAGTGTCCTGGGGTTCATGACAGGCCCTGAAGAAAACAGGTTGTGACAGATGCAAGTTAATAACTGTTAAAAAGCACACTCGATTTAAACACTGATATATCCATATCCAGTAAGAAGAAATGACAGAATGAAATATTTAGATGGGTTGACAAGTTTAATTTTTATTTCATTCCCATTTTAATCATTTAATGTGATTTAATATGTGGATTAATTGTTAATTGATCCAAAGGAAGGCAAACAGAAAAAAAAACATTGTCAATTGTCTCATAAGAGGAAAAATAAAATGTATTCCTGACTCCAGATACTGGTGATTGGATTCCTCCCATGATCAATAAATACCTTCTCTAGTTATCCAGAATAACATTGAATACCCTTTTTATAAAAAAAAAAATATCAAACACCTTTTTAAAGTTAATTATCGGATCCTCTGTCACAACCTCCTTTGGTTGAGAATTCCACAGTGTAACCACCCATAATGTGAAGAACCCTTTTTTTTCTTTAAGGTGGTATCCTTTTCCTTCTAACCTCAAGGGATGTCCACTTGTCAGTTGGAAACCTCTTGGCACAAAAAGTTCACTTAACAAAGGCTTATATTGACCCTGAATGCATTTATAAGGGAATCATATATCCTCTTAGGTACCTTTGTTCTAGAGAAAATAATTTTAATTTGGTTAGTCTTTCTTCACAACTTAGCCCAGCCATTACCCTTATTAGTTTTGTTGCCCTTCTCTGTACTTTTTCCAATTCTAAAATGTTCTCTTATGTGGTGCCCAAAATTTTACTCCATATTCCAAATGAGGGCGTACTAGAGATTTGTATAGTGGCAGAATTATATTTGCTGTCTTTGCTTCTATACCCTTTTTAATATGTGCTAATATTTTGCTTGCCTTTGCAGATGCTGCTTGGCATTGAGCACTGTTAAGTAGGTGGTTTCCACCAACAGTCCCAAAAACACTTTCTGTCTCTGATTCCCATCCATTAATATTATAAATTTGCTGCATTAATATTATAAATTGCATGACTATTTTCCTTCCCAAATGCATAATATTACAATTATTGTATTATTACATGTTATATTACATTATATGTTTTAAATATCATCTGCCATTTAGTTTCCCATGTCTCTAATATATGCAAATCTCTTTGGATGGAAAGTACATAATTTTCTGATTTAATTACCTTGCACAGCTTAGTGCCATCAGCAAACATGGAGACAATACTTCCCAGTCATTTTCTAAGTCATTGATAAATATGTTAAAAAGAAGAGGATCTAATACTGAACCCTAAGGAACCCCACTTGCCACATTAGTCCAATCTGAGTATGTTCCATTTACAACAACCCTTCACTTCCTGTCTTTTACCTAGCTCTCAATCCGTGAGCAGATATTTACTGCAATTCCTGTATCCCTTAGTTTGTATAATAGGCTTCCATGGTGCACTGTATCAAAAGCCTTTGTAAAATCCCAAAAATTGAGTCCACTGAGCTGCCTTGATCCAAGTTCCTTCTAACCTCCACACAGCATTAGGTTTGTTTGACATGACCTATCCCTCATAAATTTGTGTTTACTAATCTTGTTCAAATAGACATATTCATGTGTACTATCCCTTAGTAACAATTCTAAAAGTTTTCCCACTGTAGAAGTGAGTGTTACAGGTCTATAATTGCCTAGATTTGTTCCTGCTATATTTGTTAAATACAGGTATCACCTCTGCTTTTCTCCAGTCATCTGGTAGCAACCATATTGTTAGTGCTCTTGAAAAAATAAATATAATGGTTTGGCTATTACAGAGCCCAGGTCCCTCAGTACCCGTGGATGTATTCCACTGCATTGCAAATAATTTTGTATTTTCTATTTTAGCCATTCTAATAGAACTTTTGCAAGCCTTATGTTTGTCCTTGTACTCACGAAAAACTGCCTCTGTTCCCACTATCTTGTGTAATTTAAATGTCTGTTTTTTATTCCATATTGTGTGCCTTACACCCAACTAACAATGTTGCATAAATAATTGGTTACAACAGGGTGTAAAAGATCTACCAAAAGGAGAAGTAGGCACAGGTCTGTACATGGACTTAAAACCTAAGAGTAAATTCATTCTTGGATTTAACCTCTCTGCAGTATTTGTCATGCTAGTAACTAAAGATTTAGAAAAACTATCCTCTAAAAAAATTAGGACCTTTAATCTAATCAAGCAAGAACAGTTGGCCCTAACAACAAGAGATTAACATAGTTCTAAAACCCTCAGATAAGGGTGGAAATGTAGTAGTACAATCTCGCTCTCAATATCATTCTGCAAATCTCAAACTCTTGATGGATACACAATGTTATAGGAAATGATTGGGTGACCCAATTGACAATTTTAAACAAGAACTAATCGCATTACTGGATGATGGATTGACAAAAGATTTAATTTCTAATCAAGAATATAAATTTTTACTAAATAGACATCCTAAGGTACCAACTTTCTACTCCATTCCAAAGGTTCATAAAAATGCAATTACACCTCCAGGATGGCTAATTGTATCTGAGAATGGAAGCCTAGCTGAGAAACTTAGTGTATATATAGATAATATCTTGAGATCATTTGTTGTAACTTTGTCATCATATGCTCAAGATATTAAAAGTGTACTACAAAGACTGAATAACATCCAACTAGAGCCCAACACTATTTTAGTGGGATTGGTGTTGAATCACTCTACACTTCTATACCACATACAGCAGGCCTGTAAAAAAATTTTGAATACCAGATGTTTACAACACCAAAAACACAAGTTTGTATTTCCACTCTTGAATTTTATTTTGACGCATAATTACTTTCTGTGTGACAAAGTGTGCCAAATATGCAGAACTGCGATGGGCACTCCCTCTGCACCAACATATGCAAATCTGCACTTAGGTTGGTGAGAGGACCAAATGAAAATCTATTGCAGTTTATAGACAAAGTGGAACTTTGGCTGCACTATATTGATGACATAGTTATAGCAGGGCACAGCTCAATTGACAAATTAGTATTCAGAGACAAGCTCAATAACAACAATAGAGGCTTAAAACTTATATACACAGTCAGTACTGATCAAAGTTTTTGGACCTAATTATTACAAAGACCAAACAAAATACATTGGAGACAAAACTTTTTAAAAAAAACGGCAACTAATAGCTGTCTATTAGGCTCCAGTCATCAACCAAAACATTTACTTAAAAGTATACCTTACAGCCAGTATCTCTGCATTAAACGTAATTGCTCTACCGTAAGTGCTTTTGAAGAACAAGCCAAAGAACTCTACTTACACTTTCGTCAAAGGGGTTATACACATAATCTACTTAAACATGCGTACGCAAGAGTTAAAATCAAATCCAGAAAATAACTGATATTTAGTCAATCTCCAAAAATTCCTGACAAAATTCAGCCATTGAGAGTTATAGGAACATTTAATCCCTTACATGTAGATATTTAGAGGATTTTACAGAGACACTGGAACATTTTAGGCCCTATTCTAATGCCCACTTTGTAAATTTATACACACTAAAAATTACTCTTAATATTACTACATATTCGGCAAATATTACTTATTGGAACTAATGAATTCTGAAGTCAATAGAATGCATATAAACATTTATAAAAACAAACAAACACCTGAAGCCAAATTTATGAGTTTAAGGCATTTGCAAGTAGCTAATAGTATATGGCCCTTTGTTAGCAGATGAAAAGTTAAAGGAGGGGATACAGGAAAGGCTCTCTATCACATATAGACAAGAACCCACGTTGAAAGACAAAATTGTGCATAGCCATTTTTCGGATATCAAACCAAAAGAAACAGAGTGGCTGAGAAAAGGAAAACTAGGGTCTAGAGACTGTAAAGGCTGTAAAGATTGTATTTATATGGAAAATAGGACCCTGTTTAAGAATGCTCAAGGTACCCATCAATTCAAGATAATACACTCAATAAACTACTACTGCAGTTATCTACCTAACTGAGTGTCCATGTAGCCTACAATATGTGGGGAAGACTCAACGCTAACTTAGGAGAAGAGTATTAGAGCACATCAATTCAGTGAAAAACAATATTGATGTGCCAGAGGCCAGGCTCATAAATAACCAGCATGATGGTGATGTCCTAACACTTAAATTCTGTGCTATTGACAGAATAATACCAAATGAACGGTGAGGTAACATTGATAACAAATTATTGCAGAGAGAGGCCAAAATACTTTTTCAACTGAAAACCATGTCTCCAACAGGTCTGAACGAAGGGTTCACTTTTGCCCCATCTCCTAAATTAACAACTAAGGAAACTTTAATATGCCCTCTTCAAAATCCATAAGCACTTTATAAGCATAAGGGTACCAATAAGGTACCCAATAAATGCTTGATAGGGACATCAATCTCTTAAATAGTTGTTGTAAATACAAAGCCAGAAACCACCAATAACCATTGATAAACCAAGCAATCTATCTGTAAATCAGCATTAGACAAGATTAAGATTAAATTAATAAACTAAAGAATTACTTGTTGTATTAATCAGAAGAAAGCCAACTATCAGTATGGAATAAATCAAGCAAAAATATGTACCTCATAAATGAATGTCTAATTAATGTGTGGAGTAAAATGCTTGGTGTAGCTAAGAGCTATAGTTGAGCCTTGTTTACATTGAAAATTGGCAGTTTCCATTGTAGTGCCGGAATTTGGAATCAGCTATTTAAATTACAGCCTACTGGGCCACCGCAGTTCTCTAAAATCATGATACCACTCACTTAGAGGGGGAAAGGGGTGGACCCTAAGATTTAAAAGACAGTGGGTCCAAAGGCTATTATACTTCCTTGATGAATCCGCCATAGGAGGAAACGTACATCGGAACAAGCAGGGACCACAGATAACCACAATGCAGAAAACAGGTCTAAGAGACTGACTTAGTTACCGTATCAGCAGTTGCAGTCACTGTGAGTACAAAACACAGGGATAGTGCAAGCACAATGAACAAAGATAAAAGTGTTACAAACTGCAACATAACCTGACGCTGCTACTATATGTATTTTCCATTGGTGTGTGCCTGGTGAGCCTCACAGGTTATATGAACTGCTAGTTGTAATTGGTATACAAGAGACTTCACAGATAACTATTACTGGATACAATAAAGTTCATAAATTGCTGAAAAATATATATTAATATATCTAAAAGCCCAATAAAGGAAAATGGGAACCTCAGTAAGTGTGACAGTCTGAGGGCTATTTCTAATAACATTAAGGGCATATTATTATTTGTCAACACTAATGGAATGTGCAGTAAATGTCTGATACTTTCCAGCCATTAGAATGCTAGATTTATTTATCTCTAGACTCCTTTACTGCAAAATGTATCGACATTGATGGCTAGAAATTACAAAATGGTCCCTATTTGCAATGTATATATTTTAATATTAAATTCCACAGTTTTAAAATTGCACTAATAAAGTATTACATTTTAGGTTGCGACACAATTCAAAATAGAGGGCTTTGGGGTTCTATTTTTGGTTCGATTCTCTTTTCCAACTAATAGCTTAAAGTATATTTTGACCTGTAAATCATTGTTAAGCCACATGGGATATAATTTACTCCTTTTTGTTTTATTTCCACATGGTATATGGTGATAAGTATTTATATTTAGTATGGAATTTAATATTGTCCATTTAGCTTCAGTATTTTACCTGTCAGTTCTTTGTTCCAGTCTATGGACCCTATTCAATTGAGCAATTGTTGGTTACTAGAGCCCGTAATGAAGCCTGTAAACTAATTTAATTTTCAATTGGCATCTTTTAGCAAGGCGACAATGATCTACAGGTAATTGGCTGAAAATCCCTGCGCTTGCCAAAATCGTAACTCTTTGTCCATCTAAGCTTTTCATCTTTCAAGACAGCAAATGTTACAATCTCTAAAATCACAAATCTCTACACAATTGCTACAATTCCCAAAGGATGCAATTGTCTTCAAAGCCGCAAAGGGTTTACAGACTTGTTTGTAACACTGCAAAACACAATAAAAACACACCAATGGATGGCATTAGAATACATTCATTTTTTTATCATATTGGAATAGTCATGCATGTAGGGGAGAGAGAGGAGGAGAGAGAAAAGGGGGATAGAGAGAGGAAAAGAAATTAAGAGAGAGGGAGTGAGAAATGGAGGGAAAGAGAGGGAAGAGTGAGATAGACAAAAAGGGAAAGAAAGAGGGGGAGAGAGGAAGGGAGGGAGAGATAGTGGAGGAGTGAGGGAGAGGGGGTAGAGAAAGAGAAGGAGTCGGAGAGATATGTAGAGAGAGAGAGGGGGAAAGTGAGAGAGAGGGAAATAAAGACAGAGGGGGATAGAGTGCGGGAGAGACGGCGAGAGAGTAAAGGAGGGAGAGAGACTGTGTAGGAGGGAAACACAAAGAGAGAAGGAGAGAGAGAAGGAGGAAGAGAGAGAATTAAAGAGTGTGAAGGAGAGAGGAGAGAGAAGGAGAGAGAGAAGCAAATAGGAAAGAGAAGGAGAAAGAAGAAACAAGGAAAGTATGAAAGAGAGAGAGAAGGAGAGTGTGAAAGAGAGTGTGAAGGAAAAAGAGTGAAGGAGAAAGAATGATAGAGGTAGAGAGAGAGAAGTAGAGTGTGAAGGAGAGAGAGAAGGATAAAGTGAAGGAGAGAGAGTGAAGGAGAGAGGGAAGTAGGGACAAGTATAAGGAGAGATAGAGAAGAGAGAGAGAAGAGAGAGAAGGAGAGTGTGAATAAGAGAGAGAGAAAGAGAGAGAGATAGAAAAGGAGAGAGGGGAGGAGAAAGATCGAGTGAAGGAGGGAGAGAGAAGTAGAATGTGAAGAAGAGAGATAAGTAGGGTGTGAAAGAGAGATAAACAGAAGGAGAGTGTGAAGGAGAGAGAGGGGTAGGGAAAAAGAGAAGGAGTGATAGAGATAGAGAGTGTGAAGAAAAGAGAGAGAAGAGGAGAGAGAGAAGGAGAGAGCAAATGAGAGAGAAAAGGAGAGTGAAGGAGTGATTGAAGGAGAGAGAGAAGGGGAGAGAGAGGGAAATAGGGAGAGGGGAGAGAAAGAGAGTGAGGGGGATAGAGGGAGGGGGAGACAAAGAGAGAGAGAAAAAAGGAAAAGAGAGAGAGGGTGAGACAAAGAGAGAGAAAGAGGAAGGGAGAGAGATGGAGAGAGAGAGTAAGAGATGGAGGGAAAGAGAGGGTGAGAGAGAGTAAGAGAGGGGAGAGAGGTAGAGAGATGAAGGGACAGAGAGAGGAAGGGGCAGAGAGAGATAGGGAGATAAAGAGAGGGGAGAGGGAGGAAGAGGAAGAGAAGGAGAGAGAGTGGGAGGAGGGAGGGAGGTAGAGAGAGAGAGAGGGAGTGAAAGGGAGGGTGAGAGGGAGTAAGGAAAAGAAAGAGAGGGGAGAAAGGGAGGGAGAGAAAGGGAAAGGGAGAAAGATGGAGAGAGAGAGGGAGAAAAAGAGAGGGGGAGAGGAAGACAGAGTGAAAGAGTGATGAAGAGAGAGGGGGAGAGAGAAAGAGGAAGAGAGGAATGGAGAGAGCAGGGGACAGTTAGAGAAAGAGACAAAGAGAGAGAAAGACAGAGGGGAGAGAGACAGAGGGGGGAGATAGAGAAATAGAGTGTGAAGGAGAGAGAGAGAGAGAGTGTGTGAAGGAGAGAGACAGAGAGAAGGAGAGAGAGAAGGAGGGAGAGAGAATGAAGGAAAGAGAGAGGAGAGAGAAAGAGATAGTGATAAGTAAGAATGAGAGTGAAGAAGAGTGAGAGAGAAAGAATGAGAGAAGGATAAGGAGGGAGAGAAAGAAGGGTGAGAGAGAGGGAGAAGGAGGGAGAGGGAACGAGTGAGAGAGGTAGAGAGAGAAGGAGAGAGGAGAGAGAAGGAGAGTGAGAGGAGAGAAAGAGAAAGAGAGGGTGGAAAGAGAGAGGAGAGAATGAGATGAGAATGACAGAAGGGAGAGAGAGAGAAAGAAGGGGGAGAGTGAGAAAAGGGGAGAGAAATGAGGAAAGGTGACAGATAGCAGAGATAGGGAGGGAAAAGAGATAAGGAGAAAGAAGATTGAGAATGGTTCACTTTATGCATATATATATATATATATATATATATATTTATATATATATATATATATATATATATATATATATATATATATATATATATATATATATATATATATATATATATATATATATATATATTGTGGCAGAGCGCCCCCTTCTGGCGGGATCAACGCTCTGTTTATCCAACTTTTTATGCTCTTTATGGAGGACTCTGGAGCCTTTGTATGCTTTTTACAGGCTTTAATAAGTGGTTGGCATAATATAAATAAACATAGCTTGTGGTCAGCATGAAATAAACATCTACTCAAACAGGCTTACTTACTTGCAGGAATGCCACTGACTAGCCCTGGGACCGCTAATCGGCCTGCAGGTAAAAACAGTACCTTTTGTATCACAGAGGGGTGGTACCTTTAAGTCCAGTCACTTAGCTGCAATGGATCCTCTTCTGCTTGCAGCGAATGTTCTCCTTTAAATCAGGTGTAGTCACACAGCCTGATCCCACAATGGCAGCTTCACTTGCTGCTCTGGCACACTTGCTTCTCAGTCTCTGGTGCTCTGTCTCTCTCTGGAGCAGTCTCTGGTGCTCTGTCTCTCTCTGGAGCAGTCTCTGGTGCTCTGTCTCTCTCTGGAGCAGTCTCTGGTGCTCTGTCTCTCTCTGGAGCACTGTGGGTCCACACCCAGCCTGAAACCCCCCTGCTGGTTGCTTCAGGAGGCCTTTTAAAGAAACTTCCAGCTGGGCCTGATTACACCTCAAGCTTAACTCCGTAGCTCCTGGTGTAAATAATAATGTCTCAGGGATTAGTCCTCTTCCTAGCGCTGCGTCCACACTGGCCTCTGGGGGCAAACCATCACATCTCCTCCCCCTCAGCTCGACACCATAGGGTTGAGCGACAACGCCGAGAGGCCGTGTATGCCACCATCCTACCGTCCGGCCATTCTTGCGCCAGTAAGACCTTCCCAATAGTGCTGAAGCTTCTGCTTTATCAGCTTTCTCATCTTGAAGCGCTCTCTTCTTCGCACCGCCCGGGACATTGCCCACACATCGTGGGTAGGACACCGGCCCGCCCGTCACTCCGAGTGCCCTCCTCCAGGGACCCTTCAAAAGTACTCGTCGTACTACTGTATGAGAACTCACTTCTCCATACCGTCTCTTCCCTGGGGTATCAAGCAGATCACTCAGTCCATTCTGTAGGGTTTCCAATTCTCCCCCTGTAGGCTCATCAGTAGCCTCCCTCTCAACTTCATTATACAACAGCAACTTCCTGTGCTGTCTTTCTTCCCTCTGTTCCTGGCTCCCTCTGTTCCAGGTGCTCCTATTGTCTGGCTGACAATTCTCACCAGAACGTATGAGCTTCATACAAGCACCTTGCTTCTGTTCTGGTCCAGGATCCGCTATAGACTCCAAAGCTAGGCCCCCTCTCACGGTTGCGTCTTGCTCTTGGGTCTGTACTTTATCTTTCTCTCTGTGCAGAGTAGGCATATTCTCTGTCTTTGCTAGAAAGAAGCTCTCAGACTCTTGTTTTTCCTGGAATATCTCCAGCTGTTTAGCAACGTCCGGCTGACGACCAACAGATAGGCTAGTATACTTCTTAGTAGCCTCTTGTATCCTGAATTCCTGTACAACATTTTTATTTTCTGCATCCTCTGCCTTCACCCATTTTATTTCTTCTTTTAGTGACTTCTCTAATAGCTTTGCCTCCAAGGAGTCCAGCTTTTCATGACCATTTTCTAAATTTTCTTCTTTATTAGAGTGGTCATTATGGATTACTTGTTGGTCATTGGTTTGTGGCTCAGAGGACTCATTTTCTAATTCTTCAGCCGCGGTTTCATGGTTTGGCACTTGTTCTTCAGAAATGCTTTGGGCAGATGGGTCATGCACTTTTGTTGCCGAGTCACTATTCACAACCTCAGGGTTAGAAGAAGATTCATTTTCTTTCTGGAATGTCTCTACCCCCTGACCATCTTGTCCTGATTCATGTTTATCTCTTTGTTTACCTAAATCTATATCTGGTGTCTTCTGCTCTGTTAATTGCACTTTTGCCATTTTTTCTTCATGAGACTCTTTCTCTCCTGTGCATACAGTCTCAGATAACTGTTCTGATGATACAGTTTCAGCTGATATGGTCTGTGACTTATGAGTGTCCATAACCTGTTCCCCACTATCAGAAGACTCTTTATTTATGGCATGCTCATTAACATGAGCAGACATCTCAGGCACTTGGGTTGATTTTGGTGGTTCTGCGATTGACTCATGTATTGCGGACTCTTCTGGCTCGGAAGTCGGTATAGATTCTCCTACCGGTTCATGAGCTTCCTGCGAACATCGTTCTGCATTTAATGTAGCGTCTTGAGCACACAGGTTCTGCAGGTCAGTGTTAGTCTCTTCTGGAGATGCATCACACTGAACCAACTGTCTCTTCATATTAGATGAATTGGCCATCCTCGGTATTTGTGGAGCATGAAATAGCAGCTCCCTCTGTATTACAGTTGCTTTCCTCTGTTTACGGGATTCCTCTATCTCTTGTGGCTGAGAGCTGGAAACTGTGATTTCTCCTTCTCTCTGAGATGCACAATTAGGGAGGAGATCTTGCCTCTCCTGTTTATCCTTGTGCTGCAGCTCCCACACAACGGATTCTTTCAGCTTATACCTGGGAGGACTCCTCCTCTGGTTCCATCTAGGCATCTGTACCTTACTCCTGTAGGACACTCTGTAGTCTTCCAATGAAGTCTTCCTTCTCCATTCAGGAATATCATTAGGCATTTTCCGGATACCCTTCCTTTTAGTAGTAACTTGCCCGTCTGTCTTCTCTTTAGAAAGGCTTCCAGTTACTTCTTTTGTAAAAACACTGGCTTTATTCATTCGTTTGATCTCTTCTTTCTCTAAATCAGAGATCTTTATCAGGCACTTTCTTTGTCTAGACACCTCAGGAGTATTCACCCCGGGCAGGTGACTGTGTCTGTCCCTTTGTCCTTGTTCTTGGCTCACAACTTTAGTTGCTTTTAAATCATCATTAGCTTGCTTCAGGGACAAAAGTTCTTTTTCATACACCTCTGTCTCTTTTGCCGTCTCTTTTTCAGCGGTTACTGTTCCTGCAGTCTTTTCCACTTTCTCTGCAGTCTCATCAGCGGCTCCTGCCGTCTCTGCGCCGGCTCCTGCCGTCTCCGCGCCGGCTCCTGCCGTCTCCTCGCCGGCTCCTGCCGTCTCCGCGCCGGCTCCTGCCGTCTCCGCGCCGGCTCCTGCCGTCTCCGCGCCGGCTCCTGCCGTCTCTGCGCCGGCTCCTGCCGTCTCTGAGGCGGCACCTGCCGTCTCTGCGCCGGCTCCTCTGTCAGCCCGCCAGTTCCTTGCTTGTCTATCTTTGACAATATCATAAAATGACTTCTTAACGCCAAGCTCCAATGGGGTGTCCATAATATTTGGATGGAAATCTCTCCTTGTCATGCCAGTCACACCTTTCTCGTGTGCTTGAAGTATAGGAGCACTTCTCCGGCTAGCTTGTTGTACCCCCAGCGCCTTTATGCTGGCTGTAAAGTACGCCTTCTGTTCATTCTGGGAGTCGTTCCTCATCCTCTCATCAGGGAACCCGTTCCCTGGCCTGTGGTAGAGATGGGCATGCTCTTCTTCGGTATTCCATCTTCTATTATCAGATTTTTCCCACAGACAGGTAGGGGCCTGTCCAAATTGTGAGACTTCCCCTCTGTACTGTAACTTCTCCTTATTACAACTCAGGTTCTCTTTGTTCTTATATTTCTGGGTACTGATTCTCTGTGCTCTGACATCCCGGGTAACTCCAACTCTGGCAAGGATCTCAGCTTTGAGGTCATCATAATTTTCTATCTTTTCTTCATTCAAGCTCAGATAAGCTTTCTGAGCTTCGCCAGTCAAATACGGGGCAATGAGGCTGACCCAGTACCGTTTGTGCTTAGTAAACCTTTCTGGTGTTTTTTTCTGATTCTCAATTTGTACACATATAGCGATTTTGCCTTAGATGCTACTGGTATATTTAATCAAATGTATTTTACATGTGGGATAAGAAATATTTGTCACTGTTTTCACAGATTCTGATATATTCTATTGTTTGGTGTTATGTTTGAGCTGGTAAAGGCTCCATAATAACATGTTTAATCAATACACTTATTTTAAATCATATTAACTAAGACTTTTTTTATTGTATCAATTTCTGGAAATTTGCTTCACTGATTCAAACCATCCATTAGTTCGTTTTTACATGTTCCTCATAATATATTTATTTTAGTTTTATGCAGCCCTAGTCACAATTAGAAATACATCACTGTCCATTCCGATTACTCCTGTTCCTCCTCTACTTCTTTTCTCTCTTCTTTCTTTTTCTTTCTTTCCCTGTTTTCCTCCATTCTCTGATCAATTCAGCCTTCCTTTTTTATCTTCCTCCATAGCTGCCCTATGAATAAATACAGCACTGGATGTCTGATCATATACTTATTTCTTCTAGTATTTTGACTGATCTATTAAATCCTTCACAATATAGATTTTTGAGGCGTATTTCAAAATCCAAATGAGTGTTCTTCGATTCAAAGTTTATGTGCTTACGCCAAACTAAATACTACGTCTTCATTGAAAATATACATATATTAAAGGGCCATTTACCTCACTGTAGGTCCTCTTTATGGTGTGAAAGAGCACACAATTGTATGTTAAAATTATCTATTTTTTAAATTAAACTCATAACAGCAAAAAAATCTAAACTCTGTTTACATAACAAAGTCTGTCCTGCCTATTGGAAGTTTCATGATTAATAAGAGATGTCAAGCCGCATGGTGAGCACACTGATTTATCACAGGTTTTTCCTGAATTCAGGAAATCAGTCAAATTTAAAATATTACTGACCTATTTAGGTGATTCCAGCATGCCATACTCTGCACAGATAGATGAGGCATGGGTTAACTACACAGAGCCGCAGCATGCGGTCTGGCTAGGGGCATGTCAGCGACTTGTGTAAACACAGATTTAATTACATGCATTTTTCACTGAAAAAATACAATTATTTCAAAATTTCAGAGCTCTGTGTAGCGATGTGGTCCAAACTGTACTGAATTAAGTGACCATTTAAAAATATTAGACATTATAATATAATACGTTCATTTAATATATTATAAATTGATGAGAATGTTATTCTTAGAGAAATAACATAGGATTATATAAGGTATTAATTACTAGGGTAAAAGTGTATGTTTGTAGACAGTATAAATGAAATCACATTTAAAACCTTCTTTTTTCTAATTGCCCATTACATTTAAGAAAAAGTTTTGTATTTTCAAAACTGACTAAAAACAACTGTTTGATTTGTTTAGAGGCATCGTTTCCCATTATTTATTTCTTTAAACAAAACTCTGCCCTAAGTTCAGATTCTACTTCCAAGAGATTGTTCAAAGTGATTTGTACAGTTTAGTTAGACCTATGGAATAAGAATATTTTTCATAAAATGTTATACATTCCTTCCAAAAATATTTGACAGTTACAGAAAATAAATTCATTAAAGTTCAAACTTGAAGCAGCAACAGTATGGCATATGTTTTGCAAAATTATAAATTATGAATAACTATAACATTGAACATCTCCAAAAATGTTATATTTCATTCAGGAAATGCAAATGAAAACTTTTGAATAAAATCTGAGCCCGAGGCATCAACAATGACAGTGCTTTTATTGTGGATTGAGGTGGGATATGTGTAGATTTTTAATATATGCTCTCTCATAATTCATAATAGCAATACATGTGGAAAGATTGTTTATTACAAATTTAATATGTATCTCCTGTTCACTTATGAAAAAATGTCTTACAAATAAATTGCAAACTGTAATATATCCTTCGTAATAATAGACAACACAAACTTTTAATATTATTCTTAAAGTATAATTTAATAAAGTGGCAGTTTACAAATACACCTGTAACTTCAAATCACATGATGGATGGGCATTTCGTTTGACTCTTTTAACAAAATGATAGTTTATATCTAAAGTATTTATGTATTGACACTCCACTCCTTATATCTGCATTTCCATCACACTTAGGCATGACCCTAGCAGGATCCATTCTGCGCATTCGTACAATAACTGACATAGAGAAACCAGTATGGGTAAACCAACAGGCCACAGCCAATTTATTAAAACCAACATATATATGTACCAACATGGTATAACAAATGGGAGGAGCCCGACCAGGGGCAGCTACCTCTTGACCCTGGGAGCGCGTTCATGGGTCCACCAACTTTTGCGCTGCACCTGCCCAAGAGGTATGGGCAAGCACCTTTTTAATTATACCCCTGGCCCGGGCAACTCCCTATCCCGCTGCAGTGCACAACACTTTTACATACAAAATAATTAAAGGTATAACATATACCCAATGACATACATTACAATAAATTCTCAGAATACTTTCTTTTTTTTTTTAAACATAACCAACCAAACCTTACCATACCCATACCCATAACCTAATCACCCCTTGACGCCTAAATCCTGGGAGGGTGGGAGGGTATCTGATCACTGGCCGGCTGCAGAGGGAGCCCAAATGGCGCTCAACGCACGTCAACACCCCTGTCGGCTCCTCCCTGCTGCCAGCCAGCCTGCCAACCAATCAGTGTGCGCAGGGCTCCGCCGGGTCACGAGACCCTCCATACTACAGGAGCCCTACGCAATACAGGCCTCCACTATCCTAAACATATAAATTAAAAAATTACTTTTAAAATACTATTCTCCTCACAGTAGCACATGCCCAATATTGTAGATAGCACTGTCAGCAGCTGCATTCACTCCTCAGTTGTCTTGATAGGTATTGCATTTAGAACATAAGTTTTTCATAGTAAGAATCTACATTTTGTACATTCTGTAAATTCTTAATTTCCTCTCCTTATATAATAAGGTATTTGGAGAATTCCAATGTATTAAGGATTTGGTGATCTATATTGTCCTCATCTTCAAATATTAAATAAAAAATGGTTAAGATAAAAAATTAAAGGAATACTTTGAAACATCTTTTGTTGCATTTGTTATACTTGGCTATGTTGTTGTTGCAGTTATAGAGCCTTGACCTAAATTTCAGCAAAAATATTTGGAATAAGTTGAAGAGGGCAGTCTATCACACAATTTAAGTGTGCTTAAATAGTTCTGCTAGGAGAAGTGAGTAAATATTCCTCCTTCTAGTTATGCAAAGTTGGTAGAGATGCATACAAACAGTAATTCAAGCAAAAGTTTCTTCCAAGAAGTATTAACTTGGGCAATGTTCTCTTATGCAACCCAGTAATTCTGCTTTTTTCCCCAGAAATGTTGCTTTTTTTTTTTACTTGGGCATTTCAAAATGCAAGTGTAAATAAAAGTGGAAAAAGTTTGTATTTTTGTAGCTTTAGGGCAAAAAAAGGTACACATTTAGAAAGGGAGTGGCAGCGTTCTATGCCCACTGTAGGTAAAGTGTATAGATATGTAAACACATAGGAAAAACATCATAAGTAAGATTTCTCACTAGAAATCAACTTTTTTAAATTCCTAATAAATTGAAAAAGTTGTTTTTACTGATTTTATACTGATTAAAAGGCATTAAATGTGGACTATTCCAGTAGCCGTTTAAATAAATACTGAAAAGATATAAATATATATCTACAACATTTAACCATCGGTAAATTCATGATTCAAAAGCATAAATGCTTTTAATTTTTTTATCCTTGGCTCAAGACTGAAAACAATATTTATGTTCAGATATATTTTGAAACTAACATTATGTAAAAAAAAGAGATTTAAAAAAATACAAGAGAGCTACGTTGTAACATGCAGCCATAAATCTATGAGGTGAACCTCGCACCTCCCAAGAATCCCTACGGGCACAAAAAAGTGCCAGCAAGGGCTCCTAAAGTCTATGCGTGCTGCACCCCCCCCCCCTACATTAACCTCTTGCCGCTGGTGGCCCCCGCTGCATTTAAAAATTCAAATTTCCCGCCTCAAATTTCCAGTAAAGGTCCTGAAAGGACCCACGCTAAAATATTTTAACCCCTACCACAGGTGCTATAAGTACCCCCCCAGGCACCTTAGATTAATACCATCACTCAAGGGGCAGTATTCAGAGACCCATGAGCACTTAAATTAACCCTCTAACTATGAGGCTCTATACAAAGCCACATGAGACTAAAATTAACCCCATCACTCATGGGGGTTGATACAGATCCCAATAGCCTTTAATTAACCCTGTCACTCACGGTGGTTAATACAGACCCCCATTAGCCCTTAATTAACCCTGTCACTCATGGGGGTCAATCCAGACTGCAATAAGCCTTACATTAACCCCATCTGTTTAGAACCCCATGAGTACTTAATTAACCCTATAACTCATGGGGCTCTAAACAGAACCCCATAAGCACTTAATTAACCCTAGAACTTATTGGGCTCTATATAGAGCTAAACTAAACTATTTCCCCCAGCATAAACCACTAAATCTAAACTAACCCCCCTCTACCCTAACCTATTAACCCCTACCTACCTAACACTATCTACCTAACCCCCTATTAAACCCCCCACCCTACTAATTGCACACAAAAAAAAACACCTATGTTACCCAATATGAAAAAAAAACTAAGGTATATAAAATAAAAAAAACCTAAGGTACACAAAAAAGTGACAAATCCCCCGCCACTACATAAAATAAAAAAATACTTACATACCTGCAAAGAAAAAGGCATACACAAATATACATAACAGTACAGTAATAAGTACATTATAAATATACCCCTAACTACTATACATTTCCCACTATCTAGATATCACCCCCTATCTAAACTTAACCCCCTATCTAGACATTAACCCGTATCTATACTTAACCTTCTATCTAAACATCACCCCCTATCTATACCATAACCCGTAAATCTAAGCTAAAATAGAATAAATAAAACCACTTACCTTTGCAGATGTCCCTTCTGATTGCACCCCTAGGGAAAAAAAACATCAGATTAGTAAAACATTAAACATTACATATCATAAATACATAGTACAAATACAGTATTAAACTTACCCTTCCAGCATGTCCTCGTCCATCTTCTTCTGTTCTCCGGTTCTGCCCCTGGAAAAAAGATACATAACATTGATCAAACATTAACACAAAAAATAAATAAACAATAAACATTATAAATTGAAAACGTACCTGTCCCCTATGTCCCCGGCCCTTGATGAATCCGCACTCTAAAAAAAAAAAACTAAGCGGAGCTCCCCAACGCTAATAAGGTCTCAACAGCCTCTTCCTGTAGAAAATTGGCAATGGCGCTTCCTGATTGAAAAGGCTGTCAATCAAATTTCAGCCAATTAGAAGGCGCCAAGATGTGAGCCAATCCGAATGGGATACACCCCTATATCCCATTCTGATTTGCTGAAGGAACTATCAATCTTTTTTAAACCAATCAGAAAGCACTTTTGCATTCAGCCAATCACAATGGGATACACCCCTGTGGGGTGATTGGATGAAGGCATGTGCGCCATCTGATTGGCTACTATCTGATTGACAGTGACAATAGCCAATCAGAAGGCGCGGATGCCTTCAGCCAATCACCCCTTGGGGGTGTATCCCATTGTCATTTGCTGAATGCAATAGTGCCTTCTTATAGGTCCCAATGGGGACCTCCAGCATAGAGGGGGGTTACTTGGAGAACCCCCCCACGGCAGGGCTTGTATGTAGGACTGCCGTGGAGGTCCCATTCAGGACCCCCATGGCAATTGATGAGGTTGGGGGGCCTGCAAGATCATCCCGCAGGCTGTCACTCCACATGCACTGTTTCTCCTTATTGACACGGACGACCGTGCTGCGTAGCTCATATGTTGCTTGCAGCAGGGCTAATTTAATAACGTCGTAACTTTTCAGAATTTGCAGCATGTAGGGCTTAAATACAAACCTTGTATCTACGAGGCTGGAATTTAATACGGCTACATATATGTAAGGGCCATTTATACTATTTATACTAATGTTACAAACAAATATAGACCCTTTCCTCCAGGTTCACTAAACTTTGCAACACTGCAAAGATGATCGCTTAAGGCTGCAATGTTTATATACAACTAGCGAATTGCGGCAATAAAATTGTAAGCCAGGCAATGCTGTTTGCCACACCATCGTCGCTCATCGTGTGGCTCGCAATGAGTGCCTTCTGCATTTATTGCGAACCTTTCCTCTCGCCTACTGTACGGTCCGCTAATAGCAGGGTTCATTCACCTACAAGTTTTGTGCTTGGGAATGTCATGTGTCTCTTTCCAGCATCTCCCCCCGTCCCTTCCCTGTGTGTTTCTTCTTTATGTGTCTGCTGAATGTTTGTCTGGCGTTGTTCGTGAAAGTGTTACTGTCTTTGCCGTCGTGCCTGGCTTTGCTCAGCCTCGTATTCATCCAGTTTCAGATGTTTTAACGTTTTTCGTCCACCATTTTTTTCTTGCTTAGCAGATTTTCAAGTGATGAAAAACAACAAATAAGGTGCAAAATCGCTTGCAACCTCACTCCCAGGCTTCCTGGCTCTCCCCCTGTACTGTGTGTGGGTGTGTTTTAATTTATTTTTTAATTATTTTTCATGTTTTTCGTCTTTTTTTATTTCCGCGGTTTGGAAGTTAAATTCATATTTTTTTGCAAGGGCAGATTTTTTCCCCCCGAGATTCCGAGGTCAAATTTTTTTTACTAAGTCCTGCATTCCTCAACCGCTTGCAGCCTAAGTCCCACGTGCCTCAACTGCTCGCCTCGCTTCGCAAGTCTTGCAGGAGCGCCTTCGGCGCTCATTTTCAGTCCTGCGTGCTTCAATGTCTCAACTGCTTGCCTCGCTTTGCGAGGCTCGCAGGGCAATGAGCACCTTCAGCCCTCATTGCCTAAGTCCTGCAAACTCAGAAGGCTTCAATGCCTCAACGACTTTGCAAGTGTAACAACAAATCGCAGTTTGACAATAATAATATGTGATGGGCAAAATTTCAGCCACAGCTTTGCTGCTTCAGTGATACTATATGTGTTAGCGTGACCTCCTACTATTAATCTACCGTATATACTCGAGTATAAGCCGACCTGAGTATAAGCCGAGGCACCTATTTTACCACAAAATACTGGGAAAAATGAGTGACTCGAGTAATAGCCGAGTGTGTGAAATGTGCTGCCCCCTGTGTCCCTTTTGTGCCTTCTGTGTCCCCCTCTCTCTCCCGTGTCTCTTCCCCCCTCTCCCTTCCCTGTGTCTCTTCCCCCTCTCCCTTCCCTGTGTCTCTTCCCCCTCCTCATTCTCAACATCCCTCCTCAACCTCGTACCTCTTCCTCAACCTCCCTCCTCTTCCTCAACCTCCCTCCTCAACCCCCTCATCCTCAACCCCCTCCTCCTCAACCCCCCATCCTCAACCCTCTCCTCATCCTCAACCCCCTCTTCAACCTCCCTCCTCAACCCCCCTCCTCATCCTCAACCCCCTCCTCATCCTCAACACCCTCCTCAACCTCCCTCCTCAACCTCAACCCCCCCTCCTCATCCTCAACCCCCTCCTCATCCTCAACCCCCTCCTCATCCTCCCTCCTCATCCTCAACCTCCCTCCTCATCCTCAACCCCCTCCTCATCCTCAACCCCCCCATCCTCAACCTCCCTATAAGCCGAGGTAGCCCTTTTTAGCCTTAAAAAAAGGGCTGAAAAACTTGGCTTATACTCGATTATATACAGTATACTGGAATCATTAGTTTGCAGTGAGGTGTAATTACTGATGGGTGTTATGATCCATAGATGGTACTTATCAATAGGCTGGTTCTTTACTGGTTGAGTCTTAATTTAACCTATTTATTAGATTATATCCAATCTGTTTAGATGATTTTTTTAACCTTTTAGTTTTCAATACTTGTGTAAATGTGAAATGTTGATGTTGCTATGAAGTTGGGCCTTGGTGAGAGGCGAGATGTTGAACTTGTCAAAATGGAAGGCCCTGAAATTCCCCAGATAGATATGGCAAGGATTTGAAATTGTACCATGTTGATTTTCAAGTTGGGAGAATTGGTGGGAAATCAGAAAATATTCTTTTTACATTTGCAGGTGTCTCATACAACTTTTTACATTTGTATTATTGTGTGGACTCATGCTACTTTAGAGCAAAAGAAACATAAGCAAATTTAAATGGAAAAGGATGTTTTGCAAAGTTTCTATTACTTAACATTAATACCACAGCGTTAGTGAAGGGCAGGGAACAGTATGTACAAGCACAGTGTTTATGTACTGAGAATGCTTGTTCACTAAAACTCATATAGCATGAACTTGCATGAAATGTTGCATGATAACACTTGCATGAAATGTTTTTGTCTAATTGGTATGTTCTTGAAAGTAAAATATATATATATATATTTATATATATATATATATATATATATATATATATATATATATATATATATATATATATATATATATACAGTGGATATAAAAAGTCTACACACCCCTGTTAAGATGTCAGGTTTCCGTGCTGTAAAAAAATTAGACAAAGATAAATCATTTCAGAACTTTTTCCACCTTTAATGTGACCTATAAATTATACAACTCAATTGAAAAACAAACTGAAATATTTTAGGTAGAGGGAAGAAAAAATCTAAAAATAAATTAAATTAGCTGCATGGTTGAGTTGCCAGAAAGAAGCCTTTACTGCACCAATGCCACAAAAAAAGCCCCTTTACAATATGCTCAACAACACCTTGACATGCCTCACAGCTTCCGCCACACTGTAATTTTGAAGGATGAGTCCAAAATAGAGCTCTATGTTCTCAACCATAAGCGCTATGTTTCGAGAGGGGTCAATAAGGCCTATAGTGAAAAGAATACCATACCCACTGTGAAGTATGGTGGTGGCTGATGTTTTGGGGTGTGTAAGCTCTAAAGGCATGGGGAAACTTGTGAAAATTGATGGCAAGATGAATGCAGCATGTTATCAGAAAATACTGGCAGACAATTTGCATTCTTCTGCACGATGGCTGCGCATGGGATGCTCTTGGACTTTCCAGCATGGCAATGGTTCTAAGCATAAGGCCAAGTTGACCCTCCAGTAGTTACAGTAGAAAAAGGTGAAGGATGTGCTGTGGCCATCACAGTCTCCTGACCTTCATGCAAGACGATCAAAGACTTTGCATGACCTGGAGGAATTTTGCCAAGACAAATAGGCAGTTATACCACCTGCAATAATTAGGGGCCTCATATACAACTATTACAAAAGACTGCAAACTAAGGGTATGCAAACTTTTGAACAGGGTAATTACATTTTTTCTTTGTTGTTTTGTTTTATGATTGTGCCATTCTGTTATAATCTACATTTGAACATGAATCCCATAAGAAATAAAATAAATGTGTTTTGCCTGCTCACTCATGTTTTCTTTAAATATGGTACATATATTACCAATTCGCCAAGGCTATGCACATTTTTGAGCACAACTGTAAATAGTGGAGAATAAGGGCCATTCCTTTCTATTACATGTAGTAACAATATGTTAATGTCATTCACTGTGTAGACCACAAGAGAACACCCTTTGCTCACTCTTCTATATTTGTGTCCCAAATGCACCTTTTTTTCTGTGTGTTTTTAAACATTTCACAGGTAAGTGGCATAATAGTTACCAATTTGGCCTTTTTGTGTTCTATGTTACACTTATTGCTCTTTATGTATTTTAGCTATTGCTTTGGCATACATGCCTTCTTCTTTGCTGAATGGGTTACGTTGCCAAACTGGAAAAAAACATGGCTCCACCCTTATCAGCTGTCAATCAGATTGCAAACACTTTAATTTAATGCTACAGTGGTCCTTTAAGCTGTTTTTACAGTACAGCTTTTTAAAGCAAGCCCCCAACTAATGTGTGAATATATATTTCAGAAACATTATCAGAGGCTCTATATTTCTATACAGATATGTGGTAATAGATAATATCTAAGACACATCTAACATGAAATAAAATAAGTAAAAATAAATAATGATACAAAATCAAGTTGGTAGAGAGAAAACAGTTTTTAAAATTGACACACTAAAACACTGATTTGGGTATGAATACAACAGCATCCTAAAACAATATAATATAACAAATGATCAATCCCAAACCTTCCACAGTAGATTATCAAAGTTTCCGAGGAATTACGTGACCTCCTAACTTTCTGAGGATGGAAAAGCTCCAAGCTGACTGTTTAAAATTAAATTATGTGCACTTTATGCAGTTATGTTTTAAAAAAAGAAAATGTAATAGACTAAAATCGCAGAGAAATACTTGTTTTTAACAACTTTTTTTTTACTAGTTTGAGCAGTATTCTTAAAAATCATCTTTAATGAATAAGGCTTAAATTGTACGTGAGTTTTACATGCTTGGGTATTGATTTCAAGTTAATAGTGATGCCACAGCATTCATCTTTTTTACCTTATATCACCTTAATGTTTTTCTGAGGAAAGTTACCATGTTTTTTTTATTACTGTAAAATACTGCATCCAAACAAAACACAGTTTGTTTCTGTAATAGAAAATCCAAAACAGTGAATGAGGGAAAAGGTAACATAATTTTAGTCTGATAAATGGATCCAAATTCATATTATAACCTCGTGTTCCAGACAAGTCTCTTTTCCTGCATATGAGAGTGTGAAGCTCTTATAGCACAACTCAAAAGTAAACTTAGCGCAATGAATTTCAAAGCGTAATAGCCTCTGGAAAGTGGATTTTTTTTTCAAAGACCCTTTTGAGAAGCAGCTTGACTGTTTTTAAATTGTACTGAATAAATTGTTGCCACATGAGAGGACTTCTCTTATGATTCTTCTTTTAGATTTTGACTATTTCTGATGAAGTGTGGATGAGATGAGCCTACCATGGGAAGCAGCATTTAACCTCACAGCTAGGAGTACATGGAGTATATTACACCATATCAGTTTCCTGGTTTGTAGAAAAAGTGACTATTTGGTACTGAACTTATTGCAGATTTGATGGATTCGAATTAGTACTAACCATTAGCTATCAAGAATACAATATATGCAATTAGTATCTAAATAAATATATAAATTGCAAAATTGATATCTAAATTGTAAAATAGGCTAAATCTTTGTAAACTGTTTACTGAAGAAATGTGCATTGTATATTTTTTGTTATTAATATTTATTGTGATATTTGTTGTATAAAAAGAAATCTATACTTATTTTGAGTACTAGCATTTTCTAATATATTCTCATATACACCTTCAACCATGAGTCTTGCTTGACAGTTTTTTGGTCTTTGTCTTTAAACATTTAGGCCTCTATTCAATTTGCAACAGTTACAGATTCAATTGAACAAGTCCGCAGCTACCTGGCCGAAAACCTAACCCGTAAACCATGCAAACTTAAGTAGCATTTCAGAGCATAATCATGATCAAGTAAGCAAGGCCGTAACTACTGATTTAGAAACAGCCAATAGTAAATGAGACCTTCATCATGACATCAGTGAAACATGGGGGTTAAACGTCAATCAATTAGAATTTAGAGGTCCATTATGCGATCATACTCGCAATCCGGCAATGTACAAAATAATCAAAATGAAAGAAGAAAATTTTATAGTGCATATGGATGGCCTGATATGTATTAACTCCTTGATTCCTGGGATCAATATAACATGGAAATACAACTTACATTTTTTTTTTTTTATTGCAGGTTTGCGAGCTTGAGACTGTTGTGAAACTAACTCTAATGCCTTTCATCACTTTTCCCGTCTTTTAAAGTGCAGTATTGATTTTTTATTTGCATTTGCAGTGCTACGATCAGGTGTTTAACCCCCATACGAGTCTTATCTGGTATTCGTAGGATTTTCTTCTATATTTGCCATTTACGGGTGTGAAAACATTTGTGGGCTAGAGGAATTGTAGCAAATGAATAGCAATTTGCGATTATAACATTTACAGGCTTGAAACGTCAAAGGCTTAGCGGGGTCAGAGTTACAATTTTGACTACCGCAGTGATTTTCAGCTTGTAACTCACAATTTATTTGGGGGTAGCTAAAAGACGCCAATTGAATAGCAAACTAGTTTACAGGCTACATTAAGGGCTCCAGTAACTAACAATTGCTCAATTGAATATGGGCCCTAATGTATCAGAATTTGAGAGCTGTGCATTTATGTGTAATTGTATAACCTAAACACTGTGACAGAGCTGCCAGGTTTATAGCCTATGTGATTTCATTATGCTGTTATTATCAATGAACTAATAAAGAGCAAGCAAAACTGGTAGTTACTGACAGGTCCTAGTGTGTGACTGCAGGCTGATATCTCAACAGCCACGAGAGCTAAGCTTGGCTGTGCTAAGATTCCCAGAGGAGCAGTGGGAGGCAGCAGAAACGAGGAACGCCAGAGGAGCTGCATGAGTGGTCCAGGGAGAGGAGATCAGAACCTGGCAGAACTATTGAAAGAGCTGTTGAGACCAAGCAAAGGAACACAGTTAAAGTTAAAGGTACTCTAGTTAAAGGGACTGAAGATCGAGGAACCAATTTATATATTTTCATATATGTTGGTGTTTATGCTTTTATTAACTGTAACCCCTAAAGCTGTGAAGTGGAAGGAAGAAGCTAATTCAATACTACCATGTGGCTTGCCTTGAAGGAACTGTTCAGTGTTATACGGTTTGTTTGACACAGACTCAAAAGTAACTACAGGCTGGATAATGTCAAATTCTCTGTGTGGAATAAATAGTGGCTAGAGTCTATAAGTTGAGAGCTGGATGACTGTTAAAACCTAATAATAGTACCTGAACAACTGCCAGGGTCAAGGAAAAATAAAATAAATAAAAAAACACACTCTACGGATACATTTATGAAACGGTAACTTGGGCTGGCTGAGATGGCTGGATCTCACGCTTAGTAAGGGTGAAAAAAATGCCACTGGTAAGAAGGAACGTAAAGAAAATAAGGAACATAGAGAAGTTAAACAAAAGCTAGAACTCTCTATGGTTATAAAACTAGAACAAATCGGATACCAAAAACTGGTTCAATCTTTTATTCAAAAAATCTAAGCCTCATTTATGCCTCTGATGCGCATAGTTGGCCTGCTCAAGTATGTTAAAGGGCATAGCTTAATATATTTCACCTGAGTGGATAATAGAGAGAGCTCATTGTATTGGCATGTAAAGGAAGAACATTAACTGCTCTAAAAATTGTAGGACTGTATTAATCAACTTATTGAATTTTGAGGAGAAACAATTGTTATAAGCATTTAGGAGAAATTAGAGTGTTTCATGTGAAGGCTGTTAATTAAGGCAGTTTAACTATTACTTTGCTGTCAAATTTTGAAGGGTCAAGGAGCACTCTCTTGCTGGCACACCCAGCCAGGTTTTTATTACAATCAGGTACAAACAGAACACACCCAGGGGAAGGTATAAACAACGCACAAAACTACTGAGCGCACAAAACCACCGAATAGTGCTCAGATCCTATTCACACAGTTCAATTGCCAAGTAGCTAAAGTCTTTCCCATAGTCTTTCATTATACGAATGGGCCCCATGGCATAGCTATCTGTGGTATCATGGTTCACACAGGGCAAGTACCGAATAACCCCCCCCCCCCTGTATTAAAAGGGCCTGGATGAGTGACATACACTCTGGTATGGCCGAATACTGTGTTTAAAGGGCAATATGTCCCAGGGCCATAGTCACAGGGCAGGAGGCTGGCAAACAGTCCTATCCAAGACAAAGTGGCGAAGGGCACTTCGTCACAGCAATGTTGAATAATTTAAAAAAAATAGGTGCATACACAGTGCTGTTAGAAGAGACTCATCTAAATAAAACTAAACCAAGAAAATTGGGAAGAGAATAGGTTAAGGAATATGAGAAAAAGTATAAATGGTTGCCTATCCTGTTCACAAAAATGGTCAATTATAAAGTGAAATGAATAGAATTAGATACAGACAGTCGCTATATTACAATTCAGGAAAAGGTGGAACAACTTACATTTATTTTTTGTAATCTGTATTCTCCAAATTGGGGACAGCAGTTCAATGACGGATCTAGTCAATGGAGGGCAAAAAAGTAATTATATATATATATATATATATATATATATATATATATATATATATATACACTATGGCCCTCATTCAATTGCTATTTTGGCCAATTGAATAGGGGTCTAAATAAGCACATAACATATTTTTTTAAGTAAGTTTTTACTTAGTAAGCTTCTATCTAAAAGCAAAGTTTTCAATAACTAAAAACTTATTTAAAAAATATATGTTATATGCTTATTTAGAGCACTATTCAATTGGCCAAATCGCAATTGAATGAGGGCCTATATATATATATACATATATATATATATATATATATATATATATATGTATATATATATATATATATATATATATATATATATATATATATATATGTATGTACTGTATATACAATGCCTTGACTTTTTACCTATTTTATTACATTACAGCCTTACAATGTTTTGGTAATCTGAATTTTATGTGATGGATCAGAACACAATAGTCTAAGTTGGTGAAATAAAGTAAAATGAGAAAAATATATACATAAAACAATTTTTTTAGGATTAGAAAACAGAAAATTGTCATGTGCGTATGTATTTACCCCCTTTTAAAGCCCATAACAAGCTCTGGTGCAACTAATTCCCTTAAGAAGTCACATAATTAATGAAATGATGTCCACCTGTGTCCAATCTAAGTGTCACATAATCTGTCATTACATATACTCACCTTTTCTGAAATCTCCCAGAGGATGCAACACCTAAACAAGAGGCACCACTAACCAAACTCTGCCATGAAAACCAAGGAACTCTCTAAACAAGTAAGGGACAATGTTGTTGAGAAGTAAAAGTCAGGGTTAGGTTATATAAAAATATCCAAATCTGTCATTATCCCCAGGAGCACCATCAAATCAACCATAACCAAATGGAAAGAACATGGTACAACAATAAACCTGCCAAGAGACTGCCACCCACCAAAACACATGGACCGGGCAAGGAGGGCATTAATCAGTGAGGCAGCACAGAGACCTAAGTTAACCCTGGAGGAGCTGCAGAGTGCCACAGCAGAGACTGGAGTATCTGTACATAGAACGACAATAAGCCGTGCCCTCCAAAGAGTTGGGCTTTATGGCAGAGTGGCCAGAAGAAAACCATTACTTTCAGCAAAAAACAAAATGGCACATTTTGAGTTTGCAATTGTGGGAGACCCCCAAAATGTATAGAGGAAGGTGTTCTGGTCTGATGAGACTAAAATTGACCGTTTCAGCCATCACCCAAAGAACACCATCCCCACAGTGAAACATGGTGCTGGCAGCATCATGCTGTGGGGATGTTTTTCAGCAGCCGGGACTTGGAAACAGAGTTGAGGGATAGACGGATGGTGCTAAATACAGGGATATTCTTGAGCAAAACCTGTACCACCATGATTTGAGGCTAGGATGGAGGTTCACCTTCCAGCAGGACAATGACCCCAAACACACTGCTAAAGTAACACTTGAGTGGTTTAAGGGGAACATGTAAATTTGTTGGAATGGCCTAGTCAAAGCCTAGACCTCAATCCAATAGAAAAACTGTTGTCAGACGTAAAGATAGCTGTTCACAAACGCAAGCCATCCAACTTGGAGGAGCTGGATTAGTTTTGCACATTGACTTTGTCTTTTATTTTGTCCTATTTGTTGCTTGCTTCACAATAATAAAAAAACAAACATCTTCAGTTGTTGTGGGCATGTTCTGTAAATTAAATGATGCAAATCCTCAAAGAATCCATGTTAATTGCAGGTTGCGAAAAATGCCAAGGAGGGGGGGGGGGGAGTACTTTTAAAATATAAGATATATATATATATATATATATATATATATATATATATATATATATATATATATATATGTATGTATAATATAACATTGATGCTAAAGGGGACAATACATACATAGTATTAAGAATGAGGGATATGCAAACTTTTGAGCACAACTGTAGATATAAATTTAGAGAAACCACATTTATGGGAGTAGCCACTAAAGTATTTGCAGATACAGACTCTGTAGGGATGGATATGCAGTGTAGTGCACTAACCTATCAGGGAACACCTCTCAACAGCATGTTAACAACTATTGCTGAGAGATGTTCACTGATTGGTTAGTATGTCCAGCAAACTCTGCATAATATGTATATGAATGTGCTGCAGAAGCTAGACTGCAGCAAAAATCAAGATATTGTTATGAGCCAATAACAAACAAGCTCATTATATAAAGAAATTATCACATCCAAAAAAGTATTGCCCCAAGCATACAGAACAATACAGGTTCAAGATAACTGCATGTCAGATAGATAGTAACACACATCAATCAAATAATATTAATGTTGTTAACCATATAGCATTCTTCTCACATCACAGAGGCCTCCCCTGCACACCTGCAGCCTGGTACCTCTTTGATTCCCTCCATGCCTCCGCCTCCACTGGTGCTACAACCTCCAGGCAGGATGCCTCCCCCTGCAACCCCCTCCACACTAGCGACTTTGTGCAGTGGCACGGGGGGTGGGCAATGTGGCAAGCCAAGGAAGAGGTAGGGGCTGCACCTATGATTTGACCTTCTTAACAGCATTCCTCAGTGACAATCTATTGGTCCAAGTGTTACCATAAATGAACCTAGCTACAGAGTAGAGGATCATGGCCTATGTGATGGTAATATTTTGTAAGCAGATGGCTACCCCCATCACATGGCCCATGATCCTGTTCTCTGTAGACACATAGGGTTATTTTTAAAATTTCACAAATTGATGGTCACTGAAGATTGCCATTGAGAAGAGATGGTGCAGTCCCTATTTTATTACGCACATTTCAGGTCCATGAAGGCATCTCCTATTAATTAGTGTGAGTGAAATATATACACAGAGGCTATCAGATGAATCAGTAATTCTATCAATGACATCCCACCAGCAGAATGATCTCACATGCCATTAAATTTGCATAGATCATGTTCAGTAACATACATTTGTTGTTAAGTTTAACTCATACTTATTCAGATATGATGTGGGACTAGCAAAGTCCAAACCTGGGCAGCTTTTAAAAGGTAGCATTAATACATTTGTTAAAATCTCAAAAAGATATGGTAATAGTACTCTGGCCCCACTGAATGTGGTCACAGCTAAGCAATCCATTTGAGATGCCATATCATTACACTGCATCATGCACTGCTTGTGGATGAACTACAGGTAAGTTGTTATTTTGTTACTGCTACAGTATTTACCACTGTACTTTACATAAAGATTATTATAGATTTTTTTTCTCCTCCTCTGCCTTTTTTAGCTCATGACAACCTTTTTTTTCTTTTTTCTTTTTTCTTAACACACTGTATATGTATAACTGAATTGGATTACATAATTGAAGATTGTCAGCATCTGTGTAATGGAGCAGATTAAAACATGATGTATGTGCAATGCGCCTTACTGGTTACTTCTATGATATGGAGATTGGAAAATTTAGATTTTTATTTATCTGATTATGGTTTCTATATTTAATGAAATGTAGCAGGTCAGAGATTAGTAGAATTTTGTAAAAATTGTAGGGACTTAACAGAATAAGATCAGATAAAGAAGATGTGGCAGGAAAACCCTGAAGATGTATATAGGAAGGATCTTAAAACCAGTGATGACCTTGATAATTTTCACAATGAGCTGGTGCCAGACATATTGGAGAGCAAAGTGAGATGGGCCCTAGGATGTCTTGCTGATAATAAGACTGCAGGAGGTGATGGAATACAAAATTAATTATTCAAAATTCTACAGGATGTTGCTGTGAAAGTCTTACTTGCCTTATGCCAACACATTTGAAAAACTCATCAATGGCCAATAGACTGTAAAAAGGTCAGTCTACATCCCAATCCCAAAGAGAGCTCCAATTATCAAACAATTGCACTAATTTAACATTCCAGCAAGGTAACGCTAAAGGTTCTACAAACTCGACTCCAACAATATATGGACCAGGAACTACCAGATGTGCAAGCCGGGTTCCACAAAGGGAGAGGCACAAGAGATCAAATTGCCATCCAAACAGACCTTAAATACAGTCCTCTCCTTTAGAATGGTTTAAATTATATATGTGAGGACTTGAGCCGGTATACAGTAATAATGGTCTGACTAGTTGGAGCATATTAGCCAATCAGCAATGCTCCCTTTGCTGTATTTGTGGTCCTGTCAGTTATACACTAGTGTCCATATGCAAAACTCAGTTTGATAGTCTTATGCTGTAGTACAACTAATCTGGTAACTGGATGAGGAATTCAAAATTTAGGCTGATAAGCTCAGAAAGAGATTCCGTGAGAGGGGATACTCTAATAAATGTCTTAAAGCAGCTTTTAAACACGCATTAGGCTGCAAAAGAACTGTGCTTTTAACTAATCTGGTGATATATAATCCCCTTCATACCAAGTATTCTGGTCTAGTCCGCCCGAACAGACCTTTATCATAGTCCTGTCCTTTAGAGTAATGCAGAGTTATATGTGTGAGTGCTTGAGCCGGTTTACAATAATAATGGTCTGACTAGTTGGAGCATAGTAGCCAATCAGCAAAGCTACCCTTTGCTATAGTGATGGTCCTGTAAGTTATATATTAGTGCCAATATGCAAACCTCCATTTGCTGGTCGTATGCTATAGTGTAACTGATCTGGTGATATATAGTCTCCTTCGGGGAACTGTCTATGATACTACAATGCAATAAGTTGTGTATAACAATATGATAGTACTCACTGAAATATATTATGTTGTCAATACAAACACAAAGGCTAAATCTGCTCATCTGTGGCTGGTTCACCCTTCTCTGGATGCACACAGCCTCCCACTAGTCTTAAGACCTGGCTGGATCACCCTGCTTCAGGCACAAACAGCCTATCACTGGTTCTTTAGACCTGTACCACATACATGACTGTATCCATAAATATTTGGGTGAAGACAGGGAAAGGGACACACACACACACAAGACTGCAAGGAGATGAATGCCTACGTGCTCCTTGGGTGGACACATACCTGGCATCATCAAAGCCTGACGCGTTTCGACGTGATGACGTCTTCAGAGGACAGGTACGGAAACCGTATGTAATCAATAAAGTGGGAGCAGAGCAACAATTTTAATTGTTCTAAATAGAGAAAATATCTCTAGGTAAATAGAAGAGCTAATAAACATCAAAATGGTCCAAATGGCAACCAGTTATTATTATTACAAATACATGTGATTCTTATATAATGAAACAGATGGTAATAGCCATTCAGCTGTCGGAAGTAAGAATTATCCCATTGGTCTGGTAAGAGGCAAGCAATATTGACATCTAATCAATACAGCATTCATCTCACCTTTTATGCAGAGGTAAATCTTCCAGGGTACTATGTTCCTCTTGGTCACAATCGTAACATAACATGGCTACTAGGCTCACTACCTTTGGATATATGCCGATAAAAATAGTAATAGCAACAACATATATGAATATATGCTGATATAAATAGTAATAACAACAACAACATACTGTATGTCATAGGCTGGCTTTCCTTAAGTATCAATACTAGTGATGATCAATATTGTGAATATAAATTTGCCTTGGAGAAGTGAAAACATAAGCTGTGATGAAAAATGTGACGGTTCTATACATGCATAAGTTGAAAGACATAAATATCTTATAAAAGTGTCTCTAAGAGGAGCAATTGTGTGTGTTTGTTGTTTAGTGATAATGATGCAATGTATTAATGCAAAAATAGGAAATGAGTGCCATGGTACCACTTACAAGAAATGAGTACAATGGTAGCACTTGAATAATGCCAAAGAGAACTAAGAGCAATAGTGTCACTTGGATGCTGTGCTTAGCTTGTGGTAAGGATTTATAACAGTGTTTTGCAGTTGGTGCAACTGTTACATATAAGGTGTCCACGTAGTTCAAATAATAGATACAAATTTATCAAAAAGAAGTAAGCTTAACAATTAAGGATGACCATACACAATATTATACCCAATGGCATTGTGTGAGTACAATGGTAACACTTGAATAATGCCAAAGAGAACTAAGTGCAATAGTGTCACTTGGATGCTGTGCTTAGCTTGTGGTTAGGATTTATAACAGTGTTTTTCAGGAGGTGCAACTGTTACATATAACGTGTCCATAATAAATACAAATTTATCGAAAACAAGCAAGCTTAAAAGGGCGACCATACACAATGTTATACCCAATGGCATTGTGTGATTATTTTGTTTAAACAAACTTCTAATCAAACATTTGAGTCCGTCAAACTGATTTGGCTGGGTCTTTATAATATGATGTAGAAAGAAGTACTATGATGTCCACATAATTAAATATAAGATAGCAGAACATTAGTGCAGTTCATAATTTAGTAGTTCTCACATCACCAAAGAAATTATATTAATCCAGATCCCCATCGACATTGTCATGGTGACTGACTATCAAAACAATATACAACTAACAACATATAGGTTGTTGCTGGCATAGCATAGAGAAATGAGGCAATTCTAATCCGATTGAAGTAATAGTAGGGGTAGATTTTCCCACAATGGTTTTTCATTCTATTGCCAGATGTCAGGACAAATAGATAAGGAATCCAATAACCACCAATCATTTAAAGGGTGTGAAGGTAAAACCCTCATTTAGCCCCTTAGGAGATAAGGTTCTACGTTTGTGTATCCTCCATGCCTCATGCTGTATAAGTTTTCTCTCTAGGTCTTCCTGTCTGGGGCCTATACCTACTTTTTCATAGACTGTAAAGTATAGAAATTCACTTCAACCTCTATGAAAGTGTTGTACATGGCATGCAACTGTAGTATCCAAATCATTTTTGATGGAATATACATGTTTGCCAACACGCCTACGTAGCTGACGCTTTGTTTTTCCAATGTATATCTTATTACAGACACATGTTGCCACATAGATCACACTTGTGGAACAACAGTTTGAGAATTCTTTCAACATTAATTTTTCCCCACTTTCTGGATGGTGTTATACTTTAGTGGGTCTGATGTATTTACAAAACTTACACTTTCCATATCTAAAGCATCCTATGTTTTTTTTTAGCCAAGCGATGGTGCATCTTTGTTTCTGGAAGACACTATGTACTAATATATCTTTGAGGTGTCTACCCCTTTGAAATGTGATAGATGCCTTTGATGGTAATATAACCTCTAAATCTTCATCACATTTTAATATATTCCAATGTTTTGATACAATGTCCATCACCACTTGAGAAGGTCATGATGCAGCGAGGTTGAATATTCTCAGATTTATCTAGTATTTGACTGTTTTGATTTGATTGTTTGTTTAAAAGCTCAGTTCTGTTGCAGCCTAATGTTTGTTTAAAATCTGCTTTAAGACATTTATTAGAGTATCCCGGCTCATGGAATTTCTTTCTTATCAGCCTTAATTTTGAATTCCCCCTCCGATTACCAGATTAGTTGTACTACAGAATATGACCAGCAAACTGAGTTTTGCATATGGACACTAGAGTATAACTGACAGGATCACCACAACAGCAAAGGGAGCGTTGCTGATTGGCTAATACACTCCAACTAGTCAGACCATTATTACTGTATACCCGCTCAAGCCCTCACATATGTAACTTTCAACCATTCTAAAGGAGAGGACTGTATTTAAGGTCTGTTTGGATGGACTGGACGCAGAGAATTGGGGACTGGATAGTGTTACATTAAAAGAGACACACACCACTATAAGGCTGAAAGGTTGTAGCCCCTCCAAAGTGAGTTTAAGATATTCTTGGTAAATATTATTGTGGCAACAAATATTTCTTACAAGTAGCTGCATTATTTTAAAATTCCCCACTCCTATCCAGGATTCTTTATTGTTTTAAGTTCCCTGTTGTGATTAACAAAAAATAAAAAATATTTGTTTATATAAATGATTCAATCCCACATTTGTTATACGATTTATATATGTTAGGTGGTAAAACCCTTGGGAAATAGCATTCTTTGTGATCACATATATAGTTGTGAGCATGCGAGCCTGCTCGAGCCGTTGCTAACGATTAAAATTCTCTAAGCAATAGAAAAAATGGCCGCCGAACAAAACAAAAACGAGGCTACAGCACTCTAAACACGCAAAACACCACAAGAAACACGTAAAACACCACAAAACACCTACGGATATGCCGCTACAGATACATACCACACATTTGCCGCCATTTCAATGCGGAAGTACACAGCCTGCGGCGCTCCTTGCCAGCAACTGCGACCCTCGCAAACTTTACGTCTCAACGCAAACAACATACAAGACACGTTAACACCCATTATGGACTCGCAAAAATTGTCCGCAACCCGTGCACAGGAAAAAATGAAAAACACAATAAATACACACAACACATACATAAAAAGCTTACCTACAGCAAGAGGGAGCATCCAGGACCTCAAAAAATGAAGTTACACCTTCATTTAACTCAAAATAAAAGAGTTTAGACACAAAAAAATGGCCGCCGAACAAAACGAAAACGAGGCTACAGCACTCTAAACACGCAAAACACCACCAAGAAACATGCAAAACACCACAAAACACCTACGGATATTCCGCTACAGACGCATACCACACATTTGCCGCAATTTTAATGTAATGATTTTAATGTAATGAAGTACACAGCTACGCTAACGGTTTGGTCTCGCGCATGCACACTATTACACTGCACACATTCATCACGCTTACACAGCAGCTCCACACCACTAATAATCCAGCAACATCAAAACAGATTGTCAGATCTTCAACAAAATGCTTCCTGCATATATTACATCAAAATAGGTAAAGTATATTAATTTATTAATGTATTATTTATTTCATTATTATACACCAAACAGCATTAGCTCACTTACAATTTCATTGCCGTCATTTTTTGACGGGCAATTTGCTAGTACTATTATATTTGAAAATAAATTGGGAATAAAGTTAATGTTAAATCCCAAATTAGAACTGTTTGGAGTCACAGAAAGGAAAAGCATGTCAGGAATGGAGATTCAAGAAAACTCTCGTTTTTTTTGTCTAAGAAATTGATTATGAGAATTTGGATTGGTTAGAGATTGCTGACCATTCTGGAGTTACAAAATGCAAAACAGATGGTACAGATGGTAATTGATCTCTATAGTAGGGTAGGAGATGTAAAAATAAGGTATTTTTTTTTAAATTGAAGTGATGTACTTTTTATTTTAAATATAGACTCAGGCAATGGTTCAACCTTTTTCAAAAACTATCATTAAATGATTAGAGCTCAGTAAGTCCTAATGTTTGGAGCAGCAGCATGAAGGGAAACAGAGCAGATAAATGCATTATCCTAATCCTCTGAGCTGTAGTATTTGACGCATATGAGATAAGGACTTCCATCTCCTGGCTGTGGCTTATGGGAATATTAAGGAAGATAAATGTTGATTGACTTAATGTACAAAGCCATTTAAGGATAAAAAAAATCATTTTGATGAAAAATCTGACATCAATTGGATTATTTTTTAAATATTATCTATGAAAAGTTATTTTTCTATTTATACAATATATGTAATTCTTTAAAATGTGTTAAATATTATAAAAATAAAAATAGCAAGTCCCAACAATATTCCCAAAACTCCTATGATCCAAATCCATGAATAGGAAGCTGTAGCAAACTCTGAAGTCAATGTTCCATTGTACATGTGTGTGTATTCTCAGTCTATTACTACCACTCATCCATTCACAAAGTACACATGCTTTTAGCAATATTTCACCCATGAAGCAATGTATTATTATGTTACATTTATATTTTTGTTTGGTAATATTGGTTACAAGGTCCTTTTACTTAAAGTGCCACTGCTCAGAATAATACCTTTTATTCTAGTGATGCTGTTGTCTTGAAGTTCAACTAAAAGGAAGGTGACCATGTATTGTAAACACCACTACGATATCAGAGGAGTAATATGATAACATATCAAAGACACCCCCAACACACACAGATACTATCAAGTAATTAAAGTACGACAAAGTAAATAGATACATATATCATGTGCAAAGTGAAATGCAGGAACCTGTTTCCTTTAAGGGTTTTTTACATAGGTAAAGTTGGAAAAGAAAACCTGTATACTGCATAGGCACTGTCAATAAAGCAGTATAGAAAATAATATATTTTCAAGACTTGCCATTTTATTGTATTTTCAGTATTACTGCAACAAAGGACTATACCTTTAAGCAAGTTTTAATGTTAATCCCTACAGTACAGAATAAAGCATTTGATGAAATTCATCAATCTCTGTCTGGTGAATTCTGTTTTACTATAATCCAACTAATACAGACAATACAATAAATGAGACCTAGTAGTTTTCTGCAGTAGACTCACAAGCTTTGAAGATTTGACGTGTAGTTAATGGCCTAGCTTGAAGGCAGCCATTATTTACCACATGAAGAAAGCAAAGAAGTGCCTAGTGTCTGAGATACGTTCAGATGTACTAAGAGCAAGAAGAGCTCCAGTCTTCTTCAGCACACTCAAAAACAATCAATCACTTTATGTGAGTTTAAAACTATGACATTTTTATTAAAGGAATGTATGCATTTTTGTTTTTCAAACACACATATCAGTACCTCATTTTATCTAGTTTGTCTAAATAAAACTGTTAAATATATTATTATCATTTGATATATTTTCTCATTATTGTCATAGATGATAACCTTATTTTGCTTCCTGCAAAGCTAACCATGTCTATACAATAATACAACTGATTCATTTTATAAATGCTTTGCAAGCTTCTAGTGCTATGCAGAGTTGATGTTCTAATGACCTTCCTTCTAGCGTGCTTCATTAACTTAGAGAATTACATTTTTGCTATGGCTTGATTCCAGACTATTGAAATACATTTACTTCTTTATTTAAAAGCATCTTGAAAAAATGGCATGAAGTTTCAAAAGCAAAACCATTGTTGACATATATTTCTATGTGTGAATGTTACAAATGACAGATTCCAGTATGTTTAAAATATGTTGATATACATATATTTATATTAAATACATTTAATTATTGCATGAATTAAATCATTATAAAATGTAAATGAAATATGTTTTTGCAAATAATTTGGGGGAAGTTATCAATGGTGGCTCATATGGTACAGGTTGTAGTTAAATTCATCAAGTGTGCACATGTACATAATTTATAATCTACATTTGCTGCCCAACATAATTTTTACAGAAGAAACTGCTACAATTATTGCCAGTATCTTTTGCCATTAAGTATTGGGACCCACTGAACATTGACCCATGAACCATCTCCACCTTGATATATTTTAAGCTCACTACGTTTTATAGCTTAGCAAAGAGGACACTGCATTTATTATCTTGCAAATATGACAGCATCTATTAAGCATTATTAGTGAAATATAAAAAAAAAAAAGTATGATTAATTGATTAATATTCATTGCCAAATATTGTATAGCAGTTTCCCTAAATTAATAATATAAAAAAGTAATTTGTTGCTATATATAATAGAGCACAAAACAGTTATTTAGATGTTTAAAATGTGAGATATTTACAAGTGAAAACAAAACCAAGCCATGAGATATAACACTTCTTTATAACATCTCTTTGGCTACATTCAATTACAACACTTCACCGTATTTTAGATACTACATATTTTGATGATTAGAGTGTCAGTAACAGACTAGAAAAAAGGAATTAATACATATTTTGTTTCTGTTTATGGAACTGCATGTTCTTGTGAGTGCAGAATTTTCACAATGGTATTTCATTTTTTAACTTGCATAACTACAAAGCTATTTTATACAATAATCTTTAAAGTGGTGTAAAAAGTAATATGTTCTAATCACATTGCTGGTGGGAGATACATAAAGGTAGAAGATAAAGAATTAGCTGTGCATTTGTTTCAATGGTACAATGGGATTAAAGACTGAATTAACTCTATGGCCTTTAGGTAGGTATGATTAAATGTCATTCATACATTTTCAAGAGTTTATGCATAGCTTTTGAGTATGCTATAGCAAGTGATACCTACTGAGTGAGATACACAAATTGTGAAGATCAAAGTGCGACCAGTCATTAGTTTATTCCTGTAGATGACAAAAGGGAACAAGTGAAGTGAGATTGTGCAAAGGAAAAATAAATAATGTGAGGGTTCAGTGAATTTAGAAGCAGAGGGAGAGTCTCAAAAAGCCACAACAAACACTTCCAGCAAAACTAGGGTGAGCTTTGGTACTGGGAGTAAGCTGATTTTATTGGGAAAAGGTTGGTAAGATAGGATACATTGAATTAATATGTAGATTGTACGTTTTTGAGTTTTCGATCTTGCAGGGTGCTTTGGGGAAAGCACCTTGGACACTGGATTCTAAGCTCATAGACAGGGCCCTCCACCCTTTGCAATGTGTTCATATTGCTATTGTTTCTGCATTGAACTTACCCATGTATGACGCTGTGGAATGTGTTGGTGCGTTACAAATAAACAATAATAATATGTAGGAATACATTTTAGAATCAGAGAGGTAAAAGAGAAGTCCTGGAGTACGTAGGCAACAAAAAATGAGTGAGTTATCTTTTGTTAAAGAATTAAATGCCGACTGAGCTATTGTGAATTTTAAAAGAGCAGGCACTGCACATTTGGGAGAAGAAAAGAAGATAAATATTGAAATACAAGAAGTGATAATAAGATAATAAGTGTTCTCTAACAGATTGTAAACCACCTTGACCTGTAAACAGATCAGAGAAAAGCTTTGGAGCTATTCAAATTGAGCTTACACCAATCTCTTTCACCAACAATGTCCATAAATATTTGTACTTGTATGGCTTACAGTCCTGATCCACAAACTAAATATCCTGGTTTTAAAAATATCATTCGAAATGGATTCGGCCTACAGTGCAGTAATGGCCTGGGTATCAAATGGACCTACAGGAATTATTTGGGTTCTTTGTCGCATTTTGTACGAACAGGTATCAAAGTCAAAGAACAGCATTATAATTATATATATATATATATATATATATATATATATATATATATATATATATATACATATATATATATATATATATATATATATATATATATATATATATATATATATATACAGTATATGCATATATAAAAGGATAATGGAACATGCTTGATAAAAGGCAGGACAAATAGTTACCTCAACACTGACCATTCAACTTCTTCTACAGCCTGCACTCAATCCCAAGGTATTTCTATCAATACATCAGCTTTGTATGTCAATATAACAAGTGAACCAGGTTGTGGATAGCATTGGTAGAGATCCATTCAAATATTAAAAACACCTGAAACATATACAGCCTTGTCCAGTTTCAGACCAATTCATACAATCTGCTTACAGATTTACAGACTAACCAAGAAAAATAATTTCATGTGTAGCTGTCACATAAGGAAAAGAGAGCTCAGAACAAGCTGCATGCTTACCCTGCATATTAAAACAACATATATACATAGACAAAATGTATGTTATGCTTCATGAGGATATCTTTCAGTGTTCACAATTGTAATATTGTCTATGGTTTGTTTTAACACGTTTTATTTCTTCAGAGCAGTCAGATTAAATTGTAATAAGTGAAATTTGACATTAGTTTTGAGAGAGACAGAGCGCATGCTGAGTTAGGATCCACAGTAATATTATAGAAGGGAAAAAACGTGTGTTCAGTTCTGTCAAATCACAGCTAAATTGGGGAATTTTCTACAGTGTTTCATGACTAAATGGAACCATTCATTGCTTGGTATATGAAGAAGTCTAAAGAGAAAATGAACTTTACAGAAACTAACTGAATCAACTAAGCATATACCCACTGTGATATGTGATTGAATCTTCACCCATGATGCCTCAAATAATCTTAACACAAATTGATTTCTAAAGTAACAGTGGATACAAAGTACACCAAAAGATGTGTATGCTTCTAGCTATGCAGTATGGCAGTGTTTTAAAGATTGTAATGTTAATATTTTCCCTGATAATCCATCATTATATTGTTTGGCATCGGTAACAAAATATATTTGGTTTACTAATGTATTCGATTGTTGTTGTTTCTGTTTACAGATTGCCCAATTTATAGATGTATTTTCTGTTAATATGATTGTCAACTGATACAGGAACATTTGCTATAACATGACATATTTGATATAACATGACATATGTTGTGAAGCAATAAATAATATTGGGTACATTACTATTTCATCTTATTTACAGTTAAGACTGAAAACTAAACCTTCTTGATGTTAAAAAATAGAAACTAGGTGAGCATAATACAATTATTATTAATATTATTAATATGGGTCTAGATTGTTATATTTTATGTTTTAAAGCACTTTATGGTGAATTACATGAATATTTTGTTTTCTGCATCTTTCAGTAGGATTACAAAATATATCTTGAGACACCTTGCTCAATATTAAGCACAGTTTTGTTAAAGTTATTTAAATGTCACTTCAACTCTTTAAATCTTTTTTCCGGCAGAGCAAAACTTATGAAATGTGACTCTGGTGTCTTGTCATTTTAAATCATGCGTGTATAACTGAAATACCAAGTCTATGCTGTTGTGCTGGCACAGAGCGATATCTTAGTTTGAGCTAAACACCTGGATTTTGATGTTGATGTACAGATATCCTCATTTTAACAAATTCAAGAAAAGTTCTTAGCACATGCTATTGCATAGTAATGATCAAACTAAATCAGCATACTATTAACCAGTGTAGAAGACACTGAGCCAGATGGTCTCTGCCAGGTGTTACTACTTAATTATTGATTTTCCATGGGAATATATGAGCAAATACTCTCCAATGTACAAGCTTTTTCCTGTATCTGATTATATGGTTGGAGAGATGGATACATGTTGGTTAACTGCTATATTTAAGCTATAAGTAGGGAAATAAAAAATAATTTGAAATCATTCCATATCTTGAAGCACAGTACAGTAATCTACATATTGAACAGTGATACACCATGCTTTCCAGAAGCAGCTTAGTCATTTATGCCTTCCATTGACATCTTCACTCATTTTCTTTGTGCTGTGTTTTAAACTTAGCTATATGATAAAATAATGCACAGTTTTAATTTTGTAGAATAGCTTCATTATTTTCAACATTTGCAATAGAAAACATTTTGTTTGTTTATATTTTCCTGGTTATGATGGCAACTTTACTCAAAGGGAAGCTCCTATTCACACACTATTAAGAAAAGGTAAGCGTTCACTCAATTCCAAAAGTGATCTCCTAAAAAAGCTAGTCTAAGAATTGTCATTTCTAGACCTTTGGCCGGTTACAAGTCACTGTGGCATGCAAAGCAATGATTTGATCGGCCTTAACTAAGTTAGAGCTTAATTGCATGGCTCCCGTAGGAACACCAGCAAGGCTGATATGTAGCTATTGGACTTTTTGCAAGCTATTACATGGGGTCTCCCCCTATAACCATGAGGGGCCATCACATGTAAAATTAAATGGAGGACTCAAATTGGACTGAACATCAAAACTTACTTTTTTGTTGTTCTATGAAACAACATTATATTTACATTACGCTCTTTAAAGAACTTAACTTGAAAATGAAAGTAAGGAAAATAAAAACAGCTTTTCTAATACACACAGTTTTGCTTTAATGTGAGGTAGCATTTGTTTTTTCTTCCTAAATTAATTAGTTAACCAGGAAGAACATTGGATGTAAATACAATTAATTTGGAATAGCATTAAATGGCAATGTAAAGAACAATGGTGCAGCTGCAAGTGGTTTTCAGTAGAGCTGTTACCTCAGTGTAGATGGAGCATGGCCAGTGATGTCATTGTCCAGACTGCTTTGAAGTTCCATGCGAGTCCAGCCTCCAGGCTGCATTACAGTGCTCCTTTAAATAGTCAAGATCAGTATAATTTTTTTAACTTATTGTGATTAAAACAATTTTTTATTGGAAACTGATGGGTTTCCTCTGACATTTAGGCTGACAAATTTAACAGCTGCTGTGTAACAAATGCCTAACGCATCTCATTAGATTTAGTTATAGTGCTAAATACATTGCATTTACTATGCGTTAACATTTTCACAGCAGTTAGATAAAATAGTTTTGATCTAAGCAATTGTGGATCTGTTAGCCTGCTGAATACTATATATAATTATACACAAAATCAACATGTGTCTTATTTATTTTGCCCTTTATTAACATTCATGATGAATACAGAATGCTTCCAATTATGGTGGTTTAGGAATTAAAAATGTATGTCCAGTGCATTATGCATTTTAAAATATTTATAAGAAGTAAAATGTTAAAAAGAAAATGTTGAAAAATACTTTTGGTGTAACTTTCCTATTTTGTCTGTTTCAAGAAAGAAAGTTTTATTATAAGACAAATAGAAATCAATTAAAATATTTAGGTGTGAATGTACTGTTACAAAACAAAACAAAACAAAACAAAACAAAACAACAGTTGTTTACGTGAATGTACTGTTACTTGAAGAAAAAACAATTATAAATAAGCACATAACTCATTTTTGAAGTTGGGAATCTAATAGGGTCTCATATTGAGCATTATCCAAATACAATATTTTATGATATTTAATGTTTCCAAATAAATGTTTGTTGCAAACATTTTAATCATGTGAAAATATAATAATGTTATTGAGCCCTCACATAAGGCACAAGTACTAACAGATGGAGAATGTATTTGTTTTACACAATTCTTACAGATGTAACATTTATTGTTGGAAAATAATGATGGTTTGTCATCTTAAAAGAGATAAAACAGGGAACATAATGGTAAAGGACAAGATACTGTTGCAAATAATATTTGCTGATTATTGGTAAAGGAGTACTATAGTCCGTATTTTAAATGAGAAACATTTGCATGTACCACCGTTCAGAAAATGTTTCATTTCAGTGCACAATATAAAATATTAATCAAGTACACAATTATATCATGCAGACACAAAAGCTCAGTTTGCTTTCTTTCAACATACTGTATATACAAATTGGGAGATCAGATGTAAAAGGAAAAAAAGCACAGAAGTAGCCTAGAGAAAAACAACATGAAGAAAAAAATTAAGGGAAAAAAAACATATTTTAACATAACAGAAATGCCACTGTGTATCATGGAAACCTTTGACTGACAGTTCTTTCCTAGGAAAAACCCATGGCTAATTCATTAGAAATCATAGGTAGAATCTACTGCATTGTGATTACTAATAAATAAAACCAATACCTGATATGAAATGACCTACATATTTCTGTAATTAAGAGGTTATCAACTTTAGATTTTATGAGAAAACCTATCTTGAACAGTTTTTATCTTATACCTCCTCTCCAATGATGTACCATTAATATGCTTATTTTAATAGATAGTTATTATTTTCTTTTAACTTTAATCAGTTTTCTAGATTCACTAATATTCTCAAGGCTTGGAAGCAATTCTCTGAAAGACGCAATCTTTACTTCCAATGGCACTTGTGAAGTTTAGCGATTACACAACAGTGTCTTTAATAATTCTTGCTGCTTAACAGATCAGTGAAGGTGCTGGATTAGGTTTTCTACAGAACAAATTGCCATCACATTTTCTATGAAGCTTAGTGTATCTAGGGATGTGTGCAAGGCTCAAGAAACAAACCACAGTAAAAAACCTAGAACAAAACCATAGAGCCCCATCTGTTTCAAACATAATGGTCTATGCAGTAAAAGTAGTATTAGTTTTGAATGATATTTCTTATTTTTCTTAATGTTCTATTTTAATAGAAACTACAAGGATGAAATATTTATAACTTGCTGCCTATTGCCTATTAAAATAGGAAACACACATTTGATAAAAAATGTATAACATATATAAATACAATAATAAACATACACGTACCAGATTTCATAGTGAAGTGAAGAACTTTGAAATGTACTTTGCGCCTACAAATTATTAAACTCCTCTACAAGATGTTCATGGAATATGAACAACTACAATCATTACTGATGCAAACTGAAAAAGTGGATTGAGATTTACTGAATTTGGGTGGATTGTAGTGAACAGTGGTCTGCTGTAATTATAGTTTTGTCACAGTTTATAATAGCCATTTGGAATGCATCTACCCCATTTTTTAAGGAATGTGATGGGAATTAAATGGTTAAATATCTGTAAAAATGTTTTAATATATGTTTTAATATATGACCATTTTTGGTCTGGATGTCGCAAATATAATAACGGTGTGCAAATTAACATTGTTCTTAAGAAATAATGCATGCAATTTATTTTACCAAAGATACATTTATTTTTTATTCCACTTTTTTATTCCACATTTTTCTGCTTGCTTATGAACTCAACAAAATATATTGACGTTACACTGCACTTTGAGTACAACAATATATCTTACTTTAAGTGGATGTCATGCTACTTTTATGTTTAATATAATATTTCCTGAAAAATTGATTTGCAGAAACATCTTGCCCATTAAAAGCATTTTGAAAAATAGTATAACTTACCACAGATGAAACTGGTATGTAACCTTGCTTTCTATATTGGAACATCTTTAATAGCTAACAACTGTAAATTTAACTTTATGACACTGTTTCCCCCCCGCTGACAAAAATAGTTTTATAATAGAAATTGGCATTTCAATCACTTTTGTGCAGCTGAGTTCAACCGGCAGACAATGAAATCAATGAATTAAGAGTTTATGAGTCATCAAAATGCAGTGATTTCTTATTAACAAAACATTTCTATCTCTTTCTGTGGGTGCATCAGAAAGACTGCATAACAGCTCAAAACAGCACATTTCAAAGTGTATTTACTGCAGGATAATGTGATCTTTTAAATAATATAAAATAAGTGTGTAGGTTAGTTTATATTTAAGAGATGAAAGATAAATAACAGCCTTTGGCCTCTATTCCATGGTTTCCATAAGAAAAGAACCATGGTCTCCATTCCACAGCTCCCATGAAAGGAAGGCTGACCCGCAACTATGGGAGTTTTGGAAAGCAAAGTACTGGAGCTATTCTATGGGTCCTGGAAAAAAGAAGCATGTGAAGCTTACTGACTCACATCCAGGGAGTTTTACCTGGAGCTTAATTCTTGTAAGAGCCATGAAATGGAGGCCTCGAATTGGACTGAACATCAAAACTTACTTTTTGTTGTTCTATGAAAGAACATTATATTTACATTACACTCTTTAAATAACTTAACTTGATAATGAAAGTAAGGAAAATAAAAACAGCTTTTCTAATACATACAATTTTGCTTTATTGTGGGGGGAGAAAAATAGTTTTAGAACAGAAATTGGCATTTCTATCACTAACCTCATGATTTTCTTCTCCTTATTTTATAGTACTTTATTTGTGGGCCTATAGTTAAACTGTACACAGAGAAAAACAATCACTGATGTACATATTTGCACTTTTAACAAACTTTGATAATGAATAAAATAGTTTTAAATAGTTTTAAAAAGAAATGCAGTGACACCACATCCACCGCTTCTATTGTTGCAGCTGCTGAGAGGTCATACGGTCTTGCAATGTCTTCAGATGAGGGAAAACTCTTTATTGGAGGCTGTAGCTTCGATACCAATGGGCAGAGCCTCAAACAGGCCTTCGGTAAATACTGGACCATCTCGGAGGTGGTTGTGGTACAGGACCGTGAAACGCAGCGTATCCGAAGGTAATTCTTTGGACACTTTGTTTTATTTTAAAAAGTGCTTTTCAATGAAAAGTTACTTTTTTAGTGGTGAGCGTTCTCACCCTATCATGTTCCACCAAAGCTGTGCAGATGGGAAAATCCCCTTGGCTGTGTGGAGTATATTGGAGAATAGGATCTCTCAGCGGATGCGAAAGCCAGAACTAATATGGCCTATCTGCTGTGACTTGCTCTGCAGTGTGCTTTATACAGTGGGGGGAAAAGGGTATTTGATCCCATGCTGATTTTGAACGTTTATCCACTGACAAAGAAATGATCAGTCTATAATTTTAATGGTAGATATATTTTAACAGTGAGAGACAGAATAAAAAAAAAAAGAAAAACGCATGTAAAAAAAGTTATAAATTGAGTTGGCAGTTCAGTGAGGGAAATAAGTATTTGATCCCCTATCAATCAGCAAGATTTCTGGCTTCCAGGTATCTTTATACAAGTATTGAGCTGAGTTAGGAGCACTCTCTTAAAGGGAGTGCTCCTAATCTCAGCTTGTTACCTGTATAAATGACACATGTCCACAAAAGCAATCAATCAATCAGATTCCAAACTCTCCACCATGGCCAAGACCACAGAGCTTTCCAAGGAGGTCAGGGACAAGATTGTAGACCTACATAAGGCGGGAATAGGCTACAAGACCATCGCCAAGCAGCTTGGTGAGAAGGTGACAACAGTTGGTGCGATTATTCGTAAATGGAAGAAACAAAAAATAACTGTCAGTCTCCCTCGGTCTGGTGCTCCATGCAAGATCTCACCTTGTGGAGTTTCAATGATCATGAGAATGGTGAGGAATCAGCCCCTAACTACACGGGAGGATCTTGTTAATGATCTCAAGGCAGCTGGGACCATAGTCACCAAGAAAACAATTGGTAACACACTACGCCGTGAAGGACTGAAATCCTGCAGTGCCCGCAAGGTCCACCTGCTCAACTACAGGCCTGTCTGAAGTTTGCCAATGAACATCTGAATGATTTAGAGGAGAACTGAGTGAAAGTGTTGTGGTCAGATGAGACCAAAATCAAGCTCTTTGGCATCAACTCAACTCACCGTGTTTGGAGGAGGAGGAATGCTGCCTATAACGCCGAGGAACACCATCCCCACCGTCAAACATGGAGGTGGAAACATTATGCTTTGGGGGTGTTTTTCTGTTAAGGGGATAGGACCACTGCACCACATCAAATCTTGGGTGAGAACCTCCTTCCCTCAGACAGGGCGTTGAAAATGGGTCATGAATGGGTATTCCAGCATGACAATAACCCAAAACACACAGACAAGGCAACAAAGGAGTGGCTCAAGAAGAAGCACATTAAGGTCCCCGAGTGACCTAGCCAGTTTCCAGACCTTAATCCCATAGAAAATCTACAAGAAACGTCTGACCTCTGTGATTGCCAACAAGGGTTTTGCCACCAAGTGCTAAGTAGAAGGGGTCAAATACTTGTTTCCCTCATTGACCTACAAATCAATTTATAACTTTTTTGACATGCGTTTTTCTTGTTTTTTTTCTTTCTGTTATTCTATTTCTCACTGCTAAAATACACCTACCATTAAAATTATAGACTGGGGGGGGGGGTCGTGTCCAAGCAAGTAGACTGAGCAGACGTGCCCTGTATTAGCTCTGCTCCCACAACTGAGTTTTGGGGCATATTGGGGCAAGCTTTGACCCAAAAAAACATATAAATGCTCCTAATACATTCTGCTTCTGCTATCTGGTTATGAACAGGGCCCAGACAAGAGCTCTTAGTATCCACCGTGGGGTATAGGCCTATTCCACCTGGCCTCCCATGCAGTGTGCTCCCTGCTACCCCCGAGCAGGTTCCCAAGGATAGAAGAGGAGGACGGATGACTGGGGCACCCCAATAGAAGCCCGCTGCACCAGACTCATCGGGGCCCAGAGAGGGGTGAGGACTTACCGGAGCACGGCGTAGTGGGGTAGGAGAGACGGGCCCCTCACACTATCTGCCGCCTGGAGGAGGTGGTATCCCGATATCGGTGGCGGAGTACCCCTTGAGCCATTTGGTGAGACCAGGGAGGCAAGGAGCCCAGAGGACGGCGCCCAGACCCCACCACTGCACAAGAGATAAAGCCCACAAAAGTGCGGCCGCCATCTTTGTGGCGCAGCATAGGGAGGGGACAACGTGGAGAGAGACCAGGAGCTGACAGCAACAGGATCCAAGTATCTGCTCCTTTTGGATATCCTCAAAAAGCGTGATATTGATAGTGAGACTAGAAGCTTCCAGGGCCAGGTGCAAGGTACAGTGGAGGATCCAGCTCTGCCTGCACCTCTACTGGCCTGCTTACATTCATCACATATTTGACTGCAGCAGGAATACACAATATACCAAAAGAGGCATTTTCCCTATCACTTTTGTTCAGGACTATATCCAGCTTCAGTGTCACTGGGGAGCCTGATTGGTCGCTTCCACAACATCTTGTATAACACGCATTTACCTATTGCACTATCATTGGATAGCAGACCTCCTAAAAGATTCGGACCACTTGTTGGTACTCCGCGCATCCGGCCACTCTGATCCTATGCTCAACTCAGCGCACGAAACACGACAGCAAGAGATGGGGAGAAACAAGAGAGCCCTACCTACAAAGAGAATTACAGATGTCTGCAAAACTCCAGGGGGCAACGAAGGAGGTGGCATTGGATCCTTTGGGAGAATCGGAGGATGAGGGCCAGGTAGACCCGCCTCAACCTGACATGAAGCTCTCTAAAAGCTCATTAGCCCAGATCGAGGGTCTATTTCAAGCATACGTGACCAAAACTGTTGATGCCATCAAGAAAGATATTCATAACCTGGGACAAAGGACCCACCTGCTTGAAGAGACGACCGATCAGATCATCGAGGCACAAGAGTGGGATAGGCTGGAGATTCATCCGAACTCCTCTCGCATAATGGCCTTGGAAGATAAATACGAAAACCTAGAAAACCCCCTCGAGATGCCACAACATAAGGATCAGAGGGATTCACAGAATCTAAAGCAATACGTCTGAGAGACACTGGCCACGGTCCTCCTGGAGGTCGCGGCCTTGCGGCTGGAAGTTGAAAGGGCCCATAGAGTTCTAGGGGCGACAAAAAACTTGGAGGTGCCCAAAGATGTTATCATCCGATTTCCTTGGCAACAATCAAGAGACTTGGTGTTAGCAGCAGCCCACAAATCCCCAGACATCAAGGGGCCTGATAATGCTCCCCTTCTTGTCTTTGCGGACCTCTCCCCCATCACTCTGGCCAAACGCAGAGACATGAAACCGGTCTTGGGAGTGCTGATTCAACACAACGTTCAATATCGGTGGGGCTTCCCCTTTGCCCTGGTATTCCAGCACAAGGGCAAATCATACTCTGCCCGCTCACTAGAAGACGGCTACACAATCCTCCAATCTCTTCCCATGGTCCCGGAAGAAGGGGACAGGGGATCGAAGTGCCGGCGGGATGGCCAAGTCTCAACCCCAGGCAGCAATGGTCTACTGTGCCATATAAAGACCGAACCCAGTCATCTGAGATTACAGCTTTAGGCCCCACATCCTCGCTTACCCAGGTGCGGAATGAGGTGACCTCAGAGGGCCCAGATGCAAGCTGCTTGTGACAGAGCGGAAACAAGAAAATACATGAGTGTGGCTGTGTTGAGTCTTGCTCCTTTTTAAAAAATTGACTGTTTTCTACCAAGTTCTCTGGGACAGAATACCAAAGGTTTTTTTTTTTTTTTTTTTTCTCTTGCCTTTTTTTGAAGCACCAATGCTTTACTTCTCTAAGTGGTGAACTGGTTGCTGATTATACTGTTCTTACTACACTATGATTTCTAGATACGGAGATACTCCCCCTCACAGGCTGATTTGTTTTTGTTTCTTCCGGTCCCTCCCCTGAAATTTGTCAACCCCTTCCTATTGGTTTTTTTTGGAGTGGCAGGTCCACTCATCCTTCCCCTAGGCGCCAGGATAGACGACTGGTGTAGGAAGATGTGTTTGAAGGATTTGTTGTGTTACTATAAATGTTTAGCTTTATTACTTGTAAAGATTTACAAAGTTGCTATTACTTTTTTTCATTTTTGTCCCTTCTCCCCCTGGTTTACTCTCCCCATCTCCCCTCCAATGTGGGCCGTGCTTGGCTCTCAAGGGTGGCCTTGACTCCCTCCCGTCCACTCTCTCCTTGTTTGGTCCTCTACAGGACAAGGTAAGATGACTGGACACTACAGCCTCACACTATACATTAGCAATGGCTAGACAGGCTGAAGCAAACTTTACTTTTGTGACTCACAACATTAAGGGCTTTAATTTCCAGTTCAAGAGAAAGAAGGCCTTTATGTATTACAAAGATATGAAGCCATCGATTATATTCATGCAGGAAACACAATTTGCCCACAATCATATACCAACTTATCTTGTCAGAGACTATCCCACCAGTTACTCCTCCACCCAAGCTACAAGGAAAGCGGGGGCCTCTATACTGATTCATCGTAACTTCCCCTTTCAGGTAGAGTCTAAAATAGTGGATAAAGATCGACACTATGTGATACTCCATGGAACAGTTCTGGAGACTAAAATATCCCTCATTTCCTTTTATGCTCCTACCAATGCACCACATAAATCATTACTGCATATCCTGAGGCTTTTAGAACCTTACTCTGGTAACACTATGGTGATGGGGGGGGATTTTAACCTTACCTTTGAACCAGGAAATGGACCGCTCGGGTACTCAGTCCACAGACAGGTACTCGAACAAATTAAGACAAATTAAGAAGCCACTGGGCCTGGTGGACGCCTGGAGGGGGCATAACCCACATACAAGGGAATATATGTATTATTCCCACACCCACGGATCTTATTCGCATATTGATACCTTCTTGATCGCTTCGTCATTGTTTGATCGCTCAGGGGAGGTGGAAATACAGGAATACCCCTGGTCGGACCACGCGGCGGTGAGCATAGACATTGACTTAGGGGAGAACATATCCACACCTTATGCTTTGAAACTAAACAAGCTTTTACTTGCTAACCCAAAGCTGTCGGAACAAATTGAAAAAGATCTTCACCTTTAATTTGAGTGTAATAGACCTGGTGACTCGAGCATAGGCTGGGTATGGATGGCCCATACAGTCTTTATTCGGGGGCCATGCATTAAGCTGGCTTCTGCTTTTAAAAAACAATGTAAATTCAAAGAGCAGGAACTTACCACAAAACTGCAGGACCTGGAGTTTAGAAACCAGTCATGCCCCTCCTCTAGACTTCGCCAGATGATAGATCAGTGCAGGCTTGAGTTAGACGCAGTACTCTCCCAGAAAACGGAAAAAGCCCTCAGACGAACCAAGCATCTATTCTACTCGAGGCCAACAAGCCGGATTCTCTATTGGCTAAAAAGCTTCGGTCTAAGATAGTGTATATTTTAGTGGTGGGAGGTATATTTACTTTCTCATGGTGCGTAACACCTACTTCACATACATTCACTAGAGCATTAGAGATAGCAAAACAAAAATAATAAAGTTTTATTCACATTTTTAGGAGACAACGACGATTAAAAACTCTTTAAAACCAAGGGAGATAGGAAATAATTCCTTAAAAACATTTTAATATGGAATCCCTTCTTTTATACAATTTTGATAAGTGAAATATTAGTGTTTGGGGGATCAGTACATGATCTAATTTCCCCTTATCTTATCTTATTAAGTGTTAAGTTATGTTAGGTATGGCTTCCAGACTTTTAGGAAGTATATCTCTTTACTCAAGTAAAGATAGTGGTCTAAGATCTTGCGGATTAGAACTGCGAAGGGACAGATAACGGTTAGCCAAAATATTATCAAGCAAACTTTTGCTGACTTTTATAGCTCAATAAACTCCACGAAGATGCAACCGAACGCGACACTTCTGCGGTCTTACTTGGATTTCTGCGACCTCCCTAAGGTCTCAGACCAGAGCGCGGCTACACTCAACTCAGACATAACGGTAGAGGAGATATTAGAAGCCATCAACAGCTTGAAATCAGGGAAGGCCCCCGGCCCTGACGGCTTTACCAACTCTTACTAAGTCTTTCACGCATATCCTGGCACCATATCTCTGGCAACTGTTTAACTCCATCCTAAACAGGGAACTGATGCCCCGGGAGCTAAACAGGGCGGACTAAACTGCATTTCCCAAAGACACCCACTAGACCTGAGGAATTATAGGCCCATATCCCTTATAAATAGGGATCTTAAACTATTAGCCCAAATTATTGCAGATAGGATCTCGCTGTTCCTTCCGGATCTGATCCACAAGGATCAAACGGGTTTTGTCCGACACCGGCAGACAACTGATAACATACGGAGGACTATGAATGTCATCTACTTGGCCTCCCAGTGCAAGACCCCCCATTGTGTGCTAGCTCTTGATATGGAAAAAGCCTTTGACATACTGGAGTGGTCTTATCTGTATGCAGTGCAGGCTAAATTTGGCTTCGAAGGGAGATTCATACAACTCATCAGAACATTATACAAAAATCTGCAGGCCTGTCTAAAACTCCCGGGATCGGAAAACATCTCTATAGCCATCCAGAAGGGAACCCGGCGAGGATGCCCACTGTCTCCACTGCTATTTGCTCTGGTGATAGAGCCTTTGGCTCAACAGATTAGATGCAACACGGAGATAAAGGGAATGCAGGTGGGTCTTCATCACTTGAAATGCTTGCTATTTGCGGATGACCTTCTCTGCACACTAATGGAACCGGCAATGTAAATTCCAGTCCTGGTGTCAACCATTGGCTTATTCGGCGCCCTGTCGGGCCTACAAATCAATGTTGAAAAGACTGAGGCCTTGGTAATTGTCATACCTCATGTGGTCCTGGGGGCATTGAAAGCGGAGTATAGATTTCAATGGCCCAAAAACTCTATCAAATACTTGGGAGTTAGAATCACCAGGAAGCTGTCGGACATATATAAGGCCAATTTTCCGCCCTTATTTAAACAACTAATTGAAAAAATGCGATGCTGGGCGAAATACCATATCTCGTGGACAGGGCGGATACATTCGGTAAAAATTACAGTTCTGCCAAGAATACTGTACTTATTTAGAACTTTCCCAATACCGCTAGATATGAAGGAACTAGATAAACTCCAAGCTTTTATTTTTAATTTTATATGGCGAGGTAGGTCGCCGCGAATAGCAAGAAAGACTATGATCCGGGAGAGGTCTCAGGGGGGACTCTCGTGCCCGAACCTGAGACTTTACTTGAGAGCGGAGAAACTCGTGTTCATTCCACTGGCCCACTTGGGTAAGCTACAACCGATGTGGACCTTTGTGGAAAATTGGCAAATAAACCCCACTCTTGGGAAACTATAGTCAAGGATGTGCCCCCTTGGAGAGTCAGGCAGTGACACTCTAATCCAATTATATCTTCAAATTTAGTGGCTTGGGCTCGGGCCAGGTCGGTTGATGGCTTGGCTCCCCTCCTATCACCATTGCTGTCCATCAGATCTTTCCCGGAATTTGGGACGGCGTTTAGCCTCACCTCTAGACAATGGTGGCTTAGCAGCCCACTGGAGAGAGCAGGAAACTGTTTTTCAGATGATGCTTTGTTACCCCACACCTTCCTTATCACAAAACATCACATACCAGAGAGTGAACTCTGGAATTACAGAAAAATTAGACATTGGATATCCTCACTATCCCGGGTACATGGGACCCCGAAACATTCCTGGTGGTCGACTAAATGTGCAAAACTGCCCTCTATCAAAGGTCTCCTCGGGTCTCTATATTGTTTTCTGAATGACTCTCTGAACAAACAGAAGCAAAAATATATGCTCCAATGGGAGAAAGACCTAGGTAGGGAGCTAGATGGGGCAACTTGGAGAGAAATTTGTACTAACTAAACAAAAGGATCATACACATATAGACTACTTGAGACCTCAGTCAAAGTTTTTCACAGGACCTATTATACTCCCTATCTAATGTCCAGGCTTAATAATAGTCTTAGCGAGGACTGTTTTAGAGGATGCAAGGCTAGGGGAGACTTTCTACATATATGGTGGACGTGTCTATTAGTGCAGAAGGTGTGGAAAGTGATGACTTACTTATTCTCGCAAGTGACAGAAACCAAGATGGAGCCAGAGATTGAGACCTGTCTTCTGGGGGTTCATGGACCCAGTCTCTCTAAAAGCCAAAACAAATTATGGCAATTCATGGCTCTCGCCACCAAAAGTTGTATTGCAAAAAACTGGAAAGCTGCAACACTGCCCGCAGAGAGATCATTTTGAAAATGAACTATGTTATGATAAACGAGAGACTGTCCCATGTCCTACAGAACACGGTCCCCCTATTCCAAAATATTTGGACTCCATGGCTGACCTCTTCCTACAACATTAAGGTGGGGATATGACTAGGACAGTAGGGAATGAAGCTCTTGCGGAAGGATGGCGGTCAGGGGGGAGCCTGGATGACCACTCATACCAATAGGATCTCAGCCGGTGTGGTACTGGAAGAGTGAGCCAGGTATTTCCTACCTCTCCACCTTTTTTTTTTTTTCTCTCCCCCCTACCCCTTTAAGTTGACATAGTTGATGTTAATATTTTTCAGTTTCTGTACTGCTATCTCCTGATAAGAGCTAGACAATAAAAAATACCATGTTTGAAGACATAGAGGGATAGAAAAGGCACAGGATAATAATTAAGTAATATACCAGTATGATTATTATGAAAACTGCAGGCAGTTTCTTCGTTAAGATGCTGGGAAATTGTGTTGCTGTATAACCGGACCGCCCTGTTGTTCTCTTCTTTCTTCTTTTACTATATGCAATGCTATATTGTTAACTTGTCTTCAATAATTAAAAGAATGGATAAAAAAAAATTATAGACTGATCATTTCTTTGCCAGTGGACAAACGTTCAGAACTGGCAGGTGATCAAATACTCCCCCCCCACACACACACACACTAGCAGTCTTTGAAGTGTTTTTTTTTTTTTTTAAGTTTCTCTTAAAATGGATTCCTTTAGTTTAACAATATAGGACTGTACCTGGGTTTGTTGTAAATAGTGACAAAACCACCTTGATATACCCAAAGATAACCAGTCCACTCTCCAGTAACTGTCACAAGAAGTACTTGAAATGCTTGTTTATATTGTCTTTTTTTTTATTGGAAGAAATTCAAATGTTTCAAAGTAGTTAAGGAACTCTTGTATTCTACTTTCCTTTAAAAACATCTTAAAAAAAAAAAATGCAGTCTAATTTTTAACTATTATTCTTTTTATTTGCTGGAGGAATTCGGTTGTTTTTGTTCATAACACTATTAGTTACTTGAAAGGAAATATTACTGCAGATAGGATAAGTAAATATGTCTTCTGGAGACTGGGATATATGATCTGAAGAAGGTCCTTCCTTAAAAGAAAAGAGTATATAAGAGTGCTTAAAATAGGAGAATACTCTAATAATAAAGAAGAAGAGGGGAGAGTGAGAGACTCCATCAAGAGACTGAAAATTTATATTTTTTGGAAACTGGGAGAATATAGTGGAGAAGTTAAGGGAAAAGAAAGAAAATGTTGACAGAAAAACTGAAGGGATTCCCCTAATTTGATACTATAAAGAACGGACCTACCTCAGAGACTGATTTTGCAATCTATCGACAAGATAAAAGGAAATAAAAATGCCCTAGATGCTATTTTTTTATTTATTAAGAGTAATCTTGTCCCAATAAAGGGCCTCTACTAGATCAGATAGATTTTAAACCAGAACTCTCAATAGAGATTGTAATATTGCTGAGTGTTCTCCTTCTCTGTTGAAAAATTGTTTCTTCCCTTTTGCCTAGGATAAGCTATATTAGTTTTTATTGGTCTAATAGGTAAAGAAGAGGGGGAATTAGGGAAAGGAGAGGGAAGTAACACAAGGAAAATAAATATTAAGATAAATATGAAAAAAACTAATCTACAAAATCAAGATCTAAAGATAAGAAACCATCAAATCCCAAATATCCATCTACCTTCTTTTCCCCTAAATGTAAAGGAAATCAAGAACAAAATATTCAAATAGAATCCTCATTATTAGAACTCTCTCTAGACCAAAACTCTTGGTTTTAAAATTAATGGAAAATTCTGATTCCTCAAGTAATGAGGTACAAGAAAAAGAGAAACCACTCACTATGTCTAAAATAAAAATCTTATTTGAAGAATTACATTCTTCACTAACAAGACAATTTAAACAACAGATATTGGAGAACAGTAGGGAAATAAAAGATCTAAATTTAAAGTTGGATGAGTCAGAAAATAAAGTTGGTAAATTAATGCAAGATCATTTATCCTCGTTGTCTTACACATCTTATTTGGAAGAGAATTTGAATAATCTAAAATTGAGACTTAATAATGTAAAAGACGGAACAAGGAGAAATATTTTGAGAATTATGGGTATACCTGAAACTAGCCTGGACACAGAATTGGGACAATTTGTTACAAAGCTGTTGATCTCTTTGGGGACATCAGATACATTAATAGATAACAAATTAGAGTCAGTTGACAGAGTTCCATTACCCCAAAAAAATAACGGGGTAAAACCAAGAGATGTGATAGTTAAAATCCTTTCTTCTATAAATAATAATGATGAGGGAGGTTGAGGAGAGGGTTGAGGATGGGGGGGTTGAGGAGGGAGGATGAGGAGGGAGGTTGAGGATGAGGAGGGAGGTTGAGGATGAGGAGGAGGGGGTTGAGGAGGGGGGTTGAGGAAGGGGTTGAAGATAGGGGGTTGAGGAGAGAGGAGGAGGATGGAGGGTTGAGGAGGGGATTCAGGAAGGGGTTTTGGATGTGTGGGTTGAGGAGGGAGCATGAGGAGGGAGGTTAAGGAGGGGGTTGAGGATTAGGAGGGTGGTTTAGGATGAGGAGGGAGGTTGAGGAGGGGGTTGAGGATGAGGAGGGAGGTTGAGGACGAGGAGGGAGGTTGAGGAGGGGGTTGAGGATGAGGTGGGAGGTTGAGGAGGGAGGTTGAGGAGGGGGTTGAGGATGAGGAAGGAGGTTGAGGATGAGGAGGGAGATTGAGAATGAGGAGGGAGGTTGAGGAGTGGGGTTGAGGAGGGTGATAAGGGAGGGGGAAGAGACACAGGGAAGGGAGAGGGGAGAAGAGACACAGGGAAGGGAGAGGGGGGAAGAGACACAGGGAAGGGAGAGGGGAGAAGAGACACAGGGAAGGAAGAGGGGAGAAGAGACACAGGAGAGAGAGGGGGACAGAAGATGGAGACACAGAGGGCACAAGAGGGACACAGGGGACAGCACATTTCCCACCCTCGGCTAATACTCGAGTCACTCATTTTACCCAGTATTTTGTGGTAAAATAGGTGCCTTGGCTTATACTCGGGTCGGCTTATACTCGAGTATATACGGTAGATACAAAATGATAGTAGATGTTAATATAGACACTTTTTGTATAAAATATTTGGTGGAAGTTTCTTTATGGGACTGTGTAAATTGGGGAAAATAAGGAACACTAATTGAAGGCTCTAGGAATTTGTATCTTAGGCTAAAAATATAGATTTTACACAACTGGATTTGTAAAGTTTTAAGAAATATGAATTTATGATAGTTTAAACACAAATATAAGGGGGGCATGTTTGACTAAAGAGTAATATGCCGTTTTTTTTTGTCGCTTTAGGGCCGAAAATAATAAACACTAATTAAGGCGTTAAGGTCTCAAATGATATGATTGGATATAATGGTTTATATAAGGGAAGATTGCATTATGATCCATCTCTCTTGTTCCCTCTGCACTTTTCCCTCCTATCCCTTATTCGGTTTGAACTTTTAATACTTTTATGGCTGGGGGAAATTAACAATAAACTATATACAATAGTACATTTTTATATACCCAACCACAACCAAATCATATTGTTTAAGAAAATACTCAAACATATTTATAAAATTAAGAAGGGATACTTAATAATATGCAGATTTTTCAACATGATTCCAGATTTCTCGATGGATAGGATTTCATCATCCACTTTAGGCTCTAATGAAGCATCAAAGAGATTAGCAAATACATTTTCAAGGGAGATTCTTAAGAACAAACTACATGGAGGTGGAGGACCTTGAATCCAGAAATAAGGGCGTGTACATTCCATTCAATAAGACACAACACCTATTCTAGGTTAGACTACTTCTTAACTGATGCTCAAACATTAAATATAGTAAAATCAATAAAGATGCAAGATATAACATGGTCAGACCATGCAATCATTAGTATGTAGATTAAAGAACCCCCAATGTATGAAGAAGAGAAATTCATGGAAATTGGGTCCTCTGCTTTTGAAATCTCAAGATACCATAGCTAAATAAAAAACAGATATTTTAGATTTTTTTTTAATTATTAATAATTCGGTCTCTTTACACTCTACTATATGGTGTGCACATAAATCATATATGAGAGGGATATTCATTGCTAGAAAAGCAGCGCAGAAAAAACCCAGAGGTAAGTCACTGAGAGAAATGTATCTAGAACTAAATAAACTTCAAAATAGTAACAAAATCTCACCAGATAAAAAAAATGGGTGTTCAGATAAGTGAATTGAATAGATTGACAGATTAAAAAGATATTACACACTCAGACCGATAATTTAATCTTACAATTTCAACAAGTACAGTATGCATTGGGAAATAAAGCCAATAAACTGCTGTTAAGATCAAGAAACAAAGAGCATCACAAAGAATATTAAGTTTAAGAAAAAAAGACAATAGGAAAGTATACTATCCTGAAGAAATTGGAAACGTTTTTGAACTTTACTATAAATCATTATATCATTTGGAGAAGGAAAAGGGATTCATGAAACCAACTAAAATAGATATTAGTAATCTCCTATCGAAAATTAAGCTACCAAAATTAAATAAAGAGGAATTGATTGAACTTAATCAAAATATAACAAATAAAGAAATTGAGAATGTCATCTCAATAGTGATGTCGCGGACATAAAATTTTCGGTTTGCGAACCGCAAACACGAATTGCCGCAAATGTTCGCGAACCGGCGAATCCGGCAAACCGCCATAGACTTCAATGGACAGGCGGATTTTAAAACCCACAGGGACTCTTTCTGGCCACAATAGTGATGGAAAAGTTGTTTTAAGGGGACTAACACCTGGACTGTGGCATGCCGGAGGGGGATCCATGTCAAAACTCCCACGGAAAATTACATAGTTGATGCAGAGTCTGATTTTAAGCCATAAAGGGCATAAATTACCTAACATTCCTAAATTGTTTGGAATAACGTGCTTTAAAACATCAGGTATGATGTTGTATCGATCAGGTAGTGTAAGGGTTAGGCCCGCTTCACAGTGACAGACCAATCTCCCTGTTTAACGCACCAAAAACAACCGCAAACAGTCCATTTGCACAACCGCAAACTCCCCATTTGCACAAGGTTGGATACCAAGCTAGCCATGTCCCGTTCATTGTCCTCACTGATGTCATTGAAGGTCTCTTCCTCCACCCAGCCACGTACAACACCAAGGGTCCCCGAAAGGTGACAACAAGTCCCCTGGGACACCTGCTGTGTTTGGTCTTCCAACTCCTCAAAGCCACCTTCCTCCTCTGACTCCTCTTCTTCAGACTCCTCTCACTGCGTTGCCTCTCTCTGCATTATTATAAGGTGTGTTTTAAGTAGTACTACTCTTATCAGTTTAATACCTGTTACGTCACTTATCAGGGGGCGTGTATAAGGCTTGGATTTTTGGAACCGGGAGATGGAAAAAGATGCTTGGTTGGTCCTCCCACTTCAAATTTGGGGCACGGTGCATGCAATCTAAGGTGCCACCAGATAGGAGTGGCATGTTTGTAAGTACTTCTCTTATCAGTTTAATACCTGTTACAGCACTTATCAGGGGGCGTGTATAAGGCCTGGATTTTTGGAACCGGGAGATGGAAAAAGATGCTTGGTTGGTACTCCCACTTAAATTTTGGGGCACAGCGCATGCAATCTAAGGTGCCACCAGATAGGAGTGGCATGTTTGTAAGTACTTCTCTTATCAGTTTAATACCTGTTACAGCACTTATCAGGGGGCGTGTATAAGGCCTGGATTTTTGGAACCGGGAGATGGAAAAAGATACTTGGTTGGTCGTATCACTTCAAATTTGGGGCACGGCGCTTGCAATCTAAGGTGCCACCAGATAGGAGTGGCGTATTTGTAAGTACTACTCTTATCAGTTTAATACCTGTTATGTCACCTACCAGGGGGTGTGTATAAGGCCTGGATTTTTGGAACCGGGAGATGGAAAAAAATGCTGGGTCGGTCCTCCTACTGTAACAGGGCCGCGGGGAGCGCCCCCTAGTCGGGCTACCTGGTTGATCCTGCCTCAAAGATTAAGCCATGCACGTTTAAATGCACACAGCCGGTACAGTGAAACTGCGAATTGCTCATTTAATCAGTTATAGACTGGTTCCTTTAATTGGTCCATCTGTTACTTTGATAATTGTCGGAATTAGAGAGCTGATACATGCCGACGAGCGCTGACTCCCCGGGATGCGTGCACTTATCAAAAATTAGGTATTGTTGCAGCCGCTGCTGTTGCAGCGACCAGAAAAATTTACGTTTGTTTCCCAGGCAGAAACTGCCCTAAAACATTGCGTCTTGAACCCTAGTTGGTGGCGGAAAAGTCACGCAAGTCATGCAGCATTCAAAGATAAAATATTGCAGCTTCTGGACCATTTTTAGCTCAAGGCAGCTCATCTCATCAGCCCTTTTTTTAGTCTAATGTATCGCCCAGTGTCAGTCCGTTCGGGATCCATCCCTCATTCATCTTTATAAAGATGAGGTAATCTGGACTTTTTTGACCTAGGTGACTTCTCTTTTCAGTGACAAGTCCTCCTGCTGCACTGAAGGTCCTTTCTGACAGGACACTGGAAGCGGGGCAGGCCAGAAGTTCTATGGCAAATTGGGATAGCTCAGGCCACAGGTCAAGCCTGCACCCCCAGTAGTCAAGGGGTTCATCGCTCCTCAGTGTGTCGATATCTGCAGTTAAAGCGAGGTAGTCTGCCACCTGTCGAGTCGTTCTCTGAGGGTGGATACCGAAGGGCTGTGGCGATGCGTTGGACTGAAAAAGCTCCGCATGTTCTCCATCAACAACACGTCTTTTAAACGTCCTGTCCTTGCCGGCGTGGTCATGGGAGGAGGAGGATTACTTTCACCTCTTCCCCTGTTAGATTCCAGTTGTGCTGTGACATCACCCTTATACGCATTGTAAAGCATACTTTTTTAATTTAATTTGGAACTGCTGCATCCTTTCTGCATTGTGTTATTTCGGTAACATTTCAGGTACTTTCTGCTTATACTGGGGGTCTAGTAGCATGGACACCCAGTACAGGTCGTTCTCCTTCAGCCTTTTTATACGAGGGTTCCGCGACAGGCACGACAGCATGAAAGACCCCATTTGCACAAGGTTGGATGCCGAGCTACCCATGTCCCGTTCCTCATCCTCAGTGATCTCACTGAAGGTATGTTCTTCCCCCCAGCCACGTACAACACCACGGGTACCAGATAGGTGACAACGAGCACACTGGGATGCCTGTTGTGATTGGTCTTCCTCCTCCCCCTCAAAGCCACATTCCTCCTCTGACTCCTCTTCCTCACAATCCTCCTCCAGCGTTGCCGCAGGTCCAGCAAGCGATGCTGATAAGGCTGTTTCTGGTGGTGATGGTGACCACAACTCTTCCTCTTCTTCATCACGCTCATCTACGGCCTGATCCAACACTCTTTGCAGGGCAATCTCCAGGCAGAAAACAAATGGTATGATGTCGCTGATGGTGCCTTCTGTGCGACTGACAAGGTTTGTCACCTCCTCAAAAGGACGCATGAGCCTACAGGCATGGTGCATGAAAAAAATTCCCAGCTCCGCAGAGGCTGTCCTAGCACCCCGGTCTTATAAATACTCGTTAACGTCTTTCTCTTCTTGGAGCAGGCGGTCGAACATTAGGAGTGTTGAATTTTAACGTGTGGGGATGTCACAAATCAAGCGCCTCACTGGCATGTTGTTTCGCCGCTGGATATCTGAAAAGTGCGTCATGGCCACGTAGGAACGCCTGAAATGGCCACACACCTTTCTGGACTGCTTCAGGACGTCCTGTAAGCCTGGGTACTTGTGCACAAAGCGTTGTACGATCAGATTACACACATGTGCCATGCACGGCACATGTGTCAACTTGCCCAAATTTAATGCTGCCAACAAATTTCTTCCTTTGTCAATCTTCAGTTGGTGCGGAGTCAGCCATTGATCCACCTGTGCGTTCAGGGTGGACAGGAGTGCTGGCCCGGTGTGACTCTCTGCTTTCAGGCAAGTCAACCCCAAGACGACATGACACTGCCGTATCCGGGATGTGGAATAGTATCTGGGGAACTGGGGGGTGCCGTTGATGTGGAGCAAGATGCAGAAGCAGAAGAGGACTCAGCTGAGGAGGTTATGGAAGAGGATGGAGTAGGAGGAGTAGAGGAGGTGGCAGCAGGCCTGTGTGCAAGTCGTGGCGGTGTCACCAACTCCTCTGCAGAGCCACGCATTCCATGCTTGGCAGGCGTCAGCAGGATTACCCAATGCGCAGTGTAGGTGATATACCTGCCCTGACCATGCTTTGCAGACCAGGTATCAGTGGTCAGATGGACCCTTGCCCCAACACTGTTTGCCAGACATGCCATTACTTCCTTTTGCACAATCGAGTACAGGTTGGGGATTGCCTTTTGTGAAAAGAAATTTCGTCCGGGTACCTTCCACTGCGGTGTCGCAATAGCTACAATTTTTTTGACCGCCTCAGACTCCACCAGCTTGTATGGTAAAAGCTGGCGGGCTAAGAGTTCAGACAAGCCAGCTGTCAGATGACGGGCAAGGGGGTGACTTTGTGACATTGGCTTCTTACGCTAAAACATGTCCTTGACAGACACCTGGCTGTGGGGAGATGAGCAGGAACAGCTAGAGGCGAGAGACGGGGTGGCGGATGGTTGAGAGGGGGCAAGGAGGACAGCAGTGGTTGACGTGGATGAAGATGCTGAACCAGGAGGAGGATGGCGGCTTTGAGTTTGTGTTCTGCTTGTACTCAGGTGTTGATCCCATTGGCGTTTGTGATGTGACATCATGTGACTTCGCAAAGCAGTTGTACCTAGGTTGGTGTTGGACTTCCCACGACTCAGTTTCTTTTGGCACAGGTTGCAAATGGCATTGCTGTTGTCACAGGCAGACACACAAAAAAAGTGCCACACTTCTGAGCTCTGCAGTGACGGCGTTCGAGTGGTGGCAACATCATGCGTTGATTGGCGTGCTGTCTGGCTGACACCGGGTGCCGATGCATGCTGTCTGACTGTGCCACTAGCTCCTTGTGATGACCTCCCTCTGCTTCCAACTCGTCTCCTCCTCCTCTCTGTCTCCCCATCTGAACTTTCCCCCTGTTCTTCTTCTCTTCTAGCGGGCACCCACGTGACATCCACGGACGCATCGTCATCATCATCACCCGCTTCACTGACATCTGACAACTCAACAAAGCAAGCAGCAGCGGGTACATCATCATCATCATCACACCATACGTACATGTGTTTAATGCTGCCTGACGGAGACATATCCCTGTTATCTACATCCTCTGGCAATAATGGTTGCGCATCACTCATTTCTTCAAACTGATGTGTAAATAACTCTTCTGACTGATCAATTTAAGCGGCTGTGGTACAAGTTTTGGTGGTGGCGGCAGGCGGGCGAGTGGTAACTTGAGATGTGCCCGAAGCTAAGCTGGCGGAGGATGGTGCATCAATGTTCAGAGCGGAAGCTGTAGAAGATTGGGTGTCCTGTGTTAGCCAGTCCACTATGTCCTCAGAAGTTTTTGAGTTCTGGGTAACTGGCCTCCGAACACTGGCCATTATTGTAGGGCCCAAGGGAATCACAGCACCACGACCACGACGGCTCCTGCGGATTGGCCTGCCTCTGCCTTTCATTTTTTTTGCAATTAGTGGTACTATGTGTGCAAGCTACTGTGACAACAGATATGAGTGGCACTGTGCACTTGCAGAAGTTGGCAGAGTAGACTCTGTAGGCCTGACACACACACTTGATGACAAGTAACTGCTATTCAATGTATTACAGTCAAAATTTTATTCTTTGTTTAAATGTGGACTTCTGACTGTAACACCAGATATGAGTGGTGGCACTGACTGGGCAAGTGAGCACAGTATATGCTGTGAGCCTAAGACACATACGCTGGCAGGCAGGCCAATGAAATTAGAAAAAAGTGTTGCTTTTTTTAAAATGTAGTCTGCTGGTACACCACCAGATTGGATTGATTGCACTGGGCACAGTATCAGTTGTGAGCCTGAGAAACACACAGAATAGCGGTCAGGCAAATGAACTTAGATTTAACAAAATACAATTTTGGGTTTTTTAAATGTACACTGCTGGTACACCACCTGATTGGATTGGTTGCACTGGGCACAGTATCAGTTGTGAGCCTGAGACACGCACAGACTAGCTGTCAGGCAAATGAACTTAGATTAGACAAAATAAAAGTCTTGGTTTTTAAAAGTAGACTGCTGGTACACCACCAGATTGGATTGATTGCACTGGGCACAGTATCAGTTGTGAGCCTGAGAAACACACAGAATAGCAGTCAGGAAAATGAATTTAGATTTAACAAAATATATATATATTTTTTTTTAAATGTACACTGCTGGTACACCACCTGATTGGATTGGTTGCACTGGGCACAGTGTATTTTAAAATTAGGAGAAAACATTTTCTGTAAACTAAATAAAAATCATATTAGGAGGTTGAAAGAAAAAGAAACCGGATGGGGGGATACCGAGCAGAGCACACCATCTACAGCCCACTGGGAGACAAACTCATCCATTCCCCCAGTAGACAAAGCCAGGTGGTACTCTGCCCGGATACGGGAGCGCACCAGCACCCGGAACATGGCCTCAGGTGACAAGGGAACCCCCCCTATCAAACACTGCTTCCTGGACTTATATATAGCCAACTTGGCTAATGCCAGGAGCAGGTTGACGAGGAGGTCCCTGGCCTTATTGCCCCGGGACACTGGGCGCCCAAAAATAAAAATGTGAGGGGAGAAATGCAGCCAGAACTGCAGGAGGAGGCCCCTCAAGAGTGACAAGAGGGGCTGCAGTCTGGCGCAACTAAAATAAACATGATACACGGACTCTCCCTTGCCACAGAATGGACAAGTGGAGGGAGAGTCCGTGAATTTAGCTAAGTACTCTCCCGTGCTCAGTGCACCATGGAGCACTCTCCAACTCAAGTCCCCGGTGGGTCGTGGAACTAAATCAGAATAAAGTTCCCTCCACCGGGGCCTCTTGCCCTCGTCAGCTGGTAGGACCCGCCTCCAGATGGTATCGGGACGGGTCACGAGGGCAAGGAAGTGCACTGTATGGAGCACGAGAGAATATAAGCTCTTCCTCGGCATGCCGCGAAAGCATGCCGAGGGTATGTCCCTCAACCTCGAGAGGTTGGGGACAGGAGGAGCCTGAGGGGAAACACGGGGCTTGTGTCCAATGCAAACAGCCGGAGAAGGGGTGTTGAAAGGTGCATGTGGCACTCCGGCCTGCAAAGCCCCGCGAAGGAAGGTGCGCGAGTCGGGGGAGATGGCATCTCTAATCTCCTGGAGCAAGCGCCCTGAGACTTTGGGCGTCACATATCCCAAACGGAGCGCAAGCTCCTGGGGTGACACCCAATCAGAACGCCCGTATTCCAGGAGATCCCCGACTCGGGTCATCCGTGCATGACTAAGGCGGCGGATGATACTGGGGGACTGTAACATTGGAGCCCCCACTGCTGCATTAAATAGCAGGGGCTCTGTGAATATTTCATCCCCCAAAGGCACGCCCTGCCTGGTCACGGAGACCATGCTCCAGGCCTTGAGGGTTTCCTGGTAGTATGCCGGCAACACAGAGAGGTCTCTCCCAAACCCCTCGGGCCTGATCAGAAATAATTGCCGGTCATACCCCAGGTTGCGCAACTGGCGATAAAAGCTGGATGCCAGTGCGCACCACTGCGGAGAGGGATCTGCATATAGGTATCTCTGCAGGTACTGAAGGCGGAAGGTGGACAACTGGGAGCACACACAAACTACTCCCTGTCCACCCTCCACCAAAGGCAGACTTGCCACCCCTGCAGAGACCCAATGCCTTCCCATCCAGAGGAAATCTAACAAATTCCTCTGGATATTGTTGACAAACTCGGGGGTCGGACTCAGACAAATCAGCCGGTGCCAGATCTGAGAAGCCACCAGCTGATTCACCACTAGAGTCCGCCCCCTAAGGGAAAGCATTTTTGCTAGACCCCTCCATCGTCCCAGACGAGAGAGGACACTGCCCTCTAACTCCCTCCAGTTGTCTGGGACGGAAGCGTCCGCAGCGGACAGGTAGACCCCCAGATATTTAATGACATCTGCCTCCCACGTGATGTCACGAAACGTGGGAGGCAAAGAGTCCACCTGTAAATTACCCTCTAAAAGGCCTGTGCATTTGGACCAGTTGATCTGAGCGGAGGAGGCAGCTGAATATACCTCCTGGCACTGTTTTGCCAGCTCAAGATCAACTGGATCCTGGGCCACGAGGAGCACATCGTCAGCATAAGCTGAAAGGACAATCCGCATGTCTGGATCTTTTAGCACCAGCCCTGTGAGCCTTTTCCTCAGTAGGCAGAGGAAAGGCTCAATGGCCAGTGCATATAACTGTCCAGACAAGGGACATCCTTGACGCACCCCTCGTCCAAATACCAAAGGTGCTGTTAGGGACCAATTGATTTTAAGTAAACACTCTGCAGAGGCGTACAGCGTTCTTATAAAGCCCACAAACTGTGGGCCAAAGCCGTACGCTTGCAGAGTGGCTATGAGGTAACCATGGTCCACCCTGTCAAACGCCTTCTCTTGATCTAAAGAGAGAAAGGCGAGTGACAGACCAGTCCTGCGAGAATAATGCAATAGATCCCGGACCAGAAAGATACTATCAAAGATAGTCCGGCCCGGGATCGCATAGGACTGGTCAGGGTGAACCAATTCTGCCAGCACAGACCCAAGTCTAAGCGAGATGGCTTTAGCTACAATCTTGTAGTCTGTGCTGAGCAGAGAGACCGGTCGCCAGTTCTTAATAAGCCGGAGATCCCCCTTTTTGGGCAGCAGGGCAAGTACTGCCCTGCGACAAGACAGGGGCATCTCCCCGGTCTCCAGGGCTTCCCCAAGGACCAGATGGAAATCAGGTCCCAGAGTCTCCCAGAAAAATTGGAAAAACTCTACAGTCAGTCCGTCCAGTCCTGGAGACTTTTCACAGGACATGGCACGGAGGGCTTCAGAGAGCTCTTGAAAAGATAGTGGTATATCAAGCCGCTCTCTTACACCCTCACTGACTGTGGGGAGCCCCTCCCATAGCACCCTGCAGGCGTCTGGAGAAATGGGATCCGGAGAGTAAAGATCTTTATAAAAGTTCCGGGCTCTATCCCGGATACTCTCCGGATCTGTAAGGGGGGCACCGTCTTCATCTAGAAGACAGGTGATGTGCCTACTGTTACCCCCCTTTTTCTCCAGTGAGTAGAAGAGGCGCGAGCCGCGGTCTAGATCTTTGAGAAAACCTAAGCGGCTGCGCACGTATGCCCCCTTGGCCTGGTGTCGTTCCAGGTCACAGAGGACACCCTTCCTCTCTACATACTCGCTCTGCAGGGATTGGTCCCTACAAGTGAACAGCCTCTGCTCCAGATGGAGTACCTCCCCCCGGAGTGACTCCAACTCAGCTTCGCGCTGCCCACTCGCACCCTTGGTATATTCCTGACACAGAAGTCGCAAATGAACCTTGCCCACGTCCCACCACAGTTTTAACGTGGCAAAGTCCCCCTTGCAACCCCTCCAGTCCGTCCAAAACTCCCGGATCAATGTCACGAGCCCCTGGTCCTTCAACAAAGCATTGTTGAAGTGCCAATAGGCGGCTCGTGGCGCTGTTGGCGTTAGCGCCACTGTCACAGACACACAGTTGTGGTCTGTGAACGGAGCCAGCCTAATGGCACAAGAACCGACTCGTGACATATAGTGACTAGATATATATAGTCTGTCGATCCGGGAGTGGGACACCAGACCGGCTCTCACCCTGACGTAGGTGAAACCGTCTGATGCCCCTGGGTTCTGCTCTCGCCAGATGTCCTCCAGGGAGAAGCGGGCGATGATCTCCCGCAGGGCTGACGCAGAAGGCGGGAACGGCTCTGGACTATTCCGGTCCAGAGCGTCGAGGGTGCAGTTGAAATCACCCCCGAGTACCAAACACTCATCTGCGTCAACCGTCTCCAAAAACTGGGACAGTCTGGCGAGGAACCTCACTCTCTCGAGCCCTCCAGCAGGGGCATATATATTAACTAGGTTAATGATGCTACCCTGCTCTCGGACCCGGAGGTGGATTAGACGGCCTGGGATAACAGCTTTTACAAGCAGCAGCTCTGGCTGAAAAGACTCTGAGAACAGGGTCACCACTCCACATGACGCCGATGTGAAGTGGCTGAAGAAGACCCTGCCTCTCCACTCCAGTTGCCACGAGGCCTCAGCCTCTGGAGTGGTGTGAGTTTCCTGCAGGAAGCTCACAGAGTACCCTCCCTGATATAAATAGGAGAGTACCTGGAACCTGCGGAAACTGTCTTGACAGCCATTGGTATTTAGCGTGCTTATGTGCAAAGCCATTACTGCATGTCAGGAATTGTGCGTTCCTCAGACCCTTGAGACTGCTGATAGGACACGCACATTTTATAGAATTTCCGGACGCGGAGATGCTCCGCAGTCCCAGAATTCTTGGCCCTAGTGCTGACCACTAGATATTGCTGGAGAGAGTGGAGAATAAACGACATATTCTTCCACCTCTCCAAGGCCAGCCGCACCTTCCTTTTCTTTTGTCCATGAAGGGTGCTCTCAAGGAATAGATCTATTTCCTTGACAGGGATAACCCACCCAGAATCTGATGTTCCTTCTAGTGGGTCACCCCTGGGCTCCTCTTGGCTGAGGGCTTTTACTCCATCCTCCCCGGCTGGAGTCAGTTTCCTCAGCTTTATTCTCAGGGACCCCCTCTTAGATGATACAGAAGGAGTCCCTTTAGCACCCTTCAAGGTAAATAATGGACCCTTGGATTGCTGCTGCACCCCTGTAGCTTCAGGAGTGCATTCAGGGGTAGCTGGCTGGACAGCAGTGGCTAGCATGGCTTCCTTAATGGAAGCCTTGGAGGCTTTATATGCCTCCTCTGCCAGTTCCACCGCTGCTTGCTCAGCTTGGATGGCACCGATGTTAGGGTCAGTGGACGGCTGAGGAGGGTAGACAGGCTCTCCCATGATGTTAACAGGAAAACCTGTTTTATCACCCTCCCCCATTTCCACTTCCCCTTGTGCCACATCCCCCCTGACAGACAAATCCATGGGGTCCTGAATGGGGGTCATGCCTATATTCCCCCCCTCCAGTAGTGACTCGGCCTGGGGCTCTAACAAAGCCCGAGGTACGTCACTAGAGAGTGACACTGGAGGAGGAGACTGACTGGTGCCCTTGAAGCTCAGCACCTCAGGGACACTGACTACCCATTCAGCAGGGGCTTTGTTGGGTCCCCCCTCAAAGGCCAGAGGCAGAACCTGATCTTTCTTGTCTACCCCTGCCTCACTTGGGAGACCCTCTTGCCCCTGCTTTTCCTCCAGACCCTTTTCCACATTAACCCCTATAGGGTCTGGAGAGAGAGATGTGTGGTCTGGCACCGGCTGGCTGAGCTTAATAACTGGGCCAGACAATGTCACCGGATGAGGAGGAGATGTTTTGTTCCTCTTCTTGCTTTTAGAGGGAGGTGCTCCACTATAGAGCACTTCCCACTTATCAGCAACCTCCCTGTTGGTTTTATGCTTCCTCTTCCTGGGGACGTCACTCCTGGAAGAGGAGCTGCCACTAGCTGCCTCCCCTGCAGAGGGCTTATTATCCCTCTGCTTACACTGTGCCCCCACACTAACTGATGTAATTATGGTGGGGGCAGATTGGGACTTGGGAGATGCAGCTGTGACCCTGGGAGGACCGGTGACATTCTTCCCCTTTTTCCCCGTGTCTGCAGTCTTGCTGGAGACCACAGACACAGATGGCTTTTTTGGGGAAGAAGGGGGTTTGGAGGCCGTGGTGGTGGCTTGAGGAACGGCCTCCTTGCCTGAGCTCTGTGGGGGGGCTATGACCCTTGAGGTCCCCGCTGTTATGGGCTCAGCGGGGATGGGTGCCGTACTGACGGAGGTGCCATTTGCTGGGGCTGGGGCATGATGCTTTACATTAGGACAATTCCTACGTGTATGCCCCAACCCTTTGCAATGATAGCACTGCACCTCCGTAGTGCTGTAAAAATCCTGTACAGCACCCCCTCAAATGGAACCCCAAAGACCCCTCTATGTTTTCGGCGCCCTGAGGCAGGCACCATTGTACCTGCCTCTTGAAAGAGAGCACATGACGAAGTGCTCTCTCCTCTGCACCCCAGGGGAATTTTTATAACTGGTGTTTTTACTTCCCCTAAGGGTTAGCAAGGTCTACTTTAAAAAACCAAGCTTTTATTTTGTCTAATCTAAGTTCATTTGCCTGCCTACTAGCCAGTGTGTGTGTACACTGCTGGTACACCACCTGAATTGGATTGGTTGCACTGGGCACAGTATTAGTTGTGAGCCTGACACACACTGGCTAGATAGGCAGGCAAATGAACTTAGATTAGACAAAATAAAAGGTCTTGGTTTTTTAAAAGTAGACTGCTGGTACACCACCAGATTGGATTGATTCACTTGGCACAGATATCAGTGTGAGCCTGAGACCGCACAGACTAGCTGTCAGACAAATGAACTTAGATTTAACAAAATACAATTTTGGATTTTTTTAAAGGTTACCTGCTGGTACACCACCTGGTTGGATTGGTTCCACTGGTGCACAGTATCACGTTGTGAGCCTGACATAGCGGTCTGGCAAATGAACTTAGATTTAACAAAATACAATTTTGGGTTTTTTAAATGTACACTGCTGGTACACCACCTGATTGGATTGGTTGCACTGGGCACAGTATCAGTTGTGAGCCTGAGACACGCACAGACTAGCAGTCAGGCAAATGAACTTAGATTTAACAAAATACAATTTTGGGTTTTTTAAATGTACACTGCTGGTACACCACCTGATTGGATTGGTTGCACTGGGCACAGTATCATTTGTGAGCCCGAGACACGCACAGACTAGCTGTCAGGCAAATGAACTTAGATTTAACAAAAAACAGTTTTGTTTTTTTTAAAGATAGACTGCTGGTACACCACCTGATTGGATTGGTTGCACTGGGCACAGTATCAGTTGTGAGCCTGACACACACACTGGCTAGTAGGCAGGCAAATGAACTTAGATTAGACAAAATAAAAGTCTTGGTTTTTAAAAGTAGACTGCTGGTACACCACCAGATTGGATTGATTACACTGGGCACAGTATCAGTTGTGAGCCTGAGAAACACACAGAATAGCGGTCAGGCAAATGAACTTAGATTTAACAAAATACAATTTTTGGGTTTTTCAAATGTACACTGCTGGTACACCACCTGATTGGATTGGTTGCACTGGGCACAGTATCAGTTGTGAGCCTGACACACACACTGGCTAGTAGGCAGGCAAATGAACTTAGATTAGACAAAATAAAAGTCTTGGTTTTTAAAAGTAGACTGCTGGTACACCACCAGATTGGATTGATTGCACTGGGCACAGTATCAGTTGTAAGTCTGAGAAACACACAGAATAGCGGTCAGGCAAATGAACTTAGATTTAACAAAATACAATTTGGGGTTTTTTAAATGTACACTGCTGGTACACCACCTGATTGGATTGGTTGCACTGGGCACAGTATCAGTTGTGAGCCTGACACACACACTGGCTAGTAGGCAGGCAAATGAACTTAGATTAGACAAAATAAAAGTCTTGGTTTTTAAAAGTAGACTGCTGGTACACCACCAGATTGGATTGATTGCACTGGGCACAGTATCACTTGTGAGCCTGAGAAACACACAGAATAGCAGTCAGGCAAATGGATTTAGATTTAACAAAATACAATTTTGTTTTTTTTTTAATGTACACTGCTGATACACCACCTGATTGGATTGGTTGCACTGGGCACAGTATAAGTTGTGAGCCTGAGACACGCACAGACTAGCTGTCAGGCAAATTAACTTAGATTAGACAAAATAAAAGTCTTGGTTTTTAAAAGTAGGCTGCTGGTACACCACCAGATTGGATTGGTTGCACTGGGCACAGTATCAGTTGTGAGTCTGACATACACACTGGCTAGTAGGCAGGCAAATGAACTTAGATTAGACAAAATAAAAGTCTTGGTTTTTAAAAGTAGACTGCTGGTACACCACCAGATTGGATTGATTGCACTGGGCACAGTATCAGTTGTGAGTCTGACACACACACTGGCTAGTAGGCAGGCAAATGAACTTAGATTAGACAAAATAAAAGTCTTGGTTTTTAAAAGTAGGCTGCTGGTACACCACCAGATTGGATTGATTGCACTGGGCAAAGTATCAGTTGTGAGCCTGAGAAACACACAGAATAGCAGTCAAGCAAATGAATTTTGTTTTAACAAAATACAATTTTTTTTTTAAATGTACACTGCTGGTACACCACCTGATTGGATTGGTTGCTCTGGGCACAGTATCAGTTGTGAGCCTGAGACACGCACAGACTAGCTGTCAGGCAAATGAACTTAGATTAGACAAAATAAAAGTCTTGGTTTTTAAAAGTAGACTGCTGGTACACCACCAGATTGGATTGATTGCACTGGGCACAGTATCAGTTGTGAGTCTGACACACACACTGGCTAGTAGGCAGGCAAATGAACTTAGATTAGACAAAATAAAAGTCTTGGTTTTTAAAAGTAGACTGCTGGTACACCACCAGATTGGATTGATTGCACTGGGCACAGTATCAGCTGTGAGCCTGAGAAACACACAGAATAGCAGTCAGGCAAATGAATTTAGATTTAACAAAATACAATTTTGTTTTTTTTTAAATGTACACTGCTGGTACACCACCTGATTGGATTGGTTGCACTGGGCACAGTATCAGTTGTGAGCCTGAGACACGCACAGACTAGCTGTCAGGCAAATGAACTTAGATTAGACAAAATAAAAGTCTTGGTTTTTAAAGGTAGACTGCTGGTACACCACCTGATTGTATTGGTTGCACTGGGCACAGTATCAGTTGTGAGCCTGACACACACACTGGCTAGTAGGCAGGCAAATGAACTTAGATTAGACTAAATAAAAGTCTTGGTTTTTAAAAGTAGACTGCTGGTACACCACCAGATTGGATTGATTGCACTGGGCACAGTATCAGTTGTGAGCCTGAGAAACTCACAGAATAGCGGTAAGGCAAATGAACTTAGATTTAACAAAATACAATTTCGGGTTTTTTAAATGTACACTGCTGGTACACCACCTGATTGGATTGGTAGCACTGGGCACAGTATCAGTTGTGAGCCTGAGACACGCACAGACTAGCTGTCAGGCAAATGAACTTAGATTAGACAAAATAAAAGTCTTGGTTTTTAAAGGTAGACTGCTGGTACACCACCTGATTGTATTGGTTGCACTGGGCACAGTATCAGTTGTGAGCCTGACACACACACTGGCTAGTAGGCAGGCAAATGAACTTAGATTAGACTAAATAAAAGTCTTGGTTTTTAAAAGTAGACTGCTGGTACACCACCAGATTGGATTGATTGCACTGGGCACAGTATCAGTTGTGAGCCTGAGAAACTCACAGAATAGCGGTAAGGCAAATGAACTTAGATTTAACAAAATACAATTTTGTTTTTTTTTAAATGTACACTGCTGGTACACCACCTGATTGGATTGGTTGCACTGGGCACAGTATCAGTTGTGAGCCTGAGACACGCACAGACTAGCTGTCAGGCAAATGAACTTAGATTAGACAAAATAAAAGTCTTGGTTTTTAAAGGTAGACTGCTGGTACACCACCTGATTGTATTGGTTGCACTGGGCACAGTATCAGTTGTGAGCCTGACACACACACTGGCTAGTAGGCAGGCAAATGAACTTAGATTAGACTAAATAAAAGTCTTGGTTTTTAAAAGTAGACTGCTGGTACACCACCAGATTGGATTGATTGCACTGGGCACAGTATCAGTTGTGAGCCTGAGAAACTCACAGAATAGCGGTAAGGCAAATGAACTTAGATTTAACAAAATACAATTTCGGTTGTTTTAAATGTACACTGCTGGTACACCACCTGATTGGATTGGTAGCACTGGGCACAGTATCAGTTGTGAGCCTGAGACACGCACAGACTAGCTGTCAGGCAAATGAACTTTGATTTAACAAAATACAATTTTGGATTTTTTAAATGTACACTGCTGGTACACCACCTGATTGGATTGGTTGCACTGGGCACAGTATCAGTTGTGAGCCTGACACACACACTGGCTAGTAGGCAGGCAAATGAACTTAGAGTAGACAAAATAAAAGTCTTGGTTTTTAAAAGTAGACTGCTGGTACACCACCAGATTGGATTGATTGCACTATGCACAGTATCAGTTGTGAGCCTGAGAAACACACAGAATAGCGGTCAGGCAAATGAACTTAGATTTAACAAAATACAATTTTGGGTTTTTTAAATGTACACTGCTGGTACAACACCTGATTGGATTGGTTGCACTGGGCACAGTATCAGTTGTGAGCCTGAGACACGCACAGACTAGCTGTCAGGCAAATGAACTTAGATTTAACAAAATAAAATTTTGTTTTTTTTAAAGGTAGGCTGCTGGTACACCACCTGATTGAATTGGTTGCACTGGGCACAGTATCAGTTGTGAGCCTGACACACACACTGGCTAGTAGGCAGGCAAATGAACTTAGATTAGACAAAATAAAAGTCTTGGTTTTTAAAAGTAGACTGCTGGTACACCACCAGATTGGATTGATTGCACTGGGAACAGTATCAGCTGTGAGCCTGAGAAACACACAGAATAGCAGTCAGGCAAATGAATTTAGTTTTAACAAAATACAATTTTGTTTTTTTTAAATGTACACTGCTGGTACACCACCTGATTGGATTGGTTGCACTGGGCACAGTATCAGTTGTGAGCCTGAGACACGCACAGACTAGCTGTCAGGCAAATAACCTTAAATTAGACAAAATAAAAGTCTTGGTTTTTAAAAGTAGACTGCTGGTACACCACCAGATTGTATTGGTTGCACTGGGCACAGTATCAGTTGTGAGCCTGACACACACACTGGCTAGTAGGCAGGCAAATTAACTTAGATTAGAGAAAATACAATTTTTGGTTTTTAAAAGTAGACTGCTGGTACACCACCAGATTGGATTGATTGCACTGTGCACAGTATCAGTTGTGAGCCTGAGAAACACACAGAATAGCGGTCAGGCAAATGAACTTAGATTTAACAAAATACAATTTTGGGTTTTTTAAATGTACACTGCTGGTACACCACCTGATTGGATTGGTTGCACTGGGCACAGTATCAGTTGTGAGCCTGAGACATGCACAGACTAGCTGTCAGGCAAATGAACTTAGATTAGACAAAATAAAAGTCTTGGTTTTTAAAAGTAGACTGCTGGTACACCACCAGATTGGATTGGTTGCAGTGGGCACAGTATCAGTTGTGAGCCTGACACACACACTGGCTAGTAGGCAGGCAAATAAACTTAGATTAGACAAAATAAAAGTCTTGGTTTTTAAAAGTAGACTGCTGGTACACCACCAGATTGGATTGATTGCACTGGGCACAGTATCAGTTGTGAGCCTGAGAAACACACAGAATAGCAGTCAGGCAAATGAATTTAGATTTAACAAAATACAATTTTGTTTTTTTTTAAATGTACACTGCTGGTACACCACCTGATTGGATTGGTTGCACTGGGCACAGTATCAGTTGTGAGCCTGAGACACGCACAGACTAGCTGTCAGGCAAATGAACTTAGATTAGACAAAATAAAAGTCTTGGTTTTTAAAGGTAGACTGCTGGTACACCACCTGATTGTATTGGTTGCACTGGGCACAGTATCAGTTGTGAGCCTGACACACACACTGGCTAGTAGGCAGGCAAATGAACTTAGATTAGACTAAATAAAAGTCTTAGTTTTTAAAAGTAGACTGCTGGTACACCACCAGATTGGATTGATTGCACTGGGCACAGTATCAGTTGTGAGCCTGAGAAACTCACAGAATAGCGGTAAGGCAAATGAACTTAGATTTAACAAAATACAATTTTGGGTTTTTTAAATGTACACTGCTGGTACACCACCTGATTGGATTGGTAGCACTGGGCACAGTATCAGTTGTGAGCCTGAGACACGCACAGACTAGCTGTCAGGCAAATGAACTTTGATTTAACAAAATACAATTTTGGATTTTTTAAAGGTAGGCTGCTGGTACACCACCTGATTGGATTGGTTGCACTGGGCACAGTATCAGTTGTGAGCCTGACACACACACTGGCTAGTAGGCAGGCAAATGAACTTAGAGTAGACAAAATAAAAGTCTTGGTTTTTAAAAGTAGACTGCTGGTACACCACCAGATTGGATTGATTGCACTATGCACAGTATCAGTTGTGAGCCTGAGAAACACACAGAATAGCGGTCAGGCAAATGAACTTAGATTTAACAAAATACAATTTTGGGTTTTTTAAATGTACACTGCTGGTACAACACCTGATTGGAATGGTTGCACTGGGCACAGTATCAGTTGTGAGCCTGAGACACGCACAGACTAGCTGTCAGGCAAATGAACTTAGATTTAACAAAATAAAATTTTGTTTTTTTTAAAGGTAGGCTGCTGGTACACCACCTGATTGGATTGGTTGCACTGGGCACAGTATCAGTTGTGAGCCTGACACACACACTGGCTAGTAGGCAGGCAAATGAACTTAGATTAGACAAAATAAAAGTCTTGGTTTTTAAAAGTAGACTGCTGGTACACCACCAGATTGGATTGATTGCACTGGGAACAGTATCAGCTGTGAGCCTGAGAAACACACAGAATAGCAGTCAGGCAAATGAATTTAGATTTAACAAAATACAATTTTGTTTTTTTTAAATGTACACTGCTGGTACACCACCTGATTGGATTGGTTGCACTGGGCACAGTATCAGTTGTGAGCCTGAGACACGCACAGACTAGCTGTCAGGCAAATAACCTTAAATTAGACAAAATAAAAGTCTTGGTTTTTAAAAGTAGACTGCTGGTACACCACCAGATTGTATTGGTTGCACTGGGCACAGTATCAGTTGTGAGCCTGACACACACACTGGCTAGTAGGCAGGCAAATTAACTTAGATTAGAGAAAATACAATTTTTGGTTTTTAAAAGTAGACTGCTGGTACACCACCAGATTGGATTGATTGCACTGTGCACAGTATCAGTTGTGAGCCTGAGAAACACACAGAATAGCGGTCAGGCAAATGAACTTAGATTTAACAAAATACAATTTGGGGTTTTTTAAATGTACACTGCTGGTACACCACCTGATTGGATTGGTTGCACTGGGCACAGTATCAGTTGTGAGCCTGAGACATGCACAGACTAGCTGTCAGGCAAATGAACTTAGATTAGACAAAATAAAAGTCTTGGTTTTTAAAAGTAGACTGCTGGTACACCACCAGATTGGATTGGTTGCACTGGGCACAGTATCAGTTGTGAGCCTGACACACACACTGGCTAGTAGGCAGGCAAATAAACTTAGATTAGACAAAATAAAAGTCTTGGTTTTTAAAAGTAGACTGTTGGTACACCACCAGATTGGATTGATTGCACTGGGCACAGTATCAGTTGTGAGCCTGAGAAACACACAGAATAGCAGTCAGGCAAATGAATTTAGATTTAACAAAATACAATTTTGTTTTTTTTAAATGTACACTGCTGGTACACCACCTGATTGGATTGGTTGCACTGGGCACAGTATCAGTTGTGAGCCTGAGACACGCACAGACTAGCTGTCAGGCAAATGAACTTAGATTAGACAAAATAAAAGTCTTGGTTTTTAAAAGTAGACTGCTGGTACACCACCAGATTGGTTTGGTTGTACTGGGCACAGTATAAGTTTTGAGCCTGACACACACACTGGCTAGTAGGCAGGCAAATTAACTTAGATTATACAGAAAAAAACAAAAAAACAGACTGATGTTATAGCCCTAAAAAGGGCTTTTGGGGGTGCTGTCCTTGCAGCAAAGATCAAAAGAGTCATCAGGACTGTATTGGACACTGTGTACAGTAGCCTAGCTATGGTTTTCTCTATTGAATTAGTATCACCTACACTCAGCCTCCTCTCAGTAAGACTACAAGTTAGTTATGATTCCAAAATGGCTGCTGTCCATGAGGTTGAAGGGTCTGGAAGGAAGAGTATGATGCTGATTGGCTGGAATGTGTCTGCTGACTGTGAGGTGCAGGGTCAAAGTTTGTTTAATGATAAAGTAAAGGGGGCGGATCGAACATTGCATATGTTCGCAGTTCACCGCAAATGCGAACATGCCATGTTCGCCGGGAACAGTCCGCCGGCGAACTATTCGCGACATCACTGCATCTCAAATATGAAATTAAATAAATCCGGTGGTATAGATGGATATATAAATTTATACTATAAGATATTTAGTTTTTCATCAATTCCTCAGATGTGTAATATGTTTAACAAATTTAGGAACTCAGGGAAAATTCCAACAGAAATGTCAGAAGCCTGTTTTGATAATATTTTAAAACAAGAAAAAAACCAAGAGCAACATACAAATTATAGACCTATTTCTTTATTAAACGGGGATATAAAACTATATGCAAAATTTCTAGCCACCAGGTTCAAAAGACTCAACCTAAACAAATTAATTTAGATCAGGTGGTGTTCGTTAACAATGAACAAGGTTCAGATAATACGAGGAGACTTTGAGACCTAATCGATTTCTCTGTCAAAAAAGATATCCCCTTCTTGGCACTCTCATTGGATGCCAAGAAGGCTTTTGACAGAGTCAATTGGTCCTTTATTGAACCTGTTCTGGGTAGGAATTCGGAACAAAAGCTATTATGGCCCTATACAAAAACTCTAGAGCTATGGTATCAGGGTATGGTTTTAAAACTAAATATTTTAATATCACTAATGGAACAAGATAGGATTGCCCACTATCCCCCATGATATTAATTTTGACTATGAAACTCTTAACGGAGATAATAAGAGCTGAAGAGGGTATTAGGGGAGTTAAAGTGGGCAACTGCTAACACAAAATAATAATATTTGCAGATGATGTTATTCTTACATTAATTGATCTGGAAGAATCCTTGAAATCTCTTTTTGAACAAATTAACATATATAGCAAATTTTCATATTTAAAGATTAACAATGTTAAATCTGAAATACTTTCTTGTGGAATACTATTTTCTCAAATACAGAAAATAAGATCCCTCTACAAATGAAATTGGAATAATAATTAAATACAGCATTTGGCAATAACATTCTCCTATAGAGCTAAACATATATTAAAATATAACTTAGATTTATTATATGAACATATAAGAAGATTGCTGCTAGAATGGAGATTAACTCATATATCCTGGACTGGTAGAATTGCCTTAGTAAAAATGATGATTGTGCCCAAAATATCCTGCTTCTTGAGGTGCATTCCCAAAAGTGCTCCTAGATTCATGTTGAATAAATTCCATAGTTTATTGAACACATTTCTGAATAAAGACAAAAAATCAAGAGTTGTTTTGAATATAACTAAAAGAAGACTGGAAAAAGGGGGGCTAGCTTCCCTGTTGATATTTGAAATATATGATTCTATAATGCTTAGTCATATTCTTAGTTGGACTTTTAGTTCAAATCAAACAAAATGGTTGATCCTAGAGAAAGACATGTGTAGAAACCCTCCTTTAAATGTTCCTCTGTGGTTACCAAATCTAAATACTATTTATTGTACAAATATACCATATGGGATGCAATCTATGTTGAAATATTGGTACAAAATTAGAGATATTGGCACAAAAGGAGAGATAAACTAGATTGGATTAAATATCCGTCTCTTTTGATCCCTATAGATATACTTCAATATTATAATCCAGAGTGTGTAATATTAAACTGGAAACTATGCGAATATAAAATAATAGATTTCTTTTTTATTAATACCTTTGTCCCTTATCAAATTATTGCAGATACATTAAAAGAATTGGGCATGGCATAGTTGGATTACCATTCTATTAAAATCAATTTGAAAAATCTGTGTTTCAATTTAGAGAAATTTAGAGAATATGCCCCATTAGAACCACTTATATTGGAAAATAAGAACAACCATATTATATCCAAATTTACCATTTAAAAAAAAAGAATGATGAAGAAAACAAAACTAATAGAATGGTCCTTTGGAAAAAGATTTGGGAAAAATGTGGCCACTTGGAATATGATTTAATGCATTCCGCTTAAATAAAAAAACTTCCTACTGTGTCTCATATAGAGAGCTATATTTCAAGTTAATCCAGCTTTGGTATTTAGTTCCAGTGACATTAAATACATTTGAAATGACAAATGCTGAGGAGTTCTGGATAGGATGTAAAGATAGAGGGTCAAACCTCCATGTTTGGTGGCAGTGTGCCATTATTCAGGAATTTTGGAGCCAATGTATTCTTCAGATATTGGCTATAACAAAAAAAAAATCAGTGTAAACCAGAACTTTTATTATTCCATTTTAATATGGATCAGATAGGCTTTTAATTCCCCATATTTTGCTTTTGGCTAAATGGCTAATTGCAAAATTATGGAAATCTAGCTGTAAACCATCTTGGTACGAAGTAGAGAGAATAATTCATAGAGATCAAACTCTTGAAAAAGACTTAAAAATATAGTGAAGATTAAGAGAAACACTGACACCAAGTTGAAATTGTGGGACAACAATTTATCTCATTCCAAATCTCGCTTTGTATACACATGTACTAACCTTTATCTGGCTTTTGTGTTTATGAACTTGGAGGTAGAATGTTACAATTTCTACACCTAATAGTGTGATTGAATTGTTATTTTTTAATGTTAAGTTTTGTTTGTATGTAATTTTTTATAACTTTGTAATAAAGAAAATTTGACAAAGGTAACCGAACATGGAACAACCAAATTATTCAAGATCGGGAAAGGAGTGCAACAAGGTTGTATATTGTCACCCTATTTATTAAGCGTATATGCAGAAAACACCATGTGTAAGGCCAGAATGGAAGAATTCAACACAGGAATGAATATTGCTGGGAGAAATATTAACAACCTTAGGAGGAACTAAAGGACCTATTAATGAGGGTAAAAGAAGAGAGTGCAAAAGCTGGATGGCTATTCAAAGTTAGAAAGATGAATATCATGGCAAACAGCAATCTCAGTTGCTGACACATAGATGGGGAAGAAGTGGAGGCAGTGACAGATTTTATTTACCTGTGCTCCAATATCTCTTTATATGGTGACTGCATGAATATGGATTTTCCACTGAGTATCTTCTCTCAGTGGATTAACTGAAGCACTTAAAGGGATATGTAAATGTCCTGCATTATGAATACATCGGATAGAGGAGAATTAATAGTATATAAAAAAAAAAGGTTGCATGAAAAAATACCAAAATAAACATTTAAATACTTACCTTGAAGTTAGCAAAATCTAGTGTAATTTCTATCAATTTAAAATTAGGGTTAACCCCCCCTCCATAATTTGTTTTGTCCAATACGGTTGGATGAAAGATTTGAGACATAGCACTATGTTAGTTGCTATGGCAACAGCACACAGCTTAGACAGGATGTAGGGATAAGTCATATCCCAGTGACTGGGAGGCTGACAACACTACTCTACTATTGGCTGAGCAAGCAAGAGCAGGTAAATAGTGGGTTAATATTGCTCCCCGGATGCTGCATGCTGATTGGGTGGGGATCAGGAACTTGTGCAGACACCCCATCAACACAATCATTAGATCGATTTTTAGATATTAATAAAAATAAAATGTTTTATGAGATGTGCTGTATACACATAGGCTGCTTTTTGTCTATAGAGTGCAGAACTCTTCATCCTGAATTAATTCAGCTCACTTAGATATCCCTTTAAGTAGGATTTTCTTTCTAGGGGAAGATCACAGCTTGCACTCTCTATGCTCCTCCCAGTCACTCACCCGGCTCACTTTGCTGCACTGATGTTTTGACCCCCTCTCTCACTTCCCTGTATCTCTTTGCCACTCCTCCATCACCCCTCTCTCTCCTATGTGTCTCTTCCACCTCCTCTTCCCCCCTGTGTCTCTTCCCCCTCCTGTCCCTCCCCCCACCTGTGTCTCTTCCCCATCCTCTCCCCCTCTCTCCTTCCCCTGTGTTTTCCCCCCAGGCAGGTGGTCCCCTACAAGGCACTCTCTATATTACATTGCACTTTCTATATAACATGCCCCTCTCTCTCTATCACACACACTTCAATCTTCCTGTTTCAGATATATGTTCTATGCTCTCACACACACAAACTACACTCTCACACACACTGCACTCTACCACGCACTCTGTCTATCACGCACTCTCTCTAACATTCATTCTCTCTAACATGCACTATCCCTCCCTATCATACACTGCTCTCTCTCTTTCACAGCTTGAACTCTCTGTGCTCCTTCCAGTCAGTCACCAGGCTCACTTTGCCGTACTGGTGCCACAGACCCCCCACACAGATGTCATGCCCCACTACACCGCACACAATTTCAAGAAAACATTAAGAAAATTCAACAAAAAAAAACATTCCAACTTCCAAAAACTTAAAATAAATGATTCCACAATATTAAATAATACTGTAGGTTACAAATAAAGATTTACATTTTACATTACAGATTACAATGGCTGAAAAGATGGAAACCAGGAAGGAAGCTAAACAACGTATGTTCAGGGAACAAAAACAATAATGGAGAGCCAAACAGTCGGAGGATACCAAGTAAAGAGTACAAGAAAAAGAGCAGCAGAGAATTTCAAAGAAAAGAGGCACTGCATTGAGAACAGTGGAAAAGGAAGTGGAAAGAGGTAAGCTACTTTCAATTATTAATTCACATCCCAATGGATCATTAACGTAATCTGTACGTTGAAAATAAATATTCATAACTATAATTACAGATTTCAATGCATGAGCAGCCTGAAAGCAGCAAACAATATCAAGAACGTCTGCACCAAGAGCTAACAAAAAGATGTCGACAGAATCAATCAGAGGACACTAAATCAGTGAACAAGAGCGTGACAACCTTTACAACAAAAGACAACCTGATGCTCCAAAAAGTCTGCGTAAGAGAAATAGGAAATGTAAAAATATTGTTCAAGAAACATGTCAACAATATACTAATGATGACAATGTAGATATAGATTGTAATGTTCAGATTGCTTTACAGGATAATCCATTATTTACAGATCCAACTGTAGAGGGTCACAATTGTGGTATGTTGAATGTGCTTTGCCAATTTTGTGGGGCTTATCATTTTCTAAATGAAAGACCAAGAGATGGTAAGTTTATAAGTTGTTATCAAAAGAGCAAAGTAAAACTACCCAAAAAACAAACATTCCCAACATATTTACAAAATATGACTGACCCAACTTTCCCAAATTATAAATAAATTTAACAAAATATACAATCTTATAATAGTGACATTTCTTTTGCATCTACGAGTGCTACATTAGCTGAACATGTTGCAGACATGGCCCTTACTGCTTTAAAGTTCAAGGCCAAATTTACCACTGTACTTCCATTGATGAAGGAGAGCCACCTTTTCAAAGGGATATTAGAATACATCCCAGAAATGAGGAGCAACCTTTCATTAACATCATTATATTAAGTACCAGTTTAGATCCAATGACATATCCAATTTTGTATCACAATGGGGAGGTAGGTTGGCAACCAAAATTAATACTTCCAAGTTATACAAACACTAAACAATGTGTCAGAAATAATGTTTCCATGCTGGAATTTAAAGTGGCTAAAACTGCAATTAGGGATGAATTTAATCCCATCTTTAGTGCTTGAAAACTGGCACCAAACCAAAAAGGGGAACAAAAATCAAAGTGTGTCAATAAATATTACAAATTTAAAAAAGTGGTTACATCCCAATATATTGTATAACAGAACATGGGAAAAATTACATATATGTAAAATAAGAAAACGTTGTTAGGTACCTCACAACAACAATTAAAAAGTTAAAAGTTGACTAAAACAATACATAAAAGGGTATTTAAAATGAGCCAAAGAGTCCTAATTGAGCAGAAATCCAATATCTCTTCTGGTAAGTCCTTAATAGGAAGGATTCTAAGGTTCTGAGCCCACAACAAAGTTCCTCAAAATAATAATTTCATTCCTCCACCCTTAATAATCCCAACTATGCCACAACTGTTGCAAAAACTTTATACTGCTCCTTTTGTTGAAAGGAAATAGCCAAATTGGCATTGTCAAGATTCATATAGGGTAGTTGTCAAAAGTCATATAAGGTGGTATAGGGTAATATAAGGGATCTGTTGTGAATGGAATCAGAGGACGCTGAGAAGCAGGGCACTAAGGCGTCTACATGCGTGTCACTGTGAGACGCATGTGACGCTCCGCCTACGCCTGACACATTTCAACGTCACACAGGATGTCTTTCTCAAAGGGCAAACAGGAAGAGGCGTCTATGCAAGGTATTTATGTGCAACGGTTGCTAGGACAACCAGAAAAAAAAGGTAAGTATCTAAAATCTAAAATAAGAAAAAACAGAACGTATTAATGTAGATCTGCAAGCCATCTAATATGACCAAAGGGATAAGAATAGTGAAGGGAAGGAGATTCAAACACTTGTAAAGGCCAAAAATGACATGGATGTTATTATGTAATGGACTAAATAATAAAAAAATGTTTGAAGATCTCTGTGTGACTATATTGCTGGAGAAATCTGGAGATAATAATAACCAAATTTTAATATAAATAATGAATGTGATAAAAATATATACTGAGAAGTAACAAATACTTAATTACCAAGTGAAAAATTATCAAAATGTCAAAAAGACAATAATATATGAGTGTAGATGAAGAAAAAAGTGATGAGAAATGTCATACATCCCAAAGAAACAAATCAACATATGTTGGGCTCTGTTTAGAGGACCACTATTTCACATAAACAACTCCATGTGCCATTCTCAAGAACTGCAAAAAAACATCCAAACCAGTGGTTTTATCTCGAGGACAAACTTTGATGTCATTTGGGCTCTTTGTAGAGGACCACTATTTCCCATAGACAACTGTCTGTGCCATTCTCAACAAATGCAAAAAACATCAAGACAAGTGGTTTTATCTCAAGGACGAACTTTGATGTCACTTAGGCTCTTTTTAGAGGACCTCTATTTCACATAGACAACTCTATGTGCCATTCTCAACAACTGGAAAAAAGAGAAAAATAACAGTGGTTTTATCTTGAGGACAAAGTTGAATTGTATTTAGTTATGAGGTTTACTTTATGTATTTAGGAATTTTGACCACTCCATGTATAATTAAAGACAGGGTATTGATCCAGGTAGTAGTCAGATTGCCAGTATCTGGGGTAAGGAAGGAATGAATTTATTTTCCCCAATTGAAACAATTACATACATTTCAATTGTGTTTTTTCTGTTTGCCTTCCTCTGGATTCAATATAACCAGTTTGAAATGTGTTAAATAACATGTAAGGCTTTACATATAAATATGGTTCCAAACAAAGTTTACACAGTCTTATAATATTGAGGTGAATTATCATTTGCATTGTATTTAGTTATAAGGTTTTTGATTTATATTTACTTAGGACGTTTAATGTATGTATTTAGGGGTTTTGAGGTTTTAATGTATAATTACACACAGGCTATTGATCTAGGGAGTAATCCTATTGCCATTATCTGGGGTCAGGAAGGAATTCATTTTTTCCCCATTTGAGACAATTGTCTACATTTCACATGTTTTTTTTTCTGTTTGCCTTCCTCTGGATTCAGTACAAAAATGTACATATGTGTTAAAAATTGTTTTACAATATACTGTAGATATGGTTTAAAACAAAATTTCAACACTCTTATAATATTGATGTACACGTTACAATAAAAAATGTTATAAAGTTAAAAAAACATGGTTTCTGAGTTGGTAGCAAAAATAATTATTTAAGTTGCAAGTTACAACAATAAACACATTAAGTAGTACAACAATGATTTGTTCTCCTTTTTCATACATATGGATTATTACATGTGAAAACAATAAATATTAAAAAGAAAAAAGGTAAGAAGGGTAAGACACTCGCATTAAGTGGCAAACAGCATTTCCAGGCTTGAAAATTGACTCCCGACATTTTTGATGGGCAAGTTCCTAGTTTCTTATAAATAACCAAATATGATGTTCCATGTAATGTTTATTAATTGTTATATTTATGAAGTAAGATGCCATTCATATTTGAAGGAGCTTAATATCATATATATACAATGGTATTTTACTATCTTACAATAGTAAGAAACATTGGGGATTCATATATACACGTATCTATATGCTAGCTACTTTGTGTCTGCTGATGTTTGTATCTCCAAGTTTCTACAATAATGTAGCATTACTAATAATACTGTTCCAATCTTCTATACGCTATATATTTTCATAAGGTTAGTAGCATAATCACAGAGTACATTGTGCAATACAGATGCAAGGGCTTCTTAAAACATCATGGGAGATGACAATTCACAAGTCACTATAAAATAGAGGATATATACAACACCGAACAAAAGATAGTTATAATACAGTGCATAAAATCGATGACATGCTCTTATATATACAGTATATACTAGCGACTTGCCCGTCAAAAAAGGGCGGTCAATCTTGTTGGTGTTCCAAGATGCTTCGGCACTCATTGCGAGCCTTGTATGGCTCGCAATGAGAGCCTTCGGCGGTCATTGCGAGGCTGTTGGTTGTTTGTGTGCTATGAGCATTGTTTTTTTTTGCTAATGCTAATGAAATAATTACTAAAGTAATACATGAACATACTTTACCTATTTTGAAGTAATATCTGTAGGAAGCATTGTGCAGAAGAGCTGGCAATCTGTTTGGATGTTGCTGCAGCATACAATGTGTATTTTGAGGGCTGTTGAGCTGCTGTGTAAGTGTCAGCAATGTGTGCAGTGTGTATGTGATTGCGCGAGGAAAATCCGTTATGGTAGGTGTGTACTTCTGCATTGTGTAAGTTAGTGTTGTAAAATGGTGCCTAATGTGTGGTACGCGTTTGTAGCTGATTTGGCGTCCTTGTTCTTGGATCGCGTCCGTCTTTTTCGGAAAATCCGTAGGTGTTTGGTGGTGTTTTGCGTCTTTAGTGTCCTGTAGCCTCGTTTTCGTTTTTTTCGGTGGCCATTTTTTCTCTTGCTTAGGGGATTTTCGTGGGTCTAAACTCTTGTATTTCGAGTGAAATTGAGATGTAACTTCAGTTTTCGAGGTCCTGGGTGCCCCACCTTGCTGTAGGTAAGCTTTTTATGTATTTGTTGTGTGAATTTATTGTGTTTTTAATGCTTTCATGTGCGCAGGTTTCGGGCGGTAAGGTCGTATTTTTGTGAGGTCGTAATGTTTTTTTTTCTAGGTTCCGCGTCTCGTATTAGTTTCTTGTAAGTCCGTAAATTTTGCGAGGTCCGCAGTTGCTGGCAAGGAGCGCCAAGGAGCCTACAGCGTTAGCAGCAAACCGCTTGCTCACAACTATATATGTGACTAGCGAATTGCCCGTCAAAAAATGACGGCAATGAAATAGTAAGGTAGCTAAATTAGTAAACGAATATATTGTACCTATTTTGAAGCATTGTGATGAAGAGCTGGCAATCTGTGTTGATGCTGCTGCAGCATTAGTGGTGTGGAGCTGCTGTATAAGCATGCTGAATGTGTGCAGTGTAACACTGTGCGTGCGCGAGACCAAACCGTTAGCGTAGTCGTGTACTTCCGCATTGGTGTAAAATGGCGAGTAATGTGTGGTATAGGTCTGTATCGGAATATCCGTAGGTGTTTTGTGGTGTTTTGCGAGTTTCTTGTGGTGTTTTGCGAGTTTAGAGTGCTGTAGCCTCGTTTTCGTTTTGTTCGGCGGCCATTTTTTCTCTCGCTTCGTTTTTTTTTTAGTCTCTAAACTGTTTTATTTCGAGTAAAATCGAGGTGTAAGTTGCATTTTTGAGGTCCTGGGTGCTCCCTCTTGGTGTAGGTAAGTTTTTTATGTATGTGCTGTGTGTATGTATTGTGTTTTAAATGTTTGTATGTCGGCGTGTTGCGTCCGATGTTTGCGAGGTCGTAATGTGTGGTAACGTGTTTCGTACGTTGTTTGCGTGCCTCGTAAAATTTAGCGAGTGTCGTAATTTGTGTGTCGTGTTTTTTGAGTAGCGACGTGAATTTTGCGAGGGTTTGAGGCCCTTGCCCAGTGACCTCGCCAGCAACTGAGTCCCTCGCTTCGCGAGGGGCCTCAGTTGCTGGCATGGAGCGCCTTCGGCGCTCCATGCCAGCAACTGAGGCCCTTGCCCAGTGACCTCGCCAGCAACTGAGTCCCTCGCTTCGCGAGGGGCCTCAGTTGCTGGCATGGAGCGCCTTCGGCGCTCCATGCCAGCAACTGAGACCCGTGCCCAGTGACCTCGCCAGCAACTGAGGCCCTCGCTTCGCGAGGGGCCTCAGTTGCTGGCATGGAGCGCCTTCGGCGCTCCATGCCAGCAACTGAGGCCCTTGCCCAGTGACCTCGCTACGCGAGGGCCGCGGCTCGCTACGCGAGGGCCGCGGCTCGCTGCGCGAGCCGGCAAGCGTGAGCAACGACTCGTACGCTCACAACTATATATGTGATAATAGATGTAATGCTCTAATCCACTTACAATCAGACATTACAAATATACAGTAAAAGACTTTTCACCTCATATTATCTATATACAGTAAAAGACTTTTCACCTCATCTTATTCCTTATATGGTTTCAATCAATATGCAAAACATAAAGTTTTGTAGATGCAAAGCAAAAATGTACATGTATTGAAAGGCTTAAGATACCTGTTGAACCTGTTAATATTAGTGAAATTAGTATTTGAATATGTAGATGTTAGAGTACATTCATGGATTTGTGTCTTTTATAAATATAAACCGCGCTCTGCAACCTTTCTGCACCTTGCCGTAGATTTATGACAGGAAGTTTAAAACCTAATGTTTTGAGTTGCAGATTAGCCAGTCATATGACTTGTCACTTAGTAATTATCACGTGAAACAAAACACAGAAATGAAAGCCGTTCCCTAGGAACGGAAACGCTGGCGTACTTCCGGTGTCCAACAACGCCAGTTTATTCTTGCTCGCAAAACAGTGTGGGTGGTAAGAGCCCTTAAGTCAAGAACTATCACCGATACTGCCTGTACTCCCTAATAGAGGCAGCTAAGGTAAGAGACATACTATACAAACTTTATATACACTTTATATTCAAGATTACAGCCTTATAAATATACATAATGAACGAGTACACACACACACACATAGAAAAACCATGATCAGGAACAGTATCATATAGAGTCCACAAGGACACCACAAGGAGGTTCCAAATTTAAATTGTAGTAGCTGTGATGTGCTATTTAGTTCTAATTCTATGCAAAAGCAAGGTCTTCAGTAATTAAAAACGTATTTAAAAAAAATATGCTATGTGCTTATATAGAGCCCTATTCAATTGGGCGAATGGCAATTTAACAAGTCTCTAAGATGATCCCGCATTTCCTAAGTGTTTGTAGGCTAAGTCCCGCGTGTTTCATTGCCTCAACTGCTTGCCTCGCGTTGTGAGGCTCACAGACAAAGAGCGCCTTTGGCGCTCATCGACCAAGTGCTGGGAGTTGTAGTGCCTTAACCACTAGCCTCGTTAAGCAAGGCTCGCAGGCGATGAGCGCCTTTGGTGCTCATCCCCCAAGTGCTGTGAGTTTTAGTGCCTTAATGGCTTGCATTGCTATGTGAGGCTCACAGGCGATGAGCGCCTTTGGTGCTCATCGCCTAAGTGCTGCGAGTTAACTGCTCGCCTTGCTAAAACCATTTAAAAAACAACCAGACTGGTAGTGTATAAAAATCACTAATCCTGGTATAGAAATAATCTAAATGCTGATAGTATGTATTGTTGACTGAGAAACTGGCAGAATACCTGAAAATACAATCAAACTATATGCTTATACCTTAGCTGGATTGAATCTTCAAAAGATATATAGCCAATGGTGTGTACTGCTATATAAAAAAAATCTTCAATTTATATAAATTCAGATATAAATGCTGGTCATATAGTAAATACAGGTATTTATTTATAAGTGACACTAGTCCTAAAGTTCTTCTTTATTCATAAACAGTATTTGTATACAGATAGTCTTTGATTATATTAGAACTGGCATCAATTGGAGATGTACTTAAAATATATTGAGTTTGCTGCTTGGATTGCAGTTTATTGGTCTCTGAGCCTTTACTCGGATACACCTTATTTCAAGTAATCCATCTATAGTTGCACTCTTCTATTGTATTTTAGCTTGTTTATTAACCATATATTTAAATAAATTAGATTGGTTAGATAAAACAATGCAGTCTTTATGCTAAAGTATTATGTAAGTATGCTAAAAGGATTACTCTGTTGCTAAGTTTCCATGTATTTATATCTATACTTCATGCTCTATTTGTGTTTTCTTTTTATACTAGTAACTTGCCCATCAAAATTGATGGGAGAATATTTGATGTGTCCCCCGCCCCTTTCCCTGGGCCACTTCCCCCCTCCATCACCTGTGTCTCTTCCCTCCCCTGTGTCTATTCCCCCCTCTCCCTTTCTGGTTTCTCTTAACCCCTTCTCCCTCCCCTGTGTCTCTTTCCCCCTACCTGTGCTGTCTTTGAATGCATCATGGCTGCCTGCTGCGATCAATTCCTGCTTTAGGCCTCACTCCCAATGACGTCATGGCCATGCCCCTTGATGCCATCAGCATTGCACACTATGAAAACTATTGTATGTGATGTTGTATTATACAGGCAATTGGATCATTGATAAAGCCGCATAAGAATGGAGAAACTCTTCTGATCAGCACATATATTACTTTGGCTTTGCTTAACCACTATTGTCGCCTATGTATTTGGACATTGTGTAATCTAGAAGTGAGACTTTTTTTATCTATTCATTTTTTTAATGTTAAAACGACTTGTACCAATAAAAGATTGATTATACAAAATATTTATATTAGTCATTACTGGCTGTTTGATTATGCCACGCTCCATAAATCTACTACCAGACTGATATCATACAGTATATAATGTGGTAATGGCAAATAAAAATATAAATTGATATATTCATACATTTTCATAAATTGAGAATATTGCAAATCCCATTTTGGGGTATATGATTATCAGTGGCGGAGCTAGTGCATAGGGGTTCCTAACACCCTCCAACATAAACGCAATATATATATAAAATATATATTAAATATATAGAAAAAATAAATATATAAATATGTAAGTCTGTTTCTCTCTCTTTCTCTCTCTCTCTATATATATATATAGATATGTAAATGTACATCTAAATATAGCATATGTATATATATATATATATATATATATATATATATATGTGTGTATATATACACATATATATGTGTGTGTGTATATTTATATATATCTGTGTATATATATATATATATATATATATATATACAGTATATATATATATATATATATATATATATATACGTATGCATTTTTATACATCTTTATATATTATAGGACTATAAATACTCCGTGGGGGCCATAAGGGGCTGTAGGAGACATGGAGGCACCTGGGCCCTGTGGGGGGCCACAGTGGGCCAAAACGGGCTGCAGGGGACCCACGGGAGGCCGTGGGGGCCACAACTAGCCACTGGGCCGGCATGGGGCACATGGCACCCCTGGAGCCTGTGAGGGTTACAGTAAGCTGAAAGGGGCCACAGGGGACCTGAAGGGGCCACAGAAGACCCAAGGTGGCCACCAGAGGGCTACGGGGACCACCGGGGACCCACAGGGGCCACAGAGGTTCCAAGAGGCCACAGGGGGTTGCTGGGGTAACAGGAGACATGCAGAAGGTCAGCTGGGGCCCCTCAGAAGTCAGGGGCCTTGGTGTCTTGCACCATTTGCACCGCCAGTAGCTCCACCTCTGATGATTATAGCCTATATTAAAAATACCATAGAGCAGAAACTCATCGCTAAATTAAAAAACTCAGGTCAATCCTGGAACATCTAAGCAGCGAGCGTAAGGAACATCAACGCAAGTCACACCTACTTCCAGTTATGAGGTTTTGACATGTGAGTGGAATACCTTATTAGCTGGAATAGTCATTCTGTACATTCACTGATGTTTATTCCTGGGGAGACAAGCTATGGAAGTCTGAATAAACTATTAAAAAGTAAAGACATATCGCTATCAACAAAGATCAGCATAGTTAGAACTAGGGTATTCCCAGTAGTAACATACAGATGTGAGAGCTGGACAAAAAAAAAAGGCTGCGCATCATAGAATTGACACAAATGATTTGTGGTGTTGGAGACCCAATCAATACATACTACATATATCAAGACAAACTGTTCACTGGAAGGTATGATCATTAGGTTAAAGCAAAAAAATGTTTAGCCATATCATGAGAAGACAGGATTTCTTAGAGAAGACTCTGATGCTTTAAATGATTGAAGGCACACAAAGAAGGGGGGGGGGGCAGAGGCAGAGATGGATAGATGCAGTCATAAAATAAATTTACATTAGCTTGATGCAGCCAAGATGCAGTTAAGATGGTCAGTGGCTGACAGATGTGTCTGGCATGTTGCAGCCCATAGGGTAACAGAGAGTAGGACACATCTGAATGACTAAACAACAAAAACAATATTTATGAATAATTTCTGCATCTATTAATACTGGGATGTAGCACTTGTGCATATCTCTAACAAAGTGCCTTGTCAGGCACAAACATGTTAGGGACAAGGTAAGATATGTTCAATGCACTTTCTGATGTGTTTTTATATTGAAATGTGATCCAATATATTCCCAATTTAGTATGCTAGAAGGTTTGTGTTTTTGAGCAGATGTTTTATAATCTATACCTAAATCACTTCACTATAATAGTTTGATCAATTTCATCAATATGTGCATGTGTTTACATGTGGAATATAATTACTTAGTATTGTTAGGAATACATATTCAAATGGCTGTCTAAAGGATAAGAACATCTTGTTCCTGCTATTAATCTAAATATGATTCATTATGTTTTGCACTGTTTACATAATGGAGGAAGTTACTGAGATGAGAAGGGTTGTTTTCCCCATAGGAAACAATGGATAGTAAATCAAGTGATGGCATGAGATACACTTGAGATGCTGAGTAAATGCTCACCATTGTAGTTAATTAAAGTTTTTGAGAAAGTAGCACAAAGCGAAGAATGAGACCAAGAATATCAAAAGTTAGTTTTCCATCAAAATATTCTTCTCCAAGAATTTCAGTATAGACTGATTTATAAGAAGATTCTGCTATACTACGAAGACAAAAGTGGTACTGGTTGTTTATATTGTTATCCCAAGACATCAATATTCATGTATTTTGTGCCTGTTTGGAGTAGAAATAGTGAATTAAAGTATCTTTCTCCAGCATCACCACTTTACATGACAAAAAAAAAGATTGTCTAAACAGTTAATGTGTATATTAGTATCTCTCTTTATAAAACATAAAAAGCATAAGTACATGTACAACATATAAAATTTTGTAATAACAGTTCATATTAAAAAAAAAAGTGGTTGTCTTTCAAATATACATATACATTTAATATATCAGATTGTACAAGTCTGTTTACTGCTAATGTAGAACTACTATTTTGTTTTGTGCAGTAAACTGTAACTAAAATACTAAGTAAGCTATACATAAAATCAGTTGTATTCTGTATTTGAAAACTCAGCACTGCGAGAGTTCCAGATGTTCACAGTTACAAGAGAATTGTAATCTCTTCTAAATTTGTCTCAGTTTCCCAAGAGAGCTCATTTAGGCATTCACAATGTTTAAATATAAAATGTTACATTTATTTGAGAATTAAATCAAGATCAGAATATCTCAGGTGTTATTTGTTTCCCCAGGAAACTGATTATACAAAAGTGGGCTGAAAAAGCCCAATCCGGTTTCATACAATGGTTTGTTTTAATCCACAAAGACCTTATGAGCATTCAGTTAGCTAGAATTGTCTGCTATAACAAATTTATAGACACATGAAGCCCCTAGAATTTATATATTTATATTTATTTATGAACCTGTACAAGTGAGGTAAGCCTTGTAAGGCATTGTATTTTTTTTTATTTAACATTAGGGTACTTCCACATGTCTGTTTGGGATATCTACAGCCTTATTAAATTGCCAATTGAATAGGGCTCTATATAAGCACATAGCAAAATATTTTACAGAAGTTTTTAGTTAGTGAAGACCTTGCTGTTGGATAGTTCACTAACTAAAAACTTCTGTAAAAAAATATGTTCTGTGCTTAAATAGAACCCTATTCAATTGGCCCAAATTCCAATTTAATAAGGCTGCTAGTATATAAATGAGTGAAATCTCCATTCCATGTCTTCATTCTCTGCTGTTTACTCTCCATTCTCCCAGTTGTTATAAAAGCTGACTTATCTACTTCCCTCATATTCATTTAAGATTTGATAAACAATATTGTTTTTGCAAATAAATGTTTTTTTAAAAGAGGATCAGTTAACATAAAAAGACAAAAAGGTTACCACAATCTGTCAGTGTTTTTTGGTAATACTGTGAAGGTCAAAAGAAGAATTATTTTCTCCAAATGTGTCTATAATAGACGAACAATCTACTAATCCGCAAAATATCTTTCTGGTTTCACTTAACTGATTACTGGAAAGCATGCAGATCAAGCTGTGTATACAGAGTATAACGTAGGAAAAGAACACAGCAATAGTATAATGGTTGATTTAGAAAATAAAACATGCCACCAATTAGAAGCCTAAAGCGAGTCATGCTGCTACCCAATAAGGTTAAGCTAAGAGGACTAGAGTATGGGAGAGCTGCAAAAGGAGAGGTGGCCCAGGAAGAAGCTATATGTAAAAATAGGCTAACAGCATTGGTGTGTCGGAAGAAAAAAAACAATTGGTTCTTTCCTGTTATTGTCACGCCGACGCGGCGCAACTCGAACAAGCAGGAGGGATCTCAGCCGTGTGAGTCCTGGGAGACAAATCTGGTATGGGTAGTGCAGCAGTTCACATAGTACAGCAGATTAAGATTGCCAGAAGATGAAGCTTCACATAGATGGAAAACAGAGTTATTCAGTGTGTGCAGGGATTTAAGGGAAAATATTCTTTCCTCTTTAGCCTTTGGGCATATCATAATGATCGCAAATAAAATAACTAAAATTGGGCATAAAATTAAAAATGAAGGTAGAGAAAAGGAAGATTATATGTTTTAACAGTGAATGAGCAAAGCAGTAACAAGCCACTCTAACAGCCTTATTAAATTGCGATTCGGCCAATTAAATAGGGCTCTATTTAAGCACATAGCATATTTTTTTACAGAAGTTTTTAGTTGGTGAACTTCTATCCAAAAGCAAGGTCTTCACAAACTAAATACTTCAGTAAAAAAAATATGCTGTGTGCTTACTGTATATAGAGCTCTATTCAATTGGACGAATCGCAATTTAATAAGGCTGTATGAGACTAAAACACTTGCTAAAACACTTGCCAATTAATTTTCACATGTATGTAATAATTCTTACTTAATTGGTTGCTGTTTTGCATCTTTACTACATGCTTCCTACCCACTTTAGCCACATACCACGCACACATCTCCCCTGCCACATATACTTAATACTTCCCCTGACAGAACTTAATCTTTACACCATATCACATCCCATCCGCTTACCATGTTCCCCTCACATCACATAGATCTTAGACAAACCGTTAAAAATACACAACATACAAACATATTTTATTTCCCTCACAATATAGAAACATGATACAGTATAAATGGTGTTATTCATGTGGGTGGTGACAGTGAGAGGGAATGCAAATGTAAGTGTCTCTGGGAGTGGTATTAGAATGCAGGGAGGAGGCAGAAGGGGAGAGATATGGAGAAAATAGTTGGAAGAGGACAAGCAATAGAGGTAGACTGTGCCCTTGGGAGTACAAAGAAGGGGAGGAGAAGAGGGAGCGATGGAGAGGATGAATACAGTGAGCATGTAGAGGAGAAGGAGAAGTAGGAAATAGAAGAGGTTTGGGAAGAGGAGAAATGCAGAGGGGATCAGCAGTAGAGAAGCATCCATGGAGGGTGGAGAGGCAGGTGCACATAGTAAGACTCAGAGATAGAGATGGGTGCATCTAAGATCAATGGTTGTGTCAGGTCCAGACATCAGGGTCAGATGAGGAAGGAAGAGATGATTCCCTGACACAGTTGGGGAGTAACAGGTTGACACTGCATCATAAGAGGCCAAACAGCATAGGACACCACCAAGGCACACTATGGAGAAGAATAAGGTACTGATAGATACCGACCAGACGAAACCCCACTATTAAACATGGAGGTAGTGAAGTTGTCAGTGACCAGAAATCTAGTGTGTCGAGAGAGGAGGCCTTGGAGGTGAGTGCCATTGTTGGACTGCTATTATCAGCATTCCAGAGTCCGTGTGCACTGACAACAGAGTATCTGATTATCTAATTGCAGTACAAACATGCAACTTAACTCATACTCAGTATTTATCATTCACGTTAGCAACACATGTCACTTAAATTGCCTAGATCTGAGTTTTCAGATTTTAGGTGTTTATTATAAATTTAAAATAGATATTAAATTAGAGGGCATGGATTACAATGTAATAGCTAATACAATGTTACCATGGAGCTTTATCAGTTATATATGAAAAGCCCATGTTAAACATAAATAATATGAAATCCCATGAATAGATCAACAAGGATACAGCTTTTAACTTGTCATCACGTGGACACACACTGCAAGTCAGTAAACATAGCTAATACACTAGCAAAGCTGTTCTCAAACCTCTGCTCAAGACCCACCAGACAGGTCATGATTTTGGTTTCACACATTGAACACAGGAGGAACAATTTGTGTTTAACACTCTCTAATTGCCTAATCTGTGTTCAACAGTTAAACTGCAGTTGCCAACATCAGGAATAATATATCATATCAGTCACCTCAAGAGAGACAGACCTGCAAATTACAGTGTTAAAAGTTAGAAATATGCGGTATAAATATCGGCAATGTAATAAATTGCAAATATGGCATACAAAAAATATGGATGCTATGATCATGACAAATCTAATCTCAATCCTAATATTTTTAATCCACAGAACCAACAAAGTCTCAGCAACTAGAACAAGAAGCCCGGTAAGCAGGAGAAGGCTGACATAATTTAATGTCTGAAGACAACTTCACCTGGAGCCTCCTGTTTATATTTCAATTCTTATGCTATATTCTTACACCAAATAAGCGGTATACATCCAGTGTTATTACACCAGAACATATGTCCCCCATGGGACAAAGAATGTCCAAACCACTTCTTCTACTTCTGAGAAAATGAAACTGCCTTCTTTCCTCATTCAGTATTACTGATGATACTCAGCTTCAGAAAAGTGAGATAATGTAAGCCCATGGTCTATAGTTATTTTTCTTTTACCATTTTTTTACTTTCAGATACCTTTCAAATTGAATATTAAAGTGTTATTTCCAAATATTGCTACATGATACTGTTAGTATACCTTATACAATTAACACTGTTAGTATGCAAGTACAACATCTGCTCTGTTTACATATCTCATATATGTAAAGCAAGCACTGCATGCCACGATCAGGCTAATTAGTGCAGAACATTGCTAAAAAAGTAATTAACACTAAGTAATACTCCTATCATTGAAGACATTCTCCTAATTTGATTGTATGAACTTAATCACCTTATTTTTTTATGTTTTCCCTACACATCTTTAGTAATGCTAGTTATGGTGATGAGAATACCAATAATAGAAGAAAATTGACATTCAAGTGAGAAAAAACACATGATACATTCATATATGACCATTTTTTTCAATCAGTTATGCATCGCTAGTTAAATATCGTAGATGTTATAATAGAGTGTATAAAACAAGAATAATTATAAAAAATGAAGGGGAGGACAATTAATAGTGTGATAATTTAGGAAATTATTTTGTGATCTTGGATAAATAATTTTCTGTTATTTTTGTTTTTGTTTTCCTATTTTCCTTTTCCTTCTTTTTTCTTTTTCTTTTCACGTTTTTTAATCTCTTCTTATTTTCTCTCCCTTTTTAATTGTTTCCATCTTTTTTTCCATTTCAGGACCTTAGGAGGAAGGAGAGCTTGGTGGCAGTTAGGCACTGAGAAGGAGAGCTAGTATAATAAACTGATAACTCCTTTAGGCAATAGTGCTTTGAGGAGCTAGCCCTGTTTGTTTTATTGTAGTGCAGCACATTGCAAGCCTGATACTTCACACTTACCGTCACCCCAAACCCCCCCCAGAAAACAAGGAAGTAAGGGGCTATGTGTGAGACATAAATAAACTGAGGTTTACATGTATAGTTATATAAATGAGGATCTCTTCTCATGGAGGCAACCTAGGCAGCTGCCTTGTTTGCTTAGTGAAAAACCTGGCCCTGATGGTAGCAAGTCACGTAATTACAAATATATAATGCATATTGATAGCGACAGAAAAAATAGATTATCTACGCAAAAAGTTGTCTGACAGCGCTTCATCTGTTATAAGATATTCTTTATATTTGTTCTATTTAAACCTGAAGTAAAAACATGTATGCCACACAAACTGCATTGGATATATATGCATCATTAACAATGACAGAGCCTACTTGACTCTATAGTTGCTATAATGCAATATACTGAAGTCAATTAATTCATGATCTATCAAGTCTACCTCTATTAACATGTCTACATCATTGTTGTTTAGTCGTTCAGTCGTGTCACGATCTGTGACCCTAGGAACTGCAGCACGCTAGGCACATCTCTCAGCCACTGCCCACTGTGCTCCCTCAAGCTCATGTTCATTGCTTCAATAACCTCATCTATCCATCTTCGCCTCTACCGCCCATGTGCCTTCAATCTTTTCTATCATTAGAGTCTTCTCTAGGGAATTCTGTCTTCTTGCGATATGGACAGAATACTTTAGTTTAGCCTCAAACCTTCCAGAGCATATTTAGGCTTGATTTATTGTAATATTGATTGTTTGTATCTTCTTGCAATCCAAGGGACTCTAAGCGGTTTTCACCACAATTCAAAGGGATACATTCTACAATGTTCAGCCTTCTTTATGGTCCAACTCTCAAATCTGAATATTACTATTAGGAATACCATAGTTTTAAATATGCAGACTTTTGTTGATACTTTACTTTTTAATAGCTTTCCTCCCCGGAAGCAAAGGTCTTTCAATTTCACGGCTGCAGTCACCATCTGCAGAGATCTTAGAGCCCAGGAAAAACAAATCTATCACTGCCCCTCTTCTTCCTCATCTATTTTCCAGGAACTGAGATTGCTATTTGCCATAATCTTCATCTTTCTAATGTAGAGCAGAAAGACAGATTTAGCATTCTTCTTTAACTCTTTTGTACTCTTCTTTAGTTCTGGCTTTAGATTTGTCTAGCAACTGATAAGTTGAATAAATGAGGTGACAATATCCAACCTTGTTGCACTCCTTTCCTGATTGTGAACCATTCAGTTATTCCATGTTCAGTTCTGACTGTGGATTTTTGATCCACATAAACATTTCACTTCCAGACACATCCACAACAGGGTGTTCTCTCTCTTAGGCCCAACCACTTAATTACATCTGGTGCTGTTCATACTCACCTTCTGCTCTTCCCCAGTAATGTGGGACACCTTTTGGCCTGGCTGGCTTATCCTCTGGTACCATATCATTGGAGGAATTGTAGTGCTTATATACATTTCACCTTCATACCTAGAAGCAAGCACATCCCTTACCTAACAAACCCTGCCTCTGACGTGGGTCCACTTTCCCGCTACTAATAAGCAAGACATATCTCTTACCTAGCAAACCCTGCCTCTGACCTAGATCCACTTTCCTGCTGCTAAGGCGGCCATCCCTTCGGCTATAATGCTTTCAAATCTACACTTAGATTGACATTAATTCAATATGTGTAATTGTTCAATCATCTCTGCTTGTTTAGGCATGCCCCACCCCCATCTGCCCTCCAACCCCACTCTCTTACCACCTTCATATTCCTGATAATGCTTTTGCTTACTTACTAAATTCCTTTCAAACCTCAGCGCTACAGAATATGTTGGCCCCTTTACAAATAAAAGATAATAATACCTAGAAGCGATACACATATTATTACTTAACAAACCTGCCTCTGACACCTGACTAAAAGTTTTGCAATAACTTCTTTCTGACTCAAGATACCACTTCACACCCACCCACATCCATTTACCTGACTATTCCATTTGCAGGTTATATTATCTAGCTGCTAGGGACAGATAACATATTACATAATAGAGCCTTTCACCTCAATAGACTTTCTATCAGACCCCTTCTCTCTCCCATGAAATGAAAAAAAAAGAGAGGGCGACATTTGCGGAGGTCGAGGCTCCAACGTTGCCTGCAATGAGCCAAAGGCTCATTGTAGGCCGCAAATGCGGACCCTTGCAAAGCGGAGGTAGAGGATCTATGGCGCCTCATTCGCGGTAAAAAAACAACCCAGAAAAGCTGGACTTCGAAAACAAAAACCACGCTGTGGGATAAAAAATATATATATGACCCGCGGGACTTAGAAAAAAAACAATAACGCTGAATGAGGAAATACGGACTTAGACAAAAAAAATTACGACCCACAGGACTTATAAAATAAAAAAAATATATGTCCCAAAAATACAAAGTTAATGGCCAAAACGCTTACATCAAAAAACACCCAAAAGACTGAATTTGTTTTTAAAAACATTAAAAAAAACATCACACACAGCTCCGGGAGACAGCCATGATGTCTGGGGGTGAGGTTGCATGCGAATTAAAGTCGAATTTAAGGACTTTCTCCACTTGAAAATCTTGTAGCTAGTTTCTTTGAATAAAGCTTGATGTCGGTATTCATCAACGAAATAGGTCTATAATTCTTGATTTCTGTCAAATCCTTTCCTTTTTTTGGAATTGTAACTACAGCAACCTCAAGCATTTCTGGAGGAGCTATTCCTCTCACCTTTAAAGGACATTTTATAGATTTAATTAATGCTTATTATCATTCTTGCAAAGCCCTTCTGAAACTCCCTGGACAGAATAAATTCTCTATAGTCATTCAGAAAGGTACCATACAAGGATGCCCTCTGTCTCCCCTTCTTTTTGACCTGGCTGTGGAACCCCCTAGTCCAGACCTTAGGTCCAGCTCAGATATCTAAGGGTTAGAGGTCCATCACTATTATAATTTTTCTTGGCCCAAGTAATACACAAAGTATATTTGGATAAATATTACAACAAGGCTGGCAAACATATATAAATATAACTATCTTACAATATTTAAGTTATTAACACCCGATCTATGCATGTGGTCTAAATACAATATTTAATGGACTTGACAAATTAATGCAGTTAACATTCTGCCTAGTTACTCTATCTTTTCCATACATTACCTATACAGATATTCAAATTCATCTGGCAGGGCAAATACCCAAGAATAAACAGATCAATAATGTACAAACATAAATCTACCTGGTTACCAAAACCCCTTACTGGGATACAAAATCCCTTAAACCAATTCATCAAACTCTCATTACCATGCTATTCATGGTCCCAAGCAAAATTCCAACTATTTCCTAAATTCTCTCCAATGACACCATTATTTCCCCATCCACAATTCCCCAAAGTGTTTAATGAAGACTCTCTAATCAGGTGGAGATCTAAAATCCTAGATAAATTTGGATCTTGGATTATCAACAATGTAATACTTACATATGAACAATTATGAGACAATCATGGTCTTTCCCTAAGGTAACACTTTAACTACTATTGCTTTAGACACTTTATTACTACTATAACAAAGACCTATGGAAACCCAAAGACAAATTGGTTTACACATATTTGTAAAGAGGCTCCCCTAACCTGAGGCTTTCTAGGCTCGTTATATTAATTCACCTTCAGAAACCCACAAAGATAAATACATAACCGAATGGGAGACAGATTTAGCTAAACAATAGAAACAGGATAAATCGAAAGAATCCTGGACTAATTTATCACAAGGATTAAAGTTCTACACAGGGTTTACATCACTCCAGAATGACTTTCTAAATGGAAGCCTTCAGAGAATCCCAATTGCTTTCAAAATTGTTCTGCAGTAGGTTCCTTTATTCATTTCTGGTGGGAATGTCCAGAAGCCCAATACATTTGGAAAAATATTATGCACCTTGCTCCAGAAATATTTAAAGTCCAACTTAAACAGAATATTGATACCTGCCTCTTAGGAATATCTTCTCTAGACTTGTTGCTCTTTCTAATATTGGCTCCCAAACGCCAAATAGCCAGTAAATAGAAATCTGAAACACTTAATTTACAAACAATTAAAAATAAACTAAACTACATACTAATAAATGAAAGACTCACCCAACTCTTAGCGGATTCTAAACCTAGGATCCCTGTTATGTCTCTACTCATATTATAAAGCATATTTCCAAACTGTGCTCCATTGAGAAAGCCTTGTGAAGTCAGGTGAAACGTGCATGGTCAATATACTTGGCTTGTAGCCAGTATATATATATTTTTTTTAATATGTGTATATCTTGTATGGGTTTCAACATGTGCTTTCTGTATTACACTGGGCTTTTTAAAGAAACTTCTACTCTCAGATTAGGGCACCAAGTATTATTGGGCATCTTGAGACTATTGTGTAGGCCGAAATATTGAAAGATAGTTGCCTATTCATTTCTGGGACCTACTAATCCTGAGCTAGAGATTAATTTTAGTCTCAAAGGCAACGTTATCTTGAATGGTGACTGCACATACAGACATAGATAGAATATCTCAGTTATCGCATGGAGTCATCTGACTGCACGGTACAAGTGTGACCAGACCCGAGACTTGGAGAGTACACCAGTGGATAAACTTTTGTGCTGTTAATACCTCTTGTTTAGGGGTAAATAAATGTGAGTGGAAATCTGTTTATATATATATTCTACTTAAGTAAATAAATAGTACATCTGTGTTCACATTTGAATGTCTAAAACAAGTTAAAAAACCTTCTTCCAGCTCAGAATTCTGAGAAAAACAGTTATTACACTGCATTCTGGGAAGATGGGCTGGGACTTGCCAATGTGCCCACAAATGCCTCACTTTTCAATCCATAGCCATTATCAAACATGTCTTCCTTTAAGCTTATGCATGCTGTATTACACAGCTTTAATGCAAAGCCAAGGTTGGATAAAACACAGGCTGAGTATCCTGTCCATGTACACCTGTTTCAAGCTTACTGGCTATCATCAGCATGGAGCGGGATCTCAGCTTGTGTTGTGGACTTTATGAGTAGGTAGTTCACCACAACAATCATTTATAATATGATGGGCAAAAGAGCGATAGTAGCCCTCCACTGTACAGTAGTACAGTAAATAAATAGTACATTTGAAGCCGCAGAAACAAGTGATGGCCCCCAAGTGACTGTGTGCGATAATGAGTGGGAGAGGGTGGCCAATGAGCTTCTCAGCCAGATGCCCGCCACTGGAGTTTCAGGCCTGGTGGCCCAGCAGGATCCAGCCTCCATGTCAGGTGAATATCACACATGCCACCACATGTACATCATGTACATGATGACCAACAAGGACACTGACATGTGAGCTTAATGGAATGCATTATTAAATCCATAAAGCTGACAAATCACTGTCATTCATGGGCACAACAACAGTAATCAACCAATAGAGATCTCATGTATCGGTGTGCCCACTGCAGCCTATTCAGTTACAGACCGAAGCTGGAATCAAAATAGTGCTAGGAGCCAAGAACAATCAAGATCAAGAAAACCCAAGAATAGATCACATATGGCAAATGACAGCTACTCATAGTTGCAATTAAGTGAATCATCCTGGTTCAAGCCTGGATGTCAGATAGTTAGGAATGAACACAAAACAATGTATTATTCATCATTCTAATAACATGTACCTTTCTTTTCTCTCTTTCAGCATCAAGGAGGTCTGGGTCCAGTGGTGAGCCAGAGGCAGGGGCGTTAACTCCATCGGAACAGGAAAACGTCGAGCGAGTCCCTGGCCAGAAGAAACCGGAGCAGGGGGAGGAGGAAAAAAGTGGAGCAGAGAACCCTGTTTTGGAGGAGGAGGATGTAATTTGGGCAGTGGGGTCACCAGCAGGCCCATTGGCCGCACTGCAGTATTTGAGCCCACTGTCCCCCTCCTCCAAAGACTAAGCATCTCACCAGGGCCCTCCTACTGGAGTGACCGATGGGGCTTCACCCCATTTCCTCCTGCCCTTAATCATTGTGGCAGACTGACAATCACCACCACCATCAGGCCAAGATGGAGTGTCTTTGTGGGATCAAGGCCAGCATCTTCACCAATCATGCAGAGGTCATGAACAGCCTGGCCAGGAGCAATAGGGAGGAGAGGAGGTACCATCTTATGACAGAATCTTACCTTGCCGGGCTGTTCAGGATGCACAGCACTCTGGTCCCCAGCCTCGCCTCCTCCACCCCGGAGGCCTCCCCCTCACACCCACAGCCCAACAGCTCCTCTCCTCAACCCATGCCTCCACCAAGGCCACCGCCACTAGCAACACCACTGCTTCTGCCGCTGCCTCCTGTGGGGATGCCTCCCCCTAGCCCACCACCACCAAGTTGACAGCGGCTGCCCATGGGAGATTGGGGCCCTGATGCTAGGCGGAGGAGGATGTAGGGGCTGCACATATGTTTTGGGCCTTTTCGACAGCACTCCTAAGTGACAAGCTTTTGGTCCAAATGTTAACATAACCCATGATATTAAGGAATAGCAGGGGTCAGGAAGCAAGTTAGAGATAGAGAGAGTTTTTTTTTAGAGGGAGCGGGGAGGGATCTGAGGTGAAAGACTAGTATGCTGGCTGACCCCTAGTGTTGAGATGATATATCTGCAAGTTGGAAGTCAGGTGTTTTACATGGCTCTATAAATTTAATCTGAATTGGGGTGGATGGATAGGTGAGGGGGAGGACAGTATTCTGGTGTGCATGCAGCCCTGAGAATCTCACAGATGTAGCAGGCCTTGAAGCAGAGTGAATTTGCACTGAAAGAAATAGAAAGCATGGATTGGGGGACATACAGTACAGGAAGATAGGGGAGTTATACAGGAATGGGAGAGAGATCTTAGAATGAAGGTATGTGAGAAGGGGGAGGAGAGTTTAGGTAATTTTGCCAGCCATAAATGGGGAAAGGATGGGGGAAGGTAGAGACAGCCAAGCAGGGTATAGGAAACAGTTACAAATTGAATACAAACAATTAGAAATATATCTGCTAAGATATAAAAACATACATACAGTAGTGATGTTAATAAACATATTGGCTCCAGGGATGGTGCAATTACCATAGTCTCCTCCATACCTACTCAGGTGTTGTGCATGCAGCTCTGAGAATCTCACAGATGTAGCACGCCTTGAAGCAGAGTGAATTTGTGTATGAAATAAAGCTTTGTTATACCGTTCCCACCATGTCAGTGTGTTTTCAATGGTTGGGGTTTTGGGACATCCCCATGCATCACATTTGTGTCACATTCCTATATCTTTAAACTAACAAGCCCTTGTTACTATGCAATAGATTTATAAATATAATGACAATATAATAATAATAATAATAATAATAATATAAGATATTATATAATAATATATATCATACATGAAAATAAAGGGTTAATACACATGCAAAGTCCAATTTGTGATACTGTGGAGTATCAATATTTCCCTGAAGACCTGATAAGAATATGACAGGTGATAACGCAAATTGGTGAATTGATTGATAGCCAAACGAAATACGATGTCACCAAATGATAATGTGTATACATCTTGGCACATGGCCACCAGCATGGACGTGGGACTCTCAAGGATGGGCCTAGCAAATATTATACCTGATGGAGGTGAGTTGATGTTGCTCCGCGTGCCTAAGCAAGGCCTCCATGTGTTTTTGCTGCATTTCCTCATGTGTTAGAGTACATTAGTTTGGGGTATGTTCCCGTGGTCCCCTTCTGGATTGCTAACTGGTGGTGGTGAAGGGGCTTGTGTACCTCAATGAAGCTTTGAGTTATACCATGTACGGCCACTATAGATGGGCAGGTCATAGCAAAGAAGTCAGACAAATCACAGTCCACTGGAGAAGGAACTGGCAACCTACTCCAGTATCTTTGTCATGCAAACCTTGTGGAAAAGCACAGGCAGCAACATGTGCTGCAGTCCAAAGGGTCACAGAGAGTCAGACACAACTGAGGGACTGAATAACCAAATCTAAAATGTTCCCCTGGTACTTGATATATGCCATGTGGCGATGTAATTTGGCCACTATTTGTTTTGCCAATGTACATGTGATGTATATATAAGATGATCATTCTATTTTTAGGGTCCACATTAGAGCCTCTGTGAGTGAGAAAGGGTTAATATGTCAGCAATGTTCCTGTATTTGTGTTCCAATTTAATCAGGTAGTGTCTCTTTAATAGATTTCAGCATCTTGCAGCGTGATTTTTTATGCATGACCATTGCAACATATGAAAAAATATATAATAATAAAATATATATGAAAAAATATATAATTTTGAAGCTATTTGATAATTGGGAATAGTTTTGCAAGTGAATTTTAATGCCTTCCATTGCTTTGCCCATATTTTAAAGTCCATTTGGTGGGTTTTTATTGTTCCAAACTAATTTGTAAACCCTTTGCAGGTCCTATTTGGAACCCGTAATATTTTGGCCAACATTTGCCTTTTGCAGGCTTGACTGCGTTTGCCGTCTTGTAGGATTTTAGCAATTGAATAGTGATTTGCGATTTTAGAATTTGCAATTCTTGTGGACGTGAAAGATCGAAGGCTTTCATGGGCTGTAAGTTTTGGTTTTAACAACAGCAAGGATTTCAAGCCCGTAACAGGTAAGCCATTTGCGGCTCCCCCCAAAAAACGCCCATTGAATAGCAAATTAACTTACGGCCTCCATTACGGGCTACTGTAACTTACAATTGCTTAATTGAATGAGGCTCATGGAGCCTCGTTCAATTGCAAGGCCGCAAGTTATGGAGTATAAGCCGTATGTCTGCAGGCCTGCTGCGCGCTCCAACGTCCGCAACTTAAGGTGCTATTCAATTCAGCAAGCCCGCAAGTTAGGGGCCTATAGTGAAATTCTGAAACTCTATCGTATGTAGCATTTGCAAGCTTGAACAGATCAATTGACCAAGGCCGTAACTCCTGAGATAGAAACAGCCAATGAAAAAAGAGATTGTCCTCATTACGGTTTTAAACAAAGGAGAGTGGTTTTCAAAGTCCTACGGGCTTGAATTACGAGTTACGATTGGATCCACATTCCAGATATAATGCAATATTGATAAAGCCATAAATATGATATTTTATTCCCTTATATTATTACCGGGATCGATATAACACGGAAATTAAACATGAAATAAAGTTTTTTTTTTGGCAGATTTGCGAGTTTGAGAATGTTGTGCTATTAATTCTATGACCTGAAGCCACTGACCATTTTAATAAAAGTACAGTAGTGTGTGTATATGTGCTTTTAAAGTGCTCAGGACATGTCATTAAGCCCTTTGTGAGTCCTCCTTGGAGCCCCTAACATGTGGAGCTACATTTGAGGGCTTGGTGGGGTGGTTAGCAAGCTGGAATCGGAGCAATTGAATAGCAATTTGTGATTGTAGCTATCGGAACTCTTGCGGACGTGAAAGATCAAAGGCTTGGAGGGAAGCCAGAGCCCTTAACTCGATTGAGGCTCGCAAAAAAACACCAAATGAAAAGCAAAATAACTTACAATCTCCATTTCTAAAACCTGAATCTCCCGAAGCCTCAATTGAATGAGGTTATTGGTGTTTTTGGGATATCTTACATACTGTGACAAACCACTTCTTTTACAGGTAGGATTGTCACCGATCTTGCAGTAACCACAGCCTTCTAGGGTATACAAAGTCCAGGACACCTTCAGCTCAGTTTTCCTTTTTTTATTCAGTTTGAAAGCAGGTACTTTAAATAATAACAAAACAAACAAAATCCCTTGCTCTTACTTGAGCTCTTCCTAGACAGTACTTGCTATCTGCAATTGGGTGGCTTTCCCACTTACCAATTTCCCAAACAAAAGCAATGTCTTTGCAATAAGCGCAGCCTCTCCTAGCTGTCTTTTCCTCTCCCCCTTGGAGCAGGCTGCTCTCTTCTTTTAAAGGCCTGTCTGCTAATTGAGTAGCTACAGGTGAGTGCCAATTAGCTAACTCTTAAAAACCAGATCCAAGCTGTGGTCTGTTATACAGCAACTAGTGCTGTTGGAGCATTGGCCCCCCCTGCTCTCCAAATACTCCGCCCCAGGGACCCATACCATGTTTTGCAGAGCATCAGCTATGCATATTGCAAACTGTAACATCTCTCCCTGGGGCATTTAACTGAGAAATCCTCTGGTTGCTGTCTAGCAAATCAGGTCTGATGTATCTCCCATCAACCACTATTCCACCTTTATGCTCACATATCCTCCCCCCCAGCTCATACCCAAGGGTTTGAGCGACCATGGAAATCAGGGAGTGTACCCTCGAAAGCCCATCAGCATTACCTTGTTGCAGACCAGCCCTGTGTTCCACAGTGAAATTAAAAGATTGCAAACTCAAAAACCATCTGGTTACTCTGGAGTTACTTTCCCTGTTCTGATACATCCACGTCAGAGGAGCATGGTCCGTTATCAATCGAAACCTTCTGCCTAGTAGGTAGTATTTAAGAGAGTCTAATGCCCACTTAATAGCAAGACACTCTTTTTCAACAATAGAGTAGTTCTTCTCATGTGGGTTTAACTTTCTGCTCAAAAAGAAAACAGGGTGTTCTTCACCCTGGTATTCCTGTGAAAGAACAGCCCCCAAGCCCACATCAGAAGCATCTGTCTGAACTATAAAATCCCTGGAAAAATCTGGGGTCACTAAGACAGGATGGCTACAGATAGCTTCCTTCAGACTCTTAAAAGCCTTTTCTGCCTCAGGGCACCATTTAACTATGACTGGGGATTTTGCTTTAATAAGGTCTGTCAGGGGTGCAGCAATGGTAGCAAAATCTGGAATGAACCGCCTATAATATCCAATTAAACCCAAAAATGCCTTTACTTGTTTCTTTGTAAGGGGCTGTGGCCATTTTTGTATGGCTTCTACTTTGGCTTCCTGTGGTTTAACCAAACCCCTCCCAATAGAATAACCTAAGTACTTAGCTTCCTCTAAACCAATCGTACACTTGGAAGGATTGGCAGTTAAGCCTGCAGAGCGGATAGCATCAAGTACCGCTTGAACTTTAGGGAGGTGGGATTCCCAGTCTGCACTGTGGATGACGACATCATCCAAGTATGCTGCAGCATAACGAACATGAGGTTTAAGAATTCTGTCCATCATTCGTTGGAATGTGGCAGGTGCCCCATGTAACCCAAATGGCAATACAGTGTACTGAAACAGGCCACTGGGTGTTGAAAAGGCGGTCTTTTCTTTGGCTCTTTCAGTGAGCGGGACCTGCCAGTAACCCTTTGTTAAATCCAAGGTTGTTAGATAACGAGCTTTGCCCAGTCTTTCTATTAACTCATCAACTCTTGGCATTGGGTAAGCATCAAATTTTGAGAGGGCGTTTAACTTGCGGTAGTCATTGCAGAACCTCCATGTGCCATCAGGTTTTGGCACCAATACAATAGGACTACTCCAGTTACTCTGGGATTCTTCAATGACTCCAAGTTTTAACATGCTCTCAACCTCTAAGTTTATAACCTCCCTCCGGGCCTCAGGAATTCTATAGGGTTTGAGGTTAACTCTTTTCCCTGGTTCGGTTATTATGTCATGTTTAATCACTTTAGTCTTTCCTGGAACTATCGAGAAAACATCCCTATTTCTTCTGATGAAATCTCTGACCTCTTGCTTTTGATGGACAGACAGAGTCTTAGATACGTTCACATCTGGCTCTACTATAGGAGGTTCTGAAGGTTTTAAAGCAACCAGGACCTCCCTGTCCTTCCATGGCTTTAACAGATTTATATGATACAACTGTTCAGGCTTTCTTCTTCCTGGTTGTCTGACTTTATAATTGACATCACTCACTTTCTCTATTATTTCATAGGGTCCATGCCAAGTCGCAAGGAACTTATTCTCCACAGTAGGGACCAGAACCAATACCCTGTCTCCCGGTTGGAACACTCTGACTCTAGCATTACGGTTATAGCTGTTTTTCTGAGCCTGCTGGACTTCCAGCATGTGTTCCCTGACAATAGGCATGATGGTGGCCATTCTATCCTGCATTTGAGCTATATGCTCAATTACACTCCTGTGAGGAGTAGTCTCCTGTTCCCAGGTCTCCTTAGCAATATCCAATATTCCCCTGGGATGTCTTCCATATAATAATTCAAAAGGAGAGAAGCCCGTGGAGGCCTGTGGAACTTCCCTAATGGAAAACAGTAGATATGGCAATAAAAAATCCCAATTTCTTCCATCTGCATCAATTACCTTGCGTAGCATACTCTTAAGGGTTTTGTTGAACCTCTCTACTAAACCATCAGTCTGTGGGTGATATACTGAGGTCTTAAGATGTTTAACCTGCAAGAGCCTGCACAACTCTTTTGTGACTCTGGACATGAACGGGGTCCCCTGGTCTGTCAGTATTTCTTTAGGGATACCCACCCTACTGAACATCAACATAAGTTCCTTAGCTATTAGCTTTGCAGAGGTATTACGCAAGGGAATGGCCTCAGGATAGCGAGTTGCATAGTCCAAGATGACTAATATATATTGGTGTCCCCTAGCGGACTTTACCAGTGGCCCCACTAAGTCCATAGCGATCCTTTCAAAAGGCACGTCAATTATGGGTAAGGGTACAAGTGGACTACGAAAAGTCTTGAAAGGAGCCCTGTACTGGCACTCAGGACATGAGGAGCAATAGTTTGTAATAGCAGCAAACACTCCAGGCCAGTAAAACCGTCTAAGGACTCTCTCTCTAGTTTTTCCGACTCCCAAGTGTCCCCCTAATATGTGGCTGTGAGCCAACTTTAGCACTATATTCTGGTAAGTCTGAGGAACCAACAGCTGCCTAATGATGTCTGAATCCTTTTTTTCTACACGGTAAATTAGGTCATTTTGTACTTCAAAATAGGGGAACGGCAGTGCTTCTCCTGGCTGATTAACAACCCCGTTTACAACTTTAATATCATTTCTAGCTGTCACTAAAGTGGGATCTTCCCACTGAGCGCTTTTAAAGTTACCTGGACTAATTCCAATATCAATTAAGTCCTTATCCTTGTCTGCATTATTAGTAGGCTCCTCACTAGTTTGAGCTGGGTTATCTCCTATTAATACTGGTTTAGGGCAGTATTTTTTCTTTTTCCTTATTTTTCCGTCACAGTGGTCAAAACCCAAGTCAATATCGGAAAAAGGGAACACATTATCCTCGACAGACTGACTCATTTCTGATAAATTTTGATCTGTCTTTTGTAAAGCTGCCCATAATTTTAGAAAATGAGGAAAGTCTCTACCGATCACTACCTCATGGGCTAATCTAGGTACTACACCCACTCGGTACTTTAAATTCCCATACTGGGTTCCAATATTTACTTCCGCAGTGGGGTATTCCTTTTTATCACCATGAACACAGATAATGCCTATTTTCTGTCCATGATCAGGTTTTACACAAGGTATTATAGACTCTGCTACCAACGTAACCATACTACCTGAATCAAGTAATGCTTTAGACATTTTTCCATTCACAGTTACACAGCATTTATGAGCGTTATTATCATAGTCATTGTTAACAATACCATAACAACTGAGCAAAAATGAACGTGTTCCCTCATTTTTGCCCATATTGCATTCCATAGGTTCATCCTTAAATGGACAGTCTTTGGCCATATGACCATCCTCTTTGCACTTGAAACATTTGACAGTACAGTCTGACCACCAATTAGTTCCGTTCCCAGGCCTATTAGACCTGGATGCCCCCCTTAAACCTTGAACAGTCTTACCCGGTCTTGCAGAATCTTGGGGCTTAGGATTGCGAGGGTTTGCCTGTGAAGTAGGACATAGCAGTTCTCCTGCAGCCGCATATCTTTCCACCAAGGCAATCAGTTGGTCAGCTGTATGGGGGTCACTTTGGCTGACCCAGCGACGCAGGGAAGCTGGTAAACCACGCAAAAACCGGTCCATTACTAAGGTTTCCACAATGTGGCTAGCTGAATGGATTTCAGGTTGTAACCATTTCCGTGCAAGGTGTATGAGGTCAAACATTTGGGAACGTGCGGCTTTGTCTGAAGAATATGACCATGAGTGGAACCTTTGGGCACGTACTGCAGAGGTTACACCCAGTCGTGCCAAGATTTCAGCTTTCAATTTGCTGTAGATACTTGCATCGGCTGGTTCTAGGTCATAATATGCCTTCTGCGGCTCTCCACTTAGGAACGGTGCCAGTATGCTTGCCCACTCACCAGCCGGCCATCCGTCCCTCTCAGCAGTGCGCTCAAATGCCAGAAGGTACGCCTCAACATCATCTGATGCGGTCATTTTCTGAAGATAGTGGCTCGCCCGAATCACCTTTGGCCCCTGGTATCTTCCATCAGGGTCTCCATTCAGTTTTCCAGAGATCGCTTGGATTACCTGTTGTAGTCCCTGGGTGACTTTTTGCTGCTCCTCACGGGCTACTTTAAACATCTCCGCTTGTGTCACAACAAGCTGTTTCACCAAGGACTCAGTGCCCTCCATTTGTGTTTTGGCCAGGACTTTAGCACACTCTGCCTGGGCCAGCACCAGTTGCTGCAGGGCTGCACTGTTTTCTGCAGCTCTCCTGTTAGTCTCCTGTTGCACAGAGGAGGATTGGATCAGAGCCTTGATAACATCCTCCATGTTGAGCTTTAAATGACTTCTACCCTCAGGCTTACGTGGATGCCCGCATTCTCCACCATATGTGACAAACCACTTCTTTTACAGGTAGGATTGTCACCGATCTTGCAGTAACCACAGCCTTCTAGGGTATACAAAGTCCAGGACACCTTCAGCTCAGTTTTCCTTTTTTTATTCAGTTTGAAAGCAGGTACTTTAAATAATAACAAAACAAACAAAATCCCTTGCTCTTACTTGAGCTCTTCCTAGACAGTACTTGCTATCTGCAATTGGGTGGCTTTCCCACTTACCAATTTCCCAAACAAAAGCAATGTCTTTGCAATAAGCGCAGCCTCTCCTAGCTGTCTTTTCCTCTCCCCCTTGGAGCAGGCTGCTCTCTTCTTTTAAAGGCCTGTCTGCTAATTGAGTAGCTACAGGTGAGTGCCAATTAGCTAACTCTTAAAAACCAGATCCAAGCTGTGGTCTGTTATACAGCAACTAGTGCTGTTGGAGCATTGGCCCCCCCTGCTCTCCAAATACTCCGCCCCAGGGACCCATACCATGTTTTGCAGAGCATCAGCTATGCATATTGCAAACTGTAACATCTCTCCCTGGGGCATTTAACTGAGAAATCCTCTGGTTGCTGTCTAGCAAATCAGGTCTGATGTATCTCCCATCAACCACTATTCCACCTTTATGCTCACAATACATATATTTCCTGATTGACTTTTTCTGAACTGAATATTTTATTATCATATTCATATTGCTGTATTAGATATATATTGATAGAAAGACACTATTCAGAGCCCTATATTAGTTATATGTTTTATATATCTCTTTTTATGATACATTGTATTGGTAGGTATTAGGAAATAGATTAGCGCTTTAGTATACTATAGACTTCAAAAAAAGATTATATATAGAAAAAAAAACTTTAATTGGATACGATGGATCCGGAAACTACGCTGATTAAAATGTATAAAAAAGAAGACTGTATGGAGATACTCGAATAAATGATATGTATGGATTATGGAATATTTTCATATTACCTAATCATACCATAAACTATGATACACAATCCTCATAAATCAGAATATACTGATCCTCCTGTAAATACAGGATATACTGATAATCATAGGATTGTGAAACAGCTTTGATAAAAAGTGTAAGTATCTATATACATATAAAAACAAATATACATAGGAAGAAAATCTGATACCTTAGAAAAAAGCGTGTGTAATCACAAATAAGTGACTCTATAAATTGTCTACAGTGTCTATATCAAGGAGAGTAGCACTATTGGATAAGAGCAAAACAAAACACATATAGCAGTATAATTTTATAACATGAATACAGCCATAATGGCAATATACTTGCTGTTCAGTAGTAAAGCTCTCCAATAAATCTCAGAAGAGGCTCTCTGTTGCCACTGAATAAATAGAGTATGCAGATAGAGTAATAATTGAGCCAATATAGTGATACAAAAGAAAGAATTACACTCCAGAGTGTTTATACTTAGCTTTCAGTAGTCTAAGGTTCCCGAAAATTGGAAAAAAATGATGCCAACAGGCCGTTTTGTCCCTCCACGGGGGACTTTTTCTAAGGCTTTTAACTTTAACTAGCGTTTTGGGCCTATTTAAGGCCTGTAGAACGCTTCCTTAATTGGATTCCATTAAGAACGCAGTAATACGCAACGTCATGACGTCATGACGTTTTTCAAAATTGAATAAACTTTATTCGTATAGACAAAGGCTGAATGGACGCCGGAACGTCAACGTAGTGACGTCACGGCGTCCATTCAAATCCCATTCATCTTTATTAAGATGGTTAATGACAACAAGTACACTTCTTTGTAAATTAAAGCTAAATAGGCTCAAAACGGCCAATACAAGTGTCAGAAACTTAAAGAGACCTCACCAATCGAACTGAGGGCTATGTATATTCTTTTGAAAGGGGTCGATTACTCATCTTGAAAACCAATTGGACATTTGATGTATCTAGCACTTGCTAAGCATTCACTCATTAACAATTGTAACAAGCAGCATGTAATTGCAAGTAAGATTTATAGAGTGAAAAATAATCTGCTAAACCATATATTGAGTCATGGAATTTATCGTATAGGTAATAATGACAACTGGTGCCAAAATAAATGCCAGTAATCTACTTTGCAATTCATTTTGATGTTTATACCTTTTTTAAAGAGTTACAAAGAGTAACAATAGAATGAAAAGGTGATGTTCACCACAGCCATCACATATATAGTTGTGAGCATACGGGCCGTTGCTCACGCTTGCGGGCTCGCATAGCGAGCCCGCGGCCCTCGCCTGCTCACAACTATATATGTGATGTCTTCATGCCAGCAACTGAGGGCCTTGGTTGCTGGCATGGAGCGCGAGCCGCGGACCGAGCGTAGCGAAGGCTGCGGGCAAGGGCCTCAGTTGCTGGGATGGAGTGCCCCATGCCAGCAACTGAGGCCCTCGCAAAGCGAGGGCCTCGGTTGCTGGCATGAGCGGCCCACATATATCAGTTGTCCTGGGGGACAATGCGCTGCGGGTGACGCTCTTAACTCCTCCCCCGTCGCTCTCGACTCCTCCCCCGTCGCTCTCGACTTCTCCCCTGGCCACTCCTCCCCCGGCTGCTCTCAACTCCTCCCCCAGCTGCTCTCAACTCCTCCCCCGGCTGCTCTCAACTCCTCCCTGGGGAGGGACCGGTGGACATGCTGGGGACTGAGGTGAGAGAGACAGCCTGGAGGGAAAGAGAGACAAGAGGTCACAGATAGACAGGAGGGACACAGATAGAGAGAGACAGGAGGGAGAGAGAGAGAGAGATACATGAGGGACACAGAGAGAGAGAGAGACATGAGGGACACAGAGAGAGAGAGAGACATGAGGGACACAGAGAGAGAGAGAGACATGAGGGACACAGAGAGAGAGAGAGACATGAGGGACACAGAGAGAGAGAGAGAGACATGAGGGACACAGAGAGAGAGAGAGACATGAGGGACACAGAGAGAGAAAGACATGAGGGACACAGAGAGAGAGAGAGACATGAGGGACACAGAGAGAGAGAGACATGAGGGACACAGAGAGAGAGAGAGACATGAGGGACACAGAGAGAGAGAGAGAGACATGAGGGACACAGAGAGAGAGAGAGAGACATGAGGGACACAGAGAGAGAGAGACATGAGGGACACACAGAGAGAGAGACATGAGGGACACAGAGAGAGAGAGAGACATGAGGGACACAGAGAGAGAGAGACATGAGGGACACAGAGAGAGAGAGAGAGAGGCATGAGGGACACAGAGAGAGAGAGACATGAGGGACAGAGAGAGAGACATGAGGGACACAGAGAGAGAGAGACATGAGGGACTCAGAGAAAGAGAGAGACAGGAGGGACACAGAGAGAGAGAGAGAGAGAGAGAGAGAGACAGGAGGGACAGAGAGAGAGAGAGAGAGAGAGAGTGACACATGGGACACAGAGAGAGAGAGAGAGAGGAGGGACACAGAGAGAGAGAGAGAGAGACATGAGGGACACAGAGAGAGAGAGAGACATGAGGGACACAGAGAGAGAGAGAGACATGAGGGACACAGAGAGAGAGAGAGAGACATGAGGGACACAGAGAGAGAGAGACATGAGGGACACAGAGAGAGAAAGACATGAGGGACACAGAGAGAGAGAGAGAGAGAGACATGAGGGACACAGAGAGAGAGAGACATGAGGGACACAGAGAGAGAGAGAGAGACATGAGGGACACAGAGAGAGAGAGAGAGACATGAGGGACACAGAGAGAGAGAGACATGAGGGACACAGAGAGAGAGAGAGAGACATGAGGGACACCGAGAGAGAGAGACATGAGGGACACAGAGAGAGAGAGAGACATGAGGGACACAGAGAGAGAGAGACATGAGGGACACAGAGAGAGAGAGAGAGAGGCATGAGGGACACAGAGAGAGAGACATGAGGGACAGAGAGAGAGACATGAGGGACACAGAGAGAGAGAGACATGAGGGACTCAGAGAAAGAGAGAGACAGGAGGGACACAGAGAGAGAGAGAGAGAGAGACAGGAGGGACAGAGAGAGAGAGAGAGTGACACATGGGACACAGAGAGAGAGAGAGAGAGAGGAGGGACACAGAGAGAGACAGACAGACAGGAGGGACACAGAGAGAGAGAGAGACAGGAGGGACAGCGAGAGAGAGAGACAGACAGGAGGGACACAGAGAGAGAGACAGGAGGGACACAGAGAGAGAGAGAGACAGACATGAGGGACACACAGAGAGAGAGACAGGAGGGACACAGAGAGAGACAGGAGGGACACAGATAGAGAGACAGGAGGGACACAGAGAGAGAGAGACAGGAGGGACACAGAGAGAGAGACAGGAGGGACACAGAGAGAGAGAGACAGGAGGGACACAGAGAGAGAGAGACAGGAGGGACACACAGAGAGAGACAGGAGAGACACACAGAGAGAGACAGGGGGCACAGAGAGAAACAGGAGGGACACAGAGAGAGAAACAGCAGGGACAGAGCAAGGTACAGAGAGAGAGATGAGGGACAGAGAGAGAGACAGGAGGGATAGAGAGAGAGACAGAAGGGATAGAGAGAGAGACAGGAGGGACAGAGAGAGACAGGCGGGACACAGAGAGAGCGAGAGAGAGAGGAGGGACAGAGAGAGACACAGGAGGGTCAGAGACAGAGAGAGGGACGAAGAGACAGGAGGGACACAGATAGAGAGACACAGGAGGGACACAGAGAGAGAGACAGGAGGGACAGAGAGAGAGAAATGAGGGACACAGAGAGAGAGAGACATGAGGGACTCAGAGAAAGAGAGAGACAGGAGGGACACAGAGAGAGAGAGAGAGAGAGAGAGAGAGAGAGAGAGAGAGAGAGAGAGAGAGACAGGAGGGACAGAGAGAGAGAGAGTGACACATGGGACACAGAGAGAGAGAGAGAGAGGAGGGACACAGAGAGAGACAGACAGACAGGAGGGACACAGAGAGAGAGAGACAGGAGGGACAGCGAGAGAGAGAGACAGACAGGAGGGACACAGAGAGAGAGAGAGACAGGAGGGACAGAGAGAGAGAGAGACAGACATGAGGGACACACAGAGAGAGAGACAGGAGGGACACAGAGAGAGACAGGAGGGACACAGATAGAGAGACAGGAGGGACACAGAGAGAGAGAGACAGGAGGGACACAGAGAGAGAGACAGGAGGGACACAGAGAGAGAGAGACAGGAGGGACACAGAGAGAGAGAGACAGGAGGGACACACAGAGAGAGACAGGAGAGACACACAGAGAGAGACAGGGGGCACAGAGAGAGACAGGAGGGACACAGAGAGAGAAACAGCAGGGACAGAGCAAGGTACAGAGAGAGAGATGAGGGACAGAGAGAGAGACAGGAGGGATAGAGAGAGAGACAGGAGGGACAGAGAGAGACAGGCGGGACACAGAGAGAGCGAGAGAGAGAGGAGGGACAGAGAGAGACACAGGAGGGTCAGAGACAGAGAGAGGGACGAAGAGACAGGAGGGACACAGATAGAGAGACACAGGAGGGACACAGAGAGAGAGACAGGAGGGACACAGAGAGAGAAAGACAGGAGGGACACAGAGAGAGAGAGACAGGAGGGACACAGAGAGAGAGACAGGAGAGACACACAGAGAGAGACAGGGGGCGCAGAGAGAGACAGGAGGGACACAGAGAGAGACAGGAGGGACACAGAGAGAAAGACAGCAGGGACAGAGCAAGGGACAGAGAGAGAGATGAGGGACAGAGAGAGAGACAGGAGGGATAGAGAGAGAGACAGGAGGGACAGAGACAGGAGGGACAGAGAGAGACAGGCGGGATACAGAGAGAGCGAGAGAGAGAGGAGGGACAGAGAGAGACACAGGAGGGACAGAGAGAGAGAGAGGGACAGAGAGACAGGAGGGACACAGATAGAGAGAGACAGGAGGGAGAGAGACAGAGAGAGACATGAGGGACACAGAGAGAGAGACATGAGGGACACAGAGAGATAGAGAGACATGAGGGACACAGACAGAGAGAGAGAGACATGAGGGACACAGAGAGAGAGATAGACATGAGGGACACAGAGAGAGAGAGACATGAGGGACAGAGAGAGAGAGACATGAGGGACAGAGAGAGAGACAGGAGGGACACAGAGAGAGAGAGAGGAGGGACACAGAGAGAGAGAGACAGGAGGGACACAGAGAGAGAGAGACAGGAGGGACACAGAGAGAGAGAGAGACAGGAGGGACACCGAGAGAGAGAGACATGAGGGACAGAGAGAGAGAGACAGGAGGGACAGAGAGAGAGAGAGAGAGAGACAGGAGGGACAGAGAGAGAGACAGGAGGGACACAGAGAGAGAGACAGGAGGGACACAGAGAGAGACACAGAGAGAGACACAGGAGAGACACAGCAGGGACAGAGCAAGGGACAGAGAGAGAGATGAGGGACAGAGATAGAGACAGGAGGGACAGAGGGACAGAGAGAGAGAGACAGGAGGGACAGAGAGAGAGAGACAGGAGGGATAGAGAGAGAGACAGGAGGGACAGAGACAGGAGGTACAGAGAGAGACAGGCAGGACACAGAGAGCGAGAGAGAGAGGAGGGACAGAGAGAGACACAGGAGGGACAGAGAGAGAGAGAGGGACAGAGAGACAGGAGGGATTGAAAGAGAGAGAGACAGGGAGGAGGGACAGAGAGACAGACAGGAATGAGGGACAGACAGAGAGAGACAGACAGGAAGGAGAGACAGAGAACAGAAGGGAGGGACAGAGAGATAGACAGGAAGGATGAACAGGGCGAAAAATACACAGGAAGGAGTGACAGACAGAGATGTGAAGTGGAGAGACTGGAGGGAAAGTGGGGTGGAAGAGACAAGGGAAGGAAGAGGGGGGAAGAGAAACAGGGGAGGGAGAGGGGGAAGAGAAACGGGAGGGAGGGGGGGGAAAGAAACGGGAGGGAGGGAAAAGAAACGGGAGGGAGAGGGAGGGAGGGAAAAGAAACAGGAGGGAGAGGGAGGGAAAAGAAACGGGAGGGAGAGGGAGGGAAAAGAAACGGGGGGAAGAGACACAGGGGAGGGAGAGAGGGGAAAGGGGACACAGTGGAGTGAGAGAGGGGAGGGAGAGAGGGAAAAGGGACACATGGGAGGGAGAGAGGGGATGAGACACAGGGGAGGGAGAGAGGGGATGAGACACAGGGGAGGGAGAGAGGGGATGAGAAACAGGGGAGGGAAAGAGGGGATGAGACACAAGGGAGGGAGAGAGGGGATGAGACACAGAGGAGGGAGAGGGGGGAAGAGACACATTGGGGGAAGATGCTCGCAATAAGCACCTTTGCCGCTCATTCCGAGGCCCATGATGATCGTCAAAGGTTCTTAACGCAAGGACAGTAAAGTAGAGGGGGAGAGGCTCTCATTGAGAGCCTACCGTCAAGTAGATGGGTAAGAGGTAAAGGGAGGAGAGGCTCGCAATGAGCGCCAAAGGCGCTCATCGCAAGGCCAGTTAAGTAGAGGGGGAGAGGCTTGCAATGTGTGGCAATCACCATTGCCAGACTTCAAATTTTATTGCCGTCATTTTTGACGAGCAAGTCGCTAGTCTACTATAATAATAAACAGTTTCCCATGTCTGTTAAGCTGGGTGAGGCCAAGACGTCACCGAGGAGTGGGACTTGAGAGGCATAACATCAGCCATTATGCACCTCAGAGACAGCACACAGAGAGCACACATAGACAGACAGCAAAGAGAGGGAGTCAGAAAGAATAGAGAGGCAGGGCAGAGAGAGAAACAGACAGCAAAGAGAGAGAGAATGATAGCACAGAGAGAGAAAGACAGCAAAGAGAGAGAGACAGACAGCAAAGATGGAGACAGTCAACGAATAAAGAGACAGTACAAAGAGACATTGATATCACACAGAGAGAGAGACAGACTGCAAAGAGAGAGACATACAACACAGGGAAAGAAACAGACAGTATACACAGAGAGAAAGCATAGAGAGAGAGACAGACAGCACACAGAGAGACAGACTGCAAAGAGAGAGAGACCGACAGCACACAGAGAGAGAATAGCACAGAGAGAGAGAGACAGCACAGAGAGAGACAGCAAACAGAGAGACAGACAGCAAAGAGACAGACAGCATAGAGAGAGAGAGCAAAGTGAGAAACAGCACAGAGAGATACAGCACAAAGAGACAGACAACAAACAGAGAGACAGAGCACATAGACAGACAGAGCATAGAGAGAGACAAATGGTACATTTTCACTAGTGCTAGGGCCTTTTTAAATTCGAGTTACAGAGCGATAAAATTAGCTAAGCCCGCAACAGACGTGACATCCAAATCCATAAACCATTCTTGGGGACTTTGCATTTGCGGCCGTGAACATGATCAATTAGTCAAACCCGTGGTTACAGGTTTAGAAGAAGCCGATAGTAAAAGAGATCGTCATCATTACATTACTGAAAAATGGAGATTAGATTTCACACCCTTACGAGTTTGAAGAACAAGTTTCGATCTCACCCGCATTCCAGAAATAATGCAATACTAATAAATCAATACATTTTATATTCTAGTCCATGCAAGTTCTATTATATGTATTAACACATTGATTGCTGGGATCAATTTAACATGGAAATTAAACATAAAAAAAATATTGTATATTGCAGTATTGCGAGCTTGAGAATGTTGTGCTATTAATTTTAATACCTAACATCACTTTCCCTTTAATTCAAAATACAGTATTGTGTTGATATTGGCATTTACAGTGCTATGAACAGGACTTTGAACCCCCTTGCAGGCCCTCTCTAGTACCCTTAGGCTTTTTGGCTCCATTTGCCGTTTACGGGTTTGTACGCCAGTTTGTCCTTGTGGATTTGTAGCAATTTAATAGCAATTTGCAACAGATCAAAGGCTTAGCTGAGGAGTTTTGATTTTGACAGCCCGTAGGGTTTTTCCGCCTGTAACCCGCAAATCGTTTGCCGGTAGCTGAAAGAGCACAATTTAATAGCCGGAATTCTAGTCGGCTCCTTTACGGACTACAAGTTTTACAGTTGGAGGAATTTAATAGTGCGGCTAGTCTTTGGGTAGGTCTTCTGGCTTGTGCATAATTCAACCTGTGCTGTTATAATTTATTAATATTATGCTTTATTTATAATGTACCAAAATATATTCCGTAGCGCTATACAGGGGTTAAGTACTAGTCAAGAACAATTTCAAACAGTGCAAAGAATTTTGTTTTTAAACTTATTCTTAGACATCCCAATGGGAACACAAAAACACTATTCATTTTCTGTACTTCTTATTCCTGTTACAATATAAGACAAATTATATTCTCAATCTTGTTGGGGTCTTTCTATGGATACTGTTCCATTACTATTACGGTAATTAACTTTCTACTTTCTGTACTTTCCGATGGTGTCAGAATCCACTGACGAAACGTACATTAGCTTCCTGTGCAGTTTACACCCCAGGAATGGAGTGGTAATCTGTTGCTCTTCCCCATTGGTTTGTGGATAAGTGTATATCCTTATTTAGTTAGATTGGAGTTTACCTTATTTTTAGGGGACCCAGTTAGGATTGCGGTTAGTAGTGTGTATGTATAATATTTATGTATGGCAATGATTTTATTGTATATGTATTTTGAATTATTCTATTAACGTTTATGTTGTATTCCCATTTTACATAAATACTTTCTAATCTATCATCCTTCCCATCTGTCACCCCTATATAGCATCTTTTTTCCCACCATTATCTCTTTATAAAAACCTAGATGCTCTATATATGATTTATGTTAAACAAAGTTGAACTACAGAATATGTACCCAAACAGCTACCCTTATTATATGTTTATACTTTAACCTACATTATATTACTGAGACTAACATTATTGTAATTATATTCCTATACTCCATTTTGTTTTAATACAGTATAATCAAAAAAAATCCACATGAGATGAAAATATTTTTGTCATCACCAAATTCCTTTACTCAGCAGGAACTACTGGAATGAAAAATTACAAACTATTGAATATTATAGAAAGATCATAATGATTCTATTGGTGTCCCGAAAATACAGCGCGTGGCAAAAGCGCACCGTCAACAGTGCGCCGGCAGATGTGAGCGTCAACTACTGAGCGACTACTGAGCGACAATTGCATGCAGGACTGCGCCGGATTACAGGTAAGGTGGGGTACCACACCAAACTGAACTCTGAAATAAGTTATAGTGACGTACCTATTTCCTAAATTGGTCCCATATTTTGTAATAGAAATCAATAGAATAGACACAGTATCTCATTTTGGCCAATCTAGTCCAAGGAGATTTGAAATAAAAATTTGATTTACCTTTCAATATAGTTTATTATATGTGTATGATTATAAAACTGATCTAAGATAATCTATAAAATATTATTTATAATGGCATAAAATGCTCTTGGTTCTCTGAGAAATAATGCAGCCTATTTAGATTTATTTTGTAAGAAAAATAAGCTTCATCTTCAAATACAATGCTCCAAATATAAGTGAAAAAAAGATAAAGTACAAGTCATCATGCAGGAAATTCTTTAGAGAATAAGTCCTGACTAACAGAGATGGTGAGAGAGCAATTCTGCATTTCAACTATATAACAGGAACAAAAGTATGTCTATGAGTGAAAATGACAAAGTATCACTGAGCTATTGCCAAGTCTTTACTAGATGATAACAGAAGCTTTTCTGTAGAAAAAATAAATACTTGCCACTACTACTGTCAAAAGTTTAAGAGGAGACATTTTAACATCTCTGTGATTTGGCACTATACTTAGGTAACAATTGAAGAAGGAAAAGATTAAACTTAGCAAAGAGATAAAACTAGTTGAAGGTTGAATGTACAGTACATATTTTATGCTTTTTAATGTTTTTGTTTATAATATAAAACAAAGAAAAGGAACAAAGGCTACTTGTTTCGAACATATACAATTTTATAATAAGGGTGTTTCAAAAGACTAAGCACAATAAAAATGCACAGACATTGCAATCTATTTTTTGAATAAAAAGCACACATAAAAAGCTGCTTTCAGTGAAAACATGTAATACACAATATGCATAGAAAATATACTTGTTTTGATTAGATCTTTAGCAGTGGCTGAGTTACTAAATACAGGGCCCCTGTGATAATGTTATCTCAACTAAATATAAAACAACAAAATAAAACTCTCCTAACTTTTACATTACAGTCTATGTAAGTTTAGGCAGCTGCCTGCAGGCTCTGTTCCCCTTTTGTTGCACTTGACCGGTGCATTGTCAATATGGATACATACACAATAATAACAATAATAGACCACACAATAAATGCAAACACTCATATATGGTGTAATAAATGTCCACAACTAATTTATTAATACAATTGAAAACATAATAAATAAACAAGCAGTGCTTGCGCCTCCACATACTAACATAAAAGGGGGTAGGTCGAACCCCCGTACCCCAGGAGTACTAACCCAGATGAGATCTAATAGCTACTCCTAATCCTCTGAGAGCAACCACCCCACCATACCATGCTGTGACAAACACTGAAATAAATCACTCCCACATACAAATGAATAAAAAACGGGCGGGAGGGAAATAGTTCTGCTATCCAGACCAACTGAAAGGGGGAGTGGGAAGAGAAGGGCAATATATAAAATTCTGTCTAATTATATAATATCTCACTAACAACCCAATCTCTACTTTCAAATGCTTTCATTATTTCTCCTACTTCCAAACCAGGTCAAACACCCAATTTCTTTAACTCCGTGCAGCCGTGGGTTCTCTTGACTGGTGCATTGTCAATACGAATACATACACAACAATGGAACACACAATAAATGCAATCACTCATATATGGGGTATTAAAAGTCCACAGCTCATTTATTAATACAATTGAAAACATAATAAATAAACAAGCGGTGCTTGCCCCTCCACATACTAACATAAAAGGGGTTAGGTGGAACCCCCGTGCCCCAGGAGTACTAACCCAGTACTAACCCAGATGAGATCTAATAGCTACTCTGAGGGCAAGCACCCCCACCACAGGCGCACCACACTAACCCAGTGCTCCCGCCTCAAATAAAACCATGGAACACGCCAATCTAATCCTGTGCTCGTCTAAATAAATTATCATAAACTGTAGCCTGCACTACTCTAACCCAGTGCGATGCCAAATAAATTAACATAACTTAAAGCACGCACAACTCTAACCCAGTGCACACTTTTAATACATTATAATAGACTTTAGCACACACCAACCAAAGTGTGTAAAATATGTAATGAAAACTCAGTTAATAATTACTGTATTTAATATGAAGTGCATTGGTAATGTAAATGCTGCATTGGTAATGTAAATGTACTCATAATAACTGCACTGTAATGTAAGTGCACTCATAATAGAACGCTCTTAAAAGTAAATAACGAAACTCTAGCATGCACCACTCTAACCCAGTGCGGCAAATATGTAATGTAAACTGCTGAATATGTTCACGCCACCATGCTAAATTATAATGCAACTGTGGCCCTGGAAATTGCTTCCTTAAAATCAAACATTAGAAGACGGATTCCATACTCATCCAAATCAGCCATCATCTAAATAAAATGACTTAGCATCTGGCCCCTCCAGCTCTTTATGCTGAATAGAACTCCCCTCACAATTCTGGTCCAAGCTTTCTACAGTCTTATTTACTTTCATTCACAATTTAGTTATAATGTCATTACTGATGAGGGGGCGCCATGAAAACCTCTGTGCTATCTGGGACCAAATGATGATTAAATTGGGGATTAATTGGTGAAGTCTAGCAAGATCTCTCTTTATTTAAAATATACTGTAAGCTCTTTTAAGGGCATAAAACCTAAATCATTCCCCCCACAATGAAGAATCAATATATCAGGAGGAGCAGCAAAACAAGAACCGCTTTGGAGCCTGATACTTGTTCCATCACCCATTGCACAAATTAACTGTAAGCTTCAAAGTATGCACATGAAACAGAGCATTGGAAGACACATATCTACAAATTATTGTCCTTGAAATTTACAGCCTAATAAATGATGAGATTTTGAATGAACAGGTATGCTCCGCGGCCGCCTGACACTGTAGAATTCAATTGCTTTGTCAAACGATGTATATCTAACTGACGATAATTGTTTTTCAATGCCATTATTAACTGATGAGCCCTTTGGATAAGATAATGGATGGATTAACCTAAATTTTCCTTGTTCCTTTTTTGGAACTTCACCTAATGGGGAAATGGGCAATCTCTGTAAGGGAGGATGTGAGCTTGGACCAAACATTCTGTCTAGTAAAATATATTTTTTAAACTTTCCCGAACAACATCTGCATATTGCCTGGCAGAGATTAGGTTGCCTGGACACCTAGCAGGTGAAGGAGCTGAACTTGGAATGATGAACCCGGAGCTGAACCCGAACATAGCAGCAGGTCTGCTTTCTTTGCAAACCCTGGACAATTTCGTAGGTAGCAAAATAGAGAAGAGCAATGACTTGCATACTTTTCACCAATAATGCTGGCCATAATAACATATTCTTGAAACAAGTTAGAGAAAGTTTTAGGCAGACGTCTGTGGCGCCTTTTGCTTTCTTCTTCCTCTTTGTTTAGTTTTATTCTTCCTTTCCTTCACCTCAAAATAGTTGTCTAATGGAAGAAGGGAAAACATTTAAAAAAAACTCCCTTTTCCATATTTTTTCTTTTACTTTCATAGGAACATGTTTGCCAATAAAGCCTAGATGGCATAGCGATGGCCTTGCCATTTGCTGTGTCCGCAGTAACTAAGAATTGTTTTATCAGAATTTCCCTGCATTGCCGAAAAAAGGATAGCTTGTGCAGAACTTATCCAAGCACTAGCAACACTGCTATTTCTACTTTTTGAACCTAATTGCTGAGATAAACATGTAAGCGTTGTAATTATGTTGTGTAAGGAATTACTAATAGACTCAGGGCCTCATTAAATTCCAGCCTCGTAAATAAGAGGCTTCTACTTAAGCCCTACGTACTGCACAGTTTCTCTAGCGTACAATGCTATTAAATTAGCTCTGCTGCGAGCAACGTATGAGCTACGCAGCAGGGCCGTACGTATTTACACTGCGTAAATGTACATGAGGAGTGACAGCCTGCGAGATGATATCGCAGGCTCCCACTCCTCATCAAGTGCTGCGGGGGTCCTAAAAGGGACCTCCGCGGCAGTCCCCCACATAAGCCCTGCTGTGGGGGGTACTCCAAAAAAAACCCAGGCACCTAAAATTAACCCCCCCTCAATGCGGGGGTCCCCGTCGGGACCCCCGAAGTGTCCTCACATGAACACCTTGCTGCAGGGGTCCATAGGAACCCCCGCAGCCCCCATACATTAACCCCTTGCAGCGGGGGTCCCCGATCGGCACCGATCAGGCCCCCGCTACATTTCAAAATTTTAAATTCCCCCCGCGGCTCCTTAAAGGGCCCGCGGCACTCTATTACCCAATCCTGGCGGCAGCACCTAAAATTAACCCCCCTCTATGCTGGGGGTCCCCATCGGGACCCCCGAAGTTTCCCCACATAAACCCCCTGCAGCGGGGGTCCCCGATCGGCACCGATCGTGACACTGCTGCAATTCAATTTTAAATTTCCCGCCTCGCGGGTCCTCAAAGGACCGTAAAGGTCCTGAAAGGACTTGCACTAAAAATATTAACCCCAGGCAACTATAATTACCCCATTAACTCAATACAGACCACCATAAGGCCTAAATTAACCCATTAACTCATGATGGTCAATACAGACCACCATAAAGCCTAAATTAACCCATTAACTCATAATGGTCAATACAGACCACCATAAGGCCTAAATTAACCCATTAACTCATGATGGTCAATACAGACCACCATAAGGCCTAAATTAACCCATTAACTCATGATGGTCAATACAGACCACCATAAGGCCTAAATTAACCCATTAACTCATGATGATCAATCCAGACCACCATAAGGCCTAAATTAACCCATTAACTCATGATGGTCAATACAGACCACCATAAGGCCTAAATTAACCCATTAACTCATGGTGGTCAATACGGACCACCATAAGGCCTAAATTACCCCATTAACTCATGGTGGTCAATACAGACCACCATAAGGCCTAAATTAACCCATTAACTCATGGTGGTCGAAACAGACCACCATAAGGCTCTATTTAACCCCATCAGTCCCATAAGGGTATATTATTACCATTATGGGCCTGTTACAACCCAACATTAACCACATAAGTGCCATGACGGTCCTCAAGGACCATCATGACACTAACTACAAACACTACACTATAACCCCCAATAAACCATTTAATCTAAACTAACCCCCCTCTACACTAATCTATTAACACTTACACTACCTACCTACACTACCTACCCCCTAATAAACCTCCCCAACACTCGAATTACAAAAAACCTACAGTACAGAACACCAAAAAAAACTACAGTACAGAAAACAAAAAAACCTACAGTAATGAAAAAAAATTACACACCTGAAAAGGAAAGACAGATAAACACAATACAATACATACATATAATACAGTACATACATTACATACAATACATGACATTACATACATTACATATAATATATTACATACATAATATATAATATAAAAGCTGTCAGCCAATCAAAAGTCGTCAATGTAGGAGCCAATCAGGATGCGCAGATGTCTTCTACCAATCACTCCGTGGGGGTGTATCCCATAGTGATTGGCTGAAGGCATCTGAGCCTTGTGATTGGTTCCCAGAAAGATAGACAAGTGTTTTAGCAAATCAGGGTGGGATATTGGCGTGTATCCCATCCTGATTGGCTCACACATTGACGACTTTTGATTTTCTGAAATTGATAGACAGCTTTTTCAGCCAATCACAAGCAGCCAATGCCAATTTCCTCCCAGAAACGACTCCTGGAGGTTTATTAGCGTCGGGGAGGTCTGCCAGTGCAGACCTCCGTTAGTTTTTTTTTTTTTTTAGAGCGCGGATGGTTCCGCAGCCCAGCCGCAGCAGAAGGAGAGAAGGCCGGGGACATCGCGGGGAGGTAACATAAATGTATATTTAGATGTTTATATGTGTATTTTATTTATTGTTGATATATTGTATTAATGTATTCATGTATTGTGTTTTTTTTTAACAGGGCCGCGCCAGAAGAGCTAAACAATGACGGGACATGCTGTAAAGGTGAGTATATTATTTAGAATGTATAGAATGTTTATTTATTGGATGTTAATGTTTTGTACTAATTTTTTTTTTTTGTTTGACCCATAGGTTAGTGATCTGAAGCAACATCTTAAAGGTAAGTGGTCTTATTTTATTGATTTTAGCTTAGAATTAGGGTCTGTGTAGTTAGGACTGTAATTATTTTATTTTATTTTAGAATAAGGGTCTGTCTATGTAGTTAGGATTTATTGTATATTAGATAGATAGGGGGATGTATTTGATATAGTTAGGATTTATTTTAAATTAAATAGATTGTATGTTAGATAGATAGGGGGTATTTGATTTGGACTATATGTTATATATTATATGTAATATATTATATTTAATATATTATATGTAATATATTATATGTAATATATTATATTTAATATATTATATGTAATATATTATATGTAATATATTATATTTAATATATTATATGTAATGTATGTAATGTCATGTATTGTATGTAATGTATGTAATATATTATATGTAATATATTATATTTAATATATTATATTTAATATATTATATGTAATATATTATATGTAATATATTATATTTAATATATTATATGTAATGTATGTAATGTCATGTATTGTATGTAATGTATGTAATATATTATATGTAATATATTACATATAATATATTACATATAATATATTACATGTAATATATTATATGTAATATATTATATTTAATATATTATATGTAATGTATGTAATGTCATGTATTGTATGTAATGTATGTAATATATTATATGTAATATATTATATTTAATATATTATATGTAATGTATGTAATGTCATGTATTGTATGTAATGTATGTAATGTATTATATGTATGTATTGTATTGTGTTTATCTGTCTTTCCTTTTCAGGTGTGTAATTTTTTTATTTTCTGTAGTGGGGGTTGGGTTGTAATGTATTTTTTTGTTTTCTGTAGTGGGGGGTGGGGTTGTAATGTTTTTTTTTTTTCTGTACTGTAGGTTTTTTTGTTTTCTGTACTGTAGGTTTTTTGTTTTTTGTAATTAGAGTGTTGGGGAGGTTTATTAGGGGGTAGGTAGTGTAGGTAGGTAGTGTAAGTGTTAATAGATTAGTGTAGAGGGGGGTTAGTTTAGATTAAATGGTTTATTGGGGGTTATAGTGTAGTGTTTGTAGTTAGTGTCATGATGGTCCTTGAGGACCGTCATGGCACTTATGTGGTTAATGTTGGGTTGTAACAGGCCCATAATGGTAATAATATACCCTTATGGGACTGATGGGGTTAAATAGAGCCTTATGGTGGTCTGTTTTGACCACCATGAGTTAATGGGTTAATTTAGGCCTTATGGTGGTCTGTATTGACCACCATGAGTTAATGGGGTAATTTAGGCCTTATGGTGGTCTGTATTGACCACCATGAGTTAATGGGTTAATTTAGGCCTTATGGTGGTCTGTATTGACAACCATGAGTTAATGGGTTAATTTAGGCCTTATGGTGGTCTGGATTGACCACCATGAGTTAATGGGTTAATTTAGGCCTTATGGTGGTCTGTATTGACCACCATGAGTTAATGGGGTAATTATAGTTGCCTGGGGTTAATATTTTTAGTGTGAGTCCTTTCAGGACCTTTACAGGTCCTTTGAGGACCCGCGAGGCAGGAAATTTTAAATTGAATTGCAGCAGGGTCACGATCGGTGCCGATCGGGGACCCCCGCTGCAGGGGGTTTATGTGGGGACACTTCGGGGGGTTAATTTTAGGTGCCGCGGCCGGGATTGGGTAATAGTGTGCCGCGGCCCCTTTAAGGAGCCGCGGCGGGGAATTTAAAAGTATTAAATGCAGCGGGGGGCCTTATCTATGCAGATCGGGGACCCCCCCTGCAATGGGTTTATGTGGGGACACTTCGGGGGTCCCGATGGGGACCCCCAGCATAGAGGGTGGTTAATTTTAGGTGCCGCTGCCGGGATTGGGTAATAGTGTGCCGCGGCCCCTTTAAGGAGCCGAGGCGGGGAATTTTAAAGTTTTAAATGCAGCGAGGGGCCTGATCTATGCAGATCGGGGACCCCCGCTGCAAGGGGTTAATGTGGGGGTGCTGCAGGGGTCCTGATAGAGACCCCTGCAGCATGGGGATATGTATAGGGTACAGGGGGGGGCCTCACACTGCTGTCTCGGGCTATTCCGAGGCAGCACGTAGAGGCTTTCGGATCCCTTGCGTGGACTTTTTGTCCACGTAGGGATTCTTACGATATGCGAGAATCATGCGTAGATTTAAGGCTACGTAGCTCTCTCGGAGCCTATTCTCGGCCATTTTCTCGCAGTCATAATGGAAAGCAGGCTGCGAGAGATTCGGTACTCGCAAACAGCAAAAAACTGCCTTTTGCGAGCACCGAGAGAACTACAAGGGATAATTTAATAGGGCCCTTAGCATGTACATCAGCCTGTGGAACGAGGAAGAAGAAGGTTCATCCATAGTTTGGAGCAAAACACCTCCTCCCCTGGCTTCATCCCTGCTAAAAGAAAGAGAACTCCTCTCTGTGCCGTTAGCCCCCCTTTTCCCATTTTTGGGTTTTTTATTCCTCAGCCACTTAATGCCTTCAGAAGGCCATATATTCCTATACTGGTACTATTTCCCATGAGCATCAAGCTTACGTGCACCCAATAGATACTGAGAACCCCTTGTTAGCCTGGAGGGGACTTTCTGGTTTAAAGCCCCCTTCTGCATACTGAAGGGAATAATCCTCTTGATCTTCCATGCATACCGGAGTTTTCAGCCACATCTGTTGAAGGGGAAGATTCAAAAACTAAATGACCCATTATTAACACCATGCACGTGCTCCAATGTATCACTTAACCCAGAATCAGAAATACCCTCTTCCACATCAGACAGGGATAAATTAGACTCCTGATCCAATAGCAGGGGCCTTTCATAATCAGAACCAGAGTTATTCAGTGAAGTATTAGAATCATTATCATTCCCTAAATTAATGTGAACATTTTTAATTTGAGAATTAGTAATATTCAATTTTACATGTCCACTCAGAGCCATTGAATGAGAGACAAGCAGTGCTGCAGCTGACTCGTGTATGCTTTGTGTATCTGATGCAATGCCAGCTGCAGCATTAACTGTGTAACTATGCACTGCCTCTATGTGACTATTTTGTGTTTCACAGTGTGTGACAGGTCCTGCTGCAGCCTTAGCTGTACATTCTCCCTCCTCCCCTTCCCTTCTCCCCCTCTGTTAGGTCTATCAATAAGTAACTTCCCACCCCAGATTCACCCTCCTCCCCAGTGTCTTTTTCCCAGACACTTGAACCGCTCCGCCTCCACATAGCCCTCCCTTTCTCATATCCTACTCCCATAGAATCTGCTCTGGCCCTCCCCTCACCACTACAGGGCTTTTTGCCACTCTCCCCATTTATTATACCTTGCCACCCTCCCACATCTAGCGGATTGGGCAGCCATTTTGGGTAGCAGTGCCCAGGACCCCTCTCATCCATTTCTGAATCAGACCTCAGATCAAGAGAAGCAGTGATTTCAGACATCCTGCAGAGATGGGCAATATATAAAATTCTGTCTGATCATATAATATCCCACTAACAACTCAACCCCCTAATTACAAATGCTTTAATTAACACCCACTTTCTGTGCAGCCGTCGGTTCTCTTGAAAATGATTTCTACCCATTTATTGATGTGCATATGCTCCCTATTGGGTACTCAGGTAGCTAATTTTTGTCCCTTAATGGTAAATGACTGTGCCTAGCTAATCAGAGCCTTAGGACAAGTAGATATACCACAGCTCTCTGACCTTAGATATTTGTGCAGAACCTATTAATGTGGAACCCGGAAAAATAGACACGACTGTTTTATGGTTTTCTGTTGCTTCATCTTTCACAAAACAGCTATAAGTAAGCTGTAGTGAGCCACATTTGGTTGGACAGTGATAGGCTTCACATTCCCGCATGATGTCCCTTTGAGGCATAAACCTCTTTGCCTCACTACACAGTTTATCCAAGTAATTTTCAGTGTATCGATAATTAAGTGAGTCATGTTTTTATTTCAATAGAAACTATAGTTCAAAGGACAGATAAATCTACTGGTAGTGTCAGTACATCCTCATCTGAAAGAGGAAACCACCTGCTGGCATTTGAAAACCTTTAGCAGTATTCAGGTGGTTTACCAAAATTCTGGTGAATTTTTAAGTGGTCCATTGTAAAAGTTTTGGAGTCACTCTTTTAGAGGTTATCGGACCATTAATACAGAGATGATCTATGAGCTCAAAAGCCCAATATTTCTGATTAATGCATTGCTGCAATACTTAAATTGATAAACAGCATAGCTTACATACAACTCTAGATCTCCTGATACCGTATGTGGTTATCAATTATATCTAAACTAGCGACTTGCCCGTCAAAAAATGACGGCAATGTTATTGTAAGTGAGATAATGTTGTTTGGTGTGTAATAGTAAAGATATAATACATTAATAAATGAATATACTTTACCTCTTTGTAAGCATTGTGTTGAAGAGCTGTGAATGTGTTTTGACATTGCTGCAGCATTAGTGTTATGGAGCTGCTCTATAAGCGTGGTGAATGTGTGCAGTGTAATACTGTGCGTGCGCGAGGCGAAACAGTTTGCGTAGTGTCGTACTTCCGCATTTGCGTTAAATGGCGGTTTATGTGTGGTGTGCGTCTTTGCGTATTGTCCGTTGTTGGTTTGTAGTGGTTTTCGAGTTTTGTGTGGTGTTTTGCGAGTGTGGTGTGGTGTTTTACGTGTGGAGAGCGCTGTAGCCTCGTTTTCGTTTTGTCCGTCGGCCATTTTTTCTCTCGCTTAGCGATTTTATTAGTGTCTAAAGTGTTTTATTTTTATTTAAATTAAGGTGTAACTTGTTTTTTTGAGGTGCTGGATGGTTCCTCTTGCTGTAGGTAAGCTTTTTATGTGTGTGTTGTGTGTATTTATTGTGTTTTAAATGTTTGTATGTCGGCGTGTTGCGTCCGATGTTTGCGAGGTCGTAATGTGTGGTAACGTGTTTCGTAGGTTGTTTGCGTTCCTCGTAAAATTTAGCGAGTGTCGGAATTTGTGTGTCGTGTTTTTTGAGTAGCGACGTGAACTTTGCGAGGGTTTGAGGCCCTTGCCCAGTGACCTCGCCAGCAACTGAGGCCCTTGCCCAGTGACCTCGCCAGCAACTGAGGCCCTCGCTTCGCGAGGGGCCTCAGTTGCTGGCATGGAGCGCCTTCGGCGCTCCATGCCAGCAACTGAGGCCCTTGCCCAGTGACTTCGCTACGCGAGGGCCGCGGCTCGCTTCGCGAGCCTGCAAGCGTGAGCAACGGCCCGTACGCTCACAACTATATATGTGATAAGCATTTCAACTGATCTATTAAAACTATTTTTCATAAAACTGCAAATATGTTCTTTTTTCATTAAAGCAAAGGGGGATCTCTATTAATTAGTGACAGCTCTGTTTAACATAAAAAATATTATTTTATTTCATTCCAGGTGTATGGAACAACTATCTTTTTAAACAACTAATTGTGTTTTATTGCCTGAAATGATAGGTGAAGTTGTTTCACCTGCCAAAAGAGTTAGCAATAATAGTAACATCAAAAAGTGTGTATGTCATTCCAAACAATAAAAGAATATCAGTATTGTTAGTAATTACATTTTGTTCAAAGTCTGTAAATTACATTACGTTTTCAGATTTTAATCTATTGAATTGTTCAATTTCTTTAGGGCTGTCGCTCAGCAGAACACACAAGAACATACAACTCAATTATTAGATTTCACTGAGTGTAAAACATTTGCATAACAACATAGGTGTAATTACATTTAACTTCCCGCAGAGCTGATGTTTAACTTGTTTTCATTTTTTGCCACTGTGTATATAAAACATTTTACAATCCTCAATTATATTCTTGACATACAAAATCACGTTATCATGAATATGTCACATCAAACGCTGTTTTATTTTATTTATTTAATTTGCATTAGTAATATCCAAGGAGTTATATTAAGAAGTGTTTTGAATGTAACGTAAATGAGCATTAGTCATAGGTGCTTTATAAATTAGCTCAACTAGCTGTATACAAAAACAAAAGATAGATTAGAACCACCTTCCTGGTGTATGACCATACTGGCATCTCAGGAATGGATTCATAAAAGGTTGTGGCAGCCCAGAATGGTCATTACCCATTAGTTTGAAACTAGCTTCATGGTTCCTATTTTTTTTTAAATGGTAGCACACATATCTGCTTTTGCAAAAAAGGAGCTAATTGTTTAATTAAAGAACCACTGAAGTTCAAGAAAAAAGACATGTGTTTGTCAAGTATGTACTAAGCTAATAATATTAGCCTATGTTGAAACCATGAACATAAAATCAGGATTTTCTAGTGCTTTGTTTATCAGTACAGGAATCCATTTTATGTTTGATACATCACATCCTGAGAGCTGGATCATGTGGAAAAGGTTGTTTGTAATTATTAGCTGAGAAAGAGGTGGGGCGGAGAGAACAGGCAGCAGTCCACATCCTTTATCGATAATATGATAATATGATAAGATGGAAACTGACATCATATCCCTCCCCCCTCAATGGCCCAGAAACATTGCATCATTCAATGCAACCATATATCTTTAAGAAGTGTAAATTACCTTCTCTTATACATACACACAAAACTTCCATCAATGTATCGTGCATCCCTGTAATTTAAAACTATCTGTATTATTTTTTTCCTGACTAATGATACTGTAAGTTAAATTTATAGTTTTCAAACTTATATTTTTCATTGGTAAGTAGTCCTTTAAATTAAGGAACATCTTTACTGGTCACTAAAAGTCAATAATATAATACTTTCCAACATTAAAATATAAATAAAAATGTTATTTGTTATAGATTTAGTTAAGATTAAGTTTAAAATGTTGTGAATTTATTTACATCAACCGTTTTTTTCTCTACTAAGTATGGTTTTAAAAGAATAGAGTTATTTCAATTGAATCAAATAACATCATTCCCTTCTATGGTTATGGAAAAATATACCCAACTAGCTTCTACCATGTTAAAGTTATATGTAAGTTTAATGGATTATGAATGCATCTTATTGAGGAGAATGAGTATATTTTTGCATGAAAAAATTCCCAAAATAAACATTAATTAATTTCCTCAATTTTCGGGCAGATGATTTTAAGAAAGTAATACCCCTAAAAATGCAAGCTAATTTAGCCTAAGATTTATAATTAACCAGAGACAGGTACAGCAATGTATCTGTGAGTCAATGTGTGACTGTCTCTCTATCTGTCAGCATATGAGATTTTGGGTCTCTGACTGAAAACCTGCATGTCTCTGTGTGTCAGCATGTTTGTTACTCTGTGTGAGTATATATCTATGCAAAGATTATCACACTCACAGATATGTATGTATATTTACTTTAGTTGAGCCAAACAGAATTCTAAGATTGATAGGGCCCATCAATCTGAGCATTCTGATTGGTTAAATTAAAATTCTCAAACTAAAAGAAACAATTGTGGCTCGAACATATGTCAACCAACCAGAATGCTCCAAAATTACTTTTTAACCTACAAAAGTGCAGCAAAAGCCATTGTGGGGGAGGAGCTCCTCATAGGAGGAGCTCTGTTAGTTGTAGTTATGTTTTTTTAGAAAGACAGGTTTTATTTTTGGTGGGCCTTTGAAACATTGGCTTCAATCTAGCATGGAAAGGAAGCAATGGCAACAATCATCATGGATAGCCCAGTTGGTCCAGGGCAGAAGAGGACCAGGGCATTGGTGATCATTGCTGGAGGGACATTAGTTTAGGTAAGTATAATTAATTCTTGTTAAAAAGGGTTTATTTTTTATTTTATGTAATATTTTTCTTTTAATTATAATATGTATAATATTTAAATATGTGTGCCACTGAAGTCCATTAGAGACCTCTATAGTAGGGGTTAACAGTTAGGTGATGGATTGGTTCCATTGTGGTGTCAATAGACCCTAAAATCCCTAGTTAATAATGGAGATTGGGGTTGAGTGGTAGAGGGATTCACTAGGGTTTCCCTTCACTGGGAGGAGGGTATTCCTGGAGGGGAAAATCTCTAAATCTCTAGGCTTCCCACATTACTGTACTGTAAATGGGGGAATCCTGGCGATCTTGAGGCTCATGGTGGTAGGAGTATTGGGGTGTTGAAGAAAAATGTTTTCACTGCTTCGCCCTCACCCTCAGAAGAATAAGTTAGGACACGAAAACTCTTTTGATTTAATACAGGCTTGGAGTTGAACGCACAGAGTAACAACAAAGTCTGTAGTTCATCTGATGAAAACTTCCACATACAACCTTTTTAAAAGTTTTTTTTTTCACAAGGTTTTGCTAACAAAATTAGGTAATCAGTAAACACCTTCTTGTGAGATTCACCAGGGTATTATTACAAAGTTCTACAAACAATATTGGCTAATAAGTCAATTCCCTCTTGTAATGCAAACACAAGGCCTACACATGTACACGTTTGACCCAATACTCTAAATGTTTTATCTCTACTCAGATATACACATTCTTCTTAATTTTATTCTTGTTTCTTCTAAGAATCAACTTTGCAAAAAGCCTTGAAGTAAAAGCACTGAACTAATGATTCTTCAGAATTAACTCCTTCTTAGGTTTACAATTACTAAGGTTAGCAATTACTATTTTCTTATATACTTAATACTACTTATAATGCCTAGATTTCTTGCATTGATAGTAAATACTATTCGCTTATATTTACTTACAATGCATAGATACTCAATTCTTAAAGGGGTGATTCATGGGACTCCCCAAATTTGTGGAATCAAGCCTTATATCTGACTCAGTGTCAGTCCGGAGGCTTGCTTCATTTTCACACTTACAGGTGGGTTTAAGTATGCATAAGTTCAGATTGTGAAAAAGGGCTTACACATACCAAGTGAATTGTGTATAGTCACGTTTAAAGTCATTTTGATCAATTGAAGGGGAATTTGAATGGGATAGGTCACCATAACTTGCTAAAAGTCATAATTTTTTGCTTAGCACAGAAAAATAGGCTTATTCATTTACAGAGCAATGTGCACCGTAACTCATATAAAAAAAATTCTATGGGGCCCATAGTCAGTAGCCTGTAAAATCTTTAGTATGTACTGTATTATTATGTACAGTCTGGGGAATATGTTATATGTTCCACATATAAAATTACACCTTTAGCAAAGAATAAAATCTAAGATAGGTACATGGTTGAACTGAGAGAGTTAACTTAAAATATGTAAAGATATAAAACAACCTTGTCACTATAAACAATAGTTAATCAGTAATGTTCATCTTTAGCCAAGTAAAGGGTTAATCTGACACACAAACACACAAAGAAAGGGTTAATCTGTCATAATTTTCCTTGAACAGAGACAGGATTAATCATATTTATCAGAGATCAGAAAACAAGGTACTCAGGATCATTTTGGAGCGGTGCTGTTGAAGCTGACGTCACCACTTCTAGCACTAGTTCCAGTATTTCAAATGTGCTGGGGGAGAAAAAAAATGGTTAAAACTCATACATCAAACTTTAGAATTAAATACATGTTTAATTCAATTTATCAGAACAATAACATGAATTATAATGATAAAAGCAATATAACACTTACAAGATACACCATAAATCCTTCCATATACCTTTAACAATATTAGCAGTTGTAGACTCTGTTTATGAGTACAGGAATCTATTTTGTGTTTTTTGCATCAAATCCTGAGAGCTAGATGATGGGCGAGTGTTTCTGTATTTGTCAATGAAGAGAGTGATGTAGAAGAAAGAGGACGATTAAACTCCAGAGCCATTGTTTGATCATGGGATAAAACCGAAATTGACACCACACCCAATACCTTTAATTGACCCATAGCACTATACAAATGTAAATGCCTTTCTCACACACACACACACACCTTCCACCAATATATCATGGATCCCTCTAGGGTCCTGCAGAGCTAACACATGTATTTATTTCTAATTAAAAACTAGCTATAAGACTTGTTTTCTTAATTATGCTCTTAGTCAGACTCAAGGTTTTTAAACATATATTTGTTTTTTTGTTGTGCAGTGGTCCTTTAAGTTTTTATACTCTATATTGGGTGATTAGGAAGTGGTTTACTTTAACAAATTTATAAGCTACTTATAAGAAAGATGGTTGAATGCAGGACAATGCTAGGATTTAATTGAATAGTGGGTTAGATACTAATTTGCCCTGTAAAATAAAACAATCTGCAGTTATTTAAAGATAAAAACCTCACTTTGTATAATCATTAGCGAGAACTTTTAGAAGGTTATTTACTGTTGATATAAAATTCTATGAACACTACACAGAATTGGACTCAACATTTCAGAAAGTTATTGGAAAGTTTGTCATGGACAACCAATGGTACAGGAATTTTGGAACTGTATAATTAGTCTTATCAGAGTAGTTATATGTATTAATATAAATAAAGTATCATGTTTTGTACTGTTGGGTAATACAGAGTAACCTTTTACTAAGAAATGTACTTGTCCAGCAAAGAGGTCTGTCAATGCAATGCTGTGCTACAGCATATGTGAAGACTATGGAGGACTTAAGTGGCAGGTTTAATGACACAACTAATAAATATATGTATGTTTGGCCTACATAAATTTGAAAATCAAGTTTCCCCTAAAATATGCTTATTTTATATTTAGCAGCTCCATTAAATTTTAAGCCTGTATCTGCATCGGCACACTCGTAAAGGCTGCGGGCTTGAAATCCGGCTACATTACAGAGCTATTAAATTGAACTATGCAGTGCGTTACGGGCCATAGATGCAAACCTGTAAACCATTCTTGCACACGTTGGATGTGTGGCCGTAGTTACTGGTTTACACAGAGCCAATGGCAAATGAGATCGTCATCATTACGTAATTTCAAAAATAGAGGTTAGATTTCAAAGCCTTACAAGTTTTAATTACGGGTTTCGACTAGACCCCCCGCTTTTCAGAAATAATGCAATAATAATAAACCAGTAAATATGATATTCTAGTCCACGCAAGTTCCATTATATGTATTAACACACTGATTACTGGGATCGATATAACACGGAAATTAAACAGATTTTGCAGATTTGCGACCTTGAGAATGTTTTGCTATTCATTTTAATACCTAACATCACTTTCCCTTAAATTGAAATTACAGTAGTGTGTGTATATTTGCATTTACAGTGCTACGGATATGACTGTCTAGTACACTCTAGTACCAGTTGGATTTTTCACTCCATTTGCGGGTTACGGTTTTGACCTCCATTGGATTTGTAGCAATTTAATAGTGATTTTTGAACTTAACAGTTACGGGCTTAACTGATCAAAGGATTTGCGGTCGCAGGGTTAAAATTTTGATGTCCCGTAGGGCTTTTCCGCCTGGAACCAGCAGATCGTTAGCGAGTTGCTTTAAGATGCCAATTTAATAGCCATAAGATTTGCAGGCTACGTTACGGGCAACTGTTTTACACGTTGAGGGAATTTAATAGGGCTGTTAGAGAGAATTAACTATGTGATAGTTATAGAACTTGCCTAGTTTGCCAGTTACTCCTTCATGTTTGTGGATAGAAGAAGCTGCCATTTTAAAATTGATTTTTGCAACTGACACTGTGCTCTGTGAGTTGATTGGGTCAAACGTTTAAGAGCTATATCAAGAGGCTATCAGCCTGCAGTCAAGTTCATGTTTTCTGTTCCTTAGCCGCTCACAACATCTAATATTTAGATGACTTGGATCAATAAGAGGCAAGTGCTAATGCTTTTTTTACACATAAACTCTTTCACATAATAATATCAGCAAATTTGTATTTGGGTAACATTTCCCCTTTAAACTTGAAAAATTAAAGATGCAATATGTTTAGCTGGCTTTGTTCCTACATATAAAATGTTTAGCATTGTCTTGGTTACAATTTTACTTACTTTATTGTTTTTGTTAAACATTTAATTTGTTATTTATTAAACTGTTCCTCTTTAATGCAGTTTAATATATTTATTATTTTAAATATCAATAAAATCATAGGAAAAGAAAAGAAACCACCTCTACAGGACTCATCCATCAAAATAAGAGTGTATTTTCCTTTTCATTATAAGAAGTAATCATTAGTGCTAGCTCATTTCACAAGACAGCCTAGCCCCTAATGAAATGAAAAAGGAATTAAAGAATGATTCAGGTTCCATCCCTCATATAGTTAAAACATCAAGTAGGCCGGCTTCGCACTGTTTTAGAATTCACCACAAAGCTTCTGTGAAACAGGGTACCTTCAGTGCATCAACCTACATCCACAGTTGTACGAAGAACTTATTCCTTTATCCCTAGTGAATAGTGTTCTTAATATTAGTTTAACCTAGTACACTGTTTATATTAGTTTGTATAATAAACAGTATAATCTGAACCTGAAGTGGTGAAATCCAATAAATAATCTTTAGAAAGCACTAAAAACTATTAAAGGAAAATGTTCAGTCCAGTACTCTGTACAGTGCAAATCTCTAACCTCTATCAAAATCAATAAAGATTGCAATATTTCAATACCAATAACTCAATATGTCCATGTATATATCTATAAATACAATAATCTCATTATTTCTAAATCACAAATAAAAATGTAGGCCAATGGTTATACTCTCCAATAAACAAAAGCTTGTAGTCTTCTAATACATATTGTAAATAAACTGAAAATGTGTTGTATTATGTTGAATTTTGGGGTGATGAAATTATGCTTTTCCCACAGGAAATGTGCTCACTTTTTGGAAAACATTGGCTTAAGGGATATGTTTGAAGCTTGGCTATGTTTGAAGTTTGATTGTGAAAGTGTCTATGATGTTGTTGGATGTTATTTTTAAAAAATTCAGCTGGTTTTGAGTTAAAAAAGTTAAAAATGTGCATGCCCACTGGAGTCTTAGTAGATTGACCAACTGCAGCATGTAGAATTTACATTCATCAGTCTCAGTAAATGTTTGCCAAACCCTGTGAATGTCAATTTACTATTATTTGAGTATGCAATTTTTTTTTAACGTTCTATGAAATTGTGTTCGAGTGGCAAATCCCTATAGCTAAATTTTTGACAGGTTGTTTTTATGGGGATCCAAAATCTGTTTCTGCAGGTGTAGACAAGCCCAGGAAGTGCTCGCATGAGAAGCTAGCAGGGCAATGGCGCCAAACCCACAGATGGGCAGCAGCAGGTCACTGATTTCTCTCCCATTGCGCTATACACTAACAATGCGCCTAAGTGCTGGCAACTATTGTGAAGGGGGATTATGTAGCACAAGTGAAAAGTGTATGCTGGTTAACAGCAGTCCCGTTGTAAGAGCTTAAGCGATATGAGGTGAGACACCTCTACATCACATGGGACACAGTCCCCCCTGCCAGAAGACCAGCTGGATCAAGCCATTCAACAGCAAAGAAGAGCACACAGCAGCCTCACAATCACAATGGTGCTGGAGCTGGTCGTAGAAATTTCAATCACTTAACTAAATACTATCTGGAGTCCGTTAGTGTGTGAGGAGACTGGGAAAACCCTGTATTTGGTTACTCCCATACAAGTGTGTGATATTTCCAAAGTTCCCTTTCTGAGCCTGGTAATCTTGGTAATGTATGGCACAAGAGAATGTTCTGACGGACATAAGGTACTCTAACGCAGTTTCTTTTGTGCCTAAAAGTTGGAAATGTTTACCCTCATAGGGGGATTTTATACATAAGACCACAGGAGCCCAGAACTAAGCAATACTGCAAAGTGAAAGAACTGGAGACTGTACTTGTTGGAGCTGGGTGGGAATGGTGGCAATCCAATCTTTTTTTAAGTGAACTGTATGAGCCTTGCAGTATTACAACATTGAATTCACAAGGTTTATAGGAATAACAATAACTTATTTTTTTGGATATAACCGCTTGATAATTGGCTAGGCTCCAAACTGAAAACACACTACCGTGCTTTTTTTTCTTTCTTTCCTTATTGTTTCCATATGTAAATTTAAGTACTATATTTATGCATTAATACTGGTGGTCTCATAGAAGTTGTACTTTGAACTGTTTAAAGTTCATCAAGCAGTCTTTAAACTATGCCTTCTTGAGAGTTTCCTTTTCTGATGCTTAATTAAGCAGGTTATAACAGAAACTCTCAAAGCAATTTATGTAAATTGGTCTACTAAATTGAAAAGGGGTATGATACTTTGTATACTTTTTTTTCAAACTGATACATTATCTCAAGCTTTCTTCTGGCTGAGTTATATTTTGCTAATTCGAAAACACTTGAGACTTCAGCTATATGTGACTTAATAATCTTTGGAACTTGTTGCTGAGGGGTTGAAATATATACCTACGTAATCAGTTTTCTTCATCCAAGCCTTTATTTATTTTTAACTAAGCTCCTAATCCAATTTAAAATGAAGAAAGACATCTAGAATTCTAAATCAAGATCCAAAGAAAAGAAAAACATAAATTATACATCCCGAGGGGATTTTTTTTCCCATAGCAATAAGTCTAAAGAAGGTGTGAAACCCCAGTCAGTACCAACTGTGTGTGGGAAATTGGATCCCTCCCTAAATTCTGTTAAAGACAGAGAAAGTGGGACTGGGAAGGAGTCTATTGACTCATTAAATCTAGAATAAGAGAAACTAACTGTTTCCACAATGAAGGCATTAGTAGTAGACTTCAAAACTTCCTTAGTCTCAGAACTAATGTTAGAAATTGACAATTCTGGTGCAATTAATGATCTATTAGTTAAATCTGATGAACCAGAAGCTAAACAGAAGACCTTAATAGTAGAACATCAAACTTTAAGAGAAAAAATGGATAGACGAAAAGAGGATTTATCAGCACTTAAAAACAAACACAGTCAATTGGAGGATTTCTCAAGGAGAAATAATATACAAATTAGAGGTATATCTGAGAACATATCTGACAGCGACCTTTCTAACTTTGTAATCTCCTTTTTATCCTCCCTTATAAAACCTGATTTTCCTGTTCAACAAATGATTGATAGAATTCACCGGATTCCTTTTGTCAAGTATCCAGATAGAGATTTTCATAGGAATGTTTTAATTAAGATACATTGTTTTTCTTACAATGAAGCCATATTCAGAAAAACCTTTTGATAATCTGAACATTTTCTCAGACCAATTGGTTGAAACTATTACTAAATGTAAGGAATGTATAGCCACTACAAAGGTCCTAAGAGAATATAGGTGGGGCCATCCAACTAAATTGATTATTTCTTATAAGGCTAAAACATTTTTTATAATAAATACTCCCAAAGAAGGCAAAAGAGTTCTATAAGACCTAAATTTGTCATGTTGAGACCAATCATGGACTTGACTACTAGAGAAGACAACTTTATCTCAAAAGTTAGGAATTTGGTAAAATAAATGGGGTTTATTTGGGGGGTAATATATCAAGAAATTAATAATAGAATGAAGATAAGGGTGGGGAGAAAAGTAAGTATAGAGCAAATCAAGAGGAAATCAAAAGAAAACTTAAATGGGTGTTATTAAAGAGTTGTCTTTTCTTTGTTTTTTTTTCACAAATACTTTAATTACATTATATGGTTTAATAATTTTAAAAAGTAATAATTGTTTTGTTCTATAAGTTAAACAGATTAAACTTCATATAGTAGTAAATACTCAATGGGTAGACGCAATTAGCACACTTAGTTAGATTAAAGTAATTATTATTTAATATCAAGACACTTGAACTGTTACTGGGTTTAAGCTCCCAAATGAATTTTGGCAGTGTATTATACTCAGTAAGAATATTATATGTAATCTTTTCACATAGAGATAATGTATTCTCAATATTTGTATCCCTTTTCACTCATATCATTTAAGTAGTAATTGTCACCTTTAGAAATGTACTTTCACAAGAAACTTAAAGGATTGGATTTTTTAGAGGATTTGTGTAGTCCATATTTTTTTTATAGGTTAATATCACTTTAGGGTTTGAGTTTGGGTTTTATGATTTGTATGTGTTAGTTTAACACTAGTCTCATTTAACACAATGTGTTCATTTACTGGCTCCCCCTTTGAAAGAGTAATATAAAGTGATTTCTTGTTTGGTCATACGGGTAGTTAGTTTTGAAATCTCTAATAAGCATTCTGAACAAAGCTACTACTATTTTTCAAAATGGTCTGTTGTTTAAATTATTTTTGTTTGCAACATAACAAAGGGTGATAGGGGAATCCAGATGTGGACCCCTTGCTCACTGTGCCTTAAGAAGTTATCATCTACACCTCACTGACAAGGCCCAATAAAGGCCAAAACGTACGTCTGGGGTTTGCTGTTTCTCCTGCTCAGGGTAGAATTGCATGGTATTTCGGGGCTGCTCCAATCTAGAGAGTGGGACCAGACTGATATACCACAGGATATTTCTCCCTGTGAAGGGCACAAGTGAGATAGAAGAGGATGGTCTCAGAGTGGGTTATCATGTCCACAGAACTAACCTATTAAGGTTAGTTTGTTCTCTGATTGAGCAGCTATATTTTTATTTTTTTTGTTTTTGCAAATTACCCTCAGGGTTAGTCTCCCTAAGGGTGATAGGGGAATCCAGATGTGGACCACTTGCTCACTGCGCCTTAAGAAGTTATCATCTACACCTCACTGACGAGGCCCAATGAAGGCCAAAACGTACATCTGGGGGTTGCTGTTTCTCCTGCTTAGGGTAGAATTGCCTGGTATTTCCAGGCTGGACCACTCTAGTGAGTGGGACCAGACGGATATACTACAGCATATTTCTCCCTGTGAAGTGCACAAGGGAGCTAAAAGCGGTTGCTCTCAGAGTGGGTTATCATGTCCACAGAACTAACCTATTAAAGTTAGTTCATTCTCTGATTGAGCACCTCCATTGTGTTTTTTTGTTTAAGCAAGTAGTCTCCCTAAGGGTAATAGGGGAATTCAGATGTGGACCCCTTGCTCACTGTGCCTTAGGAAGCTATCAGCTACACCTCACTGACGAGGCCCAATGAAGGCCGAAACCTACGTCTTTGGTTTTCTATTTGTCCTGCTCAGGGTAGAAATGCCTGGTATTTCCAGGCTGGACCACTCTAGTGAGTGGGACCAGACTGATATAGCTTATTTTGAGTGGGTTATCATGTCCACATAACTGACCTATTAAGGTTAGTTTATTCTCTGATTGAGCACCTCTATTTGTTTTTTTGTTTTTGTTCCCTTGGATTATTATCCATACATTCTATTTGTAAATAAGTTTGTACTAGCAATTTGGCCCATCTTAGATATGGGTATGATTTTTTTTTAATTGATAATAGGTTAACAGATCTGCAGAGGTTTATTGCTTTGATCTCTTTCAAACTTGATTAAGTTTGACATCTTTCAACCTGCCAAGGGTACCGCCCTTGTGGGGTGTTAAGCCAAGGTAGTTTGATGGATAAATGTGCTTTTTTGTATGTTTACGTATGTTAGTGTGTATGTCTTTGTCAATGCCCCCCCCCCCCCCCCCATGGGGGGTCCTGGGGGAGAACCGAGAGATGGCCATAGGTTTCTGTGAAGTAAACAGTGACGTTTATGTGATTAAAGTTGATTTGCCAAAACGTCTTTGGTTTGAATGTGGCGGATAAGAATCACAACTTTTTTAACATGCTTAAAAAAGGGAAGGCTGATATTATATGTCTTGAAGAAATGCACTGGTCTAATGATAAAACGTCCAATTATAAGAACTCTTTTTTTATTCAGGATTGAAGTTCAACATACAAAAGGAAAGCCAGAGGTACAACAATATTTTTCAATGATAAACTCGGGTTGATAGAAGAGTTTGTCAAAATAGATTCTGAAAGTAGGTATATTTTTTGGTCTGGTTTGATTAATACAGTGAGGGGAAAAATAATTTGATCCCATGCTGATTTTGAACGTTTGTCCACTGACAAAGAAATGATCAGTCCATAATTTTAATGGTAGGTGTATTTTAAATGCATGTCAAGAAACTTATAAATTGATTTGCAGGTCAATGAGTGAAAAAAAATATTTAACCCCTTCGACGTAGTACTTGGTGGCAAAATCACAGAGGTTGTCTTATTCCTCTTTTAAGAAACTCTCCATGTCATTAAGGTTTTGAGGCTGATGTTTGGCAACTCGAACCTTCAGCTCCCTCCACAGATTTTATATGGGGTTAAGGTCTGGAGACTGGCTAGGTCACTCCAGGACCTTAATGTGCTTCCTCTTGAGCCACTCCTTTGTTGCCTTGGCTGTGTGTTTTTGGTTATTGTCATGCTGGAATACCCATCCGTGACCCACTTCCAATGCCCTGGCTGAGGGAAGGAGGTTCTCACGCAAAATTTTACGAAACATGGCCCGTCCATCATCCCTTTGATGCAGTGCAGTTGTCCTGTCCCTTTAGCAGAAAAACACCCCAAAGCATAATGTTTCCACCTCCATGTTTGATGATGGGGATAATGTTCTTGGGGTCATCGGCAGCATTCCTCCTCCTCCAAACACGGTGAGTTGAGTTGATGTTAAAGAGCTCGATTTTGGTCTCATCTGACCAAAACACTTTCGCCCAGTTCTCCTCTGAATCATTCAGATGTTCATTGGCAGACTTCAAATGGGCCTTTCTTTGTTATTCTGTCTGTCACTGTTAAAATACACCTACCATTAAAATTAAAGACTTATCATTTCTTTGTTAGTGGACAAACGTTCAAAATTAGCAGCAGATCAAATACTTTTTTCCTCCCACTGCAAAGGTAAATATACTATCTTGAATATTTATGCCCCCAATAAAGGACCAATTAGGTTTCTTAATGCTACCTTTAAAACCCTTAAAAATTATTTTTCAGGCAATGTTATTATTTGTGGCTATATCAATTTAATTCAGGTTAGGATAGAAAATCAATAAATTGCCCAGTAGCAAACCCAGGTACCTTATATAAAACAAAAAAATAAATAATGATATTTATTACAGATATAATCTATAAGATACCTGGAGATGTTATCACCCTGGAGAAAAAGATTATTATACCTTTGTTAGACTTGACTACATTCTAGTTAACAATTCCACCTTTAAAAATGTTATGAAATCCGATATTCATCCTATGTTAAGATCAGACCATGGAATGGTATCTGTTACATTAAAGTTGGTGTCTCAGTAACCTCTCGTCCTCCCTCGAAATTAGATGCCTCCCTTTTGAAGAAAAACAAGGCAAGAGACTTTTTAAAAAAAAGAAATTGCTGAATCTTTAAAATTAAATAGGTCTTCTGTCCAATCAAAAACAACCCTTTGGACAGTCCATACGGCCTATGTAAGAGGTGTTCTAATGAAACTACAAGCCAAAATGAAGAAACAAAGGTGTAGACCTTTAAGATATCTCTATATAGAGTTTAGAGCAAGTTAGGTTAGTGCAATGCCAAATTAAAAAAATGGAACAATTTTAGATAAATACTAGTGGAAGCTTCAGCAATGCCTTTTTCATTTTGGCAATAAAGCAGGAAGATGTTTAGCCAATAAATTAAGGAAAATAATTACAAATAAACGTATTGCTAAAATTCGCTCAGATCTTTTGTAACTATTACCACAAATTATATAATCTAGAAGATAGTAAAAATATAGTAAAACCAAAGCATGAAGCTACCCAATTTTTTTTAGACAAAATACATCTTCCCGGGTTTTAGTCTCAGATTTAGCTGTGTTGAACATGGAAATTACAGACAAAGAAATAGTTTGGGCTATCTCTAAACTAAAAATGTACTCTGCACTCAGCCCTGATGGTTTTATTAACCAATATTATATGCCAACAAGAACTGATTAAAGATCTAAGAGATGCCTTAAATGAAATTAAAGATTCAGGCCGAGCACCAAAGGAAATACTGGAAGCAATGATTATTAACATCCCAAAAGATGATTGTGCCCCATTGGAATGCAAACATTTTCGTCCAATTTCCTTGTTCAACACAGACATCAAAATTTATGCTAAGATCTTGGTCAACAGATAAAATCAGATTATTCCCACCTTAATTAAGAGAGACCAAACTGTTTTTATTCCAGGCAGGCAAGGTACGAAGAACATTAGAAGAATGCTAAATATTATCGCTCACTTGAAAAACAAAAAATCCTCGTCCGTCTTTCTTTCTTTGGATGCTCTGAAGGCCTTTGATAGAGTCGGATTGGAATATATGCACCTAACACTAGAGACATTTGGTCTGTTTAAGTTTGGCTCACGGGCCATTCGAGATTTGTATGGGTCACCCTCTGCCTCTATCAAAGGCCTGGGCTTTAGATCAGATATTTTTGATATTTCAAATGACACCCGACATGGGTGTCTTTTGTCACCAACCATTTTTGCTCTATTGATCCAGCCTTTGGCAGAGGTTATCCATAATTTGGTTAACATTAAGGGCATAAGAGATGGTAAAGAAGTACATAAACTGTCTCTGTTCGCCAATGATATTGTTGTAACCCAGGAAATTATAGCTTAGTATAGTGATATTTCTAATTATAGATTAAAGCTAATAAAATCAGAGGCGTTAGCTATTAATGTAATAAGAGGAGGATTTGAAACAGACATTTTTGTATAAATGGCAATGCAATATTAAACATTTGGAAATTATTCTTCAACTAAACAACAAATTCAGCAAAATTATAATTTAGTATATGAGAAAATAAAAGGAGCGATAATTGCCAGGAAAAATGTAATCATCTAATGGTCAGGTAGGATCATGGCCATAAAGATGTCACTCCTTCCAAAAATCAGTTACTTGATGCATTGTATTCCCTTTCAAATACCATTGTATTTAATTAATGAATTTCAAACAATGATTGATAAATGTATTCATCAAAACAAAAAGATGAGAATTAGAAAAACCTATATAGTACCAAACTTCACTAAAGGAGGAACTATCAGCATGCCACGCTAATGATAATGTGGACAAATCCACTTAATTCCTATAAATGGCTGCAAATGGAAAATGTTAGCATTGTAAAGAGTGATAAAGCGCTAGCACTTTTCTTCAATAAATTAGAGTTTAAACAAACAGTAGTAAGCAATTTCTCTATCTTAAATAACTTTGGGTAAAACTTAACAAAAAAAAATCGTTGATACCCTTTTTTAGTCCTATTTCTTCTCTCTCCTCTTTAGCTAAATTATATGACTCCCCATTGCTAAAGTTGCTATTAAAGAAAGGCTTGGTCCATCTCAAAGATCTGTTTTTAAATAACAAACTGATCAAATTTCAGGATTTATCTAAATCCTTTGCTATATCAAATTTTTTTTGGTTGGAATATATGAGACTATCCAGCGCATTGGTAGTATCAGGATATCATCTACGTACCAGTAGGCCACTAACAGATATTGAAAACCTTACATTATCAAACAACAGAGCCCATTTGATCTCTAAGTGCTATAACATTATCCAAAAGAGTTATCAAGGTGATAAACCCCTGAATTGGAGATTATGGGAAAGAGATATGGAAATCTCCTGGCCTGTTGAAACGTGGCTTTCAGCTTTCTCATTGACAGCTAACAATATAAAGAATGTTTCTTATAGGGAAACATATTTTAAAACTTTAAATAGATGGTATATTGTACCTTTAAAACTGATGCACATAAGTAAAGATATTAAACTTAAAATGTGCTGGAAAGGTTGTAATCAAACTGGCTCCCACATTCTTATGTGGTGGCACTGTCCAAAAATTCTGAAATTTTGGCAGGAATGTTTCACTCATTAATCCTGCATTTGAACTGATTTTGTTTCATATATTTCTCAACACATTCACTTGGACATTAAAGCATTTTTGATTCAGGCTCTAATGGCTGCCAAAGGCTTAATTGTTTCTAGATGGAAACAATATGATTTGTCCAAATGGTTTGAACTTAAAGACATATTAGTAAAATGTGTTTGTTGGAATTGGACTTTACGGATTTGGGAGTGGTTTTCCCTCCCGCTTCTAAATGGTCAGTTTGGGATAATCGTAAATCCTTAGTTGATTGGGGCAGCCTTTGCTGACCTTCTTGGCTCTCCCCCAGGGCCCTCCAGGTTGGGTGGGAGTAAATGTTGTTTGCATTAATAAACAAATCCAAAAAATGTTTTCCGGGAGTTAAGAGAGGAAGAGGAAGCTGGCTGTGCATCTATTAATGTGAAACCCATTTGCTTGTCGTGGTTTCAGAATACATAGCCACAGAAATAAAACATGAAAGCACAAAAAAATAGAATAGGACCTTCCTATAAACTGACCAGAGACTGATGATCCCTAATAAACACAAAGTAACACTGGGGAAAAAAATCTGTTTCTGCAAAGCACCAGACTCAGACAGTCTTTAGCTTCCATACAACCCTCAGAACACACTATAATATTTTATTAACCAGTCTGAGCAAACAATAACATCAAACTTAACTTAAACATTAACTCAACATTCTCTGAAAAATTTTACTAAACAAGACAAACCTAGTTAACACAATGTCATCAATTATTTTATTGTTTAATTTGCTACTCTTGGGCCCCTGTTCAACTGATCAAATGTTAGTTACTGGAGACCGTAATGTAGCCCGTAAACTAATTTGCTATTCAATTGGTGTCTTTTAGCTACCCACAAATGATTTGCGGGTTACAGGCTGAAAATTTGTGTGGTTGTCAAAATCGTAATTCTGACCCATCTAAGCCTTTGATCTTTCAAGCACGTAAATTTTACAAACGCAAATCGCTATTCAATTGCTACAATTCCTCAAGCCCACAATTGTTTTCACACCCGTAAATGGCAAGAGTGCCAGATAGGACTCACAAGGGGCTTAAACACCTGTTCATAGCACTGTAAATGCAAATAAAAAGTCAATACTGCATTTTAAAATATGGGGAAAGCGATGAAAGACATTAGAATTAATTGTACAAAAGTCTCAAGCTTGCAAATCTGCAATATTCTTTTTATTTTTTTTAAGCTTCATTTCCATGTTATATCAATCTTGGTAATCAAGAAGTTAATACATATCAGGCCACCCACATGGACTATAACATTTGCTTAATTCATTGTTATTATTTTGTACATTGCTGGATTTAGAGTCTTATCTAACATCGGACCACTAAATGTTACTTGATTGACGGTTAACCTCCATGTTTTACTGACGTCTTGATGATGGTCTCATTTACTATTGGCTGTTTCTAAGTTGGTAGTTACAGCCTTGCTTGAATGATCATGATCATGCTCTGAAATGCTACTTACAGGTGCATGGTTTAGGGTTTAGGCTTTTGGCCAGGTAGCTTCGCGCTTGATCAATTGACTCACTCTGTATCGGTTGCAAATGTTTGCAATTCAATAGGGGCCTTGGTAAACCAACTTATAACATAATGTCACCATTTTTTTAAATTATTTTTACATTCACCACTCTATGCAAACAACGTTTAACACAATCTCACTAATGTTCTTTAGTTCAATAAACATGTTAGGGATTTGTTGGAAACATTTTGCACTCCCTATGAAAATATGGGGATATTAATTTTTAACTGCAATTTTTTATTTCACGAAAGCCAATATATTCTATTTTAAGCTAAGAAAATAATGAGTTATCTCTGGAGGACATGGGAAAATGAAATTATGGAAAGCACAATCACTCCAGGAAAACAATGTATGCTGAATCAGGTAGGATCTAAACTAAGTAATATGGGACATAAGCTAAATGAACTGGAATATCACCATTTTTACTTTATGGACACTAAACTATATAGATCATGATTTATTGTTGCTACTAATGCTATATAGAAATAACAGGTTGAAAGACTTCTGTTTATACTGCTAATGTTTTAAAGAATGTGCTGCAATACACAGCTGTTGATTTAAGGCAGTTTCCATTGCAGGGCAGTTTAGAGTGTATTAAAAAGTAAGATGTACAGAGGTGCTGTGTTGTTGAGGGCTTTCTAAGGGAGCTTTAGGATTTTTAATATTATTCTTAAGTAAGTGGAGTTCGCCAGTGTAGAGGCTGGCAGAAGGTGGCAGCAGAGTTTGAGCGATGGGTTAAGCAAATGAGTCTGGAAGAAGCATTCAGAAATAAATTGTAGTGGCAAACGACAGTTTTGTGAAAGGCCAGTTAAGATTCAAAAGACAATGCATGATATTATGAGAGCATATATTAGTGTCCGTATAAACGTGGGGCAGTTTTAAAAAACAAACAAAAAACACAATGTACCAAGATGATAAGGAGTTTGACTAAAACTTCCATCCAAAAGGTCCTTTTGGCTTGTGGTGTATGTATCCAACTCTGACAAATCAAACAACACAAAAGTAATAATACTATAGCAATGTTAATCACATTGCTAATCACACAAGGCTGAGGGACCCCACAAATTTGATTGTCTCAGCAAAATAGCAGGAGAGACGGAAGGGCTCTGTGCCTGCAGATATGTTTTAAGGTCACAGGAGTTGGCGCAGCACAGAAAGGTCCCCATACCTATAGCAAATCATAAACAGGAAGTTCTAGTGTTGATTATTGGACATTTTTGGTTAAATAAATAAGCCTTTGGTCGCCATGACAGGCAGCTGTCTACAGCCAGACAAATCACTGCCTTTAATGCAGATTTACAATATTATATAATACTAAATTTAAAAAAAAAACTGTTAAACAAAAATAAATAATCTCCAAAGAAGAAAAAATACATTAAAACACACAAAGCAACAAAACAGAAATCCCTTGCTTCTACAAACAGGAATCAGCAACCCTTAATGGTGACATCACTTAATAGAGAAAAATATATTTCCCAACTATCAATCTTGTATTCTCCAAAACAAGGAGAAAGAATTTTAATATTAGACTTGCCTTCAGGAAAAAACACTAATATTTTCATGAAAACACCATTGTAACTACTTTTTGTATTTAATAGAAAATGTAATGTTGAAAACATTCTGCACATTCCATTTCTGTCTCTTGAATGATTACTATTGCAATATTTACATTCTTTAGGTTGAAACAAATACATGTGTTTGTTTTCTTAATAATGAATCCTGTTTTACTTTGAAATGTATAATATTTAAATAACACATACAGTAAAAATGTTGACAAATTTAAACCTAAATATTCTATATTAATACATACTGGTACTGTATTTAAGAGTATTTAAAAAGAGCATCAATATTTAATGGAGACTCTATATCTACTGGTAATAACTATGGCCTCCATTCTCATTAACCTGTGTGATTTTCTATATAACATAAAAATGGCTGCTGGAGCTTTTTTCACCTATGTTACATGTTTATTCTAATCTTTTCACTCTCAATAATACGGCACTCAGCCCACATCTGTAAATCCTTCATTGACGGCAAGAGATTCCAGTGTAGGAAGCTTGTGTTCACTGAGAATGTCATCACATATTATAATTGTCAAACTAAGATTCGTCGTCACGCTGCATTGCGTAGTGCGTATGACTTAGCGATGAGCGTCGCAGGCGCTCATCGCCCGGCGAGCCTTGCACAGCGAGGCGAGCCGTTAAATCGTACCACTTTGCCGATTGTGCGACTTTACGATGAGCGCAGCAGCGAGCCTCGCGAGCCTCGCGCAGTGAGGCGAGCCGTTAAATTGTAGCACTTTGGCAATGAGCGCCGCAGGCGCTCATTGCAGGCGAGCCTCGCGGAGCGAGGCGAGACGTTAAACCGTAGCACTTAGAAAAAAGATACGAGATGAAAAAAATTACGAGATAAGCGGCGGAACCAAAACAATAAAAAAAACACTAAATACACACAGCATGGGGAACCAGGCAGGACGTCTAGAAGTGAGTTGGAACTCCAATTTACAGCGATTTAGCCGAGTTACAAAGATCGAAAATCGGCTAAGCGAGAAAAAAATGTCCGCCGGAAAAAATGAAAACGAGGCTATACTACTACGAACTGCGTAAAACACAGCCACAGACGTATGTGTTTGAAAAACAACGAGATAAAGGATGCGGATTAACCGCGCAATGAGTAAAAAGACAGTAGTGAGTAAATTTTACGAAACGCAATTACAGATTTACGCATTAACACAAATTTAACGCCTTTGTCTCGCGCAACATCGGATTTCCCGCCTAAAACAATGCATTTGATGAAATATAAGTTCAAAGTTACAAAAATAAAAAGTTCAAAACAAAAAATGTGTATTTATTTTAAGAAAAAAAAAAAGAGACAAATGTAGCTGAGTCATGTTGTGTGGCAAACAAATTTCACAACATTTAATTTTTATTGACCGTCATTTGACCGTATTTACTGTTAAACCGTAGTACTTTAGCGGGCTCAGCGATGAGCGTCGCAGGCGATCATCGCCCGGCGAGCCTCGCGCAGCAAGGCGAGCCGTTAAACCGTAGTAGTTTGCCAATGAGCGCAGCAGAAAAAATGGCGGACGAACAAAACGAAAACAAGGCTACAGCACTATAACCACGGAAAACACGTACCGATAATCCGCTAAGACGCATACCACACATTACCCACCATTAAACGACGGACGGATCATCCGCTAAGAGGCATACCACACATAATCCTCCATTTTAGGATAATGCAGAAGTACACAGCTATGTTAACGGTTTCGGCTCGCGCACGCACACTATTACACTGCACACGTTCATCACGCTTACACAGCACCTCCACACCACTAATGCTGCAGCAACATCAACACAGATTGCCAGCTCTTCAACACAATGCATAAAAATACATATATTCATTTATTAATTTGAATTCTATATTTCAGTAGTACACACAAAACAACATTAGCTACCTTACAATTCCATATGTATATTAATAACTAAACAACTTTAAAAACATACACATCTCATTGCCGTCATTTTTTGACGGGCAATACGCTAGTGATTATTATAATGAGTGAGAACAAGCCCTGATAAATGTGGCAATAAACCATAAATATTTATATGTGTATATATAATATTTATTTATTTATATGTATTTAAATTAACTATATGTGACAATTGTATATATATATATATATATATATATATATATATATATATATATATACAGTAAAATCCTGGTTATCCGGCACCTAACCAACCGCCACTCTGAAGCACCGACATCAATTCCCCATTCTACAGAAACTCACGCTAAACCGGCATAACTGGCACTATCCGGCAGTTCGAGACTGCCCCCCAGAAATACTAACTTTTTTTCTAAATGTTTTTTATGGGCCTAAATTGCCCTGTTTTTGGTGCTAATGCCTTTTTATATGCATTTTGCAACGTTTTGGGGGGGGGGTTAAGGGTCGTTTAGACCCTTTTTTTCAGGGACTCCTGATTAACCGGCCTACTACACTTATCCGGCAATAGGGTGGCTGCCAGATAACAGGGAGTTTACTGTATATATATATATATATATATATATATATATATATATATATATACACACAATGCATTAGAACATTTGTATATGTATTAACCCATTGAGTATTGGGTTTTGTGTTACACTGGATGTTATAAAGAAACTGGCATAATAATAACATCTCCTATGTTTTAATTGCACATATGTTTATATTGGACTGTTAAGTGTCAAATAATGATGAACATTCATGATTTTCTATTTTTTGGTGCTATACTATCTCTAACAGCTGCTACTGTTTTAAAAACATTTGCGAGTGGTCTTTAGTACAGCCCTGTGATAAAGTCTGATTAGTATAGTGTTTTGGTGTAAAAGTCTAACATAGTAACTCCGACTTGCCACAGTCACTTGTAGAAGTTCTCTCGCAGTGTTTCAGAAATGGGTGAATAGAATAGCTAGGGAGATTTAATTTGCTCTTAAGCATGGTGTAATCTGCAATATATGGGATTAGAATATGGGCCTATATATAGCAAAAAAATCCTCTCATCTATTGTTGGATACTTGTGTGTTTACAAAATTAATTTTAACATTAGATAAATATCATATAATTGTGTTTAGCTATTTCATAGCACATAATAATGAGTGGCCCATGCAGCAACATTATATTAATTGCTTCCATACTATTGTGACTATTTAATGAATGCTTCATAAATAAATAAATACAAAAAAATTAAATAATCATGAGAGCAATAAAATGTTGCAGCTAAATTGTGGATGGAATGCATAATGAACAACAATAACATTTGGGTCGTGGTCCCAAATGTTAGGTTACTGATAATTATTTGTTAATGAGTCCCATAGCTCAGTCCCAACTGCCTTGCAAATATACCATAAATCACATTACAAACTAAGGCTTTAATGCAAATAATTTTCCTCAACTGTGGCAACAAATTAACACTGAGGTAATAAAAAAACTGTCAAGACGTAACTTATATCCACTAGCCCAATGCATATTTACTCTTGGGGCATCCTGGCGGAATGCAATATTAAATAGACCTCTGTAGATTATAATAAATTAGTAATTTGTAACAATTTACACGACTTTCAGATTATCTGTACAGCATATAATAGTAACGTCAAGAGAAGATCCTGTCAAGTCCAATGATAGTAACTGTAATGTCTGCATGATCTTTTAAGCAGACATTCAAGGAAACAAAAATATTAAAATTATAAATAAATACTCCTGGTATCCGTTTTCAGTCCGAAAATATTTTTATTATAGAGATTAAAAAAGAGATAATAGTGATTTAGGACTGTAATAGATTAGGAATCTCTCATGAAATATTTCATAAAATGAATCACAAGTTTAATGATTATCTTAAAATATTTTAAAATGAAATCATACAAGCATGTAGGGATAATTAGGTGCAAGAATCTACTGTCAGCCCTGGTTTTATTTAGAAATAAAAACTCGGGCTTGATTCATATTAAAATACCTGTTAATGCTATACAATTAATGAGTTCTATTTAATATCAGTGCTATAGCTTTGTCATATCATGATTTATAACTATAGGCAAATGATAAGTGTCATATAATTAACAGGTAAACAGGAGTGGCAGGATTTTTAGCAATATCAAGTGGGCAAACATTAATTGGCTAGTGGGCAATCTGAAGGCTTGATAAGTAAAATTATCTAACAAGCTTTTCAGATTCAGTATTTGAAGCTAATTCCCACTAAAACAAGAATTTCAAGTAGGCCCATTTACAGACAGAACCCATAATAAGCACGTACTGGTTAAGTAGTAGTAAGGACCAGTCATGTCTCCATATAGCTGATCTTTATCAAGCAGATCAACAAACAAAATAAAAAATACATGTGCTAAGAACAGTAAATGTAGGTTTAAGAAGAAAAAAAAACATTTAAAAATGTACCTTGAAGCAAAGTTGGCTGCCTGCTCACCTTCTTCCCCCACTTCCCTGGGTAGGTGATCCAGATGACATGCTTAGCGACCATGTTTCATCAGAGAGAAAAAAATACATGATCAGTGCCATCAGTAGGGTTTGGAGCTTGTATGGGTCCTTTAACATGACCATCATGAAACTCCGGATATGCAAAATTACGTTTACATTTAGAGTTTTATTAGTGATCTTGTTGCTTATTGAATGATTTACATACCACAGGATTATATGATATGTATTACCAAGAGTTGCATGTGAGTTTGAATAAATATTTGAGAAGAACTGTAATCAAACTATGACATTTATTACTTGCATTCTGGAATAAACCATTAATAAGCCTTGTCAGAAAACTCACTAAGCAATTAGTGAAGAAATTTGAAAATACTCTATTCCCTGGTAATTGAGTTTCAGGCGCCTTGAGTTTATATATATTCATCTATTTTACATGCAAATGGATTTCAATATGTAATAGTTCACCTAGTGATAAATTAAATCTCATCTAAATCCTTTCATCTACATATCCTGGTTATTTCAAATGTTTTTCTCAAGAAGTCATAAAACATTTTTAAATTCTATTCGCAAATTCATTGGACTGCAACCATGATGCATATTTTTCATGTTCAGCTGACGGCCTCTTAGGCTTCCTATCCAGCCTTGAGTAGATAACATGTTCCCCTTCCACATACTCAATCTCAGGGGTGGATCTTTTACCAGTGGAAAAGGTGCATTGCACCAGAGCCCTTGCTCCCTGAGGCGCCCAAATCTGTCTCCCCCAGGCCCCCTGCCATCCCATTCACCCCCCAGCAGCCCCATTCAGCCCCCAACCCCCCAGTAGCACCCCCAGCGTCTGCATAACCCCCTAGCAGACCAAATTCCCCCCCCCCCCCTCTTACTTGTACACTGTGGTTCCTGGGCCATTTCTCATTGGTCTGAGGCTTCATATCCTTCCCCTTCTGGCGCTTCATACTGCAGGGAATTCCCTTCCCCTGAATATGAAGCACAGGCAGGGGAAGGATATCCAACTTCTGACTAATGAGGAATGGCACAGGTACCACAGTGCATAAGTAAGAGAAGGGGGGTTGAATCGGGGGTTGGGGGCTGAATGGGGCTGCTGGGGGGTAAGTGGGGCTCCTGGGGGGTGAGTGGTGTTGCTGGGGGGTTATGGGGCTGCTGGGAAGGGGTAAATGGGGCTGTTGGTGGTTGTGGGGCTTCTGGGGGCTGAATGGTGCAACTGTTGGGGTGGAGGCTAAATTGTTGTGCTGGGGTGAATGGTGCTGCTGGGGGGGGGTTGGGGCTGAGGGGTTGGATGTAAACGGTGGCGCTGGTGTGTGAATGGTGCTGCCGGAGGTTGAATTGGGCTGCTGGGGGGTGAGTGGTGTTGCTGGGGGTTGTGGGGCTGAATGGGGTGGCTGGGGGTGAATAGGGTGCTGGGGGGGTTGGGGGTGAATGGTGTTGCCTGGGGGTGAATGGGGCTGCTGGGGGATCATGGGACTGCTTGGGGAGAATGGTGTTGCTGGGGATTTGGGGGGGGGGGGGGTGAAAGGACTGTTGGGGGGTGAATTGTGCTGCTGGGGGGTTTCTGAGACTGAATGGGGCTGCTGGAGTACACTGCACAGAAAAGGAACAGGTTAGCATAAAATATTTTTTTTAAGTAAACAGTTTAATAAATATATATTTAGTTTAAAGGAAGCCATGTTTGAAATGGTTTATGGATTGAAGAGCAAGGCATTTGTGGGCATATTTGCATGTCCTTTCCAGAATGCAGTATAATAACTGTTTTTTCTCTGAGTTTTGAGCTAGAAAGCTGTTTTTTTAACTTGTTTTAGACAGATGTACTATTTATTTACACACGCTGAGATCCCGCTACATGCTGATGATAGCCAGTAAGTTTGAAACAGCTGTACGTGGATAGAATTCTCAGCTTGTATATAATACAACCTGGCTTTGCATAAAAGCTGTGTAATTCAGCTGGCATAAGCTTAAAGTAAGCCATGTTTGAAATGGTTTATGGATCGAAGAGCAAGGCATTTGTGCGCACATTTGCATGTCCCTGCTCAGCTTCCCAGAATGCAGTGTAATAACTGTTTTTCTTGGAGTTCAGAGTTAGAAATAGTTTTTTTTAACTTGTTTTAGCCATTCAAGTGTGAAGACAGATGTACTTTTTTTTACTACATATATATATATATATATATATATATATATATATATATATATATATATACTGTATAGTGTTGGGGGTAAATATCTCATACTCACCCCACTCAAAGGCATTACTCCAAGAAAAAAACATAGTCCCTTGGTTATTTCTCATTATTAGAATTTATTAGAAAGAAATGTGAATTAGCGGCAAATACATCCAAAATGGCTGCCACTAATTCACTCACCGAACCGCAACTGACAGAAATCAGCAGACATAGCCTTTTATATTGTTTACATAACAATTGAAAAAAAATCCATCTTAACAGCCAATTACATTTTATTTCTATATTTTATCCAATAAGAATATGACACATACTTTGGTACAGTGCCTTGCGAAAGTATTCACCCCCTTGACTTTTTACCTATTTTGTTACATTACAGCCTTAAGTTCAATATCTTTTTAATCAAAATTTTATGTGATTAATCAGAACGCAATAGTCTAAGTTGGTGAAGTGAAATGAGAAAAATATATACATAAAACTATTTTTTAGAAATAGAAAACGGAAAATTGGAATGTGCGTATGTATTCACCCCCTTTGTTATGAAGCCCATAAAAAGCTCTGGTGCAACCAATTACCTTCAGAAGTCACATAATTAGTGAAATGATGTCCACCTGTGTGCAATCTAAGTGTCACATGATCTGTCATTACCTTAACACACCTTTTTTGAAAGGCCCCAGAGGCTGCAACACCTAAGCAAGAGGCACCACTGCCATGAAGACCAAGAAACTCTCCAAACAAGTAAGGGACAATGTTTTTCAGAAGTACAAGTCAGGGTTAGTTTATAAAAAAGATCCAAATCTTTGATGATCCCCAGGAGCACCATCAAATCTATCATAACCAAATGGAAAGAACATGGCACAACATCAAGCCTGCCAAGAGTCGGCCACCCACCAAAACTCACAGACTGGTTAATGAGGGCATTAATCAGAGAGGCAGCACAGAGACTAAAGGTAATCCTGGAGGAGCTGCAGAGTTCCACAGCAGAGACTGGAGTATCTGTACATAGGACGACAATAAGCCTTACACTCCATAGAGTTGGGCTTTATGGCAGAGTGGCCAGAAGAAAGCCATTACTTTCAGCAAAAAAACAAAATGGCACGTTTTGAATTTGCAAAAAGGCATGTGGGAGACTCCCAAAATGTATGGAGGAGACTAAAATTGAACTTTTCGGCTATCAAAGAAGACGCTATGTCTGACGCAAACCCAACACATCTGAACACCCAAAGGACACCATCCCAAACACACTGCTAAATAAACACTGCAATGGTTTAAGAGAAAACATGTAATCGTGTTTGGAATGGCCTAGTCAAAGCCCAGACCTCAATCCAATAGAAAATCTGTGGTCAGACTTAAACATTGCTGTTCACAAGTGCAAACCATCCAACTTGAAGGAGCTAGAGCAGTTTTGCAAGAAGAAATGTGCAAAAATCCCAGTAGTAAGATGTGGCAAGCTCATAGAGACTTATCCAAAGTGACTTGGAGCTGTGATTGCCACAAAAGATTGACTTTAGGGGGGTGAATATTTATGCACATTGACTTTTTCTGTTATTTTGTCCTATTTGTTGTTTGCTTCACAATAAAAAAAAAACCTTCTTAGTTGTGGGCATGTTCTGTAAATTAAATGATGCAAATCCTCAAACAATCCATGTTAATTCCAAGTTGTGAGGCAACAAAACACGAAAAATGCCAAGGGGGGTGAATACTTTTGCAAGGCACTGTATGTGCATTCATCTACTTTATATGATACACTTGTGTGCAGCACATACAGTAACTCTTATTAGACCTTGAATATGAGTGAGAAAACATATTTTTTGTGTAAACTTGTGTACCAGTCTCTAAATGAAATAGCCAAGTCATGGGTCTGATGTTTTTAACTATTTTATACCTAATATCTTGCAATTGCAAAGGTTTCCAACAATATATAACATTCTTTGCCCCTCCTCCTTGGTTATTTTTTGCTCCAGGGCCCTCCATTCACTAGCTCTGCCACTGCTCAGTCTATTTTATCTCCACCGCAACTACCATATCATATTTTGGCCAACAAAATTACATTTGTCAATATATCTTCCACTTTTCCATTTAATGTCATTCCCTACTTATATTTTACAATGTAGCTTAGTATTTTTGATGTATGCTTAGGAAAATGGTGTACCGATTCCTCAATATGTTCCTCGCAGTCGCCATTGCGAGAAGACACCCAAAAATGGCTAAAAATAAGCTCACAGAGAGCTACGTAGTAACACACAGCCATAAATCTATGGGGTGAAGCTCAGACCTCGGAAGAAACCCTACGGGCACAAAAAAGTGCCTGCAAGGGCTACTTAAGCCTATACATGCTGCCTTGGAGCTTCCCGACTCTGATATCAAATGCTTCCCCCGATCGGGATCCCCGCTGCAAGTGTTAATATGGGGAAACTGTGGGGGTCCTGATGGGGACCCCCAGCATAGAGGGGGGTTAATGTTAGGTGCCGTGGGGGTACTTACATTAACCCCGCGTCCGGGATTGGCCAATAGTGTGAAGGCGGCCCTTTAAGGACACACAGCGGGAAATTTATATTTTTAAATGCAGCGGGGATCCGATCTGGACCCCCGCTGCATGGATTGATACGGGGACTCTTTGGGGGAGACATTTTTTAAACAATATTGAACTTGCTAATAGTACTGTTAATGCATCTTGTTTGTTAAGGGAAATACACATTCTTATTTTTAAGAGCAACTAAGAAAACTGTCTATATTCATTAAATAGTATGATGGAGATTACCTTGTCTTCTTGTTCTCTTTCCACTATAATCTGTAACCATATTAATGACGTTCCCTGCAGTCATGCTAGTTTAGTTTTTAAGTGCAGGTTGTTTAGGTCCCAAGTGCTTCTAGTTCAGACTGAATGCATCTGTCTCTTTCTGGTCCATTTAGTGTAGAAAATTGTTAGTTGTTGTGCTGCATAGAACATCAACATTACTTTTATAAATAAATATGTTAAAAGTTAGCACTGCTGATAAAAATGTAAATACAAACTACAGGTTTCACCAAACCAATCTGTTGCCTTCTATGCATGGTTACAATGTTGAAAAAGAGGACATGTTATAAAAAGACAGATGCAACCAAGGCCAATACTAATATCAGTAAAAGCAAAATATCAGTAATATGAAATCGACAGTAAATTTTAACTATTTATTTCATGTTATCCATTTATTTCATGTTATCATGTATATAGTGCATGATTAGTATCTTCAAGAGCATTAAATCAAGTCTAATTGAGACAGAGATAATGGAAACAGAGATATGTTCAGCGGCAACTGGTGACAGTATATATATATATATATATATATATATATATTTTTTTTTTTTTATATATATTTATACAGTATACAAATATATATTAGTCTCATTAGACCAGAGCACCTTCCTCCATACATTTTGGGAGTCTCCCATAAGCCTTTTGCAAACTCATAACTTGCCATTTTGTTTTTTGCTGAAAGTAATGTCTTTCTTCTGGCCACTCGCCATAAAGCCCAACTCTATGGAGTGTACGGCTTATTGTTGTTCTATGTACAGATACTCCAGTCTCTGCTGTGGAACTCTGCAGCTGCTCCAGGGTTACCTTAGCTATCTGTGCTGCCTCTCTGATTAATGCCCTTCTTGCCCGCTCCATGAGTTTTGGTGGAAGGCCGTCTCTTTGCAGGTTTGCTGTTGTGCCATGTCCTTTCCATTTGGTTATGATAGATTTGATGGTGCTCCTGGAGATCATCAAAGATTTGGATCTTTTTTTCTAACCTAACCCTGACTTGTACTTCTCAACAACGTTGTCTCTTACTTCTTTGGAGAGTTCCCTGGTCTTCATGGCAGTATTTGTTTAGTTGTGAATTTTGCTTAGGTGTTGCAGCCTCTGGGGCCTTTCAAAAAAGTTGTGTATATGTAATGACAGATCATGTGACACTTAGATTGCACACAGGTGGACATCATTTCACTAATTATGTGACTTCTGAAGGTAATTGGTTTCACCAGAGCTTTTTATGGGCTTTGTAACAAAGGGGGTGAATACATACGCACATGCAAAGTTTCTGTTTTCTATTTCTAAAAAATAGTTTTTATGTATATATTTTTCTCATTTCACTTCACAAACTTAGACTATTGTGTTCTGATCCATCACATGAAATTCAGATTAACAAAACATTGAACTTAAGGCTGTAATGTAACAAATAGGTAAAACGTCAAGGGGGGGTGAATAATTTTGCAAGGCACTGTAAATACCTGGTGTGCTGCATCCATGTGGTCACTGAGAGTCAGACACAACTGAAGGACAGAACAACAACAAGACACAGAGACATTTATTTGTAAGAGAGATACACTGAGGGTTTGAGTGTCACAAGCAGACAGTGACACAGAGAGGGATATGAGCTTTGCAGCTGCTTCTGTCTGGTATAGGCTGGGGTGGTGACAGACAGGTCACAAGCTTGGTGTGTGGAGCAGGGTAGTCAGAATCAATAAGACCACCAGATTATTGAGAAAGTCGAAGCTGTGCATGCACTCCCTTTATCTGCATGCACATTGAGCCGGGAGTTGCTTTTTTCTTCTTCAATAAACTTTATTCGGATTGTCAGGATTGCACCAATGTGTTCACAGAGATAAAAAGAGATTACAGAGGGAACAAAAAAAATGGGGATTTGTTTCACTTGTCCTCGAGTTCCTATGCCCATGAATGCACACAGACTGTTTCAATAAATTCAAATTTGTAAAAAAATTGTTTATAAACTATATATACTCACAAATATTAACAAAATGTTGATTTTTTTGCACTAAATACAAACCATTTTTTCAGTATCAAATGAAAAGCAAACTATCATCACAAAACTACTAGGCTTCATTATGAAGTTACCTCTATCTATCTATCTATCTATCTATCTATCTAGATGCAGGGTGACTGGGGGAAGAGAGAGAGAGAATATGAGACAGAAAACAAGAAACAGAGAGAGAAAATAAGAGATGGAGACTGTATTTACCCAGTCTTGAACAGCTCTCTCAGCATACCAGCTCTCACTGAACTTAAACTCCCAGTATGTACTGCATACTGAGAGAATGTTGCAGTCCTAATTAGCTGGGGACAGTGGGAGTGACTGTGCCTGCAGGATCCGTGAGTTTTCCCTCCCCGCTTTTATGACTGGTTGATGCTGCATGTGACAAGCAGGCTCAGTGCTGCAGGTCAGAGCAGAGATCGGGCAAAACAGCATTTTGACTTTTTTTTTTTATTTTCACATGTACCCTGATCTGTAGTACTAGGCAAGTCACCATCAATAGATAGATGTGATAAGTTAGTGTGTTTAACTGCTGCACAAAGGGTTTTGTCATGTAAAGTGACAGCAGCAGATATTAAAAAATAGAAGATTGAAGTTGATCTAATTATTTTTATATTTATATTATTAACATTTAAACAATTAACCAAGTGGTGGAGGTATTAAGTCAGTGATTTAATTTGTGGGGGATGGTGGGGAGTTGTTGCCCATTTACCCCTATGCAACAGCTGCCCCTGGATATGTTCCTGTATTTCTTGAAATCATTGAAATCTATATAATTAATTGATAAAATGCATTAAAACCTTTGCAATCAGAATATTGGCTAGATTGATTTATGAATTTAACATTATTTTACCAGTTGAAAATGTTTTCCTTTTTTTATTTTCTTTGATCTGTTGAGAGGGCATTATTTACTTTATTTGGCTAAGCTCTGATACAATTATAGTTATGCTAAACGTCTGCTTTTACCTTCAATTAAATACTTTAACTGTCATTTCATACTTTGAGACATCCCTGTACATTATGATTGCAACTTTTGTAGGGATTTTTATCAATTTGATTATACATACAAAATTGCAATATTTAAACATGAAAATTCAAGTGACTTAAAAGTTAAAATAGAAATAATCATTAGGAGAAAAGATTTTATTTCTTAAGATGATAACATTCTGAATACATTCAAATAGCATTTATGAGCTACGGCACAACATGTAAAGTTAAACTCTTAATGCGCTTGATTGTGGATTGTGTTTTATTTGTCCAAACAATCTATCTGCAAGATAATAGCCATAATGCAGTATTTTCACTGGGCAACATTTCATGCAGAGAATGGCTGACAGTTGTCAGCTAATTTGAAGCATATCTTGTTTGAGTACAGAAGTGATTAAATAGCTCAATCCTTGATTTACTCACTTGAGTTCATGTGCAGGGTCAAAACGTATTATGTGGTCTAAGTTTTAAATCAGTCATGTGGAGGAATCTAAATAAAGGAAAAGCAAAGAGTGATATCCATACTAGTTCCATCAACCTAGCATAATAATCATTGACAGTTAAACCAATAGCAAGGAAACTATAAGATATGAAGCAATACAGAATACTTTCACAATATAAAATATACTACGAGCCATCAGATACTTGATATGAGAACAATCAGACATTAAGAACTGATATTGGCATATGAGCCTATCTACCAGAACAATTACATTTCTGTAATGAAACAGTAAAACATTGATGAAGTACAGCATAAAAAGATATAACTCAAATACAAAATTTAACTGAAACTGCATTTAAACTTTGATAAGAAATTGACATATTTTAAGCTTGTACCACATCTGCATGAAAGGAAAGCCACAGAAAATATTAAAGAATAATTTACTCCAGAGTTCACCATACAGTTTTTGGCTATTTTACCTGCAATGTTATGTGACCAGTAAGGCAAGGAAAGACTAGTTGTATACACTAAGAAAAAAAAAAAAAACCTCATGTATAACTTCATTAAATTAGTTCTGAAAAAGCCCTGAAATAAACTTTTACAATCAGCAGTCGTAGGTTATAAATCCATATTATTGTTCTTTTCTATTTAAACTACATATATGTTTAGAAAAAGATCACTCTAAGGATAATAATATTTTCCCTATATAATAATATGCTTTTCAACAAATATGTTTATTGCAGAGATGTTTTGTGTTTTGAGATTTTGTTTTTATCAAAATTCAGTAGCATGTATTAAATGTAATCATATTTTCCTATTGTGAGGCTTTCAAGCATTCAGGTTGTCCTCTACAGCAGTTCTAATGGCTGAGCAATGCATATACATGTGAATAAATAGTACATTTGTGTTCACGTTTGAATGTCTAAAACAAGTTAAAAAACTTGCTTCATGCCCAGAAATACAGTTATTACGCTGCACTCTGGGAACCTTGGCAGGAACATGCAAATGTGCCCACAAATGCTTCGCTCTTTCAATCCATAACCATATCAAACAGGGCTGTATCAAATAGCTTGATTATACACAAGCTAGGAATCCGCCCCCACGAACAGCCGTTTTAAGGTTACCTATCATCAGCGTGGGGCAGGGTCCTAAGCTTGTGTAGTGGATATTTTCAGAAGTTAGTTGATGACATTAGGGTTGTTATAAATAGAATATACTCAGATTGGACAAATGTGGTAAGGCTCAGAGTTCAGTATTAGGTCCTCTCCTTTTTAACATATTTATTAATGACTGAGAAGTTAGACTGTAAATTATTTTCTCCATGTTTGCTTATAACATTTAGCTGTGTAAAGTAATTATATCAGATAATGATGTACTTCCCTCCCAATGGATTTGCATAAAATAGAGAAATGGGTGACTAAATGGCAGATGAGATTTAATATGAATAAATGTAAAGGTATGCATTTAGGAAGGGAAAAATAGCCATGCAATTTATAATCTTAATGGAGTAAATCTCGGGGTATCGGATATTGAAAGGGATTTGGAAGTACTTGTGGACAACCACCTAGGTAACAAGCTGCAGCTGCAAAGGCAAATAAAATATAATATAATTCTGCCACTATAAAAATCCCTAGTATGCCCTCATTTGGAATATGGAAAACTATTTTGGACATCACTTCAGGAAAAGGACATTTTAGATCTGGAAAAAGTACAGAAAAGCACAAAAAACTAATAAGGGGAATGGATGGGCTAAGTTATGAAGAAAAACTAACCAAATTAAATGTATTTTCTCTAGAAAAAATGTGTTTAAGAGTGGATATGATTACCTCATATAAATACATCCAGGGTCGGTATAAAGATTTGTCAAGTGAACATTTTGTGCAAAGATGCTTTCAACTGACACAAGGACATCCTTTGAGGTTAGAAGTAAAAAGATGTCACCTTAAAGAAGGAAAATGGGTTTTCACAGTAAGGGTGGTTAAACTGTGGAATTCTCTAACAAAGGAGGTTGTGACAGCAGATTTGATAGATCATTTTAAAAAGGAATTGTATATATTTATAAATAAAAAGGACATTCAGAGTTATCCTGGTTAATTTGAGAGTATTGATCCAGGGAGGAGCCTGATTGCCAGTATCTGGGTCAGGAAAGATTTTTTTCCCCTTTTTTAGACAATTGGAAACGATTTACTTGGGTTTTTTTCTGTTTGCCTTCCCCTGGATAAATTAACAATTAATAATTAATCTGAATACTGCAGATCAGAGGATATCTTAAAAGGTTGAACTTGATGGACTAAAAGTATTTTTCAACCTAAATTACTATGTAACTACTATTATCTTACAGCCTCATTAAATTGGAGCTATGTGTTAACACATAGCTTGTAACTGTCATCTTAGGGCTATTTGCAAGCTAAGATGCCTCGTAATGTTGCTCGCAGCTGGCTTTGCGTGTTAACACGCAGGGCGGTCGAGAATAGGCTACGTGGAGAGCAACATTGAACTTTGTGCACGCAAAGCATTTGATATTTCATGCCCGGAACCGCTAATTGTTTAATTCAGCTATTAAAGTGCAACGTGGTCTCTCGCAAGCAAACACGTAAATGGAGCCCAGAGGCCAATGTGTGCTCTAGAGCACCCGCAAGGGGGGTAAAGTACAATACGTAGCACTTGTAATGTAAATAAAATCACTCTACTGAACATTTATAATAAGGGAAGCTGATGTTAGGTCTTAGAATTAATAGCACAACATTCTCAAGCCCGCAAATCAGACCAGAAAAATACTTTATTTCCTGATTATTTTTTGTGTTATATCAATCCCTGCATTTAATGTGTTACGATATATACTGTAACTCGCATGTAATAGAATATCATATTTACTGCTTTATTAATATTGCATTATATCTGGCCTGTTGGACCGATCGCAAACTGGATTTGAAGCACGTAGGGCTTGGAAATCTACTTTCCCCAGTGATGTAACACTTATGATCTATCTTTCCATTGGCTCCATCTGAACCCGTAACTACGAGATTGCTTAATTGTTTGCATGCGAGCATGCAAGTCCGAAGGCCGTGAACTGGTTTACGAAATATTGTCTTTTGCTCGTAGCACGCAGCCCTTTCTAATTTAATAGCAACGTAAATCTACCAAATTTGAAGCACGCAGACCTTTCGTGCTACACATTGGACTTACGAGGCTGGAATTTAATATGGCACTTAGTTGCCAGCAACTTTGTAAGCGAGGAGCTTGCATGGACATAGGGAACCAGCTCCAGATTAGCAGTGGATTAAAAGAGTTTGTATAAATAGAGGCTATATTCAATGTGAGCATTCAATTACCAACATAGTCCTAGCATGTACAGAAAAAAATAATATAATGGTCGGAGGGCTACACATTAGTTTAAGGTATGTAGTTTCTTTCCAGCTGCTGAGATTCTCTTCAAGTATGGGATCATGTTATATGTCCTTTTAATGTCTATATTATGCATATTGAACATTTTGAAGTCAATTGTTATGCATGCAATGTATTTTATTGTCAATGAGAAATAGGAGATTTTTTTTAGATATGTTTGCCCTGATGTCAACACCCTTTTAAAAAAGCTAATTCACAAATGCATCTGTCTCATCTTCATTGCTGTTTACTTTTCAGTCTGCTCTTTATACTGTTATTACCATTGTATAAGAGTCTGTAGTGTTTCACCTGAAATTAAGGGTCATTGCTTCTTCTGCTGGTAATTTTCAAATGTGCGCTATTAACACTCATTCTTTGAGCTATTTCTATTGCGTTATTGAGTTCTGTATTGAAAATGATGGCGCTATCTTAAGGCCAATTATATTTACAACACCATATGACTTTTTTGCTATTGTTTTATCCACTGCATTTTCCAGGTCCATCTCTTACTAGGAGAGGAAGGGATTGAAAGGGTCTATTTGCAGTATAGGCAGTAGAAGTTAAGTTTCCTAACCTTGCACATATATTGACTGGGACTCTAGTAGATGTTCTTGATAATTGACTTTTAGCTAAGATACCTTGGTGCTGATGCAACCACTCCCAAGCTCTGGTTAACCCCTAAATATCCTGCATTGTGAGTTGTCATTGGGCCCAAGACAGCTTACTACCTGTATACTCTGAGGACCTGAAATTCTTGATTCTAGTTCTTAAAATATGTTTTAAAGGCAGTTGTATTGGTATTTGTAAAGTATTATTAGCTCAATATTTAACTCTATTAGGATTGGCTAGTCTCATAAAGCCACCTCAAAACATTTCTTATACACATGCCTCTACAGAAGAAGTGGTCGCACAGTTGAGACAGAGTAACCCTTTCAATAGTTCATCATCATACTAGGTTAGCTTACAAAATAGTTTTCATACAAATTCCCACAGCATTCTTACCATTGTTCTTTATCGCTATTGGCTCTCTATTTTCCCTAATTCCATATCCCATTTCCCCCTTCCTTCTCCTCCTATTTTTTTTTCCCTTCTTAAATACTGAAATATCGGAAGGTTCAGGATCTAGATTATATAAAACGTAGCTGACATATTAGTATATACTGTTTTTATTCTACTGTATAAATATAACACTGTGCACTTCATTCCATTTGTAAGATATAGTTTTACTATTTACTATTTACTAATTTGCTAACCTTCTCTGAGAGGTTTTAAATCCAAGAAAATGTTTGCTCCTTTATGATCCTTGAAAAAGATGTTTTGCATCCCCCCTTAACTAACAACTACAATATTTATTCATGCTATTTTCTGTCACAATATATATCCTTTATTGGGCTGTGGACTCACTTTTCTAGTGTTGCAATTTCTACCTATTGCATATATTTATTTATTTATTTATTATGTTTTTTTTTTTCTTTTATATTAGTTTTTTTTCCTCATATATAAAAGTCTATGCACATGTAATTAGCCACAACTCAAAATTCACATTTTGCTTATTATACTTAAACTTTACAATTTGTATAATGTATCTCAGGGCATTTGTTTGTGTTTTATTGTATGTTTTTTCACCATAGTTTTCATAATGGTACTGTATCGTTAAGGTTTGCCCCACTCTGATTTGATAGATTACAAAGAAAGGAAAGTACACCAAATATAAACTAGTGGCCTTTTAAAGTGATATTTACAAGTGTATAGAGATACATGTATCAGACAAATGCCTATGGGCTGAGGGCCAAAAAACAAACGTAACATTTAAAAATAAAGGAAAAACATCAACGAGTAAAAAACACTATTTACAAAAGGAGGTGAGTCACAGAGCTGCTGTAACAGATCTCACAACCAATTATATAGATACTCAGTACCAACACAAAGTCCTATACTAAGACCCACATACAAGGTACAAATAGTCCCTATTAATCTATAGCAGAGTTCCCTGTTAATAAAAGCTAATCTTGGAGGGCTAAATAGTCTAAAGAGAAAAGGGGGGAGAGCTATCTCCCTACACTATGTGCCTCATTATTATATAAAGATCAAATTTGGTATTATTAGGTACACAGTATCATCAATGGTCAGTCCTCTCCAAGGGGAGTGTAGTTCAATTGTCCAACAATAATAACATCAAGTCTGTGATCTCATATAAGATTAGCACCAACAGGGATAAATACACAGTCTAATATAGAGAACCTTAAATATCACAAGATAGCTGTGACAAATTAAGTAGCTGAAAGAATACCTGGGACCAGTACAGTTTCCTATATACAGTACTTTAAACAAGGCACAGTACATCCCTATTAACATATAGAGGAGTTCCCTGTCTAAACTTAACTAGTCTTGGAGGGCCCGCTATTTACCCTCTAGATGTTGTACAGCAATAGGGGGAACTGGATGAATTTGGGCTGGATGAATTTGGTAATAAAACGATTATGGCCCTATATAAAAACTCGAGTGCCAAGGTGACCAGTATAGATTTTAAAACTAAAAAATTCACTATATTAAATGGTACTAGACAAGGATGTCCCCTGTCTCCATTAATCTTTGTTCTAACATTAGAACCACTGGCCAAATTAATTCGGACAACTGAACTAATTAGCGGACTAAATATTGGTAAAAATCAACATAAGATCTTAATGTTCGCCGATGATATGATCCTTACCCTTACAGACCCTGTCATCTCTTTACCAGCAGTCTTTGCACAGATAAGTAAATTTAGTAGCTTTTCTTATCTCAAAATTAAGAGATAAAATCAGACACATTGATCTTGGGATTGAGAGGCAAATAAATAAACCATTTAAAAATAATTTTAAACTTAACTGGAATAGTAGGGGTATATGTCATCTGGGTATTCACTTTATGACATCCATGAAAGCTATATTAAAAGAAATATACAGATCTTGAATCACAACAATCTAAATCTCAAAATAATTCTCCTTATTGACTTGGGGCCTCATTCTATTACCGGCTGTAGGAGATGCGGGGCCGCAAGGACCGGCCGCAAGCTATTCGGCTATTCTATTCCCCTCAGGCCGGGGATTCCGGCAGGCTTGCGGCCGGCGCCTTGCTATCCCTTGCGGCCGCTCGCGCCGGAGGAAAGCCTTTGATCTAAAACGGCCGCAAGAGTTTCGGCCGCAAGAAAAGCCCGGTTGCTATTCTATTACTCCGGGAACCCTCTCTGCAAGGCTAAAAGCGAGCTGCAGCTTACTTGCAGGAAAAAGGTCCCGCTAGCACCAATTAAGCACATTATAAAGCAAAAATAAAGCCATCCTGCACTCTTATGAGACTATAAAGTGATTGTAGGTGTTAGCAAAAATAGCACAACATTCCCCTATACTCAAATCCGTTAAAAACATTTTTTCTTAGATATGTCAAATATCCATGTAAAAGGTCCAGAGTGCTTGGAGCACCTCAGACCCGCCCATGCTGCAGCCGGAAAATAAACAGTTAATGTAATCTCGGATTTGGGCTGATGTGCAAGCTAGAGAGTGGGTTACTATTAATCCTCATGTCCCCCAATATGATCCCTAGCATTTACAGAGCTTTACAGTGCTGTCTTGAATTTATTTTTTACTTTAAAGATTTCTGAGCTTACGGCCGGTTGCAAGATATACGGCCGGCCGTAAGAGGAGATCCTTGCGGGGCCGTTTAATAGAATTGCGAGGTAACGGAACCCCTGCAATGAATCGCAGCCTTGCGGCCGTTTTACGGCCGATAATAGAATGAGGCCCTTGGTATCAGTAGATTTTCTAGACATAACCATGAAAAAGAATGAGAAGTTTGAAATCCATACTGATTTATTTTGTAAAGCCACCACTACGAACAGTACCCTACATTTCAAAAGTTCTTACCATACTTTTACCAAGAAGGCAATCCCCACAGGGGAATTTCTGAGACTACGTAGGAATTGCTCAGCTATAGATACTTTCAAAACAAAGAGCACTGGAACTTAAGGAGAGATTGCATGTTTGTGGTTATAGCCAAACCTCTTCAAAAAAGGCTCTCTATTGGGCATTACATACTGATAGAAATGATTTGTTGACACCAAAGTCTAGTCAAAAATCAAATGACACAGTACATTTTATTGGCACATTTAATCAGCAATGGCGGCAAATTAGCCATGCTTTGAATAATATTTTTTTTATATAAAAATAGGGGAATCCAGACGTGGACCCCTTGCTCACTGTGCCTTAGGGAGTTATCAGCTACATCTCACTGACGAGGACCAAACAAGGCCAAAACATACGTCTGGGGTTTGCTGTTTCTCCTAATCAGGGTATAATTGCCTGGTATTTCAGGGCTGGACCACTCTAGTGAGTGGGACCAGACTGATATACTACAGTATATTTCTCCCTGTGAAGGGCACAAGTGAGCTAAATGAGGTTGATCTCAGAGTGGGTTATCATGTCCATAGAACAAACCTATTAAGGTTAGTTTGATCTCTGATTGAGCACCTCTCACTTTGTTGTTTTGTTTATGCAAATTACCCTTAGGGATTAATCTCCCTAAGGGTGATAGGGGAATCCAGACGTGGACCCCTTGCACACTGTGCCATAAGGAGTTATCAGGTACACCTCACTGACGAGGCCCACACAAGGCAGAAACGTACATCTGGGGTTTGCTGTTTCACCTGTTCAGGGTAGAATTGTCTGGTATTTCGGGGCTGGGTTACTCTAGTGAGTGGGACCAGACTGATATACTACAGGATATTTCTCCCTGTGAAGGGCACAAGTGAGCTAAAAGAAGTTGCTCTCAGAGTGAGTTATCATGTTCATAGAACTAACCTATTAAGGTTAGTTCATTCTCTGATTGATAACCTCTCACTTTGTTGTTTTGTTTATGCTTTGAATAAATATGCACATGTTTTAAGAGCGGATCCTCAACTAAAGCATGTCATCGGTGATCATATTCAAATAACATGGTGTAGATAACGCAATTTAAAGGGTATTATTGTCCAAAGTCACTTTGGCAATCCTAAAAAAACTGGAACCCTACCTAAGGGTACCTTTAAGTGTGGCCACTGCAAATAGTGTCCACATATAATCAGGAGAGAAAAAATAGTAGACAGAGCAGGTAAATCACATGAAGCCAGTGAGTTTTATAACTGCAGTACAAAATCAGTGATCTACTGTTTAGTTTGCTCATGTAATTTGAAATACGTGGGCATGACCAGTAGGGAGCTGAGAATGCGATTGGGCGAACATGTATGTAATATTAGGAATGCTAATAGTGACCTCCATAGGGGTAAAACCCTTTTTAGGGTGGCGCATCACTTTCTATTACAACACAATTCTCAACATTATCTCAAATGTTTAGTTATACAGAGAATCAGTCCGGGTATAAGGAAAGGTGACATAGAGCAGGAACTGTTGAAGGTAAAAAGTAAGTGGATTACGCTACTGAATTCAACAATTCCAGGAGGTCTTAATGAACAGGTGAATTTTAATTATAATCAAATATGAGCATATTTGTGGCCATAGACTTTGTTATCTATTTAATTAACAGTGCAAACTTTATAACATATGCATATTTAGAAGCAGACTACATAAGAAGAATATACTTTTGATATTATGAATAGTAATTGAAAGAGTTATTTACATCTTTAATAAAAATAAATAACATTTTTCTTGTGTTATATCATTATTACTTAAGTTTATCTAGTCCTTGAAACTCTTCTGTTTAGTTTATCTGATAATGAATGACTATTGCAGGGTTAATTTCTATTTTATCCCACCCACTACTGAGCACTTAAAAGGCTGAATTTGTCCCTCAACAGCCTCTGTAGAAGCTGAATCCCGTGAAAAGTGCACGTCAGGCTGTCTGGCGAATAGATGGAGTAGGAGCTGCTGTGACAGTCTTAACAACAGTGTCCCATAATGCTGTGAGATACATTTATTCTCCACACATAGACTTCTTTTAGCTCTAAACTACATGTATCAAATGTGATTTCTATGACTTATGATACTTTATAATGTACTTGGTTTAAAAGTGCTGTTTGTAACCTTCACTAGAGAATACAGGCTAGCTAGCTATGCTGTGTTTCAGTTGCCAGATATTTAGTTTAAAAATGTTGCTTGGAAATTTTCATTAAATAATTAAGGCATGCTGGCTATGCTGGGCAATTTATGAAGTGTACCTAATTTGGAGAATTCTTATTGTATAATTATCCTTGTTCCTAAGAGTTGCACATAGTAGATATACAGTACCAACAAGGAACATAGTGTAGGGAGGTAGTTCCCCCTATTGCTGTACAACATCTAGAGGGTAAATAGCGGGCCCTCCAAGACTAGTTAAGATTAGACAGGGAACTCCTCTATATATTAATAGGGATGTACTGTGCCTTGTTTAAGGTACTATATATAGGAAACTGTACGGGTTCCAGGAATTCCTTCAGTTCCTTAATTTCTCACAGCTATCTTGAGTAATGCACAATTTATATGCATTGTGATCTTTAAGGTTCTCTATATTAGACTGTGTATTTATCCCTACAGTGTTGGGTGTCAATCTTATATGAGGACACAGACTTTATGATATTATTGTTGGGCAATTGAACTACACTCCACTTGGAGAGGACTGACCATTGATGATACTGTGTACCTAATAGTACCAAATTTGATCTTTAAATAATAACGAGGCACATACAGTAGTGTAGGAAGATAGCTCTCCCCCCTTTTTTCTCTAGACTATTTTGAGGGCCCTCCAAGATCAGCTGTTACTAGACAGGGAACTCCGCTATGGATTAATAAGGACTAGTTGTGCCTTAAATTTAGGTCTTAGTATAGGACTTTGTGTTGGTTCTGAGTATCTATATAATTGGTTGTGAGATCTGTTACTGCAGCTCTGTGACTCACCTCCTTTTGTAAATAGTGTTTTTTACTCGCTGATGTTTTTCCTTTAATATTTTATTTTAGTAATTTAATAAATGTTAAGTTGTATTTTTCCCTCTGCCCATAGACATTTGTCTGATCCATGTATGTCTATACACGTATAAATATCACTTTAAAAGGCTCTAGTTTATATTTGGTGTACTTTCCTTTCTGTGTAATTTGTACTTTATCCTACACCACTAGTGTGCCTGGACTTGTTCCAAGCCCACTATTATATTCATCCTGGTTTAATCCCGGAGTGGGGATTCAGGAAATATTCTTGGAATGTTGTGTGTAGCTTGAAACAGGTACAATTGATAGGCATTTCTTGTTTTTCTATTATTATCCACTCTAATTTGAGCAAGTGTTAGCTTTTCAACCAATTGTTAAATAGTTATGTTCCTTATTAAACTCTTTGATGCAAAGTAAATGACCTGCTTTCTTTGATGTTTTCAACTTTGTTACAGTAAATTTTACACTAGAGATCAACAGCCTTATTAAATTGCGATTTGGTAAATTTAAAAGGGCTCAATTTAAGCACACAGCGTATTTTATTTACCAAAGTTTTAGGTAGTGAGCTTCTATCCAAAAGCAAGGTCTTCACTATCAAAAAACTTCTGTAAATAAAATATGCTGTGTGCTTAAATAAAACCCTTTTAAATTTGCCGAATCGCAATTTAATATGGCTGCATGTTTTTGATATGTGTTATCATTATCCTGTTTATTTTATTAATTTACCTTAGTTTCAACAGTATTCACTTCCTCTCTGCCCATAAAGAAGATAATTTTAAAATGCCTCTGTATTCTATAAAGCCACTATAAAGAAAGTAGGCAATATTTTTCTTTTTAATATTTTATTTCTTAGTTTTGCAGCTGTTATAACTCAGATATGTTTAAATGACACTGATTTGCAGCTTTATCAAAGGTAGATGAATTAGGAATCAATTAATTAAAAAGTTGATGAAAATGTACTTTGCTATGCCTTGAATTAACTAAAGGCACAAATAAACGATTACACTCATTTGCTTTAGGGTATAAATCCTTATTAGTGTTTCATTCTTGTTGAACTACATATATTTTTACTAAAAGGTTACTTTTCATATTTGACACTTTGACACAAAGGGCATTTGCCTTAAGAGTATGTAATGCTAAGATGCGTATTTGCAGTATAAGTCCCTTGTGTAGAATAAAATACGCACAATACATAGCTGTTGTGATGGAATACTGCTTGGACATTAGAAAACAAAACAATAATACTTAATTTATGTTACAATTCACTGTATATATTATCCAATATATGTACTCGTTTAATATTATTATAGACTAGAATATTGCACGTCAAAAAATGACGGCAATTAAATTGTAAGTGAGCTAATGCTGTTTGGTGTATGGTAATGAACTAAATAATACATTAATAAAGGAATATGCTTTACCTATTTGGATGTAATAAATGCAGGAAGCATTATGCTGAAGAGCTGACAATCTGTTTTCATGTTGCTGCAGCATACAATGTGTGTTTTGAGTGCTGTGGAGCTGCTGTGTAAGTGTGAGCAATGTGCGCAGTGTGTAGTGTAAATAGTGTGTGTCGCGAGCCAAATCAGTTAGGTTAGACGTGTACTTCCGCATTATGTAAGTTAGTGTTGTAAAATGGCACCTAATGTGTGGTACGCGGCTGTTGGTGATTTAGCGTCCATGTTCTTGGAACTCGTCCGGCTTTTTCGGAAAATCTGTATGTGTTTGGTGGTGTTTTGCGTGTTTAGAGTCCTGTAGCCTCGTTTTCGTTTTTTTCGGCGCCCATTTTTTCTCTCGCTTAGGTGATTTTCGGGTGTCTAAACTCTGGAATTTGCACTTAAATGGAGGTGTGACTTCACTTGCAGGGGTCTTGGGTGCCCCCTCTTGCTTATGTGTTTGTTGTGTGTATTTATTGTGTTTTTAATGTTTTGAGGTTTGCGCGGGTCGGCCGTTAAAGTCGTATTTTTGCGAGGTCGTAATGTTTTTTTTCTAAGTCCCGCATCTCTTATTTGTGTGTCGTGAGTCCGTAAATGTTGCGAGGGCAGCAGCGTTAGCAACAACTTTTGACAACGCGCAGTTATGAAAATTATATATGTGATTGTTATTAGGATTGTTGAACCTTTATTCTCAGTATGCTATCAATGTTTCATATAATATTTGTGGTGAATGTATTAATAAATCTCTAATTTCAATAAAAGATTATCAATAAAACAAATGTAATCTAATTACTACTGTATATCTTTGTTATTGTTCTGCATTGGTGAAAGAAGGAGAGAGAAGTAAAGAGAGATAGTGAAGAAAAGAATAGAGCAGAGAAATGAGGAATGTAGTCAGAGAAGAGACATGCAAACAATAAACCAGGGGTTTAGGTCAAGGAATGCAATGTTACCGGTTGCAACTATTCCCCAGGCAGGATCAGCAACAATAATACAAAGCAAGAATTATCTTTCCCCCAGAATGACAAGTGCACATGGAATATGTTATCCAACTGGGAAAAAGATGTATTGGTCACAGTGCAATAAATTATTACATAACATCAAACCAATCATAAGAAACCTCAACATTCAGTAAACACTACTCTAGCCAATCCCCAAAGTCCATACCATGGGTCACATGGGAGATCTGTCCATCACATGACATCCTCCTCTCTAATCACCCCTATAGACCAGGAGCCTAACTTATTGATTAGTCCAATCCCTTCTTTGTTCCAGGTCTTCCAGGGTGTTATCCAGTCAGAGCAATAGCGGAGACAACATGTCTGTCTGTCTACTTGAACTTCCAAACTTACCCCTACTCAGGTGTATATACCTTTGAGGATAGTGGAAAAATTCAGTATGAAATCTCAACCCTACGGTGCTTAACACCCTTTGTTAATTTCTATCAGCAATATGAAAATCGAGTACTAAAATATCACTTTATTTCTAGAAATTATTCCGCCATTAAAAATGTGTGACTACCAACCTTTTATAATCATAGACATATACTCGTGGAAAAAACTCTCAGACAGGGATAGCAAGGAATATTAGGCTTGTGATCTTGGTGGGTCCTCCTTCCTGTAAGGCTCTCTAAGAAATACCCCAAATCTGGCTAGACCCTTTGATAGATAGAAGGAAACAGAAGTCCTCAGTACATAAAGGGCTATTATAAATTTTGAATAGCCCAATAACAAAAACGTATGAAAAGTGGTGAATCACCCATATTTTAAAAACAATGTAGGGTTAACAATATACCCTAAAGACTCACAACCACTGTCCCCATTTAACTAATTCATAAGACAACTTATAGGCTATAACATATATGAAATATCCCTATCATCCTCTCCTTTAGTGCCCTGTTGGAAGCCTCACCAGTTGTCACAGCTAGTAAAAATAGAGGGGTCCTAAAATCCTAGACCGCTCAGCCTTATTTAACCACTAGTGTGGCTTTGTCAAAGGCTATAGCTATAAACCAGCCGGGAAAAATTTGACAGTTTAAAACCGATCAAATCTGTAGATTTGGACAGGTATCCTGAAAAGAAGGGCAAGGCTCTATTATTTATTTTTTTTCAAAGTCAAAGGGAAACAATATAAATAATTTTAAAGGTTGTATACCCCAAGTCTCAAGATTCAAAGGTGATCTTCAATTGTTTCTATTTTTATCAAGTAAACAAGGTGTCGGAATTGACCACCAATTAGGATACATTCTGATCTTATCAAAGAGTCCAGCATCTCTTCTGAAACACTGGGACAACAACAATAGCTTATTTCCTGTGGCCAGGTTACCCAGTGATAAAATCAGTGTTCTTCCACCTACACATCTTCTCACTTTTCTCTGTTCAACAATCAATAGTGCTACTTAAACAGAAAGGGCCCCATTAAATTCCAGCCTCGTAAATAAAAGGCTTCTACTTAAATCGTACGTACTGCAAAATTTCTCAAAGTTACAATGCTATTACAATCGCCCTGCTGCGAGCAACGTATGAGCTAAGCAGCAGGGCCGTATGTATCAACATTGCGAAAATGTATATGAAGAGTGACAGCCTGCGAGATGATCTTGCAGGCTCCGGCACCCCAACAAGTAGTGCAGGGGTCCTAAATGGGACCTCCTAGGCAGTCCCCCACATAAGCCCTGCCGTGGACCCCCGAAGGGACCCCCACAGACCCCACCCCCCCCCCCCCCCCCCCGCTGCACTGAATACTTTTAAATTCCCCCTCCTTAAAGGGCCCGCGGCACACTAATACTAATCCCTGTCGCGGCACCTAAAATTAATCCCCCTCTATGCTGGGGGTCCGCATCGGGACCTCCCATGTGTCCCCACATTAACCCCTTGCAGCGGGGGTTCTCGATCTGCATAGAAGCAGGGGTCCCCTCTGGATTTAAAAAACGTAAATTACCCGCGCGGCACCACTATTATTAATCCCGATCGCAGCACCTAAAATTAACCCTCCTTTATGCTGGGGGTCACCCTCGGGACCCCCGAAGTGCCCCACATTAAGCCCTTGCTGCAGGGGTCCATAGGGACCCCCGCAGCCCCCCCACGTTAACCCCCTGCAGCGGGGGTCCCCGATCGGCACCAATCATGACCCTGCTGCATTTCAATTTTAAAATGTCCCGCCTCGCAAGTCCTTAAAGTAATGTAAAGGTCCTAAAAGGACTTGCACTAAAATATATTAACCCCAGGCAACTAAAATGAACCCTATAACTCATGGTGGTCAATACAGACCCCCATAAGCACTTAATTAACCCTATACATCATGGGGGTCAATACAGACCCTCATAAGGCCTTAATTAACCACATAACTTATGGGGGTCAATAAAGACCCTCATAAGGCCTTAATTAACCACATAACTCATGGTGGTCAATACAGACCCCCATAAGCACTTAATTAACCCTATAACTTATGGGGGTCATTACAGACCGCCATAAGGCCTTAATTAACCCTATAACTCATGGTGGTCAATACAGACCCCCATAAGCACTTAATTAACCCTATAACTCATGGGGGTCATTACAGACCCCCATAAGGCCTTAATTAACCCTATAACTCATAGGGGTCAATACAGACCCCCAGAAGCCTCTATTTAAACCCATTAGTCCCATAAAGGTATATTATGACACTTATGGGGCTGTTAAAACCCTAACATTAACTACATAAGTGCCATGACGGTCCACAAGGACCATCATGACACTAACTACAAACACTACACTATAACCCCCAATAAACCATTACATCTAAACTAACCCCCCTCTAAACTAATCTATTAACACTTACACTACCTACCTACACTACCTACCCCCTAATAAACCTCCCCACCACTCTAAATACAAAAATTAAGAAACCTACCTTACAGAAAATAAAAAAACCTAAGTCATCAAAAATAAAAAAAAACTACAGTACCGAAAATAAATAAAAAAGTCACCAAAAATAAAAAAACCTACATTACAGAAAATAAAAAAAACTACATTACAGAAAATAAAAAAATACTTTACAACCCCCCCACTACAGAAAAAAAAATTACACACCTGAAAGTAAAGACAGACATACACAATACAATACATACATACAATATATTACATACAATAAATTACATACAATACATTACTTTACATACAATACATTACATACAATACATTACATACATTACATATAATACAAATCAAATACCCCCTATCTATCTAACATACAATCTATTTAATATAAAATAAATCTAACTATATCAAATACATCCCCATATCTATCTAATATACAATAAATCCTAACTACATACACAGACCCTAATTCTAAGCTAAAATAAAATAATTAAGACTAGTGACGTCCCGAACAGTTCACCGATTTTCGCATGTTCGCATTCGCATCGAACGGCGAACACATGCGCTTTTCGGTCTGCCCCCTATTCTTTATCATTGAGGAAACTTTGACCCTGCACCTTACAGTCAGCAGACACATTCCAGCCAATCAGCAGCATACACTCCCTTCCAGGGACTTCCATCTGAAGGACAGCCTCCATTTTAGAATCATTCTGAAGCTACATTCGTTGAGAGAGGACATATATTCTACCTGCTGCTGATTTAATAGGGAAATAGATAGCCAGGCTGTGTATTTAGCTTTCACTACACACCTGAAGGACTCATTTGATATCTGCTGCAAGGACAGCAACCCAAAAAGGCCTTTTTAGGGCTAGAACATCATTTATTTTATTTTATTATTTTTTTCTGCTGATTTAATAGGGAAATAGATAGCCGGGCTGTGTATTTAGCTTTAACTACACACCTGAAGGACTCATTTGATATCTGCTGCAAGGACAGCAACCCAAAAAGCCCTTTTTAGGGCTAGAATATCATTTATTTTATTTTATTAGTTTTTTCTGCTGATTTAATAGGGAAATAGATAGCCAGGCTGTGTATTTAGCTTTAACTATACACCTGAAGGACTCCTTTGATATCTGCTGCAAGGACAGCAACCCAAATAGCCCATTTTATTTTATTTTGTTATTTTTTTCTGTGTAATCTAATTGCATATGCCTGCCTGCTAGCGTGTGTGTGAGGCCTTTTGCATCTAGTCTGCCAACTTTGGCCAGTGCACAGTGACACTCATATCTAGTGCAACCGTAGTGTACAAGGAAATAAAAGAACCCGTTTTTGACTGTAATCGATTGAATATCAGTTGCCTGCCTACAGGCGTGTGTGTGAGGCCTATTGCATCTACTCTGCCAACTTTTGCCAGTGCACAGTGACACTCATATCTAGTGCAACCGTAGTGTACAGTGAAATAAAAAAAAACTTTTTTGACTGTAATCGATTGAATATCAGTTGCCTGCCTACAGGCGTGTGTGTGAATCCTATTGGATCTACTCTGCCAACTTTTGCCAGTGCACAGTGACACTCATATCTAGTGCAACCGTAGTGTACAGTGACATAAAACAACCCTTTTTTGACTGTAATCGATTGAATATCAGGTGCCTGCCTACAGGTGTGTGTGTGAGGCCTATTGCATCTATTCTGCCAACTTTTGCCAGTGCACAGTGACACTCATATCTAGTGCAACCGTAGTGTACATTGAAATAAAAGAACCCTTTTTTGACTGTAATCGATTTAATATCAGTTGCCTGCCTACAGGCGTGTGTGTGAAGCCTATTGCATCTACTCTGCCAACTTTTGCCAGTGCACAGTGACACTCATATCTGGAGCAACCGTAGTGTACAGTGACATAAAAGTACCCTATTTTTACTGTAATCGATTGAATATCCGTTGCCCTGCCTACAGGCGTGTGTTTGAGGCCTACAGCGCCTACTCTGCCAACTTTTGCCAGTGCACAGTGACACTCATATCTGGTGTCACAGTAGCTTGAACGCATAGTACCACTAATCGTAAAAAAAATGACAGGCAGAGGCAGGCCACTCCGCAGGGGCCGTCGTGGTCATGGTGCTGTCATTCCCTTTGGCCATAGAATAATACCCAGTTTTCAGAGGCAACGTACCCTGAACTTGAACAGTTCTGAGGACATGGTTGACTGGCTAACACAGGACACCTAATCTTCTACAGCTTCCGCTCGGAACCAAGACGCACAATCCTCCTCCAGCTTAGCTTAGGGCACCTCTCCAGTTATCACTCGCCCACCTGCCGCCACCACCAACACTAGCACCACAGCCGCTTCACTTGATCCGTCAGCAGAGTTATTTACACATCCGTTGGAAGAAATGAGTGATGCACAATCATTAGTGCCAGAGAATGTAGATTACAGGGATATGTCCCAGTCAGGCAGCATTACACACATGGACGTACGTGGTGATGATTATGATAATGTTGTACCCGGTGCTGCTTCCTTTGTTGAGTTGTCAGATACAAGTGAAGCGGTTGATGATGACGATGCGTCCGTGGATGTCCCGTAGGTGCCCGCTATAAGAGAAGAAGAACAGGAGGAAAGTTCAGATGGGGAGACAGAGAGGAGGAGGAGATGAGTTGGAAGCAGCGGGAGGTCATCGAAAGTAGCTAGTGGCACAGTCAGACAGCATGCATCGGCACCCGAGGTCAGCCAGACATCACGCCAGTCAATGCATGCTGTTGCCACCACTAGAATGCCGTCATTGCCGAGCTCAGCTATGTGGCAATTTTTTCGTGTGTCTGCCTGTGACAACAGCGATGCCATTTGCAACCTGTGCGAAAAGAAACTGAGTCGTGGGAAGTCCAACACCCACCTAGGTACAACTTCTTTGCGAAGGCACATGATGTCACATCACAAACGCCTATGGGATCAACACATGAGTACAAGCAGCACACAAAGTAAAAGCCGCCATCCTCCTCCTGGTCCAGCATCTTCAGCCATGTCAACCACTGCTGCCCTGCTTGCCCCCTCTCAACCATCCGCCACTCCGTGTCTCGCCCTGAGCAGTCCCTGCTCATCTGCCCACAGTCAGGTGTCTGTCAAGGACATGTTTGTTCGTAAGAAGCCAATGTCACAAAGTCACCCCCTTGCCTGGCAACTGACAGCTGGCTTGTCTGAACTCTTAGCCCGCCAGCTTTTACCATACAAGCTGGTGGAGTCTGCGGCGTTCAAAAAATTTGTAGCTATTGAGACACCGAAGTGGAAGGTACCCGGCCGAAATTTCTTTGCACAAAGCCAATCTCCAACCTGTACTCGATTGTTCAAAAGGAAGTAATGGCATCTCTGGCACACAGAGTTGGGAAAAGGGTCCATCTGACCACGGATACCTGGTCTGCAAAGCATGGTCAGGGCAGGTATATCACCTACACTGTGCATTGGGTAAACCTGGTGTCGGCTGCCAAGCAAGGAATACGTGGCTCTGCAGAGGAGTTGGTGACACCGCCACGACTTGTAGGCAGGCCTGCTGCCACCTCCTCTACTCCTCCTACTCCATCCTCATAACCTCCTCGGCTGAATCCTCTTCTGCTGCTGCTATGTCTTGCTCCACATCAACGGCACCCCCCCCCCCCCCCAGCTCCACAGGTACTATTCCACATCCCGGATACGGCAGTGTCACACCGTCTTGGGGTTGACTTCCCTGAAAGCAGAAAGTCACACCGGACTAGCCCTCCTGTCTGCCCTGAACGCACAGGTGGATCAGTGGCTGACTCCGCACCAACTGGAGATCGGCAAAGTGGTTTGTGACAACGGAAGAAATTTGTTGGCGGCATTGAATTTGGGCAAGTTGACACATGTGCCGTGCATGGCACATGTGTGTAATCTGATTGTACAACGCTTTGTGCATAAGCACCCAGGCTTACAGGACGTCCTGAAGCAGGCCAGGAAGGTGTGTGCCTATTTCAGGCGTTCCTACATGGCCATGGCGCACTTTACAGATATCCAGCGGCGAAACAACATGCCAGCGAGGCGCTTGATTTTAGACAGCCCGACACGTTTGAATTCAACACTCCTAATGTTCGACCGCCTGCTCCAACAAGAAAAGGCTGTTAACCAGTATTTGTATGACCGGGGTGCTAGGACAGCCTCTGCGGAGCTGGGGATTTTTTTGCCACGTTACTGGACGCTTATGCGCAATGCCTGTAGGCTTATGCGTCCGTTTAAGGAGGGGACAACCCTGGTCAGTCGCACCCAGGGCAACATCAGCGACATCATACCATTTGTTTTCTTCCTGGAGCGTGCCAAGTGAAGAGTGCAGGATCATGCCGTAGATGAGCGTGAAGAGGAAGAGGAAGAGTTATGGTCACCATCACCACCAGAAACAGGCTTATCAGCATCGCTTGCTTGACCTGAAGGAAACACTGGAAGAGGATTGTGAGGAAGAGGAGTCAGAGGAGGAATGTGGCTTTGAGGAGGAGGAGGAAGACCAACCACAACAGGCATCCCAGGGTGCTCGTTGTCACCTATCTGGCACCCGTGGTGTTGGACGTGGCTGGGGGGAAGAACATACCTTCAGTGAGATCACTGAGGACGAGGAACGGGACATGACTAGCTCGGCATCCAACCTTGTGCAAATGGGGTCTTTCATGCTGTCGTGCCTGTTGAGGGACCCTCGTATAAAAAGGATGAAGGAGAACGACATGTACTGGGTGTCCACGCTACTAGACCCCCGGTATAAGCAGAAAGTGCCTGAAATGTTACCGAATTACCACAAGTCGGAAAGGATGCAGCCCTTCCAAAATAAATTAAAAGGTATGATTTACACACTGTTTAAGGGTGATGTCACAGCACAAAGGCAATCTAACAGCGGAAGAGGTGAACATAATTCTCCTCCTCCCACGACCACGCCGGCAAGGAAAGGACGCTTTACAGACGTGTTGTTGTTGGAGGACATGCAGAGCTTTTTAAGTCCTATGCATCGCCACAGCCCTTTGGGGTCCAACCTCAGAGAATGACTCGACCGTCAGGTAACAGACTACCTCGCCATACCTACAGATATCGACACTATGAGGAGCGATGAACCCCTTGACTACTGGGTGTGCACGCTTGCCCTGTGGCCTGAGCTATCCCAATTTGCCATAGAACATCTGTCCTGTCAGAAAGGACCTTCAGTGCAGCAGGAGATTTTGTCACTGATAAGAGAAGTCGCCTACGTCAAACAAGTCTGAGATTATCTCACCTTTATTAAGATGAATGAGGGATGGATCCCGAAGGGACTGACAGTGGGCGATACATTCGATTAAAAAAGGCCTGATAGATGAGCTGCCTTGAGCTAATAATGGTCCACACGCTGCTGTATTTTATCCCTGAATGCCGGATGACTTGCGGGACTTATCCGCCACCAACTAGGGTTCATGATCAAATGTTTTAGGGCACTTTCTGCCTGGCAAACTAACATACATTTTTCTGGTCGCTGCAACAATACCTAATTTTTGCTTTTAAATTATTTTATTTTAGAAGGCATACAGCATGTAATGCATAACAATTGTGCAAAAATACATATTTACAATAAAGACATTTTGTGAAAGTTAGCTGGCTAATCCTTCTTATTTTTACTTTTTAGGTTAATAATTTTTCTTATTTTTTACTGTGATTGCAATTTAAGAGATACCTAAAACATGGTAAAACAGACAATTGTAAAGAGTATATCTGCAGGAAACACCAAAGTCCTATTAGCTATCATCCCTCCAGCAGTATTAGCTTAGTATTTACAATATCTAACCTGGGCAATCACCCTTGGGTTACCCTAGGGCAGGCTTCAGTAAGCGACCTCTCCTTTCCTGGGATGATTTTGCCGCTGGTTGCTTTCGAAGGGTCTCCAGGGCTCCCCCACTCCGGTCCTTCCCCCAGTGTCGCTTCAACCAGTAACAAATGTTTTATATTTGTAAAGCGACCCAATGATCCCCCTCGATAGAGGTTTATCTTTACAAATTTTGGAGAACCAATTTAAGACCAGTGTCCCCTGTTTCTGGGTCAGGTAAAGTGTGAAATGCCTCGGCCTACAGTAATTGTAATGTTCTGACAGCGATAGCTCATGCTTGTCCCTCAGTTCCTCATAGGTGAGCATCTGGCCCTTTACTAACCAGTCTCCCAGTCTATCTAGTTTCCTTGACCTCCACCAGTGTTGTGATGTTGTGCTCATGTGTTTCGGGGCTTGAGGGTGGTCAAGAATTGGGGTCATTTGGGTGGATCCAGGGAACAAACCCGTGTGTTTCTTGGCCCATTTCCAGTATGATAGTGAGTGTCTGATTTGGGGGTTTGGTGAGTTTTTAAGGCTCTGAGGCAATTCTGATAGCCAAGCCACCTTGTCCCAGGTTAAGGGCCTTAAAGTGTGGTTCTCTAAATACACAAAGGCCGGTTGATGACATATAGAATGTGCTATTGGGAGGAAAGATAGGTGACGTAACAGGTATTAAACTGAGAGGAATGAATAGTACAACTTAATACACCACTCCTATCTGGTGGCACATTACATTGCACGTGCAGTGCCCCAAATTCAAAGTGGGAGGACCAACCAAGCATCTTTTTCCATCTCCCTGTTCCAAAAATCCATGCCATATACACATCCCTGATAGGTGACGTAACAGGAATGAAACTGATAGGAATGAGTAGTACAACTTAATACACCACTCCTATCTGGTGGCACCTTAGATTGCACGCGCAGTGCCCCAAATTCGAAGAGGGAGGACCGACCAAGCATCTTTTTCCATCTCCCTGTTCCAAAAATCCATGCCATATACACGTCCCCTGATAGGTGACATAACAGGTATTAAACTGATAGGAATGAATAGTACAACTTAATACACCACTCCTATCTGGTGGCACCTTAGATTGCATGTGCAGTGCCCCAAATTCGAAGTGGGAGGACCGCCCAAGCATCTTTTTCCATCTCCCTGTTCCAAAAATCCATGCCATATACACGTCCCCTGATAGGTGACGTAACAGGTATTAAACTGATAGGAATGAATAGTACAACTTAATACACCGCTCATATCTAAGGGCACCTTAGATTGCATGTGCAGTGCCCCAAATTCGAAGTGGGAGGACCGACCAAGCATCTTTTTCCATCTCCCTGTTCCAAAAATCCATGCCATATACACGTCCCCTGATAGGTGACGTAACAGGTATTAAACTGATAGGAATGAATAGTACAACTTAATACGCCACTCCTATCTGGTGGCACCTTAGATTGCATGTGCAGTGCCCCAAATTCGAAGTGGGAGGACCGCCCAAGCATCTTTTTCCTTCTCCCTGTTCCAAAAATCCATGCCATATACACGTCCCCTGATAGGTGATGTAACAGGTATTAAACTGATAGGAATGAATAGTACAACTTAATACACCACTCCTATCTGGTGGCACCTTAGATTGCATGTGCAGTGCCCCAAATTCGAAGTGGGAGGACCGCCCAAGCATCTTTTTCCATCTCCCTGTTCCAAAAATCCATGCCATATACACGTCCCCTGATAGGTGACGTAACAGGTTTTAAACTGATAGGAATTAATAGTACAACTTAATACACCACTCCTATCTGGTGGCACCTTAGATTGCACGCGCAGTGCCCCAAATTTGAAGTTGGAAGAACCGACCAAGCATCTTTTTCCATCTCCCTGTTCCAAAAATCCATGCCATATACACGACCCCTGGTAGGTGACGTAACAGGTATTAAACCGATAGGAATAGTACTAATTACCAGTAGACACCTTATAATAACGCAGACAGAGGCAACGCAGAGAGAGGAGTCTGAAGAAAAGGAGTCAGAGGAGGAAAGTGGCTTTGAGGAGGTGGAAGTCCAAACACAGCAGGCGTCCCAGGGGGCTTGTTGTCACCTTTCGGGGACCCTTGGTGGCTGGGTGGAGGAAGAGACCTTCAATGACATCAGTGAGGACAAGGAACGGGACATGGCTAGCTTGGTATCCAACCTTGTGCAAATGGGGAGTTTGCGGTTGTGCAAAGGGACTGTTTGCGGTTGTTTGCGGTGCATTAAACGCGGAGATTGGTCTGTTACTGTGAAGCGGGTGTAACCCTTACACTACCTGATCGATACAACATCATACCTGATGTTTTAAAGCAGGTTATTCCAAACAATTTAGGAATGTTAGGTGATTTATGCCCTTTATGGCTTAAAACCAGACTCTGCATCAACTATGTAATTTTCCGTGGAAGTTTTGCCATGGATCCCCCTCCGGCATGCCACAGTCCAGGTTTTAGTCCCCTTGAAACAACTTTCCCATCACTATTGTGGCCAGAAAGAGTCCCTGTGGGTTTTGAAATTTGCTTGCCCATTGAAGTCTATGGCGGTTCACCGATGTTCGTCCATTCGCGAACATTTGATGGAATTCGCATTCGCGGTTCGCGAACCGAAAAATGTTTGCGACATCACTAATTAAGACCACTTACCTTTAAGATGTCTCTTCAGATCACTAACCTAGGTGTAAAACAAAACAAAAAAATTCGGACAAAACATTAACATAAAATAAATAAACATTATATACAAACTAAATATTTTACTCACCTTTCCAGCATGTCTCGTCATTCTTCAGTTCTTCTGGCGCGGCCCTGTTAAAAAAACACTGTACATTAATACAATATAGAAACACCAAATAAAAAAAACATATAAACATATAAATATACATTCAACTTACCTCCCCGCAATGTCCCCGGCCTCCTGCCCTTCAGCCCCGGCTGGGCCCTGCAACCATCCGCGGTCTAAAAAAATTAAAATTAAAAAACTAACAGAGGTCTGCAATCGCAGACCTCCCCGACGCTAATGAGCCTCCCGGAGCCTTTTCCGGGAGGAAATTGGCAATGGCGGCTTGTGATTTGCTGAAAAGCTGTCTATCAATTTCAGCCAATCAGAAGTCGTCAATGTGTGAGCCAATCAGGATGCTCAGATGTCTTCACCCAATCACTAGATGGGGGTGTATCCCAGAGTGATTGGCTGAAGGCATCTGCGCCTTGTGATTGGTTCCAATATAGATTGACAGTTGGTTTAGCCAGTCAGGGTGGGATATTGGGGTGTATCCCATCCTGATTGGCTCACACATTGACGACTTCTGATTGGCTGAAATTGATAGACAGCTTTTTCACCCGATCACAAGCCGCCATTGCCAATTTCCTCCCGGAAAAGGCTCCGCAAGGCTCATTAGCATAGGGGAAGTCTGCGAGTGCAGACCTCCGTTAGTTTTTTGATTTTTATTTTTTTAGACCACGGATGGTTGCAGGGCCCAGCCGGGGCTGAAAGGGAGGAGGCTGGGGACATCGCGGGGAGGTAAGTTGAATGTATATTTATATGTTTATATGTTTATTTTATTTGGTGTCTGTATATTGTATTAATGTATTGTGTTTTTTTTTAACAGGGCCGCGCCGGAGATGAACTGAAGAATGACGAGACATGCTGGAAGGTGAGTAGAATATTTAGAATGTATATAATGTTTATTTATTTTATGTTAATGTTTTGTACTAATTATTTATATATATAAATTTATATAAATTTGTTTTCTTTTACCCCTAGGTTAGTGATCTGAAGGTACATCTTAAAGGTAAGTGGTCTTAATTATTTTATTTTAGCTTAGAATTAGGGTCTGTGTATGTAGTTAGGATTTATTTTATATTAGATAAATAGGGTGATGTATTTGATATAGTTAGGATTTATTTTTTTATTAAATAGATTGTATGTTAGATAGATAGGGGGCATTTGATTTGTATCATATGTAATGTATTGTATGTAATTATGTAATGTATTGTATGTAATGTAATATATTGTATGTATGTATTGTATTGTGTATGTCTGTCTTTCCTTTTTAGGTATGTCATTTTTTTTTCTGTAGTGGGGGGGTTGTAATGTATTTTCTTATTTTCTGTAATGTAGTTTTTTTTATTTTCTGTACTGTAGGTTTTTTTATTTTTGGTGACCTAGGTTTTTTTTATTTTCTGTAATGTAGTTTTTTTTTATTTTTGGTGACTTAGGTTTTTTTATTTTCTGTGATGTAGTTTTTTTTATTTTTTGTAATTAGAGTGGTGGGGAGGTTTATTAGGGGGTAGGTAGTGTAGGTAGGTAGTGTAAGTGTTAATAGATTAGTGTAGAGGGGGGTTAGTTTAGATTTAATGGTTTATTGGGGGTTATAGTGTAGTGTTTGTAGTTAGTGTCATGATGGTCCTTGTGGACCGTCATGGCACTTATGTGGTTAATGTTAGGGTTTTAACAGCCCCATAGGTGTCATAATATACCCTTATGGGACTGATGGGGTTAAATAGAGGCTTATGGGGGTCTGTATTGACCTTCATGAGTGACGGGGTAATTAAGGCCTTATGGGGGTCTGTATTGACCCCCATGAGTGAAAGGGTTAATTAAGTGCTTATGGGGGTCTGTATTGACCCCATGAGTTATAGGGTTAATTATGTGCTTATGGGGGTCTGTATTGACCCCCATGAGTTATAGAGTTAATTAAGGCCTTATGGGGGTCTGTATTGACCCCCATGAGTGACAGGGATAATTAAGTGCTTATGGGGATCTGTATTGACCCCCATGAGTGACGGGGTTAATTAAGGCCATATGGGGGTCTGTATTGACCCCCATAAGTGACAGGGTTAATTAAGTGCTTATGGGGGTCTGTATTGACCCCCATGAGTTATAGGGTTAATTAAGACCTTTTGGGGTCTGCATTGACCTCCATAAGTGACATGGTTAATTAAGTGCTTATGGGGGTCTGTATTGACCCCCATGAGTTATAGGGTTCATTAAGGCCTTATGGGGGTCTGTATTGACCTCCATAAGTGACAGGGTTAATTAAATGCTTATGGGGGTCTGTATTGACTCTCATGAGTTATAGGGTTGATTAAGGCCTTATGGGGGTCTGCATTGACCCTCATAAGTGACAAGGTTAATTAAGTGCTTATAGGGTTCTGTATAGACCCCAATGAGTTATAGGGTTAATTTTGGCCTTTATGGGGGTCTGTATTGACCACCATAAGTGACTGGGTTAATTAAGTGCTTAATTTTAGTTGCCTGGGGTTAATATTTTTTAGTGCGAGTCCTTTCAGGACCTTTATGGTTCTTTAAAGACCCGCAAGGTGGGAAATTTAAAAATTGAAATGCAGCTTGGTCACGATTGGTGCTGATCAGGGACCCCTACAGCAAGTGGTTAATGTGGGGGGCTGCCGGGGTCCCTATGGACCCCTGCATCAAGGGGTTTATGTGGAGACACTTCGGGGGTCCAGATGGGGACCCCTAGCATAGAGTGTGCTTAATGTTAGGTGCCGCGGACGGGATTAGTAATAGTGTGCCGCGGGCCCTTTAAGGAGCCGCGGCTGGGAATTTAAAACTTTTAAATTCAGCGGGGGTCTGATCCGTGCCGATCGGGGACCCCTGCTGCAAGGGGTTAATGTGGGGGTTTTGCAGGGGTCCCGATAGAGACCTCTGCAGCATGACGATGTGTATAGGGAGCAGGGGGGAGCCTTACACTGCTGTCTAGGGCTGCTCCGAGGCAGCACGTAGAGGTTTTGGGATCCCACTTTTTGTGCCCGTAGGGATTCTTCCAAGATGCGAGAGTCGCTCGTAGATTTATGGCTGCGTGTGACTACATGGCTCTCTCGGAGCCTATTCTCTGCCATTTTTTGTAGTCATATCGCAAAGCAGGCTGCGAGAGATTCGGTCCTCGCAAACAGCAAAAAGCTGCCTTTTGCAAACACCGAGAGAACTACGAGGTAGATTTTAATGAGGTCCAAAATGTCCACAATGTCAAAGTTCACAAAATGTTGGCAAACGAAAGGGTATTTCTGAGCAAGAGAACTCATGAGCATGGCTGTTATCAAAACCCTCTGGGATCCTATACAAATGAAATAACCATAGTCCTTAAAAATTATACTAAAATATGGTCATGTAAATTAATCTCATTTAAATATTCATTTGTGGAATATAAATTCAGTTCACATGCAAAACAGTAATCTCCATCAACCTGAGCAATCTGATTGGTCCAATTACTTTTCCCAGACACAATGAGCAGGATGACAACTGAAAAATCATTCTGATTGGCTGAATCTATTTAAACCACTGACAGCGCAGCAGCGACCATTTGCCCTCTAAAAGAAGCTCTGTTATTAACAGCTATTTTTTTTTTTAAGTGTCATTTTTAAGAGGGTAATTTTCAGTCTTGAGGACATGGGCTTCAATCAAGATTGAAGTGGAACTCATTTTCTTCAATCAAGAATGAATGGCCTTACTATTCCAGGGCAGAAGGATGTGATTGATCATCACTGGATGAACATGTGGGTAAAGGAGTATTCATTAATGTATTTTATTTTACAGGTTTAATTTTATGTACTTGAATTTGTGTTTTTTTTATTTTATTGTAATGGTTTTATTATTGTATATATAATCCTTATTACTTGCAATTCTTTTTTATTTTTTATGATGTATGTTTTTTATTTTATGTAATTTAGTTTTTATTTTATGTGTATTTTTGTTTTTTATTAGTGTAGTGCTTATGTAACTTAGAATGCCATGGATTTTTTTGAAGACCCCCATGGCATATCAGAGGTTAATACTATGGGATCATGGGGGTCAATTTAGACACCCATGGCTGGCAATGGTTAATTTGGATACCATGGGAGTCTATATTACCCCCCATGGTATAAAAGGTATCCAAATCCTCCTTCATATGGCACAACATTTCCTGTAATCCGAGCCTGGGTTCCTTCTAAAAATTGCAAAAGTCCAACCTAGAGTGGTATAAACCACATTGATAGGAAGACTTATCAAAATACTGTGTCGCATTTATTTATTTATAATAAATGTTTCAGTGCAATAAACACATTTTTATCAAGACAAACAAAAACTATAGTCAACTTGTATTTTAGCAACTGGTAAACGATAATTTTTTAACCATATTACACTTTTTAATTGTCATGTATGCAGAGATAATGTAACAATGGATGAAGTTTGTATGAATAAATTGTTGTAAACGATTTCGTAATGCTTTGCAACATGCAACTTGTATTAATTATTAGCATTTTTATTAACAATACTAACATTTTTAAATCTGAGGTATGGATGAGTAACATAACATTAGGTAAAATTTATATCAATGAGTATAGTAAACCATTACATAATATTTTGTAACATGCAACTTTTATTTAAAGTACTTTTAAACCACATAGGTTTGAATCCAGAGGAAGGCAAACAGTAAAAAAAAAACATAAAAACTTAGCTAATTGTATCAAAGAAGGGAAAAAATGAATTCCTTCCTGACCCCATTAACTGGCGATCGGAATACTCACTGGATCAATACTATGTAATTAATTATACATTAAATTTTTACAACAAATGATCATCCTCCTACTATCATGAACCCTTAATTACATACAATGAAACTACTTTTGTGACCTTTGAAAAAACTATTTTAACATTACAAACATGAATTAAATGTATTAAAATTGAAACAGTAAAAGTGATAAAATGCAACGTAACTGTTTTTTGGGGCCAATCCTGGCAAAAGGCCACTTCCAAAGACATTCCAATACTTTTTGTTTTTGCATGTCCAAGTGGTTCCCTTAAAAAGCAGCCCAGCAGACTTTTAATTTTGTCTATGGGATATAACCACTGTTTATTGTTGTTATTTTATTTTTTTCCATTTTTGTTGTTATTGTTGTAGTTTTGTAAAATTGTTCATAGCGTTTCATATGTGAAATAGTTGTCCTCTAAAAAGAGCTCAAGTGACATTAAATTTCATCCTGGAAATGAAACCACTATTCTCTATGTTTACAGAACCTCATTGTACACAATGTTTTTTGCAAAAATGCGTCCATCGTAAAATAGATCACCCTGACTTGGGTTGTCTACAATTGAAACTTTAATATCGTCTGGATTTGTGCGCCTTGAAAAAGCAATATAGAGTTGTCCATGAGCAAAAACAGGTTCCTGTAAAAAAATACCCACAGACTAAAAAGTTTGTCCTTGGGATTTATTTATGGTCATGGCAAATGCCATGATAACTGGAAATTGTCTCCTTTGAAGGACAAAAGGCAAACCACTCTCACTTGGAGCCAAATCAATTCTTGGAATAAAAACTTGTTCACCTTTATGGGTACCAGTCATAATTTCTGCTTGTATGAAATTATCTTTTAAATCGTGCACAATTAATCTGGTCCCATTACAAAGTCCATTTTTTGGATTCATATTTCTCAATAGCATGACAATTGCCCCTTTTTCAATTGCAAAAAATGTGGTGGCATTCCAGATGGTGTTAAAGAATTCTATACTAAAATGATTCACTGTCTTTATCGTCAGCCAGAACTGAATCTGCACTATAATAATTCTTTTGAGGTGCGTTGATGAATGTTAAAATTTCGTTATTTAGATTCAAGGCATCTATATTTTTGGATGTTAATATCAGTTTGTTTGAAATGTCGGAGTTATCGTCGTTATTAAGAGTGCCGATATGAGTGATTCCTTTGCAAACCATTTGTGATGGAATTTCAATGGTATCATTGGGTAAATCGTGTATTTGTGGATGTTTTCCTTCTCCAATTTGAATGAGCCAATCATTGAATTTGTTTGGCCTTGAGATCTCATATTTAATTCTAATTTGAGGTGTGTAAATATTTTCCACGGTTTACTTATCTTGATATATGTTTCAATAATGTCAGTCCGATTTCCATGTGGCACAACAGGTAATGTTTGCATCAAATCTCCTCGTAACAAAATCACCTTTCCACCATATGGCAAATTATTATCCATGACTTCATTTAATAATCTATCAATACATTGCAAGGCATGACATGACATGACACTGATGTAACATAGTTACATCGTAGTTACATAGTAATTAAGGTTGAAAAAAGACTTTCAGTCCATCAAGTTCAATCTTTTAAGATCTCCTCTGATCTGCAACATGAAGATTAGTTATTATTTAATTAGTTGTTAATTGTTAATTAATTATTAATCAACTATTTATTTATTTATTTTAATAATTAATTAATCCAGAGGAAGGCAAACAGAAAAAACTGAAGTGAAACTTAGCCAATTGTCTCAAAGGGAACAAACAATTATTCCTTCCTGACACCAGATACTGGCGATTGGATTTCTCCCTGGATCTAAAATGGGAACTGGCAGTTTAAATTCACTAGTTCTGCTACCTTCTAACAAAAGTGCGGCAATTCCAGTTTTTGCAAATGGCATCGCTATTTTACCCTGTGCTTGAATGTAACTCATCAAACAATTGTACAGATAAGTTTCTCCTGATCCACCAGGGCCATGTAGATAGATGTTTTTTTGTGTTGTTGAAGCTCAGTGTCATAATCATCAAAGTTGATGTCATCTAGAAGTCTTGGATCAGGCAAAATAAAACTTGCACAATTTAATCCATGAGCAAGAAATATTTCTTGAATTTCCATTAATTCTCTTAATAGTGCAATGGGCTCATTGTAACATTTCAAGAAGTGTTCACATATATTTAATGTAAATGTTTCCCACAAAGCAAATGCATCAGGTACCTTGCAAAAGATGCAAATGAATGCAAATTGTTCTCTCATTTCCTTTGGCATTTGACATAGTGCTGCTCCTTCCAGACACCTCTCCCATTCTGTATCTTCTGCTATGAAGTTTTGATGTCTTGCAGCTAATAAGAAAGTATCATAAACTATGTCATTCGCTGTGCGTAAATGTTCATAACTTTGTGCACCGGGAACATGTAAAAGAAGTAATCTTAAATTGAAACGTTCAATGTCTCTTGGACTGACGGTATTCATTTTTTCGCTATCGCCATTGGCCATATTAAAAATTTCACAAGGTGCCACATTGCTTCTGAAGGACTGACATAGCGAGCATCTAAATAACATGAAAGTTTGTCGTGCACCTTGCACAACAACAGTTGCCGCATCATGTCCTTTGTAGATATATATATGTATACACATATTTGATGGATTTAATAGAAGTGCAAGCTTATTATTAAATTGTGATTCAGTAAATTTAAAAGGGCTCTATTTATGCACACAGCATATTTATTTTACAGAAGTTTTTAGTTAGTGAACATCTATCCAAAAGCAAGGTCCTCACTAACTAAAAACTTCTGTAAAATAAATATGCTGTGTGCATAAATAGAGCCCTTTTAAATTTACTGAATCACAATTTAATAAGGCTGATAATGTCGAAAATTCTTTAATATTAGAGCAATTCCACCACATATGTTCATAGGTTCCTATTTGGTTTTCACATCTCCAACAGTAACCTTGATTTTTTTGTGGGGCAATTTTTTTTTATTTAATTGGGGTTATATACCATCTCTGCACTAATTTAAAGTATGTTTCTCTTAAGGACGAATTTGTTATACTTTTCTCAGTTTTTAGAAATGTTTTATACCACTGGGTTGTGGACCAAGTTATCCCTAAATTTTCTTCCCATTTTTGCATCCTTTCTGTTTTTTCTATTTCTAGTTGAGATTTTATTATATTATGATATCTTGATATTGTACTTTTCTTATCAATTTCATTTAGAGATTTTTTCAAATTGAGTTAGATAATTTTCCATACTCTGTATTTATTATTGATAGAGAACAGTTCGCCTGCGGACTATTCGCTGTGATTTTGGCAAGTTCGCGTTCGCATCGGACGGTGAACACATGTGCTTTTCGGTTCGCCTCCTATTCTTTATCATTGAGGAAACTTTGACCCTGCACCTCACAGTCAGCAGACACATTCCAGCCAATCAGCAGCATACACTCCCTTCCAGGGCTTTCCATCTGAAGGACAGCATACATTTTAGAATCATTCTGAAGCTGCATTCGTTGTGAGAGGACAGATAGTGTAGCTGCTGGAGATTTAATAGGGAAATAGATAGCCAGGCTGTGTATTTAGCTTCCACTACAGACCTGAAGGGCTAAATCTAATTTCAGTTGCCTGCCTGTGTCAGGCTCACAGCTTATATTGTGCTCAGTGAAATAAAACAACACTTTTTTGACTGTAATAGATTGAATAGCAATTGCCTGCCTACAGGCGTGTGTGTGAAGCCTATTGCATCTACTCTGACCAACTTTTGCCAGTGCACAGTGATACGTCATATGTGGTGCAATCGTAGTGTACAGTGACATAAAACAACACTTTTTTTACTTTAATAGATTGAATAGCAATTGCCTGCATACAGGCGTGTGTGTGAAGCCTATTGCATCTACTCTGCCAACTTTTGCCAGTGCACAGTGACACTCATATCTGGTGGCACCTTAGATTGCATGCGCAGTTCCCCAAATTGGAAGTAGGAGGTCCGACCAAGCATCTGTTTCCATCTCCCTGTTCCTAAAATCAATGCCATATACACGTCCCCTAATAGTGGATGTAACAGAGATTAAACCGATAGGAATAGTACTAATTAACAGTACACACCTTATAATAACGCAGACAGAGGCAACGCAGAGAGAGGAGTCAGAGGAGGAAGGTGGCTTTGAGGAGGTGGAAGACCAAACACAGCAGGCGTCCCAAAGGGGTTGTTGTCAACTTTCAGGGACCCTTGGTGGCTGGATGGAGGAAGAGACCTTCAATGACATCAGTGAGGACAAGGAACGGGATATGGCTAGCTTGGTATCCAACCTTGTGCAAATGGGGAGTTTGCGGTTATGCAAAGGGACTGTTTGCGGTTGTTTGTGGTGCATTAAACGGGGAGATTGGTCTGTTCCTGTGAAGCGGGTGTAACCCTTACACTATCTGATCGATACAACATCATACCTGATGTTTTAAAGCATGTTATTCCAAACAATTTAGGAATGTTAGGTGATTTATGCCCTTTATGGCTTAAAACCAGACTCTGCATCAACTATGTAATTTTCCATTGGAGGTTTGCCATGGATCCCCATCCGGCATGCCACAGTCCATGTAGTTCGCGTCCGCTGTTTGCGAACCTAAAATTTGATGTTCGCGACATCACTGATTATTTATATATATAAAATATTTAGGTTTATTTTCATTTAAGGTGTATTTTGATAAATGTTCCAGATTAATAGCATTTGAGTATTGGATAATGTTTGGTGCTGCCAGTCCTCCAGTCCTCCTGTATATAAGTGTATCCATTATTTTCTGAAATTGTTTTACATTTTTAATTGAAATCTTTAGCGGAAGACTTCTCAAAATATATGTTATCGTGGGAAGTATATTCATTTTAATTAGTGATATTCTACCCAAACAAGTTAAATTCAAATCTCGGCCAACTTGCTAATGTAGAAGAGACCTGAAAGAATAACTTATCCATATTATTATGAACCGTGGTAGTTAAGTTTTGATTAAATATTATACCTAAATGTGTTATTTGATTTTTTTCTCCAATTATACAGGAATCTGTCTTTTAATTCAAGTTTGTCTTTGTCAGGTATATTAGAGTATAAAACTTCCGTTTTCGTAGTATTTACTTTATAATAAGATAAGTCACCGTGCAGGGAGTGCAGAATTATTAGGCAAGTTGTATTTTTGAGGATTAATTTTATTATTGAACAACAACCATGTTCTCAATGAACCCAAAAAACTCATTAATATCAAAGCTGGATATTTTTGGAAGTAGTTTTTAGTTTGTTTTTAGTTTTAGCTATTTTAGGGGGATATCTGTGTGTGCAGGTGACTATTACTGTGCATAATTATTAGGCAACTTAACAAAAAACAAATATATACCCATTTCAATTATTTATTTTTACCAGTGAAACCAATATAACATCTCAACATTCACAAATATACATTTCTGACATTCAAAAATAAAACAAAAACAAATCAGTGACCAATATAGCCACCTTTATTTGCAAGGACACTCAAAAGCCTGCCATCCATGGATTCTGTCAGTGTTTTGATCTGTTCACCATCAACATTGCGTGCAGCAGCAACCACAGCCTCCCAGACACTGTTCAGAGAGGTGTACTGTTTTCCCTCCTTGTAAATCTCACATTTGATGATGGACCACAGGTTCTCAATGGGGTTCAGATCAGGTGAACAAGGAGGCCATGTCATTAGATTTTCTTCTTTTATACCCTTTCTTGCCAGCCACGCTGAGGAGTACTTGGACGCGTGTGATGGAGCATTGTCCTGCATGAAAATCATGTTTTTCTTGAAGGATGCAGACTTCTTCCTGTACCACTGCTTGAAGAAGGTGTCTTCCAGGAACTGGCAGTAGGACTGGGAGTTGAGCTTGACTCCATCCTCAACCCGAAAAGGCCCCACAAGCTCATCTTTGATGATACCAGCCCAAACCAGTACTCCACCTCCACCTTGCTGGCGTCTGAGTCAGACTGGAGCTCTCTGCCCTTTACCAATCCAGCCACAGGCCCATCCATCTGGCCCATCAAGACTCACTCTCATTTCATCAGTCTATAAAACCTTAGAAAAATCAGTCTTGAGATATTTCTTGGCCCAGTCTTGACGTTTCAGCTTGTGTGTCTTGTTCAGTGGTGGTCGTCTTTCAGCCTTTCTTACCTTGGCCATGTCTCTGAGTATTGCACACCTTGTGCTTTTGGGCACTCCAGTGATGTTGCAGCTCTGAAATATGGCCAAACTGGTGGCAGGTGGCATCGTGGCAGTTGCACGCTTGACTGTTCTCAGTTCATGGGCAGTTATTTTGCGCCTTGGTTTTTCCACACGCTTCTCGCAACCCTGTTGACTATTTTGAATGAAACGCTTGATTGTTTGATGATCACGCTTCAGAAGCTTTGCAATTTTAAGAGTGCTGCATCCCTCTGCAAGATATCTCACTATTTTTGACCTTTCTGAGCCTGTCAAGTCCTTCTTTTGACCCATTTTGCCAAAGGAAAGGAAGTTGCCTAATAATTATGCACACCTGATATAGGGTGTTGATGTCATTAGACCACACCCCTTCTCCTTACAGAGATGCACATCACCTTATATGCTTAATTGGTAGTAGGCTTTCGAGCCTATACAGCTTGGAGTAAGACAAAATGCATAAAGAGGATGATGTGGTCAAAATACTCATTTGCCTAATAATTCTGCACTCCCTGTATTCTTCAATAATTTTGTAGTAATTTTGGTATTGACTTCATTGGATTTGAAACTGTAACCAGTAAATCATCAGCAAATATGATAACTTTATTTACAAAAAAGCCAGTAAATATACCTTTTATTTGTTTACAACGTCTAATCATTTCAAGTAGTGGTACTATGATTAAGGCAAATATAAGTGGTGACATAGGGCAACCCTGTCTTGTGCCATTTCCTAGTTTAAATGAATGAGTCTTAAAGTCAGTTCCTGTTATATATGCATTAGCTTCTGTATAAAGTGCTTTTATCGCATATGATCCAAACCGTCCAAAACCATATTTATCTAAAACTAAATGTATGAAATCCCAATATATTCTATCAAACGCTTTTTCAGCATCAAAAGATAGAGCTATTAATGGAATTTTCTTTTTATTGGCGAAGTCTATTATATTTCGAGTATTATCAGTTGATTGTCTAGATTTAATAAAGCCTGTTTGATCTTTATTAATTAACTCATTTAATATTGGATTTAATCGAGCAGCCAATATACTAGCATAAATCTTTATGTCTGTATTGATAAGTGATATTGGACGATAATTACGACATTGTGCATGATCTTTATCTGGTTTTGGGAATAACAGTTATTGCTGCCTCTAATGTTTCTACTGGAGCTTTTCAATTTATTTTAATTTCATTATACATTTTCTTTAAATGTTTCACTATGGAGGAAGAAAAACTGTTATAATATATATTCGCGAATCCATCTGGATCTGGCGATTTCCCGATTTTCAAAGATTTTATAATTTGGCAAATTTCCTCTTTGTAATATCAGTTTCCAATTCTTTTAGTTGTGCTTCTGATATTTTTGGTAGTATTATTTTATTTAAATACTCTTCAATTTGTTAAATAGTAGGCTTCTGGAATCCTTCTGTTTGTTCAAGATTATATAAGGTTTTATAATATTGGAAGAAGGATTTCCCTATGTCTATTGGATTTCTATGAATTACACCCTTATCATCACGTATCATATTCATTCTTTTATTAAAATTAGTTCCTTTAATTTGTTTAGTAATTAATTTCCCTGGTTTATTACCTAAATGATATTGCTTTAACTGGTATAACCAGACTAAATTATAATTTTTTTCCTGTTGGATCTTTTTAAGTGCTAATTGCGTTTTAGATATTTCCAAAGTAATATTATTTGTTGGTAACACTTTATTTTTTTGTTGCAATTGTGTAAGTTTAATAATTAAGTCTCTATATGAAGATTCTTCATGTTTTGTTCTATATTTGGACCATGCACAAAGGACACCTCTCACGTATGCCTTGTGCGTATTCCAAAGCAGTGATTATGATGATACTGAGTTTTCATTAATCTAAAAAAAAGTTTCTATTTATATTTTCAATTTTTTTCTATCTGTCAATGCTTTAAAGAGAGGTGAATCTATATTACGTGATTTATTATATTGTATTCTATGATCATCTTCTACTACCATTGTTATTAATGCATGGTCCAGCCATGTTATTGGGCTAATCTAATTTTTTTTAATTGTATTCAATAAATTCAGATTCACTAAAAAATAATCCAATCTTGTGTAAGTTTTATATTTATTAGAGAAGTATGTATATTCTCTATTAAGTGGGTACAATACCCTCCAACCATCATATAATGTATGATCCAATAGAGTTTTTTTCAAATTTGTTTGCTTTATTTATCATCATTTTATATGGTTCTGGTTTTATCACTGATCTTCTATCCACAAATGGATCTAGGCAAATATTTAATTTACCACATATAACCAAATTACCCTTTTTAATATCACTAATATGTTTTATTATTTTATTTAGAAATCTATATTGATTCTTATTAGGAGCATAAATATTTGCTATTGTATAATTTTGATCATTTATTTTACCTATCCAAATTATGTAGCGACCTTCTATGTATTTTTCTCTGAATTCATCAACTATTTTATTTCTATTGTTAAAAAATATACATACACCTCTTGACTTAGTTTTATAGTTAGAGAACAATTTTATATTGTACTTTTTATCTCATAGTTTGGGAATATATTTATCTTTAAAATGACTCTCCTGTACACATATAACATCAACATTTAATTAATGGAAAAAATTCATGACCATTGCTCTTTTTGATGGAATATTCAACCCATTCACATTCTGGGATATAAATTTAAGTCCCATAATATTCTAATGATTTAAATTAATTACCTTGTACTCCTCTCTTCCCTTTGACATCCATACTGTGAAAGTTTTTCATTTTTTTAGCACAAAACGTACGACCTTTCATTACATAGTTACATAGTTACATAGTATTTAAGGTTGAAAAAAGACTTTCAGTCCATCAAGTTCAACCTTTTAAGATCTCCTCTGATCTTCAATATTTGGATTAACCAAATAATTAATTAGTTGTATATAAAAAACAATAAAGAAAAATAATCAATTCCCTCCTGATCCCAGACACCGGCGACCGGACTTTTCCCTGGATCAATACTGCCTCTCTAATTATTCATGAAAACGCTTTTTTCCCTTTTTAATTAGAAATAAATCCAGTCCCCTTTTAAAGTTATCTATCGAATCCGCTGTCACCACCTCCTCTGGTAGAGAATTCCACAGATTAACCACCCTTAATGTGAAGAACCCTTTTCTTTCTTTAAGGTGGAATCTTTTTACTTCTAACCTCAAGGGATGTCCTCTTGTCAATTGAAAACCTCTTGGCACAAAAAGCTCCCTTGACAAATCTTTATACTGACCCTGGATGTATTTATATAAAAGAATCATATCTCCTCTTAGACGCCTTAATTTGGTTAGTCTTTCTTCATAACTTAGCCCCTCCATTCCCCTTATTAGTTTTGTTGCCCTCCACTGTACCTTTTCCAGCTCTAAAATGTCCTTTTTATGAAGTGGTGCCCAAAATTGTACTCCATATTCCAAATGAGGGCATACTAGAGATTTGTATAGTGGCAGAATTATATTTGCTACCCTGACTTCTATACCCTTCTTAATACATGCTAATATTTTATTTGCCTTTGCAGCTGCTGCTTGGCTTTGAGCACTGTTGCCTAGGTGGTTGTCCTCAAGCACTCCCAAATCCCTTTCAATATCCGATACACCTAGATTATACATTGCATGGCTATTTTTCCTTCCCAGATGCATAACTTTACATTTATTCGTATTAAATCTCATTTGCCATTTAGATGCCCATTCCTCAATTTTATGTAAATCCCTTTGGAGGGAAAGCACATCACTCTCTGATTTAATTACCTTGCACAACTTTGTGTCATCAGCAAAAATGGAGACACCACACTCCAATCCTACCTCTAAGTCATTAATAAATATGTTAAAAAGGAGAGGACCTAATACTGAACCCTGAGGAACCCCACTTACCACATTAGTCCAATCGGAGTATGTTCCATTTACAACAACCCTTTGCTTCCTGTCTTTTAGCCAGCTCTCAATCTATGAGCAGATATTTACTGCAACTTCTGTATCTCTTAGTTTGCACAATAGTCTCCCATGTGGCACTGTATCAAAAGTCTTTGCAAAATCCAAAAAGACTACATCCACTGAATTGCCTTGATCCAGGTTCCTACTAACCTCCTCATAGAAACTAATTAGATTTGTTTGACATGACCTATCCCTCATAAATCCATGTTAACTCCTACTTTTAATCCTGTTCAAATAGACATATTCTTGTATATTATCCCTTATTAACCCTTCTAAAAGCTTCCCCACTACAGAAGTGAGGCTCACTGGTCTATAATTCCCCGGTTTTGTTCTTGCTCCCTTTTTAAATATATGTATCACATCAGCTTTTCTCCAGTCATCTGGTAGAGACCCTGTATTGAGTGAATCTTGAAAAATTAAATATAATGGTTTGGCTATTACAGAACCCAGTTCCCTTAGTACCCTTGGATGTATTCCATCAGGACCCGGGGCTTTATTAACATTTATTTTTTCCAACCTCTTTTGGATTACTTCCTGTGTTAACCAATTATTTGACAAAGGTAGTGTAGCCCCATTATGTTGCAGTGTCCCAACCACTGGTACCTCATCCCTTGTGTATACCGAAGAAAAGAACATATTTAGCTCCTCTGCCTTTTCTTGGTCACTAATTATCAGGCGCCTGTGTCACATTGTAATGTTCCTATTGCTTCCTTCCTCGCCTTCTTCCCATTAATATACTTAAAAAGCATTTTAGGGTTAGTCTTAATCTCTTTTGCAATACATTTTTCATTTTCTATTTTAGCCAGTCTAATCGTCCTTTTGCAAGCCTTGTTGATTTCCTTGTATTCCTGTAGAGCAGTCTCTGTCCCCTCTTGTTTGTATAATTTAATGCCTGTTTTTACACCTTATCTTGATCTTTAAATCATTGTTAAGCCACAATGGATGGGATTTACTCCGTTTACTTTTATTCCCACACGGTATATGCCGATGTGAATGTATATTTAGTAAGGATTTAAATTTTGTCCACTTGTGGTCAGCGTTTTTACCTGCCAGTTCTCTGTCCCAGTCTATACTTTGAATTGCTGCCCTTAGACCATTAAAATCTGCCCTTTTAAAATTAAGAGTTTTTGTTGGTCCCTTAAAATTTTGTTTTTTAAATTCAATCTCAAACGAGACTGTGTTTCCCAAAGGTTGCCCTTATGCCAACATTAGATACTATATCAATATTATTTGTGATAAATAAATCTAAGATAGCTTCATTTCTAGTAGGCTCTTGTACAACCTGGGCCAGATAATGATCCCTGAGTGTACTCAAGAACCTGCTCCCCTTAGATGAACTGCTGGTCTCATTTATCCAGTTAATTTCAGGGTAATTAAAATCTCCCATTATTAGAACTTGACCATGCCTAGCTGCATTTTCAATCTGTAACAATAATTCTATTTCCTCACTTTCAGCTATATTTGGGGGTTTATAGCATACACCTACTAATATTCTTTTGGAATTTGCTGCTATGCTATATAACTCTACCCACAAACATTCAGCTTTATCACTAGGTCCACCATAAATATCTTCTCGGACTATAGGCTTAAATTCAGGCTTAACATACAGACAAATCCCTCCTCCTCGTTTACCATTGCCTCTATCTTTCCGAAATAGGTTATAACTGTGGTGTATCACCAAATTAATATTACACAAGGTTCGTCTACATTAAAAGGTATTTATTAAAAGGCAGATAACACAATACTATAAATGTATTACAAACACAACAGCCCAGACCCACGGAGCAACACCCCCTTTTAAATCTATCTACCTATATATATATATAGTAATTCCCTTCCCCAAACGCTTGATCTTACCCACGGTCAGACCATTGACATCATCACCACGATCAACCATCACCAACACCACCCAGCAAGCAAACAGGAAACAGCACCAGTTTCCTGCCTGGATATATCCTTAGTTGAGATGATGTAATTTACATCACATCCTGTCCATGACTTCCTTTAGCAATTGTGGGAGGGAAGTAAAGATTCTCAGCCCTCCTACAAAGGCCTGTTTAAATTACCATTCAAGGAAGACAAGTTACCACATTCCCTCACTTTTTCTTCTTCTATGTTGCTCAGTTTTCTAGTTATCCCTCTAGTACAGGAGAACCTAGTGGGAGCAAAAACCTGATATACAGGAGAAATTCAAACCACCGTCCCTCCGGAATAGTTCCCTCAGCGACATAAGTTCTCCTGTACTTTCCTATGGCTGTCAATCCACATATTACACAAAAAAACAGAATTTATAGAATTTAGGTGAGAGTGTGTGATAAATGTTTATGTATGTGCAATGTAAAACTTTATTGAAGAATGTATGAGAGAGAGAAAGAAGAGGAAAAAAAAAACACATTATTATATAACCTCCTTGCAAGTTTCATTGCCACACAAAAGTATATTATTATAATTGTCGTTAATACTTGAATGAACATGAGTACCAGCGACAGTGTTCGTAGGACTGGATGTGTCTCTGACTCATGAAGTTCCAAGGTAAAAAGCTTCATTGTCAAATTTGTCCAATCTATATTTGCAGTAAAATTGATCATTTCAGTGGTAAGGTTTCTTGACGGAAATACCATGATACAAGACCCTTCTTCCACCAAACATATTTCATCAACTGTCCTATATTCAGAGTGGCCGATAAAGCATGCAATGTCCCCTATGCGGATCACCTCTTGCACCAGGTTTTCTTTTATCAACTGCACCCAGCCATCCTCCTCAGCTCCTTTCTCCCAAACACAACTGCACAGCCATCGGTGTTGAGATTTCCTGCAACAGCTTTCATCCATCTCCAATCCTGTAATAGTGGCCAGTCTTTTTGATGGGAAGTGTTGCCTGTAGATTCCATCACTTAACGTGCCAATGCTATGTATGAAGTTCAGTTGCTCTGCCTGCCCCTCCCAGCGGGGAATTGCCAGGATTAGTCCTATTGTCCCAGATTGTAGTCCATGTGGCATCCATTGATCTGGGCCTTCAATATAGCTGTATTTAAGATTGTCCTCAGTGATGTCCACTCCTTTTCTTTTCAATGACGTGATAATCCTTGCCTGGATGTCTTTAATAGTTTCCTTTAAATCTGCCAACAGCTTTCCTCCAATCATAGAAAAGAAAATGGCAGTTCCCACTATTTCATTCTTAATGCTGTTAGCAATGGAAGCAATATTTTCCTCAACTAGATGCAGGTTGTTGGCAATGGTGTGTATGTCATCAACATTGTCTGTCAGTCTACTCACAATAAGGGAGTCAGCTACTCCACCTGTTTTCATAGCATGTCCCATGCCATCAGTAAGGGAGTTTATCCGGCTGTTCACTCCAATGATGTCTGCTGAATTCCATACTCCAGTTCCGACTCCTCCTAAAAGGGCTGCAAGTGTGTCCCGTTTTTCTCGACTCCCTGCTCCGGTCCACTCAATGATGGTCTCTTGTATACTTTGCTTAAACCACTGCCGCTGTGATTCCGGGCACTTTGGAGGAATAGAAAAATCATTAAAATTTAGAATTATTGGGTAGTAAGTCCATCCAACCCTTTGCACAACTGTTTCATGTGTTGGTACCACCACCAATCCGCCTATTGTCCATGGTACCTTCTTCTGATCTTTACAACGTTGCAGCTCCTTTACAGAGACAAATACTTCATCTATTGTTAGAACACACCCCTTTCCAGTATCAAAATTGCAGAATTCCTCTAGGTCAGGCTGGGCAGCTATAACTGCAGCGTCCCATTCTCCACCTTCTTCTAATGTTAAGTTACTCACTACTACTGTAATATTTGTAAACCTCCCTTGTATTGGAGCTCTAAGAGCTAATCCCCTGGTACTATTATGTGGCAAAATAATGTTTACTTGTAACCCTCCACCCTCTTTTACTTCCAATTCCCTGGGCCAAATAAATCTATCTGCTTGAACATAATGTAACTCCAATCTTTTCAAACTCTCTCCCTTATTTGCGGTATCTTCTGCCCTTATTGCCTGTCTCCCCATTCCTACTGTGATACAGCTTATACTTATCCATCCTGGAACAAGGATCCACCACAATCTTCTGTTGACACGCATCTTCATTCTTATACAGCCGTGCTCTGTGGGAACACTAGATTCCATCATTAGAAACATATACGTAACAAAAACAACAGGGGCCATTCTTTTTGCAAGTTTGTTCACGGCCCTGTAATCAATGGTAAGTCTCCATGATGAGGCTGCTTTTTCATCTCTATTCCCTTTTAACACAGCTTTTCTCACAGACCAACATGGTGAGTTACATGCATACCCATTTCCAGATTTAATTATTCCACTTCTCTCCAGTATTTCTATCATCTTGGTGATTGATGCCACTGATTCTCTTGGGACTGGATATTGCTTTTGCCATTGTGGGTCTCCTCCTTCCAAAAAGACCATTCCTTTCATTCTTCCACAGTCTAATTTATCTGTAGCCCAAACAGGTATGTCTTGGATTAGCTTCTGCAGCCATTCTGGTTGTCCGTCTAGTTTCAGTTTGTTTTTTTTCAGACTTTTTATCGGAGAGACAATATATGCCATTGGGAGCACAACCCCTTTCGTCAACTCTGTACTTACCTGATTCACCTTTTCTGTCTTCCACAAACAAAAATTGGCAAGATCTACAATGAAATTTCCTTTTTTTAAAACTTCTATTCCCAATATTTCCTCTGGCCAACCCACTATTGCTTCTACTTGTATTGTTTTTTCTCCAACTGCTACATCAATTGGACCTGCTCTAACCTCCTGTGGATTCCCAGTAACTCCCATACTACTTACTGAAGAATCCCCATTTTTGACCCTGTTGGTCATTGTAACTGCTGCTCCTGTATCAACCAACATATTTTTCCCTACCCCTGCGATGACTGTATAACTGGTAGGCCGACCTGCCTCATCCATGGTTAAATTAGCTGAGTGAATGAGATGCTGAGGCGCAGGGGTTGGGATTTGTCATTGTGACTCACTTCTACTCTGTCCCTCTTTTATCATCTTTGCCTCATTTTCCTTCAATTTCCTCTCTGACTCAGCTACCTTGTTTTTAAGTATGTGATTTTCCTCTTCTATCCTATCCTTCTGTCTCCTGAGTTCCCAATAGCCCAAGTTACCGTTTCTCTCTCCCTCCTGATTAGCCCTCCAGTTGCTGCCATCCCTATTACTATAGTCCCTAGGTGGATCTCTCCATCTTTTGTCAAAGTTCTGTTTTGGTCTCCAGTTTTGATCATCCTTCTTGTTCTGGGGTACATCCCACGTCTGGTTTCTCCAATTACCATCTATATCTCTACCAGACTCGACCTTAAATGTTCTTACAGCTGAAACAGAGCAGGCCTGTTCTGTGAAAGGATGCTTGATCCACCACGTATCAGCTCTAGTTAGTACCATTTCCAAGTCTGTTGGTGTTGGATCAAAAAGCCTGATAAATTCTTGACACTCCCGGGGAAGGGCTTCCATTACTTTTGCTATATGTTCTGGTGAGCCCAGCACTAGAGGCTGTTGAAGTTGTCGTAGAGTATACCAAAAAAATATCCTTTGAGCTACCTCTCTAGGACCATCTATTGGCCTCATGGTAATATTTGCTATTTCTTTTTCTATGCTAAGTAGATAGAAATTAGTTGCAGCAATTCTTCCTGCCTGATCAGACACACTGTTATTAAATCCCAATAGTCTACTAGCCAAAGGACCCATAGCGTATTCTAACAGTTCTGTCCATTCCTCTAAGTTAAGACCTCCTTTTTTAGCTCTATCTGCTCCCCTCATAAACCAATGTGTAAACGTATTAAAGTTGTTAGTTGGCATACTTCCCCACCATTTCTGGAAATTGTCTTTATCTGCCATAGACATCGGTCGAGTCTGCATAGAAAATCCTGTAGGTGTTTGCCTTGCATTAAATAATTCTGAAACAATAACTGGTGCTTGTGGTATGGTATCTACTTGTGGAACAGAATAACATAAGAAATCTTTTCTATCTTGGTTCATTTTCGGCACTGGTTCTTTATTTTGTGCCACGAACATATCCAGATCTGGATATATTTTGGCAATGTCTCTGACTCCTTTTATCCCTTCTAACTTTGTTTTATTTTTATAGTCCATTATTATGTTTTGAAGTTCTGTTATTTTTACTCCATAAGCATCCCTCTGTTCCTCTATTTCCCCTAACTCCCTTTCTAGTTCCCCCACAATTGTAGTTGTTCTCAAAGCTGCAATTTTTAAACAATCCCTTTTGTCCATTGCTTCCTCCATTTTATTTGTTGTTTCCAAATTATGCTGCCGTAATTCTACAACTAAGTCTATTAGGCCTCCTATTGTGGCTACAACAGCTTGTGTGACCAAACTTTTTCTCTTCTTTGTTCTATACTTTTTGTTATTTACAATTTGTTTTAGAACATCCATTAATCTCTTCTCTTTTCCACTGTCTGGGTTTGCTGGCTCTGGAAGCTCATATGGACCATCATGTTTTTGAATATGTTTCCTAAAGTACTCACGCACTTCTGTGGGAAAGTATTTGGCCCCTTGAAAAGACATTTCTACTCTTTTACTCACCCAAGTAAGAATCCAAATCAATTTGCGACTAAAGTAGCATGCTTCTGAGTAGCCAACAATAGTTGATGACTATTCAGTAGGCCAGGTGTAATATGTAGAAAAATAGATTCGTACCCACAATGCAAATTATACTTACCTTAGTATGGTGAAGGTAATACTTGCTAATTAACTTAAAATATAATAGCAAGGCCTGCAGGGTAGGAGATAAACCCGAACGAGGATATGCAAGACACCCAAAATGTATAAGGTATGGAAGCCTATAGTGTATTAAAATGCACGCCTGAAATAATATATATATATATATATATATATATATATATATATAATATTTAAAATGGTTTATTTATTATTTTTCTCCAGGCCTGTACTATGATAAAGGACTAGAGAAAGAAAAAGAAAGAAGAGAAAAAAACAAAAAAAAACAAAAACAAAACAAAAATAATAGTATTAACAAACTCAGGTATTTGAAACACACAACAAACTAATTGTGGCCTGGTGCCCAAGCTTGTATAATAAAATGGAGACCCAAACTAGGATACAAAGGAAATCAGCATTCAAATACAACAAAAAGCCGCATGGAGCCTACCATATTGTATTCAAATGCAGGGCTAGGCCTGTACTCTGATATTCAACTCACTCAGATATTTGAAACCCACAAAAACAAACTGTGTGATATATTTTTTTTATGTAGCAAAATAAGCTAATACGATATAAAGGATTAAAAATAATAATAATTGAGGCCTATGCTGGTAGTCTATTACAATAAAATAAAAATGAAGGCCTGAAAAACTACTAGGCCTGCTAATATATTCAAAATTGAGGCCTGATGCCCAAACTTGTATATTAAAATGTAGGCCCAAACTAGGATACAAAGGAAATCAGCATTCAAATACAACAAAAAGCCGCATGGAGCCTACCATATTGTATTCAAATGCAGGGCTAGGCCTGTACTCTGATATTCAACTCACTCAGATATTTGAAACCCACAAAAACAAACTGTATGATATCTTTGTTTTATGTAGCAAAATAAGCTAATACGATATAAAGGATTAAAAATAATAATAATTGAGGCCTATGCTGGTAGTCTATTACAATAAAATAAAAATGAAGGCCATAAAAACTACTAGGCCTGCTAATATATTCAAAATTGAGGCCTGATGCCCAAACTTGTATATTAAAATGTAGGCCCAAACTAGGATACAAAGGAAATCAGCATTCAAATACAACAAAAAGCCGCATGGAGCCTACCATATTGTATTCAAATGCAGGGCTAGGCCTGTACTCTGATATTCAACTCACTCAGATATTTGAAACCCACAAAAACAAACTGTATGATATCTTTGTTTTATGTAGCAAAATAAGCTAATACGATATAAAGGATTAAAAATAATAATAATTGAGGCCTATGCTGGTAGTCTATTACAATAAAATAAAAATGAAGGCCTGAAAAACTACTAGGCCTGCTAATATATTCAAAATTGAGGCCTGATGCCCAAACTTGTATATTAAAATGTAGGCCCAAACTAGACTCCACACACAATCAGCACTTGATTTCCCATGCAGAGGATAATTAGACAAAGTAATTTTTCTTCCCCCAAAAAATAAATCTGACTATCTATTAATGTGATATTACCTCATAAATAACCTTTGTAGAAGTCTAAAATTCGTGGTCGCCAAATGTGGTGTATCACCAAATTAATATTACACAAGGTTCGTCTACATTAAAAGGTATTTATTAAAAGGCAGATAACACAATACTATAAATGTATTACAAACACAACAGCCCAGACCCACGGAGCAACACCCCCTTTTAAATCTATCTACCTATATATATATATAGTAATTCCCTTCCCCAAACGCTTGATCTTACCCACGGTCAGACCATTGACATCATCACCACGATCAACCATCACCAACACCACCCAGCAAGCAAACAGGAAACAGCACCAGTTTCCTGCCTGGATATATCCTTAGTTGAGATGATGTAATTTACATCGCATCCTGTCCATGACTTCCTTTAGCAATTGTGGGAGGGAAGTAAAGATTCTCAGCCCTCCTACAAAGGCCTGTTTAAATTACCATTCAAGGAAGACAAGTTACCACAATAACCATCCAGATTAACAGTCCAGTCATTAACAGCCTATTAAATCCCATTTTTCATTAATTGCTAATAATTCTAACTCTCCCATTTTTCCTGGCAAGCTTCTGGCATTAGCAAGCATACACCATATGTTATGAGTCTGTAGTTCTGAAGTGCCTGCCACTGTACTTGAATTACTTAGTACTACCTCCCTATTGACTATACTACCCCTCCCCCATCTCCTCCCATATGAGTTGTTAATTCATCCCTTATACCCTCTACACTTTCTACCCCATTACTTATATCTAGTCCCTCCCCCCATCTACTAGTTTAAAAACTCCTCCAGCTTTTCTACCATCATATCCCTTAGTACAAAAGCTCCCTCATCATTAAGGTGCAATCCATCCATACTGTAGAGATTGTACCGAAGTGAGAAGTCAGCCCAGTGCTCTAAAAACCCAAACCCCTCCTTAGTGCTCCACATCTTTAGCCACGCTTTAACCTCCCTAAGCTCCTTATGCCTCCCTGGGCTAGCATGTGGCACTGGTAGTATCTCAGAAAATACTACCTTGGAGGTCCTTGCCTACAGCTTATTACCTAGTTCTCTAAAATCATTCTTTAGGACACTCCATCTTCCACTATCTTTGTCATTGGTACCAATATGTACCAAGGCTGCTGGTTCATTTCCAGCCACTCCCAATAATTTGTCTACCCGATCCACAACATGACGAACCCGATCACCCGGGAGACAGCAAACTGTTCGATTGCTGGGATCTGGGTGACAAATCACCCTGTCTACCTTTCTAATAATAGAGTCCCCTAAAACCAAGACCTGTCTGTTGCTCTGCCTATGCTGCCTTCCAACTCCTCCAGTAGAGCTGTTAGAGGGAACAGTTCTATCTGGCATTGCCATTCCTGAATGGACATCCCCAACAGTTTCAATCAATCTGGCAAATATGTTGGTGATTGCCAACTCAGAACTGGCCTGCCTCCTCCTGTTCCCCCTGCTTCCCCTTGTAACTGTAACCCAGCTACCTCTCTGGACATCCTCACTAGCCCCAGCTGTGCCCTCCATGCTAGGCCCAGCTAAACTCTACTCAGTGAGCACCAACCCCCCTTCCAGTGCAGCAATATAACCAAATGCTGCAATTCTCCTCTCCAGATCTCCAATTTGAGCTTCCAGAGAGGCAACATACTCACACCTGTCACAGAGGTATGGACCCTGGATCATCTGTTCCAGTATTGCATACATATGACAGGATGTACACTAAGTGAGGTTGCCACTGGACTAACAAAATTTCAATGGGAAAAATAAAGAATATAAAATAATATATTTGTATAAAGTTTTCCTACTTTGTACTATAAATCTGCCCTCTCTTTTCTTTGAAGTCCCTACCCCTATTTAAACTCCTACACTTCACTAGAACTGCAACTGATACCAAAAATGTTCGCAAGCTCACAAGTTCGCCCCTTCCCCATTTATACTAACTTCTGCCTTCTCACCTGGGCACAATTAGTGCACTCTGCAATTTATCAGCCTTTATCTGTAAAGGAAAATCCACTTGTAAACAGCATGATTATCTTGTTTATATTTTTCCTAAACCTTTCATTATATAAGACAAAAATAACGGTTCCAGTTATATAAAAATAAATAAAAATAAGAATAAATAAATAAAAAAAACAGATAAGTGCATAAATATATTTAAAATAATATTGTGATAGCAAAGTGATTGCATTTGCTATCATTTTTGTAGTTTTAATTTGGTCATCAGCTAAACCATACATATTTTTATTTATTAATGGATTATCGATAATTTTTCTATCTTTCTTATTATTCCCCAAATATTACTGTCATGGATAAATAATATGTTTTTACAGTTATTGGGGGGGAGGGGAGAAGGAGAAGGAAAAGTGAAGGGAGTTAATGTCTTTCTGTAATATAGAAAGTAATTGCTTAATTTTCATCTCAATTCTCCATTATATCTAAATAGTGTATAAGTGTTTTCTTCTTAAATATCTAAATGTAATATAAGTATTTCTTCTGAAATAAGTCCTTACTACTATAAAAATTTAAAAAAATGTGAAATCAAAAAAAAAAAAAAGTCCCAGTGCATATTTATTTTCAAACAATACCTATTTGTTTAATTATAATTATCCATTATATTTTTCCCTCTCTCTCCCTTTCCCTTCCCTTTTCCCCATTTTTCCCTTTCCCTTTCTTCTCCCTTTATATTAAAGCATGCATAGTGTGTAAGTCTTAAACTTATCATATTTTCTTTAACTTCTAACATTTCTTCCCTCTTTTCCCTCCCTTCTCTTCCCTCTCCCCTCCCCTACTCCCCCCCCCTTTTTCTTTTTTTTATCAATATAATTTCTTTAACTTATATCGACTCCGTTTATTCACTTTTAGGATCAAAATAATGTATGCATTTCTCTAATGTAATTAGCCTTTATGAACTAGTCGTGGTAGTTAAGCTACACATGATCACAATAAAGCAAGTCTCAAATTATTTTGTAATTTGCCATGAATGTCTTTTTTTAGTTAACTAAATGAGAAGATGTTTCATAAGGAATTGCCCATTCATCTAGGAGTTTCTGTCCTTCCTTTGTTGATGTAATTATAAATATTTCGTTGTTATGAACAATAAGTAATTTAGCGGGATAGTTCCATCTGTACAAAATGTTCTGATTCCTCAATATTTTCGTTATTTGTCTAAGCTCTTTTCTTTTAATCAGTATCTCAGTTGGGAGATCTGCGAAAATCATCAATTTTTCATAGGGATTATCAAATATTCTTTTTTTCTTTACTGCTATCGTAATTGCCTCCTTATAGGAGGTTTGTTGAAGCCTTACTATTATATCTCTTGGAGTTTCTTTTGGAATGTATGCTGGAAGAGGGATTCTATATATATTTTCTATAGTGTTGCTCTCTGAATTTACTTTAAGTATCTAAAAATTTGGTAATATAAACATTTATTTCCTTCGTCGTAATTTTTTCTGAGACACCTCGAATTCTTAAATTATTTCGTCTAGTGTACCTCTCAAGTGTATTATATTTACATTTTAATAGTTTAGCTACCTCTTCCAATTTTGTTATCCTAGTTCCCATCGATTGGTTGTCTATCCATAATTTCTCATATATATTTTCTAGTTCATCAATTTGACTTTTAACAGCGTTTATTTCTATCGTGTTGTTCTTAATTCCTTGAGATAATTCTTCTCTTAATGATATTTGAAATTCAGAGTAATTTTTTCATAGTATCTACTGTTAATAATTCTTGTTCTTTTAAAGTTATTATTTCAGATGATTTTGACTGCAAAATTTCAATAGGTTTCATCTGTAATGGGGAAAGTTCTAATTGTGAAGAGTTAGTTAATTGAGATGTTTCTGATGTTATTTCCTCATCTTTCTCTTTTGGGGACAAAAATGAGGCAATATTTTTTGTTTAAATTTTTTTCCTTTTTTCTTTAGATTTACGTTTCGAATTTTGCTTCATTATTAATTACCTTTCTTTTCTCCTTTCTTCCCCTTATGTATTTTAAGATAAGTCAAAATTTTTTATAATAGACAATTTCCTAATCAAAATTGGTAATTTTAACTATTCTCTGTTACTCTCAAATGTACAGAATTAGGTTCCCAATATATATACATAGTATCATTATCCAGTTATTAAAATATCAACGAGCAAATTGTCATATATTAGTACAAAAAAATTTTTTTTAGTTATAATAATACATCAAATCTTATTTGTTTTTATACTCAATGCACACTATATGCAGTTTTAAATTATTATACTACATTCAAATATAGTTTCCTTATATCCGTTAACAATCAATATATATTAATATTCACTTTGTTAATAATATAATAATAATAATATTAATACTCAATGTTTATCTGATATAGGATTCAAATCACATAATACAATGTGTTTCAATAACTCATAGATTATATGTATGATAAATCAAGGTCACAAAGTTCGTCTATTTATACTTTGTATACTTTGTCTGGTATATTCAGCTATTCATCAATCCCAGCGATGATGTCTGTATTACTATCACCACTTATCCCCTATCTACAAACTACAAGAGCCTTATTGTGCTATTGCTGCTGCTAGGCTTCAGTAGTATTATCATATACAGGATTCCAGACACATACTACGTTATGCTTCCAAAACTTATGATCTGTAAAGCTATAATTCAAAGACACTAACTTCCTCTTTTTAAGCTTTATGTGCTCTATGTATGGCTGATGTATTCCGCTACTCGCCAATCATGTTCTGTTCTGGGTCTTGCAAATCCCTAGCGGCCTCCAATGCTGAGTATTTCAACTGTGTTGCTTATTTTAATGTCGCCTCTTGTATCCTGTCTGCAAGTTTCTGAGGTTCAGTTGTGCTGCTGTTGCTGTTCTTCAATAGTAGTGCCATATATAAGATTCAAGTCACATATTATAATACATTTCAAAATGTATACTCTGTGCAATTTGATGATTCCAAGTCACAAAGTTCCTCTGTATGTGATTGTGCACTTTATTTATCTAATATAATCAGCTGCTCATTATTCCTATTCTATTCTGAGGAATGCAAATTGCTGGCAGCCCAAATCACTGAACGATTAGATGGTGGTATCTTTTTTTATGACACCACTTGTCTCCTATCTGCAGGATACAAGAGCCCAATTCTGTTGTTACTGCTGCTTTTCAGTGGTAGTGCCATATATAGAATTCCAGTCATATAATACAGTATATTTGCAAGATTTATATTCTGTAGAATTGATAATTCAAAGTCACATACCCGCTCTATATGTACTTTTTCTTTTCTTTGAAGCTTTAGCACACTCACTTTGTGCTTTCTTACTCATTTTTCTTTTATTAAAAAGTCTCTGTCGGTCTTCTCTTAAGCATTGGGAAGTCTCGGGGGACTGTGCATCTCTCCACCTTTGCTTCCTTTCCTTTGCCGCTCTTCTTTTACGTTCAATCCTGTCTTCTCTGTTGTCCGCCATTGTAATCTGTAATAGTAAATACATGTGTAAGATGTAATGTTTTTTTGTATTGTACATATTGCTCTCAATGCAAAACCTAAGTAGAATTAATGAAACCATGCAATGATGTGAAAAGCATTTTGAATTCTTCCATGAAATAAATGAATCCATCATTTTTTTTTTATTGGCATACATTAAAAAGTAAAGCGCTGCACATATATTTATTGATAAATACCATTTTTTTTTAAATAATGAATTATTAAGTCATTAATAAATGTAAACCTAAAGAAGTAATTATGTTTTCCTAAGGAAGGGCAAACACAAAGAGCTATGAGCAAAGTATAGATCAGGCTTAAAATAATGTGCAATTTTGTAATTTTATTAATGTTGAAATCAATTGACTTATGAGGTGTACTTTGCGTTCTTTAAAAGTTAATTAGGTAAACATATATGTATGCCTAATTTATTTTGTGCCTATTTTGAATTAATAATTAAATACTAAGGGCCCCATTCATTTGCAATTTGCATAATGCAATAGGGCACTATATAAGCGCATGGCATATTTTTTGTACAGAAGTTTTTAGTTGGTGAAAACCTTGGTTTTGTGTTGATGTTCATTAACTAAAAAGTTATGTACAAATAATATGCTATGTCCTTATATAGAGCCCTATTCAATTTGGCAAATTGCAATTGATTGAGGGCATAAATGAATATAGGTTAATTAATTAATCATTAACTGTCATCAAGGCAGACCAAAAAGGGCATCATGAAATCATAAACCTGTGAAATTGATGATATTGCAGATAAAATCCTGCAGAATTCACTCTCTGTATTCAGTCAGGTGCAGAGATAAGTAATCTGTGAAATGACATGAAAATAATTTTTAATATTTTTATTCAATTAATTCGTGACTTATTGAAACTATGATGTTTAATTGGCATAGATGCAAAGTATAAATCATCAATATATTCATAAATAAAAGCATTCTAAAATAATAAATGTAGCACATGTCAGAATCTAAGAAACTGCTTTAAATATTGAAGTGCTTTAAAAGGTCCTATCAGGCAATTATAAGCCCTCCAGATATATAATTGGTTTGTAAAATGTACATATATATATTTTTTGTAATTATTTTTAATTAACAGTACCAAAAGCAATGTACATGAATGAGCAGTAAGGCAGATATATATTAGTACAGGTTAAAAATTGTTATTCTTTTTATTGTAGTAGAAAATGTAAGTTTTTTTTTGTAATGATTACTAATTATTAATTAATTAATTTTAATTAAGTTAGTTTTCAGATTTGAAAATTTGAGCCCTTTTGGTTTGAAAGAGGGGTTTACTTATACCCCCTTTATTTAACTTTCTTATATATAAAAATATATATATATTTTGCCAAAGTAAGCATTTACAGTGCTATACAAGTTAGGATGGAGTCAATTTATTCATTGTATTATATTTTTTTCAGTTTGCTATTTTTCCCCAACTATTGTACTCTTTTTTTCTCTCTATCCATTAAGACTACTATAAATTAATTTATGTTTATTTTTATTGTTATATCCTCTTTAACAGGAGTTCATGTATACTCCTTTATTAAATTGTGGTATTGTACAATCCAATGCTATTGATTTTTAAGGCTTTGCACCACTGTTGATATTTGGCAGGTTTGATTTTTATAATTTGGCTTATATACAGTATAATTTCCGTTTTTTTGTCATTTTTGTTCACCTTCTACTTGTCGATAAAGTTTTATTTCACTGAAGCCCAACTTTATCAATCCAATGACATGCACATTGTGTACATGATGATGTCATTGCATCCTTACACAATGACGTCACAATCTAATATGGCGCAGCCCAGTATTTAAAAAATGGGCAACCACGATACCAGCTCACATCCCCCTGAAGAATCCACTTTCCAGTGCGGTGAAACAATTGTTGGGCAACTTACACCAGGACAATACACACCATTGAGGAGAGAATACCTTACATCAGGTTTTTATTATTATTTAGTGTACCCAGCTTTTGTTATTAGTGCCCCTGTGGCAGGGCGTTAGTTAATACCCCTAACTGGACTGGTAGGCAGGCCAGCATAGGGACTTAGATAGAGAGGTCCTAGAGTGTGAGATCGTATTACACTGTTTTTTCCTGAGGGACATTAATTTGTTATCTAGTTTGGCCCCATTTTCTATAGCTGGGTACTTTAATATTCCATTATAATCTGTTTATGGGATCAGCACTGTGTATTGCTGTACTGTGAATATCTGGTAGAGGGTTATTTTTTGCCCTTATATACCGTTGTACCTTCTACCAACAGTACATTAGATTCTGATATTTTAATCTTTATTGTAGTCTTGTGTAATGTTCATTTTTTATTTTTAATTGGCACTGTTAAAAGTTAATGTTTTAGGCTTTCTTTGGTTCCTTATCAAATTAAATAGAGTAGTTGGGCGTTCTGGGCAACTCTGTTACCCCTTCTCTTTTTTCTGTTATCAGTTATTAATGTACTCTATTGGGTTGTATTCCCTATATTGCTATTTATCATATTTGTATAAGTATTTTACAGTAATCCAAAATTTGTATGTGTGTGATATTTGCCCAAAAAACCCAGAGTACAAGAATAGTAGTTTAAATGTTTAGTTTTCTTTCAGTTGTCATTCTTGTGCTTGGGGAGCCTACTGCAAATTGAGCAACAATTTCAAACTGGTATAGCTTGTTCAATTAACTAATATCTTATTACCTCATGGTCTCTTTCTCCAAGACTTATGTGCCCTGGCACACTTGCGTTTTGTGAAAGATTTGTGTTTTGGTTCATGGGTGCAATCAGTCACTATGCCCACGAGGATGTGCTTAAGTGTACCTATTTATAAATACTGTTGACAGTAAAGGATTACACTGCTGCCATGAAGAAGACCTAACAAAAAAAAAATACAAAATGCTCTAGAGGCATGTTTCTAAATAAATTGCACTTTTGATGAAAAGTAAAGTTAAACTTGTGTAAATAAAGCACATAATCCGTACATGTATATATATAGTAATATTTTACTTTTATGGATTGAATAAAACTAAATATAATTGATATATTACTCTTTATAAAGAATCAGCAATTTCCTAATCATTATAACCAACAAAATAATTTAAGAATGATATGTATACATTAAAATGATAAATTAAATATTCATAAAGCAAGGCATATGTCTTTGGTAACATTGCATAACGTTACACAAGTTCCAAGCAGTCCTGTGTGATATTGTACAACAGAACACATGGACATTTTCAGGTTTTATGCTGTCCTAAGCCCATTCAGATTCTTGCACACCCTAGGCCTAGTTATTCCTCATAGTTTCCCTGTGCTATATACCAAAATTAAAAAACACCTATATACAAAATCAAAAGTATATTTGTATTTATGAATATATACATAGTTACCTAGTAATTGAGTCGATCAAATTCAACCTTTTTAGATCTCCTCTGATCTGCAATATGCAGATTAATTGTTAATTGTTAATTGAACAAGAGGAAGGCAAACAGAAAAAATTCCAAGTGAAACTTTGCCGAATGTCTCAAAAGGGGAAAACATATATAAAATTCCTTCCTGACCCTAGATACTGGCGATCAGATTCCTCTCTGGATCAATACTCCCTCTCTAATTATCCAGGATAGCCCTGAATGCCCTTTTTATTTAAAAACATATCCAATCCCTTTTTAAAATTATCTATCAAATCCGCTGTCACCATCTCCCTTAGTAGAGAATTCCACAGATTAACCACCCTTACTGTGAAGAACCCTTTTCTTTCTATAAGGAGAAATCGTTTTACTTTGAATCTCAAAGGATGTCCTCTTGTCAGTTAAAAACCTCTTGGCACAAAGAACCCACAAAGCCTTGTATTGACCCTGAATATATTTATATAAGGTTATCATATCCCCTCTTAGACTACATTTTTCTAGAGTAAGTAAGTTTACTTTGGTCAGCCCTCCATTCCCCTTATTAGTTTTGCTGCCCTTCTCTGTACTTTTTCCAGCTCTAAAATGTCCTTTTTATGTAGTGCTGCCCAAAAGTGTACTCCATATTCCAAATGAGGGTGTACTAGGGATTTGTAAAATGGCAGAACTATATTTGTTTCCCTTGCTTCTAGACCCTTCTTAATACATGCTAATATTTTACTTGCCTTTGCAGATGCTGCTTGGCATTGCACACTGTTTCCTAAGGTGGTTGTCCACAAGCACTCCCAAATCCCTTTCAATATCTGATACCCCATATATTTGCTCAATTAAGAATATACATTGCATGGCTATTTTTCCCAGATGCATAACTTTACATTTATTCATATTAAATCTCATCTGCCATTTAGTCACCCATTTTTCTATTTTATGTAAATCCCTTTGGAAAGAAAGTACATAATTATCTGATTAAATTACCTTGCACAACTTAGTGTCATCAGCACAAATAGAGACTTAAGGGAAGCCCTGTTTGATATGGTTATGGATTAAAAGAGCGAAAGGAGAGGACCTAATACTGAACACTGAGGAATAGTGATGTCCCGAACAGTTCGCCGGAGAACCATTCGCGGCGATTTTCGCATGTTCGTGTTCGCAACGAACGGCAAACATATGCACTTTTTGGTGCACCCCCTATTCTTTATCATTGAGGAAACTTTGACCCTGCACCTTACAGTCAAAAGACACATTCCAGCAAATCAGCAGCATACACTCCCTTCCAGAGCCTTCCATCTGTATGACAGCCTCCGTTTTAGAATCATTCTGTAGCTGCATTCGTTGAGAGAGGAGATATATTCTACCTGTTGATTTAATAGGGAAATAGATAGCCAGGCTGTGTATTTAGCTTTAACTACACACCCGAAGGACTCCTTTGATATCTGCTGCAAGGACAGCAACCCAAAAAGCCCTTTTTAGGGCTAGAACATCATTTATTTTATTTTATTATTTTTTTCTGCTGATTTAATAGGGAAATAGATAGCCAGGCTGTGTATTTAGCTTTAACTACACACCTGAAGGTCTCCTTTGATATCTGATTCAAGGACAGCAACCCAAATATCCCTTTTTATTTTATTTTATTTTTTTCTGTGTAATCTAATTGCATATGCCTGCCTGCTAGCGTGTGTGTGAGGCCTATTGCATCTAGTCTGCCAACTTTGGCCAGTGCACAGTGACACTCATATCTGGTGTCACAGTAGTGTGCAGTGAAAAAAAACAACACTTTTTTTACTGTAATCGATTGAATATCAGTTGCCTGCCTAAAGGCGTGTGTGTGAGGCCTATTGCATCTAGTCTGCCAACTTTTGCCAGTGCACAGTGAAACTCATATCTAGTGCAACCGTAGTGTGCAGTGAAAAAAAACAACCCTTTTTTTACTGTAATCGATTGAATATCAGTTGCATGCCTAAAGGCGTGTGTGTGAGGCCTATTGCATCTAGTCTGCCAACATTTGCCAGTGCACAGTGACACTCATATCGGGTGTCACCATAGTGTGCAGTGAAATAAAACAACCCTTTTTTTACTGTAATCGGTTGAATATCAGTTGCCTGCCTAAAGGCGTGTGTGTGAGACCTATTGCATCTAGTCTGCCAACTTTTGCCAGTGCACAGTGACACTCATATGTGGTGGCACCTTAGATTGCACGCGCAGTGCCCCAAATTTGAAGTGGGAGGACCGACCAAGCATCTTTTTCCGTCTCCATGTTCCAAAAATCCATGCCATATACACGTCCCCTGATAGGTGACGTAATAGGTGTTAAACTGATAGGAATGAATAGTACAACTTAATACACCACTCTTATCTGGTGGGACATTACATTGCACGTGCACTGCCCCAAATTCGAAGTAGGAGGTCCGACCAAGCATCTTTTTCCATCTCCCTGTTCCAAAAATCCATGCCATATACACGTCCCCTAATAGTGGACGTAACAGGGATTAAACCGATAGGAATAGTACTAATTAACAGTTCACACCTTATAATAAATCAGACAGAGGCAACGCAGAGAGAGGAGTCTGAAGAAGAGGAGTCAGAGGAGGAAGGTGGCTTTGAGTAGGTGGAAGACCAAACACAGCAGGCGTCCCAGGGGGCTTGTTGTCACCTTTCGGGGACCCTTGGTGGATGGGTGGAGGAAGAGACGTTCAATGACATCAGTGAGGACAAGGAACGGGACATGGCTAGCTTGGTATCCAACCTTGTGCAAATGGGGAGTTTGCGGTTGTGCAAAGGGACTGTTTGCGGTTGTTTGCGGTGCATTAAACGCGGAGATTGGTCTGTTACTGTGAAGCGGGTGTAACCCTTACACTACCTGATCGATACAACATCATACCTGATGTTTTAAAGCATGTTATTCCAAACAATTTAGGAATGTTAGGTGATTTATGCCCTTTATGGCTTAAAACCAGACTCTGCATCAACTATGTAATTTTCCGTGGGAGTTTTGCCATGGATCCCCCTGGGTGTTAGTCCCCTTGAAACAACTTTCCCATCACTATTGTGGCCAGAAAGAGTCCCTGTGGGTTTTGAAATTCGCCTGCCCATTGAAGTCTATGGCGGTTCGCCGATGTTCGTCTGTTCGCGAACATTTGAAGGAAAAATTTGATGTTCGCGACATCACTACTGAGGAACCCCACTTACTGCATTAGTCCAATCTGAGTATGTTCCATTTACAACAATCCTTTGCTTCATGTCTTTTAGCCAGCTCTCAATCCATGAGCAGATATTTACTGCAATTCCTGTATCCCTTAGTTTGCTCAATAGTGTCCTATGTGGCACTGTATCAAGAGCCTTTGCAAAATCCAAAAAGAATACATCCACAGTGTGGCCTTGATCCAAGTTCCTACTAACCTCTTCATTGGAACTAATTAGGTTTGTTTGACATGACCTATCCTTCATATATCCATGTTATGTCCTACTTATAATCTTATTTAAAGTTGTTGTATACTATCCCTTATTAACCCTTCTAAAAGCTTTCCCACTACAGAAGTGAGGCTTACAGGTCTATAATTTCCTGGATTTGTTCTTGCTCCCTTCTTGAATATAGGTATCACCTCTGCCTTTCTCCAGTCATCTGGTAGAGACCCTGGGCCTCATTCAATTGCGATTTAACCAATTGAATAGGGCTCTAAATAAGGACATAACATATTTTTTAAGAAGTTTTTAGTTAGTAAACATCTATCCAAAAGCAAGGTTTTCACTAACTAAAAACTTCTTTAAAAAATATATGCTATGTGCTTATATAGAGCCCTATTCAATTGGCCAAATCGCAATTGAATGAGGCACCCTGTGTTTAATGAATCTTGAAAAATTTGATTTAATGGTTTTGCTATTACATAGCCCAGTTCCCTCAGTACCATTGGATGTATTCCAACAGGACATGAGGCTTTATTAACATTTATTTTTTCCAGCCTCTTTTGATTTCTTCCTCTGTTAACCAATTATTAGGTGAAAGTAGTGTAGCCCTGTTTTGTTGCAGTGGCCCAACCACTGGTACATCCCTTGTATATTCAAAGAAGAAAATAACCTATTTAGCTCAGCTGCCTTTTCCTGGTCACTAATTGTCAGATCACTTTTTCACATTGTAATCCTTCTTTTGCTTCCTTCCTGGCCTTCTTCTCATTAATATAGTTAAAACAATTATTTAGGGTTAGTCTTACTCTCCTTTGCAACTAACTTTTCATTTTCGATTTTAGCCAGTCTAGTCCTTTTTGCAAGCCTTGTTGATTTCCTTGTACTTATGTAAAGCAGTCTCTGTCCCCTCTTGTGTGTATAATTTAAATGTCTGTTTTTTACTCCTCATCTTCATCTTGAAGTCATTATTAAACCACATGGGTTGCGATTTACTCCTTTTACTTTTATTTCCACATGGTATATGGTGATATGTATGTATATTTAATAAGGATTTGAACGTTGTCCATTTAAGTTCAGTATTTTTACCTATCAATTCTTTGTCTCAGTCTATACATTTTATTGCTGCCCTTAGACCCTTAAAATCTGCCCTTTTTAAAGTTGAGAGTTGTTGTTTGCCCCTTACAGCTTTTTTTTTAATTCAATCTCAAATGAGACTGTGTTGTGGTCACTGTTTCCCAAAGGTTGCCCTATTTCATTTGATACTATTGTATACCACTATTATTTGTGTTGACTAAATCCAAGATAGCCTCATTTCTAGTTGGTCATTCAACCAGTCTATGTCAGGGTAGTTAAAATCTCCCATTATTAGAACGTGCCCATGCTTAACTGGATTTCCAATCTGTAACAATAGTTGCATGTCCTCACTTTCAGTTATATTTGGGCGTTTATAGCATACTCCTACCAATATTATTTTAGAATTTGCTGCTCTACCAACAAACATTCAACATTACTGCTAGTTCCACCATAAATATCTTCTCTGACTATAAGCTTACATTCAGGCGTAACATACAGACATATCCCTCCTCCTCATTTACTATTTTCCCTATCTTTCCTAAATAGGTTAACCATCCAGATTAACAGTCCAGTCATGAGATTCATCCCACCACATTTCAGTAATGCCTATTAAATCCCATTTCTCATTAACTGCTAATAATTCTAACTCTCCCATTTTTCCTGGCAAGCTTCTGGCATTAGCAAGCATACACTTTATGTTATGAGTCTGTAGTTCTCTGGTGCCTGCCACTGTACTTGAGTTACCTAGCAATACTTCCCTATTGACTATACTGACCCTTCTCCCATCTCCTCCCCCTTGACTAGTTAATGTGTTCCTTACCCCCTCTGCACTTTCTACCCCATTACTTCTATCTAGTCCCTCCCCCCACCTACTAGTTTAAAAACTCCACCAGCTGTTCTACCATCCTATCCCCTAGCACTCAAGCTCCCTCATCATTAAGGTGCAATCCAACCCTGCTATATAGATTGTACCCAAGTGAGAAGTCAGCCCAGACCCCTCCTTAATGCACCACATTTTTAGCCATGCATTAACCTCCCTAAGCCCCTTCTATCTCCCTGGGGTAGCACAGGTAGTATCTCAGAAAATACTACCTTGGAGGTCCTTGATTTCAGCTTATTACCTAGTTCTATAAAATCATTATTTAGGACACTCCATCTTCCACTAACATTGTCATTGGTACCAATATGTACCAAGACGACCAGTTTATTTCCTGCCCCTACCAATAATTTATCTACCCAATCCACAACATGCCAAACCTGAGGACCCAGGAGGCAGCAAACTGTTTGATTGCTGGGATCTGGGTGACAAATCACCCTGTCTACTTTCCTAATAATAGAGTGCCTTACCACCAAAACCTTTATCTTGTTCTGCCTATGCTGCCCTCCCACTCCTCCAGTAGAACTGTTTTCCCGGCTGTTAGAGGGAACAGCTCTATCTGACATTGCCATTCTTGAATAGAAATCCCAAACAATTTCACTGAATCTAGCAAATCTGTTGATTCTGTACCAACTCAATACTGGCCTGCCTCCTGCTCCTGTTCCCCCTGCATCCCTTGTAACTGTAACCCTGCTACCTCCCTGGAAATCCTCACTAGCCCCAGCTCCTCCCTCCATGCTAGGCCCAGCTAAACTGTGCTCCGTGAGCACCAACTCCCTTTCCAGTGTACCAATATCACTAAGTGCTGCAATTCTCTTCTCCAATTTTCCAATTTTAGTTTCAAGATAGGCAACATGCTCACAACTTCCACATGTCATAATGTCATAAAGTGTAAAATATACTTACAGACAGAAATGTCACTACTTATAGACATTTCTGTGAATATATACACACTATTTCACTGCCAATTTTCTATCCTAGGATGGATCTCATGAGCCTAAACAGATACACACCACTACCAGAACACTATAATTAATATATTTAAATGACTCTGTGTTATATGAGTCAGATGACAATGAACCATCCTATTTCTTCAACAACTAGAAATCCTGCTTTATCATCAAGATTCTACACTTCTGAGTAACCACCATATGAAGAAGTCCAAAATGATAAAATGTATGGGTGATCTATATCACAGGCCAACCAAAAAAATGTGTGTGTCTTGGTGTCTTGGTTTTAGATCTGTTTCTGATTGTCTGAAGGTCCACAGATCAGACAAATTATAAATGACCCACATTTCATTGCATCATTGAATGAATTTGAATTATGTGCCTGGTCTTAATTTTTTCTTGTTGTGAAACACTTCCTTGACAATAAGAAGGTTGTCAACTACACACAATTAGTAAAGGATATACTCTTTAATTTCAACAATCTTGGCTGCAACATGAGTGTTAAAGTCCATAATCTGCACGGTCAGTTAGATCGCTTTCCAGAGACCTTGGTGATCTAAATGAAGAGCATGGTGAAATATTTCACCAAGACATAAAATGGAAGCCATATACCAAGGAAGATGGAATGCACACATGATGGCAGGCTATTGTTGTAATTGCATGCAGGATTGTCCTAACAGTTCCCACTCTCTGAAGTTTTACAAACGGAGCTTCTTGTGTGTCGAATTACTGGAAAGTTTGTATCACAAATCTGTACTTTTGGTATAAAACATGTAGATTTTCATGTAGTACACTTTTCTTTAAAATGTTATTATGTTTCCCTCATGCTATTAATTGAAATACTACATTAAAATATCTTGATTGCTTTATGGGCGAGCAGAGTAAAGAGTGGTATATGGCATATGTTCTATCTCAAAAACTAGAGCTGATAGGGGAAAACTGAGCATTTTTGTAATCAGCAGGTCAAATATACCCAGAAGCAGGTCTAACATTTGAGGCACCAAAATCTGTGTTGGCCCGTGTTTAGGAACCATACATTTTGATACAGCACTGTCATTGATAATCACCTTCTACAGGCACATAAATATTTATTATTAAATAAGAATCTCAAACCCAAAATAAGACAGTTGCATTAGAAGTAAATCCAAACTTTCTCATTATCTGAATTAATACTGAATCATACCAACAAACTGGTACTCTTAATTTAGTATGGACTAAAAATGTCAGTACTTCAAAAGTTCTTCTTGTGCCACTTCTGTGTGTGTTCATACCTTAATAAATGGGTACCCAACTTCTTATGGAACTCCAATTCACAAATAAATCATCAACGACATTATACAACTGAAACCATAATGGCCACATGCTTGCTTCTTAAGTTAGAAATGAATCAGGCTTATACAAAAACTACCAGTTATGAGCAGGCAATTGCCCCATCAGGAGTTCCAGATAATGGGAGTGTTTCCCATTATAGGAGTGTTTCTTATACGTACCATATGGCTAGCTAAACTAGAAGGAAACGTTTTTCATATTTAAATATTTCATAAATATTGTTGTATATTTTATATGAAATTTCCAGTGTAGAAATGTTCTGCACTAGTTAAATGAAGTTTGCTACACCAGCTATCTAAGAGGTCACCTTTGGAGGTGACACAATACACCAACATATTTTAACAATGAGCTGCTCCAGTAATTGATAACCTCCTGGAAAATGCCCAGACTGTGGCTGCAGAATTGCAATACACTGTTTCAGTGGTAAATGAGCTTCAAGCCTCATTTTGGACTAACAGACCCATAATAGGCTAATGAAAAAAACAAAAAACAAGTGCTCAATTGTTATGTAAAAAATAAAAAAATAGAGTATTTTTGTACCAACTGCACTACATCTCTGTCTGATAAGCAATGTGATCAGAAATTAATAAAGCTAAATATAATCAGTGTGATAGTAACTGCCCAAACCTCATCACCTATGCATATTCTTGTGGAAGTGCTTCAAGGACTGTAAATTGCAATATTTTAGTCAATTACTGACACATTTAGAAAATAAAAAAACACATTTAGCATGATATTTCACCCTCTAATTGATGGTGTACAGTGCATATGGTGAGTTTGGTGTCTCTTTTAGGGCAGAAATTCGATACACAATCTCTGTTCATAGTTGTACTGTTAACACTGTGTAGTACTTTGCGACATACATACATTTATCCATGGGACCTTTTTCTGGAAATTAGTTTTGAAATCCAGGTAAAGACAGGGCTAGAACTTACTTGCTAGCCTAGGGTCAACTATGTAATAAAACAATATTTATCCCTTACAAAACTCAGGATTGGTGTAAATCTAATTTCATTTAAAAGAGCTTACCCATAATGTGTGAGGGTGCAGCCTGTGTGCTCAGAGAGAGAGACAGAGAGAAATATAACCATCTGTACTTGTTCTCTGCACTTATCACAGCCTTCATTTGTAAAGAAATGCCCATTCAGAAGATACTCTGGGGAAAGGGGGGGGGGGCACACATACAGTAAGAGTCTTATAAAATAAGACACTCACAGAAGTGAAACACTTTTAAAAAGCTTAGGTTAAATATTTATATACTTTTTTTTTTAAAGCTATTTTTATTGTTCAAATGTATGCATTCTTTTTAAAATAGTGTGTAATGAAACCTGTGTAACAGTGTCCCTTTTAAACTGCCCTCTGGCTTGTTTTCACTTTCAACATACTAAAAAAAAGGACAGAGGTGATCACTTATTGGTAAACTCTTGATTCAGGAAGATAATGTATAAAACATACTTTTTATTTCATAAAGTCTTCAGTTTAAATTAATTAATTCTGTTTAAATGAACTACTGATCTACTAATTATTCTCTCTGCTCTAAGTATCTCTTCCATTCATCAATATTGCTGTTGTTTCCTATCTTCAACATAATGCTCAAATATATATATATATTTTTTTTAACAGGATCTCTTATTTCTTATCCAGTTTGTCTGCATCATGCCTGCAGGGTGTTTTGTTAGTAGACTTGGGGCATCAGAAGAGAAGCGTACATGCTCAGAAGAGTCATTTTTTTGCTAACGGCCACCATTACACAAAGCGCTGCAGTGTGAGCCAAAAAAGCAGAAGCTAGAGAGACAGGACAGAGAGAGAGATAGGACAGAGAGATTGTCAGGGCAGAGAGAGAGAGAGAGGCAAAGCACACAAAGAGAGATATATTACATAGAGAAAGAGAGGACAATGAGACAGGACACAGAGAGACAGAACACAGAGAGACAGGACACAGAGAGACAGGACAATGAAAGACAGGACACAGAGAGAGAGAGAAGGATATAAAGAGAGATAAAGCAGAGATCGATATGGGACAGAGAGAGATACAACAGGACAGAGAGTGAGAGGACAGATAGAGAGACTTGACAGAGACAGAAAACACACAGAGAGAGGCAGAACACAGAGAGAGGACAGAGAGAGGGTATAGAGAGAGAGACAGGACAGAGAGAGGAACAAACAGGACAGAGAAAGGGGGAGGGCAGAGATGGAGACAGGAAAGAGAGCAATAGATAGAAAGAGATACAGGACAGAGAGAGACCGGAAAGAGAGAGAGAGACAGGACAAAGACTGGATAGGAAGAGAGAGAGAGAGGACAGAGAGAGAGAAAGGACAGAGAGAGAGGATAGAGAGAGAGAGAGATTAGTCAGACAGAGAGAGAGACAGGACAGAGGGAGAGAGGGAGACATGTCAGAGAGAGAGAGAGACATGTCAGAGAGAGAGAGAGGCAGGACAGAGGGAGAGAGACATGTCAAAGAGAGAGAGAGACAGGACAGAGGGAGAGAGACATGTCAGAGATAGAGAGAGAGACAGGACAGGGGGAGAGAGAGATGACAGAGAGAGAGAGGACAAAGAAAGAGAGTATATAGTGAGAGGCAGGGCAGAGTGAGAGAGGATACAGAGAGAGACAGGACAGAGAGAGACATGGGACACAGAGAGAGATACAGGACAGAGAGGGAGGCAAGAAAGAGAGAGAGAGGACATGGAGAGATACAGGGCAGAGTGAGACAGGAGAGAGAGACAGGACAGGGACTGGACAGGAAGAGAGAGAGGACAGAGAGAGAAAAGACAGAGAGAGAGAGAGGAAAGATAAATAATAGAGAGGGATACAAGTCAGACAGAGAGAGAGAGACAAGATATAGAGAGAGAGACAAGTCTGACAGAGAGACAGAACAGAGATAGAGAGACAGGATATATAGAGAAAACAGAGAAAAAGAGAGACACTAGGCAGCCAGGACAGAGAGAGACAGAACAGAGAGACAGAACAGAGAGACAGGACAGAGAGAGACAGGACAGAGAGAGACAGGACTGAGAGAGACAGGACTGAGAGAGACAGGACAGAGAGAGACAGGACAGTGAGAGATAGGACAAAGAGAGAGATAGGACAGAGATAGACAGAACAACAAGAGAGACAGGAGAGAGATAAAGAGGACAGAGAGAGAGATAGGACCAAGAAATACAGGACAGAGTGAGATACAACAGGGCACAGAGAGAGACATGACAGATAGAGAGACATGTCAGAGAAAGAGAGAGGACAGATAGAGAGAGAGATATGTAGAACACAAAAAGCGGCCAGAGATAGAGACAGGACAGAGAGAGAGAGAGAGAGGGCAGAGAGAGAGGATAGAGTGAGGGAGGGTAGATAGAGACAGGGCAGAGAGAGAAACAAGACACAGAGAGAGAGAGAGACAGAGAGGGATACAGGAAAAAGAGAGAGATAGGACAAAGACTGGACAGGGAGAGAGAGAGAGGACAGGGAGAGAGAGAGAGAGGATAGGGAGAGAGAGAGAGGATAAAGAGAGAGAGAGAGGATAGAGAGAGAGAGAGAGAGAGAGAGAGGACAGTGAGAGAGAGAGAAAGGACAGAGAGAGACAGGACAGAGAGAGATGATAGAGAGAGAGACTAATCAGACAGAGAGAGAAACAGAGAGAGATGACAGAGAGAGAGAGGGGATAGAGCAAGAGACAGCACAGGGTGAGACAGGACAGAGAGAGAGTACACAGAGAGATACAGGACAGAGAGAGAGACAGGAAAGAGAGGGAGACAGGACAGAAATAGGGAAAGGACAGAGAGAGTGAGAGACAGGACAAAGAGAGAGGATAGAGAGAGAGCATAGACAATTCAAGATAATATTGTATGATACCGTAATTTATGGTTGGCAAATTACTAGTACACATATATGTATAAAACAAACATATATCATTTAGAGGTACATTCAACAGTCACATGACATTTTCAACAAAGCACATTTTCCTTATTCTACAGTTATTCATGTGATCCATATTTTCCATTTTGCTTGTTACACATAGAGAACAAGCACCATTAAAAACTAATTTCAGAGTGCCTAATACCTGTATATTTACAATACCATAATTTGTTTTTGGTGTGCCTGGGGCCAAACAAAGACAATTCTTTGATGTAGTTCTTTTGGACTCAGGGGAAATCTAGCAAAGCATCTAATCTATATTGTTCCTTCTTTAAAAACTGTGCATATACCAAATACGTACTTATCCTAGCAGCCAAGGAGTAGAAATTACTAGCGCTGACATACAATTTATAAGCATATTAAGTCTTAATGAATTAGAAAAACAATATGATAATATAAACAAAATGAAATGAAATAAGATTAGATGAAATATATACTCCAGTTTTCCCTTCCCAAACTATTGTGTCACTTTTCATTACATGAAAAACATAGCATTTGTAATAACATATTTAAAGGACCACTGTAGTCATATTTTTAAAATGTACTATCTTTTAGAAGTATACTTGAAAATAGTTTTAAAATGTAAAAAAATAAAATGTACTATCTTTTAATAACAATTATACTGCTATACAATTATACTGCTAAAACTGCACATACCAAATACATGCTTACACTAGTAGCCAAGACTAGAGTTGTCGCGAATAGTTCGCCGGTGGACTGTTCCCGGCGAACATAGCATGTTCGCGTTCGCGGCGAACTGCGAACATATTCAATGTTCGATCCGCCCCCTATACTTTATTATTAAACAAACTTTGACCCTGCACCTCACAGTCAGCAGACACATTCCAGCCAATCAGCATCATACCCTGCCTTCCAGACCCTTCAACCTCATGGACAGCAGCCATTTTGGAATCATAACTAACTTGCAGTCTTACTGAGAGGAGGCTGAGTGTAGGTGATACTAATTCAATAGGGAAAACCCTAGCTAGGCTACTGTACACAGTGTCCAATACAGTCCTGAAGGACTCTTTTGATCTCTGCTGCAAGGACAGCACCCCAAAAAGCCCTTTTTAGGGCTATAACATCAGTCTGTTTTTTTGTTACAACTTATACTGTGCCTTGTGCAATCAATCCAATCTGGTGGTGTACTTTTAAAAACCAAAACTTTTATTTTGTCTAATCTAAGTTCATTTGCCTGACAGCTAGTCTGTGCGTGTCTCAGGCTCACAACTGATACTGTGCCCAGTGCAACCAATCCAATCAGGAGGTGTACCAGCAGTGTACATTTAAAAAACCCAAAATTGTATTTTGTTAAATCTAAATTCATTTGCCTGACTGCTATTCTGTGTGTTTCTCAGGCTCACAGCTGATACTGTGCCCAGTGCAATCAATCCAATCTGGTGGTGTACCAGCAGTCTACTTTTAAAAACCAAGACTTTTATTTTCTCTAATCTAAGTTCATTTGCCTGCCTACTAACCAGTGTGTGTGTCAGGCTCACAACTGATACTGTGCCAAGTGCAACCAATCCAATCAGGTGGTGTACCAGCAGTGTACATTTAAAAAAAAAAAAATTGTATTTTGTTAAATCTAAGTTCATTTGCCTGACCGTTAGTCTGTGCGTGTCTCAGGCTCACAACTGATACTGTGCCCAGTGCAACCAATCCAATCAGGTAGTGTACCAGCAGTGTACATTTAAAAAACCCAAAATTGTATTTTGTTAAATCTAAGTTCATTTGCCTTTCCGCCATTCTGTGTGTTTCTCAGGCTCACAACTGATACTGTGCCCAGTGCAATCAATCCAATCTGGTGGTGTACCAGCAGTTTACTTTTAAAAACCAAAACTTTTATTTTGTCTAATCTAAGTTCATTTGCCTGCCTACTAGCCAGTGTGTGTGTCAGGCTCACAACTGATACTGTGCCACCAATCCAATCAGGTGGTGTACCAGCAATCTACTTTTAAAAAAACCAAAATTGTATTTTGTTAAATCTTGCTAAGTTCATTTGCCTGACCGCTAGTCTGTGTGTGTCGCTCAGGCTCACAACTTATACTGTGCCCAGTGCAACCAATCCAATCTGGTGGTGTACCAGCAGTCTACATTTAAAAAAAAGCCACACTTTTTTCTAATTTCATTTGCCTGCCTGCCAGCGTGTGTGTCTTAGGCTCACAGCATATACTGTGCCCACTTGCCCAGTCAGTGCCACCACTCATATCTGGTGTTACAGTCAGTAGTCCACATTTAAACAAAGAATACAATTTTGACTGTAATACATTGAATAGCAGTTACTTGTCTGCAAGCGTGTGTGTCAGGCCTACAGAGTCTAATCTGCCAACTTTTGCAAGTGCACAGTGCCACTCGTATCTGTTGTCACAGTAGCTTGCACACATAGGGCCTCATTCTATTATCGGCCGTAAATCGTTTAAATCGTAAATCGTTTATTTTCCGGCTGCGGCGTGGGTGTGTCTGAGGTGCTCCAAGCACTCTGGACTTTTTACATGGATATTTTACGGATATTAAAAATAAAATATTTTACGGATTTGAGTACAGGATAATTATGTGCTATTTTTTCTAACACCTAAAATACCTTTATAGTCTTCTAAAAGTGCAGGATGGCTTTATTTGAGCTATTTTATGTGCTTAATTGGTGCTAGCGAGACCTCTTTCCTGCAAGTAAGCTGCGGCTCGCTTTTAGCCTTGCAGAGAGGTTTCCCGGAGCAATTGAATTGCAAATCTCTTGCGGCCGTTTTAGATCAAAGGCTTTCCTCCGGCGCGAGCGGCCGCAAGAGATAGCAAGGCACCGGCCGCAAGCCTGCCGGAATCCCCGGCCGTAAGGGAATAGAATAGCAGAATAGCTTGCGGCCGGTCCTTGCGGCCCCGCAACGGCTGCGGCCGCTAATAGAATGAGGCCCATAGTGCTGTGATTCCCTTTGGCCCTACAATAATGCCCAGTGTTCAGAGGCCAGTTACCCAGAACTCAAAAACGTCTGAGGACATAGTTGACTGGCTATGAACCCCTTGACTACTGGGTGTGCAGGCTTGACCTGTGGACTGAGCTATCCCAATTTGCCATAGAACTTCTGGCCTGCCCCGCTTCCAGTGTCCTGTCAGAAAGGACCTTCAGTGCAACAGGAGGTATTGTCACTGAAAAGAGAAGTCGCCTAGGTCAAAAAAGTCTAGATTACCTCACCTTTATAAAGATGAATGAGGGATGGATCCCGAACGGACTGACACTGGGCGATACATTAGACTAAAAAGGGTTGATGAGATGAGCTGCCTTGAGCTAAAAATGGTCCACAAGCTGCAGTATTTTATCTTTGAATGCCGCATGACTTATGTGACTTATCCGCCACCAACTAAGGTTCAAGACGTAATGTTTTAGGGCAGTTTCTGCCTGGGAAAAAAACGTAATTTTTTCTGGTCGCTGCAACAGTAGCGGCTGCAACAATACCTAATTTTTGATAAGTGCACGCATCCCGGGGAGTCAGCATCGTCGGCATGTATCAGCTCTCTAATTCCGACAGTTATCAAAGTAACAGATGGAGCGATCAAAGGAACCAGTCTATAACTGATTAAATGAGCAATTCACAGTTTCACTGTACCGGCTGTGTGTATTTAAACGTGCATGGCTTAATCTTTGAGGCAGGATCAACCAGGTAGCCCGTTGAGGGCGGCCCTGTGACAGTAGGAGGACCGACCCAGCATCTTTTTCCATCTCCCGGTTCCAAAAATCCAGGCCTTATACACGCCCCCTGATAAGTGCTGTAACAGGTATTAAACTGATAAGAGTAGTACTTACAAACACGCCACTCCTATCTGGTGGCACCTTTGATTGCACGTGCCGTGCCCCAAATTTGAAGTGATACGACCAACAAAGCATCTTTTTCCATCTCCCGGTTCCAAAAATCCAGGCCTTATACACGCCCCCTGATAAGTGACGTAATAGGTATTAAACTGATAAGAGTAGTACTTACAAACACGCCACTCCTATCTGGTAGCACCTTAGATTGCACGCGCCGTGCCCCAAAATTGAAGTTGGAGGACCAACCAAGCATCTTTTTCCATCTCCCGGTTCCAAAAATCCAGGCCTTATACACGCCCCCTGATAGGTGACGTAACAGGTATTAAACTGATAAGAGTAGTACTACTTAACACACCTTATAATAATGCAGAGAGAGGCAACGCAGTGAGAGGAGTCTGAAGAAGAGGAGTCAGAGGAGGAAAGTGGCTTTGAGGAGGTGGAAGACCAAACACAGCAGGCGTCCCAGGGGGCTTGTTGTCACCTTTCGGGGACCCTTGGTGTTGTACGTGGCTGGGTGGAGGAAGAGACCTTCAATGACATCAGTGAGGACAAGGAACGGGACATGGCTAGCTTGTTATCCAACCTTGTGCAAATGGGGAGTTTGCCGTTGTGCAAATGGACTGTTTGCGGTTGTTTGCGGTGCGTTAAACGGGGAGTTTGGTCTGTCACTGTGAAGCAGGCCTAACCCTTACACTACCTGATCGATACAACATCATACCTGATGTTTTAAAGCAGGTTATTCCAAACAATTTAGGAATGTTAGGTAATTTATGCCCTTTATGGCTTAAAACCAGACTCTGCATCAACTATGTAATTTTCCGTGGGAGTTTTGACATGGATCCCCCTCCGGCATGCCACATTCCAGGTGTTAGTCCCCTTAAAACAACTTTTCCATCACTATTGTGGCCAGAAAGAGTCCCTGTGGGTTTTAAAATCCGCCTGCCCATTGAAGTCTATGGCGGATCGCCTGATTCGCCGGTTCGCAAACATTTGCGGCAATTCGCGTTCGCGGTACACGAACCAAAAATTTTATGTTCGCGACATCACTAACCAAGACCAATACATTACCAGTGCTGACAAAATGAGATCAAATAATATATTCTCCAGTTTAAAGTATTGCAGAACCTTTCATTATATGGAATACATAGCATTTGTAACACATAGCATATTTCAAGGACCTCTGAAGCCATATTTTTTATTTTGAAGAACTACACTTGGAAATAGGTAACATGTTTTTAATTTCAATGTTTTTATTGTCAAGTACAAACATTGCAATAGTAATTTTTATGATCATTTGAAATATAACAATTTTCTAATACATTTTAGTCATTTTGTATAATGTGCTTTTTATTTATCACTGAATTATTACAAAATGTCTTCAACTTTTCCATTTTCATAAAAAAAAAAAAGAACATAAGGCTTATATATCATTTAAATTAAGACATGAGAGTATATTAAACAGATCCAAATAACTACTGTGAGCGGGTTGACATAATTAGGGCAGCCCAGGCGTCTTTTTTTTTTCTTTTCTTTAGGTTTCAGGGTGAAATTGTTTGATTTCCAGTCAACCTTCCCACAATTTCCTTTTCCAGTTCCCGGGATTTACGCTGAGAGGTCCATTGCCAGCCAGCATTAAATTATCCACCAGATCTTAGAAGAGTTCTAAAAAACATTTTTTTATAAAATGTTTATTGTATGGAGTGATCTAAGGCATGAGTCCCAAGTCTCTAGAAATACGAAGTATGTGTTTGTTATCGGATGGGTAAGTCTGTCATGAATCATTATAACATTCAGCTTATTGATTACTTCTCTTAAATTAAGTATTGGGGTCTTCCATATAAGGGCAATATGGCTTTTGGTGGAAATCATTAAATATTGTAGCCAATTATTTTGGTTTTTTTAAAGTAAAGAGGTATGGTTACCCAGAAGGCAAATATCTATGGATATGGGAATGGATTTTTGAAGAATATTAGATGCGAGTTCTAGGGTTTTGGTCCAAATTTGTTGGGCCACTGGACATGCAATTACCTTTTGTTTTGCATTGCCTAAAACAATTGGATGAATTTTGGGGATTCATTTTGTGCATTATGTCAGGGGTGTAGTATGCGCTATGCAATATTTTAATTGTCGTTTCAATTAAGCTGTAATTCAGCGAGCCTTTAATTAAGTTTGTACAAGTTTTTTTCCCATTTAGGGAGTCCCAACGTAAGCCCATGTCAACCTCCTATCTTTCCCTAAATGGAGGTTTAAAGTCATTGAAGGGTTTATAGTTGTATAAAGGAAGCCCAAAACCCCCTTAGTGAAAGGAGCTTTGTTGCTAATGAGAGACAGCAAACTAGACTGGGGTGTTCCCCATTTTCTGATTAAAGTTGTGATTAGGTGCCTAATATTACAGTAAATATAATGTTCTTTTAACAGGATATTAAATACTGTTCTCAGATGTTCAAACAAAATGATGTGATCAGTTAGTAACCAATTACCCAGCCTATCTAGTTTATGCCTTGTTATTATGTTTGGAATTTTTGGGAGGTATGATGAAGGTCCAGATTTATGTGGTTTCAGCTGCTGGTTCTCGATAAATATCCACATTGGATAAGTGAGTCTGGGGGATAAAGGAGAGCTGAGCCAACCTAAATTATGATCTCAAATTAGGACAGGATAGTCCATCTATCTTTTTGATACCAAACAGGAATGATTTTGCTATTAATTTATTGTTCCATATAAATCTTGTAAGGTGTTTTTTTTGGAGTTTTACTATATCTTTAGGGATAATAGGGATGGGGAGGGATCTAAATACATATAGAATTTGGGGTAGAACATTTATTTTAATAGTATTAATGCTGCAATTAGCTTTTTTATTAGAGGAGTATAACTGGCCCCATATAATCTAGACAGGTCAGGAGTTACGTTTATGCCTAAATATGTGATAACATTTTCTGACCAAGCAAAATAATATTTGTTTTTTAACATTTTTAGCATTTGTGGGGGGAGAGAAGACCCTATCGCTGCTGTCTTATCCAAATTACCTTTCAATCCTGAAATATGCCTGAATAAGTCTAGAGTATTCATCAATGAAGGTATCAATTAAATGGGGTCAGTTAACTTGCATAGGATCTGCAAATAAGCAGCATTTGAGTTGTCTTAGTAATATTTGGAACCCTTGGATTTGTGGGGTGGAGGGAATAGCTTGAGCTAAAGGTTCCATCGCCAATGCAAATAGTTGGGGAGATAGGGGACACCCCTGTTTTGTTCCTCTTTGAATGTTTATAAAACCTTTATTATCTTCCAGATTTCTGTATAGTGGGTTGATGAGACTGATAAAACTTCCTTTAATACCTAATTTATTTAAGACCATTTAAAGGTATTGCCACTCTAAGGAATCAAAGGATTTTCCAAATCCAAAACAATTGTGCATAAAGGCTTGTTAGCATGTTTTGCTAAATGGAAAGGAAGACTCTCTGCACAGTGAAAATCTGACACAAGTAATGTCACAAACCAGAGATGAGGGGATCAGGTACACCCCAATACCCCTTGAATGTTGAGGCATTTTTGTGTTTAATCTCAGCACCCAAAATGCCTCAGGACCATTTAACAGTAATTTCTGAAATCACAGGTAACAGGCTCTCACTAGCGTATTGCAAAAATAATAAAGCATTTTACCTATTTTCTTTATGAAGGATAGCCCATCATTCAAGAAGCACACAGTGGATTAGTGTAGAGACAGACTGACTTTATTTTTACACACCTTACATATTTAAAACAGTCCAATAAACAATCATATCAGCTATGTTGCCAGCCCAGGATGTTTTGGTTGATAGCCTTGTGCCTCCCCATCACTCCCCTTCCTTCAGCAACAAATATTGTCCAAAATAAAAGTGTAGTAACTGTCCCATTACTAGCATGATATCAGGGTCATTAATTACCTCACTGGGGTTAAGTCCAAGAGATTTAATCAGTTTCTCTATTTCCTACTTTCTATACTCTGTAGGTGGTTATTGGTGAGCCATTGTTTCCTTTTATATTGCCTCTTCTGATTGAAACATTCAGGGACTGACCCTGTTAGCAGGTGACAAATAGCTTGTGGCACCATAGTGTCTGAGTAGAGGTTTGCTAAATACAATTAGGGCAGAAACATGACAAAATGGAGGGCTCTTACTCGATCCCACATTCTTGTCTCCAAAGAACAACAACGCATTCACATAGGTCACTAAAATAATAATTTGCTGTTGGTATTGTTACCAAACAACCAGTGAAGATAAAACCTTACAATTATTAACACTACTACATTAAGTCACTCTTATCTTTATTATTATTAACCTTAATTTATAATGTGCCGACATATTCCGTAGCACTAAACAGGGTAGATACAATCAAAACCAAACCTAACAAATTATGAAAGAATGGAGGGCCCTGTTATTGAATTTAAAGACAAGCAAACAAAGGGCTTTTTCTAAAGCACCCAACAAGACTGAAAACTTGCAGTCTTACAGTCTAAAGGGTATGGGTGAGGTACAGAAAGGTTAGGTAGGTTTTGAAGGATTTTAGACAGGAGCATAGTCTAGTGTAAACATTATATTAGATAGTCTTGTATAACATCACTAGATAAGTTACTTTTTAAAGGTGCTTGGCATAATAGGGGCATTTCCTAGTGTGTTCTGACCACAACTTGAACATCCATTGAAGTACACAAGGTTCAAGGTCATAACACAAATAGAGCAAAGTATATAAGAGTTTGAAGGTAGCCAGAAGAACAAGCTAAGAAAATGTAATAAATGTAACATACAAAAAAAAAAAAATACAGTAAAGACACTTTACATTTAATATTAGGAGAATTGCCTAAACTGTTAAGCATGAATCGAAATAAAGTGTCATTCCAAAGATGCCATTCCAATTTTCTGTCGGTCCTAAAATAACTAATATTTATTGCTCTATTCGAGTTAGAACAGTATTGATAAAATGCCTTAGAAGGTCACTAAATTCAACCACATATTATTTTCACCATTTGACCAATTGTGTAAACATGTAGAAAAGTTGTTTTCCTTTTTAAAAATAATTAACAGATTTAGGATCAATAGAAGTTATTGGTTTCAGTGTGTTGCTTTTGTACCTGAATCACTAATGAGCTTTGCACCATGTGTTGGTAATGAATATTAATGGCTACATATACCAAGTATCAAGTTGAAGCATAGTATAATATCATAAAAATAGTATAGTATATAAAAATATTATTTAGGTTATATAACTGTTTTGTAGATGAGAGTGTCATGATCTGCTTATTCAATAATAGTTCCACTAAGGACTGTACCCTCCGCATCTGCCAATCGGTACTCGTTCTTCCAGTTAAAATTTCTGCTGGGTCAATGGTATCATTGAAAACGCCTCATCCAACCATTGAGCCACCCCCAGAGAGTAACGTCCTTTGAGCACATCCATTGTATGCTGTAAAGTGCCCACCCCACAATCCTGAGGGCCATATGCCAGCTCCCAGAGTTACTCCTTCAGCCCCCATGACAAATAGGGCTCCACACCAGGGATTCCAACAGCTCCCAACCAGGCTGCATACTGGTCCTCTAAGTCTCAATCCTGCACCATCAGGTTCTCCAGCCACTCTGTCAGCTCATGACCCGACCATAGTCCCAGAAATGCCATCCGTTGGTTTAGAGATGGCCATTTCTTGACAGTCCATTTCAAGGATAGCAACATTTTCTACCTCTACTGGAGATAAGCATTTCCCCTTCACAAGAGCTGCAACAGGGTTGTTGCTTACCCCTCTCCACTCCCACTGAACCTCCTGTATGATTTGTGTCAGAACCGTCCTCTGCTGATCCATGGTTAAATCTGAAGGGGTTTCCTCTGGTTTCAGTTTTATCAAGTACTTGTAAGTTGCCACCCTTCTGTGTTTTATACAGAGATCCCATCACTCCCACCAAATGTCACAACCTGCCACTACCACTGCAGAAGTGTGTGGTTCTTCTTCTCTGTGGAACAAAATATAGCTTCCGAAGAGGACAACTCCCAAAGGTACAGACTGAGAATACTTGATACAGGTTACTAGTGGCCTCCGGCAAGACCACTCCCCAATTCAGGATACAATCACAAAACCAGCCTCACACTGTGGATATGTGAAACTAGGACTGAACTTTTATTGAATCATAGAAACAACATATTTATACTCTATCCCACATACCACACCCTTGTGTACCTTTGTGTTTGTGTGTGATGTCAGCACTAAGTTCCCTCTGCCTTGCAACCTTGGTTGTTATAGAAGCTCTTGAGATAAAACTCACCAAATGTCCAAACTACATGTCAGGTGTCTATAGCTGGCTAGTGCAAAAACCTTGATGTCAATCTCCAGTGTTTGCTTAGGACTCCTTAAGTGTATAAATCTGTCTTGGCTGCTTTTTATCAAGGGCTGCATGTGTGAGGATGCAGTGTTCTGCAGTTAAGCTTATGAGCAGAGCAATTTTACCTTTTCCTCATGTTCTATATCACATTTTCCCTCTATAACATGTTATAACAACTATACATGATAACAATGTACAGGTAACGTATAACCCAAACAACAATAATACGTAATCACAATGTAACAATGTCATGCCCCCTTGGCCAAAATCATAATTACTGGTAATATTACAGTCACTAAACAATGCAGTCATGACAGAGAGTTTACTTCAGGTTTTATTTAATTGCATAAATGTTTTACCCTAGTGTAGCCTGCCAGGCTGTGGCTTGAAATAGTCAGAGGAACATCTTTGTTTGAAAATCCTACTGAAGTGTGCAGATATCTGAATGAGAGAGGGATGTAGAAAAAGAGGAAAAGTTTTTTATGAGATATATATATGTTCTTACTATAATTCCATAATATAAGAACATGTATAAGTCTACATTACTGTATAGGGCTATTAGTCAGCCCACATGTGCACATAACAATTAAAGGTACATTATGAGAACCAAATAATTGTTGGTACCTCTCACTAATAAAAACTACCCATCCAGCCAGCGGTATGTGTAGAGAGAATAGTATTCACACAGATTAAGCCACTCACAATTTTTTGTAGGTTTACCAATGGTATATTTTTATTGTCATTTAAAAAGGAAAAAAAAATAAACATGTAAATAAAAATTAAGTTTTAATTCTATTATCTCTAGGTCTGAGTGCTCCAATTAAAATGTTTTTTTTTTCTCTCGTTTGAACTAGTCTAAATCAAGAAAGATTATAAAAACTTTGGATGTGGTCATTTTGTAAGAATATTTGTCTGCCTAAATTAAATTCTATCAAAACCTTTGCATGAGAGAATGCCCCAGGCCAGGTGGATTCGGAAATACATACAGTATGCTAGAACTTCATAAAATAAAGGTTAATTATTATTATTAAAAGTTATTTAATATTTTGGAAAACATCACATGAGAGATGAGGAGGGTATTAGGAGGGTATTCGCCTAAATTAACAGTATAAAATATTTTCTAAAATGCATACAGCTAGACTTCAAATGGTAATGTCTAAATTGATTCATGTTGATAGTTTGATTTTGTGAAGATTCCATGAGGGGGTGCTATTCAGCTCCAGAACTTCCCGCCTTTGGCTACAGGAATCCCCCTCTTGAGGCAAATCTTCTTTAGAAGGAATGGGCTTCTCGGTGCCCGGTGGTCAGATCAGGATTATCAGCTTCAGCTCAAGAGCCCAGGGACACTGGATCAGCAAACTGGTATAATCTGCTTCTTCAGTGGGCTTAAAAAGGCCAGGGAGACTAATTGTACCCAGCAGAGTGCAACCCGGTATTCAATCCCTTCTCTCAAGAGAGGAGAAGAGATTTAGGGCAGCAAAGTGATTTTAGCTCAGAAGTCTTCCCTCTAAATGAAACACACCATTGTCTATGCATGTTTATTTCTGGTTACAGGCAGTGTATTTATACAGGACAAAGGATTTACATGTGTGTGGGCTGAACATATGCAAACTCTCCGCCCAGCTTAGAACTAACCAATAACAGATGTACCTCCGGGGGTATGCATCCGATTGGTACATGAAAGAGACAGGAGACAGGGAAAACCGGGGGCTTGGCTTGCCCACCTTGGGGTTGGATCTAGGGGAGGCACCTAATGGGAGAAAGAGCAGGAACACATGAACAAAGGAAACATTATACATGTAAACAGCCACAAGCTGTCACTTCAGGATAACAAATGTCTGCAGTGAAATGCTAAATATGTGAATACTGCATGGCTTATTTTACACAATTGTTTTTAAAACCTGAAAGTATGTTAGTTTAAGGAAAAACAGATATTCACAGGTTTCTTCTTATTTAAGTCATCTGTAATACATATTAGTAATACCTTCAGCCCTATTAAATTCCCTCAACGTGTAAAGCCATAGCTCGTAACGTAGCCGGCAAGACTTATAGCTATTAATTTGGCCCTGTAAAGCAACCCGCTAACGATCTGCGGGTTAGAGGCAGAAAAACTCTAGGGGACGCCAAAATTTTAACTCTGCAGCCACAAATACTTTGATCTTTCAAGCCCGTAACTGTACGTTCAAAAATCACTATTAAATTGCTACGAATCCACTGGCGATCAAACCCTTAACCCAGAAATGGAGCCAAAAATCCAACTGGTATTAGAGAGTACTAGAAAGTCCTACTCGTAGCACTGTAAATGCAAATATACCCACACTACTTTATTTTCAATTAAAGGGAAAGTGATGTTAGGTATTAAAATGAATAGCACAACATTCTCAAGCTCGCGAATCTGCACTATAAAATACTTTTATTTATTTTTAATTTTGGTGTTATATCGATCCCAGCAATCAATGTGTTCATACATATAATGGAACTTGCATGGATTAGAATATAATATTTACTGATTTATTAATATTGCATTATTTCTGGAATGCGGGTCCGATCGAAACCCGTAATTGAAAGGCTTTGAAATCCAACCTCCATTTTCAGTGATGTAATGATGACGATCTCATTTGCCATTGGCTACGTCTAAACGCGTAACTACGGGTTTAACTAATTGATAATGTTCACGGCTGCACAACCAACGTACGCAATAATGGTTTACAGGTTTGCGTCTACGGACCTAACTTGCGGCATGGTTCAATTTAATAGCTCTCTAACGCAGTCGAATTTCAAGCCCTGCAGCCTTTGCGGGTGTGCCGATGCCACTACAGGCTTTTAATTTAATGGGGCTGCTTGATTATTATTCTGAACTATTGGAGTGAGAAACAAAGAGAGCAAGCAAATGGCTCCAACCCTTCCTTTTAAAAATGTACGCTCAGAAGGAGTTGAATTGAGTGAGCTGGGACCTTCTGTTCATGGCACTACAACAGTTTGAATTCAGTGGACCTTATTTTGAATCAATAAAAACTATATACTCATGTTCAATTGCCTGTATTGTTCTGAATAGATTAAGATTAGATATTTGTTTTGCATAAGGGAACAAGGCAGAGTTAGACAATTTCCCCTTTGCTTTTTATTCTTGCCCTCAAACCCTTAGCATGTGCAGTTAAGGAATATTTTTCAGGTATAAAGAAATCAGTTAAGGTAGCAACATGTATGGATCATTTATTTCCATTTACTGAAATCCCTAATAATTTTATTTTTGTTATTATTATTGTTGCTAAAAAACAATTATAAACGTACTGTATATCAAAGGATTGGAGAGTCCTCTCTTTGAACAAGCAATCTACATTAAATAATGCTTTTATACAATTTAAATTTAAGAGTAGTGACAGAATCAGATCACAAGTAAGGAAGTGTAAGGGACAGAGGTTTTACATGTTGGATGTGTTTGGTGAAATATGAGATGAAGAGTCCGAGAGGGATGAAAATGGAGGGATAAAAACACAATGGCTACAGTAAGATAGGTTTCTTATGTGGATGGACTAGTAGCCCTATTAAATTGCAGCCCTGTATCTGCAAAGTGAGGCCTGAAATGGCAGCAGGCTTAAAAATCTTCCGGTTTTACGGGGCTATTAAATTAGAAGGTGCTACGGGTTTGAGACACAAATTGTAGCTTGTTTGTAGAATGTTGGATTTGTGCCCTTGCGGATGATTAATTAGTATAGAACGTAGTTACCTGTTTAGACAAAGCCAACGGAAAAATAGGTTGTGTTACGTCCTACTGGCTTCAATTACAAGTTGCGATCAAACCCACATGCCACAATAATGCGATATTAATAAAGCCCTAAATATGATATTCTATTCCATGTGAGTTACAGTATATTTATTAACACACTGATTGCCAGGATCAATATAACACGGAAATTAAGCATGAAATAAAGTATTTTTTGAGGGCGATTTGCGAGCTTGAGAATGTTGTGCTATTAATTCTAATACCTAACATCACTTTCCCTTTTATATAAAGTACATTAGTGTGTTTTTATTTGCATTTACGGGGCTACATATTGGTCTTTACCCCCCTTGCGAGTCCTCTCCAGCATACGTTGGGCTTTGGCCTCCATTTGCGTGTTATGGGCTAGCTCGCAGGTGACTTTGTTGCAATTTAATAGCATGATTGTATTTGTACCGGTTACAGGCTTGACAGATCATAGGATTTGAGTGCTGTGAAGTTCCACGTATTCCACGTAAGTTCCAGGCATTTTTTGTATTTCCTGCATCTCAACCCGCAAATCGGCGGCGGCCTTCTTTACAGGGCTAATTTAATAGCCGTAAGTCCTAATGTTTTAAAACGTAGCCCCAATTTAATGAAGCTGTAGGGTGTGCAAAGTGGAGAGATACATTTAAGAAGTCAGGAGTAAATTAGTTGAGGGAACCATGATGCATGCATACTAAAATGTATTTGTTTTTCTGTTTCCAAATCTACTGGTCAGAAAATATAACCTGGAAAATATACATCTTTAATAACAAATTATTGTAAATGGGGTATGGAAATATCTGCATGGCTGGGTGGAGGGTAGCAGTGGCTCGTGCCCTCTGGTGACTTTAGTCCTATTGCAAACCTTGAAACCTTCCCAGGAATCTTGTAGATATGGTGGTGGTGTGGTCTGATATAGGTAATCCTCTGAGCACCTTATAAGGGTATAGGATACAGTCTATCTTCGAAAATTCATTGGAGAGAGAAAAAACGAGAGCAGGTGGAAGTTGTAGCAAACTAAGATTAGAAAGGGAGATAAACTCCTAAATGCGGAATGAGCCAACTGTGTTATTCATTGGGAATAATCCTTAGATCGGCTTAAAGATAGATACAGTGGGCCCTATTAAATTATCCCTCGTAGTTCTCTCGGTGCTCGCAAAAGGCAGTTTTTCTGCTGTTTGCGAGTACCGAATCTCTCTCAGCCTGCTTTGCGATATGACTGCGAAAAAATGGCCGAGAATAGGCTCCGAGAGAGCTACGTAGTCACACGCAGCCTTAAATCTACTCATGATTCTTGCATATCGTAAGAATCCCTACGGGCACAAAAAGTGCCCGCAAGGGATCCGAAAGCCTCTACGTGCAGCCCGAGACAGCAGTGTGAGGCTCCCCCCTGCACCCTATACACATCCCCATGCTGCAGGGGTCTCTATCGGGACCCCTGCAGCACCCCCACATTAACCCCTGGCAGCGGGGGTCCCCGATCGGCACCGATCAAAACCCTGCTGCATTTAAAACGTTTAAATTCCCCGCCGCGGCTCCTTAAAGGGGCCGCGGCACACTATTACCCAATCCCGGCCGCGGCACCTAAAATTAACCCCCCTCTATGCTGGGGGTCCCCATCCGGACCCTTGAAGTGTCCCCACATAAACCCATTGCAGGGGGGGCCCGGATCTGCATAGATCAGGCCCCCCGTTGCATTTAAACTTTTAAATTCCCCGCCGCGGCTCCTTAAAGGGGCCGCGGCACACTATTACCCAATCCCGGCCGCGGCACCTAAAATTAACCCCCCTCTATGGTGGGGGTCCCCATCGGGACCCCCGAATGGCCCCACATAAACCCCCTGCAGCGGGGGTCCATGATCGGCACCAATCGTGACCCTGCTGCACTTCAAAAAAATGTACAGTTTGGTGGCTCAGGTATAAAGTTTAAGACCCAAATGCAAATGTATAGATTAGGGTGCACCTTAGGATAAATTTGATAAAGCCAAGTAGAGAGAAAAGATCCTATTTTAGGGCACACCGAATAATCCTTGTCTTAGAACGAAGAGGATAAACTGTACAGTAAAACTTAACTTTTAATATTAATAATTAAAATCCATATTAAAATATATACACATAGGTGGCTGAGAGATGGCGGAGCTATGAAATTGGTGGAGATAATATATCTAAATAGAGAAACCTGCCTTAGGTATACTGGCCATATACACAAAAAGTGCTAGTGTCGTCACAAAAAAGGTGACTATTGTGCAAATAAAGTGCTAAATATATAAAGTGCAAAGTGCTCTAGTAGGTATAATATACAATTGTATGTTATACACTGATAATGAGTGCTAGGATAGTATGTTGTATATGGCAAGTACGGTAATATAGGTACTAGGATTCTATTATCCTGTATGGTAGATTCCTAAAGGAACACAGTGACAAGTTTGGGTGCTTCAATATTGCTGTGACTTTGAGTGGCACCCCACTGTATTGTGTAAAAAGTACACTGTGCTTAAGGGACTGCAGTGCACATTAATAAAATGATGCCCAAGTAGCTCTCAATTATTGCTGCACTTAATATTTAGAATGTATATAATGTTTATTTATTTCATGTTAATGTTTTGTACTAACTATTTTGTTTTGTTTTACCCCTAGGTTAGTGATCTGAAGCAACATCTTAAAGGTAAGTGGTCTTAATTATTTTATTTTAGCTTAGAATTAGGGTCTGTGTAGTTAGGACTGTAATTATTTTATTTCAGCTTAGAATTAGGGTCTGTGTATGTAGTTAGGATTTATTGGATATTAGATAGATAGGGGGATGTATTTGATATAGTTAGGATGTATTTTATATTAAATAGATTGTATGTTAGATAGATAGGGGGTATTTGATTTGGATTATATGTAATATATTATATGTAATGTCATGTATTGTATGTAATGTATTATGTGTAATATATTATATGTAATATATTATATGTAATGTATGTAATGTCATGTATTGTATGTAATGTATTATGTGTAATATATTATATGTAATGTATCTAATGTCATGTATTGTATGTAATGTATTATGTGTAATATATTATATGTAATATATTAAATGTAATATATTATATGTAATGTATGCAATATCATGTATTGTATGTAATGTATTATGTGTAATATATTATATGTAATATATTATATGTAATGTATGTAATGTCATGTATTGTATGTAATGTATGTAATGTATTATATGTATGTATTGTATTGTGTTTATCTGTCTTTCCTTTTCAGGTGTGTAATTTTTTTATTTTCTGTAGTGGGGGGGTGGGGTTACATAGTTACATAGTTACAAAGTTACATAGTTACATAGGGCCTCATTGTATTAGCGGCCGCAGCAGTTGCAGTCGGCTATTCTATTCCCTTACGCTTGGGGGCTCCGGCAGGCTTCTGGCCGGCGCCTTGCTATCTCTTGCGGCCGCAAGCCTGCTATCTCTTGTATTTATTTATTTTTTCTGTACTGTAGTTTTTTTGTGTTCTGTACTGTAGTTTTTTTTGTGTTCTGTAAGGTAGGTTTTTTTGTGTTCTGTAAGGTAGGTTTTTTTGTGTTCTGTAAGGTAGTTTTTTTTATTTTTTGTAATTAGAGTGTTGGGGAGGTTTATTAGGGTGTAGGTAGTGTAGGTAGGTAGTGTAAGTGTTAATAGATTAGTGTAGAGGTGGGTTAGTTTAGATTAAATGGTTTATTGGGGGTTATAGTGTAGTGTTTGTAGTTAGTGTCATGATGGTCCTTGAGAACCGTCATGGCACTTATGTGGTTAATGTTGGGTTGTAACAGGCCCATAATGGTAATAATATACCCTTATGGGACTGATGGGGTTAAATAGAGGCTTATGGGGGTCTGGATTGACCACAATGAGTTAATGGGTTAATTAAGGCCTTATGGGGGTCTGGATTGACCACCATGAGTTATAGGGTTAATTATAGTTGCCTGGAATTAATATTTTTAGTGCGAGTCCTTTCAGGACCTTTACGGCCCTTTAAGGACCCGCGAGGTGGGAAATTTAAAATTGAAATGCAGCAGGGTCACGATCGGTGCCGATCGGGGACCCCCGCTGCAAGGGGTTTATATGGGGACACCACAGGGGTCCCGATGGGGACCCCCAGCATAGAGGGGGGTTAATTTTAGGTGCTGCTGCCGGGGCTGCGTAATAGTACGCCGCGGGCCCTTTAAGGAGCTGCGGCGGGTAATTTAAAAGTATTAAATGCAGCGGGGGCCTGATCGGTGCCGATCGGGGACCCCCGCTGCAAGGGGTTAATGTGTGGGGCTGGGGGGTTCCTATGGACCCCTGCAGCAAGGTATTCATGTGAGGACACTTCGGGGGTCCCCACAAGTACCCCCGCATTGAGGGGGGTTAATTTTAGGTGCCGGGGGGGAATTTGGATTACCCCCCGTGGCAGGGCTTATGTGGGGGACTGCCGCGGAGGTCCCTTTTAGGACCCCCGCAGCAATTGATGAGATGTGGGAGCCTGCGATATCATCTCGCAGGCTGTCACTCCTCATGTACATTTACGCAGTGTAGATACGAACGGCCCTGCTGCGTAGCTCATACTTTGCTCGCAGCAGGGCTAATTTAATAGCATTGTAAGTTAGAGAAACTTTGCAGTACGTAGGGCTTAAGTAGAAGCCTCTTATTTACAAGGCTGGAATTTAATAGGGCCCAGTATGTCTGTTTTGATTTTTTTTAAATCAATATAGAAAATGTAATAGATATATTTACTTAAAACATGATATGAAGGAACCATTTACTTTTCTTGATTTATTAAATTTCCTTCACTTTTAGCTGTATGTCTAAATCAGAAATGTTTGAATATTAAGTATTTAAAGTACAATATACCTTGTTGGATACTATTAGATTTTTACAAGGACAAAACTTGCAAAAACATTTTATTGTATATAGAACCTTTTACTGATAATAAAATAATCAGACAATTGATAGAAATACAAAAAAATAGGATCTTCACATTTTTCAAGTTGTAAATTATATATAAAATATTATAATTTATTAAAAGAAATGGAGTTGATTAATAAAAATCAGAAGAAATTTAAAATTAGAAAGAAATCATGTTAAGTTATACTGGACTATGAGGCCATACAACAAAAGCCATTATTGTTTTAAAGATCGAATAACATATTTCCGGAATTAGAATCATATGTAATTGGCCAAAGCATTATACAGTATATATTTATAAATATATGCTACTTGTACTTCAGCTAAAATATATAATGTGTATTCACTCCCGGAACATATAATGTGTGTGCATGCCCAGAATAGTCAATACTACATAGGCGAGGTATTTGAGTCGAACATAATTTATTACTTTTGGAAATGTTATAAAATTCGAACTTTTTGGCATAAAGTGCACAATTAGTTTTGGAATGCTGGTAAAATTAGATAAGTTAGAGATAATTTTATTCTGAATAATCGATATAAAATCCTAAAAATGTATAAGATTTATCATAATTCTTGTTTTCATGCTTGAAGAAATTAACATGATATACATAAGTAACTTTTGCTGAAATAGCTTGATGTTATGGAATGTTTGCGTGTAAGAGTCAAAGGGTTTTTGAATAAATGGAGATGTTATATTGGGACATTATCTAGAGAATACACTGAACATTTATTAATGTAATTAGACAGAGAAACAGTTCTGTTGCAAGGGGATCTATTAAAATGATAAGATCTTTACTTGAGTATTAAGATGGGATTTTTTTTCTGTTAAACTCTGGTCTTGGAGTTCACTTAATGGATATTTGATATTTCAACTTGATGGTAACTGGATACAGATTAAGAATTATAAGGTTTTATGCAAGCAATACATTTGTAGGCTGGTTCTTTCAATGGTTGTGAAATATGAATTATGATTTAAGTATGATTTAAAAACAGGAATTATGGTTTAGATTTTTTCTGATATTTTTAATAATATGATGTTAAAATGGTTTAAACTGAGAAACAGGTATTGCTATGTTACATGTATATATTTATTTATCATTTTATATTTTTGGAAAGCTTATGAAGATGTTATAAAGATTATATAAACATGATTTTGGGATTTGGATTACTATTTCAACAACATATTGTATATTACTTTTAAAACTCTTACAACATAAACAAAGTACTGTTTTACACACAAAATAGCTTTTGTCACAAGCCACCAGATCCATCTGGCCTCTTGACTTGAGACTGGACCTCTACATACTCTATCCACTGATCACCATATGACTAAGGCTGTTATCATAGCCAAAGAGACATTTTCCATAAAAATACTATATCACTTTTTTACTGGTATAGGACCAAAAGTAATTTTTAAAATGTATGTTATGGAAGTCCTGGTTGGTCACCAAATGTGAAAATTTCCATGAGTTACCTCACCCTCCCAGCCGACTCGTCTCCAACACACTAAAGGTACCTCTAGCCGAGAGAAGATCGGCTAGGGAACAGGTACACAAAAACTCAATCATCCCCATGAATATCGGCATGAGAGACACTCCTTCCCCACTTAGAGGGTACCCTGAGCCAGTTAACAGATGCAGCTTCCCTCACTAGCTTCCCCAGTTAGAGAAACTACCTTTCCCCAAGTCATAAGCCTGTCCTGGACCCATGGTTTCCCATCCCCTAAAAACACCACAATAGTCACATTAACAATGTAAGCCTCTGGTGTGCCTGAACAATGCCCAGAGATATCTGCCATTTGGAGCCATTGACTCATATGCACCTAGACAGGGAGATAGACTGGTGCCGTGCCGTTGGTGGAAGTCCATAGCCCCTTCCCTGCTCCTATACTTGGAAATCCTACAAATCAGGCAAAGCAACTCACATCCTGATTGGCTGAAGCCCGATCCACCCAACCAATCAGTATAGCACTGACAAATAACGGTCCCTGATTTGTTACTATAGCTCACAGAGGGAATAGACAGACCACTGTTGTAGTTTGTAATAACTGTATAACAATGTGAACTGAAAAAGTAAAGATTATACTCTGTTTGTGACACGTATACATGGTATGTTTCATTTAGAGGGAAGGTTTTCATTATTTTATTCTACAGAGAAATTCCATAAAGAAATTCTGCAACTTGTCTTGAGAAATTTGCAACTTGTCCTGTGATACTGCAACTTGTCCTTGAATCCTGATAAGTCATCCTGTGTGAGGAGATACCGAAATGAGACAACCTGTGCGTAGGTTCGGTCTAGCAGCCTTTTGAAGCCCAATGAAGAGCAGATCATGGCATCTATATTTTCAGCTTCCAGTTGGAAGAATTCACATACAGCTTCCAGTTGGAAGAATTCACTTACAGATAAAAACTCTGTTGTGTTGCATGTCCTTATATACCATTAGTCTCCAGTAATAAATGTTAAAAGATGATTTATGCCTGAAGGAACCATGTTTAAACTGTTAGTTGCAATTGTATAAGTGTCTATTAAATGCTGCCTTTCCTTTGCAATGCCACTGTATTGTTTTTTTTTTTTTTATAAACAAACAAAATGTATTGTAGTTTTTATAATATTTTAAGTTTAAAATAGGTGATATTTAGTAAAAGTTGACTAAAATGGTTTACTGTTTCTGTGCAACTAACACAATAATTTTTTTAGTTTTGCCCAGTGTCTACTCCAATAATGTGCTTTAGAATCATTTTAAAATTGTACCTTGTTTTTATTGGTCCAGAGTTATTGCTGTTGGTTGCCACTTACTGATGTGTTTATACTACTCTTGGCAAAATAGAGGACTCAAAACAAAATAACATATTAACTTAATATTAGACATGAGTAATCCAACATTTGCATATTTGTATTGAGCATTTCTTAAAATGAGCTTAATATGAAAAACGTTTTAATTAGGAAAAATGTATGAAAAGCAGTTTAGGAAGTACATTGGCACAATCATAACCCCATTTTACCATCTAACATTAGTGAAAGGTCTTTTAAATAACTATAAATCTTTTCTTTGAACTTAGACTTTAGGGTATATAATGCTTTACCCAAAGCACTTTATAGGATTGAACACTCACAAACTTCTTCTTCAAAGCTCTCGTTGATCAGACGTTCTCCAATGGGCACATGAGTCTTAAAATCAGGCCATCCTTGTATATGGCAGACTATATGGCAGACTACTGAGTTACTCTCAATTGTTTAACTGACTGTGGGTCCAATTTGTGTCTCGATTCTGGAGGGCCTTGAAAGCATGGCTGTGGATAGCCTTCCCTTTCTCCTCTGGAAACCACCCTCAGACCAAATGGGCCACCAAAATTGGCAGCCAGGAACTACAATGTTTCGTGACAACTGAACAGGATGACAGAACTGATCTACTTACACTGACAGAGATCTGTTACAGTAACACCATGAACAGCTCTTTCTATAGTACTATAATATGTAAGTACTATTTTCTTCACAGTTCTTGGATACCATCTAGCTAACATGACCCATGTGTCTGCAAGGAATCGAGCAGCCGATGGTAGCATGGAGGATCTCCTAGATCTGTGGTCTACTGTCCGTGAACTGGTCCTGAAAGCAGTTACACAACAGAAGAAATAGGCCTACAGGAAGAGAAACCATTTCCAGAGATGAAAGAAGGCAACAGGGTGTGGCTTACTATGAAGCACAGATGGTTTTGACAACCTTCCAATAAGCTTGGTCCCAGGTACATAGGTCATTTTTTGGTGGAATCCAGATTTGGACCTGTGTCTGCCAGACTGGTTCTTCCTTCTGTGCTTTGCACCTATCTTACTGTATATTCCATGTGTCTTGTCTCAAACCATGGGTCCAGAGCTTCTCAAATGCATGCTCTGGACTCAGTTAGGGAGTTCCATCTCTGGCACCCATTCAAGCCTTCTCAGGGCTGTCTGGAGTTTGGCATGGGAGGAGGAGGGAAGTGTCAGGATAAGTACCAGGTTTGGTCATCTGCAGTGGAGGCAACGGAGGCATCAGGGACTTGACTTGACACACATGCTGAGAACCACAGGGTAAGCCTATGAGGTGTGTGTCTGCATCTGCACCTGCACACAGTGAGCCATTATCAGGTCCTTCCACATCCCTGTGACATGGTGTCATGCCATGTCTGCTTCTGCGGCTTGTTTGGTGCTGTGCAAGCCTCAATTCCTGAATTTTGCATCATGTGTCATTACTCCTTTTTATCAGCTACAGGGCCTGTGTTCAGCCTAGTGAGTCCATTGTACAATGCCTTAGATGTAGCCTTAGATGTAGCCTGACTCAAGAGCTTTGCAGCTCCTGTGGGGCAAGCCTTACCAAGTGACACAGAAAGTGTCTGCTTGCAACCAAGCAATGCCAAGGGACACATAAGTGCCATTGCCAAGTTTGGTGCCGTCATCAAATCCAGTGCCAAGTCAAGTTATTACAGTTGAGTCTTGTGCCCTGGAACATCAGACCCTAGTGTTTTACCCCTGAACATCCTGACACATACTAACATAATATCAGAATGTTTTCTTGTTACTTTAAGAAAGATAATTGTAACCCAAAGTTTACATAGTTGTATTGAGTATTTCTTAAAGTGAAGCATCCCATGAAACATATTTCAGTTATCTATAAAAAGTAGTTTGAAAAGTATGTAGACAAAATAATAAACACTTTTACCCTCTACCATTAGTGATAGGTCTTTTAAATATGAAAAAATGGGTAAATATTGATAATATCCTCAAAGTTTATGGAATTATGTCTCCCTACAACTGTAGTAATTAATTTTGGTTAATTTCATCAAATTTGCATTATGTTCCTAATCAATTCTTAAATAAGGCCCATCCAGTAAACTCACCCTCCTCCTCACCGCTAAGAAACATATAAAGCCTCATTCAATTTGAAGCCCGCATACATACAGGCCATATGTCTGTGGGCTTGCTGCGGGCTCACACTCTGACACTCTGCTACAATTCTAGTGCTATTCAATTAAACAAGCCCACAGGGTACGGGCCGAAAACTGAAAAGGTAAACCATGCACTCATGCGTAGCTTTTCCGGGCGGTAACATGATCAATTATGCAAGGCTGTAACTACCCATTTAGAAACAGCCAATAGAAAATGAGATTGCCATCATTAGGTGAGTAAAACATGGAGGTTATGTGTCAATCAATTAGCGTTTGGGGGTCCGATATGCAACCAGACTCGCAAAAAACAAAATAATAAAAATAAATGCTGATACTATTCTAGTCCATGTGTGTGGCCTGATATGAATTAACTCATTGATTTCCAAGATCGACATAATCCAGAAATGAAACATAAAATAAAATGTTTTTTGATTGCTGATTTGCGAGCTTGAGAATGTTGTGCAATTAATGTCTTACATCGCTTTCCCCATCATTTACAGTACAGTATTGATTTTTTATTTGCTTTTACAGTGTAAGGATATGTCTTTAATCCCTTTGCGGGCTTGAGGAATTGTAGCAATTGAATAGTGATTTGCGATTATTCTTGCAGACGTAAAAGATCAAAAGCTTAGATGGGGTGTAAGTTACGGTTGTAACAATCACAAGGAGTTCAAGCCCGTAACATGTAGCCTGTTTGAGTCTCGCAAAAAAATGGCAATTGAATAGCAAATTAACTCACAGTCTCCATTATGGGCTACTGTAGCTTACAATTGCTCAATTGAATGAGGCTCATAGTGTTACATATAAAAGAGAAAAAAAGAACATATTTAAAATAGCCAACTTGGTATAGTTTTCCAAGATGTTAGATCTTAAACTCTTGTAGGCCAGAAATATAAAAATGTTGACCGCCCAAAGAGATGCTCAAAAGTGAGCAAAAATTTCTATATTTGTTAGGCTCATGCAACTGCATTTAATGTAAGGAGGATAATAGGAGAATACGCAAGAGTTTTTCACCCTAAAGGGGTGCTGCTTTTAATTATTATTTACAGGATATATGATATAGTGAATTTATATAGAGCCTTCACTCTGGAATTCCCACTTTATATGAGGGGCAACAGCAACTAGCTATTGGGGATGAATTTATAGTGAAGGGTAGTACAATGAAGGAGAGAAGCAAAATAAACACCTCTGTTTAAAACCGTGAAAATATCTACTTATTTGTATCTAAATACTAAAGACCCCATGAATGAAATAGCAAGGGCAGCTGTCTATCCTGTGATCGCTCATTATTTTATATATCTTGGGCACCTATTCAACTTTAGAAAGTTGTAGTTTCGGAGCCCATAATGGATCCATAAACTAATGTGCTATTCAACTGGTGTCTTTTTGCTAGCCGCAAATAATATGTGGGTTACAGGCTGAAAATCCCTGTGATTGTTAAAATCATAACTCCGACCCAGCTAACCCTTCGATCTTTCAAGCCCATAAAAAACAAATCACTTTTCAATTACTACAATTCATCAAGACCGCAAAAGTTCTCATACCCATAAATTGCAAATGTAAAACAAAATCCTACGGGTACCAGATAGGACTCGCAAGGGGGTTAAAAACATGTTCGTAGCACTGTAAATGCAAATAAAAAAAACAATATAGCACTTTAAAAGACGGGGACAGCAATGAAAGGCATTAGAATTCATTGCACAACAGTCTCAAGCTAGCAAATCTGCAATAAAAAAACATGTTTTAATGTTTTATTTCCATGCCATATCAATCTTGGGAATCAATGAGTTAATACACATCAGGCCACACATGGCCTAGAACAGTATTGCAATTCATTTTTATTATATTGTACATTGCTGGATTGCATATCGGACCTCTAAATGCTAATTGATAAACGTTTAACCTCCATGTTTTACTCATGTCATGATGACGGTATCATTTACTATTGGCTGTTTCTAGATATGTAGTTACAGCTTTGCTTATCATGATCATGCTCTGACATGCTACTTACGATTGCAGGGTTTATGGTTTAGGCTTTCGTCTAGGAAATTGCTGGCTTGATCAATAGAATCACTCTTTAACTGTTACAAATTTCTTGAAATTCTTGAAATTTGCAATTGAATAGGGGCCTAGGTCTATTGCAATTCTCACAAAAAAGTTGACTTTAGATTTACACTGTGCTTTGTGTTACTGCATAGTGTTTGTCTAGTTATAAACAACTTATCATTATACAAGACCCAATAGTCTCATTGTGGCAATCTTAAGTGTCCCTTAGGTGAATTAATAAGTTATTATTGCTTTATATCATGGCCTAATTGGTGCCAAGTGTATATAAATTGCTATTTAATCATCTCTTAAAAAGTTTTTTGAAGAAAGAAGGAAAAGTAAAAAAAAAAAAAAAAACTAAAAGATTATTGCTCCTCACTTCTCTCCCATTTCTCGCTTAATTTCTTCCCCCCTCCTCCCTCTTACCATTACAATGATAAAATAGTTGTTTTTCTATTTACCTTTAGTACATCCTGTTACCTGTACAAACTCTATATCTATTCACTGGACGGGGCTGATATTCTCTATGGCTAACATTCCAAGAAGTGGATTAAAACTTTTGTCCCTTCTGTTCAAGGCTAAATACATTATATAAAAGACAATTAGTTGCCAAAAACTTTTTGAAAGAGAAACCTGATGTCATATTTATCCAGGAAAGTCACTGGAGAACAAGATACCTACTTATAGAAACAGGCTAGGGGAGTCTTGATTCTCTTTAGCAACAAAGTGCATATTGTTGAACAATTCAATGAGATAGATCCAGAAGGGAGATATGTATTATGTATTGGCAAGCCTAATGAACAAAGGTACACTATTGTTAACTTGCATGCCCTGAACACTTGGCAAACATTTTTTAAAACGCATTTATAAATATATGATCCTATGCAGGGATTTAAACTTTTTAACATGTGTCTGGACCCCCTATTAGACAGGAATAAGAATCTTTTACCCGATAATTTCACTTCTCGTACGTCCAAACTATTTCAAGACACTCCTATTAAATACAACCTCTTTGATGCATGAAGATCCTTTCATCAAAATAATATGGAGTATACATTCTTTTCCCACAGACTTGAAGTATACATCAGACTAGATTTTGTCCTAGTAAACTTGACGACCCTGAAAATGATAGAGAAAGTAGATACTGGGCTTATCAATTCCTCTGTTCATGATAAAGCTTATCTCAAAAGCTCATCAAAAGATTAAATATAAGAAAACTAGCAGGATTGATAAACCCCGGTTTGAAACAAATGAAAACAAAGACATGAGAGAGCATAACATACATACATTTTTTTTATAAATGAAAGTTTTATGGTATCCAAAATTACGTTTTGGAATAATACATAAGGTTTTTTTTAACAAGCTAATCAAGAAGACAGAAAAGCCATAATGGGTCTTCTTTGAGAGTATTGTATATACTGTAAGACTTGCCCAACTGCAGAGAAGTAATAAAATTAATCCTAATAAAAAATAGCATCATAAAAATAGCAAACACCCAGGCTCAGATTAAGAAAATCATACAATCTTGTGCAGATAAAACGTTATGGATATATAAACAAAGGTTATATCATCACAAAAACAAAGTGGGTAAACTACTAGCTAACTCGCTCAAGAAAAGAGAAGTTCTAAAAAGAATATCCAAAATTAGAAGCGAACAGAGTTCAGTTTATGTTAACCCAGTCAATATAATTGAGGACTTTTTTATAGCTACTACATATCCCTATCCAATCTAGAAAACTCAAAAGATTTTGTGAAACCTTCAACCCCCGAAATAGACGATTTTTTAAAATCAACTCAAACTTCCTATTATCTCTAGAATAGACTTGGAGCAGTTGAATAGAGAAATCGCAGTTGACAAAATAAAACAGGCGATTTCTAACTTACATTTTTGTACTGCACCAGGCCCAGATGGGTTTATAAACTATTATTATAAAACTTTTTCAGCTAGCCTAACACCACTCTTAAAAGAGACGTTTAATGAAATTAAAACTACAGGTAAAGCTCCTTTAGAAAATTTAGAAGCCCCAATAATAATGATCTACATGACTGTAAAAACTATCTTCCCATCTCTTTGATCAACACAGACATCAAACTCTAGGCTAAAATTTTAGCTACAAGACTAACTTTAGTAATATCTAAATTAATTCCAACAGATCGAACAGGTTTTATGATCAAATGACAGGGTGCAGACAATACTAGAAGACCTGATATCAATTTCAAATGAAAAGAAAATCCCCGCTATTATAATGTCTTTAGATGCAGAAAAGGAATTTGATAGAGTGGGCTGGAACTATATGGACAAGACATTGCAAAAATGTGGATTTGGTGATTTTGGAGCAAAGGCAATTAAGGCTTTATACTCAGCATATATCTCATGGATTTTTCACGCTGATCACAAGCTCACTGTCGGTAATGGTCTTCCATTTGATGATCAAACCCTTAGACGAGGCAATCAGAGCATTAGCGCTGATCAAAGATATAGAAATAAAAAGAGCTACACACAAAATGATGGCATTCGCAGATGATGTTCTGTTGACGTTGACAAAGCAGGAAACATCAATAGAACATTTATTACAAGATTAACTTGTTAAAATCAGAAGTCCTGACATTAAATTTAAAAAAAGCAGAGCTGTCTGTCTTCACTTGAAGCTAAATTATCCCCTGAACTTGAGCTCTGACAATGTCACTCACTTAGGTATACTATTCTCTAAGGACTTGAAACACCTGGTAAAGTTTAACTACAGCAAGCTACTGGTTAAAATAAAAGAAGTGATGATCTCATGGAGGTCAAATAATTTATCATGGTTGGGCAGAATTGCCTCCGACAAAATGACAATTCTACCTAAATTTAACTATTTGATGCAATCTTTTCCTATAGAAGTTCCTAGTTATCTAATCAGGCAACTTCAGACTATAATTGAAAACAATGGGCCATATTCAATTGAGGTTTTGGGTGATCAGGTAGCCCGTAAGTGAGGTCGCAAGATAATTTGCTATTCAATTGGTGTCTTTTTACGGGCTCCAAATGGGTTACGAATTACGGCCTTGAAAATATTACGATGATTGAACCTGTAACTTACAGCCTCCAGAAGTCTTTGATCTTTGATGGCCGCAAGAGTTAAGATGGCTAAAATTGCAAAGCGCTATTAAATTGCTCCATTTCAACAAGCCCGCAAATGTTTTCACACCCGTAAAATCCAAATGAAGGAGAAACTCCTACGAGTGCTAGAGAGGACTCACAAGGGGTCTTATCACCCATTTGTAGCAACTAAAAAATCAATACTACACTGTAAATAACGGGAAAGCGATGATAGACATTATAATTAATTGCACAACAGTCTCAAGCTCGCAAATACAGGAAATTAAATGTATTTTTTTTTTTTCATTTCGGAGTTACATCGATCTCGGGTATCAATGAGTTAATACATATCAGGCCACCCATATGGACTAGAACAGTATTGGCATTCATTTTCAAAATTCTTTATTTTGCGTGTTTGCGAGTCGCATATCGGACCCCCGAACCTAATGAATTGACATGTAACCTCCATGTTTGTCTAATTTTCTATTGGCTGATTCAAAAGGGGAGGTTATGGGCTTGCTTAATTGATCATGTTACCGCCCTGAACTGATAGGAACCAGTGCATGGTTAGTGTTTCGGCTTTGGGACAGTAACTTGCAGGCTTGAGCAACTGAATAGCATCGCAATCTGTGATGAACGGGAGCCCGCAACACACCCGCAGACATTCGTCCATCTGCAATCGAGTTGCGGGCTTGGAATTGAATGTGACTTTATATTTATAAGGTTAAAAAGGCAAGGATTAAAAGGAATATAACAAATTGGAATTTTAGGAGAAGTGGGATAGTTTTACCGATCCTAAGAGCTACGATGAAGCCTCCATGCTCTCACATATAGTTAAGTGGTTCATAGGAAGGGAATCAACTAGATAGTTCCAAATTAGTGATGTCGCGAACATCAAATTTTCGAACGGCGAACGTGCGGACCGCCATAGACATCAATGGGCAGGCGAATTTCAAAGCCCACAGGGACTCTTTCTGGCCACAATAGTGATGGGAAAGTTATTTCAAGGGGACTAACACCTGGACTGTGGCATGCCGGAGCGGGATCCATGGCAAAACTCCCAAGGAAAATTACATAGTTGATGCAGAGTCTGGTTTTAAGCCATAAAGGGCATAAATCACCTAACATTCCTAAATTGTTTGTAATAACATGCTTTAAAACATCAGGTATGATCTTGTATCGATCAGGTAGTGTAAGGGTTACACCCGCTTCACAGTAACAGACCAATCTACCAGTTTAATGCACCGCAAACAACCGCAAACAGTCCCTTTGCACAACCGCAAACTCCCCATTTGCACAAGATTGGATACCAAGCTAGCCATGTCCCGTTCCTTGTCCTCACTGATGTCATTGAAGGTCTCTTCCTCCACCCATCCACCAAGGGTCCCCGAAAGGTGACAACAAGCCCCCTGGGACGCCTGCTGTGTTTGGTCTTCCACCTCCTCAAAGCCACCTTCCTCCTCTGACTCCTCTTCTTCAGACTCCTCTCTCTGTGTTGCCTCTGTCTGCGTTATTATAAGGTGTGTACTGTTAAGTAGTACTATTCTTATCGGTTTAATCCCTGTTACGTCCACTATTAGGGGACGTGTATATGGCATGGATTTTTGGAAGCGGGAGATGGAAAAAGATGCTTGGTCGGTCCTCGCACATCAAATTTGGGGCAATGCGCATGCAATCTAAGGTGCCACCAGATATGAGTGTCACTGTGCACTGGCAAAAGTTGGCAGAGTAGATGCAATAGGCTTGACACACATGCCTGTAGGCAGGCAATTGCTATTCAATCTATTACAGTCAAAAAATGTTGTTTTATTTCACTGAGCACAATATAAGCTGTTAGGTGTTAGCCTGTCACACACACACGCTGGCAGGCAGGCAGGCAATTATTAAATAAAATAAATGATGTTCTAGCCCTAAAAAGGGCTTTTTGGGTTGCTGTCCTTGCAGCAGATATCAGATGAGTCCTTCAGGTCTGTAGTGGAAGCTAAATACACAGCCTGGCTATCTATTTCCCTATTAAATCTCCAGCAGCTACACTATCTGTCCTCTCACAACGAATGCAGCTTCAGAATGATTCTAAAATGTATGCCGTCCTTCAGATGGAAGGCTCTGGAAGGGAGTGTATGCTACTGATTGACTGGAATGTGTCTGCTGACTGTGAGGTGCAAGGTCAAAGTTTCCTTAATGATAAAGAATAGGGGGCGAACCGAAAAGCGCATGTGTTCGCCGTCCGCTGCGAACGCGAACATGCCAAAATCACAGCGAATAGTCCGCAAGCGAACTGTCCGTGACATCTCTATTCCAAATACAAGAGGCATCTTTGTCTAGGAGTGCCTAAGTATCTTATGTGACAAGAGGAACAAATAAACAAGGCCAAGTTATCAACTTCCCTGATAGTCAGAAAAGGCTTGAAGATTTGGCATAGGTTTAATAAAAGATGGGACCTGTCTTCTTTTCCTAGCCCTCTAATATTCATATAACTGTTCAAAGAGATTAACTACATCCCCTACAAAAAAACTGGAAAGAATGGGGGATCATAATACTTAATGACCTAGTTAAGAAAAAATAATTTTGTTAATTAGAGGAATTGGGGTTGAAAAATGGCCTTTCTTCTCATAAATGGCTAGAATATAATACAGTAAAACAAGTTTTTACCAGAACCAAATTTCATTCAATCAGCAAATAGAGAACGTACCCACTTTGGAAAAGTATGCCATAGGAAACAATGTAGAAATTTGATCTCTAAATGTTTGAACTCTTTGAGATTAAAAATGGAAGTGGGCAATACAACAAAGCTGAAAGAGTGGGAAAAATAAATTAACTCTACCTGGCAAGAGGCAACTTGGTCTTAGGCTTTTCAATTTACTGAAAAATGTGTTAAATGTGCTTCATTGGCATTGGGTACCCTTTAAGATAGCTAAGATAGTCCAGAATAGTGACCGGGACAAATGTTGGAGAGAGTGTGGATGTGTCAGTACTTTTAAACATATATGTGGGACTACTATAAAATAAAGTATTTTTTGGAAAGAATGCTATGACCATTTGTCCAACATTTTGAACAAACACCTTAATTTTTCCATGGAAATGTCCCTATTTCATATCATTCATGAGACCATAAACTTGGCCGAAAAAGCTTTTCTTATGCAAATATTTATGACAGCTAAAAGGTTGATAACAACCAGATAGAAACAAGCAATTGTTTCATCATGGAACCAATTGCTTGTGGAGGTAAATAGGAATAGAATGCTGGTAAGGTACTATATAGAACAAGTACAGCTTCCCCAGAGAAGATAAAATGTAAAATCGACTGAGTCTTGGGGCTCATTTCTCTCCTCACCACTCTTTTCCTTTCTTCTTTTCTTTTTTATTCCTTTTTGTGGTTTGTTCTCTTTTCTTTTTTCCTTTCTTTTCTTTTCTTTTCTTTTCTTCTTGTTCAAAAAGGATTGGCAAGGCTCAATCGCTCTATTTGAGCAAATTAATATATTTATGTTATTATGTGTTATTTTGATGGATGATAATATTATCTTTGTGTAATGATATAGGAATCACAAAGTTGTGGAGACCAGTAGCCAAGGTCAGCAATAATCCGGTTCAGCAACTTGTAGGTTAAACAGGAACAAGCTTTTATTGAAGGGATCAGGAACCAACAATAATCTGGCAAGGATACAGAGACAGGAAGTGCCTTATATAGGCCAAGAACCAGACAGCTGACCAGACACAGCTGAAGAGACGTAGGTACTGATAAAATTGCTAGCAGAGTCAAGCTTATAAGGTCTCAATGGAATTCACAAAAGGCAGGCTGGCGCAGTGGTAGGGAAGAGGTATAGCAGCCTGGGGACCAGGGTTCAAAACCCAGCAGAGTCAATTCCTCACATTACCCCCGCCTCTATAGGTGCAGCCTCTGGATGCCCTATTACCTGGTTTAGCAGGGTACTGCACATGAAAAGACCGAAGTAGATCAGGAGCGTGAATATTGTCCACTGGTTCCCACAAACTCTCCTCCTCACCATAGCCTTTCCAGTGAACCAGATACTGAAGTTTGTTACGGAAGATCCGGGAGTCAAGAATTTTGTCCACTTCGTACTCATCCTCACCATCCACGAGGACTGGAGGTGGGGCAGGCAGGGCTCGGCCAGGGAAAGTATTTTCATAAACAGGTTTAAGCAGTGCAATGTGAAACACTGGATGTATTTTCATGAAATTCGGGAGTTGCAAACGGAAGGGGACAGCATTGATCTGAGCAATGATCTCAAGAGGTCCCATGAACCTTTGACCCAATTTATGTGAAAGAAATCCGAAGCTTAAGATTCTTTGTTGACAGCCACACCTTGTCACCAACGCGATAGACTGGGGCCTCCTTTCTATGCCTATCAGCAGCTCTTTTGTAACATTCCTGAGCCTCCAAAAGAGTCTCTTTCAACAGTGCTTGGGAATCAAGTAAGGCGGTTAGCCGGTCAGTGACAGCAGGAATGGAAGTAGTAATTGGGAGACTGACTAGAAAGGTCGGATGGTAACCATAGTTGGCAAAAAATGGGCTCAAAGAAGTGGAGCAGTGTTGGGCATTGTTATAGGCAAACTCCGCCGTGGGTCGAAAATCCAGCCAGTCATCCTGCAGGTAACTAATATAGCACCGCAAATATTGCTCCAAAGTCTGGTTGGTTCGCTCAGTCTGTCCATTACTTTGTGGATGAAAAGCTGACGACAGATTTACATTAATACCTAGATTAGAACCAAAATGTTTCCAAAAACGAGACGTAAACTGCACTCCCCTGTCAGAAACTACTTCATCAGGCACTCCATGCAAGCGAAAAATTTCCCGAATAACCAGGTCAGCCGTCTGTTTAGCTGAAGGGAGACCACGAACTGGTATGAAATGACCCATCTTAGTTAACCAGTCCACAACAACAAGAATTGTAGTGTATTCCTTAGAGGGAGGTAGTTCCACAATAAAGTCCATGGATATAGATCCCCAGGGACGATGAGGAATCGGAAGAGGCTGAAGCAAGCCAACAGGGGATGAGCGAGGAGTCTTATGTCTGGCACACACATCACAAGAGGACACATACTTCTTAACATCCTCATGATACTTCGGCCACCAAAAGGATCGGGCAAGTAGGTCTTGCGTCTTTCGGATTCCTGGATGACCTGCTGGTTTTGAGTCATCGTAGAGACGTAAAAGGTCCAGTCGCACTGACTCCGGAGCAAACAGACGTTGTTGAAAAAGCCAAAACCCATTAAGCATCGTCATATGGAGATCACGAGGAGGATCACGAAGAACTGGGTCTTCAGCGTAGCCCTTTTTAATGCGAGGCATCAGATCAGAAGGAAAAGCAACTCCTATAAATATATCTAACGGCAAGATGGTGGTCTTGGTTACGGTAGTATGGAGGGGGTCAGCTATTCTAGACAAGGCATCCGCCTTACCATTCTTGGAGCCAGGACGGTATGTAACCAAAAAATTAAACCTTGAGAAGAATAGGGACCAGCGTGCTTGTCTGGCTGACAGTCTCTTAGCTGATCGAATACATTCCAGATTTTTGTGATCTGTGAGGACAGTAATTGGATGGGTAGCTCTCTCCAAGAGATGTCTCCATTCGGTGAAGGCAGCTTTTATAGCCAATAGTTCTTTATTCCCTATGTCATAATTTCTTTTTGCTGGGACCATCTGGCGGGAATAGAAGGCACACGGATGTAACAGCATCTTAGGTCCAGTCCTTTGAGACAGTATAGCACCAACAGCTGATTTAGAAGCATCAACTTCCACAATAAATGGTAATTCTGGCTGAGGATGTACCAGGACGGGGGCAGATGTAAACAGAGTCTTTAATCGGGCAAATGCGGTATCAGCCTTATCGGACCACTGAAAAGGAGTCCCCTTACGTGTGAGTTCAGTGATCGGTGTAATAACAGCAGAGAAATTCTTAATGAAACGCCTGTAAAAATTGGCAAACCCCACAAATCTCTGGACATCCTTTTCATTCTTGGGGATGGGCCAGTCCAGCACAGCTTTAATTTTACTTGCGTCCATAGTTAAACCTTTAGGAGTTATGACATACCCCAGGAATTGAATTTCTGTTTGTTCAAACTCACATTTTTCTAGTTTAATGTATAGGTGGTGGGTACGAAGGCGCTCCAGAACTATACGGACCTGTTTTCTGTGGTTTTCAAGATTATCAGACAATATTAGGATATCATCCAAATATGCCACAACAAACTGATCCAGGAGATCTCGTAGTGCATCATTGATAAGATGCTGGAAAGTTGCAGGGGCATTACACAGCCCAAAAGGCATTACTAGATATTCGTAATGCCCGTACCTGGTTCTGAAAGCTGTTTTCCATTCATCATTTGGTCTTATGCGAACCAGATTATATGCCCCCCGAAGATCAAGCTTTGTAAATATTTTAGCTGAGCGAAGTCTCTCCAAAAGTTCAGGAATGAGAGGCAAGGGGTAGCGGTTTTTAACAGTGATGTTATTAATGTCCCTGTAATCAACGCATGGCCGTAGGCTGCCATCTTTCTTCTCTACAAAGAATATAGGAGCTCCTGCTGGGGAAGTAGATGGTCGAATAAAACCTTTGGCAAGATTTTCTTGTATGTATTCACGAAGAGCTTTCAATTCAGGTTCAGAAAGGGAATATATACGGCCAAATGGGATAGCAGCCCCAGGCAACAGCTCTATTGGGCAATCATAAGGCCTGTGGGGTGGAAGCTGATCAGCATTCTTCTTATCACAGACAACTGCAAAATCCCGATATTGTAGAGGAAGCTTAGTCAAGTTTGTAGCAACCATTTCATTAATTGTTGTGGCAACAGGTGTTACCTTAGTGGGTTGACAATTCATTAAGCAGTGTTCTGAAGGAAAGGACAAAGTTCTGATCTTCCAATCAATCTGTGGGTTATGCAGAGCAAGCCAAGGTACCCCCAAAATCACTGGAAACTGTGTTGAGGAAATTAGGTGGAAAGATTTAGTCTCATGGTGATTCACTTCCAGAGTCAACTTTAAGGGCATAGTCTCATGTGTAACCGGGCCCGACGTAAGTGGAGAACCGTCCACTGTCTCCATTAACACAGGTGAAGAATTAGGGATAGACTGAATTCCATGTCCTGCGGCAAATTTAATGTCCATAAAGTTTACGCCTGCTCCAGAATCTATCATAGCCGTAGTTGAAATTTTATGATCACCACATTGCAACGTGATAGGCACCACAAAATGAGGATGTTGAGTCAACATACCCTCTTCACCATGAGCCAGAGAAAACAAGGGTTGTGTGACAGAATCCAGTTGATCTGCAATCTGGGATTGGTGTCGAATCTGTGCGCCCTCAGCAGCCATAGCTATTGTTCTTTTGGATTTGCTACGGCAATTGATGGCATAGTGCCCTACACTACCACAATACAGGCATAAATTGTGAGTGCGTCGCCACTGTTTTTCCTCATTGGATAATGGCCCTCTTATTAGATTTACCTGCATAGCCTCAGGCTCAGAGTCTGAAGGTGTTTGTGGGGTCGGAGTAGAAATTCTTGAATAGAAAGTAGGAGTAGCACTTGGTCTAAAAGAGCCCTGTCTTTCCAATCTTCTTTCAGAAAGTCTCCGATCGATACGGATAGCCAAACGCACGAATGCATCAAAGTCAATAGGAAGATCAACACGAGCTAGCTCATCTTTTATAGCTTCTGAGAGACCTTTTCTGAAGTGGAACCTCTGAGCTGATTGGTTCCAGGTAGTATTAGCAACCCACTGTCTGAATTCAGCAGCATATTCAGCCACGGAGCGCCTCCCTTGATGCAAATAAAGTAGAGTGGCTTCTGCTGTAGCACATCGATTGGGGTCATCAAAAACCAGGCACATGGCCTCAAGAAAGTCATTTAGATTACCCAAGACTGGACTGTCCTGTTCCAGAAGAGGGGAGCCCCAAGCCAGGGCTTCATCTTTGAATAGTGAAAAAATAAATCCCACCTTCTCTCTTTTAGATGGAAATTGGTGAGGTAACATCATGAAGTGCAAACGGCATTGATTTAGGAAACCCCTACATTTTTTGTCATCTCCTCCAAACTTTTCTGGCAGGGGCAAGCGGGCATCTTGTGCAGGTGTAACAGTAGCAGCTGAAACATCACGTGCCCTGTAGCTGGTGTACTCACTGTACATTGACTGAAATGTATTTTGCAGTTCAGCTACCTGGTCCTGCAGCACTTGGATGGTCTGTGCCTGGGTCTGCACAGTTCTTGCAGTAAAAGCAACCTGCTGGGCCAATGCAGAATCTGTCCCGGCGGTCTCCATGAAAGGGCCAGATTATTCTGTAATGATATAGGAATCACAAAGTTGTGGAGACCAGTAGCCAAGGTCAGCAATAATCCGGTTCAGCAACTTGTAGGTTAAACAGGAACAAGCTTTTATTGAAGGGATCAGGAACCAACAATAATCTGGCAAGGATACAGAGACAGGAAGTGCCTTATATAGGCCAAGAACCAGACAGCTGACAAGACACAGCTGAAGAGACTTAGGTACTGATAAAATTGCTAGCAGAGTCAAGCTTATAAGGTCTCAATGGAATTCAAAAAAGGCAGGCTGGCGCAGTGGTAGGGAAGAGGTATAGCAGCCTGGGGACCAGGGTTCAAATCCCAGCAGAGTCAATTCCTCACACTTTGTATATGTATTGTATACATTTCTGTATGTAACACTTTTGGAAGAAAAATTCTTAAATAAGGCATTACAATCTAATTTATGATAGTCAATCCTGCTAATCCCATGTCTCCTTGACCTGTTCCTCCTGAGAACTCTTGTTGATTCTGGTTAGCTCTGAGCATCCTTATTGTTCCAATATTCATGAGTATCTTAGTTAGCTCTCAGTATTCTGAAAATCCTGGAGTTGCTCAGAGCTGTTTGCCCTTATTTAGACATTGCTACTTGTGGTTTAACTTCTTTTTCCTCACTTTCTACTTTCCCAAGTCTTCTTGTCTGGGCTTTAATTTCCAAGAGCTCTTATTCTACTTTTAGTATTGATATTACTACAAATTTTATTAGATATGGCTTTGAAGCTTCTGAAGACCTCATTATAATAATGCATCTTATTGAGTAGTTTGAAAGTCTTTGGTACAAACTCTGCAAAATGTTCCTAGCTTCACTGATATTTTTAGGATTAGCAAACATTGCTTTAAAATGTTATATAAAGGTATCCAGTTAAACTAAAAGAGGTATAAAAAACACTTTGGGCCCTATTAAATTATCCCACGTAGTTCTCTCGGTGCTCGCAAAAGGCAGTTTTTCTGCTGTTTGCGAGTACTGAATCTCTTGCAGCCTGCTTTGCGATATGACTACGAAAAAATGGCCGAGAATAGGCTCTGAGAGAGCTACGTAGTCACACGCAGCCTTAAATCTACGCATGATTATCGCATATCGTAACAATCCCTACGGGCACAAAAAGTGCCCACAAGGGATCCTAAAGCCTCTACGTACTGCCTCGGAGCATCACGAGACAGCAGTGTGAGGCTCCCCCCTGCACCCTATACACATCCCCATGCTGCAGGGGTCTCTAACGGGACCCCTGCAGCACCCCCACATTAACCCCTTGCAGCGGGGGTCACGATCGGCACCGATCAGGCCCTCGCTGCATTTAAAACTTTTAAATTCCCCGCTGCGGCTCCTTAAAGGGTCCGCGGCACACTAATTGCCAATCCTGGCCGCGGTCCAAAAAAATTGACCCCCCTCTATGCTGGGGGTCCCCATTGGGACCCCAGAGGTGTCCTCACATAAACCCATTGCAGGGAGGGTCCCCGATCTGCAGAGATCAGGCCCCCAGCTGCATTTAAAAGTTTTAAATTCCCCACCGCGGCTCCTTAAAGGGGCCGCGGAACACTATTACCCAATCGCGGCCGCGGCACCTACAATTAACCTCCCTGCAGCGGGGGTCCCCGATCGGCACCGATCATGACCCTGCTGCATTTCAATTTTAAATTTCCCGCCTCGCGGGTCCTTAAAGGACCGTAAACATCCTGAAAGGACTTGCACTAAAAATATTAACCCCAGGCAACTATAATTAACCCTATAACTCATGGTGGTCAATACAGACCCCCATAAGCACTTAATTACCCCGTCACTCATGAAGGTCAATACAGACCCCCATAAGGCCTTAATTAACCCTATAACTCATGGTGGTCAATACAGACCCCCATAAGGCCTTAATTAACCCTATAACTCATGGTGGTCAATACAGACCCCCATAAGGCCTTAATTTACCCCGTCACTCATGAAGGTCAATACAGACCCCCATAAGGCCTTAATTAACCCTATAACTCATGCTGGTCAATACAGACCCCCATAAGTCCTTAATTAACCCTTTAATTTATGGTGGTCAATCCAGACCCCCATAAGGCTTTAATGAACCCTATAACTCATGGTGGTCAATACAGACCCCCATAAGGCCTTAATTAACCCTATAACTCATGGGGGTCAATACAGACCCCCATAAGCCTCTATTTAACCCCATCAGTTCCATAAGGGTATATTATGACCATTATGGGCCTGTTACAACCCAACATTAACCACATAAGTGCCATGACGGTCCTCAAGGACCATCATGACACTAACTATAAACACTACACTACAACCCCCAATAAACCATTTAATCTAAACTAACCCCCCTCTAGGCCTTATGGGGGTCTGTATTGACCACCATGAGTTATAGGGTTAATTAAGGCCTTATGGGGGTCTGTATTGACCTTCATGAGTTATAGGGTTAATTATAGTTGCCTGGGGTTAGTACTTTTAGTGCGAGTCCTTTCAGGACCTTTACGTTCCTTTAAGGACCCGCAAGGCGGGAAATTTAAAATTTAAAACCCCCGCTGCAAGGGGTTAATGTGTGGGGGCTGCGGTGGTCCCTATGGACCCCTGCAGCAAGGTGAGGACACTTCGGGGGTCCCGATGGGGACCCCCTCATAGAGGGGGGGTTAATTTTAGGTGCCGGGGGGTAGTTGGAGTACCCCCCACGGCAGGGCTTATGTGGGGGACTGCCGCAATCCCGTTTAGGACCCCCGCAGCAATTGATGAGGAGTGGGAGCCTGCGATATCATATGGCAGGCTGTCACTCCTCATGTATATTTACGCAGTGTTGATACGTACGGCCCTGCTGCATAGCTCATACGTTGCTCGCAGCATGGCTAATTTAATAGCATTGTAAGTTAGAGAAACTTTGCAGTATGTAGGGCTTAAGTAGAAGCCTCTTATTTAATAGGGCCCATAATGTCCACATAATGGTAAATCTACACATTGACTTGCTTCATATTGTGATAGACAGGAATTTGGCTTTTTAAATTTAACAAAAGCTATCCTTTTGTAAATGGCATGTGTATTTCATTCTCAAACTCAGTTTCAACGACTGAAGAAATCTCCAATACTGAACTCTCACAAATTAGTTTTCTGAAGTTTTGTTTCCTTGATCTGTAGTGAAATGTGGAAATATACTGTACCTCTGAGAAGAAACTACATTTCTTAGAGTGTAAGGCTGAATTAAAAACTTACTTGCAAAACATGTTAGTCTTTTCAGAGGTGTCTCTTCAATAACATTAGTGTGTAACATAATATAACAACATTGTAATTTATTTTACAGTGAGATTTAGACGTCATTTTGAAATATTCCCAACATTTTCTCTATTATGAATAAAACATTTTGAGACAACAGATAATAGTATGAATGCAAAAACAGAATGAGACAGAGCAAATCACATTACTGCAGTAAGACAATATTAGCATGCATAGTCATGTTAACCAGATGATGCAGCTTGATGTCAGTGGCATAAGTGTTACAAGCTTTGCTTAAGGAAAAATTAGTTATTGCTAACTTTGTATATCACAAATAGTGTCATTCACTCTTTCTATGTCACAATAGGCATTCATATAATGAATATTTTATGGCTATTTTACCTTGCTTTTTTTTCATTTTATTTTTGCTATACATGCTGTGGCTCCATTGTTCCATAATTATCACTCTCTATGTCCTTCTAGGTAATTGACATACATATCAATATTACAAAGCTTTACATTTGCTAGTTAGCACATACATGTTGTCATATGTACTATAGTAAATAAATGCATGATAGGTGGGTATCTTCACATATTTGCTCATATTACCCTGATGACAACAGTAGATGTGATGTGTTTTATGATCCTCAATGTTATGTTTTATTATGATGGAGGTATAAAAATATGTCTCACCTTTATCAAGAGGAAATTAGTTATTTATTCCTTATGACTGACTATCTCTTAGGGTGACTACAGCAGCAGTGCAATTACAATTGAAAAGGTACAATCAAGAACTGTACAGGTAGCACAGTTGAATTAATTTTAGTGATGCTATAGCAGCTGGTTACCTTCTTTCCCCAAATGCTAAAAGCATAGTTGTGTCTATATTCACAGTGATATCTTAGAACAGTGACCTACAACTGATGACTATTGCAACTTACACCTCTCTTACTTTTATTGTTACAACTTCATAAAAAGTAAAAAATGCTGCATTAAAAAGTCACTGTGTAAATAACACTTATGCTCATGAATAAGCGGTTAAAAAAAAAACTATCCAATCAAAATTGTACCTTATTAGACTGTTTTGTCATATAGTGGTTGCCTGAGTAACCAAGCTCAACACTAATTGGAGTGTAATGAAAAAAAGATTGTTTTAAGGATAAATTGTTTTTTCTTTGTTGGAAACAATATAAATAAGTACACAACAATAAGATTATTTTATCCATTGTGAAATCGGGTTACAAAACGCACTAAGGATGACACAAAGTATCCGTATACAATGAAGCATCCACTGCAAAAAAATGTTTCCATCTATTGCAAAACAACTCATAAGATTAAGGATTAACAAACAAAAAATAACAATCTTTAATCATGCTGTTAAAATCAATCTAAATTGCACCCATAATTAAATTCCTGTTTGAGGTTATGTCAGTTTTCTGCTCCTAGGTTTATTTGTGGAGCATTATCTAAATACTAGCGACTTGCCGTCAAAAATGACGGCATGATAGTATTTTATAAATTGTTTCTCTCCCCCCCTTTCCATCCCCTCTCCCTCCCTTGTGACTCTTCCCTTTCCTCTCTCCCGTGTCTCTTACCCACTCCCCCTCCCCTGTGTCTCTTCCCCCCTCTCCCTCCCGTCTCTTTCCCCCTCTCCCTCCCGTCTCTTTCCCCCCTCTCCCTCCCCTGTGGTTTACATGCAACACACACACACTGGCATATAATCTGAAACACTAACATGTAACAGCATCACAAACTGTATCACACTCACATATCATACAGTGTAATCCTCAAAACATGGAAACACACACAATGACATACAATGTTATACAACACACACACTGCACTACACCGCACTGGCACATCACACATACAGTACACACACTAACATATATCATCACTCACTGACATATATACATATCATCGCGAGCCAAGAGCTGGTGGGTGCTGGGTGGAGGAGTGTTGGGGAGGAGAGGCTGGAGCAGTGCCGGGGGTGGGGGGGTGGGGGAGACCTTACGGCCTTGCAATGCACAAGGTCTTAACTGTTCAGGCCTCATGATGAGCTCCAAAGGCGCTCATTGTGCATGCAAAAGCACAAGCAATTTAACATTGTTGACCAACTCAAGCAATTACAATATTTATTATATGTGATAGCCGTGATACGGGCAGAATAGAAATAAAACTTGCTCCAAGATAACAGCTTGGAGCCATGTGCATAGAAAGCCCTACCACGGGCAGCATTGACTATTCTAAACCTAATGACAATCTTTCTGCAACAGAAGTTGCTTTTTCAAAGGCACTTTTAAGTAAAAGGAAAAATGCCACAGCCCTCAAAGGTTTAAATAGCTCATTTCCATTGCACAAATCTTAGTAGCTATTCCAAAACATGGCTATTATAGCATGTGCCACGACAGGAAGTTGACATTCCTACAATAATGTATACTAGAAGAGGCAAATTAACTTCTATTTAAAAGTACATCATCAGCAATGTGAAAAAAAGTAAATAGGCAAGTATTACCGGAATGTTCAGTTTGATGGAATGCTCATTTCTCAAGAGGAGGACTGAATGTCAATTTATCTGATAAGGGAACCACACTGGGATGGAAGCATAAATGTCAATTTCTTGGATACAGTTTGAAGAAAAGCATCCATACACATGGAGGCATGAGTGTCAGTGACATTGGTGCATACTATTAAACAATTGTACCGATATGAATATTGCATACAATCACATAGCGAGGGATGCAGTTTGCTCCGCAAATACGGACCCTCGCGAAGCGAGGGGGCGCATTTGCGGAAGGTGGTGGCTCCAACATCGGCTGTGTTTGTCCGCAAATGCGGACTCTTGAGAAGTGAGGGTCCGCATTTGCGGAGGTGGAGGCTCAAAGGCACGTCACACGCGGTTAAAAACACACACACACGCACGACTTAGAAAAAAAAATGACCTCGGAACCAACCTTAACGGAAAAAACAACCACACGCACGAAAAATACGACCATAACGGCCAAACCGCACGCACCTAAAAACAGTCAAAACACACCAAATTCTCACAAAAAATACATAAAAACCTTACCCATAGCAAGGAGGGGCTTCCAGGACCTCTGAAAGTGATGTTACACCTCCATTTAAGTCCAAATTCCCGAGTTCAGACACACGAAAATCCCCTAAGCGAGAGAAAAAATGGCAGCCGAAAAAAAATAAAAACGAGGCTCAAAGCCCAGCCACGTACAACTTAGCCAAGAAGGGATCCGAGATGAGCTTGGAAACCCGCATTAACCCCATGGGATCCGAGATATGCTCGGAGACCTGCATTAACCCCACATTAACCATCGCAGTGGGGGTCCCAATCGCTGCAATCAAAATTCAAAATTCCCGCGTTATGGGTCCTTAAAGGACCTGTTATAAAAAATTATATATACACTATACCGCATGGTGCTCTATACAGAGCCCCATCAACCGTTAATTAACGCTGTCACTAATGGGGGTCAATACAGACCCCCATAAGTCCTTCATTAACCCTGTCACTCATGGGGGTCAATACAGACCCCCATAAGCACTTAATTTACCCCCTCACTCATGGGGGTCAATACAGACCCCCATAAACCCCTAATTAACCGTGTCACTCATGGGGGTCAATATAGACTCCCATAAGCCCTTCATTAACCCTGTCATTAATGGGGGTCAATACAGACCCCCATAAGCCCTTTATTAACCATGTCACTCATGGGGGTCAATACAGGCCCCATAAGCACTAAATTAACCCCCTCACTCATGGGGGTCAATGCAGGCCCCCATAAACCCCTAATTAGCCCTGTCACTCGTGGGTGTCAATATAGACCCCCATAAGCCCTTCATTAACCCTGTCTCTCATGGGGGTCAATACAGGCCCCCATAAGCACTTAAGTAACCCCTTTACTCATGGGGGTCAATACAGACCCCATAAACCCTTAATTAACCCCATCTCTCAGGAGGGTCAATACAGCCCCCCATAAGCCCTTAATTAACCCCCTCACTCATGGGGGTCAATACAGACCCCCATAATCCTCAAATTAACCCTGTCACTCATGGGGGTCCATACACACCCTCATAAGCCTCTATTTAACCCCATCAGTCCCATAAGGGTATATTAAGACCTTTATGGGCCTGTTACAACCCAACATTAACCACATAAGTGCCATGACGGTCCTCAAGGACCATCATGACACTAAGTATAAACACTACACTGCACTATACCTCCCCAATAAAACATTAAATATCAACTAAACAGCCTCTACACTAACCTATTAACACCTACACTACCTACCTACACTACCTACCTACCCCCTAATAACCCGCCACCACTCTAATTACAGAAAATAAAAAAGCCTAAAGTCACAAAAAAAATCGACATTAGATAAAATAAAAAACCTAAGTGATAAAAAATAAAACATCTACATTACAGAAAATCAAAAAATCTAAGTCACAAAAAATAAAAAAGGAACATTACAGAAAATAAAAAAAACACATTACAACCCCCCCACTACAGAAAAAAAATACACCTGAAAAGGAAATACATATAATACATACAATACAATACATACAATATAATACAATATGATACAATTAAATACAATACAATACAATACACCCCTATCTAATATACAATACATCCTATCTATCTAATATACATCCCCCAATCTATATAAATAAATACCATAATCTAATATACATCCTATATATATAACACACATCACACAATCTTTGTAATATACAATAAATTCTATCTATCTAATATAAATCCTGTCTATCTAATATACATCCACTAATCTATCTAAATAAATACCACAATCTAATATACAATACATGCTATGCTATCAATATAAAACACATACCCCTAGCTAACATACAATAAATGCTATCTATATATAAAATAATATAATTCTAAGCTAAAATAAAATAATTAAGACCACTTACCTTTGCAGATGTTTCTTCAGATCAGCCACCTAGGGGGAAAAAAATACAAAATTAGTGCAACACATTTACAGTAAATAAATAAACATTCTAAACATTCTAAATATTCTACTCACCTTTCCAGCATGTCCCGTCATTCTTTTTTTACTCTTCTCCGGCATGGCACATAACATTAATACACATACATAAACATAAAAACAAAATAAAATAAACATAATCTACATTGTACTTACCTCCCCGCGATGTCTCCGGCCTCCTCCTCTTCTGCCCCGCCCTGGAAAAGAACTCACATCTGCACTCCCCAACGCTAATGAGGCTCCCGGAGACTTTTCCGGAAGAAAATAGTCAATGGCGCCTTCTGATTGGGTGAATTTGATAGACAGCGTTTTCAACCAATCAGGAGGCGCCAATTTGTGAGCCAATCAGAAAGGGATACACCCTAAAATCCCACTCTGATTGGATAATGCACCTATCAATCTTTATTTAAACCAATCACAAGGCGCAGATGCCTTCAGTCAATCACAATGGAATACAACCCCACTAGGTGATTGGCTGGAGGCATCTGCGCATTCTGATTGGTTGCACTGACAATAGCCAATCACAATGGAATACACCCCCACGTACTGATTGGCATTTGCGCCTTCTCATTGGCTATTGTCAATGTCAATCAGTGTTACAGCCAATGGGAAGGCGCAGATTTATTTAGCTAATCACCGCGTGCGGTTGTATCCCATTGTAATTGGCTGATGGCAATAAAGCCTTCGGATTGTTTCAAATAAAGATTGACAGGTGCGTTATCCAATCAGCGTGGGGTCAATTCTCATTGGTTCACAATTGGCGTCTTCTCATTGGCTGAATTTGATAGAGTTTTCAGCCAATCAGAAGCCGCCATTGGCAATTTTTTTCTGGAACACTCCGTAGGAAGCTCATTAGCGTCGGGGACATCCGCAAGGGAGGATGTGTGTTGTTTTTTTTTTTTTTTTTAAAGAGCGCAGATGCTTCCAGGGCCCACCCGGGGCACAAAACGAGGAGGCCAGAGACATCGCGGGGAGGTAAGTACAATGTAGATTGTTTAATGTAATGTTTTTTTTTTAACAGGGGCCGCGCCGGCGAAGCAAAGATGGACGGGACATGCTGGAAAGGTGAGTACAATATTTAGAATGTTTAGAATGTTTATTTATTTTATGTAAATGTGTTGTAGTCATTTTTTTTAAAAATATTTTTTAACCTAGGTTGGTGATCTGAAGAAATATCTCAAAGGTAAGTGGTTTTAATTATTTTATTGCTATATAGAGATAGCATGTATTGTATATTAGATAGATAGGGGGATGTATATTAGATAGATAGTATTGTATATTAGATAGGGGGATGTATTTTAGATAGATAGTATTGTATATTAGATAGGGGGATGTATATTAGATAGGGGGATGTATATTAGATAGGGGTGTATTGTATTGTATTTAATTGTATTGTATTGTATTGTATTTAATTGTATTGTATGTATTATATGTATTTCCTTTTCAGGTGTGTAATTTTTTTTCTGTTGGGGGGGTGTAATGTATTTTTTTATTTTCTGTAATGTTCCTTTTTTTCTTCTTTGTGAATTAGGTTTTTTTTTTCTGTAATGTACATTTTTTATTTTTGGTGATTTTAGCTCTTTTTATTTTATGTAATGTAGATTTTTTATTTTTGATAACTAGTTTTTTTGATTTCTGTAATTACAGTGGTTGGGAGGGGGTTATTAGGGGGTAGGTAGGTAGGTAGTGTAGGTGTTAACAGGTTAGTGTATAGGGTGTTTAGTTGATATTATTTTTTTTATTGGGGGGGTATAGTGCAGTGTAGTGTTTATACTTATTGTCATGATGGTCCTTGGGGACCGTCATGGCACTTATGTGGTTAATGTTGGGTTGTAACAGGCCCATAATGGTCATAATATACCCTTATGGGACTGATGGGGTTAAATAGAGGCTTATGAGGGTCTGGACCCCCTTAAGTGACTGGGTTAAAATGGTGTGGTGCTTACACTTTGGGTCATGAGGGTCCTGGATGACCCTCATGGCACTTATAGTGTTATTACATGCATTCATTAGTGTGTTAGAGGGGTCTATATAGTTGAGGCACACAGTACACTCACATTGTGTTGCAAACAGCATTTCAACACGTTTTTTATTTGACCGTCATTTTTTATAATTTTATAATTATATAAAAATATTATTTTCATTACACTCCAATTACTGTTGAGCTTGGTTTCCCAGGCAACCACTCTTTAACAAATCAATCTGTTGAGGTACGATTTTGATTGTATAGTTGTTTTTTCACCACTTATTCATACGCAAAAGGGTGATTTTTTTATTGCAGCACTTTTTTATGTTTTATCAAATTAAAACAATAAAAATATGTTATGTTTTTAATTTAATATTTTATTTTTCCACTATTGAGGCTTATTCATTTATATGTATTCCTCTCATCCTAACCCAGACTAAACAGAGAAAGTTAAAGTATTTAGTCTTTCAAACTAAATATTATCTAAATGTCTATTACATATTTTAAATAAGGTACATTATTTTGCTCTAGAATTGTAATATAAAAAATCACCTGTTTATAGATTGTAAGTGATGTCGCGTACATAAAATTTTCGGTTCGCGAACCGCAAACGCGAACAGCCGCAAATGTTTGCGAACCGGCGAACATCGGCGAACCGCCATAGACTTCAATGGGCAGGCGAATTTTAAAACCCACAGGGACTCTTTCTGGCCACAATAGTGATGAGAAAGTTGTTTCAAGGGGTCTAACAACTGGACTGTGGCATGCCGGAGGGGGATCCATGGCAAAACTCCCACGGAAAATTAATTAGTTGATACAGAGTCTGGTTTTAAGGCCAATAAAGGGCATAAATTACCTAACATTCCTAAATTGTTTGGAATAACGTGCTTTAAAACATCAGGTATGATGTTGTATCGATCAGGTAGTGTAAGGGTTACACCCGCTTCACAGTGACAGACCAAACTCCCTGTTTAACGCACCGCAAACAACCGCAAACAGTCCATTTGCACAACCGCAAACTCCCCATTTGCACAAGGTTGGATACCAAGCTAGCCATGTCCCGTTCCATGTCCTCACTGATGTCATTGAAGGTCTCTTCCTCAACCCAGCCACGTACAACACCAAGGGTCCCCGAAAGGTGACAACAAGCCCCCTGGGACGCCTGCTGTGTTTGGTCTTCCACCTCCTCAAAGCCACCTTACTCCTTTGACTCCTCTTCTTCAGACTCCTCTCACTGCATTGCCTCTCTCTGCATTATTATAAGGTGTGTTAAGTAGTACTACTCTTATCAGTTTAAAACCTGTTACAGCACATATCAGGGGGCGTGTATAAGGCCTGGATTTTAAGAACCGGGAGATGGAAAAAGATGCTTTGTTGGTCGTACCACTTCAATTTTGGGGCACTTTGAGACATTAGCTTCTTATGCTCAAACATGTCCTTTACAGGCACCTGACTATGGGCAAATGAGCAGGAACTGCTCAAGGCGAGAGACGCAGTGGATGGTTGAGAGGGGGCAAGGAGGACAGCAGTGGTTGATGTGGCTGATGATGCTGGACCAGGAGGAGGATGGCGGCTTTGAGTTTGTGTGCTGCTTGTACTCATGTGTTGGTCTGGAGACACCCAAACATTAGGTCTCAACCTGTAGAGGATAAGGGAACCAGGCTACTCTAGACCTCATTCATCATTACCGGTTTTGACAGATTGGTACTATGCGTCCAAGCTACTGTGACAACAGATATGAGTGGCACTGTGTACTTGCAGAAGTTGGCAGAGTAGACGCTGTAGGTCTGACACACACGCTTGCAGACAACTAACTGCTATGCAATCTATTACAGTAGAAAAAATGTTTTTTGTTTTAAATGTACACTACTGTTACACCAGATATGAGTGGTGTGTTAAGTAGTACTACTCCTATCAGTTTAATCCCTGTTATGTGCCTTTTTTGGGGGTTTGGTTGTTGAAGGCACAGTGCAGCACCAGAGGTCAGAAAAATTAGGCATGTACACATGCCTGAAAAATTAGGTATTGTTGATCTTGCAGCGAGCAGAGAAGAAGGTAGGCCTGATTCAACGCCCCAGCCCGCATACCCACACTCAGAGATTGAGGGGGGGACCTGAGAAGGCCACGGGTCGGAGATATAAAGGGGGGCCATCCCAAATAAGCACACAAGCGGGGACAAAGGTAGTGAAGGGGACATAGAGGCCCATGGACTGACGGTCGCCATCTTGGCAGGAAAAGGGCCCAGCAATTAAGCCAAACTGACCCAGCACAGGCAGCTACTTGAGTCAATTACACTTTAATAAAGCTGAAACATGCAGCAGCAGGGATTCTAAACGGCCACACGGGGACAAGGAGGCTAACAGCCCCCACAGTCTCTGCACCACTCTTTTTAACAGATAACCCAATGGGCTAACCAGGGACCTTGCCCACATAAAAAAACTGAATTTTATTGCAGGAATTATTAGTGTCTTTACCCCCCAAGAGAGGACATAATATACAGTATCTTTAGACTACCTGATGGCCAAACCTCCTTTAGCCCCAATGCTATCCAAGAAACATTTCAAAACTTTATCTGACTGGGGGTCTATAGAGTGACATTAGTACTGACCTTTATATGACTGGGGATCTATAGAGGGACATTAGTACTGACCTTTATCTGACTGGGTGTCTATAGAGGGACATTAGTAATGACCTTTATCTGACTGGGTGTCTATAGAGGGACATTAGTACTGACCTTTATCTGACTGGGTGTCTATAGAGGGACATTAGTAATGACCTTTATCTGACTGGGTGTCTATAGAGGGACATTAGTACTGACCTTTATCTGACTGCGTGTCTATAGAGGGACATTAGTACTGACCTTTATATGACTGGGGGTCTATAGGTGACATTAGTACTTACCTTTATCTGACTGGGGGTCTATAGAGTGACATTAGTACTGACCTTTTTATGACTCGGGGTCTATAGAGGGACATTAGTACTGACCTTTATCTGACTGGGTGTCTATAGAGGGACATTAGTACTGACCTTTATCTGACTGGGTGTCTATAGAGTGACATTAGTACTGACCTTTATATGACTGGGGGTCTATAGGTGACATTAGTACTGACCTTTATCTGACTGGGTGTCTATAGTGGGACATTAGTACTGACCTTTATCTGACTGGGTGTCTATAGAGGGACAATAGTAATGACCTTTATATGACTGGGGGTCTATAGAGGGACATTAGTACTGACCTTTATCTGACTGGGTGTCTATAGAGTGACATTAGTCCTGACCTCCTGCTGCAGTATTATTACTCCCAGTACTCCCAGGCTTGCTACTATTAGATATAATAACCTCAGTTTTGTTTCCTTATCTGTTGGTAACATCAAAATATGATTATTAAATATTTCATATTTGTTTGTTTTTTTCTCCCAAAGTGAACCCCTTTGTGTGTGTCCCACAGATGTGGCGTTTCCGCTATGCGTATGTTGGATTTGCACCGCTCAAAAAGTATGAAAAGAGATCCCCCCCCCCCTTGAAGCCCATTAATGACATCATCAGTAAATTGTATGTAACAGATTCCAGTGTTTAGGGTTTATGACCCAATACTGCGCGTGTGCATCTTTGTGTTACATTTCCTGATACTTTTATTATCTTGATCTTTATATATTTACTAGCGACTTGCCCGTCAAAAAATGGCGGCAATAAGATTGTAAGGCAGGTAATGGTTTGGACGAGACATTCATTTTGTTGGCGGTCGGATATCCTTCGGCGCTCATTGCGAGGCTGTTGGTTGTATTTTTTTTCTGATAGGCGCTTTTGCTGTTATTTTTTGGTCGGCGGTAATGTGTTTTTTGCGCTTATTGCAAGGCTTTGTGTGCTATGAGCAGCGTTGGCACTCGTTGTGAGGCGCGCAGTGAATGGCTTTTATGTTTAATGTGATAATGTTTTTTTGTGTATATGTATTTTTGTATGCTAATGAAATAATTACTAAATGAATATACTTTACCTATTTGTAAGTAATATATACAGGAAGCATTGTGCTGAAGAGCTGACAATCTGTTTTCATGTTCCTGCAGCATACAATGTAGGTTTTCAGTGCTGTGGAGCTGCTGTGTAAGTGTCAGCAATGTGTGCAGTGTGTAGTGTAAATAGGCTGCGTGCGCAAGTGGAAGCCGTTAGGGTAGCTGGGTACTTCCGCATTGTGTAAGATAGTGTTGTAAAATGGCGGGGAATTTGTATGTGGTAAGCGGGTGTGGATGATTTAGCGTCCTTGTTAATAGTGTATCTTTACCTCGTACGGCTTTTTAGGAAAATCTTTTTTAGTTAGCTCTTCAGGTTATTGATCACTGGATATATTAATTACAAATAGGTAAAGTATTTTAGTAATTAATTAATTCATTATTATTAAAAAAAATATATAAAAAAAAAAAATACGCTTAATAGCATATTTTACACTGCGGTTACTTTACATACATTAACGCTTCGCACTTCCTAATACATTTGTTCATTCACAATAGTTATTATCGTGCATTCATTTAATAAGTATTAATTAGTAATGGAAAATAAAAATGTAGACTTTACACTACACTAAAATGTTTTACTTTTTACTCTGCAGTTATATATCTGGATTACTGCTCATTGGCTGCCAGCGATAGCACTCTCAAAGTAGTTACAAATCTAAATCACTTTATAATGCTCTGAGACCTGAATACATTTTTTAATTTACACTGCACAAAAAAAATTATATATTTAACACTGTACTTATATATCTGTCTTAGCGATGAGCGCCGAAGATTGATCGTTGCAAAGCACGAAACATGAAGGACACGAGGGAAGAGGCTCACAATGAGCGCCGAAGGTCCTCAGAGTACAAAAAGCATCACATTGTGTGGCAAACAGCATTGCCATGGCTTCAAACTTTTTTATTTATTATTATTGCCCCGTCATTTGTGCCAGGCAAGTCACTAGTGATATAATATAACATAATGCAATACAATATTATACAGTACACATGGGTGTTGGAACTGGGGGGGGGGAATAAGGGGTAACCCCCCCCCCCCAGATTTCTTATCGTATGTATGTATGCGTATAGAAGCTAACAGGGGAGGGGAGAGGGGGAGGAAATACAGGGGAGAGGAAGACACAGGAGAGGGGAGAGGGGGAGGAAGACACAGTGGAGAGGGGGAGGAAGACACAGGGCAGAGGGGGGAATAGAAACAGGGTAAGGGAGAGGTGAGGGGAAGAGACACATGGGAGGGGGGAGAGACACAGGAGAGAGTGGGGGGTAGAGACACAGGGGAGAAGGGGGGAGAGACTAATGGGAGGGAGTGGTGAGGAGACACCGGGGAGAGGGAAGGGGGTAAAGACACAGAGGAGGGGGGAAGAAACACAGGGGAAGGTAGAGGGGGTAGAGACACAGGGGAGAGGGGGTAGAGACACAGGAGAGAAGGGTGAAGAGACACAGATGAGGGGGGAGAGACACAGGGGAGAGGGAAGGGGGGAAAGACACAGGGGAGAGGGGAAAGAAACACGGAAGGGAGAGAGGGGTAGAGACACAGGGGAGGGGGGGAGTGACACAGGGGAGGGGGGGGGAAAGACACATGGGAGGGAGTGGGGGGGAAACACAGGGGAGAGGGGGGGAGAGAGACACATGGGAGGGAGTGGGGGGGGGAGACACAGGGGAGGTCTTCTGCTTTATTCTTATTCTTATTCTTATTACTATATAATGTGTAGATGTACCGGCTGGGCATGCTCTTCTATATTATTATTATTAATATTATTATTATTTCTATATAATGTGTAGATGTACAGGCTGGGCATGCTCTTGAGCATTATTATTATTATTGTTATTATTATTATTAGTAGTAGTATATAATGTGTAGATGTACCGGCTGGGTAGTAGTATTTTACTACTAATAATAATAATAATGCACAAGAGCATGCCCAGCTGGTACATCTACACATTATATAATAATAATAATAATAATAATAATAATAATACATGCCCAGCTGGAACATCTACACATTATATAGTAGTAATAATAATAATAATAATAATGCACAAGAGTCCTTCAGCACTGCACTGGACACTGAATAAACTTGCCTAGCTATGGTTTTCCCTATTGATGCAGTATCACCTACACTCTACCTCCTCTCAGTAAGACTGCAAGTTAGTTATGATTCCAAAATGGCTACTGTCCATGAGGTAGAAGGGTGTGGAAGGGAGTGTATGCTGCTGATTGGCTGGAATGTGTCTGCTGACTGTGACATGCAGGGTCAAAGTTTGCTCAATGATAAAGTATTGGGGGCGGGTCGAATATCGCATATGTTCGCAGTTCGCCACGAACGCGAACATGCTATGTTCGCCGGGAACAGTCAGCCGGCGAACTATTCGCGACATCTCTATAGATTGTTCCAAATACATCAGAAATATTGCTTTAAAAATACATTTCAATAAAACTGCATACAGAGAATAATATAAAATGTAATGGTAAATGCCACGTTATAGTTTATCAAGAATTAAATGATGAGGGCATCACAGCTATCATTGATATTACGTTACTAGTTCAATAGAGCAATGGCTAAAAGAGTAATATGGAAACAAGAAGAAATAACCGGACCTGAAAAATTAATCAGCATCTAATAGTGAAACCAATTTTTTAAGCCACAATCTGTGTGTTTTAAAGTACAGAATCAAGGAAGATATTTTAATATCTCAGGTATATCAGGTTTTAAGCAGAGAAGAAATAAAGGAATTTGAAGGAAACAGGTCTATAATAAAGGCAGATAAACGATAGTGAGTGTACTGTCATACATAATAGGGAGGATAATTTTAAAGAAGCAAATAACTGTCTAGAGATAGCATTACTTATACAGCATGAAGGCATTTTTTAGAGAATATAGAATGCTTATAAAGGATGTGAAGGATGTCAATAATAAAATGTTACATCTTTTTATTGAATTTTTGTGTCTCTATATTAATGTAGATTTTTTGTTTTGCATGAAATTATATATCTCTACTTTATTTAGGAGTGAAGCAGCCGTGAATATGCAGTAATCTAGTAAATTAGGGCCTCATTAAATTCTCCCTCGTAGTTCTCTTGGTCCTCGCAAAAGGCAGTTTTTTGCTGTTTGCGAGGACCGAATCTCTCGCAGCTAGCTTTGCGAGATGACTACGAAAAATAGGCTTTTGAGAGAGGTACAGAGTCAAACGCAGCTATAAATCTACGAGTGATTCTCGCATCTCAAAAGAATCCCTACGAGCACAAAAAGTGCTAGCAAGGGATCCTAAAGCCTCTACGTGCTGCCTTGGAGCAGCCTGAGACAGCCGTGTAAGGCTCCCCACTGCTGCCTATATATATCCCCAGGCTGCAGGGGTCACTATCGGGACCCCTGCAGCACACCCAAATTAACCCCTTGCAGCGGGGGTCCCCGATCAGCACCGATCAGGCCCCCGCTGCATTTAAAAATGTTAAATTCCCTGCCACCGCTCCTTAAAGGCCCCGCAGCACACTATTAACAATCCCGGCCGCGGCAAATAAAATTAACCCCCCTCTATGCCCGAAGTGTACCCACATTAACCCCTTGCTTCAGGGGTCCACAGGGACCCCCGCAGCCCCCCAAATTAACGTCTTGCAGCGGGGGTCCCCGATCGGCACGATCGTGACCCCGCTGCATTTACATTTTTTAATTTCCCACCTCACGGGTCCTTAAAGGACCGTAAAGGTCCTGAAAGGAATCACACTAAAAAATATTAACCCCAGCAACTAAAATTAACCCCATAACTCATGGGGGTCAATACAGACCCCATAAGGCCTTAATTAACCCTATAACTCATGGTGGTCAATACAGACCCCCATAAGGCCTTAATTAACCCTATAGCTCATGGGGGTTAATACAGAGCCCCTTAAGGCCTTAATTAACCCTATAACTCAGGGGGGTCAATACAGACCCCTATAAGACAATAATTAACCATATAACTCATGTGGGTCAATACAGAGCCCCATAATGCTTTAGTTAACCCTATAACTCATGGGGGTCAATACAGACCCCATAAGGCCTTAATTAACCCTATAACCCATGGGGGTCAATCCAAACCCCCATAAGACCTCAATTAACCCGGTCACTCATGAGGGTACAGAATATGGCTCCTAACAAATCCCAGCAAAATCAATTACAAGTGCTGTAGTGGCGCAGAAAATTCCACCTAGCTATGTTAAAAATCCACCCCTAAAAAATTGTGAGAGAACTTCTGAGTCACTGCAGCATGCCGGAGTTGGAAATTACAGATAACTTTTCCATTGACTTTTCACAATGACTATATTTTATGAGTTTCTCCGAAATACACCCCCTCCCCCCAAACCATATGCTAATAAGATTTTATGGATCAGGAAACTGCCGTAACTGCAAACAAATGAAGACATTATTTCAGGTACCATACACTACTCGCATTGGCTTTTAAAAACATGGCAGACTGCCGCAGCACCTCTTAAAGGGACAGGAAAAGAATATAAAACATGCTAAATTATGACAAATTAAAGATTTATATTGCTATTGGGACATATGTGCAACCTAAAACCATTTAACTGTCAACTGTGACTTATCTGGCATATTGAAAAAGGAAATATCTGCTCACAGATGGATACATCTTTTAAAGAGACAGCACATCCAGAAATAACCTCAGAAATACAGAGACACAAATGGGAAAAATATAAATCATATAAATATATCATTAGGTTTCACCTCAATATGTTAGGCTACACCTGTTACACGGCATTGCTGCTGTGCAAGTGCAAACATGTATAATACCAATGAGCATGTGACAATTACTGATACTCTTAATGTATCAACAATCCTGCAGTGAAATAATGAGGTCCAATATGTGTTACTATGTATATGTATCAAACTATTAACTAATTAATTATTATCTGGTTCACTCATGTTTCACAAAATAGGGTGGAAATAATCTTAAGTGTGTGAACACATATTGGATGTATTAACACATGTGGATCACTTGTAACTCATTCTTATGTCACTGAAATGTTATGGATTCATAAACTGCATAAAGGGCCTATACAGGATGAAAGTGCCTATACAGGATGATGACCAATATCCTAGATCAAAATAGTGCAATAGTTGTTATGTATGCTGATGTCGTTAATCTATTAGCTTGAGAAACACACAGAAACATGGATACGGTATAATAATAATGCCCTTTATTGAATACACAGAGCAAAGTCATAAATATATACGGCTGTACATTAATATCATAGTTGTGGTGTGTGAAGATCCAAAAGTACAAGATGCTGGAAAAAAATGACAAAGCCTAAAGGGGTGAAGATAGTGCTATATAATAGAAATGAGTAACCATAATCACATGAAAAAAATATCTACAGGAAAATCTCTATATAATGGAAGTAAACAATAATGGGCATAGCACATACATCATGTCTTCATCTGCTACATTACACAGATGCTGAAGTTCAAGGATTATGTAATTTAATTAATTTACACACAAGAAGAAAAAACTATTATAAAAAGCTGTATGTACAGTACAGTGGAAAATACTGTAACTGTAACAATAAACCAACTTACCTGAACTACAACCACAAGCAGTGCAAAATGTTCTCTACTTGTCATTTGAAATCCATTGTCATCACCACGAGTAATGATGTGACCACATCCAGTGGGGCCAGAGTACATGTGCATAGATCTATGGGTTCACTCAACCCTCCCTCTACCTCAACTCCTACCCAGATCGATGACTCTTAGCCCACCCCTTCCAGAACTACCAATGCTAGCCTTCCCCCTCCACTGCCACCCTCCATGTGTCTCCTTCCCTTCCCACACTTCCTCCCTCCCTCTACCTCCCTAACCCCCACTTCTTCCCTCTATCTCCCTCTTCCCCACTTTTTCCTCCCTCTCGCTACTCCCCGGGGCCACATCTCTCCTCCTCTCCTCCTCTCCTCTCCTCAACCCTACTCTCCTCCCTACTCACTGTCCCAAAACAAATATAACGACAAATTAAACAAAGTTTATGTGCCTATGCTTTTGAATAAAAAAAATGTATGCTTTATGTATTTTTTATGCGTAGGATATAGGGTGGGTGTACCCCTCTAATTACCTCCCCCTCTCCTTTTCCCCTCACTTACCTTCCATCTGCAGCCGCTCCTCTATGCTCCTTCCGTCTGCGTCGGGACCTGGCATATGCTAATGACGTGACGTCACATGCGCTTCACGTCATTAGCATTGGTCGGGTCAAGACGCAGCCAGAAGGAGCGCAGAGGAGCGGAGGAGCCGATGCAGATGGAAGGTAAGTGAGGGGAAAGGGAGAGGGGGAGGTAATTAGAGGGGTAAAGTAAGGAGGGGGGTTCAGGATGAGGAGGGGAGTTTAGGATGAGGATGAGAATGGGGGTTGAGGTTGAGGAGGGGGGTTGAGGAGAGAGGTTGAGGAGGGACGTTGAGGCAGGGGGTTGATGATGAGGAGGGGGGTTTAGGATGAGGAGGGGGGTTTAGGATGAGAAGGGGTTGAGGATGAGAAGGTTGTTGAGGATGAGGATGAGGATGGGGTTGAGGATGAGCATGAGGGGAGGTTGAGGAGAGAGGTTGAGGAGAAACGTTGAGGCGAGGGGTTGAGGAGGGAGGTTGAGGATGAGGAGGGGGTTGAGGATGAGGAGGGGGGATGAGGAGTGGGGTTGAGGATGAGGAGGAGGTTGAGGAGGGAGGTTGAGGAGGGAGATTGAGGATGAGAAGCAGGGTTTAGGATGAGGAGGAGGGTTTAGGATGAGGAGGGGGTGAGAATGTGGGGGTTGATGATGGGGGGTGGGGATGGGGGGTTGAGGATGAGGATGGGGGGTTGAGGATGAGGATGGGGGGGTTGAGGATGAGGAGGGGGGTTGAGAATGAGGATGGGGGTTGAGGATGAGTATGGGGTTGAGGTTGAGAAGGGGGTTGAGGAGGGAGGTTTAGAAGGGGGGTTGAGGAGAGAGGTTGAGGAGGGAGGTTGAGGATGAGGAGGGGGGGTTTATGATGAGGAGGGGGGTTGAGAATGAGGAGGGGGCTGAGGATGAGGAGGGGGTTGAGGATGAGGGGGTTGAGGATGAGGATGGGGGGTTGAGGTTGTGGAAGGGGGTTGAGGAGGGAGGTTTAATAGGGAGGTTGAGGAGGGGGGTTGAGGAGGGATGTTGAAGAGGGGGGTTGAGGAGGGGGGTTGAGGATGAGGAGGGAGGTTTAGTTGCATTTGTTGTTTAGTCATTTAGTTGTATACAACTATCCAAAACCCTATGGACTGCAGAATGCCAGGCACCAGGCACATCTGTCAGATACTGGTCCACTGAGCTCCCTCAAGGTAATTGCTTCAATGACCTCATCTATCCATGTCTGTCTCTGCTGACCCCTTCTTCTTGTGTCAAAATATTTCCCAGTTTTCTCTAGGGAATCCTATTTTCTCATGATATGTCAAAAATAATTAAGCCTTAGGCTCATGATCAAACCTTCCAGTGAACAGTTTGACTTGATTTCCTTTCTGCAGTCCAAGGGGCTTCAATTTCCTCCAACACCACAATTCAAATGCTTCAACTCAATGGGCCTTTTCCATGTGTCTTATCCATAACTAGTAGGAATAGCATAATTTCTAACCATGCAGACCTTTGTTGATAGTGTATAATCTTTAGTTTTTAATAGCGTGTCCAAACTTATTTTATTCCCATGTCTGCAACAATATAATCTCCGGCTTTGGATGCATCCAGCCTGGCCTTACACGTTATGTATAGTATTCTGCATATAAGTTCAATCAGATGGCTTGGTCTCCTGTCAATGAAACTCAGCCAGCTGGACCAGCATTGCTCTGGAACTCAACTCCCAATGGTTAGGCTATGATTCTGGATCTGTGAGTGGGTATGTAGCACTAAAGCTCTTAGATGATGCTGGCCAGTAGCTGGGTCAGCTTGTTGAGCAGGTAGGAATCATCATGTCTTCCTAGGGAAAAGCTACACCTCTCAGCCATACAGTCTTCCCATCAGGATCTTATAATAAAGTTCATTTTCACCCCTTGAATCCCCAGAGATACTGTTCAGACTCTTGTATTCTGTCCCAAGAGGATATAGCTCACTTTATTTTCAACAGAACATTTATAGGCAAACAGAACAATACAACTTTGGTTCATCCCACAAACATGATTAAATTGCCTGTCCTTAATCTGTTGACTCAATCGGCTCTCTTAGTTTCCTCATTATCTAATCTGAAAGTTGTGGGAGTTACATCACAGACTTAAACACATTCAAAGTTATATTCTAAACTGGTTAACTCACTTATATTTGAATTCTCTGTCCACAGCTAGATATTATGATCAGGCAAGTTTTTTATCAAGATGTAGATTGTTCATATTTCCCATCTCTTATTATGGCAGGTACTGGAAATGTAAATGGGGTGAGGGGGAGGAGATAAAGAGAACATATGAGTCACTCGTTTCCTTGCTTCAATGGAAGACACTGAACCTTTGTTTGCATGCAAAGTTCTTATCCTTTTACAAGGCAGATAAATAAAAAGAAAAAATGCAGCCCCTCGTGCAGACAATAATTGTATATAATAATAATAATTAATTATTGAAGGAGCAAAAGGATGAAGGTTTAAAAATAAAGGGCAGGTGAATGAGACTTTCACTTCTGTTTCAATACACTCCTGGGCTACTTTGAAGCCAGAGAAACAAATATTAAAATATTATTTCTTTGCTACTGTTCAATTTCAATTTCTCCATTAATCAATTTATATATAATTTTCTTCATCCCTCCTAGAATTTTCACAGTGTTTCAAATCTGCAAAAGTAATCCAATAATTTTTCAGGGGTTTCACAATAATGTTAATGAAAATATTAAAGAAATGCAGTCCTAGTTCATATCCTTAATTTGACTGTTATATTGTGTTTTATATTCTCTTATTGCTTGATTACTTACTTCTTTAATTCCAATTACGTTCTGTTTTTTATGTTTCTGACATTTGCATTATGTGGGTTGTCATGAATCAGCCAGTGGCCCTATTGGGTTTGGACAAAGTGCATGGCTCCTGCTGTGGAAGAAAAGGTTTGGGGCCCACTTGTTATGGATATATTGTTATGTTGTGGTCTAGGGGATAAAGTATTATAAGTTTATCCCTTAGCATATTCCCATCCCTTCCATGTTTAGGCTCATTGTAATGGGTGTCATGTGAGGGAGCTGGTGGGATTTGTTGGTTGTATGTGTGTGAAACATTGGGTGTTATATTTGTAAATATGAATGTATGTTATTCTATTAGTATCACATATATAGTTGTGAGCAGGCGAGCTTGCTTAAGCCGTTGCTCACGCTAGCGGGCTCGCATAGCGAGCCCGCGGCCCTCGCGAAGCGAGGGTCGCAGTTGCTGGCAAGGAGCGCCGCAGGCGCTCCTTGCCAGCAACTGCAGCCCTCGCGAAGAGGGCTGCAGCCCTCGCAGCAACTGCAGCCCTCGCGCTCCTTGACAGCATTTGCGGCCTTTGCGAAGAGAGGGAGCTGTGCGTGCACGCCCCTGGAGAGAGGGAACTGTGCGTGCACGCCCCTGGAGAGAGGGAACTGTGCGTGCACGCCCCTGGAGAGAGGGAGCTGTGCATGCACGCTGCTGGAGAGAGGGAGCAGAACTCCATGCCCCATTAGACCCATCAGACTACTTACATTCATTGGAGCATTTCAATTTACCTCCGCCATGTCTCCCCTGCCTGCACATTTTCTGCAGAGGCAGGGAGTTTCAGAATTACGTCACATGCATGCAAAGTCATTCAGGAAGTCCCTGCCTCTGCAGAAAAACGTACAGGCAGGAGATGCATAGTGGTGGATAATTGAACAGCTTCGATGAATGTAAGTAGTCTGATGGGTCTGACTGATAGTGACAGATCTGACTGATCGGGACCATGAAGGCCTGGCCTGGGGGGACATGAAGGCTTAGCCTGGGGGGACATGAAGGCTTAGCCTGGGGGGACATGGCATCATGGGCTGGAGGCCATAAACTAATAAAAAAAAATACATATATACAACAAAATGTGCACTGGGACATTATTTATATATATATATATATATATATATATAGATAGATAGATATATTTATATATATATATATATATATATATATATATATATATATATATATACTGTATATATTATAAATATATTATAGATTTTATACACACTTATATTATACAGATTATAAGTATATAATATATTATATGTATTGTGTGTGTGTGTGTGAGGTGTGTGTGTAATGTGCAGTGTGTATATATATATATAATGATGTATTGTGTGTGTGTGAGGTGTGTGTGTGTGTAATGTGCAGAGTGTATACATATATATATATATATATATATAATGATGTATTGTGTGTGTGTGTGTGAGGTGTGTGTGTAATGTGCAGTGTGTATACATATATATATATAATGATGTATTGTGTGTGTGTGTGTGTGTGTAATGTGCAGTGTGTATACATATATATATATATAATGATGTATTGTGTGAGGTGTGTGTGTAATGTGCAGTGTGTATACATATATATATAATGATGTATTGTGTGTGTGTGTGAGGTGTGTGTGTAATGTGCAGTGTGTATACATATATATATATATATATAATGATGTATTGTGTGTGTGTGTGAGGTGTGTGTGTAATGTGCAGTGTGTATACATATATATATATATAATGATGTATTGTGTGTGTGTGTGAGGTGTGTGTGTAATGTGCAGTGTGTATACATATATATATAATGATGTATTGTGTGTGTGTGTGTGAGGTGTGTGTGTAATGTGCAGTGTGTATATATATATATATATAATGATGTATTGTGTGTGTGTGTGTGAGGTGTGTGTGTAATGTGCAGTGTGTATACATATATATATATAATGATGTATTGTGTGTGTGTGTGAGGTGTGTGTGTAATGTGCAGTGTGTATACATATATATATATAATGATGTATTGTGTGTGTGTGTGTGTAATGTGCAGTGTGTATACATATATATATATATAATGATGTATTGTGTGTGTGTGTGAGGTGTGTGTGTAATGTGCAGTGTGTATACATATATATATATATATAATGATGTATTGTGTGTGTGTGTGTGTGTGAGGTGTGTGTGTAATGTGCAGTGTGTATACATATATATATATATAATGATGTATTGTGTGTGAGGTGTGTGTGTAATGTGCAGTGTGTATACATATATATATATAATGATGTATTGTGTGTGTGTGTGAGGTGTGTGTGTAATGTGCAGTGTGTATACATATATATATATATATAATGATGTATTGTGTGTGAGGTGTGTGTGTAATGTGCAGTGTGTATACATATATATATATATATAATGATGTATTGTGTGTGTGTGTGTGTGAGGTGTGTGTGTAATGTGCAGTGTGTATACATATATATATAATGATGTATTGTGTGTGTGTGTGTGAGGTGTGTGTGTAATGTGCAGTGTGTATACATATATATATATATATATAATGATGTATTGTGTATGTCTGTGAGGTGTGTGTGTAATGTGCAGTGTGTATACATATATATATATAATGATGTATTGTGTGTGTGAGGTGTGTGTGTAATGTGCAGTGTGTATACATATATATATATATATATAATGATGTATTGTGTGTGTGTGTGAGGTGTGTGTGTAATGTGCAGTGTGTATACATATATATATATATATATATATATAATGATGTATTGTGTGTGTGTGTGAGGTGTGTGTGTAATGTGCAGTGTGTATACATATATATATATATATATATATAATGATGTATTGTGTGTGTGTGTGTGAGGTGTGTGTGTAATGTGCCGTGTGTATACATATATATATATATATATATAATGGTGTGTGTGTAATGTGCAGTGTGTATACATATATATATATATATATATAATGATGTATTGTGTGTGTGTAATGTGCAGTGTGTATACATATATATATATATATATATATATATATATATATAATGATGTATTGTGTGTGTGTAATGTGCAGTGTGTATACATATATATATATATATATATATATAATGATGTATTGTGTGTGTGTGTGTGAGGTGTGTGTGTAATGTGCCGTGTGTATACATATATATATATATATATAATGATGTATTGTGTGTGTGTGTGTGAGGTGTGTGTGTAATGTGCAGTGTGTATACATATATATATATATATAATGATGTATTGTGTGTGTGTGTGTGTGAGGTGTGTGTGTAATGTGCAGTGTGTATACATATATATATATATATAATGATGTATTGTGTGTGAGGTGTGTGTGTAATGTGCAGTGTGTATACATATATATATATATAATGATGTATTGTGTGTGTGTGTGAGGTGTGTGTGTAATGTGCAGTGTGTATACATATATATATATATAATGATGTATTGTGTGTGAGGTGTGTGTGTAATGTGCAGTGTGTATACATATATATATATATATAATGATGTATTGTGTGTGTGTGTGTGTGAGGTGTGTGTGTAATGTGCAGTGTGTATACATATATATATAATGATGTATTGTGTGTGTGTGTGAGGTGTGTGTGTAATGTGCAGTGTGTATACATATATATATATATATATAATGATGTATTGTGTATGTCTGTGAGGTGTGTGTGTAATGTGCAGTGTGTATACATATATATATATATAATGATGTATTGTGTGTGTGAGGTGTGTGTGTAATGTGCAGTGTGTATACATATATATATATATAATGATGTATTGTGTGTGTGTGTGAGGTGTGTGTGTAATGTGCAGTGTGTATACATATATATATATATATAATGATGTATTGTGTGTGTGTGTGTGAGGTGTGTGTGTAATGTGCAGTGTGTATACATATATATATATATATATATATATATATAATGATGTATTGTGTGTGTGTGTGAGGTGTGTGTGTAATGTGCAGTGTGTATACATATATATATATATATATATAATGATGTATTGTGTGTGTGTGTGTGAGGTGTGTGTGTAATGTGCCGTGTGTATACATATATATATATATATATAATGATGTATTGTGTGTGTGTGTGTGAGGTGTGTGTGTAATGTGCAGTGTGTATACATATATATATATATATATATAATGATGTATTGTGTGTGTGTAATGTGCAGTGTGTATACATATATATATATATATATATATATATATATATATATATATATATATAATGATGTGTTGTGTGTGTGTGAGGTGTGTGTGTAATGTGCAGTGTGTATACATATATATATATATATATATATATATATATATAATGATGTATTGTGTGTGTGTGTGTGAGGTGTGTGTGTAATGTGCCGTGTGTATACATATATATATATATATATAATGATGTATTGTGTGTGTGTGTGTGAGGTGTGTGTGTAATGTGCAGTGTGTATACATATATATATATATAATGATGTATTGTGTGTGTGTGTGTGTGAGGTGTGTGTGTAATGTGCAGTGTGTATACATATATATATATATAATGATGTATTGTGTGTGAGGTGTGTGTGTAATGTGCAGTGTGTATACATATATATATATATAATGATGTATTGTGTGTGTGTGTGAGGTGTGTGTGTGTAATGTGCAGTGTGTATACATATATATATATATATATAATGATGTATTGTGTGTGAGGTGTGTGTGTAATGTGCAGTGTGTATACATATATATATATATATAATGATGTATTGTGTGTGTGTGTGTGTGAGGTGTGTGTGTAATGTGCAGTGTGTATACATATATATATAATGATGTATTGTGTGTGTGTGTGTGAGGTGTGTGTGTAATGTGCAGTGTGTATACATATATATATATATATATAATGATGTATTGTGTATGTCTGTGAGGTGTGTGTGTAATGTGCAGTGTGTATACATATATATATATATAATGATGTATTGTGTGTGTGTGTGTGAGGTGTGTGTGTAATGTGCAGTGTGTATACATATATATATATATATATAATGATGTATTGTGTGTGTGTGTGAGGTGTGTGTGTAATGTGCAGTGTGTATACATATATATATATATATATAATGATGTATTGTGTGTGTGTGTGTGAGGTGTGTGTGTAATGTGCAGTGTGTATACATATATATATATATATATATATATAATGATGTATTGTGTGTGTGTGTGAGGTGTGTGTGTAATGTGCAGTGTGTATACATATATATATATATATATATATAATGATGTATTGTGTGTGTGTGTGTGAGGTGTGTGTGTAATGTGCCGTGTGTATACATATATATATATATATATAATGATGTATTGTGTGTGTGTGTGTGAGGTGTGTGTGTAATGTGCAGTGTGTATACATATATATATATATATATATAATGATGTATTGTGTGTGTGTAATGTGCAGTGTGTATACATATATATATATATATATATATATATATATATAATGATGTATTGTGTGTGTGTAATGTGCAGTGTGTATACATATATATATATATATATATATAATGATGTATTGTGTGTGTGTGTGTGAGGTGTGTGTGTAATGTGCCGTGTGTATACATATATATATATATATATATAATGATGTATTGTGTGTGTGTGTGTGAGGTGTGTGTGTAATGTGCAGTGTGTATACATATATATATATATAATGATGTATTGTGTGTGTGTGTGTGTGAGGTGTGTGTGTAATGTGCAGTGTGTATACATATATATATATATATAATGATGTATTGTGTGTGAGGTGTGTGTGTAATGTGCAGTGTGTATACATATATATATATATAATGATGTATTGTGTGTGTGTGTGAGGTGTGTGTGTAATGTGCAGTGTGTATACATATATATATATATAATGATGTATTGTGTGTGAGGTGTGTGTGTAATGTGCAGTGTGTATACATATATATATATATATAATGATGTATTGTGTGTGTGTGTGTGTGAGGTGTGTGTGTAATGTGCAGTGTGTATACATATATATATAATGATGTATTGTGTGTGTGTGTGAGGTGTGTGTGTAATGTGCAGTGTGTATACATATATATATATATATATATAATGATGTATTGTGTATGTCTGTGAGGTGTGTGTGTAATGTGCAGTGTGTATACATATATATATATATATAATGATGTATTGTGTGTGTGTGTGTGAGGTGTGTGTGTAATGTGCAGTGTGTATACATATATATATATATATATAATGATGTATTGTGTGTGTGTGTGAGGTGTGTGTGTAATGTGCAGTGTGTATACATATATATATATATATATATAATGATGTATTGTGTGTGTGTGTGTGAGGTGTGTGTGTAATGTGCAGTGTGTATACATATATATATATATATATATAATGATGTATTGTGTGTGTGTGAGGTGTGTGTGTAATGTGCAGTGTGTATACATATATATATATATATATATATAATGATGTATTGTGTGTGTGTGTGTGAGGTGTGTGTGTAATGTGCCGTGTGTATACATATATATATATATATATAATGATGTATTGTGTGTGTGTGTGTGAGGTGTGTGTGTAATGTGCAGTGTGTATACATATATATATATATATATATATATAATGATGTATTGTGTGTGTGTAATGTGCAGTGTGTATACATATATATATATATATATATATATATATATATAATGATGTATTGTGTGTGTGTAATGTGCAGTGTGTATACATATATATATATATATATATATAATGATGTATTGTGTGTGTGTGTGTGAGGTGTGTGTGTAATGTGCCGTGTGTATACATATATATATATATATATAATGATGTATTGTGTGTGTGTGTGTGAGGTGTGTGTGTAATGTGCAGTGTGTATACATATATATATATATAATGATGTATTGTGTGTGTGTGTGTGTGAGGTGTGTGTGTAATGTGCAGTGTGTATACATATATATATATATAATGATGTATTGTGTGTGAGGTGTGTGTGTAATGTGCAGTGTGTATACATATATATATATATATAATGATGTATTGTGTGTGTGTGTGAGGTGTGTGTGTAATGTGCAGTGTGTATACATATATATATATATAATGATGTATTGTGTGTGAGGTGTGTGTGTAATGTGCAGTGTGTATACATATATATATATATATAATGATGTATTGTGTGTGTGTGTGTGTGAGGTGTGTGTGTAATGTGCAGTGTGTATACATATATATATAATGATGTATTGTGTGTGTGTGTGTGAGGTGTGTGTGTAATGTGCAGTGTGTATACATATATATATATATATATAATGATGTATTGTGTATGTCTGTGAGGTGTGTGTGTAATGTGCAGTGTGTATACATATATATATATATAATGATGTATTGTGTGTGTGTGTGTGAGGTGTGTGTGTAATGTGCAGTGTGTATACATATATATATATATATATATAATGATGTATTGTGTGTGTGTGTGAGGTGTGTGTGTAATGTGCAGTGTGTATACATATATATATATATATAATGATGTATTGTGTGTGTGTGTGTGAGGTGTGTGTGTAATGTGCAGTGTGTATACATATATATATATATATATATATATATAATGATGTATTGTGTGTGTGTGTGAGGTGTGTGTGTAATGTGCAGTGTGTATACATATATATATATATATATATATAATGATGTATTGTGTGTGTGTGTGTGAGGTGTGTGTGTAATGTGCCGTGTGTATACATATATATATATATATATAATGATGTATTGTGTGTGTGTGTGTGAGGTGTGTGTGTAATGTGCAGTGTGTATACATATATATATATATATATATATAATGATGTATTGTGTGTGTGTAATGTGCAGTGTGTATACATATATATATATATATATATATATATATATATATATATATATATATAATGATGTGTTGTGTGTGTGTGAGGTGTGTGTGTAATGTGCAGTGTGTATACATATATATATATATATATATATATATATATATATATATAATGATGTATTGTGTGTGTGTAATGTGCAGTGTGTATACATATATATATATATATAATGATGTATTGTGTGTGTGTGTGAGGTGTGTGTGTAATGTGCAGTGTGTATACATATATATATAATGATGTGTTGTGTGTGTGTGAGGTGTGTGTGTAATGTGCAGTGTGTATACATATATATATATATATATATATAATGATGTGTTGTGTGTGTGTGAGGTGTGTGTGTGTAATGTGCAGTGTGTATACATATATATATATAATGATGTGTTGTGTGTGTGTGAGGTGTGTGTGTGTAATGTGCAGTGTGTATACATATATATATATATAATGATGTATTGTGTGTGTGTGTAATGTGCAGAGTGTATACATATATATATAATGATGTATTGTGTGTGTGTGAGGTGTGTGTAATGTGCAGTGTGTATACATATATATATAATGATGTATTGTGTGTGTGTGTGTGAGGTGTGTGTGTAATGTGCAGTGTGTATACATATATATATAATGATGTATTGTGTGTGTGTGTGTAATGTGCAGTGTGTATACATATATATATATATATATATATATATATAATGATGTGTTGTGTGTGTGTAATGTGCAGTGTGTATACATATCACATATTATAATTGTCCTGCTACGAGTCGTCGTCACGCTGTTTGCGTGGTCCGTACGACTTTGCGGGCTTAGCGATGAGCGCCACAGGCGCTCATCGCCTGGCGAGCCTCGCGAAGCGAGGCGAGCCGGTAAACCGTAGTACAGTAGCGGGCTTAGCGATGAGCGCCGCAGGCGCTCATCGCCGGGCGAGCCTCGCGCAGCGAGGCGAGCCGTTACACTGTTAAACCATAGCACTTTGGCAATGAGCGCCAAAGGCGCTCATTGCAGGCGAGCCTCGCGTAGCGAGGCGAGCCGTTAATATGGAGCACTTTGGCAATGAGCGTAGCGAGGCGAGCCGTTAATACGGAGCACTTTGCCAATCAGCGTTAATACGCAGAACAAAAATACGGCCGCAACTCGCGAACAGGAAAAAAAAATACAATCACAATAAATACACACAGCACATACATAAAAAGCTTACCGACAGCAAGAGGGAGCATCCACGACCTCAAAAAAACAAGTTACACCTTCATTTTATTAAAAATAAAACAGTTTAGACACTAAAAAAGTCTCGAAGCGAGAGAAAAAATGGCGGCCGAAAAAAACGAAAACGAGGCTACAGCACTATAACCACGGAAAACACGTACGGATAATCCGATAAGACGCATACTACACATTACCGCCCATTAAATCACGTACGGATTATCCGCTAAGACGCATAACACACATTACCCGCCATTTTACGATAATGCGGAACTAAAGTACTACGCTAACGGTTTCAGCTCGCGCACGCACACTATTACACTGCACACGTTCTAAACGCTTACACAGCACCTCCACACCACCAATGCTGCTGCAACATCACTACAGATTGCCAGCTCTTAAACACAATGCATACAAATTGGTAAAGTATAGTCATTCATTAATTATTTATTATTTTAACTTATATATTTCAGTAGTACACACAAAACACCATTAGCTACCTTCCAAACATTTTTTGCCCCGTTAATACGGAGCACTTTGCCAATGAGCGCCGCAGGCGCTCATTGCAGGCGAGCCTCGCGTAGCGAGGCGAGCCGTTAATACGGACCCCTTTTTTTATGGAGCAAAGTGCTCCATATGTATATTAATAACTATACAACTTTCCAAACATACACATCTCATTGCCGTCATTTTTTGACGGGCAATACGCTAGTGTTATTATATTGTAGAGGGAAAGTCCATTGAATACAGCCAAGCCTCCTTTGTTCCCAAAGGCCGGTTAATCCCATTAGCTAAGTGTCCAGCAGAGAACTAACAATGGGGAGCTCACAGCTGGAGAGCAGACAGGCAGGCACCCAGAAACAATGGGATGGCCTGAAGGCTTCTCAGCCTTCATAGCATGGGCACAGGAGAACCAAGGTGCTTTCCCCTGGAGATTCAGAGCCCAAATGAATTAGTTGGCCCCGCCTAGTGGGTGGACCTGGGGAGGAGTCTCATGGTTCCCACGTAGGGACCGTGCCTGATTGGCCAGAGGCAGTTAGGGGCTGACTAAAGGTAGCCCCTTCCTGGTAATTATGCATGCCTGTTTAAAAGATGTTGTTTTCCAAATAAAGTGGTTCATAATTTTCATCAAGACGTGGTGTGTAGATTTATTATTGACCCAGGGGCATATGCTGGTAGAGGAGATCGTTTCTGACTCCCTGCCAGGTTTTCCCCAGGCACACTACCTTAAGCTGGGACTTATGCTCTTGCATCCGCAAAGAAGGTCCATAGGTCTAGAGTCAGCCCAAACTTAGGTCTAAAACCTACAGGAGATAAGAGGACTAGGATCCTCTATACTCCATCATCATTGTAGGTTGTGACAATTGGCTGGCAGAGGTGGGACGACTCTACAGAAAGACCAAGAATGGAGCAGCAATATGAGGAAGATATTACCAAAGAAGCAAAAAGACCATTTAAAGAAGTCAGACACCTTTTTCCAGAAAAGTTAACAGCACAAGATGTGGGCTGCGTGCTTGACCAGATGTTCCAGAGAATATGGAAAGAGCGCATGTGGGTAAGCAAAATGGAGGCGACCACATATACAAGGCCGTGCCCTGGGCTGTCTGAGGCCCAGAAAGCAGAACTGGCTCAGAGTTGCCTAGAGGAGCTCTCTGAGTGGGATGTGTCAGAGGATCAGGAGGAGGAGGAAGGGGTAAACCCTGCTCCTGTACCACCTCCTGGGAATGGAGACTGTTTTCCCCTAAAAAATGCAGAGACTGTGTCAGAGCCTAGAAGGGATGGTAAAGTCAGCTTGGGACCAAATCACCAGCTCCAAGAGCCAGAGACTCAGGGGAATGTTCCCTGGGTGGGGTCAGATAACCCATGGTTGTCCCCTGATACCCCAAGAGACTTAATCCCAGAGGAAACGCTAGCAGAGCACAATTTCTCCAAACTGGTCACGCCTGAGGTACCGGATGTGGAAAAGGTCTCACCTAAGGACTACCTTCCAGCACAAATCCTGGCAGAAACAACAGTAACTGCTCAACAGGTAGGGCCAGATGAACTAAGTCTGCCCTCAGATGTTCTAGGCAATGTGTATGGGCCAGAACTGCTCATGGAGGCAGGGGCTCAGGATTGCTATTTAAGAGACTGTGGGGAGGGAAAGGAACTGGTTCCTAGCTACAGGGAACCGGACCTCACACAGAAGGAGGCAGTGGCACCAGGGATAGCCGTGCCTGCGTGGGAGAAAAAGCCATGGGTGCATTGCGGCACCCCAATGGATTGTGTATGTAGTGAGGACTTGCCTGAGATGACCAGTGTCCAGGAGTCCAATATAAACTCTGGAGCAGACCAAGCTCAGAGGGCCCAGGAATCCACAAAGGATGAGGCCCACGTTGCCAAGCAAAAGATAACAGAAGAAGAGGGTCAGCTGAGGGCCCCAAAGCACAGCCTGGGTGGGAACAGCGTAGTTCTCCAGGCTGCAACACAGACAGACCCAGGGGAAGAAAACCAGGAGGGTCTGTCCAAAGATACAGATTTCCAGGAGCCAGAGCAAACAGAGCATCCAAGTCCGGACTCCATCAGGGACGCTGGAGTCAAGCGCAGACCGGTATGTACTTTACTGCAGTTATTGTGTTATTGGGCTCCCAACAATAATGATTTTGCTGAGAGAGGTACTGGACTGCCCCCTTGCAATCCCATAGGCCCAGAGACTGTTTTAGAGACCCCAGCCCAGCTGTGGGGACTGGCTGGAGGGAAAGGGGTTGCTATGGGACAGGGGTTGTTTTATGGGGCTCCCAAAAATACGGTTTTGCCTCAGAAGAGTGTATGGGTGCAACCCACTGTGTCCCCAGAGACTTCCATGCTGCTGCCAAAAACAGAGAGATGGGATCCTGGACTGTTTGGGTGGGGGTTGCATGGGAAGAGCAATTTGCTCTATACAGTGGGAGCAAGGCCAAGGGCTGGGGGAGGTCTTTACTCTGCACCTTGCGACAGACAAGAACTGGCCTAGCATACAGAGGGCCTGACCAAACCAGCAGATTCATGACTATCAGCGTAGCTGGGAAAATCTTGGATGTTCCTGCCCGCTTGGGGAAGGCTTGTCATGAATCAGCCAGTGGCCATATTGGGTTTGGACAAAGTGCATGGCTCCTGCTGTGGAAGAAAAAGTTTGGGGCCCACTTGTTATGGATATATTGTTATGTTGTGGTATGGTGGATAAAGTATTATAAGTTTATCCCTTAGCATATTCCCATCCCTTCCATGTTTAGGCTCATTGTAATGGGTGTCATGTGAGGGAGCTGGTGGGATGTGTTGGTTGTATGTGTGTGAAACATTGGGTGTTATATTTGTAAATATGAATGTATGTTATTCTATTAGTATGTTATTATATTGTAGAGGGAAAGTCCATTGAATACAGCCAAGCCTCCTTTGTTCCCATTAGCTAAGTGTCCAGCAGAGAACTAACAATGGGGAGCTCACAGCTGGAGAGGAGACATGCAGGCACCCAGAAACAATGGGATGGCCTGAAGGCTTCTCAGCCTTCATAGCATGGGCACAGGAGGACCAAGGTGCTTTCCCCTGGAGATTCAGAGCCCAAATGAATTAGTTGGCCCCGCCTAGTGGGTGGACCTGGGGAGGAGTCTCATGGTTCCCACGTAGGGACCGTGCCTTATTGGCCAGAGGCAGTTAGGGGCTGACTAAAGGTAGCCCCTTCCTGGTAATTATGCATGCCTGTTTAAAAGATGTTGTTTTCCAAATAAAGTGGTTCATAATTTTCATCAAGACGTGGTGTGTAGATGTATTATTGACCCAGGGGCATATGCTGGTAGAGGAGATCGTTTCTGACTCCCTGCCAGGTTTTTCCCAGGCACACTACCTTAAGCTGGGACTTATGCTCTTGCATCCGCAAAGAAGGTCCATAGGTCTAGAGTCAGCCCAAACTTAGGTCTAAAACCTACAGGAGATAAGAGGACTAGGATCCTCTATACTCCATCATCATTGTAGGTTGTGACATGGGTGTTGGGTATTAATCCAAAAAAAGAAATACTTAAAAAAAAATGTCATGCTCTTAGTCTGGTGAAGGCACCGCAGTGCTCTAAAAGTTATTTATTTTTATCAGTTAGCCATTAAAGCTATAATCTTTATACCACTTTTTCCAATATCACATAGATGGAGGATTTCTGATTCCTTTAATTTACCCAGATATCACCTAAATGCAACAAAATATTTTACTGTAGATACTTACATGTAGTCAGCAGGGACACTTTTGCAAATTGCCCATACGAGAAAGGTAGTTGCAGCTCTAATCCATGTCCTAATGTCTGTTTAACAATAAACTGTTTACAACTCTCTTTCATTTAGTTGACTGATGGCAAGTTTGATCTCCCATACCATTGAACTCACAGCAAATATATAAACAATTTAGGTTGGCCAAAGTATTTGAGGCAGTGTTTTAATGTTATATATTTGTTTCTGTTTCTTTGTTGTTGTTTTTTAATAAAATATGTTTACAACATTGTGTTATATGAGAAATTTTGCTTTATTCCCAAGAAATCCAAACAAATATTAGTTATTACTATACTATTCAGATTTGGTCATCACACATACTGTGGTCCACATATACTAATGTCTCAATTTTGGAGGACACTTGGAGAATTTTTGTTCATGTCTGATGTGTCCCGTTAAATACAACTGAAATGGAGAAGTTACTCAAAAGGAATGGAAGAATAAGAAGTCTTGAAGTTTGAAGGTGGAAGATACTACTTTACTACTGCCACTGTTAGGTTGTTCCATGTATATACTAGCGTTTTTGTATTGTCAAATACTTAAGGACTGTTTAATTAAACCAAGCTTTTTAGGTAGATCTGATGTGCAGACTATTGGGCCTTTTGTTTCTTACCTGATGTAAATTTGTGTTTCTTCATTTAAGAGTATTTCAAGAATTCTCGAAGCTTCACACCTTACTACAGCTAAACGTACTTTTTTGGTGGCTAGAATATCGTTCTAGTTCCAAACTTGTATATTGTCTAGAGCAACTTTGTTGAAAAAGCATTGTAAAAATATATTAATTATAATTTAGATGTTTCAGTACTTACAAAACAGTGCTGAAAATATTTAGAAAATTCATTGTAGTAAAGTGTAGATATATGCCTTGATCACTGTTGCTCTACCTTTACAAATGAATTGCCTTATTGGAAAATTTTTAATTTGTGAGTGGAAATTTCTGTAATATAACTAATACATATAACTAAGTTTCACATAAGAAAATAATGTGCAACTATTTATTTTTCTAAAAAATATATAGCTTTCTAAATTGGACATTTTCTAAATTAATGTTTTATATATGTAGCACATTTATTTACAGATAAATTTAAAATGTATTTTAAAAAAAGACAGTCTGTAACTTTTTTTAGAAAAAAGTGAGATAACTAATCTTGGGGGAAATTTGCCAAGCTATGCCATTACTTGGATTAAGGAGTGAAGGACTGTAATGGCAATATTACCCATAGGAATAGAGCGCATTGAAAACAGAGATTCACATTGTAGCTGATGTGATGCTTAGTCAATATTCCCAAATATCTGTTCTCATAGTAAGTCTGCCACATGTCAGTGAGTATAAAGCTAAACAGGGTTATGTTATAAACTCTACACAAAGTATCGATCACGCTTTGATTTCTTTGAATGTACAATATTAGAAAGTATTTGAAACCACTAATGAAATCCTTAGTAATCACTGCAAAGTTTTTTATTGATTTATGATGAGAAGATTGCCATTTAATAGACATTCATATTCTCTTAAACTTTTAAAATAGTAAGTATGAACATAACTAAAATCTATATAAGAAGATAACATTGAACAATGATATACCCAATAACAAGAAATGATTTGTCATTTGAATTTATAAAACAAATATTTTACAGCTTTTTCATTTGAAGAATTGTTAATTATATTTCCCTTTTTTATTTGATAAGCTAAAATCCTATTTGTGAAGTGGAGCTTCATAATTACATCTCTAATCAGTTGAAGTTTAATGCAGCTACTAAGCCATACTGTTTACATTTACAAAATACTGGCATAACTAAGCAAATTAAGGATTGAAGTTTTAAGTTATGACTCAGTTTTCTCTTAGCTGAAAGGCTGATTAATATAAAATTGGACAGATATTAAATAACAGATAAGTATCAAATGGTGGCCACTATTGCCAAGTATTGCCGCCATCCTTCTTAAGAAGTAGCTCACATTCCCTATAGAACATGTCTATCATTAAACTTGTTTTGATCTGTAGCTAATCTTTTACTTTGATGATACATCTGAGTAATTCTTGACAGAACTGATGTTCTGACAGATTTCTCTGATTGGATGTCCAAAGAAAGAAGTATGTGATTGCAAAAACTGGCAAAAGATGACACATTAGCAAACCACATTAACACATATGGTATTATAGCTCAAACATCTTTCATGTATTTTTTTACACAGGACAATGATAAATTGATAAATTGATTGTCTTATATATATATATATATATATATATATATATATATATATATATATATATACAAACATACTCATTACAACATTACATTACAAATGTTTGCTTATGTCCTATGATACTGATGATCAAACTACACCATAAACAATAAACAAACAAATTTACATTAATATAATTTTATCACACAGTACAGTTCCAGGTACCAGTAGCTGACAAATGCAAATACAGGGCCTCGTTAAAATCTCCCTGGTAGTTCTCTCGGTGCTCGCTAAAGGCATTTTTTTGCTGTTTGCAAGTACCGAATCTCTCGCAGCCTGCTTTGTGATATGACTACGAAAAATGGCCAAGAATAGGCTCCGAGAGAGCTACGTAGTCACACGCAGCCATAAATCTACGAGCGATTCTCGGAGCAGCCAGAGACAGCCGTGTGATGCTCCCCCCTGCTCTCTATACACATCCCCATGCTGCAGGGGTCTCTATCAAAACCCCTGCAGCACCCCCATATTAACCCCTTGCAGCGGGGGTCCCCGATCGGCACCAATCAGGCCCCCGCTGCATTTAAAAGTTTTAAATTCCCTGCCGCGGCTCCTTAAAGGGCCTGCGGCACACTATTACTAATCCTGGCCGCAGCACCTAAAATTAACCCCCTTTTATGCTGGGGGTCCCCATCGGGACCCCAAAGTGTCCCCACATTAAGCTCTTGCTGCAGGGGTCCATAGGGACCCCCGCAGCCCCCCCATATTAACCCCCTGCAACTGGGGTCGGCATCGATCGTTACCCTGCTGCATTTCAATTTTTTTATTTCCTGCCTCGCAGGTCCTTAAAGGACCGTAAAGGACTTGCACTAAAAAATATTAACCCCAGGCAACTATAATTAACCCTATAATTCATGGGGGTCAATACAGACCCCCATAAGCACTTAATTAACCGTATAACTCATGGGGTCAATACAGACCCCCCTAAGCCAATAATTAACCGTATAATTCATGGGGTTCAATACAGAACCCCATAAGCCAATAATTAACCCTGTCACTCATGGGGGTCAATACAGATCCCCATAAGCACAATAATTAACCCTATAACTCATGGTGGTCAATACAGACCCTGATAAGCCAATAATTAACCCTATAACTCATGGGGGTCAATACAGACCCCCATAAGCATTTAATTAACCCTATAACTCATGGGAGTCAATACAGACCCCCATAAGCCAGTAATTAACCGTATAATTCATGGGGGTCAATACAGACCCCCATAAGCCCTTAATTAACCCTGTCACTCATGGGGGTCAATACAGACCCCCATAAGCACTTTATTAACCTCGTCACTCATGGGGGTCAATACAGACCCCCATAAGGCCATAATTTACTCTATAACTTATGGGGGTCAATACAGACCCCCATAAGCACATAATTAACCCTATAACTCACGGGGGTCAATACAGACCCCCATAAGCCAATAATTAACTCTATAAGCCAATCAGGACGCGCAGATGTCTTCGCCCAATCACTCTGTGGGGCTGTATCCCATAGTGATTGGCTGAAGGCATCTGTGCCTTGTGATTGGTTCCAATAAAGATTGACAGGTGCTTTAGCCAATCAGGGTGGAATATTGGGGTGTATCCCATCCTGATTGGCTCACACATTGACGACTTCTGATTGGCTGAAATTGATAGACAGCTTTTTCAGCCAATCACAAGCTGCCATTGCCAATTTCCTCCCGGAAAAGGCTACTGGAGGCTCATTAGCGTCGGGGAGGTCAGCAGACCTCTGTTAGTTTTTAGATTTTTATTTTTTTAGACCGCGGATGGTTGCAGGGCCCAGCCGGGGCTGAAGGGGAGGAGGCCGGGGACATCGCGGGGAGGTAAGTTGAATGTATATTTATATGTTTATATGTTTATTTTATTTGGTGTTTGTATATTGTATTAATGTATTGTGTTGTTTTAACAGGGCCGCGACGGAAGAACTGAACAATGATGGGACATGCTGGAAAGGTGAGTAGAATATTTAGAATGCATATAATGTTTATTTATTTTATGTTAATGTTTTGTACTATTTTTTTGTTTTACCCCTAGGTTAGTGATCTGAAGGGACATCTTAAAGGTAAGTTGTCTTAATTATTTTATTTTAGCTTAGAATTAGGGTCTGTATATGTAGTTAGGATTTATCGTATATTAGATAGATAGGGGGATGTATTTGATATAGTTATATTTATTTTATATTAAATAGATTGTATGTTAAATAGATAGGGAGTATTTGATTTGTATTATATGTAATGTATTGTATGTAATGTATTGTATGTAATGTATTGTATGTATGTATGTATTGTTATTTTTGGTGACTTAGGTTTTTTTATTTTCTGTACTGTAGGTTTTTTTATCTTTTGTACTGTAGGGTTTTTTATTTTTGTTGTATTAGGTTTTTTTATTTTCTGTACTGTAGGTTTTTTTTGTAATAAGAGTGGTGGGGAGGTTTAATAGGGGGTAGGTAGTGTAGGTAGGTAGTGGAAGTGTTAATAGATTAGTGTAGAGGGGGGTTAGTTTAGATTAAATGGTTTATTGGGGGTTATAGTGTAGTGTTTGTAGTTAGTGTCATGATGGTCCTTGTGGACCGTCATGGCACTTATGTGGTTAATGTTAGGGTTTTAACAGCCCCATAGGTATCATAATATACCCTTACGGGACTGATGGGGTTAAATAGAGGCTTATGGGGGTCTGTATTGACCCCCATGAGTTATAGGGTTAATTAAGGCCTTATGGGGGTCTGTATTGACCCCCATGAATTATAGGGTTAATTAAGGCCTTATGGGGGTCTGTTTTGACCCCATAAATTATAGGGTTAATTATAGTCACCTGGGGTTAATACTTTTTAGTGCGAGTCGTTTCAGGACCTTTACGGTCCTTTAAGGACCCGCAAGGCGGGAGATTTAAAAATGGAAATGCAGCAGGGTCTTCGGTCGGTGGCGATCGGGGACCCACGCTGCAGGGGGTTAATGTGGGGGGGCTGCGGGGGGCCCTATGGACCCCTGCAGCATGGGCTTATTATGGGGACACTACGGGGGTCCCTATTTGGACCCCCAGCATAAAGGGGGGAATAATTTTAGGTGCCGTGGCCAGGATTAGTAATATTGTGCCGCGGGCCCTTTAAGGAGCCGCGGCGGGGAATTTAAAAGTATTAAATGCAGCGGGGGCCTGATCGGTGCCGATCGGGGACCCCCGCTGCAAGGGGTTAATGTGTGGGGGCTTCGGGGGTCGCTATGGACCCCTGCAGCACAGTGTTAATGTGAGGACACTTTGGGCGTCCCGATGGGGACCCTTGCTTAGAGGGGGGTTAATTTTAGCTGCCGGGGGGGGGGTAGTTGGAGTACCCCCTACGGCAGGGCTTATGTGGGGGACTGCCGCGGAGGTCCCGTTTAGGACCCCTGCACTACTTGTTGAGGTGCGGGAGCCTGCGATATCATGTTGCAGGCTGTCACTCCTCATGTTTTATTTTTGTTTTTATTTACGCAGTGTTGATACGTACGGCCCTGCTGCGTTGCTCATACGTTGCTTGGAGCAGATCGATTGTGATAGCATTGTAACTGTGAGAAATTTTGCAGTACGTAGGGCTTAAGTAGAAGTCTCTTATTTACTAGGCTGGAATTTAATAGGGCCCACAATAAATAAAAGAGACTGTCAAATGTATAAATAATTATAATATACAGACACAGTAGAACAGCTTTGTGGCTGTGTAAGTAAACCACAGAGAACAATATGTGAAATAAAATCCCAGAAGTGATTGCATTAATGATAAGAATCAATTGGTTTGATAAGTATTTTAACTTTGATACAAGAAACAGTACAAATATGTAGCAAACACAATGGATTTAAAAATAACTGTGTGATGCATGGAATCTTAGAAACTGCTGGTACTAGTTTGTCTCTTTTTTTTGCGTGTTGATGGGGAGGAAGAGCCCTAAATTAATGTGAACAATTAAGAAAGATGTTATGTGGACTGCAGAGGGTATGTTGCAGATAAACACAAAATGAAGTAGTGTATTCTTATTAGGTAATTCACAAAAATCAATGCTAGATATGGTAGATTTAGAATACATATATTTTAGTATGAAAACTGTTGATGAGTCTGGATATGAAGGTTTTTTTCATTTGTTTGCATTGTTTTTGTAAAGACTGAACTATTAAAACAACCTTTGAGAAGATGAGTTGTGCCTGGATCCAGGTGATAGTTTGTGGAGTGCAGCTTTTTAATTATCTGCACCATGTATTCCATGTCAACACAAGCCAAGATCGTAAGTCCAAAGATTTCACATACCTACAGGATTCGAAATGCTAATCAAAAAATTAGGACAAATTTACCTCTGCTTAACTCTTGTTTGTTATTATTTAGTTACTAGCAACTTGCCCGTCAAAAAATGATGGTCAATAAAAATGTAAGACTGGGAATGCTGCTTGCTACACAATGTAAGGCTTTTGGTCGTCTGAGCACCTTCGGCGCTCATTGCAAGCCTGGTGTACTTTTGCTTCTCTGAGCACCCTCAGCGCTCATTGTGAGCCCCGCGCTGAGCGCCTTTGGTGCTCACTGCGATCCTCACCTTTGGCGCTCATTGCAAGGGCCGTGCTGATTGCCTTTGGCGCTCCTTGGGATCCTCTCCCCTGGTGTACTTTTAGTCCTCTGAGCACCCTCAGCGCTCATTGTGATGCCGGCGCTGAGCGCCTTTTCGGCTAATTGCGTGGCTTGCAATGAGCGCCATCAATGCTCATTGCGTGCCTCTCCGCTCGTATCTTTTTGGTGGTCTGAGCACTTTTGCCACTTATTGCAAGGGCCGGGCTGGTCGCTTTCTCTGCCAATTGCGAGCCTCTCCCCTGGTGTACTTTTGCTCCTCAGAGCACCCTAGGCTGCGTGCGCGAGGGCAAACTGTTTGTTTAGTTGTGTAATTCTGAATTTTGGAATGGTAATGTTAAAGTTAGTGTTGTAAAATGGCGGCAATTGTCTATGTGTTACGCGGTAGTGGAGCATTTTCCATTCTCCGTAATAGTGTATGTTATCTCTCAACTCTTTATTAGAGTAGGATAGAGGTGTAGAATATTACTATTATTAGTAATAAATCAAATTCTATCTTATTGCATTGTACCCTGGAGGGAGCAATGGGTAAAGAAAACTTTATTTTAGAGGAAAGTAGATGGTTAGAATATTACTATTATTAGTTGTTGCTGTTATTGAAACCCATGGTCATCTACCATACATATATATAACATATATATATACTAGCGACTTGCCTGTCAAAAATGACAACAATATTAACATTTTCAGTTGTCAGCTATGCAAGAGCAATATAACAATTGGTCCACTTTGTATGAATGAGTATTGTAAACCATTACATAATGCTTTATAACATGCAACTTGTAGTTCAACTACTGGTAAACCACAGGTATTGAATCCAGAGGAAGGCAAACAGAAACCCCTGAATGAAACTTATCCAATTGTGTCAAAGGTGAAATTTTTTTTTTTCCTTCCTGACCACAGTAACTGGCTATTAGATTACACCCTGGATCAATACTCTATTTAATTATACATTTAAATTTTCCAAGAAATGATCATCCTCCTACTAACATGAACCCTTAATTACATACAATGAAACAACTTTCCACACCTTGTGAAATACAATTTTAACATTTCAAACAGTAACTTAATGTAATACAATTTAAAGTGTAATAGTAAGAAAATTCAATGTAACTGTTTAGTGGGGCCAATCATCCGAAAAAGGCCTCCTCCAAGACATTCCAATATTTTACTTTGTCTATGGGATATAACCACTGTTTATTCCTTTTGTTGTTTTTTTTCACTTGTTCTTTTGTTATTCTTGTAGTTATTGAAAATGGCACATAGAGTTTCCTATGTGAAATAATGATCCTCTAAAAGTAGTCCCATTTACATAAAAGTTCATCCTGTAACTAAAACCACTGTTATCGATGTTTTTTACCATTTTATAGAGTTTTCTATGGGAAATAGTGGTCCCTTCATAAAGAGTCTGAGGTACATCAAAGTTCGTCCTCAAAATAAAACTACTGTTCTCCATGTTTGTTGGGGTTTTTGTTGTGAATTTGTCTTTTCGATAAAAGCACTTTTCCTTTTTTTTTTGGTACATCTGTTGTATTGTGATCCATTTTTGTAATTTAAGTTACAGCACCTCATAGTAAATAATGTTTTTTGTAAAAATTCGGCCATCATCTAATAAATCATCCTGACTTTGTTTTTTTTTCAATATAAACTTTAAAAAAATACCCATAGCCTTAAAAGTTTGTCCTTGGGATTTATTTATGGTCATAGCAAATGCCATGATGATGGGAAATTGTCTACTTTGAAGGAAAAAAGGCAAACCACTTTCACTTGGAGCCAAATCAATTTGTGGTATAAAAACTTGTTCACATTTATGGGTACCATTCATAATTTCTGCATGTATGAAATGGTCTCTTAAATCCTGCACAATTAATCTGGTCCCATTACAAAGTCCTTTTTTGAGATTCATATATCTCAGTAGCAAGACAATTGCTCCTTTTTTCAGTTGCAAAATATGTGGTGGCATTCCAGAGGGAGTTGAAGAATTGATATATTCCATACTAAAGTTAGATTCACTGTATTTGTCATCAGCCAGAACCGAATCTGCAGTGTAATAAAAATTTTTTGAGTGCATTGATTCATTTTAAAATGTTGTTATTTCAAGGTATCTATAATTTTTGATGTTAATATCACTTTGTTTGCAATGTCTCAGTAATCGTCATTATTGATAGTATTTAGAAAGATTGCCGATATTAATGATTCTTTGCAAATTATTTCTGATGGAATTTCAACAGTAACATCAGGTAGATTAGTTATTTTAGGATGTTTTCCTTCTCCAATCTGAATTAGCCAATCATTGAATTCATTTTGGCCTTGAGATCTCATATTTAGTTCTAATTTAAGGTGTGTAAATATTTTCCACAGTTTACTTATCTATATACATGTTTCGATGATGTGGTACAACATGTTTGCCTAAAATCTCCTCCTAACAACAACACATTTCCCGCAAATGGCAAATCATTATCCATAACTGCTTTTAATAATCGATCAATACATTGCAGGTCATGATACAACATCATTGTTGCCTCATCTATTATAATCCATTTAATTTTTTGTAATTTTTTGGCTTGTAATATATCCGACACTGATGTTTCTAGAATGGGAACTGGCAGTTTAAATCCACTATGCACAGTTCTACCACCTTCTAACAAAAGTGCAGCAATTCCAGTTGTTGCTAATGGCAGTGCTATTTGACCCTGTGCTCGAATGAAACTCATCAATAAATTATATAGATATGTTTTTCCTGATCCGTCAGGGCCATCTAGATAGAAATAATGCCCTTTGAGCATGTCATCATCTATTGCATTTGTGATGGTATTAAATGCTTGCAATTGTAATGTATTTACCTTGCAATTGTAATGTATTTAAAGTTGCAATTTGTTCTTGTTTTTTGGGGGGTTTCAAGCTCTGTGTCATAGTCTGCAACGTTTATTTCATCTATAAGTCCTGGATCAGGCAGATTAAAAATTGCACAACTTAATCCATGACAAATAAATATTTCTTGAATTTCCATGAATGCTTTTAATTGCTCAATGGTTTCATTGTAAAGTTTCAAAAAGTCTTCACACATATTTAATTTAAATGTTTCCCACCAAGCTTATTCATCAGGTACATTGCAAAAGATGCAAATTAATGCAAATTGTTCTCTCATTTGCTTTGGCATTTGACATGATGCTTCTTCTAGACATCTCTCCCATTCCTTATCATCTGCCAGGAAATTTTGATGTCTTGCAGCTAATTGGAAAGTATCATAAACTATGTAATTCCCTGTGCGTAAATGTTCATAACTTTGTGCACCGGGAACATGTAAAAAAAGTAATCTTAAATTGAAACTTAAAATGTCTCTTGGACTAACAGTATAAATTATTGGGATAATTTTATTTGTATCTTTTTTTCGTTGTTGCCATTGGTCATTTAGGAATACATAGTGATATGGAATCTCAATGTATAAAAATTGTCTGGCCTCAGTGTCCTCGCAATTTAAATGAAACCAAGCAGTAAGTGTTGTTGCTTTATGTTCATTTTGGGCTATGGCATTTCTTTCATTCCCTGCAGTAAAGCAAACAAATTGACTTTGTGGTAAATGTACAGCTAATTGATCATTAATCTCAAGTTTCAGAAGACGCCATATTGCTTCTGGAGTGCTGACATATCAAGCATCTAAATAACATGAAAGTTCATCATGTAAAATTGGATTGTCTTGTTCATTTTGTGCACATTGTTGAAAATTGATAAAAGTATACGATTATATGCTTCGACTTGTAGGTAGTAATTAATAATCCATTGTTGTGTGAGTTATTCCCCCCACATAAAATAGGAATAAAATGATCCTGAACAGCAGTTTGTGCCACTATATATTCCAGCATAGAAATATTGTTTCTAACATAAACTTTACTATTGGGATAACTTGCAATTGTAATTTTGGTTCCCATCCTGGCTCACCATTTGGAAAGAAAATGGGATATGTCATTGGATCCAGATTACAACTTAATATATTAATGTTTATAAAAAGTTGCTCTTCATTGCGTACATATATTCTAATATCCTGTTCAAATGGTGGTTTACCATCATCATTTTTAAATAACAATGCAACCTAATTTACTGTTGGTAAATTATAACGTCTTTGATCAGTATTGCAATTTCTTTTCAGAAAAATATTTACTCTTGGCATAGGCAATTAATTTATTTGGTATGATGTTTAATTGACATACATTCAAATGTAAAAAGCAAATCATTTATGTATTCATAAGTAAGGTCATTCTTTTTTTTAATTATTATTAAGAATTCATTAATTAACTAATATATGTTAATAAATTAATCAATAACTGTCATCAGTGCAAAACAAAAATACTTAAGCCTGTTTTCCTAAAGAAGGGCATCATGAAATGATATACCTGTAAAGTTACAGTAATTGAAGATGAAATGCTGCAGAGCTCACAGTCTGTGTTCATGCAGGTCCAGTGTCCACAGAGATGAGCAAACTGTAAAATTACATGAAAAGCATTTTTAATGTTTGGATTAGATTCATTCATTAATCATTGAAAGTATCATGTTTAATTGGCATACATGCAAAACGTAAAGGCCTAAGCATTGATGTATTCATAAATAAAGGCAGTATAAAATATGAAATGAAGCAGGTGTCAGAGAATAATAAACTGATGTAAATGTTTAACTGCTTTGAGGGTCCTATCCATGAGAGCCAATGAGCAGTAATACAGATATATAGGTGCAGTATAAAATCTACTTTTTTTTAGTGCAGTGTAAATTGTTTAATTTTTTTTATATTACTAATTAATATTTAATAAAATAATGTACATTAATAATTAATGAATGAATTAATGTATTAGAAAGAGCAATGTTTCTTTTTTTTTCACTGAGATTATTTGTTAATTAATTAATGTTCCACAGTCCTTGCCCAATGGAGGTCTCAGAGCATACTAAACTGATTTAAATATTCCACTGCTTTGATGGTCCTAACCCTGTCAGCCAATGAGCAGTAATACATAGTTACATAGTATTTAAGGTTGAAAAAAGACTTTCAGTCCATCAAGTTCAACCTTTTAAGATCTCCTCTGATCTGCAATATGCGGACTAACTATTAATTAATTAGTTGTACAAAAAAAAAATCAATTCCCTCCTGATCACAGACACCGGCCACCGGACTTCTCCCTGGATCAGTACTGTCTCTCTAATTATCCATGATAACCCTGAATTCCCTTTTTAATTAGAAATAAATCCAGTCCCCTTTTAAAGTTATCTATCAAATCCGCTGTCACCACCTCCTCTGGTAGAGAATTCCACAGATTAACCACCCTTACTGTGAAGAAGCCTTTTCTTTCTTTAAGGTGGAATCTTTTTACTTCTAACCTCAAGAGATGTCCCTTTGTCAGTTGAAAACCTCTTGGCACAACAGCTCCCTTGACAAATCTTTATACTGACCCTGGATGTATTTATATAAGGTAATCATATCTCCTCTTAGACGCCTTTTTTCTAGAGAAAATAAGTTTAATTTGGTTAGTCCCTCCATTCCCCTTATTAGTTTTGTTGCCCTCCTCTGTACCTTTTCCAGCTCTAAAATGTCCTTTTTATGAAGTGGTGCCCAAAATTGTACTCCATATTCCAAATGAGGGCATAATAGAGATTTGTATAGTGGCAGAATTATATTTGCTTCCCTGGCTTCTATACCCTTCTTAATACATGCTAATATTTCATTTGCTATTGCAGTTGCTGCTTGGCTTTGAGCACAGTTACCTAGGTGGTTATCCGCAAGCACTCCCAAATCCCTTTTAATATCTGGTACACCTGGATTTGCTCTATTAAGATTATAAATTGCATGGCTATTTTTCCTTCCCAGATGCATAACTTAACATTTATTCGTATTAAATCTCATCTGCCATTTAGATGCCCATTCCTCAATTTTATGTAAATCCCTTTGGAGGGAAAGCACATCACTATCTGATTGAATTACCTTGCACAACTGTGTGCCATCAGCGAAAATGGAGACACCACACTCCAATCCTACCTCTAAGTCATTAATAAATATGTTAAAATGGAGAGAACCCCACTTACCACATTAGTCCAATCGGAGTATGTTCCATTTACAACAACCTTTTGCTTCCTGTCTTGTAGACAGCTCTCAATCCATGAGCAGATATTTACTGCAACTCCTGTATCTCTTAGTTTGCACAATAGTCTCCCATGTGGCACTGTATCAAAAGCCTTTGCAAAATCCAAAAAGACTACATCCACTGAGTTGCCTTGATCCAGATTTGTTTGACATGACCTATCCCTCATAAATCCATGTTCACTCCTACTATCCTGTTCAAATAGACATATTCTTGTATATTATCCCCTATTAACCCTTCTAAAAGCTACCCCACTACAGAAGTGAGGCTCACTGGTCTATAATTCCCCCAGATTTGCTCTTGCTCCCTTTTTAAACATGGGTATCACATCAGCTTTTCTTCAGTCATCTGGTAGAGACCCTGTGTTGAGTGAATCTTGAAAAATTAAATATAATGGTTTGGCTATTACAGAACCCAGTTCCTTTAGTACCCTTGGATGTATTCCATCAGGACCCGTAGCTTTATTAACATTTATTTTTTCAAAACCTCTTTTGGATTACTTTTTGTGTTAACAATTATTTTGTACAGGTAGTGTGGCCCCATTATGTTGCTGTGTCCCAACCACTGGTACATCCCTTGTGTATACCGAAGAAAACAACCTATTCAGCTCATCTGCCTTTTCCTAGTCACTAATTTACAGACAGCCTGTTTCACATTCTAATGTTCCTATAGCTTCCTTCCTCGCCTTCTTCCCATTAATATACTTAAAAAATATTTTAGGGTTAGTCTTACTCTCTTTTGCAATTAATTTTTCATTTTCTATTTTAGCCAGTCTAATCGCGCTTTTGCAAGCCTTGTTGATTTCCTTGTTTTCCTGTAAAGCAGTCTCTGTCCCCTCTTGTTTGTATTTAAATGCCTGTTTTTTACTCCGTATCTTGATCTTTAAATCATTGTAAAGCTACATTGTATGGGATTTACTCCTTTTACTTTTATACCCACACTGTATATGCCGATGTGTATGTATATTTAGTAAGGATTTAAATGTTGTCCATTTATGTTCAGTATTTTTACCTGCCAGTTCTCTATCCCAGTCTATACTTTGTATTTCTGCCCTTAAAAAATCTGCACTTTTAAAACTAAGAGTTTTCGTTGGCCCCTTAAAATTTTGTTTTTTTAATTCAATCTCAAATGAGACTGTGTTGTGTTTCCCAAAGGTTGCCCGATTTCAACATTTGATACTATATCAATATTATTTGTGATGAGTAAATCTAAGATAGCTTCATTTCTAGTGGCTCTTGTACAACCTGGGCCAGATAATGATCCCTGAGTGTACTCAAGAACCTGCTCCCCTTAGATGAACTGCTGGTCTCATTTATCCAGTTTATTTCAGGGTAATTAAAATCTCCCATTATTAGAACTTGCCCATGCTTAGCTGCATTTTCAATCTGTAACAATAATTGTATTTCCTCACTTTCAGCTATATTTGGGGGTTTATAGCATACTCCTACTAATATTCTTTTGGAATGTACTGCTCCGCTATTTAACTCTACCCACAAACATTCACCTTTATCACTAGGTCCACCATAAATATCTTCTCTGACTATAGCCTTAAATTCAGGCTTCACATACAGACAAATCCTTCCTCCTCGTTTACCATTGCCTCTATCTTTCCTAAATAGGTTATAACCATCCCGATTAACAGTCCAGTCATGAGATTCATCCCACCACGTTTCGATAATGCCTATTAAATCCCATTTTTCATTAATTACTAATAATTCTAACTCTCCCATTTTTCCTGGCAAGCTTCTGGCATTAGCAAGCATACACCTTATGTTATGAATCTGTAGTTCTGAAGTGCCTGCCACTGTACTTGAATTACTTAGTACTACCTCCCTATTGACTAAACTACCGCTCCCCCATCTCCTCCCTTATGAGTTGTTAATTCTACCCTTATACCCTCTACACTTTCTACCCCATTACTTATATCTAGTCCCTCCCCCCCACCTACTAGTTTAAAAACTCCTCCAGCCTTTCTACCATGTTATCCCCTAGTACAAAAGCTCCCTCATAATTAATGTGCAATCCATCCGTACTGTAGAGATTGTACCAAAAGAGAAGTCAGCCCAATGCTCTAAAAACCCAAACCCCTCCTTAGTGCACCACATATTTAGCCACGCATTAACCTCCCTAAGCTCCTTATGCCTCCCTGGGCTAGCATGTGGCACTGGTAGTATCTCAGAAAATACTACCTTGGAGGTTCCTACCTAATTCTCTAAAATCATTCTTTAAGACACTCCATCTTCCACTATCTTTGTCGTTGGTACCAATATGTAGCAAGACCACTGGTTCATTTCCAGACCCTCCCAATAATTTGTCTACCCGATCCACAACATGACGAACCCGAGCACCCGGGAGACAGCAAACTGTTTGATTGCTGGGATCTGGGTGACAAATCACCCTGTCTACCTTCCTAATAATAGAGCCCCTACAAACAAAACCTGTCTGTTGCTCTGCCTATTCTGCCCTCCCTCTCCTTCAGTAGAGCTGTTAGAGGGAACAGCTCTATATGGCAGTGCCATTCCTGAATGGACATCCCCAAAAGTTTCACTCAATCTGGCAAATCTGTTGGTGTTTGCCAACTCAGAACTGGCCTGCCTCCTTCTGTTCCCCCTGCTTCCCCTTGTAACTGTAACCCAGCTACCTCCCTGGACATCCTCACTAGCCCCAGCTCCACCCTCCATGCTAGGCCCAGCTAAACTATGCTCCAACCCCCTTTCCAGTGGAGCAATATCACTAAGTGCTGCAATTCTCTGCTCCAGATCTCCAATTTGAGCTTCCAGAGAGGCAACATGCTCACACCTCTCACAGAGGTATGGACTCTGGATCATCTGTTCCAGTATTGCATACATATGACAGGATGTACACTGAGGTGAGGTTGCCACTGGACTGACTCATAATTATTATTATTGTCTACAAAATTTCAGTGGGAAAAATAAAGAATATAAAATAATATATTTGTATAAGGTTTCCACCTTTGCACTATAAAGCTGCCCTCCCTTTTCCTTGAATTCCCTCCTTTTATTGAAACTCCTACACTTTTACTAGAATTGCACTTGATACTGAAAATGTTCGCAAGCTCACAAGTTCGCCCCTTCTCCTGTTTATATTAACTTCTGCCGTCTCACCTGGGCACAATTAGTGCACTCTGCAATTTACCAGCCTTTACTTGTAAGGAAAATCCACTTACGAACAGCCCCAAAACAGCTCACAAACCTTTCATACTAGTTTAACAGTCAAGCCACACCCCTCTCACCTGGGCACAATTAGTGCACTCTGCAATTTATCAGCTTTTACCTGTAAAGGAAACTCCACTTGTAAACAGGCCCCAAAACAGCTCACAAACCTTTTATACTAGTTAAACAGTCAAGACACACCCCTCTCACCTGGGCACAATTGCAATTTATAAGCCTTTACTTGTAAGGTAAATCCACTTGTTTTTAATCTATAAAAAAGTACAAATATGCCTCAAATTAACTTGCAACTTAACTCGCATGCTTCCTGGCTCCCCCCCTGTGCTCTGTGTCAGTTTGTAAGTTAATTTGAGACATATTTATGTTTTTTGGTTTGTTTTCGATTTCCGCCCCCGATTTTTGCCCCCGAGATTCCGAGGTTGAATTATTTTTCTAAGTCCCGCGTTCCTCAACTGCTTGCAGCCTAAGTCCTGCGTTCCTCCACTCCTTCCAGCCTAAGTCCCCCGTGCTTCAATGCCTCAATTGCTCGCCTTTGGCACTCATTGCCTAAGTCCTGCGAGCTTGGAAGCCTTCAATGCCTCAATGGCTTGCTTCGCTTTGCTAGGCTCGCAAGCGTGACGACAAATCGCAGTTTGACAATTATAATATGTGATTGAGCACCAACCCCCGCCCCCCCACCTCATTTTTTTTTTATTGCACTGAGTCTGCATTCTTTAATGGAAGCACTTTAAAAAGAAAATAAAAGGAAACTTTATCTTAATGCAATGTACCTTATCATGTGACAAGCCAGACTGCAAACATAAAAAGGAATTGTCAATCCTATAACATCTAGGAAATTAAAATCTGTTTTCTGTATTTTTGCTTTTTATGGAGCAAAATCATGGTATTCACAAGGACAAACTATCTAAAATAGTAAATTCAATTTCTATGTCCTTCTTTTATGTGTTTCTAGTTCAGTGTTTTTCATTGTGTATGTATTTTAAAGGTATGACATTTGTTATTAAGTAAAAAAAAAAAAAAGTAAAGACTCGGTCACCCTTTTAGGTTGAATAGAATTGATTGACATGGTAAAAGACTTTCCATTTTTGTACTTTTCAGAATACTTCAGTATACTTTGAAAATATGTTAGCAATTACTTGAAAATAGATCAATCCATTATCATTGATAAACAGCATGGTAGAAAAAACTTTTTTTATTTCAAGTCAAAAACAATACATTAATAACAAGTTTAACTTGGATTTCTAAGAGTTAATCATCTAAATAATAATTAAAGTAAATAATTTATGTAATTAAAACTCTACATTAATATGGGATTATCAGGCAGGTAGAAATTAATCTTTATAATTGTGAATGGCACAAATTAACAGCCTTATTAAATTGCGATTCGGCCAATTGAAATGGGCTCTATATAAGCACAGAGCATATTTATTCTACAGAAGTTTAGTGAACGTCTATCCAAAAGCAAGGTATTCACTAACTAAAAACCTCTGTAAAGGAAATATGCCCTGTGCCTACATAAAACCCTATTCAATTGGCCAAAATGCAATTTAAAAAGGCTGAAAGTCTGCTTTTGCTCAGATATGTTTAAATTCCCCAAAAAGTTGTATTACCTGAAAAACTAAAGTTAGAAATGTACATTTTAATTGTTACACTGGACCTCATTTTTCAAATACTGATGCTGGTGACAACCAGTTATAAAATAAAAATTTAAACCCTACTTTATGATCACTACACTTACATTATTGATTAAGTAATTAACGTATACTCATTTATTAATTACTTATTAATTACCGTATATACTCGAGTATAAGCCAACCCGAGTATAAGCCGAGGCACCTATTTTACCATATTTTACCACAAAATACTGGGAAAACTTTTTGACTCAATTATAAGCCGAGGGTGGGAAATGTGCTGCCCCCTGTGTCCCTCTTGCGCCCACTGTGTCCCCCTCTTCTGTGCCCCTTTCTTGTGTCCCCCCTCTCACTCCCCTGTGTCTCTTCCCCCTCTCCCTCCCCTGTGTCTCTCCTCCTCTCCCCATCTCCCTCCCCTGTGTCTCTTTCCCTCCTCCCCTTCCCCTGTGTCTCTTCCCCCCTCCCTCCCTTCCCTGTGTCTCTTCCCCCCTCTCCCTCCCCTGTGTCTCTTTCCACCTCTCTCTCCCCTGTGTCTCTTTCCCCGCTCTCCCTCATGTCTCTTTCCCTCCCCCTTCCTTATCATCCTACCTTATTATCCTCCCTCCTCAACCCCTCTCCTCTACCCCCTCCTCATCCTTACTTCTAATCCTCAACCCCCCTCCTCATCCTTCCTCCTTATCCTCTCTCATCAACCCCCCTCCTCAACCCCCCTCATCATCTTCCCTCCTCAACCACCCTCCTCATACTTCTTTCTCATCGTCAACCCCCCTCCTAATCCTCCTTCCTCATCCCCCTCCTCAACCCCATCCTCATCCACAACCCCCCTTCTTAACCCCCCTCCTCATCCTCAACCCCCTGCTCAACACCCCTCATTATCCTCAAACCCCTCCTCAATCTTAACCCCCCTCCTCAACCCCCTCCTCATCCTCCCTCCTCAACCCCACTCCTCAACCCCCCTCCTCATCCTCCCTCCACAACCCACATCCTCAACCCACCTCCACATCCTCAACCCCCTCCTCATCCTTAACCCCCTCCTTATCCTCCCTCCTCAACCCTTCTCCTCACTTTACCCCTCTCTAATTACCTCCCCCTCTCCCTTCACTTACCTTCCATCAGATGCTCCTCCGCGTGTCTTCCGGCTGTGTCGGGATCCGGAGAATGCTAATGACGTGACGCGCATGTGACATCACGTCATTAGCATATGCCGGGTCCCGACACAGCCAGAAGATGCGCAGAGGAGCGGAGGAGCAGCTGATGGAAGGTAAGTGAGGGGAAAGGGAGAGGGGGAGGTAATTAGACAGGGGTAAAGTGAGGAGGGGGTTGGAGGAGGGGGGTTGAGAGTTAGGAAGGGGGTTGAGGAGGGGGGTTGAGGATGAGGAGGGGGATTGAGGAGGCGAGTTGAGGAGGGAGGATGAGGAGGATAATAACGGAGGGGGAGGGAAAGAGTCACATGGGAGAGGGGGGGAAGAGACACAGGGGAGGGAGAGGGGGGAAGAGATACGGGGGGAAAAGAGACACAGGGTGACTTGAGTATAAGCCGAGGGGGCATTTTTCAGCCATAAAAAAAGGGCTGAAAAACTCAGCTTATACTCACGTATATAAGGTAACTATAAAAATATATATATATATATTTTACACTGACCTTATCCTTGGAACAATGATACTAATATAAAAGCATAGCGTCTGAGGGTTTATATAAAGCAGTGGTCAACCTTTAATGAGATAATTTGAAGATAAAAATATTTTAAAAAGAAATATACTAATACATTGTATGTTGATAAATAGAATTCTAAAAAAATCCAATTTTGAAAAGACAGACCTTTGGGACATATTTGTAGTGAACAACTAGACCTGATAATTGGGAAAAATGTGTTAGAAAGAATAAAATACAGACTTTATTAAATATTATATGTGAGTATGCAGTAGGATGGAGCACTGTTTTAGTTGTAAACCTTGAAAGATAATATAGCTTGATAGATAGTTTTAAACAGATCGATAGATATTTGCAAGCACTTTGGATAGACAATATGTGTCTTTTTGTGTGAATTTAAGAATTATATCAGTATACAGAGTAAAAAATTGGTTTGTCTTTAATTTTACAACCATTTTACTGCTCTTGTTTGCTACTACATTCAAATAGGCCAAAGGAATCAGATGTTGAACTTAACTAATGCTGCCAAGAATTAATCTGCTCACAAATATGGGCCAATGTGAAGCATATTAAAATGAGGGCTAAACATGAGAGGAAAAGTCAGCCTTCAATTAACTGTGCACTATAGAAAAAAAAAGTAAACTGGTTGCCAATATGTAAGTGTTTTTATAAGACTGGGCAGACCTTTTAGTGCCCAATAGCTTGAATAGAGTATAAAGTGTATTTCATCAATGAAAGGAACTATGTAGAAAAATAAAAATAAACATAGCAAATGAAAGTAATAGTAGCATTCACGGTACAGTACTGTCTGTGGAATCTTTTTAGGATATAGCAGGCTATAAAGTAAACATGTCTTGCCAAAGGAGATTTAAAAAAACACATCACCAATTACTATCAAATTTATTAATATCACAGCAGTGCTATTTTATTTTATTTTAAAGTAATTGACAGAAAACATTGAATATGCTGTTTATGAACATATGTGTACAGCTAGCTAAATTATTTTTCACTGTTCAATTTTGGGGTATATATCTTCCATAGAAAGTGGAATGGACCACCACAAACTCTTAGCATTTAATGCCATATGGGTGGTTCAGCTGGGGAGGGGAATCTGCCCCATTTAATTCCACATATTTGACAATTTGGATACATTTATATTTAATTCTTACTCAATTCTTATACCCTTGCAGAAACATCATTTACATTACATAATTTGGGACTTCTGAAAACAGCTGAATCTTGCCTTGAACCCTCTAAGCAATATAACATAAATGTGTATAAAAACAGGAATTTCAGGGAGGCATACATAGTTGATGGACTGAATCTACTGAATTTACAGATATAATATAGTAATCCAAAATCAATTAGTTACATATTTAGAATCGCTGTTAACCACTATCTGTACAAAGTAGGTATATATAGTTCTCCACCTTCTGGATCTCAAGGATGGTCACACGAGGCCTACAGGGACAATGACTTGTTTTCCTGCCTCCATTCCCATTACAGTTTATGTTAAACATTTTAAATGTAGGAATATACCTTGTGATAAAGAGTCCTCTTTTCCTCTTAAAACAGCTCTCAGAGAAAGAGAACAAAGTCCCCAGTTACAGTATCTGCAATTTTTTTAATAAAACATGTTGGCAATGTAGTAATAAAAAAATAAAAAACTACATATACAAGTTGACTGACTTCAGGAACACCCTCTGTACCTATACAGCTTGACTGCCACAGGGGCAAAAACAAAGCCTGAGCAAAATACAGTCTCTGTTCCTCTGTTCTTCTGATTCCACTCTGTGGTTTGGGTTCCATGATATGTATTAGCTCCTTGATTCTCGGGATCGATATAACAAGGAAATAAAACATAAATAGAAAAAAATATTATTGCAGATTTGCAAGCTTGAGACTGATGTGCAATTAATATGAATGCCTTTCATTGCTTTCCTAGTATTTGTAAGTACAGTATTGTGTGTTTATTTGCTTTTGCAGTGTTACGTATAATGTTTTGATACATTTGTCAAAGGCAATTACGGGCTTGTTGAATTGTTGTAATTGAATATCAATTTTGCGTCTTTAGCACTGGTAACATTTACGGGCTTGAAACATCAAAGGAGGAGATAGGACGTAGTTACATTTTTGACAAGCCTGCAGTTCTTTTGAGCCTGAAACTCGCCATTGGAATGCGAGTAGCTAAAAGTAGCCAATTGAATATCAGTAACATTTATGGGCTCCATTAGGGGCTAATGTAATTGCGATTTGGACAATTAAATAGGGGCCATAGCCTTTTCCCTGTGGTTCTTGTCTGCAGTACAATTCTGGTAACTTGTACTTCCAGCACCTCTCTCAGTCTCTGGTTCACAGAATGTATTTCAAGCTTATCCTGTTGATATACAAATCTTGATGCACAATCACCAGAAGGAACCAATTACTCTATATGTTCCAACGCAGTCTCCAAGATTTGCAATTGAAAAATTGTTAATAATCCCTGCAATCTATTCACTTGTCTCTGGGTCGCATGATTTTATGCATGCAGCACCAAAATTGTAGAAAACACTACGATACCTAATCAGTGAAACCCCTAATGTGAACATTTTAAAACAAAAACAAAAACTGAAAACACTTCTATTGCCCCCTTTTTTTTTTATAGCTGTGTATAAAGAAAATGTTTGTAATTTTCTCCATTTTGCTTGTTCTTTCAGACAAAGGGATTGTAAATCCCTACCCCTTGAGGTGTGGTCTTAGCTAAGCTTAGCTTTCAGAAAGCAGTGACAGATGGCATCAAATGTGAAAATAAACAGGAACAAATTAACTATTTTTACAAGCTGGCAAGTTGGTAATTAGTTTTATAGTAAATGAAGTATACATGCTATATGAAAAAGTAGATACAAATAATGAAATACATTTAGTTAGACCATTTAAATAAATAAAAAAATCCAAGAGCCCCTTTAAGTAGGATTGATTTATATTGACCAAATGTATAAAAATGTTCCATCCTTTTCAGAGTAATAGACTTGCAGAAATAAGTTTAATTATGTGGGTGAATGCATTGGAAGGCATTTGTGACATTCATTGCAGCTATTACAATGCCATGCTATAGCCGCACTACATCCACTTGAGACGGGAAACTTTAAACATTAAAGCCTATGGAATCTGTGTTCCAGTGCCCATGACTTCTCAATTTACCAAAGGTTTTTGTTTTCATAGTCAAACTGTTAACTCGTCCTACTATATCTTCTCCACCTAAAGCTTCTTTTTGTGAAAGAAAGAAAGAAAAAAAAAAAGAAAAGTTAAAGTGGAAAGAGAACAAAAGGAGAAGTTAGAGGAAGTGCAAAGGAGTAAAAGAACAGAGGGGATGTGGAGGTAAAGGTAAAAGAGACAGACTGGAAGCTTGTATGAGATACACACGTGTTGCTTTATCGTTTGCCTTCCTAAGCCCTCATTCAATTGCAATTTGGCCAATTGAATAGGGCTCTAAATAAGCACATAACATATTTTTTTAAAAAAAGAAGTTTTTAGTTAGTAAACATCTATCCAAAAGCAAGGTTTTCATTAACTAAAAACGTCTTTAAAAAATATATGCTATGTGCTTATTTAGAGCCCTATTCAATTGGCCAAATTGCAATTGAATGAGGCCCCTAGGATGCAGACATGTTGGCCTTTTAGAAACATTACGTCCCTGTCTGTGTTTGTTTGACATTGCCATTGTCTATTTAAACTATTCAAACAGCAGTTTAAGTGTTTGCTTATTTTCTAATTGTAATGAACATAGGTTATTCCTTGGTATTGTGTATACATTAATAATATACATTTAGAGGAGGGGGGTTGAATGGTACTGTATATCTAGGCTTTGCAATTTTAGGGTGCACTAGACTTTTCAAATTCTAGTCCAGGAGGTCTGTAATCATTCCATTTTAGTTTATTTCTTCTTAAAAATACCGTTTATACTCGAGTATAAGCCGACCCGAGTATAAGCCGAGGCACACATTTTACCACAAAATACTGGGAAAAATAAGTGACTCGAGTATAAGCCGAGGGTGGGGAATGTGCTGCCCCCTGTGTCCCTCTTGTGCCCTTTGTGTCCCCCTCTTGTGTGCCCATTTCTTGTGTCCCCCCTCTCTCTCCCCTGTGTCTCTTCTCCATTCTCCCTCCCCTGTGTCTCTTCCCCCCTCTCCCTTCTTGTGTCTCTCCCCCCTCTCCCTTCTCTGTGTCTCTTCCCCCTCCCTTATCACCCTCCTCAACCCCCCTCCTCATTCTCAACCTTCCTCCTCAACCCCCCTCCTCATTCTCAACCCCCTCCTCAACCCCCCTCCTCATCCTCAACCTCCCTCCTCATCCTCAACCCCCTCCTCATCCTCATCCTCATCCTCAACCTCCCTACTCACCCCCCTCCTCATCCTCATCCTCAACCTCCCTCCTCATCCTCAACCTCCCTCCTCATCCTCCCTCCTCAACCCCCCTTCTCATACTCAACCTCCCTCCTCATCCTCCCTCCTCATCCTCAACCCCTTCCTCAACCTCCCTCCTCAACCTCAAACCCCCTCCTCATCCTCAACCTCCCTCCTCAACCCCCCTCCTCCTTCTAAACCTCCTACTCAACCTCAACCCCCCATCCTCATCCTCAACCCCCCCTCCTCAACCTCAACCCACCCCCTCCTCAACCTCCCTCAACCTCAACCCCCCTCCTCATCCTCAACCCCCCTCCTCATTCTAAACCCCCTCCTCAACCTCAACCCTCATCCTCAACCCCCCTCCTCAACCTCAACCCCCCCTCAACCTCCCTCCTCAACCCCCCTCCTCATCCTCAACCCCCTCATCATTCTAAACCCCCTCCTCAACCTCAACCCCCATCCTCATCCTCAAACCGCCATCCTAAACCCCATCCTCATCCTAAACCCCCATCCTCATCCTAACCCCCCGCCATCCTCATCCTAAAACCCCCTCCTCATTTTACCCCTCCTCATCCTAAACCCCCCTCCTCACTTTACCCCTCTAAATACCTCCCCCTCTCCCTTTCCCCTCACTTACCTTCATCTGCAGCTGCTCCTCCGGCCTCCGATCCTTCTTGCGTCGGCACCCAGTATATGCTAATGATGTGACATCACATGCGCCCACGTCATTAGCATTGACCGGGTCAAGACGCAGGAAGGAGCGGAGTAGCAGCTGCAGATGAAGGTAAGTGAGGGGAAAGGAAGAGGGGGAGGTATTTAGAGGGGTAAAGTGAGAAGGAGGTTTAGAATGAGTAGGGGGTTGAGGATGAGGAGGGGGGAGGGAAGAGACACGGGGAGTTAGAGAGACACGGGGGGTTAGAGAGACACGGGGGGGGTAGAGAGACATGGGGGGGTTAGCGAGACATGGGGTGTTTAGAGAGACACAGGAGGGTTAGAGAGACACAGGGGGGTTAGAAAGACACGGGGGGGGGGGGGGCGGGAGAGTAACTCAAGTATAAGCCGAGGGGGCCCATTTTAGCCTTAATAAAGGGCTGAAAAACTCGGCTTATACTCAAGTATATACGGTAAGTTAATTAATGTCTCAGTAATTTAGATTTTATTTGATTATACTTGCTCTCTTAGCATATTCTCAAGATAGCTTAGTTTACTTCCAGGATTGAGTATTTAATATTCAGCTGTTTGTACAGGAGCTTGGTATAATTGGAATTTGATCTCGCTCTCTGTACAGAAATGACCAGTAGCGAAATGCTGATAAGAAAGATATTTTTGGTGAAGATGGCTTATACCGTACCCAGCACATATCTGAGGGAATACACATTTTTGTATTTAACATTTTGGAGTGTGAATTCTATATTTTCTAGTTATAAAATGCTAGCCTTTTTTACTTTTTTAATTTGAGTATGTGATATATTATAAATTGCACTGATTATTTAACAATTCCACACTGACTATCAAGTTGATACAGAAACAAGATTTTTGGTCTGTTATATACATATATATACTGGGGACTTGCCCGTCAAAAATGACAGGAATAAAATTTGAAGCCTGGCAATGGTGTTTGCCACACATTCCAAGCCTCTCCCCCCTCTACTTTACTGACCTCGCGATGAGCGCCTTTGGTGCTCATCAAGGGCCTCACAATGAGTGCCTTTGGCGCTAATTGCAAGCCTGTCCCCCCCTCTACCTCTCCCACCCTCTACTGAAAGGTAGGCTCTCATTGCGAGCCTCCCCTCTACTTTACTGGCATTGCGTTGCGTGCCTTCGGCACTCATCTCGGGCCTTGCAATGAGGGACTTTGGTGCTCATTGTGAGCCTTTTCCCCCTCTACTTCCTCTCCCTCCCCTGTGTCTTTTTCCCCTCCTCTACCACCAATGTGTCTCTTTCCCCCTGTGTCTCTTCCCCCCTCCTCCCTCCCCTATGTCTCTCACGCCCTTTTCTATTTCTCTTCCCCCTCTCCCTCCCTTGTTTCTCCTTCCCCATCTCCCTACCCTGTGTCGCTTCCCCCCTTCCCCTGTGTCTCCCCCCTCTGTCTCTTCAGCCCATCTCCCTCCTTTGTGTGTCTTCCCCCTCCTCCTTCCCCTGTGTCTCCTTCCTCTGTTCTCCTCCCCTGTGTCTCTACCCCTCCCTCCTCCTTCTACTATGTCTCTTCCCCCCCTCCTCCCTCCCCTGTGTCTCTCTTTCCCCTTCCTCTCCCTCCCCTGTGTCTCTCTTCCCCCTTCATCTCCCTCCCCTGTGTCTCTCTTCCACATTCCTCTGCCTCCCATGTGTCTCTCTCCCCCCTCCTCTCCCTCCCCTGTATCTCTCTCCCCCATCCTCTACATCCCATGTGTCTATCTTCCCTCCTCTTCTCCCTCTTCTGTGTCTCTTCCTCCCCTCTCCCTCCCCTGTTCCTCTTCCCCCCTCTCCCTCCCCTGTCTCCCCTCCCTCCCCTGTCTCTCTTCACCCTCTCCCTCCCCTGTCTCTCTTTGCCCCCTCTCTCCCTCCCCTGTCTCTTTTTGCCTGTCTCTCCCTCCCCTGTCTCTCTTTGCCCCCTCTCTCCCTCCCCTGTCTCTCTTTGCCCCCTCTCTCCATCCCCTGTCACTTTGCCCTTCTCCCTACTCTGTCTTTCTTCCCCCACTGGCCTCTTCAGGCCCCCCTCAGACCCCGCTCTGTATCCCCTGAGGCCTTTCCTCCGGATCCCCTCAGGCCTTCCCTCCGGATCCCCTCAGGCCCTCCCTCCCTCTGGATCCCCTCAGGGCGCCCCCTCCTCTCCGTATTCCCTCAGGCTGCCCACCTCCGGTTCCCCTCAGGCTGCCCCCCTCCCCTCTGGATCCCCTCAGGCTGCCCCCCTCCACTCCGGATCCCCTTAGGCTACCCCTCCCCTCCGGATTCCCTCTGGCCTCCCCCTTCCCTCCAGATCCCCTCCCCCTTCCCCCCAGATCCCCTCAGCTTTCACCCCTGGATCCCCTCAGCCTTCACCTCACTCAAAGGATCCCCGCAGACTTACCAGTATATCCTCTTCTGGTCTTCTGTCTCCCTGCGCATGTGCATCCTTCTGCAGAGGTAGGGAAGTCTGAGTGGTGACGTAAATTTTTTCAGAGTGGTTCTACTCAAATTATTCTGCACATGCAGAAATGCGAATGATTAAAAGACAAATAAGAAAAGGTAAGTCTGTTTTTTTAAATAAATCATAAATTAATTATTAATAACTAGCTACTTGCCCATCAAAAATGACAGGAATAAAATGTTAAGGCTGGCAATGCTGTTTGGCACCCAATGTAAGCACCTTTGGCGTTCATTGTGAGTCTTTCACCTACTTCCTCCCTTGTCTCTCATTCCCCCTCCTCTCCCTTACTTGTGTCTCGTACCCCCCTCCACTGTGTTTTTACCCCCCTCCCCTAATACATAGTTACATAGTAATTAAGGTTTAAAAAAATACTTTCCGTCCATCAAGTTTAACCTTTTAAGATCTTCTCTGATCTGCAATATGTGGATTAGTTATTAATTAATTAATAATAGTATAGTATTTGATGTTGAATAAAGACTGTTAGTCCATCAAGTTCAACCTTTTTAGTTCTCTCTTGATCTTTTTAATATGTGGACTATTTGTTATTAATTGTTAATTAATCCAGAGGAAGGCAAACAGAAAAAAAAAACACATTGAAACTTTGCTAATTGTCTCATAAGGAGAAAAAAAAGCAAAATTCCTTTCTGACCCCAGAAACTGGTAATAAAATTACACCCTGGATCAATATTCCTTCGCTAGTTATCTAGGATAACCTTGAATGCCCTCTTTATTCAAAAATATATCTAACCCCTTTTTGAAGTTATCTATCGAATTCGCTGTCACCACCTCCTTTGGTAGAGAATTCCACAGTTTAACCACCCTAACTGTGAAGAACCCTTTTCTTTGTTTAAGGTGAAATATTTTTTCCTCTAACCTCAAGGGATGTCCTCTTGTGATCTCTTGCTATAAAAAGTTCACTTCACAAAGCCTTATATTGACCCTGGATGTATTTAAGTAAGGTAATCATATCCCCTCGTAGACGCCTTTTTTCTAGCAAAAATAAGTTTAATTTGGTTAGTCTTTCTTTATAACTTAGCCCCTCCATTCCCCTTATTAGTTTTGTTGCCCTTCTCTGTACTTTTTCCAGCTCTAAAATGTCCTTTTTATGAAGTGGTGCCCAAAATTGTACGCCATATTCCAAATGAGGGCGTACTAGAGATTTGTATAGTGGCAGAATTATATTTGCTTCCCTTGCATCTATACTCTTCTAAATACGGTACATGCTAATATTTTACTTGCCTTTGCAGCTGCTGCTTGGCATTTAACACCTAGGTGGTTGTCCACTAGTACTCCCAAATCCCTTTCAATATCTGATACCCCTAGATTTGCTCCATTAAGGTTATAAATTGCATGGCTATTCTACCTTCCCAAATGCATAACCTTTCATTTATTTGTATTAAATCTCATCTGCCATTTAGCCGCCCATTTCTCTAATTTATGAAAATCCCTTTGTAGGGAAAGTACATCATTATCTGATTTAATTACCTTGCGCAACTAAGTGTCATCCACAAAAATGGAGACACTACTTTCGAGTCCTACTTCTACGTCCTTAATAAATATGTTAAAAAGGAGAGGACCTAATACTGAACCCAGAGAAACCCCACTTACCACATTAGTCCAATTTGAGTATTTTCCATTTACAACAACCCTTTGCTTCCTGTTTTTTAGCCAGCTCTCGATCCATGAGCAGATATTTACTGCTATTCCTGTATCCCTTAGTTTGCTCAAAAGTCTCCCGTGAGGCACTGTATCAAAAGCCTTTGCAAAATCCAAAAAGACTATATCCACTGAGTTGCCCTGATCCAAGTTCCTACTAACCTCCTCAATGAAACTAATTAGATTGGTCTAACATGACCTATCCTTCATAAATCTGTGTTGACTGCTACCTATGATCTTGTTCAAATAGACATATTCTTGTATTCTGTCCCTTATTAACCCTTCTAAAAGCTTCCCAACTACAGATGTGAGTCTCACTTGTCTTTAATTCCCCCAGATTTGCTCTTGCTCCCTTCTTAAATATAGGTATCACCTCTGCTTTTCTCCAGTCATCTGGTAGAGACCCTGTGGTGAGTGAGTCTTTAAAGATTAGATATAATGGTTTGGCTATTACCTAACCCAGCTCCCTCAGTACCCTTGGATGTATTCCATCAGGAACTGGGGCTTTATTAACATTTATTTTCTCCAATCTCTTTTGGATTTTTTCCTGTGTTAACCAATTATTTAGTGATGGTAGTATAGCCCCAATTTGTTGCGGTGTCCCAACCACTGGTACCTCTCTTGTGTATACCGACGAAAATAACCTATTTAGCTCACCTGCCTTTTCTTGGTCACTAATTATCAGATGGCCTAAGTCACATTCCAATGCTCCTATAGCTTCCTTCCTTGCCTTCTTCCCATTAATATATTTAAAAAATATTTTAGGGTTCCTTTGCAACTGACTTCTCATTTTCTATTTTAGCCAGTCTAATAGCCCTTTTGCCAGCCTTGTTGATGTCCTTATAGTCACATAAAGCTGCCTCTGTTCCCTCCTTCTTGTATAATTTAAATGCATGTTTCTTTTTCCTTATCATGATCTTTAAGTCATTGTTAAGCCACATGGGATGTGATTTATTCCTATTCATTTTATTTCCACATGGTGCATGCCGATGAGTATGCTTATTTAGTATGGGTTTGAAATTTGTCCATTTATTTTCAGTATTTTTTCCTGTAAGTTCTTTGTCCCAGTCTATATGTAGCATTGCTGCCCTTAGCCCATTCAAGCTAGTGCTTTTAAAATTTAGAGTTTTAGTCTGGTCCCTTACAACTCTGTTTTTTGAATTCCCCAAGGGTTCCCCTATTTTAACATTTGATATTATATCAATATTACTTGTGATGACTAAATCCAAGATGGCCCCATTTTTAGTAGGCTCCTGTATAACCTGGGCCAGATAATGATCCCTGAGTGTACTCAAGAACCTGCTCCCTTTAGTTGAGCTGCTGGTCTCATTTATCCAGCTTATTGCAGGGTAATTAAAATCTCCCATTATTAGAACGTGTCCGTGCTTAGCTGCATTTCCAATCTGTAACAATAATTGTATTTCCTCACTTTCAATTATATTTGGGGGTTTATAGCATACTCCCACCAATATGCGTTTAGAATTAGCTCCTCCACTATTTAGCTCAACCCACAAAGATTCAATGTTGCTGTTAGTTCCAGCATAAATATCTTCTCTGACTATAGGCTTAAATTCAGGCTTAACATACAGACAGATCCCTCCTCTTCTTTTACCATTTCCCCTATCTTTCCTAAATAGGTTATACCCATCCAGATTAACATTTTTCTTGTACTGCTAATAATTCTAGCTCGCCCATTTTCCCAGGCAAACTTCTTGCATTAGCAAGCATACACTTTATGTTCCTATGGCTCTGCCATTGTGAAGTGCTTGCCACTGTATTTGAGGCCATATTAATACCTCCCTACTGTCTATTGTAACCCCCCCTTCTCCTCCCCATGGGTAACTAATTCATCCCTTTCCCTCTCTACCCTTTTTACCCCAATACAGAAGTATATATAGTCCCGCCCCCCACCTAGAAGTTTAAAAATTCTCCCAGCTGTTCTACCATCCTATCCCCTAGCACGAAAGCTCCCTCATCATTAAGGTGCAATCCATCCCTTCTATAGAGATTGTACCCAAGTGAGAAGTCAGCCCAGTGCTCTAAAAACCCAAACCCCTCTGCACTGCACCACTTTTTTAGCCACGCATTAACCTCCCTAAGCTCCTTCTGCCTCCCTGGGCTAGCATGTGGCACTGGTAGTATCTCAGAAAATACTACCCTGGAGGTCCTTGCTTTATTCTTATTCCCTAGTTCTTTAAAATCCTTCTTTAGGGCACTCCATCTTCCACTTACTTTGTCATTGGTACCAATATGTATCAAGACCGTGGGTTCATTACCAGCCCCTCCCAATAATTTATGCACACAATCCACAAGATGCCGAACCCGAGCACCCGGGAGACAGCAAACTGTCCGATTGCTGGGATCTGGGTGACAAATCACCCTGTCTACCATCCTAATAATACCACTACCACTAAAACCTGTCTGTTGCTCTGCCTATTCTGCCCTCCCGCTCCTCCAGTAGAACTGTTCTCCCGGCTGTTAGAGGGAACAGCTCTATCTGGCATTGGACATCCCCAACAGTTTCACTTAATCTGGCAAATCTGTTGGTGTTTGCCAACTCAGAACTGGCCTGCCTCCTCCGGTTCCCCCTGATTCCCCTTCTAACTGTAACCCAGCTACCTCCCTGGACATCCTCACTAGCCCCAGCTCCTCCCTCCATGCTAGGCCCAGCTAAACTGTGCTCAGTGATCACCAACAACCTTTCCAGTGGAGCAATATCACTAAGTGCTGCAAATCTCCTCTCCAGTTCTCCAATATGAGCTTCCAGAGAGGCAACATGCTCACACCTCTCACAGAGGTATGGACCCTGGATCATCTGTTCCAGTAGTGCATACATGTGGCAGGATGTACACTCAGTGAGGTTGCCACTAGACTGACTCATGATTATCAGTTACAAAAATACAGTGAGAAAACAAATCAATGTATTTGTATAAAGATTGCTTTTCTACACCTTAACCCAAACAAAGCAGAAGAAAATATATGTTTGTTTTCTATTTTTTCTTATCATACCCCTTTCCTTTGAATTCCCTCCTTTTATTCAATCTCCTACACACTAACTACACTTACACTAGAAATGATTGCAAGCTCCCAAGCTCGCTCTTCCCTTGTTAAAATAGACCCTGCCTCCTCACCTGTACAATGATAAATGAGCACAAGACAGAAAACACTGCCCTGCCCCACAGAACTGATTCAATAGAACACAGCAAAATGCACAGAGATAAACCTTTACACAGGCCAAGCCACACCTTTTCACCTGGACACGGATTACAGCCCACAGGAAAGAAAACACTGCACTGATTTACAGAACTGATTCAAACAGAACCTCACACAAATGCACACAGATATACCTTTACACAGTCCAAGCCACATCCACTCTCACATGAACCCTGATTACAGAAAGAAAACACTGCACTGATTTACAGAACTGATTCCACCTTCCATGTGTCTCTTTCCCCCCCTCTCCCTCCCCTGTTTCCCCCCCGCCCATGTCTCTTCCGCCCCTTCGGCGCTCATTGCGACCCCCCACTGGCAGGAACCAGGTACGTTCATTGCAGCCTTAGTGTTTCGTGAGGCTCACATGTGTGATGACAAATCGCAGTTTGACAACTATTATATGTGATTAATTGATTAAATGATTAAATGCTTTTACGATTATGATTTCTCCTTTTTTAGTTCGAGTTATTACTAAATTTGCATTTAAAAGGGAAGTATAATTATATCCATCAAGGAATACCACATACCCTAGTTAAGCATTCAAAGGCCAGACATTGTATTTGGGGTATGTCATTGGCCACTGGCTATTTTTTACAACTAGTAACTTGCCCGTCATAAATCACGGTATCATGGGTTGTGTTCAATTATCTTTTCTGTCTCTCTATGTGCTGTTTCTTTCTGTGCGCCCTCTCTAAGTGCCCTCTATCTGTGTACCCTCTGTCTCTCTCTGTTTGCCCTCTCTCTCTCTGTGCACTGTCTCTCTCTATCTGTGCCCACCTTCTCTGTGCACCCTCTCTCTCTCTGCCCTCTGTTTCTCTCTATGCACTTTCTTTCTCTCTGGGTCCACTCTCTTTGAGCTCTGTGTGCTCTCTGTCTCTCAGCCCCCCCCCCCCCTCCCTCCCCTCTCTCTCTCCTTCCCTCTTCCTCTCTCTCTCCTCTTCTTCTCTCTCTCTCCCACTCTCCCTTTCCCTCCCTCTATTCCTTATCTATCCCTCCCTCTCTCCCCCTCCCTCTCTTTCCTTCCTCTCTCTATGCCCCTCCCTTTCTATCTCCCCTTCTCTTTTTCCCTTCTTCTCTCTCCCCTCTCTCTTTCCCCTCCTTCTCTCTCTCTCCCCTTCTCTATTTCCCTCCCTCTAAGCCTCCTCTCTCTCTCCCCTCCCTCCCTCTCTGCCCCTTTCTCTTTCACTCTATCTTTCCCTCCGTCTACCTCTGCCCCCTCTCATTTTCTCTCCATCCTGCTATGCATTCTCCCTCCCTCCCTCTCTCCCCTTCCTCTCTCTTCCCTTTCTCTCTGTCCCCCTCATTCTCTCTCTCCCCTTCTCTCTTTCCCTTCCTCTCTCTCCCCTCTCTCATTCCCCCTCCTTCTCTCTCCCCCTCTCTCTTTCCCTCCCTCCCTCTAAGCCTTCTCTCTCTCTCCCCTCCCTAACTTCCCTCCCTCTCTTTCCCTCTTCTCCCTCTCTCTGCTTCCCCTCTCTCTCCCCCTCTCTCTCTGCCCCCTCCCTCCCTCTTTCTCTCCCTCTCACTCTACCTCCATTCTCTCTCCCTCCCTTTCTCTTTCCCACCATCTCTCTTCCCCTCCCTCTTTCTCTCACCCCATCTCTCTGCTTCCTCTCCCTCCTTCCCTCCACCTCCCTCTCTCTCTCTCTCTTTCCCTCCCTCTCTCTCTCTGCTTCCTCTCTCTCTCCCTCCTTCTCTCTGAACCTCCCTCTCTCTACCTCCTCTCTCCCCCTCCCTCTCTCTGCCTCCTCTCTCCACCTCCCTCTCTGTCTGCCTCCTTTCTCCCTCCCAGTGGCTCCTTTCTCTCTCCCAGTCGGCTCTGTTGCGCATGCGTACTTTGTGCAGCTCTGCCGCACATGAGCACTCTGCATGACAGAGTGCGCGCGTGTCCACTTTGTACCGCACAGCCATGAATGAGTAATCACACAGGTGTGTGACACATGCTCAAATCAGGCACAGCTGTGCATGCCACACATGCGCAAATCAAGCACAAGGGTGCATGCCGCACATGCGCAAATCAGGCACAACTGCACATGCGCAACTACCTTGCACATGCACAGTTGCTCAGTTTTCCACAATTTACAAATAGCAGTTGTGAGTAACGCCTGCACAGAAGCATCTCTCAGGCATTACTCACAACTGAAAACTATTATAGGTGATTAGTGATGTCGCGAACATAACATTTTCGGTTCGCGAACCGCGAACGCGAACCGCCGCAAATGTTCGTGAACCGGCGAACCCGGCGAACAGCCATAGACTTCAATGGGCAGGCGGATTTTAAAACCCACAGGGACTCTTTCTGGATACAATAGTGATGGAAAAGTTGTTTTAAGGGGACTAACACCTGGACTGTGGCATGCCGGAGGGGGATCCATGTCAAAACTCCCACGGAAAATTACATAGTTGATGCAGAGTCTGGTTTTAATCCATAAAGGGCATAAATAACCTAACATCCCCCTCCATCATCATCCTCCACTGTATCTCTTTACCCCCTCCCTCATCATCCTCTCCTGTGTCTCTTTCCCCCCTTCCTCATCACCCTCCCCTGTGTCTCATCCCCCTCCCTCATTATCCTCCCACCTCCCTCATCATCCTCCCTTGTATCTCTTTACCCCCTCCCTCATCATCCTCCCCTGTGTCTCTTCCCCCCTCCATCATCATCCTCCCCTGTGTATCTTTCTCCCCTCCCTCATCATCCTCCCCTGTGTCTCTTTTCCCCCTTCCTCATCATCTCCCCGTGTCTCTTCCCCCCGCCCTCATCTTCCTCCCTGTGTCTCTTTCCCCTTCCTTATCACCCTCCCCTGTATCTCTTTACTCCCTCCCTCATCATCCTCCCATGTGTCTGTTTCCCCCTTCCCTCATCTTCCTCCCCTGTGTCTCTTCCCCCCTCCCTCATCATCCTCCCCCTCCCTTGATGATAAGGGGAGGAAGAGACACAGGGATAAGTGTGAGGGGTGTTAGGGTAAGGGGTGTTAGGGATAAGGGTGAGGGGGTTAGGTGTTAGGGTGAGGGGTGTTAGGGATAAGTGTGATGGGTGTTAGGTTAAGGGATGTTAGGGTTAGGTGTTAGGGTAAGGGCTGTTAGGGATAAGTGTAAGGGGGTATTAGGGTTAGGTATTAGGGTGAGGGGTGTTAGGGATAAGTGTGAGGAGTGTTAGTGTAAGGGGTGTTAGGGATAAGTGTAAGGGGTGTTAGGGTTAGGTGTTAGGGTGAGGGATGTTAGGGTTATGTGTTAGGGATAAGTGTGAGGGGTGTTATGGTGAGGGTAACGGGTGTTAGGGATAAGTGTGAGGGGTGTTAGGGTTAGGGTGAGGGGTGTTAGGGATAAGTCTGAGGGGTGTTAGGGTTAGGTGTTAGGGTGAGGGGTGTTAGGGTTAGGTGTTAGGGATAAGTGTGAGGGGTTTTAAGGTTAGGTGTTAGGGTGAGGGGTGTTAGGGATAAGTGTGAGGGGTGTTAGTGTTAGGTGTTAGGGTGAGGGGTGTTAGGGATAAGTGTGAGGGGTGTTAGGGTTAGGGTGACGGGTGTTAGGGATAAGTGTAAGGGGTGTTAGGGTTAGATGTTAGGGTGAGGGATGTTAGGGATAGGTGTTAGGGATAAGTGTGAGGGGTGTTAGCGTTAGGGTAAGGGGTGTTAGGGATAAGTGTGAGGGGTGTTAGCCATAAGTGTGAGGGGTGTTAATGTAAGGGGTGTTAGGGATAAGTGTAAGGGGTGTAAGGGGTGTTAGGGTGAGGGATGTTAGGGTTAGGTGTTAGGGATAAGTGTGAGGGGTGTTAGGGTTAGGGTAAGGGGTGTTAGGGATAAGTGTGAGGGGAGTTAGGGTTAGGGTGAGGGGTGTTAGGGATAAGTGTAAGGGGTGTTAGGGTTAGGGGTTAGGGTGAGGGGTGTTAGGGTTAGGTGTTAGGGATAAGTGTGAGGGGTGTTAGGGTTAGGGTAAGGGGTGTTAGGGATAAGTGTGAGGGGTGTTAGGGTTAGCATGAGAGGTGTTAGGGATAAGTGTGAGGGGTGTTAGGGTTAGGTGTTAGGGTGAGGGGTGTTAGGGATAAGTGTGAGGAGTGTTAGGGTTAGGTGTTAGGGTAAGGGGTGTTAGGGATAAGTGTGAGGGGTGTTAGGGTTAGGGTGAGGGGTGTTAGAGATAAGTGTAAGGGTTGTTAGGGTTAGGGGTTAGGGTGTGAGAGATGTTAGGATTAGGTGTTAGGGATAAGAGTGAGGGGTGTTAGGGTTAGGGTAAGGGGTGATAGGGATAAGTGTGAGGGGTGTTAGGGTTAGGGTGAGGGGTGTTAGGGATAAGTGTGAGGGGTGTTAGGGTTAGGTGTTAGGGTGAGGGGTGTTAGGGATAAGTGTAAAGGGTGTTAGGGTTAGGTGTTAAGGTGAGGGATGTTAGGGTTAGGTGTTAGGGATGAGTGTGAGGGGTGTTAGGGTTGGGTGCTAAGGTGAGTGGAGGATGATGATAAGGGGGGGGAAGAGACACAGGGGTGTCCTTGCAGCAGAGATCAAAAGAGTCCTTCAGGACTGTATTGCACACTGTGTACAGTAGCCTAGCTATGGTTTTCCCTATTGATGCAGTATCACCTACACTCAGCCTCCTCTCAGTAAGACTGCAAGTTAGTTATGATTCCAAAATGGCTGCTGTCCATGTGGTAGAAGGGTGTGGAAGGCAGGGTATGATGCTGATTGACTGGAATGTGTCTGCTGACTGTGAGTTGCAGGGTCAAAGTTTGCTCAATGATAAAGTATAGGGGGCGGGTCGAATATCGCATATGTTTGCAGTTCGCCGCGAACGCGAACATGATATGTTCGCCAGGAACAGTCCGCCGGCGAACTATTCGCGACATCTCTATAGGTGATACATGCTACAGTACCTTACATGCTACATCGCACTATACTCAGTTGAATTAGAACATGTATTACATTTTGTACATTGGTACAATTTTCGAGGATTTGGTGAATATAAATTAGTATTCATATATTTCCCTATCTACAATAAGCTCTGAAAATCTCTTTTGCATCTGAGAGTTGTCAGGTTTAGAAAAATATAGGTTATTATATTAGAAAAATGTATGAAAAGGAATAGTGTTTTGTGATATTAAAAAGTAACAAAATTAGACAAATTAATCATAATTTGAAAGTACTGCATGTTACAGAAACAATGATTTAGCACAAAAAAGAATACTGGAAGTACTTTAAAGCTACTTATTACTAGATCAAGCAGAATTAATTGCTGTTTTTTTCCACATTCAAAGGTCAATGAACACAACACGAAGGTGAATTAAGTTAAAAGCACAGATGTTGAATTGTAAGAACTGGGAGACTTTTAAGGCTGTGATTAAAGAAAAAAAGAAAATAAATCTAAAGTCTTACACCTAACATAATACAACAATACATGTCCTATTGTCATTATAGTTCTATTGCTGTCTTTCAATTTTAAAGTATTCTTACCTGTGAATGGTTCAATAATTTTAGTAGGGAAAAAAAACTCTTTAACACCCTTATTAAATTGTGATTTGGCCAATTGAATAGGGCTCTATATAAGCACAGAGGTTTTTAGTTATTGAACTTCTATCCAAAAGCAAGGTCTTCACTAACTAAAAACGTCTGTAAAAAAATATGCTATGGGCCTCATTGAAATGCAATTTAGCCAATATAATAGGGCTCTATATAAGCACAGAGCATATTTTTTTTACAAAAGTTTTTAGTTATTGAACTTCTATCCAAAAGGAAGGTCTTCACTAACTAAAAACTTCTGTAAAAAAAGATATGCTCTGTGCTTATATAGAGCGCTTTTCAATTGGACGAATCACAATTTAATAAGGCTGATAGCATATATTTTTTACAGAAGTTTTTAGTTAGTGAAGATTTTGCATCTTGGATAGAAGTTCAATAACTAAAAACTTCTGTAAATAAATATGCTGTGTGCATATATAGAGCCCTATTCAATTAGCCAAATCGCAATTTAATAAATATAAATTATAAAAATATATATATAAAACATATATAGTTGTCGTAATTGCGAGTTTGTTGGTAATGCTATGTTAAAAGTTACAGGCTTGCGCATGCGCAATGAGCGCCAAAGGATTTGACAAGGGCTGCAATGAGCTCCAAAGTTCAATAATTAAAAACTTCTGTAAATAAATATGCTGTGTGCATATATAGAGCCCTATTCAATTGGCCAAATCACAATTTAATAAGGCTGAAGATTTTCCTAATTTATCAACAACAGACTTCTGAATCAGGTACTGTTTAATATATTCATATTAATTTCCTTCTACAGATGAGTGATTATGAAAGGAAAGTGAATGATTGAATAACAATGACAATTAAATACAAATAAATATCATAAAAAAACTAATAGTCATAATAATACAGCAAGAATATGAAACAAATGGCAGTGCAGTTAAATATGCCCTACATTTCATATATACACACACACATATATATATATATATATATATATATATATATATAAATATATATATAACATATACAGTTGTCGTAATTGCAAGTTTATTGGTAATGCTATGTTAAAAGTTACAGGCTTGCGCATGCGCAATGAGCGCCAAAGGATTTGACCAGGGCTACAATGAGCTCCAAAGGCGAGGGCTATAATGGGCTCATCGCGAGTCCCGTAATGTAGAGGGAGGAGAGGCGCTTACGAGTTACAGGCTTCAAAAAAATTACGGCTTTAATGGCCGTAACTCGAAAGCCGTTCGGGGGCCGCCAAAAAAAGCCAATTTATTAGAAAATTAGCTTACAACCTCATACACAGCACAGGAGAAGAGACAGGGAGCCTGTAAGTGAGGTTGCAAGCAAATTTGCTATTTAATTGGCGTTTTGCCAGTCTCAGAATGGCTAGGCGAGAAAGAAACGGACGTAAAGCTGTATTTTTTTTCAAGCCCGTAAATCAGAAAACCATTTCGGGTTTGGGGAAAATGGACAATTTCCCAAGCCAGCAAATGGTTTCACACCTGTAAGTGGAAACAGGAGCACAGAGGAAAGAGCTGGGGGAGAAAGACACAGGGAAGAGAGAGGGGGGAGAGGGTGGAAAGAGACACAGGGGAGGGAGTGGGCCGAAAAGAGACACAGGGGTAAGAGGAGGGAGAGAGACACAGGGGAGGGAGATAATGAAAAAAAAACAGGAGAGGGAGAGGGGGCAAAGAGACACAGGAGGGAAGAGAGGGGGAAACAGATACAGGGGAGGGAGAGGGGGGAAAGAGAAACAGGGGTAAGAGAGAGTGGGAAGAGGCTTGAATTTAATATATACATATATAATATATATATATATATATATACTGTATATATATATATATATATATGTGTGTGTGATATATATATATATATATATATATATATATATACGCACACATATATATATATATATATATATATTTATATATTGTATAATATTAATATATAATATATATATATATATATATATATATAGAGAGAGATATATATGTCTATATGGCAACTCTTTTTAAATTATGGGTCAAATCTTTAATGGGAAAGACATCCTGCACCAAAGCTCTAGTGGCTAAATATGGTAATGCATGATTAAGTTTCATTTTGCTATTTGTTATGTCCCCTGTTCATATAATCAGGGGGGGATTTGTCACCCCCATCCTCCTTGTTCCTATGCCCCTGACTACTACTACTACTAATAATAATAATAATAATACAGAAAATCTATATATCTGTTGTCAATACATTAATCTATGTATTTACACCAACTGCATATTTTATACCAGTGCATGCAAAAGTGTCTTCATTTTAAGTTGAAAAAACTGCAATGTAAGTGAAGTATAAAAGAAAGTGTGAGATTACACAAACCACCCATAATACAGTATTTAACTCCATTAGTGCCAGTTAAAGTTATAAATCTGTTGATCAACTGAAAAAACAGCAGACTCTTCTGGAAGCAGTAATTATGACATATTTGTTATTAAAATATATTTGTATTGTTTCTGTTATGTCTTTTACTCACTTAAGAGTCATGTGTGGCTAATTAATATTATCATTGAAGGAAGAAAGTGGAGGTTCCACATTTGGTAAATTTTAAAACTATAGATAATAACTAGAGATGTCGCGGACAGTTCGCCCGATTTTGCCTCTTTCGCGCTCGCATCGGACGGCGGAAACATGCGCTTTTCGGTTCGCCCCCTATTCTTTATCATTGAGGAAACTTTGACCCTGCACCTCACAGTCAGCAGACACATTCCAGCCAATCAGCAGCATACACTCCCTTCCAGAGCCTTCCATCTGAAGGACGGCATACATTTTAGAATCATTCTGAAGCTGCATTCGTTGTGAGAGGACAGATAGTGTAGCTGCTGGAGATTTAATAGGGAAATAGATAGCCAGGCTGTGTATTTAGCTTCCACTACAGACCTGAAGGACTCATCTGATATCTGCTGCAAGGACAGCAACCCAAAAAGCCCTTTTTAGGGCTAGAACATCATTTATTTTATTTTATAATTTTTTTCTGTGTAATCTAATTGCATATGCCTGCCTGCCAGCGTGTGTGTGTGACAGGCTAACAACTAACAGCTTATATTGTGCTTATTTTCACTACTCATACCTGGTGGTGTACCATACATTGAAAACAACCATTTTTTTCCTGTAATCTAATTTCAGTTGCCTGCCTGTGTCAGGCTCACAGCTAATTTTCTGCTCTGTTTCACCAGTCATAGTTGGTGTACCATACATTCAAAACAAACAACCCTTTTTTCCTTTAATCTAATTTCAGTTGCCTGCCTGTGTCAGACTCACAGCTTATATTGTGCTCAGTGAAATAATTCAACACTTTTTTGACTGTAATAGATTGAATAGCAATTGCCTGCCTACAGGCGTGTGTGTGAAGCCTATTGCATCTATTCTGCCAACTTTTGCCAGTGCACCGTGATACGTCATATCTGGTGCAACCGTAGTGTACAGTGACATAAAACAACACTTTTTTGACTGTAATCGATTGAATATCAGTTGCCTGCCTACAGGCGTGTGTGTGAGGCCTACAGCGCCTACTCTGCCAACTTTTGCCAGTGCACAGTGACACTCATATCTGGTGGCACCTTAGATTGCACGCGCAGTGCCCCAAATTTGAAGTGGGAGGACCGACCAAGCATCTTTTTCCATCTCCCACTTCCAAAAATCCATGCCATATACACGTCCCCTGATAGGTGACGTATCAGGTATCAAACTGATAGGAATAAATAGTACAACTTAATACACCACTCCTATCTGGTGGCACATTACATTCCACTTTCAGTGCCCCAAATTCGAAGTAGGAGGTCCAACCAAGCATATTTTTCCATCTCCCTGTTCCAAAAATCAATGCCATATACACGTCCCCTAATAGTGGACGTAACAGGGATTAAACCGATAGGAATAGTACTACTTAACAGTACACACCTTATAATAACGCAGACAGAGGCAACGCAGAGAGAGGAGTCTGAAGAAGAGGAGTCAGAGGAGGAAGGTGGCTTTGAGGAGGTGGAAGACCAAACACAGCAGGCGTCCCAGGGGGCGTGTTGTCACCTTTCGGGGACCCTTGGTGGCTGGGTGGAGGAAGAGACCTTCAATGACATCAGTGAGGACAAGGAACGGGACATGGCTAGCTTGGTATCCCAACCTTGTGCAAATGGCGAGTTTGCGGTTCTGCAAAGGGACTGTTTGGAATAATGTAAAAAGACGCAAGGAAGTTATTAGCAATTATTACTAATCATCACCCTGAAAAATCAGATAATGATCTTTGTCTAATGGGTGGAGACTTATTGAATGGAAATAATTCAAACTACAATATGTATACTATTAGAAAATAACATGTTTAATAATATTCTTTTGATAAAGTACTTATTATTTATGGGTTACATCCAATTCGAGCAAAGTAAATTATGTTTTTGTGTAATTTTGGCTGTGGGAGCTTTTTCTATAATGGTAAACACAAATTCAATTCTGCCGAGATGTAAAAAAACTGATCCAACCCACAAGTCGCAAACCGGTGCCTGGTCAATAATGCAGAAGTCATGGGATTACGTTGCTCAATCTCCACATTCACCAATGACAATCCTCAAGGATTCCCTCCATCCATGCACGCAGTGAAGGGAATCCCCAGAGATCCCCTTTTACTCCAGATTGCACCCTTCCAGATTGCCCCCTTCATCGATCACCCCCAATTTCATCATCCATCCATGCTTAGCATCCCATCTATATACCATACCATGGTATACCTATTAATCCCTAACATGCCATACAGACCCCCATGGTATACTTACTAACCACCTATATTAATCCCTAACTGCCATAAATGAATCCCTGAACTGCAATAGGGTCGTCAAGGATCCCCATGGCATTTTGAATAAAAACACTACGCTACGATTAATAAATAAAAAAACATTAGTAAACTAAATACAAAAAACTAAAAAATTATAAAAATAAAAAATAAATGACAAAAAAACAATAAAACAGACGACGAAAAAAAAGATTACAATAAAATAATTACATATAGCAAAAAATTAACACATATAAAATAAAAAATAAAATAAAAAATAAACCTGTAAAATAAATGAATAATATTTACCTACCCCAAATGACTATCTATTGACGACCAAGTACTCTGCCCTGGACTAGATGGGCTATCCGTGTTGATAGTAGAAGTTCTTGTCCTCTTCTTTCTTTATTTAAAAAGTTGCTCTCTGTTGCTATCTAATGTTACTCAAATTGCTAAATGCAAAAGCTGCACTTGCTGTGGCTTAAATTAAAAAAAATTGCACATTCTGATTGGCTGAAATAGGTGTCCATCCTATTTCAGAAAATCAGAATGGGTTTTCGAGTTGTGACCCGAAACAATATTGATTTTAAATCTAATTTCACCAATCAGATTGCTTGGATTAATGGATTTACAGAGGTTAATTTATGGTTACCATGGAGATCTAGACCCCCATGGTATATTAAGAGTTAATAAGGATACAATGGGGTCTGTATTGACCCCCATGGTAGTTAGGAAAAGGGCCAGAAAGCCGCAATAAGCAGAAAGCTTACCTTGTAACATAGTAATGTAAGGAGAAAGTCAGTGATAGTAACACCCTTGCAGATAGGAAAAGGGCCAAAAAGGCAGTAATAGGCTCACAGACATGTAGCAAAGTAAATCAGAACCTGTAACAGTGAGAGAGCTGACAAAGTGCCCTGCCTGCATGAACCCAGAAATGGACCGACTGTGAGGTCCCAACAGGAAGTGTTTATAAGGCTGCAGAGCCCACCTCAGGAAGAGGTGGGGGAGTATCAGAGCCCCACAACCACACACATATATATACAGTGTATATATATATATATATATATATATATATATATATATATATATAAAATAACCACAATTATATATATTGTATATTAAATCTATTAATAAAATTTTCACATATATTTTATTTATATAAATATAAATAAATAAAAAATTAAATATAAATATATATATATATATATATATATATATATATATATATATATAATAGTTTCTTGCCGCAGTTACGGTGCTTGTTCTCACTTGTTATAATATTCATGGTTAAAAAAGCAGGATTAGTTTTAACCTATATTCACTAAATGTTCTTTATTAAAAATATTTTATCAACTACATTGTGCATGGCACTCAGTATCATAAACCACTACCTAACACACTCCATCAATACTCTGTTTTATGTCATAATGTCATAATTATTTTTTCAACAAATAATATGCATAATTCTGTTTTTTAAAAGACTTATAGGTTTTTTTTGGCTCCCACTAAAAGTGCTTGACACTATATTAATGTGAACTAGAGAAGAAAAACTTTTAATATAGTGGGAAAATGGTCATCTTTATTTACATTTATTTACAGAAACAACGACGCAGACTTTAACATTTAAAAACAATAAAAAAATGGGATAAAACACCCCCTTTATTTATTATTTTGGATATTATTTAGAAATCAGACTTTCCATACAATAAATTGCACTTGACTCTAAAAATGTATTGGTCTTTCATATTTGCAATTCTTTGTGTCTTATTATATCATTTATTCTCAGATAGATATTAGAGACTTAAATCTAAGTTAACTAGGGTAGTCCACAATATTTTTAATGGTTAATACATTGGAGGGTATAGTACTCTCTTTATTTTCTGTGTATAACAGATTAGGGAGTTTAAGGCAGCAACCTGCCGCCCCACACGATATGGTAACTTTTAAGTCAATCCTATATAAGTATCAGCTTAGGCTTTATCTTCTGCCCTATATGTGGCCTATATAATATTCTTCTTGAATAGCTACTTAAGGTTCAGGAGCTACAATTGAAAGCCCCCACTATTTCAGAGGCCCTTGCTTTCCCTATTAGACTCGCCCAGCTAACTTCGTCTCTACACGACGCCGGCATGTGACGCCATGCCGCACGTCTGAACTCTCGACGTCGGCATATGACGTCACGCCGCACGTCTGACCCTGAAACGCGATTGCGCCTTTCTCAAAGGGGAAGAAGGCGTATGTCTCTATTGTCGTCTGTTTTATAGTAGAAGCGTTACTATGACAACCTTGGTAATAACGAACTGTGTAAAAAAAAGAATTTTAATATTAAGTGATACTGCATAAAATAATTATAAACTGAATACTTGAATGGCTAAGAATTTATGACTTATAATATAAAGAGCAACTAAAATGGCAATAACAAAAAATAACAATAATATTGATCAACCAAATATATATAACTATAAAAATCTTGATATTCAGATTATTATTATTATTATTGTTATAGGTTAATAGAGTCACAATAATAATATATATCCGTGTATATCCGTGCATTAATTAAACTTGTGCAATAATGATAGTTCTAACTTACATAAATATTTGGATATTCAACCTAAGAGTAATTATAAAAACTAACTCAAAATAAAATTTGTCTGTATCCAGTGCTAGTGAAAGAAAATATATAAATGATGTGAAGAAAATGGTTGTTGAGTGATATCAAGTGACAATCTTATATTGAATTCACTAATTCTTAATTATATAAATTGTGATTATACTGAGTGTATTATACTGTACATATATTTTAAAGACTCTGTGTGGATATAATTATTCAACGATGAGGCCTATTTATTATTACTGGAGAGGAGATATTATTTTTTAACCTCTCTAGATGGCCATACTTTTTATTTCAAAATATGTTAATAATCTTCACAAATGGCTAAATATCAAAATGGGCCAGATGTTTTATTACTCATGATAATGACCATAAGTCATCATAATTTATATTCCTCATTTTATTATTGTATTGAGAAAAGAATTGATGATTAACTATTTATTATATAAGTTCATAAATCCAATTTCCTACACTTCTTCTCTTTGGACTCATTGTTCTAATCCAGCACAGTCATAAGAAACAAACAAACCAGGCTATAAGATACTGTAAGATGAGAATTGATGATAAACCATATACTATATCAGTATATGAATTCTACTTATTATACACATTTTCTCTTTAAACTCATTGTATTATACTGAGTTCAGAACAGACCAGAAGAAAATAGGTCTGGATGGCCTCCAGGCCCAAAAATAATAATGGCTGCTAAGGTTTAAATCCTCATTTAACCCTTCTGGTTTTGCATAGATTTTAAACATCTATTAACATTCCTTCCTCAGCAACATTATCTTCGTATAGCCTCCTCTTAGGCCCAATTTGCTACATAAATAACACCCATATTACAACAGTTGAAAAATCCTTTAGTTACAAATTCCTCTCCTGTGCTTGGATGTATAAAGGATTTTGAAGGTCTCAAAAAATTGCAGAATTTATATTTCCCACACCTGTAAAAAAAAATTGGTGGTTGTAACCATGTCTTCTTAGATTCTTTTTCTTCAAGATGACTATGAATTAGTCTATCTTTAAGATTCCTATTTCTGCGATAAGTTATGCTGGTATTAGAGGCAAGAACTTCTTTAAGTTCTGTATCAGACAGAAGGAGGTCCCAATGTTTTGAAAAGATGCTTTTAATTTCTTCAAAGTTTTATCCAAAAGTAAGGACACATCTTTACATATTTAAATCTTTAAGGACACTATACCCTCCAATGTATTAACCCTTAAAAATATTGTGGACTACCCTAGTTAACTTAGATTTAAGTCTCTAATATCTATCTGAGAATAAATGATAGAATAAGACACAAAGAATTGCAAATATGAAAGACCAATACATTTTTAGAGTCAAGTGCAAATTATTGTATGGAAAGTCTGATTTCTAAATAATATCCAAAATAATAAATAAAGGGGGTGTTTTATCACATTTTTAAATTGTTTTTAAATGTTGAAGTCTGCATTGTTGTTTCTGTAAATAAATGTAAATAAAGATGACCATTTTCCCACTATATTAAAACCTTTTCTTCTATAATTCTGTTTTCAACAAATAATATTACAAAATCCTTAGCATGAAACCATGGGTTAACACTCAGTGGACACTTTGGTCAAGTCTGGTTTAGTATGAGTGAAGGTTGGAGGTCTTTGGAAAGGGTTGGGTTGTCATTAACTCTGGAGTCCAGGACCCAGTCGAGTACTGCTCCTGTAAAACTAAAGAACTTGGTGAAGCCTCAAGACTGAAGAGCCTGGTGTCTGAGGTGAAGGCAAGTGGAGGCAGCAACAAAAACCTGGGGAAAGGCATGCAAGAGAGGCAGCGTGCTGCACTGGAACCCAGAGGCCAGTTTAAAGTGTGAGGAGAGCTTGGAGGCAGTGGCAAGGGACCCAGGAAAGGAGTGTCTGCTGCAAGCAAGAGACAAAAGAGGTGGCAGGATGTACTTGAGGCCAGGTTAAAGTGTAGCGGAGAATGGGGCCCAATAGCACCTGTTATAGTGCAGAGGAGAATTATATTGCAATGATAGATAACACAATTCCAATTCTTTTAAATGAAATGAATCACTATTATTCAGGAAAATCCAGTATGTATAAATGGTTTACAGAAGCAAACATCTAAACATGTTTTAAAAAAGATAATGGGTAAGACATGGGTGACTCAAGAGCAATGTCACTACTCAAGTCATACTATATATTAATATCACTACTCAATTCATACATTTTCACTAAAATGCTAGCCAATAGGCTGCAGTTAATTATGAAAGATATTAGAGTAAAGGATGACATCGGCTTTATAAGTGGCACATTGAAAACCACTTATATCAGAAAAATGATAGGGACTATTCAGGAATACCAGTAAAGAACAAGTTTAAAGGGTAATTAAATTACCCAATTTGATTGGGTGGAATGGGACCACCTATTAACATCTTTAAATACAATTGGCATTAAAGATAGATTCTGGTAGATAATGAAAGCTATATGTTCTACACCAGTTGCCTCATTACTGATCAAAGTTCAGTGTTTCAGATAGATCAAACACAAGGCTTGCAGGAATCTCATGTATCTGGTCTTGATCATAAGCTAGACAACCATGTAAATCACTCATCTAATCTGCACTCTAAGCTTGATAAAACTGCTTGGGCCTTTGCCACACTCCGTGTTCAGTTGGAGATCTGCTGTCCATTTGCCTGATCCAGCTTCAGTTCAAGTGTGCACCATCAAAGTTGCCTATAATTCCTTCCACAGCTTCTCACAGACCCCACCTACCTGCTTCATTAAGATATTCTGGGGATCCAACTGCATGTCAAGGTCTCATTCAACAATGTTCCATAGAATGGGAGCTACAGTGACATATGTAAAATTTGCTTACAGATGAAGCTTTGACCTGGGCAGCATCACTCTGGAAGAGGAATTCACTTATTGTCGATGACTACCGGTGCAAGTTAATCTTTCTCGTGGATATCAACAAATTGAGACTCCATCTCTAAATGATTCCAGCTCTGCAAGGAATTTTATGAATTATCAATTTGCCTAAAACTATTTGGTGCCACTTTCTACCAAATCACAAGCCTTGACACTTCAATCCATTGACAGATCTCCTTTGGACTCTGGAAAGGTTTAAACTTGAGACTAGTCAGTTAACGCTAACAATGGACCTCTTCCACTAAGAATGCATTCAATTGGATATTATGTCTCTCTCTACCTTTCCAATAGTTTTGGAGTATGGTTGGGTATCGAATTAGCCACTACAGTACCAGAGTTGTTCAGATGTATGCAGCAAATAAAAGTCAGAGTTCACATCTGCACCAATCCTGATACATCCTGACCCCACTAAGGTGTTTGTATATGAAGTAGATGACTGCAAAATCGAAGTAATACTGTCACAAAGGAGACCCTTTAGGAGCCCACTCTACTATGTGCCTTCATTGCTAAAAAGATCCAGTCTGCAGAAAGGAATTATTGGCCATTAGTGATGTCGCAAACATAACATTTTCGGTTTCGCGAACTGCGGACGCGAATATCATCAAATGTTCGCGAACGGGCGAACCGGGCAAACCGCCATAGACTTCAATGGGCAGGCAAATTTCAAAACCCACAGGGACTCTTTCTGGCCACAATAGTGATGGGAAAGTTGTTTCAAGGGGGCTAACACCTGGACTGTGGCATGCAGGAGGGGGATGCATGGCAAAACTCCCACGGAAAATTACATAGTTGATGCAGAGTCTGGTTTTAATCCATAAAGGGCATAAATCACCTAACATTCCTAAATTGTTTGGAATAACATGCTTTAAAACATTAGGTATGATGTTGTATCGATCAGGTAGTGTAAGGGTTACACCCGCTTCACAGTAACAGACCAATCTCCCCGTTTAATGCACCGCAAACAACCGCAAACAGTCCCTTTGGATAACCGCAAACTACCCATTTGCACAAGGTTGGATACCAAGCTAGCCATGTCCCGTTCCTTGTCCTCACTGATGTCATTGAAGGTCTCTTCCTCCACCCAGCCACCAAGGGTCCCCGAAAGGTGACAACAAGCCCCCTGGGACGCCTGCTTTGTTTGGTCATCCACCTCCTCAAAGCCACCTTCCTCCTCTGACTCATCTTCTTCAGACTCCTCTCTCTGCGTTGCCTCTGTCTGCGTCATTATAAGGTGTGTACTGTTAAGTAGTACTATTCCTATCGGTTTAATCCCTGATACATCCACTATTAGGGGACGTGTATATGGCATTGATTTTTGGAACAGGGAGATGGAAAAAGATGCTTGGTCGGACCTCCTACTTCGAATTTGGGGCACTGCACGTGCAATGTAATGTGCCACCAGATAGGAGTGGTGTATTAAGTTGTACTATTTATTCCTATCAGTTTGATACCTGTTACGTCACCTATCAGGGGACGTGTATATGGCATGGATTTTTGGAAGTGGGAGATGAGGAAAAAGATGCATGGTTGGTCCTCCCACTTTAAATTTGGGGCACTGCGCGTGCAATCTAAGGTGCCACCAGATATGAGTGTCACTGTGCACTGGCAAAAGTTGGCAGAGTAGGCGCTGTAGGCCTCACACACACGCCTGTAGGCAGGCCACTGATATTCAATCGATTACAGTAAAAAAAGTGTTGTTTTATGTCACTATACAATACGGATGCAGCAGATATGACGTATCACTGTGCACTGGCAAAAGTTGCCAGAGTAGATGCAACAGGCTTCACACACACGCCTGTAGGCAGGTAATTGATATTCAATCGATTACAGTCAAAAAAGTGTTGAATTATTTTACTGAGCACAATATAAGCTGTGAGCCTGACACAGGCAGGCAACTGAAATTAGATTAAAGGAAAAAAGGGTTGTTTTTTTTCAATGTATGGTACACCAACTATGACTGGGGAAACAGAGCAGAATATTAGCTGTGAGCCTGACACAGGCAGGCAACTGAAATTAGATTACAGGAAAAAAATGGTTGTTTTCAATGTATGGTACACCACCAGGTATGAGTAGTGAAAATAAGCACAATATAAGCTGTTAGGTGTTAGCCTGTCACACACACACGCTGGCAGGCAGGCATATGCAATTAGATTACACAGAAAAAAATTATAAAATAAAATAAATGATGTTCTAGCCCAAAAAAGGGCTTTTTGGGTTGCTGTCCTTGCAGCAGATATCAGATGAGTCCTTCAGGTCTGTAGTGGAAGCTAAATACACAGCCTGGCTATCTATTTTCCTATTAAATCTCCAGCAGCTACACTATCTGTCCTCTCACAACGAATGCAGCTTCAGAATGATTCTAAAATGTATGCCGTCCTTCAGATAGAAGGCTCTGGAAGGGAGTGTATGCTGCTGATTGGCTGGAATGTGTCTGCTGACTGTGAGGTGCAGGGTCAAAGTTTACCCAATGATAAAAAATAGGGGGCGGACTGAAAAGCGCATGTGTCCGCCGTCCGATGCGAGCGCAAAAGAGCCAAAATCGCCCGAATAGTCCGCGGGTGAACTGTCCGCGACATCTCTATTGGCCATTAAATTAGCTTTGGAAGAATTGAGGCATTTGCTGAAAGGTGCTTCAACACCAATTCTGATTTTAATCGACCACATAAATTTACAATTCCTTGAGTCTGCTCAATTCTTAAATGCTCGACAAGCCCAGTGGTCCCTACTTATTTAGAGGTTTAACTTTGTCATTAGTTACCATCTTTGTTGCAAGAACTGTGAAACAGACCCTCTTTATCTATCAGTATTCATCCCATCCAAGAAAATATCTTTCCTCTTACAAGATGTATGGCCTCCATTTCTATGCCCTTGCTCCAAAATATCTTTGCTGCTCAATCTGAGATACCTCAGGAAATTATATCACTGTCAGTCCCTCCACCCTATCGTAAAGAGGTCATGAAACTATCTCAGGCATTGCAGAGCAAAGCTGTCCGCAAAGCAAAGTCGGTTTGCAGAGCAAAGCAAAGATGGTTTGCAGAGCAAAGCTAGTTTGCAGAGCAAAGTTGTCCACAAGAGCAGAGCTGGTTTGCAGGGAAATAGATTTTTTAAGTTTAAAGACTGTGTAAATTAACCCCAGGGAAAAGGCAGCAATATACTGCGGATTTGACAGTGCTTTTTACAAAAGGCTTATTAAGGGTCCCTGGAGGTTGGAACATTTCGGAGAGATGGGCGGGCCAAATGCTCCCCTTTTCTACCGATGAAGAAATTATCAAGAGAACTGTGTATGATTTGTTATAACTTTGGCTGACGTACGCTATTGTGTGGAGTACATTTTGAGTTTTTAAATAAATGAATAAAAGAATACCTAATCTCCTTGCTGTTAATCTAAAAGGTAACAGGCTAATTTACCACTATATATATATATATATTATTATTATTATTATTATTGTTTTCTTTATTTATATCGCATCAACATATTAGTATATGGCAAAAAACAAACTTAACACCTTATAAAGAATGGAGGGCCCTGTTTTTGAGCTTTTAATCAAATGTACATAGTGCTTGTTTCCAAGGCACGGACACAAGATTGAAAGCTCTCAAATTTACAATCTAAGGGTATATATATATATATATATATAATGTGTGTGTGTGAAGGAGCAGAATTAGAAATATTTGCTTAATCAACCACTCAAAAAGGGTTTTTTGCAACTTAATATTAGTTATGTGTAGGCAGCCTATAAACTGAATAAATAGTTAAACAAATGTATTATTATTCAAATTATTTTTTTAAAGATAATAATGCTTTAAATGGAGGTAGAAACAAAACAGTACTGAATCATGCAGAACAAACTTGGGATACAACTTTCTTTTTCTGGTCTGTTGGTGAATTATCACCCTGCCCTTCTGTAGATGCAAGATGTTCCTCTCACATGCGGTTTAGTCTCTGTTTAATTTATCTATTTGCTCATTTAACAAATAATTTATTTATACAGTTTTGCTCTTTCTCATTATATTTGCTTTTATCATAGTATCTGCTTATATATTTATTAGCTTATAAAATACCTGACCTAGGCTCAGAGGGGTAGATATAGAGAGGGAGGGATAGAGAGGTATGGGGACAGGGGTGGGGATGGAGAGAGAGGTATAGAAGTGGCATAAAATCTATCTATCTAATTTTCTATCTCCCTCTCTATCCTTTCCTCTCCCTGTATTCCTTCCTCTCTATCTATCCGCCTCTCTCACTACCACCCCTCTCTATCTCTATCCATTTCTCTCTCTATGGGATCATTTTGTGGGTGGAGTCTTTGTCCCTGGGCAGGGTCTATACAGGTAACATGTTGTGAAGGGGAGGGGTTTATACTGGTGGATGGAGTCAGTGTAAGGGGGGGGCATATCTCTGTCTTTCGCCCAACCAACTTGGAAAGTCACCAGCTGCCACTGCTATTAATCAAATTACATGCATTGTGGGAATTTATATAAAAGAACTACAATTTGGACCATTAAGAAATTGCAGTATCCCGAACACCTTGAGGTAAATTTCCTGCTAACAGCAAGGTATAACCAATTTCTGTTTTTTTTTCACATAATGTGGGAGTAGTTGTACTATAAGCCTTTTCTATTATTATATAAATATGTATACTGTAAGTGTCCACTTTGCTATGCACGCATTTTATGATATTTTAGAGGAACAAATTATGAATCTAATTTTTTTCATATGCAGATTGTACCAATACAAGAAATGCATGGTTGTTTGCTATGTTTATGCGCTGTATTTCATGTAGGCAGTGTGTATACATGATAACTATGAGCCTGATTCAAATGAGCAATTGTAAGTTGCTGGAGCCTGTAAGTGAGGCTGTAAGCTAATTTGCTATTCAATTGGCGTTTTTTTGCGAGCTAAAAACCGCTTACGTGTTACGATCTTGAAACCTTTGCGGTGGTTAAACACGGAACTTACAGCCTCCAGACGCCTTTCTGCAAAACTGACGATCGCTAAAATCGCAAATTGCTATTCAATTGCTACAATTCCCCAAACCTGCAAATGTTTTCACACCCATAAACGGCAAATGTAGTTGAAAATCCTATGACTACTAGAGAGGACCCGCAAGGGGGTTTAATCCCTGTCCATAGCAATGTAAATGATAATAAAAATCAATACTGCACCGTAAATGATGTGGAAAGCGATGAAAGACATTAGAATTAATTTCACAACAGTCTCAAGCTCGCAAATCGCCAATAACATTTTTATTTTTTATGTGTAATTTCAGGGTTATATAGATCTTGGGAATCAATGAGTTAATACATATCAGGCCACCCACATGGACTAGAACAGTAATGCCATTAATTTTGATTATTTTGTATTTTGAGGTTTTGTGAGTCCGATCGCATATTGGACCCTCAAATGCTAATTGATTAACATGTAACCTCCATGTTTTTGTGTTGTAATGTTTGTGGTCTCATTTTCTATTGGCTGTTTCTAAATGGGTGGTTATGGCCTTGCTTAATTGATCATGTTCCCACCGTGAACTGCTACGTACAAGTGCATGGTTTACAGTTTCGGCGTTCAAGCCTGCAACACACCCACGCTCTTTGTCTTAGTCTAGGTTGCCATATCCCACAAGCACCAGGCTTCGGTGTTCACATTGTTCTGATACTAAGGCCTATCACACATGCTTCTTTGTTTACTGAGGCTTTATTTAATTGAATGGCTCATGATTGACCAAAGATTTTATTTAGAAGTGTTTTGTAAAATGTAACCTTTAGATAGCAACCACATGACACACATAGGCATAGGCATCACTAATTACATTTACATGGGGCACAGTTTAGTGACAAAATATGTAATATACGCGTGTGGCTAAATTACTGATATAAAGGTGGGTTGGATCTTAGTGGAGTAATTGCCTTTACTGATGGAGCATGTATGGATACCACCTTACCTGGCAATGTTAGTAGTTGCTAAAGTGGCAAAGTTTTGAGAGAGCTGTCAGTCACATGCCCTCAAACATAGGGGAGTTCAGTTATTTTTTTACGTAAATGGTCACTTTTGGATTGCTGATGGGTGGCATAGAATTCAGTGCCTATGGGCAGCAGAAATCTAAATCCGAACATGCATGTATGGCAGTCTTGTGTCACAGCAGCAAATTCTATGTGTTCTAGCGACAGATCAGTCAAATGTACCTCTTCTAACATTTGATGCAGTTTCTCCTGATTGGTTGTGGTTAAGCCCTGGTCTTTCTTACAGCCAATCACACCTAATTTGGGACAATTAATTGCTGCTGTAGTCTCCTCTTAGTGCCTGTTGTAGATTCCTTTGTCTTTCTGCTCAATTTGGCTACAGTTTCTCTCCATTTCTGTTTCTGTTGCACTGATTGTTTGCTGCTGACTCAGAGTGGTTACTGACATTGAGCCATATTCTATTAGCTGCCTGCAGATGCCTCAAAATCCTGAATTTGGTTGTGGGTATTCTATTTACTCCAGCTCACAAATTCCGACCTCAATAGTGAACTCGTAAACCCTGCCTTTTTAAGTCTGATTTCGGGAGGCATGATCATATGGTCTGATAATATTTAAGCAAGCCTGTAATTTACTTCTTTCAGCCAATAGTAAATGAGAACATCATCATGACATCAGTTACACGTAATCTGCAAACAGAGGCTTAAAATTAATTACCGTATATACTCGAGTATAAGCCGAGTTTTTCAGCCCTTTTTTAAAATAATACTCAAGTCACTCTAACAAGTGTCTCTCTAACCCCCTCCGTGTCTCTCTAACCCCCCGTGTCTCTCTAAACCCCGTGTCTCTCTAACCCCCAGTGTCTCTCTACCCCCCTGTGTCTCTCTACCCCCCTGTGTCTCTCTACCCCCCTGTGTCGCTCTAACCCCCCGTGTCTCTTTCCCGGCACCCGGTATATGCTAATGATGTGGCGCGCATGTAACGTGACATGCGCGCCGTGTCAAGAAGGAGGGGAGGCCAGAGCAGAAGCAGGTAAGTGAGGGGAAAGGGAGTGGGGGAGGTATTTAGGGGGGTTTTGAATGAGGAGGGGGTTGAGGAGGGGGGTTGAGGAGGGGAGTTGAGGTTGAGGAGGGGTTTGAGGATGGGGGGGTTGAGGATGGGGGGTTGAGGATGGGGTGGTTGAGGATGAGGATGGGGTGGTTGAGGAGGGAGGATGAGGATGGGGGGGGTTGAGGGGGGGGTTGAGGAGGGAGGTTGAGGAGGGGGGTTGAGGAGGGGGTTGAGGAGGGAGGTTGAGGATGAGGCGGGAGGTTGAGGAGGGGGGTTGAGGTGGGGGTTGAGGATGGGGGGGTTGAGGAGGGAGGATTGAGGAGGGAGGTTGAGGAGGGGGGTTGAGGAGGGAGGTTGAGGAGGGGTTTGAGGAAGGGGGTTGAGTATGGGGGGGTTGAGTATGAGGCGGGAGGTTGAGGAGGGGGGTTGAGGAGGATGAGGGGGAGGTTGAGGAGGGGGGGGATGAGGATGGGGGGGTTGAGGAGGGGTTGAGGAGGGAGGTTGAGGAGGGAGGATTGAGGAAGGAGGTTGAGGAGGGGGGTTGAGGAGGGGTTTGAGGAAGGGGGTTGAGTATGGGGGGGTTGAGTATGAGGCGGGAGGTTGAGGAGGGGGGGTTGAGGAGGATGAGGGGGAGGTTGAGGAGGGGGGAAGAGACACAGGAAAGGGAGAGAGGGGAATAGACACGGGAGAGAGAGGGGGGACACAGAGGGCACAAGAGAGACACAGGTGGCAGCACATTTCCCACCCTCGGCTTATACTCGAGTCACTCATTTTACCCAGTATTTTGTGGTAAAATAGGTGCCACGGCTTATACTTGGGTAGGCTTATACTCCGAGTTTTTCAGCCCTTTTTTAAAATAATACTCAAGTCACTCTAACAAGTGTCTCTCTAACCCCCTCCGTGTCTCTCTAACCCCCCGTGTCTCTCTAAACCCCGTGTCTCTCTAACCCCCAGTGTCTCTCTACCCCCCTGTGTCTCTCTACCCCCCTGTGTCTCTCTACCCCCCTGTGTCGCTCTAACCCCCCGTGTCTCTTTCCTGGCACCCGGTATATGCTAATGATGTGGCGCGCATGTAACGTGACATGCGCGCCGTGTCAAGAAGGAGGGGAGGCCAGAGCAGAAGCAGGTAAGTGAGGGGAAAGGGAGTGGGGGAGGTATTTAGGGGGGTTTTGAATGAGGAGGGGGTTGAGGAGGGGGGTTGAGGAGGGGAGTTGAGGTTGAGGAGGGGTTTGAGGATGGGGGGGTTGAGGATGGGGGGGTTGAGGATGGGGTGGTTGAGGATGAGGATGGGGTGGTTGAGGAGGGAGGATGGGGGGGTTGAGGGGGGGGGTTGAGGAGGGAGGTTGAGGAGGGGGGTTGAGGAGGGGGTTGAGGAGGGAGGTTGAGGATGAGGCGGGAGGTTGAGGAGGGGGGTTGAGGTGGGGGTTGAGGATGGGGGGGTTGAGGAGGGAGGATTGAGGAAGGAGGTTGAGGAGGGGGGTTGAGGAGGGAGGTTGAGGAGGGGGTTGAGGAAGGGGGTTGAGTATGGGGGGGTTGAGTATGAGGCGGGAGGTTGAGGAGGGGGGTTGAGGAGGATGAGGGGGAGGTTGAGGAGGGGGGATGAGGATGGGGGGGTTGAGGAGGGGTTGAGGAGGGAGGTTGAGGAGGGAGGATTGAGGAAGGAGGTTGAGGAGGGGGGTTGAGGAGGGAGGTTGAGGAGGGGTTTGAGGAAGGGGGTTGAGTATGGGGGGGTTGAGTATGAGGCGGGAGGTTGAGGAGGGGGGGTTGAGGAGGATGAGGGGGAGGTTGAGGAGGGGGGAAGAGACACAGGAAAGGGAGAGAGGGGAATAGACACGGGAGAGAGAGGGGGGACACAGAGGGCACAAGAGGGACACAGGTGGCAGCACATTTCCCACCCTCGGCTTATACTCGAGTCACTCATTTTACCCAGTATTTTGTGGTAAAATAGGTGCCTCGGCTTATACTTGGGTAGGCTTATACTCCGAGTTTTTCAGCCCTTTTTTAAAATAATACTCAAGTCACTCTAACAAGTGTCTCTCTAACCCCCTCCGTGTCTCTCTAACCCCCCGTGTCTCTCTAACCCCGTGTCTCTCTAACCCCCAGTGTCTCTCTACCCCCCTGTGTCTCTCTACCCCCCTGTGTCTCTCTACCCCCCTGTGTCGCTCTAACCCCCCGTGTCTCTTTCCCGGCAACCGGTATATGCTAATGATGTGGCGCGCATGTGACGTGACATGCGCGCCGGGTCAAGAAGGAGGGGAGGCCGGAGCAGAAGCAGGTAAGTGAGGGGAAAGGGAGTGGGGGAGGTATTTAGGGGGGTTTAGAATGAGGAGGGGGTTGAGGAGGGGGGTTGAGGAGGGGAGTTGAGGTTGAGGAGGGGTTTGAGGATGGGGGGGTTGAGGATGGGAGGGTTGAGGATGAGGATGGGGTGGTTGAGGAGGGAGGATGAGGATGGGGGGGTTGAGGGGGGGTTGAGGAGGTTGAGGAGGGGGTTGAGGAGGGAGGTTGAGGATGAGGCGGGAGGTTGAGGAGGGGGGTTGAGGTGGGGGTTGAGGATGGGGGGGGTTGAGGAGGGAGGATTGAGGAAGGAGGTTGAGGAGGGGGGTTGAGGAGGGAGGTTGAGGAGGGGTTTGAGGAAGGGGGTTGAGTATGGGGGGGTTGAGTATGAGGCGGGAGGTTGAGGAGGGGGGGTTGAGGAGGATGAGGGGGAGGTTGAGGAGGGGGGATGAGGATGGGGGGGTTGAGGAGGGGTTGAGGAGGGAGGTTGAGGAGGGAGGATTGAGGAAGGAGGTTGAGGAGGGGGGTTGAGGAGGGAGGTTGAGGAGGGGTTTGAGGAAGGGGGTTGAGTATGGGGGGGTTGAGTATGAGGCGGGAGGTTGAGGAGGGGGGGTTGAGGAGGATGAGGGGGAGGTTGAGGAGGGGGGGAAGAGACACAGGAAAGGGAGAGAGGGGAAGAGACACGGGAGAGAGAGGGGGGACACAGAGGGCACAAGAGGGACACAGGTGGCAGCACATTTCCCACCCTCGGCTTATACTCGAGTCACTCATTTTACCCAGTATTTTGTGGTAAAATAGGTGCCTCGGCTTATACTTGGGTAGGCTTATACTCGGGTATATACGGTAATGCCAATAAGTAATAATCGGGCTTGCAATCAAGCAATCTAGCAATCTATAAAATGCATTAGATCACCTGTTTTAGTCCATGTGGGTTTCATGACTTGTATTAACGCCTTGAGTCCTGGGATCAATCTTACACAGATATAACATTGAAAAAAATATTTTAAAGTGCATATTTGTGTTCTAATATATTTCCGTGCCTTCCTGTGCATTTAAAGTACAGTATTGTGTGTTGATTTGCTGGTACAGCTTTTATAAGTGTTTGGAAAATATTTTTGACAGAAACTTGATACTGTTTTCAATTGCGGGTCAGACTCTATTTGCGCTCTAGCTCTCCAGGTGCAATAGAATATCAATTTTGTGTAACTTTAATTATTTAGAGCTTGTTATATTTGAACTGTGCTAAAGGTTCTAAGGTTGATTTTGCAGCCTTGGCTGGACCGTAGTGATTGTGGGTGAGTAACTCGGAATCGGATTATGAGTAGCTAACAGAATGTGGCAATATTAAGAGCAGTTTTAAGTGTTTACAAATGTACAAATTGGGCAATAGAATAGGGACCTTTGTTGGATTTCTGCTGGCCTATGATCTTTGTCTGTGCCCTTGGACTTCCCGTCTGAAGGTTTTAACCTGGACAGATCTGACAGTAATTCAATCTTAATACAACTACAAATGAAAATTTGTTCTTAAAAATGTTATGCAATTACTTCTTTTGTTTTATAAAGACTGCATAAGCAGTGTTGTGTTGCACAATTTTGCTACTAGTAAATACATATTCAGTATTGGATTGCAGTTAATAACTCTATAATTCACAATGAAGCTACATAATGTCTAAGATTTGTAATGTGTTCAATAATTGTAAACTTAAACATCCTAAATGGATTGAGGTAATTACAACAGCATCTCATAAGTGACAGATATAATGGTTTCTTGTATGCCATTATTATGCAGCATCTTATGACAATAATTATTATTCTATATCTGCTTATTACAATTCTGTATTTGAATACTAAATCTGCCTTTCCTTTAGCATGCAGCATATATTATACAAACAATCATTAAATGAAACAAAAATACATCAGCAGGCAGTGCATGAAATTACAGTTTGTGCTTAGTCACTTCTGCAGTAACTTTTTTATTGATAAAAGCAATGCAACACTATAGTATGGGGATCTCAAAGTACAATCAGCTTAAACGTGTTGTATGATTAGTAGCAAAGAAGATTTAAAAAATGTTCTAAAACCAAAATAACAATCCTTTGTAAATGGATTATACTACATAAAATCAAATATTTACAGAATTAAACAAATGACAGCTCTATAAAAGATAATTTATCTATTTGAATTGGAATCTTATTGACATGCTAAAACAATTTTAGCTTTAAATAACTACAATTTTATTTTTTATAAATCACAAATGTAATAATTTAGGTATTTTGCTTTAAATTTGAATTCATATTATTGCATTATTGTAATGGCACAATATTCAGGTTATCCATTACTTAAATGTCCTATTGGTACTGTAGCAGTAGAAAGCAGTGGATTTGTAAGAATATGAACAGAATAACTAACATGGTATCCAATACTCCAACATCAGTCTGAATGCAGGTTGTATCCTAAAATTCAATCTGAATATTTGATTAAAAATACTTCTCCACTCTGAGCATCCTTTTTTCTTAATGTTTTTCTTTTATGCAGAATGAGCATATCACTGTCTCAAACAATTTACTTCTATAATGTTTTTTAATACAGTGGGCCATATGAATAAATGTACATATGGAACAATTCTAGTGTAAACAACTGCACAAGATATATAATCGAAAAAAGTTGCAGTGGAGCCAAAATATATATTTTAAAATACATTTATACAATTCTAAACTATTTCAAAATTTACTGATAAAACAAAATATATTTGATTCTTGAAGAGTTTTTCGTTCAAATGAGAGGGACTTTACGTTCTTCTCACACAGGCATCAAACTTTCTCTAGACCTGACTATATTTTAATTTCTGAGAGTCTCCTTAAAAGAGTAATTAAAATGGAAATCGACCCCATAACATGGTCGGATCATGGTATGACTTTGGTATGGGTTTTTCACCCTTACAGCGTCCAACATGGAGATATAACATAGACTTAATGAAAGATCAGAATATCAGGGAAGATTTTGACATAAATGGTTCCTCAATTCCCTCTAAAACAATGATCTGGTAGGCCCATAAGGCTGTGATTCGAGGCACTTTGATTAGTTGGCAACATCATCAAAAAAAAAACAAAGGGGTATCCCATTAAGAGAACTATACTCTGAATTGGCCAAACTAGATAGGCAAATTAAGAAAAATTTTGATAAAGCAACTCAGGAACAAATTAGATCACTTCAAGTAAAAATTAAAAAGATAGAACAGGAAATGTTGGACCACTCAGTATGGAAATTACAGAGAATAAGGCAAGAAAGTTACTAAGTCAAAATCAATAAATCGATAAATAAGAGTATAGATTGTTTGAAATATAAAGATCAACTAATAACCATCCCGAAGGATATTGAAAAAAGTTTTGCCGATTATTAGAAACAATTGTACAACTTAGAAGATACAGATAGTTTTGTAAGACCTACAGAAGAGGGTATTAAAAAGTTTCTGGATAAGATGAAACTTCCAAAAGTCTCCAATCAAGAACTGGAGCTGTAGCCGGGCAAAAGATCAAAGGAAGAAAAGAGGGCTAAACGAGAGCAAGTGGAAATTAAAACTAATATAAAAAGTTATAATAATTAAGAATGGAAAATAATAGGGAAATAAGAATATATGATCTCCCAACTAATAAACTAGTAAGTTTATTAAAAACTCCTAGCATTTCCTAAAATTGGCATAATAGCCCTAAAAAATAATATAAAAAGGAGGGAAAAAATATAAAAATAAGTAAACTTGGACTTAGTTTAAGTCCAAAGAAGAACATGTCCAAGGTCGGTAAGAAAGTACGAATTAATGAATTTCCCAAGGGTGCAGATTATACAGGTACAATTAATGGCGAGAGGCGGGATAGAATTAGATATACTAGAAAGAGACCAAAAAAAAAAAAAAAGACAAATTAAGGGTAAAAAGATACAAATGATGAAGGTAAACGTAATAATTGTAAACAATGGTTAAAATAATAACTCATAATGTTAATGGACTAAATTCACCATCAAAAAGGAAAATAGCTTATAATAATTATATAAAAAATAGAGCAGATATTCTCCTACTACAAGAGACACATTGGGGTAAAGACACCTTAAGATATGTAAACAACAAAAACTATAATATTAAAATAGATTCAACATATAATAAAAGATCTAGAGGAGTATCAATTATTTTTAGTCATAATATAGAAGTCCACGAGGAAGCTAAAATTATTGATCCCTTAGGAAGATATATAATATGGTGTGGCACAATAAATGGAGTAAATATGACAATAGCCAATATATATCTCCCAAATGCAAAACAAATTAGATATTTCAAAAAGATACTGAAAGAAATAAAAAAAATCAGAAAGGGACAATTAATAATTGGAGGGGATTTTAATATGTTGTTGGATCCGGTAAAAGACAGAATAGGAACAATAAAAAAAAATTCTGAAAATCAGATTAAAAAGACTTCCAATGATTTTGAAAAAATAACATCTAATGATGACCTTTTTGATGCATGGAGATTATTACATCCATATGAGAGGGAATATACATTTTTTTCAAATCGTTTTAATTCCTACTCAAGATCAGACTATTTTCTAACAGATATACACACAGTAAGACAAATTAAGGATATAGAAATAACTACTGCTACATGGTCAGATCATTCAATGGTATGTATTAATTTAAAAGAAGAAAAGATAAGTAAAAATAAAAAAAATGGAAGTTAGACCCGATCCTATTTAAGAATGAACAAACTCTGGAATTCCTAAAAAAGGAAACAAAGGAATTTTTTAAAATTAATAAAAATACTGTAGACTCACCCTCCATGCTCTGGTGCGCATATAAATCAGTTATAACAGGTCAAATGATTTCACGGATGGCAGGAATACATGGGGAAAGGGGGAAACCCTTGAGATTACTGTACATAGAATTGGAGAAACAAACAAAAGAAAATAGAGCGAACCCATTGGTGGAAAGATCAGAGCTGATTGCTAAAAAGAAAGCCCAAATAAATAAAATATTACAAAATCAGGTTGATTCTCTGATTTGGAAATTTCAACAAACCAAATTTTTAATGGGTAATAAAAAATATCTGGCCAATAAACTAAAAAGACAAAAAAATCTAAACAAAATATATAGTTTAAGAGGACCAGATAATGTTCTGTATACTCATCCTGATAAAATAAGTGAAATTATGAAGATGTTCTACAGTTCATTATATAATTTAAATAGTAATTCCACATTTAAAAAACCTAGTAAAGAAGAGATAAATACATTTCTGAGTGAAGTGAGTCTACTAAAATTACAAGAAGAAGATCAAAGATTTTTAGACCAAGATATCTCTTTGGAAGAAATAGAGGAAGTAATCAATAAAGCAAAAGTTAATAAAGCCCCAAGTCCAGACGGCTTTGACCATCTATATTATAAAATGTTTCAAAAAGAAATTGGTGAACAATTGCAAAATATGTTTAATGAGATTAAAATTCACGGAAAAATGCTGTCAGAACTATCAGAAGCTAAAATAATTAATATCCTAAAACCGGGGAAAAATCCAGAAGAAGTAACTAGTTATCGTCCTATTTCACGTATTAATATAGATCTAAAAATATATACAAAAATCATGGCTAACAGACTAAATAAAATTATTCCAAAGTTGATACATTTTGATCAATCGGGCTTTGTTCAAGGACGTCAGGCATCAGACAATACCAGACGTCTAATTGATTTAATGTTTTCCATTCGGAAAAGAAGGATCCCCACACTAATCCTGTCACTGGATGCAGAAAAAGCATTTGACAGGGTTAGTTGGGAATTCATGGATGCAGTATTACAGAAGTTTGGATTTACTAACTTTACTTCTAAAACAATTAAAGGTATTTATAAGGATACAACAGCATATATTGCAGGCACAAACTTTGAAACAGAGAGGTTTGGGATCAGTAACGGTAAACGACAGGGTTGTCCCCTTTCCCCATTGCTTTTTCTGTTATTTATGGAACCATTAGCCTCATAAATAAGGAAAGCTGAAAACATCAAAGGTATAAAAATAGGAAATAACGATTATAAAATAATGCTATTTGCGGACGATATCATGTTACCATTAACAGACCCAATAGATTCATGTGTCAATTTACAACTTTTGTTAACAGATTTTGGTAGAGTTTCGTATTTTAAAATAAATCCTCTGAAATCAGACATTATTCATAATTATATAGAGCAAGTTACATTAAATAAATTAAAAAAACTATATGCATTTAATTGGAATACTAAGTATGTCACTCATTTAGGTATGAAATTTAATTTCCAAAACAATAAAATTATAGTAAATAATATAACAGAAATATTAAAACAGATTAGAATATTATTATATGATTGGAATACAACAAGATTCTCATGGTCGGCCAGAATAGCCATAGTTAATATGAGTATCGTCCCTAAAATAACATGTTTACTTAGATGTGTCCCGGAAAAAGTTCCGGAATACATCATTAAAATAATCCAGCAAATAATAGATAAATTTATATATGCAGGAAAAAAAGTGAGAGTTAAAAAAACTATAACAAATAGAAAGTTTGATCTGGGAGGTATGGGATCTCCAGATATTAAAATGATCAGTGAAAATATAGCAATATCTCATATAATTAATATGAATATACAACATAGGATAATAGGATGGAAAAACATTGAGGAAGATCTCCTGGGAATTACTCCAATAAGAACATTGCTGGGGAAATTTAATGGAAAAGAAGCAATATGGGATAAATTACCAGAAGGTATTAGATCCATTATAAAATTCTGGGGGAAAAGCAAAATTAGAGCAGAGTTATTTCATATACCTTCTGCTTTTACACCTATAGATATATTAAGAGATGAATAATTTAATATAAAAGTGAATTTACTGAAAAAAGCATCAATTTTGTATATAGCTGATCTATATCCAGCAGGCAGCTTAATAAAGCAAAGGAAACTTCAGGAGAAAGGAGTATTAAAATCCTTTTCATGGATAAAATATGGAATATTGCTAGAAAAAAATGAAACAAAAGGGATTTATATATGATAAAATAGACAAATTGTATGACCTGGAAGCAATTATGATTAAAGGTCAGGCGAATCATCTGATATCAAAAATTAGTAAAAGTAGGATTAAACTTATGAAATTTGGGAAAACAAAGAGTATAAAAGATTGGGAATATAACCTTAATATAGACTATAATGAGCAAGAATGGTTAAGGGCCTTAAGGTTAATAAATAAATCCTCTATTAATACTATGTATAGAGAGTTGTATTTTAAATTAACACAAAAGTGGTATATAGTTCCAGCAACTATGAAAAAGATCGATTCCCAAAAATCATCACTATGCTGGAAAGGCTGCGGCAAAGAAGGCAATGCACAACATATGTGGTGGGAATGTGATAAGATAAGAAAATTCTGGCAAGAATGTTGTGGATACTTGACTATAATTGCAGGGACAAGATGTCCGTGTTCCCCGGAGTTAATATTGTTCCATATAGGGATAGATAATTTTTTTCCCAGTAATAAATTATTGATATCTCATATATTATTGATCATTAAAGCAATGGTAGTTAAATATTGGAATAAATTGGAAATTTCTAAGTGGAAAGAGGTGATTAATAAAATCAATTACAATAAAGATCTAATGAAAGAAAATATTAATGAACAGTCCAAGAAAATAAACACTCTTAATTGGACTATCTGGGAGCAGTAAATGGACAAATATTAAATGGGGAACATGGAAAAAGAAATAATTGAAGTCGATGTTTATTGACGATTGATAGATTTATAAACGCTGTTATTTAGTCTAGAGATAAGGGAAAAAAATTCTTATTGCTTATTCTCTTTAGAATCAAATATTGGTCTATTGTGTCTATGGACATGTCTTTCTCGATCAGGGATCACTATGCTATACCTGTATGTTTGTATCTGCTGGGAATTTTTTTTTTTTATGTAGTATGTATGTTTTATGATCAATAAAAAAAAAAAAAAAAAGAACTGGAGTTTTTGGATAGAGAAATTAGGGAAATAGAAATTGAAGAAGTAATTTCTAATTTCAAAATAAATTCATCGGCAGGACCTGACGGTTTTAGAGCACATTATTACAAAATATGCATGAAACAACTGATAACACTGCTTAAAGAAGTATTTAATCAGATTAAAATAGAAGGAGTGGCCCCTAAAGAAATGGTAGAGGTATAAATATAGTACCTATCCCTAAAGAAGAAATTAAAAACCCAAAGTGTAGAAACTTTTGTCCCATTAGCCATATTAATGTAGATGTAAACAGATTGAAAACTATATTAGGGAAAATAATATCACAGGAACAAAATGGATTTGTCCCAAACAGGCAAGGAACAAATAATGTTAAAAAACTGATAAATATGATGTCTTATGTTGAGGCGAAACAGATACCAGTGGTCTTCCTCTCATTGGACGCAGAGAAGTCCTTTGACAGAGTCAGCTGGGGATTCATGCATCAAGTACTAGTCAGATTTGGCTTGGGAAGATTTGGCTTATGTGCAATTGGCGTTTTGTATGGATCCCCGGCTGCCTCTGATGGGCTTTGCATCAGAAAAAATTGTGATTTCAAAGGGGGCAAGACAGGGGTGTCCCCTGTCACCTATGATCTTTGCCCTAACATTGGAGCCTCTTTTGGTTCTTTTAAAAAATGATGTGACAATGAGAGGAATAAAAATAGGCTCTAAGGAACATAAATTGACTGCCTTTGCGGATGACATCAAGATCACTGTTCGGAACCCTTTGGAGTCTATGGGAAAACTATTCTCCTCTGTAAAAGAGTACAGTGAAGTAGCTAATTATAAATTGAATCTACAATAAACAAAGGCTTTACCGTTGAATGTAAGGGAGGAGGACTTGAAATTATTAAGGAGTAACTACCAACTAAAATGGCAATCAGAAATTAAACATTTAGGAATCATATTACATAAGGACATAAGAAAGATAATTAATGTAAACTATAATAAGATAAACGAGGGATTAGATCAATTAATTAAGAATTGGCAGGGCCTAAATATTTTATGGGCAGGAAAGATAGTGTCAACTAAGATGTTCTTATTACCTAAAATTAGTTACTTTCTAAGACCTAATCCATTTTCTCTACGACACTATTTAATAAATAAACTTCAGAAAAAATTGATATGTTTGTTCATGGAGGGAATAATTTAAGAATAAAAGATCAATATTGGAACAGAGATTTAAAAAAGGAGGGATGGCATATCCGTCAATCTCAAAATTTCAGGATGCGATTTCCATATCACACATGATTGAATGCAATCAAGTTAGTGAAGAAAATGAATGAGTGCAGATAGAAAATGAATGTTCAGGCCTAGGAGAACATAGGAAAATTTTATATCAGGAAAATCCTACAACAATAGGTATTTTTCCAGAGAGCAGACTGATAAAAAACAACATAAAATTATGGAAAAAGTTTAATAAAAATATAGATTGATCCCCTTCCCGAGTCCGATTACTCCTTTGGAAAATTGGTCTGCTAATTTTAAAAGGTGCGGGGGGACAAAATCTAAGAGGTATGAAGGACTTAAAATTGGTGACTTATATGTCAATAATAGAATTGGAACTTTCGAAGAGATCAAAATTTAATTCCCTTGGATATCTGCTAATTGGCTAGACTAAAGAGTTTATCCTTAAACCTAAAAAGCCTGGGTATTGATGTACCAAAGCAAAGGGAGGAGACCCCATGTGAAAAACTGATAAGAAAGAGAGACTACCGATATTTAATATCTAAAATATATAATATAACGAGAAAGAATTATGAAGACGTAAGAACTAACAAGTTGTTTAAGTGGGAAGTAGACTTGGGAAAAGAAATCGCAACTCCTGACTGGCATAAGGCACTAAGAGTCACAGAGTCAGTGATAAAAAATGCGGCCCAAAGAGACCTACATTGTAAAGTTATTAACAGGTGGCATTTGGTTCCTTCAAGACTACATCAAATAAATAAAGTAGAAAATACTAATTTATGTTGGAGGGATTGCGGTTAAGACGGATTCTTTTAACATGTTTGGTGGGGATGCCCACGTATTAAAAATTTGGGGTTGGAATTATCTTCCAAGATATCAGAGATCACCAATGAAAATATAAAATTGACCCCTGAGATCTCTTTACTACATATCTTTCCAGACATTTATGCTTGGGATATTAGAGAATTTTTGATTCAAATCTTTATAGTAGCTAAGACATTGATAGGAAGCAATTGGAAACAAAATAAAATACCAACATGGAGGGAAATTAGCAATAGGATGGAAAAAAATTGGTCAATTGAAACCGAAATCAGTGACCTGGGCATTATAATAAACAAGAAACCCAGATGGAAAATTTGGGAAAAGTACAAGTTCATCACTTAGGACAAAAAGAATAAGGCCTAATGATGCCACTCTTAGTTATCTCTTTAGATCGCATTGAAAATTAACAAATATGTCTTGCCCTCCATATCGCTGAAACCTTGCTGAAATGTAGTTGGTACTAAACCAAAAGAGATAAATAAGTATAGTGCTTGCAAGTATGATTGGTAACTCAAGAGATTCAATAGTTCTAATAACCAGAGACTGATATAATTGATAATACTTGAGTTCAGTAATGCATGTGTATATCTCTATGGATGCAATTTGAGTTCTAGCAACACAGTGAGGAGATTTGTTATTTGTGTTTTGCTATTATATCATTATTTTGTTGTGAATTTATGTTGTACTGAAATTAAAAATGGAATACATTTTAAAAAAAAATATGTATATATTTAGTACAGCATAATTGCCTATGTCTACCTTTATGCATATGCCACATTACATGATAGGTAATAGATTGGTGGAGTAAGGGGAGAGATGGGTGGGTTGATTTACTGCGGTGTGTGCGAATCGGTTGCAGGTGAGTGGGGCTTAAATGAGGTGTCAGGTGAGTGGGTCTCTCCCACAATTCCAGGTGCTCACCTGGATATTTGTAGTCAGGACCCTCTCCACTGGGAGCTGGTGGTGTGGCCAAAGCTACGGTCTCTTGGCCTGAAAAGAGGGACAAAAATAACAGTACTTATTGTGTGTGTTGTTTGAATGCTTCACTGATTTCTGTTTGGGGTCTGGTATGTATCTTGAGTAGCAGTTGGATTTTCACCGTCCTAAGGATTTAATTATGTGGACGGGTGTTTGGTTGCGAGTTGCTGAGGTGGCAGCTCTGATTCTAAAGGGGGGACCCGAATAGTTAGATGCATTGTGGTCGAGGCCAGATAGCATTAATGTAATGTAGTAAATTAACGTATATGTGGATGGTGGTTAGTTGGAAATACTAAGTAAAGGGCGAAGACTAGGTTTGTGGAGTAGGGATGAGTGGAGATGGCGGAGTGTAGCGACCGGGCACCAAGTCAATAATTGGGTAGTGGTAGATGTTGTAAGAGTGTGATTGTTTTTGATAAATGACAACAAAATTTGGCATGTGTCTTTTAATTGTAGTGTCTTGTTTAGTGAGGTAGATTGGTTGACATTGAAAGTAGTGAACTTGCTAGGATGGAGGGGTAAAGAGAAGGCCATGTGTTATCGGCTGCAATGGTGAGAGATATGTCTGGCCAAAGGAGTGAGAAGAGAGGAAGGAGGTGCTTTGTTTAAATGGAGGGCTGTCAATAGATAGGCGTTAAGTTTTGTGGGTTCGGCGATTCTTGTTAGGCTTTGAGGCAGAGTTTAACTGGTGGTGAGGAGAGTTTGCTGGATAAAGTGAAATTGGGTGAAATTATATTGGACTCCTGAGAGGTATGTTTTTATTGTAGAGGGATGGCGATGTAGGTTGTTATAGGGTCAAGCAAAGCTGTCGAAAGCGTGACGGCTTAGTGGGAGAGCGATGGTGGAGCAGGGTTGTCAAAAGAGCAGTAGGCGGGGTGAAATAGCAGTGGTGCGGCAGAACGACTGAAAGAGCGACAGGCAGAGTTACTGTCGTAGAGCCAGGGCAGAATAAAAGAGTGATGGCATGGCAAGTAGCTGAAAGAGAGACAGGTGGAGCGGCGAAGGAGCAACAGGCAGAGCGGCAGAGAGACTGCCAGAGCGATACGCAGAGCGACTGGAGAAGCAACAAGTGAAAAGACAGTCAGAAAGACCGGTAGAGAGAATAAGCAAGGCGTCGAGGGAATGGGGAAGCAAAGTGACAAGGCTCCTCAGTGGGTTACGGTGGCCGAATGCCCAGAAGAGAGACAGACGGTAGAGTGTCTGGTAGCACGGATGAAAGTTGGGCGGGGGGGTGACAAAGTCAAACTGATTGGAGGGGGCTCACGAACCTAAAGGACAGCTATGAGGTTGGCGATGCGGGTTGGCGAGGAGAACAGGGCCGCAAAATCGGCAGAGTATCCCCGTTGATTGACTGCGGCATGTGCAAATCGGTTTAAAAGTGGCGGGTGAGTAGGTCCCTCCCACAATTCCAGGTGCTCACCTGGACATGGATGTAATTATTTTTTAATTTTAAATTTTTTGCAACTTGTGTTTTTGATGTCCCATTTTTAAGGGACAAGCAAATAACTTGAGGCGATTAATTGAATACAGTGGAAGAAGAAATGGTAAATTATAATTTTCCTCCCTACAGCCTTTTTGTTTTAAGTTACCTACGCTATACCTTATTAGAACAGGTTTGCGGGCATAGGTAGGGCCAGTGGTCATAGATAGGATAGATGTAAAGGGATAGCAATTCCTTCTTATGCTACTATCCAAAGCCCCTTAAGGCCAGCAGAGATGTTGAAGGTCCATATGTAAGGTCTATAGAACAATGGCCTAAAATAATAGGGTTTAGTTTTAGGGTGCTGTGTCATTGCTTCACCAGCCTAGCTGTTTGGGCTAGTATAGATTAAGTTGGTCTAGTTCTATTGGACCCTGCCCTCTCCCTCATTCCTTATATGTAATCATTAACTAAATATTTTCTCTTCTATCTAAAACATATCTCAAAAATACATTACTATCATACACAAGACACAACTAAAAATCCTAATACATTCTCTCGTCAACTCCCACCTCGACTACTGCAACTCAGTCCTTGCTGGCCTCTCCATCACCCGTCTGTCTCCACTCCATTCTATAATGAATGCCTATGCTAGACTCATCCACCATACTTAACGCTCAGTGTCTGCAGCACCTCTCTGTCAATCAATCCACTAGCTTCCCATAACCTTAAGAATAAAATTAAAAATGATGACCCTAACTTACAAAGCCCTCAACAACAATACAGGGGGATCATGACAAATACTCCCCCCTTTGAAATGCAGCCTCCTGGTGATCATCTCTATTAGATGAACACTGGAATGCTGCAAAAATTAAGTTCATGTTTGGGTTGCTGGGCTACGCAACCCCATTGGGGTAAATGCGGAAAACAATTCCCCTAGGCCTCCCACTACCCAACTCCTTATGTTGAGTGTGCAGGGTAGGTTTTTGTTCATTTTCTTGTGTACAATGTCCAGGGGCAAAATTATTCTGGAAGTGACTCCAGTGGATCCCATACCATTATTTTTATTACTAGCGACTTGCCCGTCAAAAAATGACGGCAATGAGATGTGTATGTTTGTAAATTTTTTGGTCGGTAATATACGTATTTGACACTTGTAACCTTTTTCTTATGTCGAAAGAAGTACAATTATTATATTAAACATTTTTATTTTTGGAGCATTGTCTTTTTTTGTTGAGGAACTGTTAAAGTTTTTTTGGTAAAAGTGGTAACAGTTGAATGTAAGAACAGTTGAACATTGGATGAATGAGTATTGTAAACTTGACATAATGGTTTTTTAACATGCAACTTGTAGATTAAGAACTGTTAAATGAAATATATATTGAATCCAGAGGAAGGCAAACAGTAAAAACCCTCCTTGAAACGTAGCCAATTGTATCAAAGGGGGGGAAAAAATAATTCCTTCCTGACCCCATTAACTGGCGATTGGATTACTCCCTGGATTAATATTTTACATGAAATACAACATTTACATTGTGTAACAAATCGACCTTCTGGAGTTAACATAAACTTTGAAATATGTATAATTAACAAACTTTAGCTTGTTTTTTTGTTAAACTTGGAACCTTGGAAACAGTAACATAGTTAATTAACATTTTAAGTTTAATTTTTTTCAAATGTAAGTCAAGTGTTTTGTGGGGCTAATCATGCAGAAACAGTACTTCCATGAAATAGTAATGAGTTATTTTGTCATTGGTGGTTTTGAATCGTTGACATTTGTTTGTTGGTGTTGTAATTGTTGAATATGGCACATCTTCCTATGTGGAAGAGTGGTTCTCTAAAAAGAGAACGCGAGACATTAAAGTTTGTCTGCGATGTGTAACCACTGTTCTCTATGTGTTTTGCCATTGTATAGAGTTTAATATGGAAATAGTGGTGCTGTAAAAAGTTTGTGAGTGACATAAAAAGTAATTATTGAAATTAAACCACGGTTCTCTATATCTTAGCTTTGTTGTTTGTTATTAAATTGTCCTAAGGGTCATTTTTTACTTTTGTTTGTAGTATGTTGTGTTTCTTAGAATGCAAGTTACAGTACTTCATAGTAGACAATGTTTTTGTTAAAAATGCGTCCATCCTCTAATAAATTACCTTGACTTTCATTGTTTTCAATGTAAACTTTAATAGCCTGTGGATTTTTGCACCTTGAGAAGGCAACATACAATTGCCCATGTGCAAATACTGATTGTTCTAAGAATATACCCACAGATTTGAAAGTTTGTCCTTGTGATTCATTAATAGTCATGGCAAATTACATGATGATGGGAAAGTGTCTTCTTTGAAGTACAAAAGGGAGGCTACTTTTACTTGGTGCCAAATATATCCTTGGTATGAAAACACTCTCTCCTTTATGGGTACCAGTTAGAATTTCAGCATCTATGAAATGGTCCTTTAATTGTTGAACAATTAATCTTGTCCCATTGCATAGCCCTTTTCTGGCTTTATATTTCGCAGTAACATGACAATTGCACCTTTATTTAGCTGCAAAATATGTGGTGGCATTCCAGAAGGAGTTAATGAGTTTATGAATTCAGTAGAAAAGTTTGCCTGACTTTCTTTGTCATCAGCAAGTACAGAATCAGCACTATGATAATTTTTTTGTGGTGCATTAATTTTTTTTAAAGATTTCATTATTGAGGAACAATGCATCCATATTTTTACTTGTTAGTATAACTTTATTAGCAAGTTCTGCATAGTCCTCGTCATTTATAGTAGCTTGGAATATAGCCGATATAAGATCTTGTTTGCAAATCATGTAATCTGGGATGTGTAAATTTTCTATTTGTTCTGTTTTTCCTTCTCCAATTGTAATAAGCCAATCATTAAACTTATTTTCTCCTTCTGATCTCATATTTTGTTGTAATCGAAGATGGGTAAAATGTTTCCCTAGTGTACTTGACTTTATACATGTTTCGATAATGTCGGTTCGATTTCCATAAACAACGACAGGTAATGTTTGTCTAAAATCGCCACATAACAACATTACCTTTCCACCCAATGGCAAAGTATTATTCATCACTTCACAAAGCAAACGGTCAATACATTGTAGGGCATAGCATGACATCATTGTAGCCTCATCTATTATAATTAATTAACTTTTTTTTATTTTTTTTGCTTGTAATGATGTCATTCGAATATCCGACACTGACGTTTCTAAAATAGGCGCTGGCAGTTTAAATCCACTATGCACAGTTCTTCCACCTTCTAACAAAAGTGAGGTAATTCAGGTAGTTGCAAATGTTAGTGCTATTTCAATCAATAAATTATGAAGATACATTTTTCCTGATCCGCCAGGTCCATCAAGATAGAAATAACACTCTTTGACCATGTCATCATCTAGGGCATTTTTGATCGAATTAAATGCTTGCAATTGTAATATATTTAAAGTTGCAAGTCTTTCTTCTGTTCTTTCTGTTTGTAGTTGAATGTCATAGTCTTCAAAGTTGATGTTGTCTATAGACCTGGATCTGGCAGATTAAAACTTGCACAACTTAATCCATGAGTTAAAAATACCTCTTGGATTTCCATTAATGTTTTTTATTGTGCAATCGGCTCATTGTATTGTTGCATAAAGTCTTCAGCCATATTACTTTAAAATTTGTCCCACAAAGCTAATGCATTTGGAGAATTTGAGAAGATACAAATGAATGCAAATTGTTGCCTCATCTGCCGTGGCATTTGACATAGTGCTGCTTCTTCTAGACATCTTTCCCATTCTGTATCATCAGCTAGGAAGTTTCTATGTCGCGCAACTAAATAAAGTGATTCATATACAGTTCTTAAGTGTTCAAAACCTTGTGCACCAGGAACATTTAAAAGTAGTAGTCGCAAGCAGAAACGTTCAAGGTCTCTTGCATTGACAGTGTAAATTCTTGGTATTATTTTATTTCCCCAGCTTTTTCTTTGTCGCCATAATCCATTAACGAAAACATAATGATATGGAATGTCAATATATAACAATTCCCTTGCCTGTAAATCAGTTGAATCTGTGGATCAATATCTCTACAGGGTCCGTGAATCATACAGTGAGTTACAATCTCATATAGTCTACCATGTAGTTCTGGATCGGGAGGGTTAGCAAGCCATTGGGGATTACATGTAAATGTAATAAATAAATCAGGTTTCCCAAATTTGGTGACAATAGCCATGGCATCATTGTATCTTTCTCGCATATTGCGAGGAGATCCTGGAAAGAAGATGGTAAAATTATGGCTTTGCCAGCTGTCATGTCTCTGCTTGTAGCAACCTCAGCGACATAATCCATCAATCCACAATACTGTTCTACACATAGTTTATCTTGTTGATATTTTATGATGTTTAAATGATTGGCCTCAACTTGCAAATACGAATCAATAATCCATTGTTGTGTTAGTTTTCCACCACATAAAATTGGATTAAATGTAATTTAGAATTTGGGTAACTGTGAATGGTTAATTTTTGTTGCCAACCTGCTTCTCCGTGTGGAAAAAATATTGGATTTGTCTTTGGATATAAATTTGTACTTAAGATACTTATATTAATGAAAGGTTGCTCCTCATTTCTGTGATATATTCTAATGTCTCTCTGAAATGGTGCTTCTCCTTCATCATTTTGAAACCCCATTGTAACCTCATTTGATGTTGGCAAATTATAACAGTGTTTATCAGTATGTCTATCTCTTTTATGCACCATATTGACCTTTGGGATTGGCAATTGATGTATTTCTGCATGAAGTTGTTGCTCCTTTTCTACTTTTGCCATCACATATATAGTTGTGAGCATGCGAGCCCGCTCGAGACGTTGCTCACGCTTGCGGGCTCGCGAACCGAGGGCCGCAGTTGCTGGCAAGGAGCGCCTATGTGTGTCTATCGCCATGTGTGTCCCTGTATAGGTGGATCCCATCCCTAAGTGTGTCCCATCCCATCCCTAAGTGTGTCCCTCTCTTAGGTGGATCCCATTCCTATGTGTGTGTCCCTGTGTCACTAGAGATAAATCTCACCCCATGTGTGTCCCTAAACATTAATCTCACTCCTCTATGCCTCACTCTCCTCCATATTCCTTTCCACACAGCCATCACCAGAGCGGTTACTGTGGTGCAGCTGGTGGGCGTGTCCCGGGGCGTGAACTCACCACTGATGAACAAGCAGCACATCATCTCCTCAGATAAGAGCCGCAGCTGAAGGGGCGTGTCCAAGCAACACAACCCGCCCAATCTGCCGTCCATCTCTGTTATGTCATTGGAGCTGGGGATCTATCACCACCTTGAATGGGCTTGTTTATGACATCTGTTCCGGCTGCACTCCAGTTCGGGCAGCAGGTGGCTGTATCCCCATCAGATTAGTGTTTACCACCAAGGAGTGCGGAGCTTAGCTATGGGTGATAGTGATGGTGGCGGGTGTGATAGTGCCCAGCCTGGCCGGGTACGTCGAGATGAGTCCGCATTAACCCTCTTTATCTGTGCTTTATAAAAACGTCATTTACCTCATCTTATCTAATTTGTTAATTACCATGACCTCTACATGTTAATTCTGCATGTATCAGTATCTGATGGAGTGATATGGTAGATCGGGCACCTTCTGCAGTGCATTATGGGTATTATACCCTCCCCTGGGGCTGCAGACCTTGCCCTACTTTGCCTTTTGGGCAGTACATTTCTCATGCTTTTTATTAACACATTTAGTATCCCTATTATGAATATTTGTCTTTTTTAAACAAATCAAAAATAATTTACCATATTCATTTAATATTACACCGTAAGTATTAAGTCTGTATATATGTAACCCTTTATTTTGATAAGGAAAGTATTACACCCCTTATCACTGTCAGATCAGCTAGGAATAGACTTGGATTGGAAAGGGTTAATGGCACCCTGTTTCAGGCTAGGAATAGACCTGGATTGGAAAGGGTTAATGGCACCCTGGATTGGAAAGGGTTAATGGCACCCTGTATCAGGCTAGGATTAGACCTGGATTGGAAAGGGTTTTAATGGCACCCTGTATCAGGCTAGGAATAGACCTGATTGGAAAGGGTTAATGGCACCCCGTATCAGGCTAGGAATAGACCTGGATTGGAAAAATAGACCTGGATTGCGAAGTGAGGGCCGCAGTTGCTGGCAAGGAGCGCCGCAGGCGCTCCTTGCTAGCAACTGCGACCCTTGCTAACTTTACGTCGCAACGCAAACAACATACGAGACACGTTAACGCCCATTACGGACTCGCAAAAATCGGCCGCAACCCGCAGACATGAAAAAATGAAAAACACAATAAATACACACAACACATACATAAAAAGCTTACCTACAGCAAGAGGTAGCATCCAGGACCTTTAAAAATGAAGTTACTCCTTCATTTAACTCAAAATAAAAGAGTTTAGACACTAAAAAATTCACTAAGCGAGAGAAAAAATGGCTGCCGAACAAAACGAAAACGAGGCTACAGCACTCTAACACGCAAAACACCACAAGAAACACGCAAAACACCACAAAACACCTACGGATATTCAGCTACAGACGCATACCACACATTTGCTGCCATTTTAATGCGGAAGTACACAGCTACGCTAGCGGTTTGGTCTCGCGCACGCACACTATTACACTGCACACATTCAGCACGCTTACACAGCAGCTCCACACCACTAATATTCCAGCAACATCAAAACAGATTGTCAGCTCTTCAACAGAATGCTTCCTGCATATATTACTTAAAAATAGGTAAAGTATATTAATTTATTAATGTATTATTTATTTCATTATTATACACCACACAGCATTAGCTCACTTACAATTTCATTGCCGTCATTCTTTGACGGGCAATTCGCTAGTTTTTTTATAAACTTGAGTGTAGGGGGTATTGGCCATAATTGTATCTAGCTCTATAAAAACACTGGGTAAGCATTTTTTTATTTTCTTGAAGCTGCATATGTTTGTCAACAGCTTCCATTGTATCTAGGACATATAGTTGAGCAAATTTTCTTTGCTCTCCTTCCTCTGGATGTAAATGTGAAGTACGATGGTAAATTTGGCATTGGACTTTAAAGCAGTAAGGGCCATATCCTGGTACATTAGCAGCTAATGTTGCCCCCATAGATGCAAAGGATATGGCACTATGGTATGATCTTATGTTTGTTTTGAAATTTTTGTAGTTGGGAAAAGTAGGCTCAGTCATAATGCTTTGTAAATATGGTGGTAATTGTTGTCTTTCTGGAAGTTTGACCTTGCCTTTTTGACAGCAACTAATGAACTGGCCATCTCTGGGTCTTTCCTGTTTGAAATGATAAGCCTAACAATATTCATGTCACCACAATTATGAACCTCTACTGATAAAGACTTAAGGAAAGGACAATTTGAAGAGTATATATCAGTTTCAGTTTGTAAGTCATAATTGGAATTGTTATCTGATTGTTCAGGAACAGGTTTTAAATGCTATTGTTTTTTTGTTGCCTTTTTAGGTGTAGGTTTTATTTTTTCAGCTGATAGTCTTTTGCTTGCAAGTCTTTTCCGTTCTTTTTCTCGTCGAATTTCCTTCTGCTCTGGCGTCTGCTGGGTTGCCCATCTTTTTTTGTCATTCTCTAGTTTGACGTCTTATCTTTTCCTGTTTCTTGTCAGTATCAGCCATATTAATCTGTAAATAAAAAACATGTATTATTAGTTTAGTTTGTGATTGTAATTTGTTTTGTAAGTGCTTGTTTGTGTTTTTTGGTACTACAATATTTTTTTTTGGGGGGATGCTACTTTTCATATAGTAGGTTTCTAGGTTTGGCTTAGAGGCATAGCACAGGCAAGGGAATTGTGGAGTACATTTTGAAAATTGTACTAATATTTGGATTATTTTGTTGTTTTCTGTAGGTGATTGTTGTAATTGTAGGATTACGTTTTACTTTTAGGCTTATAGGGTGTGAGTCAGAAAAGAGGCTTTATAGTGTTTTTTTGTAGGTGTTATTAATATTTGTTGTAGTATCCTATTTTCTGTGTCTGTTTAGGTTGTGGGCTTAATGTTGTAGGTTAGGGGCCAGAAAAGAGGATTAATTGTTGAATTTGTTAGCATTTGTTGTAGTATACTGTTTTCTGTTTGCAATGTTTGGCCTGATAGATTTAACTTATGGGTTACTGTTAGAGGTTGGTGTAGCTAAAACAGGATTGCTTTTTACATTTGAAATGTGTTAAAAATATTTGTTTAAGGGTCGTGCTTTGTGTGCCTCATTATTGTTGTTCGTTGGGTGAGGGTTAGAGTTTGTTGTAGAGTAAACAGGAATGGTAAGTTAATTTGCTATATGTTACCAATATTTGGTCTAGTATCCTGTTTTGTGTCCGCCACTTCTATTTTACTTATGTTTTCTTTTAAGAGGTTTTTGCCTATTAAACAGTGTTTATTGTACTATTTTATATGTCTTAGCAATATTTCTTGAAGTGTGGTGTTTTGTGTTTCCTGTAATTTGTCTTGCGGCTTATTTGTTTTTATTTTCCTTTTGATATTGGCGGGCAGCAAACAGGGTATTTTTTTTTAATGAATCAAGTGGTTTGTGTCAACCTTTGAAATGCCTTTTTCTTTTTTTTGGGGGGGGTCTTTCTTAATAAATTAAATGTATTATAGCTTACCTCTTTGTTGGAATTTGCAGATTGTGAAGTTGTAAATTGGTAAGGGATTCTCTTCTGAAGTAACGCCAGCAGTCAACTGTCCAGTCACACTGTTCATCACCTGAGGAGAAATGTAGAATTTTCTGGAAAGTGTGCAGTATTTATAAACTTTGAGGTGCTTCAAACCGTTAGAACGTAATACGCATGCGCTATTTGCGTTCCACGCTTGAATTTGCGTTCCAGCCGCCATTTTGCGTGTAATAGTTATGTGATTGATGTCAAATGGTGGTGAATTTCAGTGTGGTACATGCGGCATAGTTTACGTGAACTGGTCTGGAGTGTTCATTTTGTTTTGCGAGTAAGTGTAGTAATTTTGCGTCCTTAGCCTCGTTTCTCGTTTTTTTTCGGTGGCCATTTTTTTTCTTGCTTAGAGGATTTTCGTGTCTGTAAACTCCAGAATTTGTAGTTAAATTGAGGTGTAACTGCACTTGCAGAGGTGCTGTGTGCCCCCCCTTGCTGTGGGTAAGCTTTTTATGTTTTGTGTTTGTTTTGTGTATTCATTGTGTTTTTAATGTTTTCGTGTGCGCAGGGGTTCGGGAGCTAAGGTTGTATTTTTGCGTGTTCGTAGTGTTTTTTGTCTAAGTCCCGCAGCTTGTATTTCTGGATGGTAAGTCCGTAAATTTTGCAGTATAAGTCCAGCCTGCGGCTCATTGCAGCCGACGTGGGAGCCTCCATCTCCGCAAATGCGGCCCCTCGCTTTTCACAACTGTATATGTGATATTTTATTTGTAATGCACCAACATATTCTGTAGCGCTTTACAAGGGTTGAGCATAAGAAAAAATACAGTATCAATACATGGTAAACAGATGGGAAGGGCCCCGTCTTTGAGCTTAAAATCTTGGGTGCCTTCAGATAAGGACAGGGTGTAGAATTAGAGTTATTGCTGGGTTAAGGATCTGTAGAAGAAAGATATTGGGGGAGGTAAGACATTTTCAAAGTGAGAGAGGGCGTTTGTGATAGAAGCTGGGGGTGCAAGAGGGGGAGGTGTATGGGAAGACAAACAGAGGAAGCTTGGCTTTGCTTAGATCAACAGAGGATAATTCAAGAACCTTTAACAGACACAAGCTAAATACACACAATAAACTAATATTACAGTAAAGTCTAGCAGTGAAAGGCATTGTAACAGTAGAATCACCGCAGCTGGAGGACGGTTGCAGATGAGTGGGGTTTAAATAGTGTCGGGTGAGTGGGTCCCTCCTACAATTCCAGGTGCTCAACTGGACATGTATATAATTATTTTTAAATTTTAAATTTTTTGCAACTTGTGTTTTTGATGTCCCATTTCTAAGGGACAAGCAAATGACTTGAGGTGATTAATTGAATACACTGGAACAAGAAATGGTAAATTATAATTTTCCTCCCTACTTTCCTCCCTACAGCCTTTTTGTTTTAAGTAACCTATGCAATACCTTATTAGAACAGGTTTGCGGGCATAGCTAGGGCCAGTGGTCATAGATAGGATAGATGTAAAGGGATAGCAATTCCTTCTTATGCTACTATCCAAAGCCCCTTAAGGCCAGCAGAGATGTTGAAGGTCCATATGTAAGGTCCATATCAAAATGGCGTAAAAGAATAGGGTTTAGTTTTAGGGTGCAGTGTCATTGCTTCACCAGCCTAGCTTTTTGGGCTAGTATGGATTAAGTTGATCTAGTTCTATTGGACCCTGCCCTCGCCTTCATTCCTTATATAAAATCATTAACTAAATATTATCTCTTCTATCTAAAAAACATCTAACAAATTATCACTATAGTACACAAGACACAACTAAAATCCTAATACATTCTCTCGTCATATCCCACCTCGACTACTGCAACTCAGTCCTTTCTAGCCTCTCCATCACCCGTCTGTCTCCACTTCAATCTATAATGAACGCCTACGCTAGACTCATCCACCATACTCAACGCTCAGTGTCTGCAGCACCTCTCTGTCAATCACTCCACTGGCTTCCTGTAACCTTCAGAATAAAATTAAAAATAATGACCGTAACTTACAAAGCGCTCAATAACAATACACCCCACAGTCTTCATTCTGCCCTCTCATTCCACTTGTTATGATCTGCTTCTTCAGTCTGGCTTAATAAGGCTGTTGTGGCCAAACCTACCCAGCAGACCTTTCAGGTTCTTTTGATCCCTTCACCAAGACAGCTAAATGCCCTTACTTAGATGTAGTATTTAAAAATATGTACGCCTGCTCAGCATTATAAAAAAATCCGGACCTGCTTTTATTGCTGTGGAAACTTCATAACAGGACAAATAGATGTATATTTAATCTTGAACTTGTAACATTCTGCAATAGTCTGTAAATCTTCTGGATTTTATATAAATTTCTAATAGTTATTGACAATGTTTTATGTGCAAGGCATCATAGCATCTTTAAGATCTAGTCTATTTGGAAGCCGCATAGATTCAGAAGACTGGGGTCGAGCTCTGCGCCACAGCACCAGTTGGTGGTATAAAAAAATTACTGCAGACAAAGAATTATTCTAACCTCTGATGTGTTGCTACTCGAATGGCACTAAGTCGACAGTGAGGCCATCGCTATGTTTGGCGTGGGCACTCGGCCCCCCCTCGCCTTATGAGCCAGATTGGAGGAGGGAATAGTTATTTGCCTGCAGTAAATGTTTTACACTGCCAGGTGGTGCTGTGGTGCAGAGCTTAACCCCACTATTCTGAATCTGTGCAACTTCCAAATAGAAAAGGATCCACCTTTACATCCATTATAGTAGTTGTACAGGACCAGGGGAGCTATAATCTCTGGCACTGTGACACATATATATCTGTTCCTGATATCTTAGTCCATATATATCAATACAGTCAGACAGTGATAACCCTTATCATCTTCTATAAGTATTCTGATACATACAGTGTCTTTAAAAAGTATTCACCCCCCTTTGAATTTTTCGTGTTTTGTTGCCTCACAACCTGAAATTAACATGGATTGTTTGAGGATTTGCATCATTTAATTTACAGAACATGCCCACAACTTTGAAGATTTTTTTTTAATTTTTTTATTGTGAAGCAAAAAACCAAGGACAAAATAATAGAAAAAAGTCAATGTGCATAACTATTCACCCCCCTAAAGTCAATACTTTGTAGAGCCAATCACGGCTCCAAGTCGCTTTGGATAAGTCTCTATGAGCTTGCCAGATCTTACCACTGTGATTTTTGCCCATTCCTCCTTGCAAAACTGTTCCATCTCCTTCAAGTTGGATAATTTGCGCTTGTGAACAGCAATCTTTAAGTCTGACCACAGATGTTGGCTTGAGGTCTGGGCTTTGACTAGGCCATTCCAACACATTTACATGTTTCCCCTTAAAGCACTCAAGTGTTGCTTTAAGCAGTGTGTTTGGGTTCATTGTCCTGCTGGAAGGTGAACCTCCGTCCTAGCCTCAAATTATGCACAGAGTGGTACAGGTTTTTCTAAAGAATATCGCTGTATTTAGCACCATCCATCTTTCCCTCAACCCTGACCAGTTTCCCAGTCCCAGCTGCTATAAAACATCCCCACACAATGATGCTGCCACCACCATGTTTCACTGTAGGGATGGTGTTCTTTGGGTCATGTGATGTGTTGGGTTTATGCCAGACATAGCGTTTTCTTTCATGGCCTTCCTCCATACATTTTGGGAGTCTCCCACATGCCTTTTCGCAAACTCAAAATGTGCCATTTTGTTTTTTGCTGAAAGTAATGACTTTGTTCTGGCCGCTCTGTCATAAAGACCAACTCTATGGAGTGTATGACTTATTTTCATCCTATGTACAGATACTCCAGTTTCTGCTGTGGAACTCTGCAGCGTGTCCAGGGTTACCTTAGGTCTCTGGGCTGCCTCTCTGATTACTGTCCGTGAGTTTTGGTGGGTGGCAGTCTCTTGGCAGGTTTGCTTTTGTGCCATGTTCTTTCCATTTGGTTATGATAGATTTGATGGTGCTCCTGGGGATCATCAAAGATTTGGATATTTTTTATAACCTAACTCTGACTTACACTTCTCAGCAATATTGTCCCTTACTTGTTTGGAGAGTTCCTTCGTCTTCATGGCAGTGTTTGATTAGTGGTGCCTCTTGCTTAGGTGTTGCAGCCTCTGGGGCCTTTCAAAAAGGTGTGTATATGTAATGACAGATCATGTGACACTTAGATTGCACACAGGTGGACATCATTTCACAAATTATGTGACTTCTGAAGGTAATTGGTTGCACCAGAGCTTTTTATGGGCGTCATAACAAAGGGGGTGAATACATACACACATGTCAAATTTCTGTTTCTTAAAAATAGTTTTATGTATATATTTTTCTCATTTGACTTCACCAACTTAGACTATTGTGTTCTGATACATCACATACTATTCAGATTAACAAAAAATGTAACTTAAGGCCGTAATGTAAAAAAATAGGTAAAAAGACAAGGGGGGTGAATACTTTTGCAAGGCACTGTATATCCTCCAGATATCTTATTTCATATATATTTTTAGTCACTGATACCTGGGTTACCTAATTTTTTTCCTGAAGTATCACAGACTGCATTTAGACTGGCTTTTCCTCGGAGACACATTACCAACTAACGGAATCTCAATTGAATCTCTCTGTCAGTTACAGACTGACAACACAACATTCTAAATTATTTAACACTTCATGAACCAAATATGCAACATACAGAATCCAACATCACAAGTCCATCACACATAGGTAGGAAACATAACATACAGTAATTAACATACATAGGGTAATCAACTTAACATAAAAATGTATTAAATAACAATAACAATTACTGAACCCAAAGGATGTTCAGGGGGTTCACGATAACTACTCCCCCCTTTGAAATGCAGCATCCTGGTGATCATCTCTATCAGATGAACACCTGAATGCTGCAAAAATTAAGTCCATGTCTGGGTTGCTGGTCCACTCAACTCCATCGGGGTAAATGTGGAAAACAATTCTCCTAGGCCTCCCCCTGCCCGAGTACTTATTTTGAGAGTGCAGGGCAGGTTTTTGTTCTTTTTCTTCTGTCCAGGGGCAAAAACAATTCTGGAAGTGACTCCAATGGATCCCATGCTACTATTATTAATATTATCTTTTATTTGTAATGCACCAACATATTCTGTAGCAGTGTACAAGGGTTGAGTATAAGAAAAAATACAGTATCAACACATCATAAAAAGGCAATAAGGGCCCTGTATTTGAGCTTAAAATCTTGGGTGAGTTGAGATAAGGACAGGGTGTAGAGTTAGAGTTACTGCGGGGTTCAGGGTCTGTAGAAGAAACAAAAAAAGGTAAGTCAGAGGTGCTCATCAGAGAATAGGTTAGTTCTAAAGCCATGATAAGCCACTCTGAAAGCAACCTCTTTTAGCTCACTTGTGCCCTTCACAGGGAGAAATATCCTGTAGTATATCAGTCTGGTCCCACTCAAAGGAGTGACCCAGCCCCGAAATACCAGGCAATTCTACCCTGAACAGAAAAAACAGCAAACACCAGACGCGTTTTGGCCTTTATGGGCCTCGTCAGTGAGGTGCAGCTTAACTCCCTAAGGCACAGTGAGCAAGGGGTCCAAGTCTGGAGTCCCCTATTACCCTTAGGGAGACTAAACCCTAAGGGTAATTTGCATAAACAAAAAAAAGTAAGTCAGAGGTGCTCATCAGAGAATGAACCTACCTTAATAGGTTAGTTCTATAGCCATGATAAGCCACTCTGAGAGCAACCTCTTTTATCTCACTTGTGCCCTTCACAGGGAGAAATATCCTGCAGTATATCAGTCTGGTCCCACTCAAATGCGTGACCCAGCCCCGAAATACCAGGCAATTCTACCCTGAACAGGAGAAACAGCAAACCCCAGACGCATTTCGGCCTTTATGGGCCTCGTCAGTGAGGTGCAGCTGAACTCCCTAAGGCACAGTGAGCAAGGGGTCCACGTCTGGAGTCCCCTATTACCCTTAGGGAGACTCTTCTGAGTGGGACCAGACTGATATACTACAAGATATTTCTCCCTGTGAAGGGCACAAGTGAGCTAAAAGAGGTTGCTCTCAGAGTGGCTTATCATGGCCATAGAACGAATCTATTAAGGTTGGTTCGTTCTCTGATGAGCACCTCTGAATTACTTTTTTTTCTAGCAGTGAAAAGCATTGTAACAGTAGAATCCCCTCAGCTGAAGGACGCTTGGATGCAGATAAGGACAGAGTGTAGAGTTAGAGTTGTTTCTGGGTTCAGGATCTCAGCTGGAGGACACATGGATGCAGATAAGGACAGGGTATAGAGTTAGAGTTGTTGCTGGGTTCAGGATCTCAGCTGGAGGATGCTTGGATGCAGATAAGGACAGGGTGTAGAGTTAGCTTGTTGCTGAGTTCAGGTCCCAGCTGGAGGATGCTTGGATGCAGATAAGGACAGGGTGTAGAGTTAGAGTAACAAGCCTCCCAAACAGGCCTGTCTCAACAGCTGCCATGTTATTACTAAAACAGTCCATGGGCCTGTGGGACCAAAAGTGAGCAGTTGTAGTTGTACTTCTTGGCTGGCATCAGAAAACTTGACCTCTTCTGCTCCAAAATGTTCTTTCAAACACACCAGTGCAAGCTTCTCACACTCATTTAATCTGGCCTCTACCATTCTTAATGTTTATCCCTTGTCCTTCAGTTTATTCTGTAGCTCCTGTACCAGCACTATAATAGGAAATTGTTCTGCCTTTTCAAGTTGGCTATTTGCTAACTCTTCATCTAGGGCTTCGATTTTCTTATTCAATGACTGAACCATTTTCTCCTTTATGTCTGCTCTGAGGATTTCAGTCAGACTTTATCTTCCTCTCTTTCTCATGGATCACATTCTTCAGTTCCTCAACAGTTGAGGTAAGTGACATCTGTTCTGTCTTTTGAGCCTGCAGATTTTGACTATCCATTCTTAAGGATTAATTGTCTTCTTCCAATATCCTTAACTCTTCTTTCTTGTTTATCATCTCTGTGAGTCAGGTCACTAAAAGTTATTCCACTGTTTTGATTTTTTCATATTTTTCTTGATTACTCTTCTCCATCTGCCCAAATAAATCTTTATTAGACTGTATTTCCTTGATCTGTAATTGCAACACCTTGTTTTTATTATGCAGAACTTTGTTTTCCTCAACTTTGTTGGACACGTTTGCATGGTCATTCTGAAGTTGCTCATTGAGATATCTTATTTTCTCATCTCTTTCAATAATATTTCTTTGCAGCTGTTCCTGTATGAGAGCTGCAGCAATGTGCTCATTCTTCAATCCTTGGAACATATTGATTTCTGCTTTTAGTGACATGTTTTCTTTCTGTATAGCATTGAGCTCCTCTCTACTATTTGCAAAATTAGAATGTGCTAGAAAAAAAAATCTTTCTTCTGTTTTATGTGCTTGTCTTTTTCTGCAATAGTTTTCTGCAGTTCTGTAATAAGGACAGATGCTCTTAGGACTTCCTGGTGACAGAATGCATCTTCTTAATTTTCTCTGATTGGCAGGGCTCCTTACACCCCTTGAGCTAGGTCCTACCATTGTTTTCCTCTACCAGCAGCTTCATGTAACTGGCTTGCAGCGCCTCTCCACTATTTGCAATATTAGAATGTGCTAGAGCCAAAAAATCTTCTTTCTGTTTTATGCGCTTGCCTTTTTCTGCAATAGTTTTCTGCAGTTCTGCAATAAGGACAGATGCTTTTAGGACCTCCTGGTGACAGAATGCATCTTCTTCATCCTTCTCTGATTGGCAGGGCTTCTTATACCCCTTGAGCTAGGTCCTACCATTGGTTGCCTCTACTAGCAGCTTCCTGGATTAAGTAGGATTAAGTGTTCAATCAACGCAGCGTCATTGTACCCTGGTTTTAGTCCCAATTATTGGCAACGCTGAGTATACAGAATCACCCTTTGTTCTATAGGCCCAATGCCACACTGGATTGCCCTGCACTACACCCTGGAGTTTTTTCATTAACTCCAGCCAGTAGTAGGAAGGCCGTTGCAATAAGATAGCCGGCTCCATCAGATCATCATACTGCTCCTCCAAAGTGATCTCCTCCCACACCAGTCCCTCCAGCCATTTTGATAGCTCACTTCACTGCTGGAGCCTAAGGAATGCCATCCACAGATGCATAAGAGCTGCTGCCAGGTCCTCTTCAATTGCAACCTGATGAGCTCTCTGCTTCTTCGTCCTTGTGATCTGGCTCCTTTTCTCAAAATATACCTCTGCTCTGCAGGAAATCAGGGATCAGGTCTGATAGTACTGGAAAAATCTCTAATGTGTCTCTGCATCTCCTCCAAGCCTCTAAAAGTACTTTATTTTATTTGGATAAGTTTCCACAGGCCATCCTGGCTGCTCTCTTGGAAAGTTAATGAAGGGATCCTGCCACTGCCTCCAGTTTTTTACGATCTGCTTCTTCAGTCGGGCTTGATAAGGCTGTTGTGGCCAAACTAACCCAGGAGATCGTTCAGTTTCTTTTGATCAGAACGCTGATGTCTCTTAAATGCCCTTACTTAGATGTAGTATTCAAAAATATGAACACTGGCTCAGCATTATAAAATAAATCAGGAACTGCTTTTATTGCTGTGGAAACTTCATATCAGGACTAATAGATGTATATTTAAACTTGAACTTACGTTTGTGAGTTTCAATCTTTACAGGTGCTTTAGCGAAAGCTCCATGTACACTAGAACTTAAAGACAAAAAACTCCCCTACCTCCCTGCCAACCACTGTGACAGAACAAGTCATAAGAACAAAATCAGAAAATTAAAACAATATATCCATTCTCAATTATTAATGTATAATTAATTTTTTATGTTGATTGATTCCTCCTTTTTCTTTTTTTTTTTTAAGGGAGCAAATAAATTGCCCTACACATAGCAATCCAGATACAACCAATTAACCAGCCACTTGCCGATATGTTAACACCAATAGATTAAAACTAACCTTACACTTCCCCCTCTAACATTCTAATACCCCTACCCCTCTTTAATTTAGGGAGGGAGGGTGGATGTCTCCTTGCTACCAGCCTGCCAAGAAACCCAAGATTGCGCCCGCGCAAGCAACATGCCATTAGCTCTGTCCAGCCGTGCGGGCGCCAGCCAATGAGCAGCTGGCAGCTATCCCAATCCTGTCAAAATCCCCTGCATGTAAAACCTGCAGGTCCTGCTGTGGCGACTTCATGTCACAGCAAAGTCTATAGTGCCTCCCCAAATTAAAGACCTTGTCCTACTAAGGAGTAAAACCACTCGACACCTGTTTGGAGGTACAACTGTCCTCCCATGTCTCTCTCAATCTCATTCCTCCTCCTCAGAGAGGACACTTGTGCAGCAGCCCTGCTCTCAGACTACACAGCATGTGTGGCTCCCTCTTCCCTGTTTGGCCTGAGGGGTTAGAAGTATCCGAGCCTGGCCTAAGCCCCGCCCTTTACTATTACCCTGTCGGTTCCTGAGAACCTTAGACTCGCTCAGTGTGGGCTGTGATATCACTGAACCCCCACCAGAGCTTCACAGGTTTTTTTTCTGTATCCTTTTTCTAGCTGCAGAACCCCAGCCAGCAGCAGAGCTGTGGCTGGGCAGTACCATCTCACTCGCCAGGGTGCTAGCAGCATCTTCTCTCTGGCTGGAAGCCACGTGGGGAGAAGAAACACTCTCTGGCCCTTGGTGACCAAGGAGGGTTCCCTTTCCTGCAGTGGGTTTGGGCAAACATCAGAGGTTGGCTGGCTACCGCCTAGGTGGTCATCTAACCACCTCACTCCATGTCTTAGGGCTTTGGCTCTAACCTGTGACAATAACCTGTCCTTTTATTTTCTTATTTTCTCAATAATTTACACAATCTGGTACCTAGTTCATTCATACACACACACACATTATATATATATAATACCTGATACTTGTGGGAGGGTCTCTTTCCTACGGTGATGGGCTGCCATATGGTGTGCCTGGGAGCTAACCAGTGGTAGTGTCTAGCATAGGCTGATTTATGACATGTATTTTAAGTGGAAGTGTGTTTGGTGAATGAGGCCCCCTCACCTCATGTAGCCGAGATGTGCCCTATAGCTACACCTTACATGGCCTGTCCAAGGGCTGAGTGAAGTAGAGAAGAGAGGGGAGATGTTTATGAAAACATAATGCAAAACAAGGCCTGTGAAGGCTGATTTGGATGCATGAATGCGGTATGCCTACAAAGCCCGGTGTAGGCCTACGAAGGCCGCTTTAGGAGTTGTAGAGAGTAGGTTGATGTGGACTTATATTTAGACTCGCAGATTTGTAGCAAAGTAAATCATAACCTGTAACGGTGAGAAAGCATCCTGAATGCATGAAACCAGAAATGGACTGAATGTGAGGTCTCAAATAGGAAGCGCTTTTATATTTATATATATATATATATATATATATATATATACTAGCAAATTGCCTGTCAAAAAATTATGGCATAAAAGAGTAAGCCAGGCAATGCTGTCATCGTGAACCTTTCCTCTGGCATACTGTACGGGACGCTCATTGCAGGGTTCATTAACCTGTAACTTTTGTGCTTTGGAATGGCATGTGTCTCTTTCCAACATCTCCCCCTGTCCCTTCCCTGTGTGTTTCTCCTCTATGTGTCTGCTGAATGTTTGTCTAGCACGCGCTGACTGGCGCTGGTTTTATTTGCAAAGTCCCGCGTGCCTGGCGTTGTACTGTCTTTGGCGTTGTGTATTTTCTAAGTCCCGCGTGCCTGGCTTTACTCAGCCTCGTTTTCATCTAGTTTCATATTTTTGGCGTTTTTCGTCCACTGTTTTTTTTTCTTGCTTAGCCGATTTTCGAGTGACGGTAAATTCGGCTCAAATTCGCTTGCAACTTCACTCCCAGGCTGGTTCTCCCCATGTGCTGTGTGTGAGTGTGTTTTAATTTACTTTTTAATATTTTTCGTGTTTTTGACAATTATAATACGTGATATTTGCAGAGCTTTGCTAAAAAATAATTAAAAAAGAATAGATATTTTCAAGAAGCTGTAATGAATTGGCTAAAGTGAATAATTGGCAAATTCATTAATGTACCTGCTTTCCCCAAGTCTACAAACTGGTTATCATTACCCCTCTGTATGTCTGTTTGTTACATAAAATATTCTTTGTAAGATAAACAGAGATAAGAGGGGTTATAACTAAAAAAAATTCTACTACCTATTTCAACTATAGAGCCATTTTCTCCAGTATGGAGAAATGATATAATAAGGATTTGGGAATACTAAACTCCACTGTCACTTATCCCCACTTTGACAAATATACACCATAAGTCCACTATGTTGTTTTATCAACATTTAGGAATGTCTGTTTTCCTGTCACCTTATCAACAAGCTGAAAATGGCTAAGCTAGGTCTAATTTGATATCTTATTGAAAGAGTAAGATTTCAAAGTATAAGGTTTCTATTGGATCAATTACATCAATGTTCTTTCTTTTCAACAAAATTATTTCAAATAAAAAGCATACAATTTAATTATAAAATAGGAAAGATAGGTGGCTCTAGGTCTAAAAAGATTCTGGGATAGAAACTAGGGGTGCTACTTGAGGATATTATTGACTAAATGACAAAAAGGAAAAGGGACAGAACAAGTTTCCTTTGGGGTTGAAGTGCACACCCTCTGCCCAAATAACAATATAGAGCAGCAAAAAATAAAACTTAACGTTTATTGATATTAGTTAAAACTTGTTATTAAAATATACAAATTCTGACAAGATAACATAAGTAGGGCAAATTCTGGATAATTGATGACTCACTTAAACATTAACTTAAATTATTAGACTGGGAAATATTCCAATAATCCCTGTATACTCTTATTAAAGTGATAAGTACTCAGCAATACCCTAATTCATAAGGTGATGGTGTAATACTACTAAGTAGCAGAAACAAAGGTCCAAATGCTAGACCTCTGTGTTTGCACTATTATATATTGCAAAATGTCTTGTGCTTTTGTAAGAAATATAGTGATTGCACTTATTTATATTGCTTCCTTTAGAATGTATATTGCACTGTAATAAAGTGTCTTGTGCTAATAATAATCGAGTAAATACTGCTGTGAAAATAAAGTGCTAGTGCTTAGTGAGGTTTAGGGGTATTGACCAGTCATGCGTTATAAAAGGGAGTCCAGTGCTATAATAGTATTATGATTGTATATTCCACTACTTGATCTATGGAGCTTGGGTTTATACTATCTGATTCCATATATCGTATTATATATTAATTGTTAGGTTTTGGATAGTTGCCGATAGTATTAATAAAGTTAGTAATATAGATGGTTGGTCTATGTAATTATAAAACGCCTAAGCTCCAAAACTACCCGCGTGTCACCTATGCATCTGCTTGTGACGTCATAGAGCGACGTTGCGCCGTAGTACGTGCAACCCGACGCACGTTTCTGAATATTTCATCAGGGGTTACCAGAGGAGTATCAGAGGAGCTATTTATGCTCAATGGTTGTCATAGCAACCTCAGGGGCTTATGAAATAACAATTATTTAGAAAAAATATATAAATGTTTTTTTTTAAATCCAACTGTTAATATGGAGAGAAGTAAATGAAACTTGGAAAGTCCAATTGCAGTTACAATAGCTATTAATGACAGAATATCCGGATATGGCAGAAATAAAAGAAGGACTATGTCCTTTATGTAATACAGCATTAACTTTTATAGGTGTCTTTTAGGTACAGATGATATATAGGTATTATTATTATCATGTTAATACCCAAAGGGGAAGGGTGACATATTACTCAACAGTTTGCCATAAACATGAGAAAAAGATATGATGATTATTATTAACTACTAGCGACTTGCCCGTCAAAAAATGACGGCAATGTGATGTATATGATTGTGAAGTTGTTTAGTTATTTAAATATATTTTTGACCCTTGGAAGTATTGTGATATGAACATGTATTTTTGTAAAATGTTGATGTAATGGTTTTTTAACATGAAATTTGTATCTGAAGAATTGTTCACTTTAATATACATAGAATCCAGAGGAAAGTAAAAAGTAAAAAGACTTTTTGAAACGTCCCGAATTTTAACATGAAGTTTAAAATATATGTAAGCAATAACCTTGAAAGTATATATTTTTAAAATTGAACTTTATTTTTTATGTAACTTTGGAAGTTTTCAAAACATTTGTCTAATTTTGAACATTATAAACAGGAACATAGTAAATACATTTTGTAACATAATCTTGAATTAAAAGTATTAACATTTGAATGTAAAAACAGTTTAACTTTAAATTAATCAGTATTAACATGCAATTTGTATCAGAATAATTGTTAAGTTTAATATACATTGAATGTAGAGGAAGGCATACAGTAAAAACTCTCCTTAAACCGTACGTAATTAAAGTAATTAATTACTGAGCACATAAACTGGCGATAAACATTAATGTAGGTAGTAATCTTAAGATAACAGAGAATATTTACATTGTGACTTAAAAGGTGCTTGAGCTCTTAACATGAACTTTGTAATATGTTGAATGAAATAACTTGAAAATATTGTTTTTAAACTTGTAACATTACAAACATTAACATAGTGACTTAACATTTTAACATAATTTTTCATAGAAATGCAAGGCAAGTATTTTGTGAGGCGAATTATCCATAAACATGACTTCCATTAATTATGACTGAATTAAACAACAAATTGTTATGTATTTTTGAATGTTTTTCCAAAATGTTTGCATGGCTTTAGTTTGTATCCTGCAAAGTTATAGTACTTCATAGTAGACAATGTTTTTAGTAAAAATACGTCCATCTTCTAATAAATCACCTTGACTTTCATTTTTTTCAATGTAAACTTTAATAGCCTGTGGATTTTTGCACCGTGACAATGCAACGTACAATTGACCATGTGCAAATACTGGTTCTTCCAAAAAAATACCCACAGATTTGAAAGTTTGACCTTGTGATTTATTAATAGTCATGGCAAATGCCATAATAATGGGAAATTGTCTTCTTTGAAGTATAAAAGGGAGACTACTTTCACTTGGTGCTAAATCTATTCTTGGTATGAAAACTCTCTCTCCTTTATGGGTCCCAGTTAAAATTTCAGCATCTATAAAATGGTCCCTTAATTGTTGAACAATTAATCTTGTGCCATTGCATAGGCCTTTTTTGGGGTTCATATTTTGCAGTAACATGATAATTGTTCACTTTCTTTAGCTGCAAAATATGTGGTGGCATTCCAGAAGGAGTTAGAGAGTTTATGAATTCAGTCGAAAAGTTAGCCTGACTTTCATTGTCATCAGCAAGTACAGAATCAGCACTTTGATAATTTCTTTGTGGTGCATTAATTTTTTTTAAGATTTCATTATTGAGGATTAATGCATCTTTATTTTTTCACGTCAGTATGACTTGGTTGGCAAGCTCGGAATATTCTTCGTTATTGATGCTCCCTTCAAATATAGCTGATATAATATCTTGTTGACAAATCATCTGAGGTGGGATCTCTACAGTGTCGTCAGCTAAATGTAGTATTTTTTCTGTTCTGCCTTCTCCAATTTTAATAAGCCAATCATTGAAATCATTTTGTCCTTCTGATCTCATATTTTGTTGCAGTTGAAGATGGGTAAAATGTATCCATACTGTGCTTGACTTGATACAGGTTCTGATAATGTCAGTTCTATTTCCATGTACAACAACAGGTAATGTTTGTCTAAAATCGCCACCCAACAACATTACCTTTCCACCAAATGGAAAAATATTATCCATGACTTCACGAAGCAAACGGTCAATACATTGGAGGGCATAGCATGACATCATTGTGGCCTCATCTATTATAATTAATTTACATTTCTTAAATGTATTTGCTTGTAAGGATGTCATGCGAATATCTGACACAGAATTTTCTAAAATAGGCACTGGCAGTTTAAATCCACTATGAACAGTTCTTCCACCTTCTAATAAAAGTGCAGCAATTCCAGTAGTGGCAAACGCCATTGCTATTTGTCCTTGTGCTCGTACTGAACTCATTAATAAATTGTACAAATAGGTTTTTCCTGATCCGCCAGGTCCATCCAGATAGAAATAACGCTCTGTCACCATGTCATCATCTATTGCATTTTTAATGGCATGAAATGCTTGCAATTGTAGTGTATTTAAAGTTTCAAGTCTTTCATGTGTTCTTTCTGCTTGTAGTTGAATGTCATAGTCTTCAAAGTTTATGTCATCTATAAGACCTGGATCAGGCAAATTAAAACTTGCACAACTTAATCCATGAGTTAAAAATACTTCTTGGATTTCCATTAACGCTTTTAAGTGTGCAATGGGTTCATTGTATCGTTGCATAAAGTCTTCAGCCATATTACTTTTAAAAGTCTCCCAAAAAGCTAATGCATTTGGAGCATTTGAGAAGATACAAATAAAAGCAAATTGTTCTCTCATCTGTCGTGGCATTTGACATTGTGCTGCTTCTTCTAAACATCTTTCCCACTCTGTATCATCAGCGAGTAAGTTTCTATGTCTTGCAGCTAAATGGAAGGATTCATATACAATGTCATTTACAGTTCTTAATTGTTCAAAACTTTGTGCTCCTGGAACATTTAAAAGTAATATCCGTAAGCAAAAAAGTTCAACATCTCTTGGACTGACTGTGTAAATTCGTGGAATTATTTTATTGCCTCTGGTTTTTCTTGGTCTCCATAATCCATTCACAAAAACATAGTGATATGGAATTTCAATATATAAGTATTGTGTTGCTTGAGCATCATTTGAATTTAATGCAAACCATGCAGTTAGTGTAGTGTGACGATCTTCACTTTGGGCCAATGCATTCATTTCATTTCCAGCATGGAAATAGACTAAATGTCGTTGTGGCAAATGTACTGCTAATCTATATACTGCATGTGATCTATCATGCATTTCAAATTTTAAAAGCCGCCACATAGCTTCTGGTGCACTGACATAGCGAGCATCTACATGAGATGCAAGTTCATCATGTACTAACTCACTACATTCAGGGTTGTCTGCACTTTTGACGACTACAGTAGCTGCATCATAGCCTTTGTAAATATATTTGTAGACATATTTAATGGATTTGATGGAAGTGCAGGCTTCTACGCTGATGTGGGCGTTGTACTTCATGAGTAAATGTGGATTGTAGGGTACTACATATCTATTGTCCACTTTTTTTCCACAAATAATGGCACTATCTCCTTCTCTTCTTTTATAAAGTGGATATCCATCACAATTTGCATATGTTTTGTCTCTATAATCTTTTGGAAAATCTTTTGAACATTTATTATTTTCCATACATGGTGATTGTGGATTAAGGTCTCCACAGGGTCCATGAATCATGCGATGAGTAACAATCTCATATAGTCTACCATATAGTTCTGGATCTGGTAGTTCAGCAACTATGACTGCATCCACTTTGTCCGAAGTATCTAATTTATCTTTCTCTTGAAGTATTATGAGAAGATGTGCATGTGGAAGGCCTCTTTTTTGAAATTCAATGGTATATACATAAGCAAGACATTTGCCAAATAACTGATTTATAGTGAAGTCACGCATTAATTCATTTAATTTGATCTTAAAAACTCTGGCTACTAAATCTGGTCGATCTGAAGCACTTTGTCCAAGAAGTAGATTTTGATTAATTTCTGGCCATTGTGGATTACATGTAAATGTCACAAATAAATCTGGTTTTCCAAATTTTGTCACAATAGCCATAGCATCATTGTATCTTTCTCTCATATTTCGAGGAGATCCTTGAAAGGAAGATGGTAAAATGATGGCTTTGCCAGCTGTCATGTCTGCTTGTAGCCACGTCAGCAACATAGTCCATGAGTCCACAATATTGTTCTACACGTAGTTTATCTTGTTGATATTTTATAAAGTTTAAATTATTTGCCGCAACTTGCAAATATGAATCAATAATCCATTGTTGTGTTAGTTTTCCACCACATAAAATTGGATTAAATTCATCTCGAATGGCAATTTGAGCTACTTTAAATTCAAGCATAGAAACATTATTTCGGATTCTGGCTTTAGCATTTGGGTAACTGGGAAGGGTTAATTTTGGTTGCCAACCTGCTTCTCCATGTGGGAAAAAGATGGGATATGTCATTGGATCTAAATTTGGACTTAAGATATTAATATTAATAAATGGTTGCTCCTCATTTCTGGGATATACTCTAATGTCTCTTTGAAATGGTGGTTCTCCATCATTCTGAAATACCATTGCAACTTCATTTGATGTTGGCAAGTTATAACGACGTTTATCAGTATGTCTGTCTCTTTTAAGCACCATATTAACCTTTGGCATGGGTAATTGATGTCTTTGTGCATGAAGTTGTTGTTCATTTTCTACTTCTGCCAATTTTTTGTATGCTTTACTGTAGGGATTGTTGTCCATAATGTTATTTAGCTCTATGAAAACACTGGGTAAGCATTTTTTATTTTCTTCCATCTGCATACGTTGGTCAACAGCTTCCATTGTATCTAGGACATATAGTTGAGCAAGTTTTCTTAGCTCTCCTTGCTCTGGATGTAAATGTGAAGTCCGATGATAAATTTGTCCTTGGACTTTAAAACAGTAAGGACCATGTCCTGGTACATTAGCAGCCAATATTGCCCCCATAGATGCAAATGATATGGCACTATTGTAGGATCTTATGTTTGTCTTAAAATTTTTGTAATTTGGAAAAGTAGGTTCAGTCATAATATTTTGTAAATAGCTTGGAAATTGTTTCCTTTCTGGAAGTTTGAACTTGCCTTTTTGACAACAACTAATAAATTGTCCATCTCTGGGTCTCTCCTGTTTAAAATAATAAGCCTCACAAAATTGACATTGAGTACTCATGTCCCCACAACTATGAACCTCTACTGCTAAAGACTTGAGTAAAGGACAATTTGCAATGCATATCGGATGTTGACTTTCATATTCATCAGGTGAAAAGTCATGAAATGTTTCAACAACAGGTTCTAAATGTTTAGTTTTTTTCGTGGCTTTTCTTGGTATATGTTGTCCTTGTTTTGTTGAAATGTCCTGTAAGTTTTTAGTAAGAGTTTGTAAATGCTTTGTTTTTGTAGTTGCTTTTTTTAGTCTGTCTTCACTGGTATCTTGTAAAATGTCATCTGATGTTTGAGGAACAGTTTGTAAATGCTTTATTATCTTTTTTTTTTTTTTTTTTTGTATCTTTCATTTTTGCAGCTGATATTCTTTTATTTGCAAGTCTTTTGCGTTCTTTTTCTCGTTGAATTTCTTTCTCCTCAGGTGTCTGCTGGGCAGCCCATCTCTCTTGTCTTTCTCTAGTTTGACGTCTTTTCTTCTCTTCTTTGGTCTCGTTATCAGCCATATTAATCTGTAAAGGAAAAAAAATAAATGTAATTGTGTATATTTTAATTTGTAATTCCTGTTAAAGATTCTTGTGCACAATTGGTGAAATAAAAGGCAAATCATTAATGTATCAGTTATATTTAGTTAAAATTATAATTCCTGTCCTCACTGGCTAAGAATTTGGCCAATGGAATACTGCTGTAAATAAGCATGTAACATATTTTTTTTAAATAATGGTTTTATTTATTAAAAACGTTGTTTGTGGATAGATATTTACCACTGCAAAACTTCTTTGCTAAAAAAAATTTTTGATGTGGTTATTGAGCTATGTATTGCATAGTGGCAATTTAAATAGAATAAGGGAGATAGTAAATTTATTTTTTTATTTTTCTGTTGACACGGATGCAACTGAAAGCAGTTTCTTTAGTTTTCTACTTTAGTACTTATTATACTGTACCTTGGTTGAAGTGTGATTTAAATCCGAATGTTTGTTGGTCCTCGGTTGAAAATCGTTGTCCAATGGCGTGGTCCTCTGTTGGAAGTCCTCGTCCGATGGTGTGGTCCTGTGTGTAAAATCCTGGTCCTATGGTCTGGTCCTCTGTTGAAAGTTCTGGTCCGATGGTGTGGTCCTGTGGCGATAGCCCTCGTCCGATGTTGTGGTCCTGTGGCGATAGCCCTCGTCCGATGTTGTGGTCCTTTGGTGAAAGTCCTCGTCCGATGGTCTGGTCCTGTGTTGAAATTCCTCGTCCGCTGGTCTGGTCCTGTGTTGAAAGTCCTCGTCCGATGGTCTGGTCCTGTGGAGAAAGTCCTCGTCCGATTGTCTTCACGCAGTATCTGTTGTAATAGAAAATAGAAAATGTTGTTTAAGTGAAATGTCTTTTAAATAAGTAAAAAATGTATGAATTTGGCTGTATTGTATCAGTTATGGTTATTTTTTTCTATTTTTTGTTTTTTTTTACTTTCTGTACAATCCCACGACTTTTGTTATTCTTATTTAAGGTTCTTAGTAAGGCTTGTGGGTTGTGATATATTAAATAAGAATATGAATTTATTTTGCTATGTGTTTATGTTAGTTTTTGTACAATCCTGTTTTGTGCACACCACTTGTGGTATACTTATTTAACCTTTATTGGGACGGTTATAGTTTGTGAAACATGAAATAATATAATTAATGTAGTTTGCTATGTGTTTGTGTTAGTTTTTTACAATCCTGTTTTGTGCGCACCACTTGTGCAAAAGTTATTTATTCTTGATTGTACTGGTTATAGGTTGTTAAACATTAAAGAAGAATGTTAATGTAGTTTACTATGTGTTTGTGTGATTTTTTGTACAATGCTATTAGGTGCGCAACACTTTTGTTATTCTTATTTAGGCTTCTTTGTAAGGCTTATAGGTTGTTAAACATTGAATAAGAAAGTTAATTTATTTTGCTATGTGTTTGTGTGAGTTTGTTCCAATTCTGTTTTGTGTGTAGCAGTTTGGGTCTCATTCAATTGCGATTTGGCTAATTGAATCGTGCCCTAAATAAGCACATAGCATATTTTTGTAAATAAGTTTTTAGTCAGTGAAAAACTTTCTTTTGGATAGATTTTTAGTAACTAAAAACTTCTTTAAAAATAAATGTTATGTTCTTATTTAGAGCCCTATTCAATTGGGCAAATTGCAATTGAATGAGGGCCTTTGTGTGTACCATATGTTGCATAGTTTGCCCCTCATTGAATTGCATTTTTTACAATGTAATAGTACTCTAAGGCCGTCATTGAATTGCAATTTTGAAAATTGAATAGAGTTCTAAATAAGCACATCACATATATTTGTTAAAGAAGTTTTTAGTTATTAAGCATCTATCCAAAAGCAAGGTTTTCACTAACGAAAAAGTTATTTAAAAAATATATGTTATGTGATTATTTGGATCCCTATAGAATTAGCAAAATGGCAATTGAATAAGGGCCTAAAAGTGCTTATTATATTAAATTGTCCAAAATAGCAATTGAATGAGGGCCTTTGGTTACTGCATTTGTTATATTGTCAGCTCCTCATTCAATTGTGTTTTGGCCAATGGAATAGAGCTCAATATCACCACAGAGCATATTTTTTTACCGAATTTTGTATTTAGTGAACTTGTATCCAAAAGCAACGTGTTCACTAAATAAAAAGTTCTTTAAAAAATATATGTTATGTGATTATTTGGATCCCTATAGAATTAGCAAAATGGCAATTGAATAAGGGCCTAAAAGTGCTTATTTATAGCCATATTAAATTGTCCAAAATAGCAATTGAATGAGGGCCTTTGGTTACTGCATTTGTTATATTGTCAGCTCCTCATTCAATTGGGTTTTGGCCAATGGAATAGAGCTCAATATCACCACAGAGCATATTTTTTTACCGAATTTTGTATTTAGTGAACTTGTATCCAAAAGCAACGTGTTCACTAAATAAAAAGTTCCTTTAAAAAATATGCTCTGTGCTTATATAGAGCCCTATTGAAATGGGCAAATCACATTTCAGTGAGGCCCTTGGCCATTAAACATATATAGGTCCTCATTGAATTGCAATTTTGCCAATTGAAGAGGGCTCTATATAAGCACATAACATATTTAATGAGCGAAGTTTTTAGTTATTGAAGACCTTGATTGTGGTTAGAAGTTCAGTAACTAAAAAGTTCTGTATAAAAAATATGTTATGTGCTTATATAGAGCCCTATTCAATTGAGCAAGTCGCAATTGAATGAGGCTCATGGTTCTTTCTTTTTTATACTTAATACTTTACCTTGATTGAAGTGTCGAATGACAGAGGGTCCCCTGCTGCCAATCTTAATCCGCCGGTCTTCTTGTAGTGTCTGTTTGAAAAAGAAAGTGAAATAGTTATTTGTATATTTATAATTTTTCTTCTAGCAAAGCATGGCCATTTGAGTATGTAATGTCTTGTTGTATCTTACCTCTTCTTCTTTGTTGGTGTTCTTTAAAGGGGATTGTGCTTCACAGTGCACGGTGCAAATTGTTGAGTGACGCTGTTGATGCAGAGTCTGTTTGAATATTAAAAGAAATAGAAAGATTCAGCTTTATATGATCTATTGAATTGCAGTAAATTAATGTCATTTAAATATACTTCTGTAATTATTTTCAATTGACCTTATTTTTTGGTGGGGGCTACACACATATGTCACATACATGAAGCACATTCCATAGTTTAATGTAATTATTTTGTGTGCGTGTGACATATCACTATACATGAATCATATTTAAACTAGCGACTTGCCCGTCAAAAAATGACGGTCAATAAAATTTAAATGTTGTGAAATTTGTTTGCATCCCAAAATGAGTTCCCTACATTTGTCCCTTTTTTTGTTTTCTAAAAAAAAAACCACATAATTATTTTTAACTTTTTTTTTTTTTAACTTTCAACTTATATTTCCCAAACATTAAACTTTTTAACATGCAACTTGTATATGAAACATTCGTTCAACATTTTGTTAACAATACTAACACTTTTCAATACATATTTATCACTGAGTAACTGCGGATTATATTAACTTAGAGTAAGTAAATTGTTTTAACAATAACATACTTTTTCTCATTTGTAACATATTTGTTAAACTCTTGTTAAACTAAATTAGCATTGAATCCAGAGGAAGGCAAACAATAAAAAACCCCTATTGAAACATGTCCAATTTCATGAAAGAGGGAAAAAAATTAATTCCTTCCTGACCCCATTAACTGGCGATCGGATTTCTCCCTGAATCAATACTTTGTCTTTAAATAATACATTTCCAATTATTACTAAATACTTCAACTTTATACTAACAATACATATTTGACTATACCACATATATATTTACCAAACTTTTTTAAACATTCCAAAAACACATATTTAACATCTGAAATTTTAACTTCAAACAATAACATTTAACTCTTGTAAATTATGAAAAAATCAGTGAATTGTTTTTGTGGGGCCAATCATGTAAATATTAAACTTTGAACCCATTCCAATCTGTTTCAGGATATTTTACTGTTGTTTTTTTTTAATTTTTTTTAATTTAGTCCATTCTGCATATATCAGATATATTTTCATAAGTGAAATAGTGGTCCCCTATTTAAAGAGTCCCAGAGTACTTTAATTTAGTACTGGAAGTCAAACCACTGTTCTCTATGTTTTTTTGTCCATTCTTTAGATGTTTTAGGCAAAATATTTTTTTTGTGCAATCATATTGAGTCCCATAAAATGTTGGCATTAAAATGAAACCACTGTCCACTATCTTTCCAACACCTCATAGTAGATAATGTTTTTGGTGTAAACACATCCATCGTCCAATAAATGACCTTGAGTTTCGTTTTCTTCAACATGCACTTTAATTTCTTTTGGATTAGTGCACCTTGAAAAAGCCACACAGAGTTGTCCATGTGCAAAAACTGGTTCCTTTAAAAAAATCCCAACCGACTTAAAAGTTTGTCCTTGGGATTTATTGATGGTCATAGCAAATGCCATGATAACTGGAAATTGTCTCCGTTGAAGGACAAAGGGCAAACCACTCTCACTTGGAGCTAAATCAATTCTTGGTATAAAAACTCGTTCACCTTTATGGGTACAAGTTATAATTTCTGCATGTATAAAATGATCTTTTAACTCATGCACAATTAATCGGGTCCCATTACAAAGTCCTTTTTTTGGATTCATATTTCGCAATAACATAACAATTGCGCCTTTTTTCAATTGTAAAATATGTGGGGGCATTCCAGATGGTGTTAACGAATTTATAAATTCGATACTAAAATTCGATTCACTGTCTTTATCATCTGAAAGAATCGAATCTGCACTGTAATAATTCTTTTCCGGTGCATTGATGTATTTTAAAATTTCGTTATTTACATTCAAGGCATCGATATTTTTTTAAGTTAATATTACTTTGTTTGCAATGTCTGTGTAATCCTCATTATTAAGAGTATTTAGGAATATGGCTGATATGAGTGATTCATTGCAAACCATTTCTGATGGAATTTCAATGGTATCATTTGGTAAATGCTGTATTTCTGGATGTTTTCCATCTCCGATTTTAATGAGCCAGTCATTGAATTCATTTTGGCCTTCAGATCTCATATTTAATTCTAATTTGAGATGTGTAAATATTGGCCACAGTTTACTGGTCTTGATACATGTTTCAATGATCTCTGTTCTATTTCCGTGTGGCACAACAGGTAATGTTTGCCTAAAATCGCCTCCTAACAGCATCACCTTTCCACCAAATGGCAACTTATTATCCATCACTTCTTTTAAGAATCTGTCAATACATTGCAGTGCATGACTTGACATCATTGTTGCCTCGTCTATGATAATTAATTTAGTTAGTTTGAATTTTTTTGCTTGTAAGGAATTGAGTCTAATATCTGACACTGATGTTTCCAAAATGGGAACTGGCAGCTTAAATCCACTATGCACAGTTCTACCACCATCTAACAAAAGTGCAGCAATTCCAGTTGTTGCAAATGGCATAGCTATCTGACCCTGTGATCGAATATAACTCATCAAACAATTGTACAGATAAGTTTTTCCTGATCCACCTGGGCCGTCTAGATAATAATACCGGTCTTTGACCATTTCATCATCTGTAGCATTTGTGATGGCTTGAAATGCTTCTAACTGTACATTATTTAAAGTTGCCAGTTTTTCTTGTGTTTTTTGTTTTTGAAGCTCAGTGTCATAATCATCAAAATTGATGTCATCTATAAGTCCTGGATCTGGTAAATTAAAACTTGCACAATTTAATCCATGAGCCAACAATATTTCTTGGATTTCCATCAATGTTTTTAACAGAGCTATTGGTTCTCTGTAACGTTTCAAGAAATCTTCTGACATGTTTAATTTAAATGTTTCCCACAAATTGAAAGCATCAGGTACATTGCAAAATATACAAATAAATGCAAATTGTTGTCTCATTTGCTTAGGCATTTGACATAGTGCTGCTTCTTCCAGACACCTCTCCCATTCTGTATCATCAGCTATGAAATTTTGTTGTCTTGCAGCCAATAGAAATGTCTCATAAACTATGTCATTGACTGTACGTAAATGCTCAAAACTCTGTGCACCGGGAACATGTAACAGAAGTAATCTTAAGCTGAAACGTTCAATGTCCCTTGGACTGACGGTATAAATGCGTGGTATGATTTTATGTGTATCTCTTTTTCGTTGTCGCCATAGACCATTTACAAATACATAGTGATATGGTATCTCTATGTCTAAAAATTCTCTGGCCTGCGTATCCTGACAGTTTAATTTAAACCATGCAGTAAGCGTAGTATCTCTGTCTTCACTTTGATATAATGCAGTTCTTTCATTTCCTTGAGTAAAGCAAACCATCTGACTTTGAGGCAAATGTACAGCTAAACGATAGATAGCATGTGACTAATCATGCATCTCAAATTTCAAAAGGCGCCACATTGCTTCAGGAGCACTCACATACCGAGCATCTAAATAATTAGATAGTTCATCATGTAAAATTGGATTTTCATTTTCATTTGCAGCACCTTGTACAACAACAGTAGCTGCATCATATCCTTTGTATATATATTTATACACATACTTAATTGATTTAATCGAAGTGCAAGCTTCCACATTGATGTGTGCATTGTACTTCATGAGCAAATGTGGATTGTATGGAACGACAAATCTATTATCAACCTTTTGGCCCCGGATAATAGCTGTCTGTCCTTGTGTTCTTTTATACAAAGGATATCCATCACAATTTGCATAAGTTTCCATTTGATATTGTTTTGGAAATTCTTTAGTACATTTTTTATTTTCCATACATGGTGAATTCGGATTCATCTCTCCACATGGGCCATGAATCATTCTATGTGTAACAATCTCCCAAAGTTTTTTATATTTTTCTTGGTCTGGCAATTGTGCACAAATTACTGAATCCACTCTCTCTGCAGTGTTCAACTTGTCTTTTTCCTGCAGTATTAAAAGTATGTGAGCATGTGGCAAACCTCTTTTTTGAAATTCAATGGTGTAAACAAAAGCCACACAATGTCCAAATAAGTGTGCTTTAGTAATATCATGAATTAATTAATTGAGTTTGATTTTTAATACTCTTGCCACTAAATCTGGTCGGTCAGAAGTAGTTTGTCCCAGATTCAAATTTTCCTTGATCTCTGGCCATTGTGGATTACAGGTGAATGTAATAAATAAATCTGGTTTTCCAAATTTAGTAACAATAGCCATGGCATCATTATACCTTTCTCGCATATTGCGAGGAGATCCTTGGAAAGAGGATGGCAAAATAATTGCTCTTCCAGCTGGAATGTCTCTGTTGGCAGCTAAATCTGCAACATAATCCATTAATCCACAATACTGTTCTACTCGTAATTTATTTTGTTGATATTTAATAAAATTTAGATTATTGGCTTCAACTTATAAATATGAATCAATAATCCATTGTTGAGTGAGTTTTCCTCCATGTAAAATTGGATTAAAAAATCACGGATAGCAGTTTGTGCCACTTTATATTCCAGCATGGAAACATTAGATCGAATACGAATTTTAGTATTGGGATAACTTTCCAATTTTAATTTTGGTTCCCATCCTGGTTCCCCATTTGGAAAGAAAATGGGATATGTCATTGGATCTAAATTACAGCTTAATATATTGATATTAATAAATGTTTGTTCTTCATTGCGTGGATATATTCTAATATCCCGCTGAAAAGGTGGTTCACCATCTTCATTTTTAAACACCATGGCAACCTCATTTACAGTAGGTAAATTATATCTTCTCTGATCAGTGCTGCGATCTCTTTTTAACACCATATTGACTCTTGGTGTAGGCAATTGATGTCTTTGAGCATGTTCCTGTTGTTCTTTTTCAAGCTGTGCTAATTGTTTGTATGCTTGACTATATGGGTTTTTTTGCATAATTTTATCCAGCTGTTCAAAGACTATACGCAAACACTGTCTATTTTCTGGAAGTGTCATTCTTTGTTCCACAGCTTCCATCGTATCTAACACATATAACTGTGCAAATTTCCTTTGCTGTCCTTCTTGTGGGTGTAAATGCGAAGTTCTATGGTATATTTGACCTTGAACTCTGAAACAATAAGGACCATGTCCTGGTACATTTTCTGCTAATGTTGCACCCATTGAAGCAAATGAAATTGCACTGTTATAAGACCTTATGTTTTGTTTAAAATTATTATAATTTGGAAATGTTGGATCACTCATAATGCATTCTAAATAATATGGAAATGGGTGTCTTACTGGAAGTTTGACCTTTCCTTTCTGACAGCAACTAATGAAATTTCCATCATAAGGTCTTTCCTTTATAAAATGATAGGCCCCACAAAACTGACAAACCACATTAAGTAACCCACAATAATGAGTATCTACTTCTACTGCAGTAGTAAACACATTATCATGCATTTCTTCAACATAAATATCAGACCCACATTCTATATGTACATTTTTTTCTTGTGTGTCTACAATCAAGTCATTCTGCAAAAGAGAATCATTGCACAATGGTTCTGAGAGATGTTTTTGTTTACTTTTACGTTTCTTGGAAGCCCCAACACACTCACTTGCGGCTTTCTTACTCATCTTTCTTTTATTTAAAAGTCTCTGTCGATCCTCTTCTCGCAAGCGTTGTGAAGTTTCCGGTGTCTGAGCATCTCTCCACCTTTGCTTCCTTTCCCTTGCCAATCTTCTTTTGCGTTCAAGTTTGTCTTCTCCATTGTCCGCCATGTTAATCTATAATTGTAAATAGAGATACAATTATTGTTTATTCTTTGTTTTGTCTACATTTTTTTTCCTTTTTGTACTGTTCGATGAAAGTAGATAAATAAAGTAATAAAACATTTTCAATTGTTGCACTTTAGACTGAAAGAAATGAAACCATTTTTCAAAGTATTTTATTAACATATATGAAATTGGAAATAGCTGCACATATCTATCTTTATATTATTAATCCTTCAATGACATTCCTTCTTGATTGAATTCACAGCATACCATCAATTTATGTTTTTTGCAAGTGTTGTAAGCTTCTTATTTTCTTGAAATATTATTATTAATTATTATTGTCTTTTCATGATTTTTCATTTTTTGAGTAAATATCATACATTAAATGACTCAATAAGTACTCTCTATTTTCCACAAATTTAAATTTACACCAAATATATAATATATAGCCTTCTTGTATGCATCACTACAAAATTAAATGTTATACCTGTGAGGATGATGTTGATGTTGTTCCAAGGCTGCAAACGTCACGCTGTCTGTTTATTCCCTTGCAGATCTGAATAAACTGTAAAATCAAATAGATAATATTTGTAAACTTTTGCTTCATCAATATCATTAAATGAACATCAACAGACATATATTCGGCTACATTAAAAACCTCATAATTTAATTTCTGTACCTGTCCAAATGATCCTTATGCTGTTCAATGTGTTGAATCATAACTATCTCTGGTCATTCACGTAGATTTCCCTGCAATTATACAAAATAGTAATTGATGTATAATATGTTACTTAATCAATGATGCTTAACATAACTATTTTTGCATACATTAAAAACCTGAAATAAATATATCAATAAATCAGCATGAACACACATATGTAAGCATAGATTCTAAACATACACTCAATCTTACTGTTATTCTTTCAATAGGAATCAATGAATATATCTTAATCTTAAATTAATGTCTGACTAAATATAACCTCAACACATCAGCATGTAGGCTTTTTTTTTTACTGTTATTTTAAAATGAGTATGTTACAAATGACTTCTTAAAAAAATGTACATTACTAATGAACTAATAATCAATTAATGTTCATTAATATTCAACTAATGTGTGACTCAATCTAACATTAACATCTAAGCATGAGTATATCGGCTTTATTTTTTATTTTTGGTTTATTTTATACAAAATATTGCACATTCTTAACCTTTGTTCAAATTAATGATTATTAATGATAGATTATGAAAGGTAATTACAATTCTTACCCACAGGTAATCACGACATAACACAAAATAGTTCTTAAATTAATGTACAATAATAATTAATGAATTAATGTGTTCCTAATTAATTAATGTACATTATGAATGTTATTAACAATTGTTTCACACAGGTAATCATGACATATAACCAAATAATTGTAAAATTAATGTACATTAATAATGAATTACTAAAAAATATTTTTTTATTGACCTTCTTAATTTTGATATTAATAATTAATTATTAATTAATAATGTACATTATGAATGTTATTAACAATTCTTTCACACAGGTAAGCACAATATTATTTTTCTATTAATTACTACCAATTTATTAATTAATAATTTTAAATAGGCACACTAATATTTTTCTATGACTTAAATTTCTTCTCTATTATTTATTAATTAAGTACCAATTTATTAATTACTAATTATAAATAATAGTCACAATATTATTTTTATATTAATTAACTTTATTATCTATTATTTATTAAGTAACTAGCGAATTGCCCGTCAAAAAATGACGGCAATGAAATTGTAAGGTAGCTAATGCTGTTTAGTGTGTAATAATGAAATATATAATACATGAATAAATGAATATACTTTACCTATTGTAAAGCATTGTGTGGAAGAGCTGTGAATGTGTTTTGATTTTGCTGCAGCATTAGTGGTGTGGAGCTGCTGTGTAAGCGTGCTGAATGTGTGCAGTGTAACACTGTGCGTGCGCGAGACCAAACCGTTAGCGTAGTCGTGTACTTCCGCATTCGCGTAAAATGGCGAGTAATGTGTGGTATACGTCTGTATCGGAATATCCGTAGGTGTTTTGTGGTGTTTTGCGACTTTCTTGTGGTGTTTTGCGAGTTTAGAGTGCTGTAGCCTCGTTTTCGTTTTGTTCGGCGGCCATTTTTTCTCTTGCTTCGATTTTTTTTTAGTCTCTAAACTGTTTTATTTCGAGTAAAATCGAGGTGTAAGTTGTATTTTTGAGGTCCTGGGTGCTCCCTCTTGGTGTAGGTAAGTTTTTTATGTATGTGCTGTGTGTATGTATTGTGTTTTACATTTTGTAATGTTCGCGAGTTGCGTCCGAGTGTTGCGAGGCCGTAATGTGTGTGAACGTGTGTCGTATGTTGTTTGCGAGTGTCGTAATGTGTGTGTCGTGCTGTTTGGCTTGCGACGTAAAGTTTGCGAGGGTCGCAGTTGCTGGCATGGAGCGCCTTCGGCGCTCCATGCCAGCAACTGCGGCCCTCGCTTTGCGAGGTCCTCAGGTGCTGGCATGGAGCGCCTACGGCGCTCCATGCCAGCAACTGAGACCCTCGGCCACTGCCCTCGCTTCGCGAGGGCCGCGGGCTCGCTACGCGAGCCCGCAGCATTAGCAACAACTCGTACGCTCACAACTATATATGTGATTACCAATTTATTAATTAATAATTAGAAATAATATATTTACCTTTTTTAATATAATAATGCTGAAGCAGTATACTGAAGAGCTAACAATCTATTGCGATTTCTCGGCATCCGAAAACATCCAGTCAGACTGTCATCACCTGAGGATAAAGTGTCAGTCCTGTGTGAAATGTGCCCTATATATAGGCTTTGTGACCAATGTTTTAGGCGGGAAATCCGCAGTTGCGCGAGCCAAATGCGTTGTTTTCGGCGGGAAATTCTATGTGGCGCGAGACAAAGGCGGGAAATCTGTGTTAATGCGTAAATCTGTAATCTCGTTTCGTAAAATATACTCGCTACTGTCTTTTTACTCATTGTGCGGTTAATCCGCATCCTTTATCTCGTTGTTTTTCGAACACATACGTCTGTGGCTGTGTTTTACGTAGATTAGCCTCGTTTTCATTTTTTTCGGCGGCCATTTTTTTCTCGCTTAGCCGATTTTCGATCTTTCTAACTCTGCTAAATCGTTTTAAATTGCAGTTCCAACTCACTTCCAGACGCCCTGCCCGGTTCCCCATGCTGTAAGTGGCCTTTATTTTATTTTTTAATGTGTGTTTAGTGTTTTTTTTAGTGTTTTGGTTCCGCCGCTTATCTGTGTTAATGCGTAAATCGGTAATCTCGTTTCGTAAAATGTACTCGCTACTGTCTTTTTACTCATTGTGCGGTTAATCCGCATCCTTTATCTCGTTGTTTTTCGAACACATACGTCTGTGGCTGTGTTTTACGTAGATTAGCCTCGTTTTCATTTTTTTCGGCGGCCATTTTTTTCTCGCTTAGCCGATTTTCGATCTTTCTAACTCTGCTAAATCGATTTAAATTGCAGTTCCAACTCACTTCCAGACGTCCTGCCTGGTTCCCCATGCTGTAAGTGGCCTTTATTTTATTTTTTAATGTGTGTTTAGTGTTTTTTTTAGTGTTTTGGTTCCGCCGCTTATCTTGTAATTTTTTACACTCATAATTGCTACGATGTAACGGCTCGCCTCGCTACGCTCATTGCCAAAGTGCTACGATTTAACGCGGCGCTCATCGCTAAAGTCGTACGCACTACGGAACAGAGCGGTTTAACAGCTCGCTTCGCTACGTGAGGCTCGCCGGGCGATGAGCGCCTGCGGCGCTCATCGCAAAGTCGTACGGACCACGCAAACAGCGTGACGACGACTCGTAGTTAGACAATTATAATATGTGATTGTTAAATTAACCTTATATTTTTTTTTTCCAACACACATAAATGTCTGTGTGTGAGATGTAACTATAGATACACATATATTTGCGTGTCACATATCAGTATACATGACATATAATGTCATTTAAATGTAGTTGTTTAATGATTTTGTTTTAAGCTAATTTTGTTGCAGTGGCAATACACATAAATGTGTGTGTCACATGTCACTATACATTATACACATATATGTCCGTGTCACATGTCACTATGAAGGGGCAATACACATAAATGTGCGTGTCACATGTCACTATACATTATACGCATATATGTCCGTGTCACATGTCACTATGAAGGGGCAATACACATAAATGTGTGTGTCACATGTCAATATACATGATACACATATATGTCCGTGTCACATGTCACTATGCAGGGGCAATACACATAAATGTGCGTGTCACATGTCACTATACATTCTATGGGCCTCATTCTATTATCGGCCGCAGCCGTTGCGGGGCCGCAAGGACCGGCCGCAAGCTATTCTGCTATTCTATTCCCTTACGGCCGTAGGCTCCGGCAGGCTTGCGGCCGGTGCCTTGCTATCTCTTGCGGCCGCTCGCGCCGGAGGAAAGCCTTTGATCTAAAACGGCCGCAAGAGATTTGCAATTCAATTGCTCTGGGAAACCTCTCTGCAAGGCTAAAAACGAGCCGCAGCTTACTTGCAGGAAAGAGGTCTCGCTAGCACCAATTAAGCACATAAAATAGCTCAAATAAAGCCATCCTGCACTTTTAGAAGACTATAAAGGGATTTTAGTTGTTAGAAAAAATAGCACATAATTACCCTATACTCAAATCCGTAAAATATTTAATTTTTAATATCCGTAAAATATCCATGTAAAAAGTCCAGAGTGCTTGGAGCACCTCAGACACACCCACGCCGCAGCCGGCAAATAAACAGTTAATTTGAACTCGGGTTTGGGCAGATGTGCAAGCTTGAGAGTGGGTTCCTTTTAATCCTCATGTCCCCCAATATGATCCCTAGCATTTACAGAGCTGTACAGTGCAGGCTTGAATTTATTTTTGAGTTTTTATATTTCACAGATTACGGCCGGTTCCAAGATATGCGGCCGGCCGTAAAAGGAGATCCTTGCGGGCCGTATAATAGAATCGCGAGTTAACTGAACCCTCGCAAGGAATCGCAGCCTTACGGCCGATTTACGGCCGATAATAGAATGAGGCCCTATACATATATGTGCGTGTCACATGTCACTATACATTATAGACATATATGTGCGTGTCAGATGTCACTATACATTATAGACATATATGTGTTCGTGTCACATGCCACTATACATAAACCTCTGTTTAATATTGAATTATGTTTTTTTGTTGTTTTGTTAAATAAACCATATTTTTTTTGTGGGCCTATACACATAAATGTGCCATATATGTCACTACATAAATCCTAGTTTATTTTTTTATTTGTTTGACCTGTCCTGATAATAAAATGTAATATATTATAGCTTACCTCTCAGTTGTAATTTGCACAATGTAAAGTAGTAAATTAGTAAAGAATTGTCTTCTCAAGTAAAAGCAGCAGTTATCTCAGAAGTCACTCCGTTCGTCACCTGAGGAGAAATGTATTTTTTTGTGTGAAATAGGCAGTATTTATAAACTTGTAGAAAGTTCTGGAAAGTGAGACCGTTAGAACGCAATACGCATGCGCTATTTGCGTTCCAGCTTACAATTTGCGTTCCATCCACCATTTTCTGCGTATTATTGTTCAAAATGGTGTTTAATATGATTGTGATACGTTCCGCATAGTATGTGTTTCATTATTGCGAGTAAGTGTAGTGTAGTTACGTCTGAAGCCTCGTTTTCGTTTTGTTCGTCTGCCATTTTTTCTCTCGCTTAGCGATGATATTAGTGTCTAAAGTGTTTTATTTTGATTTAAATGTAGATGTAACTTGTTTTTTTGAGGTGCTGGATGGTTCCTCTTGCTGTAGGTAAGCTTTTTATGTGTTTGTTGTGTGTCTTTCTTAAGTTTTAAATGTTTGTATGTCGGCGTGTTGCGTCCGATGTTTGCGAGGTCGTAATGTGTGGTAACGTGTCTCGTATGGTGTTTGCGTGTGTAGCCTCGTTTTCGTTTTATTCGTCGGCCATTTTTTGTGTCGCTTAGCAAATTATTTAGTGTCTAAACTCTTTTATTTTGAGTGCAATTAAGTTGTAAGATGCATTTTTGAGGTCCTGGGTGCTTCCTGTTTCTGTAGGTAAGGTTTTTATGTATGTGCTGTGTGTATGTATTGTGTTTTTAATTTTGTAATGTTCGCGAGTTGCGTCCGAGTGTTGCGAGGCCGTAATGTGTGTGAACGTGTGTCGTATGTTGTTTGCGAGTGTCGTAATGTGTGTGTCGTGCTCTTTGGGTTGCGACGTGAACTTTGCGAGATTCGCAGTTCTTTGGGTTGGGAATTTGTGTTGTGAATTTTGCAAGGGTCGCAGTTGCTGCAACTGAAGCCCTCGCTTTGCAAGGTCCTCAGGTGCTGGCATGGAGGCCCTCGCTTCGTGAGGGTCCTCAGTTGCTGGCAAGGAGCGCCTGCGGCGCTCCATGCCAGCAACTGAGAACCTGGCACAGTGCCCTCGCTTTGCGAGGCCCGCGGGCTCGCTACGCGAGGCCCGCGTCTCGCTACGTGAGGCCCGCGTCTCGCTACGCGAGGCCCGCGTCTCGCTACGTGAGCCACGGCCCTCGCTTTGCGAGGGCCGCGGGCTCGCTACGCGAGCCCGCGTCACTCTATGCGAGCCACGGCCCTCGCTTCGCGAGGGCCGCGGGCTCGCTACGCGAGCCAGCAGCGTTAGCAACAACCGGTACGCTCACAACTATATATGTGATTATATTGTTGTATTTTATTCACAAACATATACAAACTGATATTCTCAATGTAATAATATAAGAGGTGTACTGTATCCTTCTATACAATATGTTTATTGAATCATATATTTGTGTGATAGGTATAAATCACATCAATTGTTTCTCCTTTTTCTTTTAAAGTTATTATGTGAGGAACAAAGAGGAAAAGATTTATATTTCCATTGTAGCATATTATATACAATTCGTGATATGTAGTAATATATCAATAGTACATGGATATCCTTTATGGTTAAACAGACACCCTAGATAAATGGTGTAAAGGTAAATCCATCATTAAGGCCCCACGTTTTTTTGGTCTTAAATGTAAAAATCCAGTAGGCCTCCTTTTTTAGTAATTCCCTATCATTGTTACCTCTTCTGATATTGTGTTTAACACCATCAATGGCTATAAAAGATATATTGTTAAGATCTCCATTCTGTTGAGAATTAACATGGTTGGCCACTGGTGTGTCATATTCTTTAGTAATGCTGTATACATGTTCTAATATTCTGCGCCTGAATTCTCTACAGGTTTTACCTACATATTTCATACCACATTTGCAAAGCATGAGATATATAACCCCTACAGTTTTACATGTCATTAACTGTTGGATCTTAAAATTATCCATTCCATCTTTTGAGGGGAATGTTTTGGTGGTATTTACATATTTACATGCTTTGCATGATAGGCATTTGAAACAGCCCTTTGTTCTATTAAGCCAGGTCTTGTTTTTAGCACCTTTAGATGACTTCTAGATAGCATATCTCTCAAGTTGATCTTCTACTAGTGTTTTTTGCCTGGTTGCTTAAAAATGGCCTTAGATCATCATCATCTAGGAGAATCTTCCAATGGTCATTGAATATTTTTCTAATTTCATGCCATTTTCCATTGTAGGTGCCTATGCACCTTGTTCTTTATTCTTATTAGATAACAGTAGATCTCTATCTACTGCTTGTGCTCTTTGATATGCTCTCTTTAGGGGTTTGTTTTTATACACTCTCTCCTTAAAGTGATGCTGTAATTCTCTGGCTTCAATCTCAAAGTTGATTTGACTGGAGCAATTTATTTTAATTCTTAAATATTGCCCCACTGGTATCCCTTCAATTAATGATTTGGGATGACTACTATCTGCCTGTAACAGGCTGTTCGTGGCTGTTGGTTTCCTATATGTAGTTGTTTGGAGTTTACCATTGTCTAACTTTGCAAAAATAGTTATGGGTCAATGCGAACTCCAGTAATTCTAATATGAATTTGTTGTGATTAAAATATTGGATACCTCTTTTTGATAAGAAGTAATTTACTGCTTCTATACCTCTTTGATGTTGTATGTTTGTATAAAGAGATTCAACATGTAAAGACACCAAAAGTGCTTCATTACTAACTGAAATGTAATTTAATTTCAGTAAAACATCTTTTGTGTCTTTTACATGTGAAGCTAGCGTAATCACAAATTCTTGTAGCATAGAATCCACATATTTACTGGGGTTCTCTGTAATACTCTCAATGCCTGACACAATTGGTCTACCCGGAGGTTTTTTAGGATTCTTTAGCTATTTTGGGGCTTGGATTCAAGAGAAAATCAAATTCATTTTTACATATGACTTTGGTGTTTAGACCCCTAGTTAGAATGTCTTTAAGTTCCTCAATAAAGTTATCAGTTGGATCTTTTTCTAGTTTTTTATAACTTTTCTTGTCTTTGAGGAGCCTTTCACATTCCAAAATGTAGTCAGTTTTATCAAGTATGACTATGTTACCTCCTTTATCTGAATTTCTAATAATGATGTTGTTATCTTGTTGTCGTTGTTTTAATGCCAATCTTTCAGTTTTGATCAAATTATAGTTGACATTACTTTTATTAGAAATATTTGTCATGTCACGAACCACATTATTTACAAATAGCTCAATATTGGGACTTATACTGAGGGATGGTGTATATTTACTTTTTGGTTTGAAAGCAGAGTAGGGGCCTGTAGATTGAAATTCTTCATTTTCTGCTAATAGGCTTCTCAGAGTCCTAGAATGCATAGGTTCTATTGGAAGTCTGTTCTTCTTTTTAGAGAAAAACTTTTTTAGAGCCAATTTCCTGGCAAACAAATGAGTGTCTTTTACCCATTCAAAGAGGTTGAAATCCCCTGTAGGTGAAAAGTTTAGGCCTTTTTTGAGAACTGCTAAATGATCTTTTGAACTTTGGTTGACAGGTTGAATATTTGTAAAGGGTCTAGTTCTTCCGTATTCTTTTTTTTTTGAGGTTTGTAAGTGTCTTGATTTTCTCTTGCCCCTCCTGATCTTACTCTTAGATCTAAAAAAGTTTTGGTTGGTCTTTTGACCATTAGGGGGTTAGTTGATCCCAATGTATCATTTGTTTCCAAATCAGACCATTCTGAAGTAGTTAGCTCGTCAGAATTTTTATATTTTAATAACAAGTTTTAACTAATATCAATAAACTTTAAGTTTTATTTTTTGCTGCTCTATATTGTTATTTGGGCAGAGGGTGTGCACTTCAACCACAAAGGATACTTGTTCTGTCCCTTTTCCTTTTTGTCATTTATACAATTTATTTATACTTACAAATTACTTTGAGTGCTGACATAATTTTTTGTCATCACATGTTCCTTCAACATTAATTGTGATTTCAAGCATATTTTGACATTAACATTACAAATAAATAGCTAATTTTACACAATGACAAAAATGGTAAACAAGTAGTACAAAATACACATAGGCCAGAATCTACTACATTTTTGAGTTGATGTGAAATGGCTTGCAGAAGCTGCAATGGTAATTTTCCATGCAAAACTTTAGTGATTTTTTGTCATTAAAATCTTAATCAGAAAAAAAAACTATTTGAGTTGTCTGTTAAAGGAACATCATGATATTTTTTTTTGCTAATAGGTCTCTGGATTAATTAGACACGATGGGAAAAATGTTTTAGGAAGCAAAACATATAAATTCAACCTTTTCATAGATATGCAATGATTCTTTACTGTAGGGTTCAAAGTTTGTTTTTTAATTGCTCTTTCAGTTGGAAAGTATTGTGCTTCCCTTTAGTCCTGCTGAGAGAACTAGCAGTTATAGCTGCCACATTCCCACAGTGTAGGTAGAAACATACTCTTCATTCAAAGTCTCCTACCACCTCAGGAAGATAATCTGCTGGATTTAAAATGGTAGATTCCTCAGCAGCATAATTCCATGTAAAATAATAAATTAGATGCTGTGTTATTAATATTTTTGTTTTGTTTGTATGTGTTGGGACTTAACTTTTATTCAAACCTTTAAAAATAATTGGTGATTAACACCACATTGTTTTTACTATGTTGCAGTGGTGATCAAGCTGTATGCGAAACACGTACAATCCAACAATGTGTTGCTTTTAATTTCATTTTTGGAGGTTGTTTAGGCATGGAATTACTGGCTAAATTATTGGGATTATATATCATCAGTGGATGAGAGTATGGAAGTTGGGAGGTGGTTGTTAGAAAGTCATACGATTTCCCTATGTCACCTAGATTGAGACTACTTTTGCATACTGTCCCATGTTTTTATAGGCCTTTTCTAGGTTATATATGTTATGCTTGATCATCTAGGTTATGTATATATGATACAGTATATGTTATGTTTGATCATCTCTTTATGTTTACCCAAATGTGATGTGATACATCAATAATTTTTATTGTTTGAATACATTTTTAAAAAATATTTCTCTGGGTCAGAGCGCTCCTACTGGAAAAGGTTTTTCTATCTATCAGTTTTTTTATTATTGCATAATGTTTAGCCTATGAGACACCTGTAATATTATATTTACATAGGAACCTGTTGGAAATGGTGTTGTAAATAATCTAATAAAAAAAATTCTTGTTTGTATGTGTTCCAAAACTTATCGCATATTGTGAAGAGCATTTCTTCAAAATAATACATTTTAAAAATATGGTCCTTTAAGAGCCTCATTGATCTACAAGATGACTGCCAAAGGCTTCTCTAATTTCACAGTAATCCTCAGAAAAATAAAGGGCCCTGTGTAAATCAAGTGCTCTAATCAAGGGAACTGCTGTAAATCAGCTGAAGGAGCTTTTTCTTCTAAATTCTACACTAATGTAAATTGTTTGCTCCTCCAGGTTAGGGCACTCAGCCCACAGTTGTAAATCCTGCCTTGGCCACAACAGATTTCTGTGTAGGGAGTAGCCAAACCAAACTTTACAGGTGAGACAAGGCTCTAGGAGCCAATAGGAAATGCGAACATCGTGAAAAATGAGTGGGTAGTGCAGGAACAAGTGCTGTAACAAGGCTGTGGCAACAGATATATATATAAAGAAATTGTTTTTTTAATGAATATATTTTGGTATAAAAAAGATGTGACAATTGTATTTATTGCTTCAAAAAATAAAGATGTGTTTATTTTGTGGTAAAATATGGTATATTTATGGACAATACATTAGAACATTAATTTTGGTTTTGTGATGTGTATTAACCCCTTCAGTACTGGGTTATGTGTTACCATGGGTTTTGTATCATAAAATGGGCATATTTTTTAATTACACATATATTGATATTGGACTGTTAAGTGTCAAATAATGTTAAAATGGCATCATTTTGTAGTGTATTTTGTACTATACTGTCACTTTAAATGTTTTGGTGGACTCAGCAAGGGTTTGAAAACTACTTGCAAGTGGTCTTTGGTACCCGTAAATCTTTCTTCTGCTTTTTGCAGTTATGGCAGTGCTCTTATTTGGGAGTGATCCATAAAATCTGATTAGCAGAGAGTTTGGGTGTCAAAGTCTAACAGAGTAACTCATCATTTATTTTCAGTGCAAGAATCAATGGAGATTTATGTCTTGCTTTTTGGCTGTGTCATGAAGTTCACTCGTAGCAGTGACCTGTAGCAGTTTTCTCGCAATGTTTTAGGGATGGGGGATTAACATGTCTATGTAGGATTTATTGTGCTGCTATGGCACTCGTAATTGATTTTTCAGGGATTAGCATAGAGCTCAAAGTTTGGAAACCACTGATACAGCCCAAAATGAGTACAATGTAAACAGCTTTTTTTCAGGTTGTCTACAACCAGGTATTGAAAGCATTCAATTTTATTAACACTATGTTAATATAGATTAATTTAACTGAAGATTGAATGAGATAAAAAGAATTTCTGAAGATTAAAAAGAACATTACTGCATCATTTATTCCCCAGTGGTGTGACATATGATAACATTCAAGAAATGGATTTTGTGCATAACCAAGAAAACAATGATATCTTTTTTCACTATTTAAATAAAATAAAAAATAAACAGGAAACCACAGCTAAAAAAAAAAGAAAGCAAAATGCTTTTGCCAATTAAAGTAAATATAATGAGTTTCTTATAAAAGGGGATGGATATGGCAGGCTGTCTTACTTTTCACTAACACATGATCACTTCACCATGTTTACATAATAATACAAAATGTAAAATGCAATAGATGTAAATATCTTATCAGTGTTTATATCCTTTTGATCACAAATATAGCTCACATATTTACAAACACTAGAAAACAGATATTCGGTCAGTTTATTTGATATAATTACATTGACATTACTGACCATTAAGCATTTTATGAACTGCATTTCCAATGCATATACTGTACTTAGAATGGCCACTGCATTCCAATGAAAAGCACTTGTGTTGGTGCTCTGATACACTGTAGTTTAATTCAGGGGTGTGTTTCTGCATAAACAATAGACCAAAAAAGAGGTGCTCAATCAGATAATGAACCTTAATAGGTTAGATTGATGGACATGATAATTCACCCTGAGAGCATCCTCTTTTAGCTCACTTGTGCCCTTCACAGGGAGAAATATCCAGTAATACATCAGTCTGGTCTCACTCACTAGAGTGACCCAGCCTCGAAATACCAGGCAATTCTACCCTGAACATCAGAAACAGAAAACCCCAGTTGTACGTTCCGGCCTTAGTTGAGCCTCATCAGTGAGGTGCAACTGAACTCCCTAAGGCGCACCGAGCAAGGAGTCTAGGTCTGGAGCCCCATATCACCCTTACAGAAACTAAGTCCCAAGAGTCATTTGAATAAACAAAAGACCAAAATAGAGTGCGTTTGTGCCTAAATCCACAAGACCCACACCCAAGACAATGTATATTCAAGGCTGCCTGAAGATGCAGTGCAGTACATTGAAATATGTTTGTATATATACCGAAATGTCTATATTCAGTGATATTCATGTCTGTAAGTGTACTTGACAGTTTCTGCCATACCATAGACATGCATAAACTTATGATTTCAGATATAGAAATGGGAAAAGATCAAGACCAAGTGGGGGGTGCACTCATATATGAATGGCAGCAAAAAAACTAAATGTGCCCATGATTTAGTTAGTCTGATGTCTAGATTCTCTCACTCCATATTTTTATGGAGGGTAAAACATTTAAGTTAAGGGAAGCACTGCATGCTTGAGAAAGCAGTTTCAAAAAAATGTCCTGCAAATCAGAAAAGGCACGGACATGGTAGCAGTAATTCTGTAGGCTATCACAAACACATATAGTGATTACAAGGATATAGTTTGTCTGACTTTTGGAGCTCTTCTTCTCTTTTTATCACAAGCATGTGATTCCTTCCTTAATTTAACAGTTTTGGCCTCAACCAAGAAATGGACATCTTTTTACTGATCCACAACTTTTGTATTTCCATAACCTATATACACTAAATGATCACAAGTTTTTTGTTTATATTTGACAAACAAAAATACATGAGCATGCTCAGATTTATGCAAATGTAATAAAATTGTCATCTTTTTTAATAACAATAAAACTAAAATATATGTTAATTATTCATTTAAATAGCTTAATTTAGAAAAAATAATGCAAACCTATGTTCAATTACAATGAGAATTCAATAGACTTACTACTTGGTGAAAATTAACAAAAGGGCTTACTGCCCAGAAAAATGCCCTGTTCAAACATAAAAAGCCTAGTAACAGTGGGTAGAAAAAGCAATATTTAAACTCCATGGAGTGCCATTGTTCAGCTGTTTCTGAAACACTTGTGCTGAAAAGTGACAACTTGTTAGAAAATCTTACTTGATAAATTCAGAAGCAATATTAATTATACTTAAGGGTGCATGAAAAACATTTTCCAGCAAAATGATGCCAGCTTGTCTGGCAGGAGAAATATGAGTGCAGCAAAATAGCTTGTAATATGTTGATATCTGTCAGCCTAAGAGATATATGTTTTCTTCCTTTTATAATCATGTTACCATAGCCACAGACAAATGATGGGATGCTAATTCGAAATAATGTGCCTCTCTGAAAAAATATCAAGTTCTCATCTTTCCAAAATTTAGTTTGAGCTTTTAACTTTGGTGTTTGATTCAATTTAATTTCGAAATGAACAATTATAATAGAGGATAACATTTCATAATGGCTGGTTGTAAATCAGGGAATATCCTTTTTCGACAGTGATATTATTCTAGACTTGATAGACTAATATGATTATGGAACTGATAGGTAAAAGCTAAATGAAAAACCCATGGTCTGTAATACAATATGTGCCTTAAGCTTTCGTTTTTCATTACCAGTAAATAAGAAACATTGAAAAATCTTAGGAAGACACAGAACAAACTATTTTTAACAATTTAGGCCTCCATTCCATGGCTCCAGTAAGAACAGAACTGAGTGAAATTTACTCTTTAACCACCACTATCACCTCACACATTTAAATCTAACCTCTGAAAAATGCCACAAGAGTGTCCCTAGTATCCTAAGCCATGAGTACCTGTCCCATAACTATTTTAAATATCCCTATCCCATGCCTCCCATAACAATATCTGATCAATGAAGTTTACTCAGAAGTCCTTCTGAGTGCCAGAAATGCAAATGTTCCCACAAAGTATTTGCTCCTGTAATCCAATACCATTTTATACATGACTTCCTTTAAGCATTTGCCTGCTGTATTACACAGGTCTTGCTAAAGTTTACTTAGAAGTCTTTCTGATTGCCAGAAATTTAAAAATAGCCCACTGGTATTTTCAACCCCACATAGCTACCCTCAGTGAGACAGGAATTCCCATAAATATCCTCATCCCTTTATAAGCTTGGGTATCCCCTGGTATTCCCTCCTAATACTCTGTACTAGCTATGAGCCAGGATATCACCTTCAATATCCGCTACCCTCAATGATCCTGTGAATTATGATTGGCTAGACTTTTAACCAATCAGATATGGCAGGAGTAATTCCAGCATACAATGTTGATTGGATATCACAAAAAGCATTAGAAAAAGCGGAAGCCATCTCAAAAACATCTTAGTTAGCTTGGGTGCTTTTCAGAGGAGTAGCTCTGTTAAGTACAATTAGTTTTTTTTAGAGGGCAGTTTTTTTTCTCGGTTGAAGCCTATAAAGAACAATGACTTCACTGCATTCTCAGAACCTGGGCAGGGACATGCAAATGTGGCCACGGAGGCTTCACTTTTGTAGTCCAATACCATGTATTACACAGCTTTAAGCAAAGACCAGGATGAATTATAAACATGCCAGAAAACCTACCTTAAGACAGCTGTTTCAATGTTACTGCCTCTCGTCACAGTGAAGCTGGTTCCTAGCTTGTGTAGTAGATTTTGTGGGGAGGTAGTTTACTACAGCAATCATTTAATTTATGGTGGGCAAAAGAGGGATAGAAGCCCTCGACCGTACAGTAGTACAGTAAATAAATAATACATTTGTGTTCACACTTGAATGTCTAAAATAAGTTTAAAAACTTTTGTCCTGCCCAGAATTCCAAGAAATACAGTTATTCCACTGCATTCTGGGAACGTGGGCAGGGATATGCAAATGTGCCCACAAAGGCTTAGCTCTTCTTATCGATAGATAGATAGATAGATAGATAGACTAAAAGAAAGGTAGATACAGTATATAGATAAATATTATTTTTTATTAATTATGTTTTTAAAAATGCCCTTGCCACCCCATCACCCTGGACTCTCATGGCTCCTCCTCAGTGTCCCCTCTCACCTGTGTCCCTCCAGGCCTCCTGTTCTCTCCCCCTGTCCTTCTCACCCCTGTCCCCAGTAACCAGGAGAGTAATGATTGGTGGGAACTAGTAACCAAAGAGGGAGACAGAAGTACAGATAACAGTAGGAGACTATACTTTACCTCCAGGCTGCTCAGAAGTATGGTTAGTGGGACACCCCTGCAGGGTGTGGTAGTGTCCATGAATTGATTTGGAGCAGTCCTTATGGCTCAGTATGCCCTTGTAACGACATGTTCACTTCTAGGGCAGTTAACATCCCATGATCTCTTGCTGTTGTTCTTACCACAGGGACATTCAGGGCCCTTAGTGGAAAGAAATTAAGTTGTGAACGAGCTGAGAAGTACTTAATTTGCATAGCAGGAATAGAAGTTTTCTTTTAGAAAGACCCTATTTCTGTTTCTCTACATGTTTCTCGGATGAAGGGGATGTTGATGATCTGATATATGCAGTAGATGGAGAGTTCTGATCTAAAAAAATGGAGGCCTGTCTCTCTAATTAGTGTGGACTTCAAGATCATGCCGAGTTAGTTGCTAGATAGCTAATTACTTGTATTTGGCAGTTCATCCACTCAGTCTAAACATGGTATGCAAAATTGCAGATAGGCGTGTCATGTTCAGAGACAAAGAACATTACATAAGAAGCCACAGCATACAAGCCTCTCTGGTTTGTCAAGTTTAGGAGAAGTATTTGACCATGTCTCTGAATTGCATTTGGACAGGTTATTCATTAGGTATGTTCTGCTTATACATCAGCTTTGTGTACAAAAATGTAAGCAAAGGGCTGGTGAAGTACTAGAGGTCTTACTCCTTTCCAGCTGTTTCATCAGTCAAGCAGAGTTGCTTTATTTTACCTCTTCACTTCTTTCTGTGTTGTATAGAGATCTTCACTATATACAATAGACAGAGCTCAGAGGCATCATTGTAGCAGATCCAGACACACCAGGGGTAAAGTGGCCATTCTACATGGGTTAGATTATATGGTATAATACTGATTAGATTATATATGATAACGTTTAAAGATAGTTATCAACAGAAACAAAACAGGTGAAGCCTTACATGTCTAATACATGTGGCAGATCATGGATGGACTGAAAATAAGCATATAGCCTGGATTAAATTGAAGCTTTGTTTTGCACTAACTTGGTGTGTCAACAATATTTATGAATAAATTAATCAGTAAGCCTATTTATAAATCATGCACTGTTTTTATTGTCTTTCAGCAAATTAAACATTGTTGAAATTTAGTTTGCCACTGTAAGACAACTTTTGAAATGGTAATTTGCCTCTTAAAGTCTTAATCCATGGGTCTCCTTTTCACTTAATACATGATAGATGCAAGCTTAGCTTTTTTTTTTTTTTTTGACTACTGGTAAATACAACAACAAACAATGCTCCAAAGAAATAGATACACATACATAAGAATATATTCTTAATAAAAGCTGTTCTGACGTCATTCACAGTGAGGATATTTTCATGCTGCCTGAATCTTTATCTAAAGCATCAGCAATTTCCACAAGACCATTATGTTTTAAAAGCTATACTGTGTAGTACACAGCAAGTGACCATAATATCTGCCACTTTATTAGATGAGTCCTGTAGTACCCTGTTACTTTTATTCTGCAATCTTAAAGAACTTTTTAAGTGTCAGATCAATATCAGAACATGTGGATACATGTGGCTTATTAGATCCTGTCTTAAGTCTCAGGGTGAGAGTTTCATAGAGGGGTGCAAATAACCACTAGCAACACCCATAGCAAAAACGAATGCAATTCTCTATATCATTCCATACCAGAGAAGCAATAAATACATAGCTTTTTATCTAAGATGTCACTGGCATTGGAGACTAGATCATCAGAACATTCTGAAGAGATATTTTCAAACATAAACTGAAAATGGATTTATTTAACAAATATGTGTATTCCAAATAAGAAATCTAATGTTTTCAATTAAAACAAACTGTTAGCAAAAACAATTAGAGTTAATATGAAAAAAACAGTGATTGCTTCAAAAACACCTTAAAGTATATGTTGTTTAAAGGGCTCACACTGGCTCTTTAAGCATTATTTGGTAAAATGTCTAGAAATCAGCATAACACACACCAGTTTCTAAAATGCAGCATTTAGTGTTGAGTCCTGACATCGAATGAATCAATATTAGGAAACCTCTGACAAATGTAAATATATTATTTGATGTTCAATTTCAGGGGTGTGTTTCTGCCTAGTCCTTAGAGGCTCAGGCCTGGGGCAATGCATTTTTCAGGGGATAGCAGGCTGCCTGAAGATTCCATGCAGAACATTGAAATATATATGTATACAAGCAGTGGTGGAGCTAGTGCATGAGGGGCCCCGGTGGAGGGGGCAGAAACTATTTTATTTTTGCACTTCTGGACACACTCAACTCACTCAGTATATATATATATATATATATATATATATATATATATATATACACCAACAATATACAAAGAATAAAAAATAATAAAATAAATATATATATATATATATATATATATATATATATATATATATTTACAGAACATGAATATAACTTTGAAGATGTTTTTTTTTTTTATTGTGAAGCCAACAACAAATAGGTCAAAATAACCGAGAAAGTCAATGTGCATAACTATTCACCCGCTTAAAGTCAATGCTTTGTAGAGTCACCTTTTGCGGGAATCACATCTCCAAGTCGCTTTGGATAAGTCTCTATGAGCTTGCCACATCTTACCACTGGGACCCTTGCCCATTCCTCCTTGCAAAACTGCTCCAGCTCCTTCAAGTTGGATGGTCTGCGCTTGTGAACAGCAATCTTTAAGTCTGACCACAGATTTTCTATTGGATTGAGGTCTGGGCTTTGACGAGGCCATTCCAATACATTTACATGTTTCCCCTTAAACCACTCAAGTGTTGCTTTAGCAGTGTGTTTGGGGTCATTGTCCTGCTGGAAGGTGAACTTCCATCCTAGCCTCAAATCACATACAGAGTGGTACAGATTTTGCTCAAGAATATCGCTGTATTTAGCACAATCCATCAGCAGTGCCGGCTGCTGAAAAACATTCCCACAACATGATGCTGCCACCACCATGTTTCACTGCGGATGGTGTTCTTTGGGTGATGTGATGTGTTGGGTTTGCACCAGACATACCGGTGGCCGAAAAGTTAAATTTTTGTCTCATCAGACCAGAGCACCTTCCTCCATACATTTTGGGAGTCTTCCACATGCCTTTTCTCAAACTCAAAACATGCCATTTTGTTATTTGCTGAAAGTAATGGCTTTGTTCTGGCCACTCTGCCATAAAGCCCAACTTTATGGAGCTTAGGGCTTATTGTCATCCTATGTACAGATAGGTCAGGTGATAGACAGGTGAGGTCGAACACAGGGGGCCCACATGGACTGCAGGGGGCACAGTGGGCCCTGGGGCCTGTTCAGGGCCACCATGGACCATGAAGGGGCAGAGAGGACCCATGGGAGTCCCTGGGGGCTACAATGGTCCCCCATGGCCCTTTTGGCCATCCCGCAGCCCCAGTGGAACCTATGTGGCCCCTGTGGGTCCCCTATGGCCTCCACGGCCCCTCTGTGGCCCCCACGGCTCTCTAATGGCCCTGACGACCCACTAGTGCCCCCCACAGTTCTAATGTGGCCCCCAGGGTCCTCTTGTGGGCACATGGGGGGCACAAAGGACTCATGTCAGCCACAGAAGACCTCTGGGATCCCAGAGGATCAGTGATATTAGTTGAATGTTTATTTTCTGGTTGTAAAATAATATATATATGAGGATTTTCCTCCTCTACACTCACTCTTTTAATATTTATTTTTAAATTGATTGTTGTTTGTTTTTTAAGACTAAGACATAATAAAGATTGTATTTTAATATTGGCTACTTAGTTTCATAGAGTCAAAAAGTTTTAGACAGTCATGTGTTGCTGTCAACTCATAAGAGCTTTTTTTACTCCTTTGCTATATTGTGAATTTTATGTTAACAGTATCATAGAAACATAGAAGATGTAATACATGGTAAGAGGTTTCAGGTAATTCTTGCACAACAGAAAAAAACATAACTGGCTTCCACTGGCGTAGGAAGGGGGGCGGCGAGGGGGGCACACCGCCCAGGTGTAACCTCATTGTAGGCGTCAACAGCCGTGGCGAGAACACCGGTCAGTTGCTGCTGACGCTGCGCCCTGCATGTCTGTGTGAGTGTATGTGTCTGTGTGAGTGTGTGTCTGTTTGAGTGTGTGCATCTCTTTGTGTGTGTGTTTGTGTGTGTCTGTGAGTGTGTGTGTGTATCTGTGAGTGAGTGTGTCTGTGAGTGAGTGTGTCTGTGAGTGTCTGAGTGTCAGTGTGAGTGAGTGTCTGAGTGTGTAAGTCTGAGTGAGTATGTGTCTGTGAGTGTCTGCCTGTGAGTGTGTGTATGTGACTGTGAGTGTGTGTCTGTGAGTGTGTGTGAGTGACTGTAAGTCTGTGTGTGTGAGTGTAATTCTGTGAGTGTGTATGTGGAAGTTCTTTGTGTGTCTGTCTTTGTGTGTAGGTATGTGTGTGTATGTGTGTCTGAGTATGTGTATCTGTGTGAGTGCTCTGCCCCTAAGTTTGACAGGTGGGTGGGGAGGGCAGTGTCAAACTTAGGGGTAGCAATTAATTGTATATGATTATATCCAGTTACATGTTCCAAATGCCTAGGAGAATGAAAAGTAACCAATGTCATGTGCTTATTGGGACTCTACATATTGCTACTGGGAAATAAAGAAGCCAATATTTTAAATCACAATTCATACTATGCTACTTATAAATAGATCCCAATTACTTGGGCATATTGTTATAATATACATTACATTTATTAATATAATAATACCATTTTTGCTTTCAAGTACACATCATTTGTCTTAAACCTGCCTGTTTTAGCTAGTATTAGAATGCTGTTTGCATTTTAATCTTTAAAGTGCATCATCCATACAACTTCACATAACTAATGTTCATATTTTTTCACTGCCCCAAAATCTATAATTTAAGTGTCACATTCAAGAGTTTTTGTTTAAAAGATGTAAAATAGTCTAAGCATAATTTTGCTATTTTGGATCTCACACATATGGAATAATGGCATTACACTATTAAGAATTTGCCACAGATCTAACAATAAATGTATTTTACATTGTTAAATGCATGAAAAGTAAAAATGATTCATCTGTAGAAAATTAATATATGTTATGTTTGTCTAAATCATAAGGAAAGAAACCATAGCCCACAGTAAAATGGTACACTGTGCTGAGTGAATGAGTGAATCTTATCAAGTACAGTATCCAGATGTCTGTGCATTATTTTTTTTACAAACATAGTTCAAAATATTTTAATATACAGGATAGATTTTCTTAGGTTCAAAATGAAATGAATAATGCACTCACATCTCCATCACAACAACAAACAATGGCCCCCTATTAAATGCCTTCATACAGCCCGTAAGTCTGCGGTCCTGAAATTTGCCGCAGTTACAGAGCGAGTAAATTTAACAAGCCTGCAACTACATGGCCGAAAGTCAAAACCATAAATTATGTAAGCGGGATCAATATCATATGTAAATAAAACTTAAAAAAAAAAAAAAAAATATATATATATATATAGTTTTTTCTGCAGATTTGCGAGCTTGAGACAGTTGTGCAATTAATTCTAATGCCTTACATCACTTTCTCAGTATTTTAAAGTACAGTATTGAGTTTGATTTGCTTTTATAGTGTTACAAACAGGTGTTTAACCCTCTTGCGAGCTCTCTCTAGTACTTGTACGATTTCTGGCTACATTTGCCATTCACGGGTCTGAAAGCAATTGCGGCTTGAGGAACGGTAGCAATTTACTAGCGATTTGCGATTTTAGCAGCTACGGGCTTGATAGTTCAAAGGCTTAGCTGGGTCGGACTTACAATTTTGACAACCGCAGGAATTTTCAGCCTGTAACCCGCAGTTCGATTGCGGGTAGCTAAAAGAGGCTAATTTAATAGCAGTAACTTTTGCTGGCTACATCACGGGCTACAGTAACTACAATTTGGACAATTTAATAGGAGCATTTTTTGAGTTGTTTAAGACTTCTTTATTATATTGCAGAGGTGCTTTCCATCGCTTCTCTATAGAGGTGGCCTGGAGTTTGAGATGGTGTCTGATGATTTTTTCTCTTTAGCAGGGAAAGTGGACTAGGAATTGTTGTTGTACTATAGTATGAGTTCTCTTTGAGTAATCAGTCCCCTGCAATACTTGGAAATAGGCAATTGCACCCCACACTGCAAATCCTGCTCTCCCTACTCTGAATTTGCCTTATTATGCACTGTACTGGAAGGAAAACAAGCAGACTTCATACACTAGTAATGTTTGCTCAAATGGGATTTTCTCACAAATGCTTTTATTCTCTTGGCCTCCTTGGTTGCCAATGTTGTTACATATTTCATCAGCATATTATCTTATTTTTTATTTTTTGGAAACAGTAATCTTTTAATAAATAGTAGCACAAAATAAAATAAAAAAAATTACAAATCATTTAAATTGAGTTGAACAGATAAAATGTCAAGAACATGTATCTGACAGAACAATGAAATGTTAATTGTTTATGTAGGTTTACTGAAAATGTAATCCCTGTGTAATTTATATAAACAAAAAAAAGAAAAACATCTATTTTAGGCACTCAAGCTTGTCTGATGAATATTAGTCACAGCAGATCAAACATTTAAAGATGTACACTTAATGATTGATTTATAACTTAATATAGCAGAAATAGTTTTGATGCACATAATCAGATGGTTATTTGTCCCTCTTAAATGGTATTAACATTGCCTTAAAAATCATTACAGTGTCAAGAAGACTTTACTATGCTTGAGGAGATCTTATTTATGTCAATTGATTTTCAAACAACACATTATATAATATTTAAAGTTTAACAAATTAATTAGCAAGCTTAAATTAACCTCTATTATGCTAAACAATTGTTCTTAGGTATGTATTTTAATTCAGTTATAATAGAGGAACTTTCTTGGGTTTAATGATCATTTCTTAAGTTTATAAGCAATAAGAAAAGCCTTACCTGCGTTCTAGAGCTTTACACTAATTCATTAAAAACAGAACTTTAATCAGAATACATTTAAAACAAAATATGTAAACCCACCACGGATACCAATCACAACCTGGTTGGAAGGACCATTACCAATAACTCATATAGACATGTGTACAAAATACACTAGTCAATCACAATAAATAGCTGTAAAAGGTTTCCTATGTCTCAATACCGAAACCTCCTATCTGGAGGGCTATGATGTGCCCCACAATCTGGCTAATAGTATAGGAGTTCAATCAGATGACACGAATCATGCCCGAAAAAGTCTATAACTATGTACAATCCAGGTCTGATATACCAAAAATTCAGAAGTCCCTGTGTCTCATATAGAGACCTCCTATCTCAGAGGCTATGGTGTGCTCCACAAGCTGGGTAGTAGTCCTGCAGATAGATAGTGGAAACCAAAAAGCCTCACAATCCAAACCAGGATGAAAAAGAGTAAAAAACACATACATTCATACTGCTAAAAACATTATTTTAGCCTTCAAACCCCATTGAGATAGGTATCTACCATCAGTATAAGAAGGGTTATTTAAATTTTACAATAACTCCTATTTTAACCCAATTGGGCATTGATAATGCTGAATAAACAAAACGCTGATGCCTATTAGAAACTGACTGACGGGCTTCTATTGCTCCCATTTTGCCATCTTTGGCTTTATCAAAGGCTAAATTGTAAACAGCTGGCATCCCCATTATGGGGGTTTAAATAGTTTAGGGAGGCTTGTTTCTGGGCCTTTGGTGCGTCTCTGGAGTGTTTTACAAGATGACTTCATACGCACGTAAGCATAATGAAGTCAGCGTCAACCATCTTTATTGGTATTAATTAACAAATGGTCATATGGGTTATTTCCCAAATAGAAAGTCCTGTAGACCAATATGGCGCCTACGTAGTGATGTCATACGTGCCTGAAATCAACTTTATTTACAACAAGGATCAAGAACATATTTACAAATATATACAAAGTTATGCAAAACAATATACAGGAGTCTAAAGGCCACATGAGCTGGGACAAACTGCTAGTAATTGGTTCAGAAGATGGAAAATAAATTAAATAATAATAATATTAATCATAATAATAATAAGTAAATAAGATAAATAAAATATTAATAACAAATTGAAAATAAGTATTAGAACATGAATATCGAATACAAGGGATGGATTAAATCTTATTTATGTTATGAATAAAAAATATAGTGGTGGGTTATATCATTTCTTTTAAATTATTTCTGATTAAAGTTCCATTTTTTTACTTTTTTTACTTTATTTATTAAGTTGTAATTTATATTTCTTAAGTTGCATAGCTTTAATTCAGGGGTGTACTTTTGACTAGTATTTCAAGGCTCATGTCCAGGGAAACACATTTTCAGGAGGAAACATCCTGCATCAAATTGCTGATTTAGGTCCTCATTCCATTCTTTCTTGTAGCTGATCTACACATCAAGTTGAAATGTAAATCACTATGTAGCTATTTCAATAAATAGAAAAAACAGTGCTATGCAAAACAATATACAGGAGTCTAAAGGCCACATGAGCTGGGACAAACTGCTAGTAATTGGTTCAGAAGATGGAAAATAAATTAAATAATAATAATATTAATCATAATAATAATAAGTAAATAAGATAAATAAAATATTAATAACAAATTGAAAATAAGTATTAGAACATGAATATCGAATACAAGGGATGGATTAAATCTTATTTATGTTATGAATAAAAAATATAGTGGTGGGTTATATCATTTCTTTTAAATTATTTCTGATTAAAGTTCCATTTTTTTACTTTTTTTACTTTATTTATTAAGTTGTAATTTATATTTCTTAAGTTGCATAGCTTTAATTCAGGGGTGTACTTTTGACTAGTATTTCAAGGCTCATGTCCAGGGAAACACATTTTCAGGAGGAAACATCCTGCATCAAATTGCTGATTTAGGTCCTCATTCCATTCTTTCTTGTAGCTGATCTACACATCAAGTTGAAATGTAAATCACTATGTAGCTATTTCAATAAATAGAAAAAACAGTGCTATGTGAAAAATGTGCAAAATGCTGGAAAAAGCCATACATTCAATTGTAGGGGTAGCTGATCCATTGAAAATGTGGCCAATTCTATTCCAATTCGAGATCTGAGTATTATATGCAAGTTAAGGACTATACATAAGTCCTTACATGTGCTTTAAATCATCCATAGAGGTGGAATGAAGCCTTTATGAACATCCATAAATGCCATTTAAAGAGCCAGTACTATGACAAAAATGGAATACATTTTTTTAATGCATAATATGTAATATATTTAATATTCTCATAGGCACATATGTTGCAAACCAGCAAAATAATAGAGTACTATGATGTGTTAGTCTGCATACATCTGTGAACATCAACTGCTGTCAATAATTCACATTAACATCACAAATATCAACTGCAATGGGAACACAGACTCCAGTAAACAAGAGGTTAATAGAAATCAGGACTACAAAAGGTGGTGTAATGCATTGCCCATAAAAAGTGTTATAATGGACAGCCTGAAGTTGGCGACTGATGTGGCTGAAAGGAGGTCTAGGATCCATTCTTGTGGTGAACGAGAAAAGCTAAATTGCATTATAGCACAGCACAGGCCTTGCACAGGATTAATTTAAATGAGCAGGTGAAGACAAAGTGGGATATAGTAGCATATGCTGATATGGAGTATGGCATTGGTGTGGTTGTAGATTATGAGGATGGTCAGCAGCAAGTAAATAAAAAACAACAATAACTACACTCTGACGTAAGCTCTACAAGTCTAACAATGATGTGATCAAATCATTGATATGGGTGTATGCACATAATAATAATGGATGATGTGTGACCATAATTATCTCTTCATATTGTACATATAGAATGTATGGTGAGGGTTAACTAATTGGTTTGCTATGCAGCCACGAATAACATTCATGTATTTGTAAACAATGAGAGCAGCCTCAACTTTTACTACCTTGTAAGTAGGATCATTTTTATCTATTCATGTATAATTATTCATATATGATATCAGCACAATTAATGAAGGCTTACCTTTTATGTTACATAGACATCTCATATGTATTGATGAAGTGATCCATTGCCAGAAGCATCAGCCGTGTCCTGTGTTACCATCCTTGCTGACTGATATAATCATGATCACATCAAAGGTAAAGCCGCACATTTCTAGCACTAATTTGAATCTCTCCTGCTTTCTCTGTCCCAGCCTGGGTGTCCACCCCTCTGAGTCTCTCTCTCTCAGCTTTCTCTCTGAGCTGAGCTTGGGTGTCCACCTCTCTGTGTCTCTGGTTCTCTCTCCTCTTCTCTATCTCTCTCTTTATTTCTCTTTTTATTTCAATTTCTCTCTCTCTCAGCTGCCTTGCCTGCTCCGCAAGTGGAGGTCAATACAGGGGCCCCACCCATTTCTCTGTGTGTCTATTTTAAACTGCAAAACAGGTGTTTTCTCTTGATTATTGCTGCAGTAGCAATTAACCCATTCTCTCCTGGTGTGAAATCTTCACAGCTTTGTATCTTGCACCATCCATTGGGGGGCACTCCATCACAACCCATATGTGATTTGATATATGGGTTAACATCATAAGTAACATGGAAAGTCTAATCGCTTCGACATAACAACATTAATTTCTAATTAACATAATATTATTGATTACAGTAATCAAATACATGAAGACATAGAGGTGTTCATACATGTTTTATCATCATTGATATTTGATATATTTATATTATTATGATGTGATACAAAAATATATTAATATCTACTGATGATTACTTGATACATGACTTATACTCATCTACTGTACCTTAACACAGGATGGGTATACAGAAATATGATCTGGATCCACATATCAGATCATTAACTAAATGTGATGTATGTCAATGTCCCAAATCACTAACCATTACAAACCCACAGACAAATAAATTAAGGTGCAATAATAATATATTTTTATTGTATTTACAGAACACCGTCATGTAGCAGACCATGCATTAATAGCATGTGCGTGGTGCAAATAGTTTGCAAGAGGACAGGAGATGGCATAAAAATGTGATCATATATTGTTGAAAAGGAACACTGTATAATAATGCATAGCATTTATTAGAGTCACGTGTGGTCATTACACCACAATAACGATAATTATATGGAGACAAATCTCATCATTCATAACATCATATATTAGAAGCAAACATTATTGTGTATAGCACTTACATTGTGTCTTCAGCTGCTGAATGAAACAAATGCAATTAATCCTAGATTATGAAATCCAAATCAAGTACATATATATAGTGTGATTAAAAAAACTTTTGCAATAGTATTCCACAGCTCTGACATGATCAGTGCCTGGTCATATTCAGTGTAGCAATATCTGTATATACAGTACGGTGCTTTATACTATTACTATAACAATAAACTGACATACCATGTTCATCTACAATCCGTGCAAACTATGCTGTATCTATCATGAGAAATAAGTTCTTACGACCAATTGCATATATTTAGCAATAATGTGGTAGAAAGGATTAATGCTGGCAAACAGAGGTCATCAACATTAATGTCCTTTATTAAGATCAGAGAAGGCCATCTGGTCTTATTTTGTTATGAAGGATGACATGCTTAGCTCATGCATGCATAATATCTGGGCTTGTTTAACATATATTTATAGAAATATGCCATTTCACAGCTTACGGGCATTGGAACATATTAAACAGCGTGTGCGATCATTTTGCAGAGGGGATAACATTAATATCATGCCTATATTGTAACTCCTGTATATAGTTTACTTACATTATTTGGGAGCACTGCTTGCAGATGTACAAACTGCCCTAATGAATGTGTAATTTGCCTAAAATCAAATAACAAGAACATATTGATAAGTAAATAAAATTAAATATTAAATATGGACTACATCATCTCTTCTCAAATGCATTTATCAGTGTTCATCAAGTGGAGAAATGTTAACCATAACCATCCACAGATAAGGTTATCATGGACTATATGATGCAGCCACATTAAATTAGAAGCTTGTATCTGCAACGTGAGACCCGAAACGGGTGCGAGTTTGACAAGTTGTGGATTTACTGTGCTATTAAGTTAGAACAGACTGCAAGTTACAGGTTTCAGAGGCAAACCTGTAAACCATTTTTCGCTCATCATAGCTACAAGTTGGGATGGAGCCAATGGCACAAAAGATTGTCAAAATTACGTCACAGAAAAATGGAGGAGGGATTTTCAAAATCCTACGGGGTTCAATTACGAGTTACAATCGGACCTACATTCCCTATGTAATGCAATATTGATAAAGCTGTAAATATGATATTCTATCACATACGAGTTACAGTATATGTATTAACACATTGATTGCCGGGATCGATATAACACACAAATTGAACATGAAATAAAGTATTTTTTGGGGCCGATTTGTGAGCTTCAGAATGTTGTGATATTAATTCTTAGACATAACATCACTTTCACTTTTAATACAAGTACAGTAGTGTGGTGATATGTGCTTTTAAAGTGCAACGAGTTGGACTTTACCTACCTTTCGGGTCCTCTCTAGCACTCGTTGGCTTCTTGGCTACATTTGCGAGTTACAAATTTGAAGCCCAGTGATTTTGATGCAATTTAATAGCTCAATTGGAACCTAGAGGTTACTGGCTTGAAAGAACAAAGGATTTGCTGCTGCGAAGTTCCATGTTCCACGTTCCACGTCCCGTAGGCTTTTTCCGGCTTTGCTGCATCTTAACCTGCAAGTCGTCTGCGGGTTGCTTTAAGAGCCTTAAGTCCTGCGAGCTACAGTACGAGCTACGATTAATAAAATCAGAGCAATTTAATAGGGCTCATGGTTACTAAATGTTATACACATAGTTACATAGTAATTGAGGTTGAAAAAAGACGTTTAGTTCATCAAATTCATCCTTTTAAGATCTCCTGTGATCTGTAATATGCAGATTAATTTTTAATTTTTAATTGATCCAGAGGAAGGCAAACAGAAAAAAAACCAAGTGAAACTTTGCCAATAGTCTCACAAGGGAAAAATAATTCCTTCCTGACCCCAGATACTGGCGATCGGATTCCTCCCTCTCTAATTAACCATGATAACCTGAATGTCCTTTTTATTTAAAAATATATCCAAACCCTTTTTAAAGTTATCTATCAAATCTGCTGTCATCACCTCCATTGGTTTAGAATTCCACAGATTAACCACCCATGTAGCAGACCATGCATTAATAGCACTGCGAAAAACCCTTTTCTTTCTTTAAGGTGTTATCTTTTTACTTCTAACCTCAAATTATCTCCTTTTGTCAGTTGAAAACCTCTTGGCACAAAAAAGTTCACTTGACAAAGCCTTGTATTGACCCTGGATATATTCATATAAGGTATTCAAATCACCACTTAGATGCCTTTTTTCTAGAGAAAAGAAGTTTAATTTGGTTAGTCTTCCTTCATAACTTTGGCCCTCTATTCCTCTTATTTGTTTTGTTGCCCATCTCTGTACTTTTTCCAGCTCTAAAAAGTCCTTTTTATGAAGAGGTGCCAAAAATTGTACTCCATATTCCAAATGAGGGTGTACCAGGGATTTGTATAGTGGCAGAATTATATTTGCTTCCCTTGCTTCTATACCCTTCTTAATCCATGCTAATATTTTATTTGCCTTTGCAGTTGCTTGGCATTGAGCACTGTTTCCTAGGTGGTTGTCCACAAGTACTCCAAAATTCCTTTCAATATCTGATACCCCTAGATTATCACCATAAAATTTATAAATTGCATGTTTTTTTTCCTTCCTAAATGCATAATCTTACATTTATTCGTATGAAATTACATCTGCCATTTAGTTGCACATTTCTCTCATTTATGCAAATTCATTTTTGAAAGTACATCCTTTTCTAATTTAATTAACTTGCACAACTTTGTATCATCAGCAAAAACGGAGACATTATTTTCCAGTCCTACTTCTAATTCATTAATAACTATGTTAAAAAGGAGAGGTCCTAAAATTGAACCCTTAGGACCCCCACTTACCACATTAGTCCAATCTGTCTTTTAGCCAGCTCTCAATCCATGAGCAAATATGTACTTAAATTCATGTACCCCTTATCCTGTATTCAGAGCAGTAATAAACATCCATGTTTTAAAAACACATCTTCTGAGTATGGTAAGTGATAGTACAATTAATGCAAAGATAAAGTGAAGCACCCATCCTGTTTTGGTGACAGAATCCCTTTAAGCAATGCTCAGCATATATATTGAATATGTATTTTCTATATGGCAGGTGTTTCACATTGTTCTCTTTTTAGTTTGTATGATAAATCATATGTTGTGTGATATGTGTTTAGTATGTTACGATCCAGAATTAAGGAGCCATTGGCACCTACATTTTCTCCCTCTAAGTCAAACAAACTGCCTATATTTTTCACAGATATTTTTAAAAAGTACCAAGAACCAACCCCCATTATCTTCTCCCTCCCCCCCTGGAACAGCAAAACTCCCAATGAAGGTTAACCCCTTCCAGTGCAAGCCATGACACAAAACTTTATAATGGGAAAAATCACAGCACACTCTCTAATAGTGTCATACCTTAGCATAGTCTTACCACATTCTGAGCACACAGAAATTCTTTGAACATGACATATAAATGAAATACAGATTGTCACAGTCCTTACAACCAGTCTTGTGTTCATTTTATTAGTCTTGAATTTTAGCAACCCGGTGTGCCAGAGTCCAAAATAGCAGGGTTCCTTGTGGGGTTCAGGGGGTTCCCAATATCACGACATTGTGTACATGGTTGAGTGTGTGACAGTATGATAAGTGTTTATGATATTCACATGGCATGATCCATGGCTGTGCAGTGTCCACCATACCAAGGAGTCTGACCACCATTGCTGGAGCTGTCTGGTCCCTCAGCATCCTCTTCAATTTGTTGTAGTGAATGGGAGCTGGAGGGCCACCACCAGTTGCCCTGGTACTTGCTGCCTCCTCTGACATTCGGCACCAGCAGTGGTCATATCTATGCTTGAAGCTCCTCACATCTCCCCAGCTACTTCCTTCCACATATGGGCTCTCTGGCCTCACAACTATGTCCCCTGTAGGATACTGGAGTGGGTACACATAGCATGCAAGAGGATCATTAATTCCTCATGTATATACCTGAGGGCCGTCTGCTTGGTATTAACCTCCTGTCCTCCTGACTGTCACTGGGTTGCTGTGCTCCCTGATATGCCCGCCAGACATGCCCCTCTCCAGCCCTCAACCCACCACTGGGTTTAGGCTCCTCCCCTTCTGCCCCTGACGCTGGTGTGCCTTGCACTGTCATCCTCCCTCCATCTCTCCTTCACTGCTGACACTACTCTCTCCCCACTGCTCCCAGCACCTCTCCATCTCTAAGCACCTCTCCGTCTCTCAGCACCTCTACCTCTCTCTGCCCCATCTCTCTTAAAAAAAAATCCTTAAAGTCACTATGCCTATCTCTAAAAAAAAATATATATATATTTCCTTATGGAACAGATTCCAGCCTTTCAACCTGGAATCTAAAAGTTCTGCTTTCGTTTTAGATAGGTTCATCTCGGACAAGGTCATTGAGATCTCCTCGGGTAAGGAAATGTGGTTGTAACGATGAACAGGAAGCCTCAAAAGTTTGATCCAGCCTTATATTATCATCACCATGCTCTACAGGATCTTTTTCTTGTTCATCATCACTAAGTATTACTTCTTTCGGGGGCATTGGCACAGGCAATTCTTCACTATGCAGCACTGGCCAGATGGCAGATTGTAAATTCAGGTATGTCACAGTGTTCTTTGATTTAGAACTGATGTGCCTATTATATGTAAACTAGTGACTTGCCTGTCAAAAATGACGGCAATAAAATTGTAAGGCTGGGAATGCTCTTTACCACCCAATGTGAGTGACCCTCTTAACGTTTTTGTTATCTACAAAAAAGTACAATTGTAATAAATGTTTTAATTTTTTTAACATTCAACTCGTAGTTGAAGAACTGTCAAACCATATTGTTTTTAACAATATTAACGTTTTTAATTGTCAAGTATGCAGGAATAATATAAGAATGGATGAATTTTGTATGAATAAGTATTTTAAACCATTACATAAAGCTTTGTAATATGGAAGTTATATTTGAAACAGTGGTCAACCAATTATGTTTAACAATACTAACATTTTTAATACTGAGGTATGCATGAGTAACATAACAATGGGTCAAGTTTGTATGAATGAGTACTTTAAACCATTACAGAATGCATCTTAACATGTAACTTGTAGTTGAACTACTGGTAAAGCACATAAGTATTAAATCCAGAGGAAGGAAAACAGTAACCACCTCCCCCCCGCCATAGAAACTTAGCCAATTGTATCAAAGGGGGGGGGGGTTAATTCCTTCCTGACCCCATGAACTGGCGGTCAGATTACTCCCTGGATCAATCCTCTCTATTTAATTATACATTTAAATTTTGAACAAATGATTATGCTCCTAAAATACAATGTTAACAATGCAAACATTATCGTAATCTAATAACATTTAAACTGCAATTGTCAAAAAATACAGTGATCTTGAATATTGAATCCAGAGGAAGGCAAACCAAAAAAAAACCCAGTGAAACTTGGTCAATTATTTCAAAGTGGTCCAAAAAATGACCACATTAACTGGTGACCAGATTACTCCCTGGATCAATACTCTCTATGTAATTAAACATGTACATTTTACAACAAATGGTCATCATTGTACTAACATGAACTCTTAATGATATAGAATGAAACAAATTTCTCCACCTTTTAAAATACAATTTTAACATTCCAAACAGTCAAAACAAACTTAATGTAGTAGCATGTAACCTTGAATTTATAAGAAAATGCAACATAAATGTTTTGTGGGGCCAATTATGCAAAAAGGTCACTTCCAAGATAATCAATTTTTTTTATTTTTTGGTATGTCTAAGTGGTTCCCTTGGAAATAGCTTATCAGACTTGTAAGTTTGTGTATGAGATATAACTACTTTTTATTCTTTTTTTATTTTTTTTTAAACTTTTTTTGTTATTATTGTAGTCCTGGAAAATAGCAGATAGAGTTTCCTAAGTAAAAATAGTGACATTCTAGTTCATCCCCGAAGTAAAACCACTCTTCTCTAAGTTTTTTGCCATTTTATAGAGTTTCTTAGTGAAATAGTGATCATCTAAAAAGAGCCCAAGTGACATCAACTTTTGTCCTCAAAATAAAACCACTGTTCTCTATGTTTAGAGAACCTCATAGTATGCAATGTTTTTTGGTAAAAATGCGTCCATCCTCTAATAAATCACCCTACTTTGGTTTTCTTCAAAATGAACTTTAATTTCATCTGGATTGTTGCATCTAGAAAAAGCAACATAGAGTTGTCCATGGGCAAATACAGGTCCCTGTAAAGAAATACCCACAGACTTAAAAGTGTGTCCTTGTGATTTATTAATGTTCATCGCACATGCCATGATAACTGAAAATTGTCTCCTTTGAAGGACAAAAGGTAAACCACTCTCACTTGGAGCCAAATCAATTTGTGGCATAAAAACGTGTTCACCTTTATGGGTACCAGTCATAATTTCTGCATGTATAAAATGATCTTTTAAATCCTGCACAATGAATCTGGTCCCATTACAAAGTTCTTTTTTGTGATTAATATTTCTCAGTAGCATGACAATTGCCCCTTTTTTAAGTTGCACAACATGTGGTGGCATTCCAGAGGGAGTTAAAGAATTGATAGATTAGATGGAAAAGTTGGTCACTGTCTTGGTGATCAGCCAGAATCAAATCTGCACTATAGTACAGTTTTGTTGATGCATTGATGAAATAAGTCCTGGATAAGGCAAATTAAAACTTGCACAATTTAATCCACGAGCCAGAAAAAAATCTTGAATTTCCATTCATTCTCTTAATAGTGCAATGGGCTCATTGTAACATTTCAAATAGTCTTCACACATATTTAATTTAAATGTTTCCCACAAAGTTAATGCATCAGGTACATTGCAAAAGATGCAAATGAATGCAAATTGTTCTCTCATTTGCTTTGGCATTTGACATATTGCTGCTTGTTCCAGACACCTCTCCCATTCTGTATTGTCTGCTATGAAGTTTTGCAGCTAATGGGAAAGTATCATAAACTATGTCATTCACTGTGCGTAAATGTTCATAACTTTGTGCACCGGGAACATGTAAAAGAAGTAATCTTAGATTGAAACATAATTCAATGTCTCTTGGACTGACGGTATACATTTGTGGTATAATTTTATGAGTATCTCTTTTTCGTTCTCGCCATTGGCTATTTACAAATACATATTGATATGGAATCTCAATGTATAAAACTTGTCTGGCCTCAGTGTCCTGGCAGTTTAAATGAAACCAATCAGTGAGTATGTTTCTCGATGTTCACTTTGTGCTAAGGCAGTTCTTTCATTGCCTGCAGTAAAGCAAACAAACTGACTGTGTGGCAAATAAACAGGTAATCGATACACAGCATGTGACCGATCATGCATCTAAAATTTCAGAAGACGCCACATTGCTTCTGGAGCACTGACATATCGAGCATCTAAATAACATGAAAGTTCGTCATGTAAAATTGAATTTTCCTTTTCGTTTTGTGCACCGTGCACAAAAACAGTTGCTGCATCATATCCTTTGTGTATATATTTATACACATATTTTATGGATTTGATAGAAGTGCAAGCTTCCACATTTATGTGTGCATTGTACTTCATCAGCAAATATGGATTGTATGGAACTACATATCTATTATTGACCTTCTGGCAACGAATAATAGCAGTTTGTCCTTCTCTTCTTTTATACAAAGGGTATCCATCACAATTTGCATAAGTCTGCATTTGAAATAGTTTTTGGAATGAATGATTGTTTTGAATTTGGATTGATATCTCCACATGGACCATGAAGCATTCTGTGTGTTACAATGTCATAAAGTTTTGGTTTTTTTTCTGGATGTGGTAGTTCAGCAGTAATTATTGAATCTACTCTCTTTGCAGTATTCAAATTATATTTTTCTTGCAGGATTAAAAATATGTGAGCATGTGGCAGGCCTCTTTTTTTAAATTCAATGGTATAAACAAAAGCCACACATTTTCCAAATAACTCTGCTTTAGTTATATCTTGTATTAATGAATTGAGTTTTATTTATAATACTCTCGCAACTAAATCTGGTTAGTCAGAAGTATTTTGGCCATGTTTTAAATTTTCCTTGAACTCTAGCCATTGCAGATTACATGTGAATGTAATGAATAAATCAGGTTTTCCAAATTTTGTCACAATAGCAATGGCATCATTGTATCTTCCTCGCATATTGCGAGGAGATCCTTGGAAAGTGGATGGCAAAATGATTGCTCTTCCAGCTGGAATGTATCTGTTTGCAGCCAATTTAACAACATAATCCATCAATCCACAATATTGTTCTATGCGAAGCTTGTTTTGTTGAAATTTTATAACATTTTGATTATTTGCGTGACTTGTAGATATGAATCAATAATACATTGTTGTGTGAGTTTCCCCCACATAGAATAGGATTAAAAATTCCAGCATAGAAATATTGTTTCTAACACAAACTTTAGTATTCAGATATCTTTGCAATTGTAATTGTGGTTCCCATCCTGGCTCACCATTTGGAAAGAAAATTGGATGTGCCATTGGATGCAAATTACAACTCAATATATTGATGTTTAGAAAAGGTTGGTCTTCATTGCGTGGATATATTCTATTAACCTGCTGAAAAGGGGGTTCACCATCCTCAATTTTAAAGACCATGGCAACCTCATTTTCTGTTGGTAAATTATACCATCTTTGATCAGTATTGCGATCTCTTTTCAAATCCATATTTACTTGTGGCATTGGCACTTCATGTATTTGAGCATGTTCCTGTTGTTCTTTTTCAACCTCTGCTAATTTTTTGTATGCTTGACTATATGGGTTGTTGGCCATAATTTTATCCAGCTTTTCAAAGACTATGGGCAAACACTGTTTGTTTTCAGGAAGCGTCATCTGTTATTCAACAGCTTCCATTGTATCTAGGACATATAACTGTGCACATTTCCTTTGCTCTCCTTCTTGTGGGGGTAAATGTGAAGTGCGGTGGTAAATTTGTCCTTGAACTCTAAAACAGTAAGGACCATGTCCTGGGACATTTTTTACACCCATTTTTAGCACCCATTGAAGCAAATGAAATTGCACTGTGATAAGACCTTTTTTTTTTTTAAATTAGTATAATTTAAAAATGTTGGATTGGTCATCATACTTTCTAAATATTCAGGAAATGTGTGTCTTTGTGGAAGTCTTACCTTTCCTTTCTGACAGCAACTAATAAACTCCACATCAGTTGGTCTTTCCTTCATAAAATGATAGGCCCCACAAAACTGACAAACCACATTCATTAATCCACAATAATGAGTATCTACTGTTAGTGATGTAAATAAAGGACTATCATGAGGTTCCTGAACATAGCTATCAGTACCAGTGTATAAATCAACATTGGTGTCATGTGTATCAACATTAGTGTTATGAGGCAATATTGGTCCATTACGCAATGCTTCACAGGCATGTTTTTGTTTACTTTTTCTTTTCTTTGACGGTCCAGCACACTCAGTTTGTCCTTTTGCACTCACTTTTCTTTTATTGGCAAGTCTCTGTCTGTCTTCTTCTCTTAGTCTTTGGGAAGTCTCGGGTGACTGTGCATCTCTCCATCCTTGCTGCTCTTGGTTTCCATTCTTTCTTTGTCCGTCATTTTAATCTGGAATTGTAAATACAGGCGTTTTAGTTTAAATAGTAAAACATTTTTGTATAGCAAACAACAGGAATCGGCACATTGCTAAAAATGTTTCTTAGTTACCTGAGGTATTAAAGGATTAACTTCCTTTACACTTTCTGATGGTGTTGAAGTTGTATTATTTTCTGTCTTCCAATCTGTAAGATATATAATGTATTTTTTTCGTGCATACATGAATTAATTAATCAATAACTTTAATCAATGCAAAAGCAAAAGACTTAATCATGTTTTGATAAAGAAGGGCATCATGAAATCATATACCTGTAATGGTGATGTAATTGCAGATGAAATGTGTTCATTCAGGTCTAGTGTTCACAGAGATGAGCAAACTGTAAAATGACATGAAAAGCATTGTTAATGTTTGTATTCAATGAATTAATTAATCAATGAAAGTATCATGTTTAATTTGCATACATGCAAAACGTAAAGGACTAAGCATCAATATGAAATGTCTCAGGAGTCAGAGCATAATTAACTGATTTAAATCTGTAACTGCTTTGGGGGCCCTATCCCTGTCAGGCAATGAGCATTAATACAAATATATAAGTGCAGTGTAAAATATATACATTTTTTACTGCAGTGTAAAATATCCATTTTTTGTAGGCCCAGAGCATAATAAACTGATTTAAGTAATTGCACTGTAAAGTATAAATTTGTTTTACTGCAGTGTAAAATATATATATTTTTTTCGAGGTCTCAGAGCATAATGAAGTAATTTAAGTAAAATCAGTGCTAAAGATAAATGTTTTGAGGTCTTAGAAGGAGGTGCCCTACAAAATGTCCTTATTTGTAACTGCAGTGTAAAATATCCATTTATTTTATTTCAGGGTCCTATTGCTGTCATGCAATGACCATTAATACAGATATGCAAGGGTAGTGTAAAATATTGTAATTATTAATGAATTAATTAATTGACGTTAATGAATAAGTGTATTAGAAATACTTAAACATAATACAAATATCTAACTGCAGTCTAAAAGAGCTTTTTTTGTGAATTGTAATTTTTTTAAATTCTGTTTATTATTAGCAATTAATAAATTAATTTGAGATAATTAATAAATTGATTTAATAAATAAATGTATGCTGAAGAGGTAAGCATAAGACATATACATATATATATATATATATATATATATATATATATATATATATATATGTGCAGTGTAAAATATACATTTTTCTTCCTGCAGTATAAAATGTTTGCGAGGTCCGCATTTGCGGCCTGCAATCAGCGTTTGGCTTATTGCAGCTGATGTTGGAGCCACCACCTCCACAAATGCGGCCCGAACTGCGTCCCTCGCAGTTTGACGATTATAATATGTGATAATAGTAGAAATATCCTCTATCCTCTATTGTTTCATATCTCTTAAAAACTGAATAGGGATAAACCCCATAAAACTGCATAATAATTGGAAGAATATATAGATATATATCAGTAATAGATATGAATTAAACATCAGATTATAACCGATATTATATTCTTTCCTAAAAACACCAAAGGGTAATATATATGTTTCTAAATTGTTTTTAATTATTTTTTAAATCCTTTGTTTTTGAGCAGTAGTCTAAAATTGTAAATAATTTTTTTTCTTTATGTCGTTCCCAAACCTTTTTTCCAAATAACAAATAACAGATACTCACATCATTAGATGTTTCAAGAACAAACTCTTTCCACCAACTGTCCAGGAGCACTGACTCAAACACAGGACACATCAGGCCACAAGAGCATCACGTGACAGAATATGACCCAACTGTTTATTACTCTGGGCTGCGCTGTATGAATGTGTTATATTAAAGAGGAAAGTAACTTTATGGGTGATAGAACAATTCTGAGACCATTTTCGAAATCAGTGGGATAAATTACATATAGCCATGGCTGGATTGCCCATTAGGCTAACTAGGCAGCTGCCTAAGGGCGCATACCTGTGCGGGGCACCACTTAAAAAAAAAAAATGGCCCCTACCTTTAAAAAAACAAAATGCTGCAGTTGATCGACTGGCTATTAGGGGTTAACCAGCTAGAAGAAGAGAGTTACAACAGGAAAAGCAAGTTACATGCACAGAAAAGGCAAATGTTGGTTCGTGCATACCGTGCACACTCACTTGCAGGGGCTCCTCCACGTCACTACCTAGGGGCTCCAAAAAGGTAGATCTAGCCCTGCATATAGCACAACCCTTAATTGCTTTGAGAAAAATCTTTGTTGACCAGTGTTATTTTTTTTGACCCACTGCAATCTAGCTTCCATCTCAAACAAAGTTTCAATTACACTTACAGTATCCTCACTAACTTCTTTGAAATAGTAGACTATTACTTCTACTGAAAAGTCACCACTCCGTCTGTGACACAACACTAAAATCACTCTTATCTATGAAGCCTTTCATTTAGTGTCTCCTTTCCTGGCTGCAATTCAGCTCTATTATCACTATCTGTTGAAGTACCTGAAGTTTTGGACTTGGGTCCAAACAAAGTTTCTGACTGGAAGTGCTTATAGCCTTATTAAATTGTGATTTGGCCAATTGAATAGGGCTCTATATAAGCACAGAGCATATTTCTTTTACAGAAGTTTTTAGTTAGTGAAGACCTTGCTTTTAAATAGAAGTTCACTAACTAAAAACTTCTGTAAAAAAAGCATGCTCTGTGCTTATATAGAGCCCTATTCAATTGGCGGAATTGCAATTTAATAAGGCTGTTAATGTTTACTTATAGTCTAAGTATCTCCAAGTGCATTCGCTAAAGGTGCTTTTTAAAAGTATCTTTAAAGAGCTGTTTTTTAAGCTGAACATAGAAAACAGGAGGGTAGGGATTTCTCTGATGTTGTGCAGCAGTGTGTTCCATAGGTGTGGGGCTACTTGAGAGAACACTTTTAGATGGCAATGGCCTAGTTCTACAATGGCCTAGTTAATGTTATTAATATCTGTGTTATGATAATCACTGAGATAGACTTATTTCTGTTAGATTGTACTGCTATTGACATGATATATTACTGTTTATTTGTAACCAGAAATGCTCAGTGTTCACTCATTCCATTTATTGTCCCTATATCTCCACCCACTCAAATAACTTATCTTCTCTGTCTCATAGATATCTGTAAAACACACTGCTCCACGGCATATCCCACAGAAACCCACCTGAATGCAGTTTTAAATCAAACTAAGGTAATTTCAGAAGAACAGCTTCTCACCAGATCCATATCTATTTCTACAATAGACTATTTATTATTATTAATATCTGTGTTATGATAAATCGCTGAGATAGACTTATCAGCAGAAAATGCTCCTGTAAGACCTATTCCCATCTCCTTTTCCTCTCTCCTTCTTCTGATGGCTTGTGGAGATATATCCCCTAACCCAAGCCCCTCACTCATTCCCACCTGCTGTCAGCCACGCAGAGTCCCAAGGGCAGCAAATACTCAAACCACCCATAATCTAATACCCATTGCTTGTCACAAACTATCTACTTTGCCCTTCTCCTGTGTCCTCTGGAGTGCAAGGTCTGTTTGCAATAAACTTACCTTCATTTATGACCTTTTCATTAGCATCTCCCTCAATTCACTGGCTATCACAGAAACCTGGCTCATTCCATCTGACCTATATCTCCCCTGCTGCACTCTCTTATGATGGTCTACACTTCAGCCCCACTTCTAGACCTGGGAACAAACAAGGAGGATGTGTGGGCATACTGCTATCCTTTTCACTGCATATTCCCTGTTCCCTCCCTCCAATTGTCATCTTTTGAAGTCCACACTATCCGCAGCTTCTCTACCATCCCTCTGCAAGTAGCTGTGATCTATTGCCAACCTGGATCACCCTCTCAATTTCTGGACAACTTTGCCGCCTGGCTCCCTCACTTTCTCCCCTCCAATATACCTTGACTATGTTGATTTCAACAAAGCCACTGACACACCCACCTCCTCAACAACTGCACAATTACTTGCACTTACCTCTTCCCTTGACCTCTCACAATGGACAGATTCAGCAACTCGCAGTGGTGGACACTCCATTGACCTTATTTTCACTAATCATCTCCAACCTTGACATCACCCCAATTCCCCTATCTGACCACCACCTGCTAACTTGCAACCTCGCCTCCTCTTCCGTTCACCAACCTTTTTCAATTCCTGCCACCAGAACCCGTAGAAACCTGCAAGCACTCAACCCACAACAATTTTCAAATGTACTAAAACCCCTTCTCAGCCCCCTCAACACCCTTGCCTGCCCTGTTCACAGTACAACACTACTCTAACCTCCAACTTTGACTCTCATGCCCCCATAATCACAAGCAAATGTCCTCGCTCTCATCTGCAACCATGGCACACTACACAAACACGCTATCTACAGAGATGCTAACCCACTGCAGAATAACTATGGAAAAAATCTTGCACTTCAGCAGACTTTCTCCACTACAAGTTTACCTTACGCTCCTACTTCTCTGCCCTCAATTTTGCCAAACAACACTACTTTTCATCACTAATATCAAACCTGTCCTCCAACCCTAAACATTTATTTGCTACATTCAAAACCCTCCTTTGCCCACCCCCACCTCCTGCCCCTTCCTCTCTCAATGCTGATGACTCTGACAGCCATTTTAAAAATAAAATGTAAAGCATCCGAAATGAGCTCTCCTCCCAGCTTGGCCCTATCTCACCATCCTCTCCACAAACCGACAACACGGAGCCCTTACCCTTCCCCAATCCCTCCTCCACTATAGACTCCTTTGACCCTGTAACCGAGGATCACAGCTAATCCCTTCCCTATCCACCACACTTATCCCAGCTCTTAAACATCTATTCAACCTCTCCTTAAACACTGGCAAGTTTCCATCCTCTTTAAAACATGCCACAATTACACCCATTCTCAAGAATCCCTTATCTGACCCAGCTTCTGTCTCCAACTATTGCCCTATCTCACTACTTCCCATGGCTTCTAAATAGTGATGTCGCAAACATAAAATTTTCGGTTCGTGAACCGAGAACGCGAACCGCCGCAAATGTTCGCGAACCGGCGAACATCGGCGAACCGCCATAGACTTCAATGGGCAGGCAAATTTTAAAACCCACAGGGACTCTTTCTGGCCACAATAGTGATGGGAAAGTTGTTTCAACGGGACTAACACCTGGACTGTGGCATGCCGGAGGGGGATCCATGGCAAAACTCCCATGGAAAATTACATAGTTGATGCAGAGTCTGGTTTTAAGCCATAAAGGGCATAAATTACCTAACATTCCTAAATTGTTTGTAATAACGTGCTTTAAAACATCAGGTATGATGTTGTATCGATCAGGTAGTGTAAGGGTTGGGCCGGCTTCACAGTGACAGACCAAACTCCCCGTTTAACGCACCGCAAACAACCACAAACAGTCCATTTGCACAACCGCAAACTCCCCATTTGCATAAGGTTGGATACCAAGCTAGCCATGTCCCGTTCCTTGTCCTCACTGATGTCATTGAAGGTCTCTTCCTCCACCCAGCCACGTACAACACCAAAGGTCCCCGAAAGGTGACAAGAAGCCCCCTGAGACGCCTGCTGTGTTTGGTCTTCCACCACCTCAAAGCCACCTTCCTCCTCTGACTCCTCTTCTTCAGACTCCTCTCACTGCATTGCCTCTCTCTGCATTATTATAAGGTGTGTTAAGTAGTACTACTCTTATCAGTTTAAAACCTGTTACAGCACATATCAGGGGGCGTGTATAAGGCCTGGATTTTTAGAAACAGGAGATGGAAAAAGATGCTTTGTTGGTCGGATCACTTCAATTTTGAGGCACGGCACGTGCAGTCAAAGGTGCCACCAGATAGGAGTGGCGTGTTTGTAAGTACTACTCTTATCAGTTTAATACTTGTTACGTCACCTATCAGGGGGCGTGTATAAGGCCTGGATTTTTAGAACCAGGAGATGGAAAAAGATGCTTTGTTGGTCGTATCACTTCAATTTTGGGGCACGGCACGTGCAGTCAAAGGTGCCACCAGATAGGAGTGGCGTGTTTGTAAGTACTACTCTTATCAGTTTAATACTTGTTACGTCACCTATCAGGGGGCGTGTATAAGGCCTGGATTTTTAAAACCATGAGATGGAAAAAGATGCTTTGTTGGTCGTATCACTTCAATTTTGGGGCACATTGTGACATTAGCTTCTTACGCTCAAACATGTCCTTTACAGGCACCTGACTATGGGCAGATGAGCAGGAACTGCTCAAGGCGAGAGACGGAGTGGCGGATGGTTGAGAGGGGGCAAGGAGGACAGCAGTGGTTGATGTGGCTTATGATGCTGCACCAGGAGGAGGATGGCGGCTTTGAGTTTGTGTGCCGCTTGTACTCATGTGTTGGTCTGGAGTCACCCAAACATTAGGTCTCAACCTGTAGAGGATAAGGGAACCAGGCTACTCTAGACCTCATTCATCATTACAGGTTTTGACAGATCGGTACTATGCGTCCAAGCTACTGTGACAACAGATATGAGTAGCACTGTGCACTTGCAGAAGATGGTAGAGTAGACGCTGTAGGTCTGACACACACGCTTGCAGACAACTAACTGCTATGCAATCTATTACAGTAGAATTTTTTTTTTGTTTTAAATGTACACTACTGTTACACCAGATATGAGTGGTGTGTTAAGTAGTACTACTCCTATCAGTTTAATCCCTGTTATGTGCCTTTTTTGGGGGTTTGGTTGTTGAAGCCACAGTGCAGCACCAGAGGCCAGAAAAATTAGGCATGTACACATGCCTGAAAAATTAGGTATTGTTGATCTTGCAGCGAGCAGAGAAGAAGGTAGGCCTGATTCAACGCCCCATCCCTGCATATCCACACTCAGAGATTGAGGGGGCGACCCTTACAAGGCCACGGGCCGGAGATATAAAGGGGGGACATCCCAAATAAGCACACAAGCGGGGACAAAGGTAGTGAAGGGGACATAGAGGCCCATGGACTGACGGTCACCATCTTGGCAGGAAAAGGGCCCAGCAATTAAGCCAAACTGACCCAGCACAGGCAGCTACTTCAGTCAAACGCTGTACAATTACACCTTAATAAAGCTGAAACATGCAGCAGCAGGGATTCTAAACGGCCACACAGGGACAAGGAGGCTAACAGCCCCCACAGTCTCTGCACCACTCTTTTTAACAGATAACCCAAGGGGCTAATCAGGGACCTTGCCCACAAAAAAAAAAGCGGAATTTTATTGGAGGAATTATTAGTGTCTTTACCCCCCAAGAGAGGACATAATATACGGTATCTTTAGACTACCTGATGGCCTCCTTTAGCCCCAATGCTATCCAAGAAACATTTCAAAACTTCGATCAGACCATATATTCATCCCAATCCCGCTGCAGCGGATCTGACATAGAGTCCTTCCTACTACAGCAAAAAGTCCACAAAATACCTGTACCTCAATTGGACAGCTTGAACCTAGACATATCCCAAGAGGAAGTTAAATCTACAATCCAAGATCTTAAATTTGGCAAGTCCCCAGGGCCAGATGGTTTTACTCATCTGTACTATAAGAAATTTGAGCCCTTGCTTACCCCCGCACCTAACATCTTTGTTTAACGCTATACTAAATGGAGAACCTATGCCCCCTTAATTGAATCAGGCCGACCTCATAGTCTTTCCAAAAGAGGGTAGGGACCAGAATCTCAAACTGTATTACAAGGCAGCGCAGCTGGCTTTCATTCCTCTGGCGCATTCTCCAAAACACATCAGCCGCTCTGGGTATTTATGGAAAATGTAAGCATGTCACCTTATACATGGGATACAGTAATATGGATTCCAGGCCTGTATACTTTTTTGAGAAACTTGAAAAACCCATTGATTAAGCACTCATTAAAAATATGGACGGAGATGAACTGGACACAAAAACTGGACACTCGGGTATCAGATCTTACCCCTATCGTACCCAATCCCCACTTTAAGATACATCTTCCGGAAAGCTCTCTCAGTTGGTGGAAGTCTCAGAACCTACTAAGGGTTGGTCCATGGTGGCATGACGAAAAAATAATGACCTTTGAGTGGGTGAGAGATAGATACAATTTACCCCTGGCTGAACACTATAATTTTTGCAGGATACATCATTTTATATATACGATAAGTGGTAGGGGAACCCCCCAAAGAAATACCTGGCTACTCAAAAAATGTAGGTATTCCCCCTTTCAGCCTGGTATTATTAGCCTCATGTATGAACTATTTAATGAAATCTCATGGGCAAACAAACCAGACTATACCAAAGCCTGGGAGAGGGATTTGGGCACCGAGTTGGCAGACAGCACATGGGATAAAAGTTGGCAAGGCTTAAGTAGAGGATCTTCAAATTATAGTCTGCTTGAGACTTCAATAAAGGTCCTACACAGGACATATATTACTCCTTTTAAGCTAATAAATGGGATCCAAAACGGAGCAGCTCATGTTTTAGGAACAGTGGTAATGAGGCTACATTTATTCATGTCTGGTGGGAGTGTTCGGCAGTCATAAGACTATGGGAAGAAACATGCTTACTAGCTTCTAAAATGTTTAAGATTGACCGAATAAAATATTTTTTGAAAGAAAAAATACACATAGCTAGTAGTTGGAAAACCCCAAATTAAAACTTTCAGGAATTAATAAAAAAAATCAACTATTTACTGCTCAACGAGAGATTTAACCATGTAGTCTTGGATAGAATCACCCAGTTCCAGACAATTTGGGATCCCTGGATAAAATCCCCATTTAGTGCCCCCCTAATATAATAAAACATTTGTTAATGGTTGAAGCGACTCGGGGGGAAGGACCGGAGTGGCGGAGCCCTGGAGGAGACCCTTCAGAAGCAACCGGTGGCAAAATCATCCGAGGAAAGGAGAGGTCGCCTACTGAAGCCTGCCCTAGGGTAAACCAAGGGCGATTGAGCAGGTTAGATATTGTAAATAATAAGCTACTGCTGGAGTGATGATAGATAATAGGACTTTACTATTGTCTGTTTTACCATGTCTTAGGTTTCTCTTAAAAATTGCAATCACAGTAAAAAAAAAGAAAATGTATTAACCAAAAAAGTAAAAAAAAGAAGGCCTAGCCACCTAATTTGAACAAAATGTCTTCATTGTAAATATGTATTTTTGCACAACTGTTGTGTTATGCAAGACTGTTCAATATGCTTTCTTTTCCATTACATGCCGTACGCCTTCTGACATAAAAATTGAAATTCAAAAATTAGATATTGTTGCAGTCGCTGCTGTTGCAGCGGCCAGAAAAATTGACCTTTGTTCCCCAGGCAGAAAGTGCCATAAAACATTGCCTCTTCTTGAACCTTAGTTGGTGGCGGATAATTCACGCAAGTCATCCGGCATTCACAGATAACATACAGCAGCGTGTGGACCATTTATAGCCGAAGGCAGCTCATATAATCAGGCCTTTTTCAGTCGAATGTATCGCCCAGTGTCAGTCCCTTCGGGATCCATCCCTCATTTATCTTTATAAAGGTGAGGCAATCTAGACTTTTTTGCCCTAGGTGACTTCTCTTCTCGGTGACAATACCTCCTGCTGCACTGAAGGTCCTTTCTGACAGGACACTTGAAGCGGGGCAGGCCAGAAGTTCAATTGCAAATTGGCATAGCTCCGGCCACAGGTCTAGCCTGCATACCCAGTAGTCAAGGGGTTCATCGCTCCTCAGAGTGTCGATATCTGCAGTTAAGGCGAGGTAGTCTGCTACCTGTCGGTCGAGTCGTTCTCTGAGGGTGGATCCCGAAGGGCTGATGCGATGCGTAGGACTGAAAAAGGTCTGCATGTCCTCCATCAACAACACGTCTTTTAAACGTCCTGTCCTTGCCGGCGTGGTCGTGGGAGGTGGATTACTTTCACCTCTTCCCCTGTTATATTGCCCTTGTGCTGTGACATCACCCTTATATGCTGTGTAAAGCATACTTGTTAATTTATTTTGGACCTGCTGCATCCTTTCTGACTTGTGGTAATTTGGTAACAAATCAGGCACTTTCTGCTTATACCGGGGGTCTAGTAGCATGCACACCCAGTACAGGTCGTTCCCCTTCAGCCTTTTTATACGAGGGTCCTGCGACAGGCACGACAGCATGAAAGACCCCATTTGCACAAGGTTGGATGCCGAGCTAGTCATGTCCCATTCCTCGTCCTCAGTGATCTCGCTGAAGATATGTTCTTCATACCAGCCACGTACAACACCACGGGTACCAGATAGGTGACAACGAGCACCCTGGGATGCCTGTTGTGATTGGTCTTCCTCCTCCCCCTCAAAGCCACATTCCTCCTCTGACTCCTCTTCCTCACAATCCTCTTCCAGCGTTGCCGCAGGTCCAGCAAGCAATGCTGATAAGGCTACTTCTGGTGGTGATGGTGACCACAACTCTTCCTCTTCCTCGTCACGCTCATCTACGGCCTGATCCAGCACTCTTCGCAGGGAACGCTCCAGGAATAAAACAAATGGTATGATGTCGCTGATGGTGCCTTCGGTGCGACTGACAAGGTTTGTCACCTCCTCAAAAGGACGCATGAGCCTACAGGCATTGCGCATGAGCGTCCAGTAACGTGGCAAAAAAATCCCCAGCTCCGCAGAGGCTGTCCTAGCACCCCGGTCATACAAATACTCGTTAATGGCTTTTTCTTGTTGGAGCAGGCGGTCGAACATTAGGAGTGTTGAATTCCAACGTGTGGGGCTGTCACAAATCAAGCGCCTCACTGGCATGTTGTTTCGCCGCTGGATATCTGAAAAGTGCGCCATGGCCGTGTAGGAACGCCTGAAATGGCCACACACCTTTCTGGCCTGCTTCAGGACGTCCTGTAAGCCTGGATACTTATGGACAAAGCGTTGTACGATCAGATTACACCCATATGCCATGCACGGCACATGCGTCAACTTGCCCAAATTCAATGCCGCCAACAAATTTCTTCCGTTGTCACAAACCACTTTACCAATCTCTAGTTGGTGCGGAGTCAGCCATTGATCCACCTGTGTGTTCAGGGCAGACAGGAGTGCTGGCCCGGTGTGACTCTCTGCTTTGAGGCAAGTCAACCCCAAGACGGCATGACACTGCCATATCCGGGATGTCGAATAGTATCTGGGGAGGTGCCGTTGATGTGGAGCAAGACGCAGCAGCAGAAGAGGACTCAGCTGAGGAGGTTATGGAAGAGGATGGAGTAGGAGGAGTAGTTGAGGTGGCAGCAGGCCTGCCTGCAAGTCTTGGCGGTGTCACTAACTCCTCAGCAGAGCCACGCATTCCATGCTTGGCAGGCGTCAGCAGGTTTGCCCAATGCGCAGTGTAGGTGATATACCTGCCCTGACCATGCTTTGCAGACCAGGTATCAGTGGTCAGATGGACCCTTGCCCCAACACTGTGTGCCAGAGATGCCATTACTTCCTTTTGCACAATTGAGTACAGGTTGGGGATTGCCTTTTGGGCAAATAAATTTTGGCCTGGTACCTTCCACTGCGGTATCCCAATCGCTAAAAACTTTTTGAATGCCTCAGACTCCACCAGCTTGTAAGGTTAAAAACTGGCGGGCCAAGAGTTCAGACAAGCCAGCTGTCAGACACCGGGCAAGGGGGTGACTTTGTGGCATTGGCTTCTTAAGCTCAAACACGCCCTTGACAGACACCTGACTGCGGGGAGATGAGCAGGAACAGCAAGAGGCGAGAGACGGAGTGGTGGAGAGTTGAGAGGGGGCAAGGAGGACAGCAGTGGTTGATGTGGATGAAGATGCTGGACCAGGAGGAGGATGGCGGCTTTGAGTTTGTGTGCTGCTTGTACTCATGTGTTGATCCCATTGGCGTTTGTGATGTGACATCATGTGCCTTCGCAAAGCAGTTGTACCTAGGTGGGTGTTGGACTTCCCACGACTCAGTTTCTTTTGGCACAGGTTGCAAATGGCATCGCTGTTGTCAGAGGCAGACACACAAAAAAAAATGCCACACTGCTGAGCTCGGCGGTGACGGCATTCTGGTGGTGGCAACAGCATGCGTTGATTTGCGTGCTGTCTGTCTGACCCCGGGTGCTGATGCATGCTGTCTGCCTGTGCCACTAGCTCGTTGCGATGACCTCCCTCTACTTCCAACTCGTCTCCTCCTCCTCTCTGTCTCCCCATCTGAACTTTCCCCCTCTTCTTCTCTTCTAGCAGGCACCCACGTGACATCCACGGACGCATCGTCATCATCATCACCCGCCTCACTTGTATATGACAACTGAACAAAGGAAGCAGCAGCGGGTACATCATAATCACATCGTACGTACATGTGTGTAATGCTGCCTGACTGAGACATATCCCTGTTATCTACATTCTCTGGCAATAATGGTTGCGCATCACTCATTTTTTCAAACTAATGTGTAAATAACTCTTCTGACTGATCAATTGAATTGGCTGTGGTACTAGTGTTGGTGGTGGCACAGTACTTGTAAGCAAGACACACACTATGGGTAGCGGTCAAGCAAATGAACTTTGATTGACGGTTATGCAAATGCACTTAGATTTAAGAAAATAAAAGTTTGGGTTTTTTAAATGTGGACTGTTGGTACCCCAACTAGATTGGATTGGTTGAACTTGGCACAGTGTATTTTAAAATTATGAGAAAACATGTTCTGTAAATTAAATAAAAATCATTTTAGGAGGTTGAGAGAAAAAGAAACCGGATAGGGGGATACCAAGCAGAGCACACCATTTACAGCCCACTGGGAGACAAACTCATCCATTCCACCAGTGGACAAAGCCAGGTGGTACTCTGCCTAGATACGGGAGCGCACCAGCACCTGGAACATGGCCTCAGGTGACAAGGGAACCCCCCCTATCAAACACTGCTTCCTTGACTTATATATAGCCAATTTGGCTAATGCCAGGAGCAGGTTGATGAGGAGGTCCCTGGCCTTATTGCCCCGGGACACTGGGCGCCCAAAAATAAAAATGTGAGGGGAGAAATGCAGCCAGAACTGCAGGAGGAGGCCCCTCAAGAGTGACAAGAGGGGCTGCAGTCTGGCGCAACTAAAATAAATATGATACACGGACTCTCCCTTGCCACAGAATGGACAAGTGGAGGGAGAGTCCGTGAATTTAGCTAAGTACTCTCCCGTGCTCAGTGCACCATGGAACTAAATCAGAATAAAGTTCCCTCCACCGGGGCCTCTTGCCCTCGTCAGCTGGTATGACCCGCCTCCAGATGGTATCAGGACGGGTCACGAGGGCAAGGAAGTGCACTGTATGGAGCACGAGAGAATATAAGCTCTTCCTCGGCATGCCGCGAAAGCATGCCGAGGGTATGTCCCTCAACTTTGAGAGGTTGGGGACAGGAGGAGCCTGAGGGGAAACACGGGGCTTGGGTCCAATGCAAACAGCCGGAGCAGGGGTGTTGAAAGGTGCATGTGGCACTCCGGCCTGCAAAGCCCCGCGAAGGAAGGTGCGCGAGTCGGGGGAGATGGCATCCCTAATCTCCTGGAGCAAGCGCCCTGAGACTTTGGGCGTCACATATCCCAAACGGAGCGCAAGCTCCTGGGGTGACACCCAATCAGAACGCCCGTATTCCAGGAGATCCCCGACTCGGGTCATCTGTGCATGACTAAGGCGGCGGATGATACTGGGGGACTGTAACATTGGAGCCCCCACTGCTGGATTAAATAGCAGGGGCTCCGTGAATATTTCCTCTCCCAAAGGCACGCCCTGCCTGGTCGCGGAGACCATGCTCCAGGCCTTGAGGGTTTCCTGGTAGTATGCCGGCAACACAGAGAGGTCTCTCCCAAACCCCTCGGGCCTGATCAGAAATAATTGCCGGTCATACCCCAGGTTGCGCAACTGGCGATAAAAGCTGGATGCCAGTGAGCACCACTGCGGAGAGGGATCTGCATATAGGTATCTCTGCAGGTACTGAAGGCGGAAGGTAGACAACTGGGAGCACACACAAACTACTCCCTGTCCACCCTCCACCAAAGGCAGACTTGCCACCCCTGCAGAGACCCAATGCCTTCCCATCCAGAGAAAATCTAACAAATTCCTCTGGATATTGGTGACAAACTCGGGGGTCGGACTCAGACAAATCAGCCGGTGCCAGATCTGAGAAGCCACCAGCTGATTCACCACTAGAGTCCGCCCCCTAAGGGAAAGCATTTTTGCTAGACCCCTCCATCGTACCAGACGAGAGAGGACACTACCCTCTAACTCCCTCCAGTTGTCTGGGACGGAAGCGTCCGCAGCAGACAGGTAGACCCCCAGATATTTAATGACATCTGCCTCCCGCGTGATGTCACGAAACGTGGGAGGCAAAGAGCCTACCTGTAAATTACCCTCTAAAAGGCCTGTGCATTTGGACCAGTTGATCTGAGCGGAGAAGGCAGCTGAATATACCTCCTGGCACTGTTTTGCCAGCTCAAGATCAACTGGATCCTGGGCCACGAAGAGCACATCGTCAGCATAAGCTGAAAGGACAATCCGCATGTATGGATCTTTTAGCACCAGCCCTGTGAGCCTTTTCCTCAGTAGGCAGATGAAAGGCTCGATGGCCAGTGCATATAACTGTCCAGACAAGGGACATCCTTGACGCACCCCTCGTCCAAATACCAATGGTGCTGTTAGGGACCAATTGATTTTAAGTAAACACTCTGCAGAGGCGTACAGCGTTCTTATAAAGCCCACAAACTGTGGGCCAAAGCCGTACGCTTGCAGAGTGGCTATGAGGTAACCATGGTCCACCCTGTCAAAAGCCTTCTCTTGATCTAAAGAGAGAAAGGCGAGTGAAAGTCCCCCTTGCAACCCCTCCAGTCCGTCCAAAACTCCCGGATCAATGTCACGATCCCCTGGTCCTTCAACAAAGCATTGTTGAAGTGCCAATAGGTTGCTCGTGGCGCTGTTGGCATTAGCGCCACCGTCACAGACACACAGTTGTGGTCTGTGAACGGAGCCAGCCTAATGGCACAAGAACCGACTCGTGACATATAGTGACTAGATATATATAGTCTGTCGATCCGGGAGTGGGACACCAGACCAGCTCTCACCCTGACGTAGGTGAAACCGTTTGATGCCCCTGGGTTCTGCTCTCGCCAGATGTCCTCCAGGGAGAAGCGGGCGATGATCTCCCACAGCGCTGACGCAGAAGGCGGGTACGGCTCTGGACTATTCCGGTCCAGAGCGTCGAGGGTGCAATTGAAATCACCCCCGAGTACCAAACACTCATCTGCGTCAACCGTCTCCAAAAACTGGGACAGTCTGCCGAGGAACCTCACTCTCTCAGGCCCTCCAGCAGGGGCATATATATTAACTAGGTTAATGATGCTACCCTGCTCTCGGATCCGGAGGTGGATTAGACGGCCTGGGATAACAGCTTTCACAAGCAGCAGCTCTGGCTGAAAAGACTCTGAGAACAGGGTCACCACTCCATATGACGCCGATGTGAAGTGGCTGAAGAAGACCCTGCCTCTCCACTCCAGTTGCCACGAGGCCTCAGCCTCTGGAGTGGTGTGAGTTTCCTGCAGGAAGCTCACATAGTACCCTCCCTGATATAAATAGGAGAGTACCTGGAACCTGCGGAAACTGTCTTGACAGCCATTGGTATTTAGCGTGCTGATGTGCAAAGCCATTACTGCGTGTCAGGAATTGTGCGTTCCTCAGACCCTTGAGACTGCTGATAGGACACGCACATTTTATAGAATTTCCGGACGCAGAGATGCTCCGCAGTCCCAGAATTCCTGGCCCTAGTGCTGACCACTAGATATTGCTGGATAGAGTGGAGAATAAACAACATATTCTTCCACCTCTCCAAGGCCAGCCGCACCTTCCTTTTCTTTTGTCCATGAAGGGTGCTCTCAAGGAATAGATCTATTTCCTTGACCGGGATAACCCACCCAGAATCTGATGTTCCTTCTAGTGGGTCACCCCTGGGCTCCTCTTGGCTGAGGGCTTTTACTCCATCCTCCCCGGCTGGAGTCAGTTTCCTCAGCTTTATTCTCAGGGACCCCCTCTTAGATGATACAGAAGGAGTCCCTTTAGCACCCTTCAAGGTAAATAATGGACCCTTGGATTGCTGCTGCACCCCTGTAGCTTCAGGAGTGCATTCAGGGGTAGCTGGCTGGACAGCAGTGGCTGGCATGGCTTCCTTAATGGAAGCCTTGGAGGCTTTATATGCCTCCTCTGCCAGTTCCACAGCTGCTTGCTCAGCTTGGATGGCACCGATGTTAGGGTCAGTGGACGGCTGAGGAGGGTAGACAGGCTCTCCCATGATGTTAACAGGAAAACCTGTTTTATCACCCTCCCCCATTTCCACTTCCCCTTGTGCCACATCCCCCCTGACAGACAAATCCATGGGGTCCTGAATGGGGGTCATGCCTATATTCCCCCCTCCAGTAGTGACTCGGCCTGGGGCTCTAACAAAGCCTGAGGTACGTCACTAGAGAGTGACACTGGAGGAGGAGACTGACTGGTGCCCTTGAAGCTCAGCACCTCAGGGACACTGACTACCCATTCAGCAGGGGCTTTGTTGGGACCCCCCCTCAAAGGCCAGAGGTAGAACCTGATCTTTCTTGTCTACCCCTGCCTCACTTGGGAGACCCTCTTGCCCCTGCTTTTCCTCCAGACCCTTTTCCACATTAACCCCTATAGGGTCTGGAGAGAGAGATGTGTCGTCTGGCACCGGCTGGCTGAGCTTAATAACCGGGCCAGACAATGTCACCGGATGAGGAGGAGATGTTTTGTTCCTCTTCTTGCTTTTAGAGGGAGGTGCTCCACTATAGAGCACTTCCCACTTATCAGCAACCTCCCTGTTGGTTTTATGCTTCTTCTTCCTGGGGACGTCACTCCTGGAAGAGGAGCTGCCACTAGCTGCCTCCCCTGCAGAGGGCTTATTATCCCTCTGCTTACACTGTGCCCCCACACTAACTGATGTAATTATGGTGGGGGCAGATTGGAACTTGGGAGATGCAGCTGTGACACTGGGAGGACCGGTGACATTCTTCCCCTTTTTCCCCGTGTCTGCAGTCTTGCTGGAGACCACAGAAACAGATGGCTTTTTTGGGGCAGAAGGGGGTTTGGAGGCCGTGGTGGTGGCTTGAGGAACGGCCTCCTTGCCTGAGCTCTGTGGGGGGGCTATGACCCTTGAGGTCCCCGCTGTTATGGGCTCAGCGGGGATGGGTGGTGTACTGACGGAGGTGCCATTTGCTGGGGCTGGGGCATGATGCTTTACATTAGGACAATTCCTACGTGTGTGCCCCAACCCCTTGCAATGATAGCACTGCACCTCCGTAGTGCTGTAAAAAATCCTGTAGAGCACCCCCTCAAATGGAACCCCAAAAGACCCCTCTATGTTTCCTGCGCCCTGAGGCAGGCACATTTGTACCTGCCTCTTGAAAGAGAGCACATGACGAAGTGCTCTCTCTCTGCACCCCAGGGGAATTTTAATAAATGGTGTTTTTACTTCCCCTAGGGTTAGCAGGTGGGGGCGCAGGAGGGAGTCTGGTAGGAAGGGGGGCACATTAGAGAGTGCTAGTTTTGTGCCCAACCCTTCCAGGGGTTCTATTGGGACATATAATCCCCCCACTGTGATGCCTCTCTGTATAAGAATGTGTGCAGCAGCCAGAGTACGGGTAAAGAAAACTGCTTTCCCGTACATTTTGCTGGCTGCTACTATAACAGAGGGGCTGATGACATTAGCTGCAGCACGCAGATAGATATCAATGCTGTAGACCCCAGACATCTGACATTTAACCCCATGCTTCCTGGTGATCTGCCCCTCAGCCCCAGCGGTGGTATTACTGGGGCCAGCAGAAACCACCTGTGACCAGGTATTAGCCACAGGGGTAGGTCTGCTGGCAGAACCACCAGGAGCTGGGGCTGCCTTATCTGCCTGTGGCCTATGCTGTGCAGTGCTGCAGCTAGGATTTTCAGGGGCCATTATTCCCCCTTTTGACCCCTGAGGCTTCTTAATGGTCTTATCCCTCATTTTTAGACCCTTTTGTTTTTTAGTTTATTTGTTTTATTTATTTTTATTTTTTTGTTTCATGATTTTCTATTGTTTTCTTTTTAAAAATATATAAGTGTGAAAAAGAAACAAAAAGACAGAACTAAGGGAGACAAAACTAAGGGAGAGAGAGAGATGATGCTTGGCAGTGGAAGGGTTAATGGCCTGTAGCAAGGGGTCTAATTGCAACAACACAGAGAACACAGAGGCTTTTTAACCCCTCTGTGTCTCTGTATCAGATGTTAAAAAAAAGCCTTTTCAACAAAAATTCTAATTGTTTTCCCCCCCACTGCCTACAAAGATGTTACTTGTCTTCTCTCCCCCAAAACATAAAACCCAACACCAAACAAACAAAACTTTAAAAAAAAACTGAAAAACTTTAAAAAAAAAGTCAAAGTAAAAAAAGCTCCAGGAGTGAAGGTTAAGTGCTAAGGGAGGGGTGTGGCAAAGTATCCAGGAGACAGCTCACTCTCCTGGGATAGAGAGCTGAGCCTGACACCCAGAAAACTAAAACTTAAATTAAACTAAGAAAAATACCACAAAAACTCCCAAAAATGAACAACACTGTGCACAAAGTGCTTATAAACAGAAAGGTGTTAAAATAAAACTTGTATTTGAGGGACTAAGACCCTAAAAAGCCTTTTGTTTAGAGCTCAAGCATGCACACAACCTCTTGGCACAGTACTTGTAAGCAAGACACACACTATGGGTAGCGGTCAAGCAAATGAACTTTGATTGACGGTTATGCAAATGCACTTAGATTTAAGAAAATAAAAGTTTGGGTTTTTTAAATGTGGACTGTTGGTACCCCAACTAGACTGGATTGGTTGAACTTGGCACAGTACTTGTAAGCAAGACACACACTATGGGTAGCGGTCAAGCAAATAAACTTTGATTGACGGTCAGGCAAATGCACTTAGATTTAGGAAAATAAAAGTTTGGGTTTTTTAAATGTGGACTGTTGGTACCCCAACTAGATTGGATTGGTTGAACTTGGCACAGTACTTGTAAGCAAGATACACACTATGGGTAGCGGTCAAGCAAATGAACTTTGATTGACGGTTATGCAATGCACTTAGATTTAAGAAAATAAAAGTTTTTTTTTTTTAAAAGTAGACAACTAGTAAACAATATTATATTGTATGCGTTGTGCACACACAGTATAAGCTGTGAGCCTGACACACACACTTGCAAGCAGGGGCTAGCAGGGAGACAGGCAAATGAAATTAGATTACACAGAAAAAAAACAAAGAAAAAAAAATGATGTTATAGCCCTAAAAAGGGCTTTTTGGGGTGCTGTGTTTACAGCAGAGATCTGATGAGTCCTTCAGCATTGCACTGGACACTGAATAAACTTGCCTAGCTATTGATTTTCCTATTCAATCAGCATCACCTACACTCTACCTCCTCTCTGTAAGACTGCAAGTTAGTTATGATTCCAAAATGGCTGCTGTCCATGAGGTAGAAGGGTGTGGAAGGGAGTGTATGCTGCTGATTGGCTGGAATGTGTCTGCTGACTGTGACATGCAGGGTCAAAGTTTGCTCAATGATAAAGTATTGGGGGCGGGTCGAATCTCGCATATGTTCGCTGTTCGCCGCGAACGCGAACATGCTATGTTCGCCGGGAACAATCCGTCGGCGAACTATTCGCGACATCTCTACTTTTAAACTGTTTGAGTGACTTGTTTACAAACACCTCACTCAATGTATTTCCTCCAATTCCATTTTTGACCCCTTCCAATCTGGTTTCTGGGCCCAACACTCTACAGAAACAGCCCTCACAAAAGTAACCAATGACTTGCTAACTGCCAAGTCAGAGGGACACTTCTCTTTTCTAATTCTCCTGGATCTCTCTGCTGCCTTAAATACAGTTGACCACCCTCTTCTGTTCCAAACTATCCGCTCTTTTGGCATCCAGGAGCTCTTTCATGGTTTACATCCTATCTTAAAGATCGTACATTTAGCGTCTCCTTCTCTGGCACCTCTTCTTCACCTCTCCTTCTGTCTGTTGGCGTTCCCCAAGGTTCTGTCCTAGCCCCCCCCCCCTCTTTTCAATCTACACCTCCTTCCTGGGCACCCTTATAAAATCCTTTGGATTTCACTATCATCTAAATGCAGATGATACTTAAATCTACCTCTCTGCACCCTATCTATCCCCCTCTCTTTTAGCTCAAGTTTCTAACTGTCTCTCTAGCATATCCTCCTGGATGTCTGCCTGTCAACTCCAACTCAACATATCTAAGACTGAACTCCTAATCTTTCCACCCTCTACTACAGCTTCCACTCCTCAAATATCTCTCACTGTTGACAACACTATTATCACTCCTACCTCGCAGGCCTGTTGTCTTGGGGTTCTACTGGATCCCACCTCTCTTTTATTCCTCACATCCAATCAATAACAAAATCTTGTCAATTTCACCTAAAAAACATCTTCAAAATTCGTCATTATCTTACAGAAGACACAGCTAAAATTCTAATACACTCTTTAATCATATCTCGACTCGACTTCTGCAATTCCCTCCTTGCTGGCCTACCCATATATTGTCTGTCTCCCCTCCAATCCATAATGAACGCCTGAGCTAGACTCATCTTCAATACCAAATGATCAGTGTCTGCAGCTTCTCTCTGTCAATCACTCCACTGGCTTCCCATAGCTTCCTGAATCAAATTTAAAATCATGACCCTAACATATAAAGCCCTCAACAACAATGCACCCCCTTATATCTCTGCTCTTGTTTCAAAATACTCTCCCAACTGAAGAGTGAATTGCTTTGAAACAGTGAAGGAGAGTTTTATAGGTTGTACTTGACTTGATTAGAAGCAAGTTTATGGATTTTAGCATGCAAGCATAATGAAGAATTTAGAAGGGAGGGAGATCATGCAAGCAGCTGCATAAGGTGTTCATTGCAGAGGAGAGACATTATAACCAAAGAGTAAGTATGTTGCAGTAGTCTAGAAGAGATAGGATAAGAGCCTGGATATTTGGGAGGTAATATTATGAGCTCCTTTTTGCCATCTTAAGTTTAAGACAATGAAGGACCATCAAGGATTCCACTTAATTTAGACAATCTGCCATCTTCTCTGGAACTATAGGTGTAAGGTCAGCGGTAGAAAATTAGATTTGTGTGTCATCAGCATAGAGACTGTATTTGAAACACAGGATGTGATGAGGGCACCAAGAGACAGAGAAACTGTGTAAACAGATAATTGTGCCTAATACAGATCCCTGGGGCACACCAACAGAAATATTGTTGGAAAATATTTTGGAGAAAGAGACATTGAAAGTTTGATAAGTAAAGTAAGAGATAGGCAGAGCTAGAGCTTTGTTTCAGATACCAGTACTGTGAAGATTTTGTAGCAAGAGAGTGTGATCAACAGAGTCTTTGGCCCATTGCAAGTCAATTGTTACCTTTGTCAGGTTGTTCCAGAAGTTTAGAAGCAATAACAAAGGATACTAGTTAGAGAGACAGGTAGGATCAGGTAAAGCACTGTTGAGAATCAATGTGGCCATGTCTGGAGGATGAGGGAACTATAGCTGTTGAGAGGGAGGTGTTGAAAATGTTGTCAGTGTAGGTACCTAAAAAGATGACAGAGGTTTGAGCAAGAGGGAGGGAATAGTAGTGGTAGCTGGAGAAGAAGGGAACAAGTCAGATACAGACTCTTCTGTAAAAGTGGAGAAAGAATCAAGTTGGTTAAAGTACCAAGTACACAACATTTGCATCCAGTGCATATTTTCAGGATATCCTGTATGAGCATAGATTGATCAGTAAGTGTCTCAACCTATTTTAAATTACTTGTGTGGATACAGGGGTAGCTTGAAAATTTGACCTGGAACTACAATCCAAGATTTAACATTTGCCAAGTCTGATCTGCACATTGATGATACCCAAAACTCTATAATACTAACTTATTTAAAAGGTTGAACTTGATGGACTGAAAGTCTTTTTTCAACCTTAAATACTATGTAACTATGTAACTAGTGATGTCCCGAACAGTTCGCCGGAGAACTATTCGCAGCGATTTTCGCATGTTCGCGTTCGCAACGAACGGCGAACACATGCACTTTTCGGACCGCCTCCTATTCTTTATCATTGAGGAAACTTTGACCCTGCACTTTACAGTCAGCAGACACATTCCGGGCAATCAGCAGCATACACTCCCTTCCAGTGCCTTCTATCTGAAGGACAGCCTCCATTTTAGAATCATTCTGAAGCTACATTCATTGAGAGAGGACATATATTCTACCTACTGCTGATTTAATAGGGAAATAGATAGCCAGGCTGTGTATTTAGCTTTCACTACACACCTGAAGGACTCATTTGATATCTGCTGCAAGGACAGCAACCCAAAAGCCCTTTTTAGGGCTTGAACATCATTTATTTTATTTTATTATTTTTTTCTGTGTAATCTAATTGCATATGCCTGCCTGCTAGAGTGTGTGTGAGGTATATTGCATTTACTCTGCCAACTTTTGCCAGTGCACAGTGACACTCATATCTGGTGCAACCGTAGTGTACAGTGACATAAAACAACACTTTTTTGACTGTAATCGATTGGATATCACTTGCCTGCCTACAGGCGTGTGTGTGAGGCCTATTGCATCTACTCTGCCAACTTTTGCCAGTGCAAAGTGACACTCATATCTGGTGCAACCGTAGTGTAAAGTGACATAAAACAACCCTTTTTTTACTGTAATCGATTGAATATCAGTTGCCTGCCTACAGGCGTGTGTGTGAGGCATATTGCATCTACTCTGCCAACGTTTGCCAGTGCACAGTGACACTCATATCTGGTGCAACCGTAGTGTACAGTGATATAAAACAACCCTTTTTTGACTGTAATCAATTGAATATCAGTTGCCTGCCTACAGGCGTGTGTGTGAGGCCTATTGCATCTACTCTGCCAACTTTTGCCAGTGCACAGTGACACTCATATCTGGTGCAACCGTAGTGTACAGTGACACAAAACAACCCTTTTTTGACTGTAATCAATTGAATATCAGTTGCCTGCCTACAGGCGTGTGTGTGAGGCCTATTGCATCTACTCTGCCAACTTTTGCCAGTGCACAGTGATACGTCATATCTGGTGCAACCGTAGTGTACAGTGACATAAAACAACCCTTTTTTTTCAGTAATCGATTGAATATCAGTTGCCTGCCTACAGACGTGTGTGTGAGGCCTATTGCATCTACTCTGCCAACGTTTGCCAGTGCACGGTGACACTCATATCTGGTGCAACCGTAGTGTACAGTGACATAAAACAACCCTTTTTTGACTGTAATCAATTGAATATCAGTTGCCTGCCTACAGGCGTGTGTGTGAGGCCTATTGCATCTACTCTGCCAACTTTTGCCAGTGCACAGTGATACGTCATATCTGGTGCAACAGTAGTGTACAGTGACATAAAACAACCCTTTTTTTTTCAGTAATCGATTGAATATCAGTTGCCTGCCTACAGGCGTGTGTGTGAGGCCTATTGCATCTACTCTGCCAACTTTTGCCAGTGCACAGTGACACTCATATCTGGTGCAACCGTAGTGTACAGTGACATAAAACAACCCTTTTTTTTCTGTAATCGATTGAATATCAGTTGCCTGCCTACAGGCGTGTGTGTGAGGCCTATTGCATCTACTCTGCCAACTTTTGCCAGTGCACAGTGACACTCATATCTGGTGCAACCGTAGTGTACAGTGACATAAAACAACACTTTTTTGACTGTAATCGATTGGATATCAGTTGCCTGCCTACAGGCGTGTGTGTGAGGCCTATTGCATCTACTCTGCCAACTTTTGCCAGTGCACAGTGACACTCATATATGGTGCAACCGTAGTGTACAGTGACATAAAACAACCCTTTTTTTACTGTAATCGATTGAATATCAGTTGCCTGCCTACAGGCGTGTGTGTGAGGCCTATTGCATCTACTCTGCCAACTTTTGCCAGTGCACGGTGACACTCATATCTGGTGCAACCGTAGTGTACAGTGACATAAAACAACCCTTTTTTGACTGTAATCAATTGAATATCAGTTGCCTGCCTACAGGCGTGTGTGTGAGGCCTATTGCATCTACTCTGCCAACTTTTGCCAGTGCACAGTGATACGTCATATCTGGTGCAACAGTAGTGTACAGTGACATAAAACAACCCTTTTTTTTTCAGTAATCGATTGAATATCAGTTGCCTGCCTACAGGCGTGTGTGTGAGGCCTATTGCATCTACTCTGCCAACTTTTGCCAGTGCACAGTGACACTCATATCTGGTGCAACCGTAGTGTACAGTGACATAAAACAACCCTTTTTTTTCTGTAATCGATTGAATATCAGTTGCCTGCCTACAGGCGTGTGTGTGAGGCCTATTGCATCTACTCTGCCAACTTTTGCCAGTGCACAGTGACACTCATATCTGGTGCAACCGTAGTGTACAGTGACATAAAACAACACTTTTTTGACTGTAATCGATTGGATATCAGTTGCCTGCCTACAGGCGTGTGTGTGAGGCCTATTGCATCTACTCTGCCAACTTTTGCCAGTGCACAGTGATACGTCATATCTGGTGCAACCGTAGTGTACAGTGACATAAAACAACCCTTTTTTTTCAGTAATCGATTGAATATCAGTTGCCTGCCTACAGGCGTGTGTGTGAGGCCTATTGCATCTACTCTGCCAACTTTTGCCAGTGCACAGTGACACTCATATCTGGTGCAACCGTAGTGTACAGTGACATAAAACAACACTTTTTTGACTGTAATCGATTGGATATCAGTTGCCTGCCTACAGGCGTGTGTGTGAGGCCTATTGCATCTACTCTGCCAACTTTTGCCAGTGCACAGTGACACTCATATATGGTGCAACCGTAGTGTACAGTGACATAAAACAACCCTTTTTTTACTGTAATCGATTGAATATCAGTTGCCTGCCTACAGGCGTGTGTGTGAGGCCTATTGCATCTACTCTGCCAACGTTTGCCAGTGCACGGTGACACTCATATCTGGTGCAACCGTAGTGTACAGTGACATAAAACAACCCTTTTTTGACTGTAATCAATTGAATATCAGTTGCCTGCCTACAGGCGTGTGTGTGAGGCCTATTGCATCTACTCTGCCAACTTTTGCCAGTGCACAGTGATACGTCATATCTGGTGCAACAGTAGTGTACAGTGACATAAAACAACCCTTTTTTTTTCAGTAATCGATTGAATATCAGTTGCCTGCCTACAGGCGTGTGTGTGAGGCCTATTGCATCTACTCTGCCAACTTTTGCCAGTGCACAGTGACACTCATATCTGGTGCAACCGTAGTGTACAGTGACATAAAACAACCCTTTTTTTTCTGTAATCGATTGAATATCAGTTGCCTGCCTACAGGCGTGTGTGTGAGGCCTATTGCATCTACTCTGCCAACTTTTGAAAGTGCACAGTGACACTCATATCTTGTGTCACAGTAGCTTGCACGCATAGTACCATTAATCGTAAAAAAAATGACAGGCAGAGGCAGGCCACCCCGCAGGGGCCGTCGTGGTCATGGTGCTGTGATTCCCTTTGGCCCTAGAATAATGCCCAGTTTTCAGAGGCAACGTACCCTGAACTTGAAAAGTTCTGAGGACATGGTTGACTGGCTAACACAGGACACCCAATCTTCTACAGCTTCCGCTCGGAACCTAGACGCAACATCCTCCTCCACCTTAGCTTTAGGCACCTCTCCAGTTACCACTCGCCCGCCTGCCCCCACCACCAACACTAGCACCACAGCCGCTTCACTTGATCCGTTAGCAGAGTTATTTACAGATCCGTTGGAAGAAATGAGTGATGCACAAACATTAGTGCCATAGGATGTAGATAACAGGGATATGTACCAGTCAGGCAGCATTACACACATGGACGTACGGTCTGATGATGATGTTGTACCCGGTGCTGCTTCCTTTGTTGAGTTGTCAGATACAAGTGAAGCGGTTGATGATGACGATGCGTCCGTGGATGTCACGTGGGTGCCAACTATAAGAGAAGAACAGGAGGAAAGTTCAGATGGGGAGACAGAGAGGAGGAGGAGACGAGTTGGAAGCAGCGGGAGGTCGTCGAAAGTAGCTAGTGGCACAGTCAGACAGCATGCATCGGCACCCGGGGTCAGCCAGACAGCACGCCAGTCAACGCATGCTTTTGCCACCACCAGAATGCCGTCATTGCAGAGCTCAGCAGTGTGGCAATTTTTTCGTGTGTCTGCCTGTGACAACAGCAATGCCATTTGCAACCTGTGCCAAAAGAAACTGAGTCGTGGGAAGTCCAACACCCACCTAGGTACAACTTCTTTCGAAGGCACATGATGTCACATCACAAACGCCTATGGGATCAACACATGAGTACATGCAGCACACAAAATCAAAGCCGCCATCCTCCTCCTGGTCCAGCATCTTCAGCCACGTCAACCACTACTGCCCTGCTTGCCCCATCTCAACCATCCGCCACTCCGTGTCTCGCCCTGAGCAGTCCCTGCTCATCTGCCCACAGTCAGGTGTCTGTCAAGGACATGTTTGAGCGTAAGAAGCCAATGTCACAAAGTCACCCCCTTGCCCGGCAACTGACAGCTGGCTTGTCTGAACTCGTAGCCCACCAGCTTTTACCATACAAGCTGGTGGAGTCTGAGGCGTTAAAAAAATTTGTAGCTATTGGGACACCGCAGTGGAAGGTACCCGGCCGAAATTTCTTTGCACAAAAGGCAATCCCCAACCTGTACTCGATTGTGCAAAAGGAAGTAATGGCATCTCTGGCACACAGTGTTGGGGCAAGGGTCCATCTGACCATGAATACCTGGTCTGCAAAGTATGGTCAGGGCAGGTATATCACCTACACTGCGCATTGGGTAAAAATGGTGACGGCTGCCAAGCATGGAATACGTGGCTCTGCAGAGGAGTTAGTGACACCGCCACGACTTGCAGGCAGGCCTGCTGCCACCTCCTCTACTCCTCCTACTCCATCCTCTTCCATAACTTCCTCGGCTGAGTCCTCTTCTGCTGCTGCTATGTCTTGCTCCACATCAACGGCACCCCTCCAGCTCCACAGGTACTATTCCACATCCCGGATACGGCAGTGTCACGCCGTCTTGGGGTTGACTTCCCTGAAAGCAGAGAGTCACACCGGACCAGCACTCCTGTCCACCCTGAACGCACAGGTGGATCAGTGGCTGACTCCGCACCAACTGGAGATTGGCAAAGTGGTTTGTGACAACTGAAGAAATGTGTTGGCGGCATTGAATTTGGGCAAGTTGACACATGTGTGTAATCCTTGCATGGCACATGTGTGTAATCTGATTGTACAACGCTTTGTGCATAAGCACTCAGGCTTACAGGACGTTCCTGAAGCAGGCCAGGAAGGTGTGTGCCCATTTCAGGCGTTCCTACACGGCCATGGCGCACTTTACAGATACCCAGCGGCGAAACAACATACCAGCGAGGCGCTTGATTTTAGACAGCACGACACGTTGGAATTCAACACTCCTAATGTTCGAATGCCTGCTCCAACAAGAAAAGGCTGTTAACAAGTATTTGTATGACCGGGGTGCTAGGACAGCTGCTGCGGAGCTGGGGATTTTTTTTCCCTCGTTACTGGACGCTCATGCGCAATGCCTGTAGGCTTATGCGTCCTTTTGAGGAGGTGACAAACCTTGTCAGTCGCACCCAGGGCACCCTCAGCGACATACCATTTAATTTCTTCCTGGAGCGTGCCCTGCGAAGAGTGCTGGATCAGGCCGTAGATAAGCGTGAAGAGGAAGAGTTGTGGTCACCATCACCACCAGAAACAGCCTTATCAGCATCGCTTGCTGGACCTGCGTCAACGCTGGAAGAGGATTGTGAGGAAGAGGAGTCAGAGGAGGAATGTGGCTTTGAGGAGGAGGAGGAAGACCAACCACAACAGGCATCCCAGGGTGCTCGTTGTCACCCATCTGGTACCCATGGTGTTGTAGGTGGCTGGAGGGAAGAACATACCTTCAGTGAGATCACTGAGGACGAGGAACGGGACATGACTAGCTCGGAATCCAACCTTGTGCAAATGGGGTCTTTCATGCTGTCGTGCCTGTTGAGGGACCCTCGTATAAAAAGGATGAAGGAGAACGACCTTTGTTGGGTGTCCACGCTACTAGACCCCTGGTATAAGCAGAAAGTGCCTGAAATGTTACCGAATTACCACAAGTCAGAAAGGATGCAGCACTTCCAAAATAAATTAAAAAGTATGCTTTACACAGCGTTTAAGGGTGATGTCACAGCACAACGGCAATCTAACAGCGGAAGAGGTGAACATAATCCTCCTCCTCCTCCCACGACCACGCTGTCAAGGAGAGGACGCTTTACAGACGTGTTGTTGATGAAGGACATGCAGAGCTTTTTAAGTCCTATGCATCGCCACAGCCCTTCGGGGTCCACCCTCAGAGAACGACTCGACCGTCAGGTAATAGACTACCTTTCTCCATAACTACAGATATCGACACTATGAGGAGCGATGAACGCCTTGACTACTGGGTGTGCATGCTTGCCCTGTGGCCTGAGCTATCCCAATTTGCCATAGAACTTCTGTCCTGCCCCGCTTCAAGTGTCCTGTCAGAAAGGACCTTCAGTGCAGCAGGAGGTTTTGTCACTGATAAGAGAAGTCGCCTAGGTCAAAAAAGTCTATATTACCTCACCTTTATTAAGATGAATGAGGGATGGATCCCGAAGGGACTGACAGTGGCCGATACATTTGATTAAAAAAGGCCTGATAGATGAGCTGCCTTGAGCTAATAATGGTCCACACGCTGCTGTATTTTATCCCTGAATGCCGGATGACTTGCGTGAGTTTTCCGCCACCAACTAGGGTTCAAGACGCAATGTTTTAGGGCACTTTCTGCCTGGCAAACTAACATAAATTTTTCTGGTCGCTGCAACAATACCTAATTTTTGCATTTAAATTATTTTACTTTAGAAGGCGTACAGCATGTAATGAAAAATAAAGCATTTTTGAACAGTCTTCCGTAACAGTTGTGCAAAAATACATATTTACAATAAAGACATTTTGTGAAAGTAAGCTGGCTATTCCTTCTTATTTTTACTTTTTAGGTTAATCATTTTTCTTATTTTTTACTGTGATTGCAAATTAAGAGATACCTAAAACATGGTAAAACAGACAATAGTAAAGAGTATATCTGCAGGAAACACCAAAGTCCTATTAGCTAACACCCCTTGAGCAGTATTAGCTTATTATTTACAATATCTAACCTGGGCAATCACCCTTGTGTTACCCTAGGGCAGGCTTCAGTAAGTGACCTCTACTTTCCTTGGATGATTTTGCCGCCGGTTGCTTCTGAAGGGTCTCCAGGGCTCCCCCACTCCGGTCCTTCCCCCAGTGTCGCTTCAACCAGTAACAAATATTTTAAATTTTTAAAGCGACCCAATGATCCCCCTTGATAGAGGTTTAGCTTTACAAATTTTGGAGAACCAATTTAAGACCGGTGTCCCCTGTTTCTGAGTCAGGGAGTGTGTGAAATGCATCAGCCTACAGTAATTGTAATGTTCTGACATCGGTAGCTCATGCTTGTCCCTCAGTTCCTCATAGGTGAGCATCTGGCCCTTTACTAACCAGTCTCCCAGTCTATCTAGTTTCCTTGACCTCCACCAGTGTTGTGATGTTCTGCTCATGTGTTTCGGGGCCTGAGGGTGGTCAAGAATTGGGGTCATTTGGGTGGATCCAGGGAACAAACCCGTGTGTTTCTTGGCCCATTTCCAGTATGATAGTGAGTGTCTGATTAGGGGGTTTGGCGAGTTTTTAAGGCTCTGAGGCAATTCTGATATAAAGCCAACTTGTCCCAGGTTAAGGGCCTTAAAGTGTGGTTCTCTAAATACACACCGGCCGGTTGATGACATATAGAATGTGCTATTGGGAGGAAAGATAGGTGATGTAACAGGTATTAAACTGATAGGAATAAATAGTACAACTTAATATACCACTCCTATCTGGTTGCACATTACATTGCACGCGCAGTGCCCCAAATTTGAAGTGGGAGGACCGACCAAGCATCTTTTTCCATCTCCCTGTTCCAAAAATCCATGCCATATACACGTCCCCTGATAGGTGACGTAACAAGAATTAAACTGATAGGAATGAATAGTACAACTTAATACACCACTCCTATCTGGTGGCACCTTAGATTGCACGCGCAGTGCCCCAAATTTGAAGTGGGAGGACCGACCAAGCATCTTTTTCCATCTCCCTTTTCCAAAAATCCATGCCATGTACACGTCCCCTGATAGGTGACGTAACAGGTATTAAACTGATGGGAATGAATAGTACAACTTAATACACCACTCCTATCTGGTGGCACCTTAGATTGCACGCACAGTGCCCCAAATTTGAAGTGGGAGGACCGACCAAGCATCTTTTTCCATCTCCCTGTTCCAAAAATCCATGCCATATACACGTCCCCTGATAGGTGACATAACAGGTATTAAACTGAAAGGAATGAATAGTGCAACTTAATAGACCACTCCTATCTGGTGGCACATTACATTGCACGTGCAGTGCCCCAAATTTGAAGTAGGAGGTCCGACCAAGCATCTTTTTCCATCTCCCTTTTCCAAAAATCTATGCCATATACCCGTCCCCTAATAGTGGATGTAACAGGGATTAAACCGATAGGAATAGTACTACTTAACAGTACACACCTTATAATAATGCAGACAGAGGCAACGCAGAGAGAGGAGTCTGAAGAAGAGGAGTCAGAGGAGGAAGGTGGCTTTGAGGAGGTGGAAGACCAAACACAGCAGGCATCCCAGGGGGCTTGTTGTCACCTTTCGGGGACCCTTGGTGGCTGGGTGGAGGAAGAGACCTTTAATGACATCAGTGAGGACAAGGATTGGGACATGGCTAGCTTGGTATCCAACCTTGTGCAAATGGGGAGTTTGTGGTTGTGCAAAGGGACTGTTTGCGGTTGTTTGCGATGCATTAAACTGGGAGATTGGTCTGTTACTGTGAAGCGGGTGTAACCCTTACACTACCTGATCGATACAACATCATACCTGATGTTTTAAAGCATGTTATTCCAAACAATTTAGGAATGTTAGGTGATTTATGCCCTTTATGTCTTAAAACCAGACTCTGCATCAACTATGTAATTTTCCGTGGGAGTTTTGCCATGGATCCCCCTCCGGCATGCCACAGTCCAGGTGTTAGTCCCCTTGAAACAACTTTCCTATCACTATTGTGGCCAGAAAGAGTCCCTATGGGTTCTGAAATTCGCCTGCCCATTGAAGTCTATGGCGGTTCGCCGATGTTCGTCCGTTCGCAAACATTTGAAGAAAATCGCGTCCGCGGTTCGCGAACTGAAAATTTGATGTTCGCGACATCACTATATGTAACTATGTAACTTATATTACAGTTTACCTATCTACCATCTCCTCATGAATTAGCATATTAAACTATCATGCCTTGATTTAAAAACTGCAGTCCTGTTTTTATATCCGAGTCCTTTCTTTCCTACTTAACAACCTTTGCCAAACCAAATACCGCTGCATTCACCTGCACAGCAATTTTAGAAACCCTCAAGAAGATTGGAAAATATATCACAGTGGTCACATCTTATTTTCCCAACCTTCCTTTCACTATGCACACCATTTAGTCCTTTTAACATCCATTATTATTCTGTCCCATTCGCAACTGCATAACTCTTCAAATCTGCATACACATTTTGGAATTTTATAATTCATTAAGTGTTGATAAGCATGCACAGGTGGATATAAGTTAAGAAAAGTTTAAAACATAAAATATCTTCACTTCATATGCTTTCTATAGGAGCTGTTTATTAAGCGGGATAACATATTTCCTCTGTGTGACATCCCTTTTATTCAACTTTTTTTTCCCCAACTTCATAATACATAATGTAAAAATAATTAATAATATATAAAAATATATCCCAGTTGTATTGTTTGTGGACCCCCTTATTGCCTTTATTAGAAGTAAATGGAAAACAAATTGTGTCTCTTACTCACATAAATTCTCCATAATCACATGTATGTTACATTCCATTGCACTAGACTCTTTCCATAATCTTTCCATGATCATGCTAATAAACCCAACTAAACTTTAGGACTTGGACTAAAAGATAATGTAGAAGTAAACAATGCTGCCCCCTTAAGAAAAAGTATTCAGCTAGGAAATTGGCTGTCCTATATATTTAGGGTGTTTATTTTATTTTAATTTTCTAATTTATATTTATATAGCCATCTATTAAGAGTTTATATATTCAACCCCAAAATATAAAAAAAAAATCATGAAAAAACATCTAAGTGCATTAGAAATTTACACTGAACATTCCCATAACCACATATGTTGCATTTAAAAATATATTTTAGCAATATGTTTCCTTTCATTACTGTGATGTGGTCATGATCAATACTGTTGATGACCATTGTTGGGGTTTGGCTAGCCCCTTAATAGGCCATTCATTTAGGCACCTGTTGTAGGCCATATGGGTTTTCTGATTCGTATTAACCTCTTGAATACTGTGGTCCATGTTACCATTGAAGTTGATGTATGTTATATTTGAATTATTGCCAATATACATCTATTGCCAATACATATTGATAAAATATTATATTTTTTAAATGCAACATATGTGGCTATGGAAATGTTTAATATAAATTTCTAATGCACTTACATGCTTTTTCATGATTTTTAGTCAATACTGTATCTTTAACTGTTTGTGACAAGTCTCAGCAAGGGTTTTTAGTACACTTACGGGTGGTATTCAGTACATGTAACTTTTTCTTCAAAATTCAGCTACCGTAAGGCTATACACAGCTTCAGTAACTTTCATGAGGACCCCAAAATTCAATATTGATCTCCGTTGAGTGAAAATTAATGGAACAGCAGACCCTAACTGGGTAACACTACTCATTGTAGACCACTTTGCATTGCTCTGGCGCAGCACTGTAGAAAAGAGTGATATTAAATGGCAGGTTATTAATTTGCCATACCACATACACTGTAACTCCTACACCATAAAAGGTGGATAGCGCTAAATTGATCCGAATGTAATCTGCTCAGAAAAAGCTGCCGCAGTTGGGAGCAGCCCTTTTGAGCAATTATCTAGTGGATATTGATCGGGCCCTTAGATGGCAGTATTTATTCTATTTCACTTTTAAAAACTACAACTCTATGAATTTTGCATTTCAAAGATGTTACAGCTGAGTTAAAGCAGAGTAAATGATAGGAACGTGAACAATTACTTTCTTTAAAATGTTAATCATTTCTGTAAGTGTGTGTGTTTATTGACAATTTATTCCCTGTGTAATTTGTATTAAAAAAAAAAGAAAATACATATTTTTACGCAGTTTGTCTGATGACTATTAGTTACAGAAGAGCAAGCATTTAAAGATTCCCACTTAACAATTGATTTATAAGTTACTGCAGTATAAATAGATTTGATGTACATAATCAGATTGCCATTTCTCTCTTTTAAACGTTATTTTCTGTGTATTTCAAGTCATTACTTTGTAAGAGTGTTAGGAATATTTCACATTGCTTAAAGATATATTTTCTTTTGCATATTGATCTTTATGAATCATATTATAAAACAGGTAATGTTAGAAAATGCAAGCTTAAATGTTCCTATATTGTGATACCTTTATGTTTTTATTTATTTTATATATTTCAGATACAATTTAAATGTAGGTGTGACAGTCCGAGAGCAGGGGCTATACAAGCCCAGAGCCACCTGCTATAGACTACAGGTTAATTACCCACAAGGACCATTGGGTTCTTTGAAATCTTGGCACCAGGACCCTGATATCTGGCTTCTGAATTAGTCAGTCTCTCCATCATCAGGAATCAGCGTTTCCAGGAGTTCCAGTAACCTTCCTGTGAAGTGAAATGAGAAAAATATATACATAAAACTATTTTTTTAGAAATAGAAAACAGAAAATTGGCATGTGTGTATGTATTTACCCACTTTGTTATGAAGCCCATAAAAAGCTCTGGTGCAACCAATTACCTTCAGAATTCACATAATTAGTGAAATTATGTCCACCTGTGTGCAATCTAAGTGTCACATGATCTGTCATTACATATACACACCTTTTTTGAAAGGCCCCAGAGGCTGCAACACCTAAGCAAGAGGCACCACTAACCAAACACTGCCATGTAGATGAAGGAACTCTCCAAACAAATAAGGGACAATGTTGTTGAGAAGTACAAGTCAGTGTTAGGATATAATAAATATCCAAATATTTGATGATCCCTAGGAGCACAATCAAATCTATCATAACCAAATGCAAAGAACATGGCACAACAGCCAACCTGCCAAGAGACTGCCATCAACCAAAACTCACGGACCGGCAAGGAGGCCATTAATCAGAGAGGCAGCCCAGAGACCTAAGGTAACCCTGGAGGAGCTGCAGAGTCCCACAGCAGAGACTGGAGTATCTGTACATAGGATGACAATAAGCCATACACTCAATAGAGTTGGGCTTTATGACAGAGTGGCCAGAACAAAGCCATAACTTTCAGCAAAAAACAAAATGGCACATTTTGAGTTTGTGAAAAGGCATGTGGGAGACTCCCAAAATGTATGGAGGAAGGTGCTCTGGTCTGATGAGACAAAAATTTAACTTTTCCACCATCAAAGAAAACTCTATGTCTGGAGCAAACCCAACACATCACATCACCCAAAGAACACCATCCCCACAGTGAAACATGGTAGTGGCAGCATCATGCAGTGGGGATGTTTTTCTGCAGCCAGGACTGGCAAACTGGTCAGAGTTGAGGGAACAATGGATGGTACTAAATACAGGGGTATACTTGAGCAAAATCTGTACCACTCTGTGCTTGATTTGAGGCTAGGACAGAGGTTCACCTTCCAGCAGGACAATGACCCCAAACACACCGCTAAAGCAGCACTTGAGTTGTTTAAGGGGAAACATGTAAATGTGTTGGAATGGCCTAGTCAAAGCCAGACCTCAATCCAATTGAACATCTGGTGTCAGACTTAAAGATTGCTGTTCACACAATCAAACCATCCAACTTGAAGACGCTGGAACAGTTTTGCCAGGAGAAATGGGCAAAAATCCCAGTGGTACGATGTGGCAAGCTCATAGAGACTTATCCAAAGTGACTTGGAGCTGTAATTGCTGCAAAAGGTGGCTCTACAAAGTTTTGACTTTAGGGGTGAATAGTTATGCACATTGAATTTTTCTGTTATTTTGTCCTATTTGTTGTTTGCTTCACAATAAAAAAAAAAAAACATCTTCAAAGTTCTGTAAATTTTAAATAAAAATCCCTAAACAATCCATGTTAATTCCAGGTTGTGAGGTAACAAAACTCGAAAAATGCAAAGGGGGGTGAATACTTTTGCAAAGCACTGTATTTTTGCACTCACTGTGTATGAAGTGTCCTGAGACTTTACATTATAATAAACAATGTAATGCTGCATATGTTGTTGAGAACAGCTTTACTATGGATTAGTCTAAGAATATATATTCACCAGCACCACAATAGAGAATTCTGAGGGGTTCTATGAACATAAAAAATAAGTAAAGGGGACCTCTGATGAAATCAGGCTGCTAAGACACAGTCAATCACCGACATCTGTGCAATGCTGAGTAATTTCTGCAAGTTTGGTCCACCACTGGTTCTGAATTTCTCAAAGCTTTTGTTGAGTTGCTGCACACAAGACGGAAGGCTGCTTTCTTTTTAGGGTAGGATGGCTGACCCTCTACTTTTTGCCTATTTTCTAGCCAAGGGATTTACATATAACTGAGTGAAAGATTTCTATCGTTCTATTAGGGTCAATAAATGTAGCATATGGGTTCCCTGGTGGTGCAGTGGTTGTGATTGGGTGTTTTCACCACTGCGACCTGGGTTTCTTCCAGTCAGGGTACCAAGAGGTCTCACCACCCTGAAGCAGGGTTTGGCTTGGTCAGTACTTGGATGAGAGACCACCTAGGAATATCAGGGGCTGTATGCTGTGGCCCACTGGAGAAGTAACTGGCAACCCACTCCACTATCCCTGTCATGAAAACCAAGTGGATTAACATTACCATGGACATAAAGATGTGCCTCGTATGTTATGGTTCATGAGGTCACATACAGTCGAAAACTACTGAAGGACACAAAAAAAAATTAGCCCAGCTTATAAAACCTATGTAAATAAAACCATTTAACTGACACAACCCTGCTCATATCCCTGTCCAATATTGGCAACAATGCACAAGTCAATAGAGACTAGATGAATCACTGATTATTTGTAATCCTAGGTATTTGCTTTAACTACTCTTATCTGTACCTCTACTCTCTTATCTCTACCTTGATTTTGCTCTGTTTGCATTGTAGCTAAAAAAACATCTAAACATATTTATAACATCCAAGCTCATTGGAATTCTCATGGTGTGTTTACAAAAAAAAAAATCATATCATCTGTATAACTTTGAAGATCAAGATCCAAAAGTGGATAACTAGCTTGTGTCTGAGTATGCCGGCAATGTCAAACTTAAGTTACAATATAAATGGATGGTTTGAGTCCACCATATCTTTTATTTGTCTACTATCAAAATTAATGGACACAGGATGGGTATTGCCTTATAATGGCCTTGAATTGCAATTTTGGTAAACTTTTATTGCTCTGCACATTGTATGCTAAACTTCTTCCATCCATGAATCTTGTTTGATTTCATATATAAATCTACCCAACACCTGTCTTAATACATCTGTTTTGCTAAAAGCTTATGTAAGAATTCAACAGTGAAATAGGACTATAGAAGCATGTTATAGCATAAATGAATATGTCAACTTGCTTAAGATAAAGCAGATCAATTTAGTTACTATTATAAAGTCATCAGATACACAGATGAGTCACAAAGACTAGCATTACCAGTTTGCTTAGAGGCTTTTCTCGAGGATGGTTAGACTGCAATGTCTAAAGCATTAGCAGTAGGATTCTTAGATTGGTATGAACCTCAACTTTTCATGCATCATAGTATACATTCATAAGTCTACTGAATGCCTGTAATGTTTGCATTGATTTAGCCATGATTTATTCATGTTTGCCCTTGATGATTTTATGCCTCTAGCACTTGGTAATTAAAGGACCACTGCACAATGAAAGAAATACTTTTGAAAAGTCAAAGTGTAATTAAAGCATAATTAACAAGGAAAAAAAGTCATACAGAAAAAAGTTTTGATGTTTTTACAGGACCATGATACATTGGTAGAAGTTGTGTATGTGAAAGAGGCATTTACATTTCTGGAGAGCACTGGTTTCAATGAATTATGCAGGCTGTCTGCTTTTGGGTCAGTGAGGGGGAGGGCTGTGGTGTCAATCGTATCCTATTATCAGACAAAGGCTCTGGACTTCTCCGTTCCCTCCACCCACCTCCATCCTTCTAGTAATAAATACAAACACACATACATGATCCTGCTCTCAGGACGCAATGTAACAAACATGAAAATGTATTCCTATTCTCATAACTAAAGTCTTCAAAACCTCAGATGTTTTCAAAAAGTTTTTATGCCCATGGCTTCCACATCTGCTAATATTGTAATTTTTGTACATACTTGACAAACAATTGCCCCTTTTTCTTGAACTGCAAAGGTCATTTGAACTTGTTCAATTTGTAGGATGGAGGTATCCATTTTCAGTTGGACCTGTTTTCAAGGTCATCAATGCATTAGTATCAAAGTTTTTTTTGCTGGAGCAAAAAATATTTTTTTTCCAGAATGTTTAGTTTGGGTATCCTTACAGCCCCATTAAATTCAAACCCGTAGCGGCAACATGAGGTCTGTCAAGCACCGGTTTGATGACATCCGGGCCAAGGTGAGGAGGGTGATGGCTAAGGAGGACAAGAACTAGACTGTGACCCATTTTAATGGGCATCGGCGAGCAATACTAAATATAGACTGGGACAAAGAACTTGCAGGGAAAAATACTGAAAATAAATCGACAACATTCAAATCCTTACTAATTAAACATACTCATCGGCATGTACCGTGTGGAAATAAAATGAATAGGAGTAAATCATATCCCATGTGGCTTAACAATGACTTAAAGATCATGATGAGGAAAAATAAACATGCATTTAAATTATACAAGATGGAGGGAACAGAAGCAGCTTTATGTGACTATAAGGAAATCAACAAGGCTTGCAAAAGGGCTATTAGACTGGCTAAAATAGAAAATGAGAAGTCAGTTGCAATGAAAAGCAAGACTAACCTTAAAATATTTTTAAAATATATTAATGGGAAGAAGGCGAGGAAGGAAGCTATAGGAACATTACAATGTGACACAGGCCATCTGATAATTAGTGACCAGGAAAAGGCAGATGAGCTAAATAGGTTATTTTTGTCGGTATACACAAGGGAGGTACCAGTGGTTGGGACACCGCAACATAATGGGACTACACTACCATCACTAAATAATTGGTTAATGCAGGAAGAAATCCAAAAGAGTTGGAGAAAATAAATGTTAATAAAGCCCCAGGTCCTGATGGAATACATCCAAGGGTACTGAGGGAGCTGGGTTCTGTAATTGCCAAACCATTATATCTAATCTTTCAAGACTCACTCACTACAGGGTCTCTACCGGATGACTGGAGGAAAGCAGAGGTGATACCTATATTTAAGAAGGGATCTATTATTATTATTATTATCTTTTATTTGTATTGCGCCAACATATTCCGTAGCGCTGTACAGGGGATAAGAACAAGGGAAATACACGTTTAACAAAATTTAAAAAAAAAAAGTTGAAGAGCCCTGTTTTGAGCTTAGAATCTTAGCAGAAAGTGCTTTATCCCAAAGCACCCTACAAGACTGGAAACTCGCTACTTACAATCTAAAGGGAATTAAAGGGCAAAGAACTGGGGAAGAGTAACAAATAAGGAATAGCAAGGGCAAGGAAGTAAGTGAAAGATAGAAAGAGTTTTATTTTAGAGGGAGAGGGGATGGATCTGAGGTGAAAGAGTAGTATGTTGGCTGACCCCTAGTGTTGAGATGATATATCTGCAAGTAGGAAGTCAGGTGTTGTCTATGGCTCTATAAATTTAATCTGAGTTGGGGTGGGTGGGTGAGGGGAAGGGAGGGAGGGCAGTTCTGAGTGTGTCACAGATGAAGTAGGCCTTAAAACCAGAGTAAATTTGCACTGAAAGAAAGAGAGAGAGAGAATGGATTGGGGTCAGACAGTACAGGAAGATAGGAGAGTTAGGAAGCAATGAGAGAGAGACCATAGAATAAAGATATTTGAGGAGGGGGGAGGAGATTTGAGGTATTTATGCCAGCCATAAATGGGGGAGGATGGGGGGGGGGGGGAAGGTGGGGACAGCAGAGCAGGGTATAGGAAACAGTTAAAAATTGAAAACAAAAAGTCAGAATATTTCTATCTGCCAAGATATAATAACATGCATACAGTAGTGATATTAATAAACATATTGGCTCCAGGGATGGCACAGTTTCCATCGTCTTCTCCATACCTGCTGAGGTGTTCTGAATGCAGTTCTGAGTGTGTCACAGATGAAGTAGGCCTTAAACCAGAGTAAATTTGCACTGAAAGAAAGAGAGAGAGAGAATGGATTGGGGTCAGACAGTACAGGAAGATAGGAGAGTTAGGAAGCAATGAGAGAGAGAGACCATAGAATAAAGATATTTGAGGAGGGGGGAGGAGATTTGAGGTATTTATGCCAGCCATAAATGGGGGAGGATAGGGGGGGGGGGGGAAGGTGGGGACAGCAGAGCAGGGTATAGGAAACAGTTAAAAATTGAAAACAAAAAGTCAGAATATTTCTATCTGCCAAGATATAATAACATGCATACAGTAGTGATATTAATAAACATATTGGCTCCAGGGATGGCACAGTTTCCATAGTCTTCTCCATACCTGCTGAGGTGTTCTGAATGCAGTTCTGAGTGTGTCACAGATGAAGTAGGCCTTAAAACCAGAGTAAATTTGCACTGAAAGAAAGAGAGAGAGAGAATGGATTGGGGTCAGACAGTACAGGAAGATAGGAGAGTTAGGAAGCAATGAGAGAGAGACCATAGAATAAAGATATTTGAGGAGGGGGGAGGAGATTTGAGGTATTTATGCCAGCCATAAATGGGGGAGGATGGGGGGGGGGGGGGAAGGTGGGGACAGCAGAGCAGGGTATAGGAAACAGTTAAAAATTGAAAACAAAAAGTCAGAATATTTCTATCTGCCAAGATATAATAACATGCATACAGTAGTGATATTAATAAACATATTGGCTCCAGGGATGGCACAGTTTCCATAGTCTTCTCCATACCTGCTGAGGTGTTCTGAATGCAGTTCTGAGTGTGTCACAGATGAAGTAGGCCTTAAAAACCAGAGTAAATTTGCACTGAAAGAAAGAGAGAGAGAGAATGGATTGGGGTCAGACAGTACAGGAAGATAGGAGAGTTAGGAAGCAATGAGAGAGAGACCATAGAATAAAGATATTTGAGGAGGGGGGAGGAGATTTGAGGTATTTATGCCAGCCATAAATGGGGGAGGATGGGGGGGGGGGGGAAGGGGGGGGACAGCAGAGCAGGGTATAGGAAACAGTTAAAAATTGAAAACAAAAAGTCAGAATATTTCTATCTGCCAAGATATAATAACATGCATACAGTAGTGATATTAATAAACATATTGGCTCCAGGGATGGCACAGTTTCCATAGTCTTCTCCATACCTGCTGAGGTGTTCTGAATGCAGTTCTGAGTGTGTCACAGATGAAGTAGGCCTTAAAACCAGAGTAAATTTGCACTGAAAGAAAGAGAGAGAGAGAATGGATTGGGGTCAGACAGTACAGGAAGATAGGAGAGTTAGGAAGCAATGAGAGAGAGACCATAGAATAAAGATATTTGAGGAGGGGGGAGGAGATTTGAGGTATTTATGCCAGCCATAAATGGGGGAGGATGGGGGGGGGGGGGAAGGTGGGGACAGCAGAGCAGGGTATAGGAAACAGTTAAAAATTGAAAACAAAAAGTCAGAATATTTCTATCTGCCAAGATATAATAACATGCATACAGTAGTGATATTAATAAACATATTGGCTCCAGGGATGGCACAGTTTCCATAGTCTTCTCCATACCTGCTGAGGTGTTCTGAATGCAGTTCTGAGTGTGTCACAGATGAAGTAGGCCTTAAAACCAGAGTAAATTTGCACTGAAAGAAAGAGAGAGAGAGAATGGATTGGGGTCAGACAGTACAGGAAGATAGGAGAGTTAGGAAGCAATGAGAGAGAGACCATAGAATAAAGATATTTGAGGAGGGGGGAGGAGATTTGAGGTATTTATGCCAGCCATAAATGGGGGAGGATGGGGGGGGGGGGGAAGGTGGGGACAGCAGAGCAGGGTATAGGAAACAGTTAAAAATTGAAAACAAAAAGTCAGAATATTTCTATCTGCCAAGATATAATAACATGCATACAGTAGTGATATTAATAAACATATTGGCTCCAGGGATGGCACAGTTTCCATAGTCTTCTCCATACCTGCTGAGGTGTTCTGAATGCAGTTCTGAGTGTGTCACAGATGAAGTAGGCCTTAAAACCAGAGTAAATTTGCACTGAAAGAAAGAGAGAGAGAGAATGGATTGGGGTCAGACAGTACAGGAAGATAGGAGAGTTAGGAAGCAATGAGAGAGAGACCATAGAATAAAGATATTTGAGGAGGGGGGAGGAGATTTGAGGTATTTATGCCAGCCATAAATGGGGGAGGATGGGGGGGGGGGGGAAGGTGGGGACAGCAGAGCAGGGTATAGGAAACAGTTAAAAATTGAAAACAAAAAGTCAGAATATTTCTATCTGCCAAGATATAATAACATGCATACAGTAGTGATATTAATAAACATATTGGCTCCAGGGATGGCACAGTTTCCATAGTCTTCTCCATACCTGCTGAGGTGTTCTGAATGCAGTTCTGAGTGTGTCACAGATGAAGTAGGCCTTAAAACCAGAGTAAATTTGCACTGAAAGAAAGAGAGAGAGAGAATGGATTGGGGTCAGACAGTACAGGAAGATAGGAGAGTTAGGAAGCAATGAGAGAGAGACCATAGAATAAAGATATTTGAGGAGGGGGGAGGAGATTTGAGGTATTTATGCCAGCCATAAATGGGGGAGGATGGGGGGGGGGGGGAAGGTGGGGACAGCAGAGCAGGGTATAGGAAACAGTTAAAAATTGAAAACAAAAAGTCAGAATATTTCTATCTGCCAAGATATAATAACATGCATACAGTAGTGATATTAATAAACATATTGGCTCCAGGGATGGCACAGTTTCCATAGTCTTCTCCATACCTGCTGAGGTGTTCTGAATGCAGTTCTGAGTGTGTCACAGATGAAGTAGGCCTTAAAACCAGAGTAAATTTGCACTGAAAGAAAGAGAGAGAGAGAATGGATTGGGGTCAGACAGTACAGGAAGATAGGAGAGTTAGGAAGCAATGAGAGAGAGAGACCATAGAATAAAGATATTTGAGGAGGGGGGAGGAGATTTGAGGTATTTATGCCAGCCATAAATGGGGGAGGATGGGGGGGGGGGGGAAGGTGGGGACAGCAGAGCAGGGTATAGGAAACAGTTAAAAATTGAAAACAAAAAGTCAGAATATTTCTATCTGCCAAGATATAATAACATGCATACAGTAGTGATATTAATAAACATATTGGCTCCAGGGATGGCACAGTTTCCATAGTCTTCTCCATACCTGCTGAGGTGTTCTGAATGCAGTTCTGAGTGTGTCACAGATGAAGTAGGCCTTAAAACCAGAGTAAATTTGCACTGAAAGAAAGAGAGAGAGAGAATGGATTGGGGTCAGACAGTACAGGAAGATAGGAGAGTTAGGAAGCAATGAGAGAGAGACCATAGAATAAAGATATTTGAGGAGGGGGGAGGAGATTTGAGGTATTTATGCCAGCCATAAATGGGGGAGGATGGGGGGGGGGGGGAAGGTGGGGACAGCAGAGCAGGGTATAGGAAACAGTTAAAAATTGAAAACAAAAAGTCAGAATATTTCTATCTGCCAAGATATAATAACATGCATACAGTAGTGATATTAATAAACATATTGGCTCCAGGGATGGCACAGTTTCCATAGTCTTCTCCATACCTGCTGAGGTGTTCTGAATGCAGTTCTGAGTGTGTCACAGATGAAGTAGGCCTTAAAACCAGAGTAAATTTGCACTGAAAGAAAGAGAGAGAGAGAATGGATTGGGGTCAGACAGTACAGGAAGATAGGAGAGTTAGGAAGCAATGAGAGAGAGACCATAGAATAAAGATATTTGAGGAGGGGGGAGGAGATTTGAGGTATTTATGCCAGCCATAAATGGGGGAGGATGGGGGGGGGGGGGAAGGTGGGGACAGCAGAGCAGGGTATAGGAAACAGTTAAAAATTGAAAACAAAAAGTCAGAATATTTCTATCTGCCAAGATATAATAACATGCATACAGTAGTGATATTAATAAACATATTGGCTCCAGGGATGGCACAGTTTCCATAGTCTTCTCCATACCTGCTGAGGTGTTCTGAATGCAGTTCTGAGTGTGTCACAGATGAAGTAGGCCTTAAAACCAGAGTAAATTTGCACTGCTGAGGTGTTCTGAATGCAGTTCTGAGTGTGTCACAGATGAAGTAGGCCTTAAAACCAGAGTAAATTTGCACTGCTGAGGTGTTCTGAATGCAGTTCTGAGTGTGTCACAGATGAAGTAGGCCTTAAAACCAGAGTAAATTTGCACTGCTGAGGTGTTCTGAATGCAGTTCTGAGTGTGTCACAGATGAAGTAGGCCTTAAAACCAGAGTAAATTTGCACTGCTGAGGTGTTCTGAATGCAGTTCTGAGTGTGTCACAGATGAAGTAGGCCTTAAAACCAGAGTAAATTTGCACTGCTGAGGTGTTCTGAATGCAGTTCTGAGTGTGTCACAGATGAAGTAGGCCTTAAAACCAGAGTAAATTTGCACTGAAAGAAAGAGAGAGAGAGAATGGATTGGGGTCAGACAGTACAGGAAGATAGGAGAGTTAGGAAGCAATGAGAGAGAGACCATAGAATAAAGATATTTGAGGAGGGGGGAGGAGATTTGAGGTATTTATGCCAGCCATAAATGGGGGAGGATGGGGGGGGGGGGGAAGGTGGGACAGCAGAGCAGGGTATAGGAAACAGTTAAAATTGAAAACAAAAAGTCAGAATATTTCTATCTGCCAAGATATAATAACATGCATACAGTAGTGATATTAATAAACATATTGGCTCCAGGGATGGCACAGTTTCCATAGTCTTCTCCATACCTGCTGAGGTGTTCTGAATGCAGTTCTGAGTGTGTCACAGATGAAGTAGGCCTTAAAACCAGAGTAAATTTGCACTGCTGAGGTGTTCTGAATGCAGTTCTGAGTGTGTCACAGATGAAGTAGGCCTTAAAACCAGAATAAATTTGCACTGCTGAGGTGTTCTGAATGCAGTTCTGAGTGTGTCACAGATGAAGTAGGCCTTAAAACCAGAATAAATTTGCACTGCTGAGGTGTTCTGAATGCAGTTCTGAGTGTGTCACAGATGAAGTAGGCCTTAAAACCAGAGTAAATTTGCACTGCTGAGGTGTTCTGAATGCAGTTCTGAGTGTGTCACAGATGAAGTAGGCCTTAAAACCAGAGTAAATTTGCACTGCTGAGGTGTTCTGAATGCAGTTCTGAGTGTGTCACAGATGAAGTAGGCCTTAAAACCAGAGTAAATTTGCACTGCTGAGGTGTTCTGAATGCAGTTCTGAGTGTGTCACAGATGAAGTAGGCCTTAAAACCAGAGTAAATTTGCACTGAAAGAAAGAGAGAGAGAGAATGGATTGGGGTCAGACAGTACAGGAAGATAGGAGAGTTAGGAAGCAATGAGAGAGAGACCATAGAATAAAGATATTTGAGGAGGGGGGAGGAGATTTGAGGTATTTATGCCAGCCATAAATGGGGGAGGATGGGGGGGGGGGGGGAAGGTGGGGACAGCAGAGCAGGGTATAGGAAACAGTTAAAAATTGAAAACAAAAGTCAGAATATTTCTATCTGCCAAGATATAATAACATGCATACAGTAGTGATATTAATAAACATATTGGCTCCAGGGATGGCACAGTTTCCATAGTCTTCTCCATACCTGCTGAGGTGTTCTGAATGCAGTTCTGAGTGTGTCACAGATGAAGTAGGCCTTAAAACCAGAGTAAATTTGCACTGAAAGAAAGAGAGAGAGAGAATGGATTGGGGTCAGACAGTACAGGAAGATAGGAGAGTTAGGAAGCAATGAGAGAGAGACCATAGAATAAAGATATTTGAGGAGGGGGGAGGAGATTTGAGGTATTTATGCCAGCCATAAATGGGGGAGGATGGGGGGGGGGGGAAGGTGGGGACAGCAGAGCAGGGTATAGGAAACAGTTAAAAATTGAAAACAAAAAGTCAGAATATTTCTATCTGCCAAGATATAATAACATGCATACAGTAGTGATATTAATAAACATATTGGCTCCAGGGATGGCACAGTTTCCATAGTCTTCTCCATACCTGCTGAGGTGTTCTGAATGCAGTTCTGAGTGTGTCACAGATGAAGTAGGCCTTAAAACCAGAGTAAATTTGCACTGAAAGAAAGAGAGAGAGAGAATGGATTGGGGTCAGACAGTACAGGAAGATAGGAGAGTTAGGAAGCAATGAGAGAGAGACCATAGAATAAAGATATTTGAGGAGGGGGGCGGAGATTTGAGGTATTTATGCCAGCCATAAATGGGGGAGGATGGGGGGGGGGGGGGAAGGTGGGGACAGCAGAGCAGGGTATAGGAAACAGTTAAAAATTGAAAACAAAAAGTCAGAATATTTCTATCTGCCAAGATATAATAACATGCATACAGTAGTGATATTAATAAACATATTGGCTCCAGGGATGGCACAGTTTCCATAGTCTTCTCCATACCTGCTGAGGTGTTCTGAATGCAGTTCTGAGTGTGTCACAGATGAAGTAGGCCTTAAAACCAGAGTAAATTTGCACTGCTGAGGTGTTCTGAATGCAGTTCTGAGTGTGTCACAGATGAAGTAGGCCTTAAAACCAGAGTAAATTTGCACTGCTGAGGTGTTCTGAATGCAGTTCTGAGTGTGTCACAGATGAAGTAGGCCTTAAAACCAGAGTAAATTTGCACTGCTGAGGTGTTCTGAATGCAGTTCTGAGTGTGTCACAGATGAAGTAGGCCTTAAAACCAGAATAAATTTGCACTGCTGAGGTGTTCTGAATGCAGTTCTGAGTGTGTCACAGATGAAGTAGGCCTTAAAACCAGAGTAAATTTGCACTGCTGAGGTGTTCTGAATGCAGTTCTGAGTGTGTCACAGATGAAGTAGGCCTTAAAACCAGAGTAAATTTGCACTGCTGAGGTGTTCTGAATGCAGTTCTGAGTGTGTCACAGATGAAGTAGGCCTTAAAACCAGAGTAAATTTGCACTGCTGAGGTGTTCTGAATGCAGTTCTGAGTGTGTCACAGATGAAGTAGGCCTTAAAACCAGAGTAAATTTGCACTGCTGAGGTGTTCTGAATGCAGTTCTGAGTGTGTCACAGATGAAGTAGGCCTTAAAACCAGAGTAAATTTGCACTGCTGAGGTGTTCTGAATGCAGTTCTGAGTGTGTCACAGATGAAGTAGGCCTTAAAACCAGAGTAAATTTGCACTGCTGAGGTGTTCTGAATGCAGTTCTGAGTGTGTCACAGATGAAGTAGGCCTTAAAACCAGAGTAAATTTGCACTGCTGAGGTGTTCTGAATGCAGTTCTGAGTGTGTCACAGATGAAGTAGGCCTTAAAACCAGAGTAAATTTGCACTGCTGAGGTGTTCTGAATGCAGTTCTGAGTGTGTCACAGATGAAGTAGGCCTTAAAACCAGAGTAAATTTGCACTGCTGAGGTGTTCTGAATGCAGTTCTGAGTGTGTCACAGATGAAGTAGGCCTTAAAACCAGAGTAAATTTGCACTGCTGAGGTGTTCTGAATGCAGTTCTGAGTGTGTCACAGATGAAGTAGGCCTTAAAACCAGAGTAAATTTGCACTGCTGAGGTGTTCTGAATGCAGTTCTGAGTGTGTCACAGATGAAGTAGGCCTTAAAACCAGAGTAAATTTGCACTGCTGAGGTGTTCTGAATGCAGTTCTGAGTGTGTCACAGATGAAGTAGGCCTTAAAACCAGAGTAAATTTGCACTGAAAGAAAGAGAGAGAGAGAATGGATTGGGGTCAGACAGTACAGGAAGAGAGGAGAGTTAGGAAGCAATGAGAGAGAGACCATAGAATAAAGATATTTGAGGAGGGGGGAGGAGATTTGAGGTATTTATGCCAGCCATAAATGGGGGAGGATGGGGGGGGGGGGGAAGGTGGGGACAGCAGAGCAGGGTATAGGAAACAGTTAAAAATTGAAAACAAAAAGTCAGAATATTTCTATCTGCCAAGATATAATAACATGCATACAGTAGTGATATTAATAAACATATTGGCTCCAGGGATGGCACAGTTTCCATAGTCTTCTCCATACCTGCTGAGGTGTTCTGAATGCAGTTCTGAGTGTGTCACAGATGAAGTAGGCCTTAAAACCAGAGTAAATTTGCACTGCTGAGGTGTTCTGAATGCAGTTCTGAGTGTGTCACAGATGAAGTAGGCCTTAAAACCAGAGTAAATTTGCACTGCTGAGGTGTTCTGAATGCAGTTCTGAGTGTGTCACAGATGAAGTAGGCCTTAAAACCAGAGTAAATTTGCACTGCTGAGGTGTTCTGAATGCAGTTCTGAGTGTGTCACAGATGAAGTAGGCCTTAAAACCAGAATAAATTTGCACTGCTGAGGTGTTCTGAATGCAGTTCTGAGTGTGTCACAGATGAAGTAGGCCTTAAAACCAGAGTAAATTTGCACTGCTGAGGTGTTCTGAATGCAGTTCTGAGTGTGTCACAGATGAAGTAGGCCTTAAAACCAGAGTAAATTTGCACTGCTGAGGTGTTCTGAATGCAGTTCTGAGTGTGTCACAGATGAAGTAGGCCTTAAAACCAGAGTAAATTTGCACTGCTGAGGTGTTCTGAATGCAGTTCTGAGTGTGTCACAGATGAAGTAGGCCTTAAAACCAGAGTAAATTTGCACTGCTGAGGTGTTCTGAATGCAGTTCTGAGTGTGTCACAGATGAAGTAGGCCTTAAAACCAGAGTAAATTTGCACTGCTGAGGTGTTCTGAATGCAGTTCTGAGTGTGTCACAGATGAAGTAGGCCTTAAAACCAGAGTAAATTTGCACTGCTGAGGTGTTCTGAATGCAGTTCTGAGTGTGTCACAGATGAAGTAGGCCTTAAAACCAGAGTAAATTTGCACTGCTGAGGTGTTCTGAATGCAGTTCTGAGTGTGTCACAGATGAAGTAGGCCTTAAAACCAGAGTAAATTTGCACTGCTGAGGTGTTCTGAATGCAGTTCTGAGTGTGTCACAGATGAAGTAGGCCTTAAAACCAGAGTAAATTTGCACTGCTGAGGTGTTCTGAATGCAGTTCTGAGTGTGTCACAGATGAAGTAGGCCTTAAAACCAGAGTAAATTTGCACTGAAAGAAAGAGAGAGAGAGAATGGATTGGGGTCAGACAGTACAGGAAGATAGGAGAGTTAGGAAGCAATCTGGGGAATTGTAGACCAGTGAGCCACATATCTGTAGTTGGGAAGCTTTTAGAAGGGTTAATAAGGGACAGAATACAAGAATATGTCTATTTGAACAAGATTATAGGTAGCAGTCAACATGGATTTATGAAGGATAGGTCGTGTCAGATCAATCTAATTAGTTTCTATGACGAGGTTAGTAGGAACTTGGATCAGGGCAAGTGGATGTAGTCTTTTTAGATTTTTCAAAGGCATTTGATACAGTGCCACATGGAAGACTAGTGAGCAAACTAAGGGATACAGGAATTGCAGTAAATATCTGCTCATGGATCGAGAGCTGGCTAAAAGACAGGAAACAAAGGATTGTTGTAAATGGAACATACTCTGATTGGTTTTAATGTGATAAGTGGGGTTCCTCAAGGTTCAGTATTGGGTCCTCTCCTTTTTAACATATTTATTAATGACATAGAAGTTGGACTCGAAAGTAGTGTCTCCATTTTTGCTGATGACACTAAGTTGTGCAAGGTAATAAAATCAGATAATGATGTACTTTCCCTACAAAGGGATTTGCATAAATTAGAGAAATGGGTGGCTAAATGGCAGATGAGATTTAATACAAATAAATGGGAAGGAAAAGGCATTTGGGAAGGAAAAATAGCCATGCAATTTATAATCTTAATGGAGCAAATCTAGGGGTATCAGATATTGAAAGGGATTTTGGAGTACTAATGGACAACCACCTAGGTAGCAGTGCTCAATGCCAAGCAGCAGCTGCAAAGGCAAGTACAATATTTGCATTTATTAAGAATGGTATAGAAACAAGGGGAGCAAATATAATTCTACCACTATACAAATCTCTAGTACGCCCTCATTTGGAATATGCAGTACAATTTTGGGCACCACTTCATAAAAAGGACATTTTAGAGCTGGAAAAAGTACAGAGAATGGCTACAAAACTAATAAGGGGAATGGAGGGGCTAAGTTATGAAGAAAGACTAACCAAACTAAACTTATTTTCGCTAGAAAAAAGGCGTCTACGAGGGGATATGATTACCTTCTATAAATACATATCCCCTCGTAGACGCCAGGGTCAGTATAAGGCTTTGTCAAGTGAACTTTTTGTAGCAAGAGACTTTCAACTGACAAGAGGACACCCTTTGAGGTTAGAGGAAAAAAGATTTCACCTTAAACAAAGAAAAGGGTTCTTCACAGTTAGGGTGGTTAAACTGTGGAATTCTCTACCAAAGGAGGTGGTAACAGCAAATTCGATAGACTTCAAAAAGGGGTTAGATATATTTTTGAATAAAGAGGGCATTCAAGGCTATTCTAGATAACTAGCGAAGGAATATTGGAATATTGATCCAGGGAGAAATTTGATTGCCAGTTTCTGGGGTCAGGAAGGAATTTTGTTTTTTTTCCCCTTATGAGACAATTGGCAAAGTTTCAAAGTTTTTTTTTTTTCTGTTTGCCTTCCTCTGGATCAATTAACAATTAATAATAAATAGTCCACATATTAAAAAGATCAATAGAGATCTAAAAAGGTTGAACTTGATGGACTAACTCTTTATTTATCCTCAAATACTATACTATTAATAATTATTTAACAACAAATTAATTAATAACTAATCTGCATATTGTAGATCAGAGGAGATCTTAACAGGTTGAACTTGATGGACTGAAAGTATTTTTTCAACCTTAATTACTATGGCCCTCATTCAATTGTGATTTGGCCAATTGAATAGGGCTCTAAATAAGCACATAACATATATTTTTTAAATAAGTTTTTAGTTAGTAAACCTCTATCCAAAAGCAAGGTCTTCACTAACTAAAAACTTCTTTAAAAAAAATATGTTATGTGCTTATTTAGAGCCCAATTCAATTGGCCAAATCACAATTGAATGAGGCCCTATGTAACTATGTAACCATGTAAGCTTACGTTATCACCCCTGCCTTCCAGTCTAAGACACTTACTCACTGTTTTCCCTTTCCCCAGGCACAATAAGCCTAAAGCTGTACGGTATTGCACAGCTGGTGCCTTAGCATGCAACAGCCATGACAGTTGTTTTGTCACCACACTGTATGTGTGAAACTGGATTGGATTACACAATCCAGAGGTTGAATCATCTGTTTCATTGAGCAGATCTAGACAAGTTGTAAGTGCTATGCACATTTATGGTTTCTTCAATTCAATTGAGTGATTTGTAAAGATCCTTTTTTTCATCAGATTCCGGTTGCAGTGGTGTTGTGTCTACATGTGACCTTGGTAGGTGCTATGCATCATGCTTAATCTAGACTATCACCCCCTTTAGGTACCCCCTTTTTCCCACAAACCTCTTGCTCCCCTGGGATCCGCCCACATGCCTGATATTAATGCACAGCCTTTACCAATTTTGATTGTGCTCTGTGTCTGAAATACAGTTTGTTATACCGTTCTAACCGTGTAAGTGTGTTTTCAATGGTTGGGGTTATGGGACATCCACATACATCACATTTGTGTCACATTCCTATATATGTAAACTAATGAGCCCTAGTTACAATGCAATAGATCAATACATATAATAATAATAATAATAATAATAATAATAGTCATAATAGCATTACATATAATATTATAATATATCTCATAAATAATCAACATAAAAAATTAGTGATACTGTGGATTATTAACATTCCCCTGAGGGCCTGCTAACAATATGATAGGTGATACTGGAGTGGGTCGACTTCTCTAGCAGACTGATTTGTCTGACCTCTCTGCTATGATGAGCCCACCTACAGTGGCCGTACATGGTATAGCTCACAGCTTCATTCAGGTACACAAGCCCCTTCATCGCCACCACCACTTAGCAATACAGAAGGGGACCAGGGGAACATATACCACACTAATGTAAATTGATGAGTAGAAAAACATAATGGAAGGTCACCAAATGGGAATGGGTATACATCTTGGCACGTGGCCATCAGCAATGGCGTGGGACTTTCCAGGATGGGTATAGCGGAGGTTACCCCTGATGGAGGTGAGTTGGCTGTTAATCCATGTGACTCTGCACAGTCTCCATGTGTTTTCACGGCCCTTCCTGATGTGTTGGAGTAGATTTGTGTGGTGTATGTTCCCCTGGTACCCTTGTGAATTGCTCAGTGGTGGTGGTGAAGGGGCTTGTGTACAAGAATGAAGCTGTGAGCTATACCATTTAAGGCCATTGTAGTTGGGCAGATCATAGCAGAGACAAATCACAGTCCACTAGAGAAGGAACTGGCTACCCACTCCAGTATCTTTTGCGTGCAAACCTTATGGAACAGCACAGGCAGTGACCTAGCTAAATGTGCTGCAGCCACAGAGAGTCGGACATGACTCAAGGACTGAACAACAAATAATTAAATGTTCCACTGGTACTTGATATATGGGATGTGACGATGTAATTTAGCCACTATTTATTTTCCCAATGTCGATGTGATGAGCGAGATGTATATGCAATCATATATATATTCCAGGGTTCACATTAGAGCCTCTGTGAGTGAGGAAGGGTTAATATGGCATCAGTTTCTTGTTTTTGTGTTGCTATTTAATCAGGTAGTGTGTCTTTAATTGCTTTATACAAAACAACTAAGTCAGAGGTGCTCATCAGAGAACAACCAACCTTAATAGGTTAGTTATATGGCCATGATAAGCCACTCTGAGAGCAACCTCTTTTAGCTCACTTGTGCACAGGGAGAAATATCCTGTAGTATATCAGTCTGGTCCCACTCAAAAGAGTGACCCAGCCCCGAAATACCAGACAATTCTACCCTGAACAGGAGAAACAGCAAACCCCAGACGAGTTTAATTGCTTTATGCATCTTGCAGCAAGGCTTTTCATATTGGCATATGCATGACCATTCCAACATATAATAAATAACATAATTTTTAAAGGAATTTTTAAGCTGGTAGCGTGTCTTTTTATTGCTTTCTGCATGTTGCAGCATGGCTTTTCATTTTGGCATATGCATGACCATACCAACATATGATGAAATCAAATATTTTTTATTTGGGGATTATTGTGCAAGTAATTGTAATGCCTTTCCATGCTTTCCCCATATTTTAAAGTCCACTGGTGTGTTTATATTGTCTTTTACAGTGTTGAGAAATTGTCTGTAAACCCTTTGCCTCCATTTGCGGGTTTGAACGCCAGGGCGTCTTTGGAAATCCTTTGCAATTTAATAGCAATATTGGAATGTAACAGTTACAAGCTTTTGGGAACGGAGTTCAGATCTCGACATTCCGTAGGGTTTTTCCAGCCTGTAACCCGCAGTTCATTTGCGGGTAGCTTTAAGAGGCCAATTAAATATCTGTAAGTCTTGTGGGCTTATGTTACGGGCTACATTTTTACATGTTGTGGGGAATTGAATGGGGCTGTTAGGCCTCCATCCAATGACAAGCCCATAATTACCTTCATACAGCCGCAAGTCTGGTTAGAAATGTGTTACAATTCTGTCTGTATTCAATTAACTCAAGCCCTCAATTACAGGACTAAAGACAAAAACCGTAAACCATGAACCACGTAGCAATTCAGGGCATGATCAATTAAGTAAGCCCGTAAGTTACAATTTAGACAGATCCAATAGTAAATGAGACCATCATCTGCAATCAGACTCGAAATCCCGAAATGTATAAATCAATAAAAATCAATAAATAAACAGGTCTAGTCCATATAGGTGGCCTGATATGTATTAACTTGTTGATTCCTGGGATGAAAATAACACGGAAATAAAAGTTAGAAAAATATATTTTGTTATTGCAGATTTGCGAGCCTGAGACTGTTGTGCAATTAATTCTAATGTCTTTAATTTCTTTCCCAGTATTTTAAATTACAGTAGTGTGTTTATATTTGCTGCAAACAGGTGTTTAACCCACTTGAAAATCCTATCTACTACTTGTAGACATAGGGCCTCATTCTATTATCGGCCGCAGCCGCTGCAGGGCCGCAAGGACCGGCCGCAAGCTTTCCGGCTATACTATTCCCCTCCGGCCGGGGGTTCTGGCAGGCTTGCGGCCGGTGCCTTGTTATCTCTTGCGGCCGATCGCGCTGGAGGAAAGCCTTTGATATAAAATGGCCGCAAGGAAACTGGCCGTAAGAAAAGCCTGGTTGCTATTCTATTGCTCCGGGAACCCTGTCTGCAAGGTTAAAAACGAGCCGCAGCTTACTTGCAGCAAACAGGTCCCGCTAGCACCAATTAAGCACATAAAATAGCTCAAATAAAGCCATCCTGCACTTTGCAGAGTCTATAAAGTGATATTCGGTGTTAGCAAAAATAGCACATAATTACCCTATACTCAAATCTGTAAAAAAAATTTTTTGAATATACGTAAAATATACATGTAAAAAGTCCAGAGTGCTTGGAGCACCTCAGACACGCCCACGCCGCAGCCGTAAAATAAACAGTTAATTTGAACTCGGGTTTGGGCTGATGTGCAAGCTTAAGAGTGGGTTACTTTTAATCCTCATGTCCCCCAATATGATCCCTAGCATTTACAGAGCTGTACAGTGCAGGCTTGAATTTATTTTTGAGTTTTTAGATTTCAGAGCTTACGGCCGGTTTCAAGATATGCGGCCTGCCGTAAGAGGAGATCCTTGCGGGGCCGTATAATAGAATCGTGAGTTAACTGAACCCCCGCAAGGAATTGCAGCCTTACGGACGATTTACGGCCGATAATAGAATGAGGCCCATAGGGTTTGAAGGCAATTGTGGGCTTCTTGCATTTTTGCAATTAAATATGGATTTTACATTTTTTGCACTGGTAACATGTAGAGGCTTGAAACATCAAAGGAGGAGATAGGACGGAGTTATGTTTTTTAACAACCTCAGAGATTTTGAGCCCTTAACTCACAAATGGATTGCTGATAGCTAGAAGAGGCCAATTGAATATCAATACATTTTGTGGGCTACATTACTGGAACCAGTATTTACAATTTGGCCTGTTCTGCCTATGATATTCTGTTATTATAGTAAAACGCCTGCTTTAAAATGTTCAAACCATCTTTGAAAGGCCTTTGTCTATGGGAATAGCTAGTCCATGATATATTGTACAACAGTTGAGGCCAGTCTTTCATGTAAGTCTAGACCTGACAAACCTGTATGCCTCCACTTAACCTTGTATCTATCCTTAGATACTTTATGGACCTTGTGTGTCTAATGAGCCTCTTAACCAGACTTGGAAACCCATTCTTTGCAGCCTGTAACTCTGCCTTGCTGCCTGAGATTCTCTTCTGGAACTTCTCACAGATAAGCACACAGTATTTTTTTATGTGTGTGTATATATTTATAAATATATAGCTATATATCTATATATATATATATATATATATATATATATATATATATATATATATCTATATATATATATATATATATATATATATATATATATATATATATAGAGCTATATATATATATATATATATATATATATATATATGTATATATTTATATATAATATAGAAAAATAATGATCTATATTGGTAGTATCCTGGGTGCTTTACACCCCTTAATATATCAAAATAGATTATTTAAAAAGAAAAAAACTAGTGAAATATAGTGATATTCTATATTCATACCATAGACAGTGTTGCAAAATCCTCATAAATCAGAATATACTGGTACTCCTGTTGATACAGGATATACTGATTGTCATGAATCAGCCAGTGGCCATATTGGATTTGGTGTGAACTATGCTGGGGACATTTTGTGACTGGCAGCGGTGGCCATTTTGGGCTGGGTGGTCTTCCACATGCTGTTGCCATGGGGAGGAACAAAAGGTTTGGGGCCCACTTGTTGTGGATATATTGTTGTGTTGTGGTCTAGGGGATAAAGTATTATAAGTTTACCCCTTAGCATATCCCCATCCCTTCCATGTTTAGGCTCATTGTAATGGGTGTCATGTGAGGGAGCTGGTGGGATGTGTTGGTTCTATGTGTGTGAAACATTGTGTGTTGTATTTGTAAATATGAATGTATGGTATTATATTAGCATGTCATTATATTGTAGAGGGGAAGCCATTGAATACAGCCACGCCTCCTTTGTTCCCAAAGGCCTGTTAATCCCATTAGCTAAGTATCCAGCATAGAACTAACAATGGGAAGCTCACAGCTGGAGAGCAGACAGGCAGGCACCCAGAAACAATGGGATGGCCTGAAGGCTTCTCATGGGCACAAGAGAACCAACGTATGCTTTGCCCTGGAGATTCAAAACCCAAATGAATTAGTTGGCCTCGCCTAGTGGGCGGACCTGGGAGGGGACTATTGGTTCACACACAGTTCCCCTTCATGATTGGCCAGACGTCATTTGGGGCTGGCTAACGGTAGCCACTTCCCCCATTCTTGTGTGATGTGGTTAAATATGCTGTTCTAAAATAAAACATGGTTCATAATTTTCATCAAGACTTTGTGTGCAGGTGTATTATTGACCCAAGGGCATATGCTGGCAGAGGAGATCGTTTCTGACTTCCTTCCAGGGTTCCCAGCGCACACTACCTTAAGCTGGGACTTATGCTCTTCCATCCGCAAAGAAGGTCCATGGGTCTGAGTCACCCAAATCTTAGGTCTAAAACCTACAGGAGATAAGAGGACTAGGATCCTCTATACTCCATCATCATTGTAGGTTGTGACACTGATAATCATAGGATAGTGCAGCAATATATAAAAAGGGTGGTATCTATATATATATATATAAAAACTGATATACATAAAAATGAAATCTGATACCTGGGAAAATACTTAGATAGACTGGAAGTAAATACAAGCATAAATATATATATATATATATATATATATATATATATATATATATATATATAGCTATAGATAGATATATATATATATAAATAGCTATATATATATATATATATATATATATATATATATAGGTATGTGAACAATCAGAGTATTGCAGTATATAGTGATACCTTTTTATTGGACCAACTTATTCATAATATAGCAACAAAGTCTTTGGAGATGACCTCTCTTTATCAAGTCAAAAAGCAATACTGGTAAAAATAAGGAGTAGGAAAGTGGATTGAAAAAAAAATCCATTGGGCAGAGATAAGAAACACAGAGGAGCATTGTAAATAATGTCCTGATAGGTCAGTATGTGTGTCTGTAGATCAGGTTTTAGATAAGAACCCAGCAGAGTCATTATTTAGAGCCATAAATTCCCCTACAATTTGTGGATTTTAATATATATATATACTGTATATATATATATATATATATATATATATATATATATACATACATATATATATATATATATATATATATATATATATATATATATTGAAATAAAAAGGGCATTATCCTGGATAATTAGAGAGGGAGTATTGATCCAGGGAGGAGTCTGATCGCCAGTATCTGGGGTTAGGAAGGGATTCTATATTTTTACCCTTTTGAGACAATTGGCAAAGTTTCACTGTTTTTTGTTTAATTAACAATTAACAATTAATCAGCATATTTCAGATCTAAAAACATTGAACTTGATGGATTAAAAGTCTTTTTTTCAACCTAAATTACTATGTAACTATGTAACTATGTTAGGCTGAGTCCGCACCTAAGCATGGTTAAGTCGGTGACAGTGAGACCATTTGGTATCCCTTGATTCTTTGGCCTCCATAACTATTTGGGATTTTGTTTATATGTTCTTGGTGATTTGTGAGACAGGGCACTCAAACAGACACAGGGATCAACAATTTGCCCATACACCGAGGTCTACACTAAACACAGGATATTTGATATGGTATTATGTTGTCTAGCATACAAACATGACTCCTCAGGCTGTGTAGTATCAACAATTATCTACTGCTGATTACCCCCACATGGTACTCAACGAAAGTTTAGTTTTAAATTGATTCAGATGCACAGAATAGACTACTGATCACATCTCTGTACTGATGTCTATGCATCTTTTTTTTAGATATTAGATTAGACTGGACAATAAAATAAATAGTGTTCCTGTCACATGGGAAAAATAGATTACTTTTATAGTATTCTTTTCCTGATTTCAAATATGTTTTCCTTTTTTTTTATTACTTGTGCTTTTTAGGAGATTCACATATTTAGTTTAATATAAAATTTATTGCACAAAGAAAAGTACCTAAAATTAACTGATTTTCTTCTACATTTTGCAAATATAACATCCCTCTTAAGTGGTTTCCATTTGCCTTTGTACTGTGGTTGAAAAACATTAGAAATAGTTCTCTATGCTTATCACTGACAGCACCATGTTTTGTCCCTGGAAAAAGTTCACATGGGAGTTTAAGAAATGTATTTTTAGTGACCTGTTACACACTATTACTTTGTTGGAAACAAGAAGCTTACTGACAGTTCCTTGTAGTTCTTGCTTCCTTTTTTGAAATCACAACCAGCCCTTTAGGATTTCAAAATGTCCATCATTCCTCATTTCCATTCAGTAGCCACAAATATTCCTTCTTTGATTTTAGCTATACTTATTCTTGGAAAGGGTTCCCTGGTGGTCCAGTGGTTAAGATTCAGTGTTTTCACAGCTGCAACCTGGTTTTGATTCTAGTCAGGGAACCAAGAGGTCACACCACCCTGAAACCATGCAGGGTTTGGTCTGGTCAGTACTTGAGTGAGAGACCACCTAGGATTTACAGGAGCTGTATGCTGTGGCCCACTGGAGAAAGAAAGGGCAACCCACTCCAATAGCTCTGCCATGAATTCCAAGTGTATCAGCATGGTGTGTTCCAGTCCATGCGGTCACAGACACGACCGTACAATGCAAACACACACACACACATTCTTGGAAAAGTATTTTTCAAGTAGAGAAAACCATCACCATTTTGATGCAGTTTTTCTTTGAGCCAAGTTTAATGTGCAATAGTAATAAATAATTTGTTCAGCACTAACTGTTATGGAAATAAATGTTTTACTAGATTTAGGTATTTTTAGATCAGGAAAAAGAATATACTGTAACAGAAATGTTAAACAAAAAATAAATAAAAGGCAGATGACACGATTGTTTAAACCAGCCAGTTACGGTAATAACCTTAATACAGCAAACATAAAGGACCCAGTATTTATCCTCATTATCTAATGTAGAACCAAATAAAGCACAAATGATTTCCTAACAAAAGATGGCAAAGTTTCTAGTTTGAGGTTTAAAAATCAGCTCACAGAAACTGTTTGGATGACTGCCTACCAAGTTTTTAAAATACAAGAGCCTATAAAGAAAAATTAGATGTTACCATAATGAAATCTGAGACACAACTAAGAAGGAATACTTTGTTTAATGCTGTAGATAGGTTCCAGGCAATGGTTCCAAGTAATAGGAATGTTAAGCGAAACAACTCTAAATGGGGCAGTTTCACATGTCGAAGATAGGGATAGGGAAACTCATGAAACAAAATACACAATTGAAATTTAAAGTTTTGGGGTTTTAAATGAACTTCAAAGAAAGAGCAAACATAACACTAACACAAACTGTACATTAGCAGAAATATAAACTTTAAATTATTGATGTTGAAGCTTCTGGGTCATCCTGGTTTCTGTCTTCTTTTGAGGAAAAAAACATTGTTATAGCGATTCAGAGAGTGAAAAGGGGCCTGGCAGGCAAAAACAGCATTATAGTGAGGCAATGCTATAGTGAATCAGAGCGTTAAAAGGGGTCCACCAGGCAAAAACAGCATTATAGTGAGACAGTGCTATAGAGAATCAGAGCATAAAAAGGGATCCACCAGGCAAAAACAGCGTTATAGTGAGGCAATGCTATAGTGAATCAGAGCGTTAAAAGGGGTCCACCAGGAAAAAACGTGTTATAGCTAGGCAGTGCTATAGAGAATCAGAGCATAAAAAAGGGTCCACCAGGCAAAAACAGTGTTATAAGTGAGGCAGTGCTATAGAGAATCAGAGCATAAAAAGGGGTCCACCAGGCAAAAACAGCATTATAGTGAGACAGTGCTATAGAGAATCAGAGCATAAAAAGGGGTCCACCAGGAAAAAACGTGTTACAGCGAGGCAGTGCTATAGAGAATCAGAACATAAAAAAGGGTCCACCAGGCAAAAACAGTGTCATAAGTGAGGCAGTGCTATAGAGAATCAGGGCATAAAAAGGGGTCCACCAGGCAAAAACAGCATTATAGCGAGACAGTGCTATAGAGAATCAGAGCATTATAAGTGGTCCACCAGGCAAAAACAGCGTTATAGTGAGGCAGTGCTATAGAGAATCAGAGCATAAAAAGGGGTCTGGCAGGCAAAAACAGCGTTATAGTGAGGCAGTGCTATAGAGAATCAGAGCATAAAAAGGGGTCTGGCAGGCAAAAACAGTGTTATAGTGAGGCAGTGCTATAGAGAATCAGAGCATAAAAAGGGGTCTGGCAGGCAAAAACAGCGTTATAGTGAGGCAGTGCTATAGAGAATCAGAGCATAAAAAAGGGTCCACCAGGCAAAAACAGTGTCATAAGTGAGGCAGTGCTATAGAGAATCAGAGCATAAAAAGGGGTCCACCAGGCAAAAACAGCATTATAGCGAGACAGTGCTTTAGAGAGTCAGAGCATAAAAAGGGGTCCACCAGGCAAAAACAGCGTTATAGTAAGGCAATGCTATAGAGAATTTGAGAATAAAAAGGGATCCACCAGGCCAAAACAGCGTTATAGCGAGGCAGTGCTATAGAGAATCAGAGCATAAAAAGGGGTCCACCAGGCAAAAACAGTGTTATAAGTGAGGCAGTGCTATAGAGAATCAGAGCATTAAAAGGGGTCCGTCAGGCAAAAACAGCATTATAGTGAGACAGTGCTATAGAGAATCAGAGAATAAAAAGGGGTACGTCAGGCAAAAACAGCGTTATAGTGAGACAGTGCTATAGAGAATCAGAGAATAAAAAGGGGTCCACCAGGCCAAAACAGCGTTATAGTGAGGCAGTGATATAGAGAATCAGAGCATTAAAAGGGGTCCGTCAGGCAAAAACAGCGTTATAGTAAGGCAATGCTATAGAGAATTTGAGAATAAAAAGGGGTCCACCAGGCCAAAACAGCGTTATAGCGAGGCAGTGCTATAGAGAATCAGAGCATAAAAAGGGGTCCACCAGGCAAAAACAGTGTTATACGTGAGGCAGTGTTATAGAGAATCAGAGCATTAAAAGGGGTCCGTCAGGCAAAAACAGCGTTATAGTGAGACAGTGCTATAGAGAATCAGAGCATAAAAAGGGGTCCACCAGGCAAAAACAGCATTATAGCAGGGTTTAGCGTTAAAAGGGGTCTGGCAGGAAAAACAAGGCTATAGCGAATCATCGCTAAAAGGGTAGCGTTAAGTGGGGTATACCTGTATAAGCTTAAAATAAAACTCTGTTCATGTCTAAATATGTATAGACTTGTCTATGTCTGTCTATCCTCATGACATTAATCCTGCGTTGATAGACAAGAACAGGGAAACCAGTGTCCTCTTGCTTCATCCATACCCCTTCCCAACAAATAACATACTTTCAAGTAATCCCAATCTAGTATTATTGCTTCATATGATCCTATTAAAAATAAGAATAACTGTCACTCAAAATAAACATGGTGTTAGACCAGTTCAGATTGCATTCAGCACATAAAAATGCATAAGAAACAAAATGTTTATTGAACATTGTAATATTTGTAACTTTAGTTGCAAAAAAAAATTAATTAATTATTGCATTGACATGTTTATATTGTTCTCTGGTAAGTATTCAGCAGCTATAATTAACACAGTACTGAAATGCAAAGACAAAATATTTGCATAAAAGTAAATAATTGGTCTACAGAATACCCATATGTTTGCTTTGTGGGGCTGTAAACACCAACATTGCTGTGATTTTTCATGCTTGTTTCAAGCTTGAGTCATTTTTTAGAAGTAATAAATAACTAAATTCTATACAATGATAAATATGGTAGCATTATAGTGATTTTTATTGCAAGTTGTTTCCTTTTATTCTTTATTTTTTTTTTCTTGTGATCTAGTGTTTGAATATTCTTGTTTAGTTATTTTTTCTGTATCAGTCTCTTTGCTTTTTACCATAGTTTATTATGCTGTTGATATGGGCTCTGATCCAGCACTACTATATGGCCTGATCAAATACTGTACAGACATCAATGCTACATAAAGCACATCTGTCACCTACTTATACAAATAGTTGTCAATCATGTTTAAATCAAACAAATAAAAAGGGAATGATTGCTATAGAAATGGACAGATATAAAATGGGATATTAAATAAACTATAGCTTTTATCTTGGAACTTTTCTACAATATAAATATAATTTGATATATTTGCATCATAAAAAGTAGTAGTTATAATAAGCATGTTTTAGTAAGCACAGTACCATGATTAGTCAATTGCAATTATATACATAAATAATTACATACTCTTTTTTGCTGGCCACAACTAAGGGCCTTATTCCAATCCTTTGTGTATGCACTTACGTACAATTTGTAACATAACTTAGTAACCTAAAATGACCTGTGCTATCAAGTTATGGTCTGTGGTTTCATTGAATTTAACTCAAGGCACATTCCAATCTCACTCAAGTTACTAAAACTGCGTTAGGCCTTACTGTAGCTGATTTTTCTCAAAATAGTTATGTGTAGAAAATACCACATGTAAAGACTCTAAAATTACTTGCTGAGACCATTCAAAAGCAGTTAAAGAGACAGTAGTGTAATAAAAAAAAACTGAAATTTAACAATAGTGCACAATTAATATACTATTAAACATTCTTTTTCTTTTATACTATTAAACACAAATTTGCAAATAATGAGGATTGAGTCTCCATATATCTGTGAACATCAGCTATTGGCAATAATACACCTCAACATGACATATATCAACTGCAATGATAACACAGACTGCAGTATTCAAGAGGTTAATACACATCAAGAGACCCACATCGCCTACAACAGGTGCTTTGATGCATTGCCCATTAAAGGGCTAGCCAGACCCCAAACAATAGTCATCAACAGCATGGATACAGTGCACATCAGAGTACTGAGAGAGATTATGGGAAGGAAGGTCATATACACAATACTGTTGTGTGTTATACTTTACACTTTTTGGAAGAATGGTGATCAGAACAGTTTTATAATATAACTAGCGACTTGCCCGTCAAAAAATGACGGCAATGTGATGTATATGTTTGTGAAGTTGTTTAGTTATTTAATTATATTTTTGACCCTTGTAAGTATTGTGATATGAACATGTATTTTTGTAAAACGTTGATGTAATGGTTTTTTAAATTGAAATTTGTATCTGAAGAATTGTTCACTTTAATATACATAGAATCCAGAGAAAAGTAAAAAGTAAAAAGACTTTTTTAAACGTACCAAATTTTAACATGAAGTTTAAAATATATGTAAGCAATAACCTTGAAAGTATATATTTTTAAAATTGAACTTTATTTTTTATGTAACTTTGTAATTTTTGCAAAACATTTGTCTAATTTTGAACATTATAAACAGGAACATAGTAAATACATTTTGTAACATAATTTTGAATTAAAAGTATTAACATTTGAATGTAAAAACAGTTTAACTTGAAATTAATCAGTATTAACATGCAATGTATATCAGAATAATTAAGTTTAATATACATTGAATGTAGAGGAAGGCATACATTATAAACTCTACTTAAACCGTACGTAATTAAAGTAATTCATTACTGAGCACTTAAAGTGGCGATAAACATTAATGTAGGTAGTAATCTTAAGATAACATAGAATATTTACATTGTGACTTAAAAGGTGCTTGAGCTCTTAACATGAACTTTGTAATATGTTGAATGAAATAACTTGAAAATATTGTTTTTAAACTTGTAACATTAGAAACATTAACATAGTGATTTAACATTTTAACATAATTTTTCATAGAAATGCAAGGCAAGTATTTTGTGAGGCGAATTATCCATAAACATGACTTCCATTAATTATGACTGAATTAAACAACCAATTGTTTTGTATTTTTGAATGTTTTTCCAAAATGTTTGCATGGCTTTAGTTTGTATCCTGCAAAGTTATAGTACTTCATAGTAGACAATGTTTTTAGTAAAAATACGTCCATCTTCTAATAAATCACCTTGACTTTCATTGTTTTCAATGTAAACTTTAATAGCCTGTGGATTTTTGCAGCGTGACAACGCAACGTACAATTGACCATGTGCAAAAACTGGTTCTTCCAAGTAAATACCCACAGATTTGAAAGTTTGACCTTGTGATTTATTAATGGTCATGGCAAATGCCATAATAATGGGAAATTGTCTTCTTTGAAGTATAAAAGGGAGACTACTTTCACTTGGTGCTAAATCTATTCTTGGTATGAAAACTCTCTCTCCTTTATGGGTCCCAGTTAAAATTTCAGCATCTATAAAATGGTCCTTTAATTGTTGAACAATTAATCTTGTGCCATTGCATAGGCCTTTTTTGGGGTTCATATTTCGCAGTAACATGATAATTGCACCTTTCTTTAGCTGCAAAATATGTGGTGGCATTCCAGAAGGAGTTAAAGAGTTAATGAATTCAGTTGAAAAGTTTGCCTGACTTTCATTGTCATCAGCAAGTACAGAATCAGCACTGTGATAATTTCTTTGTGGTGCATTATTTTTTTTTAAGATTTCATTATTGAGTATTAATGCATCTTTATTTTTACACGTCAGTATAACTTGGTTGGCAAGCTCGGAATATTCTTCGTTATTTATGCTCCCTTCAAATATAGCGGATATAATATCTTGTTGACAAATCATATGAGGTGGGATCTCTACAGTGTCGTCAGGTAAATGTAGTATTTTTTCTGTTCTGCCTTCTCCAATTTTAATAAGCCAATCATTGAAATCAGTTTGGCCTTCTGATCTCATATTTTGTTGCAGTTGAAGATGGGTAAAATGTTTCCATACTGTACTTGACTTTATACATGTTTCAATAATGTCTGTTCGATTTCCATGTACAACGACAGGTAATGTTTGTCTAAAATCGCCACCCAACAACATTACCTTTCTACCAAATGGAAAAATATTATCCATGACTTCACGAAGCAAACGGTCAATACATTGGAGGGCATAGCATGACATCATTGTGGCCTCATCTATTATAATTAATTTACATTTCTTCAATTTCTTTGCTTGTAAGGATGTCATGCGAATATCTGACACAGAATTTTCCAAAATAGGCACTGGCAGTTTAAATCCACTATGAACAGTTCTTCCACCTTCTAATAAAAGTGCAGCAATTCCAGTAGTGGCAAACGCCATTGCTATTTGTCCTTGTGCTCGTACTGAACTCATTAATAAATTGTACAAATAGGTTTTTCCTGATCCGCCAGGTCCATCAAGATAGAAATAACGCTCTGTCACCATGTCATCATCTATTGCATTTTTAATGGCATGAAATGCTTGCAATTGTAGTGTATTTAAAGTTGTAAGTCTTTCTTGTGTTCTTTCTGCTTGTAGTTGAATGTCATAGTCTTCAAAGTTTATGTCATCTATAAGACCTGGATCAGGCAAATTAAAACTTGCACAACTTAATCCATGAGTTAAAAATACTTCTTGGATTTCCATTAACGCTTTTAAGTGTGCAATGGGTTCATTGTATCGTCGCATAAAGTCTTCAGCCATATTACTTTTAAAAGTCTCCCACAAAGCTAATGCATTTGGAGCATTTGAGAAGATACAAATAAAAGCAAATTGTTCTCTCATCTGTCGTGGCATTTGACATTGTGCTACTTCTTCTAAACATCTTTCCTACTCTGTATCTTCAGCGAGTAAGTTTCTTTGTCTTGCAGCTAAATGGAAGGATTCATATACAATGTCATTAACAGTTCTTAATTGTTCAAAACTTTGTGCTCCTGGAACATTTAAAAGTAATATCCGTAAGCAAAAACGTTCAACATCTCTTGGACTGACTGTGTAAATTCGTGGAATTATTTTATTGCCTCTGGTTTTTCTTGCTCTCCATAATCCATTCACAAAAACATAGTGATATGGAATTTCAATATATAAGTATTGTGTTGCTTCAGCATCAGTGGAATTTAATGCAAACCATGCAGTTAGTGTAGTGTGACGATCTTCACTTTGGGCCAATGCATTCATTTCATTTCCAGCATGGAAATAGACTAAATGTCGTTGTGGCAAATGTACTGCTAACCTATATACTGCATGTGATCTATCATGCATTTCAAATTTTAAAAGCCGCCACATAGCTTCTGGTGCACTGACATAGCGAGCATCTACATGAGATGCAAGTTCATCATGTACTAACTCACTACTTTCAGGGTTGTCTGCACTTTTGACGACTACAGTAGCTGCATCGTAACCTTTGTAAATATATTTGTAGACATATTTAATGGATTTGATGGAAGTGCAGGCTTCTACGTTGATGTGGGCGTTGTACTTCATGAGTAAATGTGGATTGTAGGGTACTACATATCTATTGTCCACTTTTTTTCCACGAATAATGGCACTATCTCCTTCTCTTCTTTTATAAAGTGGATATCCATCACAATTAGCATATGTTTTGTCTCTATAATCTTTTGGAAAATCTTTTGAACATTGATTATTTTCTATACATGGTGATTGTGGATTAAGGTCTCCACAGGGTCCATGAATCATGCGATGAGTAACAATCTCATATAGTCTACCATATAGTTCTGGATCTGGTAGTTCAGCAACTATGACTGCATCCACTTTGTCCGAAGTATCTAATTTATCTTTCTCTTGAAGTATTATGAGAAGATGTGCATGTGGAAGGCCTCTTTTTTGAAATTCAATGGTATATACATAAGCAAGACATTTGCCAAATAACTGATTTATAGTGAAGTCACGTATTAATTCATTTAATTTGATCTTAAAAACTCTGGCTACTAAATCTGGTCGATCTGAAGCACTTTGTCCAAGAAGTAGATTTTGATTAATTTCTGGCCATTGTGGATTACATGTAAATGTCACAAATAAATCTGGTTTTCCAAATTTTGTCACAATAGCCATAGCATCATTGTATCTTTCGAGGAGATCCTTGAAAGGAAGATGGTAAAATGATGGCTTTGCCAGCTGTCATGTCTCTTCTTGTAGCCACGTCAGCAACATAGTCCATGAGTCCACAATATTGTTCTACACGTAGTTTATCTTGTTGATATTTTATAAAGTTTAAATTATTTGCCTCAACTTGCAAATATGAATCAATAATCCATTGTTGTGTTAGTTTCCCACCACATAAAATTGGATTAAATTCATCTCTAATGGCAATTTGAGCAACTTTAAATTCAAGCATAGAAACATTATTTCGGATTCTGGCTTTAGCATTTGGGTAACTGGGAAGGGTTAATTTTGGTTGCCAACCTGCTTCTCCGTGTGGGAAAAAGATGGGATATGTCATTGGATCTAAATTTGGACTTAAGATATTAATATTAATAAATGGTTGCTCCTCATTTCTGGGATATACTCTAATGTCTCTTTGAAATGGTGGTTCTCCTTCATCATTCTGAAAGACCATTGCAACCTCATTTGATGTTGGCAAGTTATAACGACGTTTATCAGTATGTCTGTCTCTTTTAAGCACCATATTAACCTTTGGCATGGGTAATTGATGTCTTTGTGCATGAAGTAGTTGTTCATTTTCTACTTCTGCCAATTTTTTGTAAGCTTTACTGTAGGGATTGTTGTCCATAATGTTATTTAGCTCTATAAAAACACTGGGTAAGCATTTTTTATTTTCTTCCATCTGCATACGTTGGTCAACAGCTTCCATTGTATCTAGGACATATAGTTGAGCGAATTTTCATTGCTCTCCTTCCTCTGGATGTAAATGTGAAGTCCGATGATAAATTTGTCCTTGGACTTTAAAACAGTAAGGACCATGTCCTGGTACATTAGCAGCCAATGTTGCCCCCATAGATGCAAATGATATGGCACTATTGTAGGATCTTATTTTTGTCTTAAAATGTTTGTAATTTGGAAAAGTAGGTTCAGTCATAATATTTTGTAAATAGGTTGGAAATTGTTTCCTTTCTGGAAGTTTGAACTTTCCTTTTTGACAACAACTAATAAATTGTCCATCTCGGGGTCTCTCCTGTTTAAAATAATAAGCCTCACAAAATTGTCATTGAGTAGTCATGTCCCCACAACTATGAACCTCTACTGCTAAAGACTTCAGTAAAGGACAATTTGCAAAGCATATTGGATGTTGACTTTCATATTCATCAGATGAAAAGTCATGAAATGTTTCAACAACAGGTTCTAAATGTTTAGTTTTTTTCGTAGATTTTCTTGGTATATGTTGGACTTGTTTGGTTGAAATGTCCTGTACGTTTTTAGTAAGAGTTTGTAAATGCTTTGTTTTTGTAGTTGCTTTTTTTGGTCTGTCTTGACTGGTATCTTGTAAAATGTCATCTGATGTTTTAGGAACGGTTTGTAAATGCTTTATTATTTTTTTATTTTTTTGGGTTGTATCTTTCATTTTTGCAGCTGATATTCTTTTATTTGCAAGTCTTTTGCGTTCTTTTTCTAATCGAATTTCTTTCTCCTCCGGTGTCTGCTGGGCGGCCCATCTCTCTTGTCTTTCTCTAGTTTGACTTCTTTTCTTCTCTTCTTTGGTCTCGTTATCAGCCATATTAATCTGTAAAGGAAAAAAAATAAATGTAATTGTGTATATTTAAATTTGTAATTCCTGTTAAAGATTCTTGTGCACAATTGGTGAAATAAAAGGCAAATCATTAAGGTATCATTTATATTTAGAATGTATCATTTATATTTAGTTAAATTTATAATTCCTGTCCTCACTGGGTAAGAATTTGGCCAATGGAATAGTGCTGTAAATAAGCATGTAACATATTTTGTTAAAATAATGGTTTTATTTATTAAAAACGTTGTTTGTGGATAGATATTTACCACTGCAAAACTTCTTTGCAAAAAAAAAAGTGATGTGGTTATTGAGCTATGTATTGCATAGTAGCAATTTAAATAAAATAAGGGAGATAGTAAATTAATTATTTTATTTTTCTGTTGACACAGATGCAACTGAAAGCAGTTTCTTTAGTTTTATACTTTAGTACTTATTATACTTTACCTTGGTTGAAGTGTGATTTAAGTCCGAATGTTTGTTGGTCCTCGGTTCAAAATCGTTGTCCAATGGTGTGGTCCTCTGTTGGAAGTCCTCGTCCGATGGTGTGGTCCTGTGGCGATAGCCCTTGTCCGATGTTGTGGTCCTGTGGCGATAGCCCTCGTCCGATGTTGTGGTCCTTTGGTGAAAGTCCTCGTCCGATGGTCTGGTCCTGTGTTGAAATTCCTCGTCTGCTGGTCTGGTCCTGTGTTGAAATTCCTCGTCTGCTGGTCTGGTCCGAGTCCTCGTCCGATGGTCCGGTCCTGTGGAAAAAGTCCTCGTCCGATTGTCTTCACGCAGTATCTGTTGTAATATAAAATATAAAATGTTGTTTGAGTGAAATGTCTTTTAAATAATTTAAAAATGTATTAATTTGACTGTATTGTATCAGTTATGGTTATTTTTTTCTATCTTTTTTTTTTTTTACTTTCTGTACAATCCCACAACTTTTGTTATTCTTATTGAAGGTTCTTAGTAAGGCTTGTGGGTTGTGATATATTAAATAAGAATATAAATTTATTTTGCTATGTGTTTATGTTATTTTTTGTACAATCCTGTTTTGTGCACACCACTTGTGGTATACTTATTTAACCTTTATTGGGATGCTTATAGTTAGTGAAACATGAAATAATATAATTAATGTAGTTTGCTATGTGTTTGTGTTAGTTTTTGACAATCCTGTTTGGTGCGCACCACTTGTGCAAAAGTTATTTATTCTTGATTGTACTGGTTATAGGTTGTTAAACATTAAAGAAGAATGTTAATGTAGTTTCCTATGAGTTTGTGTGATTTTTTGTACAATGCTATTAGGTGCGCAACACTTTTGTTATTCTTATTTTTGCTTCTTTGTAAGGCTTATAGGTTGTTAAACATTGAATAAGAAATTCTGTTTTGTGTGTAGCAGTTTGTGTCTCATTCAATTGCGATTTGGCTAATTGAATGGTGCCCTAAATAAGCACATAGCATATTTTTTTAAATAAGTTTTTAGTCATTAAAAAACTTTATTTTGGATATATTTTTAGTAACTAAAAACTTCTTTTAAAAAAATAGTTATGTTGTTATTTAGAGCCCTATTCAATTGGGCAAATTGCAATTGAATGAGGGCCTTTGTGTGTACCATATGTTGCATAGTTTGCCCCTCATTCAATTGCATTTTTTACAATGTAATAGTACTCTAAGGCTGTCATTGAATTGCAATGTTTAAAATTGAATAGGGTTGTAAATAAGCACATCACATATATTTTTTAAAATAGAATAAGGGCCTAAAAGTGCTTATTTATAGCCATATTTAATTGTCCAAAATAGCAATTGAATGAGGGCCTTTGGTTACTGCATTTGTTATATTGTGAGCTCCTCATTCAATTGTGTTTTGGCCAATGGAATAGAGCTCAATATCAGCACAGAGCACATTTTTTTACCGAATTTTGTATTTAGTGAACTTGTATCCAAAAGCAACGTGTTCACAAAAGAAAAATTTCCTTTAAAAAATATGCTCTGTGCTTATATAGAGCCCTATTGAAATGGGCAAATCACATTTGAGTGAGGCCCTTGGCCATTAAAGATATATAGGTCCTCATTGAATTGCAATTTTGCCAATTGAAGAGGGCTCTATATAATCACATAACATATTTATTGAGCAAAGTTTTTAGTTATTGAAAACCTTGATTGTGGTTAGAAATTCAGTAACTAAAAAGTTCTGTATAAAAAATATGTTATGTGCTTATATAGAGCCCTATTCAATTGAGGAAGTCGCAATTGAATAAGGCTCATGGTTCTTTCTTGTTTATACTTAATACTTTACCTTGCTTGAAGTTTTGAATGACAGACGGTCCCCTCCTGCCAATCTTAATGCGCCGGTCTTCTTGTAGTGTCTGTTTGAAAAAGAAAGTGAAATAGTTAATTGTATATTTATAATTTTTCATCTAGCAAAGCATGGCCTTTTGAGCATGTAATGTCTTGTTGTATCTTACCTCTTCTTCTTTGTTGGTGTTCTTTAAAAGGGATTGTGCTTCACAGTGCACGGTGCAAATTGTTGAGAGACGCTATTGATGCAGAGTCTGTTTGAATATTCAAAGAAATAAAAAGATTCAGCTTTATATGATCTATTGAATTGAAGTAAATGAATGTCATTGAAATATAGTTGTGTAATTTTTTTCAATTAACCTTATTTTTTGTTGGGGGCTACACACATATGTCACATACATGAAGCACATTCCATAGTTTAATGTAATTATTTTGTGTACGTGTGACATATCAGTATACATGACTCATATTTAAATGGTTAAATTAACCTTATATTTTTTTTTTCCAACACACATAAATGTGTGTGTGTGAGATGTAACTATAGATGATACACATATATGTGCGTGTGACATATCAGTATACATGACATATAATGTCATTTAAATGTAGTTGTTTACTGATTTTGTTTTAAGCTAATTTTGTTGCAGTGGCAATACACATAAATGTGCGTATCACATGTCACTATACATTATACACATATATGTCCGTGTCACATGTCACTATGAAGGGGCAGTACACATAAATGTGTGTGTCACATGTCAATATACATTATACACATATATGTCCGTGTCACATGTCACTATGAAGGGGCAATACACAGAAATGTGGGTGTCACATGTCACTATACATGATACACATATATGTCCGTGTCACATGTCACTATGCAGGGGCAATACACATAAATGTGCATGTCACATGCCACTATACATTCTATACATATACGTGCGTGTCAGATGTCACTATACATTATAGACATATATGTGCGTGTCAGATGTCACTATACATTATAGACATATATGTGCGTGTCAGATGTCACTATACATAAACCTCTGTTTAATATTGAATTATGTTTTTTAGTTGTTTTGTTAAATGAACCGTATTTTTTTTTTGAGCCTATACAAATAAATGTGCCATACATGTCACTACATAAATGCTATTTTTTTATTTTATTTGTTTGACCTGTCCTGATAATAAAATGTAATATATTATAGCTTACCTCTCAGTTGTAATTTGCACAATGCAAAGTAGTAAATTAGTAAAGAATTGTCTTCTCAAGTAAAAGCAGCAGTTATCTCAGAAGTCACTCCGTTGATCACCTGAGGAGAAATGTATTTTTTTGTTTGAAATAGGCAGTATTTATAAACTTGTAGAAAGTTCTGGAAAGTGAGACCGTTAGAACGCAATACGCATGCGCTATTTGCGTTCCAGCTTACAATTTGCGTTCCATCCGCCATTTTCTGCGTATTACTGTTCAAAATGGTGTTTAATATGATTGTGATACGTTCCGCATAGTATGTGTTTCATTATTGCGAGTAAGTGTAGTGTAGTTACGTCTGAAGCCTCGTTTTCGTTTTGTTCGTCGGCCATTTTTTCTCTCGCTTAGCGATGGTATTAGTGTCTAAAGTGTTTTATTTTGATTTAAATGTAGGTGTAACTTGTTTTTTTGAGGTGCTGGCTGGTTCCTCTTGCTGTAGGTAAGCTTTTTATGTGTTTGTTGTGTGTCTTTCTTAAGTTTTAAATGTTTGTATGTCGGCGTGTTGCGTCCGATGTTTGCGAAGTCGTAATGTGTGGTAACGTGTCTCGTATGGTGTTTGCGTGTGTAGCCTCGTTTTCGTTTTATTCGTCGGCCATTTTTTGTGTCGCTTAACAAACTATTTAGTGTCTAAACTCTTTTATTTTGAGTGCAATTAAGTTGTAAGTTGCATTTTTGAGGTCCTGGGTGCTTCCTGTTTGTGTAGGTAAGGTTTTTATATATGTGCTGTGTGTATGTATTGTGTTTTTAATTTTGTAATGTTCGCGAGTTGCGTCCGAGTGTTGCGAGGCCGTAATGTGTGTGAACGTGTGTCGTATGTTGTTTGCGAGTGTCGTAATGTGTGTGAACGTGTGTCGTATGTTGTTTGCGAGTGTCGTAATGTGTTGCGACGTAAACTTTTTTTGAAATTTTGCAAGGGTCGCAGTTGCTGTAACTGAAGACCTCGCTTTGCGAGGTCCTCAGGTGCTGGCATGGAGCGCCTGCGGTGCTCCAAGCCAGCAACTGAGGCCCTCGCTTCGCGAGCCCCGTCCCTCGCTTCGCGAGGGCAGCGGGCTCGCTACGCGAGCCCGCAGCGTTAGCAACAACTCGTACGCTCACAACTATATATGTGATGATTCAGTAGTATTACCTTCACAAATGTGTATTACTCGTGTTCACTCATAATGTAGAAATATGTGCTAACAATGTATAAAATAGGGCATGAACAGACTTTGTGTAATGATATAGGAATCACAAGGTTTTGGAGACCAGCAGCCTAGGTCAGCAATGATCCAATTCAGCAACTTGTAGGTGAAACAGGAACAAACTTTATTGAAGGGAACAGGAACCACAATAATCTGGCAAGGTACATAGACAGGAAGTGCCTTATATAGGCCAAGGACCAGACACCTGACCAGACACAGCTGAAGAGACTAGTCACTGATACTATTGCTAGCAGAGTCAAGGTTTATCAGATCTCAAGGAAATTCACAATGGCAGGCTGGTGCAGTGGTAGGGAAGAGGTTCAGCAGCCTGGGGGCCAGTGTTCAAAACCCAGCAGAGTCAATTCCTCACACTTTGGTTACATTTATTTAGTCGATATCTTAACAACCACACCTGTGTCATTGTTATGGCCAGTACATGAACATGTTTTTGATAGTAAATATTTGGTCACACTTAATGCTTATTTAAGGTGTTATGTGCATCAAATTTAACATGGAAAGTGTAATCATTTGGCCATACCAACATTATCTTAAAATTAACATAACATTATTTACATGGAAACATAAGATTACAGTAATTAAATGCATGAAGACATAGAGGTGTCCAGACATATTTTACCATCATCCATATTTGATATATGAATATGTTTATGCATTTATCCATATTTTATTAATCTATTCATGCAGAGGATTTCCAAACTTATGATTTATACACATTCACTACACCTTAACACAGAATAGGTATACTGATATATGACATGTATATACATATCAGATCATTATCTAAATATAAAGTATGTTAATGTCACAAATCAGTAACCATTACAAACATACAGACTCATGGATTACAGTATAATAAGAATATACATTTATTATATCCAGAGAGCACAGTCTTACATGTAGCTGACCATCACATATATAGTTGTCAACAGTGCAGGTTGACAAAAGTTGTTGCTAACGCTGCGGCCCTTGCGAAGGCTCTCCTTGCCAGCAATAGCGGACTTTAGGCCCGCAAATGCGGCCCCTCCGCAAATACGAGCCGCACCACTTCCCCCCAAAAATATTATGACCTCGCAAAAATATGACATTAGCGGCCGAAACCCGCGCACATGAAAACACTAAAACCACACAAAGTACACAAAACAAACACATAAAAAATATACACTTACCCACAGCAAGGGGGGCACCCAGCACCTCTAAAAGTGAAGTTACAAGTCAATTAAAGAGTTTAGACAACCGAAAATCCCCTAAGCGAGAGAAAAAAATGGCCGCTGAAAAAAAAAAACAAGCCTACAGGACTCTAAACATGCAAAACACCACGAAACACATACAGATTTTTCCGAAAAGCCGTACGAGGTCCAACAACAAGGACGCAAAATCAGCCACAGCCGCGTACCACATACATTAGGTGCCATTTTACAATACCAACTGACACAATGCAGAAGTACACAGCTACCCTAACGGATTTTACTCGCGCACGCACACTATTTACACTGCACACATTGCTGGCACTTACACAGCAGCTCCACAACACTGAAAACACACATTGTATGCTGCGTCAACATCAAAACAGATTGTCAGCTCTTCAACACAATGCTTCCTGCATATATTACTTCCAAATAGGTAAAGTATATTAATTTATTAATGTATTATTTTTTTGATTACATGATTACACCAAACAGCATTAGCTCACTTACAATTTCATTGCCGTCATTTTTTGACGGGCAATATTCTAGTGCACTAATATTGTTGGTGTGGTGCAAATAATATCTAAAAGGACAGGAGGCTGTTTAATATTTGATTATCTGTTGGTTTAAAGGAAATACTGTATAATAATAATGATGTATAGCATCTACTAAAGTCCCATGTGGTCATTACACCACAATAAGGATAATTAGATGAATATTAATCTCATCATTTATAACTACATATAATAGAAGTAACCAATAAATGCACCTAGCGCTTACATCATGTCTTCATCTGCTCTATGAAACAGATTACATTAGTCCTGGATTATGTAATCCAAATCAATTACACACATATAGTGTGATGTTTAAATGTTGGAATTAATATGACACCACTCTGAAATTATCAGTCTATGGTCATATTCAAACAATCTGAGGATGAGAAAAATGTAGCAACATCTGTATATACTGTATAGTGCTTTATACCATTACTGTTACAATAAACAGACTTCATCTGATGTTCATCTATGAGTAGTGCAAACAATGCTGTATCTGTCATAAAAATCAGATGTCCTGATCAATTGTAGATATTTAGCAATGATGTGGGATCTCACAATCAATGCACAGCTCTGCCACAATCAGAATGCCAAGAGTACTATGATAACTGGGTTTGTTATGATATCATGACATCAAAATATGTAGACATAATTAAAGTTAACAAACAAAGGTAAGCAACTTCACTGATTTTAATAAGACCAGAAAAGATTAACTGGTATAATGCTGTTACGAAGGATGACATGCTTAGCTCAAGCATCTACTGTTGGATTTGAATAAAATAGTATTGTAGGATTATGCAATTTCACAGCCATATTTGCATTGATACATATTAAAGGTAACATCACCCTATGGTGTTTAAAACATATGTGTTTATTTATGGAGTGTGAGATAATTTTTCATGTGGCGTGCTATCAATAGAATTACTATGTTAGCCACTGTATACAGTTTACTTACATTATTTATGAGCACTGTTTGAAGATGAACAAACTGTCTTAATGAATGTGAAATTTGCTGAAAATAAATAAAAAATAGAATAATGAATAATCATTAAAAAAAGATATAAAACAGGGACTACATCATCTCTTCTCAACTGCATTCCTTATTGTCCATCAATTGGTGAAATGTTAACCATAACCATATGTGTCCACAGATAAAATTATCACGGACAATAGTGGCTAGCTACATAGTTACAATATATCACGATCATATAGGCCATGATCATCTACTCTGTGGGCAGGCATGAGTAAGTACTATATTTGAAAAAAAGACTATGTTTGAGAAGGATTAACTGAGATGCAGCCCTATCTCCTGTGCCAGCACGCCCTCTTCTACATGTGGGTTTTAGGAGAGATGCAGATGGAGGCAGAAATATAGGTGAAGGTGGAGGCATCGCTAATGAAAGTGGAGGCATCAAGGCAGGCGGGACTGGCAAGGTTTTTGGGGTTCTTGGGGATTACTCTGACATGTGTGTTGCTGTGCTAGCCAGAGTCAATTGCTGGAGTTCCTTGTTTTTCTGTATAAGATCTCTCTGATTATTCACTGCTTGCAATAGCTTAGCCAGGAAGGTCTCCATCTGTGTACTGTGTCTCCTTATTCAATGTTGTGTGCGTGCTACATTTAATTTTTGGAACAACACACCTGTGAGAAGACTCACCATCATCACTTCCTGCTGTCTCTGGTAGGATGATAGTTCAGCAATGCTGGCCTCCAATGAAGGAGGGACTTTGGAATGCCAGAGTGGGCTGCAGAGGTGTAGGCAACGGTGATGATGGTGGCTGCATGGTGGGTAGGTACTGAGCTGGTTGTGATGGTGGCATGATGGTGAGGTGCTGGGGTGGTCTGTAGGGTGGACATGGCATCCACTGTGTTGGAAAAAGTGGTGGTGGAGGAGCAATTTGGGGTAGTGGCAGATCGAACCAGTAGGAGGTCCCAGGCAGTGAGTACAATTTCACCCTGGTGGCTGATGGCCTGCAGGTTCCCCCACTGAGCATATGAAGCTGTTATCTAGCTTCTCATATCCTGGTTGCCCTCTGTCTGGTCCTGCTGCTGCTGCTGCTCCTCCTCCTCTTACCAGGGATCCTGCTTGAGGTCATAATGAAGTTCTTTATATTCGGCCTCAGACTCAGCCTCCATTTCTGCCTTGGTGTAGATGTCCATTGATGTATATTCTGAGCTCTATTTGTACAGCTTCATATCAAACCAATATCCCCTGCTTGGGTCTGCCCTCTGCAGTCATGAAGGCACATACTCTGCTGTACTTGCTTTTCTGTGTCTCAAACTAACAAATTCCTGACCATTGCTCAGAAAGATGCTGCAACATGCTGCTGAGACATGGTCCCTGATAGGCTAGGACACTACACTAGACACCCAGCCCTGCAGAGACTGTATCTGCGTACTTGATGTTCATTAACTTTAAATACATGTTGTATCTAATACTCAAAAGTAAATAGACACACAGAGGTATATTATATAGCTAGTCAAATCCAGGATCCTTATATATTAATTTAACTGATGGGCCATATTTACACTAGATGTGTGCTATTTATGTGTGTGGTGTGCATATTGGAGTATGTGATGGATGGTAGTGTTTATGATATTTATGAGGTGATCCAATCCCACAGCATCCTATCTCACTTCTTGAAATGGATGGTAGCTGGAGGGCTACCACATATTTATTTAAGACTTGTCGCCTCCTCAGAGATCTTCCTACTTTCTTTGCACCAGCAGTCATCATATCTGTACTTAACTCATCTCACAACCCCCACCTTACCTTCTTCCACATCTTGGCCAAGCCTCACTGCCCTGCCCCATGGAGAATATTGGCATGGGCACAAATGGAATGAAGGAGGACCATGTTTAGGAACAGCTTCCTGCCCCCCACTATCTCCCTGGTCTGTCCTGGGGCCTGCTTATCCTTAGCCCACACCCCACCACTGGAATCAGGCCCCTTTCCCTCTGCCTCTGCTCTTTGTGTGACTATGTCTGGGGAATCCCTCCCTCCAACTCACCTCCACTGCTGCTTCTTCTGGCCCTCCCTGACTCCCCACTGCTGCAACTCCTAGCCCTCTCTAATCCTCCAATACTACCACTCCTCCTCATCTCCCCTCTCCTTTGCTCTCCTCCTCCTGTCGCTCCTTTCCTTCTCTCAGCACTACTCCATCTCCCCTTCTTTCCTTTTCTCCACCTCTCTCCCCACAATACTCCCTCTCTCCCTCTCAACACCTCTCCCTCTCTCCACACCCCTCCATCTCTTCACTCCTCACACAGCTCCTCTTTCCAAGGCACCATTTATCATTTCCACTCCTTTTCTCACCTATCCTTCTCCCCTCCTCCCATCATACTAAATCAATAAAAAATAATTAATATAATAATTGATGGCTTGTCTGTCATGCCTGCAGTGTGTTTTGTGCTCAGGTGCAACATTGTTAGTAGACTCTGGGCTTTGCAGAAAACGCTTGCACGCACGCACAGAAGTTTATTTTTTTCCTTAACTGTCAACATAACAGCCGAGAAGTGCCAAAGAAGAGTAGGACACAGAGAGAGAGAGGACAAAGAGAAAGAACAAAGAGAGAGAGAGAGAGAGAAGACAGAGAGAGTTAGAGAAAGAGAGGATGGCATCATAGAGAGAGAGGACAGAAAAGGAGAGAGAGCACACAGAGAGAGACAAGACAGAGAGGAGAGACAGTACAGTGCGGCAGAAGAGATAGGACACACAGAGAGTGAGGACAGAGAGAGAGAGATGACAGAGGGAGAGTTAGAGAGAGAGGATGGTGGCATAGAGAGAGAGAGGACAGAAAGAGAGGGAGAGACAGGACAGAGAGAAGGAGACAGGACAGAGATAGAGACAGGAGAGAGAGACTGTGCATAAAGAGATTGAGACAGAAGAGATAGAGAGAGTGAGAGATAGGACAAAGAGAGAGACAGGAGATCTAGAAAGAGAGACAGCATAGACAGTTCAAGATAAAATATCATAATTTATGGCAGCCAAATTACTAGTCAAATAAGCTAATATATGATGTTTATGTATTATGTGTAATTTTTAAGGTAAGGGTATAGTGTGGGGTGTATATGAAATATATGGTCAACCTTTAAATATGTAACTATGTGTGGCTGTTTTAGTTTATGAGTGAATTATATGTTATTAGTAAACTATGTGTCATGTGCAATTTATTTGTAAAAAAGGATAGAAAAGGGTTCTTTACGTTAAGGGTGGTTCAACTGTGGAATTCAGAGGCTGAGCTACCACTGGTGTAGACAGTGCAAGGCACCGAGGCCCCTGGCCTCTGAGGGGCCCTGTGGACCACCCATGGCCCCCGCAGCCCTCCAATGGCTCCCGTGGGTACTCTCTGTGGCCAACATGGGTCTTCTCTGGCCTCCAGCCCCCTGTGGATCCCACAGATCCTCTCTAGCCCCCCGTGGATCCCTGTGGCACCTGCAAGTCCCCTGTGGCTCCCATTGTAGCCTGTGCCCATGTGGTGTCCCTATGGCCCCAAGCCCCCCCTGTGGCCCTATTTGGCCCCCTGTGGCCCCTTATGCCCCCCTGGACCTCCAATGGGCCCCCTGCAGCCCCTTATGGCTGACTGTGGCACCCTCAGGCTCCAGGCACCCCTGCAGGCCCTGTGGCCCCCATGACCCCTTATAGCCCCTGTGGAACACCCGTGGGTGTCCTGCAGCCTCTTATGGCCCACTGTGGCCCCCCACAGGCCTCAGGCACATCTTGCAGGCCCAATGGCCCCCACAGCCCCTTATGGCCCTTCTAACCTCCCATGGGTCCCCTGTAGCCCCTTATGGCCCACTGTGGCCCCCCCACAATCCCATGTGCTGCCTCTTGCGCCTCTCTGTGGCCTCCCTCAGGCCCCTGTGTTCCCCTTCAGCCTCCTGTGGCCCCTCACAGACCTCTGCGGTCTACCTCAGCCACCTGTGGCCACTTACAGACCTCTGTGACTTTCCTCAGCCCCCTGTGGTCACTTGTGGCCCCTTCTGTCCTTGCTGACCCCTGTGGCCCTGCGCGGATCTCTGAGGACCCCCATCAGGTTTCTGATGCCCCCCTCTGTCTTCTGGCCTGCCGTGGCCCTTCCTCACCCCAGAAAGTAGAGTGCAGCATTGAGCAGGTAAGAAAGTATTTATATAGGTGTGTATACAGCTATACCTCGTTTAGCGCTGTAGATATGTTCCAGGCAATAGGACTGCTAAGTGAAACAACTCTAAAACAGGGCAGTTTAACATGAGGAAGATACAGATAGAATTTCAACGGAAATTAAAACTTTTTTGATTCTATATGAACTTCAAAGAAACAGCAAACATTACACTAACATAAACTGAACATTAGCAGAAATATAAACTTCATCTTTGATTCACTATAACACTGTTTTTTTTTCTCCAAAGAAAAAAGAATCCGAATATTAAAAGGGGTCCGGCAGGTGAAAACAGCTCTATAGCGAGACAATGCTTTCGAGAATCAGAGCTTTAAAAGGGGTTCGGCAGGCAAAAAAAGCTCTATGGCGAGGCAATGCTATAGAGAATCGGAGCTTAAAAGGGGTCTGGCAGGCAAATTTTATGCACTAGCTCCACCACTGGTGGACTTCTCTACCAAAGTAGGTTGTGACAGTGGATTCGATAGATAACTTTAAAAAGGTATTGGATATATTTTTAAATAAAAAGGGCATTTAGGGTTATTCTGGGTATCAAGAGAAGGAGTACTGATCCAGGGAGGAATCTGATTGCTAGTATCAGTCAGGAAGGAAATTATTTCCCTTATTGAGACATTTTGCAATTTTTATCTTTTTTTTCTGTCTGCCTTCCTCTAGATCAATTAATTAATCCACATATTACAAAAATAGGAGGAGATCTAAAAAGGTTGAACTTGATGGACTAAAACCTCAATTACTATATAACTATGTAACTATGTAAAAGTTAATTGAATCATACAGGTTGAAAACATCATGATGTTAGATATATAGGATTGCACAGCAATCAAATGATCATAAAATGTTATTAACACAGATACTATTGTTCACACATTTCAGCACCCGGGAGATACGATGTCTCCACAGAGTTAATGGCCCAGGTTGGGGCTAAAGAAGTTAAGTAGGGGGAATGTGATTATGCTCCCACTGAACATAATCATAATCTATAGTAGGAGAAGGAGCAATGGGGAACCTGTGAAGGCCCGGGAAATAAAGAGGAACACATTACATATATTTGGTTTAATTCGTTTGACCCCAGTGGCCCCCTGCTACCCCAGATTGCCTCTCAACCTAGGCCCTATGAATGGGCTGACCAACGTTCTATGCAACCAGTTCTACCAACACCACCTCCTCGAACTACATAGCAGAGGACACACCACCAATACCAGCATCTCCTCAGCACCTCCCCATTCCACCCCCACTCCCTCTAACAGTTTCCCCCGAACCAGCCGTCCATAGACCCCAACCCCTTCACCCATGGTTGGAAGCTATGATGGAGAAGTTGCTCGCATATGTGCAGTGCTGCTAGGAGGATGTGAAGACAAGGCTGCTCCAGGTGGTGCAGAACAGAGCGTGCTCATTCAATTGAACATCGATGTTACCTATTGCATTCCAATCGCAAGTACCATCTCATCTACACCAGAACTATCACCAACTCTTAAGCAGCCTGGCCTCTCACTGCATACCTCCTTTTCAATCAGCTAATATGCCTCCATCTGCATCATCAATGCCTCCCCTTGCAACTAGGAGTAGGAGAGGGAGTGTTGGCATGGGAGGGTGGGGACCAAGTGCTCTGGCAGAGGAAGAGATAGGGGCTGCATCTATTATTAACCTTCTCAAATACACGCCTCCGTGAAATTTTGTCAGAATCTTAACATGCTCATGTGTATAAAGTAGGTGATCATGGCGTATGTGATAATATTTAGAAAACTCTGTAACTACCAAACATCACATAGTCCATAAATCTCTTCTCTGTGGAAATGTGTGGCTATGGTTAACATTTTACCAATTGATAGTCACTGAGGAATGTTGTTGAGAAGATATGATGCAGTCCCTATTTTTTATTATATTTTATAATGTATAACCTTTTTTCTTTATTTCAGGTACATTTTACATCCATTGCAGCCGATGTTAGAGCCTCAAAGTATCCGCAAATGCGGCCCCTCGCTTCGCAAGAACTGCGTTGACAAAGCATGACGACGATTCGTAGTTTGACAATTATAATATGTGACTGTTATAAAATAAAAATAGAGAAAACAAATTCTTATAAAAAATAAATGGTGATGAAAATATAAAACCAAAGAGTTTTATCAAGCTGCACTTAATTGGATTCATTTTTTAATTGCTTTTTTTCTATTAAGTATAATCAAATATACTAATACTTTAATCATACTTAAATATAAGTAATACTTATCCAGGAAAATGAGAAACATGGGGTAAATAACCTTAAGATATTTATTACATATATGCAACTCAGGAGTCCTGTCTATTGAAATACTGGTTCTAATTTGTAAGACTAAAGAGATGTTAGATGGTCTAGATTTTAGTGTTGGATATTAGACCAAATGTGGTAAAATATATTGATTATGTAGGAGAATTGTGAACAGTCTTTGTTTATCTCCGATATTAATGCATGGTCAAATACATTTATGACTGTGCTCTGTGTATATTATAAACTCTTTTATTATTACACTGTAATCGATATGTTGTGAGTTTCTAATGGTTACTGATTTGAGACATAAGCATACATTACATTTAACTAACAATCTGAATTTTGTATGGAAATCATCTTTCAGTATACCCATTCTGTGTTAAGGTGTAGTGGGTGTGTATAAATGATATTTCCAGAAACCATCTGCATGTAGAGGTTAATAACATATGGATAACAGCATAATCTAGATACATATCAATAATCGTTGCTGATAATATATGTCTTGACACTTATGTCTTCATATATTTGATTACTGTAATGCTATGTTTTCATGTCACTAATCTCATGTTAATTAATAGTTAATGTTATAATGACCAACTGTTTACATTTTCTGTGTTAAATCTGATGTTAATATCATCAAAATTTAAGATCAGTTCACATATTGGTGCACACAACACCTATGGGCCATGTGACATTATGATGAAATATTTAGCCTTACAACTCAAAAATATTGCCATGTGAACAAGACAGGCCATAACAGTGATATAGATGTGGTTTTCCATATGTCACCTGAAATATTATGCCAAAGTATGTTCCAGCTGTTTTTTTATACATAATTAGCAAATATTTCTACATTATACATGAATAACAGTAATACTGATTTATAATAACCTTGTTCTGGACATTATATATCATATTATATATCATATATATAGTTGTTGTAGTAAAGATTTGTCGGTCACACTATGAGCGCCGAAGGCCAGCAAGAATTAGAAGTAGAGGAGGGGGAAGAGGCTGGCAATGAGCGCCGAAGGCACACATTGCCAGGCTCACAATGAGCACCAAAGGCGCTCATCGCGAGGCCCGTAAGACTTAGAACAAAATGACTGTTTGGCAATGAGCACCGAAGGCCGTAGGCCTTAGACGCTCATCGCAAGGGCTGCAATGAGTGTCAAAGACCGTAGGACTTTGGCGCTCAGACAAAGCATGCAAGACTTCTAAAAAAAATATGGCTTTAATGGCCGCCATTTTTTTCAAAGTCATAACTCATCACATACCGAAGGGGGAGAGGCAGGGAGCATGTAAGTGAGCTTGCAAGCTAATTTCATATTCAATTGGTGTTTTTATGCCTCATGAAAACGGCTAAGCGAGGAAAAAATGGTGGGTGTAAAGATGTACATTTTTTTCAAGTACATAAATCACTAACACATTTCGAGCTTGGGGAAATTGATCAATTTACCAAGCCCGCTAATGGTTTCAGACCCGCCAATAGGAGCACAGAGGAGGGAGAGGGAGGAGAAAGACACAGGGGAGGGAGAGGGGGAGAGGGTGGAAAGAGACACAGGGGAGATAGTGGGGGGGGGGGAAGTGAAACAGGGGGGAGAGAGGGGGGAAGGACACACAGGGGAGGAAGATAAGGGGGAAAAAACACAGGGTAAGGAGAGGGGGAAACAGACAGCGGCATGGAGGGGGAAAGGACCGTAAAGTAGAGGGTGGGAGAGGCTTGCAGTGAGCGCCGAAGGTGCTCATTGCAAGGCATGAAAGAGGTGGGTTGGCCGAGGAAAGTAGATGATTTTTTTAACGGGCAAGTTGTTACTATATATATCATTATTATCACATGGACAACAGCATAGGCATGGGACTTCACAGCAGAGATGTACCCAGGATTCCCTTTAATGGTGTTAAGTATCTTGGATCCTCCTTGCATTGTTGCTGGCCATCCTCAACAGCTAAAACACAATAATGCATGCCATGATTTGGCCCTATACCCCCATTTCCCTGTGCCTATCCTTTAAATGCTCCCTAAGACATTCCAGTGCATGGCCTGTGCTATATTGCTATATACCTGTTGCATTCACCTCCAGTATGGATTTAGGCACACTCACTGCCAACCACTCCTCTCTTTAAGGTCTTAGGCTGCCCATGATGACATTCTCACACCCCAGTGTATAGCACCCAACATTATTGTATAAAGGATATACCATCCCATTGATGTGACATACATGAACGCTCTCATTATAGGGGTCTATTTTACCCTTGAGATTGATATATGTTACGTGTAGGTGTGTTTTTGCCAGTAGTTGATGTTCCAAAATGTATACTGACTCAATATATTAAATAAAAAAATATTTTTAAATTCAACATTTGTGCCCATGCGATTCGTAAGTATTAATTTGTAATGCACTTAAAAAAAATCCAGATTTTTTAGTACTGTACTGTCTCTTTAACTGCTTATGGCAGATCTTAGCAAGGCTTGTAAAAGCATTTATGAGTGCTCTTCAGTGCACATAATTTTTTCTTCAAAAATGTTAACATTTCCTTAAGTTAGGGTTTACACAACTTCAGTGAGTTGCAAGGGCAATGTAAATTAAGAAGTGAATTGCCTTTGAGTGAAAATAAATGGAAAAGCAGTAAGATCGGTTGTTCTTATGGAACTCTCTCGCAGCCCTAGCATTACAAAGTTATGATGCTGTGTGCAAAGCAACTTAAGAAAAAAAAAAAGATTCATAAGTCCCTTAGTTTTTTAAATAAATTACTTGAAATCACCAAACATTCAGTGGGACAGGTAATTTGTAAAGAAAGTAGAATATAGTTAACAATATTCTTACGTATATAAGTTACACAGGTGTATATCTTGTATATTGCATTAACATAATTTGACCGACATACAATATATTATTTTAGCAATCAATGTTCACAATGTATAGAATTGATATCCCTAGTATCAAACTGTACTATTTCATAACACTGTTTCCACCCCCATATTAACCAATACAAAATAGACTTATAGGAGATAAAACCTCCCAAAAATAGTTCATTCTTTCTAATTTCAGTTTTCCTCTAAGGATGCCAGCGTGTTATAATAGGGTTATAATATACCCTGTGGGAATTAAAATAAAGAGTGTAGAGTGTGCTATTTACCAAGTTCAAGATAATGGTATAATTTATTACCCTTGTTATGTATGAGTTGGAATGAGTACCTCTCTCTCTCGCCCCTTTTTCATGGTATGTTCTTTCTGAGCACATCAGTTTGATACAGTTGTGATCCTAGTCCTATTATTATTTGCCACTATTTGCTACATACGAAGCCTTTCCGCAATTTGAATAGGATCAATTTACTTGAATATACTCTATACCCTTAGTGAATATAGAGGACCTCATTCATTTGCGATTTAACCAATTGAATAGGGCTCTATATAAGCACATAGCATACTTTTTTACAGAAGTTTTTAGTTAGTGAAGATCTTGCTTTTGGATAGAGGTTTACTAACTAAAAACTTCTGTAAAAAAATATGCTGTGTGCTTATATAGAGCCCTATTCTATTGGCCAAATCCCAATTGAATGAGGCCCAGAGTAAGCATTAAAGGGTACTATACAACCACATTTATGTAAATATAATAGCATATGAAAGTGAGCCAGGAAAAACAGTATCTGTAGTAAATATTTTTAGGCATACCCCATTTCATATAATTGCAGAACAAGTCCCATTTGCACCTAGATTAGAACCTGTTGGAAATGTAATAATTCTTGAAACCTCAAAAAAGATGGTATTGCTACTGAGAATTTTGAATCAGAGCAAGGCACAATTGAAGGAAGACTATCAATTTAGGACTATAGGTAGGAGTCATATCCTACGTAGTATTCACGTAGCTCTGAACATGCCCTCTATGAATATTCTTTGTTTTTAAGTGGTTTTAGTTGTTTTTTATTTTAAGCGCCACTGTCAATTTAAAAAATAAAGAATTCATTTATATGTACCTATGTAAATAGTCCCTTGTCTCTCCTTTTAGTTCACAAATTGTTCATCACCATATTTAAAAAAAGTGAACCCAAAATTACAATAAATACGATCAAATAAAGAAAGTCGCATATGCTTCCTTGCCACTTAGTGTTCTTCTTGTTTGTATGAGAGCTTATCAACAATGAGACCGATACAAAAGTAAAAGTAAAACTGAAGTTATTTTATTTATTTATCATTGTTTTTATTGATAAATCCTTTCTTAGGGACTGAACTGCTTTTCCAAGGTTGTGAGATACATATCCTTATAGCTATTAAAATGGTTTAAGCAAAGTAATAATCTTTTTATTGAAAGCTTCTATTGCTATCCCCAACATGGAGCCCCTAATCAACTGAGCTATTGCAAGTTACTGTAGCCCGTAAGTGTGGCCGCAAGTTAATTTGCTATTCAATTGGCGTCTTTTTGCAGGCTCCAAAAGGATTATGGGTTGTGGCCTTGAAAACTTTGAAATGGTTAAACCCGGAACTTACAACCTCCCGAAGCCTTCGATTTTTCAAATCCGCAAGACATACAATGGCTAAAATTGCAAAACGCTATTCAATTGTTTCAATTCCCCTAGGCCGCAAATGGTTTGACATCCATAAATGGCAAATGAAGGAGAAAATCCTACGAGTGCTAGAGAGGACCCGCAAGGGGGTTGAACACCTGTTCGTAGCACTGTAAATGCAAATAAAAGTCAATACTGCACTGTAACAGGGAAAGCGCTGAAAGACATTAGAATTAATTGTACAACAGTCTCACGCTTGCAAATGTCAGTAAATAAAATGTAGTTTTATGTTTTATTTCGGTGTTATATCGATCTCGGGAATCAATGAGTTAATACATATGGGCTAGAACAGTATTGGCATTCATTTTCATAATTCTGTATTTAGCGGTTTTGATAGTCTGATCGCATATCAGACCCCCGATCCTAATTGATTGTCATGTAACCTCCATGTTTTACTGCCTTAATAATGACGGTCTCATTTTCTATTTACTGATACAAAATGGGAGGTTACGGTCTTGCTTAATTGATCATGTTCCCGCCCTGAACCGCTACAAACCAGTGCATGGTTTACGGAGTCGGCTTTGGGCCTTGATTTGGACTTGATCAGTTGAATAACTCCAGAATCGGAGATGAACGGGAGCCCGCAGCACACCCACAGACATACGGCCTGGATCCTGTGAGACCCAGGCTTGCAATTGAATCGGGCTTATGAAGTTTTGAAAGTTGAGAATATTGGAATATTGGAATATTATTTTCCCCACACAAAAAAAAACATATTGGTTTTATTTCTGGGCATTCTCACCCAATATGACAGTTACCCAATACCTGACATCCCCTGAAACAATTTGGGCTGTAAGTGTGGTTTATGTTATGCAGTTGCTATGGTGTCAAATATGTTCTGTATAGAAATTTAAAACTGAATTATTGGTTTGTCGCACAGCGCCTACTGTATGCAAAATACTGTATCTCATATTTCTTCACTAAGAAACGTCACCAATTTGTGTCTCTCACTGGAGCTAAAGGGGTCACTTTTTCTGAAGCTGTAAATCATGCACTCGTGCGTAGCAGTTCAGGGCGGGAACATGATCAATTAAGCAAGGCCGTAACCACCCATTTCGAAAGAGCCAATAGAAAATGAAACCATCATCATTACAGCAGTAAAACATGGAGGTTAGATGTCAATCAATTAGGTTTGGGGGTCCAATATGCAATGGGACTTGCAAAGCATCAAAATAATTTTTTTTAAAAATAAATGCCAATACTGTTCTAGTTCATGTGGGTGGTCTGATATGTATTAACCCATTGATTCCCGAGATCAATATAACCTCGAAATGACACATAAAAAAATATGATTTTTTTATTGCTGGTTTGCGAGCTTGAGACTGTTGTGCAATTAATTGTAATGTCTTTCATCACTTTCCCCGTCATTTACAATGCAGTATTGATTCTTTATTTGCTTTTACAGCGCTACAGGCAGGGGTTAAACCCCCTTGCAAGTCCTACCGGGTACTTTTACCATTTACGGGTGTGAAAACATTTGCGGGCTTGGGGAATTGTAGCAAATGAATTGCAATTTGCGATTTCAGCGAAGTTTTGCGTTCAGGAAAGATCAGAGGCATCAGGAGGCTGTACGTTTCGGGTTTAACAATCGCAAGATTTTCAAGGCCGTAACCCGTAAACCGTTTAAAGACTGCAAAAAGATGCCAATTGAATAGCAAATTAACAGACGGCCTCACTTACGGGCTACATTAACTTACGATTGCTCAATTTAATCGGGCTCATGGTGCTTAAACTATTAGGGCCTCATTCAATTGCAATTTTGCCAATTGGATAGTGATATATATAACCACAGAGCATATTTTTTTACAGAAGCTTTTAGTTAGTAAAGACCTTGCTTTTGGATAGAAGTTCACTAAATAAAAACTCCTGTAAAAACATATGCTCTGTGCTTATATAGAGCCCTATTCAATTGGCCAAATCACAATTGAATGAGGCCCTTAGTTTGGAATAAACAAAGTCTTCCAACTACTGTGAGCCTACAGTCTAGAGTCTATAATTTATTTGTGTGTACCAGAATAGTTATGAATTAGATGTATCATAGTTAATTATTGTGAATTCAATTTTATATTCTCTGGAGTTTGTAGGTATGCCACCGTTTATACTTAAAAATCTAAAAGCACATTTATCAGTTTCCTTAGGGAACACTGAGTTTTCTAAAATGGTTATCATTAGGTAAGGGGGATTTGTGTCATATCTGTCTCTATAACACAACAATTTGTCTGATCCATTGCTTGGCCATGTCTCATATTTTGATAAGATTGGCCAAAATAGTACTTTATAATAATATTAAAATATTAACTTCTTTACTGAGGGATCCCTTTTTGTTCTCATGACTGATTCTTCTCCTCCTTTCTCAGTAGAGTGTGTCATTGTAGTTCTTCAAAATAGTATATTATAAATATAAGATTGCTTATTTTATCAGCTTTTGACAGCATTAACTAAGAAATAACACAACGACCAAAGGTTTTAATTCATCTGTCCTTCTAGATACTGTACATGGAAATAACAAAATATCTAGAAAATGTACAGTTTAAAAGAAATTCTAAGCTTACTAGTTTTATTTTATTAACTATAGTATACAGCAATGTAGTATTTTACAGCTTAGTAATATTCTCTGTAGCCTAGGCAATCCTACCTTTTCAATCATTGTTCAGTGAAGCAGCTGTAAGAGTGAAGACAGTGGTTGCTTTCGAGATGTGCAGCTTTTCACATAGAATATGTACAAGTATAATTACCATGCTTGGTCGGTCTGGGATTTTGGCATCTGTTCTCTATCTGGACATCACAGGGGTCTACACAAAAATTTAGAACAAACCAAGAAATATCCTTAAATCTTTCCTTGCAATTTCTTAAAACATTATTTAGCATCCCAGTCACATCCAGTAGTAACTGAAATGGATTTTTCTCACTATATCTACTTTTCTATATCTACTGTATATTAATTTTAACAAATTGTGATAGCCCTGTCTTTAAAATACAATAATGTCTTGAAATAAATTAAGCTTTGCTGACAATTGCTTATGACCTGAAAACATAACTCCTTAACAATGAAACAGATTAATTTGACAAAGAATGAGCCATATGGAAGGATGGATGAAGTGCTGGAAAATTCTTGTAGAGTTTTCTATTACTATGTTATCCTACATGACATATGTACTTTAGAGATGTAGCGAATAGTTCGCCGGCGGATTGTTCCCGGCGAACATAGCATGTTCGCGTTCGCGGCGAACAGCGAACATATGCGAGATTCGACCCGCCCCCAATACTTTATCATTGAGAAAACTTTGACCCTGCATGTCACAGTCAGCAGACACATTCCAGCCAATCAGCAGCATACACTCCCTTCCACACCCTTCTACCTCATGGACAGCAGCCATTTTGGAATCAGAACTAACTTGCAGTCTTACTGAGAGGAGGTAGAGTGTAGGTGATACTGCATCAATAGGGAAAACCATAGCTAGGCAAGTTTATTCAGTGTCCAGTGCAGTGCTGAAGGACTCATCAGATCTCTGCTGTAAACACAGCACCCCAAAAAGCCATTTTTAGGGCTATAACATCATTTTTTTCCCGTTTTTTTTCTGTGTAATCTAACTTCATTTGCCTGTCTCCCTGCTAGCCCCTGCTTGTAAGTGTGTGTGTCAGGCTCACAGCTTATACTGTGTGTGCACAACGCATACAATATAATATTGATTACTAGTTGTCTACTTTTAAAAAACCCAAACTTTTATTTTCTTAAATCTAAGTGCATTGCATAACTGTCAATCAAAGTTAATTTGCATGACCGCTACCCATAGTGTGTGTCCTGCTTACAAGTACTGTGCCAAGTTCAACCAATCTAGTCTAGTTGGGGTACCAACAGTCCACATTTAAAAAACCCAAACTTTTATTTTCTTAAATCTAAGTGCATTTGCATAACTGTCAATCAAAGTTCATTTGCTTGACCGCTACCCATAGTGTGTGTCCTGCTCACAAGTACTGTGCCAAGTTCAACCAATCCAGTCTAGTTGGGGTACCAACAGTCCACATTTAAAAAACCCAAACTTTTATTTTCTTAAATCTAAGTGCATTTGCCTGACCGTCAATCAAAGTTCATTTGCTTGACCGCTATCCATAGTGTGTGTCCTGCTTACAAGTACTGTGCCAAGTTCAACCAATCCAGTCTAGTTGGGGTACCAACAGTCCACATTTAAAAAACCCAAACTTTTATTTTCTTAAATCTAAGTGCATTTGCATGACCGTCAATCAAAGTTCATTTGCTTGACCGCTACCCATAGTGTGTGTCCTTCTTACAAGTACTGTGCCAAGTTCAACCAATCCAGTCTAGTTGGGGTACCAACAGTCCACATTTAAAAAACCCAAACTTTTATTTTCTTAAATCTAAGTGCATTTGCATAACCGTCAATCAAAGGTCATTTGCTTGACCGCTACCCATAGTGTATGTCCTTCTTACAAGTACTGTGCCAAGTTCAACCAAGCCAGTCTAGTTGGGGTACCAACAGTCCACATTTAAAAAACCCAAACTTTTATTTTCTTAAATCTAAGTGCATTTGCATAACCGTCAATCAAAGTTCATTTGCTTGACCGCTACCCATAGTGTATGTCCTTCTTACAAGTACTGTGCCAAGTTCAACCAATCCAGTCTAGTTGGGGTACCAACAGTCCACATTTAAAAAAACCAAACTTTTATTTTCTTAAATCTAAGTGCATTTGCATAACTGTCAATCAAAGTTCATTTGCTTGACCGCTACCCATAGTGTGTGTCCTGCTCACAAGTACTGTGCCAAGTTCAACCAATCCAGTCTAGTTGGGGTACCAACAGTGCCATTTTAAAAAACCCAAACTTTTATTTTCTTAAATTTAAGTGCATTTGCATAATCGTCAATCAAAGTTCATTTGCTTGACCGCTACCCAAAGTGTGTGTCCTGCTTTCAAGTACTGTGCCAAGAGGTTGTGTGCATGCTTGAGCTCCAAACAAAAGGCTTTTTAGGGTCTTAGTCCCTCAAATACAAGTTTTATTTTAACACCTTTTTGTTAATAAGCACTTTGTGCACGGTGTTGTTCATTTTTCTGAGTTTTTGTGGTTTTTTTCTTAGTTTAATTTAAGTTTTAGTTTTCTGGGGGTCAGGCTCAACTCTCTATCCCAGGAGAGTGAGCTGTCTCCTGGATACTTTGCCACACCCTCCCTTAGCACTACACCTTCACTCCTGGAGCTTTGTTACTTTGACTTTTTTTTCTTTTAAAAAGTTTATTAGGTTTTGTTGAAGTTTTGTTTGTTTGGTGTTGGGTTTTATGTTTTGGGGGAGAGAAGACAAGTAACATCTTTGTAGGCAGTGGGGGGGGAAACAATTAGATTTTTTGTTGTTAAGGCTTTTTTTTTAACATCTGACACAGAGACACAGAGGGGTTAAAAAGCCTCTGTGTTCTGTGTTGTGGCAATTAGTCACCTTGCAACAGACCATTAACCCTTCCACTGCCAAGCATCACCTCTCTCTCTCCCTTAATTTTGTCTCCCTTAGTTTTGTCTTTTTGTTTCTTTTTCCCACTTTTATATTTAAAAAAAAAGAAAACAGTAAAAAAATCATAAAACAAAAAATAAAAATAAATAAAACAAATAAACTAAAAAAAAAGGGTCTAAACATGAGGGATAAGACCACTAAGAAGCCTCAGGGGTCAAAAGGGGGAATAATGGCCCCTGAAAATCCTAGCTGCAGCACTGCACAGCATAGGCCCCAGGCAGATAAGGCAGCCCCAGCTCCTGGTGGTTCTGCCAGCAGACCTACCCCTGTGGCTAATACCTGGTCACAGGTGGTTTCTGCTGGCCCCAGTAATACCACCGCTGGGGCTGAGGGGCAGATCACTAGGAAGCATGGGGTTAAATGTCAGATGTCTGGGGTCTACAGCATTGATATCTATCTGCGTGCTGCAGCTAACGTCATCAGCCCCTCTGTTATAGTAGCAGCCAGCAAAATGTACGGGAAAGCAGTTTTCTTTACCCGTACGCTGGCTGCTGCTCACATTCTTGTACAGAGAGGCATCACAGTGGGGGGATTATATGTCCCAATAGAACCCCTGGAAGGGTTGGGCACAAAAGTAACACTCTCTAATGTGCCCCCCTTCCTACCAGACTCCCTCCTGCGCCCCCACCTGCTAACCCTAGGGGAAGTAAAAACACCATTTATTAAAATTCCCCTGGGGTGCAGAGAGAGAGCACTTCGTCATGTGCTCTCTTTCAAGTGAGGTGGAAGAATATGTCGTTTATTCTCCACTCTCTCCAGCAATATCTAGTGGTCAGCACTAGGGCCAAGAATTCTGGGACTGCGGAGCATCTCCGCGTCCGGAAATTCTATAAAATGTGCGTGTCCTATCAGCAGTCTCAAGGGTCTGAGGAACGCACAATTCCTGACACGCAGTAATGGCTTTGCACATCAGCACGCTAAATACCAATGGCTGTCAAGACAGTTTCCGCAGGTTCCAGGTACTCTCCTATTTATATCAGGGAGGATACTCTGTGAGCTTCCTGCAGGAAACTCACACCACTCCAGAGGCTGAGGCCTCGTGGCAACTGGAGTGGAGAGGCAGGGTCTTCTTCAGCCACTTCACATCGGCGTCATGTGGAGTGGTGACCCTGTTCTCAGAGTCTTTTCAGCCAGAGCTGCTGCTTGTGAAAGCTGTTATCCCAGGCCGTCTAATCCACCTCCGGGTCTGAGAGCAGGGTAGCATCATTAACCTAGTTAATATATATGCCCCTGCTGGAGGGCTCGAGAGAGTGAGGTTCCTCGCCAGACTGTCCCAGTTTTTGGAGACGGTTGACGCAGATGAGTGTTTGGTACTCGGGGGTGATTTCAACTGCACCCTCGACGCTCTGGACCGGAATAGTCCAGAGCCGTACCCGCCTTCTGCGTCAGCCCTGCGGGAGATCATCGCCCGCTTCTCCCTGGAGGACATCTGGCGAGAGCAGAACCCAGGGGCATCAGACGGTTTCACCTACGTCAGGGTGAGAGCCGGTCTGGTGTCCCACTCCCGGATCGACAGACTATATATATCTAGTCACTATATGTCACGAGTCGGTTCTTGTGCCATTAGGCTGGCTCCGTTCACAGACCACAACTGTGTGTCTGTGACAGTGGCGCTAACGCCAACAGCGCCACGAGCCGCCTATTGGCACTTCAACAATGCTTTGTTGAAGGACCAGGGGCTTGTGACATTGATCCGGGAGTTTTGGACGGACTGGAGGGGTTGCAAGGGGGACTTTGCCACGTTAAAACTGTGGTGGGACGTGGGCAAGGTTCATTTGCGACTTCTGTGTCAGGAATATACCAAGGTGCGAGTGGGCAGCGCGAAGCTGAGTTGGAGTCACTCCGGGGGGAGGTACTCCCTCTGGAGCAGAGGCTGTTCACTTGTAGGGACCAATCCCTGCAGAGCGAGTATGTAGAGAGGAAGGGTGTCCTCTGTGACCTGGAACGACACCAGGCCAAGGGGGCATACTTAGGTTTTCTCAAAGATCTAGACCGCGGCTCGCGCCTCTTCTACTCCCTGGAGAAAAAGGGGGGTAACAGTAGGCACATCACCTGTCTTCTAGATGAAGACGGTGCCCCCCTTACAGATCCGGAGAGTATCCGGGATAGAGCCCGGAACTTTTATAAAGATCTTTACTCTCCGGATCCCATTTCTCCAGACGCCTGCAGGGTGCTATGGGAGGGGCTCCCCACAGTCAGTGAGGGTGTAAGAGAGCGGCTTGATATACCACTATCTTTTCAAGAGCTCTCTGAAGCCCTCCGTGCCATGTCCTGTGAGAAGTCTCCAGGACTGGACGGACTGACTGTAGAGTTTTTCCAATTTTTCTGGGAGACTCTGGGACCTGATTTCCATCTGGTCCTTGGGGAAGCCCTGGAGACCGGGGAGATGCCCCTGTCTTGTCGCAGGGCAGTACTTGCCCTGCTGCCCAAAAAGGGGGATCTCCGGCTTATTAAGAACTGGCGACCGGTCTCTCTGCTCAGCACGGACTACAAGATTGTAGCTAAAGCCATCTCGCTTAGACTTGGGTCTGTGCTGGCAGAATTGGTTCACCCTGACCAGTCCTATGCGATCCCGGGCCGGACTATCTTTGATAGTATCTTCCTGGTCCGGGATCTATTGCATTATTCTCGCAGGACTGGTCTGTCACTCGCCTTTCTCTCTTTAGATCAAGAGAAGGCGTTTGACAGGGTGGACCATGGTTACCTCATAGCCACTCTGCAAGCGTACGGGTTTGGCCCACAGTTTGTGGGCTTTATAAGAACGCTGTACGCCTCTGCAGAGTGTTTACTTAAAATCAATTGGTCCCTAACAGCACCTTTGGTATTTGGACGAGGGGTGCGTCAAGGATGTCCCTTGTCTGGACAGTTATATGCACTGGCCATCGAGCCTTTCCTCTGCCTACTGAGGAAAAGGCTCACAGGGCTGGTGCTAAAAGATCCAGACATGCGGATTGTCCTTTCAGCTTATGCTGACGATGTGCTCCTCGTGGCCCAGGATCCAGTTGATCTTGAGCTGGCAAAACAGTGCCAGGAGGTATATTCAGCTGCCTCCTCCGCTCAGATCAACTGGTCCAAATGCACAGGCCTTTTAGAGGGTAATTTACAGGTAGACTCTTTGCCTCCCACGTTTCGTGACATCACGTGGGAGGCATATGTCATTAAATATCTGGGGGTCTACCTGTCCGCTGCGGACGCTTCCGTCCCAGACAACTGGAGGGAGTTAGAGGGCAGTGTCCTCTCTCGTCTGGGACGATGGAGGGGTCTAGCAAAAATGCTTTCCCTTTGGGGGCAGACTCTAGTAGTGAATCAGCTGGTGGCTTCTCAGATCTGGCACCGGCTGATTTGTCTGAGTCCGACCCCCGAGTTTGTCACCAATATCCAGAGGAATTTGTTAGATTTCCTCTGGATGGGAAGGCATTGGGTCTCTGCAGGGATGGCAAGTCTGCCTTTGGTGGAGGGTGGACAGGGAGTAGTTTGTGTGTGCTCCCAGTTGTCCACCTTCCGCCTTCAGTACCTGCAGAGATACCTATATGCAGATCCCTCTCCACAGTGGTGCGCACTGGCATCCAGCTTTTATCGCCAGTTGCGCAACCTGGGGTATGACCGGCAATTATTTCCGATCAGGCCCGAGGGGTTTGGGAGAGACCTCTCTGTGTTGCCGGCATACTACCAGGAAACCCTCAAGGCCTGGAGCATGGTCTCCGTGACCAGGCAGGGCGTGCCTTTGGGGGATGAAATATTCACGGAGCCCCTGCTATTTAATGCAGCAGTGGGGGCTCCAATGTTACAGTCCCCCAGTATCATCCGCCGCCTTAGTCATGCACGGATGACCCGAGTCGGGGATCTCCTGGAATACGGGCGTTCTGATAGTGTCACCCCAGGAGCTTGCGTTCCGTTTGGGATATGTGACGCCCAAAGTCTCAGGGCGCTTGCTCCAGGAGATTAGAGATGCCATCTCCCCCGACTCGCGCACCTTCCTTCGCGGGGCTTTGCAGGCCGGAGTGCCACATGCACCTTTCAACACCCCTTCTCCGGCTGTTTGCATTGGACACAAGCCCCGTGTTTCCCCTCAGGCTCCTCCTGTCCCCAACCTCTCGAGGTTGAGGGACATACCCTCGGCATGCTTTCGCGGCATGCCGAGGAAGAGCTTATATTCTCTCGTGCTCCATACAGTGCACTTCCTTGCCCTCGTGACCCGTCCCGATACCATCTGGAGGCGGGTTCTACCAGCTGACGAGGGCAAGAGGCCCCGGTGGAGGGAACTTTATTCTGATTTAGTTCCACGACCCACCGGGGACTTGAGTTGGAGAGTGCTCCATGGTGCACTGACTCTCCCTCCACTTGTCCATTCTGTGGCAAGGGAGAGTCCGTGTATCATGTTTATTTTAGTTGCGCCAGACTGCAGCCCCTCTTGTCACTCTTGAGGGGCCTCCTCCTGCAGTTCTGGCTGCATTTCTCCCCTCACATTTTTATTTTTGGGCGCCCAGTGTCCCGGGGCAATAAGGCCAGGGACCTCCTCGTCAACCTGCTCCTGGCATTAGCCAAGTTGGCTATATATAAGTCCAGGAAGCAGTGTTTGATAGGGGGGGTTCCCTTGTCACCTGAGGCCATGTTCCGGGTCCTGGTGCGCTCCCGTATCCGGGCAGAGTACCACCTGGCTTTGTCTACTGGGGGAATGGATGAGTTTGTCTCCCAGTGGGCTGTAGATGGTGTGCTCTGCTCGGTATCCCCCCATCCGGTTTATTTTTCTTTCAACCTCCTAATATGATTTTTATTTAGTTTACAGAAAATGTTTTCTCATAATTTTAAAATACACTGTGCCAAGAGGTTGTGTGCATGCTTGAGCTCTAAACAAAAGGCTTTTTAGGGTCTTAGTCCCTCAAATACAAGTTTTATTTTAACACCTTTCTGTTTATAAGCACTTTGTGCACGGTGTTGTTCATTTTTGGGAGTTTTTGTGGTATTTTTCTTAGTTTAATTTAAGTTTTAGTTTTCTGGGAGTCAGGCTCAACTCTCTATCCCAGGAGAGTGAGCTGTCTCCTGGATACTTTGCCACACCCCTCCCTTAGCACTTAACCTTCACTACTGGAGCTTTTTTTTACTTTGACTTTTTTTAAAAGTTTTTCAGGTTTTGTTAAAGTTTTGTTTGTTTGGTGTTGGGTTTTATGTTTTGGGGGGAGAGAAAACAAGTAACATCTTTGTAGGCAGTGGGGGAGGGAAGCAATTTGAATTTCTGTTGAAAAGGCTTTTTTTTTTAACATCTGACACAGAGACACAGAGGGGTTAAAAAGCCTCTGTGTTCTCTGTGTTGTTGCAATTAGTAACACCTTGCAACAGGCCATTAACCCTTCCACTGCCAAACATCATCTCTCTCTCTCCCTTAGTTTTTGTCTCCCTTAGTTTTATCTTTTTGTTTCTTTTTCACACTTTTATATTTAAAAAAAAAAGAAAACAGTAGAAAATCATAAAACAAAAAATAAAAATAAATAAAACAAATAAACTAAAAAAAAAGGGGTCTAAACATGAGGGATAAGACCATTAAGAAGCCTCAGGGGTCAAAAGGGGGAATAATGGCCCCTGAAAATCCTAGCTGCAGCACTGCACAGCATAGGCCCCAGGCAGATAAGGCAGCCCCAGCTCCTGGTGGTTCTGCCAGCAGACCTACCCCTGTGGCTAATACCTGGTCACAGGTGGTTTCTGCTGGCCCCAGTAATACCACCGCTGGGGCTGAGGGGCAGATCACCAGGAAGCATGGGGTTAAATGTCAGATGTCTGGGGTCTACAGCATTGATATCTATCTGCGTGCTGCAGCTAATGTCATCAGCCCCTCTGTTATAGTAGCAGCCAGCAAAATGTACGGGAAAGCAGTTTTCTTTACACGTACTCTGGCTGCTGCACACATTCCTATACAGAGAGGCATCACAGTGGGGGGATTATATGTCCCAATAGAACCCCTGGAAGGGTTGGGCACAAAAGTAACACTCTCTAATGTGCCCCCCTTCCTACCAGACTCCCTCCTGCGCCCCCACCTGCTAACCCTAGGGGAAGTAAAAACACCATTTATTAAAATTCCCCTGGGGTGCAGAGAGAGAGCACTTCGTCATGTGCTCTCTTTCAAGAGGCAGGTACAAATGTGCCTGCCTCAGGGCGCAGAAAACATAGAGGGGTCTTTGGGGGTTCCTTTTGAGGGGGTGCTGTACAGGATTTTTTACAGCACTACGGAGGTGCAGTGCTATCATTGCAAGGGGTTGGGGCATACACGTAGGAATTGTCCTAATGTAAAGCATCATGCCCCAGCACCAGCAAATGGCACCTCCGTCAGTACGGCACCCATCCCCGCTGAGCCCATAACAGCGGGGACCTCAAGGGTCATAGCCCCCCCACAGAGCTTAGGCAAGGAGGCCGTTCCTCAAGCCACCACCACGGCCTCCAAACCCCCTTCTTTCCCAAAAAAACCATCTGTGTCTGTGGTCTCCAGCAAGACTGCAGACACGGGGAAAAAGGGGAAGAATGTCACCGGTCCTCCCAGTGTCACAGCTGCATCTCCCAAGTCCCAATCTGCCCCCACCATAATTACATCAGTTAGTGTGGGGGCACAGTGTAAGCAGAGGGATAATAAGCCCTCTGCAGGGGAGGCAGCTAGTGGCAGCTCCTCTTCCAGGAGTGACGTCCACAGGAAGAGGAAGCATAAAACCAACAGGGAGGTTGCTGATAAGTGGGAAGTGCTCTATAGTGGAGCACCTCCCTCTAAAAGCAAGAAGAGGAACAAAACATCTCCTCCTCATCCGGTGACATTGTCTGGCCCGGTTATTAAGCTCAGCCAGCCGGTGCCAGACCACACATCTCTCTCTCCAGACCCTATAGGGGTTAATGTGGAAAAGGGTCTTGAGGAAAAGCAGGGGCAAGAGGGTCTCCCAAGTGAGGCAGGGGTAGACAAGAAAGATCAGGTTCTGCCTCTGGCCTTTGAGGGGGGTGCCAACAAAGCCCCTGCTGAATGGGTAGTCAGTGTCCCTGAGGTGCTGAGCTTCAAGGGCACCAGTCAGTCTCCTCCTCCAGTGTCACTCTCTAGTGACGTACCTCGGGCTTTGTTAGAGCCCCAGGCCGAGTCACTACTGGAGGGGGGGGAATATAGGCATGACCCCCATTCAGGACCCCATGGATTTGTCTGTCAGGGGGGATGTGGCACAAGGGGAAGTGGAAATGGGGGAGGGTGATAAAACAGGTTTTCCTGTTAACATCATGGGAGAGCCTGTCTACCCTCCTCAGCCGTCCACTGACCCTAACATCGGTGCCATCCAAGCTGAGCAAGCAGAGGTGGAACTGGCAGAGGAGGCATATAAAGCCTCCAAGGCTTCCATTAAGGAAGCCATGCCAGCCACTGCTGTCCAGCCAGCTACCCCTGAATGCACTCCTGAAGCTACAGGGGTGCAGCAGCAATCCAAGGGTCCATTATTTACCTTGAAGGGTGCTAAAGGGACTCCTTCTGTATCATCTAAGAGGGGGTCCCTGAGAATAAAGCTGAGGAAACTGACTCCAGCCGGGGAGGATGGAGTAAAAGCCCTCAGCCAAGAGGAGCCCAGGGGTGACCCACTAGAAGGAACATCAGATTCTGGGTGGGTTATCCCTGTCAAGGAAATAGATCTATTCCTTGAGAGCACCCTTCATGGACAAAAGAAAAGGAAGGTGCGGCTGGCCTTGGAGAGGTGGAAGAATATGTTGTTTATTCTCCACTCTCTCCAGCAATATCTAGTGGTCAGCACTAGGGCCAAGAATTCTGGGACTGCGGAGCATCTCCGCGTCCGGAAATTCTATAAAATGTGCGTGTCCTATCAGCAGTCTCAAGGGTCTGAGGAACGCACAATTCCTGACACGCAGTAATGGCTTTGCACATCAGCACGCTAAATACAAATGGCTGTCAAGACAGTTTCCGCAGGTTCCAGGTACTCTCCTATTTATATCAGGGAGGGTACTCTGTGAGCTTCCTGCAGGAAACTCACACCACCCCAGAGGCTGAGGCCTCGTGGCAACTGGAGTGGAGAGGCAGGGTCTTCTTCAGCCACTTCACATCGGCGTCATGTGGAGTGGTGACCCTGTTCTCAGAGTCTTTTCAGCCAGAGCTGCTGCTTGTGAAAGCTGTTATCCCAGGCCGTCTAATCCACCTCCGGGTCCGAGAGCAGGGTAGCATCATTAACCTAGTTAATATATATGCCCCTGCTTGAGGGCCCGAGAGAGTGAGGTTCCTCACCAGACTGTCCCAGTTTTTGGAGACGGTTGACGCAGATGAGTGTTTGGCACTCGGGGGTGATTTCAACTGCACCCTCGACGCTCTGGACCGGAATAGTCCAGAGCCGTACCCGCCTTCTGCGTCAGCCCTGCGGGAGATCATCGCCCGCTTCTCCCTGGAGGACATCTGGCGAGAGCAGAACCCAGGGGCATCAGACGGTTTCACCTACGTCAGGGTGAGAGCCGGTCTGGTGTCCCACTCCCGGATCGACAGACTATATATATCTAGTCACTATATGTCACGAGTCGGTTCTTGTGCCATTAGGCTGGCTCCGTTCACAGACCACAACTGTGTGTCTGTGACGGTGGCGCTAACGCCAACAGCGCCACAAGCCGCCTATTGGCACTTCAACAATGCTTTGTTGAAGGACCAGGGGCTCGTGACATTGATCCGGGAGTTTTGGACGGACTGGAGGGGTTGCAAGGGGGACTTTGCCACGTTAAAACTGTGGTGGGACGTGGGCAAGGTTCATTTGCGACTTCTGTGTCAGGAATATACCAAGGGTGCGAGTGGGCAGCGCGAAGCTGAGTTGGAGTCACTCCGGGGGGAGGTACTCCATCTGGAGCAGAGGCTGTTCACTTGTAGGGACCAATCCCTGCAGAGCGAGTATGTAGAGAGGAAGGGTGTCCTCTGTGACCTGGAACGACACCAGGCCAAGGGGGCATACGTGCTCAGCCGCTTAGGTATTCCCAGAGATCTAGACCGCGGCTCGCGCCTCTTTTACTCACTGGAGAAAAAGGTGCCCCCCTTACAGATCCGGAGAGTATCCGGGATAGAGCCCGGAACTTTTATAAAGATCTTATTTCTCCAGACGCCTGCAGGGTGCTATGGGAGGGGCTCCCCACAGTCAGTGAGGGTGTAAGAGAGTGGCTTGATATACCACTATCTTTTCAAGAGCTCTCTGAAGCCCTCCGTGCCATGTCCTGTGAGAAGTCTCCAGGACTGGACGGACTGACTGTAGAGTTTTTCAATTTTTCTGGGAGACTCTGGGACCTGATTTCCATCTGGTCCTTGGGGAAGCCCTGGAGACCGGGGAGATGCCCCTGTCTTGTCGCAGGGCAGTACTTGCCCTGCTGCCCAAAAAGGGGGATCTCCGGCTTATTAAGAACTGGCGACCGGTCTCTCTGCTCAGCACAGACTACAAGATTGTAGCTAAAGCCATCTCGCTTAGACTTGGGTCTGTGCTGGCAGAATTGGTTCACCCTGACCAGTCCTATGCGATCCCGGGCCAGACTATCTTTGATAGTATCTTTCTGGTCCGGGATCTATTGCATTATTCTCGCAGGACTGGTCTGTCACTCGCCTTTCTCTCTTTAGATCAAGAGAAGGCGTTTGACAGGGTGGACCATGGTTACCTCATAGCCACTCTGCAAGCGTACGGGTTTGGCCCACAGTTTGTGGGCTTTATAAGAACGCTGTACGCCTCTGCAGAGTGTTTACTTAAAATCAATTGGTCCCTAACAGCACCTTTGGTATTTGGACAAGGGGTGCGTCAAGGATGTCCCTTGTCTGGACAGTTATATGCACTGGCCATCGAGCCTTTCCTCTGCCTACTGAGGAAAAGGCTCACAGGGCTGGTGCTAAAAGATCCAGACATGCGGATTGTCCTTTCAGCTTATGCTGACGATGTGCTCCTCGTGGCCCAGGATCCAGTTGATCTTGAGCTGGCAAAACAGTGCCAGGAGGTATATTCAGCTGCCTCCTCCGCTCAGATCAACTGGTCCAAATGCACAGGCCTTTTAGAGGGTAATTTACAGGTAGACTCTTTGCCTCCCACGTTTCGTGACATCACGTGGGAGGCAGATGTCATTAAATATCTGGGGGTCTACCTGTCCGCTGCGGACGCTTCCGTCCCAGACAACTGGAGGGAGTTAGAGGGCAGTGTCCTCTCTCGTCTGGGACAATGGAGGGGTCTAGCAAAAATGCTTTCCCTTAGGGGGCGGACTCTAGTGGTGAATCAGCTGGTGGCTTCTCAGATCTGGCACCGGCTGATTTGTCTGAGTCCGACCCCCGAGTTTGTCACCAATATCCAGAGGAATTTGTTAGATTTCCTCTGGATGGGAAGGCATTGGGTCTCTGCAGGGGTGGCAAGTCTGCCTTGGGTGGAGGGTGGACAGGGAGTAGTTTGTGTGTGCTCCCAGTTGTCCACCTTCCGCCTTCAGTACCTGCAGAGATACCTATATGCAGATCCCTCTCCGCAGTGGTGCGCACTGGCATCCAGCTTTTATCGCCAGTTGCGCAACCTGGGGTATGACCGGCAATTATTTCTGATCGGGCCCGAGGGGTTTGGGAGAGACCTCTCTGTGTTGCCGGCATACTACCAGGAAACCCTCAAGGCCTGGAGCATGGTCTCCGTGACCAGGCAGGGCGTGCCTTTGGGGAATGAAATATTCACGGAGCCCCTGCTATTTAATCCAGCAGTGGGGGCTCCAATGTTACAGTCCCCCTGTATCATCCGCCGCCTTAGTCATGCACGGATGACCCGAGTCGGGGATCTCCTGGAATACGGGCGTTCTGATTGGGTGTCACCCCAGGAGCTTGGGTTCCGTTTGGGATATGTGACGCCCAAAGTCTCAGGGCGCTTGCTCCAGGAGATTAGGGATGCCATCTCCCCCGACTCGCGCACCTTCCTTCGCGGGGCTTTGCAGGCCGGAGTGCCACATGCACCTTTCAACACCCCTGCTCCGGCTGTTTGCATTGGACACAAGCCCCGTGTTTCCCCTCAGGCTCCTCCTGTCCCCAACCTCTCAAAGTTGAGGGACATACCCTCGGCATGCTTTCGCGGCATGCCGAGGAAGAGCTTATATTCTCTCATGCTCCATACAGTGCACTTCCTTGCCCTCGTGACCCGTCCCGATACCATCTGGAGGTGGGTCCTACCAGCTGACGAGGGCAAGAGGCTTTATTCTGATTTAGTTCCACGACCCACCGGGGACTTGAGTTGGAGAGTGCTCCATGGTGCATGGAGCACGGGAGAGTACTTAGCTAAATTCACGGACTCTCCCTCCACTTGTCCATTCTGTGGCAAGGGAGAGTCCGTGTATCATATTTATTTTAGTTGCGCCAGACTGCAGCCCCTCTTGTCACTCTTGAGGGGCCTCCTCCTGCAGTTCTGGCTGCATTTCTCCCCTCACATTTTTATTTTTGGGCGCCCAGTGTCCCGGGGCAATAAGGCCAGGGACCTCCTCATCAACCTGCTCCTGGCATTAGCCAAATTGGCTATATATAAGTCCAGGAAGCAGTGTTTGATAGGGGGGGTTCCCTTGTCACCTGAGGCCATGTTCCGGGTGCTGGTGCGCTCCCGTATCCGGGCAGAGTACCACCTGGCATTGTCCACTGGGGGAATGGATGAGTTTGTCTCCCAGTGGGCTGTAGATGGTGTGCTCTGCTCGGTATCCCCCCATTCGGTTTCTTTTTCTTCTACCCTCCTAAAATGATTTTTATTTAGTTTACAGATCATGTTTCTCATAATGTCAAAATACACTGTGCCAAGTTCAACCAATCCAGTCTAGTTGGGGTACCAACAGTCCACATTTAAAAAACCCAAACTTTTATTTTCTTAAATCTAAGTGCATTTGCATAACCGTCAATCAAAGTTCATTTGCTTGACCGCTACCCATAGTGTGTGTCCTGCTCACAAGTACTTTGCCAAGTTCAACCAATCCAGTCTAGTTGGGGTACCAACAGTCCACATTTAAAAAACCCAAACTTTTATTTTCTTAAATCTAAGTGCATTTGAATAATCGTCAATCAAAGTTCATTTGCTTGACCGCTACCCATAGTGTGTGTCCTGCTTACAAGTACTGTGCCAAGTTCAACCAATCCAGTCTAGTTGGGGTACCAACAGTCCACAATTAAAAAAAAAATGACAGGCAGAGGCAGGACACCCCGCATGGTCGTGTTGCTGTGATTCCGTTTGGCCCTACAATAATGCCCAGTGTTCAGAGGCCAGTTACCCTGAACTTGAAAAGTTCAGAGGACGTAGTTGACTGGCTAACACAGGACACCCAATCTTGGAACATTGACGCACCATCCTCCTCCAGCTTAGCTTCGGGCACCTCTCAAGTTACCACTCACCAGCCTGCCGCCACCACCAAAACTAGTACCACAGCCAATTCAATTGATCAGTCAGAAGAGTTATTTACACATCAGTTTGAAGAAATGAGTGATGCGCAACCATTATTGCCAGAGAATCTAGATAACAGGGATATGTCTCAGTCAGGCAGCATTACACACATGTACGTACAATGTGATGATGATGATGATGATGATGTACCCGCTGCTGCTTCCTTTGTTCAGTTGTCATATACAAGTGAGGCGGGTGATGATGATGACGATGCGTCCGTGGATGTCACGTGGGTGCCTGCTAGAAGAGAAGAAGAACAGGGGGAAAGATCAGATGGGGAGACAGAGAGGAGGAGGAGACAAGTTGGAAGTAGAGGGAGGTCATCGCAATGAGTGGCACAGTCAGACAGCATGCATCAGCACCCGGGGTCAGCAAGACAGCACGCCAATCAACGCATGCTGTTGCCACCACCAGAATGCTCAGCAGTGTGGCATTTTTTGTGTGTGTCTGCCTCTGACAACAGCGATGCCATTTGCAACCTGTGCCAAAAGAAACTGAGTTGTGGGAAGTCCAACACCCACCTAGGTACAACTGCTTTGCGAAGGCACATGATGTCACATCACAAACGCCAATGGGATCAACACATGAGTACAAGCAGCACATAAACTCAAAGCCGCCATCCTCTATCTGGTCCAGCATCTTCATCCACATCAACCACTGCTGTCCTCCTTGCCCCCTCTCAACTCTCCACCACTCCGTCTCTCGCCTTTTGCTGTTCCTGCTCATCTCCCCACAGTCAGGTGTCTGTCAAGGGCATGTTTGAGCGTAAGAAGCCAATGCCACAAAGTCACCCCCTTGCCCGGCGTCTGACAGCTGGCTTGTCTGAACTCTTGGCCCGCCAGCTTTTACCATACAAGCTGGTGGAGTCTGAGGCGTTCAAAAAGTTTTTAGCGATTGAGATACAGCAGTGGAAGGTACCCGGACGAAATTTCTTTGCCCAAAAGGCAATCCCCAACCTGTACTCAATTGTGCAAAAGGAAGTAATGGCATCTCTGGCACACAGTGTTGGGGCAAGGGTCCATCTGACCACTGATACCTGGTCTGCAAAGCATGGTCAGGGCAGGTATATCACCTACACTGCGCATTGGGCAAACCTGCTGACGCCTGCCAAGCATGGAATGCGTGGCTCTGCAGAGGAGTTGGTGACACCGCCACGACTTGAAGGCAGGCCTGCTGCCACCTCCTCTACTCCTCTTACTCCATCCTCTTCCATAACCTCCTCAGCTGAGTCCTCTTCTGCTGCTGCGTCTTGCTCCACATCAACGGCACCCCCCCAGCTCCCCAGATACTATTCCACATCCCGGATACGGCAGTGTTATGCCGTCTTGGGGTTGACTTGCCTCAAAGCAGAGAGTCACACCGGGCCAGCACTCCTGTCCGCCCTGAACGCACAGGTGGATCAATGGCTGACTCCGCACCAACTAGAGATTGGTAAAGTGGTTTGTGACAACGGAAGAAATTTGTTGGCGGCATTGAATTTGGGCAAGTTGACGCATGTGCCGTGCATGGCACATGTGTGTAATCTGATTGTACAACGCTTTGTCCATAAGTATCCAGGCTTACAGGACGTCCTGAAGCAGGCCAGAAAGGTGTGTGGCCATTTCAGGCGTTCCTACACGGCCATGGCGCACTTTTCAGATATCCAGCGGCGAAACAACATGCCAGTGAGGCGCTTGATTTGTGACAGCCCCACACGTTGGAATTCAACACTCCTAATGTTCGACCGCCTGCTCCAACAAGAAAAAGCCATTAATGAGTATTTGTATGACCGGGGTGCTAGGACAGCCTCTGTGGAGCTGGGGATTTTTTTGCCACGTTACTGGACGCTCATGCGCAATGCCTGTAGGCTCATGCGTCCTTTTGAGGAGGTGACAAACCTTGTCAGTCGCACCGAAGGCACCATCAGCTACATCATACCATTTGTTTTATTCCTGGATCGTGCCCTGCAAAGAGTGCTGGATCAGGCCGTAGATGAGCGTGACGAGGAAGAGGAAGAGTTGTGGTCACCATCACCACCAGAAACAGCCTTATCAGCATCGCTTGCTGGACCTGCGGCAACGCTGGAAGAGGATTGTGAGAAAGAGGAGTCAGAGGAGGAATGTGGCTTTGAGGGGGAGGAGGAAGACCAATCACAACAGGAATCCCAGGGTGCTCGTTGTCACCTATCTGGTACCCGTGGTGTTGTACGTGGCTGGGGGGAAGAACATATCTTCAGCGAGATCACTGAGGACGAGGAACGGGACATGACTAGCTCGGCATCCAACCTTGTGCAAATGGGGTCTTTCATGCTGTACTGGGTGTGCACGCTACTAGACCCCCGGTATAAGCAGAAAGTGCCTGATTTGATAATAAATTACCGCAAGTCAGAAAGGATGCAGCAGGTCCAATACAAATTAACAAGTATGCTTTACACAGCATATAAGGGTGATGTCACAGCACAAGGGCAATATAACAGGGGAAGAGGTGAAAGTAATCCAGCTCCCACGACCACGCCGGCAAGGACAGGACGTTTAAAAGACGTGTTGTTGATGGAGGACATTCAGACCTTTTTCAGTCCTACGCATCACATCAGCCCTTCGGGATCCACCCTCAGAGAACGACTTGACCGACAGGTAGCAGACTACCTCGCCTTAACTGCAGATATCGACACTCTGAGGAGCGATGAACCCCTTGACTACTGGGTATGCAGGCTAGACCTGTGGCCTGAGCTATCCCAATTTGCAATTGAACTTCTGGCCTGCCCCGCTTCAAGTGACAAACTCATCCAGAAAGGACCTTCAGTGCAGCAGGAGGTTTTGTCACCGAGAAGAGAAGTCGCCTAGGGCAAAAAAGTCTAGATTGCCTCACCTTTATAAAGATGAATGAGGGATGGATCCCGAAGGGACTGACACTGGGCGATACATTCGACTGAAAAAGGCCTGATTATATGAGCTGCCTTCGGCTATAAATGGTCCACACGCTGCTGTCTGTTATCTGTGAATGCCGGATGACTTGCGTGAATTATCCGCCACCAACTAGGGTTCAAGAAGAGGCAATGTTTTATGGCACTTTCTGCCTGGGGAACAAAGGTCAATTTTTCTGGCCGCTGCAACAGCAGCGGCTGCAACAATATCTAATTTTTGAATTTCAATTTTTATGCCAGAAGGCGTACCGCATGTAATGGAAAAGAAAGCATATTGAACAGTCTTGCATAACACAACAGTTGTGCAAAAATACATATTTACAATGAAGACATTTTGTTAAAATTAGGTGGCTAGGCCTTCTTTTTTTTACTTTTTTGGTTAATACATTTTCTTTTTTTTTACTGTGATTGCAATTTTTAAGAGAAACCTAAGACATGGTAAAACAGACAATAGTAAAGAGTATATCAGCAGTTAACTCCAAAGTCCTATTATCTATCATCACTCCAGCATTAGCTTATTATTTACAATATCTAACCTGTTCAATCGCCCTTGGGTTACCCTAGGGCAGGCTTCAGTAGGCGACCTCTCCTTTCCTCGGATGATTTTGCAGCCGGTTGCTTCTGAAGGGTCTCCTCCAGGGCCCCCCCACTCCGGTCCTTCCCCCCGAGTCGTTTCAACCATTAACAAATGTTTTATTATATTAGGGGGGCACTAAATGGGGATGTTATCCAGGGATCCCAAATTGTCTGGAACTGGGTGATTCTATCCAAGACTACATGGTTAAATCTCTCGTTGAGCAGTAAATAGTTGATTTTTTTTATTAATTCCTGAAAGTTTTAATTTGGGGTTTTTCAACTACTAGCTATGTGTATTTTTTCTTTCAAAAAATATTTTATTAGGTCAATCTTAAACATTTTAGAAGCTAGTAAGCATGTTTCTTCCCATAGTCTTATGACTGCCGAACACTCCCACCAGACATGAATAAATGTAGCCTCATTACCACTGTTCCTAAAACATGAGCTGCTCCGTTTTCGATCCCATTTATTAGCTTAAAAGGAGTAATATATGTCCTGTGTAGGACCTTTATTGAAGTCTCAAGCAGACTATAATTTAAAGATCCCCTACTTAAGCCTTGCCAACTTTTATCCCATGTGCTATCTGCCAACTCGGTGCCCAAATCCCTCTCCCAGGCTTTGGTATAGTCTGGTTTGTTTGCCCATGAGTTTTCATTAAATAGTTCATACATGAGGCTAATAATACCAGGCTGAAAGGGGGAATCCCTACATTTTTTGAGTAGCCAGGTGTTTCTTTGGGGGGTTCCCCTACCACTTATCGTATATGTAAAATGATGTATCCTGCAAAAATTATAGTGTTCAGCCAGGGGTAAATTGTATCTATCTCTCACCCACTCAAAGGTCATTATTTTGTCGTCATGCCACCATGGACCAACCCTTAGTAGGTTCTAAGACTTCCACCAACTGAGAGAGCTTTCCGGAAGATGTATCTTAAAGTGGGGATTGGGTACGATAGGGGTAAGATCTGATACCCGAGTGTCCAGTTTTTGTGTCCAGTTCATCTCCGTCCATATTTTGAATGAGTGCTTAATCAATGGGTTTTTCAAGTTTCTTAAAAAAGTATACAGGCCTGGAATCCATATTACTGTATCCCATGTATAAGGTGACATGCTTACATTTTCCATAAATACCCAGAGCGGCTGATGTGTTTTGGAGAATGCGCCAGAGGAATGAAAGCCAGCTGCGCTGCCTTGTAATACAGTTTGAGATTCGGATCCATACCCTCTTTTGGAAAGACTATGAGGTCGGACTGATTCAATTAAGGGGGCATAGGTTCTCCATTTAGTATAGCGTTAAACAAAGATGTTAGGTGCGGGGGTAAGCAAGGGCTCAAATTTCTTATAGTACAGATGACCGTCTGGCCCTGGGGACTTGCCAAATTTAAGATCTTGGATTGTAGATTTAACTTCCTCTTGGGATATGTCTAGGTTCAAGCTGTCCAATTGAGGTACAGGTATTTTGTGGACTTCTTGCTTTAGTAGGAAGGACTCTATGTCAGATCCGCTGCAGCGGGATTGGGATGAATATATGGTCTGATCGAAGTTTTGAAATGTTTCTTGGATAGCATTGGGGCTAAAGGAGGTTTGGCCATCAGGTAGTCTAAAGATACCGTATATTATGTCCTCTCTTGGGGGGTAAAGACACTAATAATTCCTCCAATAAAATTCTGCTTTTTTTTTTGTGGGCAAGGTCCCTGGTTAGCCCCTTGGGTTATCTGTTAAAAAGAGTGGTGCAGAGACTGTGGCGGCTTTTAGCCTCCTTGTCCCTGTGTGGCCGTTTAGAATCCCTGCTGCTGCATGTTTCAGCTTTATTAAGGTGTAATTGTACAGCGTTTGACTCAAGTAGCTGCCTGTGCTGGGTCAGTTTGGCTTAATTGCTGGGCCCTTTTCCTGCCAAGATGGTGACCGTCAGTCCATGGGCCTCTATGTCCCCTTCACTACCTTTGTCCCCGCTTGTGTGCTTATTTGGGATGGCCCCCCTTTATATCTCCCGCCCGTGGCCTTGTAAGGGTCGCCCCCTCAATCTCTGAGTGTGGATATGCAAAGATGGGGCGTTGAATCAGGCCTACCTTCTTATCTGCTTGCTGCAAGATCAACAATACCTAATTTTTCAGGCATGTGTACATGCCTAATTTTTCTGGCCTCTGGTGCTGCACTGTGGCTTCAATAACCAAACCCCAAAAAAAGGCACATAACAGGGATTAAACTGATAGGAGTAGTACTACTTAACACACCACTCATATCTGGTGTAACAGTAGTGTACATTTAAAACAAAAACAAAATTGTACTGTAATAGATTGCATAGCAGTTAGTTGTCTGCAAGCGTGTGTGTCAGACCTACAGCGTCTACTCTACCAACTTCTGCAAGTGCACAGTGCCACTCATATCTGTTGTCACAGTAGCTTGGACGCATAGTACCGATCTGTCAAAACCTGTAATGATGAATGAGGTCTAGAGCAGCCTGGTTCCCTTATCCTCTACAGGTTGAGACCTAATGTTTGGGTGACTCCAGACCAACACATGAGTACAAGCAGCACACAAACTCAAAGCCGCCATCCTCCTCCTGGTGCAGCATCATAAGCCACATCAAACACTGCTGTCCTCCTTGCCCCCTCTCAACCATCCGCCACTCCGTCTCTTGCCTTGAGCAGTTCCTGCTCATCTGCCCATAGTCAGGTGCCTGTAAAGGACATGTTTGAGCGTAAGAAGCTAATGTCACAAAGTGCCCCAAAATTGAAGTGATACGACCAACAAAGCATCTTTTTCCATCTCCTGGTTCTAAAAATCCATGTCTTAAACACGCCCCCTGATAGGTAACGTAACAAGTATTAAACTGATAAGAGTAGTACTTACAAACACGTCACTCCTATCTGGTGGTACCTTTGATTGCACGTGCCGTGCCCTAAAATTGAAGTGATACGACCAACAAAGCATCTTTTTCCATCTCCTGGTTCTAAAAATCCAGGCCTTATACACGCCCCCTGATAGGTGATGTAACAAGTATTAAACTGATAAGAGTAGTACTTACAAACACGTCACTCCTATCTGGTGGCACCTTTGACTGCACGTGCCGTGCCCCAAAATTGAAGTGATACGACCAACAAAGCATCTTTTTCCATCTCCTGGTTCTAAAAATCCAGGCCTTATACACGCCCCCTGATAGGTAACGTAACAAGTATTAAACTGATAAGAGTAGTACTTACAAACACGTCACTCCTATCTGGTGGCACCTTTGACTGCACATGCCGTGCCCCAAAATTGAAGTGATACGACCAACAAAGCATCTTTTTCCATCTCCTGGTTCTAAAAATCCAGGCCTTAGACATGCCCCCTTGATAGGTGACGTAACAAGTATTAAACTGATAAGAGTAGTACTTACAAACACGTCACTCCTATCTGGTGGCACCTTTGACTGCACGTGCCGTGCCCCAAAATTGAAGTGATACGACCAACAAAGCATCTTTTTCCATCTCCTGGTTCTAAAAATCCAGGCCTTATACACGCCCCCTGATAGGTAACGTAACAAGTATTAAACTGATAAGAGTAGTACTTACAAACACGTCACTCCTATCTGGTGGCACCTTTGATTGCACGTGCCGTGCCTCAAAATTGAAGTGATACGACCAACAAAGCATCTTTTTCCATCTCCTGGTTCTAAAAATCCAGGCCTTATACACGCCCCCTGATATGTGCTGTAACAGGTTTTAAACTGATAAGAGTAGTACTACTTAACACACCTTATAATAATGCAGAGAGAGGCAATCTAGTGAGAGGAGTCTGAAGAAGAGGAGTCAGAGGAGGAAGGTGGCTTTGAGGAGGTGGAAGACCAAACACAGCAGGCGTCCCAGGGGGCTTGTTGTCACCTTTCGGGGACCCTTGGTGGCTGGGTGGAGGAAGAGACCTTCAATGACATCAGTGAGGACAAGGAACGGGACATGGCTAGCTTGGTATCCAACCTTGTGCAAATGGGGAGTTTGCGGTTGTGCAAATGGACTGTTTGTGGTTGTTTGCGGTGCGTTAAACGGGGAGTTTGGTCTGTCACTGTGAAGCGGGCCTAACCCTTACACTACCTGATCGATACAACATCATACCTGATGTTTTAAAGCATGTTATTCCAAACAATTTAGGAATGTTAGGTAATTTATGCCCTTTATGGCTTAAAACCAGACTCTGCATCAACTATGTAATTTTCCATGGGAGTTTTGCCATGGATCCCCCTCCGGCATGCCACAGTCCAGGTGTTAGTCCCGTTGAAACAACTTTCCCATCACTATTGTGGCCAGAAAGAGTCCCTGTGGGTTTTAAAATTCGCCTGCCCATTGAAGTCTATGGCGGTTCGCCAATGTTCGCCGGTTCGCAACCGAAAATTTTAGGTTTGCAACATCACTAATGTACTTTAGTAAATATGACGAAATGTACTTTGGGCTTTATTGCATGGCTCACAAATAACATCTTTGCCAAGATGACACGTTAAAGCCTTAATGCAGCGAGTAGCAAACCTCTACGAATAAGCCCTTGCAAGCAATCACAGACAGACAAATGTCTGCGAGTGTGTTGCGGGCTCCCGTTCATCTCCGATTGCAATGATATTTAATTGAGTAAGGGAGCGAGTTAAGAGCAAGAGGCTAAAGCCCGTAAAACCTGTTTTCACCACTAACGCTTCCGGGTATCTGATCCGATGAAGTGAGCCAAAATCATCGAAGACCGTAAGTTGTGATCTTGGCTCAGGTCAATTAACCAATAGGAAGCGGTGGATGCCAATGAATGACGCAGGAAATCATTTAAAAGACTGCAAAACCTGTGAATCAGTCACTGTGCTGTAGCTGAGAAAGTAAACACACAGGTCTTGAGCAAAATAAAGAGAGAGAGATAGAGATTGTTAGAAAGATATAGAGAGTGTTGGAGAGAGCAAGAGTGCCAGAGAGAGAAATAAAGAGTGCTAGAGAGAGATAGAGAGTGCTAGAGAGACAGAGAATGCTAGAGAGAGAGATAGGAGAGGAGGAGAGTGAGGATAGGAGGAGAGTGAGGAGAGGAGAAGAGATAGAGGTATGAGAGAGACTGAGGAGGCAGCAGGTCAGGGAGGAGAAGAGCAGGAGGGGTAGGGATGTGCCCCTTATATGTAGGCACACAGGTGTAGGAGCAGAGGGTCGGGGGCCTGGACCCAGGGGGTAGATATTGGGGATGAGGCCCTGGCCCCAGGGAAAGAACAGGGAGGCAAGGAACCCCAGGCACAGTTGGCAGGGCAACAGGTTGTGCCAAAGCAGAGGACCCAGAATTATAGTGAAGAGGAGACAGAAATCCTCCTCAGGGAAGTCCAAGCTCACCGCAGCATCATCCATGATGGTAGGGTGTGAGGCCTGGTGATAAGGCACATGCCTGGAAAGAGGTGACTACAGCTGAGGCTTCATTAGGGGTTGTAAACATGGATACTTGTTTGGTTAAACACTGATATGATGACTGCCGGATGAAGAAGATGTCAGCGGAGGCTTGAGCAGCCCGTGGGACTGGTGGTGGCCCACCAATCAACATCACATATTGTGGATGAGAGCTGAACATCAAGAAGTCTATGGAGCCAGCAGCAGTAGTGGGCCTTCAAGGACAGTTGGATACTGGCTATCAGGAAACCCTGCAATGTGAGTATCATACACACCATCACACCCTTATATGCACACACATGAACCCCACACACATAAATAACTGACATACAATAGCACTGTAAGTTTTCTGGTTCTGGCTACAGATAAATGGGGCAGCAATAACCATGTCAATATTATAATATAATATTATCATCCTAATTGTTTTCAATGGAATGGCTGTCCAATACCTGTATTCCAAACCGATTCTGAATAGCAGTTGCCAATTGTTATGTTTGCTGTTTTTTCAAAGTTAATATAAAACAATATAAATATCAATTGCAATTGTATATATTTTGTAATGAGTTCCACTATCCCTATCTTCCCCATGTTACACTGCACCGTTTAAAGCTGTGTCTCTTAACACTCCAACTACTAGGAAACTATCCCCAGCATTAAACGAGGTACAATATATAAATTGATATAAGCCATGATCCACAGTGCTCATGATACAGTTCAATGTTCATATGCGGATAACAATAACCACAGCCAATTACAAGTGTCAGGGATATGGAAACACACAGCAAACAATTGTTTAGAAAATCAATACTCAAATACTATTGTCCTCTCATTTCAGTACCCAGAAGGCTTACCCTGCCCACGGAGACACAGGCAATGGCGCCACCAGCGCCACCTCTTTCACCAACGCAGGTGGTGGTGGAGGAAGCCGAAGGGCTTGGGCCCATCAGCAGCAGGGCCATTGTGGGAATCAGCCCCTGGGCCCTCATACACATCACAGACACATTCCCAGCCCTTTCAGATTACTGGAGCTTCAATGAGCCACCACAACCTGCAGGGATGTCAAGCTCATGGTGACCACTCTCAACAGGCCTACTACTGCCACCTGGTGAGTTTCAGGCATTGCGTGTGCCGGACCCCAATCCTCTCCCACTCCTGACCGGGCCACAACAGATGTTGCCACAGCAGTTGTTTTCCCAGCAGTGGTTGGCCCAGCAGTTGGCCCAGCAGATGTTGCAGTCCTTTGGGCCCCTGCAGATGTTGCAGCCATTGTGCCACAGCAGATGTTGCAGCCATTGGTGCCACAACAGACCGGGCCAACACTCCAGTTCCTACAGCACCATCTCCAGTGTCAACAGCACCATCTCCAGTGCCAACAGTACCATCTACAGTTCCTAAAGCACCATCTCCAGTGTCAGTACCTTCACCATTGTCAACCAATTCCCTACTGGCAACAACATCCCTATTTCTACAGAGTACACCAACACAACTAGCAACACCTCTGTCCTCACCACAGCACATCCAGAGTACACTGTCATGCGGAGACAAAAGTCACGTCCCTGCACCATGCACCTTGAGTGACATATATCGCCACATCCACTTGGCTGATGAGCGCGAGATTGGAGCAGTCCAAAAGCTGACAGCTCAGCTGGCACATCAAAATGACATCGACACTGGCCAGGCGGAAAGCATCTGATCAGTATATGGTGAGGTGAGGAGTCATAATCTTTGGGTGGAGAGGTACATGCAAAAGGCTCATAGGGACAGTCAAGCCCAGACATATCACTTGGAGCAGCTGGTGTAGTTAGCTGAAGCCCATGTGCTGACACCCCAGCCTTTAGTTCCACAGGCTACACAGCCACCACCGCAGCCAGAGCCTACAGCATCATCTTACCCGTTACCGCCAATGACAGCTGCTACACAACCACGACAGTTGGATACAGCCCTCGATCCAACACCTCCTGTGTGTGGTATAGGGAGGAAGTGCGTGGTTTCAGAGGGTTTGGGCCCAGTGCTCAGAAAGAGGAAGTAGGTGTGAACGTCCCCCAGGTCAGTGGTTGTCAAACCTCTCCCCAGGACCCACCACAGAGACAATGATTTGGGTGAAACACTGTTTGAATACACATGTGAAGCAATTTGAGGCTTCACCACCTGTTGAATACAATTTACATCATTTATAGTTTCCCCTAAATTATGGCCTGTCTCATGGCTCCAGAGGAGAGGATTGAGAACCACTGTCCTAAGTCCTCCTCATCCACACTCAACAGTAATTATAATTTTGTATTAATGTTGACATAATTATGGCTGGCTACAGAGTGTGTACATGTATGGTTATGTTGAATATTTCTGCAATTGATGTTCAATGGGGATTGCCGTTGAGATGAGATGTTGAGGTCAATCCAAATAGTGTTCTGATTGATATCTTGTTCCTGCCTCTGTAGGTCTTAATAGCCAAATCTCATGACCATGAAGGCATGTTCTTCAACCGCCTCTTTCTGTGTCACATATTCTGCAAATCATAACTGACAACACACTGTGTGTGGAAAAGATCTGTATGACATTATGCATAATTATGTTCATCTGTCTCATTGAGCAGATCTAGACAAGTTGTACGTGCTATGCACATTAATGGTTTCTCCAATAGTATGGAGTGATTTCTGTTGATCCCTTTTCTCACCAAATTCTGGTTACAGTGGTGTAGTGACTGCATGTATATTTTAGACAATAACATTACCCCTGTAGGTATCCCATTTTTCCCACAAGCCTCTTGCTCTCCCCACACACACTCATGATATTAATGCACAGTCTTGACCATTTCTGATTGTGCTCTGTGTATAAAATAAAGCTTTGTTATACCGTTATCACTGTGTCAGTATTTTTTCAATGGTTGGGGTTATGGGACAGCTACATACATCACATTTGTGTCACATTCCTATATATGTAAACTAAGGAGCCCTGGTTAACATGCAATAGATCAATACATATGAAAAGAAAAATAGTCATAATAGCATTAGATATCATATAATACTAAATAGCAAATATAATAATAATAAAGGGTTAATACACAGGCTAAGTCCAATTAGTGTTACCGTGGAATATGAACATTTTCTTTAGGGCCTAAAATTACTAGGACAGGTGACAATGGAGTTGGTCGCCAGTTCCTTCTCTAGTGGACTGTGATTTCTCTGACTTCTCTGCTATGACCTGTGCACCTACAGTGGCCCTACATGGTATAGCTCACCGCTTCATTCAGATACAGAAGCCCCTTCACCACCACCACTTAGCAATTCAGAAGGGGACCAGGGGAACATACACCACACTAATGTAAATTGATGAATAGCAAAACTTAATGGGAAGTCACCAAATGGGAATGGGTGTATCCATCTTGGCACATGGCCACCAGCAATGGCGTGGAACTTTCAAAAATGGGCCTAGTAGTGATTATCCCTGATGGGGATGAGTTGGCTGTTTATCCCCGTGCCTCTGCATAACCTCCATGTGATTTTGCTGCCCTTCCTGATGGGTTAGAGTAGATTAGTGTGGTGTTTGTTCCCATGGTCCACTTCAGGATTGCTAAGAGTCCTGCAATTGAACATGTATCGAATTTTAGTATACACATAAGAAGAATAAAAAATAGTTTATCCATTCCACTTAAAGTAGAGGCTCCCAATGAGCGCCGAAGGTGCTCAGTGCGAAGCATGAAAATGGCAGGTTTGCCAAGGCCTGCAATAACAGAGGAGAGGATTGCAATGAGCGCCAAAGACGCGCATTGCGAGGACCGCGATGAGTGAGGCCCGCAAGTCAGAGGGCCTCGCATTGTGTGGCAAACAGCATTGCCAGTCTTAAAATTGTACTGCCATCATTTTTGACGGGCAAGTCGCTAGTTTTAGTATATTAATAAATAAATAAACTGAAGGAATAATGATTTAAGCTTTTCATTTTCCTCTACAGGTACAGATTGTTTACTACTAACAGCCCCACTCATTGATAGTAAGCCCTCCATCTTGCTAATGCTGCAATTGCAAATTAATATGTAACACTAGCGACTTGCCCGTCAGAAAATTATGGCAATTAAATATGTATGTTTTGAATTCTGTTTTGCACGTAATATGCGTAGTTGAGACTTTTAACATTTTCTTATCTATAAAGAAGTACAAATATTATATAAAATATGTTTATTTTTTTTTAACATATAACTTGTAGGGTACCAACTGGTAAGTGATCTTTAAGAGTAGTAACATTTTAATGTAAGAACAGGTCAACATTGTATTAATGAGAATTGTAAACATGACATAATGTTTTGTAACATGCAACTTGTAGAATAAGAACTGTCAAACTAAATATGTATTGAATCCAGAGGAAGGCAAACAATAACCCCCCCCCGCGGAAACTTAGCCAATTGTATCAAAGCAGGGGAAAAAAATTCCTTCCTGACCCCATTAACTGTTTTGGGGCTTCCTTATTTTAGTTGTTGGCAGCTTGGAACACAGGCCCCAGTCAGAATTCTGAGGAGCCGTACTGGAAGTAACACACACACACACACAATGATTCTCAGTAAACAACTCGTTTATTGCTACGTCATAACATAGGTTATATACTTGCTAAAGAAGGCGGATATTAGAGGCGAGTTACACTACAGACGTTAGTCGGTACAAGGACAGATAATCATGTGTTTTCTGTTTCTTAGAATAACAAAGACGAAATGTCTGTTTTAGTAAGGTCGCAAGATGTCCCAAGGACAAGAATATGTTATTGTGGTTAGCCTATATCTCATATGAATATGTCAGTAAAATATGTTAACCCCTTCATCAGCAGAATATGTTAACCCCTTCAAACTGGCGATCGGATTACTCACTGGATTAATAGTTTGCATTGAATGATACATTTAAATTGTATAAGAAAAGCTCCTCCTCCTCATAACATTAACTTTGAAATATATGCAATTAAACAACTTTGGCCTTTTTTTTTAAAAATTGTAACATTATAAACAGTAACATAATGAAGTAACATTTCAACTGCAATTGTAGTAAAATGCAAGCAAAGTGTTTTGTGAGGCTAATCATGGTAAAAGGCTACTTGCAGAAAATTGTAATTTGTTATTTTGTTGCTGTTGATTTTTGATGGTTGACATTTTGTTGTTCTTGTTGTAATTTGCGAAAATGGCACATAGAGTTTCCTATGTGAAATAGCGGTTCTCTAAAAAGAGAACGCCAGACATTAAAGTTCGTCCGCGGGGTGTAACCACTGTTCTCTATGTTTTTTGCCATTGTATAGAGTTTCTTATGGAAACAGTGGTGCTCTAAAAAGAGTGTGAGTGACATAAAATGTCATTCTGTAAATGAAACCACTGTTCTCTATATTTTTTGTTTGTTTCTTGTTGTACATTTGTTGTAGAAATTCCATAATTTTTTTTAAATGTGAAAATAGCGGTCCTCGTAAAAGAGTCCCAGAGATATCTAATTTTTTCCTGGAAGTAAAACCACTGTTCTATATGTTTTTTTGTCATTTTATAGAATTTCTTATTGAAATAGTGGTCCTCTAATTTCGAGTTTATGGGATAAGAGAAACAGGTGGCTCAAGATATATAAAGAAATCTAAGTGTAGACTAGGGGTGCTACTATTGGATATATATGCGATATAATGGTAATAAGAAGGGAAAGATAAAGTATCCTTTGAAACTGAAGTGCACACCCTCTGCCCTGATAACAATATAGAGCAGCAGAAAACAATAAAACTTAGCTTTTATTAATGTATAAAATGAGTATTAAAATACTGATACACTGACGAGATACTGATAGTAGTAAAATTCTGAATCTTAATTATGAGTGGGACTTCCTCATAGGGATTATTGGAATTATAAAGATATGATTCTGTATAATATATCCCCTTGCACACAATAGTGATAAATGACAACAAGAACAAAGAACTGGTAAAGGGTGTAATATAACCAGTTGGCAAGGACACAGGTCCTGAAATTGGACCTATGTATTGGCAAAGGTGTATAAGTCACATACGACAATAAAGTGACTGTGCTATATATACAAAGTAGTTGCACTTATAATATTGCACCTAGGTTAGTGCATATGATTGTGGCAATCTATTAAAGTGTTAAGTGCAGAGAGACAAACAATGGGGGATATAACAACTGAGCAGAGACATAGGTCCTATTGATAGACCTATGTATTTGCATAGGTATATATACCTTATACAAAAAATAAAGTGACTGTGCTATTATAAATAGAAAGTGATTGCACTTGAGGTGTAGCACCTAGGTATTGTACATAGGATTATAATTATATTAAAGTGTCTTGTGCCTATATTGTGGAATAAATAATCAATAGATTAACTTATTAATTTAAAGTGCTAGTGCTAAGAGGGGGTATACTAATAAATAGTAAAACTTATAGAGGAAGGTCCTATTATTGTTGATTAATACAGTTGTACTACATTAACTAAGGAGCTGGGAGGAATCCCTCTCTACTTCGTGGTAAATTATGAGAATAAGTATTCATAGATGATAGTGAGAGTAGGGATAATAATGCAGGTAGATGTCCGTTTGTTTGGTGCCTCTACTCCTACGCTCCTAAGTTTGCTACGCGCAGTCTATGCGTCTACGTATGACGTCATAGCGCAACGTCCCGTCGTAACACGTGCAACCCGACGCACGTTTCTAAACTTTTCATTAATCTATTGATTATTTATTCCACAATATAGGCACAAGACACTTTAATATAATTATAATCCTATGTACAATACCTAGGTGCTACACTTCAAGCGCAATCACTTTCTATTTATAATAGCACAGTCACTTTATTTTTTGCATAAGGTATATATACCTATGCAAATACATAGGTCTATCAATAGGACCTATGTCTCTGCTCAGTTGTTACATCCCCCATTGTTTGTCTTTATGCACTTAACACTTTAATAGATTGCCACAATCATATGCACTAACCTAGGTGCAATATTATAAGTGCAACTACTTTGTATATATAGCACAGTCACTTTATTGTCGTATGTGACTTATACACCTTTGCCAATACATAGGTCCAATTTCAGGACCTGTGTCCTTGCCAACTGGTTATATTACACCCTTTACCAGTTCTTTGTTCTTGTTGTCATTTATCACTATTGTGTGCAAGGGGATATATTATACAGAATCATATCTTTATAATTCCAATAATCCCTATGAGTAAGTCCCACTCATAATTAAGATTCAGAATTTTACTACTATCAGTATCTCGTCAGTGTATCAGTATTTTAATACTCATTTTATACATTAATAAAAGCTAAGTTTTATTGTTTTCTGCTGCTCTATATTGTTATCAGGGCAGAGGGTGTGCACTTCAGTTTCAAAGGATACTTTATCTTTCCCTTCTTATTACCATTATCTCTAATTTCGAGGACTAACTTTTAAGTCACTCAAGCTCTTTTTAAACTACTGTACTCTTTTCTTTTTTTTCCGTCAGAAATTGTCATAGATGTTAATTTTGTGTTTTTTAGGTCTGTGCCATGTCTTGTATTGTTATATGTTGTTGAAATAAAGTTGTAATACTTCATAGTAAACAATGTTTTTTGTAAAAATGTGTCCATCATCTAATAAATCACCTTGACTTTCGTTGTTTTCAATGTAAACTTTAATAGCATCTAGATTCTTGCATCTTGAGAATGCAACGTACAGCTGGCCATGTGCAAATACTGGTTCTTCTAAAAAGATACCGACAGATATGAAAGATTGTCATTGTGATTTATTAATGGTCATGGCAAATGCCATGATGATGGGAAATTGTCGCCTTTGAAGTACAAAAGGGAGGCTACTTTCACTTGGTGCCAAATCTATTCTTGGTATGAAAACACTCTCTCCTTTATGGGTTAGAAATTTCAGCATGTATGAAATGGTCCTTTAATTCTTGAGCAATTAATCTGGTCTCATTACATAGGCCTTTTTTGGCTTCATATTTCGCAGTAACATGACAATTGCACCTTTCTTTAGCTGCAAAATATGTGGTGGCATTCCAGAGGGAGTTAATGAGTTAATGAATTCAGTTGAAAAGTTTGTCTGACTTTCTTTTTCATCACCAAGTACAGAATCAGCACTGTGAAAAAATTTTGTGGTGCATTTATTTTTTTTAATATTTCATTATTGAGGAGTAATGCATCCTTATCTTTGCATGTTAGTATTACTTTTTTGGCAAGCTCTGCATAGTCGTCGTTATTTATTGTAGTTTGGAATATAGCTGATATGAGATCCTGTTTGCAAATCACATGAGCTGGGATCTGGACAGTGTCATCGGGTAGATTTTGTATTCGCTCTGTTTTTCCTTCTTCAATTTTAATGAGCCAATCATTGAATTAATTTTCTCCTTCTGATCTCATTTAGTTCTAATTGAAGATGGGTAAATAGTTTTCATAGTGTACTTAACTTTATACATGTTTCGACAATGTCGGTTTGATTTCCATGTACAATGACAGGTAATGTTTGTCTAAAATCTCCACCTAACAACATTACCTTTCCACCAAATGGCAAATTATTATCCATGACTTCACGTAGCAAATGGTCAATACATTGTAGGGCATGGCATGAAATCATTGTAGCTTCATCTATTATCATTAATTTACTTTTTTTATTTTTTTTTGCTTGTAATGATGTCATTCCACTATCCGACACTGATGTTTCCAAAATTGGAACTGGCAGTTTAAATCCACTATGCACAGTTCTTCCACCTTCTAACAAAAGTGCGGCAATTCCAGTGGTTGCAAATTCCTGCGCTATTTGACCTTGTGCTCAAACAAAACTCATCAATAAATTATATAGATATGTTTTTCCTGATCCGCCAGGTCTATCCAGATAGAAATAACGCTCTTTGAGCATGTCATCATCTAGGGCATTTTTGATTGCATTAAATGCTTGCAATTGTAATGTATTTAAAGTTGCAAGTCTTTCTTCTGTTCTTTCTCTTTGGAGTTGAGTGTCATAGTCTTCAAAGTTTATGTCGTCTATGAGACCTGGATCTGGCAGATTAAAACTTGCACAACTTAATCCATGAATTAGAAAGACCTCTTGGATTTCAATTAATGCTTTTAATTGTGCAATAGGCTCATTGTATCATTGCAAAAAGTCTTCAGCCATATTTGTTTGAGATTTGTCCCACAAAGCTAATGCATTTGGAGCATTTGAGAAGATACAAAGTTTCTGTGTCGCGCAGCTAAATGAAATGATTCATAAACGGTGTCATTAACAGTTCTTAACTGTTCAAAACGTTGTGTACCAGGAACATTTGGAAGTGGTAATCGTAAGCAGAAACGTTTAAGGTCTCTTGGACTTACAGTGTAAATTCTTGGGATAATTTTATTTCCTCAACTTTTTTGTTTTCGCCATAATACATTAACGAAAACATAATGGCATGGAATGTCAATATATAACAATTCCCTTCCCTCTAAGTCAGTAGAATTTAATTGAAACCATGCAGTTAGTGTAGTTTGGCGATGCTCACTTTGTACCAAAGCATTTGTTTCATTTCCAACATGGAAATACACTAAATGTCTTTGTGGCAAATGTACAGCTGATCATGCATTTCAAATTTGAGAAGACGCCACATTGCTTCTGGCGCACTTACATAGCAAGCATCTACATGAGATGCAAGTTCATCATGTACTAACTCACTGTGTTCGTTATTTTCAGCACTTTTGACCACTACAGTAACTGCATCAAAGCCTTTGTAAATACAGTATATTTGTAGACATATTTAATGGATCTTATAGAAGTTCAAGCTTCCACATTAATGTGTGCATTATACTTCATAAGTAAATGTGGATTGTATGGTACCACATATCTGTTGTCTACCTTTTTTCCACAAATAATGGCAGTTTGTCCTTCTCTTCTTCTATATAATGGATAGCCATCACAATTAGCATAAGTTTTGTCTCTATAATCTTTTGGAAATTATTTTGTACATTTCTTATTTTCCATACATGGTGACTGTGGATTAATATCTCAACACGGTCCATGAATCATACGATGAGATACAATCTCATATTGTCTACCATGTAGTTCTGGATCTGGTAGTTCAGCAATAATTACTGAATCCACTTTGTCACCAGTATCCAATTTATCTGTCTCTTGAAGGAGTATAAGAATATGTGCATGTGGAAGGCCTCTTTTTTAAATTCGATGGTATAAACATAAGCCAGACATTTGCCAAATAACTGAGTTATGGTTATGTCACGTATTAATTAATTTAATTAGATTTTAAAGACTCTTGCCACTAAATCTGGTCTATCGGAAGCAGTTTGTCCAATTAGCAGATTGTGTGTAATCTCTGGCCATTGTGGATTAGATGTAGATGTAATAAATAAATCTGCTTTGCCATATTTAGTTACAATAGCCATAGCATCATTGTATCTTTCTTGCATATTGCGAGGAGATGCTTGGAAAGAAGATGGTAAAATTATGGCTTTCCCAGCTTGCAGCTCTCTGGTTGTAGCAACCTCAGCGACATAATCCATCAATCCACAATACTGTTCTACACGTAGTTTATCTTGTTGATATTTGATGAAGTTTAAATTATTTGCCTCAACTTGCAAATATGAATCAATGATCCATTGTTGTGTCAGTTTTCCACCACATAAAATGGGATTGAATCCATCTCGAATGGCAATTTGAGCGACTTTAAATTTAAGCATGAAAATATTGTTTCTCACAGGTACTTTTGAATTTGGGTAACTTTGAAGAGTTAATTTGGGTTGCCAACCAGCTTTCCCATGTGGAAAAAATATGGGATATGTAATTGGATCCAAATTGGTACTTAAGATACTTATATTAATGAATTGTTGCTCCTCATTTCTGGGATATATTCTAATATTTCTCTGAAATGGTGGTTTTCCTTCGTCATTTTGAAAGACCATTGCCAGCTCATTTGATGTTGGCAAGTTATAAGGGCATTTATCAGTATGGTGATCTCTTTTAAGCACCATATTGACCTTTAGGATTGGCAATTAATGTATTTTTGCATGAATTTGTTGTTCCTTTTTTACTTCTGCCAATTTTTTATAGGCTTGAGAGTATGGGTTTTGAGCCATAATTTTATCAAGCTCTATAAAAACAATGGGTAAGCATTTTTTATTTTCTTGAAGCTGCATACGATGGTCAGCTTCCATTGTATCTAGGACATATAGTTGAGCAAATTTTCTTTGCTCTCCTTCCTCTGGATGTAAATGAGAAGTACAATGGTAAGTTTGTCCTTTTACTTTAAAGCAGTAAGGGCCATTTCCTGGCACATTAGCAGCTAATGTTGCACCCATAGATGCAAAGGATATGGCACTATTATAGGATCTTATGTTTAGTAGTTGGGGAAAGTAGGCTCAGTCATAATGCTTTGTAAATATTTTGGGAATTGTTGTCTTTCTGGAAGCCTTACCTTGCCTTTTTGACAGCAACTAACAAACTCGCCTTCTCTGGGTCTTTCCTGTTTGAAATGATAAACCCCACAAAACTGACAGACAATAATTATATCACCACAATTATGAACCTCTACTGCTAAAGATTTAAGTAAAGGACAATTGTGAGAACATATATCAATATGAGTCTCTAAATCATCATTAGAAATCTTATCTGATTGTTCAGCAACACTTTCTAAATGCTTTTGTTTTTTAGTTGTCTTGATAGGGATGGATTTTAATTTGTCAGCTGATGGTCTTTTGCTTGCAAGTCTTTTGCGTTCTTTTTGTCGTCGAATTTCCTTCTGCTCTGCCGTCTGATGCTCTGCGCATGTTTTTTGACATTCTCTAGTTTGACGTCTTTTCTTTTCCTGTTTCTTGTCACTATCTGCCATATTAATCTGTAAACAAAAATATAATATTATTATTTTTTGTAGTTATTGTAATATTTTTTTTAACAGCATATTTTTTTTTCTACTATCCTATTTTGTGTGCATCACTGTTTCCATTATGAGGTTAGCTTGATAAGGTTGGAGTTAGCAACATAGGGCCTCATTCAATGTCAATGTTTACAATTGCATAAGGATGTATATAAGCAGTGAGTATATATTTTGTCTTTTAGTTTTCAGCTAGTGAAGAGCTTATTTTTGGAAAGAAGTTCATTTAGTACAAAGTTAAATAAATATGCTATATGCTTATATAAATCTCTATTCAATTGGTTGATTTGCATTTGAATGAGAGTGTTAGGTTGCAGTGTATTTTGTGAAAGTGGCACATAAAAGATGATAGTTCCTTCTATTTTCCATGGGGCTCATTCAATTGCGATTTAGACTTATATTGTTAGGTTGCTGTACGTTTGCAGAAAGTCAACCAAAAAACAGGAGAGGTACTTCTATATGATATGTGTAAATATCAGTATGTTATTTTCTGATCAACATGTAATACTATACCTCTTTGCTTGAAATCTGTTGTGTGGAAATTGCTGTAGCGATGCAGAGTCTTCAGGCACTGTCTGTTGAGACTGAAAGAGAGAGATGCAAATGTTGCATTAAAATGTAAGTAATTCATTTTTTTTTAATAAGAGCATGTAAAACAGGATCTATATTTTTAATTAGTATCTATTGATTGAGGTTTAGGTTATGGGGTTAGGCTTAGAGAGTGGTGCATATTTCTGAGGATAGCTGGTTGGATGTGTTATGTTGTAAGAACATTTGTTGTAGTTTCTTGTTTTGTGTGCAGAACTGTTGGCTTTAGAGGTTTAGGTTGAGGGTTTGGTCTTATAGGTTAGGGCACACAAAACACCATTAATTTTTTAATTTTGTATGAGTTACCAATATTTCTTGTACTATGCTGTTTTGTGTACACCAGTGTTGTAATTATAAATGTAGGTTATTGGTTTGACTTAGAGATGTGCAGAGAAAACAGAATGCGTTCTTCCATTTTGTATGTGTTTGTTGTACTATCCTTTTTTGTGTACACCATTGTTAACCTGATATGTTGAGGTTCTGGTGTTGGCCTTATAGGTTTGGGCACATTAAACATATTTTGTAATTGTATTTTGGATCTTGTAACAATATTTTTTGTACTATCCTGTTTGTTGTACACCACTGTTGTCATTAGAGGTTTAGATTCTGAGTTTAGCCTTATAGTTTAGGGCACAGAAAACAGGCTTTATTCTTCAATGTTGTTTGTGTTAAGAATATTTTTTTTACTATCCTGTTTTGTGTACATCTGTATTGTGATTATAGGTTTAGGTTGTGGCTTTTGGCTTATAGGTTAAGGCACAGAAAACAGGATTTATTGTTCAATTGTGTATATATTACAAATATTTGTTGTACTATCCTGTTTTGTGTACACCATAGTTGTCATTAGAGGTTTAGGTTGTGGGTTTAGGCTGTGGGTTTAGGCTTATAGGTTAAGGCACAGAAAACAGGATTTATTGTTCAATTTTGTATGTATTAGCAATGTTTGTGGTTCTATCCTGTTTTGTGTACGCCAGTGTTGTCATAAGAGGTTTAGGTTCTGGGTTTAGGCTTCTAGGTTATGGCACACAAAACAGGATTTATTGTTCAATTTTGTATGTGTTATAGTAATGTCCCGAACAGTTCGCCCGCGGAATATTCGTGGAATTTTGGCATGTTCGCGTTCGCAGCGAACGGCGAACACAAATTCTCTCTTCGGTCCGCCCCCTATTCTTTATCATTGAGGAAACTTTGACCCTGCACCTTACAGTCAGCAGACACATTCTAGCCAATCAGCAGCATACAATCCCTTAAAGAGCCTTCCATCTGAAGGACAGGCTTCATTTTAGAATCATTCTGAAGCTACATTCGTTGAGAAGACATATATTCTAGCTGCTGCTGATTTAATAGGGAAATAGATAGCCAGGCTGTGTATTTAGCTTCCACTACAGACCTGAAGGACTCATCTGATATCTGCTGCAAGGACAGCAAACCAAAAAGCCCTTTTAGGGCTAGAACATCATTTATTTTATTTTATTTTTTTCTGTGTAATCTAAATTGCATATGCCTGCCTGCCAGCGTGTGTGTGTAACAGGCTAACACCTAACAGCTTCTATTGTGCTCAGTGAAATAAAACAACCCTTTTTTGACTGTAATAGATTGAATAGCAATTGCCTGCCTACAGGCGTGTGTGTGAGGCCTATTGCATCTACTCTGCCAACTTTTTCCAGTGTACAGTGACACTCATATCTGGTGCAACCTAGTGTACAGTGAAATAAAAGAACCCTTTTTTTTCTGTAATCGATTGAATATCAGTTGCCTGCCTACAGGCGTGTGTGTGAGGCCTATTGCATCTACTCTCCAACTTTTGCCAGTACACAGTGACACTCATATCTGGTGTCACAGTAGCTTGCACTCATAGTGCCACTAATCGGAAAAAAAAATGACAGGCAGAGGCAGGCCACCCTGCAGGGGCCGTCGTGATCGTGGTGCTGTGATTCCCTTTGGCCCTAGAATAATGCCCAGTTTTCCGAGACAACGTACCCTGAACTTGAAAAGTTCTGAGGACATGGTTGACTGGCTAACACAGGACACCCAATCTTCTACAGCTTCTGCTCGGAACCTAGACGCACCATCCTCCTCCAGCTTAGCTTTGGGCACCTCTCCAGTTACCACTCGCCCACCTGCCGCCACCACCAACACTAGCACCACAGCCGCTTCACTTGATCCGTCAGAAGAGTTATTTACACATCCGTTGGAAGAAATGAGTGATACACAAACATTAGTGCCAGAGGATATATAACAGGGATATGTCCTAGTCAGGCAGCATTACACACATAGACGTACGGTCTGATGATGATGATGATGTTGTACCCGGTGCTGCTTCCTTTGTTGAGTTGTCAGATACAAGTGAAGCGGTTGATGATGACGATGCGTCCGTGGATGTCACGTGGGTGCCCGCTATAAGAGAAGAACAGGAGGAAAGTTCAGATGGGGAGACAGAGAGGAGGAGGAGACGAGTTGGAAGCATGGGGAGGTCATCGAAAGTAGTGAGTTGGACAGTCAGACAGCATGCTTAGGCACCCGGGGTCAGCCAGACAGCACGCCAGTCAACGCATGCTGTTGCCACCACCAGAATGCCATCATTGCAGAGCTCAGCAGTGTGGTAATTTTTTCGTGTGTCTGCCTGTGACAACAGTGATGCCATTTGCAACCTGTGCGAAAAGAAACTGATTCGTGGGAAGTCCAACACCCACCTAGGTACAACATCTTTGCGAAGGCACATGATGTCACATCACAAACGCCTATGGGATCAACACATGAGTACAATCAGCACATAAAGTCAAAGCCGCCATCCTCCTCCTTGTCCAGCATCTTCAGCCACGTCAACCACTGCTTCCACGCTTGCCCCCTCTCAACCATCCGCCACTCCGTGTCTCGCCCTGAGCAGTCCCTGTTGAATTTGGGCAAGTTGTCACATGTGCCGTGCATGGCACATGTGTGTAATCTGATTGTACAACGCTTTGTGCATAAGCACCCAGGCTTACAGGACGTCCTGAAGCAGGCCAGAAAGGTGCGTGCCCATTTCAGGCGTTCCTACACGGCCATGGCGCACTTTACAGTTATCCAGCCGCGAAACAACATGCCAGCGAGGAGTTTGATTTTAGTCAGCCCGACACGTTGGAATTCAACACTCCTAATGTTCGAACCGCCTGCTCCGACAAGAAAAGGCCGTTAACAAGTATTTGTATGACTAGGGTGTTAGGACAGCCTCTGCAGAGCTGGGGATTTTTTTGCCACGTTACTGATCGCTCATGCGCAATGCCTGTAGGCTTATGCGTCCTTTTGAGGAGGTGACAAACCTGGTCAGTCGCACCCAGGGCACCATCAGCGACATCATACCATTTGTTTTCTTCCTGGAGCGTGCCCTGTGAAGAGTGCTGGATCAGGCCGTAGATGAGCGTGAAAAGGAAGAGGAAGAGTTGTGGTCACCATCACCACCAGAAACAGCCTTATCAGCATCGCTTGCTGGACCTGCGGCAACACTGGAAGAGGATTGTGAGGAAGAGGAGTCAGAGGAGGAATGTGGCTTTGAGGAGGAGGAGGAAGACCAACCACAACAGGCATCCCAGGGTGCTCGTTGTCACCTATCTGGTACCAGTGGTGTTGTACGTGGCTGGGGTGAAGAACATATCTTCAGTGAGATCACTGAGGACGAGGAACGGGACATGACTAGCTCGGCATCCAACCTTGTGCAAATGGTGTCTTTCATGCTGTCGTGCCTGTCGAGGGACGCTCATATAAAAAGGATGAAGGAGAACGACCTGTACTGGGTGTACACGCTACTAGAACCCCGGTATAAGCAGAAAGTGCCAAAAATGTTACTGAATTACCACAAGTCGGAAAGGATACAGCACTTCCAAAATAAATTAAAAAGTATGCTTTACACAGCGTTTAAGGGTGATGTCACAGCACAACCGCAAACTAACAGCGGAAGAGGTGAACATAATCCTCCTCCTCCCACGACCACGCCGGCAAGGAGAGGACGCTTTACAGATGTGTTGTTGATGGAGGACATGCAGAGCTTTTTAAGTCCTATGCATCGCCACAGCCCTTCGGGGTCCACCCTCAGAGAACGACTCGATCGTCAGGTAACAGACTACCTCGCCATAACTACAGATATCGACACTATGAGGAGCGATGAACCCTTTGACTACTTTGTGTGCACGCTTGCCCTGTGGCCTGAGCTATTCCAATTTGCCATAGAACTTCTGTCCTGCCCGCTTCAAGTGTCCTGTCAGAAAGGACCTTCAGTGCAGCAGGATGTTTTGTCACTGACAAGAGAAGTCGCCTAGGTCAAAAAAGTCTAGATTAACTCACCTTGATTAAGATGAATGAGGGATGGATCCCCAAGGGACTGACAGTGGGCGATACATTCGATTAAAAAAGGCCTGATAGATGAGCTCCCTTGAGCTAATAATGGTCCACACGCTGCTGTATTTTTTCCCTGAATGCCGGATGACTTATCCGCCACCAACTAGGGTTCAAGACGCAATGTTTTAGGGCACTTTCTGCCTTGCAAACTAACATCTATTTTTCTGGTCGCTGCAACAATACCTGATTTTTGCATTTAAATTCTTTTATTGTCAGAAGGCGTACAGCATGTAATGAAAAATAAAGCATTTTTTAACCAGTCTTGTATAACAGTTGTGCAAAAATACATATTTACAATAAAGACATTTTGTGAAAGTTAGCTGGTTATTCCTTCTTATTTTTACTTTTTAGGTTAATAATTTTTCTTATTTTTTACTGTGATTGCAATTTAAGAGATACCTAAAACATGGTAAAACAGACAATAGTAAAGAGTATATCTGCAGGAAACACCAAAGTCCTATTAGCTATCATCCCTCCAGCAGTATTAGCTTATTATTTACAATAGCGAACCTGGGCAATCACCCTTGGGTTACCCTAGGGCAGGCTTCAGTAAGCGACCTCTCCTTTCCTGGGATAATTTTGTCGCCGGTTGCTTTTGAAGGGTCTCCAGGGCTCCCCCACTCCGGTCCTTCCCCCAGTGTCGCTTCAACCAGTAACAAATGTTTTATATTTGTAAAGCGACCCAATGATCCCCCTTGATAGAGGTTTATCTTTACAAATTTTGGAGAACCAATTTAAGACCGGTGTCCCCTGTTTCTGGGTCAGGGAGTGTGTGAAATGCCTCAGCCTACAGTAATTGTAATGTTCTGACAGCGGTAGCTCATGCTTGTCCCTCAGTTCCTCATAGGTGAGCAGCTGGCCCTTTACTAACCAGTCTCCCAGTCTATCTAGTTTCCTTGACCTCCACCAGTGTTGTGATGTTGTGCTCATGTGTTTCGGGGCCTGAGGGTGGTCAAGAATTGGGGTAATTTGGGTGGATCCAGGGAACAAACCTGTGTGTTTCTTGGCCCATTTCCAGTATGATAGTGAGTGTCTGATTAGGGGGGTTGGCGAGTTTTTAAGGCTCTGAGGCAATTCTGATAGCCAAGCCAACTTGTCCCAGGTTAAGGGCCTTAAAGCGTGGTTCTCTAAATACACACCGGCCGGTTGATGACATATAGAATGTGCTATTGGGAGGAAAGATAGGTGACATAACAGGTATTAAACTGATAGGAATAAATAGTACAACTTAATACACCACTCCTATCTGGTGGCACATTACATTGCACGTGCAGTGCCCCAAATTTGAAGTGGGAGGACCGACCAAGCATCTTTTTCCATCTCCTTGTTCCAAAAATCCATGCCATAAACACGTCCCCTGATGGGCGACGTAACAGGTATTAAACTGATAGGAATAAATAGTACAACTGAACACACCACTCCTATCTGGTAGCACCTTAGATTGCACGCGCAGTGCCCCAAATTCGAAGTGGGAGGACCGACCAAGCATCTTTTTCCATCTCCCTGTTCCAAAAATGAATGCCATATACATTTCCCCTAATAGTGGACGTAACAGGGATTAAACCGATAGGAATAGTACTACTTAAAAGTACACGCCTTATAATAATGCAGACAGAGGCAACGCAGAGAGATGAGTCTGAAGAAGAGGAGTCAGAGGAGGAAGGTGGCTTTGAGGAGGTGGAAGACCAAACACAGCAGGCGTCCCAGGGGGCTTGTTGTCACCTTTCAGGGACCATTGGTGGCTGGGTGGAGGAAGAGACCTTCAATGACATCAGAGAGGACAAGGAACGGGACATGGCTAGCTTGGTATCCAACCTTGTGCAAATGGGGAGTTTGCGGTTGTGCAAAGGGACTGTTTGCGTTTGTTTGCGGTGCATTAAACGGGGAGATTGGCCTGGTACTGTGAAGCGAGTGTAACCCTTACACTACCTGATCGATACAACATCATACCTGATGTTTTAAAGCATGTTATTCCAAACAATTTAGGAATGTTAGGTGATTTATGCCCTTTATGGCTTAAAACACGACTTTGCATCAACTATGTAATTTTCCGTGGGAGTTTTGCCAAGGATCCCCTCTGGCATGCCACAGTCCAGGTGTTAGTCCCCTTGAAACAACTTTCCCATCACTATTGTGGCCAGAAAGAGTCCCTGTGGGTTTTGAAATTCGCCTGCCCTTTGAAGTCTATGGCGATTCGCCGATGTTCTCCCGTTCGCGAGCATTTGATGAAATTCACGTCCGCTGTTCGCGAACTGAAAATTTGATGTTCGCGACATCACTAATGTGTTACCAATATTTTTTTTACTATACTGTTTTGTGTACACCACTGTTGTCATTAGAGGTTTAGGTTATGGTTTTAGGCTTATAGGTTAAGGCACAGAAAACTGGATTTAGTCTTGATAGACATGATAGATATGAATAAAATCTATGTTCCCATTTTTTTTTTTTTTTAATTGAGATTATTTCAGGGCACATACCCATATATGTGTGTTTGAAATGTTATGATACATGAATACGGTTGTTGTTGTCGTCAATATTTGAAATGAAACCTTTTTTTTTTTTTTTTATTTCCAATTTCTTTTATTACAGTTTACCTATGAGATACCTCCCCTTCATCATGACCCTAACAAACAGAGACAGGGAAATTACTAGGAATCATAGCTTAGTAGTTGAGGCTAGGACGAGTCTGTAATGCCTTGAAAGCTTAGTAAATACTTTTCTATGTGATTATATCCATATAGAATTATATCTAATTATACATTAAAATCAAGAATAAAAAATAAAGACTATATAAATATATTAACATTGTAAGCATTATTCATCATCCTGGTGTACGTTATCATTGCTATGCTGATGATACACAAATGTACCTATCATTTAAACCAAGCACAAATGATTTAGAGTCACCGACCAATGATCAACCTTCAGATCTCCTAGAGTGGATGAGTTTCAGTTGGCTGAAGTAGAACCCTGACGAGACAGCGATACTCTTAGTGGGAGGATATTATCTTGTAAAATCAAAAGCAGCATCAGGTGACTGGTAGATACATCATTTAAAATAAGTGTTAAATCTTTGTGTTGAACTTGATTGTAAATTAACGATTACACATTAAGTGTCAGTAACAATCAAAATATCTTTGTTCCACCTGAAAAATATAGCCCTTAATTCCTTCAAATAATCTGGCTCCACTAATCCATACTTCTGTGACTTCCCAAATTGACTACTACTAACCACTATTCCTGCTGACATACAAGATTTGCTCTTGTCACTTAACACTCCTTCTTCATGCTCTGCACTGGATTTGTGGTTATTTGCTAATTTATTTCAAGGTTGGCCAGTTGACCATCAAATCTATAAATGATCAGGGCCCTAGCTACCTGAGATAACTCTTGGTTTCCTACACACCGACCCATACTCTTCAATCAACAAATATATCACAAGTTAATGTACAAAGAGTTTGCTTGGCATCATTTGGTGCTAGAGCTTTAGTCATGCAGCTCCAGTTCTGTAAAACTGTCTCCCTAGAACAGTCTGAGAGTTATTGTTATCATTATCATCATTATTATTATTATTATGATTGTTATTTTTATTAGCGCATGTAGTGCAGCACACTCAATGTGGGGGTTTAAACCAAGTAATACTGAAGTATGTCCTACTCACTTTATAATAAATCTATCACCACATACAGCCTTATTAAATTGTGATTCTGCAAATTTAAAAGGGCTTTATTTAAGCACATAGCATATTTTTTTTACAGAAGTTTTTAGTTAGTGAACTTCTATTCAAAAGCAATGTCTTCACTAACTAAAAACTTCTGTAAAAAAATATGCTATGTGCTTAAATAGAGCCCTTTTAAATTTGCTGAATCGCAATTTAATAAGGCTGTTAGTTATTATGACATTAGACACTGCAATTGTTTCTTTATATGCAATTTATCCAAAAACACACTTGTATACACTAACATAAAATAAATCAAGTACTGTCTTTTATTGTATATCTCTATAATCTATATAAAGCTTTAAAATGTATATATATATATATATATATATATATATATATATATATATATATATATATGTAAGTTTGCGAGTTTTCAATTGTGTGTCCGTGTCTTGGAAACAAGCACTAAGTACATTTGAGTATATGCTCAAAAACAGGGCCCTCCATTCTTTAAGGTGTTAAGTTTGTTTTTTCCCATGTTCCTAAACCCCTATACAGCGCTCCCTTCATTATGTCTCTTCCCCCCTCCCTTATCACCCTCCTCAACCTCCCTCCTCAACCCTCTCCTCAACCCCCCTCCTCATCCTCAAACCCCTCCTCAACCTCAACCCCCCTCCTCATCCTCAACCTCAACCACCCTCCTCATCCCCCTCCTCATCCTAAATCCCCCTCCTCATCCTAAACCACCCTCCTCAGCCCCCCTCATCCTCATCCTCCCTCCTCATCCTCCCTCCTCAACCTCCATCCTCATCCTCATCCTCCATCCTCAACCCCCCATCCTCAACCCCCATCCTCATTCTAAACCCCCTCCTCAACCTCCCGCCTGAACCCCCTCCTCAACCCCCCATCCTCATCCTAAACCCTCCCCATCCTCATCCTAAACCCCCCATCCTCATCCTAAACCCCCCATTCTTATCCTCATCCTAAATCCCCCTCCTCACTTTACCCCTCCTAATCCTAAATCCCCCTCCTCACTTTACCCCCCTAAATACCTCCCCCTCTCCCTTTCCCCTCACTTACCTTCATCTGCACCTTCTCCTCCGGCCTCCACGCTCCTTCTTCATTAGCATATGACGTCATTAGCATATGCCGGGGCCCGACGCAGGAAGGAGCGTGGAGGAGCGGAGGAGCAGCTGCAGATGGAGGTAAGTGAGGGGAAAGGGTATTTAGAGGTATTTAGAGGGATAAAGTGAGGAGGGGGGTTTAGAATGAGGAGGGGGTTTAGAATGAGGAGGGGGGTTTAGAATGAGGAGGGAGGGTTTAGGATGAGGAGGGGGGTTGTTGTTTTTTCTTCTTGAATTAGCTAAACAATATGTTCAAGAATCTTAGGAAGGAAAATAACCTAACACTCATTATTTTTTCATAACTGGGAACTGCTGAAGATGACTGTTTTATTTGTAAAGCATTCAAACTATGTTGTACGGTATGTCTTTGGAAAACCTATTACTATTTCAATCTATAACTGTGCACCATGCTGAAGCATCATTTGGCACTTAGTTCGAAATCTGTTCCAGCAGAAAATGCATAGAGAATAAGTGTTAACAGGTGCAGCTGAAAATGTATTGAAAAGTGAGATGTTGGCAAAAAAAAACTATGGTGCAATAATTGTAAGTAAAATGCAGTACTATAGTTCTATTGTTTAATGAATCATATTGAACTTTAGTACACCAGATCTTTCATATAGTTATTACATGTGCAATGTAAACGGTTATTGTCTAAGCAAAAATTCTATCTGAATTTATTCAAAATATACATATACACATATCACAAAAGATGTATTTATTGCTCATATTTCATTATGAAAATATTGCCTGGTTGAAAGACACACAATAATAATGTGAAATTGGAAATATAAAAGGAGTTTACACTATATAATGGTTATGAACAGACAAACAGAAACCATAGAACTAGATTTAAATGATTTGGATATAGCAGATTGGAACTTTTGCCACAGTATTTATCCAATATTATTTCAATGTTGTGTAGAAAAGGGGAATTTTCAGAATAGTTAAAGAAACATACAGTAGAGTTGTTTTTATCAAATGTGGTCATACACGCGGAGAAGCAGGCATAAATGGGAATTTGCAGGGATAAGCAGAGTTAAAAATAAAATATACAGGTACACCACCAATCAGAAGTTGTTTTGTTTCATTGCTTTCTCAAAAAAAAGCTATTTTTTTTAATATATGAGGCTTTCATCAAATATGCTGAAAATACTAGTTCAAATTAACACATTGAGCCTCATTCAATTGAAGCATCGGGAGATCCGGGAGTCCGGAAGGGAGGCCATAAGTTATTTTTTAATTCAATTGGCGTCTTTTTGCGGGCTCCGATCGGGTTACAGCCTCCGACCTCCGATTCCTTGCGATGGTTAACATCGCAAGTTAAGGCCATCTAAATCTTTGATCTTTCAAGTCCGCAAGAGTTCAGAACTCTAAAATTGCAAATCTTTATTCAATTGCCCACATTGGCCTCATTTATTACTATTATTTTTGAGATTGTGGGTTTGCGCTGACAATCGCATATCTATTGGCTGTTTCAGCAACGTCCGTTATGGTCTTGCTTAACTGATCCTGTTCAAGCTCGCAAATGCTACATACGATGGTATGGTTTACGAATTTCGCTATCGGCCCCTAACTTGTGGACTTGCCAAATTGAATAGCAACGTAACTCGAGTGCGCTGCGGGCCTGCAGTGTTTTAGAATAATTGTCACAATCTGCTTCTTCAAGGGCGCTTGATATGAACCTAGTTCAAACCTACCCCAGCAGAATCATGTAGTTCCTGTTCTCTGTGGCACAAAAGACGGCTTCTGAAGAGGTACAGGAAGAGAATAATGCATAGCGGTTACAAGTGGACATGACAATACCACACCCCAAGTCAGGATACAACACACAGAAATAGTCTCACACCTTGCATATGTGAAAACAATAACTGAACCTTTATTGAATGATCAAAACAACATATTTATACTCTTGAATACCACACCCTTGTGTACATTTGTGTATGTGTGTGATGTCAGCCCATCTGGCTTGCAACCTTGGTCTATCAAAGCTCTTGAGATCAATTTCACCAGGTACCTGTAGCTGGCTAGTGAAAAAACTTTCATGTTAAACTCAAGTGTTTGCTTAGGACTACTTGAAGTACATACATCTGTCATGACCCAAGGTCTGTATGTGTGAGTGTGCAATGATCTGCAGCTAACTTCTATGCAGAGCATTTCTACATTTCTACCAATTTCACATATGTTCTATATAACATTTTCCCTCTTATAATATACTATCACTAGGATACATAATAACCATGTACAGGCAACATATAACCACACAATAACACATAATCCCAATGTAACAATGCCATGCTCTCTTAGCCATGTTCATAAATTACTGGCAATATGAGTCCTTAAACAATTAAATCATGACAATTACTCCCTTAAATAAATAGATAGAACTGAAGTATTCATTTAAAAAATGTAAACCACTGCTAATCAAGCAAAATGTTTTTGGAACGGATGATGCCGGGTAATCGATGTTGTACCTGTATTGAATTTCCTAGGTTTTCATTTGGCCTGTTTATCAAGGTGGTATAGCACACAATTATTTTTTTCATGCATTTAAAAGAGAATGCTTTAGAGCGCACCAACATAAAGAGAGATAGAGGACACAGAGAGAGGTCACAGAGACAGACAGAGGGCACACAGAGAGACAGAGAGAGAGGGCAGAGACAGAGGGGACAGAGAGAAGGTACAGAGAGGGCACAGAGAGAGACAGAAGGCACAGAGAGAGAGGGGGCAGAGACAGAGACTGGGGGCACAAAGAGAGTATAGAGAGAGAAAGAGAGAGGACAGAGAAAGAGGGGACAGAGAGAGACAGAGGGCACAGAGAGAGAGGGGGCAGAGACAGATGGCACAGAGAGAGGACACAGAGAGAGAGGGCACAGACAGAGAGAGAGGGCACAAAGAGAGCACACACAGAGAGAGAGAGAAGGCAGAGATAGAGGACACAGACAGAGAGAGAGGGCACAAAGAGAGGGATCGCATAGAGACAGACAGCGCACAGAGAGAGAGAGAGAAAGAAAGTGAACAGAGAGAGAGAGGTCGCTCACAGGGAGAGAGAGAGAGGGTACACAGAGAGAGAGGGGGCACAGAGAGAGAGAGAGAGTGTACAGAAAGAAAGAAAGAGCACAGAGACAGACATCATAGAGAGAGAGAGAGAGAGAGAGAGACCGCATACTTGCCACATAACACACAGAGACAGCAGAGAGGGAGAGACAGCACACATAATTCAACATAATATTCTATAATACCGTTATACAGGCACGTTACTAGTACAGAAATAATTTCCTATACCATTTCATCATTATATACATAGAGAAGAGCTTATTTTCATGATTAAAATGTACTTATACCTGTATATTCACCATGCATGTTATTTGAAATGTTCAGCAAATGTATATTACTTTAGCTGATGTGCCATTCGTTATATTAAATACATATATATTTATATTAATAAGGTAGCAAGAGTGAATACAATAATACACCACAAATTTACAGTTCCACGTCAATTATTAGAAGTATGAGTTGCTCCTGTGCAAAAGCAATGACTATTTAGTGCAATTTGTCATGCAAGAGTTTTTCCAGCAAATGTAGAAAGTGGATACAGAGAGAAATTATAAACATTTTTAATCCTGCATGCTATATAAAGAAACATTATTATTATTACTATTATTGTTTATTATTATTAATAATAATAATCACATATAATAGTTGTCAAACTACAAAACGTCATCAGGCTTTGCGAGCTCGTGAAAGCTGGAGGCTCCAATGTCAACTGCAATGAGCCAAAGGCTCATTGAAGGCTGCAAATGAGGACCCTCGCAAATCGAGGGGCCTCATTTGCGGAGGTGGCGGCTCCCACGTCGGCTGCAATGAGCCTAAGGTTATTTGCAGGCCGCAAATGCGCAAAGCAACGGGCTGCATTTGCGGAGGTGGAGGCTCCCACTTCGGCTGCAATGAGCCGAAGGTTCATTGCAGGCCACAAATGCAGGACCTCGCGAAGCAAGGGGCCACATTTGTGGAGGTGGAGGCTCTACGGTGCCACACAAGCGGTTACAAATACAGAAGCGGGAATTAGAAAAAAACACTCTACACACAATGACTAAATACGGACTTACACTAAAAAAAAATAGGAGCTGCGAGACTTAGAAAAGAAACCCATTACTAACTCGCAAAAATATGACCTTAACGGCCGAACCAAGCACAGCATAAAACAGTAAAACACACAAAAAATAAAATAAAAACCTTACCCACAGCAAGTGGGACACCCAGGACGTCTGGAAATGAGGTTACACCCCAATTTAAGTCCAATTACACGAGTATGGACACTCTAAAAATCACCTAAGTGAGAGAAAAAATGGCCGCAGAAAAAAACAAAAATGAGGCTACACAACACCTAAAGACGCAAAACACCACCAAGCACACACAACTTTTACAAAAACTAGTATGAGGTACAAGATACACTATTAGCAAGGACGCTAAATCATCCACACCCACGTACCACATACACATTCGACACCATTTTACACCACTAACTTACAGAATGTGGAAGTACACAGCTACACCAACGGCTTCCCCTCGCGCACGCAGCCTATTTACACTACACACTGCACACATTGCTGACACACCTCAGCTCAACAACACTGCAAATCTATATTGGATGCTGCAGGAACATCAAAACAGATTGTTAGCTCTTCAGCAGAATGCTTGCTGCATATATTAATTACAAATAGGTAAAGTATATTAATTTATTACTTTATTAATTAATTAATTATCAGGAAAACATATATATACACAAAAAAAAAAACACTATCGAAATAAACGCCAGAGCCCTTCACCACGCGCCTCACAAGGAACGCCAACAGTACTCATAGCACACAAACTACAGGGGGTGGCCTTGCAATAAGCGCACAAAGGAGATCAGCGTGTACCGTACAATGACAGCAAAAGAGCCTCTGATAACAAAAAATACACCAACCGAGAGGCTCACAATGAGCGCCGAAGGATCTCAGATGACCAAAACACTTACTATATGTGGCAAACAGCATTACCTGCCTTACAATTTTATTGCCCCGTCATTTTTGATGGGCAAGTCGCTAGTAATAATAATAACAATAATAATATTACTAAAGGACAATGATAAAGCAAGTAAAGCTCATATGTTTGTTTGTTGGGAAGAGACTATTAAAAAGAGTATGTAGTTTAGAAAGATAAAATATATCTGACAAGCACAGAGGTAGAAGGTTGTTTCATTATAAAGAGAATCAAAAGAACTACTGTAGGTGAAAGACAAGATAGCTTTGTTTAAATTAAGGAAAAGACCTTGAGATATAGGATGATTGTATACACAAATACATATCTGGTTATTATTAAGCTGTTTATAGTTAGATGAATAGGTTATGGCTTAAGGAACACCATTATTTTTATATATCTGAGATTACCTATGTGAGAATATTGTAGCAAAAGTATCTTGTGCATGGACAGGAACACCCTCTCAACTTCAGTCATTTGGGAGCGTTCCTTGAAGAGGCATGTCACAATCTGATTCTTCAATGGGTTTGATAAGGACCTAATTCAAAACTACCCTTAGATGGGCCAGTACAACTATAATCACGACAGGAGCTCCATAGGAGAGACAGGATACCAAGCAGTAGTAGTTGCCAGTTGTAAATATATTCTAAAGCTGGATCAATAGCAATAATCCAAATTAAAATTTAGGATTAATACACAGAATGAGACTCACACATTATTATTATTATTATTAATATTATTATTATTGTTTATTTGTAAGGCGCCAACATATTTCATAGCGCTATACATGGGTTACAATCAAAGCAAAAACGATAGCAGTATTAACACATTGCAAAGGGTGGAGGGCCTCTTTGAGCTTAGAATCTGTTGTCCAAAGTGCTTTTTCCAAAGCACCTTGCAAAGATCAAAAACTCGCAAACTTACAATCTAGACATAAGGTTATGCAAGTTCAAAACTAACACTTTAGTTTTGGTTCAACATACATATTACAGCCCCATCCTTTGGCACACATGAAGATGTCCAATCATCAGGGATCCACCCTAGGTTCAAGTGGACACCTGTCCATTAATTGATGTCCGGCATCTAATCTACACCTGTGGTGCAGTAACCTAATTATTAGGGCAAGTTAGCTTATCCTGGGTTGTTGACCTTCCAATGGTACAATTCTGGAGACCCTCTATCTTATTTCGTTACATGACCTACTTATCTTCTTTAAGCCCCTGCCCCTTCAATCTGATCTCCTGATATATTCATGTCTGGCAACTTCTTTCTGTGCTGAGTAAACCCCTTCAGCCTTATTAAATTGCGATTCGGTACATTTAAAAGGGCTCTATTTACACAGCATATTTTTTTTACAGAAGTAAAACTAGTAGTAGTAGTAACTAAAAACTTCTGTAAAAAAATATGCTGTGTGCTTAAATAGAGCCCTTTTAAATTTACCAAATTGCAATTTAATAAGGCTGATAATGTTTAGTGTCTCTTGTTTTGATTCCCTTTGTCTTTTGGATCCTATTCTTATACTAACTTACGAACCTGCGGGACTTAGGCTGCAATGAGCGCCAAAGGTGCTCATTGCAGGCCTTGCAAGGAGTGCCACAGGTGATAGTCGCCAGTGGAGCTTGCCACTCTCATCTCCCCCTCTGCCCCTCTCTCTCTCTCATCTCCCCCTCTGCCTCTCTCTCTCTCTCATCTGCCCCTCTGCCTCTCTCTCATCTCCCCCTCTGCCTCTCTCTCTCATCTCCCCCTCTGCCTCTCTCTCTCTCATCTCCCCCTCTGCCTCTCTCTCTCTCATCTCCCCCTCTGCCTCTCTCTCTCATCTCCCCCTCTGCCCCTCTCTCTCTCTCTCTCTCTCATCTCCCCCTCTGCCTCTCTCTCTCTCGTCTCCCCCTCTGCCTCTCTCTCTCATCTCCCTCTCTGCCTCTCTCTCTCTCTCTCATCTCCCCCTCTGCCTCTCTCTCTCTCTCTCTCATCTCCCCCTCTGCCTCTCTCTCTCATCTCCCCTCTGCCTCTCTCTCTCTCTCTCATCTCCCCCCTGCCTCTCTCTCTCTCTCATCTCCCCCTCTGCCTCTCTCTCTCTCATCTCCCCCTCTGACTCTCTCTCTCTCTCAACTCCCCCTCTGCCTCTCTCTCTCATCTCCCCCTCTCTCTCGCTCTCTCTCTCATGTCCCCCTCTCTCTCGCTCTCTCTCTCATGTCCCCCTCTGCCTCTCTCTCTCATCTCCCCCTCTGCCTTTCTCTCTCTCTCTCTCTCTCTCTCTCTCTCTCATCTCCCCCTCTGCCTCTCTCTCTCTCATCTCCCCCTCTGCCTCTCTCTCTCTCTCTTATCTCCCCCTCTGCCTCTCATCTCCCCCTCTGCCTCTCTCTCTCTCATCTCCCCCTCTGCCTCTCTCTCTCTCTCATCTCCCCCTCTGCCTCTCTCTCTCATCTCCCCCTCTGCCCCTCTCTCTCTCATCTCCCCCTCTGCCTCTCTCTCTCTCTCTCATCTCCCCCTCTGCCTCTCTCTCTCTCTCATCTCCCCCTCTTCCTCTCTCTCACTTTCTCATCTCCCCTCTGCCCCTCTCTCTCGCATCTCCCCCTCTGCCTCTCTCTCTCTCTCATCTCCCCCTCTGCCTCTCTCTCTCTCTCATCTCCCCCTCTTCCTCTCTCTCACTTTCTCATCCCCCCCTCTGCCTCTCTCTCTCTCTCTCATCTCCCCTCTGCCTCTCTCTCTCTCTCTCTCTCTCTCTCTCTCTCATCTCCCCCTCTGACTCTCTCTCTCTCATCTCCCCCTCTGCCCCTCTGCCTCTCTCTCTCTCTCTCTCTCTCTCTCTTATCTCCCCCTCTGCCTCTCTCTCTCATCTCCCCCTCTGCCTCTTTCTCTCTCATCTCCCCCTCTGCCTCTCTCTCTCTCTTATCTCCCCCTCTGCCTCTCTCTCTCTCTCTCTCTCTCTCTCTCTCATCTCCCCCTCTGCCTCTCTCTCTCATCTCCCCCTCTTCCTCTCTCTCACTTTCTCATCTCCCCCTCTGCCTCTCTCTCTCTCTCATCGCCCCTCTGCCTCTCTCTCTCTCTCATCTCCCCTCTGCCTCTCTCTCTCATCTTCCCCTCTGCCTCTCTCTCTCTCATCTCCCCCTCTGCCTCACTCTCTCTCTCTCTCATCTCCCCCTCTGCCTCTCTCTCTCTCTCATCTCCCCCTCTGCCTCTCTCTCATCATCTCCCCCTCTGCCTCTCTCTCTCATCTCCCCCTCTGCCTCTCTCTCTCTCATCTCCCCCTCTGCCTCTCTCTCTCTTTCTCATCTCCCCCTCTGCCTCTCTCTCTCTCATCTCCCCCTCTGCCTCTCTCTCTCTCATCTTCCCCTCTGCCTCTCTCTCTCTTTCTCATCTCCCCCTCTGCCTCTCTCTTTTTCTCATCTTCCCCTCTGCATCTCTCTCTCTCTCATCTCCCCCTCTGCCTCTCTCTCTATCTCTCTCATCTCCCCCTCTGCCTCTCTCTCTCTCATCTCCCCCTCTGCCTCTCTCTCTCTCATCTCCCCCTCTGCCTCTCGCTCTCTCTCATCTCCCCCTCTGCCTCTCTCTCTCATCTCCCCCTCTGCCTCTCTCTCATCTCCCCCTCTGCCTCTCTCTCTCTCCTCTCCCCATGCCTCTCTCTCTCTCTCTCTCTCATCTCCCCCTCTGCCTCTCTCTCTCTCTCATCTCCCCCTCTGCCTCTCTCTCATCTCCCCCTCTGCCTCTCTCTCTCTCATCTCCCCCTCTGCTTCTCTCTCTCTCTCATCTCCCCCTCTGCCTCTCTCTCTCTCATCTCCCCCTCTGCCTCTCTCTCTCGCTCTCATCTCCCCCTCTGTTTCTCTCTCTCTCTCATCTCCCCCTCTGCCTCTCTCTCTGTCTCTCTCTCTCATCTCCCCCTCTGCCTCTCTCTCTCATCTCCCCCTCTGCCTCTTTCTCTCTCTCTCTCATCTCCCCCTCTGCCTCTCTCTCTCTCATCTCCCCCTCTGCCTCCCTCTCTCATCTCCCTCTCTCATTCCCTTTCTCATCTCCCTCTCTCTCTCATCTCCCCCTCTCTCTCATCTCCCCCTCTCTCCCTCTCTCTCTCATCTCCCCCTCTGCCTCCTCCAGCGCCCCAGCTATCCTGGAAACCCTGTCAGTAGCTTGGCTGTACCTGGTTGCAAACCCTGCCATTAACTTGCGGCCCGTACTCACCACTGTCTCCTCCTCTGCGGCTCCTGTCCTTCAGTCAAAACTACTTTCTGGATCAAGCCACACATCGCGCAGTTGGGATGTGCATGCGCAATGCGGGAATTGATCCAGAAAGTATTTCCGGACGAAGAGGAGGAGAAGACTGTGAGTATGGGGCACAAGCTACTGGCAGGGTTTTGAACCAGGTAAGAGACACAAGGGTGGAAGAGGAAGGGGAACAGAGACACAACAAGGGTGGGAGAGGAAGGGGAACAGAGACACAAGGGTGGCAGAGGAAGGGGAACAGAGACACAAGGGTGGCAGAGGAAGGGGAACAGAGACACAAGGGTGAGCGAGGAAGGGGAACAGAGACACAAGGGTGAGAGAGGAAGGGGAACAGAGACACAAGGGTGGGATAGGAGGGGGAACAGAGAGACAAGGGAGGGAGAGGAGGGGGAATGGAGACACAAGAGAGGGTGGAGGGGGAAGGAGACACAAGGGGGGAAAGGAGCCACAAGGGGGGAAGGGGGAGGGGGAAAGGAAACATGAGGGTGTAGAGGGGGAAAGAAGACACAGGGAAGGGAGAGGGGCAAAGGAGGAACAGGAGAGGGAGAGAGGGGGGAAAGGAGACATAGGGGAGGGAGATGTGGAGAAATGTGACACAAGGGAAGGAAAGGGAGAGGGGGGAAAGGAGGTACAGGAGAGGGAGAGGGAAGAAAAGAAGGCACAAGGTGGCAAACAGCATTGCCAGCCTTAAAATTTCATTCCCGTCATTTTTGAAGGGCAATTTCCTAGTTTTATTATAATAACAAATATCACTCTACTGCATTAATGAAATGTAATATATGCAGTGCCTGCACATTCACAATTACTCCTTTTTGTCCCGAAGAGTGCCAAAATGTCCTCTTCAGTTTATTACACTACCTGAACTCAGGATTTGGTGCTTGGTTAGTCATCTGCCACGGGTGACCTGCGTAGAGAACTCAAATAACATATCAGATGACCACTACCCATCTTCACTTAATTGTGCTAATAAAATGTGAAGCTGGGTAGTAATAATATGTTCAGTGTGTGATATCTCAGTACCCATGTGATTAGTATACTGCAAAGCAAATTTGATCTGGAAACCTTTTGCTCCATTTAGCCCCTATAGTGTATGTGACAACTTTCAAAGGGGAAAGTCTTATGTATCTTTCATTTACACACATTAAATGAATAACGACAAGAAGGAGACATTGTTAGGTATTTTTTAACACTGCCTCCCATACAGTATATAATGTAAAGTAATGTTAAAGAGCAGATTCCCCTTTAAAATACAAACATTTTCATTCTATGATAAATATTCATAATGTTTGGAATGAAATAAATAGAAAATAATAAAAGTGGAAATGTTTGCATGGAGTACAAATCTTGCTGTGGACTTGTGTCTTCACTGTAAATGATAAGAAAAATGACAACTTGTATGCATTTAGTCTTACTATGTACATAGGGCTTTGCAATAGCACATTTGCATACAAAAGCAATACACAGAATAAATAATTCATATGGTATAAATATAACTATGGTAAGGGAGAAATGGATTCTCACCAGAAACAGCTTCCAATTTAATTGCATTGTGGTGAGACTGACAAAAGCAATAAGATTATTATGCACAGTAATGGTTAGTAGTATATGAGTTAAACCCCATTGTTCACATTTTCAATAGCATTTTTTTACTACTTGCATCAAGTTGAAAAATGGAATATGTATTTTATATGTGAAAAGTATGACTATGTTACTGCAAAAAATATACAGAATAAACTAATAGAAACAATAAAAGAGAAAAGGTATGGAGTAAAGAAGAGCACTGCCACTTGATAGTACAGATCATTTTGTTTATTCAAGAAGTATACAATAATTACAATATAAAAAGAAAAACATATAAAACATTAGACAAAAAGGACACTCACATTTCCATACTTCCCAATATGATGTATTTAATAAGATGATTCGCAAACAGAGACCTCTTGGTGATGGATGTTGAGAATGCTGGCATGTTCCTTTAAGGTTATAAAATGTATAAAAGCAAGGACAGTGGCATCTGAGTCTTATATTTCACTGTTGCACTTTGGAGCCTTCCTAGATTCCTTCCTTATCTCACAAGTTTTTTAGCCCCCCAAAAAGTGAAACACAGTAAAAGTGCTGTTTTGTGCCAAAATAAAACAAGCTTTAAAAATGTCCCTTAAAACAATTAAAAATATTGCCAAACACATTTCACTGCATCTTGTGCAGCTTTCTCAATGACACGTAAATAATATAGTGTTAAAAATAAACTAATGTAGCTTTAAATACATTGCCAGTCTTTCCTGTTTGGATGTGTATTCCTCATGTATTGCTTGTGAGGCATGTTGGGCAGGTCACAGACAATGACAAGAAGGTCACAGACTGGACTTCATTTGAGACATATACAGATTCTCCCAGAGGTTGGACTAAGCCCTGGTGTCAGATATTTTATTAAGTCTATTTCTATAAGACTTTTGAATATTGTGGACTGTGATTCTTAGAGAATTTTCAAACTATCTGTACCTTGAGGGCTGTAGTTTCCATGCTAAACTTTACTAGGTACAGCTATTATTTGACATTATTAGAAACACTATTTTTAATTTTAAATGTGTTGTTTTAATTTACATTAAATGGGCAATCTCAACTCACAGATACTGCTGTGCACGGTCATGTAGATCAGCCAAACTACATCGAGATGATGTAAAATCATTTTTAGGTGTTTTTCTCTTTTATACTTGTTTTCAGATGCTGAAGTGCTAGCCTGTAAAGCCATGAAAATGTTTAAGCACCTTGAAGATTATCAAGAGGTCAGCTGAGCCGGACAATATAATTAGCTTAAGGGGGACAAGCTCTCAGGTCCTGAATAGACCATAAATTGTAATTATTTCTCTAATATCCACATGCTGTCTTTATACAGTAATACATTTCAACTTTTTAGTTAGTATTTTAGTGTGTCTAGAGTAATGTAAGAAAATTTACTATCACTTGCAGGTGCCTCTGAATTTTCGCCCTTTCAGAACTTTCAGACAGACACTTTCTCTCTCCATGCTGCAATGGCATAGGGCAGCTGGAAGAATAGCTAAGACATGTAAAATCACTTATAGAACACTGAAATATACATCAGTTTTGAAAACACAAAATGATTTTTTCCCTTAGTTTTCACGGATTTGTTTGATGTAGAAAATACTGCATTAACATCTATATATCTGCAAATTGTACATATTTCAGCACCGTGGATAGATGTCATTGACATTTTTATCATTTATGATAGTGGATGATAAACTGCTAAACAGGAATCATTTTTATTTTTACTATTTAAGTATCAAAGGAATCAGTACTTTAATAAGATAAGACAGTGTCAAATAACCACATACCTTTATTTGATTAATCTAAAGAATGCATAACATTTTTGACTTGATGTTGAATAGTTAATCTCATAATTAAATGATTTAAGATTTAAAATTTCATTTTGCAGTTGATTACAATTTAATATTTTCACTTCCCCTCCTGGGTATGGTAACATAAAGAATAAGAAGCATCTTGGTAATTTCTTCCTTAGCCGGAAAGTCTCTTTGGGGATATTGTACCCTGAAGCACTCATCACAAGTAATTACTCTGCAAAGGGAATATGGCCTAGGAAAAGTTAGAACATTGCTATTATTACTTTTTGAATTAAATGATAAATATTTTAAAAAGTGAAGTTAGGCAACATGAAGTAAAGAATGTAGTTCAAAGTACCTGCTCAGACCCATGCATTGTGCTCAAGTAACAGAAAATACTTACTTCACACAAGCTGCTTTTTAACCATGTGTTATTTAATAGCCACTTGACATAACCCTTGATCAGCAGCTTCTGTTCTGAGAAGATCTTTAAAATAAACAAGTAAACCATACATTTGCACTTTGAAAATTAATTATTACTAAGTAAAAAAAAAATGTTTTTGATTGTGGCACATTGCTCATGTATTGTATCACATATATAGTTGTGAGCGTACGGGCCGTTGCTCACGCTTGCGGGCTCGCATAGCGAGCCCGCGGCCCTCGCCTGCTCACAACTATATATGTGATGTCTTCATGTCAGCAACTGAGGCCCTCTGCCCGAGACCGCGGCTGCGCGAGACCGCGGCCCTCGCGAGACCGCGGCCCTCGCGTAGTGTAGCGAGGGCCTCAGTTGCTGGCATGGAGCGCCAAAGGCGCTCCATGCCAGCAACTGAGGCCCTCGCAAAGGTGTGTGAGTGTGCTCCTGTTCCCTGTCTGTGTGTCTGACACTCCCTTCATCCCTGGTGTGTGAGTGTGCCTCCCTCTGAGCCTGGCTCCTCCCCCAGGGGTCCTGTTTGCACTGTGGAAGACAGGCAGCAGACAGGACGCCCTCAGGATGGGGGAGGAGGTCAGGGGACCAAGGGCTGTCGGGAAATGGCCTGGGGGGAGGCTGAGACTGGGGCCCCCAGGAGATAAAGGGCTGCACCGGCGATAGCCCCGCCCATGTCTCTCACCCTATATCTTGGCCCACTCTCCTTACACTACCCTCTCCCTTTCTGACTTCTACCCCTCTCACCTCTTCTCTTTTTCCCTTAAATCCTCCTAAGCCAACTCATATCTCCCCTATCTTCTCCCCCTCCTCTATCCCATCTATCTCCCCCCACACTCCTTCTACCAACCTCCACACTCCTTCTCCCCCCCTCTTTGCCCCTTCTCTCCCCCTCTCTTCCCCTTCTCTCGTCCCTTTATCTCCCCCCTTTTCTTCTCCTCTCCTTCTCTCTCCCTCCCCTCACTCCCCCTCCCTCTTCTTCTCTCCCACCCTCTCCTCCCCTTCTCTGCCCCCTCTCCTCCCCTTCTCTCCTCCCCTTCTCTCCCCCTTTTCTCCCCCTCTCCCCCCTCCCCTCCTCCCTTCTCTCTTCCCCTCTCCCTCCCACTCCCCCTCCCCTTCTCTCCTTCCCTTCTCTCCCATCCTCCCCCTCTCCTCCCCATCTCTGCCCCCTCTCCTCCCCTTCTCTGCCCCCTCTCCTCCCCTTCTCTCCACCTTCTCCCCTTCTCTTCCCCTTCTCCCCCTTTCTCTCCAACTTCTCCCCTTCTCTCCCCCTTCTCCCCTCTCCTTCTCGCTCTCCCTCCCCTCTCCTTCTCACTCTCCCTCCCCTCTCCTTCTCGCTCCCCCTCCATCCCCACCTCGCTCTCTCTCCCCCTCCCCCGCTCCCTCCCCTCTCCTTCCCTCCCCCTCCACCTTCTCTCCTCTCCCTCCTCTCTCCTCTCCCCCTCTCCTCTCTCCTTCTCCCCCCTCCCCTCTCCTTCTCTCCCCCTCTGATTCTCATCCCCCTCCCCTCTCATTCTCCTCTCCTCTCTCCCCGTCCCCTCTCTCCTCTTTTTTTTTTACAGATATATGATTTTCTATGAAAACACTGCATTGATACAAATACACACTCTTTGTATAATAAAACGATCACATATATAGTTGTGAGCAGGCGAGCCAGCCAGAGCCGTTGCTCACGCTAGCGGGCTCGCGTAGAGAGCCCGCGGCCCTCGCGTAGCGAGGGATGCGGGTGAGGGCCTCAGTTGCTGGCAAGGAGCGCCTTCGCCCTCGCCAGTGGCCCTCGCGAAGTGAGCCGCGGACCTCGCGTAGCAAGGGCCTCAGTTGCTGGCATGGAGCGCCAAAGGCGCTCCTTGCCAGCAACTTCGACCCTCGCAAACTTTACGTCGCAACGCAAACAACACGCCACACCAACTACGACCCTCACAAACTTTACCTCGCAACGCAAACAACATACGAGACATGTTACCACACATTACGACCTCGCAACAATCGGACGCAACTCGCGAACATTATAAAATTCCAAACACAATACATACACACAGCACATACATAAAAAGCTTACCTACAGCAAGAGGAAGCATCCAAGACCTCAACAAAAAAAAAACTTACACCTTCATTTAACTAAAAATAAAAGAGTTAGAACACTACAAAATTCGCTAAGTGAGAGAAAAAGTGGCCGCAGAACAAAACGCTCTAAACATGCAAAACACCACAAACGACCTACGGATATTCTGCTAAGACGCATACCACACATTACCCGCTATTTTACGCCAATGCGGAAGTACACAACTACGCTAACGGTTTGTTCTCGTGCACGCACACTATTACACTGCTCACATTCAGCACGCTTACACAGCACCTCCACACCACTAATGCTGCAGCAACATCAAAACAGATTGCCAGCTCTTCAACACAATGCTTCAAAATAGGTAAAGTATATTCATTTATTAATGTATTATATATTTCATTATTACACACCAAACATCATTAGCTACCTTACAATTTCATTGCCGTCATTTTTTGACGGGCAATTCGCTAGTGAAATATAAAAACTGAAAAATTACTATTGGGCAAGGTTTTAATCATATAATTCATTCTGACAAGGTCAGACAGACAGAGTTGATTAGACATTAGAAATTGGATTAACTAGTCAATAGATTCAAAAGATATAATACAATTATATATTACTATAATCTCATAGATATTTGGAATCAATATGCTAGTGATTATACCTTTATTCCAAGCCTCACATTTTATATATAAGAATAGATTATTTTTCAAATTAGTCATCAAGTAATCTTATCTGTATAAGATGCCTCTATAGTTTCTATGACAAGGTTGAATCTAACAGTCTGATTAAATAAGCAGTTTTTTAAAATATGCTTGTACAAGGTTAACAAAATAAAGGACACAGAAATTCTTTAGCTTTAATAGCACAAGCTGAAAATCTGTCTCTGAGCCATAGCACATATGGAATTAAGTCCTCCCTATGGTGATCTCCTTGCCAAAACCCTGATAACAGGTCCACTGTCCCCTTCACACACCTCCTTCCAAGAGTTCAAAGGGAGAGTACATGAAAAATAATGTCAAATATATTAAAATCACAGTTTTTATGTATCTTAAAAGCATGGAGCATATCGTGGGACAGAAACATGGATAGAAAATTCAAACTATGATCAGTTAATGAAAAAAAAATGTATGAGGTTTTGCTTCTACACATCAGTGTATTTGTGAGTTTGTGTGCAAATGAAGAGTTAGTTTTTAATTAATGCATTTACTGCAGAGAGTGGATCAACACTCAGGATTTTAGGATTTCACAAAAAGCCAACAAAGCCTTGGCCTAGGATGAAAGAAAATATAAAGGCAGTAGCAAAAATGTTACACTCTTTCATATCTGCCTTGTATAAATTCTTTGATATTACTATTTGCCCTACTTTCTTTCATTTTCTTTTTCTATTGCTGTTAATTTTTCAACTGTGTCCCCATCTTTCTTTGCCCTTCCACTGTCTGTCACTCATATCTCTTTTCCGTCACTCCACATTCCATTTTCTCCCAATTTCATTCGTCTCTTCACCACGCTCCTTTTCTTTTTGCCCCTCTGCCTCTTTCTTGCTCCTTTTCTTATACATTCCATTGAATCGTTTACTCCAAAGTGAATGTCAAAATGTGGCCTGGGGAACTGGACAATTAGTTCTGGCCCTAACAGCAGCCTCCCTGCTCAAAAATTAGCAAGAAAGCTGCATGCAAGCAATTTAAGTGGACAATTACTTCTTTTTATTCAACATTTTATAATGAATAAAGTATGCCAAATCTAAAACCCTCAAAATCGTTGCACATGGTACCAGGGGGAACATCAGGACTCATCATGTAAACTATGCTCATTAGTGAGAAAAAATTATCCAGTTATTATTTTACTGTGTTGAAACACAACTTCTAGTCTGAAAGATCTATTCACAAACTAATTAATTGTCTCTATTGGATAACAAAGAATTAGATCAAACAAATACAGAAAAATACAGTTTGGCACTGCATATAATTTATTTTTAGAGCATGTTAAAAAAGGCGTATCAGTACAATAAAAGTAAAACCTATAAAAAAAGAACTACAGTTCACCTTGGGCAACACATCCAAAGAGGTCTACCTGGCCCATTGTGATGATGATGATTTGCTTCGAGGTAGAAATTGAAAAATGCTATCCTTGTGGAAAGCAAAAATGTTGCATAACATGGATCATGACCCTTATTCAATTGAGCCTTTCAGGAGATCTAGGCTCGGAAATGGAGCCCGTAACTTAATTTGCTATTCAATTGGTGTTTTCGGGGCTATGATCGATTTACAGGCTCCAGGCTGTGATTCATTGCGATCCATCTAAATAAAATACTTGATTTCATGTTTAATTTCATCGTTACATTGATCATAGCAATCAATTTGTTAATACATATAATGGAACTCGCATGTAATAGAATATCATAATGACAGCTTTATCAATATTGAATTATATCTGGAATGTGGGTCAGATCATAACTCATAATTCAAGCCCGTATGACTTTGAAATCCAACCTCCATTTTTCATTGAAGTCCTACGGACTTGAACATGATTGCTGACGCAAGGCTGTAACTTGCGGTTCGAAACAGCCAATATAATGTGGGTCCGATCGTGACTAGTGGTTCAAGCCCGTAGGACTGCAATGAGAAATGGTTGGATTTCAAAGTCATACGGGTTTGAACATTACATTGGCTGATCGAACCGCGAGTTGTGGCCTGGCGTCAGCGATCATGTTCAAGACTGCAAATGTAACTTTCGATAGCACAGTTTGCGATGTGCACTATCGGGCCGGGACTTGCGAGCCCGGCCAATTGAATAGCACCATAAGTTGCGGCCACTACGGGCTCGCAGACATACGTCCTACTCCGATCGAGTTGCGGCCTCCAAATTAAATGAGGCTCCATGTCTTCAGAATGATGATATGCTAAAGAAAAAAGTACTTTCATATAGATGTTAATCAAATGCAGTAAATATCTACTGTATAAAGTAGCATCATTTGTTCAGCTGTCAAACAAACGAGAGAAAAATATTGCTCTCAGTGAATAAAAAATAATTGAACAATGGTGTGATTTATGCTGAACGGTGCAGCTAATCAGACACTGTCTACATATGTACATCTTTAAGCCATGATGATTAAAATATGTACTTTGAAATATCTGAACTTATGTTTGGACAAAAGTAGTATGCGCTATGTACATTGGGTTGTAATCTCAAGGACAGAGCCCTACACTATTTTGTGTGTTTTAGTCCGCATTTTTGTTTTCTACAGTACACTCTGATTAGTGCTGTGAAATATGTCAAGATGAGAAATATAAACCATAATAATTATGATTGGCTAACAACTAGTTACATATATAAGCTTTATACATTTTCATGGCACTCTTAGGCTCAATAACCTAATTGATTTATTAATTTGTCAAAAACGATTTTGTTTTCTCTTGATAAAAATATATCCATATAAGCAGACAATGCAGATGTCATGCATATTTGTGACTTGAACCTATGTATGTATACAAGCAACATGACCAACATGGATAGTGTGACAACTGAGAAACCTGCTTCAGAAGGATAGTTGCCAGTGTTCATCAAGCGTTTATTGTACTTTTTTAAAGTTTCACCTACCCCTTCGTTATCTCTACCACAAGAAATTCTGAATGTGTGATTTAATTTCTAAGCACCAATTTTATTCTACAGTGACCATTTATTATACAGTGAAAAATAAGATGTATACAATGTATAGGATGTGGGGTAATTTTTATGTTTAGCCCTGCTTAACCTTCTTGTTTTATGCCTTTAATTATATACATCATGATTGACACAATTAAAACCAAAGGATACGTTGAATATATTGAATATTGAATATTATACTAGCAGTGTTAACTCTCGTTCTATTAAACTCATCTTTTTAAGAATGTTTGATAAATAACCCCTTGTTTTTTTACATATTCTTCTTAAGAAAGCCTTGGAGAAACAGAAATCAAAAGGAATATATACGTTCCAGGATCTTTGGTGTTTACCTGTGGTCAAATATTAAATGTTAGCTTTTCCTTAATGACTCAGGCCTCTATTCCATGGCTCTCCTAAGAAATAAGCTGAGTGAAGTTCAATCGTAAATCACCACTCAGCCAACACAAAACACACGTAAATCTAACATCTTTGAAATGCCATCTGAGTGCTAGAAATGTCCTTAATATCGTAAGCCCAGAGTTCCTGCCCCATGACTATTTTACAAACCTCCATTATATGCACCCCTTTAATATTTGGTACCATGGGATTCATATGGATCTCCATGGGTGTCCTTTAGATTACATGTGTAATGTGATAGCTAATTATTAATTTAGGAGTGAGCTTTACTCTTTTCGTTTCTTACAGGAGACATGGGGCCTCATTCAAATGCGATTTGGCCATTTGAATAGAAGTTTTTAGTTAGTGAACTTCTATTCAAAAGCAAGGTCTTCACTAACTAAACACTTCTGTAAAAAAATGCTATGTGCTTACATAGAGCCCTATTCAATTGGCCAAATGCCATTTGAATGAGGCCCATGGAATGGAAACCTTTTTTTCTCTGCAAAAAAAAGCACACAGGTTCCATGGGTTTCATTCAAATGCGATTTGGCCAATTGAATTGGGCTCTATGTAAGCACATAGCATATTTTTTTTACAGAAGTTTTTAGTTAGTGAAGACCTTGCTTTTGGATAGAAGTTTACTAACTAAAAACTTCTGTAAAAAAAATATGCTATGTGCTTATATAGGGCCACATTCAATTGCGGACAATTGAATAGGGCTCTATATAAGTGTTGGGACAGTCTCGTATACTTTGCAGCTTGGAACTCAGGCCTTAGTCAGAATTCTGAGGAATTGCACTGATAAAGTAACACACACACACAGTGTTATGTTAGTACAATTCGTTTATTGTTACGTCAGATCATGGATTATATACTTGCAAAAGAAGGCGGATATTAGCAGCATCTTTACGGTTCATGTTAGTCGGTACAAGGACAAATAATCAGGTGTTTTTCTGTTTCTTAGAACAACTAGAAATGTTTTGTGTGTTAGTAAGGTCGTTAGACATCTCAAGGATAGGAATGTGATATTATGGTTAGGCTATATCTCGTGAATATATGGAGCAGAATATGTTAACCCCTTCAGCAGAATATGTTAACCATTTCAATGTTAACCCCTTCATTCCCCTCTTAGATCACAACGTGATCTTTATTTGAGATGTAAGCAGTGGTGTATATATATGATAGGAAGCGAACTGAGACACTGGAAGGTTATAGACCCTCAAAGGTATCAGTAAATGAGATATACCTGTGACCAGGTGGTGTTAAGTCACAGTATTTAGCTAAAAATTCTTAGGAATAAAGCTTTGCAGCATGTAATAAAAACACAAAGGAATACAAGGGAAAAAATGACACAGAGACAAGCAATCAGGATCTTCTGACCTAAGGAACCGAGCCAGGAAAACATGTCTTCCCAGACGCTCCCTTGAAACAGTTTGAGACGGTCAGCAATGTCCCTTGTTTGCTCTATGTCATTAGTAATAATAGCAGAATTATCATCAATATAAGAACAACATTCTTTACCTATTAAAGCACACACTCCGCTTTTGGAAGCTAAAACATAATCTAAAGCCATTCTATTCTGCAAAGCTACCATTCTAATTTGCACCTGCTCCTGGTTTAGTTTCTCAATTGCTTCAGCAGAGCTATTTAAGGCCCTCTGTACCAGTAGAGAAAGGATGTATAGTTCTACCTGTAGTTTCACTATGCCTGCATATGGGAAGGTTATACCTAGGGTGTCTAAAAATATTTTCCACCCGCTCTTCTGCTCTATATCCCTCATGTTCCTGATGCGGCCTTGTGGAAGTGTTGGGGTTGTGTTTTTTTATATGGGATTACTTGACCTAAATAACAACTGCCCACCCAATTAGGGGGCAGCCATCCATAGGCGTTCCTGCCACAGATAAAGTATACATCCGTGGCTGGAGAAGGTGGAAGAGATTGGACACAGACCCATTAGTGTCGCTACAACCAGTACCATTAATTCATAAATTATGTAAAAGAGAAAATAAGTAGGGACATCCGGGACCACTACAGCTCCAAGGTGAACAACTCTTGTACAGGTCAGAAAGGGATGAACCAGAGGAGGTCCTATAAAAAATAAGTGTGGTATTGGAGCAAGTGGACCAACCAACAGATTTACCTTTTCCTAGGGCCCTAAAACAGTTATACCCTGGGTTAGTGTGGGTTAACATAAATGATACACTCTTATTATATTTTGATGGGAAGTACGTGCGTATGAGGTGTTGCATCCATATAGAGTTAAGTGATGTGGCTGATTGTACATAAGAAAATAAATTCCATTTGTGGGGTTGTGCACTGCCATTGTAATATATGTGGCTCTGGGTGAAGTTTTCTGCTGGAAGGCCAAAGAGAGGCATACCCATTTCCCCATGTGTAGAGACATGTGCACATACCCAGCAATTGGAAAGGTTAAGGGAGTGAGCATAACCTTGTAAAATTACGGAAAATGTATTACGTTCCCAGGGATGATTTTGTATAATGTGTTATCACGTGTGGATCTCTTGTGCCTATGAGGTGAACTAGTATTGGTGTGAGTGTTATTGTGTTTACCACAAACAGAATTTAATGGTCCCAGTTCGTCTGGGTCATAATGGCAATTAAGAAATGTCCATAAGGGCAAATAAATCAGGAGCATAATGCACATAAACAGGAGAAAGTTCTTCCATGCATTCTGTGGATGCAGGAGTAGGTTTGACATTTTTATTATCGCTTTCTTCATTCGCTTTCGCAGGAACTTTGTCACCTGCTTCACCACTCTTTGGACACAGCTTCAGGCGTGATGCGTGGATCCAGATGTCCTGTGAGTCAGTGAGGACGGCAGTCCTGGTTACTGCTACAACGGTAGTCGGTGGTCCGAATGGGAAGCCTCCTTTCTTTGCTCTGTTCAGTTGTTGGACACAGACGAGGTCACCTGGCTGGAACGGATGTGTTGGTTCCTTTGAGGGTAAAGGAAAGCGAGAAGACACATCACCATAGATGCCATTCAATTTATCAATCAATTGTTGCACATATTGTTCTCTTATAAGATCAAGATCACCAGACATAATTACAAGTGGGCCTTTTACCCAAGAGTTGGAAATGGTCTTCCCATTAGAATCTCAAAAGGGGACAATTTAGTAGACTTGTTAGGAGTCATCCTAATTTCTTCTAGAATGGCAGGTAAGTATTTCTGCCAGTTCACCCATGTACCTGCAGTGGCCTTTGTAAGTTTTTCTTTAATAGTGCGGTTCATTCTTTCCACTATGCCTGAACTCTGAGGATGGTAAGGGATATGGAATTTCCAGGTTATCTGCAGCCATTGTACCAGTTCCTTAATTACCGCACTAATAAAGGCTGGTCCATTATCAGAATTAATTTGCAATGGGCATCCATATCTCGGTATTACCTCGGTAGTTAATATTTTAGCTACCGTCTTAGCATCCTCTCTTTGTGTTACAAAGGCCTCAGGCCACCGTGAGAACTGATCTACTATCACCAACAGGTACAATTGCTTTGATCCTGTCTTTGGGATATGAGTAAAATCAATTTGTAAATGGGTGAATGGAGCTGTGGGTGGAGGCAAATGATCATGTAATGCTTTGTTAGGTACTGTAGAGTTATTCTATAGACACTGTATACATCTTTGTATGTATGTCTGGCAGTGTGATTTTAAGTTTCTGATGCAAAAAGACAGTTGCAACTGTTGCATGGTCGCTTTAATTCCTTTGTGTCCCACCCAGTGTGCCTGTCCTATGAATATTGGCGCACTACTCTCAGGTATCCCTATCTTCCCCTCTTTTGAGAAAAGGCCATTCATGTCCTTTTCTAGACCCTGTGACTGCCAATATGATAAATCATCAGGTGTTGCAAATCCTTACAATTCATGGAGAAGAATGTCAGGCGGACAGGATGGGGGCTGGAGCAAAGGAAAAATGGGGGCAGGGCAGAGCAGCGTAGCTGCAGCTGCCTTTGCTACCCGATCTGCAAATACATTTCCTTGAGAAAAAAAGTCAGTGCGATTAGTGTGTGCACGACAGTGGATGATGGCAATGTCTTTAGGTAACTGGATAGCTTCCAATAAGGAGTTAATGAGATCAGTATGAGAAATAGATTTGCCATCAGCAGCAACGAAGCCTCGTTGTTGCCATATTTTTCCAAAGTCATGAACCACACCAAAGGCATAACGGGACTCAGTGTAAATGTTTACAGATTTATTTGCAAAAAGGTGACATGCTTTTGTAAGGGCGATAAGTTCAGCAGCTTGGGCGGAAGTAAAAGGGATAGGACCTGCCTCAAGTACAACATCTGGGAGCTGAACTACAGCAAAACCTGTTTTATAGACCCCATCTGCAGGTCTAGAACATGACCCATCAACAAACACATTGTCAGCAGGGTCAATAGGTAGGTCCAGTAGGTCAGGTCGAGGTGAAGTGGAGTCATGTATAGTGGTAAGACAGTCATGCAGCTGTTCATGGTCATTGGAAGATGTAGGGTTGCTAGTTAATATAGCATTTAAGATGGCAATAGGACCTGAATTAGGTGCGCTGTATTTAATGTTTAGATTTGTGTGGTTAAGAAGGATGCATTCATAACCACTGAGGCGCTGAGCAGTCATGTGTTGTGTGGTTAGGTTTTTAAGTAACTGTAACACTTGGTGACTGGTGTGGAGGATGGTAGAATGTCCTAAGGTGACAGTGTTAGCTGACTCTACGGCCATTGCACAAGCAGCTAATGCTCGGAGACACGCCGGCATCCCCTGGACCGGAGTAGGGCCTACTTTGGAAAAGGATGGTACGGGACGCATACTACCTCCGTGATCTTGGGCACAGACTGCTGCCATGGTTTTACAGTTGTCCCTTGCATACAAATGAAAAGGTTTATAATAATCAGGTAGTCCTAAAATGGGGGCCTGCATGATGCTAACTTTTAAGGTCACAAAAGCTTTAGTCATGTCTGGAGTCCACTGAATATGCTCTGGGCTGTCCCCCTTAGCAGCCGCACGTAAAATGGAGTCATGGTGTGAGCACTCAGGGATCCATTGCCTGCAATAGTTAATGATACCAAGCTAGGAAAGCATTTCCTTTTTAGTCTGTGGTTTAGGTATTCTCTGGATAGCCTCTATGCGTTTCGAGCTAACAGAGCATGTGCCATGTGACAGAGCAAAACCTAAGTATTCAACATGTGTTGCTCCCATTTGTATTTTGTGTTTAGCTACCTTGTGACCTTCAGCTGCTAGGTGCTGTAGCAAACTGAGTGAATCCTGTCTGTTGGCTTCCCCGTCAGAACTACACAACAGTAGGTCATCGACATACTGACGCAGGACTGAACCATGACACGGGGTCCATGACCTCAAGGTATGTTGGAGCACCAGTGAGTAAGCAGCTGGCAAATCCACGTAGCCCTGGGGAAGACGGGTCCATGTTAATTGGCGCCCATCAAAAGTGAAAGCCATAAGTAGTTGTGTCTCAGGGTCCAATGGGACCGAAAAGAATGCGTTAGATAAATCAATAACAGTGAATATAGTGGCCTCATGTGGAATGGCCGTAATGAGAGCAGTGATATCAGGGACAATGGGAGCAATTGGGATAACTAATTCATTGATTGCTCGTAAATCTTGAACAAATCTGAAATCGTTGTTACGTTTGGGTACAGGGTTGATTGGGGTGTTAAAAGGTGATACAAAAGGGCGTAATATACCTTGCTTCAAAAATGAGTCAACCATGGGGCGAATACCTTCCTTCTTTTCATGTGAGAGGGAGTATTGTTTGATGTAGACAGGGGTAGTGTGTGGCTTCAGGCGAGCTTTATAAGGGGTACAGTTAACTTTGCCTACATCTAGTTTAGAGGAGGCCCAAACCGAGGGTGGTATTTCGTTTAAGTCAATGCTGAGGAGGGTTTTAAGTGGAGGGTCGAGCGGGTCAAGGGAGATATTCATACCATCATTAATGTCAAATTCAACTGTAGTACCCATTAAGCCCAATAGATCCCTCCCTAAAAGGTTAACAGGGCATGATGGAATAATCCTAAAAGGGTGGAGAAATCCGTGATCTGTTTTGGGTATTGTAACAAGGAGTGGTGGGGTGACTAAGGTTTGGGTGAGCACTCCATTGATTCCCATTGAAGGTGTCGACTTCTTAGTAGGTCCCTCATATATTTCCGAGCTGATCGTGGAGCAAGTGGCTCCTGTATCAACTATAAAAGGCATGGGTTGGCCCTCAATCTCTAGGACAATATAAGGTTCATCTCGGAAATTAGAGGTGACTACGGGGGAGACTGGAGTGTTACCTTTAGGGCCTCTCTATTGCCATTGTATGTGGTGTGTGGGGGGTTGAGGGCAATTAGGCTGAGATGTGTGAGGAACGTCTGGGGGTGGGGGTGGTGGTGGTAGAATCTGCAGTTGCTGTTGTCGGGGAGGGTAAAGACATTCATTTTTCCAATGTCCCTGTTTTCCACAATTAAAGCAATGTGTGCGTCCAGGATTGTAATGTCCCCTGAATTCTCGTCCTCTACCCCTACCTCTGCCTCTATAAGTGGACCTATGTGCACCTGTGTCATCCCTAGGTCTCGCTTGATATGGGTCACAGTGTTGCAAACCCTGGTTCTGGTAGAGTGATTTCTCTGAACCTTTCTTAATGTCAAAACAACCAGCTGCTTTCTCATGTATCTTCTTCAGAAATTCAGAAGCCGTCAATGATGGCCATTCAGAGACCAACTGTTTGACGAGTAATGAATACGGAGGAAGCATATTGCCTATGCAGGTCTGTACCTTTAAGGGACCCATGGCCCTTCAGAGGACAAACCTGCCTCATCTTTCCAACTTTTATAAAATCTTTTAGTAAATTCTGTCATTGTTTCTTTCGGGTTCTGTTTACAAGATAATGCAGTGGAAATAGACTGCTTATCCTTCCATAACCTCTCCATTTCTACTCTAATCTCATCCCACATATTATTAATTCCGACTGTGGTAGCCAATGCATAAGCAGTAGTATTGTTATTGGTATCAGGGATATTAATCGTGGGCACATTGTTCCAGTCCTAACCAGATTCGGGGTCAAAATCTAACAGTCCGTCAATAATCAGTCGAATATCAGTCTGTGTCATGCATTGTCCTTGGCACATTCGCTTCAGATACATCATGCATGCAGAGGGATTAGTGCGAGGGTTTGGGGCTCCCTTAATAATGTCTTTTAGTTCACCGGGGATGAGGGCTTTCATAACTAATTGATCACCCACGGTTAGAAAGGGATAAGCTCCTTCAGTTGTACTTGGGTGGTCAGCATCAGACTCACCATCGCTAGTTTCTGTCTGCTTAATTTGCCATGTGTTATCAGTTTTTACTAGTTTCATTTTTAGCGTACTAACATGCTGATTGCCAGATGCAGGGGGGCCATGGGGGTTTGGAGCTGCGGTCTGTTTATGCTCTGTCTTTTCCTCTGCAAGAGCGGGCGAAGGAGGAGGGGGAGGAGGGGCACTGATATGTGCTTCGGGCTGTACTACGGAGGGTGACGGCGCATATAATCGCCTATTATTACTTCCATATCGGTGTCCAGGCTGGGGTATAGGGCTGTGGGAGGACTATAAGTAGGGGGTGCTGTCGGGTGGGGAGTAGGCATGTGATTGGGAACTTTCTTTCTAGGGAACAATTTTAGTTTGTTCTTTTTAAGACCGTCAGTGGGGATTGGGTGCCAGTGTGGTGCAATTTCTAACCAATTCTTTCCACCTTCGCTCATGTATGTCATGTCCCAATCAGGGTCCCCTGTGTACCACGGGAAAGCTTTTGTGTCCCGAGGCATAATCCCTTAATCATATTTATGTGAAACTCATCATTTGCTCCCTCCTTCTGGAAAGGGCTAGAACTCCTCATTCCCTCAGTCCATCCAGCTAAGTTATCCACAAAGGGGTCAACATAGAATCCTCCCTTTGGTGACGTTCTATACACATATTCTTTACAAGATTCTCCCGGGTTGGGAGGTGGGTATTGTTTAGACTGGGAAGTGCCCATTTTCAACTATCCTCCTAATCTTAAGATTTTTTAGGCAGTTGTCTCAGTAGACAACGTAACCTTATTTGCTAACACGCTTGTCAATCAGAAAAATAAGGGCGGCTGTTCTGAGCTGAAATAGCTCTGACAATTCCAACCAATATTCTCGAGCTGATTGCTTAAGACAAAACGTGTCAGTAAATATTCCTAATTCTATCTCTTTCAAACTGTCACTTGCGTTCGTTTTCTGCACATCATCGGGTTTCCCCTAGACACAGAAACGGGGCGTCTTACAGTTTCCAGAGATCTCCGTACCTGGTTTTACACAGAATACAGAATAACAAAAAATATTTCTTATTTCTTATATTTAAAACAGCACAGCAATACAGCAAGACTCATGAAGCAAAAGCGATGGTTTGGGGCACTGTTAACCAAGCTGTGAAGTATATATATATATATATATATATATATATATATATATATATATATATATATATATATATATTATCCTTTTTATTCCCACTTTAGGAATAATTATTAACCTTGCCTACCAGAGGCTTAATTTCTCCCTACCGCAGGGAGTGCTCCCAACTTATTTACTTAGATACAGTTTACAAAGGACAAGAGGAGTGGGAGCAAAGGAAGGTGCATATAGACACTGTTCACTGTACTCACCACTCCAGACGTACTTCGATCTGCATCCGACTTCTAGACACCAGTTTTTTGGGACAGTCTCGTATACTTTGCAGCTTGGAACTCAGGCCTCAGGCCTTAGTCAGAATTCTGAGGAATTGCACTGATAAAGTAACACACACACAGTGTTATGTTAGTACAATTCGTTTATTGTTACGTCAGATCATGGATTATATACTTGCAAAAGAAGGCGGATATTAGCAGCATCTTTACGGTTCATGTTAGTCGGTACAAGGACAAATAATCAGGTGTTTTTCTGTTTCTTAGAACAACTAGAAATGTTTTGTGTGTTAGTAAGGTCGTTAGACATCTCAAGGATAGGAATGTGATATTATGGTTAGGCTATATCTCGTGAATATATGGAGCAGAATATGTTAACCCCTTCAGCAGAATATGTTAACCATTTCAATGTTAACTCCTTCAATAAGCACAGAGCATATTTTTGTTACAGAAGTTTTTAGTTAGTGAAGACCTTGCTTTTGGATAGAAGTTCACTAACTAAAAACTTCTGTAAAAAAATATGCTCTGTGCTTAAATAGAGCCCTATTCAGATGGAAAAATCTCAATTGAATGAGGCCCATAGAGCCCTATTCACTTGGCCAGATCTCATTTGAATGAGGCTCCATGACTGTGAAAACAGAACAATTTGATGCAATTTACATTTACACGAATGCGTGACAGATGTACTATATAAAAATAAATTGGGAAATAGGATCTAGAAAAGACAGAAAAGTCAGTAAATTTCAAATAAAAAAAACAATCAGTACCTATAAAGCTGTATAATGCCATAATATACAAGAATAGAACTCAACTTGCAATCACTGAAAATGGTGCAAAATACATTTTGCTAATGTTTGTGTTTCACTGTACAGGCAAGGCAACAACATCTTAGCACTTATGTTTTTCACATAAAACCTATATTTGAGATATTGTAGAAAGAAAACTATAATTCATTGTAAAGAATGAACATGGCTTCTTTATTGACCTAACAGTTGCTAATGTTACAGTCCAAGCAATCTGTGCATACGCCTAGAGGTAAACTTGATACACCAATTGCATTCTTTATGAAATCAATACACAATCAGGAATCCATTTTGTTTTTCACACAGAATCACAAAGAAATTGGAGTCAGTGTCAAACTTCTTAGCCCATTTCTTTCAGGAGAATAAAAATAGAACGTATACATACATATATATATATATATATATACACACATTATATACTTCCCATATAAGGAGAAATTGTTCAGAATGTAAACAAATCCAGCAGCTTCTAACAGAAATGAAAGGAAAAGGACAGTAAGATCCCCTAAACTCTTTGTCTTTCCAATACTCAGTTAATCACGCAAGCTATCAAAGAGTATGAGCCAAAATACATCGGAGTCCATAAAGTTTAAAGAGGCAAATTCTGTAAATCTATTTTCCTCAAAATAAATAAATAATGTTGGCGTGCTACTACAAATCATGCCCACTGCTGAAACCCCACTACAGGAAGGTTGTGTTATATTCCCCCCTCTGTCTCTCTCTCCTCTTTTCCTCTGTCTCTCCTATTCTCCTCTCTCATTTGTCATTCTCCCTGTCTCACACCTGTCTGTCTTTATCTCTGCCCCTGTGATCCCCATCTATCTCTCTGTCTCTAATTCTCTTTTTCCCACTCTCTTTCTCTCACTCTCTCTCCTCTCACTCCACCCTCTGCTTCTCTCCCCTCCCTGTCTCTCCCATGTCTCTTCCCACATTGCCCCTCTACCTCACCCCTCTCTCACCTCCCTTTGCTTCTGTTCTCTTTCCTTATATCCATTCCCCTCTGACTCTCTACTTCTACCCCTGTCTCTCCACCCACTTCCTCACCCGCACTGCCCCCCTACCCATATGTCTCCCCTCACCTGTTGCCCTCTTCCATTACCTCTCCCCTACCTCTGTGTCTTTCCTCCTAAAGGTCTCCCTGTCTCAATTTCTACTAGTGAGATTCAAGGGAAAGTTTGCATGAAAAATATGTAACAGGGTTTCCATTCCAGGAGGTGTAAGCCAAATTTGTAATGATTTAATAAAAATGAACAATTATACACATTGCAAAAAACAAACAAAACAAAAGTAGAATACTTACTTGATGGTAATATGATGAACACAACAGAAGAGGAAAGGGACTTATATTGCATTATTTTAAAGTAGGTAAACCATGCAACAAAGCCGCAAGAAAAGCACTTAAGGTGCTTAGATGTAATGGTAGAGAAATTAGCAGCAAAAAAAGAGACGAATGCCACTCTATAGAGTAGATTAGTCTTGTTAGACTCTGAGCTTTGAGGACAGAAACCTTCAAATATATCAAAGATTTCATGATGTGAAACTGGAAGATGGAAAATTTAGAAGTAATCAGAGCAATTACTACTTTACAGAAAGAGTAGTATATAAGTGGAACAGCCTTTCAGTGGAGGTAGGGTCAAACACAATTAAGGAATTTAAGCATGTATGAGATAAGCATAAGGCTATCCTTGACTTAATTAAGTCAAACATTTAGTCATTTTCTGCCATATTTCTTCATATTTGATACCCTCTGTATACATAGCCAACAGATTCAAATAAAATAATTTTAAATATGTTTACAGAGATTTTTCTGAACACCCTACATTGTAGTAATTTTTGTACGTCATTTTTGTTGAAGATACTCTCTATAATATAAAACCATTCAGTATTTGAATAAATACAATCTTGAAATCTTCATCTGTGCTCAATTAATCATTGGGAGAACAGCTTCAGAGTAATGATACAAAATAGAGGAGTTCTTTATAAAATAGTGATGAAATGCATTGGATAGGCATCTAAATGAGTTGATATACACAAGTAAATAGTCATTGAATATAATAACATATAATTTTAATATACAACATTTGGCAACATTTGTAACATTTCTTTTGTGTTTCTAAAACACATATTTTAGTTTTAGATCATTTTAGATATCTTTTATTTATCTTATTTGTGATCACTGTTTTTTTAAGGTAATTTAAGGTTCAAGGAGCTGGGAATATAAAATAGTAATGTGAAATAGTCCCCCTCCAGGAATGTTCTGTTTCTCCACAACTCTGATTTCAATTTGAAGGTTCAGTTATGACAAGAATAAGCCTTTGCTAATCATTTTCCTCAATATAAATATACAGCCTATTGGAAAACTGTAATATTATGTTCCTGTCCTTTTTTTCTAGTTCTTATGTATATTTTTATGTTTACCAGTATTTTCCCTCTTTCCTTCACTTCTGCTACCATTCTCCACTAGCCTACTCATTAATGCAGTTTCAATGTTTTAGAAGTCAGAAACAGGGATTTTCATGGAGTTATGTTCTTGATACATGTTTTTCAGCAATATGTTTGCATTATATATATTGCTACAAGCCTGGCCGCACGGCCCTGTTCATCAATAATATTTTGGACACCAGGGGGGTCCTAATCGCCTTCGGCGATCCCTACTCCCATTGAGAAATAGCTTCTGGGCTCTGGTTTACTTTTTATTGTGCCGACAAAATGTAAATGAAAATAGCTTAATGCAGCACAAAACAAAAATCTACTTAAACGGACTAGCTCACAGCTTAGTTCCCTCACTAGTCCAGACAACCGCTTTTTGGTTCTCAGGTAAAACAGTCCTTTGTATTGCTTGCATGGAGGGGTGGGTCCTGGCCCACCCGGTCTCCAGGTACCCCAGCCTCCAGGGACCCTTGATACACTCTTTTAGCGGAGCTTATAAAACTTAACTTTGCAGACTTCTCTCTGGGGTATATGCAAAAGCCTGAAATAGTACATTCTTTCTTTAGTCCCTCTCCAGGCTTTTCTCCAAACTCTGGTGTGGTCTAGACTTTGCAGCAGCTCCTCTGAAAAATCCTTTTCTTTCAATGGCTCTAATAAACTCAGTCATACTCTCTCTCTCTCTGGTGTCCTTATTGCAAGCATCTTGCCCCCTGTGAGACTATAGTTACTCTACAGGCTCCAAAACACTTTCCAACTCTGGCAGCTCATGGCAAACAAAAACTTATTGTGTTTCAGTCTCTCTAAGGCTTTCTGGTCTGAAGTAGGACCTATCACTTATACCTCCAGGAAACAGCAGTGCAGCACTCCATACACAGCTGACAGCTCATTCTGGTACCTGTACTTTACAGACTCCTTGCAGCTTGTGTCCTTTGATAGGCCTCAGAGCCTCTGGCTGCAGTTTCCACACTCAGCTCACACCAGTTTGGCCAGAGCCTAATCAGCAGCCCTCCCCATTTAAAGTGAAGCAGCACCTGGACCAATTAGGAGTCACTCCTGTCAAGAACTCTTTACACTCTTTATTTGGCACCATCCTCTAGGGGGCAAACCATCACAATATATATATATATATATATATATATATATATATATATATATATATATTTATTTATTTATTTACAGAATATATATAATACTTGAGGTAGCCATGAATGTCGAGTAATCGAGATGAATAATCAGAGTATTGCAGTATGTAGTGATACCTTCTTTATTGGATAAACATATTCATGATAAAAGTGATGAGCTTTCAAGAGATACATCCCTCTTTATCAAGTCAAAAAGCAATACTATTACTTTTGACTTGATAAAGAGAGGTTTATCTCTTGAAAGCTCATTGCTTTATTATGAAAATGTTTGTCTGATTATTCATCCACAGTATATAAATATATATATATATATATATATATATATATATATATATATATATCTTGGCGAAGATACTGGAGTGGATTGCCAGTTCCTTCTCCAGTGGACCATGATTTGTCTAACCTCTGTGTTATGACTTTCCCATCTTGGGTGACCCTACATGGTTTAGCTCACATCTTTCACCATGACAAGGTAGAGATTCAGAAGAGGATATATACATATATATATATATATAAATATATATATATACACAGGTGGCTCCGATTTACAGATGAGATATGTTCTTGAGAATAGTAATAATAATAATAATAGCAATACTATAATGTTTCATATGTCGTAATAATACTATAGTGTAATACTGTAATAATAATAATAGTGCCCCTGCACTATATATATATATATATATATATATATATATATATATACACACACACATATATTTTAATTTAATGATTCCTCTGATTTGCATTTTATTCATTGTTTTGTGATTAAACTATACTGTTTTTCTAGCCCCCTAAAACTAAGGATTTATATCAAGGCAAATGAATATATAAAAGCATCACTCTTAAAAGTAAAAAAAAAGGGTATGAAAACTATAATCACTTGTCTATGAACAATTTATAGCTATTATATGCAAATGTTTCTCCTCCCTATGACGTCTAGATTAAATGTGTTCTCTCAATGATTGTCTGTGATCCACAGTTACATATTTCCAACTACAGGTTAGTAGTAATGTTTGTTTATTTTTTTACATAAAACCTAAATTGAAATATCAATAAATAAGTAATTTGAAACACTATAGTAGAGTGAAACATATAATTCTGAATAAAGAATGAAAATTGGCTTTTAGATAATCTTACTCCTGGAAATATTGCAGTTTTCGGCAATCTGTTCTTCCCCCCTTAGGGCTCACTTGATACACTATTTATTCTCTGGCTGTGTATGAAATCAATACACAATCAGGAAACCATTTTGTTTTCCACATAGAAAGGAAAAGAAATTAAATAGAAAGAACAGAAATACACCAACATATTTCTTGCTGGATCAGATCATAAAAGAGCCCTTTTTGAGTTCTTGCTATTAGTGAGAATGCATTATAGTATGTTGTCGCACTTAAAGGGACACCGTGGTTCTAAATTATATACTTTATATTTACAAGAGCATGTTTTTAACTTTGCAAAATATATTTTGTTTGCAAATAAATGGTACTAGTCTAGAGAACTAACACAAACGCTCCATGAAAAGTGTTGACCATCCTCTAGCCTGACATATTAATTGTAACAAATGTGGGTAAGGGGATTGTTAAGAACGCTATAAACCGATTGGTTGTGTTTGTTTAGTTTTTTGTATATTACTGGAAGTACTAATAATATAGAACCTAGTTACAGACCACCCTTTATTCACATAAACAAGTTTTTATAATTCTAAAACCACACTCTTTTAATAAGATGATGGTCTGATTTGGCAGCAGGATCCATGAATAGGATGTGTTCACTCTTGAAGGAGATTGTGAAAATGTTGGTCGACTTTTCTGAACAGATGGCATGAGAAGGCAAAGATAGGTGAAGTTGTGGACAGAATTAAAAGGGGATTAGATGGGTAGATGAAGATTTGCATAGCCAAAGAGGTGCCTAGAAGAGAGTTTGTAATATTGTTGTAGGTGAGAGCCACATGTTTGAATTAATCTTGGAAGATATGAGAAATCAGAGAGGTGATTGGCAGAGTGCAGCAGCAGAAGATAAACAAACTGTTTAGGTGGATAAGCCTAAAATGGCATTATGGAAAGGTTGTAGTGTGGAGAGTCTGGTAAGGGAAGGCCCGTTAAGAGTAAGTTGTGATACTAAAGGCAGAAGATGATAAATGAGTGAATTAGAGTTTCTTGTGTGAGTAAAGGACAGATTTTAGAGATGTTTCAAGGGTGCATGTTATAAGATTTGATAAGATGTGGTGGATAATTTCTTGTGTCGATGAAAAGGAGAGTGGCATCAATAAGAACCTCAAAACAGAGGCATTGGCATATAGTTGTGATTGAGTATTTGTGAACAGTGATTGTGATATCAGTGATTGGGTGTATGGTAGAGGAGATAATTATAAAAGTTATTAAGAGCTCAGTAGTTGACAAGTTGATTTTTCAGGAGTTTAAAAGCCATCCAGCATGGGATGTTATATAGACAGTTGGTGAAATTAATTAAAAGGGAGGTAGATAAATGCTGGTGTGGCCAAATCACGTGAGGACTAATTGTATATATAACACATTTAACAAATAGTATTAGTTTATTCTAAGTTAAGTACAAAATGTTAAATGGGATGGAGCAAATACAATATTCATCATTAATATAGAGTAACATGGTGCATATGGCAGTGCTTAACAACAGACAGGTTTGGTTTTTAATACATCCTCATCTAAACATAGATGTATATCACATAATGACTGTTCCTAATTAGCACACCTGCAGTCAGGCACTGAAATCCTCAAATGATGGCCTGTTGATGGTCAATGAAGATAGTTTTGGGAACAAAGCCATATAAAGCACACTGAATACCAAATATGGCCAATAAAAGTAAACTTGCAAAAGTGTAACTGCATAATAAATTGCACTTAAAAGCACAAGGAAACAGTATAATTTATACAATAAATTATACTACAACAACATTTTTGGGATTGACAGAGATTATTGAACTGTATGCAGCAGACCGCAATTAAAATATGTTTTTCCACCAACTGTTGTATTAACTTGGAGTAAACTCTCTATATAAATCTTCAAACATTGCAGCCAGATCACATACCATAACAGATTCCACAAATGTTTTAATAAAAAACAGATTTAACAAACATTTATTTTCATCTTTAAAACCATGAAAACTGCAAAATCAACATGATTCAAAACAGTCCACCAATTTCACCACAGTAAGTGGCATTACTAGGGCCTCATTCTATTGATGGCCATAAGAGCTGCGTGGCCGAAAGGGATGGCCGCAAGCTACTTAGCTATTCTATTCCCTTGTGGCCAAGGGCTCCGGCCAGCTTGCGGTCGGCACCCTGCTTTCCCTTGCAGTCACCCCCGCTACAGGGAAAGCCTTTAATCCCACGCGGCCGCAAGAGTTTCGACCCCATGAAAGTACCCAACCCTATTTAAATGCCAGCCCTCCGCCAAGCCTGCAAAACGACCCAAAAGGGACGCAGCTTGCTTCCACCATGGAGCCATCGCAAGGGCTGTGAAGCCCTTGCGGCTGCTTCAATTAAGCTCCCCCCCCCTGCTGGCTGCAGGGGACCTGATCGTGACCCCTGCAGTGTCCCCACAGTGTCCCCACATCGCCCCTATAATGCAAGGGGCCATTAGAGACCCCTGCATGGTCCACCCATTAACCCTATAATGCAGGGATGCCCATTTGGACCCCTGCAATGTGCACATATTAACGCTTGCTGCAGGGATCCTATCAGGACCCCTGCAGGCTCCCCACATTAACCCCTTGCTGCAGGGGTCCCAATAGGGATCGCGACCCCCGCAGCATCTGCAGGGTTTGAATTTTCTGCCGTGGGTCCTTATAAGTACCCCCCGGCACTTAAAATGAACCCCTATAGGACACTATTAAACCCTAGGTTAACCCTACAAGTGCCATGAGGGTCATCCAGGACCCTCATGACAAAGCCTAAGCCCATCACTTATGGGGGTCTATTCAGGCCCCAATAAGCCTACATCTGACCCATCACTTATGGGGGTCTATACAGACCCCCATAAGCCTCCATCTCACGCATCACTTATGGGGGTCTATACAGACCCCCATAAGCCTCCATCTAACCCATCACTGATGGGGGTCTTTACAGAGCTCTAGGCCTCCATCTAACCCCTTCGCTTATAGGGGTTCATACAGACCCCCGTAAGTCTCTATTTAACCCAATCAGTCCCATTAGGGTCTATGAAGACCCTCATAGGACAATGAGAATACTATAATTACTCCATAAGTGCCATGAGGGTCCTTCAGGACCCTCATGACACTAAATACAAACACTACACTACACTATTCCCCCCAAGAAAGCACTAAATCTAAATTAACCCTCTCTACCCTAACCTATTAACCCGTACCTACCTAACACTACCTACCCCTATGACACCCCCACCCCAGTAATTACAAAAACTAAAAAAACTGTCACCCAAACTAAAAAACCTATGTCACCAAAAATAAAAAAATACATTATAACCCCCCACTACAAAAAATAAAAAAGTACATTACATCCCCCACTACAAAAAATAAAAAAGAACATTACAAACCCCACCCAATAAAAAAAAATAGACATTACATCCCCCCCACTACAAAAAATAAAAAAGTACATTACAACCCCCCACTACAAAAAAATAAAAAGGACATTACAATCCCCCAACTATAAAAAATAAAAAAAAGACATTACAAACCCTACTTTAATACAAAAAATTAAAAAGTACATTACATCTCCCACTTAAAAAAATAAACAAAGTACATTACAACCCCCCACTACAAAAAATAAATAAGTACATTACAACCCCCCACTACAAAAAAATAAATAAGGACATTACAAACCCCTCCAATACAAAAAATAAAAATAAATAAAACACCTGCAAAGAAAAGGCATACACAAATATACATAACATTACAGTAACAAATATAGTATCAATATACCCCTAACTACAATACATTACCCCTATCTTTACATGACCCCCTATCTATAACACATAACCCCCATCATACATTATCCCCTATCTAGACAACATTACCCCCTATCTAGACAACATAACCCCCTATTTATACATTACCCCCTATCTATACATAACCCCCTATCAATACATAACCCCCTATCTATAAATAGCCCCTATTAATACATTACCCCCTATCAATACATTACCCCCTATCTATACATTACCCCTTATCTATACATAAACCCCTATCTATACATAAACCCCTATCTATACATTACGCCCTATCTATACAAACCCCCCTATCTAAACATAACCCCCTATCTATACATTAACCCCCATCTAGAATACATTAAACCTTAAATCTAAGGTAAAATAGAATAGGTTAAACCACTTACCTTTGCAGGATAAAATGTAATGTAGCCAATGTACTACATGTAATCTTCATGTCTCCCCTATCATGTCTCCCCTATTTAATCCTCATGTGTCCCCTATCAATTACAGCGCTGTACAGTGCTGCATTTAATTATTTCCCACTTTTTAGTTTAGTGGGCTTGCACTCTGATCTGTGGGCTAACGCCCGCGATCAGGTCCAAGCACACCAAAGCTAATGGCCGATTGCATGGTTTACAATCGGCCATAGGAAGAAGTGTGCTGCCGCCCCTTTCATTTGAATAGGGCTATGAGGGGCTGCAGCACCCTCGCAAGGAATAACAGCTTTGCAGCCATTTTAAGGCCATTAATAACATGAGGCCCCTAGTGATCAAGCTGTAATCACCTCCATTACATATATATATATATATAGCTATTAATAAACAAACCTGCTGACTTAAACCTATACACTTAAATTATGCAGACTAGCAAGGGCCTCATTCAATTGCGATTTGGCCAATTGAATAAGGCTCTAAATAAGCACATAACATATTTTTTTTAAAAAGTTTTTAGTTAGTGAAAATCTTGCTTTTGAATAGATGCTTACTAACTAAAAACTTCTTTAAAAAATATACGTTATGTGCTTATTTAGAGCCCTATTCAATTGGCCAAATCACAATTGAATGAGGCCCTTGTTGATTTAACTACTAACTCCCTCTAAACCAATAGACCCAAAGGGCCTCATTCAATTGCAGTTTGGCCAATTAAATAGCGCTCGATCTAAACACAGAGCATATTTTTTTACAGAAGTTTTTAGTTTGTGAAGACCTTGCTTTTGGATAGACGTTCACTAACTAAAAACTTCTGTAAAAAATATGCTCTGTGCTTATATAGAGCGCTATTCAATTGGCCACCACAATTGAATGAGGCCCTAACTCTTTAAGCCAGCACATTTCACACATTAATACCACCCTACTCTTTTATACCCTCTTTTATGTTTCTAAAAACGTATTTCTATATTTCAAAAAATATATATTGATAATAAGGGAAAACCATATTACATTCTTGATTGAGCTCCAAAGGTAAATGCTGCTGTTTTTCATCCACCTGCACACACCTATCTTACCACATTAATTGTTCTATTATAGAAAACATCTCTCCAATGAGCTGCAAATAACAATTTCTGGTTATGACATTAGATCACAATGTATTATTAGAATTTAAGAAAAAAAATCTTTACACTTGCTCAAATGTCAGAACTCTTTCCTGCTCTGTCAAATCATTCTTAAAATCCCTCTTTCTCTATCCTCGATTGTTTCAGTGACATTAGCACTCATTTCCTTGTTCACTTCAGTTACATATACATATTAACCATTGCTGCACTTGTCTTACTTCCATCTCCACTGATGTAAACCTAAATTGTGCATGCATGCCTTTTCAAGAGCTATATAAATGTTAATCATTTAGTTCAACTACTTGGTAAATGTGTTATTGACAAAATTGTTTTAGCTTTGTCCACTTATTATACTTAGATAAACTCTCAAGAGCAGCACAACATAGTCAACTGTATTGAAAAGTATATATTAATATGTAAACCAAGGTTGCAGCTATTGCAGGATTGTAAACTGTGATTGGAACTTTATAAATAAGTTATATTGATACTAATAAAATATGTGAGGAAAGTAGTCCAAAAATGTATCCAATCTCTGAAAGAATAGAGTTTTTTCAGTAAATAAGAGAGATACACACTGGTTAACAAAAATGACACTTATTATGGAGGCCAAAATTTCTCAAAATAAAACTCTTGGTAAAAATACTGACATTTTACACAATTTACATAAGTCTTCTCTTTCAAATAGTAAGTATACATTTACAAATAAGACATATGCAAGTGCATGTGTTGACTATATACTAGTGTGTGGATATACTGTAAGAAATCTTTTGTTACTATAAATAAGTCTTAAGTACATCTTTCAAAACATACCAATTATCCAATTTAAATACTCTTGCAAAGAGAGTCTTGTTGAGACTCAATAAGTGTTATTACATGATGTGTTAACCCCTTGATTACCATGAGAGAGAAAACAACTGACCCAAACCCTTGTCAGTGCTGCTTTCACGCATTGCTAAAAAAAAAAAGGATTAATTTAATCTGGACCCTATTAAGTTATGGTGCATAGGGCCCATAGTTGTTATACCCTGTTGGACATTCTATTGTGTTTGCTTTATATTAAGTTTGTCCCTTATAGTAGATATCTTTTTCTTGATAATATCTATAATATGCATTTCCCTAGATTTATTTTATCGTTTAAGCTATTTTAGTTAGTTTATAATTTTTTTTTAATTAAATAAATAAAGATTATGCTTTTATTGGTTAAGATGGAGTTTTTCTCACAATGAATATTACGCTTTCATTAATTACGATGTGATTATCTCACAAATAAATTAAACTTTTAGGAAAATTAATAGTTTATTCTTACTCAATGGCTTTTTTCTGGGATTATGATTCAGGGCTTGATTAAATGGCTTGCTTAGCTTGATTACATGCCTTGTTTAGGAAATCTTTTGAACGTCACATAACATAGCCATTACATGGTGCCCATATCTTACACAACAACAGTGCTTGTGGACATTTTCAGCCTTATTAAATTGCGATTTGGCCAATTGAATAGGGCTCTATATAAGCACAGAGCATTTATTTTTACAGATGTTTTTTTTTTTTTTCACTAACTAAAAACGTCTGTAAAAAAAATATGCTATGTGCTTATAAAGAGCCCTTTTAAATTGGTCGAATCGCAATTTAATAAGGCTGTTTTTGTACCTAGTAGTTCCTTTGAAAGGGTTATGAACGTGCCCGTGATGCATTTGAGGGCCCAGGGGGTGATTCCCACAATGGGATTCCCACAATTAGGTGGAGGGAAGAAAAAGAAAAATAATGTGGTTGCATAAGTCTGCAAACCCTCTTATAACTCTCCCTCCATTGTGTCTCATTTCCTCCTCCTCTTTCTCCCTTGTGTCTCATTTCCCCACCTAATATCCCTCCCTTGTGTCTCATATTCCCCCTCCTCTCTCTTTTCCCTTGTGTCTCATTTCTTCCTCTCTCCCTCCCTTGTGTCTCGTTTTCCCCTTCTCTCCCTCCCTTGTGTATCTTTTCCCCCCTCCTCTCTCTCCCTTGTGTCTCCTTTTCCCCCTCCTCTCCCTCCTTTGTGTGTCTTTTCCCCCTCCTCTCCCTCCATTGTGTCTCAGTTCCCCCTCCTCTCCCTCCCTTGTCTCTCCTTTCCCCCCTCCTCTCCCTCCCATGTTTCTCATTTCCTCCTCCTCTCTCTCTCCTATGGGTGCCCTGCGGGCCTCGCGATGAGCACCTGCAGTGCTCGATGCAGCCTAAGTCCCACGGCCCTCGCGATGAGTGCCTGCGGCGCTCATTGCGAGGCCTACAATGAGCGCCAGTCTCTCCCCCTGGCTACTTCCTCCCTTGTGTCTCATTTCCGCTATCCTCTCCCTCCCTTGTTTCTCCTTTTCCCCTACTCTCCATCACGTGCATCTCATTTGCCACCCCTCTCCCTCTCTTGTGTCTCATTTTTCCTCTCCCTCCCTTGTGTCTCATTTCCCCCTCTTCTCTCTCCCTTGTGTTTAGTTTCCCCCTCCTCTCTCTCCCTTGTGTTTAATTCCCCCCTCCTCTTTTTCCTTTGTTTCTCATTCCACCCTCGCTCCTTGTGTCTTATTTCCCATCTCCTCTCCCTCCCTTGTGTCTCATTTTCCCCCTCCTCTCCCTCCCTTGTGTCTTATTTCCCCCCTCCTCTCCCCTCTTGTGTCTCATTTCCCCCTCCTGTCTCTCCCTTGTGTTTCACTTCCCCCTCCTCTTTCTCCTTTGTGTCTCATTTCCTGCGCCTCTTCCTCCCTTGTGTCTCATTTCCCCCATCCTCTGCCCCCCTTGTGTCTCTCATTTCCCCAACCCTCTCCCCCCTTGTGTCTCATTTCCCCCTCCTTTCTCTCCCTTGCGTCTTCATTCCCCCTCCTCTCCCACCTTTGTTCCCCCTTCTCTCCCTCCCTTTTGTCTCATTTTCTCCCTTCCTCCCTTGTGTTTAACCCACCTCCTGTCCCTCCCTTTTGTCTCCTTTTCCTCCTCCTCTCCCTCCATTGTGTCTCATTTCCCCCTCCACTCCATCCCTTGTGTCTCCTTTTCCCCTCCTCTCCCTCCTTTGTGTCTTTCCCCCCCCTCCTCTCCCACCTTTGTTCCCCCTTCTCTCCCTCCATTTTGTCTCATTTCCCCCTCCTCTCTCTCCCTTGTGTCTCATTTTCTCCCTTCCTCCCTTGTGTTTAACCCACCTCCTGTCCCTCCCTTTTGTCTCCTTTTCCTCCTCCTCTCCCTCCATTGTGTCTCCTTTTCCCCTCCTCTCCCTCCCTTGTGTTTTCCCCCCTCCTCTCCCTCCCATGTTTCTCATTACCCCCCTCCTCTCTCTCCCTTGTGTCGCACTTCCTCCCTCCGGGAGTAATGGGTGCCCTGCGGGCCCCGTGATGAGCACCTGCAGTGCTCGATGCAGCCTAAGTCCCATGGCCCTCGCGATGAGTGCCTGTGGTACTCATTGCGAGGCCTGCAATGAGCGCCAGTCTCTCCCCCTGGCTACTTACTCCCTTGTGCCTCATTTCCTCTCTATTCTCCCTCCCTTGTTTCTCCTTTCCCCTACTCTCCATCCCTTGCATCTCATTTCCCTCTCCTCTCCCTCTCTTGTGTCTCATTTTCCCCTCTCCCTCCCTTGTGTCTCATTTCCCCCTCCTCTCTCTCCCTTGTGTCTAGTTTCCCCCTCCTCTCTCTCCCTTGTGTCTAATTCCACCCCCTCATCTTTCCTTTGTGTCTCATCCCCCTCCCTCCTTGTGTCTTATTTCCCCCCTCCACTCCCTCCTTTGTGTCTCATTTTCCCCCTCCTCTCCCTCCCTTGTGTCTTATTTCCCCCCTCCTCTCCCCTCTTGTGTCTCATTTCCCCCTCCTGTCTCTCCCTTGTGTTTCATTTACCCCTCCTCTCTCTACTTTGTGTCTCATTTCCCTCTGCTCTTCCGGCCTTGTGTCTCATTTCCCCCATCCTCTCCCCCCTTGTGTCTCATTTCCCCATCCTCACCCCCCTTGTGTCTAATTTCCCACTCCTCTCTCTCCCTTGTGTCTTATTTCCCTCTCCTCTCTCTCCTTTGTGTCTCATTTCCCTCTGCTCTTCCGGCCTTGTGTCTCATTTCCCCCATCCTCTCCCCCCTTGTGTCTCATTTCCCCATCCTCACCCCCCTTGTGTCTAATTTCCCACTCCTCTCTCTCCCTTGTGTCTTATTTCCCTCTCCTCTCTCTCCTTTGTGCCTCATTTTCCACTCATCGCCCTCCCTTGCGTCTCATGTTGCCCCTCCTCTATCTCCCTTGTGTCTCATTTACCCCCTCCCTCCCTTGTGTCTCAACCCCTCCTCTCCCTCCCTTGTGATGCCTCCCCCTCCCTCCCTTGTTTCTCATTTCCCTCTCCTCTCCCTCCCTTGTTTCTCATTTCCCTCTCCTCTCCCTCCCTCGTGTCTCATTTCCTCCTCCTCTCCCTCCCTTGTGCCTCATATCCCCCCTTCCCTCTCTCCCCTGTGTGTCATTTCCTCCCTCCTCTCCCTTCCTTTTGTAACTGATCTCATTGGTGATTCAGCAGAGCAATGGTGTCCCACACCCGCCGGCGCGTCCTCTCTTTAGCGTAGGGATGTAGCAATGACATAATGAAGCTGCAGAGATCACGCACTGGCAGGGGTGGGACGCAATTGCTCAGCTGAACCACCAAAAAGGAGAAGCCTACAGCCTACGGGGTCCGTCTTGGGAGGTAAGTGCTGGGTGCTGGGGGAGGCAGCAGTGGAGATGAGAGAGCGGCAGAGGGGAGATGAGAGAGAAAGAGGGAAGATGAGAGAGTTGCACACAGTGGTTGATAGGAGCTCAGTGGGCATCGCGATGAGCACCAGCAGAGCTCATTGCAGCCCTTGGATCCATGGGGTGATGGGAGCACTGCAGGCCTTGTGATGAGTGCCTTCGGTGCTCATTGCAGCCTAAGTCCCACGGGCCTCGTGATGAGCATGAGTCTCTCCCCCTGTCTACTTCCTCCCTTGTGTCCCACTTCCCCTCTCCCTCCCTTGTGTCTTCTTTCCCCTCCTATCCCTCCTTTGTTTCTCATTTCCCCCTCCTCTCTCTCTTGTGTCTCATTTCCCCATCTATCCTCTCCCTCCCTTGTGTCTCATCCCCCCTCCCTCCCTTGTGTCTCATTTCCTCCATCCTCTCGCTCCCTTGTGTCTAATTTTTCCCCTCCTCTTCCTCCCTTGTGTCTCATTTCCCCATCCTCTCTCTCCCTTTTAACTCATTCCCCCTCCTCTCTCTCCCTTGTGTCTCACTTCCGCCCTCCGGGGGTCTTGTGATGAGCACCTTCGGTGCTTGATGCAGCCTAAGTCCCACAGGCCTCGCAATCCTCTCCCTCCCTTTTGTCTCATTTCCCCCTCCTCTCACTCCCTTGTGTCTCATTTCCCCCTCCTCTCTCTCCCTTGTGTCTCCTTTTCCCCCTCCTCTCCCTCCCTTGTGTCTCATTTCCCCCTCTTCTCTCCCTTGTGTCTAACCTTCACTCTCCGGTGGTGATGGGAGCCCTGCAGGCCACGTGATGTGCGCCTTTGGTGCTCGATGCAGCCTAAGTTCCACAGGCCTATTGATGAGCGAGAGTCTCTCCCCCTTTCTCCTGCTTCCCTTGTGTCTCATTTCGCCTCTCCTCTCCCTCCCTTGTGTCGTCTTCCCCCTTCTCTCCCTCCCTTGTTTCTCATTCCCCCTTCTCTCCATCCCTTGCACCTCATTTCACTCTCCCCCTCCCTTGTGTCTCATTTACCCCTCCTCTCTCTCCTTGTGTCTCATGTCCCCCCTTCTCTCTCTCTTGTGTCTCATTTCCCCTATCTATCCTCTCCCTCCCTTGTATCTCACCCCCTCCCTCTCTTGTGTCTCGTTTCCCCCCTCCTCTCACTCCCTTGTGTCTCATTTTTCCCCTCCTGTCCCTCCCTTTTGTCTCATTTCCCCCCTCCTCTCCCTCCGTTGTGTCTCCTTTCCCCCTCCTCTCTCTCCCTTGTGTCTCCTTTTCCCCCTCCTCTCCCTTCTTTGCGTCTCATTTCCCCCCTCCTCTCTCTCCCTTGTGTCTAACCTTCCCCCTCCGGTGGTGATGGGAGCCCTGCGGGCCACGTGATGAGCGCCTTCAGTGCTCGATGCAGCATAAGTTCCACGGGCCGAGCGATGAGTGCGAGGCTCTCCCCCTGTCTCAGTTTTACCTCTCCCTCCCTTGTGTCTCATTTGCCCCTCCTCTCTCCCTTGTGTCTAACCTTCACTCTCCGGTGGTGATGGGAGCCCTGCAGGCCACGTGATGTGCGCCTTTGGTGCTCGATGCAGCCTAAGTTCTACAGGCCTATTGATGAGCGAGAGTCTCTCCCCCTGCCTCCTGCTTCCCTTGTGTCTCATTTCGCCTCTCCTCTCTCTCCATTGTGTCTTCTTCCCCCTTCTCTCCCTCCCTTGTTTCTCATTCCCCCTTCTCTCCATCCCTTGCACCTCATTTCACTCTCCCCCTCCCTTGTGTCTCATTTACCCCTCCTCTCTCTCCTTGTGTCTCATGTCCCCCCTTCTCTCTCTCTTGTGTCTCATTTCCCCTATCTATCCTCTCCCTCCCTTGTATCTCACCCCCTCCCTCCCTTGTGTCTCATTTCCCCCCTCCTCTCACTCCCCTGTGTCTCATTTTTCCCCTCCTGTCCCTCCCTTTTGTCTCATTTCCCCCCTCCTCTCCCTCCGTTGTGTCTCCTTTCCCCCTCCTCTCTCTCCCTTGTGTCTCCATTTCCCCCTCCTCTCCCTTCTTTGCGTCTCATTTCCCCCTCCTCTCTCTCCCTTGTGTCTAACCTTCCCCCTCCGGTGGTGATGGGAGCCCTGCGGGCCACGTGATGAGCGCCTTCGGTGCTCGATGCCGCATAAGTTCCACGGGCCGAGCGATGAGTGTGAGTCTCTCCCCCTGTCTCAGTTTTACCTCTCCCTCCCTTGTGTCTCCTCCCCCCTCCCTCCCTTGTTTCACATTTCCTCCTTCCTCTCCCACCCTTGTGTCTCATATCCCCCCTCCTCTCTCTCCTCTATGTCTCATTTTCCCCTCCTCTCCCTCCCTTCTGTAATTGATCTCATTGGTGGATCAGCAGAGCAATAACGTCCCACCCCTGCCGGCTTGTCCTCCCTTCAGCGTACGGACATAGCAATGACATAATGATGCTGCAGAGAGGATGCACTGGCAGGTGTGGGACGCCTTTTCTCTGATGAACCACCAATGAAGGAGCAGCCAACAGCCTACAGGGTCCATCTTGGGAGGTAAGTTCCGGTTGCTGAGGGAGGCAGAGGGGGAGATGAGAGAGCGCCAGAGGGGAGATGAGAGAGAGAGAGGAAGAGGGGAGATAAGAGAGTTGATGGGAGCCCTGCTGGCTTCGCAACAAGCGCCTGCAGCTCTCATTGCAGCCCTTGCATCCGGGGGTGATGGGTGCCCTGTACGTCTCGTGATGAGCGCCTTCGGTGCAGCCTAAGTCCCACGGGCCTTGCGATGAGTGCCTGCGGCTCTCATCATGAGGCCTGCAATGAGCGCCTTCGGCCCTCATTTCAGCCCAGCAACTGCAACCCTCGCTTTGCGAGGCCCGCAATATTTAACATTACGTGACCAACGACCCGTAGATCCAGAAATATATGTGTGATACATGAAATCAATCAATAGGTTTCTTTAAACTATGCCTTTTGACCATTTAATTTTAATTGGTCATGTTTTAAAAGTTATTTTATTTTAATAGCGTAAATTAAGTGTTAAGGCTAAGGCCATAGCAATTACAATACATCCCTAATCAATGGTCTTCTTTTTGAAAGTGCACTAATTTATTTTCATTTTTCTAATATGTATTATTGTCAAAGGTATGTACAGATTTTGCTTTATAGACTGTTTCATATACCAAATTGTAGGAAGTTGTTATTTCATGTAATAGATAGGTAGCCTATGTCATGCTGCTCATCCTAGCATAGATTGATAGGTGTTGTGGAATCAGCGTGAGATCCAATTTGTTCTGTTCTTTTTGATGTTAATTGTTTGTTAGGGTGAAATGTGTGTTTCAGGAGATTTCATCTTATAAAAATGTTCTTGTAGAAATGCTGCACCATTTCCCAAGTTTACAACTCTCCTAATATTCCTGATTTGTTCAAAAAATATTGTGAGTCTACTGAGCACTCACAAAAGGCATAAAAATGCCTTTGAGCCTGATTTCCCCCTCCCTGCTTGCTGCCAATCACCCCCTTCCTCGCTCAAAGCTGGTCCCCCCATTCCCCTATCAGTCATCAACATAACCATGGGGTTCCATTGAGACATCCATTGCATCTAAAACATAACCCCGTGCCGTGGAAGTCGTTAAAGGACCCCCATGGCACCTAAATGATAATCCCCATCACGGGGGTCCCTAAAAAACACAATGTTGAAAGAAGAGGTCCTGGTCCTCTTCTTTTTTGATTGAAGACTATGCTCCTTTTTTTTTGGGCCACAGAAAGGATACACTCACTGTGTGTCCTGGCCTGTGGTGCAGGTGTAAATTGTGACTATGTCCTATGTGTGCTGCCAGGCCCCTCAACCCTCAAGTGTATCCCTAGTTCTTACCTGTACCCTTGTACCCTCCCTCCCGCCCGTGGCTTAGCGCTCCTCTCTCCCATGGTCTACCTTGTCTGCCAACCCCTCTCCTTGCCCAGGCCCTCTGTCTCTGCCTCTATCAAATGCAATCATAATCCAGGAAACTTAAATATGCCTTTAACTAGTGAAAAAGTGCTAGTGCCCACATTTTAAAGTGCTATGATTGTGAATGAGATATTATAATGACTCGTATCTATACTTGTGCAAAAGTCGGGACTGGTTCTGGCACTATCAATCTAAAGTGCTTAGTACTCAATTGTATTGGCAAATTGTGGCATAATAATAGTATTAATAAATAAAAGTAGGCATGGGTGATATTGTGGTGGTTCAAAATATGAAAAAGGGTTTATAGTCCACAATATGCACTAAAATAATTGTAATTCCCCAATGGATTTTTTCTGCTTTATTGACAGATTTAGTTAAAAAAATCCACAAATCTTTAATTATTATAGAAGTATCAGTGTTCTTATCTTTAAATAAGTATGTTCACATCTATATAGTCATTCCTCATTTAAAACTCTTTTTTTATGTAGCCCTAAAGTATGGTTTAAGATTCATTTGTAGTGGGCATTCAATTTTGAATTTTTAACTCTGGAACTGCTTTGCTTGGTGTGTCATGCCAGTCAGACACCTTCTAAAGACTTCATAAGTGTGACACGTTCTACAGTGACTGACACAACGCACATTTCAGGATTTCATCAGGGATCAGCGCCATGCATGCATCGTGCTTATTTATAGTTTAAAGTTGCCATGGAAACCTGAATATTTACATACAAGTAATAAAAGAAACAAATAAAACTACTTTGACATTAAACTCTCGCTTGTGTGATTTATCACATATATAGTTGTGAGCATCCAAGTTGTTGCGCAGCCAGGCCGCAAGAACTGCGTCCCTCGCGAAGCGAGGGGCCGCATTTGCAGTGGTGGAGCATCCCACGTCGGCTGTGTTTGTCCGCAAATGCAGACCCTCGCAACGTCGGCTGTGTTTGTCCGTGAAACGAGGGGCCGCATTTGCGGTGGTGGAAGGTCCAACGTCGGCTGTGTTGTTAACACACACGCACGACTTAAAAAAAAAAAAACTCAAACGCACATTTCAGGATTTCATCAGGGGTCAGCGCCATGCATGCATCGTGATTAAAGTTGCCATGGATACCTGAATATTTACATACAAGTAATAAAAGAAACAAATAAAACTACTTTGACATTAAACTCTCGCTTGTGTGATTTATCACATATATAGTTGTGAGCATACCAGTTGTTGCGCTGCGAGCCCGCAAGAACTGCGTCCCTCGCGAAGGTTGTGGATAGAGATGTCGTGAATAGTTCGCCGCCGGACTGTTCCCGGCGAACATAGCATGTTCGTGGCGAACTGTGAACATATGCAATGTTCGATCCGCCCCCTATACTTTATCATTAAACAAACTTTGACCCTGCACCTCAGCAGACACATTCCATCCAATCAGCATCATACCCTGCCTTCCAGACCCTTCAACCTCATGGACAGCAGCCATTTTGGAATCATAACTAACCTGCAGTCTTACTGAGAGGAGGCTGAGTGTAGGTGATACTAATTCAATAAGGAAAACCATAGCTAGGCTACTGTACACAGTGTCCAATACAGTCCTGAAGGACTCTTTTGATCTCTGCTGCAAGGACAGCACCCCAAAAAGCCCATTTTAGAGCTATAACATCAGTCTGTTTTTTTGTTTTTTTTCTGTCTAATCTAAGTTCATTTGCCTGCCTACTAGCCAGTGTGTGTGTCAGGCTCACAACTGATACTGTGCCCAGTGCAACCAATCCAATCAGGTGGTGTACCAGCAGCCTACTTTTAAAACCCCCCAAATTTTATTTTGTTTAATCTAAGTTCATTTGCCTGACCGCTATTCTGTGTGTTTCTCAGGCTCACAACTGATACTGTACCCAGTGCAATCAATCCAATCTGGTGGTGTACCAGCAGTCTACTTTTAAAAACCAAGACTTTTATTTTCTCTAATCTAAGTTCATTTGCCTGCCTACTAAACAGTGTGTGTGTCAGGCTCACAACTGATACTGTGCCCAGTGCAACCAATCCAATCAGGTGGTGTACCAGCAGTGTACATTTAAAAACCAAAACTTTTATTTTCTCTAATCTAAGTTCATTTGCCTGCCTACTAGCCAGTGTGTGTGTCAGGCTCACAACTTATACTGTGCCCAGTGCAATCAATCCAATCTGGTGGTTTACCAGCAGTCTACCTTTAAAATACCCAAAATTGTATTTTGTTAAATCTAAGTTAATTTGCCTGACCGCTATTCTGTGTGTTTCTCAGGCTCACAACTTATACTGTGCCTAGTACAACCAATCCAATCTGGTGGTGTACCAGCAGTCTACTTTTAAAAAACTAAACTTTTATTTTCTCTAATCTAAGTTCATTTGCCTGCCTACTAGCCAGTGTGTGTGTCAGGCTCACAACTTATACTGTGCCCAGTGCAATCAATCCAATCTGGTGGTGTACCAGCAGTATACATTTAAAAAACCCAAAATTGTATTTTGTTAAATCTAAGTTAATTTGCCTGACCGCTAGTCTGTGTGTGTCTCAGGCTCACAACTGATACTGTGCCCAGTGCCATCAATCCAATCTGGTGGTGTACCAGCAGTCTACTTTTAAAAACCAAAACTTTTATTTTCTCTAATCTAAGTTAATTTGCCTGCCTACTAGCCAGTGTGTGTGTCAGGCTCACAACTTATACTGTGCCCAGTGCAATCAATCCAATCTGGTGGTTTACCAGCAGTCTACCTTTAAAAAAAACCAAATTGTATTTTGTTAAATTGAAGTTTATTTGCCTGACCGCTAGTCTGTGTGTGTCTCAGGTTTACAACTGATACTGTGCCCAGTGCAACCAATCCAATCAGGTGGTGTACCAGCAGTCGACATTTAAAAAAAACAAAATTGTATTTTGTTAAATCTAAGTTCATTTGCCTGACCGCTAGTCTGTGTGTGTCTCTCAGGCTCACAACTTACACTATGCCCAGTGCAACCAATCCAATCTAGTCCAGCAGTCTACATTTAAAAAAAAGGACGAGGAACGGGACATGGGTAGCTCGGCATCCAACCTTGTGAAATGGGGTCTTTCATGCGGTCGTGCCTGTCGCGGGACCCTCGTATAAAAAGGCTGAAGGAGAACGACCTGTACTGGTTGTCCACGCTACTAGACCCCCGGTATAAGCAGAAAGTACCTGAAATGTTACCGAATTACCGCAAGGCAGAAAGGATGCAGCAGTTCCAAATGAAATTAAAAAGTATGCTTTACACTGCGTATAAGGGTGATGTCACAGCACAGCGGGAATCTAACAGGGGAAGAGGTGAAAGTAATCCTCCTCCTCCCACGACCATGCCGGCAAGGACAGGACGTTTAAAAGACGTTATGTTAATGGAGGACATGCAGAGCTTTTTCAGTCCTACGCATCACCACAGCTCTTCAGGATCCACCCTCAGAGAACGACTTGACCGACAGGTGGCAGACTACCTCGCTTTAACTGCAGATATCGACACACTGAGGAGCGATGAACCCCTTGACTACTGGGTGTGCAGGCTTGACCTGTGGCCTGAGCTATCCCAATTTGCCATAGAACTTCTGGCCTGCCCCGCTTCCAGTGTCCTGTCAGAAAGGACCTTCAGTGCAGCAGGAGGTATTGTCACTGAGAAGAGAAGTCGCCTAGGTCAAAAAAGTCTAGATTACCTCACCTTTTTAAAGATGAATGAGGGATGGATCCCGAACGGACTGACAGTGGGCGATACATTAGACTAAAAAAGGGCTGATGAGATGAGCTGCTTGAGCTAAAAATGGTCCACAAGCTGCAGTATTTTATCTTTGAATGCCGCATGACTTGCGTGACTTATCTGCCACCAACTAGGGTTCAAGACGCAATGTTTTAGGGCAGTTTCTGCCTGGGAAACAAACGTAAATTTTTCTGGTCGCTGCAACAGCAGCGGCTGCAACAATACCTAATTTTTTTTTTTTTTCAGATTTCTCAGTCTAGTTTTATTAGATCAATCAATAAACATTCTTCAAAGTGGCATTTTCTACCAGTTCCACTATTAGAAAGGGTCTGACCAACAGTGAAAACATACAATATTTCTACATTCTTCACAACAGAAATTATTTTAACTCAACGTAGAGTTGGACTGTAATATTTTAAATGTTGTCATGGTGGTAAAAGATGTGCGTTGAGAATTTCACCACGAATGATCCTGTTCTGACTGTGCAATGTGCTAAAGGTTACTACCTTCAAATACCCAACTGAACTGCAGTTAGTTGTAAATGAAAAATAAAAGTGAAAAAAAATATGAATGCAGGTTTGCGTCTACAGGTTTAAAAGGAACATCACTGTGATAGCGGCAAAGGACCAGACAACCGAACCCAGATTCGATTAGTAGTTCTGTGTGCAACAATTTAGCCAGTCTAACCACATATTACTATAGGTTATTGATTCAGTAGTCCTAAAACAGATACATAGTGTAATAAACTTTTACAAGGGTTTATCTGTATTACAAACAGGAACCAGAAAAACAAAATACAAAATACATGGTGCATGCAAATAAGATGTATGCAGACATATACAGTCAGGTCCATAAATATTGGGACATCGACAAAATTCTAATCTTTTTGGCTCTATACACCACCACAATGGATTTGAAATGAAACGAACAAGATGTGCTTTAACTGCAGACTTTCAGCTTTAATTTGAGAGTATTTACATCCAAATCAGGTGAACGGTGTAGGAATTACAACAGTTTGTATATGTGCCTCCCACTTTTTAAGACATCTGAAAAGATGGCTCAGTAAACTAAATGGAACCTCGCAGTAAAAAATAAATTGCATATAGAAGCTATGTCATTTATTTATAGACTGTTTATTAGTTGACTTTAAATATTTTGTCCATTATCAAGTTTAATTATCTAAAAGACCATACAGAAAAAAGAAACTACAATGATCCTTTAACTATTGCAGCATTACTTTGCTGGCATATATCAGCCTAATACATATTTGGGATTTAAGCACTGTTCCCCAGACTGTGGCTCATGTTTCTTGTGTATTTCATCCTCCTTACATTATCAGGAAGGATAGGGCTCAATCATGCTCAATATCCAGATCATTTCTGCACACACTACTACCCCATTTGCTTACCCCTTTTATAATAGTGCTGAAACCATACTCTTATCATGAAAAATATCCATAATTAAGCTAGTTTCTCCATTCATATTTTTTAAATTTTAACATAAATCAGTTTTTTTCTTTAAACACATTCAATATTTTATATATACCACAATTTTGCCCTGTCCAAAGCTGATCTTAGCTTCCCAAACCTCTCCTACCCTGTAAATATTACCAGGTTATCCCTGCGGTTTATTACTAGAGATCATTACTTATATCTACGCCTCTAACCACATATATCCTCTTGTTTTCCACTTCTGCATCTGAAGCTCTGATATCTAGACCAGTTTTCCTCACACATATATTACTAGTCACACACATACATGCACATAATGAAACTTGAATACTAATCCATTACTTATCTGTAGTCCAGTCTGGTTTTATACTTTTAAAAAATAAAATCAGAACTACCGTAAATTAGAAAGTAAAGACTAAATTCCTAATGAGGTCAGGCTCGCCACACTAAATATACCTAATTCTCTATGAAACTTCAATTAGCTGGGGTGCAAACATTACCAATAACAAGAACATGAGCACTTGTAAGCAGCTAAAAAGGCATGAAAAAAACAAAATCTTTGACCAAAAAAAATAAAAGGACAAGTAAAAGAGAGGTCTGTGTCTTTTAAATAATGATTTGACTTGTAATCTATAAGATAAGGATTTATTACAACTTTTCAATTCTAGACAAGTGATTGGAAATAACAAATATATATAGATTTATAGATGTCCAAAACACAAAATCTTTAACACTTCACTCTCTGGTTTTCACCCATATATGGGTCTGTGTTTAACAGAGCCACTTATCCTTATTTATATATATATATATATATATATATATATATATATATATATATATATATATATATATATATATATATATATATATATATATTTATATATTGTGTTCTCCATATAGATGTATATAGATATAATATCTTATACTCTATTTCTTTTATATATTTACACAAACAAAATAAAAAAAACAGGGTGTGACACACACTGCTGGATCATAAAGAGATTAATGTCCAGGGTAACCCAATGCAAGACCAAAATAAACTAAGTGATATGTTTAATTTGGTTCATCATGGAGGGGAAACTCACAAGTAACATCAGACAATTTGGCATTTTTAGAATCATTCTTAATAAATATTCTAACGTGCAGATAATCGTCAGGGAGCTACAGGACTGCTCAATGTCCTGACAACAGGATCTATGTATTTTAGTCATTGATCACTAATAAAATTCATGTTCAAAGTTATAAAAAAACAAAACAACAAATCAATATTCATTGTTAAAATTACTTAAAGAAAAATGCAGACTCAACTGCTGCTAGTTTCCACCCACTTTGCAGGCAGTACCGATTTTTCAGGCAAAAAGTTATATCAACACAAACACGCTGTACAAAATGAAGATTTGCTGTGTTAAAGTGGTTTCCCTTGGCAACAGGTTTTTGTAAAAAACTAAACGTATAATTGTTTGTCCTCTTATCTAATCATACGGTAATGTAAAGCACTGTAAAGCACTAAAGCATCTGTCTCTCAGCCAAACACATCATGGTAGCCAAATAATCGCTGACAGTGAATTTTAGATCACTATTATAAATCATTAAGTAAAATCTTATTAATGATCAATACATAACTAAAATAACCAGCTCTTAATAGGAATTTCAGTGGTCTTGAGTCACATATGTTCAATGAGATTTTTTGTTTTTATTTAAAAAAACAATAAATTAATAATGGGTAAAATGTTATAGAAAAATACCCTTTAATTTAGTGATTATTAAATACAGCTGTATGCGATACTCCGCTCTGCATTAAAGACCATCTATGTTATCTTTCAACTTCAAATGTCAACAATTGAAGATATTTATTGTGTTGCAATGATGGGATTTGATTCTTGACAAGAAAGAGAAGGACACGGATAAAAGTTGGTTAACAGTGGAGATACCAGGATTGGAAATAATTAACAATATATTGAAAGTTGTTATTTTTTTACTTTTTAAAAAGATCTGGGCCATTATCAATGCAAGTTCTTTGAAATACTGCACTGAAAATAAGTGACTACAGTACCTTTGCACAGATAAGTTAAACCGAAATTGTACACTTTGGTCATGTTTACTGAATGTTTTTTAATGGATTTGAATATTTAGCAAGAAACATAAAAACACTGCAACAACGGCCACATGAAAGAACCTATTTGGAAGCATGGTTTTCAGTTGCTCCTGTGCTACACCTTAAGATCTACCTATACAGGTTATAGAGCAAATACAAACTTTTGATCTCCAAATCTGTCTCTTACGTTATGTAGAGGAGACAAGTGATATTTGTAAGGACAATTCTGTTGTTGATATAACGGAACTCTAATTTTAGACAAGACATTATTTTGATGGACTTTCAGCAAAATAGTGGAAGCTTTCACAGTATGGCCAAAAAAATTGAATACCTTGGCAGGAGATATATATTTTAATTAGGCATTGGTCCTTGTTATTATCCCTATTCAAATAGGGAAAAGAGTATTCATAAAAAGTAGTATTCATATCAGCTTCTAACCCTTTAGTATAACTGTTTTCTCCTCCCTTTATGTAATTATCAAAGGGGTGGGAGCAGCTCTGACTGGAAGGCAATACAACATGGCCAAATATACGTGTGTGCCTAGAAACAGCTCTTCACTAACTTCCTCCCAGCAGCATATATTCATTATTAAATAAAGTCACTTTAACACAGCCAGTCTCCAGCTACTGAGGAGAGCCCTCTCCTGTATAGACAGAAGCTTGAGCCTGACCGCCTCTTATGGTAGATATCATATCTGGAAAACTGAAACATGTTTAATGAAAGCATTTTTTTTTTTTAAATTGAACAGGAATATTGATAATCAATGCTTAAGTAAATATTCTCCTGTTAGCTGTCCCTTAACATATATGTCCCAAAATAAAGCAAATACTGGTATAAATTACAGAGTATATGTTACCTAACATGTGCTTTGTAGTAAGATATCTTCCAGCATCCTAATTAAACTAATTTAAATATCTTTGGAAGACAGAATGTGCTTTCTTGAAGATTATTACTTGACAAATGTAGATACATATCTACTATTCTTCAGCATGCTAAACCAACATGATACAGTGACTCAATAAAGAATTCAAAATGCATCAATTTCAAAATGATTTAAAATGCTCATAAAATTGTCTGTTTTTTTTTTTCTTGAAAGAATCAACAGCATAATTGCAATTAACCCACATCATATGCTTTAGTTTATTTTTCTGGTCCTTCGTATGAATGCCTTTTCAAAAGGGCATTAGCAAATAGAAAGACTAAACATAATCAAATAGGAAATGCATTAAAAATGTTTGCAACTTTGGTTGATGTATAAACTTTGGATGGGGTTATGGGATGTGGCATAAAGAACTGTAGTACCATTCCTAAAGTGCAATACACGTCCTCCACTAGAAGTGATGTTTATACTACCAGCACTGGATGATCTGCACAATCAGCTGTCTTTGTGCTCCAATATGAAAACCTGCCAGTGAGGGGGACATAACAGGGAAGATACAAACAGAATTGATGCACATGGAAGTAGTAAAGACACCACAGTTAAACACAGAGCAATCATTTATTCAGCTCCTGGGTACAGAAAGGACAAAACCATTTCCCTTTAGGTTTTGTGGTGAGATCCACACAAGCAAAATGAAACCATTCATTTGGGCAATCTGGGTTGTCACAGCCAATCATTTCTCCATAGGACACTTGGTGACACAGGCAGTATGTAGGCTCATTAGGATCCACTGGCATATCCAGGACGTCTGACGGATGGACAGACAGTACTGCCTCTGAAAAGACCGGCCCTCCTTTTAGTTTCACTCCTTTTTCTTCACAGTGTCTTCTTCAGATACCCTGTGGCCCCGAGATCCTCGCTTTTCTTTCTGACCACGATTCTTTTTTATTCCACGTCCTGTGGGGCTGTCAAACTCTGTTCCCTCAAGCTTATCCTTCTGGTCAGCTTCAAAACAAGCAAGATCTGCATCCAGCCTCCGGATGTGCTTATCCACCATCTCATAGGTCTGCATGGCCAGCTGCACCTTATCATCACTGTATTTTTTGCACTTGCTGTAGGCATTCTGTATTCGCTGAAGGTGCTGCACTCTCTGCTCAGGTGAGAGGTCACGTACAGTGGCAATGTACTTAGCAGCTAACATATCTATTTCTTTCTTTTTATCTTCTGTTCTTTGATCCAAGTCACTCATAAGCTGAAAGTTTCTTTGAAGCTCACACGGCAGGTTTTCTATACTGTCCAGATAATGCTCCAGATACATCGCGGTGGCCATGTTTGCAAGGTGCTAACGTTTCCTCACTAGCTGCGCTCTGTCGATTGCCGGAGTCAACAATACCTAATTTTTGATAAGTGCACGCATCCCGGGGAGTCAGAACTCGTCGGCATGTATCAGCTCTCTAATTCCGAAAGTTATCAAAGTAACAGATGGAGCGATCAAATGAACCAGTCTATAACTGATTAAATGAGCAATTCACAGTTTCACTGTACTGGCTGTGTGTATTTAAACGTGCATGGCTTAATCTTTGAGGCAGGATCAACCAGGTAGCCCGACGAGGGGGCGCCCCCCCCCCCGGCCCTGTGACAGTAGGAGGACCGACCCAGCATCTTTTTCCATCTCCCGGTTCCAAAAATCCAGCCCTTATACACGACCCCTGATAGGTGACGTAACAGGTATTAAACTGATAAGAGTAGTACTTACAAAAATGCCACTCCTATCTGGTGGCACCTTAGATTGCACGCGCTGTGCCCCAAATTTGAAGTGGGAGGACCAACCAAGCATCTTTTTTCATCTCCTGGTTCCAAAAATCCAGGCTTTATACACGCCCCCTGATAAGTGACGTAACAGGTATTAAACTGATAAGAGTAGTACTACTTAACACACCACTCCTATCTGGTGGCACCTTAGATTGCATGTGCCGTGCCCCAAATTTGAAGTGATACGACCAACCAAGTATCTTTTTCCATCTCCCGGTTCCAAAAATCCAGGCCTTCTACACGCCCCCTGATAGGTGCTGTAACAGGTATTAAACTGATAAGAGTAGTACTTACAAACACGCCACTCCTATCTGGTGGCACCTTTGATTGCACGCGCCGTGCCCCAAAATTGAAGTTATATGACCAACCAAGCATCTTTTTCCATCTCCCGGTTCTAAAAATCCAAGCCTTATACACGCCCCCTAATAGGTGACGTAACAAGTATTAAACTGATAAGAGTAGTACTTACAAACACACCACTCCTATCTGGTGGCACCTTAGATTGCACGCGGCGTGCCCCAAAATTGAAGTAGGAGGACCAACCAAGCATCTTTTTCCATCTCCCGGTTCCAAAAATCCAGGCCTTATACAAGTCCCCTGATAGGTGACGTAACAGGTATTAAACTGATAAGAGTAGTACTACTGTTATGGATTAGGATCAGTACAAAATGCATAACTGTATTCGTGCACCTACTTATATATCTTATCTTTGCAGTATTATCGTATAACCAAGTTTTACTAATAAATGCTGAATCATTGGGAGACTCTAAAATGGAGGATTTGTCACTCCCCTGCATACAAGATGTAGGCAGCACAATTTCCGGTCTGTTAAGGATGACGAGTCTTATCACACCCTGAGCACGAGGAGGAGAACGCCATCTTCCCTTTGTCCTAAACTTCTGACCAATAAGAGGAAGACTCATCCCCCTGTGGGATGACACCTAGAGACTCCTTAATGCTTTTAACCCAATGTCTGATCAAGGTCTCATAAAAGCGGACACCTCAGAACCAATGAATTACCGAATAAACCTGATGTTTTGCTTAATTGTAACTTTTATCTGATTACTAAATAACTATATAAATGATGGCTGACGTAATAAAACTAGAAGAGAGAAAGCTGTATACCAGAACTCTGTGTTCGTGTATTATTTCTCTAAGGTGTGCACACTATATAAATATTGGTAATTTGGCCAGAGACAGATATTTCTGAAAAATACTTTGTTATTTACCAAAACAAATGGCGCTCGAATAGGGACTTGAGGTTTAACCGAACTGCAACGGACAAGAGGAATTCGGACAGACTTCATGAGAACAGGCGGAGCCTGATCACCTCCGGTACACGGTAAGGACATGATTAGTACCTTATCCGTGTAGACCTGTTCTTGGGATTCTGCCCGTTGTCCAGCTCCGCTGTAGGGGAGGTTACAAAAAGTACAGGTGATATTTTGCCTCAAGTCCATTTGAATCCTGTTCAAGATATAGTGATATCTGTCGCCTGTGTGTGTCTGTGTGTGTCTGTTGGTAGTGTGGGTTGAACGATTGTGATTTCTTAGATATTGTGGTTCGGGGGACACATACACGTGTATGTGTGACTCTTTGGTTACGGATGACTTGTGCCCAGAGACGCACATAACCCAGAGAGGTCACACATATGGGCTTGCATATACTTGCCCTGGGGATTGCATATTTTTTTCCTGGGAAGGGTCTATGCATGCTGGATAGATGAATATCTCTTGGGGGTCATGATGTCCTAAGCCTTAGTAGCCTTGGTAACCCCAAGAGACGTCTGTCATTCACTACGGGTGATTAAACGTGTGTGTGTGTGTGACACATACTTCAGTGGCAGATTGGTAGTGTGGTAAAGCACGATAAGCCCTGACGGTGTCGGTTTGTAAGCACATAATAGTGCATAATCCCAAATCACATATCTTTGAATCTAAAGTTTTCTGCAGAAAAGGTTTGATGATTATAATGTTATATGCTATGTCATTGCTGGTTGTGATGCATGTTTTGGTGAGAAATGTAGCTTAGAATTTCTCTCCCTGAAGCTGAAAACTGATTCCTGTGCAGCTGTGTGTGATTCAAGGTCAAAAGACACAGACTGCGAGAAAGGAGAAATCCCCCCCACCCCCTCCCATTTTGTTTAACTCTTTCAAAGACGTATCTTAGTTAAGAGAATTCTTTCTATATCAATGCTTAAGGTAGTATAAACTCCTATAATACATTGAAGAGTTTATACAGTAAGTTTTTCTATTCATGTTTTCATGATGTTGCACGTGAAATAATGTTTGTGTAAAAGTAGGTGTGTCCTGGGAGGAGATTGATTTAAAAAGTAAATAATTCAAGATATAAATGTGATACGATTATGTCCTGTTGATTTACATGCCTCTGTCCACTACTCTCATTGCTATCCCTTACCAGCAGTTAAGTGGTTACACACTGCAAGGTACATTCCTATAGTCCCAGGAGGGCGGTAACCACGGTCTGAGTCTAGAGAAGACGTACGAATTAACCCTTCATAGCAGTCGAACAAGTCAGATCTTCTTCTTCAAAGCCTTTCTCAGACTTGCTGTCTCTCTCTCTCTCTCTGTATTACTACCTCGTTAAACAACTGCTGCTAAATACGTGTTTGCTTCATATAGAAATATGGGGCAGAATCTAGTTAAATTGAGTGAGGGCGTGTTGGCCAGGGATATAGTTAAGAAAAGGGGGGGTGAGGCTGTAGTGAGCCGATGCAACAAGATGTTCAAAGTGTGTGGAATTACCAGTGTCGTAGGAGGGCATTTGAAGGCAGAAGAGTGGCGTAAAGTGTTGAGAGATAACAAAGGACAGTTACAAGATTGTGGTTTGTTGCCTAGTGCAGAGATGTGGTACAAAGTGGCTAGAGCAATTGCACAGGAAGGGTGGATAGAAAAGGAGATTGAATTGAAAGGAAGAAAAATGTATGTGTATCATGCTCCATGTGAAGTGGTCAGTCCCCCGAATTCACCCGTTGACCCCTCTACAATACAAGACCCCTGTCACTTTAATGTACCACAACCATTACATACTGCCGAACAAAGACATTCCACCCAACCACAATCAAAAGATGGCGCCCACACACACACGAGGGAGGAGCTGCACTCACCCCCGAATACTGCCCATCATAACGTGATGTCACTTGTCGCATCACCTGTCCAAGGGGCTCCGCCCATTACTCCTACTGCTCCAGAAACCCATCCCACTTGCTTGGATCCAGTATTGACTCCAAACGGAACACTGTATTCCCCATATCCGATATTTCCATCTGTTGAGGCACCAATTGTAACAGAACATCCACCAGCAAGTGCTGGGCCCCATAGTGTACATAGTTCACACAGCTCTGCCACAAGCCCGCTGTTCGCCCGCCTCCCCAAGCCCAGAACACCACTGGAAGCACAAGCTCTGCCCATCAATCATCGACAAGATAGTTCAGACGAATCCAGTGACGACATAAGGGGAGGAGAGGGGGCGGTAGAGTGGACGGTTAGGAAATCCAATTCAAAAGTGAAATCCAAGCGGAGGAACACAAAAGGGGAAGTCTAATGTACGTTGCATTTACCCCGCCACAAGCCACCTCCCTTATAAACATATTGCCAGACCCTGAAAAACAACCTATGCCTTTCTATAGGAAAATGGTACAAATCCAAAAAACATACTCGGCAGCCTGGGAAGATCTTGTTAGCCTGTGTGAAATCAAGGCAGGAGATTCATACTGGCCTATTATGCGGAATGCAATAGATCTTTATGCTACAAATCGTTCAAAGCATGACTTTACATCAGGCATACAGTTCTGTGATCTGTTAAGATATTGGGCAAAGGATACATTGGCAGATCAAGCAGTTAATTTACAAGATATCAAACAGGACAAGTCAGTAGAAAAGTTTCACGCACGACTCACACAAGTATTTACAGACCTTGGCTTCAGTCCACATAATAAAACACATACGCAGATGTTAAGTACAGCTTTCGTGCTGGGATTACATGAGACAATTCAAAAGGGCCTATTGACATCCAGACCAGAATATAGAGTGTTACCTTTAGACACCTTACTGCTGGTTGCTAAAGGGCTGGAGACAGCGGCGGCTAAACAACCTGTATCATCAGCATCTAAGAAGACGGCTGTACTTATGGTGAATTCTGAGCAATCACCACATAAAGAAACAAGACAGTGTTTTAATTGTGGGAAATCAAGACACCTTAGCAAGAATTGCAAGGCACACAGGAAGCCGAGACCTAGACAGCAGACAGATGATACTAATGCAGCGCCTGTGCTTCAAGCTACAGCATAGGACAGGGGTGAGCCTGTGTCAGTGTCCCCTATTCTGGCAGTTTCTTCAGGGGATGGCGAGGTAGGACCACAAGCTATTGTGACACTACCAATAGAGAGGACACCCACAACCTTTCTCATAGACACAGGTGCAGCCAGAAGCGTTTTAAGAAAACAAGATCTGCCCGATATATCTTACCTGTCTGACATTGATGTCGCTTGTGTAGGAGTAGATGGTGTCCCCATCTCCAACCATTTAACCCAACCTATGCAAATAGGCCCATTTCCAGACCTGCTTGCAAGATTTGTAGTATCCTCTACATGCCCTATAAATCTGTTAGGTGCAGATGTGCTTTCCCGACTGCAAGCATCTATCTCATTCACCCCAGATGGAACTGTACAAGTGTCTTCACCTCTAGAAGTCACTGACACGTCAGCACTCTGCTCACTGCCCATATTACTACACATAGATGCCAATAGCATCTGTAATACAGGGCCAGATGATATCTTGGACAAGATTCCAGCAACACTCTGGTCACAAGGACCAGAAGATATTGGACACCTAGAGTTACCACGCAAGCCACAGTATCCTCAGAAGGCAGCACAAATAGATGCGATCTCTCAGCAGATAGAGAGATTAGTGCAGCAAGGGGCGTTGATCCCGTGTACGTCTCCTTGCAACACGCCCCTCTTTCCAGTAAAGAAGAAATCCAAAAAGGTAGAACCAGTAACATATCGTATGGTGCAAGATTTGCGAGCAGTCAATGAAGCAACCATATTAGACACTCCTATAGTGCCTAATCCGAACACTCTCCTTTCTGGAATACCTCCAGCAGCTGAATACTTTACCGTAGTGGATTTAGCAAATGCTTTCTTCAGTATTCCCCTTGATCCTTCTTGCCAGTATCTGTTTGCTTTCACGCATGATCATAATCAATACAAATGGACTGTAATGCCTCAAGGAGCGCAGAATTCGCCCAGCCAGTTTGCCAAAGCTATGAGCCATATCCATGACTCCTGGCAACAAGCAAATCCTGACATTGTATTGCTGCAGTATGTTGATGATCTCTTGCTGTGTGCAGAAGACCTTCCCACAGCCACAAGGACCTCAGAAAGCTTGCTGAAACACTTGGCAGAACAAGGATGCAAAGTATCCAGAGACAAACTACAATGGTGTAAGCAGAAAGTCATATTTTTGGGACACTGCCTGTCAAAAGGTGTGCGTCATCTTACACGCGCCCGTGTGCAAGCAATAGAAGACATGTCAGTCCCTGAAGGACATAGACCCCTGCATGCTTTCCTAGGTCTAATATCTTACTGCAGAGCATGGATCCCAGAAGCATCCCTTCTAATGCAACCCTTGTATGATGTATTAAAGACTGAGCCATATGAGATGACACAGACAGCCCTGGATAATTTCTACACCCTGAAGAAAGCTATTTCAATAGCACCAGCACTAGGATTACCAAACTATGATCTCCCATTCAAGCTGTTTGTATCAGAAAGAGAAGGACATGCAATGGGAGTCTTGACACAGTCCCATGGAAACAGACAACGGCCTATTGGCTATTTCTCATATCAATTGGATGCTGTGGCAAGAGAAGGACTGCCTTGCCTCAGAGCAGCACTGGCAGCACATGCCTTACTGGACAAAACAAGTGACATAGTCCTTGGCTATCCTCTGACAGTTCTGGCACCACATGATATTGCGGCCATCATACAGCAGACACAACCTAAGCACATGACTACAGCCAGACACATCCGTCTGCAATGTTCCCTCCTTCTACCAGACAATGTTACCTTACAGAGATGTTATGTTCTCAATCCAGCCACTCTCTTACCATTTCCAGAGGGGGGAGATGAGGAAGATGGATACTTTTGGTACAGCCTGATTTTGAACCCAAACTCAGGAATAACCAATCTATATGTAAAAAGACGTCTACTGGAAGGTGGTGAAACAGCCAGACGCTCACAGATGAGACACAAGACCCTCTATATTGCACGCTGTGGAATAAACAATCTCCAGGCCGAGATTTCCAATATGAAGCAAGACTCACTAAATTGAAGCAGGTCACCTTAAAACTAAAGACATTGTACAACAATGCAGCAGGTGCATTTACGGTGGAGCTCCCGCAAGAAGCAGAAGCGCTCTACAAGCATTGGGATACAGAAATTCCACATGTTGCAGTATCCAAGTTCGCACCGGATGGATGGAAGACATTGGGAGCTGCATTAAAATGGTGGGAATCTGCAGAGGAAGAGGAGTTGGAAGAGGAAGGAGTGGAAAAATCTCCACTGGCAAGCAGACAGCACTCCCAGTATACAAGCCAGAGACCCATATGCAGTCCCAGGACTCACAAATCCACCCCATGACTGCCTTCAGCAAATGGAAATGGAGACCTCACACCTTGCGAATGTAAAAGACCTTGCCCTGACAGACCCAGACATCACTTTGTATGTAGATGGATCAAGGTATCCTGATGAGAATGGAAAATATCACACAGGATACGCTGTGACTACAGAAAAAGATGTGATACGAGCCTTCTCACTACCTCCCTCCATGTCAGCACAAGAAGCAGAGTTGATTGCATTGACCAAGGCCTGTAAGATTGCGACAGGAGTCCGAGCTAACATCTATACAGACTCAAGGTATGCTCTGGGAGTGACTCAAGACTTTGGAGTAATCTGGAGAGCTAGAGGATTCATGACAGCCGCAGGCACTCCAGTGAAGCATGACAAAGCCATCCGTGAACTACTAGATGCTTTAGCACTCCCAAAGGAAGTAGCCATACTGAAAGTAAAGGCACATGGGAAGCTAAATTCAGACGAAGCACGAGGAAACCATCTAGCAGACCAGACGGCTAAGCAAGCAGCAATGACAACACAGGAAATGGAAAGGAGAAAGGTGGATGGAGAAATAAACATTTATACAATGCAGACTCTGCCAACAGATTTAAAATTGCTCAAAGAATTGCAAAAGATGGCAGGTCCAGAAGAAGTGAACAAGTGGAAGGCAAAGGGAGCAGCTTTGAAAGATGGACTATATGTTGACAATTTGAGATTGTGTTTGCCAAGAAGCTTGTACTCAGCAACAGTACAATGGGCACATGGGCCAGAACACCTGTCAAAGATTCTCATGAATAACTTAATAAATAAGTATTACATGGCCCCAGGCATCACTACTCTGACAAGCACTTAATGTAAATCATGCAGTATTTGTGTCAAGTGTCAGGCCGCACTGAGAAACCACCACAGAGACATTTGGCAAAATCATTATATCCATTCCAGAGGATACAAATTGATCACATTCAGATGCCAAAGAGTGGCCGGTATGAATATGCATTAGTCATCGTGGACATGTTCTCAGGATGGCCAGAAGCCTACCCAGTTGTAAACATGACAGCAAAAACAACAGTGAAACGCTTATTAACAGAGGTCATCTGCAGATATGGGGTCCCTGAATTGATTGAGAGTGACCAGGGACCAGCTTTTACAGCAGTACTGGCCAAAGAAATATGGACAGCCCTAGGAGTGACCCTCTCCTTTCACACGCCTTACCATCCTCAAAGTAGTGGGAAGGTGGAACGTATGAATGGTACCTTGAAATCTAGGATGTTGAAAATGTCACAAGAAACTGGTATGCCATGGCCTGAAAGTCTTCCAATAGCCTTGTTCAGTGTCAGGTATACCCCTAGAGGGAAACATGCATTGTCCCCCCATGAAATCTTGTTTGGGTCTGCTCCTAGGCTAGGGTGCTACTTTCCTCAGCAATTGCAACTTAAATCTGATGTACTTGTTGACTATGTGGTTGCACTGTCCACCGCACTGACTAAAATCCATGCACAAGTGTTCTCTTCTATTCCAGATTCGGAAGTAATCACTGGTACTCATCAACTACTTCCTGGAGATTGGCTCCTAGTTAAGAAATGTGTGAGGAAAACCCCTTTGGAACCCAGATATGAAGGCCCATTCCAAGTGCTACTGATCACAGCTACATCAGTTAAGTTGGAAGGGAAAGCTACTTGGGTCCACGCATCCCATTGCAAAAAGGTTCCTCCTCCTGATGATCAGGAACCAACACAATGAGTATAATTCAGTGGTTTGTCCTGTCCCTCATGATAATTTCAAATATTGCTCATCAGGTAACCATTACAAAAGGTAAAGATGGTATCACTTTTTGGTATAATTCACATAATACACATGTTGCCACATACACCTTTGACTTTTGCGACATTGTTTCTTGCCCTTCAATCCCTGAACAATGTGATATATACAAGAGATATATATATATATATATATATATATGTCTCACTGATGAAACTGTTGGAAGACGCTGTGAAACATGGCAGGCAGTGAGATGGGGCACTGGAACACTTTGGGAGTATAGACCTTAAAGTGCGGCAGATAAAAAAGATGACCAAGGTAGATCCCTCCTCGACCGAATAACTCTAATAAAGACTGGTCGATGTCTGAATAGTGGGGTATCTGGTTCTGATATGCAATTGACTCTAACCATACAAAACCCTTGTCCCATGGATGCTGATACATATATACTGAGGACTTGGGCTAGAGGACAAGGTGCTAAATTAATGGGCGAGTTTAAGATAGCAGATCTATATAAGCACCCAGACATACCTCTGGCATTACAGACATTGAAGCCAGGGCCCCAGATCATTGGAACAATGACTGCTACTGGTGACCCAACATATGAGGACACGTTAGCTACTGAGACCGGATTTTCAGACCTCAATGTATGGTTGGAATGGATGAAATACAATGTACAAGAAAGTAATAAGACCAACTGTTATGTATGTGGCCATGCTAGGCCTCATTTAGGTACTGTTCCATTTATTATACCTTTGCAAGAAGAGACATGTTTTCTAAAATTGTTCAAAACATACAGTCACACAGATGAGTGTGAACAATGGAGGAAAACGTACCCTGTGATGACTAGTAATCCCCACCCAGGGAGAGGTATAACTGTGTACCCTGGAAATTATACGTGTTACCGGAGAAACGTTTCTCAAGGGTTCAACTTGCAGAAGTTCCCAAGTGGGTTTTGTCACACATATAGAGATGGGTCATCCACACTGCTAGTCAATCAGACCCAATCTTTGGGGGACATATATTGGTAGTGTGGAGATATGAAACTCAGGGTAAGACTGTCAGGAGTATGGCGTGGGGAATGTACCTTGGCTAAAGCCATAATGCCGTTACACATTGTTCCAACCTATTATGGTGATCTAGATAGTGTTCATCAGGCACAGTCCAGAAGGAAGAGACATACATCATCATCTTAACCTAGAGAAAGTTTTGATTCCCATGTTTAAATAGATTCTATTGGAGTCCCAAGGGGGGTGCCCGATGAATTTAAAGCCCTAACCAAGTAGCAGCAGGATTCGAGTCACTCATACCAATGATTGGTGTAAACAAGAATGTTGCCTGGATCAATTATATTTACTATAACCAGCAACGGTTTGTCAATTACGCTAAGGATGCCTTAAAAGGCATTGCAGAACAATTAGAGGCTACATCACACATGGCCTTCTAGAACTGCATGGCATTAGACATGATCCTTGCAGAAAAAGGTGGAGTATGTAAAATGCTTCCTGACACTAGCACATGTTGTACATACATTCCTGATAATACAGGTCCAAATGGTAAGATCACACTGGCAATCCAGAAATTGGCTAATCTTGGTCAAGAATTAAAAGAAAATTCTGGCACTATAGACTATTGGGAATCATGCTTTGGTTGGATGAATGGCTGGCAGAAAGTGTTGTTGCAAATAGGGATGGCCATCTTTATTGTCATAATCTTGTTAGCCTTCCTCTTATGTTGCATTATCCCCTGTATACACAACTACCTTCAGAAAACTGTGGACAAGGCTTCTCCCACCTTTATCCACCAAGATTTAGACATAGATCTGTATGGACAGAATGATGATTGTAAGACATCCCATCTTCTGATGCAGACTGTAACTGGCTCTAAAGAGAGTGTTCTGTGAGCTGGGCTACACTATATCTGAGTACTATGGTCCCTCTCCAAGCTTAGCTACACTATTAGATATTAGAGGCTTGTTAGGTCTTCCCCATGCCACATAGGTCATAGGGTAGGTGTGACGTCAGGTCATGGCAAGCCCGATCGAACGAAGATATGTACCTATGACTTACACACATGCAATGCTTTCAACATCCGGAAATAGAAGACACAAAGAATAGGACCATAGTTGAGACATATATCTATTATAACAAGATATTTAGTTTTAGACACCCGATATAAGAATAGGGTGTTATACTTATAATCAGTAAGTTTTACTAATAGCTGCGAGTGTGACGAATATATTATGTCATTTTAGGGGGGACTGTTATGGATTAGGATCAGTACAAAATGCATAACTGTATTCGTGCACCTACTTATATATCTTATCTTTGCAGTATTATCGTATAACCAAGTTTTACTAATAAATGCTGAATCATTGGGAGACTCTAAAATGGAGGATTTGTCAATCCCCTGCATACAAGATGTAGGCAGCACAATTTCCGGTCTGTTAAGGATGACGAGTCTTATCACACCCTGAGCACGAGGAGGAGAACGACATCTTCCCTTTGTCCTAAACTTCTGACCAATAAGAGGAAGACTCATCCCCCGTGTGGGATGACACCTAGAGACTCCTTAATGCTTTTAACCCAATGTCTGATCAAGGTCTCATAAAAGCGGACACCTCAGAACCAATGAATTACCGAATAAACCTGATGTTTTGCTTAATTGTAACTTTTATCTGATTACTAAAAAACTATATAAATGATGGCTGACGTAATAAAACTAGAAGAGAGAAAGCTGTATACCAGAACTCTGTGTTGGTGTATTATTTATCTAAGGTGTGCACACAATATAAATATTGGTAATTTGGCCAGGGACTGATATTTCTGAAAAATACTTTGTTATTTACCAAAACACTACTTAACACACCTTATAATAATGCAGAGAGAGGCAATGCAGTGAGAGGAGTCTGAAGAAGAGGAGTCAGAGGAGGAAGGTGGCTTTGAGGAGGTGGAAGACCAAACACAGCAGGCGTCTCAGGGGGCTTGTTGTCACCTTTCGGGGACCCTTGGTGTTGTATGTGGCTGGGTGGAGGAAGAGACCTTCAATGACATCAGTGAGGACAAGGAACGGGACATGGCTAGCTTGGTATCCAACCTTGTGCAAATGGGGAGTTTGCGGTTGTGCAAATGGACTGTTTGCGGTTGTTTGCGGTGCGTTAAACGGGGAGTTTGGTCTGTCACTGTAAAGCGGGCCTAACCCTTACACTACCTGATCGATACAACATCATACCTGATGTTTTAAAGCACGTTATTCCCAAAAATGTAGGATTTGCCGGATTCGCGAACATTTGCGGGAATTCGCGTTCGCGGTCCGCGAACCAAAAATTTTAGGTTCGCGACATCACTAGTGGTGGAAGGTCCAACGTCGGCTGTGTTGTTAACACACACACACGACTTAAAAAAAAAAAACTCAAAGGCGCCTCACACGCAGTTAACACACATACGCACGACTTAGAAAAAAATCAACTGCGTCGTACACGTAAAAACCAACTACGTCGCTCGCAAAATAAATACGGCAGCCTCGCATAAAAATACGGCCGCGAAACGACCCATTCCCAACACGCAAAACCGGCCAAAAATGGCATGCATGAAAACATCAGAAACACAAGAAATAAACACAACGAACACATAAAAAGCTTACTTACAGCAGGGGGGGGGGGGGGCATCCGGTACCACGAAAAGTTAATTTACACGTTCATTTAAGTCCAAAAAAATGAGTTTAAACTGCGAAAATCACCTAAGCGAGAGAAAAAATGGCCGCCGAACAAAACGAGGCTTCAGACGTAACTATACTACAGTGACTCGCAAAACTGAAAAACATACTATGCGGCACGTACCACACTGATATTAACCACCATTTTGAAAACTACTGAAATTATTGAAATATTGAAAAAATGGCGGATGGAACGCAAATTGTAAGCTGGAACGCAAATAGCGCATGCGTATTGCGTTCTAACGGTCTGAGGCACTTGAAAGTTTATAAATACTGCCTACTTTCCAGAAAATTCTACATTTCTACGCAGGTGATGAACGGAGTGACTGGATAGTTAACTGCTGCTGTTACTTGAGAAGAGAATTGTTTCCTAATTTCCTACTTTACATTGTGCAAATTACAACTGAGAGGTAAGCTATAATATATTACATTTTATTATCAAGACAAAACAACAACAAAAAAACTTTAACTATGAAAATGTGATTCATGTATAGTGACATGTGACACGCACATTTATGTGTATAGCCCCTACAACAAACCAATCTTAACCCAAACTAATTAAACAAGTATATTTAAATGACATTTAAAAAAAAACTACTTTAACTATTAAAATATAATTAATGTATAGTGATATGTGACACACTCATATATGTGTATCATGTATAGTGACATCTGACACGCACATTTATGTGTGTAGGCCCTAAAACAAACAAATGTTAATTGAAACTAATTAAACAAGTATATTTAAATGACATTAATTTATTGCAATTCAATTTGTAACCTAAAGCTCAATCTTTCTCCTATTTTTTACTATTCAAACAGACTCTGCATCAATAGCGTCACTCAAGAATTTGCACCGTGCATTGTGAACCAGAATCCCTTTTAAAGAACACAAAAAAAGAAGAAGAGGTAAGATAGAAAAATACATTACATGCTGAAAAAGAACATGCTTTCCAAAATCAAAAAGAAGAAATATACAATTAACCATTTCACATTCTTTTTCAAACAGACACTACAAGAAGAGCGGCGGATTAAGGGCCCTCTTAAATTCTCCCTCGTAGTTCTCTCGGTGCTCGCAAAAGGCAGTTTTCCTGCTGTTTGCGAGAACCGAATCTCTCGCAGCCTGCTTTGCGATATGACTGCGAGAAAATGGCCGAGAATAGGCTCCGAGAGAGCTACGTAGCCTAAAATCTATGCACGAGTCTCGCATATCGTAAGAATCCCTACGTGGACAAAAAGTCCACGCAAGGGATTCGAAAGCCTCTACGTGCTGCCTCGGAAAAGCCCGAGACAGCAGTGTGAGGCTCCCCCCTGCACCCTATACACATCCCCATGCTGCAGGGGTCTCTATCAGGACCCCTGCAGCACCCCCACATAAACCCATTGCAGGGGGGGTCCCCGATCTGCATAGATCAGGCCCCCCGCTGCATTTAAAACTTTTAAATTCCCCGCCGCGGCTCCTTAAAGGGGCCGCGGCAAACTATTACCCAATCCCGGCCGCGGCACTTAAAATTAACCCCCCTCTATGCTGGGGGTCCCCATCGGGACCCCCGAAGTGTCCCCACATATACCCATTGCAGGGGGGGGGTCCCCGATCTGCATAGATCAGGCCCCCCGCTGCATTTAAAACTTTTAAATTCCCTGCCGCGGCTCCTTAAAGGGGCCGCTGCACACTATTACCCAAACCCGGCCGCGGCACCTAAAATTAACCCCCCTCTATGCTGGGGGTCCCCATCGGGACCCCCGAAGTGTCCCCACATAAACCCCCTGCAGCGGGGGGCCCCCGATCCGCACCGATCGTGACCCTGCTGCAATTCAATTTTAAATTTCCCGCCTCGCTGGTCCTCAAAGGACCGTAAAGGTCCTGAAAGGACTCGCAATAAAAATATTAACCCCAGGCAACTATGATTACCCCATTAACTCATGATGGTCAATACAGACCACCATAAGGCCTAAATTAACCCATTAACTCATGATGGTCAATACAGACCACCATAAGGCCTAAATTAACCCATTAACTCATGATGGTCAATACAGGCCACCATAAGGCCTAAATTAACCCATTAACTCATGATGGTCAATACAGACCACCATAAGGCCTAAATTAACCCATTAACTCATGATGGTCAATACAGACCACCATAAGGCTCTATTTAACCCCATCAGTCCCATAAGGGTATATTATTACCATTATGGGCCTGTTACAACCCAACATTAACCACATAAGTGCCATGATGGTCCTCAAGGACCATCATGACACTAACTACAAACACTACACTATAACCCCCAATAAACCATTTAATCTAAACTAACCCCCCTCTACACTAATCTATTAACACTTACACTACCTACCTACACTACCTACCCCCTAATAAACCTCCCCAACACTCTAATTACAAAAAACAAAAAACCTACAGTACAGAAAACAAAAAACCTACAGTACAAAAAACAAAAAAAACTACAGTACAGAAAAAACAAAACAAATTACAACCCCACCCCCCACTACAGAAAACAAAAAAATACATTACAACCCCACCCCCCACTACAGAAAATAAAAAAATTACACACCTGAAAAGGAAAGACAGATAAACACAATACAATACATACATATAATACATTACATACATTACATACAATACATGACATTACATACATTACATATAATATATTACATATAATATATTACATATAATACATTACATACATTACATACAATACATGACATTACATACATTACATATAATATATTACATATAATATATTAAATATAATATATTACATATAATATATTACATATAGTCCAAATCAAATACCCCCTATCTATCTAACATACAATCTATTTAATTTAAAATAAATCCTAACTATATCAAATACATCCCCCTATCTATCTAATATACAAAAAATCCTAACTACATACACAGACCCTAATTCTAAAATAAAATAAAATAATTACAGTTCTAACTACATACACAGACCCTTATTCTAAACTAAAATAAAATAATTACAGTCCTAACTACACAGACCCTAATTCTAAGCTAAAATCAATAAATTAAGACCACTTACCTTTAAGATGTTGCTTCAGATCACCAACCTATGGGTCAAACAAAAAAAAAAATTAGTACAAAACATTAACATCCAATAAATAAACATTCTATACATTCTAAATATTCAACTCACCTTTACAGCATGTCCCGTCACTGTTTAGCTCTTCCGGCGCGGCCCTGTTAAAAAAAAAACACAATACATGAATACATTAATACAATATCTAAACAATAAATAAAATACACAAATAAACATCTAAATATACATTTAACTTACCTCCCCGCGATGTCCCCGGCCTTCTCTCCTTCAGCCCCGGCTGGGCGGCGGAACCATCCGCGCTCTAAAAAAAAAACAAAAAAAAAACTAACGGAGGTCTGCACTGGCAGACCTCCCCGACGCTAATGAACCTCCCGGAGTCGTTTCCGGGAGGAAATTGGCATTGGCGGCTTGTGATTGGCTGAAAAAGCTGTCAGCCAATCAAAAGTCGTCAATGTTTGAGCCAATCAGGATGCGCAGATGTCTTCTACCAATCACTCCGTGGGGGTGTATCCCATTGTGATTGGCTGAAGGCATCTGAGCGTTGTGATTCGTTCCCAGAAAGATAGACAAGTGTTTTAGCCAATCAGGGTGGGATATTGGAGTGTATCCCATCCTGATTGGCTCACACATTGACGACTTTTGATTGGCTGAAATTGATAGACAGCTTTTTCAGCCAATCACAAGCCGCCAATGCCAATTTCCTCCCGGAAACGACTCCGGGAGGTTCATTAGCGTCGGGGAGGTCTGCCAGTGCAGACCTCCGTTAGTTTTTTTTTTGTTTTTTTTAGAGCGCGGATGGTTCCGCGGCCCAGCCGGGGCTGAAGGAGAGAAGGCCGGGGACATCGCGGGGAGGTAAGTTAAATGTATATTTAGATGTTTATTTGTGTATTTTATTTATTGTTTAGATATTGTATTAATGTATTGTGTTTTTTTTTTAACAGGGCCGCGCCGGAAGAGCTAAACAGTGACGGGACATGCTGTAAAGGTGAGTTGAATATTTAGAATGTATAGAATGTTTATTTATTGGATGTTAATGTTTTGTACTAATTTTTTTTTTTGTTTGACCCATAGGTTAGTGATCTGAAGCAACATCTTAAAGGTAAGTGGTCTTAATTTATTGATTTTAGCTTAGAATTAGGGTCTGTGTAGTTAGGACTGTAATTATTTTATTTTTGTTTAGAATAAGGGTCTGTGTATGTAGTTAGGACTGTAATTATTTAATTTTATTTTAGAATTAGGGTCTGTGTATGTAGTTAGGATTTTTTGTATATTAGATAGATAGGGGGATGTATTTGATATAGTTAGGATTTATTTTAAATTAAATAGATTGTATGTTAGATAGATAGGGGGTATTTGATTTGGACTATATGTAATATATTATATGTAATATATTATATTTAATATATTATATGTAATATATTATATGTAATGTATGTAATGTCATGTATTGTATGTAATGTATGTAATGTATTATATGTAATATATTATATGTAATATATTATATGTAATGTATGTAATGTCATGTATTGTATGTAATGTATGTAATGTATTATATGTATGTATTGTATTGTGTTTATCTGTCTTTCCTTTTAAGGTATGTAATTTTTTTATTTTCTGTAGTGGGGGGTGGGGTTGTAATGTATTTTTTTGTTTTCTGTAGTGGGGGGTGGGGTTGTAATTTGTTTTTTTTTCTGTACTGTAGTTTTTTTTGTTTTTTGTACTGTAGGTTTTTTGTTTTCTGTACTGTAGGTTTTTTGTTTTTGTAATTAGAGTGTTGGGGAGGTTTATTAGGGGGTAGGTAGTGTAGGTAGGTTGTGTAAGTGTTAATAGATTAGTGTAGAGGGGGGTTAGTTTAGATTAAATGGTTTATTGGGGGTTATAGTGTAGTGTTTGTAGTTAGTGTCATGATGGTCCTTGAGGACCATCATGGCACTTATGTGGTTAATGTTGGATTGTAACAGGCCCATAATGGTAATAATATACCCTTATGGGACTGATGGGGTTAAATAGAGCCTTATGGTGGTCTGTATTGACCATCATGAGTTAATGGGTTAATTTAGGCCTTATGGTGGTCTGTATTGACCATCATGAGTTAATGGGTTAATTTAGGCCTTATGGTGGTCTGTATTGACCATCATGAGTTAATGGGTTAATTTAGGCCTTATGGTGGTCTGTATTGACCATCATGAGTTAATGGGTTAATTTAGGCCTTATGATGGTCTGTATTGACCATCATGAGTTAATGGGGTAATTATAGTTGCCTGGGGTTAATATTTTTAGTGCGAGTCGTTTCAGGACCTTTACGGTCCTTTGAGGACCCGCGAGGCGGGAAATTTAAAATTGAATTGCAGCAGGGTCACGATCAGTGCCGATCGGGGCCCCCCGCTGCAGGGGGTTTATGTGGGGACACTTCGGGGGTCCCGATGGGGACCCCCAGCATAGAGGGGGGTTAATTTTAGGTGCCGGGGGGGTATTCGGAGTACCCCCACGGCAGGGCTTATGTGGGGGACTGCCGCGGAGGTCCCTTTTAGGACCCCCGCAGCAATTGATGAGGAGTGGGAGCCTGCGATATCATCTCGCAGGCTGTCACTCTTCATGTACATTTACGCAGTGTAGATACGTACCGCCCTGCTGCGTAGCTCATACGTTGCTCGCAGCAGGGCTAATTTAATAGCATTGGAACTTAGAGAAACTTTGCAGTACGTAGGGCTTAAGTAGAAGCCTCTTATTTACGAGGCTGGAATTTAATAGGGCCCTAAGATTGGCAGGAGGGGACCCTCTGTCATTCGGACAAGAACAACTCTTCAATCAAGGTAAAGTATAACAAGTAGAAAAAATAAAGGAACTATATATGTTTAATGGCCGCCAATATAACAAATGCAGCAACCAAAAAGTGGTGAACACAAAATAGGATAATGCTAAAAACATTTCCATAATATCCAAAATAAAAAAAACATTCATTTTCACTGTAGAAAAACATTTAACCTTCATAAAAAAGACTAATTAAGCAAATAAAGTATGCAACATATGGTAGACACAAAAGAGGATTGTACCAAAAATCACACAAACACATAGCAAAGTAAATTAATATTATTTTTTAATGCTTAAGAACCTATTAGCCTTACAAAGAAGCCTAAATAAGCATACCAAAAGTGGTGGACACAAAATAGGATAATGCTAAAAACATAGCCATCATATCCAAAATAGGAAAAACATTCATTTTCAATGTACAACATTTAATCCTCATAGAAAGACTAATTAAGCAAATAAAGTATGCAACATATGGACGACACAAAACAGTATTGTACCAAAAATCACACAAACACATAGAAAAGTAAATGAATATTCTTCTTTAATGTTTAAGAATCTATAAGCCTTACAAAGAAGCCCAAATAAGCATATTAAAAGTGGTAGACACAAAATAGGATTGGACCAAAAATCTCACAAACACATAGCAAAGTAAATTAATATTATTTTTTAATGTTTAAGAACCTATAAGCCTTACAAAGAAGCCTAAATAAGCATACCAAAAGTGGTGGACACAAAATAGGATAATGCTAAAAACATAGCCATCATATCCAAAATAGGAAAAACATTCATTTTCAATGTACAACAACATTTAATCCTCATAGAAAGACTAATTAAGCAAATAAAGTATGCAACATATGGACGACACAAAACAGTATTGTACCAAAAATCACACAAACACATAGAAAAGTAAATGAATATTCTTCTTTAATGTTTAAGAATCTATAAGCCTTACAAAGAAGCCTAAATAAGCATACCAAAAGTGGTGGACACAAAATTGGATAATGCTAAAAACATAGCCATCATATCCAAAATAGGAAAAACATTCATTTTCAATGTACAACAACATTTAATCCTCATAGAAAGACTAATTAAGCAAATAAAGTATGCAACATATGGACGACACACAACAGTATTGTACCAAAAATCACACAAACACATAGAAAAGTAAATGAATATTCTTCTTTAATGTTTAAGAATCTATAAGCCTTACAAAGAAGCCCAAATAAGCATATTAAAAGTGGTAGACACAAAATAGGATTGGACCAAAAATCTCACAAACACATAGCAAAGTAAATTAATATTATTTTTTAATGTTTAAGAACCTATAAGCCTTACAAAGAAGCCTAAATAAGCATACTAAAAGTGGTGGACACAAAATAGGATAATACTAAAAACATAGCCATCATATCCAAAATAGGAAAAACGTTCATTTTCAATGTACAACAACATTTAATCCTCATAAAAAAGACTAATTAAGCAAATAAAGTATGCAACATATGGACGACACAAAACAGTATTGTACCAAAAATCACACAAACACATAGAAAAGTAAATTAATATTCTTCTTTAATGTTTAAGAAACTATAAGCTTTACAAAGAAGCCTAAATAAGCATACCAAATGTGGTGGACACAAAATAAGATAACGCTAAAAACATAGCCATCATATCCAAAATTCCAAAAACATTTAACCTTCATAAAAAAGATTAATTAAGCAAATAAAGTATGCAACATATGGTAGACACAAAACAGGATTGTACCAAAAATCACACAAACACATAGCAAAGTAAATTAATATTCTTATTTACTGTTTAAGAAGCTATAAGCCTTACAAAGAAGTCTAAATTAGCATAGCAAACGTGGTGGACACAAAACAGGATAATGCTAAAAACATTGCAATCATATCCAAAATAAGAAAAACATTAATAATTACAGGATAAAAAAAGGATAACTGGAATAGACAAATACAATTAAGTATTTTTAAAAGGTTGCAGAAAAAACAGCATAGCAGAAAAGTTCACCATAACAGATACAATACACCAAAATAATGAAATATGTTATTCATTACAAATACATTCAAATCAAATAACATTTTCATTTTTGTTTTACAACAGACACTGCGTGAAGACCATCGGACGAAGACTTTCAACAGAGGACCAACAAAGATTCTGATTGAAATCACACTTGAACCAAGGTACAGTATAACAAGTAAAAAAAGAGAAAACTAAAATAACAATCACTAACTATGGCCCTCATTCAATTGCAAGTTGGCCAATTCAATAGGGGTCTAAATAAGCACATAAATATTTTTTTAAAGACGTTTTTAGTTAGTAAACATCTATCCAAAAGCAAGGTTTTCACTAACTAAAAACTTATTTAAAAAAAATATGTTATGTGCTTACCGTATATAATGGAGTATAAGCCGAGTTTTTCAGCCCTTTTTTTAAGGCAAAAAAGGGCCCCCTCGGCTTATACTCGAGTCACTCCCCCCCCCCCCCCCCCCCCCGTGTTTCTCTAACCCCCCCATGTCTCTAACCCCCCCTTGTCTCTCTAACCCCCCGTGTGTCTTTAACCCCCCGTGTGTCTCTCTACCCCCCTTGTGTCTCTCTCTACCCCCCCGTGTCTCTTTCCCTCCCCCCTCCTTAACCTAAACCCCCCCTCAACCCCCCTCCTCCACCTAAACCCCCCTAAATACCTCCCCCCTCACTTACCTGCTTGTGCTCCGGCCTCCGCTCCTTGACCCGGCGACGGCGCGCATGTGAGTGACGTCACATGCAGCCGTGTCATTAGCATATACCGGGTGCCGGCACCCGGTATATGCTAATGATGCGGCAGGCATGTGACGTCACATGCGCGCCGGCGCCGGGACAGGGAGTGGAGGCCGGAGCACAAGCAGGTAAGTGAGGGGAGAGGGAGGAGGTATTTAGGCTGGTAAAGGTGGAGGAGGGGGGTTGAGGGGAGTTTAGGTGGAGGAGCTGGGTTGAGGGGTGTTTGGGTTGAGAAGGGGGGTTGAGGAGGGGGGTTGGGGATTGAGGGGGGAGGTTGAGGAGGTGGGTTGGGGTTGAGGGGGGTTGGGGAGGGGGGTTGAGGGGGGCTGAGGTTGAGGAGGGAGGTTGAGGGGGGTTGAGGTTGAGGAGGGAGGTTGAGTATGGGGGGTTGAGGATGGGGGGTTGAGGAGGAAGGTTGAGGATGGGGGGTTGAGGAAGTAGGTTGAGGATGAGGAGGGAGGTTGAGCATGAGGAGGAGGGGTTGAGGAGGGGGGTTGAGGATGGTGGGTTGAGGAGGGGGGTTGGGGTTGAGGGGGATTGAAGGGGGAGGTTGAGGAGGTGGGTTGGGGTTGAGGGGGGTTGAGGTTGAGGAGGGGGTTGAGGGGGGTTGAGGTTGAGGAGGGTGGTTGAGGATGGGGGTTGAGGATGAGGATGGGGGGTTGAGGAGGGGGTTGAGGATGGGGGGACTGAGGAGGGAGGTCGAGGAGGGTGTTGAGGAGGGGGTTGAGGATGGGGGTATTGAGGAGGGCAGTCGAGGAGGGGGTTAAGGAGGGAGGTTGAAGATGAGGAGGGAGGTTGAGAAGGAGGGGTTGAGGAGGGGGGTTGAGGATAGGGGGTTGAAGGGAGGTTGAGGATGAGGAGGGAGGTTGAGGATGAGGAGGGAGGTTGAGGATGGGGGGTTGAGGATGAGGATGGGGGGTTGAGGATGGGGGGTTGAGGAAGGAGGTTGAGGAGGGGGTTGAGGAGGGGGTTGAGGAGGGAGGTTGAGGAGGGGGTTGAGGAGGGAGGTTGAAGATGAGGAGGGAGGTTGAGGATGAGGGGTTGAGGAGGGGGGTTGAGGATAGGGCTTGAGGAGAGAGGATGAGGATGGGGGGGTTAAGGATGGGGGGTTGAGGAGGGAGGTTGAGGAGGGGGGTTGAGGTTGAGGGGGGGTTGAGGTTGAGGGGGTTTGAGGTTGGAGGGGGGGTTGAGGTTGAGGAAGGTTGAGGTTAAGGAGGGGGTTGAGGATGAGGATGGGGGGTGGAGGAGGGAAAAAAGGGCCCCCTCTGCTTATACTCTCCCCCGTGTTTCTCTAACCCCCCCATGTCTCTAACCCCCCCGTGTCTCTCTAACCCCCCCGTGTGTCTCTAACCCCCCGTGTGTCTCTCTACCCTCCGTGTTTCTCTCTAATCCCTGTGTGTCTCTCTACCCCCCCCCGTGTCTCTCTCTACTCCCCCGTGTCTCTTTCCCTACCCCCTCCTCCACCTAAACCCCCCTAAATACCTCCCCCCTCACTTACCTGCTTGTGCTCCGGCCTCCGCTACTTGACCCGGCGACGGCGCGCATGTGAGTGACGTCACATGCAGCCGCGTCATTAGCATATACCGGGTGCCAGCACCCGGGATATGCTAATGATGCGGCACGCATGTGACGTCACATGCGCGCCGGCGCCGGAACAAGGAGTGGAGGCCGGAGCACAAGCAGGTAAGTGAGGGGAGAGGGAGGAGGTATTTAGGCTGGTTTAGGTGGAGGAGGGGGGTTGAGGGGGGTTTAGGTGGAGGAGCTGGGTTGAGGGGTGTTTGGGTTGAGAAGGGGGGTTGAGGAGGGGGGTTGGGGATTGAGGGGGGAGGTTGAGGAGGTGGGTTGGGGTTGAGGGGGGTTGAGGAGGGGGGTTGAGGGGGGCTGAGGTTGAGGAGGGAGGTTGAGGGGGGTTGAGGTTGAGGAGGGAGGTTGAGGATGGGGGTTGAGGATGGGGGGGTTGAGGGGGAAGGTTAAGGATGGGAAGTTGAGGAAGTAGGTTGAGGATGAGGAGGGAGGATGAGGAGGGAGGTTGAGAATGAGGAGGAGGGGTTGAGGAGGGGGGTTGAGGTTGGTGGGTTGAGGAGGGGGGTTGGGGTTGAGGGGGATTGAAGGGGGAGGTTGAGGAGCTGGGTTGGGGTTGAGGGGGGTTGAGGTTGAGGAGGGGGTTGAGGGGGTTGAGGTTGAGGAGGGTGGTTGAGGATGGGGGTTGAGGATGAGGATGGGGGGGTTGAGGAGAGGGTTGAGGAGGGGGTTGAGGATGGGGTGTAGGATGGGGGGATTGAGGAGGGAGGTCGAGGAGGGGGTTGAGGAGGGGGGATGAGGAGGGAGGTTGAGGATGAGGAGGAGGGGTTGAGGAGGGGGGTTGAGGATGGTGGGTTGAGGAGGGGGGTTGGGGTTGAGGGGGATTGAAGGGGGAGGTTGAGGAGCTGGGTTGGGGATGAGGGGGGTTGAGGTTGAGGAGGGGGTTGAGGGGGGTTGAGGTTGAGGAGGGTGGTTGAGGATGGGGGTTGAGGATGAGGATGGGGGGGTTGAGGAGGGGGTTGAGAAGGAAGGTTGAGGAGGGGGTTGAGGATGGGGGGATTGAGGAGGGAGGTCGAGGAGGGGGTTGAGGAAGGGGGTTGAGGAGGGGTTTGAGGATGGGGCTATTGAGGAGGGAGGTCGAGGAGGGGGTTGAGGAGGGAGGTTGAAGATGAGGAGGGAGGTTGAGAAGGAGGGGTTGAGGAGGGGGGTTTTGGATAGGGGGTTGGAGGGAGGTTGAGGATGAGGAGGGAGGTTGAGGATGAGGAGGGAGGTTGAGGATGGGGGTTGAGGATGAGGATGGGGGGTTGAGGATGGGGGGTTGAGGAGGGAGGTTGAGGAGGGGGTTGAGGAGGGGGTTGAGGAGGGAGGTTGAGGAGGGGGTTGAGGAGGGAGGTTGAAGATAAGGAGGGAGGTTGAGAATGAGGAGGAGGGGTTGAGGAGGGGGGTTTAGGATAGGGCTTGAGGAGAGAGGATGGGGCGGTTAAGGATGGGGGGTTGAGGAGGGAGGTTGAGGAGGGGGGTTGAGGTTGAGGGGGGGTTGAGGTTGAGGGGGGGTTGAGGTTGAGGGGGGTTGAGGTTGAGGAGGGTTGAGGTTGAGGAGGGGGTTAAGGATGAGGATGGGGGTTGAGGAGGGAGGATGAGGATGGGGGCTTGAGGAGGGGGTTGAGGATGGGGGGGTTGAGGAGGGAGGTTGAGGTAGGGGTTGAGGATGGGGGGGTGATGAGGGAGGTTGAGGATGAGGAGGGAGGTTGAGGATGAGGGGTTGAGGATGGGGGGTTGAGGAGAGAGGATGAGGATGGGGGGGTTGAGGAGTGGGGTTGAGGAAGGGGGGTTGAGGAAGGAGGATGAGGAGGGAGGTTGAGGAGGGGGTTGAGGATGAGGAGGGAAGTTGAGGAGGGAGTTGAGGATGAGGAGGGAGTTGAGGATGAGGAGGGAGGTTGAGGATGAGGATAGGAGGTTGAGGAGGGAGGATGAGGAGGGAGGTTGAGGATGAGGAGGGAGGTTGAGGAGTAGGGTTGAGGAGGGTGATAAGGGAAGGGGGAAGAGACACAGGGAAGGGAGAGGTTGGAAGAGACACAGGGAAGGGAGAGGGGAGAAGAGATACAGGGAAGGGAGAGGGGAGAAGAGACACGGAGAGAGAGGGGGACACAGAGGGCACAAGAGGGACAAAGGGGACAGCACATTTCCCACCCTTGGATTATACTCAAGTCACTCATTTTACCCAGTATTTTGTGGTAAAATGGGTGCCTCGGCTTATACTCGGGAAGGCAATTACTATTGAATTGGCCAAATCGCAATTGAATGAGGGCATATAACTTTTACCAAAATATAACTGACACATTTCTTATTTACCTCTTATTTGTCTGTTATGGACAATAATGTTTAACAGTAGTGATGTTGCAAACATAAAATTTTCGGTTCGAGAACCGCGAACGCGAACCGCCGCAAATGTTCGCGAACCGGCGAACCGTCATAGACTTCAATGGGTAGGCGGATTCTAAAACCCACAGGGACTCTTTCTGGCCACAATAGTGATGGGAAAGTTGTTTCAACGGGATCCATGGCAAAACTCCCACGGAAAATTACATAGTTGATGCAGAGTCTGGTTTTAAGCCATAAAGGGCATAAATTACCTAACATTCCTAAATTGTTTGGAATAACGTGCTTTAAAACATCAGGTATGATGTTGTATCGATCAGGTAGTGTAAGGGTTAGGACCGCTTCACAGTGACAGACCAAACTCCCCGTTTAACGCACCGCAAACAACCGCAAACAGTCCATTTGCACAACCGCAAACTCCCCATTTGCACAAGGTTGGATACCAAGCTAGCCATGTCCCGTTCTTTGTCCTCACTGATGTCATTGAAGGTCTCTTCCTCCACCCAGCCACCAAGGGTCCCCGAAAGGTGACAACAAGCCCCCTGGGACGCCTGCTCTGTTTGGTCTTCCACCTCCTCAAAGCCACCTTCCTCCTCTGACTCCTCTTCTTCAGACTCCTCTCACTGCGTTGCCTCTCTCTGCATTTTTATAAGGTGTCTTAAGTAGTACTACTCGTATCAGTTTAATACCTGTTACAGCACCTATCAGGGGGCTTGTATAAGGCCTGGATTTTTAGAACCGGGAGATGGAAAAAGATGCTTGGTTGGTCGTATCACTTCAATTTTTCGGCACGGCACGTGCAATCAAAGGTGCCACCAGATAGGAGTGGCGTGTTTGTACGTACTACTCTTATCAGTTGAATACTTGTTATGTCAGCTATCAGGGGGCGTGTATAAGGCCTGGATTTTTGGGACCGGGAGATGGAAAAAGATGCTTTGTTGGTCGTATCACTTCAATTTTGGGGCACGGCATGTGCAATCAAAGGTGCCACCATATAAGAGGGGCTTGTTTGTAAGTACTACTCTTATCAGTTTAATACCTTTTACAGCACCTATCAGGAAGCGTGTATAAGGCCTGGATTTTTAGAACCGGGAGATGGAAAAAGATGCTTTGTTGGTCGTATCACTTCAATTTTGGGGCACGGCACGTGCAATCAAAGGTGTCACCATATAGGAGTGGCGTGTTTGTAAGTACTACTCTTATCAGTTTAATACCTGTTACAGCACATATCAGGGGGCGTGTATAAGGCCTGGATTTTTGGAACCGGGAGATGGAAAAAGATACTTGATTGGTCGTATCACTTCAATTTTGGGGCACGGCAAGTGCAATCAAAGGTGCCACCAGATAGGAGTGGCGTGTTTGTAAGTACTACTCTTATCAGTTTAATACTTATTATGTCACCTATCAGGGGGCGTGTATAAGGCCTAGATTTTTAGAACCGGGAGATGGAAAAAGATGCTTGGTTGGTCGTATCACTTTAATTTTGGGGCACGGCACGTGCAATTAAAGGTGCCACCATATAGGAGGGGCGTGTTTGTAAGTACTACTCTTATCAGTTTAATACATTTTACAGCACCTATCAGGGGGCATGTATAAGGCCTGGATTTTTAGAACCGGGAGATGGAAAAAGATACTTGGTTGGTCGTATCACTTCAATTTTGGGGCACGGCACGTGCAATCAAAGGTGCCACCAGATAGCAGTGGCTTGTTTGTAAGTACTACTCTTATCAGTTTAATAGTTGTTATGTCACCTATCAGGGGGCGTGTATAAGGCCTGGATTTTTGGAACCGGGAGATGGAAAAAGATACTTGGTTGGTCGTATCACTTCAAATTTGGGGCACGGCGCGTGCAATCAAAGGTGCCACCATATAGGAGTGGCGTGTTTGTAAGTACTACTCATATCAGTTTAATACCTGTTACAGCACCTATAAGGGGGCGTGTATAAGGCCTGGATTTTTAGAACCGGGAGATGGAAAAAGATACTTAGTTGGTTGTATCACTTCAATTTTGGGGCACGGCACGTGCAATCAAAGGTACCACCATATAGGAGTGGCGTGTTTGTAAGTACTACTCATATCAGTTTAATACTTGTTATGTCACCTATCAGGGGGCGTGTATGAGGCCTGCATTATTAGAACCGGGAGATGGAAAAAGATGCTTTGTTGGTCGTATCACTTCAATTTTGGGGCACGGCACGTGCAATCAAAGGTACCACCATATAGGAGTGGCGTGTTTGTAAGTACTACTCATATCAGTTTAATACTTGTTACGTCACCTATCAGGGCACATGTATAAGGCCTGGATTTTTGGGACCGGGAGATGGAAAAAGATGCTTGGTTGGTCGTATCACTTCAAATTTGGGGCACTTTGTGACATTAGCTTCTTACGCTCAAACATGTCCGTTACAGGCACCTGACTATGGGCAGATGAGCAGGAACTGCTCAAGGCAAGAGACGGAGTGGCGGATGGTTGAGAGGGGGAAAGGAGGACAGCAGTGGTTGATGTGGCTGATGATGCTGGATCAAGTAGAGGATGGCGGGTTTGTGTGCTGCTTGTACTCATGTGTTGGTCTGGAGTCACCCAAACATTAGGTCTCAACCTGTAGAGGATAAGGGAACCAGGCTACTCTACAACATCATTACAGGTTTTGACAGATTGGTACTATGCGTGCAAGCTACTGTGACAACAGATATGAGTGGCACTGTGCACTTGCAGAAGTTATATCATCCTCATCATCCTCCCCTGTATCTCTTTACCCCCTCCCTCATAATCCTCCCTTGTGTCTCTTTGCCCCCTTCCTCATCACCCTCCCCTGTGTCTCATCCCCCCTCCCTCATCATCCTCCCACCTCTCACATCATCCTCCCCTGTATCTCTTTACCCCCTCCCTCATCAACCTCCCCTGTGTCTCTTTCCCCCTCCATCATCATCCTCCCCTGTGTCTCTTTCCCCCCTCCCTCATCATCCTCCCCTGTGTCTCTTTCCCCCCTCCCTCATCATCCTCCCCTGTGTCTCTATTCCCCCTCCCTCATCATCCTCCCCTGTGTCTCTTTGCCCCCTTCCTCATCACCCTCCCCTTGTCTCATCCCCCCTCCCTCATCATCCTCCCACCTCCCTCATCATCCTCCCCTCTATCTCTTTACCCCCTCCCCCATCATCCTCCCCTGTGTCTGTTTCGCCCCTCCCTCATCATCCTCCCCTGTGTCTCATCCCCCCTCCCTCATCATCCTCCCACCTCCCTCCTCACCCTCCCCTGTTTCTCTTTACCCCCTCCCTCATCATCCTCCCCTGTGTCTCTTCCCCCCTCCATCATCATCCTCTCCTGTGTCTCTTTCCCCCCTCCCTCATCATCCTCCCCTGTGTCTCTTTTCCCCCTCCCTCATCATCTTCCCTTGATGATAAGGGGGGGAAGAGACACAGGGATAAGTGTGAGGGGTGTTAGGGTAAGGGGTGTTAGGGATAAGGGTGAGGGGGTTAGGTGTTAGGGTGAGGGGTGTTAGGGATAAGTGTGAGGGTTGTTAGGGTGAGGGGTGTTAGGGATAAGTGTGAGGGGTGTTAGGGTTAGGTTGAGGGGTGTTAGGGATAGGTGTTAGGGTGAGGGGTGTTAGGTATAAGTGTGAGGGGTGTTAGGGTTAGGTGTTAGGGTTAGGTGTTAGGGGATAAGTGTGAGGGGTGTTAGGGTTAGGGTAAGGGGTGTTAGGGAAAAGTGTGAGGGGTGTTAGGGTTAGGGTGAGGGGTGTTAGGGATAAGTGTGAGGGGTGTTAGGTTGAGGGGTGTTAGGGATAAGTGTGAGGGGTGTAAAGGTTAGTTGTTAGTGTAACAGATCTACTGGCACCCCGACTGGGTACCTCCGTTGATGGATGCGTCCTAGCTTGCGTAGAGGCCTACAAGCACTGCACCGGACACCAAAACCACCACAGACTCCAAGGATAGTACATCAGGAACAAGCGTTCAGTAGTTACAGCTCAAGGGAGTATGCAGAAGCATAGCAATCCCCAGTATGATAGCGATCCCCTCAAATAACGAGACGAGGCTACGTTTTGAAGGGTCAAGAGGAACTAACTTTTAATGACAGGGAATCTCCTTTTATGCAATGGTGCCCTCTGAAGGGCTACACCCACATAATTATCACAACAGCCAATTATATACATGGTTCAACCCCCACGTCTCCTCCCCTCAGATAACAGGTAACACAATTAAAACAGACACAATTTTAACCACATTCTGGATGTACCCCAAATACAGGGGGTACACCTTTAAGTCCCGCACCATTCAATATCTCTCACCCAGGGGAACAACATATACAAAAATGGCATGAATCAGACCAGGGGTTCAAAAGTTAGTAAAAGTATGTTTTTACACATAACACACAGACATTGCACATATCCCCCATACAATACACATATAGGACAATAGGTGAGTCACACCTCCCTGGCAACTTGGATACAATCAGACATTAATTAGATCATTCTTCTTTGTTCTTATCAGAGAATGAAAACACTTTGGAAAATGCAAGGATCCTTTACAACTTTCTTATCTCTTGAATCTCTGTAACAGGATTATCTATTAGCCTAGGTCTGCAAAAGTCTGCCTAATATTCTGAGCCAATATATTCTGTAGAACATCAACCAACATATATATAGTAGGATCATATTTTAACCATAATAATCATAAAACAGTTTAAAACAGTGATGGGTTCCGCTACACACCTCCCCCGTGACCATTAGCCGGCATACACGGTCTGATCCCAACGGATCGGCCTGGGGATGTCCGGACAAAAGTATTTGTTGGTCAATTCTCTAGTTTGACAACCCATCAGCATTACTGCAATTCACATTTACTCACATTTCCCATATCCCCAGATAGCTGGGATCTGAGCGCACAAAAACACCGAATAGCGCTCAGATCCTCTTCACACAGTTCAATTGCCATGTAGCTAAAGTCTTTCCCATAGTCTTTCATTATATGAATGGGCTTCATGGCACAGTTATCTGGGGTATCATGGTTCACACAGGGCAAGTACAGAATGACCCCCCTGTATGTAAAGGGCCAGAATGAGTGACTTACACTCTGGTATGGCCGAACACTGGTTCCAAAGGGCAATATGTACCAGGGCCATAGTCGCAGGGCAGGAGGCTGGCAAACAGTCCTCTCCAAGCCAAAGTGGCGAAGGGCACTTCGTCACACATCTCTCCTTTGGGGGGAAGTCTAACCAGGTACCTGGATATTTTGCTGTGGTGATGGGGCAACACGCTGAGGGGACTTGAGGGGCAGAGGCCAGCGGCACTCTGCCCTGATGCCAGCTCTTCTGCTGGTATAACCTGCAGGACATCCTGCTCTGTACAAGGGACAAAGGGAGGGCAGAGGCCGACTGCACTCTGCCCCGCTGTCAGCTCTTCTGCTGGGGTACTTGGGACATATTCCGGCTCAGTAGCCAGGGAAACGTGGGGGTCAGTGGGGGTTAACATTTCCTCTGTTAACCCTGGGGCCACATTAGAAGTTAGCTGGGGAGGGGAATTTGTACTTACCCCCCTCCTCCGGTTGTCCCAGTGACGGTAGTTGGGGATCTGGACAAGCTGTGGGCGCAGAGACCACGGTCCCATCTGCGCTGTCTGGGAGATTGGTGTCTCCCCTGGTTAGGGTAAACTGTCGCTGGGGGGGAAGGACGACACCTTCTGCCCCCTGTGTTTCACACTGCCGCTGGGGGGGAAGGACGACACCTTTGGCCCCCTGGGGTACCCACTGCCGCTGTGGAGGAAGGTCGACACCTTCTGCTCCCTGGGGTACACACTGCCGCTTGGGGGGAAGGACGACACCTTCTGCTCCCTGGGGTTCACACTGCCGCTGAGGGGGAAGGACGACACCTTCTGCCCCCTGGGGTTCACACTGCCGCTGGGGGGAAAGGACGACACCTTCTGCCCCCTGGGGTTCACACTGCCGCTGGGAAGGAAGGATGACACCTTCTGCCCCCTGGGGTTCACACTGCCGCTGGGGGGGAAGGACGACACCTTCTGCCCCCTGGGGTTCACACTGCCGCTGAGAGGGAAGGACGACACCTTCTGCCCCCTGGGGTTCACACTGCCGCTGGGGAGGAAGGATGGCCCCTTCTGCTCCCTGGGGTACACACTGCCGCTGGGGGGGAAGGACGACACCTTCGGCCCCCTGGGGTACACACTGTCGCTGGGGAGTAAGGACGACACCTTCAGCTCCCTGGGGTACACACTGCCACTGGGGAGGAAGGACGACACCTTCGGCCCCCTGGGGTACACACTGCTGCTGGGGAGGAAGGACGACACCTTCAGCTCCCTGGGGTACACACTGCCGCTGGGGAGGAAGGACGACACCTTCGGCCCCCTGGGGTACACACCGCTGCTGGGGAGGAAGGACGACACCTTTAGCTCCCTGGGGTACACACTGCCGCTGGGGGGGAAGGACGACACCTTCAGCTCCCTGGGGTACACACTGCCGCTGGGGAGGAAGGACGACACCTTCGGCTCCCTGGGGTACACACTGCCGCTGGGGGGTGGAATTAGTTGGAGTATTCCACGTGGAGCGGTTTCTGTTTCTAGGACAGTTTCTCTGCATGTGGCCCTGCTGGTTACACGTGTGGCACCTGATGTACCGTGGAGGGGTTTGGTAGTTCCCACCACCCGGACGCAGTGCTTGGGCGGGGTTAATGGTGGGAGGTGGGTTAGCAGCTCCCAAGATGGACCGCTCCCGTGCCCGCTGCTTTTCCATTATGTATTTGTGTACATCTGTCATTAACCATTAAAAGGTTTTTATGGGAAGCGTACCTGGGAAAAAGGCCAGTCTGCTTTGGAGTTCTCTTCCAAACTCATTCTGTGGGGTAATACGAGGTACTGTAACCATGAGTTCCTTTCTGTCTGCATCCCTGTAGTCCGCGGCCGCCTCCTCCTCCTCATGATGGAACGCTGTCTGAAAACTAGCCGGTTCCATCCTGCTGTAGCCAGGGGCGCTGTACGGATACTAGCGTTGCCCTCAATTTGTAACTCCAAACGTTACCGGTGTCTCCGTGCTGCTTTTCCTCTTACTTGGAAGCCATCCCACCACTGCCAGCGAATGTAACGGATCTACTGGCACCCCGACCGGGTACCTCCGTTGATGGATGCGTCCTAGCTTGCGTCGAGGCCTACAAGCACCGCACCGGACACCAAAACCACCACAGACTCCAAGGATAGTACATCAGGAACAAGCGTTCAGTAGTTACAGCTCAAGGGAGTATGCAGAAGCATAGCAATCCCCAGTATGATAGCGATCCCCTCAAATAACGAGACGAGGCTACGTTTTGAAGGGTCAAGAGGAACTAACTTTTAATGACAGGGAATCTCCTTTTATGCAATGGTGCCCTCTGAAGGGCTACACCCACATAATTATCACAACAGCCAATTATATACATGGTTCAACCCCCACGTCTCCTCCCCTCAGATAACAGGTAACACAATTAAAACAGACACAATTTTAACCACATTCTGGATGTACCCCAAATACAGGGGGTACACCTTTAAGTCTCGCACCATTCAATATCTCTCACCCAGGGGAACAACATATACAAAAATGGCATGAATCAGACCAGGGGTTCAAAAGTTAGTAAAAGTATGTTTTTACACATAACACACAGACATTGCACATATCCCCCATACAATACACATATAGGACAATAGGTGAGTCACACCTCCCTGGCAACTTGGATACAATCAGACATTAATTAGATCATTCTTCTTTGTTCTTATCAGAGAATGAAAACACTTTGGAAAATGCAAGGATCCTTTACAACTTTCTTATCTCTTGAATCTCTGTAACAGGATTATCTATTAGCCTAGGTCTGCAAAAGTCTGGCTAATATTCTGAGCCAATATATTCTGTAGAACATCAACCAACATATATATAGTAGGATCATATTTTAACCATAATAATCATAAAACAGTTTAAAACAGTGATGGGTTCCGCTACAGTTAGGGTTAGGTGTTAGGCATTAGTGTGAGGGGTGTTAGGGTTAGGGTGAGGGGTGTTAGGGATAGGTGTTAGGGTGAGGGGTGTTAGGGATATGTGTGAGGGGTGTTAGGGTTAGGTGTTAGGGATAAGTGTGAGGGGTGTTAGGGTTAGGGTGAGGGGTGTTAGGGATAAGTGTGAGGGGTGTTAGGGTTAGGGTGAGGGGTGTTAGGGATAAGTGTGAGGGTTGTTAGGGTGTGGGGTGTTAGGGATAAGTGTGAGGGGTGTTAGGGTTAGGGTAAGGGGTGATAGGGATAAGTGTGAGGGGTGTTAGGGTTAGGGTGAGGGGTGTTAGGGATAAGTCTGAGGGGTGTTAGGGTTAGGTGTTAGGTGTTAGGGATAAGTGTGAGGGGTGTTAGGGTTAGGGTGAGGGTTGTTAGGGATAAGTGTGAGGGTGTTAGGGTTAGGGTGAGGGGTGTTAGGGATAAGTGTGAGGGGTGTTAGGGTTAGGGTGAGGGGTGTTAGGGATAAGTGTAAGGGGTGTTAGGGTTAGGTGTTAGGGTTAGGTGTTAGGGATAAGTGTGAGGGGTGTTAGGGTTAGGGTGAGGGGTGTTAGTGATAAGTGTAAGGGGTGTTATGTGTTAGGGTTAGGTGTTAGGGATAAGAATGAGGGGTGTTAGGGTTAGGGTAAGGGGTGTTAGGGATAAATGTGAGGGGTGTTAGGGTTAGGGTGAGGGATTTTAGGAATAAGTGTGAGGGGTGTTAGGGTAAGGGGTATTAGGGATAAGGGTAAGGGCGTTAGGTGTTAGGGTGAGGGGTGTTAGGGATAAGTGTGAGGGGTGTTAGGGTTAGGGTGAGGGGTGTTAGGGATAAGTGTGAGGGGTGTTAGGGTGTGGGGTGTTAAGGATAAGTGTGAGGGGTGTTAGGGTTAGGGTAAGGGGTGATAGGGATAAGTGTGAGGGGTGTTAGGGTTAGGGTGAGGGTTGTTAGGGATAAGTGTGAGGGGTGTTAGGGTTAGGGTGAGGGGTGTTAGGGATAAGTGTGAGGGGTGTTAGGGTTAGGGTGAGGGGTGTTAGGGATAAGTGTAAGGGGTGTTAGGGTTAGGTGTTAGGGTTAGGTGTTAGGGATAAGTGTGAGGGGTGTTAGGGTTAGGGTGAGGGGTGTTAGTGATAAGTGTAAGGGGTGTTATGTGTTAGGGTTAGGTGTTAGGGATAAGAATGAGGGGTGTTAGGGTTAGGGTAAGGGGTGTTAGGGATAAATGTGAGGGGTGTTAGGGTTAGGGTGAGGGATTTTAGGAATAAGTGTGAGGGGTGTTAGGGTAAGGGGTATTAGGGATAAGGGTAAGGGCGTTAGGTGTTAGGGTGAGGGGTGTTAGGGATAAGTGTGAGGGGTGTTAGGGTTAGGGTGAGGGGTGTTAGGGATAAGTGTGAGGGGTGTTAGGGTTAGGGGTGTTAGGGATAAGTGTGAGGGGTGTTAGGGTTAGGGTGAGGGGTGTTAGGGATAAGTGTGAGGGGTGTTAGGGTTAGGTGTTAGGTTGATGGGTGTTATGGATAAGTGTGAGGGGTGTTAGGGTTGTGTGCTAAGGTGAGGGGAGGATGATGATAAGGGGGGGAAGAGACACAGGGGTGTCCTTGCAGCAGAGATCAAAAGAGTCCTTCAGGACTGTATTGCACAATGTGTACAGTAGCCTAGCTATGGTTTTCCCTATTGATGCAGTATCACCTACACTCAGCCTCCTCTCTGATTGGCTGGAATCTGTCTGCTGACTGTGACATGCAGGGTCAAAGTTTGCTCAATGATAAAGTATAGGGGGCGGGTCGAATATCGCATATGTTTGCAGTTCGCCGCGAACGCGAACATGCTATGTTCGCCGGGAACAGTCCGCCGGCAAACTATTCGGGACATCTCTATTTAACAGTAAATCCAAACTTCAATCTAGCCAAAAAAAAAAAGAAAACAGCATAGTCCACAAAAGTCTCAAAACATAGACTAAATAAAATTTGTCATTCTAAATTACCAGTCCTAATGTACAATATATTAAGCATAAAACCTAACCACACACATAAAATAGAATACTACAACAAATAGTACTAACACTCCAAGAAAAAAAAAAAATAAATCATTGACTGAACATATAAGCCTTTAAATAAAATATCAAAATACTATTATGACAATCCCCTGTAGTAAAATTTACAAAGACTAATTTTTGCCCTCTACTATGCCTGTAAGTTAAAAGTACAACAAAAAAATAAATTGACAAAACAACTAAAATATAAATTTTAATGACCTACTACATGTAGAAGAAGGTATAGTGTCAGTTCGTTCACTGTGCTATTCATGTAAGGCAAAAATTACAACGTACCACAGAAAGTAAGACCAAAAAAAAACAAAAAACACTTATTTAACAATACAAAGAAACTACCACTACAAGGAAGTACAAGCACATATAAACAAACTGTTGATAATAAAAAATGTAAAAAACAAACTTAACATCTCAAACTAAACTAATTATAAAGTATTTTCTTTTACAGATTAAAATGGCTACTAACAAGAGCAAACAAGAAAAGAAAAGACGCCAAACTAGAGAGATGGGCCAGCCAGCAGACACCAGAGGAGAAAGAAATTCGACGAGAAAAAGAATGCAAAAGACTTGCAAGCAAAAGACTATCAGCTGCAAAAATTAAAGATACACCAAAAAAAGCAACTAAGCAAATAAAGCATTTAGAAGCTGTTCCTCAAACATCAGATGACATTTTACCTGAAAAAATAAAAGAGACACTAAAAAAAGCCATCAAAAAAACAAAGCATTTAGAACCTGTTCCTTAAACATTACATGACATTTTACCTAAACCAATTACAGATATACCAAGAAAAGCCACGAAAAAAACAAAGCATTTAGAACCTGTTGTTGAAACATCACATGACATTTCACCTGATGAATATGAAAGTCAAACTGCTATATGCTTTGCAAATTGTCCTTTACTCAAGTCTTTAGCAGTAGAGGTTCATAGTTGTGGGGACATGAATACTCAATGTCAGTTTTGTGAGGCTTATTATTTTAAATAGGAGAGACCCAGATATGGCCAATTTATTAGTTGCTGTCAAAAAGGCAAGTTCAAACTTCCAGAAAGAAAAGAATTTCCAATCTATTTACAAAACATTATGACTGAACCTACTTTTCCAAACTACAAAAATTTTAAGACAAACATAAGATCCTACAATAGTGCCATATCCTTTGCATCTATGGGGGCAACATTAGCTGCTAATGTACCAGGACATGGTCCTTACTGTTTTAAAGTCCAAGGCCAAATTTATCATCGGACTTCACATTTACATCCAGAGGAAGGAGAGCAAAGAAAATTCGCTCAACTATATGTCCTAGATACAATAGAAGCTGTTGACCAATGTATGCAGCTGAAAGTGTGAGGGGTGTTAGGGTTAGGGTAAGGGGTGTTAGGGATAAGTGTGAGGGGTGTTAGGGTTAGGGTGAGGGGTGTTAGGGATAAGTGTGAGGGGTGTTAGGGTTAGGTGTTAGGTATTAGGGATAAGTGTGAGGGGTGTTAGGGTTAGGGTGAGGGGTGTTAGGGATAAGTGTGAGGGGTGTTAGGGTTAGAGTGAGGGGTGTTAGGGATAAGTGTGAGGGGTGTTAGGGTTAGGGTGAGGGGTGTTAGGGATAAGTGTAAGGGGTGTTATGTGTTAGGGTTAGGTGTTAGGGATAAGAATGAGGGGTGTTAGGGTTAGGATAAGGGGTGTTAGGGATAAATGTGAGGGGTGTTAGGGTTAGGGTGAGGGATTTTAGGAATAAGTGTGAGGGGTGTTAGGGTAAGGGGTGTTAGGGATAAGGGTAAGGGCGTTAGGTGTTAGGGTGAGGGGTGTTAGGGATAAGTGTGAGGGGTATTTAGATCCAATGACATATCCCATTTTTTCCCACACAGAGAGGCAGGTTGGCAACCAAAATTAACACTTCCCAGTTACCCAAATGCTAAAGCCAGAATCCGAAATAATGTTTCTATGCTTGAATTTAAAGTAGCTCAAATTGCCATTCGAAAAACATTTAATCCAATTTTATGTGGTGGAAAACTAACACAACAATGGATTATTGATTTCTAATTGCAAGTTGAGGCCAATAATTTAAACTTTATAAAATTTCAACAAGATAAACTACGTGTAGAACAATATTCTGGACTAATGGACTATGTTGCTAAGGTGGCTACAAGCAGAGACATGACAGCTGGCAAAGCCATAATTTTACCATCTTCCTTTCAAGGATCTCCTGGAAATATGAGAGAAAGATACAATGATGCTATTGCTATTGTCACCAAATTTGGCAAACCCGATTTATTTCTTACATTTACATGTAATCCACAATGGCCAGAAATTACACAAAATCTACTTCTTGGACAAACTGCTTCAGATCGACCAGATTTAGTAGCCAGAGTTTTTAAGATCAAATTAAATGAATTAATACGTGACTTCACTATAAATCAGTTATTTGGCAAATGTCTTGCTTATGTATATACCATTGAATTTCTAAAAAGAGGCCTTCCACATGCACATCTTCTCATAATACTTCAAGAAAAAGATAAATTAGATACTTCTGACAAAGTGGATGCAGTCATTATTGCTGAACTACCAGATCCATAACTATATGGTAGACTATATGAGATTGTTACTCATTGCATGATTCATGGACCCTGTGGTGATCCTAATCCACAATCACCATGAATGGAAAATAATAAATGTTCCAAAGATTTTCCAAAAGATAATAGAGACAAAACCTATGCCAATTGTGATGGCTATCCACTTTATAAAAGAAGAGAATGAGTCTTGAATAGTGCAGACAACCCTAAAAGTAGTGAGTTAGTACATGATGAACTTGCATCTCATGTAGATGCTCGCTATGTAAGTGCGCCAGAAGCTATGTGGCGGCTTTTAAAATTTGAAATGCATGATAGATCACATGCAGTTTATAGATTAGCAGTACATTTGCCACAAAGACATTTAGTGTATTTCCATGCTGGAAATGAAAGTAATGCATTGGCCCAAAGTGAACTTCGTCACACTTCACTAACTGCATGGTTTGAATTAAATTCCACAGATTCAGAAGCAACACAATTCTCATATATTGAAATTCCATATCACTATGTTTTTGTGAATAGATTATGGAGACCTAGAAAAAGCAGAGGAAATATAATAATCCCAAGAGTTTACACAGTCAGGCCAAGAGATGTTGAATGTTTTTGCCTACGGATATTACTTTTAAATGTTCCTGGAGCACAAAGTTTTGAACACTTAAGAACTGTTAATGAGATAGTATATGAATCTTTCCATTTAGCTGCAAGACATAGAAACTTACTAGCTGATGATACAGAGTGGGAAAGATGTTTAGAAGAAGCAGCACAATTTCAAATGCCCCGGCAGATGAGAGAACAATTTGCATTTATTTGTATCTTCTCAAATGCTCCAAATGCATTAGCTTTGTGGGAGACATTTAAAAGTAATATGGCTGAAGACTTTATGCGACGATACAATGAACCCATTGCACACTTAAAAGCTTTAATGGAAATCCAAGAAGTATTTTTAACTCATGGATTAAGTTGTGCAAGTTTTAATTTGCCTGATCCAGGTCTTATAGATGACATAAACTTTGAAGACTATGATATTCAATTACAAGTAGAAAGAACAAAAGAAAGACTTGCAACTTTAAATACGTTACAATTGCAAGCATTTAATGCCATAAAAAATGCAATAGATGATGACATGGTGACAGAGCGTTATTTCTATCTTGATGGACCTGGCGGATCAGGAAAAAGGAATCTATATAATTTATTAATGAGTTCTGTACAAGCACAAGGTCAAATAGCACTGCCGTTTGCCACTACTGGAATTGCTGCACTTTTGTTAGAAGGTGGAAGAACTGTACATAGTGGCTTTAAACTGCCAGGGCCTATTTTGGAAACTTCTGTGTCAGATATTCGCATGACATCATTACAAGCAAATAAATTGAAAAGAAGTAAATTAATTATAATAGATGAGGCAACAATGATGTCATGCTATGCCCTCCAATGTATTGACCGTTTGCTTTGTGAAGTCATGGATAATACTTTTCCATTTGGTGGAAAGGTAATGTTGTTAGGTGGCGATTTTAGACAAACATTACCTGTCGTTGTACATGGAAATCGAACTGACATTATCGAAACCTGTATAAAGTCAACACATTATGGAAACAGTTTACCCATCTTCAACTGCAACAAAACATGAGATCAGAAGGCAAAACTGATTTCAATGATTGGCTTATTAAAATTGGAGAAGGCAGAACAGAAAAAATAACACATTTACCTGAGGACTCTATGGAGAACCCACCTCTTATGTTTTGTCACCAAGATATTATATCGGCTATATTTGAAGGGAGCATAAATAACGAAGAATATTCCGAGCTTGCCAACCAGTCATGCTAACGTGTAAAAATAAGGATGCATTAATCCTCAAAAATGAAATCTTTAAAAAAATGAATGCAACACAAAGAAATTATCACAGTGCTGATTCTGTACTTTCTGATGACAATGAAAGTCAGGCTAACTTTTCCACTGAATTAATTAACTCACTAACTCCTTCTGGAATGCCACCACATATTTTGCAGCTAAAGAAAGGTGCAATTGTCATGTTACTGCGAAATATGAACCCCAAAAAAGGCCTATGCAATGGGACAAGATTAATTGTTCAACAATTGAAGGACCATTTTATAGATGCTATGAAATTTTAACTGGTACCCATAAAGGAGAGAGCGTTTTCATACCAAGAATAGATTTAGCACCAAGGGAAGGTAGTCTCCCTTTTATACTTCAAGGAAGACAATTTCCCATCATTATGGCATTTGCCATGACCAATCACAAGGACATACGTTCAAATCTGTGGGTATTTTCTTACAAGAACCAGTAGTTGCACATGGACAATTGTATGTTGCGTTATCACGGTGCAAAAATCCACAAGCTATTAAAGTTGACATTGAAAAGAATGAAAGTCAAGGCGATTTATTAGAAGATGGACGTATTTTTACTAAAAACATTGTCTACTATGAAGTACTATAACTTTTCATTAAAGAAATAAAACCCATGCATTTTTTTTTTAAAGCATTGGAAAATAAAAAACAATAAACAATTCAGTCATAATTAATGGAAGTACTGTTTATAGATGATTAGCCTCACAAAACACTTGCCTTGCATTATTTTTACAAATTATGTTAAAATGTAACTTAACTATGTTACTGTTTCTAATGTTATAAGTTTGAAAACAATATTTTCAAGTTCATTACTTAGACTGATAAGAAAGTTCAAGTTTCAAAAAATATACTTTCAAGTTCTTTACTTTAACAAATTACACATTTCATGTTAAGAGCTCAACCACGTTTTAAGTCACAATGTAAATATTTTCTGTTATGTTAAACATTAATCCAGGGAGTAATGTTATCGCCAGTTCATGGGGTCAGGAAGTAATTAATTTAATTGGGTATGTTTCAAGGAGGGTTTTTACTGTTTGCCTTCCTCTGGATTCAATGTATATTTAAGCTAACAATTCTTGAGTTAAAAAACCATTACCTCAAGTTTACAATACTCATTAATTTAAAGTTCAACTGTTTTTACATTCAAATGTTAATACTTATAATACAAAATTATGTTAAAATCTTAATTCACTATGTTACTGCTTATAATGTTCCGATTTGGAAAAATGTTTTTTCAAGTTCCTTAGTTACACAGATAAGAAAGTTCAAGTTTAAAAAAATATACTTTCAAGTTTATTACTTAGATATATTACAAAGTTCATGGTAAAATTGGGTACATTTCAAGGAGGGTTTTTACTGTTTGCCTTCCTCTGGATTCAATGTATATTTAAGTTAACAATTTTTGAGTTAAAAAAAACATTACCTCAAGTTTACAATACTGATTAATTTAAAGTTCAACAGTTTTTTACATTCAAATGTTAATACTTTTAATACAAAATTATGTTAAAATCTTAATTCACTATGTTACTGTTTATAATGTTCCGAGTTGGAAAATGTTTTTTCAAGTTCCTTAGTTACACAGATAAGAAAGTTCAAGTTTAAAAAAATATACTTTCAAGTTTATTACTTAGATATATTACAAAGTTCATGTTAAAATTGGGTACGTTTCAAGAAGGGTTTTTACTGTTTGCCTTCCTCTGAATTCAATGTATATTTAAGTTAACAATTCTTGAGTTAAAAAAACATTGCCTCAAGTTTACAATACTTATTAATTTAAAGTTCAACTGTTCTTACATTCAAATGTTAATACTTTTAATACAAAATGCTTTAACAGTTACTGTTCACCAAGAGAACATTTTACAAAAATAATCATGTTTAATATCACAATACTACTTATTTCCTCATAACTACAATCTTACAACTGTCAAATACGTATATTAATAACTAAACAACTTTCCAAACATACACATCTCATTGCCGTAATTTTTTGACGGACAAGTCGCTAGTTAATGATAATAATGATACATGTATTACAACATTATTGTTTTGTGATTTGTCAACATCAGTTAGAAGTGTATATTGCCATACTCTCTAACACAGAAATAACTTATATATGATGAAACCAGTTTCAATATATATCACAAAATCAGAACATCCTCTATTTGAAAAAATAAGTAAAAACATCAAACAAGTATTTTCTTATTTCATTAATGTACATGAATTATGCCTATTTGTAATTGTAATACTTCACTTATTGCTGATGAAAAATCAGCTATACACAATGATATCCTACTCTTCATCAGCAATTTAGATATTTCTTCTACAGCAGTTGTTTGAAATGTTATAACTAACTACTGATAGCAAATATATGGGAACAGGAGAAGACCTCTAAGAGATGGGCTTCTCTGTAAAGGAGCGCAAACAATGGGAAATAGGTCTAACAAATATATATATAATAAAGAGACGAGCTTTCAAGAGATAATGTCTCTCTTTATTACCTCTTTATCACCTTTCACAGTGTTTTTAAATTGCTTTTAAATTCTTTTAATCGACGTTGTTTTTTCACCAATAAAATTTCGCTATTAATATACGATTATGATTAACCCTATGTTGTTTTCACATTTGAATTTGTAGTGTCAAGCACTAATGGGTTTAATGCCCTAAGATATTACTTTTCTGCTCATTTCTAATAGTGGTTCAATCCACACTTAGGGGTTGTAATAACAAGTCTACACTTTCACTCTCTCTGCCTGCTGTCAACCCAGAAAATAATTTATACAATTCAAAATGGCAGGGGCTAGTATCACCAGTCTGGACTTTGCACAATTACAAATTGAGGCAGATGAAACTTTTATGCCCTCAATACAACCTAGAACTGAAAATAAGGATGTAAATTCAGCTCTATATGAGCTTCAAAAAAATATGAGGAAGCAAATTAGATCAATCTGGGAAATATCCAGTCTCCAAAATTACATGAAAAATAAACTAATTCCCAGAGGTTTAAGGACTAATATTACACCAGCCTCCAATATAAACGATGAGACCTTTCTGTCCAAATGGAAAGAAATTCTATTCAAATGCTCTATGGACCTTATGTCTCTAATTATTGAAACTGAGCAGAAAAATCTAGAGAACATTAAACAAAGAGTTATACTGAATCAAATAGAAGTTGACAAATTCAAAGACCTCTCTGACTTTGAAATTTTATGTAACAAACTGAACTTTAACATTAACAAATTTAAAAAAGACATCAAAGATCGCAAACAAAGGAAATTTCTAAGAGATCAAACAGATTTCAAGACAGGTAGAATATATAAGAGACTACCAGCGAATTCAGAAACTCAAACTGGATCTGAAATTAGTTCATCTGATTATGATACCTCAGATATAGAGGATAATACTACCAGAAAAGACCTCACAGGTCCCACTTTCCATCAATATAAAACCAATAACAGAACAAGAAACTCCAATTGGAGAAGGGACCAATATGAACTACGCCCGAGAAGGAATCAATATGATCCTGACAGACTAACAAGACCTTATTCTAGTTATGAGAATGATCTCCCACCTACTCCTTTTTTAGGAAGAGGACGGTCTCAAGGAAGGAGATCGATACAAACAAGACCAAATCAATTTCAAGGGTACCCAGTAAAAGAGAGGATGAACTGAGAATTATCAACTTATCGCACTTTAAAATGCAAGAGTCACATATTTCAGTATTAAGTAAAGGCCTAACCTTTGTACCTACATCCAAAGCAGATACCTTTACTCACATAAAGGATTTAAATTTGTTCTCTAGAAAATTAGCTCTACATAAGTTTTATAAAATGAAGCAAGAGAGGGAAATCCTCAACCTAGGTGTACCCCAAGAGGATATTAAGATCATACAAGGCCTTATGGAACTATTGGAAGAAAACTGTACACCAACAATTGAACCTAAGAGATGGAGAAATAAAAGTACTTTCACACCGCAACTAAAAGATTATGCCAACATTTGGGTATTCTTACAACAAGTCTCGAATGACATAGAGAACATAGACCATATGAGCTACAAAAAAATACACAATCTCACTAAATCTGAATATACAGCTTTGAAAGAACTGAGAGAAGATAACACCATCCACATCAAACCAGCCGATAAGGGTGGAAATATAGTCCTAATGGACAACATGGACTATAAAGATATGTGTGAAAGGATCCTTAAGGATAAAATGACCTATAAGATCATTCCCAAGGACCCCACAGCCGAATTTAAATCTACCCTCAAGAACATCTTAGATGGTGTTAAACACTCAGGAATCATTGATGATCAAACTTATCAATTTTTGCTCCCTAAATTCCCTACGGTGTCAGTCTTCTACTCCCTTCCAAAAGTACATAAAAAGACGAGGCCTATCCCGGGAAGACCTATAGTCTCTGGTACTGACAATTTGTCACATAATTGTAGTATTTTTTTAGATTACCATCTGAGAGACTTTGTGATGGGATTACCATCATATGTGAAGGATACCCCAGATATCCTTAGGCAACTAGAAGACCTAACTATACCCACTGACTCGTGGCTGGTATGCATCGACGTGGAGGCTCTCTACAGTAGCATTCCTCATCACTTTGGAATTGATGCAATAAAATATTTTCTTAAGATGAAAGGCTCCATCTTTGAAGAATTAAACCAACTGCTGATATCACTGCTTGAATATGTTCTGAAACATAACTTTTTCATCTTTAACCATAAATGGTACCACCAACAACAAGGAACGGCAATGGGAACACCGTGTGCTCCCAGTTATGCCAATCTGTTCCTTGGCTGGTGGGAGGATAAATATATATATGATGATAACGCACATACCTTTGGAAGTAATATACTCATCTGGAGAAGATACATAGATGATGTGTTTCTTGTCTGGACGGGTAATAGAGAAGATCTTACTGCGTTTTTATCATATTTGAATAACAACGAAATAGGCCTGAGATTTACCTCTGAGGCAAATAAAAGTGAAGTTTCCTTCCTAGATTTAAAAATCAAGAAGGACTCAGAGGGGAAAATATGCACTTCAACTTTTAGAAAGGAAACAGCCTCCAACACACTATTAAAATGGGAAAGCCAGCACTTTGGACCCCAAAAAAGAGGAATCCCTAAAGGCCAATATTTAAGGATTCGGAGAAATTGCAGTACAGAACATGAATTTAAAATAGAAGCAGATAAACTTAGACAGCGGTTTAAAACAAGAGGTTATCCAAATAGGAGTCTTAAATCAGCCTATAAGCATGCCCTATCTTGTAATAGAACTGACCTGCTTAATGCACATGTCAAAAAGAATACCACCATAACTAACGACACATCCAACCAGGATTTTATTAGATGCATAATGACATATGGTCATGATTCTGACATTATTAGGACCATTCTTGAAAAACATTGGCATCTTCTTACAAGTGACAAAGACATACAAGATGCTTTAACTTCAAAGGCAAGCATAACATATAGGAGAGGCACCAATATCAAAGATATGATTGTACATAGTCTGTACAATGATACTCCAATTGAGACCAAGACATGGCTTAAACCCCTTAAGGGAATGTACAAATGTGGAAGATGCAAATTTTGCAAATTTGTAAAACCGTGCAAAAACTACATACACCCTATTAATGGGCTCAGTTATGAAATTAACAACTTTTTTAACTGTAAATCTACAGGAGTGATATATATAGCCACATGCCTTTGCAATAAGGTTTATGTAGGTAAAACCTGTAGAGAGCTTCGACGTAGAATGGGGGAACATATATACTCTATTCTCAATGAATATGATACCCCCATAGCAAGACATATTAAATATTGCCACAACAACAATCCGGATGTACTTAAGTTCTGCATCATAGATTCAGTAACTTCAGGACCCAGAAGGGGCAACTTCCAAAAAAAACTATTACAATCTGAATCTAAATGGATTTATAAACTTCAAGCACAAGTACCCAATGGGTTAAATGAAGGTTTTTCGTATACTCCCTTCATTTAACTTTTTCACTTTTTTGTTTCACATATATGTTTTATTTGATATAGTACACATCCTTTGCCTCTTTTATAGGGCACCCTTGCCTTATTCACACTATTACTTGAGTTTATCTTTTATTGCCCCTCTTAATAGATGGTGCCCTCCACTAGGATTCTATCCTATATTTACACACTATATATACTTAGGGCCTCATTCTATTATCGGCCGTAAATCGGCCGTAAGGCTGCGATTCCTTGCGAGGGTTCAGTTAACTCGCGATTCTATTATACGGCCCCGCAAGGATCTCCCCTTACGGCCGGCCGCATATCTTGGAACCGGCCGTAAACTGTGAAATATAAAAACTCAAAAATAAATTCAAGCCTGCACTGTACAGCTCTGTAAATGCTAGGGATCATATTGGGGGACATGAGGAATAAAAGGAACCCACTCTCAAGCTTGCACATCTGCCCAAACCCGAGTTCAAATTAACTGTTTATTTGCCGGCTGCGGCGTGGGCGTGTCTGAGGTGCTCCAAGCACTCTGGACTTTTTACATGTATATTTTACGGATATTAAAAATGAAATATTTTACGGATTTGAGTATAGGATAATTATGTGCTATTTTTTTTAACACCTAAAATCCCTTTATAGTCTTCTCAAAGTGCAGGATGGCTTTATTTGAGCTATTTTATGTGCTTAATTGGTGCTAGCGAGACCTTTTTCCTGCAAGTAACTGCGGCTCGTTTTTAGCCTTGCAGAGAGGTTTCCCGGAGCAATTGAATTGCAAATCTCTTGCGGCCGTTTTAGATCAAAGGCTTTCCTCCGGCGCGATCGGCCGCAAGAGATAGCAAGGCACCGGCCGCAAGCCTGCCGGAGCCTACGGCCGTAAGGGAATAGAATAGCAGAATAGCTTGCGGCCGGTCCTTGCGGCCCCGCAGCGGCTGCGGCCGATAATAGAATGAGGCCCTTATTAAATAGTCCCTCATAACCTGGGACTTCATCCATCATTTTATTATCCTCTGCTCCAAGCACTTTATGGTATTTCTTAGCACCATATGCACTATATACCCTATAGTTCACCTCCCAGTGACACATTGATCACTAGAAGAGATTATATCCATTGATTCACACCTATATATGGAAGACTTCCTTAAATCCTGCATTATCATATAAGGGTGTCCTTATACTAATTCTAATGTAATTATCTTCCTTTCTCCCAGGCTTACAATATATAAGAGATTTATTTCAGTGTAGCACACTCGGTAGCGTTGGTAACCATGGCTACCGTTTCCTTTAAATAGCTCTCATTTTCAGTACACGCCTTGATCCTTTGACAAAGACGTTTTGTAACGTAGAAACATGTTAGGTAACAGGCGTAGGTAGCGTGACGTCATCACGCACGCTACATTCAGGAAGCGCGAAACTCCGAGCTAATGGAGGCGCAAACGCTTTACTAAAAAGAACTCAGAGGCACTTTTAAGGGCATATTACTTGGGCTATTAAAGCCTTACCCCTGAACTGACACAGACCCTCAATAACTTAGTTAAGAGGAGATAACCATTGCTCTGCAAACAGCATGTCAGTCGTTTCTGTATACAGACATATTAAGGGAAAGCAGCTTTGCTGCATATAGTGACTGGTATCTGTATCAGACTGCATGACATTCCCATATGAGGCTGAGCCTTTACAGTTTTGAAACACCAAGATAACTCTACTAATAGTAGGTGTTTCACTTCATTTGTCAGCAATCTATATTAATATTGTATACATATACATCCATCTATGGGTTTTGTTTACAGCCCTTAAATCATTGTGCATTTGCCCTTTTATATACTCTGAGGAATTTACTTGTGTAACCACACTCTAAAAATACTATATAATAGAGTGGTAATAGTGGTCACAAGAGTCATTGAAGGAATCACCTTTCACAGTGTTTTTAAATTGCTTTTAAATTCTTTTAATCGACGTTGTTTTTTCACCAATAAAATTTCGCTATTAATATACGATTATGATTAACCCTATGTTGTTTTCACATTTGAATTTGTAGTGTCAAGCACTAATGGGTTTAATGCCCTAAGATATTACTTTTCTGCTCTCTTTATTAAGTCAAAAAGCGTTACTGACTTGATAAAGAGAGAGCTTTTTGACTTGATAAAGAGAGACATTATCTCTCGAAAGCTTGTCACTTTATTATGAATACGTTTGTCCAATAAAAAAGGTATCACTATTCACTGCAATACTCTGATTATTCAACTGGATTAATGGACATTCACGCCTACCTCACTCTTCAAAAATATATATGAGAGACAAAGAGATAATACAAAATAAGACATATAGTACTAGATACACATTCACTACTATAAATGCTACAAGATATTGGTGGTCAGACAAAGTATAAGTAAATGCAGACAGATAAAATAGAACAAAATAAAATACAATTCAATTAAATGTCCCACCTTGAAAGGCTGAGGATCTAAATGGAAAGCTCAGACTGGAGTGAGGTGTGGACCTCAAAATGTAATCAACATACAATAGTCCTATGATGTAGTATCAGTCAAAACAATTTTTCAAAAAGGTCCACTGGATGTCTCGTGGTATTGGAAGCTTTTCTCAAAACAAGACACAATTCATGTGTGTGCCATAAAAGATGTGAATACAAATGAGAAAAGAGGGGTAGGGGGAGAGAAGGGCAGACCACCAAATAGTGCTATCAATTATTATTTAATAACGCAAATAAAACATGTCACATAAGGTATTGCACTTTTACATTTTACACCCTCATAAGTGAGGTACTGTATATCAATGTATATAAGCCAGTGACACCTCCAAACGAATGAGTCATGGGGATGTCCTTACAGATGGTATCTCCAAGGGTCAGAAGGTAGTCCCAAAAAGTCAAGGCAGACTGGATACAAAGTCTTTGTTGTAGCCAGAGATGCAGCAAAAGGGCTAGGTGAATCTCCAATGACAAAATGAGAGGGGACCAAATGTATCAGACCCACAGGGAGTGAAGGAAAGAATGAGGAATGCTGGTCTGATAAATGAAAGTAAAATACATATATACACATATACACTGAACACCTTTCGGAGTATGTAGACTCTTTTCAACAACCACTGGTAGTAGCATACCTCTTTGATACATCACATCTTCTAGAAACAATAGCAAATACAGAATGGAAGGACACATCAGTGGGTGTCCCTAGATGTATCAGATCTATACACCTGTATACCCCATGATCTTTAGATTAGTACCATAAAACAATCATTGGAAAGTAAAAACAAGCTAAAAACAGCACAGAATTGTTTTATCCTTGATGGAATATTGTTTATACTATATAACAATTTCTTCATGTTCGAGGACAAATATTATCTTCAGACAAAAGTTACAGCCTCTCGCTTTGCCCCTAGTTATGTAAACCTTTTCATGGGCTATTGGGAGGACACATTCATTTGGAGAAAAAACACATTTGTGAAGAATATTAAGATCTGGTGTAGTAATGATATTATCCTGATATGGGAAGAGGAAGACGACATAGAAATCAAAGATTTCCTGACATATGTCTATTCAAATTCAGTGAATTTAAAGTCACTCTGATCACCCACAAAACTGAGATTCCTTTTCTAGATGTGAAGCTAAAAGATGAAGGTTCACAAATAACTACCTCTCTCTACAGGAAGCCCACTGATACCAATAAATACCTCCATGCCAGTAGTGGGCATGATCCAAATTGGATCAAAAACATCCCCAACGGGCAGTTCCAATGCTTACAAACTGCACACATCAGGAGAATTATAAAAGTGAAATACTCATAAAGAAATTCAAAGAAAAAAAGATATAAAGACAAAATCATTACAGAGGCATACAAGAAGCCTCCAGTATAGACAGATGGGATCTAATAAGAAATAAGACAAAAACAAAAAATGAGAAACACAGGTTTCAACACAAAAGGAAATGTTATAGATTTCTAACTACTTACAATAACAAAGCTAATCAAATAAAGAAATGTCTTACTCATGTATGGCCCATTATAATGGAGGTTGAAATATTAAAAGAAATATTACCAAAAAACTGGGTAATTTACATTTTTAACTACTGATAGGAAATAATTCATTACAATGATTAAAAACAATTAACTTATTAATTAAATATAATTTTAATTTGAATGTAATAGAGACCCTTAATGTTTTTGCCTTAATAAAATAATAACATGGTCTGACCACGAATACATACTGTACAAGAACGATGATCTAAATAATTTTGTATTCTTATATTATTTGCACTGTTTTTTTTTATAACCATATTACTGATTTATTTATTTCACTCAATAGATAAATTGTTAATCTTTGTTTATGCTTGATGTCCTTATATGAAAATTCCAGGGTGTTCAGTATAATCTTGAAGATACATAGATTACATTAACAATACATTTTTTCAATTTTCAACCCAATTCCACAAGCAGGTATGTGGCTCACCTCGAACCCGGCCAGAGCCCCAGGATCCTTAAGCTAATCCTTACCAAAGCCACTTATAAAAAAAAAAATGAATATATATATATATATATATATATATATATATATATATATATATATATATATATGTATATACAGTGCCTAGCAAAAGTACTCACCCCCTTAACTTGTTACCTATTTTGTTACATTACAGCCTTAAGTTCAATGTTTTGTTAATCTGAATTGTATGTGATGGATCAGAACACAATAGTCTAAGTTGGTGAAGTGAAATTAGAAAAATATATACATACATTTTTTTTTACAAACAGAAAATTGGCATGTTCGTAGTTATTCACCCCCTTTGTTATGAAGCCCATAAAAAGCTCTGGTGCAACCAATTACCTTCAGAAGTCACATAATTAGTGAAATGATGTCCACCTGTGTGCAATCTAAGTGTCACATGATCTGTCATTACATATACACAACTTTTTTGAAAGGTCACAGAGGCTGCAACACCTAAGCAAGAGGTACCACTAACCAAACACAACCATTATCCACAGGAGCACCATCAAATCTATCATAACCAAATGGAAAGAACATGGCACAACAGCAAACCTGCCAAGAGACAGACGGCCACCAAAACTCACGGACCGGGCATTGTATGGAGGAAGGTGCTCTTGTCTGATGAGTCCAACATTTAACTTTTTGGCCATCAAAGAAAACGCCATGTCTGGCGCAAACCCAACACATCACATCACCAAATGAACACCATGAAACATGGTGGTGGCAGCATCATGCTGTGGGGATTTTTTTCAGCAGCTGGGACTGAGAAACTGGTCAGAGTTGAGGGAAAGATGGATGGTGCTAAATACAGGGATATTCTTCAGCAAAACCTGTACCACTCTGTGCGTGATTTGAGGCTAGGATGGAGGTTTACCTTCCAGCAGGACAATGACCCCAAACACACTGCTAAAGCAACACTTGAGTGGTTTAAGGGGATACATGTAAATGTGTTGGAATGGCCTAGTCAAAGGCCAGACTTCAATCCAATAGAAAATCGCAGTGGTAAGATGTGGCAAGCTCATAGAGACTTATCCAAAACGACTTGGAGCTGTGATTGCCGCAAAAGGTTCCTCTACAAAGTATTGACTTTATGGGGGTGAATAGTTATGCACATTGACTTTTTCTGTTAATTTCTCCTATTTGTTGTTTGCTTCACAATAAAAAAAAAACATCTTCAAAGTTGTGGTAATGTTCTGTAAATTAAATGATGCAAATTCTCAAACAATCCAACACTTCGGTTGAACGATGCGCCTCAGCAGTGAAAAAGAGGTAATGCGGGCAAAAAATTATTCACCCTCAAACGTGGCACAACTTGACAGCGCTGAATCGACAGTGAGGCCATCGCTATGTTTGGCGTGGGCACTCGACCCTCGAGGGCCTCGGGCGCGCCTCCCATAGCTCAAGGTCTCTTCTGTCGGCGTTCCTTATGCTCCACGTCGGAGGGGGAAATAAATGTTTGCCTGCACATCGTTCAACTGTGGCGTCCAGACCCTGTATGGATAGATAATGTGAAAAAATCCTAGCTCCGCCACTAGTGACACATATATCTACAGAATATCTTGTTCCGTAGGCATATTCATCTAGGCAGACAGTGATATCTGCGACCTCCCATTATCAAGTCTGGAGCACAACTGACTAGAAATAGAGCTTTCAGTTTGAATAAAAACTGTCATGCAGGGAGAGTGTAAACATACATAGGGTAACCAACATAACATAATAAATAACTATAAAACAACTACTGAGCCCAGTCTCAAAACCACATAAATAAGAGTCCAGATATTGTTAGCCCCCTCAAGTCATTATGCATCCAGCGTAATGACCTGTTTTAAAAATCTTAATCATCCTGGGCGGATCATATGAATCCAAAGACAGCTTACATTAACTCTTTGAATTAAATATGTGGTCTTTTTTAATTAAATTAGATGTGCAGTATTTGAATACTATATAGCTATTTTGTTTAAAAGAGCTCAAAAGACTATTGTCATACTGCCTTTGAAAAGATGGCCTGCAGCACACATCTGTAAGTAATATGAGTGAGTGCAGTTGCTAGTTTAAATCAAATATATATTTTATGTTTCAGCCTGAACTTTGGAAAAAATAGGCACTACTACTGTCGATCACATTTCCACACTGATAGCAAAAAATATGATGAATTTAGTTTATTCAAAACCATTGTTTCAAACCTTTTAGAAAACAAATCTTTTTAATGTCATAAAAAAATCATCTTTTGCAGACAGGATATCTTTCATCTCTGTAATATAATGGGAATTCATTTAGTATTACAGTAATGCTTACAGTAATAGCCGTTTACTGAGAGCAGGAAATTGTAAATGATATTATCATATACATAACCATATATTTTCTGCAGACCATGATATATCCAATGTAGATATTAAAATGCATGAGACAAATATTTTAGCTGGTTGTTTTAGGTTAAAACTTGAAGAAGGTTATATCAAAGCATTTAGTACAAGGTAAAATCCTCTTCAGAATCAGTGACCAAAGATAACAGGGCTATTGATCTTCCCCTTTCCTCCTCCTAAAAGACATACACTAGAAGTCCATTTTACCTACTAATTACAGTAAGTGTTATTGTTATATGTGTCACTACATTTGTTGAATTTTTTTTATTTTATGATAAAAGGAAATTGTAACTTCAAGGTAAGCACTTAAAAAGAGATTCATAAACCCTGTGAAATTAGATTCAATTATATAATGATACTAGCGAATTGCCCGTCAAAAAATGAAATAAAAAAAGGCAGGTAATGCTGTTTGCCTCCCAATGTAAGCTTTTTGGTCCTCTGAGTACCTTCAGAGCTCATTGCGAGCCTCGCGCTGAGCGCCTTTGGTGCTCATCACATGGCCCACAATGAGCGCCAAAGGCGCTCTTTGCGAGCCTCTTCCCTCCTGTACTTTTGGTCGTCTGAGCACCTATGGTGCTCATTGCAAGCCCTGCGCTAAGCGCCTTTGGCGCTCATTGTAAGCCCTGCGCTGAGCGCCTTGGGCACTCATCGCGAGGCTCGCAATGAGCGTTGAAGGTGCTCATTGCAAGCCTCTCCCCTTGTGTACTCTTTCTTCTCTGAGCACCTTCGGCTCTCATTGTGAGCCCTGCGCTGAGCGTTTTTGGCCTCCCCCCTGCTCTTTTTTATTTTTATATATATATATATATATATATATATATATATATATATTTTTTTTTTTGTTAATAACTAATTAATTAATTAATTCATTAAATAATAAATTAATATACTTTACCTATTTGTAATTAATATATGCAACAATCAATACCCTGAAGAGCTAACAATCTGTCTTGTTTTTCCTGCAGCATACAATGTACATTTGGACAGTTGCTGACCTGAGGTGTAAGTGTCAGCAATGTGGCAAGTGTGCAGTATAAATAGGCTGCGTGCATGTTTGTTTAGTTGTGTAAATCGACATTTTAGAATGGTAATGTTATTTGTTGCAAGTTAGTGTTGTAAAATGGCTGCAATTGTGAATGTGTTATCCGGGTCTGGAGCATTTTCCATACTTCCTAATAGTGTATTTTGTACATTGTACGTTGCTGGGTAAAAGTCTTATGTGCCTGACGGTGTTTTGTGTGGTTAGAGATCGTGTAGCCTTGTTAGTTTTTTGCACCATTTTTTTTGTCGCTTAGGCAATTTTCAAGTGCCGAAACTCAGCAAATTGTGTTTAAATTGTCATGCAACCTTACTCCCAGATGTCCTGGCTGTCCCCCCGTGCTGTGTATGATGTTTATTTATCTAATTTTATTTGTGTTTTGCTTGCTGCACGAGCCTGCAAGCATTAACAACAATCAGCAACGCTCACAACTAAACAGTGCATTGCAAAAGTATTCACCCCCCTTTGTATTTTTCTTGTTTTGTTGCCTCACAACCTAGAATTAACAAGGATTGTTTAAGGATTTGCATCATTTAATTTACAGAACATGCCCACAATTTAAAGATGTTTTTTTTTTTTTTTTTATTGTGAAGCAAACAACAAATAGGACACAATAACAGAAAAAGTCAATGTGCATAACTATTCACCCCTATAGAGTCAATACTTTGTAGAGCAACCTTTTGCGGCAATCACAGCTCCAAGTCGCTTTGGATAAGTCTCTATGAGCTTTCCACATCTTACCACTGCCATTTTTGCCCATTCCTCCTTGCAAAACTGCTCCAGCTTGTTCAAGTTGGATGGTTTGCACTTGTGAACAGCTGTCTTTAAGTCTGACCACAGAGTGTCTATTGGATTGAGGTCTGGGCTTTGACTAGGCCATTCCAACACATTTACATGTTTCCCCCTAGACCACTCAAGTGTTCCTTTAGCAGTGTGTTTGGGGCCATTGCCCTGCTGGAAGGCGAAACTCCGTCCTAGCCTCAAATCATGCACAGCGTGGTACAGGTTTTGCTCAAGAATATCCCTGTATTTAGCACCATCCGTCTTTCCCTCAACTCCGACCAGTTTCCCAGTCCCAGCTGCTGAAAAACATCCCCACAGCATCATGCTGCCACCACCATGGTGTTCTTTGGGTGATGTGATGTGTTGGGTTTGCACCAGGCATAGCGTTTTCTTTGATGGCCGAAAAGTATAAATTTTGTCTCATCAGACTAGAGCACCTTCCTCCATATATTTTGGGATTCTCCCACATGCTTTTTTGCAAACTCAGAATGTGCTAATTTTTTTTTGCTGAAAGTAATGGCTTTTTTCTGGCCACTCTGCCATAAAGTTCAACTCTATGGAGCATACTGCTTATTGTCGTCCTATGTATAGATACTCCAGTCTCTGCTGTTGAACTCTGCAGCTCCTCCAGGGTTACCTTAGGTATCAGTGCTGCCTCTCTGATTAATGCCCTCCTTGCCCGCTCCTTGAGTTTTGGTGGGCAGACGTCTTTTTGCAGGTTTGCTGTTGAGCCATGTTCTTTCCATTTGCTTATGATAGATTTGATGGTGCTCCTGGAGATCATCAAAGATTTGGATATTTTTTTATAACCTAACCCTGACTTGTACTTCTCAACAACATTGTCCCTCACTTGTTTGGAGAGTTCTTTGGTCTTCATGGCAGTGTTTGGTTAGTGGTGCCTCTCGCTTAGGTGTTGCAGCCTCTGGGACCTTACAAAAAAGTTGTGGATATGTAATGACAGATCATGTGACACTTAGATTGCACACAGGAGGACATCATTTCACTAACTATGTGACTTTTGAAGGTAATTGGTTGCACCAGAGCTTTTTATGGGCCTCATAACAAAGGGGGTGAATACATATGCACATGCCAATTTTCTGTTTTCTATTTCTAAAAATAGTTTTATATATATATTTTTCTCATTTCACTACACCAACTTAGACCAATGTGTTCTGATCCATCACACAAAATTCAGGTTAACAAAATATTGAACTTAAGGCTGTAATGTAACAAAATAGGTAACAAGTTAAGGGGGTGAATACTTTTGCAAGGCACTGTGATCAGGCATCATATCCATGAATTAGCTCTTATTATTTAATCATATCACATATATAGTTCTCAGTGTGGATAACGTTTGCGATTTTTGTTACGCATTGTGAGCTCGAGCCTCGCAAAGTGAGGCTATCCGTCGACAACACAGGGCTTAGACTGCACAAGGCAAGCAGTTGAGGCACGTGTAACTTAGGCTGCAATGAGCGCCAAAGAAACTCATTGCAGGGCTCACGACAGCAGCGCAAGCAGGACTTACGACCCGTACGACTTAGGACTAAAACCCCTAAGTGCACTGTTCGCCTCGCAAAAATCTGACTTTAACGGCCGAACCACAGAACTCGAAAGACCTGAAATTAACAACAAATGTGCCTCAAATTAACTTACACACTCACACACAGCACAATGGGAGATGCAGGGAGCCTGTGGGTGAGGTTGAGAGTTAATTTGAGCCATATTTGCCATTTTTCAATGATTGAAAATTGCCTGAAGCATGAATGTTGTGGTTGATGAGCGCCAAAAGTGCCCATAGCCTTGCATTGTGTGGCAAACAGCATTGCCAGGCTGAACATTTTATACCCGTCAATTTTGACTGGCAAGTAGCTGATACATAATAATTTCCAGAATTTAACTCACTTGTAAACTCTTAGCATATTTTACATTAATTTTAATTCCTAGTTCCTAAAATATGGCTTGTGTATATTAGTGGATTGCCCTGCTGGACTGTTTATTGTAAGCAAAACTAAAAAGCTGATATTTTTTACTGCACCAGACAGTGCATCGCCATTTGCATGTTTAATTTTAAATCTATATAAGCAAATGCATGCTGATTTTAAGAATAATGTTTTATTACTAAAAGTACTGCGACTTTTAGATTCAGTAAAAACCAATGTGCATGTGATAGCAAATAAACAGAGGTTTAAGATTTACAACTTTTAATATCAGCCAGTTATTTTCCTCACTCCTCAATTTAGCATGCATTCTTTTACCTCATTTCAACTTAACATTCCGAGCATTACAACTCATCTCAGATCTTGTCTATAACCCTTGATCCTTCCTAGAGATAAGTGGTCACTCTTCCCTCTTACAAAATCCTATCCCACTTATGTTCACATGTTCAATTCCCAATGCTAAATACAGGTCTTTTGTTTTGTAGTTCAAACCGCTGCCATATTCCAGCTGAAGTCCATCTTCCATCCGTATGTTCTACCCATGTTAATCATGTAAACCCCTGCCTACTTCGCATGTGAACACTGGTTTGGGCTTTGCAAGGGACTGTGAATATAGGAAATACTGGTCTTGCAGCCCTTTTGATGAATGTGTTGTATTCTTATTTCATGTATACTTCTCATGCCATCACAAACCATTACAACCATTCTCCATTATGTAGTACTAGTAGCTTTCCCAAAATAAATGACGGTGCCATATGTTATGTCCAATTGTCTGTTTTATCTCTCTCTGTGCTGTCTCCCTCTCTCTGTGTATGTTTCCATCTCTCTAAGTTCTTTGTCTCTCTTTGCAATGTCTCTCTTCGCCCTTTCTCTCTGTCTGCCCTCTCTATGCCTGTGCTCCCTCTCTTTGTATGTGTGCTCTCTCTCTCTCTCTGTGCATTCTTTCTCTCTCTGGACCCTCTGTCTCTCTCAATGCCCTATCTCGGCTCTCTCTCCCTGTCCCTCTCTCTCCCACTCCCCTTTCTCTCTCCCTCCCTCCCTTTCTCTCTCTCCCTCCCTTTTTCTCTCTCTCCCTCCCTCTCTTCCTCCCTCCCTCTACCTCTGCCTCCTCCACTCTCTTGAAAGGGATTTGCGAGTGCTTGTGGACAATCACCTAGGTAAAAGTGCTCAAAGCCAAGTAGCGGCTGCAAAGACAAGTATAATATCATCATGTATATAGAAGCCAGGGAAGCACATATAATTCTGCCACTATACAAATCTCTAGTACACCCTCATTTAGAATATGGAGTACAATTTTGGCCATCAGTTCATAAAAAGGACATCTTTGAGCTGGAAAAAGTACAGAGAAGGGCAATGAACCTAATAGGGGAATGGAAGGGCTAAGTTATGAAGGAAGACTAACCACATTTAACTTTTTGATTTTTTTTATAGCCCACTTTAAAGGCATTGATTAGCTCTTAGAAACAAAGGTAGCTATTACCTACTCCTGTTATAAGATACCATTGTGCTATATTAGATGACATTTCTTGGATGCTCAGTAGACATATTCCTTGTAAAAGGGGTACAGATTTTTTAGACATAAATTATAGGTTTTCAGCTGTCTTCATCTCATAACTACAACTCATCTATGAGGAATGTTGGCTATAATTCAGTCACCCGGTGAAATAAAAGGACCTACATGAATATGTCAAGTGTGTCCAAAATGCTGTCATCTAAATTTGAAGAAAATCTGAAGAATTTTCTGCGGCAGCCATTATGTGAAACTCAGTGTAGGCCACAGCAACATGAACTGGCTGATAATGAAGATTCACTTGCAGATTTGGGCAAAAATGTAATTTGACTTTATTAAATTCTGAATCCTTTTTATAGGTATTCCATAAAGTCAGAAGAGAAAGCTCAAGCACATTAGATACTGGAAAGTCCACATTAAACCTCAAACTTTAGTGTGAGTTATTAAAAAGGACCATCTCATTATGACTTTCACCTAAAGGAATATGTAAGTTTGCTGGATTGTAAATGAATCTGATAGAGGATAATTAGTAGTGTATGCAAACATGTTTGCTTGGAAAAAAACAACATTTAAACAGTTACATTGAAGTCAGCAAAATCTCTTGTAATTTCTGAAAGTTGAAGATTAGGGTTAACACCCTCCAAACCCAAGCTAAATTAGCATCACATTCAAAATGATTTGTTTTGGCCAATCAGGTTAGCTGAAACTTTTGAATTAACTCTGTGTTCCTGTTTGTGCTTAAACGCAGCCTGGGATATGTCGTATATTTTTGGCCAATCAGGTTAGCTGAAACTTTTGAATTAACTCTGTGTTCCTGTTTGTGCTGAAACGCAGCCTGGGATATGTAGTATATCACTGACATGTGCTATCTATTGCTTCTGACTTACAGAAAGGAAACTGCAGAGAGAGGCTGAGTAATCAACAGCAGGTAAATAGTGGGTTAATATTGCTCCCCTGATGCTGCATGCTGATTGGGGGGATCAGATGCCTGTGTAGACACCCCTGGAGTTGTCAACATAATCATTAGAGGGATTTTTAGATATTAATAAAAATAAAATGTTTTATGAGATGTGCTGCATACAAATATGCAGATTTTTGCCTATATAGTGCAGAAATGTATTAATCCATGAAACATTTATATCCCTTTAAGAGTAAGACATATGATAGAGAAAATTGACCATAACAAATTAATCAACCAGTCCAAGCAGTCAATAAAACATTCAAAATAATAATACAAAAAAAATCCTACACAAAATCATAATCTGAAACATCCTTCCCCTATATATACATAAATATACATAGTAAGTACTGGCACATAACACATACACATTACACATACTGGCACATACAGTCATGATCATTTGTCTCTTATTTGTCATAATACATATGATACCAAGCTTCTTAATTCTCTCATTATACTTTCCTGGTTGTCTTGCTTGTTAACACAGTGATATTAAATTAAACTCGGTTTACTTTACAATAACATTTTTAAAACTTAAGCTAGGTCAAAACAGACATGTTATAGGAAACCTAGGTAGGCAAGATTAGTTGTCAGTTGTTGGCAGCGCCACTCCATCACCTTTGTTTCCCTTCCAAACTGACTTTTATGTGTGGTGATTCTTAAATCCACCCTTAATTTGACCCATTATTTCCCCTTTCTCCATAGTTCCTTTTCTCCTTGATTCTGCATATTGCCCTGTCTCTTCCATCCTCACTGCTCTCCACCTTTTCTAATATCTGTCAGTTATTTTTCCTTCTCCATTTTTCCCTTTGGTTACCAAATCCCCCCCTTTCTGTCCTCATTTTCTCTTTCTATCTACTCTCCACTTATACAGCTCCCTGTAGCTGAAAAGTGATATGTAAATTATATCCCTATGCATTTTTTCATTGTTATATATTTGTTTTGGAACAAACATAATTACTGTATGTTTTAACAAGGCCTAATTGTGGATGCAGGAAAATAAAATCTGTCACTATCTCCACTTCTACCTCATCTATGTGCCAGGAACAGAAATTGCAGTTTGTCATGGCCTTCTGCTTCTTAACATAGAGCAGTTGGCCAGTTTTTGCACTCTTTTCTTTCACTTTCACCAATAAGCCCTTTAGCCCCCTCACTTTTAGTCATTATAGTAGTTTCATCTTGCCACAACCCACTTTTTGTATTAATGGTTAGTGGCTATGGGGGTTCTTATGGGCCCAGGTGATGAGTAAAGCTTCATGGGGATCCATTGTGGTGGTAGGGTGGTTAATATGGGGGTCCACGAGGCCTCCCATGGTATAGAGTTATTTTTGAATGCCATGGGGGATCCATAGGTGCCAGCATGCTTATAGTTTTGTATAGTTTAGGGAATCAATAGTAACAAGTTGATATTTCCATAAGTACCCCCATTGTAATACTTTAGATGGGGGAAACCCAGGGAATACCCAGAACCTATAGGGAGTAACAGTGCTAAGTGGGAATCTAATGGATATCCAGCTTATAGGGGCGGAATGTCTTAGGCATAGGGGCATAGACCCCTGCATTCATTTTTATTATTATTTAATCCCTCCCCTGCCACTTTTCTGCCAAAACCTCCTGATCTATGCAATTTTAAGAATGTATGTCTATGGCCTCATTTCCATGGCTCTTGTAAGAACTCCCATAAGGTTGACTCCTATAGCTATGAGTCAGACTTATGGGGGTTTTATGGGTGCCATGGAATGGAGGCCATTAACGTAAGCAAAAACTGACATATAAGCCTGAAATGGCCCTTTTCTATTATATATTATGCTTCCCATTGAAAAGATAGAGTGTTTGTGGACCAGGAAAAGGATTCTGAAATGTTGCTTTCCTTTTTTCTCTCTTTTACTGAGAGGTCTTGTACTCTTGTATGAGTGGTGAGTGTGAGGCCATTGGACCTGTTACGAGATGTCACGATCTGCTTCTTCTTAGGGGCCTGATATGAACCTAGTTCAAACCTACCCCAGCAGAATCATGTAGTTCCTGTTCTCTGTGGCACAAAAGATGGCTTCTGAAGAGGGCAAGGCCCAAAAGCTACAGGCAGAGAATACTGGATCCAGGTTACTTAGTGGCCCATGGCAAGACCACTCCCCAAGTCAGGATACAACACACAGAAATAGTCTCACACCTTGTTTATGTGAAAACTATCTCTCAACTCACTTTATTTTGGAAAACACCATCTTTTAAACATGCATACAAAATTACCAGGAGGGGCTACCTTTATCCAGCCCCTAACTGCCTCTGGCCAATCAGGCAGGGTCCCTACATGTGAACCATGAGACTCCTCCCAGGTCTGCCCACTAGGTGTGGCTACCTAATTCATTTGGTCTATGACTTTCAAGGGAGAAACATCCCCCTCCCCTCTGGACTTTGCCCTGATTCTCTGAGTGAGAATCCCTGTAGACCCCCTGGGGTTATGGTGCCTCTATGTCTGTGGAGATCCCTTTGTTCCTGACTACTATCATTTCAAGTGTTTACCTTCAGGGCCATATGGGCAACTCCTGACTGAGAGTTTATACAATGGGGGAGGGTTGACTAATCAAAACATAGCTATCACTCCATAATACAATATACAATATAATACTAACATATTATAACCCATAACATATTTCCCCATTAATACATTATACCTAGGATACATAATAACCATGTACAGGCAACATATAACCACACAATAACACATAATCCCAATGTAACAATGTCATGCTCCCTCGGACATACTCACAAACCACTGACAATATGAGTCCTTAAACAATTAAATCATGACAACTTCTTCCCCTTCCTTTCTAGTATAGCATAGAGGGTCATCCTAAAGGATAATTCTCTAGCTATACTGCTTTTACTTGTCCTCCTGTCTGGAAAGTCCATCCATGTGATAGCCTCAGTGGCTCTCTGTGTTGTCTGCCTCCCCCTGTCCAGGGTGAATACTCACTCCTTCCCAGTGGCCTAGACACCTTCACAAGCCCTTGGTGAGACTTATAAGACAACTGCCATAGAGGACCCTTCAAGGTAGTCCAGGGGAAACAGTACATCCCAGCCAGTAAGTCCAGCATAAACTTGGGAGGATCCTTACCAAGCAAAGCCCTCTCCTTCCAGGCTAGGGGGACCTCTTGTCCTGTTGATTCTGGATCAGCACTCAGTCCCATGGGTAAAATTGAAGAGTACAAGGTTCCCTTTGTCAGGCCTGAGCTTTCTCCTGAATAAACTGGGATACTGGAGTTGGAACATGGGCTAGTGACATTGACTGGTGGCATCCATGCTGGATTAATGGGCAGTTCTGATACAAGCTGTTGTGGCTCAGTAGCCAACCTCTCTCCCACAAAGCCTGGCCAATGGCCCCTTCTTTCCAGGGTTACAGGTACACATCCAGTGTCTTTGGGCAGCTGCAGGTGAGTCATTGTAGGGAGACCAGGAGACAAATCACAATCTGGGGTACCCTCTGGCTCTTTGGTCTCTAGATCCTCAGGTGGAACCTCCTGACTCTCTCCATCTGAGACTGCCTGGTGTGTAGTTACAGGCAGCCCTTGAGAAGCAGCTGCTACTGCCTCTTGTTCAGGCTGAAGAACAGGGCTACTTTCTGTTTCTGCTCCAGGGTCTGTGGCTGGCTCCTGGACAATGGTCATCCAAGGAACCTCTCTACAATTTCCACAGTCAAATGGTAGGGCCCAGTGCTCATTAGGTTCTTCTCTTACACTAGGAGCAGAGTAGCTTTTCCCCAGTTCTTCCCCTGGGCCCGGCACTGCTGTGGTTTGCCCCTGTCCCTATTCCTCTAACTGGGTGAGACTTAGCCCCCTAAAGATAGGGACCAGTTCTTCCTCTTCCCAGTCAACCCCATGGATGCCGGCACCCTTGTTATTTTGAGAATCATGGATATCAAAATTCTCCCCCCAGTCCATACATTCATTTTCTGACCCAGCCTCAGCAATATTTAGCTGGGTCTCTGTAGTACCTGTTAGGTGGTTCTGTTCCATGCCTGACTGGCATGAGCCCTCCCAGCTGGCTGGCCAACAACCATCCAGGGATGCTTCATCCAGTAAGTCTATATAATCCACCTCCAGCTGTAGCTCCTGTTGGATCAAAGGCCAAAGTAAGTTAGCTGTATGAGAGCCTGTCTCCAGTCCCAGCATGTGACAGCGCTTGGCAAACAGACACAGCTTTCTTTTCTCTGTCCCCAAGCCACAGTCCGGATCCCCATGTACTATGTCCCAAAGTGCCTTTTCCAGCCCCAATGAAAAATGATGATGTATCCCAACAGGTCCAACCCAATAAGCATATTGATCTTCCAGGGCGACCTCCTCATATACCAATTCTTCCAGCCATTCCATTAGCCTGTGACCTGGCAATAGTCCCAGGAATGCCATCCATTTATTTAGAAGGCCCATTCCTCTACAGTCCTTTCCAGTCACCAGAACATTCTCTATCTCTACTGGGGATAAGCATTTCCCCTCCACAGGAGCTGAGACAGGGCCATTGCTTACCCTTCTCCTGTTCCCCTTTACCTCCTGTGTGATTTGTATCCGGAGTTCCCTCTGCTGATCCTTAGTAAAACCTGCAGGCATTACCTCCATCCATCTTTGATACCGTCTGGACACTTCCTCCTCCTCTGCTGCAGACATCTCTTCATAAGCTGCCATCCTTCTGTGTTTTATACAGAGATCCCACCACTGCCACCAAATGTCACGATCTGCTTCTTTTTAGGGGCCTGATATGAACCTAGTTCAAACCTACCCCAGCAGAATCATGTAGTTCCTGTTCTCTGTGGCACAAAAGATGGCTTCTGAAGAGGGCAAGGCCCAAAAGCTACAGGCAGAGAATACTGGATCCAGGTTACTTAGTGGCCCATAGCAAGACCACTCCCCAAGTCAGGATACAACACACAGAAATAGTCTCACACCTTGTTTATGTGAAAACTATCTCTCAACTCACTTTATTTTGGAAAACACCATCTTTTAAACATGCATACAAAATTACCAGGAGGGGCTACCTTTAGCCAGCCCCTAACTGCCTCTGGCCAATCAGGCAGGGTCCCTACGTGTGAACCCTGAGACTCCTCCCAGGTCTGCCCACTAGGTGTGGCTACCTAATTCATTTGGTCTATGACTTTCAAGGGAGAAACATCTCCCTGCCCTCTGGACTTTGCCCTGATTCTCTGAGTGAGAATCCCTGTAGACCCCCTGGGGTTATGGTGCCTCTATGTCTGTGGAGATCCCTTTGTTCCTGACTACTATCATTTCAAGTGTTTACCTTCAGGGCCATATGGGCAACTCCTGACTGAGAGTTTATACAATGGGGGAGGGTTGACTAATCAAAACATAGCTATCACTCCATAATACAATATACAATATAATACTAACATATTATAACCCATAACATATTTCCCCATTAATACATTATACCTAGGATACATAATAACCATGTACAGGCAACATATAACCACACAATAACACATAATCCCAATGTAACAATGTCATGCTCCCTCGGACATACTCACAAACCACTTACAATATGAGTCCTTAAACAATTAAATCATGACACGAGAGTTTTGTGAAGGGGACCACCAGGGTGAGGAACTCTGTGTAGTGTCACATGTGCTGCGGCTCAGAGATAGCCTGGAATCACTGACTGGGCGAGCCAAGGAATATCTGCTTACAGCCAAGGCAAGCAGAAATGTGGTGATTTGAGAGGTTCCCTTCCAAATCGAAAATAGCCAACACCGCCTTTGTGGTAGCCATGGGTAGGCAACAGCAGATTCAGAAGGGAATCCATGCAAATATGCTGAAAGTATACCAGAGTTGGAATCCCAAGTGATGACCATATGCCTAATAGAAGGGGAAGCTACTGAGGATGGGGTGCGACCAGACATGCTTGCCTCTGCTGACCGTTCACCTATTTCTCTTATCCCATCTGACTTTTTACCTAACCAGCAACAGCAGCTTGAGGGGTGCTGAATTGTCACCAAGGCTTGTTTTCGAACGAGTAGGACAGACCTACTGGTCCACGATGTGCTTGCCTCTAACAATTCTACACTGAAGAAAGCCCTTGTACATGAAGCCTGATACTGTGAAAGGAAATATGTGGGGAAAGCTGGATGAAATGTTAGAGCTATCCTTTAGTCCTTGGGTATTCCATGTGTTGTTGAAGGACGGGACAACCCCGGTTTTGTGTGAACTAGAGGCAGCTTATCTTATGACCATTGTCACAACCCAGGAGTGAGGGGACCATGTACACCTCAAACCCTCCTGCTTTAGCTTACTGAAACAACCTATGGATGGTGAGGATCTGAATATCTCAGAGCCCAATCTGCCTTTTCAGCTCAGGAACACCAGTCATCAGGAACATAGGAGCAGGCAATGGCCCCTTAAGATAGGACCCAGCAGGAAAATCAGGATACAAGCAAGCTTAGTAAAATTATAAAAGCTTTCCCTCTAGAATGACACATACACCATGTTTATGTATAGTCAAACACAGGATAACTTTAATGGGAACAAAACAGTACATTTATGGAAAACAAGAACCAATCATAATAAGCCTCAACCTTAGATAAACAAAAGATGAACCAATCCCTGCAGGGCCACATGCAGGAGCTGTTCATCAAATTATGTCACCTCCTTGATTACCACCTGCTGTCCAGGAGCCAGGCTGACTGATAACCTAATCCTTTCTTTGATCCCAGCTTTCCAGGGGGTCATTAGTCAGAGCAATGGTGGAGAAATCATGGCTGACTCTACGTGCTTCCCCACATATAAGCCTGATAATGTAATATTCCATTTAAGTGAGGTCAATAAAGGCTAATTTCATCTTACCATCCCTTTCTTACCCATTGTTCCCTGATGTCTGCCAGTCTCCCTGGTCCACTGAACCTTCTCCATACCCCTGAACTGAGTACCCCTTAAAGTGTGGTCTCCCTCACTGGGTGTCCCACATAACATGTTTTATTGTAACACCCAATGAAAATCCTACATTTTAAGACCAAACATGACCATATACTAATTTTACACAGGTCACAATACATGAGGGAAATATTACCTAGCTGTATAGAAACATTAAACCATATTTAACCCTAGCGATGCCATCATGGTTGCCATATTCCCAACATTCAAGTGGCCATAACACAATATTTTACAAAATGGAGGAAAATTACACAATACTATATAACATCACACAGTATTAAATATTGCCAGCCCAGGCACATAGAATTTTAGCAGCTCTACAGTGAAAGAATCCCCCTGGCCATGGCAACCATTAGCCCTGACAAGTGCCAGTTTTCTAAGGGCACAGAGTAGGGAGTGGAAGGGTCCAGCCAAAGTGGGCCAAGGCTCATCCCAGTGAATAAGAAGCAGGCGTTTGCATTTCTGGGTACCACAGGGTATTAATGACGGTTTATTCCCAATTACAGGAATCTGGCTGGTACAGTGGACCCCCAAATGTGAGAAAGCCTTCCGGGACCTGAAGGCTGCCTTAACTTCACTCCCCTTCCTAGTTGCCCCAAAGTATGAGGCAGGGTAGAGTTCATTAGAACATTGATGGTCTCTTCAGGCAATTGGACACCTCAGATCTCCAGTTGCCCATGACCTATTTGGGTCTTGAATCACCTGGTGACTGGAGGGGGAAGTGATTGTGGTGACAGTCCTTCACTCAGGGTCCTCTCAAATGAAAACTGTGGTGTTGCAGGTCTCTATATTGTACTAATGTATAAATTAGAGAATATGATGTTTTAAGAAATACTTACATGTTTTAAAATGAATACTTTAACTATATTTTATAATATAAAAGAGGATGGAAAGCATGTTTTCCTTGTTGCTTCTAAAAGATGGTATTTGATAATGTGTAACAGACGTTTTTTCAAGGGAAAAGTTCAGAGCAGGAAAATCAATAAATTGAGTTTTTAGCTTCTCTGCGGCTTGCTACTATTGGCCAGTGAGCAGTAATATGGTAGTATGAGTCATACATCTCAGGCAATGAGAACTTCTGACTATAACCTACTCTGAGCACTTCCTTTTAGTTTACAGGACATTTAAACAATGTTTTACATTTTTATGGTCTTTACAATTATAGGGTCTTTTAAATAACAAAACGTATAAATAAAATAAATTAGTAACCACAGCTTTACATTTTTCATCTTTATATGCAATTTTGCTTTATTTCAGCCTTCCATTCTCTTTACTAAACCTGTTGCTTGCTCCTTCTACTCAACAGGGTGAGATGCTTCCATTAGAGAATGAGAACACTGGCAGTTGTGTGTCATAGTCCCATTGCACAAATACAGACTTCTTGTGTATTCAAAGTTCCCTCCTATCTTAGAAAGTAGTTCACAGTAAACTAAAATGGTAGATTAAACAGCAGCAAAATTGCATTTAAAATGAATAAATTAGAGTCTGTATTATTTTTTTACATTCTACATACATTTTACTTTTTTTTTAAGGGAAGTTATTCAAAAGATTTTAAATGTTTGACCACAATGCACTTTGTCCTACAAAAATATTTCTAATTTAAAGCATGCTCTTGTAAATGCATAAATAACAAATGTATTCAATGTCCCTTTTATTTTAATCTTTAAAAAGACAATATAACAGTTTTTTAAAGAATCATTTTCCAAAAGTATATTTATCTACATTGCAGCTGCTACAAGTTTTTTTTATTTAACATCATTTAAAAAAATGATGTAATTGTAGAAATCATTATTCAATGACAAACTATGTAAGGTGTTCAAATATGTAATTGCTGATTATTTTTGTGATATCATCTATGGCATCAGTGATGTCAGTTTTTTTTGTCATCAATTACATCATTAGTGAAATGCAAGGGGCAAAGCTAAGTCTACGTCAAATCTAAGAAAACAAATGAAGGACCATTTATAGAATATGACTTGTTATTAATTTGATTAACAGCTTCAGTGTTCATTATTGCTCACTTACCCTACCTAGTTTTATTTGCATGGCCAAAAAATCAGTTGGGTGCGTTTGACATAGGTTTACAATTATTTTGATATTAATCAGAGGCCTCTACTTTACTCATTTTTCATGAAGTATAATAAAATGTGCAATTTCATTCACTCCCATCACTCTTACCAGATCAAATATTATTGTTGCAAATCAAAAAAGAAAACAATTGGAGTATTAAAAGTATATGGAAGTACTTATATTAGAAACATGCATTACAATGTTTCATTCTATACACACAGAGATTTATTTGATTGAAACAATGGTTTCCACTCCCCAGAGGTACCTACATTGGCACCTAGTACCTGGTAAGTTTATTATTATTATTTTTTTTTTCATGCACTGAATGCTTGCATAAACTAACGATTCTCCTTTATCAAATGCATTGATAATTCATGAAACTTCTATATGCTTTTAATAAGAGCTACAGCATGTCTCAAAAGACTATCCGTTGTACAAGAATGACACAAACAAAAGCAAAAAAGTTATCCCTACCTTGCTTGATACTCTTAATACATAATAGTAATTATACATAATGGAACATGAGTGCTGTAAATTTGCAAAACATACCATATTTATGCCAATTAATGAAGTTTTAGATAAAATAACATAATAGTATAATAACATCTGCAATCATTTTAAAAAGTGAGAAACATTTATTTCAGGCATTATAAGCCAACACTAATGTTTTGTTTTTGTAACATAAATAGTCTACAAAACTGACTTGTATCAATAATTTGTATCAAAACTAAAATTTAAGAAAAGAATATAATTTTAGTGGCAAAGTAATTTTATTGAAGCACCACTTAATGGATGTTGTCTTCATGGAGGAGCATAAACATTGCTGTATATACTCATATTGACACATATCTGATAATGTCATGTTTTTGATCATAAAGCATCAATTTCAAGTTCATATGATTTTGAATATCCAATAAGTCCTGTTTGCCTTTTCCCAACATGTGATATCAGTGAAGAATTACTACAACACTTTACTACTCAACCACTCTAGTGGGAATTTGTCAACGCAGTATTATCTTTTGTATTACACTGATAAGTGCCAGTTAAGACAATATTTGATGGGAGAGCCAAATATTTACTGCTTTGTGAATTTAATTTCATCACTGACAGTGAAGGCCACACAGCAAACATCTACAGTATATATGTAAAGAGAGATATATTTTGCTGGCCAGCAAGAAAACCAGGAAGCAAGACCTTGGCAGAAAATAATCACAAGTGTGAATCAGGAGCCTCTCTCTGGGCAGTTTTATGAATGTTAAGTGACAGCACTACATTGAGCTTTAAGGCTTATAGATACTTTTCCAGTTCTTAACTATAAAACATGGCCTCCATTGTCATGAAAATCACTGTTTATGCACATAGCTATGACAGCAGATTGCACTTAAAGTATTACTCTTAGTGGCCATCCTGATTACTATTCTATAAATAAAAGTGTACATTTTTTATCTGCTTTGGCAGTGGCTCACTGGCAATATTAAAGCACTGCTTCAGGACATTTCTTAGTATCATACTATATAATGCAAGCAGAACAGCCAACATTTACCTTGTCTTAACAGATTCTATTTTTATTTATTTATTGTTGTTGATAGAAATAGCTTAAAGGTGGTCATACAATGGGTTTTTCATAAGCAAAGAAATCAGTAGTTAAAATGCCAAAAAAGATAATTGTAGCAGGTATTAAGAGGGGCCATTTGCTTGGGGAGGGGGTATTGATGGGAATGAAACTTCTGTGCGAAACCGTCTTGGAGACTAAAAAAAATATTTGGGGATAATGGCTGGAGATGGGGGTCTTGATGAAGTAAGGTAGCAGCTTCAACACACAATCACTATCTTTGCCACTTGATAGGGATCAAATATTTTATATTTTATCATGGCTGACAACACCCAAGCCTGGTTATAAAAGAAAGTTGGGATTATTATTATTGTCCTTTTATTATAACGTGCCAACATATTATGTAGTGATATACAGGTTAAGTATAAATAAATAAAATACAACATTAAACACATGGTAAAAAGTAGAGGGGATCTCTGTTTATTTTTTATTTTATCCATGCCAATGCCGATATAGTTAGGAGGGTTTCTAGGAACCATTCAAAGATCTCTCCTTTATTTATTATTGCATTGACACTTATAATGATGAGACACTATTTGTTATGTATGGGGCATTCAAAGGCCTTACATTTTTTTTCACCTGATGTGGACCACTGTGTCTCACTGCAAGGGTGTTGACAGGGAAAAGCTCTACATGAAATAAGCACAATACATTAATAAACTTCCTTCAGTTCAAAGACATCTCATTGTGACTGGTGGCAGAAGTGGGATAGGTACTCACAAGGGGAAAAGCCAAGTTAAAGAGATAGCAACATCAGCGGTAAAGATGGCCCAATATGATGAGCACAGCATGATTAATATAACAGAGCAGATCCACAGCAGGAATGCCATTGTGGCAGAGCTGCACCACTTAGACCTAGGGGAGAAATGTACAGTTTTCCACAGGTCTATGAACTGCAGTGCCAGCACCAAGCCTGAGGAGTGTTTGGCTTGCATAGTGGGTGAACCAGCACAGCCTATCCAGGCCATTCCCTGCAGTCTCTCAAAGGATGACCATGGGGTTAAGTGGGTGATTCTGGCCTGATAACAGGTAACCCCTGATCATTATAGGGAGCAAAGATAGGGACTTGTCTGCAAAGAAGAGTGTCACGATCTGCTTCTTCAAGGGGGCTTGATATGAACCTAGTTCAAACCTACCCCAGCAGAATCATGTAGTTTCTGTTCTCTGTGGCACAAAAGATGGCTTCTGAAGAGGTACAGGCAGAGAATACTGCATACAGGTTACAAGTTGCCCATGACAACACACTCCCCAAGTCAGGATACAACACACATAAATAGTCTCACACCTTGTTTATGTGAAAACTATCTCTCAACCTTTACTGAATGATCAAAACAACATATTTATACTCTCCAATACCCCATCCTGTGTACATTTGTGCATGTGTGATGTTAGACCATCTGGCTTGCAACCTTGGGCTATCAAAGCTCTTGAGATCAAATTCACCAGATATCTAGTAAACAAACCTTTATGTTAAACTCAAGTGTTTGCTTAGGACTACTTGAAGTACATGCATCTGTCTTGACCCAAGGTCTGTATGTGTGAGTCTGCAATAATCTGCAGCTAACTTCTATGCAGAGCATTTCTACCAATTCCACATATGTTCTAGATAACATTTTCCCTCTTATAATACATTATAACTAAGATACAGTACATAATAACCATGTACAGGCAACATATAACCACACAATAACACATAATCCCAATGTAACAATGTCATGCTCCCTTTTACATATTCATAAATTACTCACAATATGAGTCCTTAAACAATTAAATCATGACACACAGGAATTACATGAGGAGCTGGTGTGGAAGCCCACCACAGTGGTTAGTGGAAGGGGCTTCACTTCCAGACTCTTGTGGAGACAGCCCAGTTGGTTTTATTGTGGCAATTTTCTCCAATTTTTCCCTCCAGCCATGAGAGCATTGGTCCAAGACAAATGACCGAACCACTGCAGAAGAGGGTAGTCACCTGGTCGACCCGGGTAGAAGTGACAGTGATTCCCCATACAGTGGTATCTACACCAGTGCCCCCAAGAGATGTAGCCCAGCCTGGACCATAACTCTGACCAGAAGGGCAATGAACACACTCCTTTTTGCTTTCTGGGCCCACTACTACTACTTGGCTCCCCTACAGCCCATGTAATTACATATATTTGCTTCCACTGAGTGGAAGCTCCTTGCTAAGCCTTGTCAAATAAGAGATACATCCTCGTGGAGGCGGATTATGTCACCCAGTATGCGGAGGCTGTAACTCTTGGCAGCATAATGGCAGCAACAGCAGCTGATGTCTTAGTAGTCATTTTTACACTGGTAAGGTTCCCACAAGAAATGTTGGCAGATTAGGGTCCCTGGTTTATAGCTGAGCTGAAGCATACGTTGTGGCAGTAGTGTGAAATGACTCAGCTGAGGAATACCCCTATCATTCCCAGACCAATAGCTTCTGTTCAATTGCACCCTGAAGATTAGAGCCTTTGTAGCCCAAGAGGGTGAATGGGAAAAGTTGATTCTGTACCTCTTTTTGGTCTACAGATAGGTTTCTTGGGGCTCTCCCCCTTTGAACTGTTGGAAGGAGGCAGAGTGTAAGGGGGTCATTGTACCTGTTATGGGAGTATTGGGAAGTGGACTACCAGGGGGGGGATCACCTCGTAATGCCATATGTCCTGCGGCTTAGAGATAGGCTAGAGGCACTGACTGGATTAGCCAAGGAGCATTTGATTGCAGCCCAAGCTAGGAATTTCCAGGTAGGCCAGCACTTATTAATGTGAAAAAGTGAAATCCCCATGTGACTGTGTGTTTTGGACATTGTATGGGTAAGAGCTTGTTGTGTTCATTGTATTAATGTTGGACGTGACAAATCTTACCTGCAAACAGAGGATACTACATCAGTGAAGCCCGTTGAGCAGCATACAACACCAGCAGTGCCAAATCTTACCTGCAAACAGAGGCCTACTACATCAGTGAAGCCCTGTGAGCAGCATACAACACCAGGAGTATGGAGAAGATTTGCAAGTTGCCCCAATCCCTAAGCCTTGTCAAATAAGAGATACATCCTCGTGGAGGCGGATTATGTCACCCAGTATGCGGAGGCTGTAACTCTTGGCAGCATAATGGCAGCAACAGCAGCTGATGTCTTAGTAGTCATTTTTACACTGGTAAGGTTCCCACAAGAAATGTTGGCAGATTAGGGTCCCTGGTTTATAGCTGAGCTGAAGCATACGTTGTGGCAGTAGTGTGAAATGACTCAGCTGAGGAATACCCCTATCATTCCCAGACCAATAGCTTCTGTTCAATTGCACCCTGAAGATTAGAGCCTTTGTAGCCCAAGAGGGTGAATGGGAAAAGTTGATTCTGTACCTCTTTTTGGTCTACAGATAGGTTTCTTGGGGCTCTCCCCCTTTGAACTGTTGGAAGGAGGCAGAGTGTAAGGGGGTCATTGTACCTGTTATGGGAGTATTGGGAAGTGGACTACCAGGGGGGGGATCACCTCGTAATGCCATATGTCCTGCGGCTCAGAGATAGGCTAGAGGCACTGACTGGATTAGCCAAGGAGCATTTGATTGCAGCCCAAGCTAGGAATTTCCAGGTAGGCCAGCACTTATTAATGTGAAAAAGTGAAATCCCCATGTGACTGTGTGTTTTGGACATTGTATGGGTAAGAGCTTGTTGTGTTCATTGTATTAATGTTGGACGTGACAAATCTTACCTGCAAACAGAGGATACTACATCAGTGAAGCCCGTTGAGCAGCATACAACACCAGCAGTGCCAAATCTTACCTGCAAACAGAGGCCTACTACATCAGTGAAGCCCTGTGAGCAGCATACAACACCAGGAGTATGGAGAAGATTTGCAAGTTGCCCCAATCCCTAAGCCTTGTCAAATAAGAGATACATCCTCGTGGAGGCGGATTATGTCACCCAGTATGCGGAGGCTGTAACTCTTGGCAGCATAATGGCAGCAACAGCAGCTGATGTCTTAGTAGTCATTTTTACACTGGTAAGGTTCCCACAAGAAATGTTGGCAGATTAGGGTCCCTGGTTTATAGCTGAGCTGAAGCATACGTTGTGGCAGTAGTGTGAAATGACTCAGCTGAGGAATACCCCTATCATTCCCAGACCAATAGCTTCTGTTCAATTGCACCCTGAAGATTAGAGCCTTTGTAGCCCAAGAGGGTGAATGGGAAAAGTTGATTCTGTACCTCTTTTTGGTCTACAGATAGGTTTCTTGGGGCTCTCCCCCTTTGAACTGTTGGAAGGAGGCAGAGTGTAAGGGGGTCATTGTACCTGTTATGGGAGTATTGGGAAGTGGACTACCAGGGGGGGGATCACCTCGTAATGCCATATGTCCTGCGGCTTAGAGATAGGCTAGAGGCACTGACTGGATTAGCCAAGGAGCATTTGATTGCAGCCCAAGCTAGGAATTTCCAGGTAGGCCAGCACTTATTAATGTGAAAAAGTGAAATCCCCATGTGACTGTGTGTTTTGGACATTGTATGGGTAAGAGCTTGTTGTGTTCATTGTATTAATGTTGGACGTGACAAATCTTACCTGCAAACAGAGGATACTACATCAGTGAAGCCCGTTGAGCAGCATACAACACCAGCAGTGCCAAATCTTACCTGCAAACAGAGGCCTACTACATCAGTGAAGCCCTGTGAGCAGCATACAACACCAGCAGTATGGAGAAGATTTGCAAGTTGCCCCAATCCCTGGACCCAATATCTTTATTAATATTACTAATGTATGCCTTTTATTATATCTGGGGACATAGATTTATTTCTACTATATTTTTAAACCCCCACAACTCTTTGCTATTTCCTGCCTGGTTCCCCTCATCCCTCTTCCTTCCCTCCCCAACTGGTTTACATAATCTCTTCCAACTCACAGGTCTCATGTCTTTCACGTCTCCTAAGCTCTTATTCTCACTCCTCTCTCTCTTCCTGTCTGTTTCTGTCCCTCATGCAATGTTTTCCATTTTCTTGCAGTGCCAAATCTTACCTGCAAACAGAGGCCTACTACATCAGTGAAGCCCTGTGAGCAGTTCCCTCCGTCCCTGCCCCCTTCCCACCCAACCTTATTCAGATTAAATTCATAGAACCATGAAATCACCTGACTAACTCTTCGATTACATTTCTCACCCCTAGGGTCAAACAACATATTTACATACTAGAGCCTCTCATCTCCGATCCTTCCACCTAATTATAATCTTTCTGACTTTCACTTCCTTCCTTCCTTACCCTTCTTATTCCTTATCTGTTACTCTTCCCCAGGTATCTGCCCCTTTCATTCCCTTTAGATTGTAAGTAGAGTTTCCAGTCTTGTAGGGTGCTTTGAAAAAAATCACTTTCTACAAAGATTCAAAACTCAAAACAGGGCCCCTCATTTTCTGATTTTGTTAATATTGTATTTTCCATGTTCTTATCCCCTGTACAGCGCTACGGAATATGTTGTCATGATACAATTAAAAGTTAATATTAAAATAATAATAATGCTGGTATGCATTTATAATGTGTAGTTCTGTAATCCATATACTGTATTCCAATGGTATACGGGACAAGCCAGAAAGGTCTATTGAGTGATTAGATTAGCTGGCCTTCCTATCTTAATTACGTTACTTTTTTTACTTTGCACCCAGACTGATTGAATTAGATCAACCTGTTTGTTCTCCCATATATATATAAGTCCCTGTGTGGAGAGGACCTAACCAGTGGGATCCATTCATTGGCTGGTCCAGCTGGACCCTCCTCAGGACAAACACATTTTCATTTTTTTGAGGCCTGAAGGATTCTGATTCTGCAGCTACTTTCTCATAAGAGTGTGTCTAGTAAACCAATAAGATCCTGTTGAAAGCACTTTGAGTATTAGCAGCCACTTTATCATTGTGCAGATAGAAGCTTACTCTGCATGCAATGTCTCCTCCTATGTCAGGATACTGATCAGCAGACACAAAATAGTAAATTCCACTGACTCGTAATTATACATAAAATCTTATTAGATGGTTTATTATTTTGACATTTTAAAACATGCCTATTTTCAATGGTAGTTCTTCAAAATAGTACATTACCACACAGGTCCTTTATACAATGAAAACAAAGTCAGTTGTTAGTGTAGCTATTTATAATCTTACTCCCATTGTTATACCTGACAGATGGCTCATTAAAGGCTTTAAAAATGCAATGTGTTTAATCTACAGTTAATATGCTAAAATGCGTGCCTCTATGGCTTTCACATTTTTCCATTGATTTATTTCAGTTTTCAGCACTAGTCTCATATGACAAGAACGGGAAATAGGAAATTCAGAGCATGATATATACCATGACATGTTTTAGACAACATGATAATTAGACATGAACCACCTTTCTCTTAGTTACTTCTCTTGCAATAAAAGTTCCCTGTCTGTGTCCGGATAGACATAATTTCACTACATTTAAAAAAGTAATAATTTGTAAAAAAATATTATGACAAGCTTTGTGATAAATTAATATTTTAGGATTGTAAATAAAAACCCAATGCAGGGAGATGCAATGTCTTAAGATACCAACATTTTATTTATAACTCTCAAGCATATTTAAAATTAAAACAGAAATCAGTTTTATTTATGCTTGGAATATTGCACATGGCCATGGCTGAACTGAAAATGTTAGAGGAGAACACAGAAATAGCTTAGTGAATACAGTGAAAGTAATTGCTCTTAGTATTTTACATGCCTCTAACAATTTACACACTATAATACACTCCAATAGTTATAGTTAGTGAGAAACGAATTAGTCAGTAAAATATCAAGCTAAAAGAATACAGCAATGGCAGTGGTGGAGCTAGAGAATGGAGAGCACCAGGGCCAAAAAAATGGTCCCCCAATGCCCCACTCCCTCTAAATGTTTGTCTTTGAGCTTCCCCCAGTACCAACTCACTCAGTGACCCTCCCCAAAACCCCTTCCCATAAGAGCACCCCTTCCCAAGCTCCTTTCCTGTAACTTCTCCCCCCAAGACCCCTTTCCATAGCAGATCTTCTTCTCATATATAGTCCCAACCCTTACCTCCCTTCTTTCGAGTAGCTCCTCTGACTGCAGCACAGATCCAGGACGCATGCACTGCATTGTCTGGTGACATTCTCTACGGGGTAAGCCCAGGAGCGGGGTCTTATGCTACACTACAGAAATATATATACATAGCAAAAAGACGTTGTCAGCAGCCATCCACTCTCAACACTCACCTCAAATAGCACCTATCCCTATTTCTTTTGCTCCCTCTTCACAAATTCCACCTCCCCTGTACTTTGCTGTCATCCAATCCGTGCTCTCTCACCTCTTCCCTGATAAACATCCTGGGGCATGCTGGACTCCCTTGGAGCTTAAGTAGAAATGCTCTTGTCTAATCAAGCACAGACCAATATCAGTCTGGGGGGGCAGGGTGAGGAGTCCCATTATGCATCACAGCTCACATCAATGCTCTTGCAGTGGCTCCAGTGAAACTCACCCTTAAAGACAAATGGAAGCAAAGTTTAATTTTTTTACAGCAAAGCTTTGAAAATCTAGTCAAATCTAGTACCTCTTTCATAAGATGAAAGAGAATGTGTATTGCTTTAATGAAAATGTGATGTGAATTTCAAGAGAGACACAGGGCATCCCTAAAGATGACAGATGGTAAAATACAACATTTCACTACCTTCCCTGAAGATGCAAACTCCTTTTGAAATACAATAGGTTACTGCTAACTTTTATAGCCCGTTTATTTAAATATGACCCTAAATAGTGCTTTACATATAGCAAATAGTGCATTTAGTTTCATGCTGGAAAGTAATTACAAATAAATTACTTTGCAGTTTGTGTGGTGTTTGCTGTGGTCATCGGGAATTAATCTTATATCATAATTAAAATAAGGCAAGGTGGACACCTTTTGTTTGTCTGACTTCAGCATAGAGCAATTATACAGTGAAACATGGGGGCAGATGCTTATTTTAAGATAATGAAATACACAATTATTAAGCAAACTGACACTGACTGGAGCTCCCACATATAATATTAATGGTTCAAAAAACAGTCGCTGTAACACTTGTCTACACTTTATTTTGGCACTGTGCTTCTTGCTCCATTGTTAGCAAGTCACAAACTCAGCTGGGATGACAATGAGATTCTATAAAGCTTTTACATGATTCTCTCATATATATGTTAATAGACAATGTGACTTTCTGGCAAAGTATGTGAACTATAGGCAGAGTTATCGGCATAAATAGAAACACTAATCAAAGCTTTTTAAACTGTGTATTTTCTCCCAATAGAGAACCAGGGAAGATTTTGCCCTTTCTATGAGGCAGTTTTATCAAAGGCTACAAAATTACAAACTATTAAAAAACAGTATAGAGTTAACTTGAGTTTTCTCAACAGTTTTTGCAATTACAATGTTTAAGTCTAAGCCTACATTTAAATATATTCAACATAAGTATTTTAAGCATTCAAAGTTTAAATTGTGCAATTAGCATATCTCTGATGTCTTTTTGCAACCATTTAAAATTTTTGCTATAATTGGATTCATTGATTTAACCTCAAAAGCCAAGATACTGTCATTTATTTACATATTGAGCAGTAATGAGTCTAAAGCTTTAACTGTGGGAAAATACCAGTCGAACAGCACCGTGATGAATGTTATATTAATTACTGCTGCTTGCTTCCTTTGTGACATATAGTTTCACATCCATTCACACAGGAAAGCACATATTACAGGAAAGCCCACATCAGTGTTAATACAGTACTGAAAAACAGAATTTGATTATTTTTCTGTTCTAGTAAAAAGGCAAGGAGAAAAGGCACACCATCTCCTGATAGTATAAATCAATAGAGTTTATTACACAAGACAGGTAAGTAAAAAATATTCACTCACATTTGTCCCACTCCTCTTTGTAGATCCTCTCCAAGTCATTAAGGTTTTGAGGCTGATGTGTAGCAACTCGAACCTTCAGCTCCCTCCACAGATTTTCTATGGGATAAAGGTCTGGAGACTGGCTAGGCCACTCCAGGTCCTTAATGTGCTTCTTCTTGAGCCACTCCTTTGTTGTCTTGGCTGTGTGTTTTGTTCAGTGGCAAACTTCAGACGGGAAGGTCCATTTGCTTTCTTGAGTAGGAAGACCTTGTGGGCGCAGCAGGATTTCAGTCCTTCATGGCGTAGTGTGTTACCAATTGTTTTCTTGGTGACTATGGTCCCAGCTGCCTTGAGATCATTAACAAGATCCTCCTGTGTAGTTCTGGGCTGATTCCTCACCATTCTCATGATCACTGAAACACCATGAGGTGAGATCTTGCATGGAGCATCAGACCAAGGGAGACTGGCAGTTATTTTGTGTTTCTTCCATTTGCAAATAATTGGACCAACTGTTGTCACCTTCTAACCAAGCTGCTTGGCAATGTTCTTGTAGCCCATTCCAGCCTTGTGTACGTTTACAATTTTGTCCCTGACATCCTTGGTCTTGGCCATGGTGGAGAGTTTGGAATCTGATTGATTGCTTCTGTGTACAGGTGTCTTTTATACAGGCAACTAGTTGATCCCTTTAAGAGAATACTCCCAATCTCGATACCTGTATAAAAGACACCTAGGAGCCAGACATCTTGCTGATTGATAGGGGATCAAATAATTCCCTCAATGACCTGCAAATCAATTTATAACTTTTTTTGACATTTCGTTTTTCTTGTTTTTTTTTTTTGTTATTCTGTCTCTAAAATACACCTACCATTAAAATTATAGACGGATCATTTATTTTTCAGTGGATAAATGTTCAAAATCAGCAGTTGATCAAAAACTTTTTCCCCCCACTATATATGCAGTATTGTATGAGTCCACTTTTGCAGTCTCAGATCTTTGTATTCGGGTGGATGAATTGGTGTTGATTGGCACCAATGTAAAGTATAGCAAGGCAAAAAGCTCTGTAAACCTATTTAGCTACACTATTTCAGAGATCTCACAATTTCCCCTTTCTTCCCCTTCACACTTTGTGGGATTTTCAGACTCACTTAGTGTGATACGAGAACTGGGCTGTGTTCACATCAGGTATTGAATGAGCTATAAAGCAAGGAGTATAACTGACAGTGGCGGCTGGTTACTTTCCAAGTTGGTGGGGCGGAAGGCAGAGACCTGGCCCCTCCCATTAATTTGACTCTGCCCAAAAGTAGAAACTCCTCCCCTTCACAACATTTTACCTCTGTAGGCCCTGCCCACTGACACATACTCCACCCACTTACTTGATTTTTTTTCTCCTGTCACTTTATGTACGTATTATGTTGATGAGGGTGAGTAGATGCTGGTTCTGCTCACTATTCTTATGATGGGAAGTGCTTGCATTTTCTTGATGACATGTAATAATAAATAGAAAACATATAAAACATGTTAGATCAGGACGTATAGCCGTGGCAGCTCATAGAACAAAAATTATCCCATAGAGAGAGACATGGATCGAGAGAAGTGGTGGAGAAAGAGAGGGGGATAGCGAGAGGGATAGATAAGCAAGTAGTAAAGAACAATTCAGCATAGAAGACAGTATTTCCAAGAGAAGACCCTGATGGTGGAAAAAATGTAAGGCATACGAATAAGGGGACGACAGAGGAGGAGATTGATAGATGAGGTTATTGAAGTAATGAACATGAACTTGAGGAAGCTCAGAGGGTAGTGGCAGACAGATGTGCCTGATGTGCTGTGGTCCATAGGGTCACAGAGAGATGGACATGACTGAACAAAAACAAAAGTAATGGGGAAAACAATACTATATTTGAATACATTTTTACAACACTACACAGGTTAAATGCTCCTACAGATAGACTGATTGAAGTAAAACGCCAAAAAGCAGACATCAAGTTATTTTACTTAACAATACAAGAACTAAAACTGAAATATAAGCCACCTAACCTCTTGTACCATACTCCATCGTCTCAAAGTGGCTACAAGCCCATTGTATCATTTGGATGAAATAAAATCATATGTTAACTGTTATACTAAACTGTAATAAAACTGTTGATTGCAAGCTCCACAAGTACATTTATAATGTATATTCTACATGATATATGTGTTTTTTTTATATATATATATATATATATATATACACAGTGCCTTGCATTTTTCGTGTTTTGTTGCCGCACAATTTGGAATTAACATGGATTGTTTGAGGATTTGCATAATTTAATTTACAAAACATGCCCACAACTTTGAAGATGTTTTTTTTTTTTTTTATTGGGAAGAAAATCAACAAATAGGACAAAATAACAGGAAAAGTCAATGTGCATAACTATTCATCCGCCTAAACTCAATACTTTGTAGAGCCACCTTTTGCGGCAATCACAGCTCCAAGTCACCTTGGATAAGTCTCTATGAGCTTGCCACATCTTACTATTGGTATTTTTGCCCAGTCCTCCTTGCAAAACTGCTCCAGCTCCTTCAAGTTGGATGGTCTGCGCTTGTGAACAGCAATTTTTAAGTCTGACCACAGATTTTCTATTGGATTGAGGTCTGGGCTTTGACTAGGCCATTCCAACCCATTTTCACTGTGAGGATGGTGTTCTGTGGGTGATGTGATGTGTTGGGTTTGCGCCAGAAAAAGCATTTTCTTTGATGGCCGAAAAGTTTAATTTTAGTCTTATCAGGCTAGAGCACATACCTCCATACATTTAGGAGTCTCCCACATTCCTTTTAGCAAACTCAAAAGGTGCCATTTTGTTTTTTGCTGAAAGTAATGGCTTTCTTCTGCCACATAAAGCCCAACTCTATGGAGTGTACAGCTTATCGTCCTATGTACAGATACTCCAGTCTCTGCTGTGGAACTCTGCAGCTCCTCCAGGGCTACCTTAGGTCTCTGTGCTGCCTCTCTGATTAATGCCCTTTTTGCCCGGTCCGTAAGTTTTGGTGGGCGGCCGACTCTTGGCAGGTTTGCTGTTGTGCCATGTTCTTTCCATTTGGTTATGATAGATTTGATGGTGCTCCTGGGGATCATCAAAGATTTGTATATATTTGTATAACCTAACCCTGACTTGTACTTCTCAACAACATTGTCCGTTACTTGTTTGGAGAGTTCCTTGATTTTCATGGTAGAGTTTGGTTAGTGGTGCCTCTTGTTTAGGTGTCTGAGGGATTTCAGAAAAGGTGTGTATATGTAATGTATATGTAATGACAGATCATGTGACACTTAGATTGCACACAGGTGGACATAATTTCACTAATTATGTAACTTCTGAAAGTAATTGGTTGCACCAGAGCTTTTTATGCACTTCATAACAAATGGAATGAATACATACGCACGTGCCAAGTTTCTGTTTTCTAATATATACATGTCTGATATATACAGGGTAGTCAGAAACATACAGAGTACTGAGATGGATAAAGCTCTGCACCCAGCACACTGAGCCAGGAGTTGTAGTTTTTTTCCATTAAACTTTATTCAGAAGGAGAAGAGAGACAGAGAGATTATAGGGAACAATAAAGTGTGTGTGTGCGTGGGGGGGGGGGTTGTCTTTCAGCACACAGACTGCTTCAATAAATAAAAAAATTTATATAAAATATATACTTACAAATGTTTTTTGCACAAAATAGAAACCATGTTTTCAGTATCAAATTAAAAGCAAACTGCCATGACAAAACTACTAGTCTTCATTATGCCTATATCTATCTATCTATCTATCTATCTAGAAGCATGGTGCCTGGAGGAAGAGACAGGCAATATGACAGAGTACAAGTCACACAGAGAGAATAAGAGAGTCACAGAGAACAAGAAACAGAGCATAATAGACAGACTGAGACTACTCACCTAGTCCTGAACAGCTCTATCGGCATGGCAACCTTTACTGACTACATATCTCAGTATGAACTGCATAGTGCAATTAAGCAGTCCTAATTGGCTGGGGCAGTGTCAGTGATTAGCTGGGGTTTGCCCCAATGGGTCTCCACATCTTCAGCTCCTCACAGTCATTCTGATTGGGTGATCCCTGAAAGGTCCAACAGCTTCAGCTCCCTCTCAGTCATTCTGATATTGTGATGCTGTGTTTGACAAACAAACTCATTGCTTCAAATCGAGCACAGGCATTGTGCCCTGATCAGTATAAAGCAAGTCACCAGCAAGGGGAGATGTGATACGGGGATAAGTCAATGTGTTTAACTGCTTTCCAAATGATTTATCATTTAATGTGACAGCAGCAGATATAAAAAAATTAAAAGATTGAACATGATATAATTATTTTTTATATTTATATTATTTAAATTAAACAAGTTTCACTGGTGGAAATGCGGCATTGCGGGGCCACGCCCAGGAAGGGGTTAGTCTGTATGTGGGACTAGCCGGGCAAACATCGCCGAAGCTCTGCTAGAGTTAATGCTGTCCAAGCTGTGTATCTCAAACATGCTATACAACGGCCTAACCCCGACGCAACAACTCTTTGAGGCTGACCGCCTGAGGCCGGGTCCAAAACAAAGTTTATGGATATCTGAACCACACTACTGGGGCATAGCGGCCTAAAGTGCTGGTGGAAACTGACTGAGCCTGTGAGGAGAATATCCGGGGTGGTTCGTGAGAGGAGCCAGTTAAAGGAGACCTCAAACCATAAGGTGAACGTGAGCTTGTGTTATGCCCCAGGTGAGGGAAGCCAGTGTGCCGTGCTGATGTATTCTACTGGGCACCGGGGGCTGGTGAGCATTTGCCGCTGAGAGGGGGTTTACTCCCTTATTACCATTGTGGGGACTGGCTTCAGGTTAATCTATCCCGCAGCAGGTAACGCTGCCAACGCCCTGTTGCTATGAAAGTCTGACGTTGCAGAGGGTGAGTGCATGTTTGTATTGCTTCTGCTGCAATTACTCCCAGAATAAAACACCTGCATGTGAGGGTCAATTTGAATGATAGAAGTGGAGGAAAATAAGAAAGCTGCTGTGAAGTGTCCCCCATATGATGGGCTTTGAAGAATAAGATGGGATTTTTTTAGCCCATATAAATAGGCCCATTGGGTCTTATTATCCAACATTGTCCAAGTTACACCTATTGTGACATTTCCCATCGGTCTCGTGAGAGGGGGTTTACTCCCTTAATAACATTGTGGGGACTGGCTTCAGGTTAATCTATCCCGCAGCAGGTAACGCTGCCAACGCCCTGTTGCTATGAAAGTCTGACGTTGCAGAGGGTGAGTGCATGTTTGTATCGCTTCTGCTGCAATTACTCCCAGAATATAACACCTGCATGTGAGGGCCAATTTGAATGATAGAAGTGGAGGAAAATAAGAAAGCTGCTGTGAATTGTCCCCCATATGATGGGCTTTGAAGAATAAGATGGGAATTTTTTAGCCCATATAAATAGGCCCATTGGGTCTTATTATCCAACATTGTCCAAGTTACACCTATTGTGACATTTCCCATCGGTCTCATGAGGGTGGGGGGAACTTGATGGGAGAAAAGCGACTCTGCAAGCAAGATATATTATATATGCCGTTTCGTATTTAAAACCGTTCAGCAAAGAAGAGCAAGTTACAAAGTGGACTATCTGTATACAATTTTTAATACACTCCTATTCTTCCATTTCTCTTCTCTCTTTCCTTTGGTTTTTGATATAGCCCTGTGGTATCTATGCAAAGGTCTAAAGAACAACAAGCCCCTAGGGGTAAAGGTTCTAAAACAACATTACAAAACAATAGCTCAAAAGCTATAGCTAATTTTCTCTCTCCTGTAGATAAAGAGAATAGACAGTACAAGAGAGAATCATATTCACTCTCTCAGTCCACGTTAGACTTTTCTGAAACTCCTATAGAAGCCGAGGTATTATAGGAGATGAATCTGTGAGAGAGACCACTCCTAAAGAACCTCTAACAGCTTCAGCGTTAAAGAAAACTATGACAGCTCTTTTAATGGAGTTTCAGATATCCATCAGGGAAGAATTGATAGGCGAAATTAAAAATAATGCTAAGAATATAAAAACATTAACAGATAGAACAGAAAATGTAGAACAGATTCAAGAGGTTATTTTGAAGAATAATGATGAATTAAAGAGAGAGATAACGGGACTTAAAGAGGAGATCCAGACGCTAAAGAGCCAAAATCTCAGATTAGCGGAAGCTGAAAAACGATATAATATTAGAATCCGTGGTATATCAGAGTCTGTTACCTTTAAAGACCTCCATCAATTTGTGGAAGCCTTTCTGTTAAGCTTAGTGGAGCGCCAGAGCGAGAAGCCTATAGAGAGATTATACCAAATTCCTCCTCCACCTAACATGGGCAAAGAAATTGCTAGGGATGTAATTGTAAAACTGCATCATATGTCCTATAGAGAAGCAATACTAAAAGCTTCATTTAATAAAAAATGTTTTGAGAGTCCATATGAAAATCTTAAAATATTCCCAGATTTGACAGGAGAAATTTTATTTCAACGTAAGAAACTTCAATTTGTGACTAAAGTTTTGAGAGACAAACAGATTTCCTATAGATGGGGAAATCCCCCAAAATTGATTTTTTGGTATGAGAATCACAGATACATTATTAATGACACTTTGGAAGGGGAGAATTTCCTGACAAAATTAAAAAAAAGTCAGTAATTCTAGGTTGGTTCACAGCGGTTATTTAAATATGTATTGGAATATAAATATTAGATTGTCTTCAATCAAAAATTTTTGTAAAGAGTAGTTTATATGTATTATTTTGATAGAAAAAGGGAGAAAAAAAAAAGGGAAAAAATTGAATGGTATTTTTTTGCTGCTAATTTAGAAGTAACATACAGATGGTACACTTTAATGAATTTAGATAATGGGGAAAATACACCATGTTTTGATTAATATTTTTTAAATTACTGTTTTACTACGGGAAATTTAAAGAGTAAAATATAAACTCACTAGCTGTTGGGTAATTTTTTAGATGTGAATATATATTTTCACTTTTTTTTATTATTAACACGGGGAAAACAATAAAGAAAACACTTTAGTGAGCAAAATACAATTCAGTAGTTGATTGCTATAAGGGAAGGGGTTCACAACTGGAGTAGGGAATTTAAAGGGAGAGTTCTGTTTGAAATTCTCTCCAATTAAAGGGAATAATATAAACATCTAGAGTAGGATTTAAAGCTTGGACACCCAAGATAGTAGTAAAAAACAGATAGAGGGTACAATAGAGCTTCGGCTAAGGCTTTCAGATGTATTCATCTAACACTGTTGCATCACGGGAAGGACTCTTCCTCTTCAAGGAGGACTGCCTCCCGATATGCCTCAATGAGTTGAGGAGGGATGAATGTTTTATGTTTGGTTTATGTATTGGTGTATATTTGTATTTGTGGACTGGAATTAAATTTATTCCAGGGGAACGGGGACTGACCATCCTTTCTACTGTGATACTAACAGCATGTCATTAAAGATAGTAACGCAAAACGTTCAGGGACTGAATCATCCAGCTAAACGCAGTTTTTTTCTAAAGAGCTTTCTGCAGCAAAAAGCAGATAATACACATTATAAAGTCGCATACAATTCAATGTATAAGAAAAAGGCAAGGGGTACCTCAATTTTTTTTAGTAACAAACTTATGGTCACAGAGGAATTTGTGGAAATAGATCAGGAGGGTCGTTATATAATATGGATAGGCACAATTAACCACCAAAAATACTCAATATTGAATGTATACGTGCCGAATAGATTCCAAATTAAATTTCTTAGTAAAATCTTAAAAAAGTTTAATAAACTGATACAGGGATCTCTTATCATTTGTGGAGACTTCAATATGCTCTCAGACCCAACTAAAGATAGAAAATCTAAAAATCGGTCACCTCCAGACTCATCAGTTATAAGATTGTCAAAACAGTTTATTTCTCTGATGACAAAATATCATTTAATTGATGTTTGGAGAGTACTGCACACCAATGAAAAGGATTTTACTTGTTTTTCTCCAAGACATCATACATATTCTAGGTTAGATTATTTTTTTGTTGATATCAATACACTTAAAAGTACTTTGAGAGTTGATATTGTGCCAAGAGTGTGGTCGGATCATGCTCTAGTTAACTTGGAATTGTTTTCGAAAAATTCTTCCATTAACTGCAAATCTTGGAGACTTGATTCCTCACTCATTGATTCAGAGACAAGTCGGGATTATCTTAAAAAATAAATTCATTTCTTTTATCAAGTAAACTCGGCTTCAGTAGAATCTAACATTACACTTTGGAACACACATAAGGCTTTTATAAGAGGGATCCTGATTAAATTGCAAAGTCAAAGGAAAAGAGAAAGAGGAACTCCTTTGAGAGAATTATATATCCAATTATATAATCTGGAACTAAGAAATAAAATTAATCCTAATGCTTCTGACTCGATGTTGATTAAAAAAATCCAATTACAGATTAAATCCATTAATCAGATGAGAACTGATAAGTCTATATGGCTTTTACAACAAAAAATTTACCATTATGGGAGTAAACCAAGTAAAATCTTAGCAAATAAACTTAGATCTCATGCTACTAAAAAAAGGGTTGATTATATTTATCACAATGGAACCTATCTTAATAACCCAGTCCAGATGGCAGAAGCATTTGAACAGTATTATTCTAGGTTATATAATTTGGAATTGGATCCTTCTTTTCAGAAGCCATCTCTGGAGGTCATTCAACATTTTTTGAATGAAATAGATTTGCCGCAAGTTTCACCAGAGGAAGTTTTAACACTAAATAATGATTTTTCTGAAAAAGAGATTTGTGACGTTATTTCTAAATTGAAGTTGGGTACGGCCCCAGGCCCAGATGGTTTTGGAAATCATTACTATAGGTCTTTGGTAACAACCCTAGTCCCCCATTTAAAAAATATTTTCAATGAGATTAAAAGAAAGGGACATATTCCTTCAGAAATGTCAGAGGCTCTGATTATCACTATACCAAAAAAAGACACAGGTATATTGGAATGTAAAGACTTCCGCCCCACTTCACGTTTGAAAGTTGATGTAAAAATTTATGCTAAAATGCTGGCGGATAGATTGAGTGAGGTTATTCACAAACTTGTATCAATAGATCAAACTGGATTTGTACGGGGACGTTTGGGCTCTGACAACACCAGACGCATGTTGGATTTGATTTCATATTCTAAACACAAACTTCTCCCAACAGTGTTTCTATCAATGGACGCAGAGAAGGCCTTTGACTGGGTCGGATGGGATTTTATCAGGTGTGTACTCCAGAAATATGGCCTTGGCTCTTTTGGGTCTAAGTCCATTGGAGCATTATACTCTTCCCCATCCGCTTCGGTCATTGGAAATGGGTTTAAAATGCAGAGATTTGCAGTTACTAATGGAACGAGACAGGGGTGTCCCCTTTCTCCGATAATCTTTGCATTGATAATGGAGCCCATGGCGGTTTCTATAAGAGATAACCCCTCTATTCATGGAATTACAGTTGGTGGGATACAGCATAAAATAATGCTGTATGCCGATGATGCGGTTGTGTTTGTGTCTAACCCCATTGACTCTTTGAAAACTTTGCATGTAATAATAGATAAATATTCTAAAGCCTCTAAATATAAAATTAATATCTCCAAGTCACAGGTTTTGGCTCTTAATTTAGCCAGTCCGGAAAAAGATTACTTGAAATCCATCTACCAGTATAATTGGCATTCTAATACCATAACTCATATGGGAATCATATTTTATCATTCTATCCAGTTAATAATTAAAAACAACTATAAGGAGCTATTAAATAAACTTACGAAAATTGTTTCCTCTTGGAGACCTTTGAATTTAACTTTAACAGCTAGAATAGCAGCAGCCAAAATGTCGCTTCTTCCAAGATTAAGCTATATATTTAGATCTATTCCTATACCTTTATCCAAAACTTTTATAGTACATTTTCAACAAATAATAGACAAATTTATCTTTCAGGGGAAAAACAACAGAATAAAGAAAGTTATAATTTCCAGAACATTTAGGAAAGGGGGACTAGCATACCCAATGATTCAGACCTATCATGCTGCTACAATGTTTTCACATGCAGTCAAATGTATAGAAAGTTTGAAAGTGGCAGGTTGGCTGCAGGTTGAAAGATGTTCAGTAGTTAAGGATTCTTTAGGCTGGTTGATGTTTAGGAAGGAGTTAAAAAAAGAACTCTTTTTAGATGGTTCTGATATTGTTCGTGAAATACTTGAATTTTGGGATAAACATAAATTGAGATCTCAATTAATGCCTTTTCCTAGCCCTATCCTTCCGATTTTATTATTAGAGAGAGAATTGAACTTATCATTTTTGGGTAGATGGAGAGCATTTGGCATTTGTTGTTTGAGAGACTTATATATTGGCAACTCTTGGGCTTCTTTTGAAGACTTGAAAGAAAAATTTGGGCTTCCTCATAAAAGTTGGCTTGAATATAATAGACTTCTGGCTGCGTTCAGAGATTCAATCTATTCTAGTTTTAAAGTTAGATCTTTAACTTCTTTTGAAAAACTAATGATTCTAGAAGATAGAAAGCACTTAATATCTAATTGTTATAACATCTTGCGGGAGGAAATGGATAAATGCCCTTTTAACAAATCTAAAATTTGGCAACATTCTTTTAATCTCTCTTGGTCAGAAGAAGAATGGTCCAATTTATTTATTCTCACAGATCAAATAATTAAAAATACATCATACAGAGAGCTACACTTTAAATTAGGTACTCAATGGTATTATGTTCCAACAAAAATGGCTCAGATTACTAAAAAAGATAATCTGAAGTTTTGTTGGAGGAACTGTGGTTTGGTGGGTTCACATGCCCATATATGGTGGAGTTGCCCGATAATTCAACAATTTTGGGAAACTTGTTTTGGGCATATTAGGAATATTTTGGGCATTACCATTTCCTTTTCTGTAGAAAATGTTTTATTTCACATTTTTTCGAATCAGCTTGCTCTGGACGTAATTGCGTTTTTACTTCAGATATTCATGGCATCTAAACTGTTGATAGCAAGGAGATGGGGACAGTCTTCCGTTCCCTCTTGGGGTGAAATCACATATATGGTAGATAGAAACAGAAATCTTGAAAAATCTCTTCAAGAGCAAGGTCTTATAAAAATAAAACGTTATAAATGGAAAATTTGGGATCAAAATAAAGATCTTTCTCGGTTATGATCTAAGTTTTAATATTTCTGGGACTTAGCTCCCAGAAATTATAATTTCTGGTATAAGTCCACAATATGTATTGTAAATGTATGTCTTGTCTTTTTCTTTTGTCGTTTTTTTTTTTGCTGTGTATTCTGTTTTATATATTTATATTGTAATTGTCTACTTTTGATACCAATATATAAAAAAAAAAATAATTAAACAAGTTAGTGATGGGGGATTAAGTCAGTGCATTCATTCTGGGAGGGTGGTTGCCCATTTGCCCCTATGCCCAGCCACCCCTGATAACTGATATGTAGTACAATAATAGAAATTACTTCAAGTGTCATGGAAGCTGTGCATAAAAGTCCTTACAATAAGAAGAATAAAAAATAATACAATTATACGTTTCAGCACTCTATATAGCTTTTTCTGTGATAACCTATATAAATATAGTGAATAATACATAAAACCAATATCCTTGATTCAGAAGCACAGAGAGAGTTAATTATAGGGTCTAAACCAGAAAAATGTCGTTCTGAACCCTTGCGTCCCGTCCCAAGTGTCTCTGTTTCTTGCAGATAACGCTAGCAATGGGAGCACTATATTCACAAGACTTTACAACCAATTGTACTGTTGCACTTTAAAATAACATGCACCAGGGACGTGTTTCTCAGCACTGAGTCACATCAATATATATATATATATATATATATATATATATATATATATATAGACACAGTTATACCCCCGCTTAACACTACCCCTTATAGCACTGATTTGTTGTAGCGCTCTTTTACTTGGAATGCCCTGTTTTGCGCTAATCCATGCCACAGCTTTTAAGGAGACATAGCAGCAGACAAGTAAAAGTAGGAGAAGAAAAGTGCCAGTCTGGATTTGCAGAACGCCCCAGAAAAAGATCAATTCCTACAACAACCATTCAGAGAGGAGGTACAGAATATTTTCATGTTTCCTTGTTTCTCATTGTGTGGTTATTAATTGTCAAAAAAAATCTATAGTAATTGTATTTTTTTTTCTGTACTACAGAAAATTAGTGATCACAAAGAAGATCAGCCAAAATTGAAGTTGCAATGTATTTCTCTGGATATGAGGATGCAGGTGCTGGACCGCTTGAAAAAAGGAGAACACCAAGTGGACATTGGAGCAGATTTAAAGTTGTCAACCTAAAAAATCCTCAACATCCTTAAAAATAAGGAGAAAATTAATCTGTAAATTGTATGTCGGATTACAAGTTATAAGATTATGGTGATATTGTACTAATCATATATATAGTTGTGGATCTTGCAATGTTGGTGACATTTGCGATGTTGGTAACGCATTTGCTGCCCTCGCGAAGCAAGGCAAGCTGTTGACTTCGAGGCGAGCAGTTGAGGCATGCAGGACTTGCAAGTCTTCTGCAACCACCAGCACTACATCTTCTGTCAAGAAGATCACCCGATTCAAATGTTACGTCATGGAGGAAACGGAGAAGCCGATTTTCTTCTTGATCAATGAAGATACAGAGCGCAACATGTCACTCAGCCAGGTCATCATTGTGGAGAAATCCAGATGCATTTATGGTCATATTGTTTTTGGCAATTTATTTGTTGATATTATAAATATCAATAACATTTATTAATATTAATAAAAAAATATTTATTTTATTTATTGGCCAATTTTTATTTATCTGAATTTTTACTACACAATACATATAAGCTTTGGCCTCATAAAATAACCAGAACTGTATTATATGAAAATATATAACATATAGAGTTCTCAGCAGCGCGGGCTTGCCAAAAACTGTTGGGAATGCAACGTTAACATTGCGGGCAAAGCGAGGGCCGCGATTGCGGCCAGGCAAGGAGCGCCAAAGGCATTACAAAATGAGGAAATACACAGCAAACGGTAATCAAACGGTTTAACCTCGCGAACACAGCCTATTTACACTACACACTGCAGACATTTATGACACTTACACCTCGGCTCATCAACAGTGAAAATATACATTGTATGCTGCAAGAACATCAAAACAGACTGTTAGCTCATCACTATATTGCTTCCTGCATATATTAATTACAAATAGGTAAAGTATATTAATTTATAACTTTACTAATTAATTAACATTAAAAAATACATACACAGAGAAAACAAAATAAAAACATTACATAATCACAAAAAACACTAATAAGGCGATCAGCACGCACCTCACAAGGAGCGCCAACTGTGTTTACAGGACCACAACTACACCAAGAAACAGGCTCATAATCAGCGCAAACCTAACATTGAGCGCCAAAGGAGCTCTCATAACCAAACATATACCAACCAAGAGGCTTGCAATGAGCGCTGAAGGTACTCACACAACCAAAATACTTACTTACAAAATACTAGTTTATTATAATTAGTGATGTCGCGAACATCAAATTTTCGGTTCGCGAACCGCGGACGCAAATTCCATCAACTGTTCGCGAACGGATGAACATCGGCGAACCACTATAGACTTCAATGGGAAGGCGAATTTCAAAAACAGGGACTCTTTCTGGCCACAATAGTGATGGGAAAGTTGTTTCAACAGGACTAACACCTGGACTGTGGCATGCCGGAGGAGGATCCATGGCAAAACTCCCACTGAAAATTACATAGTTGATGCATAGTCTGGTTTTAAGCCATAAGGGACATACATCACCTAACATTCCTAAATTGTTTGGAACAACATGCTTTAAAACATCAGGTATGATGTTGTATCGATCAGGTAGTGTAAGGGTTACACCCGCTTCACAGTAACAGACCAATATCCCCGTTTAATGCACCACAAACAACCGCAAACAGTCCCTTTGCACAACCGCAAACTCCCCATTTGCACAAGGTTGGATACCAAGCTAGCCATGTCCCGTTCCTTGTCCTCACTGATGTCATTGAATGTCTCTTCCTCCACCCAGCCACCAAGGGTCCCCGAAAGGGGACAACAAGCCCCCTGGGACGCCTGCTGTGTTTGGTCTTCCACCTCCTCAAAGCCACCTTCCTCCTCTGACTCCTCTTCTTCAGACTCCCAGAGTCTGGGGGTTTCCACTGCCCAGCATGGAAGATTATACACAGGTCAGAGTCTGGGGGCTTCAACTGCCCAGCATGGAAGTTTATACACAGGTCAGAGTCTGGGGGCTTCCACTGCCCAGCATGGAATATTATACACAGGTCAGAGTCTGGGGGCTTCCACTGCCCAGCATGGAATATTATACACAGGTCAGAGTCTGGGGGCTTCCACTGCCCAGCATGGAATATTATAAAAAAGGTCAGAGTCTGGGGGCTTCCACTGCCCAGCATGGAATATTATACACAGGTCAGAGTCTGGGGGCTTCCACTGCACAGCACGGAATATTATATACAGGTCAGAGTCTGGGGGCTTCCACTGCCCAGCATGGAATATTATACACAGGTCAGAGTCTGGGGGCTTCCACTGCACAGCATGGAATATTATACACAGGTCAGAGTCTGGGGGCTTCCACTGCCCAGCATGGAATATTATACACAGGTCAGAGTCTGGGGGCTTCCACTGCCCAGCATGGAATATTATAAACAGGTAAGAGTCTGGGGGGTACCACTGAACAGCATGGAATATTATACACAGGTCAGAGTCTGTGGGTTTCCACTGCCCAGCATGGAATATTATACACAGGCCAGAGTCTGGGGGCTTTCACTGCCCAGCATGGAATATTATACACAGGTCAGAGTCTGGGGCTTCCACTGCACATCATGGAATATTATACACAGGTCATAGTATGGGGGCTTCCACTGCCCAGCATGGAATATTATACACAGGTCAGAGTCTGGGGGCTTCCACTGCCCAGCATGGAATATTATAAACAGGTAAGAGTCTGGGGGGTTCCACTGAACAGCATGGAATATTATACACAGGTCAGAGTCTGGGGGCTTCCACTGCCCAGCATGGAATATTATACACAGGCCAGAGTCTGGGGGCTTCCACTGCCCAGCATGGAATATTATACACAGGTCAGAGTCTGGGGGCTTCCACTGCACATCATGGAATATTATACACAGGTCATAGTATGGGGGCTTCCACTGCCCAGCATGGAATATTATACACAGGTCAGAGTCTGGGGGCTTCCACTGCACAGCATGGAATATTATACACAGGTCAGAGTCTGGGGGCTTCCACTGCACAGCATGGAAGATTATACGCGTTGCCTCTGTCTGTGTTATTATAAGGTGTGTACTGTTAAGTAGTACTTTTCCTATCGGTTTAATCCCTGTTGGATTTTTGGAACAGGGAGATGGAGAAAGATGCTTGGTCGGACCTCCTACTTCGAATTTGGGGCACTGCACGTGCAATCTAAGGTGCCACCAGATAGGAGAGGTGTATTAAGTTGTACTACTCATTGCTATCAGTTTAATACCTGTCATGTTACCTATCAGGGGATGTGTATATGGCATGGATTTTTGGAACAGGGAGATGGAAAAAGATGCTTGGTTGGACCTCCTACTTCGAATTTGGGGCACTGCACGTGCAATCTAAGGTGCCACCAGATAGGAGAGGTGTTTTAAGTTGTACTACTCATTCCTATCAGTTTAATACCTGTTACCTTACCTATTAGGGGACATGTATATGGCATGGATTTTTGGAACAGGGAGATGGAGAAAGATGCTTGGTCGGACCTCCTACTTCGAATTTGGGGCACTGCACGTGCAATCTAAGTTGCCACCAGATAGGAGAGGTGTATTAAGTTGTACTACTCATTCCTATCAGTTTAATACCTGTTACGTTACCTATCAGGGGATGTGTATATGGCATGGATTTTTGGAACAGGGAGATGGAAAAAGATGCTTGGTTGGACCTCCTACTTCGAATTTGGGGCACTGCACGTGCAATCTAAGGTGCCACCAGATAGGAGAGGTGTATTAAGTTGTACTATTCATTCCTATCAGTTTAATACCTGTTCCGTCACATATCTTTCCTCCCAATAGCACATTCTATATGTCATCAACCGGCCTGTGTGTATTTAGAGAACCACACTTTAAGGCCCTTAACCTGGGACAAGGTGGCTTGGCTATCAGAATTGCCTCAGAGCCTTAAAAACTCACCAAACCCCCTAATCAGACACTCACTATCATACTGGAAATGGGCCAAGAAACACACAGGTTTGTTCCCTGTATCCACCCAAATGACCCCAATTCTTGACCACCCTCAGGCCCCGAATCACATGAGCACAACATCACAACACTGGTGGAGGTCAAGGAAACTAGATAGACTGGGAGACTGGTTAGTAAAGGGCCAGATGCTCACCTATGAGGAACTGAGGGACAAGCCTGAGCTACCGCTGTTAGAACATTACAATTACTGTAGGCTGAGGCATTTCACACAGTCCCTGACCCAGAAACAGGGGACACCAATCTTAAATTGGTTCTCCAAAATTTGTAAAGATAAACCTCTATCAAGAGGGATCATTGGGTCGCTTTACAAATATAAAACATTTGTTACTGGTTGAAGCGACACTGGGGGAAGGACCGGAGTGGGGGAGCCCTGGAGACCCTTCAGAAGCAACCGGCAGCAAAATCATCCCAGGAAAGGAGAGGTCGCTTACTGAAGCCTGCCCTAGGGTAACCCAAGGGTGATTGCCCAGGTTAGATATTGTAAATAATAAGCTAATACTGCTGGAGGGATGATAGCTAATAGGACTTTGGTGTTTCCTGCAGATATACTCTTTACTATTGTCTGTTTTAACATGTTTTAGGAATCTCATAAATTGCAATCACAGTAAAAAATAAGAAAAATGATTAACCTAAAAAGTAAAAATAAGAAGGAATAGCCAGCTAACTTTCACAAAATGTCTCTATTGTAAATATGTATTTTTATGCAAGACTGTTCAAAAATGCTTTATTTTTCATTACATGCTGTACGCCTTCTAAAATAAAATAATTTAAATGCAAAAATTAGGTATTGTTGCAGCAACCAGAAAAATTGATGTTAGTTTGCCAGGCAGAAAGTGCCCTAAAACATTGCGTCTTGAACCCTAGTTGGTGGCGGATAAGTCACGCAAGTCATCCGGCATTCAGGGATAAAATACAGCAGCGAGTGGACCATTATTAGCTCAAGGCAGCTCATCTATCAGGCCTTTTTTAATCGAATGTATCGCCCACTGTTAGTCCCTACGGGATCCATCCCTCATTCATCTTAATAAAGGTGAGGTAATCTAGACTTTTTTGACCTAGGCGACTTCTCTTATCAGTGACAAAACCTCCTGCTGCACTGAAGGTCCTTTCTGACAGGACACTTGAAGCGGGGCAGGACAGAAGTTCTATGGCAAATTGGGATAGCTCAGGCCACAGGGCAAGCGTGCACACCCAGTAGTCAAGGGGTTCATCGCTCCTCATAGTGTCGATATCGGTAGTTATGGCGAGGTAGTCTGTTACCTGGTAGTTGAGTCGTTCTCTGAGGGTGGACTCCGAAGGGCTGTGGCGATGCATAGGACTTAAAAAGCTCTGCATGTCCGCAATCAACAACACGTCTGTAAAGCGTCCTCTCCTTGCCGGCGTGGTCGTGGGAGGAGGAGGATTATGTTCACCTCTTCTGCTGTTAGATTGCCGTTGTGCTGTGACATCACCCTTAAACGCTGTGTAAAGCATACTTTTTAATTTATTTTGGTAGTGCTGCATCCTTTCCAACTTGTGGTAATTCGGTAACATTTCAGGCACTTTCTGCTTATACCGGGGATCTAGTAGCGTGGACACCCAGTACAGGTCGTTCTCCTTCATCCTTTTTATACGAGGGTCCCTCAACAGGCACAACAGCATGAAAAACCCCATTTGCACAAGGTTGGATGCCGAGCTAGTCATGTCCTGTTCCCCGTCCTCAGTGATCTCACTGAAGGTATGTTCTTAACCCCAGCCACGTACAACACCACTGGTACCAGATAGGTGACAACAAACACCTTGGGATGCCTGTTGTGGTTGATCTTCCTCCTCATCCTCAAAGCCACAGTCATCCTCTGACTCCTCTTCCTCACAATCCTCTTCCAGCGTTGCCGCAGGTCCAGCAAGCGATGCTGATAAGGCTGTTTCTGGCGGTGATGGTGACCACAACTCTTCCTCTTCCTCTTCAAGCTCATCTACAGCCTGATCCACGTGTCTGGCTGTCTAAAATCAAGTGCCTTGCTGGCATGTTATTTCGCCGCTGGATATCTGTGAAGTGCGCCATGGCCGTGTACTTCAGGACGTTCTGTAAGCCTGGGTGCTTATGCACAAAGCGTTATACAATCAGATTACACACATGTGCCATGCACGGCACATGTGTCAACTTGCCCAAATTCAATGCCGCCAACAAATTTCTTACGTTGTCACAAACCACTTTGTTTATCTCCAGTTGGTGCGGAGTCAGCCACTGATCCACCTGTGCGTTCAGGGCGGACAGGAGTGCTGGTCCAGTGTGACTCTCTGCTTTCAGGGAAGTCAACCCCAAGACGGCGTGACACTGCCGTATCCGGGATGTGGAATAGTACCTGTGGAGCTGGGGGGGTGCCGTTGATGTGGAGCAAGACGCAGCAGCAGAAGAGGACTCAGCCGAGGAGGTTATGGAAGAGGATGGAGTAGGAGGAGTAGAGGAGGTGGCAGCAGGCCTGCCTGCAAGTCATGGCGGTGTCACCAACTCCTCTGCAGAGCCACGTATTCCATGCTTGGCCGCCATCACCAGGTTTACCCAATGCGCAGTGTAGGTGATATACTTGCCTTGACCATGCTTTGCAGACCAGGTATCCGTGGTCAGATGGACCCTTGCCCCAACACTGTGTGCCAGAGATGCCATTACTTCCTTTTGCACAATTGAGTATAGGTTGGGGATTGCCTTTTGTGCAAAGAAATTTCGGTCGGGTACCTTCCACTGCGGTGTCCCAATAGCTACAAATTTTTTGAACGCCTCAGACTCCACCAGCTTGTATGGTAAAAGCTGGCGGGCTAAGAGTTCAGACAAGCCAGCTGTCAGTTGCCGGGCAAGGGGGTGACTTTGTGACATTGGCTTCTTACACTCAAACATGTCCTTGACAGACACCTGACTGTGGGCAGATGAGCAGGGACTGTTCAGGGCGAGACACGGAGTGGCGGATGGTTGAGAAGGGGCAAACAGGGCAGCAGTGGTTGACATGGCTGAAGATGCTGGACCAGGAGGAGGATGGCGGCTTTGACTTTGTGTGCTGCTTGTACTCATGTGTTGATCCCATAGGCGTTTGTGCCTTTGCAAAGAAGTTGTACCTAGGTGGGTGTTGGACTTCCCACGACTCAGTTTCTTTTCACACAGGTTGTAAATGGCATCACTGTTGTCACAGGCAGACACACGAAAAAATTGCCACGCTGCTGAGCTCTGCAATGACGGCATTCTGGTGGTGGCAAAAGCATGCGTTGACTGGCGTGCTGTCTGGCTGACCCCGGGTGCCTATGCATGCTGTCTGACTGTGCCACTAGCTACTTTCGACGACCTCCTGCTGCTTCCAACTCGTCTCCTCCTCCTCTCTGTCTCCCCATCTGAACTTTCCTCCTGTTCTTCTTCTCTTATAGCGGGCACCCACGTGACATCCACGGACGCATCGTCATCATCAACCGCTTCACTTGTATCTGACAACTCAACAAAGGAAGCAGCACCGGGTACAACATCATTATCATCATCAGACCGTACGTCCATGTGTGTAATGCTGCCTGACTGGGACATATCTCTGTTATCTACATCCTCTGGCACTAATGTTTGTGCATCACTCATTTCTTCCAACGGATGTGTAAATAACTCTGCTGATGGATCAAGTGAAGCGGCTGTGGTGCTAGTGTTGGTGGTGGCGGCAGGGGGGCGAGTGGTAACTGGAGAGGTGCCCGAAGCTAAGCTGGAGGAGGATTGTGCGTCTAGGTTCCAAGCGGAAGCTGTAGAAGATTGGGTGTCCTGTGTTAGCCAGTCAACCATGTCCTCAAAACTGTTCAAGTTCAGGGTACATTGCCTTTGAAAACTGGGCATTATTCTAGGGCCAAAGGGAATCACAGCACCACGACCTCGACGGCCCCTGCGGGGTGGCCTGACTCTGCCTGTCATTTTTTTTTACGATTAGTGGTACTATGCGTGCATGCTACTGTGACACCAGATATGAGTGTCACTGCGCACTGGCAAAAGTTGGCAGACTAGATGCAATATGCCTCACACACGCCTTTAGGCAGGCTACTGATATTCAATCGATTACAGTAAAAAAAGGGTTGTTTTATTTCACTGCACACTACAGTGGCACTAGATATGAGTGTCACTGCGCACTGGCAAAAGTTGGCAGACTAGAGGCAATAGGCCTCTCACACACGCCTTTAGGCAGGCAACTGATATTCAATCGATTACAGTAAAAAAAGGGTTGTTTTATTTCACTGCACACTACAGTGGCACTAGATATGAGTGTCACTGTGCACTGGCAAAAGTTGGCAGACTAGATGCAATAGGCCTCACACACACGCTAGCAGGCTGGCATATGCAATTAGATTACACAGAAAAAAGTAATAAGATAAAATAAAAAGGGCTTTTTGGGTTGCTGTCCTTGCAGCAGATATCAAAGGAGTCCTTCAGGTGTGTAGTTAAAGCTAAATACACAGCCTGGCTATCTATTTCCTTATTAAATCAGCAGAAAAAAATAATAAAATTAAATAAATGATGTTCTAGCCCTAAAAAGGGCTTTTGGGTTGCTGTCCTTGCAGCAGATATCAAAGGAGTCCTTCAGGTGTGTAGTTAAAGCTAAATACACAGCCTGGCTTTCTATTTCCCTATTAAATCAGCAGAAAAAAATTATAAAATAAAATAAATGATGTTCTAGCCCTAAAAAGGGTTTTTTGGGTTGCTGTTCTTGCAGCAGATATCAAAGGAGTCCTTCAGGTGTGTAGTTAAAGCTAAATACACAGCCTGGCTATCTATTTCCCTATTAAATCAAGAGCAGGTAGAATATATCTCCTCTCTCCACGAATGCAGCTACAGAATGATTCTAAAATGGAGGCTGTCATACAGATGGAAGGCTCTGGAAGGGAGTGTATGCTGCTGATTGGCTGGAATGTGTCTGCTGACTGTAAGGTGCAGGGTCAAAGTTTCCTCAATGATAAAGAATAGGGGGCGGACCGAAAAGCGCATATGTTCGCCGTTCGTTTCGAACGCGAACATGCGAAAATCGCCGCGAATAGTTCTCCGGCAAACTTTTCGGGACATAACTAATTATAATGAATAAAAATAATATCAAAACAGCATCTTTTAATATAACAATCAAGAAGGTGTAAACAATTGTAACAGATATAATATCAAGGTGCAACAAGTTATGAGGTATCACATTGTCCAAATAATCATATAAAAATTTGATTAATATAATTGATATGGCAAGCAAAAATCTATTTATTAAGATACCATACCATTTTAAAATTATATAAGTTTGTAGTCTAATTATGATAATATCTCAAATTCAAAAAGGAAATGCATTTCATTATAATTTGGTACCAATCAAATTCATTGGATTGTTATAACATCTGATATTTTGATATTTATAAAATTAATCTGTAAATTGTATGTCGGATAACAAGTTATAGGATTATGGTGATATTGTACTAATCATATATATAGTTGTGGATCTTGCGATGTTGGTGACATTTGTGATGTTGGTAACGCATTTGCGGCCTTTACGAAGCAAGGCGAGCTGTTGACTTTGAGGTGAGCAGTTGAGGCATGCAGGACTTGCGATAAGCGCCACAGGCAGTCATTGCCAGAAGCGGAGGACTCACACACAGCACAGGGGGAGAGGCAGGAAATAAGGTTGCATTTTTCGTAATCAAAATTCGGCTAGGCAAGGAAAAAAATGGCGGCTGAAAAACATAAAAATTCTGAAACAGGATGAAAACGAGGCTGAGCAACACCAGGCACGCAGGACTTTGAAAATACACGACGCCGCAAACAGAAGCACAACACCAGACACGATGGCAAATACATTAACACTTCCACGAACAACGTGGGACTATGAAAATAAAACCAACAGAAGTCAGCGCGTTCCATGCAAAGATTCAGCAGACACACAGAGGAGAAAGACACAGGGAAGGGACAGGGGGGAGATGGTGGAAAGAGACACATGGCATTCCCAAGCAAAAAACTTGCAGGTTAATGAACCCTGCAATTAACGGGCCATACAGTAGCCGGGAGGAAATGCTCACAATGAGCGCTGTATGCACTCATTGCGAACCATGTGATGAGCGGCAAAAGCGCTAATCGTGGAGCTTGCGATGCCCACAGAAGGTGATTATGGCAATGCAGGAAAGTTGAAGTACACGGGGGGGGGGGGAGTGCCAAAGCTGCTCAGAGGAGAATAAGCCTCACATTGTGTGGCAAACAGAATTGCCAGCCTTCCAATTTTATTCCCGTCATTTTTGACGGGCAATTTTCTAGTCATATTAATATTGATATATCAATCCACTTTATAGTAAATTAATGAAAAGAAATATTGAGAAAATAAACACTTATGCAATACCCAAATTTAATGTCTTGTGCTTGGTTCCATCAAATGATTAAGCCCAAGGAAGTCTCAACCTTTTCTTTTGTTTCAAAAGTATTTCCTCTTCTTTGTATGTAAGTGGGTAAATTATTTTGTGAGGTCCTCAGTGAATTGCAATTTTGCCAATTGAAGAGGGCTCTATATAATCACATAACATATTTATTGAGCAAAGTTTTTAGTTATTGAAAACCTTGATTGTGGTTAGAAGTTCAGTAACTAAAAAGTTCTGTATAAAAAATATGTTATGTGCTTATATAGAGCCCTATTCAATTGAGAAAGTCGCAATTGAATAAGGCTCTGAGTGAGCAGTGAAAGTTTCTTTGTAGCTCTTGGAGAATATATTTTGAATATCTATCTGTTTTTTGAGAATTTTATGTGTTTTTGGGAGTGTCCCATTAACATGTGTTAGGAGTATGTTATAAGTATGTCTCTTCAATGTGTTTCTAAATGTCTGTCCTCACTGGAGTTTGTTTCTTATTTAGACCCTTCCATTTGAGTGTATTCTTCTTAGGCCTTCTCCTCCAATTCCCTTTTCTCTTTTAATTATAGTCAAGCTTTATTTTCTGTTTAAGAATTCTAATCAAGTTACATGTGTCAGAAACCATGATAATGTCAGAGCTGTCCGACCAATGCTAAAAATTTACTTGTGTACCAAAGAAACATATGAGACAAAACACAATGTCAATTAATATTTTGTAACATTAGATTGTGCCCTTGTACCATCAAATTACAATAAGAAGTAAAAAAGATAACCTTTTGATATTAACTTGTAACATTATCTGTATCTACTTACAGTTTGACCTCTCAATGTAAAACTGCCATATTTTACATACCATAGACAAATATATTAATTGAGAAACTAGACACTTATCTACAGAACTACTCCCATCAAATATTTTTCTATTTATCTATAGGGATTGTTAGGGAGTATTTTTCTAAGTTAGAAACGTAATAAGGAACACTGAAGTAATGTTTCTTAACAGAAAACCATTACCAATTAAGATCCTATTTCAGTGAGAAATTTGGAAAATCTTTACACAAAAATGTTACCAATGTACATACATGCATATATTTATAAATGTATGAGAGCACATCAAATAATATATATGGATATATAAAATATATAATACAAATATAATATTAGATTATAATAACATAATAAAATGTGATTTTAATAATAGAAATATCCTGACGATGTTTAAAGCCAGATATGAATGAAAGCTTTTCAGTCAGCAGAGGTGGGTTCAACTGCTTCAAGAAAATAAACAACCTGTATAATATCAAAAACACCAAAGCTGTTGCGGCCTTTCCAGACACTTTAAAAGAGATCATAGAAAGAGGCAATTATCTTTCGGAACTGGTTTTCAATGTTGACAAGACTTGACCATTCTTAAAGCGAATGTGAAGGCGCACCTTCGTATCGTGCAAGCAGAAGCGAGCACCGGGGTTCATAGAAGCCAAAGAGCATCTAACCCTTCTTCTGGGTGGGAACGCCACTGGCGATTTCAAGATCAAAACATTACTGTTGTACCATTCCAAAACACTGTGGAAGGGGATTCCAAAATACACTTTGCCGGTCATTTGGTAATTCAACTGTAAAGCTTTGACCACCATGGACATCTTCACAACACCTAGGACATTGAGGAGTTGCTGTAAGCTTCAGATGAGAGCCTTACAAACAAGGACCTCCAACAACTTTAGCACAGGGCATTCAGGAAGCCCAGGAAATCAGTGACTCTGACACGGAGGAACCAAAACAACTTTCCACTGAGTTCCTCACCAAAAGTTTGAGGTCCATCCATGACATTCTGGATGAATTTGTGGCCAATGATCCATACAGCGGCAGGAGCAGACGAAGCATTCTTGGACCAGTGGCTTGCTACCAACATCTGCTGGATGTCCGTAAAAAGCTAAGACTAATGTCCTTGGACGAGTTTGTGTCCAAAAAACCCAGAATGCAGAATGAGCCTGAAGCTTCCACATCTGCGATTTAACGTGGACTGTTTAGTTAATGTTTTCTGTTTCTTTACATTTTATTTTTTTTAAAAGCTCAGTTTGTGTTGTTGTAATGTGTGCTGTTCTTAAAAAAATATATAAAGCCAACATTTTTAAATTGTGTATTTTTTTCCATGAGTTTCCCTAACAATATCAACCTTATGTTAAAATGACTCCATTTAGCCCTTTTTACTTAGTACTCCTATTGCCTGGAACCCATCTACAGCGTTAAAAATACGGTTTATTTCACAGGAGATGTGACCCAGTGCCGAGAGACACTATAAGACATGTCCCTGGTAAATGTTGTTTAATAGAACAACAGTACGACTGATAAGTTTGTGACTTTTCAATCTAATTTGGAGCATTAGAGAAACCACTTTGTTTGCTTGACTCGATAATAGGGCCCTCCCTTCTTTTGTAATTTGTTATGTTTGTTTTTGACTTGTACCCACCCTGTTTAGTGCTACAGAATATGTTGGCACATTACAAATAAAGATAAATATAATAAGGTCTCCAGGCAACGGTGAATTTAGCTCCCCCATTGGTTGAGTCATCTCCTAACAACGGAGATGCTAGGGACACAAGACATTCAGAACAGCATTGTTTTGTCTAGACACCAAAAGGGCTTATGAATCAAGAATACTGGCTTTATCTATCATTCACTCTATTTACATAGTTTATCATTGGGAAGGCCACATGGAGTGATGTAACACCTTTGATTGTATTATCTTTTATTCTTCTTATTGCATTACAATTGTATTTTTGGACTTTTATGCACAGCTTCTGTGACACTTGAACCTATTTGTATTATTGTACTATATATCATTTATACTGGTTTTATAGATCATTCAATAAGTGATGTGCATACAGATCAGTTCTCAAATCACACTAAGTGAGTCTGACAACCCACAATGTGTTAAGGGGAATCTGTGAGAATGCTGAAAGTGTGTCACTAAATAGGTTTACAGAGCTTTTTACATTCCTAAACTTTAAATTGGTCTTGTGTAATAAAATCTATTGATTTATACTACAGAGGAGGTTGTGGACTTATTTTCCCTTCCCTTTTTATCTGTTTTATGTTACAAGCAAGGATGTGAACAGTGGGTATTTAAGAAGCTGTGCGCCTCTGAACATCACCTGGATTAGGACTTCTTTTTGGAACATTATGTTTAGTGTTCTTACATTAGTCGAGACTGAGATCAAGACTCCCTCACCGAACTCAGGGGGTCGACTATATACTATGTTACAGTGCCTGGAACCATGAAAGGGCTCTAAGCAACTACTGATTTATTAGGTTGGAACTTCACTTCTGAATTATTTTACTTTTTTATTTTTATTCTCACTGCAGAGAGAGACAGAAACCTCCGCCCCCCTCCCCCCACCCGTACATAGTAGTTTTCTATTGCCCCAATGTTTTTTAATCCAAATTATTATATAATCATTGAAGGGAACTCACTTTGTTGCTTTGCAGTCGTCCTCTGTATTCCACTCAAATCATGTGCACTTGTTAAAAATAGCTTCAAACTGAGGGCCCTATTAAATTCTCCCTCGTAGTTCTCTCGGTGCTCGCAAAAGGCAGTTTTCCTGCTGTTTGCGAGAACCGAATCTCTCGCAGCCTGCTTTACGATATGACTGCGAGAAAATGGCCGAGAATAGGCTCCGAGAGAGCTACGTAGCCTTAAATCTATGCACGAGTCTCGCATATCGTAAGAATCCCTACGTGGACAAAAAGTCCACGCAAGGGATCCGAAAGCCTCTACGTGCTGCCTCGGAACAGCCCGAGACAGCAGCGTGAGGCTCCCCCCTGCACCCTATACACATCCCCATGCTGCAGGGGTCTCTATCAGGACCCCTGCAGCACCCCCACATTAACCCCTTGCAGCGGGGGTCCCCGATCTGCATAGATCAGGCCCCCCGCTGCATTTAAAACTTTTAAATTCCCCGCCGCGGCTCCTTAAAGGGACCGCGGCACACTATTAGCCAATCCCGGCCGCGGCACTTAAAATTAACCCCCCTCTATGCTGGGGGTCCCCATCGGGACCCCCGAAGTGTCCCCACATAAACCCAGTGCAGGGGGGGGCCCCGATCTGCATAGATCAGGCCCCCCGCTGCATTTAAAACTTTTAAATTCCCCGCCGCGGCTCCTTAAAGGGACCGCGGCACACTATTAGCCAATCCCGGCCGCGGCACTTAAAATTAACCCCCCTCTATGCTGGGGGTCCCCATCGGGACCCCCGAAGTGTCCCCACATAAACCCATTGCAGGGGGGGTCCCCGATCTGCATAGATCAGGCCCCCCGCTGCATTTAAAACTTTTAAATTCCCCGCCGCGGCTCCTTAAAGGGACCGCGGCACACTATTAGCCAATCCCGGCCGCGGCACTTAAAATTAACCCCCCTCTATGCTGGGGGTCCCCATCGGGACCCCCGAAGTGTCCCCACATAAACCCATTGCAGGGGGGGTCCCCGATCTGCATAGATCAGGCCCCCCGCTGCATTTAAAACTTTTAAATTCCCCGCCGCGGCTCCTTAAAGGGACCGCGGCACACTATTAGCCAATCCCGGCCGCGGCACTTAAAATTAACCCCCCTCTATGCTGGGGGTCCCCATCGGGACCCCCGAAGTGTCCCCATATAAACCCCCTGCAGCGGGGGGCCCCGATCGGCACCGATCGTGACCCTGCTGCAATTCAATTTTAAATTTCCCGCCTCGCGGGTCCTCAAAGGACCGTAAAGGTCCTGAAAGGACTCGCACTAAAAATAATAACCCCAGGCAACTATAATTACCCCATTAACTCATGATGGTCAATCCAGACCACCATAAGGCCTAAATTAACCCATTAACTCATGGTGGTCAATCCAGACCACCATAAGACCTAAATTAACCCATTAAGTAATGATGGTCAATCCAGACCACCATAAGGCCTAAATTAACCCATTAACTCATGGTGGTCAATCCAGACCACCATAAGACCTAAATTAACCCATTAAGTAATGATGGTCAATCCAGACCACCATAAGGCCTAAATTAACCCATTAACTCATGGTGGTCAATCCAGACCACCATAAGACCTAAATTAACCCATTAAGTAATGATGGTCAATCCAGACCACCATAAGGCCTAAATTAACCCATTAACTCATGATGGTCAATCCAGACCACCATAAGGCCTAAATTAACCCATTAACTCATGGTGGTCAATCCAGACCACCATAAGACCTAAATTAACCCATTAAGTAATGATGGTCAATCCAGACCACCATAAGACCTAAATTAACCCATTAAGTAATGATGGTCAATCCAGACCACCATAAGGCCTAAATTAACCCATTAACTCATGATGGTCAATCCAGACCACCATAAGGCCTAAATTAACCCATTAACTCATGGTGGTCAATCCAGACCACCATAAGACCTAAATTAACCCATTAAGTAATGATGGTCAATCCAGACCACCATAAGACCTAAATTAACCCATTAAGTAATGATGGTCAATCCAGACCACCATAAGGCCTAAATTAACCCATTAACTCATGATGGTCAATCCAGACCACCATAAGGCCTAAATTAACCCATTAACTCATGGTGGTCAATACAGACCACCATAAGGCCTAAATTAACCCATTAACTCATGGTGGTCAATACAGACCACCATAAGGCCTAAATTAACCCATTAAGTAATGATGGTCAATCCAGACCACCATAAGGCCTAAATTAACCCATTAAGTAATGATGGTCAATCCAGACCACCATAAGGCCTAAATTAACCCATTAAGTAATGATGGTCAATCCAGACCACCATAAGGCCTAAATTAACCCATTAAGTAATGATGGTCAATCCAGACCACCATAAGGCCTAAATTAACCCATTAAGTAATGATGGTCAATCCAGACCACCATAAGGCCTAAATTAACCCATTAAGTAATGATGGTCAATCCAGACCACCATAAGGCCTAAATTAACCCATTAAGTAATGATGGTCAATACAGACCACCATAAGGCCTAAATTAACCCATTAAGTAATGATGGTCAATCCAGACCACCATAAGGCCTAAATTAACCCATTAAGTAATGATGGTCAATCCAGACCACCATAAGGCCTAAATTAACCCATTAAGTAATGATGGTCAATCCAGACCACCATAAGGCCTAAATTAACCCATTAACTCATGGTGGTCAATACAGACCACCATAAGGCTCTATTTAACCCCATCAGTCCCATAAGGGTATATTATTACCATTATGGGCCTGTTACAACCCAACATTAACCACATAAGTGCCATGATGGTCCTCAAGGACCATCATGACACTAACTACAAACACTACACTATAACCCCCAATAAACCATTTAATCTAAACTAACCCCCCTCTACACTAATCTTTTAACACTTACACTACCTACCTACACTACCTACCCCCTAATAAACCTCCCCAACACTCTAATTACAAAAAACAATAAACCTACAGCACAGAAAACAAAAAACCTACAGTACAAAAAACAAAAAAACCTACAGTACAAAAAACAAAAAAACCTACAGTACAGAAAAAATAAAAATTACAACCCCACCCCCCACTACAGAAAACAAAAAAATACATTACAACCCCACCCCCCACTACAGAAAATAAAAAAAATTACACACCTGAAAAGGAAAGACAGATAAACACAATACAATAATACATATAATACATTACATACATTACATACAATACATGACATTACATATAATATATTAAATATAATATATTAAATATAATATATTACATATAATACATTACATACATTACATACAATACATGACATTACATATAATATATTAAATATAATATATTAAATATAATATATTACATATAATACATTACATACATTACATACAATACATGACATTACATATAATATATTAAATATAATATATTAAATATAATATATTACATATAATACATTACATACATTACATACAATACATGACATTACATATAATATATTAAATATAATATATTAAATATAATATATTAAATATAATATATTACATATAATATATTACATATAGTCCTAATCAAATACCCCCTATCTATCTAACATACAATCTATTTAATTTAAAATAAATCCTAACTATATCAAATACATCCCCCTATCTATCTAATATACAAAAAATCCTAACTACATACACAGACCCTTATTCTAAAATAAAATAAAATAATTACAGTCCTAACTACATACACAGACCCTAATTCTAAGCTAAAATCAATAAATTAAGACCACTTACCTTTAAGATGTTGCTTCAGATCACTAACCTATGGGTCAAACAAAAAAAAAAATTAGTACAAAACATTAACATCAAATAAATAAACATTCTATACATTCTACATATTCAACTCACCTTTACAGCATGTCCAGTCACTGTTAAGCTCTTCCGGCGCGGCCCTGTTAAAAAAAAAAAACACAATACATGAATACATGAATACAATATATAAACAATAAATAAAATACACAAATAAACATCTAAATATACATTTAACTTACCTCCCCGCGATGTCCCCGGCCTTCTCTCCTTCAGCCCCGGCTGGGCCGCGGAACCATCCGCGCTCTAAAAAAAAAAAAGAAAAAAAACTAACGGAGGTCTGCACTGGCAGACCTCCCCGACGCTACTGAACCTCCCGGAGTCGTTTCCGGGAGGAAATTGGCATTGGCGGCTTGTGATTGGCTGAAAAAGCTGTCTATCAATTTCAGCCAATCAAAAGTCGTCAATGTGTGAGCCAATCAGGATGGGATACACCCCAATATCCCACCCTGATTGGCTAAAACACTTGTCTATCTTTATGGGAACCAATCACAACGCTCAGATGCCTTCAGCCAATCACTATGGGATACACCCCCACGGAGTGATTGGTAGAAGACATCTGCGCATCCTGATTGGCTCCTACATTGACGACTTTTGATTGGCTGACAGCTTTTTCAGCCAATCACAAGCCGCCAATGCCAATTTCCTCCCGGAAACGACTCCGGGAGGTTCAGTAGCGTCGGGGAGGTCTGCCAGTGCAGACCTCCGTTAGTTTTTTTTTTATTTTTTTTTAGAGCGCGGATGGTTCCGCGGCCCAGCCGGGGCTGAAGGAGAGAAGGCCGGGGACATCGCGGGGAGGTAAGTTAAATGTATATTTAGATGTTTATTTGTGTATTTTATTTATTGTTTATATATTGTATTCATGTATTCATGTATTGTGTTTTTTTTTTTTAACAGGGCCGCGCCGGAAGAGCTTAACAGTGACTGGACATGCTGTAAAGGTGAGTTGAATATGTAGAATGTATAGAATGTTTATTTATTTGATGTTAATGTTTTGTACTAATTTTTTTTTTTGTTTGACCCATAGGTTAGTGATCTGAAGCAACATCTTAAAGGTAAGTGGTCTTAATTTATTGATTTTAGCTTAGAATTAGGGTCTGTGTATGTAGTTAGGACTGTAATTATTTTATTTTATTTTAGAATAAGGGTCTGTGTATGTAGTTAGGATTTTTTGTATATTAGATAGATAGGGGGATGTATTTGATATAGTTAGGATTTATTTTAAATTAAATAGATTGTATGTTAGATAGATAGGGGGTATTTGATTAGGACTATATGTAATATATTATATGTAATATATTATATTTAATATATTATATTTAATATATTATATTTAATATATTATATGTAATGTCATGTATTGTATGTAATGTATGTAATGTATTATATGTAATATATTATATTTAATATATTATATTTAATATATTATATGTAATGTCATGTATTGTATGTAATGTATGTAATGTATTATATGTAATATATTATATTTAATATATTATATTTAATATATTATATGTAATGTCATGTATTGTATGTAATGTATGTAATGTATTATATGTAATATATTATATTTAATATATTATATTTAATATATTATATGTAATGTCATGTATTGTATGTAATGTATGTAATGTATTATATGTAATATATTATATTTAATATATTATATTTAATATATTATATGTAATGTCATGTATTGTATGTAATGTATGTAATGTATTATATGTAATATATTATATTTAATATATTATATTTAATATATTATATGTAATGTCATGTATTGTATGTAATGTATGTAATGTATTATATGTAATATATTATATTTAATATATTATATTTAATATATTATATGTAATGTCATGTATTGTATGTAATGTATGTAATGTATTATATGTATTATTGTATTGTGTTTATCTGTCTTTCCTTTTCAGGTGTGTAATTTTTTTTATTTTCTGTAGTGGGGGGTGGGGTTGTAATGTATTTTTTTGTTTTCTGTAGTGGGGGGTGGGGTTGTAATTTTTATTTTTTCTGTACTGTAGGTTTTTTTGTTTTTTGTACTGTAGGTTTTTTGTTTTTTGTACTGTAGGTTTTTTTGTTTTTTGTACTGTAGGTTTTTTGTTTTCTGTGCTGTAGGTTTATTGTTTTTTGTAATTAGAGTGTTGGGGAGGTTTATTAGGGGGTAGGTAGTGTAGGTAGGTAGTGTAAGTGTTAAAAGATTAGTGTAGAGGGGGGTTAGTTTAGATTAAATGGTTTATTGGGGGTTATAGTGTAGTGTTTGTAGTTAGTGTCATGATGGTCCTCAAGGACCATCATGACACTTATGTGGTTAATGTTGGGTTGTAACAGGCCCATAATGGTAATAATATACCCTTATGGGACTGATGGGGTTAAATAGAGCCTTATGGTGGTCTGTATTGACCACCATGAGTTAATGGGTTAATTTAGGCCTTATGGTGGTCTGGATTGACCATCATTACTTAATGGGTTAATTTAGGCCTTATGGTGGTCTGGATTGACCACCATGAGTTAATGGGTTAATTTAGGCCTTATGGTGGTCTGGATTGACCATCATTACTTAATGGGTTAATTTAGGCCTTATGGTGGTCTGGATTGACCACCATGAGTTAATGGGTTAATTTAGGCCTTATGGTGGTCTGGATTGACCATCATTACTTAATGGGTTAATTTAGGCCTTATGGTGGTCTGGATTGACCACCATGAGTTAATGGGTTAATTTAGGCCTTATGGTGGTCTGGATTGACCATCATTACTTAATGGGTTAATTTAGGCCTTATGGTGGTCTGGATTGACCACCATGAGTTAATGGGTTAATTTAGGCCTTATGGTGGTCTGGATTGACCATCATGAGTTAATGGGGTAATTATAGTTGCCTGGGGTTAATATTTTTAGTGCGAGTCCTTTCAGGACCTTTACGGTCCTTTGAGGACCCGCGAGGCGGGAAATTTAAAATTGAATTGCAGCAGGGTCACGATCGGTGCCGATCGGGGCCCCCCGCTGCAGGGGGTTTATATGGGGACACTTCTGGGGTCCCGATGGGGACCCCCAGCATAGAGGGGGGTTAATTTTAAGTGCCGCGGCCGGGATTGGGTAATAGTGTGCCGCGGCCCCTTTAAGGAGCCGCGGCGGGGAATTTAAAAGTTTTAAATGCTGCGGGGGGCCTGATCTATGCAGATCGGGGACCCCCCCCCTGCAATGGGTTTATGTGGGGACACTTCGGGGGTCCCGATGGGGACCCCCAGCATAGAGGGGGGTTAATTTTAAGTGCCGCGGCCGGGATTGGGTAATAGTGTGCCGCGGCCCCTTTAAGGAGCCGCGGCGGGGAATTTAAAAGTTTTAAATGCTGCGGGGGGCCTGATCTATGCAGATCGGGGACCCCCCCCCTGCAATGGGTTTATGTGGGGACACTTCGGGGGTCCCGATGGGGACCCCCAGCATAGAGGGGGGTTAATTTTAAGTGCCGCGGCCGGGATTGGGTAATAGTGTGCCGCGGCCCCTTTAAGGAGCCGCGGCGGGGAATTTAAAAGTTTTAAATGCTGCGGGGGGCCTGATCTATGCAGATCGGGGACCCCCCCCTGCAATGGGTTTATGTGGGGACACTTCGGGGGTCCCGATGGGGACCCCCAGCATAGAGGGGGGTTAATTTTAAGTGCCGCGGCCGGGATTGGGTAATAGTGTGCCGCGGCCCCTTTAAGGAGCCGCGGCGGGGAATTTAAAAGTTTTAAATGCTGCGGGGGGCCTGATCTATGCAGATCGGGGACCCCCCCCTGCAATGGGTTTATGTGGGGACACTTCGGGGGTCCCGATGGGGACCCCCAGCATAGAGGGGGGTTAATTTTAAGTGCCGCGGCCGGGATTGGGTAATAGTGTGCCGCGGCCCCTTTAAGGAGCCGCGGCGGGGAATTTAAAAGTTTTAAATGCAGCGGGGGCCTGATCAGTGCCGATCGGGGACCCCCGCTGCAAGGGGTTAATGTGTGGGGGCTGCGGGGGTTCCTATGGACCCCTGCAGCAAGGTGTTCATGTGAGGACACTTCGGGGGTCCCGACAGGGACCCCCGCATTGAGGGGGGGTTCATTTTAGGTGCCTGGGGGGGGTTTGGAGTACCCCCCACGGCAATGCTTATGTGGGGGACTGCCGCGGAGGTCCCTTTTAGGACCCCCGCAGCACTTGATGAGGAGTGGGAGCCTGCGATATCATCTCGCAGGCTGTCACTCCTCATGTACATTTACGCAGTGTAGATACGTACGGCCCTGCTGCGTAGCTCACACGTTGCTCGCAGCAGGGCTAATTTAATAGCATTGTAAGTTAGAGAAACTTTGCAGTACGTAGGGCTTAAGTAGAAGCCTCTTATTTACGAGGCTGGAATTTAATAGGGCCCTGAGTTAGCAGCCCTTTAAACTAAATCCTAAATATACATTTTATTTAGCTTTCTACTTTTAATTCAACCTGGGGCCACATCTGTTATGCACCAATATTTAAAGTTGACAGCTGCTCCTTAAAAAAAACACATTTTCTTTATTTAAAACATCCTTTAACCCATTTCTTTGTGGGCTGTCCTGTAGTGCTATGTTTGACTGCTTTCTCCAGTACAGATGATAGTATTTCCGAAACCTATGCTGCCATCCATCAGGACAGCTTTTCCTATTATTATTTATATTTGGACCCCTCAGGTGTTTTCACATGTATTTCTTGGTTATAGATAGGATATATCATGCAAGTAAATGCAGTTCACATTATTCCTTCCCATATTTTTCACTGGCTCCCTGTCAGGTTGTTTAAAAATGATGTTGTTTAAAATTGCCTATAGCCTTACTACTCTCTACTGTCTACTGCTATTCCCATTAGATTCCTGTTGAGCGAACATTTTACCTTTATCACCCACACACGAACAGAAGCCCTGTAGGTAATTCCTTTTTTCATAAAGTAATTTGTATTCCAAGTATAGTTTAAATTCCTTTTACTGAATCTCCAACGATACTGAATATGTTGGGTTACATGTTAGGACACTAACTTTCTTTTCTCTATTTATTTTCAGTTCATTTTACAGAAATTGTTTTACAGAATATGTTATTGTTTTATTTATCAGGTCATCAGATAAGCTCAGTTATATATTTTGTAATAAAGATCAAATGAAAGAAAAGCAGAGTAGGATAAAGTAAAAATTATATCATATGTAAATGGAAAATGGTTAGGTATAGTATAAAAATAGTAAATAAAAAGGAGCTAGATGAAGTGAATATGAGGACAGAATGTTGATGAAGGTAAGTTTAAGTTTGATAATATTTCTTTTGTTCATTTCCTCTATATCCCAGAAGGAAAAATGTTTGCGGTGTCAAAAGCTCTGTGCACAATATAAAATCTATGAAGTATTCTCTAGCTGTACAATTAAAATGAGTACAAAACACACATAAATACGTCAAGTCAAGCAAGGCCAAAGCAAGATGAAAACATGCTTACTTTTTTAAATAAACTTCCTCTAGGAACTTGCATCCTGCTATGAAGTTGCTGCTGAACAGATTAAGAACATTTGTATAAAAATACACAGTACATCTGGGCTCAGTGGTGCTAAATCTCAATTTAAGCAAAGAAAAATGTTTAAAAATATTGTGAAAGACATTTGTTTTGAAATAATCAAGATATAGCAGTACAGTGATGAATTTAGGGCTTATGCTATAGACAATCTTAATGTGATCTTTGTAGAATCTAATGATCCCTGAAATGGGTAGTGACATTTAGTCCAGGCAACATCAGAAATGAACACGGAATAAGTAGTATTTATATACCTTAATACTTGTGTGTAGGTGTTGTTGCATTAGTGGGAATAGCCGTTTCCTAGAGGTTGATAATAAAGTTAATAAAACATTTTTGCTGGTGTTACAAAATATGATAGACCAAGCTATTTGCGCTGATCTTTAATGGCTAGAGAGCTATTAGTCCCCAGGTCATTGGTATCACTATGTCTGTATCTGTGCTCTCTGTCTATTAACCTGTTTATTACATTGCTGACCAGTATTAAACATGGAGAACATCAAACTGACTGTGATGAAAGATGCTCAAAGATTAGGTCTTGAGACAGTTCAATTGTTTTCTTGTTGGAACCTCTTTTAATATGGCCCTGCAGTGTAATAAGTGACAGCTACAGAGATAGACAGCAGCAATACGATCACAAGAACCTGGGGACTTTTAACTTCCTGTCCATTGAGAGCAAGATGAAATTATCTGGCCAGTAAAAGGGATTTTCTTACACTTTTTTATTTACTTAATTTACTGGAGAAGGGCACAGACCTATGATAAAGCAACACCAACATAGAGCATTAATCTCCTGTGCTCTTGTAAAATAGTGCACAACACAGGGTGGTAGCCTGGTGCAAAGATCATGAGAAAGTAAAGATGTCTACCTACATGTGAGCAGTAATATTTATTTATTTTTATTTATAATTAATCTTATTTTATGGTACTACTTGCTACAAATGTTACTATTTATAAATTAAAAGGTATATTTTGACCAACTCTATGCTTTGCTCATACCTAAAAAAGGAAGAAAATCTCCCCATAAGGAAAAGCAGGCACAAGGTAGAATAATTATTGTATATACTCGAGTATAAGCTGACCCGAGTATAAGCCGAGGCATCAATTTTACCCCCAAATACTGGGAAAATTAGTGACTCGAGTATAATCCAAGGGTGGGAAATGCGCTGCCCCTGTGTCTCTCTTGTGCCCTCTGTGTCTCCCTCTTGTGTCCCCCCTCTCCCGCCCCTGTGTCTCATTTCCTCCCTCTTGTGTCTCATTCCTCCCCCTCCCTTATCATCCTCCTCATCCTCCCTCCTCATCCTCCCTCCTCATCCTCCTTCCTCATCACTTCCCTCCTCTCCAATTACCCCCCTCTCCCTTTCCCCTCAATTACCCCCTCTCCCTTTCCCCTCACTTACCCCCCCCCCCCCCCCTTTCCCCTCACTTGCCTTCATCAGCTACTCCTCTGTCCGTCTTCTGCCTGTGTAGGAACCCGGATTATGCTAATGACGTGACATCTCATGTGCGTCACGTCATTAGCATATGCCATGTCCCGACACAGCCACAAGACGTGCAGAGGAGCCGCTGATGTAGGTAAGTGAGGGGAAAGGGAGAGGGGGGAAGTGATTAGAAGGGAGGATTAGAAGGGAGGATGAGGAGGGAGGATGAGGAGGATGAGTCTGGACCCGGCATATGCTAGTGATGTGACGCGCATGTGACGTCACATAACTAGCATATACCGGGTCCTGACAGAGCCAGAAGATGTGCAGAGGAGCAGCTGATGAAGGTAAGTAAGGGAAAAGGGAGAGGGGGGAGGTAAATGAGGGGAAAGAGAGAGGGAGGAATGAGACACGAGGGAGAGGGAGGGAGACACAGGGGAGGGAGGTAGAGGGGGGAAGAGACACAGAGAAGGGGGGAGAGACACAGGGGAGGGGGAGACACAGGGGAGGGAGAGAGCAGCATGAGCAGGGTGATGTGAGTATAAGCCAAGGGGGGCTTTTTCAGCCTTAAAAAAAAAGGCTGAAAAACTTGGCTTATACTTGAGTATATACGGTATAAGATGTAACTTTAATAGTTTGCATTTGAAAAAGGACAGGAAACATCATGCACATTTTGTGCTGGGCACTTAAACACAGGATGGTACACACAACTCACAAGAGGTTGTTTAGAAGTAAAACAATTAAAATAATTAACAAGTTTGTTGCATAAAATCACTGCATTAACCCTGTATTGCAAGGGAAGTAAAACATACACTTGCTGGTTAATTTAAGATATTGATTAGCAATCCCAAAAGGAAAATATTTATCTATGCAGTCCAAAATGCCTCAGACAGTGAGGTTAATTAAAAATGAATATCCTCTAACTGATACTTGGAGGGTCAGAAGTAGAGGCAAATTACAGTTCAACTATTATTTAGAAATACATTTATTTAGTTTTTTGCTATGACTTTCAATAGAAACTCATGTTACACAATGTTCATAAGCAATACATTCTGATCGAATTATAATTATATTATTATTTACATAAAAAGATTACTAATAACATTACTAATAACATTACTAAATGTGGAGGAGGTAAATTTAATTTTAACAAATTATTTTAATGAAAATACTCTTAGTGATATGACTCCTATGATTCTATGGCATGGTGCACAGACAAATGATAAAAGTTAATTTAATTTCCTTAGGAAGTCATATAAAGACAAACAAAATGGCTAATAATATACAGCTAAGTAAGAAATTAAAAAAGCCTGTTGAACAGATGGACATTAGTTATGATTTATCTAAGTTACCGTATATAATCGTCATGCCATTAGCATATGCCGGGTCCCGACACAGCCAGAAGACGCTCAGAGGAGCAGCTGATGAAGGTAAGTGAGGGGAAAGGGAGAGGGGGGTAATTGGAGAGGGAGGAATTAATGAGAAGGGAGGATGAGGGAGGGGGAGGGAATGAGACACGAGTTAGAGGGAGGGAGGAGACACAGTGGAGGGAGGGGGAGGGAAAGAGACACAGGGGAGGGAGAGGGGGGAAGAGACACAGGGGAGTTGGGGAAGAGACCCAGGGGAGGGAGAGAACAGCAAGAGCAGGGTGATTCGAGTATAATCTGATGGGGGCTTTTTCAGTCTTAAAAAAAGGGCTGAAAAACTTGGCTTATACTCAAGTATATACCGTATATATAAAGCCGATTAAAAAGAATTTGACAACTAAAGCTACGTTTCAAGCAGATCCCAGGAAATGTAATCAATATGGCAATAAGGGCAGTAGTCTTATGGCCCATGAAATAAATAGGCATTTATGGGTTAATAAGGTCTTATGATAAGGGATGATAATGGCCAAGTATTATATGACCTAAGTGAGATTAAAAAAATATTTTAGCAATACTTCTATCACATCTAAAAAATAAAAAAATATAGTCTTTAGGGCTTCAGAGCAATAGGATGAAACATACTTTCAAACACATACAGTTCTTTAAATGACAAAGATTGCATTGATTGTTTAGGTGAGAAAATATCTGCTTTGGAAAGACAAGAAGCTATTGCAAGTCTACAATCATGTGTGGTGCCAGGATCATATGGCCTTACATCTCTATAATATAAAAGTTTAATTTTATTTAAAGTTAAGGCCCATACCTGAATCCCTCATTTAATATTTTTTTTAATAATGCTATGGTGGTAACTCATTTTCCAACGGAGATGCTTAAATCTTTAATTACTGTACTGCATAAGGTAAATATGGAACCAGTTTTGATGAGTAATTACAGTCTTATTACTTTACTTAATACCAAAATTCAATTATTCAAAAAATATTGGTGAAACTTCTAATGCTTGAATTACTTTTTATAATGTTAGATCGATGTGGCATTATGCTAAGGAGACAGGACATTAATATGTCAGAGAGGATGTATAAATTATATATAGTCATTAACTATAATTATATTATTGTAGTTTTTATACATACTATATTATTATATTTTCATTAGCTGCAGCAAAAGCTGTTTAATAGGATTTCATGGAAGTTCATGTTTGCTGTTTTAGTAAAAACAGAAGTTACCACAAACATTTATTAATTGTGTAAGCACCTCATACAGACATTCAACAGCAGGTATTAAATTTACAAAAACAATCTATGAACAGATTGAATTGACAAGCGGAACAAGGCATGTGGCCCCATTGTAATCAATTTTGTTTACAATAGTTCTTTAAATACTATTCATATCACATATAATAGTTGTCAAACTGCGATTCGTCATCACGCTTGCGACAAATTGCAGTTTGACAACTACGACCAATCGCAGCCCAGCGCATGCACATTGCTCGGCCTTAGCCGTGCATGCGCACTACGCTGCGCGTGCGCACTGCGCGGCATGAGCCGCGTTTGCTCACTGTGCTGGGCGCGCGCATGTGCACTGTGTCAGCCGCGCATGCTCATTGTGTGGGAGCTGGGACAGGAGTGGCCAGAGGTTAGGGTGTCCTGTGTGGTGGCCGATCCAAGGGCTGTGGAGAGCAGTGGAGGGACTGAGATGATAGAGCCTGGAGCAAGGGCTGGAGAGAGCGGGGAGAGCAGTGAAGAGAATCAGACAGCGCCATCTAGTGTTTCTCCAGGCTGCATTCTGTGTGTAAGACGACCCCCCCCCCACAATTTAAAGGTCCAAATTTGGTAAAAAAAAGGTTGTCTAATACACAGAAAAATACGGTATAAACTAAAGTTTATAATAATCCACTAGTCTCAATATCATATATCATTAAATTATTAGATGAAGGTATCCAGCTTAACACTTTAATTGGGTTGGACATGAGACTTGATTTTGCATGTCCAACACAAGGATTAATAACCCTCTATGGCAGTATTTTATGTATCATAGAGGTCCTTAGAAATCCCCCATGATATAAGGTAACTTTAGATGCCACACATGTTTTTTTAAGGATCTCTGTGGCAAAGGGTTAATGTCACATGCTATGGAGGTGACATCAGGACCCCCGTGGATGTGTAGTACCAAAAGAGAGAAAAAGATCCTTTTATAGGGCACACCTGGGAAATCCAATTCTCAGAAAAAGAGAATGAACTAAATGTAAAACTTAACTTTTAATAGTAATAATAAAATCCACTTAAAATACATAAACGTAGGTAGCAGAGAGTAAAGTATATAAAGTTTACTGGGAAAAATGCCACTGTTGTGGAAAATGCCACTATGAGGTAGATCATATAAAGTGCAAAGTGCTAGTATAGTCACTATAAAGTGGCTAGTATATAAGAAATAAGGTGCTATTAGGTGCTGATAGTGATAAGGTGCCACGTGCTATGACACAAAAATATGAAAGTGAACCAAGTATATAAGTTATATATGGTTACCAATAAGGTGCAATATGAGTAAATATTAGCATCTGTATGCTGAACAGGAGCCAGTAAACAAAATGATAAATATGGCAATGGGTAAAGGATAGGGGTAAAAGATATTGAGAGATAAATGCCCCCAGAGTACTGATATCCTGTTAGGTAATGTTCTCAATATCTGTATATCTCAAATACCCAAGTACCCAAATAACAGCGTTGCCTTCAGGATATACCCATAACCAGTAGCTATTGCCTTCCTAATCCACTACACTTTGGCTGAAATGGCCTAACTAATGCAGCTGTGAAGGGGCTTTATGCTATGGGCCTGAAACTGAAAACGCTGACTCTGTGCTAGTCACGCCGTGGTCTAGACGCAAGGTAATGACGTCATAGACTCGCGACGGCGTTCCTACGTGCACCCAAATCATCTCTTAAAAGGTGGAAATGAACTCCAAAGAATGTATAAAGCTGAATAATGCCATAATGGTACTAATCAAAGAAGTAAATTATTGATCTCAAATATATATAATGTAGGTGAATATGACTATGCTATATATTACACCTATAAGTGTACTAAGTTAATAGAGAGCCCATATATGTTGGATCTAGTCGATGTCTACATTGAGAAATACGTTAAATATTCATTATAGGCATAATTTATAGACATAAGTAGTATGTTGACTCTATATATCTTGGTAACAGCATATATTGGGTAATATCAATATATGGGGCTTGTCTATTAACAACATAAAAAATAAATATGGGTTGAGTCCTCAATAATGAACTATATTTGGAGTACAGATGGTGGTCTCATCATGGTGAGCTTGTCTGATAATGGGCCTGAATAGAAGGCCTTCTTGTAAGAATGCTACTGAAAAGTACGGAATGATATGATCTAAAGAAATAGATCAGATATAAGGAGTGAAGGTGAAGCCTTCATTAAGGCCATTAGGTTTTTTAGTGCCTAGTAGATAAATCCACTTGGCTTCTTTCTTTAATAGCTCTGTGTCTATATCTCCTCTCCTTATGGTTTTCTCAACATGATCTATAGCAGTAAATGTAAGGACTTTAGTGTCGCCTTTATGTTTGTTATTAACATGCATGGCTATAGGGGTGTCAAATTCTTTCTTGACACTATAGATGTGCTCAAGAATCCGTCTTCTGAGTTCCCTACAGGTTTTACCTACGGATCTGGCTCCACAAACACATGAGATTAGATATATAACACCCTCTGTTTTGCATGTTATAAGATGATTAATTTTATAAGTATGTTTTTCTGAAGAGAAGCTTTTAGTTGGTTTCACATATTGGCATGCTTTGCATGAATGACATTTAAAGCAGCCTTTTGTTTTGTGTAACCATGATTGGCTTTTGTCTGTGTCCAAATGACTTCTAGATAAGTAATCTCTTAAATTTCTAGATCTTCTACTAGTAATGGCTGCATTGGTGGGTAAAAATGGTTTAAGGTCTTTATCATCCAATAAAATACCCCAATGCTTGTTAAAGATTTTTTTAACCTCATGCCATTTACTATTGAACGTGCCAATGCACCTAATAGTATTTTCTGATTCTCTTGTTCTATCTCTTAGAAGATCTTCCCTCTTAGTGTTTTTGGCTCTTTGGTAGGCCTTTTTTAAGCTGTTTTTAGAGTAGCCTCTTTCCAAAAAGCGGGATTGTAAATCTTGAGATTCCCTCTCAAAATCTAAGTCATTGGAACAATTTCTTTTTATTCTTAAATATTGGCCAATTGGTATGCCTTCAATTAATGCTTTTGGGTGACTGCTTTTGGCGTGGAGTAAGCTGTTAGTAGCTGTAGGTTTCCTGTAGGTCTTGGTGCCCACAATGCCATCTTGTGTTTTATATATCAGTAAGTCTAAGAATGTAATAGACTCATAACTGGATTCAGATGTTAAAAAAAAGACCTAAATTATTAATATTCAGGGTCTTAATAAAGTCCTTTAACTGGGAGGTTGAGCCATTCCAAAGTATTAAAATATCATCGATAAAGCGGACCCAGAGATCTATATGTGAGGTGTATTTCTCCAGTTCTTCACAGAAGACTATCTGCTCCTCCCACCAACCTAAAAACAGGTTAGCGTAGGTAGGGGCACAAGCTGTGCCCATCGCTGTTCCCCGAATTTGTTTATAGAATTTATCCATAAAGATGAAATAATTATGGTTTAGAACAAATTCTAATAGTGTTAAGAGGAATTTGTTATGAGTATCATATTGCTTGCCTTGTTTGTTAAGGAAGTATCTTACTGCATTTATCCCTTTATCATGGTGTATTCTAGTATAAAGGGCTTCCACATCTAGTGACACCAAAATGGTGTGTTCCTTAGATTGTATGCCATCTAATTTAGTTAATACCTCTTTAGAGTCTTTAACATAAGATGAAAGGCTAAAAACAAATTCTCTTAGAATTTGATCCAAGTATTTACTGGAATTTTCCGTTAAATTACCAATCCCTGATACTATCGGTCTTCCAGGGGGTTTCTGGGGATTTTTGTGAATTTTAGGTATGGTGTAAAAGGTTGCTACCTTAGGATTCTTTTTGAGCATAAATTCAAATTCTTGTTTACTGATGGTTTTATTGACTAGGCCTTTGTGTAGTATCTCTGATAGTACTTCTATGAATCTTTCTGTGGGGTCACAGCTTAATTTACTGTAGCAATTCATATCATTAAGCAGTCTAAGACATTCTTCAATATAATCTTTTTTATCTAAGATAACAACATTGCCCCCTTTATCAGCATTTTTTATGATGATGTCTTTATTTCCTTTTAATTCTTGTAGGGCTTGTGTTTCTTGTTTAGTAAGATTTGAAGATCTAGTCTTAGAAAGAGCTAATTGTTCAAGATCCTTTTCCATATTTTTAACAAAAAGTTCAATATTGGGGCTAATGTGCAGTGGCGGAGTAAATTTACTCTTGTTTTTGAGTTGGGAAAAGGGTCCTTTAAGCTCTAATTCTTCATTTTCAGCTAGTAGACATTCTAATGTTTTCAAAGTTTTCTGGTCCTCACTATTTAGGTACGTATTAGTACCTTTTTTTGAGAAATGTTTTTTCAAAGCAAGCTTCCTGGCAAATAAATGTACATCTTTAATCCACTCAAATAAGTTAAAATCATCTGAGGGAGAGAAGTTTAATCCTTTTTGTAATACAGATATATGATGGACTGAAAGTTCAAAATGTGAAAGGTTAAACACCTGTAGAGAATTTAGTTCTTTTTGCTTCTCTTGTGTGGTTTGAATATGCTTGGGGCCTTTCTTACCCCTCCTAGTCTTTGCTTTCCATCTAAAAAATTCAGATGGAAAGCAAAGACTAGGAGGGGTAAGAAAGGCCCCAAGCATATTCAAACCACACAAGAGAAGCAAAAAGAACTAAATTCTCTACAGGTGTTTAACCTTTCACATTTTGAACTTTCAGTCCATCATATATCTGTATTACAAAAAGGATTAAACTTCTCTCCCTCAGATGATTTTAACTTATTTGAGTGGATTAAAGATGTACATTTATTTGCCAGGAAGCTTGCTTTGAAAAAACATTTCTCAAAAAAAGGTACTAATACGTACCTAAATAGTGAGGACCAGAAAACTTTGAAAACATTAGAATGTCTACTAGCTGAAAATGAAGAATTAGAGCTTAAAGGACCCTTTTCCCAACTCAAAAACAAGAGTAAATTTACTCCGCCACTGCACATTAGCCCCAATATTGAACTTTTTGTTAAAAATATGGAAAAGGATCTTGAACAATTAGCTCTTTCTAAGACTAGATCTTCAAATCTTACTAAACAAGAAACACAAGCCCTACAAGAATTAAAAGGAAATAAAGACATCATCATAAAAAATGCTGATAAAGGGGGCAATGTTGTTATCTTAGATAAAAAAGATTATATTGAAGAATGTCTTAGACTGCTTAATGATATGAATTGCTACAGTAAATTAAGCTGTGACCCCACAGAAAGATTCATAGAAGTACTATCAGAGATACTACACAAAGGCCTAGTCAATAAAACCATCAGTAAACAAGAATTTGAATTTATGCTCAAAAAGAATCCTAAGGTAGCAACCTTTTACACCATACCTAAAATTCACAAAAATCCCCAGAAACCCCCTGGAAGACCGATAGTATCAGGGATTGGTAATTTAACGGAAAATTCCAGTAAATACTTGGATCAAATTCTAAGAGAATTTGTTTTTAGCCTTTCATCTTATGTTAAAGACTCTAAAGAGGTATTAACTAAATTAGATGGCATACAATCTAAGGAACACACCATTTTGGTGTCACTAGATGTGGAAGCCCTTTATACTAGCATACACCATGATAAAGGGATAAATGCAGTAAGATACTTCCTTAACAAACAAGGCAAGCAATATGATACTCATAACAAATTCCTCTTAACACTATTAGAATTTGTTCTAAACCATAATTATTTCATCTTTATGGATAAATTCTATAAACAAATTCGGGGAACAGCGATGGGCACAGCTTGTGCCCCTACCTACGCTAACCTGTTTTTAGGTTGGTGGGAGGAGCAGATAGTCTTCTGTGAAGAACTGGAGAAATACACCTCACATATAGATCTCTGGGTCCGCTTTATCGATGATATTTTAATACTTTGGAATGGCTCAACCTCCCAGTTAAAGGACTTTATTAAGACCCTGAATATTAATAATTTAGGTCTTTTTTTTAACATCTGAATCCAGTTATGAGTCTATTACATTCTTAGACTTACTGATATATAAAACACAAGATGGCATTGTGGGCACCAAGACCTACAGGAAACCTACAGCTACTAACAGCTTACTCCACGCCAAAAGCAGTCACCCAAAAGCATTAATTGAAGGCATACCAATTGGCCAATATTTAAGAATAAAAAGAAATTGTTCCAATGACTTAGATTTTGAGAGGGAATCTCAAGATTTACAATCCCGCTTTTTGGAAAGAGGCTACTCTAAAAACAGCTTAAAAAAGGCCTACCAAAGAGCCAAAAACACTAAGAGGGAAGATCTTCTAAGAGATAGAACAAGAGAATCAGAAAATACTATTAGGTGCATTGGCACGTTCAATAGTAAATGGCATGAGGTTAAAAAAATCTTTAACAAGCATTGGGGTATTTTATTGGATGATAAAGACCTTAAACCATTTTTACCCACCAATGCAGCCATTACTAGTAGAAGATCTAGAAATTTAAGAGATTACTTATCTAGAAGTCATTTGGACACAGACAAAAGCCAATCATGGTTACACAAAACAAAAGGCTGCTTTAAATGTCATTCATGCAAAGCATGCCAATATGTGAAACCAACTAAAAGCTTCTCTTCAGAAAAACATACTTATAAAATTAATCATCTTATAACATGCAAAACAGAGGGTGTTATATATCTAATCTCATGTGTTTGTGGAGCCAGATCCGTAGGTAAAACCTGTAGGGAACTCAGAAGACGGATTCTTGAGCACATCTATAGTGTCAAGAAAGAATTTGACACCCCTATAGCCATGCATGTTAATAACAAACATAAAGGCGACACTAAAGTCCTTACATTTACTGCTATAGATCATGTTGAGAAAACCATAAGGAGAGGAGATATAGACACAGAGCTATTAAAGAAAGAAGCCAAGTGGATTTATCTACTAGGCACTAAAAAACCTAATGGCCTTAATGAAGGCTTCACCTTCACTCCTTATATCTGATCTATTTCTTTAGATCATATCATTCCGTACTTTTCAGTAGCATTCTTACAAGAAGGCCTTCTATTCAGGCCCATTATCAGACAAGCTCACCATGATGAGACCACCATCTGTACTCCAAATATAGTTCATTATTGAGGACTCAACCCATATTTATTTTTTATGTTGTTAATAGACAAGCCCCATATATTGATATTACCCAATATATGCTGTTACCAAGATATATAGAGTCAACATACTACTTATGTCTATAAATTATGCCTATAATGAATATTTAACGTATTTCTCAATGTAGACATCGACTAGATCCAACATATATGGGCTCTCTATTAACTTAGTACACTTATAGGTGTAATATATAGCATAGTCATATTCACCTACATTATATATATTTGAGATCAATAATTTACTTCTTTGATTAGTACCATTATGGCATTATTCAGCTTTATACATTCTTTGGAGTTCATTTCCACCTTTTAAGAGATGATTTGGGTGCACGTAGGAACGCCGTCGCGAGTCTATGACGTCATTACCTTGCGTCTAGACCACGGCGTGACTAGCACAGAGTCAGCGTTTTCAGTTTCAGGCCCATAGCATAAAGCCCCTTCACAGCTGCATTAGTTAGGCCATTTCAGCCAAAGTGTAGTGGATTAGGAAGGCAATAGCTACTGGTTATGGGTATATCCTGAAGGCAACGCTGTTATTTGGGTACTTGGGTATTTGAGATATACAGATATTGAGAACATTACCTAACAGGATATCAGTACTCTGGGGGCATTTATCTCTCAATATCTTTTACCCCTATCCTTTACCCATTGCCATATTTATCATTTTGTTTACTGGCTCCTGTTCAGCATACAGATGCTAATATTTACTCATATTGCACCTTATTGGTAACCATATATAACTTATATACTTGGTTCACTTTCATATTTTTGTGTCATAGCACGTGGCACCTTATCACTATCAGCACCTAATAGCACCTTATTTCTTATATACTAGCCACTTTATAGTGACTATACTAGCACTTTGCACTTTATATGGTCTACCTCATAGTGGCATTTTCCACAACAGTGGCATTTTTCCCAGTAAACTTTATATACTTTACTCTCTGCTACCTACGTTTATGTATTTTAAGTGGATTTTATTATTACTATTAAAAGTTAAGTTTTACATTTAGTTCATTCTCTTTTTCTGAGAATTGGATTTCCCAGGTGTGCCCTATAAAAGGATCTTTTTCTCTCTTTTGGTACTACTTATCCCTATTATCCTTAGGAGCACCCTGTTATCATCCATTTGAATTTGGTACCTATCAATTATACCTGAGCCACCGTCCCTTTACTATTCCCCCGTGGATGTGGCTTAATTTAAGATACTATGTTGGTTTTGGGGCATAGGGGTTAACTTTTGGTGCCATGGAAGTCATTGCAGAATGTTGGGGGTGGTTAATTTGTAGCTGCCACAGAGACCCTTGAATGACCTGCGTAGCAGAGGGTTAACTATTAGTTATCATGGTCTAATGGGACCTCATGGTTATAGTTTGATGGTGGGATCCCCAGGCTTACAGCCTTATTAAATTGTGATTCAGTACATTTAAAAGGGCTCTATTTAAGCACACAGCATATTTTTTTTACAGAAGTTTTTAGTTAGTGAACTTCTATCCAAAAGCAAGGTCTTCACTAACTAAAAACTTCTTTAAATAAAATATGCTGTGTGCTTAAATAGAGCCCTTTTAAATTTACTGAATTCCAATTTAAGAAGGCTGCTAGTGTGTAGGAGGATCCTAGCTGGCACAATGTCTGGCTGTCTATAATTTTGACAACTCCCTCAAAATGTTTTAGGGATCATTAGGAATTTTATCTTTAAAAACATCAATGTCCTTGTTTTTTAGGTCTTTTTTGTTTTTTCCACTTTCTTCTAAGGGCCCCCCAGCTAGCCGAGGCTCCTGGGCTGCATCCCCTAAAGATCATGTCTTAATCCACTCTTGATTACACTGCACTCTTGGAAACTGGTTAGGGACATACAAACTCCACCTCTTTAATCCAAATACTACTTTATATATGGCTCCTTTTAGGCATATGCTTTCTGTATTACACAGCTTTAAAGGATAGCAGAGGAAGCATTGTACAAGTTAGAAGACCTACCAACAGTCACTGTTTTGATCTAATGGATGTCAGCTAATTATCTAAACATGTCAATATGTATTTAGAGGAATAGTCCAGGTATGTCATGAATGAGTAGAATTGCCTTCTTAAAAATATATTTGCTCCCAATAATTAATTTAGAGCCCTTGAAACACACATCCTCATACAGGTTTTATTTCTCATCTACTCTTGGAGATCTGCAAGATCTGTGACACTGGTTACTTTTTGCTTTGTTTTTATGATATATTGTCTTATTATGTCACCCTTTTTAAGCATGTGCACAGCAAACAAGATGGCAGATAAAATGGAGATAAAATATAAATATGTACGTGTATCCTATAAATCACTTGAGGAAATGTTGTAGAAGGTTGGTATAATTTAGAATCAGTGGTGTAGCTAGAGCTTTTGCCGCCCAGGGATGTCCCTGAGATTGCCACTTCCCCTGCAAACATTCTATATATATATATATATACTAGCGACTTGCCCATCAAAAAATGACGGCAATGAGATGTGTATGTTTGGAAAGTTGTTTAGTTATTAATATACATATGGAATTCTAAGGTAGCTAATGTTGTTTTGTGTGTACTACTGAAATATATAATAATAATTAATAAATGAATATACTTGACCTATTTTGAAGCATTGTGTTTAAGATCTGTGAGCCTTGTTTGATGTTGCTGCAGCATTAGTGGTGTGGAGGTGCTGTGTGAGCGTGATGAACGTGTGCAGTGTGCATGCGAGAGCCGAAACCGTTAGCGTAGTTCTGTACTTCCGCATTAGCGTAAAATGACGGGTAATGTGTGGTATGCGTGTTCTCGGATTATCCGTAAGTGTTTTCCGTGGTTATAGTGCTGTAGCCTCGTTTTCGTTTTGTTCGGCCGCCATTTTTACTCTCGCTTAGAGAATTTTGTAGTGTCTAAACTCTTTTATTTTTAGTTAAGTGAAGCTGTAAGTATTTTTTTTGAGGTGCTGGATGCTTCGTGTTGCTGTAGGTAAGCTTTTTATGTATGTAATGTGTGTATTTATTGTGTTTTTGCATTTTTACTGTCCGCGGCTTGCGTCCGATTTATGCGATGTCGTAATGTGTGGTATGCGTCTTAGCGGATTATCCGTAAGTGTTTTTCGTGCTTAGAGTGCTGTAGCCTCGTTTTCGTTTTGTTCGGCCGCCATTTTTTCTCTCGCTTTGACAATTTTTTGTGTGTAAACTCTTTTATTATGAGGTAAATTAAGCTGTAAGTTGTTTTTTGGAGGTCGTGTATGCTCCCTCTTGCTGTCGGTAATCTTTTTATGTATGTGGTGTGTGTATTTATTGTGTTTTGGTTTTTTTTCATGTTCGCGAGTTGCGGCTGTATTTTTTGGCTACGGTTTAACGGCTCGCCTCGCTACGCCTGCGGCGCTCATTGCCAAAGTGCTCCGTTAGATTTGCGAGGGCCTCAGTTGCTGTCATGGAGCGGCGCCAGAAACTGAGGCCCTCGGCCGCGTCCCTCGCTATGCGAGGGCCGCGGCTCGCTTTGCGAGGACCCACGGCTCTCGCTACGCGAGATCCATGGGGCCTCGCTATGCGAGAGCCATGGGCCCTCGCTACTCGAGAGCCCGCGGCCATCGCTACACTACGCGAGCCTGCAAGCGTGAGCAACGGCCCATACGATCACAACTATATATGTGATCACCTTCTCACACTCTCCTTCTCTCTCAGACACCCCCATTCTCCCCCTCTTTCTCTCTCCTTCTTCCCGCTCTCTCTCTCTCACCCCTCTTTGTGTCCTTCTCCCTTATCCCCGTCTCACCTTTTCTTTCTTTCTTTCTTTCTTTCTTTCTTTCTTTCTTTCTTTCTTTCTTTCTTTCTTTCTTTCTTTCTCTCTCTCTCTCTCCCCTCTCTCTCTTCTCCCCTCCCTCTTTCTCTCTCTCTCCAACTATCTCCCCCCTCTCTCCTTCCCTACCACTTTCTCTCCTTCTCCTCCTCTTTCTCTCCTGCTCTCTCCTTTTTCTATATCTCTCCCTCTTCCTAATGCTCCCCTCCAACTCTCTCTCTACCTCTTTCTGTGTCTCTCACACCCACTCTCTTTCTCTCTCCCTCTCTCTCTGTCTTTCTCTCCTCCTCTCTCACTCTCTCCCCATCTATCTACTATATTTGCCTCCATCTCCCTCTCTTTCTCTCCTTTCTCTCACTCCCCTCTCTTTCTTTCTTTCTCTCCCTCTCTCTACTTTTCTCTCTATCGCCTCCTATTTCCCCCTCTTTCTCTCTCCCTCTCCTTTTTTCTGTCTCTCCCCACTCTTTGTCTCCCTCTCTCTCTATTTCTCTCTCCCATCTATTTCTCTCCCTTTCTAGCTCTCTCCCCTTTCTTCGCCTCTCACTCTCCTTCGGCCCTCTTTCTCTCTACTCTTTTTGTCTTTCTCTTCTTTCTCTTTCTGTCTCTCTTCCCACTCTTTGTCTCCCTCTCGTTCTCTCTCTTCCACCCTCTTTCTCTCTCTCCACTCTCTTTGTTTCCCTCTTCCTTTCTCTTACCCCTTCTCTTTCTCTCTCTCTTCCTCTCTCTCTCCCTATTTCTCTCTATTTATTTCTCTCTATCCCCCTCTCTCTATTTCTCTCTCTCCTTCTCTTTCTCATCCACTTTTTGTCTCTCTCTTCCTTTCTCCTCTTCTTTATCTCTCCCTTTTCCCTCTATCCCCCTCTCTCTTTCTCTCTCCCTCTCTCTTTTTCTCTCTTCCCTCTTTTTCTCTCTCTTCCCTCTCTTTGTCTCCCTCTCCCTATCCTCCTCTTTCTCTCCCCACTCACTCTGTCTGCTTTCTCTCTCTCTCACTCGCTTTCTCTCTCTCTGCCCCTCTTTGTCTCCCTCTCTATTTCTCTGTCTCCCCCTCTCTCTTTCTCTCTCTCCCCTCTCTTTGTCTCCTTCTTCCTTTCTCTCTCCTCCTCGTTCTCTGTCTCCCTCTCTCTCTCTCCTTTTTTTCTCTCTCTCCCTCTTTCTTTCTCTGTCTCACATCCACTTTTTCTCTCCCCGCTCCCTTTCTCTCTCCTAATCACTCCTTCTCTCCCCTTTCTCTCTCCCTCTCCACATAGTTCTCTCTTCCCACTCTTTGTCTACCTCCCCCTCTCTTTTTCTCCCCGCTCTCTCCCTCTTTCTGTCTCTATCTCACACTCACTCTCTTTTTCTCTCTTTACTTGCTACTCCCTATCTTTTTCTCTCTTCCCTCTCTTTGTCTCTGCCTTTCTCTCTCCTCTTCTTTCTCTCCTTCTTTCTGTCTCTCTTTCTCTCTCTCTTTCTCCCCCCTCTCTTTCCCTCTCTCCTACCCCCTATCTTTCTCTCTTTCCCCTCACTCCCCCTCTTTCTCTATCTCTTTCCACTCTTTATCGCCCTATCTCTCCTTCTTTCTCTCTCTCTCTCTTTCTCTCACCCTTTCTTCCCCCTCTCTCCTACTCCCTCTTTCTCTCTATCTCTCTACCTCCTCTCTTCCCCTTTTCCTATATCTCCCTCTTTCTGACTCTCCACCTCTCTTTCTCTCTTTCTTTCTTTCTTTCCCTCATCTCTTTGTCTCCCTCTACCTGTCTCTCCATCTTTTTCTCTCTCTCTCTCCTCTTTCTTTATCCCCCCTTTCTTTCTCTCCCCATCTCCTCTCCTCTTTATCTCTCCTATCTCTTTCTATCCTTTTATCTCTCCTCCTCCTCTTTCACTTTCTCTTCTCCCTCATTCTGTCTTCCCATCTTTGTTGCGCTCCCTTTCTCTCATCCCCTCTCTTTGTCTGACTCTCTCTCCTCATCTTTCTGTCTCTCTATCCCCTCTCTTTGTATCCCTCTCTGTCTCCTCCTCGTTCTGTCTCTCTCTCTCCCCACTCTTTGTCTCCCTCTCTCTCTCCTTCTCTTTTAATCTCTCTCTCCCCTCTCTTTGTCTCCCTCTCTTTCTCCTCCTCTTTCTGTCTCTCTCTCCCCTCTCTTTGTCTCCCTCTTTCTCCTTTTTTCTCTCTATCTCCCATCTCTTTCTCCCCTTCCCCTATCTCTATCTCTTTCTTTATCCCCCCCCCTCTCTCTCTCTCCCTCTTTCCCCCTCTCTCCCTCTCTTTTTCTCTCTCTCTCTCTTTCTCTCTCACTCTTTCTCCCCCTCTTTCTCTCTCTCTCTCCCTATTTTCCCCCTCTATGCCCTCATTTCCCTCTCTCTTTTGTTGTCTCTCTCCCTTTACCTCTCGCTTTCTCTCACTGCCCCTCTTTCTTTCTCTCCCTCTCTCTGCTCCTCTCTTTCTTCCTCTCTCCCTCTTCCAGTCTTTCTCCCTTTCTATCTCTCCATGTCTCTCCCTCTCTTTCTCTATCTCTCCCCCCAACTTCCCTTACCTGTGTGCCCGCGCGGTTTGGAAACTCCTCCCACTGGTGACTCCTCCCACCGACGGTTCATCCTCTCCTCCCCCGGACTAAGAGCATAGGCTGTGAAGGAGGAGGGAGATAGGAGGAGGTGCAGGTGGAGGGAGGCAGGAGGAGGGAGCCAGGGGAGGGGAGAGAGTGATTATAGGTGGGTGGCAATTGGGGTATTTTTTTGCCGCCCCCAAGGAGGTGCCACCCGGGGTCGTCCACCCCTGGTGCCACCCCCTTGCTACTGTGTAGAATGGTAGATTATGTTTTAAGGTAGTGGAATTTAGTTTCTACAGAAATTTGTAAGGACTAAGGCTCCTATGCTAATCCCTGCATTAGCAATTACGAGTGGCATAGTAGCACAGTAGATTCTACCTAGCTATGCTAATCTCACATCCTGAAAACATTGCAAGAGAACTGCTACAAGTGACTGCTGCACGACAAAGCCGAAAAGCTTGGCACAAGTCTCCATTGATCTTTGCTTCCCTAAAACTTTACAAGTTACTCCCTAAGACTTTTACACCCAAACACTATGCTAATCTGATTTTACAGATCACTTGCAAATCAAAGCAATGCTGTAACTACAAAAAGCTGAAGAAACTGTTACAGGTACTACAAAAAGCTGAAGAAACTGTTACAGGTACCAAAGCCTTTGCTGAGTAAACTTTTAAAGCCTTTGCTGAGTATCAAAGCATCTGTTAAAGAAACAGTACTCTTAGTACTTTAGTGTCTCTAAAATACCACCCAAACCCTGAAATGCTAACCCCTACAATGTGGGGTCCTTAAGGGACTCTTCTTTGCACCTAAATAAATAACCCTTGCAGCACTTTAAATTAATACCCATGCTGCAGGGGGACCCCCAGCAGGACCCTCATGGTACTTTAAGTTACAAATTGGAGACAGGAGAAGGGGAGATGGGAGAGGAGTGACATGAGAAGGAGAGTGACATGAGTAAGATGTCTCTGGGGGTACATCGTGCAGATGTCGGGGATCGCTCATGACTGGGGCACGTTTGCGTGTGCGCTCATGTATTGGTGCCCATTTGTCAGGCACGCTAAAGTAGTGCTACCTGAAGAAACAGTATTGAGTTAATCTCTGAAAGCACCACTGTTTTCGAGTGATGAAGACCTTGCTAAAATTTGTCTAAGGTCTAGGTGGTTTAGTAAGAAGGTGGACAGGTGTTTTGTTTTGGGATCAAGTGAAATAGGACAACAAAAATGAAGATATACTGTATGTCTAAATATCAAGCTGCCAAGATTAAATTTCCAATAGCTCCAGGACCATGGGGATCCCAGTGTATACATAAATAGGTAAGATGTGGGAAACACTGTCAAAAGTACTAGAATGTCACCTTAGGATGTAAAAATATGTTGAATAATTATGATTTTGATGGCTTGGAAAATAGTTTTCTTAGATGAAGAGCTCAAACTATCTTGACAAAATATTAGGTTCAGTGTTTTATTTGTCTAACCTACAGGCAGTAATGAAATTGAAACATGGGAATTGTAGAGCCCAGAATGCTAGTCAGGAGTCAGTAAATGTAGTGATGGATACTATGAACCATTCAAGTGAGTGCCTCAATTCATTGAGTGCCAGCAGAATAGTTAGTAATACTTTGTTTCCTGAATAGTTCTTATGGTATGTATTTTCAAAAGTAGTAATCACTCTGGAGTATGTGACGTAACATGGTCTAATGATCTTCTTGGGATTGTTGTGAGTATCAGGATATACCAGGCCATTACTCTGCTTATACTGGAAGACATTTAAACCACAGTAGTCAAAGTATGAAGTTTCCGTTGGGCATATTTGTTTCTGAATAACTTTGGTTTTAAGATTTTCAGAAATATATTCTTCCAAGGCTTGTCTAATGAAAGTACTGGATATGGCAATACCTGAAGCAAAGTCTTCATTTTTTTTTCAACCCTCAATTATCATGGAGATGTAGCAGTTTTGTAAGGAGAAATAGCCAAAATCCTTAAAACTAATGTGAAAGACTGTTACAGGACATGATTAATTGTATTGCTACACAGGAACGTATCACCAGGTACTGAATCTATATGTTCACTTAGTTAATCTACACCTATGTTTGAAAAAGTAACAGTCAATGTGATGGTGAGAAACTAGCTATGGCTGTGTTTTACAACATGTAGGGATGTGGGCATCCCCATGAACAGTTACATGTGGTAAGATTAAGCTATTCTTTATTTAAAAGTAAAGCTCAGATGTTTCTTTGCTGGGCATAGACTATTAAAAACAGTATGCAGTTGAAAATAATTAAAAGTTAATATTTGTACTTCGTTTTAAAATTGTCTGTTTTCTCCTCAAGTAAAGCTGCTTTTCTTATCCTTTCTACTCATCTTTGCCTGGAGGCTGAACTATCATGGAGCTTGGAAGCAGACTGGACTATGATGTCACTGGCCATACCCATTGACATAATTAGGTTCTCCCTATAGAAGCAGCTCAGTGACAATGTAGAAGATATCATATCTCTGACCCCCTTTGCTAAGCATGCACAGTTGGGTTGAAATAAGCAGCACTGCTTAATGGAAAACCGACACATTCAAAATAAGAAAAAATATTTTACTTTTATTTATTTTCACTGTATACTCTTTTTAATAGTCCATGCCCAACAAACAAAAATGTAAGCTTTTTTTCAAATGTATTACCATGGTCCTTTCAGTAAATAGCTTCCATTCAGGTTATTGTAGACAGTAGTATTGGTGAGAAAATGATGACTGAGCTTTAACACATCCATATCATCACAATGTGTTTGTGTGGTGATCACTACATTTTTATATTGCTACAAGAGACATTAGTGTAGAAGATTAAAGAGTGTTTGTAAGACATGAGCTTTCCTAAAATTTAACGTTTCTATAGCGCATGTAAAAAATATTTTATATACATTACAAACACATTTTTAAATTAAATTATGTTAATTGAAGACAATTATAGTGCTCCATTTGTTTATTTAGAAACTGATTTGCAGTAAATTCTAATGTTCATAGACTAGCAGATGTGCTTCTCTCCAGTATCCAGGTGTTGGAGAGGATTTGCGCAGGAGGATGTTCTTAAAAAACCTTACCAATCTAGCTTTACCTTTAATACCCTTTAAGCTATATTATGGAAGTTGTTATCTTCAGTGAGGCAGATAAAGACTCAGGAGATATCAGGAGAGCTTCTTGGGCATATGTTCTCCAATCCATGGACACCTAAGGGCAGAAAAAAGCTAATTTGATAACGTTTTGAAGGACCACTGCAAAATGAAACAATATATATCTTTGTGTCTGGCTAAGAGCAGCACAATTAAGCATTAAACATGTCATACAACTAGTTTGTAATTGGAAAAAAATGAAATGTTTATGCTTCTGAAGGATTCTGGAGGGACCAGTTGTATACTGTTTTTTTTATGAGAAAGCTGTTTATATTTTTGTAGTGTTATGGGCGCATCCTATGATGCAACATTCTGCTTCTGGGCCAGCGAGGGTAAAGAGATGTGGTGTCAATTTTAAACTTACCCTGTTATCAACCAAAGGCTCTGGACTTCTGCCTGTTTGCTCCTCACTCACTCCTCCCTCCATTGATAACTACAAACAGACATCCACATTATCCAGCTCTCAGGATGCGATGTAACAAACACAAAAATAAATTCCTGTGGTCATAAAAAAAATCAATAATTTTTGTCAAAGAAAGATTTTGTCAAAAAATGTTTTATGTCTATGGCTTACAGCTGCTAATTTTGCTAATCTGGTGCAAACTTCACAAACAAGTACCTTTGTTTTAATTGCAATGGTCTTTTAAATACAATATTTAAAATGGAAGTTTTTATTATCTATATTGAGCAGTTTTTCTTTAAATGCTGATTTTATTGATAAACAGTAGTTAAATGAACAGGTAATTGAAACCCTATGGAAGAGCACTATTATGGTACTTTTATACTAAAGCAGCACAACAATAGATAAAAAACAGGCTGATGGACTACCTGATGTATTTTCCGAATATTAATAGTTCATTTTAGAAGATTGGGGATAAAAGCACAACATTGTTGCTGACTGGAGATTTATAAAGCTTCCTTTAACATTTCAGGACAGAGTTGGAGAAAACAATTCTGGTCCAGGCTCACTTGAGTATAATTTGTATATACTATAGCCCACTTATTTTCTTTCACATAATAGTAAATGTTGGACTACAAAGATTGTAAATATCAGTATATCCCCCTATAACCCAGGCTGCTGTCGGTTGCAGGGCACCTCTACCCTTTAATAGATGTCAGCACTGTATACCTGCTGTACCTGCAGAAGCTCACCCTATAGTACTGGGTGCATGTTTATTGCATAAGCAGTGTAAAAAAGAACTTGAGAGACCACATCACTCACTCTCACATTAACCTGCAGACAATGATCCCATAGATATAGAAGGTTGAATGGTTTGTCAAAGCAGATAATGTTTTTCAATGATTATTTGGACAGAGTAATATCTAATCACATTTATGTCTGAAACATGGAAAAACCATAAGGATTGATAAACAATACATTTTAAATAATTTAAAAAGTTAGTAAACTTTTCTACACAATAAAACATTTTCTACACTGTCATATAACACACTTTTAGCTAGGAAAGATATGATATGTGTGTTAATTCACTGTGACTTCAACAAATGTCCTTGCATAGTCAGGAAAATGATGCACTGGAGAAAAGCCAATTGTTCAGGCAATACACTTCTTTTTTATACATGAAGTACTTGTGCCTATGCTCTTCTTCATCTTTATGGCAAAACATTTGCCTCACAAGAAAGATGCAGTATTATTATGTGGAGTATCTACTGTGGAATACATTTTAACTAGTTTACAATATATTTAAAGATTAATATAACATACATCATCTACATCAGTGCCACGCTATCACTAAAATGCACACATGAAAAATGTTTCCTTTAATGTCATAAACTGTATACTTCTTGCTAACTGTTTTGAAATAATGAATAATTTCTATTAATTCTATTTTCTCAAGGATGGTGTAAGTATTACAACAATTTTAATCCACACTGAACTAGTTTTTATTCAGTTTAATATTAAGACCATATAGGCATCAGGTAAATGGCATAAATACTACATATATGTTTTTAGGAAAAAATATTAGTAAAATTATAATATTATACTTTCAAAATGTGTAGTAACCAAACTATGAAGATTTGCAACCCATAACTATCACCTATTGCTTTTAGCTCTCACATGTTTTAATAGTTAATCGTTGAGGGCATTGTACTATAAATGACTTCTTGTTTTACTACTGTTATTTATTAGTGTTTTCTAGTCCCTGCCTGAGATCAGGTGTGCTAATTAGCACTTAAGTTATTCTGATGGAAACACCTATACTGAGGTGATGCCCTTTGGTGTCCATGAAGACATGTTTGCAAACCACAGTTATTGACTAGGAGCCTCATTCAATTGCTATTTGACCAACTGAATAGGGCTCTAAGGGGCTCATTCTATTAATGGTCATAGGAGCTGCGTGGCCGCAATGGATGTGCGCAACCTACTTAGGTATGCTATTCCCTTACGGCCAAGGGCTCCGGCCGGCTTGCGACCAGCGCCCTGCTTTCCCTTGCTGCCACCTTTGCTGCAAGAGATTCGGCTTCCTGGAAGTACCGACCCTATTCAAATCCTCCGGACAGCCCTCCACCAAGCCCACAAAATGACCCAGAAAGGCTGCAGCATACTTGTACCCTGGAGCTGCTTCAATTAAACCCCCCACTGGCTACAGGGGTCTTGATGGTGATCCAATCATGACCCCTGCAGTGTGCCCATATCACCCCTATAATTCAAGGGGTCCGATAGAGACCCCTGCAGGGTGCACACATTAACCCTATAATGCAGGGGTCCTATCGGGACACCTGCAGGGTGCACACATGAACCCTATAATGCAGGGGTCCCCATTGGTACCCCTCCAATGTGCACATATTCATCTTTGCTGCAGGGGTCTGATCAGGACCCCTGCAGGCTCCCCACCTTAACTCCTAGGGACCCCTGCAGGCTCCCCGCATTAACCCCTTCCCTTGCTGCAGAGGTTCCCGATCATCACCGATCGCGACCCTCGCAGCATCTACAGGATTTAAAATTTCATGCTGCGGGCTTGAATTCAGAATTCAACCCCAGGGAATTGCAGATTTGAATTTTCCGCCGCTGGTCCTTAAAGGGCCTGCAGCACAATAATGGTTATCCCCAAGCCACCGGGGTACTAAAAAATAACCCCTTGGCACCTAAAATTAACCCCATCACTCATGGGGGTCAATATAGACCCCAATGAGACTAGAATTACCACCCTCAGTCCAATAGAGGTCTACATAGACCCCTATAGGACGCTAGTAACCCGTAGGTGCTATGAGGGTCATCCAGGACCCTCATGACAAAGTCTAAACACTACACTACATTATTAACCCGAACTATACTCCATATTATATATTATACTAGCGACTTGCCCGTCAAAAAATGACGGCAATGTGATGTATATGTTTGTCAAGTTGTTTAGTTATTAACATATATTTTTGACACTTGTAAGTATTTTAATATGAACGTGTATTTTTGTAAAATGTTGATGTAATGGTTTTTTAAAATGTAATTTGTATCTGAAGAATTGTTAACTTTAATTTACATTGAATGAATAGGAAAGCAAAAAGTAAAAAGCCTTGTTGAAACGTTGCGAATTTTAACATGAAGTTTAAAATATATGTAAGCAATAACCTTCAAAGTATATATTTTGAAACTTGAACTTTATTTTTTATGTAAGTTTAGAAGTTGAGAAAACATTGATATAATTTTGAACATTATAAACAGGAACATAGTGAATACATTTTGTAACCTAATTTTTTATTAAAAGTATTAACATTTGAATGTAAAAACAATTGACCTTTAAATTAATCAGTATTAACATGCAATTTCTATCACAATAATTGTTAACTTGAATATACATTGAATGTAGAGGAAGGCATACAGTAAAACTCTCCTTAAAACGTACGTAATTAAAGTAATTCATTACTGAGCACATAAACTGGCGATAAACATTAATGTAGTTAGTAATCTTAAGATAACAGACAATATTTACATTGTGACTTAAAAGGTGCTTGACCTCTTAACATCCACTTTGTAATCTGTTGAATGAAATAACTTGAAAATATATATTTTAAACTTGTAACATTAGAAACATTAACATAGTGACTTAACATTTTAACATAATTTTTACTAACAATGCAAGGCAAGTATTTTGTGAGGCGAATCATTCATAAACAGTACTTTCATTAATTATGACTGAATTAAACAACCAATTGTTATGTATTTTGGAATGCTTTTAAAAAATGTTGGCATCTTTAATTTGTATCCTGCAAAGTTATAGTACTTCATAGTAGACAATGTTTTTAGTAAAAATACGTCCATCTTCTAATAAATCACCTTGACTTTCATTGTTTTCAATGTAAACTTTAATAGCCTGTGGATTTTTGCACCGTGACAACGCAACGTACAATTGACCATGTGCAAAAACTGGTTCTTCCAAGTAAATACCCACAGATTTGAAAGTTTGACCTTGTGATTTATTAATGGTCATGGCAAATGCCATAATAATGGGAAATTGTCTTCTTTGAAGTATAAAAGGGAGACTACTTTCACTTGGTGCTAAATCTATTCTTGGTATGAAAACTCTCTCTCCTTTATGGGTCCCAGTTAAAATTTCAGCATCTATAAAATGGTCCTTTAATTGTTGAACAATTAATCTTGTGCCATTGCATAGGCCTTTTTTGGGGTTCATATTTCGCAGTAACATGATAATTGCACCTTTCTTTAGCTGCAAAATATGTGGTGGCATTCCAGAAAGAGTTAAAGAGTTAATGAATTCAGTTGAAAAGTTTGCCTGACTTTCATTGTCATCAGCAAGTACAGAATCAGCACTGTGATAATTTCTTTGTGGTGCATTAATTTTTTTTAAGATTTCATTATTGAGTATTAATGCATCTTTATTTTTACACGTCAGTATAACTTGGTTGGCAAGCTCAGAATATTCTTCGTTATTTATGCTCCCTTCAAATATAGCCGATATAATATCTTGTTGACAAATCATATGAGGTGGTATCTCTACAGTGTCGTCAGGTAAATGTAGTATTTTTTCTGTTCTTCCTTCTCCAATTTTAATAAGCCAATCATTGAAATCAGTTTGGCCTTCTGATCTCATATTTTGTTGCAGTTGAAGATGGGTAAAATGTTTCCATACTGTACTTGACTTTATACATGTTTCAATAATGTCTGTTCGATTTCCATGTACAACGACAGGTAATGTTTGTCTAAAATCGCCACCCAACAAAATTACCTTTCCACCAAATGGAAAAATATTATCCATGACTTCACGAAGCAAACGGTCAATACATTGGAGGGCATAGCATGACATCATTGTGGCCTCATCTATTATAATTAATTTACATTTCTTCAATTTCTTTGCTTGTAAGGATGTCATGCGAATATCTGACACTGAATTTTCCAAAATAGGCACGGGCAGTTTAAATCCACTATGAACAGTTCTTCCACCTTCTAATAAAAGTGCAGCAATTCCAGTAGTGGCAAACGCCATTGCTATTTGTCCTTGTGCTCGTACTGAACTCATTAATAAATTGTACAAATATGTTTTCCCTGATCCGCCAGGTCCATCAAGATAGAAATAACGCTCTGTCACCATGTCATCATCTATAGCATTTTTAATGGCATGAAATGCTTGCAATTGTAGTGTATTTAAAGTTGCAAGTCTTTCTTCTGTTCTTTCTGCTTGTAGTTGAATGTCATAGTCTTCAAAGTTAATGTCATCTATTAGACCTGGATCAGGCAAATTAAAACTTGCACAACTTAATCCATGAGTTAAAAAGACTTCTTGAATTTCCATTAAGGCTTTTAAGTGTGCAATGGGTTCATTGTATCGTCGCATAAAGTCTTCAGCCATATTACTTTTAAAAGTCTCCCACAAAGCTTATGCATTTGGAGCATTTGAGAAGATACAAATAAAAGCAAATTGTTCTCTCATCTGTCGTGGCATTTGACATTGTGCTGCTTCTTCTAAACATCTTTCCCACTCTGTATCATCAGCGAGTTTCTATTTCTTGCAGCTAAATGGAAGGATTCATATACAATGTCATTAACAGTTCTTAATTGTTCAAAACTTTGTGCTCCTGGAACATTTAAAAGTAATATCCGTAAGCAAAATCGTTCAACATCTCTTGGACTAACTGTGTAAATTCGTGGAAATATTTTATTGCCTCTGGTTTTTCTTGCTCTCCATAATCCATTCACAAAAACATAGTGATATGGAATTTCAATATATAAGTATTGTGTTGCTTGAGCATCAGTGGAATTTAATGCAAACCATGCAGTTAGTGTAGTGTGACGATCTTCACTTTGGGCCAATGCATTCATTTCATTTCCAGCATGGAAATAGACTAAATGTCGTTGTGGCAAATGTACTGCTAACCTATATACTGCATGTGATCTATCATGCATTTCAAATTTTAAAAGCCGCCACATAGCTTCTGGCGCACTGACATAGCGAGCATCTACATGAGATGCAAGTTCATCATGTACTAACTCACTACTTTCAGGGTTGTCTGCACTTTTGACGACTACAGTAGCTGCATCGTAACCTTTGTAAATATATTTGTAGACATATTTAATGGATTTGATGGAAGTGCAGGCTTCTACGTTGATGTGGGCGTTGTACTTCATGAGTAAATGTGGATTGTAGGGTACTAGATATCTATTGTCCACTTTTTTTCCACGAATAATGGCACTATCTCCTTCTCTTCTTTTATAAAGTGGATATCCATCACAATTTGCATATGTTTTGTCTCTATAATCTTTTGGAAAATCTTTTGAACATTGATTATTTTCCATACATGGTGATTGTGGATTAAGGTCTCCACAGGGTCCATGAATCATGCGATGAGTAACAATCTCATATAGTCTACCATATAGTTCTGGATCCGGTAGTTCAGCAACTATGACTGCATCCACTTTGTCCGAAGTATCTAATTTATCTTTCTCTTGAAGTATTATGAGAAGATGTGCATGTGGAAGGCCTCTTTTTTGAAATTCAATGGTATATACATAAGCAAGACATTTGCCAAATAACTGATTTATAGTGAAGTCACGTATTAATTCATTTAATTTTATCTTAAAAACTCTGGCTACTAAATCTGGTCGATCTGAAGCACTTTGTCCAAGAAGAAGATTTTGATTAATTTCTGGCCATTGTGGATCACATGTAAATGTCACAAATAAATCTGGTTTTCCAAATTTTGTCACAATAGCCATAGCATCATTGTATCTTTCTCTCATATTTCGAGGAGATCCTTGAAAGGAAGATGGTAAAATGATGGCTTTGCCAGCTGTCATGTCTCTGCTTGTAGCCACGTCAGCAACATAGTCCATGAGTCCACAATATTGTTCTACACGTAGTTTATCTTGTTGATATTTTATAAAGTTTAAATTTTTTGCCTCAACTTGCAAATATGAATCAATAATCCATTGTTGTGTTAGTTTCCCACCACATAAAATTGGATTAAATTCATCTCTAATGGCAATTTGAGCAACTTTAAATTCAAGCATAGAAACATTATTTCGGATTCTGGCTTTAGCATTTGGGTAACTGGGAAGGGTTAATTTTGGTTGCCAACCTGCTTCTCCGTGTGGGAAAAAGATGGGATATGTCATTGGATCTAAATTTGGACTTAGGATATTAATATTAATAAATGGTTGGTCCTCATTTCTGGGATATACTCTAATGTCTCTTTGAAATGGTGGTTCTCCTTCATCATTGTGAAAGACCATTGCAACCTCATTTGATGTTGGCAAGTTATAACAACGTTTATCAGTATGTCTGTCTCTTTTAAGCACCATATTAACCTTTGGCATGGGTAATTGATGTCTTTGTGCATGAAGTAGTTGTTCATTTTCTACTTCTGCCAATTTTTTGTAAGCTTTACTGTAGGGATTGTTGTCCATAATGTTATTTAGCTCTATAAAAACACTGGGTAAGCATTTTTTATTTTCTTCCATCTGCATACGTTGGTCAACAGCTTCCATTGTATCTAGGACATATAGTTGAGCGAATTTTCTTTGCTCTCCTTCCTCTAAATGTAAATGTGAAGTCCGATGATAAATTTGTCCTTGGACTTTAAAACAGTAAGGACCATGTCCTGGTACATTAGCAGCCAATGTTGCCCCCATAGATGCAAATGATATGGCACTATTGTAGGATCTTATGTTTGTCTTAAAATTGTTGTAATTTGGAAAAGTAGGTTCAGTCATAATATTTAGTAAATAGGTTGGAAATTGTTTCCTTTGTGGAAGTTTGAACTTTCCTTTTTGACAACAACTAATAAATTGTCCATCTCGGGGTCTCTCCTGTTTAAAATAATAAGCCTCACAAAATTGACATTAAGTAGTCATGTCCCCACAACTCTGAACCTCTACTGCTAAAGACTTCAGTAAAGGACAATTTGCAAAGCATATCGGATGTTGACTTTCATATTCATCAGATGAAAAGTCATGAAATGTTTGAACAACAGGTTCTAAATGTTTAGTTTTTTTCGTAGATTTTCTTGGTATATGTTGGACTTGTTTGGTTGAAATGTCCTGTAAGTTTTTAGTAAGAGTTTGTAAATGCTTTGTTTTTGTAGTTGCTTTTTTTGGTCTGTCTTGACTGGTATGTTGTAAAATGTCATCTGATGTTTTAGGAACAGTTTGTAAATGCTTTATTATTTTTTTATTTTTTTTTGGTTGTATCTTTCATTTTTGTAGCTGATATTCTTTTATTTGCAAGTCTTTTGCGTTCTTTTTCTCTTCGAATTTCTTTCTCCTCCGGTGTCTGCTGGGTGGCCCATCTCTCTTGTCTTTCTCTAGTTTGACGTCTTTTCTTCTCTTCTTTGGTCTCGTTATCAGCCATATTAATCTGTAAAGGAAAAAAACTAAATGTAATTGTGTATATTTAAATTTGTAATTCCTGTTAAAGATTCTTGTGCACAATTGGTGAAATAAAAGGCAAATCATGAATGTATCATTTATATTTAGTTAAATTTATAATTCCTGTCCTCACTGGGTAAGAATTTGGCCAATGGAATACTGCTGTAAATAAGCATGTAACACATTTATTTAAAATAATGGTTTTATTTATTAAAAACGTTGTTTGTGGATAGATATTTACCACTGCAAAACTTCTTTGGTGAAAAAAAAAGTGATGTGGTTATTGAGCTATGTATTGCATAGTAGCAATTTAAATAAAATAAGGGAGATAGTAAATAAATTATTTTATTTTTCTGTTGACACGGATGCAACTGAAAGCAGTTTCTTTAGTTTTATACTTTAGTACTTATTATACTTTACCTTGGTTGAAGTGTGATTTAAATCCGAATGTTTGTTGGTCCTCGATTCAAAATCGTTGTCCAATGGTGTGGTCCTCTGTTGGAAGTCCTCGTCCGATGGTGTGGTCCTGTGGCGATATCCCCCGTCCGATATTGTGGTCCTGTGGCGATATCTCTCGTCCGATGTTGTGGTCCGTTGGTGAAACTCCTCGTCCGATGGTCTGGTCCTGTGTTGAAATTCCTCGTCTGCTGGTCTGGTCCTGTGTTGAAATTCCTCGTCTGCTGGTCTGGTCCGAGTCCTCGTCCGATGGTCCGGTCCTGTGGAAAAAGTCCTTGTCCGATTGTCTTCACTTAGTATCTGTTGTAATGTAAAATAGAAAATGTTGTTTGAGTGAAATGTCTTTTAAATAATTTAAAAATGTATTAATTTGACTGTATTGTATGAGTTATGGTTATTTTTTTCTATCTTTGTTTTTTTTTACTTTCTGTACAATCCGACAACTTTTGTTATTCTTATTGAAGGTTCTTAGTAAGGCTTGTGGGTTGTGATATATTAAATAAGATGTGTTTATGTTATTTTTTGTACAATCCTGTTTTGTGCACACCACTTGTGGTATAGTTATTTAACCTTTATTGGGATGGTTATAGTTAGTGAAACATGAAATAATATAATTAATGTAGTTTGCTATGTGTTTGTGTTAGTTTTTGACAATCCTGTTTGGTGCGCATCACTTGTGCAAAACTTATTTCTTCTTGATTGTACAGGTTATAGGTTGTTAAACATTAAAGAAGAATGTTAATATAGTTTGCTATGAGTTTGTGTGATTTTTTGTACAATGCTATTAGGTGCACAACACTTTTGTTATTCTTAATTTTGCTTCTTTGTAAGGCTTATAGGTTGTTAAACATTGAATAAGAAATTCTGTTTTGTGTGTAGCAGTTTGTGTGTAATTCAATTGCGATTTGGCTAATTGAATCGTGCCCTAAATAAGCACATAGCATATTTTTTTAAATAAGTTTTTAGTCATTGAAAAACTTTATTTTTGATATTTTTTTAGTAACTAAAAACTTATTTTAAAGAAATTGTTATGTTGTTATTTAGAGCCCTATTCAATTGTGCAAATTACAATTGAATGAGGTCCTTTGTGTGTACCATATGTTGCATAGTTTGGCCCTCATTCAATTGCATTTTTTACAATGTAATAGTACTCTAAGGCCGTAATTGAATTGCAATGTAGAAATTTGAATAGGGTTGTAAAGAAGCACATCACATATATTTGTTAAAATAGAATAAGGGCCTAAAAGTTCTTATTTATAGCCATATTTAATTGTCCAAAATAGCAATTGAATGAGGGCCTTTGGTTACTGCATTTGTTATATTGTGAGCTCCTCATTCAATTGTGTTTTGTCCAATGGAATAGAGCTCAATATCAGCACAGAGCATATTTTTTGACGGAATTTTGTATTTAGTGAGCTTGGCCCTCATTCAATTGTGATTTGGCCAATTGAATAGGGCTCTAAATAAGCACATAACATATTTTTTTAAAGAAGTTTTTAGTTAGTAAGCATCTATCCAAAAGCAAGGTTTTCACTAACTAAAAACTTATTTAAAAAAAAAATGTTATGTGCTTATTTAGACCCCTATTGAATTGGCCAAATCACAATTGAATGAGGGCCCTTGTATTTAAAAGCAACTTGTTCACAAAAGAAAAATTTCCTTTAAAAAATATGCTCTGTGCTTATATAGAGCCCTATTGAAATGGGCAAATCACATTTGAGTGAGGCCCTTGGCCATTAAAGACATATAGGTCCTCATTGAATTGCAATTTTGCCAATTGAAGAGGGCTCTATATAATCACATAACATATTTATTGAGCAAAGTTTTTAGTTATTGAAAACCTTGATTGTGGTTAGAAATTCAGTAACTAAAAAGTTCTGTATCAAAAATATGCTATGTGCTTATATAGAGCCCTATTCAATTGAGGAAGTCACAATTGAATAAGGCTCATGGTTATTTCTTGTTTATACTTAATACTTTACCTTGATTGAAGTTTTGAATGACAGACGGTCCCCTCCTGCCAATCTTAATCCGCTGGTCTTCTTGTAGTGTCTGTTTGAAAAATAAAGTGAAATAGTTATTTTTATATTTATAATTTTTCATCTAGCAAAGCATGGCCTTTTGAGCATGTAATGTCTTGTTGTATCTTACCTCTTCTTCTTTGTTGGTGTTCTTTAAAAGGGATTGTGCTTCACAGTGCACGGTGCAAATTGTTGAGAGACGCTGTTGATGCAGAGTCTGTTTGAATATTAAAAGAAATAGAAAGATTCAGCTTTCTATGATCTATTGAATTGCAGAAAAGGAATGTAATTTAAATATAGTTGTGTAATTTTTTTCAATTAACCTTATTTTTTGTTGGGGGCTACACACATATGTCACATACATGAAGCACATTCCATAGTTTAATGTAATTATTTTGTGTACGTGTGACATATCAGTATACATGAGTCAAATTTAAATGGTTAAATTAACCTTATATTTTTGTTTTCCAACACACATAAATGTCTGTGTGTGAGATGTAACTATAGATGATATACATATATGTGCGTGTGACATATCAGTATACATGACATATAATGTCATTTAAATGTAGTTGTTTACTGATTTTGTTGTAAGGTAATTTTGTTGCATTGGCAATACACATAAATGTGCGTGTCACATGTCACTATACATTATAGACATATATGTGCGTGTCACATGTCACTATGAAGGGGCAATACACAGAAATGTGCGTGTCAGATGTCACTATACATTATAGACATATATGTGCGTGTCACATGTCACTATACATTATAGACATAATATATGTGCGTGTCAGTCACTATACATAAAGCTCTGTTTAATATTAAATTATGTTTTTTTGTTGTTTTGTTAAATGAACCGTATTTTTTTTGTGAGCCTATACACATAAATGTGCCATACATGATGACTACCTAAATCCTATTTTTTATTTTTATTTGTTTGACCTGTCCTGATAATAAAATGTAATATATTATAGCTTACCTCTCAGTTGTAATTTGCACAATGCAAAGTAGTAAATTAGTAAAGAATTGTCTTCTCAAGTAAAAGCAGCAGTTATCTCAGAAGTCACTCCGTTGATCACCTGAGGAGAAATGTATTTTTTTGTTTGAAATAGGCCGTATTTATAAACTTGTAGAAAGTTCTGGAAAGTGAGACCGTTAGAACGCAATACGCATGCGCTCTTTGCGTTCCAGCTTACAATTTGCGTTCCATCCGCCATTTTCTGCGTATTACTGTTCAAAATGGTGTTTAATCTGATTGTGATACGTTCCGCATAGTATGTGTTTCATTATTGCGAGTAAGTGTAGTATAGTTACGTCTAAAGCCTCGTTTTCGTTTTGTTCGTCGGCCATTTTTTCTCTCGCTTAGCGATGGTATTAGTGTCTAAAGTGTTTATTTTGATTTAAATGTAGGTGTAACTTGTTTTTTTGAGGTGCTGGCTGGTTCCTCTTGCTGTAGGTAAGCTTTTTATGTGTTTGTTGTGTGTCTTTGTTAAGTTTTAAATGTTTGTATGTCGGCGTGTTGCGTCCGATGTTTGCGAAGTCGTAATGTGTGGTAACGTGTCTCGTATGGTGTTTGCGTGTGTAGCCTCGTTTTCGTTTTCTTCGTCGGCCATTTTTTGTGTCGCTTAACAAACTATTTAGTGTCTAAACTCTTTTATTTTGAGTGCAATTAAGTTGTAAGTTGCATTTTTGAGGTCCTGGGTGCTTCCTGTTTGTGTAGGTAAGGTTTTTATGTATGTGCTGTGTGTATGTATTGTGTTTGTAATTTTGTAATGTTCGCGAGTTGCGTCCGAGTGTTGCGAGGCCGTAATGTGTGTGAACGTGTGTCGTATGTTGTTTGCGAGTGTCGTAATGTGTGTGAACGTGTGTCGTATGTTGTTTGCGAGTGTCGTAATGTGTTGCGACGTAAACTTTTTTTTGCAAGGGTCGCAGTTGCTGCAACTGAAGACCTCGCTTTGCGAGGTCCTCAGGTGCTGGCATGGAGCGCCTGCGGCGCTCCAAGCCAGCAACTGAGGCCCTCGCTTCGCGAGGGTCCTCAGTTGCTGGCAAGGAGCGCCTTCGGCGCTCCATGCCAGCAACTGAGAACCTGGCACAGTGCCCTCGCTTCGCGAGGCCCGCGTCTCGCTGCGCGAGCCGCGGCCCTCGCTACGCGAGGCCCGCGACTCGCTACGCAAGCCCGCAGCGTTAGCAACAACTCATACGCTCACAACTATATATTAACCCTTTAACTCTACCTATACCCCAACCCTAACTGTACATTTCTAACCTAACTGGGGCATATCTAACCCTAACTGGGCCTATTTAACCACTTTTAGCCCTATTTAACACAGCCCCCCATAAGCCTCCATCTAACCCATCACTTATGGGGGTCTATGCAGATCCCCATAAGCCTCCATCTAACCCCATCACTTATGGGGGTCTATACTGAAGGGCCTTGCCGAGGCAGAAGATGACAAGGCCAGGGACATTGCGAACAGGTAAGTTTAATGTATTTTATGTGTAATGTTCAAAATGTTTGTGTTTATGTGTATATGTGTTTATGTATATATGTTGTTTTGTGCTTATGTGAATAATGTTATGAATCTTTCCAGGGGCCGAGAGGGGGAACATAAGGTTATGTGTTATAGATAGGGGTCATGTATAGATAGGGGGGTAATGTATTGTAGTTAGGGGTATATTTATAATATATTTGATACTGTAATGTTATGTATATTTGTGTATGCCTTTTCTTTGAAGGTGTGTAATTTTTAAAACATTTTTTGTAGTGGGGCGGTTGTAATGTCTTTTTTTATTTTATTTTTGTATTGGGCTGGGGTTTGTAATGTTCTTTACTTATTTTTTTGAAGTGGGGGTTGTAATGTACTTTTTTATTTTTGGTGACGTGTTTTTTTTAATTTTTGGTGACATAGCTATTTTTATTTTTTTGGAATTAGTGGGGTGGGGGGTTCATTAGGGCGTTGGTAGGTAGTGTTAGGTAGGTAGGGGTTAGTAGGTTAGGGTAGCGGGGGGTTAGTTTAGATTTAGTGGTTTATTGGGGGGGATAGTGTAGTGTAATGTTTGTACTTAGTGTCATGAGGATCCTGGAGGACCATCATGGCACTTATGGGGTTAATTATAGGGTTTAGAATGTCATATGAGGGTCTTCATAGACCCTTATGGGACTGAAATAGAGCTAAATAGGGTTAAATAGAGGCTTACAGGGGTCTTTATAGACACACATTAGTGATGGGGTTAGATGGAGGCTTATGGTGGTCTGTTAAGACCCCCATAAGTGATAGGTTAGATGGAGGCTTATGGGGGTCTGCATATACCCCCATAAGTGATGGGTTAGACGGAGGCTTATGAGGTCTGCATTGACCCCCATATGTGATGGGGTTAGATGGAGGCTTATGTGGGTCAGTATAGACCTCCAAAAGTGATGGTTAGATGGAGGCTTATGGGGGTCTGTATGTTTAGGGTTAATAGTGTAGTGCTTAGACTTTTTCATGAGTGTCCTGGAGCAACCTCAAGGCAGTTATGGGGTTAACCTAGGGGTTAATAGTGTCCTATAGGGGTCTATGTAGACCCCTATTGTACTGAGGGGATTCATTTTGGTCTCATCGGTGTCTATATTTACCCTCATGATTCCTGGGGTTCATTTTAGGTGCTGGGGGTGTACTTATAGTACCCCCATGGCAGCGGTTAATCCTTTATTTCTTGCGGGTCCTTTAAGGATCTAACGCCCGCGATCAGATACAAGCCCGCCAAAGCTAGGTTAGGATTTTGACTATCTCTAAGTTATGTTTTTACACCTTAGCACAAGTAATACATAAACTATCGGTTGTAAGCACTCATTCTCTTATATACATGTTGTTTATACTGTAACAGCCCAATTAACTAACAATTGGTTTTATGTATTGCAAGTATCCAATTACCTGACAATTACAGGTTTCCTTTTCCTTAGAATGAGGCACTGTGTGAAGGGTTTGGCAGGAACCTGTGGAACTCCTCATGGCAATGCCTAGTGCAGGACCAGATGCTCCCCTCCCCCTTTATCTGTGTAGATAAATGGTGAGCCATTGGCCATCCTGTCTACACTAAAAACTTGAATATGAAGTTTTATAGTTAGTTAGAGTTAGTTGTCTATCACCTCATAAATAGACACACTTTATGAGCTGCATTAAATGGATGGAAGGAGTGAGGGAACCAACTTGGTAACCACACAGAGAAGAGTAGAAAAAAAAATACTAATCTAATAATTGTGTATACAGTTCAAAGAGGTTTCATTACTCTGACTGAAGCTTTTAAAGGACTGTGACTTGGTTTATTACCATTGACCTTTAATAGCACTGCAGATTGGCAGATTCCTTTTCTGCCAATGTATTTTTTTTATTTAGTGGGTAAACAAACAATAACAAGAATAGAATATCGCAGGGAGGAGACTGTCCACACTGACTTTAATATCACTGTTATCCTCCCAAGCATCTCTGACGTTCCTTTGTTATACCGTAAGCAGGGCCAGATTATCCATTAGGTGAGTTTTGCTCCTGCCTACAGGCGCATCTCTGAGAGGGGTGCCTCATTATAACCCCATCTTCCACCAGAGAAACCCTCCAAATCCCCTCTTCGTGTGTGCTTCACAGTGTAGTCCCTGCTTCCTCTAAAAGCAGACAGCGCTGCTGCAATTAACACTGAGCTCCAGACAGGAAGCTCAGATTACACTGCAGGAAGCCTAAACCGCCCCCCTGCACCAGAGCACAGAGAGGAGGGAGAGGAAGTCTTCCCTGCACAGACATGGCAGCAAGGCTGGGTACAGACAGTGGCAGGAGATCTTCAACAGGAGCTGTGATGAGGTGAGAGGCATGTACATGTATGTGAGAGGGAGAGTGGGTGAGGGAGAGAGACGAGGGAGAGAGGGTGAGGTAGAAAGAGGGAGAGAAAAAGAGAGGGAGGGGAGAGAAAGAGAGGGAGAGAGAAATAGGAAAAGAAAGAGGTAGAGAGGGAGGGGAAAAGAAGGGAAGGGAGAGAAATAGGGAAAGAGAGAGGGGGAAGAGGGATAGAGAGAGAGTGGGGAGAGAGAGGGAGATAGAGGAGGATAGAGGGAGGGAAAGAAAGAGGAGGGAAGAAGAGAGATGGTGGAAAGAGAGGTAGAGGGAGTGGGATAGATAAGGAGGGGAGAAAAAAAGAGGGAGAAAGATGGACAGACAGGGGAAAGTAAGAGAGAGGGGGGAGAAAGAGGGAGAGCGGAGAGAGGGGGAGAAAGAGAGGATGATACAGAGGAAGAGAAAGAAAGAGATAGTGAGACAGACAGATAAAGAGAAAGGGAGAGAGAGAGAGAGATGGAGAGGAAGAGGGAGGGGAGAGAGGGAGAGATAGAAATAGGGAGAGAGAGGAAGAGAGAGAGATAGAAATAGGAAGAGAAAGAGAGGGGAACAGGGAGGGAGAGAAATATCATGAGGGAGGAGAGTATGAGAGAGGGAGAGAAAGAAATGAGGAAAGAGAGAGAGAGACAGAAGCGGGAGAGAGATGGAGAGTGAAGAGTGAGAGAGGGTGAGGTATGGAGGGGAGAGAAAGGAAGGGAGAGATAAATAGGGAGAGAGAGAGAGAAATAGGGGGAGAGAAATAAGGGGGAGAGAAATAGGGGGGAGAAATAGGGGAAGAGAGAGAAAAAAGGGGGAAAGAGGAAGAGAGTGGAGGGAGAGAGAGAGGTAAGAGGGAGGGAGAGAAGTTGGGGAGAGAGGAAAAGGAAAGGGGGACAGAGAGGGAGGGATAGAAGCAAGAGGAGGAGAGAAAGAGAGAGGGTGAGAGAGAGATAGAGAGAGGGGGACAGACAGATAAAGAGGAAGAGGGGTGGAGAGAAACAGAGAGGGAGATGTGAGAGAAAGAAAGAGGAGAGAGAGATAGAAATAGGGAGAGAGAGAGAGGAGGAAGAGAGAGAGTGGTGAGAGACGGGTAAGAAGCAGGGAGAGAAGGGAGGAGAGATGAAGAGGAAATGGGGATAGCAATGAAGGGAGAGAAGAGAGAGGGGGAGAGAAGGAGAGAGAGAGGGGGACAGACAGATAAAGATGACGAGAGGTGGAGAAAAAGAGAGAGTGGGTGATGCGAGAGAAAGGGGGAGGAGAGAGAGAGATAGAAATAGGGAGAGGGAGAGAAAGAAAGGGGAAGAGGGAGAGAGAGAAATATGGTGAGGTAGTGGGAGGAGAGTAGGAAAGAGAGGGAGAAAGAGACAGACAGAGGAGGGAGAGATCGAGAGAGGGAGAGAAAGAGAGAGAGGGGAGAGGGAGGGGATTAGAGAGGGAGGGAGAGGGGAAGAGACAGGGGAGGGAGAGAGAAGGGTAAAAAAGGGGGAGAAAGAGAGGGTGGGAGAGTAGGGAACAGTAAGAGAGAGTGGAGGACAGTGAGACAGGGGAAGAGAGACAGAGAAAGTGTGGGGAGGGAGAGAGCAAGAGATGGGAGAGAGAGAAGGGAGGAGGAGAGAGAGGGAGAGAATGTGAACAAGTAATAGCTTGTCGTGTGTATGAGTAGCTATCATGTACAAAATGTGGAAATGTCTGCAATTTACTAACACAGCAAGATAGCAATATACACGCACAGAAAAAGGAAAAATGGCTGCGTGCATACCTTGCGCATGAACTCACTGGGGCTCTTCCACTTTACTGCCTAGGGGCTCCAAAAAAATAGATTTGGGCCTGATCGTAAGCTCATAATAGTGGGGAAGGCATGAACAATGAAGGAGACATAGGTTAACTGTTTCATTGCTTCTTAATTGCTTAGTAATTAAACAGATTATCTCTTGTTTTTTTATACTGGCAGATGGGTTAATGGATTAATAGAACCAGGTGAATAAAACACTGCCAACTGTAGCAAGAGACAGTTTCAAAGTTTTGTGTGTGCGCAATGGATCACATATAAATAATAACTATTTAACTATCAACTTAAGTAGCATATATTATTAGAGTAAAGTCCTGCTGTGATAGTTTAGGTTATCTTAAACATTCCAATATAGGCTCATTATTCATGAGCTTAAAACTTTGCATTGCTTTTCTTGTATCTGTTTGAAATTTTGTATTTTAGGAGGGATTTATTTGTCAATGTTGATGAAATTCTGTCCAGCCCCAACAATGTATTTATGTTGAATTTTGGGGTGATAACATGGTGTTTTTCCCAAAGGAATTTATGCTCACATATGAAAACAATGGAAATGTTATAAAGCTTACACTATTTTTGAGACTTAATTAAAAAAAAAATAATGTAATGAGCATGCTCGGTAGAGACGTATACACAGGAGAAACTGTTAGATTCCATGCATTTTGATTGGTCAATTACGGTTTTGGGGATCCTTAATTTTTTACTTTTAGTAATCTTGCCTGTAATGCGGAATGTCCACCAAAGGGAGCAGAAAAAGGATTAACAGCATTGAGGAAATTTTTATTAAAACATAATCATTTGTCAGGTATGGTGAATGTGCGTGCATACTGGTGAGCAAATGTTGCAGATTATGAGATGTAAATAATATGTTGTAATCAGTGTGGGTACCATCACACACCATGGTCAGACTTTTAGAGGCGAAGGAGAACTAGACTGTTGATGGTTACGTCATTGTTGGATTTGCAATGTACTAATGTACTTCACCTATGACTCATAAAACTGCTCTATCTTTAAGATCTATTTGTGATGAATGAGTTCAGAGGGTCTGGCATCAGATACAAGATATTTAAGCAACTAAGTCAGATCGATGTGAAGTGTCGCTGCAGCATCATGCACTTCCTGGTTGCAGAATGGAACAAGACATCAATCAAGTTCTACAAGAGATGGGAAGCATCTGGACTTTCAACTGAAGAAGGATGATGCCTTTTCAGAAGTGACAGAGTACTTGTGCAAGCTTGCAGCTGAAGAGTGAGAAGGTCTTTCAGAAGAAGATGATTATTTTTTAAAAATAATACATTGAATATGTATAGTTTCAACCATTATGAATCATGGTTGTTTGTCAGACCTAACATAATTTTATATGAGCTAATATAGCTTTAAAACATTTTTAATTTAAAAATTTAAGTTTTATTAATGTAAATTTACATTCATTCTCCATCCCTGACAAATGTTTATTGTATGCAAGCAAATTTAATTTTACATTTATATTTGAATTACTATAAAATAGCATTCACTCACCATTATAGATAATTAAACATTTTACTTTTAAATACAGTAAACTGTTTTCGAAAGGGAAATATCATCCACAAAATGAATACAAGAATAACTGTATTTTAACTTTTGGAAGCTGGGGTGTATGATAAATCAGGAGAACATAACTTTCACAGCCATCCAGTATAATTGGTAAGGTCAAACACATTTAAATAATTTAAGGATGCCTGGCATAAGGCTATCCTTAGGCTAAACTAACCCAAACTTCTAGGTAGATACAATAGGCAACATAATGTAGTTTCTACGTTACACACAAACAAAATATACAAACTCATTAAGAAGCAGTTACCACCAATCAAGTTTGAAAACATAAACAGACCAGCATTATTGTCAACAAGTTCCATTATCCACATCTCACTTGTACAACAATGCATATTGCTTAATATATACATTGACAGGATTCCTTTTTCAGATAATTTCTTTAATAACACCACAATCTGCTACAATGAAGTTGTTACAAGCACAATTTTTCATATTTAAACATTACAAAAACATATATTCATATGGAACACATCTTCAAAAATAAATTTGTAGTTGCTCTGTTTAAGGCTTCAGAAGACTTAGAGAAAAAACACTATCTGCCCAGCGATAGGATAAAGCGATATGGACAAAGAAAGACATGGCAGAAAACAAGTTGAGGAAGAGATAATGATGAACTCTACGCCAGATGACTGAAAGCCTGAAGTGGGAAAGGCAAGATACTACTAAGCTGAGAGGTATCAGGAAGATGCCAGATTACATACCTGAATGTAGGAGGAAGCATGACCTTGAGGACAAAAGCACATCCTACAGGAAGAAAACATAGATGTCTATTTGAGAGCGGATGAAAAAAACAAGCTGGAAGAGCCTGTTGACTGGGAGCCACAGCACCGTGGTAAACAGGAGAAGCAAAATCTCCTCACTAATAGTGTATTGCAGAGATCACAAATTCCACCTCTCAGCTACAAGTGATAGAATAATCCCTGAAGCAGAAGAGAGCAACTGTGATACAGAAGGAGCTGCTGTTACATACTCCACAAGCACAGAGGTTGTCGATCAGAGATGGAGATACAGTTGGCTCAGAACAATGCATGTCCAGAAGAGACTAACACTGACCTCCATGACATGTGTACACAAGACACTGTGTCAAATACAGAGCACTATCTACAATAAGCTCATATGGGGAGTATGGTGAAGGAGCTTGTACAGGAGAAACAGATAGGGAGGAAGATCTATTAAGCCACCAGAGGTATTCAAGGAGGACATAATGCAAAAGACAGATGTGATTATTCAGCTGAACATACAGAAAAAGATCCTGCATAAACAGGAGTTATGGCTGAAGGTAGCAAGGAAAAATGAAAACCTGGAAGCCTTAGAAGCAAAGTGAGAAGAAGAAGAAAAATGGGTGAGAGGTGAGCATGCTGAAATCACACATTTTTTTAGAAACCCAAAATTTACAAGGCTGCAAAGATGGGTGCTGAATAGCTGGAGACATTCCAGCAAGGCCAAAAGTCTGGGAGATCCTTACTCGCAGAGATAAAGACTTGCATAACTTGCAGGATTGGAAGCACAGGGGTACTAATAGTGTCTGCTGTGAACAAGGAGACAGGTGAGGTGCAGTTTCAAGAGCTAGGAGCAACCCTGAGAGAGCACATGCTTGTGGGACCTACAAAGGATACTGTACCAGAACAGAAGCAAGATTACGATATGAAGTTGATACAATTTGGTGAGAATTCTCAGCCAGCCAACTGGAGTACCTAGTACTGGAAGACCCAAGTTATCTGTCCTTGCAAACCATGTGCTCTGGACAGTTTGCAGGACTATGAAATACATTGCGATGAAAAGGGGAAAAAGAAGCAGCAAGAGAAGTTGCTGGCCTATAGTGAAAATGGTGTTGTTAATGATGAATGTAAAAAGAGAGAGAATTGGAGACTATGAAGAACGGGCTTAAGAAGGGAGCCCGTCAAGCTCAAACTGTCACAGAGTTTGACCGAGAGTTTCACAGAGTGGTAGCAGAGAGTCAGCTATTATCTAAGCCAAAACACCAACCCTTATCTGGTTGAATTGGAGGAGCAACAGAGTGATGTAAAAAATTGCCAAATAATAAAAAGCTGAACTTCACAAGATGTAAAATGCCCTTGGCAGGAGAAGACTGGAGAGGTGAGCTGTTACTTGGCGTGCAGAGGTTTCTGGAAAGTGAACAACAGTATCTTTGCCAGAAACTACAGTCACATATCTGCTGTGATAAAGACCAGAACTACCATCTGAGTAATGGTAGTGGGAGAGCTGATAAAGCTACAAGTGAGCATTTACGGCCTCTCTGCTCATGTAGCTCAACCACATGGTGTTGAGCTAAGGGGGAAGATGTGTAATAGAGTCAAGCAAGGAGTATGTAAGCCTGAGATTGAGCAGAGCTGTATATCCAGTGCATAGCATTAATTAAACTGCAGCTCAATCAAGCCAGTACATCTGACCATAATCAGGAAGGTTTAAAAGCATTACAGACAGATGTGGGAGGGTGGCTCTCCAATCAGGCCTGGCTGGCCTAGCACAATTTGAGTTTGTAAAACTATCTTAATCTGTAATCTGCTACCAGGATTGATGCAGTTTACAAAGACACAGAGACTGAGAATAAAGGCTGTTTTGGACTGCTGCAGATTGTAAAGCTCATGGAGCAGACTGAGAAAAAAATCTGCTACCAGGATTGATGCAGCTTGCAAAGACACAGGGACTGAGACACAGTGGCTACATCAGTGAAGCTGATAAGCAAAACTTGAAGTCTGGACTAAAGGATTTCAGGCCAGTGACTTTTGTTGAAGAACAGAACTGTTTGTTTTTGCTACATCCCAGTATAGCTGTATGAAAGCCAATGTTGATGAAGGAACTAACATCTACTACAGTTAAGGTAGAGAGCTCTGTCAGAGCTAGGTTTTGTGTTTACCTGTTTGTGCTATGATTTGTATCCTAACTTTATTTAGTAAAACTTGAAAAACGCATTTAATGCCTCCTGTATTATTTACATGCAATGAAAAGTGTAAGAAAAGTCAGCCTTCAAGGGAGAAGAGGATGGCAGTTTGTCACAATGTAAACACAGAATTTATTTTATTTGACTAATCAGTAAAAAAGGCAGGTATATCAAAAATTCTAAAAGTATTTCAACACATTTTTAGGATATCTTCATTGTGATGTACTACGTGGCCCTTTAACTTCCCAATTCCCTGATTATAGCCTCAAATTGCCCCATCCTATGCTGCAACCTTAACTTAGCTGCAACCGTAACTGTACTTTAATTCATATAGATTTTCCAGTATTTTTTTCAATAACTATACTTATAAATATAAATTAAATATCCCTGATTCATGTTGCCTACATCATACCATGTCTTTTTCAAAGACTTACAGCTTCAAGTTACATTTGTATTGATCATATTCGGCCTGCATGGAATAATTTTTAGCAAGAAGTGATTCATATATTGTGGCCAATGTGGTTTCCACTGCCAGTAAACGGATTTACTTCCTATTGCACTTTTTTCTCAAGATTGTGGTTTCTCTAACAATGTACACTATGCATTGTATTTCCAATTTGTAATGGAAAATATATTTAGATTTCAAAATCTGATTAATATCATAACATCTTAAATCATAAAGCTTTTTATGGTAACAATTACAAAAGGATAGATATCACTGACATCTACTTTGTAAAAAAATCAAAAGCAAACACAACTTCATTCTATATAATAGCAATCTTGGCTAACCAAAATCTAAACTTTTGTTTTCAAATGTAGAAACTGCTGAAAAAAAAGCAAAATGTTACATTTGTGGCTAGGTAACAGGAAAAATGGCCAAACTGATAGTTAAGTATACAGTGCGTAATGTTTCAAAATTAGGGGTTAGCACAAGGGTAAAAAGTTTAGCACTAATGTATTGGCTTTTTAAATGCAGAACATTCTTGAATCTATGTGCCAAGGATCAATCATAATTTTTTTGCCTTACTACTTTCGAAACATTGTAAAGTGGTGCACAGTTTATTTCATATGTTTTGCATTTGACTGTAGGAGTACATACCTAGAACCAAATGCTGGGGGGAAAATGCAAGTCGATAAAGATTGTGATGCTTTTGCCTTAGTATTTATGTGAATCAAGTTTTCAGGTAGCTGTCTGCTAAAGAAAGACAAAAGACTTCCAAACAAGCACTACAGAAAGCTCTGTGGGAAATTCATTTTCTTCTAGTAATTCAATGCTTTTTACAGAGTGCTGTTTTGGCAAAATACTGTCAGCTAAATGACACCCAGTGAACTGCTATTTTTTCTCACCTTAGCTATGAAATAATTTTCAGTAGAAAAAGTTGCCTGAACTTTCATCAGAGCATTTTGAGGAAGCATCCAGTATTATATATTGCTTTATATTTTTGTAACAAAGCATCTTTACTGGCTCCAAACTGCCATACTATTAATTGCTCTATTTTGAGGTTGCTTGGAGTTTAAGGTATATAAAAATAAGGGAGTTGCACTTTTCTTAAATGTGTCCTTTTTAAAGATTTATTTAACTCATGTTCTCAGTCAAATTCGCTGTACATCTAACATATGGTTTAGCTGGAATATATTTTCCATGAAATAATATTATTTACTTTTCATCTAATAACATTAAAGCACATATTATTTTATCCCCGGAATTAATACTTTAAAGAGCCACTACAGTTTAAGAAAAAATATACTTTTTTTGTCAAATATGTTTCATACTAACAATATTAATATTGTGTAAGCCATTGACATAAAATTATTTTTGGAAAAGTATGAGTTTTTGAAGAATCGGTTTATAAGTACAGGAGTCCATTTTGTGTTTGTTACATCACATTCTGACAGTTTGATGATGGGGTTGTGTGTTTGTAGTTAGCAGTGGAAAGAAGGAATAGGTAGAAGTCCACAACCCTTGTTTGATAAAAGGATAGAGTATTAATTGCCCCCCCCCCCCCCCGTCTCACTGGAGTAGAACCAGACACCTTGCATCAATCAATAAAATCTCAGCTTGCCAGAAATGTAGACACCCCACGTACAACTTATATCAATGTATCATGAATCCCTCCAAAGTGCTGCAGGTGCATACATTTTATCCTAGTAAAAAAAGCTGTATGACTTTTTATCTTATTAACTATGCCCTTAGTAAGACTTTAAGTTTTCAAAAATATTAGTTTTTTCAGTGACCCTCTAAAAAAACATATGTACATCAAGGATAGTTTTTGTTTTTATCTTTCTATTGTAACTGTGCTATGAAGACTTACTACTTAAAAGATCAGATAAAGCTAAGTTTAAGAAAATTATTATTGCACATCATTGCACACATATTAGCAAATGTTAATCAATTACCCATAGCAATTCTCAGGCCTCTATTCCATGGGTCTCAGACGGAAAAAAACAAGCACAATATTGAGCTATCACATCACACTCGTAAATATAATCCCAGAGAAATGCTATTCAAGTTGTTGAAAAGTCCCTAATATAATAGACCCTGACACATAACTATTTTTAAAACTAGCGACTTGCCCGTCAAAAAATGACGGCAATGAGATGTGTATGTTTGTAAAGTTGTTTAGTTATTAATATAGGTATTTGACACTTGTAAGGTTTTAGTTATAATGAAATAAGTACTATTGTGATATGAAACATGTTTATTTTTGTAACATTTTCTTTTGTTGAAGAGTCACTGTTAAAGAGTTTTGTAGTAAAAGTATTAACATTTGAATGTAAGAACAGTTGAACTTTAAATTAATCAGTATTGTAAACTTGAGGTAATGTTTTTTTAACATGCAAGTTCTTTCTGAACAATTGTTAACTTAAATATACATTTAATCCAGAGGAAGGCAAACAGTAAAAACCCTCTTTGAAATGTAGGCAATTCTATCAAAGCAGGAAAAAAATTAATTCCTTCCTGACCCCATTAACTGGCGATCGGATTACTCCCTGGATTAATGTTTAACATAAAATACAATATTTACATTGTGCCTGAAAACATGCTTGTGTTTTTAACATGAACTTTGTAATATGTCTAAGTAAGGAACTTGAAAGTATATATTTTGAAACTTGAACTTTCTTATCCGTCTAAGAAATTTAAAACGTATAGATTTAAAACTTGTAACATTAGAAACAGTAACATAGTTAATTAACATTTGAAGAGAATTTGTCAAAATAACGCAAGGCAAGTGTTTTGTGAGGCTAATGATGTACTTCCATGAATTATGACTGAATTGTTTATTGATCTGTATTTTTCAATGGATGACCTTTGTTTGTTGCTGTAGTAATTATTTGAAATGGCACATAGAGTTTCGTCTGTGGAAAAGTGGTTCTGTAAAAAGAGAACGCGAGAACTTAAACTTGTTGCACAATGTGTAAGCACTGTTCTGTATGTGTTTGACAATTTAATGTAGTTTAATAGGAAAATATTGTTTTTGTAAATCTAATTTCTGTTGCGTAATAATGACCTTTTGAAGGAAACGGACATTTATGTGTAGTTTTTGTAAAAATTTGGTGGTTATATTGTGTTTTTTTAGCTTTTTGCATTTGCTTTTAAATTGGTTTTGCATGGCTTTTGTTTGTTTAATGGAAAGTTAGAGTACTTCATAGTAGACAATTTTTTTAGTAAAAATGCGTTCATCTTCTAATAAATCACCTTGACTTTCATTCTTTTCAATGTAAACTTTAATAGCCTGTAGATTTTTGCACCGTGATAAGGCAACGTACAATTGACCATGTGCAAATACTGGTTGTTCTAAGAAAATACCCACAGATTTAAAAGTTTGTCCTTGTGATTTATTAATGGTCATGGCAAATGCCATAATGATGGGAAATTGTCTTCGTTGAAGCATAAAAGGGAGACTACTTTCACTTGCTAAATCTATTCTTGGTATGAACACTCTCTCTCCTTTATGGGTACCAGTTAAAATTTCAGCATATATGAAATGGTCCTTTAATTGTTGAACAATTAATCTTGTGCCATTGCATAGGCCTTTTTTGGGGTTCATATTTTACAGTAACATGACAATTGCACCTTTCTTTAGCTGCAAAATACGTGGTGGCATTCCAGAAGGAGTTAATGAGTTTATGAATTCAGTGGAAAAGTTTGCCTGACTTTCTTTGTCATTAGCAAGTACAGAATCAAAACTGTGATAATTTCTTTGGGGTGCATTAATTTTTTTAAAGATTTCATTATTGAGGATTAATGCATCCTTATTTTTACAGGTTAGTATGACTTGGTTGGCAAGTTCTGAATATTCCTGGTTATTTATGGTACCTTCAAATATAGCCGATATAAGATCTTGGTGACAAATCATATCAGGTGGGATGTGCACAGTGTTGTCAGGTAAATTTGGTATTTTTTCTGTTCTGCCTTCTCCAATTTTAATAAGCCAATCATTTAAATCATTTTGGCCTTCTGATGTCATATTTTGTTGCAGTTGAAGATGGGTAAAATGTTTCCATAGTGTGCTTGACTTTATACAGGTTTCGATAATGTCAGTTCGTTTTCCATGTACAACGACAGGTAATGTTTGTCTAAAATCGCCACCTAACAACATTACCTTTCCACCAAATGGAAAAGTATTATCCATGACTTCACAAAGCAAACGGTCAATACATTGGAGGGCATAGCATGACATCATTGTGGCCTCATCTATTATAATTAATTTACTTTTTTTCACGTTTTTGCTTGTAATGATGTCATGCGAATATCTGAAACAGAGGTTTCTAAAATAGGTACTGGTAGTTTAAACCCACTATGTACATTTCTTCCACCTTCTAACAAAAGTGCAGCAATTCCAGTAGTGGCAAACGGCAGTGCTATTTGACCTTGGGCTCATACAAAACTAATTAATAAATTATATAGATATGTTTTTCCTGATCCGCCAGGTCCATCAAGATAGAAATAACGCTTTTTGACCATGTCATCATCTAGTGCATTTTTAATGGCATTAAATGCTTGCAATTGTAACGTATTTAAAGTTGCAAATTTTCTTCTGTCCTTTGTACTTGTAGTTGAATGTCAAAATTTATGTCATCTATAAGACCTGGATCAGGCAAATTAAAACTTGCACAACTTAATCCATGAGTTAAAAATACTTCTTGGATTTCCATTAATGCTTTTAAGTGTGCAATTGGTTCATTGAATCGTTGCATAAAGTCTTCAACAATATTACTTTTAAATGTGACCCACAAAGCTAATGCATTTTGAGCATTTTAGAAGATACAAATGAATGCAAATTGTTCCCTCATCTGCCGTGGCATTTGACATAGTGCTGCTTTTTCTAGACATCTTTCCCATTCTGTATCATCAGCTAGTAAGTTTCTATGTCTTGCAGCTAAATGGAAGGATTCATATACTATGTCATTAACAGCTCTTAAGTGTTCAACACTTTGTGCTCCAGGAACATTTAAAAGTAATAGTCGTAAGCAGAAACGTTCAAGATCTCTTGGACTGACTGTGTAAATTCTTGGGATTTTATTTCCTCGGCTTTTTCTAGGTCTTCATAATCCATTCACAAAAACATAGTGATATGGAATTTCAATATATAAGAAATGTGTTGCTTGTGAATCTGTAGAATTTAATTCAAACCATGCAGTTAGTGTAGTGTGTCGATGCTCACTTTGGGCCAATGCATTACTTTAATTTCCAACATGGAAATAAACTAAATGTCTTTGTGGCAAATGTACTGCTAATCTATATACTGCATGTGATCTATCATGCATTTCAAATTTTAAAAGGCACCACATAGCTTTTGGTGAACTTACATAGCGAGAATCTACATGAGATGCAAGTTCATCATGTACTAACTCAGTGCTTTCGGGGTTGTCTGCACTTTTGACGACGACAGTAGCTGCATCATAGCCTTTGTAATTATATTTGTACACATATTTAATGCATTTGATCGAAGTGCAGGCTTCTACATTAATGTGTGCATTATACTTCATGAGTAAATGTGGATTGTAGGGTACTACATATCTATTGACAACTTTTTTGCCGCGAATAGTGGCACTATCTCCTTCTCTTCTTCTATAAAGTGGATTGCCATCACAATTGGCATACGTTTTGTCTCTATAATCTTTTGGAAAATCTTTGGAACATTTATTATTTTCCATACATGGTGATTATGGATTAAGCTCGCCACAGGGTCCATGAATCATGCGATGAGTTACAATCTTATATAGTCTACCATATAGTTCTGGATCTGGTAGTTCAGCAACATTGACTGAATCCACTTTCTCACCAGTATCTAATTTATCTTTTTCTTGAAGTATTATGAGAAGATGTGCATGTGGAAGGCCTCTTTTTTTTAAATTTAATTGTATATACATAAGCAAGACATTTGCCAAATAATTGACTTATAGTGATGTCACGTATTAATTAATTTAATTTAATTTTAAAAACTCTGGCTACTAAATCTGGTCTATCAGAATGACTTTGGGCAAGAAGTAAATTTTGTGTAAAATCTGGCCATTGGGGATAAAATGTAAATGTAATAATTAAATCAGGTTTTCCAAATTTGGTGACAATACCCATAGCATCATTGTATCTTTCTCTCATATTTCGAGGAGATCCTTGAAAAGAAGATGGTAAAATGATGGCTTTGCCAGCTGTCATGTCTCTGCTTGTAGCCACCTCAGCAACATAGTCCATTAATCCACAATATTGTTTTACACGTAGTTTATCTTGTTGATATTTTATGGTTTAAATTATTGGCCTCAACTTGCAAATAGGAATCAATAATCCATTGTTGTCTTAGTTTTCCACGACATAAAATTGGATTAAATGTATTTCGAATGGCAATTTGAGATACTTTAAATTCAAGCATAGAAACATTATTTAGTATTCTGGCTTTAGCATTTGGGTAACTGGGAAGGGTTAATTTTGGTTGCCAACCTGCTTCTGCGTGTGGGAAAAAAAGGGATATGTCATTGGATCTAAATTTGGACTTAAGATACTGATATTAATGAATGGTTGCTCCGTAGTGATGTCGCGAACATCAAATTTTGGGTTCGCGAACAGCGAACGCGAACTTCATCAAATGTTCGCGAACGGGCAAACATCGGCGAACCTCCATAGACTTCAATGGGCAGGCGAATTTCAAAACCCACAGGGACTCTTTCTGGCCACAATAGTGATGGAAAAGTTGTTTTAAGGGGACTAACACCTGGACTGTGGCATGCATGAGGGGGATCCATGTCAAAACTCCCACGGAAAACGTGGACTTAGATTAGACAAAATAAAAGTTTTGGTTTTTAAAAGTAAACTGCTGGTACACCACCAGATTGGATTGATTGCACTGGGCACAGTATAAGTTGTGAGCCTGACACACACACTGGCTAGTAGGCAGGCAAATGAACTTAGATTAGACAAAATAAAAGTTTTGGTTTTTAAATGTACACTGCTGGTACACCACCAGATTGGATTGGTTGCACTGGGCAAAGTATAAGTTGTGAGCCTGACACACACACTGGCTAATAGGCAGGCAAATGAACTTAGATTAGACAGAAAAAAAAAAAAAAACAGACTGATGTTAAAGCCCTAAAAAGGGCTTTTTGCGGTGCTGTCCTTGCAGCAGAGATCAAAAGAGTCCTTCAGGACTGTATTGGACACTGTGTACAGTAGCCTAGCTATGGTTTTCCCTATTGAATTAGTATCACCTACACTCAGCCTCCTCTCAGTAAGACTGCAAATTAGTTATGATTCCAAAATGGCTGCTGTCCATGAGGTTGAAGGGTCTGGAAGGCAGGGTATGATGCTGATTGGCTGGAATGTGTCTGCTGACTGTGAGGTGCAGGGTCAAAGTATAGGGGGCGGATCGAACATCGCATATGTTCGCAGTTCGCCGCGAACGCGAGCATGCTATGTTCGCCGGGAACAGTCCGCCGGCGAACTATTCGCAACATCTCTATTGCTCCTCATTTCTGGGATATATTCTAATGCCTCTTTGAAATGGTGGTTCTCCTTCATCATTTTGAAACACCATTGCAACCTCATTTGATGTTGGCAAGTTATAACGGCGTTTATCAGTATGTCTATCTCTTTTAAGCGCCATATTGACCTTTGGGATTGGTAATTGATGTCTTTCTGCATGAATTTGTTGTTCATTTTCTAGTTCTGCCAATTTTTTATAAGCTTGACTGTAGGGGTTATTGGCCATAATGTTATCTAGCACTATAAAAGCACTGGGTAAGCATTTTGTATTTTCTTGCAGCTGCATACGTTGGTCAACAGCTTCCATTGTATCTAGGACATATAGTTGAGCAAATTTTCTTTGCTCTACTTCCTCTGGATGTAAATGTGAAATCCGATGGTAAATTTGGCCTTGGACTTTAAAACAGTAAGGACCATGTCCTGGTACATTAGCAGCTAATGTTGCGCCCACAGATGCAAAGGATATGGCACTATTGTAGGATCTTATGTTTGTCTTAACATTTTTGTAGTTTGGAAAAGTAGGTTCAGTCATAATGTTTTGTAAATATATTGGGAATTGTTTTCTTTCTGGAAGTTTGACCTTGCCTTTTTGACAGCAACTAATGAATTGGCCATCTCTGGGTCTTTCCTGTTTAAAATGAGAAGCCTCACAAAACTGACATTGAATATTCATGTTCCCACAATTATGAACCTCTACTGCTAAAGACTTGAGTAAAGGACAATTTGTAAAGCATATATCAGTTTTAAATTCATCAGTTGAAATGTCATATGATGTTTCAGGAACAGGTTGTAAATGCTTTGTTTTTTTAGTGGCTTTTTTTGGTATATCTTTTATTTTTCAGGTAAAATGTCATGTGATGTTTCAGGAACAGGTTCTAAATGCTTTGTTTTTTTAGCAGCTCTTTTGGTGTATCTTTAATTTTAATAATAATAACTTTTTATTTTAATTTTTGCAGGTGATAGTCTTTTGCTTGCAATTCTTTTGCGTTCTTTTTCTCCTTGAATTTCCTTCTGACGTCTTATCTTTTCTTGTTTGGTGTCGTTATCAGCCATGTTAATCTGTAAAATAAAATAATGTATCATTAGTTTAGTTTGAGATGTTAAGTTGTTTTTTGAAATATTTGATTTGCAACAGTTTGTTTCTATGTGATTGTAGTTCATTGTAGCTGAACTTTCTTTCTATTGTTAAATGAGTGTGCTTTATTTTTTTGCTCTTACTTTCTGTTGTAGGTTGTAATTTTTGCCTTACATGCATAGCACACTCAAGGTAATTACGTTATTGCTTCTTGTAGATGTAGTAGGTGTGTAGTGTTAATTTAAATTGAGTTTTTGTTTTGTTTGTTAATTGCTTTTTTTGTTGTAGTTTTGGCTTATAGGCATAGTAGAGGGCAAAAATGTGTCTTTGTAATTTGTCCTGCAGAGGATTGTTGTAATAGTATTTTTATATTTTACTTAAAGGCTTATATGTTGGGGCTGTGAAAAGGTTTGTATTGTTGTTTTTTCGGTGTTAGTAGTATTTGTTCTAGTATTCTATTTTATGTGTGTGCTTGGTTTTTATGCTTAATATTGTACATTAGGGCTGGGAATTGAGAATTAAAAATGTTATTTAGTATGGGTTTTCACTATTTTTTGGACTTTGCTGTTTTATGTTGGTTATTTTTTTTGCCTAGATTGAAGTTTGGGTTTGCGTGGGCTTCACAAGGGCCTCAGTTGCTGGCAAGAAGCGCCTTTGGCTTTGCGAGGGCCGCAGGCTCGCTGCGCGAGCCCGCAAGCATTAGCAACAGCTTGCATGCTCACAACTATATATGTGATCACTATCACCTAGCTCTCGTAAAGATATCCATTCTTGCTGATGTTTACTTGGAAGTCTCTCCGATTGCCTGAAATTTTTAAAATGTTTTTGGATACCTATAACTCCCATGGCGTTAATGGACCTCCCAACCTCACAGCACAAGGGGTAGCGGAAGAGGGCCCGATGAGCCTCAGGTATTATGGGGTATTATGGGGGAATCCTTGGGGATAGCAAGTCATATTCAGTGGGGCCATAAATCCCCTTCATTTTTATTTTATTATTTAAGCCCCTGTCTGGGCTAGTGTAGTTAGTTGGTAAGGTTGTGTAGCGTTGCTGTGGAGATTGATGAGATTCAGACTGAGAGTCTCCTACGGGTATCCTTTAGCCAGCCCTTGAGTACACTTTGGAGCTAGAGAGCTACAGCCACTACGCACTTGTATGAGTCAATACATTTTATGAGGTTATTTTTCGCGTAGACATGGAACAGCTCTGTAAATTTGCTTTTAAAAGCTTCCGCAGATATGAGCCATTCTTATGTCAAGTTCTTTTTGTATTTAAATATAACTATATATTTTGGAAAATAACTTACAAAGTTTTTTTTAAAAATATAATAGATACAAAAACTGATAAAAATGTCTTCTTATTATAAAAGTGTAAGTAGGTTAGGATATTTCAGTGTATTTGTATTGCACATGAGGACTCTTATTGCCAGGGATGTTTCAGCTCACCTTTTTGTGGTTATAGCTTGTCTTTTTTCAAGTTAAGCCAGGGGCATTATTGTATTGTGCTATATGTCTGAAAGACCTCTACATCATTTGCAATAGTTGGGCTTACTCCATGGAGACTAGAATCTAGTCATCTGACCACAGCAATGAAGTCAAGAGCTTGAGGATATAATTTATACACAATTTGACATGTACTGGCAGTTTCCCAACTCTCAATACTTCAAAATGATGAGACAGGTTTTTGATTTAATATACATCTAAATTCTAAAGTGGTCACTGTAGTACACTGAGAGCTCTTGTTTTAGCACTGATAGCCAAAAGCAAAATGCAAGGGCCATGGAACCTCAAACATAGGTTAAAAGGTTAAGTATGTGTTGGAAAGCTTTAAAATCTGAAGTTTTATGCACTTACTGTATGTTCTTTCAATTATTAAATAATCTTAACTGCACAAGTCCCCTGTCCCCAATTCAGACCCATAAAAATTATACTAGTCTGTTCTCAAACCTTATATATTGCCCTTTTGTTTCGGGTTTTGCTCTTTGGTACCAGCTCAAACGTTGCCTGCTTCTTATCAATTCTAAAGCACTATGCACTTTTATAATATAGCCTGCAAACATACAAACCATAAAATATAGTATTTAGGCATTTTATGTTTTTTTTATATTTTGTTTCACATTTGTCTGTGCTTTGCCAATCTAAAAGCCGTGCAGGGTTCACTGGTGGTCCACAAAAGCTTGTGAACCTCTGGTGTAGGCAATGTGATGTCTTTTATCAGTGCAGAAACAGGAAGTTCAAATACATATCATACTGCATTATTATCACTCAGATCTTAGTCTGTTGAGCACATCAGTTTATATTAATCCAAAATGCAGCTGATGAATCCATGCATCATTAAACACACATGCTATAGCTATATCCTTATATCAAGCATGTCAGTTTCTTTTAAATAATTTACCTCATTTTAGGGGTATGATGGATTCATGAGTATAATTATTCAAATTTCATTATAGCTAATGCATTTATTATGTTACTTTTATTGATAAATAGAGGCATAGGCATATATCATCAGTAGAAACAGATTATATCATGTTAAATTAACTTGGTGTAAAGTATTCATATAAGCAACAAATGAATAAATCAAACATACAACATTTTACATAAATTAAGATTATTAACATTTATCATCTTTATGAAAAATGATTCATAGCCATTAAGGGACCTATGTGTTTAGAAAGTAATGACTATTATATACAATTGTGCTGCCGTGTGAAGCTTGAATGCTGAAAAGCAGGCTTCTACAACTGAAATGTGGCAATGCTAAATGCTAGCTCAATTAATAGGAATAATAGAATTCTCATTAAAGTCAACTCAACTCAAACAAGCAGCTCAAAACAGGAAACAATAATTGCATATAATACTTAATGATTTAAATGCATAGCTTTGTTTTCTTTTTATAATCCACATTTACTCATTATCAAGAGTACTTCTTCAAGAAAGCATATTTTAAACATAAGACTTTCGTTTAAATTCACACAAATAATTCAAAGACTGAAGTGGTTTTGTAAACCAAATCTAAACATTGCTCTGTGGAATATTTCAAAGTCATTTACCACCTCATCAGAGAGAAAGTTAACATTTCTATTTATTAAAATAGCTAAAATAAAACTAAAAATAAAATTACTATCTAATATTTAAACAAAGCTATTAATATTACTAAAATGAAACATAGATACATATTTACTGACTTCACTTGTGAAGAGTACATATAATTTCATGTAAGTACTACAATCGTACAGTGAAAAGCTAAATAGCATCACATGAATTTCTCTACACATCAGTTTCCAATGCCTTTGCTAGTACAGCCTCATTATATATACACATAACTTCAAAAAGGGGTGCAAAGAATCAACAACATCTGACTAAGATGTCTTTATCTTAAAAAGTTAAGGATTCATTTAAAAAAGAAATACACTTTTCCTAAATGCCACATATTCACCTACATATGGGTCATATAGGTCTTTTGCATGGACAGTTTGGATTTGTGCATAGTAATCAAAATATGGGATAGTAACATGGGTGTAGGAGCCAAAACAAATCTGGGGGGAGGGGCGGGGGGTTAAAGTTTATAGAGACAACAAAAACAAAACTAAATACAATAATGGTACACTATACAATATAAATAAAATGCTTTAGAATATCAAAGGAATGGCACTTATCTAACCCCAATGGAAACAGATTGTTTGTCAATTTTAATGGTATTAGTCCAAGTATAGATGAAAGATGAGCTGCTATCCTGAAAATTTTGAGAGACCTCCCAGCAGAGTAGTGGCCAAAAAAGGAAAATAAACATAAAAAATTATGGTAAGTAAGGTAATGTAAGTTTGGATTATTTTAATACATTCATAAATATTGTAGTAACAAAACATAAAAAAAAATATTTACTTCATACTAAAAACAGTCAATTATTTGGCATAACATATATGAAGGACTTCCTTTTCAATGCATGTATTATGGCAAATTGTTTACACTTTTGTAAGCTTCAATTTAAAAAAAAAAAAAAAGATTCTACCTACTGTATGTATTATGTCAGATAACAGAGACTTCATATCACTGCATAACACAGGCTTCCACATAATACTGTCATATCTTACATAGTTACATAGGGCCTCATTCTATTAGCGGCCGTAAATCGGCCGTAAGGCTGCGATTCTTTGCGGGGGTTCAGTTAACTCGTGATTCTATTATACGGCCCCGCAAGGATCTCCTTTTACGGCCGGCCGCATATCTTGGAACCGGCCGTAAGCTGTGAAATATAAAAACTCAAAAATAAATTCAAGCCTGCACTGTACAGCTCTGTAAATGCTAGGGATCATATTGGGGGACATGAGGATTAAAAGTAACCCACTCTCAAGCTTGCACATCAGCCCAAACCCAAGTTCAAATTAACTGTTTATTTTCCGGCTGCGGCGTGGGCATGTCTGAGGTGCTCCAAGCACTCTGGACTTTTTACATGGATATTTTACGGATATTAAAAATAAAATATTTTACGGATTTGAGTATAGGATAATTATGTGCTATTTTTTCTAACACCTAAAATCCCTTTATAGTGTTCTCAAAGTGCAGGATGGCTTTATTTGAGCTATTTTATGTGCTTAATTGGTGCTAGCGGGACCTCTTTCCTGCAAGTAAGCAGCGGCTCGTTTTTAGCCTTGCAGAGAGGGTTCCCGGAGCAATTGAATTGCAAATAGGAATTTCTTACGGCCGAAACTCTTGCGGCCGTTTTAGATCAAAGGCTTTCCTCTGGCGCGAGCAGCCGCAAGAGATAGCAAGGCACCGGCCGCAAGCCTGCCGGAGCCTCCGGCCGTAAGGGAATAGAATAGCCGAATAGCTTGCGGCCGGTCCTTGCGGCCCCGCAACGGCTGCGGCCGCTAATAGAATGAGGCCCATAGTATTTGAGGTTAAATAAAGACTTTTAGTCCATCAAGTTTAAAATTTTTAGATCTCTTCTGATCCTTTTAATATGTGGACTATTTGTTAATAATTGTTTATTGATCCAGAGAAAGGCAAACAGAAAAAAAAAATTTGAAACTTTGCCAATTGTCTAATAAGGAGGAATAAAAGAAAAATTCCTTCCTGACTCTGATACTGGTAATCAACGTTCTCCCTGCATCAATATTCCTTTGCTAGTTATCTAGGATAACCTTGAATGCCCCCTTTATTAAAAAATATATATAACCCCTTTTTAAAATTGAATTCGTTGTCACCACCTCCTTTGGCAGAGAATTCCACAATTTAACCACTGTGATGGAGTGCCACCAGGGGTCAGAAGAGAGCTCGTCAAGACTTCTCTCCTGGGAGGTGAAAGAGTTAGGGCTCCTACAACAGACTAATTAAGCCCAGCAACATTCTGCCTTTAAAGGACTACTGAGCACTCAGCAGGGGGTGGCTGATTAGGCTCTGGCCTAAGTGCTGTGAGGAGTTTGTGTGGAGCTGCAGTCTATGGGAGAAGTTGTGAGGTGAGACAGTCAGGAAGACTGGATCCTGAGAGCTGAGCTGATATAAGCTCTGAAGTAAGGCAGCATGGAAGACTGCTTATAACACTGGTTTAAAGTATAGAGAGACACTGGCAAGTAAGTTGGATTGCCTGGAGAATACAGCCAGCAGCTCAAGAAGAGGCACTGAGTGCTTCAGCGTGACCTGAGAGGAGAAAGAGGCAGAGCTCCTGACCAGGACCTGGCTGGACTTACAATGTGGGTTCCAGAGCAGCATTGGAAGCTGCCATTAGCGAATCAGTCAGCGTGACTGCGAAAAAGTTACAAGACAGACTGTTTACTGCAAAAGGAGAGGACCTGCAGAGGATCATTTGCAGTTGAGAAGCTGAGAGAGACTGGACTTAAAGGTACCACCGCTCTGTGTGAAAGGGTACTGTTTTACCTGCAGACCGAGAAGCTGGCTCAGGGCTAGTCAGGGGGTTCCTGAAAATTAGCAAGCCCGTTTCTGTAGACGTTTGTTTTATGCTGAAGTTAAGCCATTGTTTGTTTTTGAAAGCCTTGATTAAAGCAAAGGTAAAAGTGTATCGGACTCAGTGGTTTATGGGAAAATCACAGGAGCAACAGTAGCCAAAAGCCGGCCCTGTCACACCACCCTAACTGTGAAGAACCCTTTTCTTTATTTAAGGTGAAATCTTTTTTCCTCTAACCTCAATGGATGTTCTCTTGTCAGTTGAAAACCTTTTGGATTAAAATGTGCACTTGACAAAGCCTTAAATTGACCCTATTTAAATAAGGTAATCATATCCCCTTGCAGACGCCTTTTTTTCCAGGGAAAATACGTTTTAATTTGGTTAGTCTTTCTTCATAACTTAGCCCCTCCATTCACCTTATTAGTTTTGTTGCCCTTCCCTGTACCTTTTCCAGCTCTAAAATGTCCTTTTTATGTAGTGGTGCCCGAAATTGTATTCCATATTCCAAATGAGGGTGTACTAGGAATTTGTACAGTGACAGAATTATATTTGCTTCCCTTGCTTCTATACCCTTCTTAATACATGCTAATATTTGACTTGCCTTTGCAGCTGCTGCTTGGCATTGAGCACTGCTACCTAGGTGGTTGTCCACAATTACTCCCAAATCCCTTTCTATATCAGGTACCCCTAGATTTGCTCCATTAAGATTATAAATTGCATGGCTATTTTTCGTTCCCAAATGCATCACTTTAAATGTATTTGTATTAAATCTCCTCTGCCATTTAGCTGCCCATTTCTCCTAATTTATGCAAATCCCTTTTCGAGGGAAAGCACATCATTATCTGATTGAATTACCTTGCACAATTTAGTGTCATCAGCAAAAATGGAGACTATACTTTTGAGTTCTACTTCATTAATAAATATGTTAAAGGACAGGACCTAATACTGAACCTTTAGGAACCCCACTTACCACATTAGTCCAATCTGAGTATGCTCCATTTACAGCAACCCTTTGCTTCTTGTCTTTTAGCGAGTTCTCAATCCATGAGCAGATATTTACTGCTCAGCATCCCTTAGTTTGCACAATAGTCTTTCATGTGGCACTGTATCAAAAGCCTTTGCAAAATCCAAGAAGACTACATCCACTGAGTAGCCCTGATCCAAGTTCCTACTTACCTCCTCATAGAAACTAATTAGATTTGTCTGACATGACCTAACTTTCATAAATCCATGTTGAATCCTACTTATGATCTTGTTCAAATAGACATATTCTTGTATACTGTCCCTTATTAACCCTTCTAAAAGCTTCCCAACAATAGATGTGAGGCTTGCAGGTCTATAATTCCCTGGATTTGCTCTTGTTACCTTCTTAAATACAGGTATCAAATCTGCTTTTCTCCAGTCATCTAGTAGCGACCCTGTGGCACATTGAAAAATATGGTATAATGGTTTGGCTATTTCAGAACCTAGTTCCCTCAGTCCCTTGGATGTATTCCATCAGGACCTGGGGATTTATTAACATTTTTTTTTTCCAACCTCTTTTGGATTCTTCCTGCGTTAACCAATTATTTGGTGATGGTAGTGTACCCACGTTTTCTTGCAGTTTCCCGACCACTGGTATCTCTGTTGTATATACAGAAGAAAATAACCTATTTCGCTCATCTGCCTTTTCCTGGTCACTAATTATCAGACTGCCTGTGTCACATTGTAATGTTCCTATAGCTTCCTTTCTCACCTAATTTCCATTAATATATTTAAATAATAGGGTTGTCTTACTCTCCTTTGCAACTGACTTCTCATTTTCTATTTTAGCCAGTCTAATAGCTCTTTTTCAAGCCTTGTTGATTTCCTTATATTCAACTAAAGCTGTCTCTGTTCCCTCCTTCTTGTATAATTTAAATTCATGTATTTGTTTCCTTATCATGATCATTAATTAATTGTTAAGCCACATTGGATGTGATTTACTCCTATTAATTTTATTTCCACATGGTACATGCTGAGGTGTATGTATATTTAGTAAGGCTTGGAATGTTGTCCATTTATTTTCAGTATTTTTCCCTGTAAGTTCTTTATCACAGTCTATATGCTGTATTGCTGCCCTTAGCCCATTAAAGCTAGTCACTTTGAAATGTAAAGTTTTTGTTGGCCCCTTACAACTCTGTTTTTTTGTATTCAATTTCACATGAGACTGTGTTGTGATCACTGTTCCCCAAGGGTTCCCCTATTTTAACATTTGATATTATATCAATGTTACTTGTGATGACTAAATCCAAGATGGCGTAATTTCTAGTGGGTTCTTTTATAACCTGGGTCAAATAATTATCGCCGAGTACACTCAAGAACCTGCTCCCTTTAGTTGAACTGCTGGTTTAATTTATCCAGTTTATTTCAGGGTAGTTACAATTTCATATAATATTAGAACTTGACCATGCTTAGCTGCATTATCTATCTACAGCAATAATTGAAATTCCTCACCCTCAATTATATTTAGGGGTTTGTACCTATATTCATTTAGAATTAGCTCCTCCACTATTAACTCAACCCACAAAGATTCAATGTTGTTGCTAGTTCCAATATAAATATTTTCTCTGACTACAGGCTAAACATACATACAAATCCCTCCTCCTCTTCTACCATTACCCCTATATTTCCTAAATAAGTTATAACCATCCAAATTAATAGTCCAGTCATGAGATTCATCCCACAATGTTTCAGTAATGCCTATTAAGTCCTATTTTTCTTGTATCGCTAATAATTCTAGCTCGCCCATTTTCCCAGGCAAACTTCTTGCATTAGCAGGTATACACTTTATGTTGCTATGGCTCTGCCATTGTAAAGTGCTTGCCACTGTATTTGAGTCACCTAGTAATACCTCCCTACTGTCTGTTGTAACCCTTCCCCCCCATGAGTAGATAATTCATCCCTTTCCCCCTCTACCCCTTCTACCCCAATACATCTATCTAGTCCCTCCCCCTCCCACTAGTTTAAAAACTTCCCCAGCCATTCTACCATTCTTCCCCTAGCACACATGTTCCCTCTTCATTAAGGTGTCATCCATCACTGCTATAGAGATTGTACCAAGTGAGAAGTCAGCCAAGTGCTCTAAAAAAAAACAATCCCTCTGTCCTGCACAGGACACTTTTAACTGCATAACATAGGTTCCCCCTCACTATAGCTACTTTCTGCTGCTCTTGCCAGGTAGCCTTCTGATTCCTGCCTGCCCATTGCATCATCCCAATGTTGTTTAAAAGGGTGGGAGTGAAAGTTTTTTCTGGGAGTGGCATACTGCTTCATAGAGCTGGTGACTATAGTTGCAAACTCTGGTAATATATGATTAAGTTTCATTTCAGCCTTTTGTGTGTCCCCAATTCATATCATCTAGGGGGGGGTTGTCCCCCAATCCCCCCAGTTACTACACCATCAGGGTAGTAACTTCATTTAAAATTAGAATTGTACGTATTTAATTACAATTTACCACAGTAGTGACATTTTTAGTTCTTATTATTAATGAATCCTAACAGGCATACATTGTACATGCCAGTGACAGATAAATTAACCACAACTAAACTACCAAGGACTACAAACTTGCACAAGGGGAACTAAAGAATAACTAAACATGAAAATTGGCAAACAATTTATAGAAAGTAAAAAAAATATATTATAATGGAAATAGGATAAAAATATTACTGTACTTTATTGTAAATCTGTATATAAACCAATAAATGACATGATACAGAGTCAGTCACACAACTTTTTTGGAAACTCTTCACGCCCACAGCTCCTAGCATTGGGCTACCAAAATTCTTACCACAGTTGTGCTGTTGTACTTGGTCCCTTTCCTTTTTTCCCATGGTACATTTGTAAACACTTTTGGGTTTAAACATGTCCTGTATGGTGACAACATTGAAATCAATCTCTCCTTACTAGCCATATCAACTTTTCTTCTAGTTCAAGTCACCACCAACCTACTAGAGATTTAATCCAGGAAGTCCACACCCTACTTAAAGTTCACTACTGTAAACAAGACCACTGGAAAGCTAAAGAATTGTGCAAGTTGGGAGGAGGGTGAGAATCTGACATGGAGAAACATTAGATGTACATGACCAAAGATGCAGATTAATTTAAGTGTTATGAAATAGCAAAACATTTAACTTTGATAAAAAGTAAAGATACATGTGAGGATAAGAAGACGAAAAGTATTGAGTCACATTCCAGATAGCAATCAATCTAGTCTGCGTATTCTGTTTTTTAATACAGGCATATCAATATAAAGGATTTCACTATTACTGTTTCTATTTTTATGATTGTTTCAGGTGTTCAGGATATATCCCTTGTAGGCATATTTCACCAGGAATTTACTTTAACCACCCATATTCTGGACAGTGCATTCTAAATAAACATGTTATTTCTTGTAAGGCATATGTGATATACATGATAATGTGTCCATGTTGGTTGCCATATGTTGGAATTTGAGTCTCCATGTGCTGGGGAGCCTGAACGTCTAAGATTTCACAATTTGTCTTCCCTCATGACCTTTGATCTCCGGTTAATTAGGAAAAGACAATTAACATGTCCTTGTCCTGTTTTTACTTTCCCAAGAGGTGATTTAGCACCTAGTGTCATCTCCCTTGGTTAGAGCCAAATGGTGAGGTGTAAATCTATTGTCATTCTTTAGACTTACGCCCTATTCAATTGAGCAATTGTTAGTTATTGGACCCTGTAATGTAACCCGTGAACTAATTTGTTATTCAATTGGCGTCTTTGAGCTACTCGTAAACGATTTGCGGGTTACAGGCTGAAAATCCCTGCTATCAAAATCGTAACTTAGTTGATCTTTCAAGCCCGTAAATGTAACAATAGCAAATCGCTATTCAATTGCTACAATTCCTCAAGCCAGCAATTGTTTTCACACCCGTAAAAAGCAAATGTAGAAGAAAACACTATGATTACCAGATAGGACTCGCAAAGAGGTGAAACACCTGATCATAGCACTGTAAATGCAAATAAAAAAACAATACTGCACTTTTAAAAACAGGGAAAGTGATGAAATACATTAGAATTAATTGCACAACAGATGGCGAAATTCGTAAACCATGCTATCGTATGTAGCATTTCGTGGGCGTTAACATGATCAATTAAGCAAGCCCGTAACTCCTGAGTTAGAAACAGCCAATGGAAACAGAACCCGTCAACATTACGTCAGTGAAACATGCAGCCCTAATAAATTTCCCTAACGTGTAAAACCATAGCCCGTAACTTAGCCTGCAAGACTTATTGAATCAGACCTGTAAAGCAAGCCATGCATGACTTGAGGCTTAAGACAATTTTGCTATGAAATTGCAACAAATTTCCAAAGACACCATGGGGTACAAGCCGGTAACTGGCAAATCGAAGCCAAAACATTACGGCCTCCAAATAATACCCGCAAAGGATTTGCAGACAACTTTTAAACACTGTTAAACACAATATAAACACACCAGTGCACTGTAAAGTATAAGTAATGCATGGAAATGCATTACAATCCCTAAATAAAAAATAGGTAATTAAAAATATTTTATTTTTATCATATGTTGGAATGGTCATGCACATACCAATATGACTAGTCAAGCTGCAACATGCAAAGCAATGAAAGACACACTACCTGATTAAATAGCAACACAAAAATATGAAACTCATGACATATTAACCTTTTCTCACTCACAGAGGCTCTACTGTGGCCCCTAAAATATCAATCTGATTGCATATACATCTCACTCATCACATCTACATTTGGGAACACAAATAGTGGCCATATTTCACCGCCCCATCACATATATCAAGTACCCAGTGAACATTTTATTATTTGTTGTTCAGTTCTGCAGTTGTGTTCGACTCTCTGTGACCTTATGGTTTGCAGCACATTCGGCTATGTCTTTACCTGTGTTTTTTCACAAGGTTTGCATGCCAAAGATACTGGAGTGGGTTGCCAGTTTCTTCTCTAGTGGATTATGATTTGTCTGACCTCTCTGCTATGATCAGCCCACCCACAGTGGCCCTACATGGTCATTGTCACTGAGGAGTGCTGTTGAGAAGGCACAAACATGTCTGCAGCCCCTATGTCTTCCTCCGCCTAGGCCCAGGGCCCACATCGTCTCCCTTCTGGTGGTGTTGGGGGGCCGGGGGGAGGCAGCTGTGCAACGGGTGGCGGGGTGGAGGTATGGTGGGAGGAGAGGAGGAGCCAGGCTGCTGGTGGCTGGGGGATGCCTTTTCAGGGTAGAGGGGGCGGGGCTGGGGACCAGCCCTATTCTTAGCAGCCCGGCCAGGTAGCTCTCAGTTGTGAGATGATGCCTCCTCTCCTCCCTAGAGTACCTTGCCAGGCTGCGCATCACCACTGCATGATTGTCAGATATGCTGGCCTTGATCCCCCGCAGACAGTCCAGCTGCTGACGCATGAGGACCAGCATCTCCACCTGCGCACCCTGGCTTGGTGGTGATGGTGGTGGTGGGGATGGAGGTCTTAGCGGCAGGGCCTGGCGAGGAGGTGGTGGTGTTGGAGTGGGGAGGGTCTGGGGCCTGGCCAGGCCAGAGCACTGCTGTGTGGGGAATGAGGTGTAGGCTGGCTATATGGCTCCAATGAAATCGGTAGTCTTTTGATGAGGGGGATAGTGGGGTCAAATGTCGGTGGGGTAGCCAGAGGTCCCTTTGGTGACTTCGCCCTCCTCTGAGCCAGGGCCCTCTGACCCACTTCCTTCCTCCTCCCCCTGCGCTGGTTCCACCTGGGAGGGGGCTTGCTCCTCCACATCCTGCTCGGATGGAGCCGAAAACCCCCACCTCTGGCTCGCCACTGGACCCAGACCTCCTCCTAGATGCTGAAAGATAGAAAAGAAAGGTATATGTCATTACTATGAAAAATAATACATTGTACATTCCTAACTATCTGACATCTAGGCTTGAACATGGATGATTCTCCTGATTGCAACTCAGATTAGCTGTCATATGCTAGATATAATCCATTCTTTGGTTTATGGTCTTGATTTTTCTTGGCTCCTAACAATATCTTTATTACGGCTGCATTTTGGAACTGTAAAGAAGGCAGTGGGCACACCAATAAATGGACTCTCTATTGCTTGATTACTGCTGTTGTGCCCAGGAATGACAGGGATTTGTCAGCTTCATGGATTTGATGACGCATCCATCTACCCTTGTTAATTCCATGGAGCTGACATGTCAGTGTACATGTGTACTGTGTGTAATGAACATGTGGTGGCATTTTGGTGTATATGATATTCACCTGACAAGGAGGCTGGGTGGTGCTGGGCCACCGAGCCTTAAGCTCCAGCGGCAGGTTAGGCTCTCAGAAGGTCTCTTGCAACCCCATCCCACTCATTATAGGTTATGCTGCAGTCTCTGTCCTCTTTAGCGATCATCCTCCTCACCTTGGCCCTGATGTCAGCAAATATGTGCTTAATAGACCTCACATTCCTTGGCGCTGTGCCACTGCAGTCATTTATGATGCTACCTCCTTCCAAACCTGTACCCATATGCCCAGACTTCGCTTCCACCCCCCCTGCAAGAATCACGAGGCGACCACGGATGGCAATGAGGAGAACCACATTCCCCTGGTGTGTAAAATTGTGGGCCCTGTGCTTGCCCCAAGCCTATTTCCCTTTCGACTGTGGACATGGACCCTTGCCTCCCTGAGCTGTCCCTGGGGCCTTTCCCTTCCAAGAACTACCACCCCCCTGGGATCAGTCCCCTTCCTCTCTGTCCCTCTGATGCTCGGGCCCACTTTGACTACTCACCACTGCACTTTCCTCTTCTTCCTTCTTCTCTCCCTCCTCCTCCTTGCTCTCCTCTCCCTCCTTCTCCTCCTCACCCTCCTTTCCACCCTCCTCTCCTCCCTCCTTGCCTTCCTGTCCTCCCCCCTCCCTCCTTGCACTCCTATCCTCTACTCCCTACACCCATCCACCTCCTCCACCTTCTCTCCCTCCTCCACCTCAATTTTCACCTCTACTCCACCTCTACTCCCCATGACCACCTGCAGCTCCTCTCTCTCCTTCTCCCCACCTCTCCATGCCTCTCCCCTCCTGTCTCCTCCCTTCATCATGTCACCAAAATAATATAAGGATAAATAAACAAAAGTTTTACTGTATATGTGTGTTGAAATAAAAATATGATTGTGCTATGTGTTATTAATAACTGTTGGGGGAAGAGGTGGGAGATGGGGTGTGGGGGTAGTGTGTGGTGTGTCCTAACTATATATGTATCTATGTGTGTTCTTTAACTTACGTGTATTCCAAATATGTGTAATCTTAAGTGTAAATCCATATGGAATAGAATATAAAAGCAATCAAAAAAGGAATCTACCTCTCTCTAAATAACTTCTGCTCTCTCTAACTATGAACACCCACCAGCTCCTGGACCTGCATGCTACTTTTAATGAAATTTACAACACAGTCCCCGCATGGGCATGTGGAACGCAAACTTATAAGCTCCCTTTGTCAATCATTTTCGTCTAGACAGCATGGGATTGGCTGAGAGGCCTGTGTCGCACTGCGTTATTCCGCAATTAGATGGTTATGGAGGATTGCGGCTAGTCCATCCCCTTTACAGCTTGCAAGCATAGCTAAGGTTTACGGGCTTGCGTCTCAAGCTTGAATTTAATAGCTCTGTAACCCGCAGATGTTGCAGGTCTCATGTTGCACTTACAGGCTTGGAATTTAATAGAGCTGATGGAAGTGACATGTCAAGAAAATAGCAAATCACTAAATATTAAATATGAATTAAGCCAATGTAATAGTAAATATGGGTGGCCTGATATGTATTAACTCATTGATTCCCGAGATTGATATAAACTCGAAAATTGCACATTAAAATATTAAATGTTGTATTCCATATTTACGGGCTTGAGATTGTTGTGCAATTAATTCTAATGTCTTTCATCATTTTCCCCGTATTTTGAAGTACTGTATTGAGTTTTTATTTGCATTTAAAGTGCTCCGGACATGACATGAAGCCTTTTGCGAGTCCTCCTTGGAACCAGTAATTTTAAATTTGACTTTGCCATTTGCAGCCTTGACGGAGTGGTTAGGGGGAATCAGAGCAATTGAATAGCATATTGCGATTTTAACATTCGTAACTCTTGCAGCCGTGAAAGATCAAAGGCTTGGAGGGGCATTAAATTGCGATGTTAACCATTGCAATGAAGGAGGCTCTTAGTCTCTACCTAAAACTCTCTTCCTATATGCTCCCCAGGCCTCATATTAACTTCTGCTGACAAACTCAGGTCTCTCCATAACTCTGAACCTGTCTCCAGAGGATTCATGAAATATACTTTAATATATTCCCCTGGGAAAACCTGTCATTTTGATATTACACATAGCTGGGTACCATCTATACATCACATATAGACAAGTATAACCTGTCTTACACACAAGAGACAGCAAAATAACTCTCTTTATTGTGTAGTCAATATTAATTTATTTAATCCAGGCCCTCCCTAAAAGTCCAACAGTCGCCAAGAGTTCAGTACGCCCTCCTGAACATGACAAACATGCTTTCTTAGAGAGAGGATTGCAGTTGTAGAGATTGACTCATGTTTGCAATATCATTTTTATAATCGTAATAATAATAATAATTATTATTAGTATTATTATTATTATTATTAATATTATGTGTAAAGTCTTTATCTCAGTCTATTTTGTTTTATTAGACATACAATGGGTGATTAACTTCAAATTAATATTTCACATATATTTTACTTTTAGCTTTTTTCTCTATTAGAGATTTGAGATGTAAGATACCTCTTTATTATATATTTTTGACACTGTTAGGGTTTTTTTCATGTAGGATTGGTGGTTCATTACATTAGTTACAGTATATTTAAAGTTTTGAGGTTTAGATATTTTGCTGAAAGAAGTGTTTCCTCTTTTGGCAAACCTTTTGGTTTTAGAACCATCTTTACGCTGACGATTGCCAAATCTATCATTCCTCTCACAAATTCTACTCCCTCTTTCTAGTATCTCCTCCCACCATTTAAAAATTATCATCTCCAATATAACGTTATTAGTTATTTCCACATCCTCCTCACCCAAATATCTCAGCTTCATTGTCTTGGTGTCATATTTGACACAGAGTTTCTTTGATCCTGCCCACACACACACACATAACTAATGTGTCACTACAAAGACCCTCCTTGACACTCTCATTATGTCCCAGCGTGGCTACAGCAACTCCATCTTAATTGGTCTTTCACTCAACCCCTATCTCCACAACAGTCAATTCTGAATGCTTATGCTAGGCTTATCCACCTCACTCAATGATTATCATCTCTTACTCCCCACTGCTAGTACATAGACTAATTCACTATTTTATCAAGGATAACATTAAGAATCTTCAGCATAAATTACAAATAGCACTTATTCCCAAAAACCAATCCAACTCGCTCTCTCCACCACTCTACCCATGACTAGCACACAAACAAGCCACATAACTTGTGTGACAATAACTAAGAAAACTCTGGTGCATCTCCAATGATGCACTTCATCAACAAATGTTTCAAGTGGGGTGTTAAACAGAACCAACTGCATTAGCAGCATAGATACATGCACCGTTTACAGTACTGGAAGCTGCACATGTGAACCAAACGTCACTATACAAAAGTAGAGGTAAGGTCTAGGGAGACTCTAAGCTCAGACTGGAGAATGACAATCAGATTTTTTTCCCAGTGATCTCACCCATGTCTTGTAAACATAGAGTTTAATTACACTGTGGCATGCCAAAAGCATAACAGTAGGTATTATTAATTATAAACTGCAAATGTAATAATAAAAGTCAAAAAAAGGTAAAACAACATTATTTAATCATTACAAAATATCTTGCAAGACCTTCAGTCCCAAAAAACTTTTCTGGCATTTTGTAAATCCAAGGAATGTACTGATGCGGCAAAAAGGAACATTTTTTAAAGTAAATGTAAATCTGTTCCTTGACATGAAGATCACAGGATATTGTTATTGTAAGTCAAAATGTCTTGGGATGTCTGTATAGAAAGTACAAAGAGGTTGATAAAGAATGCTTTGAAGCAAATTACATTCCTGCAACTTTCCCATCTCATTCATTCTCTGCATGACTTCTCACACCTCTTCAAAACATTTGTAAAGTGTTCACAGGGTGAGGTTTGACCCTTCAAACTAAAGTTAAAATAGACATCCACAATAAAATAACCTTTTAGTCATCCTGCATCCTCACAGCATTTCACTGTACATGGCTGTCTGTAAGTACTGTTTAAACTATAACTACTGTTTATTGGGGTATGTATTTTTATTTTATTATAAATATAGTAAAATAAGCTTGAGTTTCGATAAAAGTCCTGAATCTAAAACAAGTATACACAAACAATATATAAATTGATATATAAACGGACATATATAAACTAGTATTGAGTTGTGTTTTTCCCCCTGGGAAATTCTATTAAACTCATTTCCCCCCACATATTTTGTGCTTCAAAGTGTGCTACTTTTAAAGGACCACTGTGTTAAAAAATGTTCTACATAGTCTTTAAAAAAAAAAGCTATGCAGATAGAAGTTGCTGTGCAATCAAAGTCTTCTCCAACTTCAGAAAGTGTATTAGCAGACACTAAAAGGGAAGAAGATACACAAGGGGGGTGGGGGAAAAGACTGTAAAGCGCACAATCTTTAGTGTAGGTTATCCATGGGAAATAATATTGTGTTTATTTTGCCTGCACATCACATATATAGTTGTGAGCATGCGGGTTGTTGCTAACGCTGCGGGCTCGCATAGCGAGCCCACAGTCCCTTGCCGAAGGCGATCAATGCCAGCAACTGCGGACCTTGCAAAATTAACAGACTTACGACACAGAAATACAAAACGCGTTACGACCCATTACAACCTTGCAAAAAATGGCCTAAACCTGTGCACATGAAAACATGAAAGACACAATAAAAACAAACAACAAATACATAAAAATCTAACCAAAAGCAAGGGGAGGCACCCAGGACCTCGAAAAGTGAAGTTACAGCTCAATTAAAGTAAAAATAAAAGAGAAAAAAAATAAAAGAGAAAAAGAAAATAAAACAAAGCTACAGGACTCTAAAGACGCAAAACAGCACCAAACTCCTACGGATTTACCGAAAAACAGCTATGACATCCGAAATCAAGGACACAACCCGCGCAACCTGAAAACCATGACAAACACAAGAAATATACACAACAAACATATAAAAAGCTTACACACAGGGTGCACCCAGGCGCTCTGCAAGTGAAGTTACACCTCAATTTAAGTCCAAATTAAAGAGTTTAGACACCCACAAATCACAGAAGCGAGAGAAAAAATGGCAGCGAACAAAACGAAGACGAGGCTAAGGACGCAAAAATACTACAGTTACTTGCAAAACGGAAACAACGCTCCAGTCAACTTCACGAGGCACGTAACACACACTATGCGGCACGTACCACACTGATATTAACCACCATTTTACAGGAAAAAGACAACTATTAGCCCGAAAATGGCGGCTGGAACACAAATTTAACACTGGAACGCAAATAGAGCATGCGTATTGCGTTCTAACGGTCTAAAGCACCTCAAAGTTTATAAATACTGCCTAATTTCCAGAAAATTCTACATTTCTCCTCAGGTGATGAACAGAGTGACTGGATAGTTCACTGCTGCCGTTACTTCAGAAGATAATTATTTCCTAATTTACAACCTCACAATCTGCAAATTCAAACTGAGAAGTAAGCTATAATATATTTAATTTAGTAAGAAAGACACCAAAAAAAAATAAGCAAAAAAATAAAACATTTCAAACATTACCAATCAAAATGTGATTCATGTATAGTGACATGTGAAATGCACATTTATGTGTATAGGCCCTACAACAACCGAATCTTAACTCAAAGTCAGCAAAAAAGTATATTCAACTGACATTAATTCACAGCAAAAAAATATATATATATGACACTAATACATATTTAACCTGCAGCTCAATCTTTCCCGTTTTTTTTTCACTATTCAAACAGACTCTGCATCAACAGCGTCAATCAAGAATTTGCACCGTGGACTGTGAAAAATGATCACTTTTAAATAACTGAAAGAAAGAAGAAGAGGTAAGATAGAAAAATACATTACATGCAGAAAAAGACCATGCTTTGCAAAATCCAAAAGAATGAATATACAATTAACCATTTCACTTTCTTTTTCAAACAGACACTACAAGAATACTAGCGGATTAAGATTGGCAGGAGGGGCCCTCTGTCATTCGGACAAGAAAAAGACTTCAATCAAGGTATAGTATAACAAGTACAAAAAGAAACACAAATCCCATGTTTAATGCCCGCCAATATGAGAAGTCAAACTAAAAAATACAAGCCTCAATACAAATTCAAGCAAGACAAAAACACCACAGTTCAAAAAACGTCACAAAGACCTATACAATTTCCAAATAAAGACACTTGCACAAAAAGAAAAGGAAAACACAAAGTGTTGGAGACAAAACAGGATAGCATACCAAACGTTAGCAACATACAGAAAACAAAATTATTCCTCCAATTTACTGTACAACAATCTCGAACCATCACCCACAAGCCAAATGCAGCATCCCAAAAGTGGTGAACACAAAACAGGATAGTACAAAAAAGCTCAACTACATATAGAAAATGCAATTAACATTCTTGTTTACTGTCCAACAACCTGTAACCCTCACAAAGAAGCCAAATTAAGGATACAAAAAGTGGCAAATGGAGCATGCAAAATGTGTTGGACACAAAACAAGATTGTACAAAAAAATCACTAAAACATATAGAAACATAACTTAACATTCCTCTTTACTGTTGAACAACCTATAACCCCTTACAAAGAAGCCAAAATAAGCATACCAAAAGTGGTGGATGCTTAACAGGATACTATTAGCAATAGTTTAAACATAGATAAAAGATTATTCACAGTCAGCTTTACTCTACAACAACCTTTAACTGTCATCCACAAGCCAAATACAGCATCCCAAAAGTGGTGGACACAAAATAGGATAGTCCAACAAACATTGCTAACATATACAAGATGTCAATAACATTAATAATTACTGTAAAAAAAAAGGATAACTGTAATATACAAATAAAATGAAACAATTTGAAAGTGGTGCACAAAAAACAGCATAGCAGAAGAAATCACAATAACAGATAGAGTATACAAAAATAATTAACTATGCTATTCATGAGAAATACATTCCAATCAAATAACATTTTGCTTTTTCTTTTACAACAGACACTGCGTCAAGACTATTGCAATAAGAGTTCCAACAGCGGATCCAGGAATATTCAGCTTGAAATCACACTTCAAACAAGGTACAGTATAACAAGTAAAAAAAGAGAAAACAAAATAAACATGTTTGCTCTGCATCCATGTCAAGAGATAAAATAAACCAACAACAAGCACCATAAATTAACTGCTTTAACAAAATATTACTGACACATTTCTCATTTACCTACTAATTACTGTTAAACGTTGTTATACATAAAAGGTAAACACAAACTTCAATCTATAAAAAACAAAATTAACAACATAAAACAGCATAGTCCAATAAATAGGCAAAACACATAAAATACAAAATTTGCGATTCTCAATTCACAGCTCCAACTTACAATATTAAGCACAAACACTAAGTACACACATAAAATAGAATACTACAACAAATACTACTAAGACCTAACAAACAACAATATAAACCTCCTTTGGACAGCCACAACATATAAGCCTTTAAGTTAAATAGAAGAATAGTATTCCAAAAATCCCCTGCAGTAGAAATTACAAAGAGCAATATATTAATACCATTTTTTCTCCCCTAATATGCCTCAAAGCCAACCCTACAAACCTACAACATAAAAAACAATGAACGACCAAAACTAAATTAAAAAGCTCATTTAACACTATAAACCTACTACATCTACAATAAGCTATAAAGCAATTACCTTGGGTGTGCTATGCATCTAACCCAAAAATTACAAAGTACAACAGATAAAGTAGTAGCCAAAAATAAAAAACACACTCATTTAACAATAGAAAGTTCAGCTACAATGAACTACAATCATATACAAACAAAGTTAATTTACAAACACAACACTGTTGAAACAAAAACATTTCACAAACCAAATTAACATCTGAAAGTAAAGTAATGATACATTATTTTCATTTACAGATTAAGATGGCTGATAATGGGACCAAACAGGAAAAGATAAGACGTCAAGCTAGAGAATGACAAAAAAAGATGGGCAAACCAGCAGACGCCGGAGCAGAAGGAAACTCGACGAGAAAAAGAACGGAAAAGACGTGCAAGCAAAAGACTATCAGCTGAAAAAATAAAAGCTACTCCCACAAAAGACACTAGAAAACAAAAGCATTTAGAACCTGTTCCTCAAACATCACATGACATTTCAAATGATGAATTACAAACTGAAACTGATATATGCTCTTCAAATTGTCCTTTACGCAAGTCTTTAGCAGTAGAGGTTCATAATTGTGCTGACATGAATATTCAATGTCAGTTTTGTGAGGCTTATCATTTTAAACAGGAAATACCCAGAGATGGCCAATTCATTAGTTGCAGTCAAAAAGGCAAGGTCAAACTTCCAGAAAGAAAACAATTCCCAATATATTTACAAAACATTATGACTGAACCTACTTTTCCAAACTACAAAAAGTTCAAAACAAACAAAAGATCCTACAATAGTGCCATATCCTTTGCATCTATGGGGGCAACATTAGCTGCTAATGTACCAGGACATGGTCCTTACTGCTTTAAAGTCCAAGGCCAAATTACCATCGTACTTCCCATTTACACCCAGAGGAAGGAGAGCAAAGAAAATTTGCTCAACTATATGTCCTAGATACAATGGAAACTGTTGACCGACGTATGCAGCTGCAAGAAAATAAAAAATGCTTATCCAGTTTTTTTATAGAGCTAGATAAAATTATGGCCAATAACCCCTACAGTCAAGCTTATAAAAAATTGGCAGAAGTAGAAAATGAACAACAACTTCATGCAGAAATACATAAATTTCCAATGCCAAAGGTCAATATGATGCTTAAAAGAGATAGACATGTTTCCTCACACCACCTTCCTTATTATAACCTCCTGCCTCTTTCTCAGACTCTCTTATACTGTCTCTACACATCATGTCTCCAATAATATAACTATCTCACCTTCCCTGCTTTCATCTCCTCTTCTCTGCTCCCATGAGCTCTTCTCCTTCCTCCAGTCACTATCTCATCCCCCCCCTAAAGGTGAAAAGCGGAAATGCTCCTGTAAGTCCTATTCCCATCTCCTTTTACTCTCTCTCCTTCTTCTGATGGCTTGTGGGGATATATCCCCTAACCCAGGCCCATCACTCATTCCCACCTGCTGTCAGCCACGCAGAGTCCCCAGGGCAGCAAATGCCCAAAACACCCATAATCTAATACCCATCACTTGTCACAAACCATCTACTTTGCCCTTCTCCTGTGCCCTCTGGAATGCAAGGTCTGTTTGCAATAAACTTACCTTCATTCATGATCTCTTCATTTCCAACTCCCTCAATTTACTGGCTATCACGGAAACCTGGCTCACTCCATCTGACTCTGCCTCCCCTGCTGCACTCTCTTATGGTGGTCTACACTTCAGCCACACTCCTAGACCTGAGAACAAACAAGGTGGAGGTGTGGGCATACTGCTATCCTCTCGCTGCACTTTTCGCTGCATACCCCCTGTTCCCTCCCTTCAATTCTCATCTTTTGAAGTCCACACTATCCGCATCTTCTCTCCCATCCCTCTGCGAGTAGCTGTGATCTATCGCCCGCCTGGATCACCCTCTCAATTTCTGGACAACTTTGCCGCCTGGCTCCCTCACTTTCTCTCCTCCAATATACCTTCACTCATTCTTGGCGATTTCAACATTGCCACTGACACCCCCACCTCCCCAACAACTGCAAAATTACTTGGACTTACCTCTTCCCTTGGCCTCTCACAATGGACAGATTCCGCAACTCACAGTGGTGGACACTCTATTGACCTTATTTTTACTAATCTCTGCACTATCTCCAACCTTGACATCTCCTCACTTCCCCTATCTGACCACCACCTGCTAACTTGCAACCTCACCTCATCCTCCGCTCACCGCCCTTCTTCAAATCCTGCCATCAGAACACGCAGAAACCTGCAAGCACTCAACCCACAACAATTTTCAAATGTATTAACACCCCTTCTCAGCCCCCTCACCACCCTTGCCTGCCCTGACGTCGCCACTTCACAATACAACACTACGCTAACCTCCACCCTTGACTCTCTTGCCCCCATAATCACAAGCAAACGCCCTCGCTCTCACCCACAACCATGGCACACCACACAAACACGCTATCTACGGAGATGCTCACGCACTGCAGAACGATTATGGAGGAAATCTCGCACTTCAGCAGACTTTCTCCACTACAAGTTTACCTTGCGCTCCTACTTCTCTGCCCTCAATCTTGCCAAACAACACTACTTCTCATCACTAATATCAAACCTGTCCTCCAACCCTAAACGTTTATTTGCTACATTCAACACCCTCCTCCGCCCACCCCCACCTCCTGCCCCTTCCTCCCTCACTGCTGATGACTTTGCCAGCCATTTTAAAAATAAAATCGATACCATCCGAAATGAGCTCTCCTCCCAGCTTGGCCCTACCCCACCACCCTTTCCCCAAACCAACAACACCCAGCCCTTACCCTTCCCCAATCCCACCTCCACTATGGACTCCTTTGACCCTGTAACCGAGGATGAAGTATCTACTTTACTATCAACCTCTCACCTTACCACATGTCCTCATGATCCTATTCCATCCCAGCTAATCCCTCCCCTATCCACCACACTTATCCCAGCTCTCACACATCTATTCAACCTCTCCCTAAACACTGGCAAGTTTCCATCCTCCTTAAAACATGCCACAGTTACACCCATTCTCAAGAAGCCCTCTTCTGACCCAGCTTCTGCCTCCAACTATCGCCCTATCTCACTACTTCCCCTTGCGTCTAAACTCCTTGAGCGGCTTGTTTACAATCGCCTCACTCAATTTATTTCCTCCAATTCCCTACTTGACCCCTTCCAATCTGGCCTCCGGTCCCAACACTCTACAGAAACAGCCCTTACAAAAGTCACTAATGACTTGCTAACCGCCAAATCAAAGGGTCACTACTCTATTCTAATTCTCCTGGATCTCTCTGCTGCCTTCGATACAGTTGACCACCCTCTTCTAATCCAAACGCTCCGCTCTTTTGGCATCCAGGACACAGCTCTTTCATGGTTCACATTCTATCTTAAAGATCGTACATTTAGTGTCTCCTTCTCTGGCACCTCTTCTTCACCTCTCCCTCTGTCTGTTGGCGTTCCCCAAGGTTCTGTCCTAGGCCCCCTCCTCTTCTCCATCTACACCTCCTCCCTTGGCACCCTTATAAAATCCTTTGGATTTCAGTATCATCTCTATGCAGATGATACTCAAATCTACCTCTCTGCACCCGATCTATCCCCCTCTCTTTTAGCTCAAGTTTCCAACTGCCTCTCTAGCATATCCTCCTGGATGTCCACCCGTCAACTCAAACTCAACATGTCTAAAACTGAACTTCTAATCTTTCCACCCTCTACTACAGCTTCCACACCTCAAATATCTCTTACTGTTGACAACACCATTATCGCCCCTACCTCCCAGGCCCGTTGTCTTGGGGTTCTACTGGATCCCGCCCTCTCTTTTATTCCTCACATCCAAGCAATAACAAAATCATGTCAGTTTCACCTAAAAAACATCTCCAAAATTCGTCATTATCTTACAGAAGACACAGCTAAAATTCTAATTCACTCTCTCATCATCTCTCGACTCGACTACTGCAATTCCCTCCTTGCTGGCCTCCCCATCTGTCGTCTGTCTCCCCTCCAATCCATAATGAACGCCTCCGCTAGACTCATCTTCAATACCAAACGATCAGTGTCTGCAGCCCCTCTCTGTCAATCACTCCACTGGCTTCCCATAGCTTCCCGAATCAAATTTAAAATCATGACCCTAACACATAAAGCCCTCAACAACAGTGCACCCCCTTATATCTCTGCTCTTGTTTCAAAATACTCTCCCAACCGGCCCCTTCGTTCTGCTAACGACCTTCTTCTTTCCTCCTCTCTCATCACCTCCTCTCACTCCCGTCTTCAAGACTTTTCTCGTGCTTCCCCATCCATTTGGAACTCCTTGCCCCGCTCCATTAGATTATCTTCCTGCCTCAAAACCTTTAAGAAATTATTAAAAACACACCTGTTTAAAAAATCTTATCATCTTCAGCCTTAACATGTACAACTGAACATTCCACAGCTTAATAACACTCACAACCACAATCTACAGTACAACACACAGACCCCTCCACTTTACTGAACCAATTGCTTTCAATTGTATTTGTCACCCTCTTGTATCACACCTAAACCCTTAGATTGTAAGTTTGCGAGTTTTCAATCTTGTGTCAGGCCTTGGAAACAAGCTCTATGTACATTTGATTTTATGCTCAAAAACAGGGCCCTCCATTCTTTACAAGGTGTTTAATTTGTTTTCTGCTATGTACTCAACCCCTGTACAGCGCTACGGAATATGTTGGCGCGATATAAATAAAGATCCCATATATAGTTGTGAGCGTACGAGTCGTTGCTCACGCTTGCGGGCTCGCGTAGCGAGCCCGCAAGAACTGCGTCCCTCGCGAAGCGAGGGACGCAGTTCGCCGCAAATGCGGGTCCTCGCGAAGGGAGGGCCCGCATTTGCGGTTGTCGAGGCTCAACGTCGGCTCACGCTTGCGGGCTCGCGTAGCGAGCCCGCAAGAACTGCGTCCCTCGCGAAGCGAGGGACGCAGTTCGCCGCAAATGCGGGTCCTCGCGAAGCGAGGGCCCGCATTTGCGGTTGTCGAGGCTCAACGTCGGCTGTGTTAACACACACATACACACACACGACTTTTGTAACAGAATAAACCCAACCGCCCAGCCAACAAAAACCCAAGTCGTTGCTCACGCTTGAAGAAACTGCGTCCCTCGCGAAGCGAGGGACGCAGTTCGCCGCAAATGCGGGTCCTCGCGAAGCGAGGGCCCGCATTTGCGGTTGTGGAGGCTCAACGTCGGCTGTGTTAACACACACATACACACACACGACTTTTTTAACAGAATAAACCCAACCGCCCAGCCAACAAAAAACAAACAACGTCCCCGCAAATGCGGATCCTCGCGAAGCGAGGGTCCGCATTTGCGGTGGTGGGAGCATCCCAACATCGGCTGTGTTAACACACACATACACACACACATAACTTCATAACAAAAAAAAAATCAAAGTCGCCTCACACCCGCTTACACCCAGACACACAGACGCAAGACTTAACAAAAAAACAGTAAAAAAGGCCCCTCACACGCTCTTAACACACATACGCACGATGAAGAAACAAATACACTGCGTCGTACACGTAAAAGCTAACTGCGTATATCGCAACAAAATACGGCCGCATCGGAAAAAAATACGGCCGCGAAAGACCCATTCCAACCGCCGCGCATCAAAACATCACAAACACAAGAAATAAACACAACAAACACATAAAAACCTTACTTATAGCACGGGGGGGGCATCCGGCACCTCCAAAAGTTCATTTACACGTCCATTTAAGTGAAAACAAACAGTTTAAACGACCGAAAATCGGCTAAGCGAGAGAAAAAATGGCCGCCGAACAAAACGAAAACGAGGCTCCAGACGTAACTACACTACACTTACTCGCAACAAAATACGGCCGCATCGGAAAAAAATACGGCCGCGAAAGACCCATTCCAACTACGCGCATCAAAACATCACAAACACAAGAAAGAAACACAACAAACACATAAAAAGCTTACTTACAGCACGGGGGGGGCATCCGGCACCTCCAAAAGTTCATTTACACGTCCATTTAAGTGAAAACAAACAGTTTAAACGACCGAAAATCGGCTAAGCGAGAGAAAAAATGGCCGCCGAACAAAACGAAAACGAGGCTCCAGACGTAACTACACTACACTTACTCGCAATAATGAAACACATACTATGCGGAACGGATCACACTCATATTAAACACCATTTTAAACACTACTACGCACAAAATGGCGGATGGAACGCAAATTGTAAGCTGGAACGCAAATAGCGCATGCGTATTACGTTCTAACGGTCTAACTTTCCAGAATGTTCTACAAGTTTATAAATACTGTCTATTTGACAGAGAAAAATACATTTCTCCTCAGGTGATGAACAGAGTGACTTCTGAGATAACTGCTGCTAAAACTTTAGAAGATAATTCTTTCCTAATTTACTACTTTACATTGTGCAAATTACAACTGAGAGGTAAGCTATAATATATTACTTATTTTCAAGACAGGACATCAAAAAAAAAAATTAAAGAAGACAAAGAGGTTTATGTATACTGACAAGTGACACGCACATATATGCGTATAATGTATACTGACATGTGACACGCACATTTATGCGTATAATGTATACTGACAAGTGACACGCACATTTAGGCGTATAATGTATACTGACATGTGACACGCACATTTATGCGTATAATGTATACTGACAAGTGACACGCACATTTATGTGTATAATGTATAGTGACAAGTGACACGCACATTTATGCGTATAATGTATACTGACAAGTGACACGCACATTTAGCCGTATAATGTATACTGACAAGTGACACGCACATTTATGTGTATAATGTATAGTGACATGTGACACGCACATTTAGGCGTATAATGTATACTGACATGTGACACGCACATTTATGCGTATAATGTATACTGACAAGTGACACGCACATTTATGTGTATAATGTATAGTGACAAGTGACACGCACATTTATGTGTATAATGTATAGTGACAAGTGACACGCACATTTATGCGTATAATGTATACTGACAAGTGACACGCACATTTAGCCGTATAATGTATACTGACAAGTGACACGCACATTTATGTGTATAATGTATAGTGACATGTGACATGCACATTTATGTGTATAATGTATAGTGACATGTGACACGCACATTTATGTGTATAATGTATAGTGACATGTTACATGCACATTTATGTGTATTGCCCCTGCAACAAACTAATTAAACAACTACATTTAAATTACATTACAAAAAAATAAGTCGGGACTATTAAAATACTATTAAAATATGAGTCATGTATACTGATATGTGACACGCACATATATGTGTATCATCTATAGTCACATGTCACACACATTTATGTATGTTGGCCAAAAATAAAAATAAGGTTAATTTAACAATTAAAATATGATTCATGTATACTGATATGTCACACGCACACAAAAAAATTACTTTCAACTATGGAAATGTGCTTCATGTATGTGACATATGTGTGTAGCACCCACCAAAAAATAATGTTAATTCAAATTAATTACAGAAGTATAATTCAATGAAATTAATTTACTGCAATTCAATAGATCACCTAAAACTCAATCTTTCTACTTTTTTAAATATTCAAACAGACTCTGCATCAACAGCGTCTTTCAACAATTTGCACTGTGCACTGTGAAGAACAATCCCTTTTAAAGAACACCAACAAAGAACAAGAGGTAAGATACAAAAATACTTTAAATGCTGAAAAGGCCATGGTTTGTTAAATACAAATAAAAAATTCTATAATTCACTATTTCACTTTATTTTTCAAACAGACACTACAAGAAGACCGGCGGATTAAGATTGGCAGGAGGGGACCCTCTGTCATTCCACACTTCAATCAAGGTAAAGTATTTAAGTATAAAAAAGAACCGAACCATGAGCCTTATTCAATTGTGAGTTGGCTAATTGAATAGGGCTTTATATAAGCACATAATAGGGCCCTCATTCAATTGCAATTTGGCCAATTGAATAGGGGTCTAAATAAGCACATAACATATTTTTTTTAAAGAAGTTTTTAGTTAGTGAACATCTATCCAAAAGCAAGGTTTTCACTAACTAAAAACTTCTTTAAAAAAAATATGCTATGTGCTTATTTAGAGTCCTATTCAATTGGACAAATCTCAATTGAATGAGGGCCCAGGTCTTCACTAACTAAAAACTTCTGTCAAAAAATATTTTATGTGCTTATATAGAGCCCTATTCAATTGGTCAAAACGCAATTGATTCAGGACCTAAATATGTTTAATGGCCGAGGGCCTCATTCAAATGTGATTGTTTAACAATGTATAACCATTAGAAAAAACACTACATAAGTATAACAAAAGTGGTGCCCATCAAACAGGATTTACATTTACATTCTTATTTTAATGTTTAACAACCTATAAGCCTTAGAAAGAAGCCTAAATAAGCATACCAACATTGGTGCCCACCAAACAGGATTGTATGAAAACTCACACAAACACATAACAAACTACATTTACATTCTTATTTTATGTTTAACAACCTATTAGCATTACAAAACTACATTAATAAGCATACCAACAGTGGTGCGCATCAAACAGGATTGTATGAAAACTCACACAAACACATAGCAAACTACATTTAGATTCTTATTTAATGTTTAACAACCTATAAGCCTTAGAAAGAAGCCTAAATAAGCATACCAACATTGGTGCCCAACAAACAGGATTGTATGAAAACTCACACAAACACATAGCAAACTACATTTAGATTCTTATTTAATGTTTAACAACCTATAAGCCTTAGAAAGAAGCCTAAATAAGCATACCAACATTGGTGCCCACCAAACAGGATTGTATGAAAACTCACACAAACACATAGGCCCTCATTCAATTGCAATTTGGCCAATTGAATAGGGCTCTACATAAGCACATAACATATATTTTCTAAAGAAGTTTTTAGTTAGTGAAAACCTTGCTTTTGGATAGATGCTTACTAACTAAAAACTTATTTAAAAAAATATGTTATGTGCTTATTTAGAGCCCTATTCAATTGGCCAAATTGCAATTGAATGAGGGCCATAGCAATCTACATTTACATTCTTATTTTATGTTTAACAACCTATAAGCTTTAGAAAGAAGCCTAAATAAGTATAACAACAGTGGTGCGCACCAAACAGGATTGTATGAAAACTCACACAAACACATAGCAAACTACATTTACATTCTTATTTTATGTTTAACAACCTATAAGCCTTAGAAAGAAGCCTAAATAAGCATACCAACAGTGGTGCGCACCAAACAGGATTGTATGAAAACTCACACAAACACATAGCAAACTACATTTAGATTCTTATTTAATGTTTAACAACCTATAAGCCTTACAAAGAAGCCTAAATAAGCATACCAGCAGTGGTGCGCACCAAACAGGATTGTATGAAAACTCACACAAACACATAGCAAACTACATTTACATTCTTATTTAATGTTTAACAACCTATAAGCCTTAGAAAGAAGCCTAAATAAGCATACCAACAGTGGTGCGCACCAAACAGGATTGTATGAAAACTCACACAAACACATAGCAAACTACATTTAGATTCTTATTTAATGTTTAACAACCTATAAGCCTTACAAAGAAGCCTAAATAAGCATACCAACAGTGGTGCGCACCAAACAGGATTGTATGAAAACTCACACAAACACATAGCAAACTACATTTACATTCTTATTTTATGTTTAACAACCTATAAGCCTTAGAAAGAAGCCTAAATAAGCATACCAACAGTGGTGCGCACCAAACAGGATTGTATGAAAACTCACACAAACACATAGCAAACTACATTTAGATTCTTATTTAATGTTTAACAACCTATAAGCCTTAGAAAGAAGCCTAAATAAGTATACCAACAGTGGTGCGCACCAAACAGGATTGTATGAAAACTCACACAAACACATAGCAAACTACATTTACATTCTTATTTTATGTTTAACAACCTATAAGCCTTAGAAAGAAGCCTAAATAAGCATACCGACAGTGGTGCGCACCAAACAGGATTGTATGAAAACTCACACAAACACATAGCAAACTACATTTAGATTCTTATTTAATGTTTAACAACCTATAAGCCTTAGAAAGAAGCCTAAATAAGTATACCAACAGTGGTGCGCACCAAACAGGATTGTATGAAAACTCACACAAACACATAGCAAACTACATTTACATTCTTATTTTATGTTTAACAACCTATACGCCTTAGAAAGAAGCCTAAATAAGCATACCAACAGTGGTGCGCACCAAACAGGATTGTATGAAAACTCACACAAACACATACCAAAGTACATTTAGATACTTATTTTATGTTTAACAATCTATAAGCCTTAGAAAAAGGCCTAAATAAGCATACCAAAAGTGGTGGACACCAAACGGGATTGTAGAAAAACAAAAAAATTATGTCATTTTTTACTTCATACAAATACATTAAAATAATATTACATTTTCATTTTTATTTTATATCAGATACTGCGTCAAGAACATCGGACCAGGAGTTTCAACTGAGGACCACACCAGCGGACGAGGACTTTCAACAGAGGACCAGACCATTGGACGAGGACTTTCAACAGAGGACTACACCATCGGACGAGGACTTTCAACAGAGGACCAGACGATTGGACGAGGACTTTCAACACAGGACCAGACCATCAGACGAAGGCTTTCAACACAGGACCAACAAAGATTCTGCTTCAAATCAAACTTCAACCAAGGTACAGTATAACAAGTAAAAAAAGAGAAAAATTAATTAATATTCTTCTTTAATGTTTAACCACCTATAAGCCTTAGAAAATAGCCTACAGAAGCATACCAAAATTGTGGCGCACCAAAAAGGATTGTAGAAAAACACAGAAATAATGCCATTTTTTCATTCATACAAAGACATTCAAATAACATAACATTTTCATTTTTATTTTATAACAGATACTGCGTCAAGAACATCGGAACAGGAGTTGGAACTGAGGACCACACCAGAGGACGAGGACTTTCAACAGAGGACTACACCATCGGACGAGGACTTTCAACACAGGACCAGACCATCGGACGAAGGCTTTCAACACAGGACCAACAAAGAATTTTGCTTGAAATCAAACTTCAACCAAGGTACAGTATAAAAAGTAATATCTATCATCTATCTCTTATTTGTCTTTTAGGGCCAATAATCTTTAACAATAAAAACAAACTTCAATGTAAACTTAAAAAATAAATTGGCATAGTCCAAAAAAGTCTAAAAACACAGAATCTATACAATTTGTCATTGTAACATTCCAGTCCTAAACCCTAATTTAATTGCCATTTGACAAATTGAATAGTGCTGTAAATAAGTAAATAACACCTTTTTTAAATACCTTTTTAGTTACTGAAACACTTGCTTTTGGATACATGTTTAATAAATAAAAATGTCTTTAAATAATTATCTCATGCCCTTATTTAGACTTTTATTCAATTGAACGCATTGAAATTGATTAACTATAAAATGTTAACACACTATTGATAACTATATGTCATGAAAAACAACTTAACATCTCAAAATAAACTAATGGTACATTATTTTCTTTTTACAGATTAACATGGCTGATAATGAGAGTAAACAAGAAAAGAAAAGACGCCAAGCTAGAGAACGACGACAGAGAGCAGACAGCCAGCAGACAGCGGAGAAGAAGGAAATTCGACGAGAAAAAGAACGCAAAAGAATTGCAAGCAAAAGACTGTCACTTGCAGAAATTAAAGATATGTAAAAAAAAACTACAAAGAAAATAAAGCATTTACAACCTGTTGCTCAAACATCAGATGACATTTTGCCAGAAAAAAGACAAGAGATACCAAAAAAAGCAACAAAGAAAACAAAGCATTTAGAACCGTTTCATGAAACATTAGATGACATTTTACCTCAAACAATACAACATATACCAAGAAAAGCAACGAAAAAAACAAAACATTTAGAACCTGTTGTTGAAACATTATATGACATTTCACCTGATGAATATGAAAGGCAAAATCCTATATGCTTTGCAAATTGTCCTCTACTCAAGTCTTTAGCAGTAGAGGTTCATAGTTGTGGGGACATGACTACTCAATGTCAGTTTTGTGAGGCTTATTATTTTAAACAGGAGAGACCCAGAGATGGACAATTTATTAGTTGTTGTCAAAAAGGCAAGTTCAAACTTCCAGAAAGGAAAGAATTTCCTATTTATTTACAAAATATTATGACTGAACCTACTTTTCCAAACTACAAAAATTTTAAGACAAACATAAGATCCTACAATAGTGCCATATCCTTTGCATCCATGGGGGCAACATTAGCTGCTAATGTACCAGGACATGGTCCTTACTGTTTTAAAGTCCAAGGACAAATTTATCATCGCACTTCCCATTTACATCCAGAGGAAGGAAATAAAAGAAAATTCGCTCAACTATATGTCCTAGATACAATGGAAGCTGTTGACCAACGTATGCAGATGGAAGAAAATAAAAAATGCTTACCCACTGTTTTCATAGAGCTAAATAACATTATGGACAACAATCCCTACAGTAAAGCTTATAAAAAATTGGCAGAAGTAGAAAATGAACAACTACTTCATTCACAAACACATCAATTACCAATGCCGAAGGTTAATATGGTGCTTAAAAGAGACAGACATACTGATAAACGTCGTTATAACTTGCCAACAACAAATGAGGTTGCAATGGTGTTTCACAATGATGAAGGAGAACCACCATTTCAAAGAGACATACGAATATATCCTAGAAATGAGGACCAACCGTTTATTAATATGAGTATCTTAAGTCCAAATTTAGATCCAATGACATATCCCATCTTTTTCCCACACGGAGAAGCAGGTTGGCAACCAAAATTAACTCTTCCCAGCTACCCAAATGCTAAAGCCAGAATCCGAAATAATGTTTCTATGCTTGAATTTAAAGTAGCTCAAATTGCCATTCGAAATGTATTTAATCCAATTTTATGTGGTGGGAAACTAACACAACAATGGATTATTGATTCATATTTGCAAGTTGAGGCAAATAATTTAAACTTTATCAAATATCAACAAGATAAACTCCGTGTAGAACAATATTCTGGACTCATGGACTATGTTGCTGACGTGGCTACAAGCAGAGACATGACAGCTGGCAAAGCCATCATTTTACCATCTTCCTTTCAAGGATCTCCTCGGAATATGAGAGAAAGATACAATGATGCTATGGCTATTGTGACAAAATTTGGCAAACCCGATTTATTTGTGACATTTACATGTAATCCACAATGGCCAGAAATTACACTAAATCTACTTCTTGGACAAACTGCTTCAGATCGACCAGATTTAGTAGCCAGAGTTTTTAAGATTAAATTAAATGAATTAATACGTGACTTCACTATAAATCAGTTATTTGGCAAATGTCTTGCTTATGTATATACCATTGAATTTCAAAAAAGAGGCCTTCCACATGCACATCTTCTAATAATACTTCAAGAAAAAGATAAATTAGATACTTCAGACAAAGTGGATGCAGTCATTGTTGCTGAACTACCAGATCCAGAACTATATGGTAGACTATATGAGATTGTTACTCATCGCATGATTCATGGACCCTGTGGTGACCTTAATCCACAATCACCATGTATGGAAAATAATAAATGTTCCAAAGAATTTCCCAAAGATTATAGAGACAAAACCTATGCCAATTGTGATGGATATCCACTTTATAAAAGAAGAGAAGGAGATAGTGCCATTATTCGTGGGAAAAAAGTGGACAATAGATATGTAGTACCCTACAATCCACATTTACTCATGAAGTACAACGCCCACATCAACGTAGAAGCCTGCACTTCCATCAAATCCATTAAATATGTCTACAAATATATTTACAAAGGTTACGATGCAGCTACTGTAGTCGTCAAAAGTGCAGACAACCCTGAAAGTAGTGAGTTAGTACATGATGAACTTGCATCTCATGTAGATGCTCGCTATGTCAGTGCGCCAGAAGCTATGTGGCGGCTTTTAAAATTTGAAATGCATGATAGATCACATGCAGTATATAGGTTAGCAGTACATTTGCCACAACGACATTTAGTCTATTTCCATGCTGGAAATGAAATGAATGCATTGGCCCAAAGTGAAGATCGTCACACTACACTAACTGCATGGTTTGCATTAAATTCCACTGATGCTGAAGCAACACAATACTTATATATTGAAATTCCATATCACTATGTTTTTGTGAATGGATTATGGAGACCAAGAAAAACCAGAGGCAATAAAATTATTCCAAGAATTTACACAGTCAGTCCAAGAGATGTTGAACGTTTTTGCTTACGGATATTACTTTTAAATGTTCCTGGAGCACAAAGTTTTGAACAATTAAGAACTGTTAATGACATTGTATATGAATCCTTCCATTTAGCTGCAAGACATAGAAACTTACTCGCTGATGATACAGAGTGGGAAAGATGCTTAGAAGAAGCAGCACAATGTCAAATGCCACGACAGATGAGAGAACAATTTGCTTTTATTTGTATCTTCTCAAATGCTCCAAATGCATTAGCTTTGTGGGAGACTTTTAAAAGTAATATGGCTGAAGACTTTATGCGACGATACAATGAACCCATTGCACACTTAAAAGCGTTAATGGAAATCCAAGAAGTCTTTTTAACTCATGGATTAAGTTGTGCAAGTTTTAATTTGCCTGATCCAGGTCTTATAGATGACATTAACTTTGAAGACTATGACATTCAACTACAAGCAGAAAGAACAGAAGAAAGACTTGCAACTTTAAATACACTACAATTGCAAGCATTTCATGCCATTAAAAATGCTATAGATGATGACATGGTGACAGAGCGTTATTTCTATCTTGATGGACCTGGCGGATCAGGAAAAACATATTTGTACAATTTATTAATGAGTTCAGTACGAGCACAAGGAAAAATAGCAATGGCGTTTGCCACTACTGGAATTGCTGCACTTTTATTAGAAGGTGGAAGAACTGTTCATAGTGGATTTAAACTGCCAGTGCCTATTTTAGAAAATTCTGTGTCAGATATTCGCATGACATCCTTACAAGCAAAGAAATTGAAGAAATGTAAATTAATTATAATAGATGAGGCCACAATGATGTCATGCTATGCCCTACAATGTATTGACCGTTTGCTTCGTGAAGTCATGGATAATATTTTTCCATTTGGTGGAAAGGTAATGTTGTTGGGTGGCGATTTTAGACAAACATTACCTGTTGTTGTACATGGAAATCGAACTGACATTATCGAAACATGTATAAAGTCAAGTACAGTATGGAAACATTTTACCCATCTTCAACTGCAACAAAATATGAGATCAGAAGGCCAAACTGATTTCAATGATTGGCTTATTAAAATTGGAGAAGGCAGAACAGAAAAAATACTAAATTTACCTGACGACACTGTAGAGATCCCACCTCATATGATTTGTCAACAAGATATTATATCGGCTATATTTGAAGGGAGCATAAATAACGAAGAATATTCCGAGCTTGCCAACCAAGTCATACTGACGTGTAAAAATAAAGATGCATTAATCCTCAATAATAAAATCTTAAAAAAAATTTATGCACCACAAAGAAATTATCACAGTGCTGATTCTGTACTTGCTGATGACAATGAAAGTCAGGCTAACTTTTCGACTGAATTCATAAACTCTTTAACTCCTTCTGGAATGCCACCACATATTTTGCAGCTAAAGAAAGGTGCAATTATCATGTTACTGCGAAATATGAATCCCAAAAAAGGCCTATGCAATGGCACAAGATTAATTGTTCAACAATTAAAGGACCATTTTATAGATGCTGAAATTTTAACTGGGACCCATAGAGGAGAGAGAGTTTTCATACCAAGAATAGATTTAGCACCAAGTGAAAGTAGTCTCCCTTTTATACTTCAAAGAAGACAATTTCCCATTATTATGGCATTTGCCATGACCATTAATAAATCACAAGGTCAAACTTTCAAATCTGTGGGTATTTTCTTGGAAGAACCAGTTTTTGCACATGGTCAATTGTACGTTGCGTTGTCAAGGTGCAAAAATCCACAGGCAATTAAAGTTTACATTGAAAACAATGAAAGTCAAGGTGATTTATTAGAAGATGGACGTATTTTTACTAAAAACATTGTCTACTATGAAGTACTATAACTTTGAAGGATACTAATTAAAGGTGCCAAGATTTTTTAAAAGCATTGCAAAATACATAACAATTGGTTGTTTAATTCAGTCATAATTAATGGAAGTCATGTTTATGAATGATTCGCCTCACAAAATACTTGCCTTGCATTGTTAGTAAAAATTATGTTAAAATGTTAAGTCACTATGTTAATGTTTCTAATGTTAAAAGTTTAAAAAATATATTTTGAAGTTATTTCATTCAACATATTACAAAGTGGATGTTAAGAGGTCAAGCACCTTTTAAGTCACAATGTAAATATTGTCTGTTATCTTAAGATTACTACCTACATTAATGTTTATCGCCAATTTATGTGCTCAGTAATAAATTAGTTTAATTACGTACGTTTTAAGAAGAGTTTGACTGTATGCCTTCCTCTACATTCAATGTATATTCAAGTTAACAATTATTGTGATAGAAATTGAATTTTAATACTGATTAATTTAAATGTCAATTGTTTTTACATTCAAATGTTAATACTTTTAATAAAAAATTACTTTACAAAATGTATTCACTATGTTCCTGTTTATAATGTTCAAAATTATACCAATGTTTTGTCAACTTCTAAACTTACATAAAAAATAAAGTTCAAGTTTAAAAATATATACTTTGATGGTTATTGCTTACATATATTTTAAACTTCATGTTAAAATTTGCAACGTTTAAAAAAGGGTTTTTACTTTTGGCTTTCCTATTCATTCAATGTATATTCAAGTTAACAATTCTTCAGATACTAATTACATTTTAAAAAACCATTACATCAACATTTTACAAAAATACACGTTCATATTAAAATACTTACAAGTGTCAAAAATATATGTTAATAACTAAACAACTTGACAAACATATACATAACATTGCCGTCATTTTTTGACGGGCAAGTCGCTAGTAATAATAATAATAATAATAATAGACATACTGATAAACGCCATTATAAATTGCCAACATCAAATGAGGTTGCAATGGTGTTTCAAAATGATGATGGAGAAGCACCATTTCAAAGAGGCATTAGAATATATCCCAGAAATGAGGAGCAACCATTCATTAATATCAGTATCTTAAGTACAAATTTAGAACCAATGACATTTCCCATTTTTTCCCCACACGGAGAAGGAGGTTGGAAACCAAAATGAACCCTTCCCAGTTACCCAAATGCTAAAGCCCGAATGCGAAATAATGTTTCCATGCTTGAATTTAAAGTAGCTCAAATTGCCATTCAAAATACATTTAATCCAATTTTATTTTGTGGAAACTAAGACAACAATGGATTATTGATTCCTATTTGCAAGTTGAGGCCAATAATTTAAACTTCATAAAATATCAACAAGATAAACTACCTGTAGAACAATATTGTGGATTAATGGATTATGCCGCTGAGGTTGCTACAAGCAGATACATGACAGTGTACCATCTTCTTTCCAGGGATCTCCTCGAAATATGATAGAAAGATACAATGATGCCATGGCTATTGTCACCAAATTTGCAAACCCGATTTATTCATTACATTTACATGTAATCCCCAATGGCCAGAAATTTACTTCTTGCCCAAAGTGCTTCCGATAGACCAGATTTAGTAGCCAGAGTTTTCAAAATTAAATTAAATTAATTAATACGTGACATCACTATAAGTCACTTATTTGGCAAATGTCTTGCTTATGTATATATAATTGAATTTAAAAAAATAGGCCTTCCACATGCACATCTTCTCATAATCCTTCAAGAAAAAGATAAATTAGATACTGGTGAGAAAGTGGATTCAGTCAGTGTTGCTGAACTACCAGATCCAGAACTATATGGTAGACTATATGAGATTATAACTCATCGGATGATTCATGGACCCTGTGGCGAGCTTAATCCACAATCACCATGTATGGAAAATAATAAATGTCCAAAAGAATTTCCAAAAGATTATAGAGACAAAACTTATTCCAATTGTGATGGCTATCCACTATATAGAAGAAGAGAAGGAGACAGTGCCATAATTAGAGGAAAAAAGGTTGACAATAGATATGTGGTACCATACAATCCACATTTAGTGTACATGAAGTATAATGCACACATTAATGTAGAAGCCTGAAAGACATTTAGTGTATTTCCATGCTGGAAATGAAAGTAATGCATTGGCCCAAAGTAAGCTTCGTCACACACTACACTAACTGCATGGTTTCAATTAATTTCTACAGATTCACAAGCAACACAATTCTTATATATTGAAATTCAATATCACTATGTTTTTGTGAATGGATTATGGAGACCAAGAAAAAGCAGAGGAAATAAAATAATACCAAGAATTTACACAGTCAGTCCAAGAGACCTTAAACTTTGCTGCTTACGACTACTACTTTTAAATGTTCCTGGAGCACAAAGTTTTGAACACTTAAGAACTGTTAATGATATAGTATATTAATCATTTAATTTAGCCTCTCAGTGTCATATATTCACATGACATCATTACAAGCAAAAAAACTGAAAAAAAGTAAATTAATTATAATAGATGAGGCCACAATGATGTCATGCTATACCCTTCAATGTATTTACCGTTTGCTTCGTGAAGTCATGGATAATACTTTTCCATTTGGTGGAAAGGTAATGTTGTTAGGTGGCGATTTTAGACAAACATTACCTGTCGTTATATATGGAAATCGAACCGACATTAACAAAACATGTATAAAGTCAAGTACACTATGGAAACATTTTACCCATCATCAACTACAACAAAATATGAGATCAGAAGGCCAAAATGATTTCAATGATTGGCTTATTAAAATTGGAGAAGGCAAAACAGAAAAAATAACACATTTACCTGACGACATCCCACCTCATATGATTTATCACCAAGATCTTATATCTGCTATATTTGAAAGTACAATAAATAACCACGACTATTCAGAACTTTCCAACCAAGTCATCCTAACCTGTAAAAAACAAGGATGCATTAATCCTCAATAATGAAATATTTTAAAAAATGTATGCACCTCAAAGAAATTATCACAGTGCTGATTCTGTACTTGCAGATGACAAAAAACATCAGGCAAACTTTTCAACTGAATTCATAAACTCATTAACTCCTTCTGGAATGCCACCACATATTTTGCAGCTAAAGAAAAGTGCAATTGTTACTGCGAAATATGAACCCCAAAAAAGGCAATTAAAGGACCATTTCATAGATGCTGAAATTTTAACTGGTACCCATAAAGGAGAGAGAGTTTTCATACCAAGAATAGATTTAGCACCAAGTGAAAGTAGTCTCCCTTTTATACTTCAAAGAAGACAATTTCCCATCATTATGGCATTTGCCATGACCATTAATAAATCACAAGGACAAACTTTCAAATCTGTGGGTATTTTCTTAGAACAACCAGTATTTACACATGGCCAATTATACGTTGCATTATCATGGTGCAAAAATCCACAGGTGATTTATTAAAGGATGGACGCATTTTTACTAAAAACATTGTCTACTATGAAGTACTGTAGCTTTCCATCAAACAAACAAAAGCCATGCAAAACCAATTAAAAACCAAATGCAAAAAGCTAAAAAAAAACACACTATAACCACAAAAACATTTGAAAAAACTACACAAAACTGTCCGTTTCCTTCAAAAGGTCATTATTACGCCACAGAAATTAGGTTTACACCAACAATATTTTCATATTAAACTACATGAAATTGTAAAACACATACAGAACAGTGGTTACTCATCGCTGACCAACTTTAAGTTCTCGAGTTCTCTTTTTACAGAACCACTTTTCCACAGGAAACTCTATGTGCCATTAAAACAATTACTACACCAACAAACAAAGGTCAACCATTGAAAACTAAGAATAAATAAATAATTCAGTCATAATTCATGGAAGTACTGTTTATGCATGATTAGCCCCACAAAACACTTGCCTTGCATTATTTTAACAAATTCTGTTCAAATGTAAATTAACTATGTTACTGTTTCTAACGTTACAAGTTTGAAAAAAGAATCCTTTCAAGTTCCTTACTTAGACAGATAAGAAAGTTCAAGTTTCCCAAAATATACTTTCAAGTTCCTTATTTAGACATATTACAAAGTTCATGTTAAGAGCACAAGCACGTTTTGAGGCACAATGTAAATGTTGTATTTCATGTTAAACATTAATCCAGGGAGTAATCCGATCACCAGTTAATGGGGTCAGGAAGAAATTCATTTTTTTTACAGCTTTGATACAATTGGCTACGTTTTAAAGAGGGTTTTCACTGTTTGCCTTTCTCTGGATTCAATGTATATTTAAGTTAACAGTTTTTGAGCTACAAGTTGCATGTTAAAAAAAATTACCTAAAGTTTACAATACTGATTAATTTAAAGTTTAACTGTTCTTACATTCAAATGTTAATACTTTTACTACAACACTCTTTAACAGTTACTCAAGAAGAAAAGAAAATGTTAAAAATAAACATGTTTAATATAAGATTTGTACTTATTTCGACATAACTAAAATCTTACAAGTGTCAAATACGTATAATAATAACTAAACAAATTTACAAACATACACATCTTATTGTCGTCATTTTTTGACGGGCAAGTCACTAGTACATATATATTACAGGTTGTTTTTTTATTTTCCATACTAAAAATATTTAACATATTTTAAGGGTAGATTCTTTAAAATAGAATATTTTTAATATATGACCACTGTGCTGCTTTACATAAATGTATTCATTTGCTGGATTTTCACTTGCAACCCTTTTAAATGTTTACTATATTTTCACAAAACTAAAAGGTATGTAACCATACCCCTTCTGATAAATATGAAAATTTAAAGGAATCAGGATTCAGATTTTTGCAGAAAAGCACTGTTGAAAGATAAAACAATTAGGAAAACTGCGAGCCTTATGAAGCGAGGCTGTAACCGTGAGGCCCGCGGGACTTAGGCTGCAATGAGCGCCAAAGGCGTCATGAGACTTCACCTTCAGCACCCATTGCAGGGTAGATGTCCCTAGACACGCGGGACTTAGCTGCAATGAGCGCCAAAGGCGCTCATCCCGAGACACGCTCAGCATGGGGCTTACGATGAGAGCAGAAGGTGCTCAGAGGGAAACAGCATTTCCAGGCTTCAAATTTTATTGTTGTGATTTTTGACAGGCAAGTCACTAGTTTTTAATATAAATAGATACTGATATAGTATTAACAATTAATTCTGAGCTTTGTGTGTATTAGTGCCACCTTTATCTCTTATGCTGCAAATGGCACAATCTGTATTTCCTTGATTTAGCTGTCCACAGCAAATGCCAAATATGTATTTCCTTGACCCCTGCTGCTTGACCACTCTTATGCCAAAACCAAAAATCCAATTAGTAAGGAAGTAAACACCCACATTGTCCTAGTCCCTCAGACCTAGCTCAGAGTACAAACAAACTCTACCTCAGCTACAAGGATTCTGGTTTCTGGTTTCAGTGTGCCATATTGTTAATACACCTGACACAATCCATCCCTAAATCGTCATGGATGCATTCAACATTCCAATCCATTCACTGCTATGAAAACATATTCATTGTTCTTTTGTTTACATTTATCATGACAAAGTATTTTGATACAGGGACTTAATGTATATGAGGTACAACATTTATGGTCTAATATTGTTTTTAAAATACATGCTTTTAGAAAGTGCTGTGTAATAAAAATTGTCTTAGTTTGCTTAGTTTTGTAAGTGAATATTTTGAGGTCTCATTTCTGTGTGCTCCCAGTAAATGCAAAATCAAAAGATGTAATGTCCTTATGGTAGAAAGGACCAGTCTGATATTAAGTGGAAAATGTGGGATGAGTTCGTTGAATAAGAAAAGAAAAAAAAAGAAAGATGTAATGAGTTTTTGGAGAGACTTAAGAGTACTGTGGAATGGAGAGATTAAAGGGTACTGAAACATAGGGCCTCATTAAATTCCAGCCTCGTAAATAAGAGGCTTCTACTTAAGCCCTACGTACTGCAAAGTTTCTCTAAGTTCCAATGCTATTAAATTAGCCCTGCTGCGATCAACGTATGAGCTACGCAGCAGGGCCGTACGTATCTACACTGCGTAAATGTACATGAGGAGTGACAGCCTGCGATATGATATCGCAGGCTCCCACTCCTCATCAAGTGCTGCGGGGGTCCTAAAAGGGACCTCCGCGGCAGTCCCCCACATAAGCCTTGCTGTGGGGGGTACTCCAGAACCCCCCCAGGCACCTAAAATTAACCCCCCCTCTGCATTTAAAACTTTTAAATTCCGCGCCGCGGCTCCTTAAAGGGGCCGCGGCAAACTATTACCCAATCCCGGCCGCGGCACTTAAAATTAACCCCCCTCTATGCTGGGGGTCCCCATCGGGACCCCCGAAGTGTCCCCACATAAACCCATTGCAGGGGGGGTCCCCGATCTGCATAGATCAGGCCCCCCGCTGCATTTAAAACTTTTAAATTCCGCGCCGATCGTGACCCTGCTGCAATTCAATTTTAAATTTCCCGCCTCGCGGGTCCTCAAAGGACCGTAAAGGTCCTAAAAGGACTCGCACTAAAAATATTGACCCCAGGCAACTATAATTACCCCATTAACTAATGGTGGTCAATACAGACCACCATAAGGCCTAAATTAACCCATTAACTCATGATGGTCAATACAGACCATCATAAGGCCTAAATTAACCCATTAACTCATGGTGGTCAATACAGACCACCATAAGGCCTAAATTAACCCATTAACTCATGGTGGTCAATACAGACCACCATAAGGCCTAAATTAACCCATTAACTCATGATGGTCAATACAGACCACCATAAGGCCTAAATTAACCCATTAACTCATGGTGGTCAATACAGACCATTATAAGGCCTAAATTAACCCATTAACTCATGGTGGTCAATACAGACCACCATAAGGCCTAAATTAACCCATTAACTCATGGTGGTCAATACAGACCACCATGAGGCCTAAATTAACCCATTAACTCATGATGGTTAAGGTTTTCTGTAGTGGGGGTGGGGTTGTAATGTATTTTTTTGTTTTCTGTAGTGGGGGGTGGGGTTGTAATTTTTTTTTTTTCTGTACTGTAGGTGTTTTTGTTTTCTGTGCTGTAGGTTTTTTGGGGGTTATAGTGTAGTGTTTGTAGTTAGTGTCATGATGGTCCTTGAGGACCATCATGGCACTTATGTGGTTAATGTTGGGTTGTAACAGGCCCATAATGGTAATAATATACCCTTATGGGACTGATGGGGTTAAATAGAGCCTTATGGTGGTCTGTATTGACCATCATGAGTTAATGGGTTAATTTAGGCCTTATGGTGGTCTGTATTGACCATCATGAGTTAATGGGTTAATTTAGGCCTTATGGTGATCTGTATTGACCACCATGAGTTAATGGGTTAATTTAGGCCTTATGGTGGTCTGTATTGACCATCATGAGTTAATGGGGTAATTATAGTTGCCTGGGGTTAATATTTTTAGTGCGAGTCCTTTAAGGAACTTTACGTTCCTTTGAGGACCCGCGAGGCGGGAAATTTAAAATTGAATTGCAGCAGGGTCACGATCGGTGCCGATCGGGGCCCCCCGCTGCAGGGGGTTTATGTGGGGACACTTCAGGGGTCCCGATGCGGACCCCCAGCATAGAGGGGGGTTAATTTTAAGTGCCGCGGCCCGGGATTGGGTAATAGTGTGCCGCGGCCCCTTTAAGGAGCCGCGGCGGGGAATTTAAAAGTTTTAAATGCAGCGGGGGGCCTGATCTATGCAGATCGGGGCCCCCCCCTGCATTAGGTTTATGTGGGGACACTTCGGGGGTCCCGATGGGGACCCCCAGCATAGAGGGGGGTTCATTTTAAGTGCCGCGGCCGGGATTGGGTAATAGTGTGCCGCGGCCCCTTTAAGGAGCCGCGGCGGGGAATTTAAAAGTTTTAAATGCAGCGGGGGGCCTGATCTATGCAGATCGGGGACCCCCGCTGCAAGAGGTTAATGTAGGGGTTCTGCAGGGGTCCTGATAGAGACCCCTGCAGCATGGGGATGTGTATAGGGTGCAGGGGGGAGCCTCACACTGCTGTCTCGGGCTGTTCCGAGGCAGCACGTAGAGGCTTTCGGATCCCTTGCGTGGACTTTTTGTCCACGTAGGGATTCTTACGATATGCGAGACTCGTGCATAGATTTAAGGCTACGTAGCTCTCTCGGAGCCTATTCTCGGCCATTTTCTCGCAGTCATATCGCAAAGCAGGCTGCGAGAGATTTGGTACTCGCAAACAGCAGGAAAACTGCCTTTTGCGAGCACCAAGAGAACTACGAGGGAGAATTTAATAGGGCCCTTAGTATATACCTTTTGGGGACCTCCTACATAGAGATCACTAGAGGAGAAGAAGCTGGGGGAGAAAGAGACACAGGACATTTCTTACTGCATGGGGAGGTTGTATACAAACACAAAATTAGTTAATGTGAGTTGATCAGTGAATTAGAAAGTTCAGATTGAGATGTAGAAATGTTGTGAGAAGATGGTTGGGGTAAACAAGACAAAGATAAGTACTTATTTTTATAATAGTCATGGATTAAAGAAAGTATTTTGGTATTGATAAAATAATACTTTTTGTTCTGCTGCTTGGAAAAACGCTTAAAAATCTCTTGAGTGTAGTGACGTCCTCCTCACCTGCTAACAAGCAGGCTTTTACAATCAGGGAGATATGTTTAAAGAGAGGCTTTCAGCACTGTGAACCTATCCAATAAACTTCAAATATAATTGAAAACTAAATTAATATGTATGTTAGGCATTCATCCATATCACACATTTTCTGTATACTTTCTTGAGTCTACAGTCTGCTTGCAGTATTAATATTGAAGAAAATCAAGAATCACCTGCTAGTACAAATTTTTCTTGGCATAAATTTTGGCTTAAATTAGCTGTTTAATTATGTTACAAAATCTCATACTAATGCGTGTCTTCTTTCATGACTTTGTTGTTGTTGCTGTTAAGATATTTCACTTATAAATCAATATAATCTTTCACATTGTGCAATCTTTATGTTGACAAGCCCCATGTACTTATTGTAAAGATCTAACAGTATATAATGATCATAATGCTCTTATGCACTTACATTCATTACAATAAAAATACATTAATACATGCAATAAATTACATTAGCTTCCAAAACTTAACTGGTTGTTCATTTAGTCTATAATGTGTTTTTAGCTTGGACCTATATGTGAAAATGAATCTATAAGAACAAATAAAGTGCAATTAAAACAAAAACATAACAAAAATAGCTCATTTTTAGCAAATTCACATCAATTAACATTTTTACTGAAGGGCCTTCACCACAATATACTGTATAAACTGTGGAGCAAAAACCTTTCAACATCAAACAAGAGTTCAAAGCCATGTAAGTTACAGCATTTACTTTAGAAGTTGATTTTCTGGCTATTTAATCCTGTTGTAACTGCCCATTCAGTGAAAGCTAAATGTCGAGTCCAAGACTTTGCTTCATGACAGATTAACAACAATAAAACAGAATGCAGCAAATCTTATTTCATCACTTGAAATGTAATGAAAAACTATTCTTTGCAAACTATTCTTTCCAACTTATTTTCAAGTCGGAGTATTCTTTGAAGTACTTAGAAAGAAATCAAAGTTATTTTTCACATTTGGAGCTTAATACCTCAAAGTGATTATGTGTTTCTGAAATGTAATAAATGGACCTTTGTTGGTCCAGTGGGAAAATGGTGGTTAAGAACTGACTGGTAGGATCAATCATCAGCCTGTTAAAAAGTGGATTTTAGCCACATTGACAACTTTTTTTTATTTTTACAGGTTCAGTATATGGCCATGTTCCAGCCCAAAGAAAATGTGTGGTTGAGTATGATGTATTGTTTTCTGGTCCAGGTATATATTACGATTCTTTAGAAACAAAACACAAAAATGTATTTATAGTTTAATTAATTTTTTATACTCCTATTTTCTGCAGCAAGCATTTTTTAAGCTTCGTTTTTAGGACACCTGTTGAATAACAATTATAATACTCTAATTCTTCATGATGCACTACTTCAGAGTATTGCATCTGTACACAAAACACATAAACCTAGTACTATATAAGTGCATGGATCTGTAACTTTCATTCATATGTATGCACATGTCACTATTATATCCCTATGATACCCCTAAAAAGAGCAATGTCATAACTCATGAACAATCTGGAAGTAGTTATCTATATACATCCCCTTTATGATTCTTGATTTTAATTGGTCTCTGAACTACTCTCTCTCTCTTCCTGCTGTAGTCCAGAAACAAGTCATATGTTTGTGAATTATTTTATTCACTAAGAGCATCAGCAGATGACTAACATAAAAACATAAGCATAAGAACATTTTAGAGAATATTTCTACGAAGACTGTTTGTGTTAAGAAAGATTTGTGTCTATCTTGTCTATCAATGGAGAAACATGGGAGGAGGATTTGTTAAATCATGAGAGCTTTTACAATCTTGTTGTGCTCAAAATCATGCAGCTTGCAAAAATAACTGCTAGCCCCACTTTAGCAAAAAAATCCTTCACCAAAGTATAATGAGGCCTTGAGCACTTGAGCAATTGAATAGCTCTGGATTCAGAGACCAACGGTAGCCGCAACACACCCGCAGAAATAAAGCCCACAACGATTGCTGATTAATAATAATAATAACAATACTATAATTGCTCACATGTGGTAATAATAATACAGTGTAATACTGTAATAATAGTAACAATAATAATACCCCAAATACTATAATAATAAGTTACAGAATCTATTGTGCTCTTTCTTTTAATTCAAACAAACAGAACTTAAAAAAAATCTCATACAAAAATGTACAGGTTGTCTGTAAGTCAGGTGTCTGTAAGCCAGGGAGAACAGGTATATCCTTTTCATCATATAACTAATTATCTAGAGCTGGCATATACAACACGACTCACAAAGAGTCATGCTGTATTTCTGGTAATTAATACCTCTGTATGTTTTCTAGAAATAAAGGTTAAACTTCACTATGAATGAGAGAAGTCTAAATTAAAGGGGGACGGAATAAACAATGAGGAGAAATATTTTGACAGGTAAGAGAAAAAATACCAACCCTGGAACATTTTTTTCCCCTCACCGATTAGGTTGGGGTCTAATGGGAAGCCTCATTGGGCTGCATGTTGACTACCAACAACCTAATTAGTTATATTTTTAATCATGTATAGAGTTTCAAATGCCATCCCATTAATACTACAATGCAGTCCATAAAATGTGTGCTCATATACATTTTCTCTCACATACTACTTAGACTATCCCGTATCTATAACTATAACCATAATGTCATAACCATCACATTTGAATGTCATTATACCCAATATCCAAACAAACTAACTATATACCAAGTTATAGTCATTTTCATTTCCTGGATTATTTCAGGTTAGAATTACTTTATGGGTTAGTTCCTCCTCCTGCATTTGGAGACAGAAACAGGCTTACTCCTCCCTTATATAAAGTAATCTTTCTCTAGGGCAGTTCCCTGACACTGAATTGGGAGGGGAATTAACCCAGGAAATGAAAATTACTATCATGTTGTATAAACTTTCTCTTTTCCTGGTTGCATTAATTTATGGGTAATGCCCAAGCATAATATAGGGTTAGAAGGAAAATAGAAACCATTCAATATATGAAATATACCTTACATTAAATTATCAATGATTTTTTTAAAATGCCTTCATTAAAAAAGAACTTCCAGCTAGTTAAAACTCAAGAAAGCGTTGACAGATGACCATGTTAAGGAACTAAACATCTCTTGAAGTGAAATTGTCTAAAACTTAGATGCTACTCTGGTTGAAAGACTTCAGACGTTCAGTAGACACTCTGAACCACAAAACTGTGAACAGTCCAGGACACCAGTACCTTCACATTTGTATATTCAGGGTCTGTCTGATTTAGCATCTGTGAGTTACTTAGTTTCATTCTGGCTGTTTTGCTTGTGTTAAAGCAGACATATTGAAATTCCAGATCACAGACGCAGGATAGTTGTGAGCAGCAATTATTTCTGTAGGTCTTACGTTATTTCCCTTAGTACCAAGTCTTGAGGATGATAATGAACTGGAGTATCAACATACACAGCATATAAAAATGAGAATCATGATTTGCCCTCAAGGAGTTATGAATTGTATCAACTAGATTAATTAAGGTTCTGCTTGCAAGTGATGCAGGAGGAAATGCATAGATACATCTGAAATCCTGTCATAGGGGAAGACATCAGAAGTGAACTATGACAAGTCTATTTGCCAGAAACTGACAATTCTTTGATTTCGCCTAAATCTGCTGGACCTCATTTCTTCGTGGTCTTCATCAAATCTGTGATTTTTAGGTGCCATAAACCTAAAGTTCACAAGATTAAAAACTCTACTTTCCAATTGCTTACCAAGGCCTGACAACACATTTGCTTTTTTTCCACAGGTAGTCCAAGTAGGAGACAACCAGTCCTTTGTCTACTCTCCATTCCATCATTTTTTCTTAAAGAAAGGGGCAAATTCGAAGTAGTACAGACCACACTTTGATGACTGAAAAGTTTTGATAGATGGATGAGTCCTAAAAGGTCTACCTTATTCAGCACAATTTGGGCCACATCACTGTAAATACATCCTAAAACCATGTCAAAATACTTTTAGAATTTTTTAAATATGTGCATTTTTCACCCGAAACTCAAATCAACTAAAATTAGTGTTTATATGAGTGAAAGCCTGCCCACAGCATGTTCCAGGTCTGAAGCCTAGGGGGCTTGATTCCTCTTCCTTACTTCAAACAATCAGGTTGCAGGGGTGTTTGCCCAATTCAAGTCAATGGGAAGTCTTTTGACAGTGAGTGCATGCCCAAGAGGCTTGTGCCACCATGAGCCCGAATCAATTGCAAGCCTGCATCTTGCGGGATACAGGCCGTATGTCTGCATGCATTCTGCAGGCTCCCGTTCGTCTTCGATTCCGGTGCTATTCAATTGAAGGAGCCCGCAAGTTACGGGCGGAAAGCTGACTCCGTAAACCATGCACTCGTCCGTAGCAGTTCAGGGAGGAAATATGATCAATTAAGTAACCTCCCATTTTGAAACAGCAAATAGAAAATGAGAATTCCATCATTACGGCATGGAGGTTACATGTCAATCAATTAGGTTTGGGGTCCGATATGCGATGGGACTCGCAAACCCTCAAAATACAAAATAATAAAAATGATACCAATACTGTTCTACTCCATATGGATGGCCTGATATGTATTAACTCCTTGATTCCTGAGATCGTTATAACCCCGAAATGAAACATAAAAATAATTTATTTTTACTGCCAAAAAGCTTGAGACTGTTGTTGTTGTTAATTATGTCTTTCATTGCATTCCCCAATGTTTATAGTGCAGTATTGATTTTTAATTTGCATTTACAGTGCTATGAACAGGGGTTAAACCCCCTTGCGAGTACTCTCTAGCATTTATAGGATTTTCTCCTACATTTGCTATTTACGGGTGTGAAACCATTTGCGGCCTTGGGGAATTGGAGCAATTGAATAGCAATTTGCTCAGTTGAATCGGGCTCCATGTACAGAGTGTTCTTCTTGATCTCTTGATCTGGGGCAATACTCCATGGCTTCCGAAAGAACCACATAAAACTGACTTGCAGCTCGGAGATCATTGAAAACCCAAATTTGGGAGCCATTCTATCGCTCTCACACAAAAAAACGAACTGACTTGCACACACGGGGGATTCCATGCCAGAAAAGGGTTTAAATAAAAATATGCAAGGAGTTTATGACCCCTCCACCTATGACACACTATTCCTAAGCTGGGTATCTCACAGGATTCCTCCTAATGTAAACCCCCTATGCTACAAAGGTCCATACGGTGGACCCCATGATAAAATATAACCATGGCAGTCCCTATGGATCCCCATGGCACTTAACTCTAAACCACAGGGTATCGTATGGACATCAATGGTATCTAAAATGAACCCCTATATCACTAAATTATTACCATGGGGTTCTATATATATATCCAGATGTAACATAAAATTAACCCATATATAATGTGAGTCCCTACCGACCCCCATCATTTACTATACTATAACCATGAAGGTCACTATGAAACGACATGACACCTAAACCTAACCTCCTACCACAGGGTCCTTATGGAACCCCATGTGCCCTATCCCCATATGGGAGTCCACAAAAAGACCATAACACTACTCCCTTGAAAATACTTACAAAAAATGTAAAAAGAATACAGAAAACAAAAAGACAGTCTAGGAATGAAAAAAGAATTACAGAAAAAAATTACCCTCCACCTTGAAGACACTCGAGCGACAATCTATGATTCCTGCTTGATTGAAGCCCTTGTTCCTTTTCTTTGTCCCTTAGAAATGGATTTCCAAACTGCTGCTCTAAAAAAAAATCCTCAACAGAGCTCCACATCTGAGGAACTCCCACACTGACTAACAGTTTTTTGACCGCACCTTCGCTTTATGTACTATTTTTGTGGATTATGATTGCCTGAAATATGTGTCAATCATATTTCAGCCAATCAAATTGAGTATTTGAATTACTAAGCTCAATTTCTGATTTGTTAAAAGTGTAACCTATCATAACTCACAGATTTTAACTTTTTCACAAACAGAACAATCGCAACCAAGAATTTTGGGTAAAAATAAGTGGTTCTGGGATATGAAATCAAAATGCCTAAAGGGCTATCACTGGCAACTATGCAACATTTTACTGACACCCTAGATATCCTAAAAAAACTCTAGGAGGAGTAAAGTTTAATTTAAATACAGCTACAGAAAGTATTTTAATCTACAATATGAAAGAAAATAAGCTAAACAAGAAAACAAAAACAGTAAAGATTTGTGAACATTTGAAGCCATGCAAATCATATTGCCTGTCTGCAACCCTTTAGTCTGAGCCAGAATATAAAAAAAAAACATCTCAAGCCTGAAAGTAATTCCATCTAAATGCACAGCAAGGTAGCAGAAAAGACAATCCTGGTATTATACCAAACACCAAAGATATGTGAGCAACTGGCTTTCAATCGGTTAGCACATTGCAAAATAAAGTATTCAGATTCCTGAACCATTTCATTATACAAGCCAGAAAGGTAAATGTGGATTTTTACAATCATCAAACTCAAGTATAAAATACCAGTACACCTTTGCTGCTCCATTTTGTTTGAATCTGGAGTTTTCGTTTACGTTCATATAGTTTTTAAACATGTCTTGAAGCCCAAATATAAGCATACAGTATTGGAAATATATTTGTACATTGTTAAGTTACATAACAAAGTGAGGTCCGTTAGAAGTGAAGTTTACCCCTGGTAAAGAGGAAAGACCCTGTATAACCATATAGAAAGCCCTCTAATCAGAAATAAAGAAGGTAACTCTCCCTGGGAGAACACTAGACAAACAGAGGTCCAGGCGAATCCAAATATTTATTTTTTGGCAAACCACATCTTATCCTGATGGAGAGATGGGAACAAGACTGACCTCTAGTGAGAGGCCTTATACAGGAGAGGAGAAAGCAAATTCGTGCCCCAGCTCCTCTTCGTCTGTCTATAATTTTCCTCAACATCAGAGTGTTCTCTATGGAATCCTGTCTTCTTATAGCCAGAATATTTGCATTTTAACCTCATCATCATACCTTCCAGTAAACAGTTTGGCTTGATTTCACGTAGTATGGATTCATTGGATCTTCTTGCAGTCCAAGGAACTCTAAGCAGTTTTCTCCAATACCACAATGTAATAGGCATCAACTCTACGGCGCTCAGCCTACTTTATGGTCCAGCTCTAACATCCATATGTTAATTCTGCCCCATAGAATTAATTATGCATAACTTGGTTAATAGTGATATATATATTTACTTTTTTAAAGTTTATACAGATTTGACATAGCTTTCCTTCCCAGAAGCAAACAGCTTTTAATTTCATGGCTGCAGTCACCATCCGAAGAAATTTTGGAGCCCAGGAAAATAAAATGTGTCACTGCCTCCACTTCTTCCCCACCTATTTACCACACAATGAGATAACGGTTTGCCATAATCTTCATCTTTTTATTGTTGAGAAGCAGCAGCTTTTGCACGCTCTTATTTCACCCTCATAAATATGCCCTTTATTTCCTCCTCTCTTCCAGCCATCAGAGTAGTATCATCTGCATATTTCTCCCAGCATAATTAATTCCGGCATTGGATTCTTCCAGTCCAGCCTTACACATGATGTACATATAAGTTGAATAAATAAGGTGACAATATACAACCTTGTTGTACTCCTTTCCCAATCTTGAATCATTCGTTTGTTTCATGTTCGGTTCTAACCGTGTTTTCTTGGCCCCTATACAGATTCCTCAGGGGCAGATTAGATGGTCTGGTAACCCCATCTCTTTAAGTTTTAAGAACTTGCCACATTTTGTTGTGATTCAGACAGCCAAAGGCTTTAGAATAGTCTATCAAGCAAGGGTAAATGTTTTTTTTGAACTCTTGCTTTCTGTATTATCCAGAGGATATTGGCAATTTGATCTCTTGTGCCCCTGCCACGGAGACCCTGACATGAACATCTGGCAGTTTTTGTCATATATTTTGTTGAAGCCGAGCTTGCAGGATCTTAAGCATTACCTTGCTGGCATGTGAAATGAGTGCAATTAACCAATAATTGGAACAATCTTTGGAACTTCCTTTTTTGGGATTGGTATAAAGAGTGACCTGGTATTCCATCAACTCCTACAACCTTGTTACCAGAAGGCGTCTTAGGGCCATCTCACTAAACTCTCAATGCTGTTATGGTCATACCTGTATAGATTTTCTATATATTCCTGCCACCTCTTCTTTATCTGATCTGCTTCTTGTACATCCCTGCTTTTTATCAAGGACGCATTGGAATGAAAGTTTTTTTTGTGATTCCCCAGTTTTCTTGAAGAGATCTCTTGACTTTCTCATTCTGTTAGCTTCTTCTAAATCTTTACATCACTCATTATAGAATGTCTCAATCTCTTCTTGCTACCCTCTGCAATTCTGCATTCAGTTGGACAAATATTTTCAAATATCCACTACCTTTCAATTTCCTTCTTTCCTAGCCTAATTTCAGACAATTCATTTGTCTTCTTTGTCTTTTCTTTCTTTTGGGGATATTCTTTGTTGCTGTTTTCTGGACAATGTCACAACCTTCTGTTCAAAGTTATTCAGACATTCCATCTTCCATGTCTAGCTCCTTAACTTTATTATTTACCTCCATTGCATATTCACAGGGAATATTTTCTATTTTGAGACTTTCCATCTTTTGTTCAGTTTAATTCTGAACTTTGCAACAGGAAACTCATGATCTGAGCGGCAGTAGGTTCCAGGTCTTGTTTTTCTGACTGAATAGAGCTCCATCTTTGGCTAAAATGTATATAGTCAGTCTCATTCTTTAATGTCATCTCTGGTGATGTCCATGTGTAGAGTCATTCCTGATGCTGTTTAAGAGGGTGTTTCTAATGACCAGAGCATTACCTTGACATAATTCTACTAATCTCTAACCTGCTTAATTTTGTACTCAATGGCAAACTTGGCATTTATTCCAGGTATAATTTTAGTTCCCTACTTTAGCATTCAAATATCGTATGATGAGCCATTTGCCCAGTCAAAACCTGCAGGAATTAAAAGGCTCTCACAGAGCAATTAGGCTATGTATATATATATATATATATATATATATATATATATATATATATATATATATAAAAAGAGTGAGGTAGCCGTGAATGTCCAGTAATCCAGTTGAATAATAAGAGTATTGCAGTGAATAGTGATACCTTTTTTATTGGTCAAACGTAATCATAATAAAGCGACTAGCTTTCGAGAGATAATGCCTCTCTTTATCAAGTCAAAAAGCAATACTGATACAAGTATTAACTAAAAAAGCAAACAGAAAGAGATGGGGGGAAAAAATTAGAAAAACAAAAAAGACAAAATTAATTGGGCAGAGTTAAGTGAGAAACAGACCAGCATTGTGAATAAAGTCCTGATAGGTCAGTAAGTAAGTCTATAGATCAGGTTGTAGATAAGAACACAGCAGAGTAAAATAAAGAGCAATACATTTCAGCATAGCATAGCTTACAAAAACAGCAATAGAAGGTGGGAGGTAAGTGGAATGTGGTAGCTATAAGACACTAAGATAGTTGGCCAGAAAGCCTAAGTTGTTGTTAATGCCCAAATCCTTTGTATTAAAACATTTAATCATTTTTAATTCAAAAGTTTTTAGGTGTTGGCTAGTTCTGAAATTCCCTCTAAGTACTTTTATTTTGAGGTTCTGGATGGAGTGATTCTCCTGGGTGAAATGGTGTCCAACTGGAGTACAATAGCTCTCTTCATGGTGCTTTTTGATGGAGCTTCGGTGGAGGTTCGTTCGCATGTGTAGTTTCTGGCTGGTTTCCCCAAGGTAGCACCCCCTTTCACATTCAGTACATTGTATCATGTACACTACATTTGATGATGTACATGAATATGAGCCTCTGATGTTGTGGGGCTTTTTGTTGTGCGTGGCTGTGTCCTCTTTGCAGATGTGTTGGCATAGTTTGCAGTGACTTTTATTGAAGGGTCTGGTGCCATTTTCTCTGTTATGCTGTTCATTTGTTAATCTTCTGTTCATCAATGTTTGTCTTAAATTTGGTGGCTGCCTAAATGCAAGAATGGGGGGTTTGGGGAATATATGTTTAAATTTTGTGCCCTCTGTGAGTTGGGGACCGCAATGGGCACAACAATGGCACCACAATATGCTAACCTATTTATGGCCGACCTGGAAAAGAGATTCCTGTCCACATATGTCCACAAACCTTACAGATACTACCATTACATAGATGACCTATTCATCATATGTACAGAAGGGGAAGGAAAACTCAAAGACTTCCATAATTCGTTCAATAACTTTCACCCATCCATTCAATTTAAAATGGATTATTCCACAGAACAGGTTAACTTTCTGGATACCACCATTTCCATTACAAATGGCAAACTGAATTAATCTTTCTATAGGAAACCTACAGACAGATGTAGCTGCCTCCACAACTCTAGCTTCCACCCCTCCCTCACTAAACAAGGGACAATTCATAGTCAAGTCATCAGATACCACCGCATATGTTCAAACACAGAGGACCGTGATAAACACTTAAAAACACGGTCTGCCTCCTTCAGACAGAAGGGTTACAAACCCAGTATTATTACTCAGAAAGTAACCTCTGCCATCAGAACACCTCGGGAACACCTGCTGCAATACAAAACCAAAGAAACAACTTCACGTACACCTCTGGTAACCACATACCATCTGGTTCTAGAAGGAATACTCAAAATATTTAAGGATTTACAACCACAATTCACAGAGGACACAGAATTGAAACATATATTCCCCAAACCCCCATTCCTGCATTTAGGCAGCCACCAAATTTAAGACAAACATTGGTGAACAGAAGATTACCAAATGAAAAAGAGGACACAGCCACTCACAACAACAAGCCCCACAACATCAGAGACTCATATTCATGTACATCATCAAATGTAGTGTACATGATACAATGTACTGTATGTGAAAGGGGGTGCTACATTGGGGAAACAAGCCAAAAACTACACATGCAAATGAACCTCCACCGACGCTCCATCAAAAAGCACCATGAAGAGAGCTATTGTACTCCAGTTGGACACCATTTCACCCAGGAGAATCACTCCATCCAGAACCTCAAAATAAAAGTACTCAGAGGGAATTTCAGAACTATCCAACAGCGGAAAACTTTTGAATTAAAAATGATTAAATTTTTTAATACAAAGGATTTGGGCATTAACAAAGACTTAGGCTTTCTGGCCCACTATCATACAACCTTATTAAATTGCGATTCAGTAAATTTAAAAGGGCTCTATTTAAGCACACAGCATATTTTTTTACAGACGTTTTTAGTTAGTGATCTTCTATCCAAAAGCAAGGTCTTCACTAACTAAAAACTTATGTAAAAAATATGCTGTGTGCTTAAATAGAGCCCCTTTAAATTTACTGAATCGCAATTTAATAAGGCTGTTAATGTCTTAAAGCTAACACATTCCACTTACCTCCCCCCCTTCTATTGCTGTTTTTGTAAGCTATGCTATGCTGAAATGTATTGCTCTTTATTTTACTCTGCTGTGTTCTTATCTACAACCTGATCTATAGACTTACTTACTGACCTATCAGGACATTATTCACAATGCTGGTCTGTTTCTCTCTTAACTCTGCCCAATTAATTTTGTCTTTCTTGTTTTTCCATTTTTTTCCCCATGTCTTTCTGTTTGCTGTTTTTAGCTCCTACTTGTATCAGTATTGCTTTTTGATTTGATAGAGAGAGGCATTATCTATCGAAAGCTCGTCGCTTTATTATGAATATGTTTGTCCAATAAAAAAGGTATCACTATTCACTGCAATACTCTTATTATTCAACTATATATATATACTAGCGAATTGCCCGTCAAAAAATGACGGCAATGAAATTGTAAGGTAGCTAATGCTGTTTAGTGTGTAATAATGAAATATATAATACATTAATAAATGAATATACTTTACCTATTTTAAAGCATTGTGTGGAAGAGCTGTGAATGTGTTTTGATGTTGCTGCAGCATTAGTGGTGTGGATCTGCTGTGTAAGCGTGCTGAATGTGTGTAGTGTAACACTGTGCGTGCGCGAGGCCAAACCGTTAGCGTAGTCGTGTACTTCCGCATTGGCGTAAAATGGCGAGTAATGTGTGGTATACGTTTGTATCGGAATATCCGTAGGTGTTTTGTGGTGTTTTGCGAGTTTCTTGTGGTGTTTTGCGAGTTTAGAGTGCTGTAGCCTCGTTTTCGTTTTGTTCGGCGGCCATTTTTTCTCTCGCTTCGATTTTTTTTTAGTCTCTAAACTGTTTTATTTCGAGTAAAATCGAGGTGTAAGTTGTATTTTTGAGGTGCTGGGTGCTCCCTCTTGGTGTAGGTAAGTTTTTTATGTATGTGGTGTGTGTATGTATTGTGTTTTACATTTTGTAATGTTCGCGAGTTGCGTCCGAGTGTTGCGAGTCCGTAATGTGTGTGAACGTGTGTCGTATGTTGTTTGCGAGTGTCGTAATGTGTGTGTCGTACTGTTTGGGTTGCGACGTGAACTTTGCGAGGGTCGCAGTTGCTGGCATGGAGCGCCTTCGGCGCTCCATGCCAGCAACTGCGGCCCTCGCTTTGCGAGGTCCTCAGGTGCTGGCATGGAGCGCCTACGGCGCTCCATGCCAGCAACTGAGGCCCTCGCTTTGCGAGGGTCCTCAGTTGCTGGCAAGGAGCGCCTACGGCGCTCCTTGCAGCAACTGAGACCCTCGGGCAGTGCCCTCGCTTTGGGTTTTCAGCTTTTTTTACCCTTTTTGGCTTTCTGGTCGCCTGTGAGGTCATTTACATTGCTGGAGAGCTATTGTTGCTATGATCAACCTTAGCTAGGCAGTACCTTGATCATTTTTGATCCCATTGGTGTCCTCGCCATGCAAAACGACACGCCTTTCTATCATCAGATGACTTTCAACAAAGCCTCATTGTAGATTTGTCCCATATCTACTAAACTGCATGCTTGCCTATGTTTCAAGATAACACGTTTGGCTTTGATTTCGACCTCCACCAGTATCCTTGTCCATGCAAGGACTCATCTGGTCTTCAACGCAGGCAAAATGTTCGTAACACCAGCCACAATTCAGCTACCCCTCGCTAGAGATGTCGCGATTAGTTCGCCGCCGGACTGTTCCCGACGAACATAGCATGTTCGCGTTCGCCGCGAACTGCGAACATATGCGATATTCGACCCGCCCCCTATACTTTATCATTGAGCAAACTTTGACCCTGCATGTCACAGTCAGCAGACACATTCCAGCCAATCAGCAGCATACACTCCCTTCCAGAGCCTTCTACCTCATGGACAGCAGCCATTTTGGAATCATAACTATCTTGCAGTCTTACTGAGAGGAGGCTGAGTGTAGGTGATACTGCATCAATAGGGAAAACCATAGCTAGGCTACTATACACAGTGTGAAATACAGTCCTGAAGGACTCTTTTGATCTCTGCTGCAAGGACACGCCTGTGTCTCTTCCCCCCCCTTATCATCATCCTCCCCTCACCTTAGCACCCAACATTAACACCCCTCACACTTATCCATAACACCCCTCAACCTAACACCTAACCCTAACACCCCTCACACTTATCCCTAAGACCTAACACCCCTCACACTTATTCCTAACATGCCTAACCCTAACACCCCTTACACTTATCCTTAACACCCCTCACACGTATCCCTAACACCCCTCACCCTAACCCTAACACCCCTCACACTTATCCCTAACACCCCTCACCCTAACCCTAACACCCCTCACACTTAACACCTAAACCTAACACCCCTTACACTTATCCCTAACACCCTCACCCTAACCCTAACACCCCTCACACTTATCCCTAACACCCCTCACCCTTACCCTAACACCCCTCACACTTATGCCTAACACCCCTCACCCTAACACCTAATCCCAACACCCCTCACACTTATCCCTAACACCCCTCAACCTAACCCTAACACCCCTCACACTTATCCCTAACACCCCTCACCCTTACCCTAACACCCCTCACACTTATGCCTAACACCCATCACCCTAACACCCAACCCTAACACCCCTCACACGTATCCCTATCACCCCTCAACCTAACACTAACACCCCTCACACTTATCCCTAACACCCCTCACCCTTACCCTAACACCCCTCACACTTATCCCTAACACCCCTCACCCTAACACCTAACCCTAACACCCCTCACACTTATCCCTAACACCCCTCACCCTAACCCTAACACCCCTCACACTTATCCCTAACACCCCTAACCCTAACCCTAACACCCCTCACACTTAACACCTAACCCTAACACCCCTTACACTTATCCCTAACACCCCTCACCCTAACCCTAACACCCCTCACACTTATCCCTAACACCCCTTACCCTAACCCTAACACCCCTCACACTTAACACCTAACCATAAAACCCCTTACACTTATCCCTAACACCCCTCACCCTATCCCTAACACCCCTCACACTTATCCCTAACACCCCTCACCCTAACACCTATCCCCCTCACCCTGATCCCTAACACCCCTTACCCTAGCACCCCTCACACTTATCCCTGTGTCTCTTCCCCTCCTAATCATCAAGGGATGATGATGAGGAAGGGGGGAAAGAGACACAGGGGAGGATGAAGAGGGAGGGGGGAAGAGACACAGGGGAAGATGATGAGGGAGGGGGAAAAGAGACACAGGGGAGGATGATGAGGGAGGGGGGGAAGAGACACAGGGGAAGATGATGAGGGAGGGTGGAAAAGAGACACAGGGGAGGATGATGAGGGAGGGGGGAAAGAGACACAGGAGAGGATGATGATGGAGGGGGGAAGAGACACAGGGGAGGATGATGAGGGAGGGGGTAAAGAGAAACAGGGGAGGGTGAGGAGGGAGGTGGGAGGATGATGAGGGAGGGGGGATGAGACACAGGGGAGGATGATGAGGAAGGGGGGAAAGAGACACAGGGGAGGATGATGAGGGAGGGGGTAAAGAGATACAGGGGAGGATGATGATGGAGGGGGATGTTAGGTTATTTATGCCCTTTATGGATTAAAACCAGACTCTGCATCAACTATGTAATTTTCCGTGGGAGTTTTGACATGGATCCCCCTCCGGCATGCCACAGTCCATGTGTTAGTCCCCTTTGTGGTAACTTGTCAGAGTAGGAATGTCTTTTCAAGGGGCCAAATACTTTCCCACAGAAGTGCGTGAGTACTTTAGGAAACATATTCAAAAACATGATGGTCCATATGAGCTTCCAGAGCCAGCAAACCCAGACAGTGAAAAAGAGGAGAGATTAATGGATGTTCTAACACAAATTGTAAATAACAAAAAGTATAGAACAAAGAAAAGAAAAAGTTTGGTCACACAAGCTGTTGTAGCCACAATAGGAGGCCTAATAGACTTAGTTGTAGAATTACGGCAGCATAATTTGGAAACAACAAATAAAATGGAGGAAGCAATGGACAAAAGGGATTGTTTAAAAATTGCAGCTTTGAGAACAACTACAATTGTTGGGGAACTAGAAAGGGAGTTAAGGGAAATAGAAGAGCAGAGGGATGCTTATGGAGTAAAAATAACAGAACTTCAAAACATAATAATGGACTATAAAAATGAAACAAAGTTAGAAGGGATAAAAGGAGTCAGAGACATTGCCAAAATATATCCAGATCTGGATATGTTCGTGGCACAAAAAAAGAACCAGTGCCGAAAATGAACCAAGATAGAAAAGAGTTCTTATGTTATTCTGTCCCACAAGTAGATACCATACCACAAGCACCAGTTATTGTTTCAGAATTATTTAATGCAAGGCAAACACCTACAGGATTTTCTATGCAGACTCGACCGATGTCTATGGCAGATAAAGACAATTTCCAGAAATGGTGGGGAAGTATGCCAACTAACAACTTTAATACGTTTACACATTGGTTTATGAGGGGAGCAGATAGAGCTAAAAAAGGAGGTCTTAACTTAGAGGAATGGAGAGAACTGTTAGAATACGCTATGGGTCCTTTGGCTAGTAGACTATTGGGATTTAATAACAGTGTGTCTGATCAGGCAGGAAGAATTGATGCAACTAATTTCTATCTACTTAGCATAGAGAAAGAAATAGCAAATATTACCATGAGGCCAACAGATGGTCCTAGAGAGGTAGCTCAAAGGATATTTTTTTGGTATACTCTACGACAACCTCAACAGCCTCTAGTGCTGGGCTCACCAGAACATATAGCAAAAGTAATGGAAGCCCTTCCCCGGGAGTGTCAAGAATTTGTCAGGCTTTTTGATCCAACACCAACAGACTTGGAAATGGTACTAACTAGAGCTGATAGGTGGTGGATCAAGCATCCTTTCACAGAACAGGCCTGCTCTGTTTCAGCTGTAAGACATTTAAGGTCGAGTCTGGTAGAGATATAGAGGGTAAATGGAGAAACTAGACGTGGGATGTACCCCAGAACAAGAAGGATGATCAAAACTGGAGACCAAAACAGAACTTTGACAAAAGATGGAGAGATCCACCTAGGGACTATAGGAATAGGGATGGCAGCAACTGGAGGACTAATCAGGAGGGAGAGAGAAACGGTAACATGGGTTATTGGGAACTCAGGAGACAGAAGGATAGGATAGAAGAGGAAAATCACATACTTAAAAACAAGGTAGCTGAGTCAGAGATGAAATTGAAGTAAAGTGAGGCAAAGATGCAATATAGTGTTATAAAAGAGGGACAGAGTAGAAGTGAATCACAATGACAAATCCCAACCCCTGCGCCTCAGCATCTCATTCACTCAGCTGATTTAACCATGGATGAGGCAGGTCGGCCTCCCATTTATACAGTCATCGCAGGGGTAGGGAAAAATATGTTGGTAGATACAGGAGCAGCAGTTACAATGACCAACAGGGTCAAAAATGGGGATTCTTCAGTAAGTATTATGGGAGTTACTGGGAATCCACAGGAGGTTAGAGCAGGTCCAATTGATGTAGCAGTTGGAGAAAAAACAATACAAGTAGAAGCAATAGTGGGTTGGCCAGAGGAAATATTGGGAATAGAAGCTTTAAAAAAAGGAAATTTCATTGTAGATCTTGCCAATTTTTGTTTGTGGAAGACAGAAAAGGTGAATCAGGTAAGTACAGAGTTGACGAAAGGGGTTGTGCTCCCAATGGCATATATTGTCTCTCCGATAAAAAGTCTGAAAAAAAATAAACTGAAACTAGACAGACAACCAGAATGGCTGCAGAAGCTAATCCAAGACATACCTGTTTGGGCTACAGATAAATTAGACTGTGGAAGAATGAAAGGAATGGTCTTGTTGGAAGGAGGAGACCCACAATGGCAAAAGCAATATCCAGTCCCAAGAGAATCAGTGGCATCAATCACTGAGATGATAGAAATGCTGGAGAGACGTGGAATAATTAAATCTGGAAATGGGTATGCATGTAACTCACCATGTTGGCCTGTGAGAAAAGCTGTGTTAAAAGGGAATGGTGATGAAAAAGCAGCCTCATCATGGAGACTTACCATTGATTACAGGGCCGTGAACAAACTTGCAAAAAGATATTTTTTATTTTTTTGTTTGTGTATGTATATGTTTCTAATGATGGAATCTAGTGTTCCCACAGAGCAAGGCTGTATAAGAATGAAGATGCGTGTCAACAGAAGATTGTGGTGGATCCTTGTTACAGGATGGATAAGTATAAGCTGTATCACAGTAGGAATGGGGAGACAGGCAATAAGGCCAGAAGATACCGCAAATAAGGGAGAGAGTTTGAAAAGATTGGAGTTATTATTTTGCCACATAATAGTACCAGGGGATTAGCTCTTAGAGCTCCAATAAAAAGTATAGAGGGACATAACTGGGAATGGGTTATAAGATATGGACAGATAATGAATACAGGAAACTTTAAAGGAAGGACTAAAATAACAACAAAGGTACAAGGTGAGGTTTACAAATACTACAGTAGTAGTGAGTAACTTAACATTAGAAGAAGGTGGAGAATGGGACGCTGCAGTTATAGCTGCCAAGCCTGACCTAGAGGAATTCTGCAATTTTGATACTGGAAAGGGGTGTGTTCTAACAATAGATGAAGTATTTGTCTCTGTAAAGGAGCTGCAATGTTGTAAAGATCAGAAGAAGGTAACATGGCCAATAGGCGGATTGGTGGTGGTACCAACACATGAAACAGTTGTGCAAGGGGTTGGGTGGACTTACTACCCAATAATTCTAAATTTTAATGATTTTTCTACTCCTCCAAAGTGCCCGGAATCACAGCGGCAGTGGTTTAAGCAAAGTATACAAGAGACCATCATTGAGTGGACCGGAGCAGGGAGTCGAGACAAACGGGACACACTTGCAGCCCTTTTAGGAGGAGTTGGAACTGGATTGGGAGTATGGAATTCAGCAGACATCATTGGACTGAACAGCAGGATAAACTCCCTTACTGATGGCATGGGACATACTATGAAAATAGGTGGAGTAGCTGACTCCCTTATAGTGAGTAGACTGACAGACAATGTTGATGACATACACACCATTGCCAACAACCTGCATCTAGTTGAGGAAAATATTGCTTCCATTGCTAACAGCATTAAGAATGAAATAGTGGGAACTGCCATTTTCTGTTCTATGATTGGAGGAAAGCTGTTGGCAGATTTAAAGGACACTATTAAAGACATCCAGGAAAACAAGTGGGCAAGACAAATCAATGCAACAAGGATTATCACGTCATTGAAAAGAAAAGGAGTGGACATCACTGAGGACAATCTTAAATACAGCTATATTGAAGGCCCAGATCAATGGATGCCACATGGACTACAATCTGGGACAATAGGACTAATCCTGGCAATTCCCCGTTGGGAGGGGCAGGCAGAGCAACTGAACTTTATACATAGCATTGGCACGTTAAGTGATGGAATCTACAAGCAACACTTCCCATCAAAAAGACTGGCCACTATTACAGGATTGGAGATGGGTGAAAGCTGTTGCAGGAAATCTCAACACCGATGGCTGTGCAGTTGTGTTTGGGAGAAAGGAGCTGAGGAGGATGGCTGGGTGCAGTTGATAAAAGAAAACCTGGTGCAAGAGGTGATCCGCATAGGGGACATTGCATGCTTTATGGGCCACTCTGAATATAGGACAGTTGATGAAATATGTTTGGTGGAAGAAGGGTCTTGTATCATGGTAACCACTACTATACATGTAGGAACTCATACACTATTTCCATCAAGAAACCTTACCACTGAAATGATCAATTTTACTGCAAATGCAGATTGGACAAATTTGACAATGAAGCTTTTTCCCCCAATTCCAAAGCTTACCTTGGAACTTCATGAGTTAGTAAAACGTACCAAACAACAACTACACCCCATCAGCTTACTGCTGGAACAACAGAAAAAGGAAAAAGAAATTACTACAAAAAACGTTGAGCATCCCTGGTGGGGAATTCTTACCAATGCAGAGACACATCCAGTCCTACGAACACTGTCGCTGGTACTCATGTTCATTCAAGTATTAACGACAATTATAATAATATACTTTTGTGTGGCAATGAAACAAATGAGGAAGAAACTTGCAAGGAGGATATATAATAATGAAATTTAAATGTTTTTTTGTCTTTTTCCTCTTCTTTCTCTCTCTCATACATTCTTCAATAAAGTTTTACATTGCACATACATAAACATTTATCACACACTCTCACCTAAATTTCTATAAGTTCTGTTTTTGTGTAATATGTGGATTGACAGCCATAGGAAAGTACAGGAGAACTTATGTCGCTGAGGGAACTATTCCGGAGGGACGGTGGGTTGAATTTCTCCTGTATATCAGGTTTTTGCTCCCACTATGTTCTCCTGTACTAGAGGGATAACTAGAAAACTGAGCAACATGGAAGAAGAAAAAGTGAGGGAATGTGGTAACTTGTCTTCCTTGCATGGTGGTTTATCTTTCTTTCAGGACCTCCTCGGGCAGGTCTAGGTGGGAGGGCTGGGAGTCTTTGCTTCCCTCCCACAATTGCTGGAGGAAGTGATGCATGGACAGGATGTGATGTAAATCACATCATCTCAACTAAGGGTATATAACATGGGGCCAGGCAGGAAACTGTTGTGTTGCTTCCTGTTTCTTCCTTGGTGGATGTGATGTCCTAACCGTGGGTGAGATCAAGCATGTGGGGAAGGGGATTATTATATAGGTAGATAGATTTAAAAAGGGTTGTTGCTCCGTGGGTCTGGGCTGTGTGTTTGTGATACATTTATAGTATTGTGTTGTTGCCTTTTAATAAATACCTTTTAATGTAGACGAACCTTGTGTAATATATATATATTAATTTGGTGATACACCACACCCTTAAAACAACTTTTCCATCACTATTGTGGCCAGAAAGAGTCCCTGTGGGTTTTAAAATCTGCCTGCCCATTGAAGTCTATGGCGGTTCCCCGGGTTCGCCTGTTCGCGAACATTTGCGGCGGTTCGCGTTCGTGGTCCGCGAACCGAAAATTTTATGTTCGCGACATTACTACCCCTCGTCATAGGAGAGGGACCTAACCACAAATATATATGTATACATATACTATGTATATGTATATAATATATAAAATCTCTCTCTGGCTTGCAATGGCCTATCTCATACGTTCTCTTTCTTCTGTGCCTTGGGCCTATTGTGCTTTCTGGGCTCTGTACTCTGCAGCTTGTCTCAACAATTACTGTGTATTCACAAGTTCATCCTTCTTAAACCCACTTCTAACAACATATATGACAAGCTATCTGTCTCCTACTGGGTCTGTGCCCTTGTTTCTGGCACTTTTGGTGGTAGAACACAATTACAGGAGGCTTTAAATGCTTTTCAAAATCCACATTAACACAAAATGACACACCAAAACAAAGAAAATAATAGGCCTAGCTCCCACCAGAGCACTACCTTCATTGTTAGGCAGATCCCTCACTAACAGAATTTCCATCCAGCTAAACCTGGATGATGAAAATAAAACAAATAGTCCAATATTCTGTTTTACTGAGCTGTATCCTTAGATGCCCAGATTTTATATTTGCAGCAGATTGCTCATACTGCAGTTCTGTGTCTTTCTCCAATTTTTTTTAATTTTTGTTAAATATATAAACAAATATAATAACAAAAAACATTACAATCATTCATACAATCTTACCTACCACCCGTGCAACGGGAGATGCTAAAAAAGGCGAATGAAGAATAGAGGAAAATAGAAAAAAAGATAGAAAACTTAGAAAATAAAACAGAAAACAAACAAACAATAAAGCATTAAAGAATATTGCATTGAACAGAATTATATATTACTTAGCAGCCAATAATTGTTTCCATAAATGCCATTTACAGGCTAACTTCTTGTTAACATCATTTAGATGACTATCGCACATCAAATCTCTATTATAACTTATCATATTTTCAATTTTACCCCATGTTGGAAGTGTTGGTTGATTCCAGTATTTTGTCAAAAGAGATTTTACCGTTAACAAAAAATGCAATATTAAATATTTTTCATGAGGAAATATTACGTCCAATTCTAAATGAAAAAGAGCAACCTGGGGGGTACATGAAAACTAATTTCCTAACATAATAGATAATTGGTTACAACAATTCATCCACAAAGTATTAACTTTTTCACACTCCCACCATATATGTATGGCCGTGCCCATATTCTCACAACCTTTCCAACATAGTGGGGATTGTTTTGAGTCAAATCTATTCAAGTTTATAGGTATGAAACACCATTTCTGGACCAAATTGAAAAATAATTCCTTGTATGAGGCCTTAATAGAAGATCTTTTAACCAAACCAAATGTTTTAACCAGTAGTTTTTGCAGCAAACTCATATTTCTATCTATAGTTTCCTGAGACGTTTTTTTTTTTGACATTAACAGCCTTCTTAAATTGCAATTCGGCAAATTGTAAAGGGCTCTATTTAAGCACAAAGCATATATTTTTACAGAAGTTTTTAGTTAGTGAAGACCTTGCTTTTGGATAGAAGATCACTAACTAAAAACTTCTGTAAAAAAATATGCTCTGTGCTTAAATACAGCCCTTTTCAATTTGCCGAATCGCAATTTAATAAGGCTGTAAATTTACTAATTTTGATTACATACTAACTGAATGGGAGATTAAGCCCCCAGTTATTTGATTTTTGACAAGTAATGAGGACAGATGATCTAAATGACTGCTGTTGTGCTTAGCATAAAAGCTGATACAAAATGCAGTATTCATTTTATGCAAGTTCAGCTATGTAATCTCATATAATAACATAGAGAGAGTGGAAAGTGTATTGAACACAATATCAATGCAGAGGTTAGGAGATTGATCATGACGTTTCAGAGCATATAGGAGGAAGCAGTGAAAGGATTATGTAATTACAGATTCCATAATGGTGTTACAGAACTGATGATAGGGTCAAACTCGTAATTTCAATAGGTGAGGTGGCTAAACTTTGAGTTTTAGGGTTATGAAGAAATTATACAGTAGTATAGATGAGGGCATTAGGGTCTTAGCGTGCACGAGGGGATCAAGCAACTGGATATGCTGCCATAAAGTAAGAAAATGGATTCACAAAACCAGTCATAATTAGTGAGATCATGTTTAATGTCACTCGGGTGCAAAAGGAAGTTAAGAGACAGTCACAGGGTCTGTTAAAAAACACAGCAGAAATAGTCATATTTTAAAGTGTCCACAAGGGGTCTAGGAAAATGGTCATAGTGTCAAAGATTCAAAGTGTATGGTTCAGATTCAGATGTGGTGACCAATGGCCAGTCATAGTGATATACATTCAATGAGTGGGTAAGAGGAAGAATCATAATTTAAAAATGATAAATCATCACATGGTCCTTGCAGTAGTCATTGGGTCATGTTGTATAGGATCAAGGTTTCAGTAGGAAAATTATACTGTTGCAGTATCAGGTAAATGTTCAGGAGAATAAACAATTGCCAGCAGAATCCAAGATGACAAAGGCGCAAGAGGTAGCTGGTCATTGTGTTTAAACATTTGAGAAAAAGTTTTGATGTAATAGGCAGAGCAAAGCCATGTCACAAGAGTTGGTATGGATCTATCCCCGCTTGCAGGGGGTGCAATGCACCACAAGCCCTTCTCTGGGGGAGGGGGGGTGGGAGGCAGTGTTCTATAAAACATATATTTATTTCGTACTAACTTTTTCTTTTCTGTAGCGTAGCAAAGGGCCTTTCTTCCAACCCTGGCCCACCCAAACTGGGGACCTCATGCCCTGCAATCTCATAACACTCCACTCAATATTTAAGTGAACTTGGGAGCAGAGAGCGCCTATGCTCACGATCGTACACATGAGCAATTTGAAACTCTGTCTGCCCCTCTCCCCCTTCTGCTTCTCTTCTTATTTAGATTTTTACAAGGTAAATCTGTAATATATACGGTATATATATATATATATATATATATATATATATATATATATATATATGTGTGTTTGTGTGTGGTGTGTATTGTGACAAACTGCCATTTTCTCTTCTTATTTGTTGCCGTATTTCTGAAACTTTTCCAAACAGTACACAATGCTTTTTTCCAGACTTTTGCTAAAATCTTTCGCCAGTATACAAATTCACAAAATTCAAAACCAAAACCAAAACTAAAGGCATTAAAAAAAACAGGCCTAGCTCTGACAGAGCTCTGACTTACTGTTTGTTAGATCCCTCTGTAAAACTGATTGGAAGCTTTCTACATTAACTTGCTTCTACGTTGTAATCTCTCTCTGGATGTCTCTCTAAGCTTTGCAAACTGAAGCAATCCGAAATTAAGCAGCCCTCACTGCTCAGTCAGCAGGTTCTTAACTGGGGCCACACTCATCTCTCCACTTCAGTGTTTGAAAGGCAGTACACATGTATTTCTGATTACAGTTCCAGGAGTTAACTTATCACTCCTAGAGAGAAATCTTTGAAGCTCTGCAGCTCACTCCGACCTCTGTCGGGGCACACTGTCAAACATCTACCCCTCAACTCAATAACATGGCGTTGAGCAGTTTGAGCTGAGAGGCCGCAAATGCTGTACATGGCATCTCTGTGTATTCCTCTCCTCACTTTGCAAGGGTTAGACTCCATTGCATCTTCTTAAGCTTCTGCTTTTTCAAACTTTTTCATCACCATTACCCTCAGAAGATATTGTAGGTCTGCAAAACCATTGTGGTTGAGGTGTGACTGTAGTTCCAGGTGTAGATATTTGACTTTTAGATTCAGCTTCTCTTTTTGCTGATAGTCTTGAGAGGATGTCTTGTTATCATCTGTGTGTTCAGAGTCATAAAGCACAGGTTAATGTAATTGACCTGCAGTTGTGGAAGGAGCCAGATCTCCCACGCACTACATAAACCCCACCTGAGCACCACTCCCAGCTTCCTGCTCTCCCTCCCGTCTGTGCCGGTAAGTCCGCTCCCATTTGTTATAATAACCTATTATGCATAGTGTATTGGTGAGTGCGCTGCCTCAAGGGCCTGCCTTTGCCTCCCCCCGCCGGGGTCACCTTGCCTTTTCATTACCCCATAATGCCAGACTAAAGGCATATCATCCCAAGCTACTCTAGATGATCAGCTCCATCACCCAACTCCACCATTCATCCTTAATACAAGACATGCATTTCTTCTGCTCGTTACCGGCTGACTACGTCTCACTTCTATCTAATTTGCGCCGACCCCTCGAGGGTCACCGTCGACAACAAATCCTGGTTACCCCCCTTACTACCACTCAATCGCCTCACCAACCCCACTCATGATGAGCTTCCCAATCAGCCGCCATCCGCATGATATCACTTCGATGCTCACCTTATTTCAAACCTAATTTGGCGGTCACGTTTCCTTTTCTTTTCAAACCTGCCAACCCGGCGTAGGCATATCAAGGCAATCAGTGCCTTAATTCTAGCTACACAAGCGATAACCATCACTACCACTTCCCGCAGTTTTCATTCATCATATAACCCTTGTTTACTCTCCTAGGCCACTTCAGTCAAAACTATGGTGGATCAGGCCCACTCTGACTCTGAAAGCATAATTTTGCATATAAAGCATAATTTTCCTGCACAGTCTTCACCTCTGAGGCCACCATCCCTGGCCAGAAGCCATTCACCATTCGTGCCCTCTCTGGCCCATGAGTTAACGGTCAGTGGCATCCCCTTTCCAGCTTCCGCCCCTCGAGGGTCACCATCGACCAACAAATCCCGGTCGCTCCCCTTACCGCCACTCAGTCGCCTCACTGACATCACTCATGACGAACTTCCCTATCAGCCGCCATCAACCTCATATCACTTCAACGCTCACCTCCTTTCAAACCAGATTCAGCGGTCAAGTTTCCTTTTCTTTTCAAACCCGGCTTAGGTCATACCAAGTCTATCAGTGCCTGTTTTCTAGCCACACATGCCCAACCATCCACTACCACTTCTCTCAGCTCTCATCCATCCTATAACCCTCTTCTACTCCCCTAGGCGGATTTGTCTCTCAAGTACTGAGGCCAGAATCATGATGACTACCATCGGTCCTTCAATACCAAAGCAGCCGCTGCCAAAACCCAATTCAATTACCCAATAGACTGGCCTTGGACCACGAGCTAGTCTGCCGGCACTTTGCCGGAGTCAAGGCAGCAGTATGCCAACACTGCTAGTCACCCCTGCATTTCACTGGCTTCTGTCCTAATCCCACTATTCCCTTACCTGAGCCCTCTTACAAAACCCCTCTCCTCAGCCTCAACACCACACTTCCTACCCGTCATCAGAAGGACCGTCTAGGTCATCAGGTGCATTACCCGGGTGCCTCACCCATAGGCTTACTTTATACTTTTGATAACTTTAATACGCGGGGCTGTACCTTGAACGCTTGTAGGCTACTTCATGTCTGCTCTCAACGCAGAAAAGCCCATGCCAAACCAGCGTGTCCCCAGCTAATGCACCCCATGTGACTAGGCTCTATCTAAATAGCATGATTGACCCTGTACCTGGTCCTTCACCAATCACCCATCACCATCCCTCACTGAATTTTGTTGACAGGTTTCGCCTTAAGTTTTCACACTGTGGTCTCTACATTGCCTCAGGTTTCCCATGCCCAGCTGCTCGAGAACCTGAGGTGGTGGATCAACTCCTAACCACTCAACCCAAAAAACTCACATTCGTCTTATAAGCAGTCCCATGCTCTTCGACAACTTCACAGACGCCATATGCTCGATACTGCTGAACATTAAACGATGCCTGGCAGTAGTCCACTACTTGGACGACTTTTTGTTTATCAAGGATCCCCTCGCCAATCCAACCAGCTTTCTCACTGTTTACCGATGTGAACATCCAATATGCACCAGACAAGATGGAAGGACCCAGCCACAGAGTTGAATTCCTAGGAATCATCCTGGACATCTCTAATAGAAGCAAGTCTCCCAGTCAACAAGGTGGAATCTATAAAATCTACCCTCACCTACATGCTCTATGCAGAAGCCCCAGTCCCTCCTAGACCATCTATACTTCACCTCATTTTCTATCCCAGTAAAGAGCCTCAGCACTTAAAGGTCGAGCTAGCAGCTTCTCACCAATTCGCCTACACAGAAAAGAACGAGAAGACCTCTGCATGTGCACAGACTTTCTCTCATACTGGAACTTGCATCTCCTGCCAGTCCATTTTTAAATGTTATTGCAGCATGAAATAATCACAACTTTGCATCGACCTCCACTCCACGGGTTTCATCGTTCCATTACCGCCTGACATACCCCTAGTCTAGCAGTCACCCAGCTATGGCCTACCATCCAAGCAACGATGCTAGACAAAATCTCCAGTAGCACTATTTCCTCATGCTTCATCATACCAAAACAAGAAAAGACCCCGTAAACATCTCTTAATGTCCGACAAACAATCTCTGATTTCCTGTCCTTATAACCAACCAACTCAGGTCCAGAAACTCCAAACCATCCCACCTTCCTCCGTTACCAGTTTTCAGCCAAACCTTTATCTATAGTAACTTTTGTCCATGACATCCGCCTATGCCTTATGCGATTGGGTCTCAATCCGTATGTATAGTCCAGCCTTTTATTCTGCATTTGCGCAGCTACCTCAGCGTCCCGTAACTAGACTCCCGATCACATCATTAATCCCTGGGAAGATGGAAGTCCGACAGTCTTTAACTGCAGCTTCTTTTCTATCATAGCTGCCTCCCTCTGCTTCAGTGATTCTTCTATCTCTTGTAGCTAAGAGGAGGGAATAGTGCTTTCTGCTTCTCTCTTTGATCCATGATTAGTGAAAAGATCTTGCTCCTCCTGTGTGCCATGGTGTGGCAGCTTCTGCACAACTTTCTATTTCATCTTATGCATAGGAGGACTTTTCCTCTGCTCCAGAATATACATTTGTGTCTTCTTCCTGTAGGCCACCTTGTCGCCTCCAAATGCATACTTCCTCCTCCATTCAGGAATTTAATTTGGCATCATCCTGACAACCCTCATATTAGTACTAATTTGCTGTGTTTATTTCCCCGTCTGCTTCTCCTACTACAACATTTTGCTGCCTTCTTCTCCTTTATTCTTAGACTTTTGCTCACAATTTCAATCATTTTTATATCTTCATTTTGCTCCCAGGCAGCCTCATCCATCTCTTTTTCCACCTCAGCTGTCTCTTTTACTGCATCAGCTGTCTTTGGCCACGTCAGCAGTCTCTATAGCTTCTCCAGCAGTCTCATTAGCCATTATAGTATTCTCTTTAGCCGCTCCATCGTTCTTATTCCCATTCTCAGAGCTGTGCTTGTTCAGCGTGAGGGTTTTCCATGTGGAGGTGTTTTTCTCAAGTGACTTCAACCGCTTCGTTTGTCCTCCATGAGAGTGCACTCCCTTAGCGAGCTCTCTGTAGAATATCTAATTGGGGAAGAATTCATCTGACATTCTGACAATATATCCAGTGCATCTGGGCTGGGCTTTCATCAGCAGACTGGCTCTGCAAAGCACTTCAGTATCACGCATTTGTCCTACCATACTGATTCCCAGAAACTTGTGGACGTGATTGAGCCATTGTATGCCACGTCTCACAGGTAAATAGCAGAGATGGAGGAACAATTTCTTGGTATACCTTCAGTTTGTTGGTAAGCTGATTCCTCAACATTGGGATATAATCTGCTGAAATATGACCTGGCTTTCCCAATTCCGCAATTTAAGTCAGCATCAATGGACACTGCTCAGGAAATGGTACTATGAAGGTATGTTAAGTGGTCCATTGCCTGCAGTCTCTGTCCATTTACAGTTATGGATGGTTCTGTGCACAAAGCAAGGGGAGCTGGCTGGTGCATAACCTCAGTGTTCTTGATGTTTGCTATATGAAAACTTGTCAATACTGGCTTGAATTTCTGGCTCTATAAAAGCATTCAAAGCACAGTTGTCAGCAAAGAGAATGTCTCACAACACAGTTTCCTTTACCTTGATTATGGCAAACAGTCGCCTCAAATTAAAGAGTTTCCCATCAGTTCTTTACTTCAGGCCTACTCCTTCAGTAAATGCATAAAGACATTGGTCAGAGTGACAGAGAATACCATTCTGAACAGTATGTTATGAAGTATCATTAGTATGATTCTGTCAAGACAGCCAAGTTTCATGAGGTCCACAAATGTTGTGTAGTGTTCACAATTCTGCTTTTCACACTTGTGCTATAGTTGATACACAGAAAAGATCATTTCAATTGTTTCACATCTCTTGGGGAAGCCACAATGCAATTCTCTCAACTAAGTAAACAGAAGTCTCAGCAGAATTTGTGCAAGAAACTTTACCTGCTGTCAAGAGCAGTTAGTTTCCACTGTGATTGTCACATACCTGATGATTGCCATTCCTCTTATAGAGGTGTACAATGGATTTATTTCACAGTTCCTAATGGACTGAAAAAGCTCAGTGAGTTTCATTAGCAGCACTGAGCCACCAACTTTGTAAATTTTTGCATGTATGGCATCTGAGCCTGTGGTTTTGCCATTTGACAACTTGTTGATGTTTTTCTTAACATCATCCTCTTTCATGGAGTCATGGAGGGTTTTATAAAACTGCTTGAAATCATCCCTGCTTGCATATGTCTTTATTTCATCTGCTTTGTGCTTGGCCATAAGTCCTGCACTGAAGATGTGTCATTCTGATTGGCACGTTGCAGACGTTGCTTCTCAGCAAGCAAGGCCCACATTTCCACATCACTTTTGGCAAAAGAGTCTTAGTGCTTGCATGTCAAGGGCCCTAATACAGTCATGACAGCTGTTTAGACTGTGTTCTTTTTCCTTATGGTGACAACCAAATACCTTTATAGATTAATTTTAGGGCTTCCTTCGAAGCTCACCAATTCTTTACTCTCTCTCTTCTTTACTCTGATTGAAATGCATTTATTCCATACTTTTTCAAGACTAAGGGCCTCATTAAATTCCAAGCCGCAGTGGCCGTCTTACAGACGGTATGTTTGGGGGCTTGAAATTTTCAAGAGTTACAGAGTGATTACCTACGAAAAGCCTGCAAGGACAAGGCCGGACAATCCGTAAACCATGCTTCAGCATATCCGGTTGCCAATAGTAAAAAGAGATCATCATCATTACATCACTAAAACATGGATGTTAAATTTCAATCACTTATGGTTTTGAATTCTGAGTTGCGATCGAATCCACATTCCAGAAATAATGCAATATGAAAAAATCTATAAATATAATATTCCTGTCAATGCGAGTTCTATTATATGTATTAACACATTGATTGAACATTGCCAAGAACAATATAACACAGAAATTAAACATAAAAAAAAGTTTTTTTTTATTGCAGACTTGTGAGCTTGAGAATGTTGTGCTATTAATTTTAATACCTTTTACCGCTTTGCCTATAATTTAAAATACAGTAGTGTGTTTATATTTGTTTTTACAGTGCTACGGACAGGAGTTTATCCCCCTTTGCTGGTCCTCTCTAGTACCTGTAGGATATTTGACTGCATTTCCCATTTACAGGTGTGAAAACAGTTGAAGGCTTGAGGACTTGTAGCAATTTAATGCGATTTGCAATTGTAACATTTACGGGATTGAAAGCTCAAAGGCTTAGCTGGGTCAGAGTTCAGATTTTGACAGCCTGTAGGGATTTTTCGCCTGTAACCCGCAGATCATTTGCAGGTAGCTGAAAGAGGCCAGTTTGCAGGCTCCTTTACGGGCAAGATTTCTAAAATCATAGCAATTTAATGCCGGACAGAAAAGTAGCCAGGTGTTCAGATTGCAAGGTAGTATGCGAACCACAAAAGAGCAGATACCATGGAAGTTTATTAACCCAATTTAATATTTTATAATAAAAGAGACAATCCATCAGACAACAAGAGCAAAAACAAAGTTCAGTGAAACTCATTGTATTACTTGTTTAATAGTCCAGTCAAGGCAAAGCTTTTCATTTGAAATTGTGGCTCATTGCATTTTGCTTTTAAATTTGGAATAAACTGCCTTGAACGTATAATTATTCAACAAATGAATAGTAATATAGCTATGTGATCATGCTTGTCAGATAACAAGAGAAAATACAATATTATTTTCATAATTTGTATTTATGTTGGAAAAAAATTGGGAGTTCAATTTATCTTTAAAGCGAATGCAATAGAGATCATAATTGTCAGGACCATGCAAGAGAAAATATGAAAGATAATTACACAAGAGATACAAAGAAACAAATAAAATCTGAAGTTTACATATTGTCTTAGAGCAGACATTCTTTCTATTCAAAAACTGTGAGGCATTCTATACATTACCTTGGTATTGTTTACAATGTCTAGATTTCACACTTTGCCTGTAACATATATAATTACATAATATCCCAGATATTGTTGAATAGTCATTATTTATTTAATTTGTTGTTTTTTTGTTTAGTGAGTTATATATGTTATTACATATTGAATGTTCAGAGGTTCTTGTTGTAAGTGCTCTGATTCTAGAGGAGATGTTAGTAGAAGGGTAGGACAAAATATAACTGTAAAAAGATACAATAGTGGAGGTTATTCATAGGGATGGCTAATTTTATGAAGCCTATAGCTTTCTCATTATTATGTTTACCATACACATTACTGGACCACACAAACTTCTCTAAATAAACATGTTATTGTTTAAAAATAAAATTTGTTATTTTAATTTCAACATTATTGACAATCTTCATGGTTACATAGACACAAGCAATTTTTTGTGCCACACAATAAGCAGATACAACAATTTTACACATATAATTCGTTTGTACTGTATATTTTCCCATCTCCTCACCATAGATGCATCTGGAATGTGTACCCTATTCTGCCTGAAGTTCAACTTACAGTACATAGATAACATTGATTTCTTGCTTTCATTTTTTTCCCTTCAAACACAGGTTCTTCATTTTTACAATGTAAACTGTGATTAGCATATATTTGCTTTCTGCTTCTGAACAATTATAAGCTTACATCTCTAACAATTTTTTTATTTTAATATCTTTGATTTAATTGCTTTCTTAATTTACTGTTTTTTTTTTATCTTTGTGACTAGTGTTGCTTAAAGAACAATGCTATATTTATTTTATCTAACTTATTTTTCAGCATTAAAACTTTAACATCCTTTTTACCTCTGTTAATACATGTCTTCAAAAGGAGTTGCTTGCAGAAAATAAAAACCCATAAAAAGGCAAACCTTATTTACTGTGTTACATTATTTGGATTATAGAACTTTGTTTTAACAGACTAAGCAATATTGCTTCAATAATTTAATTTTGAAGAATTGATCAAAATATAATCTATTGTTTGTTATTGTTATACTTTTGCTATATGAGAAAGGTATTATTTCTAATGACTAGGCATTTTTCTTGGAATCCTATGGTTGACTACATAATATTATTCTACTAAATTATAGAATTTTTTACTTTAATGTTTATCTGCAATTTTGCCCACAACCGTTCTAAAGCTCTATTTTTTTTTTTTAAGACAAAACCTTGCCACCTCCATCCGGGGTTTTCAGGATTTGTTATACATATGTTTTTAAAGATACATCCTTTCTGTTCACTTTATTCTAATCCTTGCCTTTCCCTACAATTCTTTCCCAATCTTACACATTTTATCTCCTCTTGTTCTTTTCTTCCACACTTCCTGACTTTCTCCTTCTCCCTTCAATATTTACATTCACCCCCTGTCCCTATTTTTTCTCTATTCAAATATTTTCAGGTATTTGTTAGTATATCTTTGTTCTTATGTTGTGATGGGTATATGTGCACAGTGAACATTTTTAACACTGTGAACTCACAAGCTTTGCAGCACTACTTATGATGCAAAAGGATTGCTCCCTACCTTAAAGGACCACTATAGTGTCTTTACAATTAGAACCCATATGTTTTTTTGCTGAACACAGGCTATTAAAAATACAATGCAGTTTAAATAAATACAAAAAATATTACCTTTTAAGGTGCCTGTTTTCTCTTGATGTGTGGCCAGCTCTACTTATCATGGAACTGGGAAGCAGGCTGTGCTAATATATCGCTTGCCCAGGCCCATTATATAATTTGCTCCATCCACACTGCATACACAGAGATAATAGTTCTATTGTAGCATGCTTGCAGTTGTCCCACAGGCCCGTTCAGTGATAGTGCATGAGCCATCGTAGCCCTGCCTCCCTTTAGTGATGCAGAACCTATACTGGACAGACTGTATTATAAGTTCAGTGTCATGGCCCTGGAGCGGGCTAGCATTGGATAATATTGTTGTAATAAATACTTATATCTTGTTATACATTTCTGTTTTGTCTTATCTTAATGTGTTTAGTTGCTTATGTTATAACTGGCTGATTTAAGTTAACAGCTGTTATACCTATTCATTAGATATATTTATATATTAGATTATTCTTTTTAAGTAAATATTTTTGAGTGAAAAGCAAATACAATCACTTTCTGCAAATTACAGGTATTAATACATAAAAACTTTGCATACTTGTAAGAAAGTACCGGAAACACAATGTTACAAAATAACTTGAGTGTATATGTAAAACAGGAATATAAATGTGTTTTTAGAGAATATCTTATACGCTGGGTCTGCTTATACCTTGGGGGATTCAATCTTGGAATATTAGTTTGTCAATAGCTTGAGAAGAAGAAGAATCCCATGGGGACTTACTCTCCCATTTAATTATTTTTTTCAATGGGATATATGAATTGATAGTCTCTTAACAAACTGGATAAAGATTTTTTTTTTTTCTTTAAATCCACTGTTCCTCACACTCCTTTTGTTATCAATAAACCAAATTTAGTACATTAGTTGGAAAATAAAGGCTGTATTTATTTATTTTAAACTGAGTAAAAATGTTTGTACATTACTAAGCTAAGAACATAGAAGAGAGAACCTTTTACATGTATGTTATCTGGTATGTACTATGTATTGGAGAAAACATTATATGTGTATGTTATCAAAATACATATAATAGACTCATCTTCAATACCAAACGATCAGTGTCTGCAGCTCCTCTCTGTCAATCACTCCACTGGCTTCCCATAGCTTCCTGAATCAAATTTAAAATCATGACCCCAACATACAAAGCCCTCAACAACAGTGCACACCCTTATATCTCTGCTCTTGTTTCAAAATACTCTCCCAACCGCCCCCTTCGTTCTGATAACGACCTTCTTCTTTCCTCCTCTTTCATCACCTGCTCTCACTCCCGTCTTCAAGACTTTTCTCGTGCTGCCCCTACTATTTGGAACTCCTTCCACCGCTCCATTAGACTATCTTCCTGCCTCAAAATATTTAAATAATGACTAAAACCTTACCTGTTTAAAAATTCTTATCACCTTCAGCCTTAATATGTAAAACTGCACACTCCACAGCTTAATAACACCTACACCCACAATCTACAGTACAACACACAGACACCTCCACTTGACTGAACAAATTGCTTTCACACTGCCATCTTGCACTTGTCACCCTCTTGTATCACACCTAAACCCTTAGACTGTAAGTTTGCGAGTTTTCAATATTGTGTCAGTGCCTTGGAAACAAGCTCTATGTACATTTGATTTTATGCTCAAAAACAGGGCCCTCCATTCTTTATAAGGTGTTAAGTTTGTTTTTTGCCATGTACTCAACCCCTGTACAGCGCTACGGAATATGTTGGCGCAATATAAATAAAGATAATAATAATAATAATCTTCGGATATAACCAGTGGATATGGATATTTCAGGTGTCCTGCAAAAAGATGTTATCTAAGTCAGAGTCTGATGGAAGTTTGCTAAGTAGCATGGGCGAATCTACGATGGTGCAGCCAGTGCTCGCGGGGGGGGCTGCTGTGTTTTTTCATTATTTTAAATTCTCCCTATTGTAACTTAACTAATCCACTTTAAGAGACTAATCCACATTAAGCACAGCTGGTCATGTCAGCAGTGGGCAGGATCTGCAGGGTGGATTTGCCAGCTCCAGGAAGTAGGCTATACATGTGTTACTAGACCTGCCTGTTGGGGAGCCAGAGCTACTGTCTTAGAGGAAGATGGTGGTACTGCAGAGGCTGCTGCTCACTGGAAGTGTGCTAATGTAAGTGCGCTAATTGCCATTAAAAAGTTTTCATGACTGGGAACTTCATGTGTTTACATGTTCAGTGCTTTGGGAATTGCTATAAGACTTCCTGGTCGTTTTGGTTGTGCAAACTTGTAAATTAGTTCAGTGTCTGGGAATCACATATATAGTTGTGAACATGCGGGTTGTTGCTAACGCTGCGCGCTCGCATCAATAAAGACCCCTATAAGCCCATAAATAACCCTGGCACTCATGGGCGTCAATACAGACCCCCATAAGCCCTTCATTAACCCTGTCACTCATGGGGCAATACAGACCCCCATAATACATATCATTAACCCTGTCACTCATGGGGGTGAATACAGACCCCCATAAACCCATAATTAACCCTGTCACTCATGAGGGTCAATACAGACCCCCCTAAACCCATAATTAACCCTGTCACTCATGGAGGTCAATAAAGACCCCCATAAGCCCATAAATAACCCTGGCACTCATGGGGTTTAATACAGACCCCAATAATACATATCATTAACCCTGTCACTCATGTCACTTTAGGGTGTATCCCTTCCTTGAGGACCGTCATGGCACTTATGTGGTTAATCTTGGGTTGTAACAGGCCCATAATGGTCATAATATACCCTTATGGGACTGATGGGGTTAAATAGAGGCTTATGAGGGTCTGGATATACCCCACAGGTGACCGGGTTAAAATGGTGTAGTGCTTACACTTTGGGTCATGAGGGTCCTGGATGACCCTCATGGCACTTATAGTGTTATTACATGCGTTCATTACTGTGTTAGAGGGGTCTATATAGTTGAGGCACCCAGTACACTCACATTGTGTGGCAAACAGCATTTTAACACTTTCTTTTATTGACCGTCATCTTTTGACGGGCAAGTTGCTAGTCACATATATAGTTGTGAGCATGCAGGTTGTTGCTAACTCTTGCGCTCTCTCCGCAAATTTGCGGAGGTGGAGGCTCCTACGTCGGCTGCAATGAGCCGCAGGCGGAACTTACAATGGAAAATTTACGGACTTAGCATCCAGAAATACGAGCCCATTACCAGCTCGCAAAAACACTAACTTAACGCTCGAACCGTGCGCATATGAAAACATTAAAACACAATAAATACACAGATACAAATACATAAAAAGCTTACCTACAGCAAGAGGGAGCATCCAGGACCTCTGCAAGTGAAGTTACACCTCAATTTAAGTCCAAATTCAAGAGTTTACACACACGAAAATCCCCTAAGCGAGAGAAAAAATGGCTGGCGAAAAAAACGAAAACAAGGCTACAGGACCCTAAACACACAAAACACCACCAAGCACATACAGATTTTCCAAAAACACGTAGGAGGTACAAGATACACCATTAGCAAGGACTCTACATCATACACAGCTGCATAGCACATACACATTAGCAGCTATTTTACAACACTAACTTACACAACACTAACTTTCACCTCGCGCACGCAGCCTATTTACACTACACACTGCACACATTGCTGACACACCTCAGCTCCACAACAGTGCAAACCTACATTATATGCTGCAGGAACATCAAAACAGATTGTCAGCTCTTCAGCACAATGCTTCCTGCATATATTACTTCCAAATAGGTAAAGTATATTCATTTATTAATGTATTAATGATTTCATTAGCATACAAAAACAAATATACACAAAAATAAAAATCACAATAAACACAAAACCCATTTACGGTGCGTCTCCACCAAACAGCATTACCTGCCTTACAATTTTATTGCCGTCATTTTTTGACTGGTAAGTCGTTAGTGATATATATATTATTCTGTACTCACACATATATATATATATATATATATATATATATACATATATATATATATATATATATATATATATATATATACATAAACATATATATATATATACATATAAATATATATATATATATACATATATACATATATATAGTAAATAAATAGTACATCTGTATTCATATTTGAATGTCTAAAACAAGTTAAAAAACCTGCTTCTAGCTCAGAATTCCGAGAAAAACAGTTATTACACTGCATTCTGGGCAGCTGAGCTGGGACATGCAAATGTGTTAACAAATGCCTCGCTTTTCAATCCATAGCCATTATCAAACTTGGCTTCCTTTAAGCTTATGCATGCTGTATTACACAGCTTTAATGCAAAGCCAAGGTTGAATTAAACATAAGCTGAGTATCCTATCCATGTACAGCTGTTTCAAACTTACTGGCTATCATCAGCATGGAGCGGGATCTCAGCCTGTGTTGTGGACTTTATGAGTAGGTAGTTCACCATAACAATCATTTATAATATGGTGAGCAAAAGAGCGATACATTGTGTACATCACATATATATTTCTCAGCAATATGAAACGTTGCTAATGATTGCGAACCCGCCGCAACTCGAGGGGCGCAGTTGCTGACAAGGAGCGCCGGTGGGGCACTCATCTCTACAACCCCGTACGACTTTAACGGACATCCCGCGCACAGCGGACATCCCGCGCACAGCGGAAAACATAAAAAAATAAACCACAAAATACACAAAAAAATTAATTAGAAACCTTACCGAAAAGCAAGGGGGGACACCCAGGACATCTGGAATATAGGATACACTTCGTTTTTAGTCCAATTTAAAAAGTTTAGACACTCGAAAAAACGGCGAGAGAAAAACGGCCGCCGAAAAAAAAAAAAACGAGGCTACACGACCCCTAAAGCTGCAAAACACCGCCAAGCAAATACGACTTTTCCAAAAAACACATACGAGGTACAACATACACCAATAGCAAGGACGCTAAATCATTCACACCCGCGTACCACATCCACATTCGCCGCCATTATACAACACTAACTTACAGAATGAGGAAGTACCCAGCTATGCAAATGGTTTCCCCTCGCGCACGCAGCCTATTTACACTACACACTGCACACATTGCTGACACTTACACCTCAGCTCAACAACAGTGCAAATCTACATATGCTGCAGGTACATCAAAACAGAGTGTTAGCTCTTCAGCACATTCCTTGCTGCATATATTAATTACAAATAGGTAAAGTATATTTATTTATGATTTCATTAATTAATTATTTAGCATAAAAAACTAAAAATATACAGAAAAAAACAAAAAACACAGTATCGCAAAAAAGCCACAAAGACCTTCACTGCGCGCCTCACAAGGAGCGCCAATGGTGCTCATAGGACACAAAGTACACCAGGGGAGAGCCTTGCAATAAGCTCCAAAAGGAGATCAGCCCGGACCTTACAATAAATGCAAGTATGTCACGTCATTAGCATATACTGGTCACTTTACTCCCGGAAGACAGGCTGCGAGGGGAGAGATGAGCAGGCAGCTCATCTGATTACAAGTAAGGAGAGAGGGGGAAGTGACGAGGGTGATCAGGGGGAAGTGATGAGCAGGATGCTAAAGGGGGAAGAAGGAGGAGGATGATAATGGTGAAGGAGGATGTTAAGGGGGAAGGAGGAGGAGGATGATAACGGGAAGTAAGAGGAGGATGATCAGGGGGAAGGAGGGATGAGGAGGAGGAATGGTGAGCTGAGGGGGCCCAGGCAGATATGTCAGCACTGGCCCCCCTCCAGATCCTCCATGAAGTAACTCTGAGCGTGGCTCGAGGTTACCGATTTAGGTACTTAAAATTAACCCTGAGTCACGCTCGGGATTACCGTTTAGGAAGTTAAGTACCACGTGGCAACTTCCTGGATAGAATGTGATCCTTGAGTAAAGCCCAACGTTAGTTCCTTTCCTAGGGCCTCATTCTATTAATGGCCATAGAAGCTGCATGGCCCCAAGGGATGGCCACAAGCTGCTTAGGTATTCTATCCCCTTGCGGCCTGTTTTCCCTTGCGGCCACCCCCACCACAAAGAAAGCCTTTGATCCCACTCGGCCACAAGAGATTCGGCCGCATGGAAGTACTCGACCCTATTCAAATGCTCCGGCTAGCCCTCCGCCAAGCCTGCAAAACGGACCAAAAGGGCCAGAGCTTACTTCCACCCTGGAGCCATCGCAAGGGCTGTAGGGGACCTGATTGTGACCCCTGCAGTGTCCCCACATTATCCTCACATCACCCCTATAATGCAGGGGTCCGAACGCGACCCCTGCAGGATGCACACATTAACCCTATAATGCAGAGGTCCTATTGCTGCAGGGGTCCCATTAACCCCCCATGTCCCAGGTTTGGATGACCTACAAGGCAGCAACTCAATCTCCAATGACAAATGACAGTATTGGCTAGCGGCGATGTGCCAGCTAGCCAATGTACTACTTGTCATCCTCATGTCCCCCAATGTGTCCCCTATGAATTACAGAGATGTACAGTGCTGCATTGAATTTATATTTGAGTTTTTAGTTTGGCAGGCTTGCACTCTGATTTGCGGGCTAATGCCCACGATCAGGTCCAAGTCCGCCAAAGCTAATAGCCAATTGTTTGGCTTGCGGTCAGCTGTAGGAACGGATGTGCTGCGGCCCCTTTCATTTGAATAGCAAAGTAGACGTAGTGCTACGAGGGCCTGCAGCACCCTTGCAAGGAATTGCAGCTTTGCAGCCATTTTATGGTCATTAATAGAATGAGGCCCCTAGAGTTTACAGGTTTTATGTACACCTGAATGAATGAATGTCAGTGACTCATGAGTCCATTTAATAATCTTCAGTCAAAGATTTCAAGAACAAAGATCCTCAAACCTGGATTATGAAGAATGTTGTTTATAATTCTGACAGAGCTCACAGTATACAGCCAGGAGGAATAATACATAGTTACATAGTAATTGAGGTTGAAGAAAGACCATTAGTCCATCAAGTTCAATCTTTTTAGATCTCCTCTGATCTACAATATGCAGATTAATTGTTATATGATCCAAAAGAAGGCAAACAGAAAAAAACCCTGGTGAAACTTTGCCAATTGTCTCAAAAAGGGAAAAAAAGATATAAAATTCCTTTCTGACCACAGATACTGGCGATCAGATTCCTCCCTGGATCAATACTCCCTCTCTAATTATACAGGATACAAATTTATACATCCAATCCCTTTTTAAATGTATATATTGAATCCGCTGTCACCACCTCCCTTGGTAGAGAATTCCACAGATTAACCACCCTTACGGTGAAGAATCTATTTACTAATCTCAAAGGATGTCCTCTTGTCAGTTGAAATCCTCTTGGCACAAAAAGCTCTCTTGACAAATATTGACCCTGTATGTATTTAAATATGGTAATCATATCCCCTCTTAGACGCCTTTTTTCTAGAGAAAATACGTTTAATTTGGTTATTCATAACTTAGCACCTCCATTCCGCCTTTTAATTTTGTTGCACTTCTCTGTACTTTTTCCATCTCTAAAATGTCCTTTTTATGAAGTGGTGCCCAAAATGTTACTCAATATCCCAAATGAGGGCGTACAAGGGATTTGTATAGTGGCAGAATTATATGTGCTTCCCTTGCTTCTATACCCTTTTTAATACATGCTAATATTGTATTCCACAAGCACTCCCAAATCCCTTTCAAAATCTGATACCCCTAGTTGATATACTCCTCATAGAAACTAATTTGCTCCATTAAGATTATATATTGCATGGCTATTTTTTGTTCCTTGATGCATAACCTTACATTTATTCATATTAAATATCATCTGCCATTTAGTCGCCCATTTCTCTAATTTATGCAAATCCCTTTGGAAGGAAAGTACATAATTTTCTGATTTAATTACCTTGCACAATTTAGTGCCATCAGCAAAAATTGAGACACTACTTTCCAGTCCTACTTCTAAGTCATTAATAAATATGTTAAAAAAGTAGAGGACCTAATACTGAACCCAGAGGAACCCCACTCAACACATTAGTCCAATTGGAGTATGCTTCATTTACAACAACCCTTTGCTTCCTGTCTTTTAGCCAGATATGTACTGCAATTCCTGTATGCCTTAGTTTGCTCAATAGTCTCCCATGGTGTACTGTATCAAAAGCCTTTGCAAAATCCAAAAAGACAACATCCACTGAGTTGCCTTGATCCAAGTTCCTACTATCCTCCTCATAGAAACTCATTTGATTTGTTTGACATGACCTATCCTTCATAAATCCATGTTGTCTCCTACTTGTACTCTTGTTTAAATAGACATGTTTTTGTATGCTTACCCTTATTTACCCTTCTAAAAGCTTTCCCACTACAGAAGTGAGGCTTATGAGTCTATAATTCCTGAGATTTGCTCTTGCTGTTGAGTGAATCCTTAAAAAATAGATAAAATGGTTTGGCTATTACAGAACCCAGTTACCTCAGTACCCTTGGATGTATTCCATCAGGACCTGGGGCTTTATTAACATTTATTTTTTTCCAACCTCTTTTGGATTCTTCCTGCGTTAACCAATTATTCAGTGAAGGTAGTGTAGTCTCTTTGGAGTCAGAGGTCACTTCTTCCAGCTCAAACTAACAGGATAAATCATCTGCTTTTCCATTCTTGCTGCCAGGCCAATAGGTAATTACAAATTGTAAGTTCTACAGTTTACAAATGCTTGCACAGTTCTCATCACAGTGTTTAAAGTAGTCTTGCTGGTTCAAATGTTAGTGGATGTTCCCTAAGGGCTGTTACTGCATTAGGAACTTCAGCAGGAACCATGATAGGTCTACTGTATTGTCATGGTTAGAATTTAACCGTCATGTGTAAATAGTAGGATTTGCACTTCTAAGACCACCAACTGGCAGGTCCATAGGCAGGAATATGACTTGGAGTTGACAATTAGTGAAAATGGGTGTAAGCTGCCACGGTTCGCTGAATGCAGTGTAATAACTGTATTTCTCGGAATTCTGGGCTTGAAACAAGTTTTTTAACTTGTTTTAGACATTCAAATGTGCACATTAATGTACTGTTTGTTTACTGTACTATTGTACAGTGGAGGGCTTTTATCGCTCTCCGGCCCCACGCTGATGATAGGCAGTAATCTTGAAATGGCTGTACGTGGGTGGGATTCCTAGCCTTTGGGCACATTTGCATGCCCCTGCCAAGGTTCCCCGAATGCAGCATAATAACTGTAGTTCTCTGAATTCTGGGCATGAAACAAGTTTTTATCTTTTAGACATTCAAATGTGAACACAAATGTACTGTTTATTTACTGTACTATTTGCCCACCATATATGAAATGTTATTCCTATTAAATATGTTTATTTGCAAGATATATATATATATATATATATATATATACACTAGCGACTTTCCCCGTCAAAAATGACGGCATAAAAGTGAAGTCTTGCAATGCTGTTTGCCACACAATGGGAGCCTCTCCCTCTCTACTTTACTGGCCTCACAATGAGCGCCTTTGGCGCTCATCACGTGTCTCGCAATAAGTGCCTTTGCCTCCCCCCACCTCTCCCACTGTCTATTTTACTGTCCTCGAGATGATCGCCTTTGGCGCTCATTGCGGGCCTCACAATGAGCGCTTTTGGCGCTCATTGTGAGTCTCTCCCCTGTCTTCTACCTCCCTTGTGTCTCATTTCCCCCCTCCTCTCCCTAGCTTGTGTCTCCTTTCCCCCTCCTCTCCCTCCCTTGTATCTCCCCCCCCCTGTGTTTTTACCTCCCTCTCCCTCCCGTGTCTCTAACCCACCTCCCCTGTGTCTCTTTCCCTCCTGTGTCTCTTTTCCCCCTCTCCCCTGTGTCTGTTCCCCCTGCCCAGTGTCTCTTTCCCCCCTGCCCCCATCCCCTGTGTATCTCCCCCCTCCTCTCCCTTCCCTGTATCTCTTCCCCACCTCTCCCTCCTGTGTCTCTTTCTACCCCTGTCCCCCCTGTCTCTTTCCACTCCTATCCCCCCCTTTGTCTCTTTTCCCCCCGTGTCTCTTTCTCCCCCTCTCCCTCTGTGTCTCTTTCTCCCCCTCTCCTTCGGTTTCTCTGTGTCTGCCCCCCCCCCTGTGGCTTCCCCCTCCCTCTGTGTCTCTCCCCCATCCCTCTGTTTCTCTTCCCCTCCTCCCTCTGTGTCTCTTCCCCCCCTTTCCCTCTGTGTCTCTTCCCCCCTCTCCCTCTGTGTCTCTTCCCCCCTCTCCCTCTGTGTCTCTTCCCCCCTCTCCCTCTGTGTCTCTTCCCCCCACTCCCTCTGTGTCTCTTCCCCCCTCCTTCTGTGTCTCTTCCCCCTACTCCCTCTGTGTCTCTTCCCCCTCTCCTTCTGTGTCTCTTCCCCCCTCTCCCTCTGTGTCTCTTGACCCTCTCCCTCTGTGTCTCTTCCCGCCTCTCCCTCTATGTATCTCTCCCCCTCTCACTCTGTGTCTCTTCCCTCTCCTTATTGGCTGTGCATGCCCAAAGCGCGGCCCACGCGAGGCTCTGCCCATGCATGGCTCACACCACGCATTGTGCATGCGCGGCTCGTGCCGTGCATTGCGTATGCATGCATTATTATTTAAATCTCATTATGTTGCAATTAATTATAATGAAAAATACTTTGTAATCTTGCAAATAAACATATTTAATATGAATAAAATATTATTGAAACTGGACAAAAACAGAACCAAACTAGCTTAATATGTTAAGATTTCATCTCTGTATTAAGGTGATGCAAGAAGACTACAATTCGTGTGCATTTAATAACTAGACACTTGTAAATAGATATATATTCAAATATATTCAAATATTTATAGATAGTTCAATATTAAACTACATAGCTGTTTTTATTATGTCAGTATGTGTTCATCTTTATAAACATAGCTTGTAAAGAATCCAGGTCTTACAGTAGCTTGTAAACTGCAAGTCAATAATGAACACATATCTGTTTCATTTATTACCTTTGCTAATTCCCTGAACATACCATTAAGCAAAATCTGTTAAAGTCGTAAATATACACATTTTATACAGTTATTTGCATTGCTGCTTCCAAAACCATAGCAATATCAATACTGTAGTACTTCATGTCAGTTTGATTTGAATGGAATTACTCTAACCTTTCAGAGCCTACTACAAATCCTGATAATAGGTATTCCATCTAAAAGTAATGCCTTCTCATATGACATGCAGTTCTACAACTTTTTGCAGGTGCATTCTATATTTATAATGAAATGAGGTGGGGCTGGGTTTTATTCTTTGTATTGCTTAAATCCCAAGAATTACTAACACTTACAAAGAGAAAAAAACACCTCCACTCTGGTAGTATAATCAGGTATCATGCTATTGTAAAAGTAATGTGCTTAGTTTTTGAAGTCTTCAAATTGTTATCTTCCTCCTTGTTGATTTTTTTCAGGGACATTGTATGAAATTTGATTTAATTTTCTTTGGTTTGCCTGCTGCTGGAATACTTTAATTAGTGCTTTTAATAGTTTCAGATAAGTGCAGAATAAATTACAATATATAATTTCAATATTTGTCAAAGCTATGTTTAAGAAAACATATAAATTGTACTTTACTATATGGTTTTAATACTGATAAACACAGAATAATGACAACAACCCTCTATGATATCACTTAATGGTAATGCAATTCTTACAAATTATTTTTCATTTATGAGACACAGAATCATGTAAAAATTCATTTTTTTAAACTAGTGATTATGTAAATAACTGAAAAGAAATGTAAAAAATAAATATAATTATCAAGTGTACTTGTGCTAGTAGGCCTTGGGTTAGGTCAAGAAAGGCCTCGATGGTTGTTCCGGTCAATTCACAGCATGTGGGGACTCCCTGACTGAGTAGACATTGAGGGAGTCCAACGAAAAATAGGTCTGCTCCAATTGGTCTTATCTTCACTTCCTAGTCACTAACAGGTGATGGGCTCACCCGCTATAAGTGAAGCTGCTACTAGTCTTTCTGTTGCCTGGTTCTCTACTGCAGCTGTGGTGTCCTGTGCTGTTGCTTCTGTTCCTTTCTGGCTGGAGTTCTGTCTGTGTCTTGAACTGATGGTCCTGGCTGACACAAATTCTGCCTGTGTCCAGCACTGCTTATTCTGTTCCTGTCTGACAAGAGTTCTGTGTTTACTATATGCTCTGTTTTAGCTATTGCCTCCACCTCCTTCATTTTGCAACCTCACCCCTGAAGCATCTACATTTCCAGTACATGGTTCCTGACAATAATAGTGTTAAGACTTAGGCAAAGTGTGGTGCTTTCTTAGTCAAGAAATCAATTTGATGGAGTTGGTATTAATGGCTGTCAGCCATTTAAATATATCATCTGTATCAAACTGTTTGCTGTCTTTTGACTTACACTTAAATTTAAAACCTATTTTCTAAAAAAATATAATACTCATAACCATAGATAACAGTTGAAAGAGTTTTCAGCTGGATCTTTTAAAAATTTAAAAATAACGATAGAGAAGTAATTCACAATTCTCTCCTCAAGGCCCACCAGACACAACATGAGTTAGGTTTCACAATGTATAAATGCAAATGTGACAAATACAGGTTTCACAACCTGTTGAATATTAAATGTCTCACTTATATTGATACAACATTAAACCTAAATCTTGGCCTTTCTGGTCTGGGCTTTGAAAGGAGGTTTAGAAATCACAACAGAGAATGCACTAAATGTATATACCATATAAAAAACATGATTTTATAACTATATTAGGTTTTTGTTGCTGTAAAAGTAAGTGTACAACAATAAAAAAAAATACAATATTAATGGGTTTTAGACAAGCAGATAAATAAACAGATAATTTTAGCAATTAACAATGATTAGTATAATAAATAAATATTTCTAGCTATATATATATATTAAACTAGTCGTTTGCCAGTCATAAATGACAGGATAATATATATATATTTTTTTTTTCCACCCCCTCCCCTGTGTCTCTTCCTTCCCTCTCTTTCCCCTGGGTCTCTTTCCTCCCCCTATCCCTCCCCCTGTGTGTCTTTCCCTCTCTCTCCCTCTCTTGTGTCTTTCCCTCCCTCTCCCTCCTCTTTGTCTCTTCCCCCCCTCCCTTCCCTGTGTTAATCTCCCCCTCCCTCCCTCTTTCCCCCTCTCTCCCTCCCTTGTGTCTTTCCCCCCCTCTCCCTCCTCTTGGTCTCTTCCCCCCCTCTCCCTCACCTATGTCTCTTCCCCCTCTCCCTCGTCTGTGTCTCTTCCCCCCTCTCCCTCGTCTGTGTCTTTTCCCCCTCTCCCTCGTCTGTGTCTCTTCCCCCTCTCCCTTCCCTGTGTTTATCTCCCCCTCCCTCCCTCTTTCCCCCTCTCTCCCTCCCTTGTGTCTTTCCCCCTCCTCTCCCTCCTCTTGGTCTCGTCCCCTCCTCTCCCTCGCCTGTGTCTCTTCCCCCTCTCCCTCGTCTGTGTCTCTTTCCCCCTCTCCCTCCCCTGTGTTTATCTCCCCCTTCTTTCCTCTCCTTTGTCTTTCCCCCTCTCTCCCTCCCTTGTGTCCCCCCCCCCCCTCTCCCTCCTCCTGGTCTCTTCCCCCCTCTCCCTCCTCTTGGTCTCTTCCCCCCTCTCCCTAATCTTGGTCTCTTCCCCCCCTCTCCCTCGCCTGTGTCTCTTCCCCCTCTCCCTCGCCTGTGTCTCTTCCACCTCTCCATCGCCTGTGTCTCTTCCACCTCTCTCTCGTCTGTGTCTCTTTCCCCCTCTCCCTCGTCAGTGTCTCTTCCCCCCTCTCCCTCCCCTTTGCTTCTCTCCCCCTCCTCCCTTCCCTGTGTCTCTTCCCCCCTTTCGTCTCTTTCCCCTTTCCCCTGTGTCTCTTTCCCCCTCACTGTCCCTTTCTTCCCCTCTGCTGGCACTACGCATGGGCACTGCGGGTCGTACAAAATTCAGTACATATAGTTTGTAAAGTGCGCATGCGCTCCCCTGGAGCGTTAAGCACACTTTACAAACTATATTAGTGATAATCAGGTTTATTTGGGCACTCACAGGATTTTAATACTAGCACTTGGAAGACCATCTGTTCTTACAGACAGATAAAAATAAAAACTTTCATATAGTGGTCATTTACATTTTATGCATGTTTTAGCAGTTTCTCTGTGAAATTGGCAATGAGCACATGGCCTTAAAACCCTGTGCATTTTGGCAGTTGAATACAAAATGTAATTATTCAACTTGTTTGTTCAGTTCCTCGAATTCGTGTATCCTGCTGCCTCAGTGGAGCACCACGCAGCAATCTCCTCAATGACTTATATGCCAGTATTTATTAATTTGTTTGTCCATGTATTCACAGTATGCATGGCCATACTATAACTCTGTAGGCTGTGTGTGCTTTATAAATGAAGAATAATAACTTGTATTTGAAAATACTCTTACTCTGAACACGGCATGACAATTTAAAAAATCAACACATATAGTTGGGAAAAGCAGATCGTCAACTGTCACTTTCATTTTAATGCAATTTATTGCATTTGACATGCTAAAGAAATATACTAATAAATTGTGAGAACTTGCATTTCTAAACAACGTGTCAATAAAGGAACATTTTCTAGTCAACAATTTGCAATTTGTGCTCTTGCATTTAATTTTAATGGACTGATCTTCAAGCCCTATTGTTAATATTGATAAACAAACTACCCATTAAACCATTTTACTTCAACAGCAATGGATAGATACCCTATTAACCTCTTTATTATTTGGAAAGATATATGGTCTGTCTTTTAAACCATTAACGCCAGGGAAAAATTAGCTTGATAGCCTGTAAGAAAGATAGGCTACACAGGCTATAAAACTTTGCTGTGCAGAAAATGGATGGGAAGTTTCTTAAAGGAACAATGTTTTTTATTCAACACTTTATAATATGCTGTGTAAACAACATTTAACTATACTTTCTTAGTGAGATTTGCCTTTTTCTATTTACGATCAGAGGTTTACTTCACTCAACATATTCATTTTTATCAGTGCAGCAAGTAGTATCACTATTGCCACCATGTTTTACAATCCCTGGTCAGTCTATTAGTAAATGCAGTGTTACTCTTGTGTTGCACCCATAATCTATAATTCTACTTTATCATCAGCTATATTTATTACAAGCCTCAAATTCACTGGATATATTCTAAGACTCCTATATATTTGATAACAAATCAACTAAATACTCTTCACCAAGGGCGTATATATATATATATATATATATATATATATATATATATATATATATATATATAAATCCTCCTCCCTATCATCCTCACCTCCCTATTCCCCTCATCTCCCTCATCTCTTGTGCCTTTGGAAGTCGGTTCTCAAGAGATCTAGCAAGTTGCATGATCTTGCGAGAGATGCCAATCTGGCAGTTAAAGGCACAGAAGGTGCCTATAATTGGGAATTGGGGAGCCTCAATTCTGGGTGGATTTGTCTCTCCACCCTCCCATTTCCTATGCCCCTGGTCTTCACTTACCAACACTCATCCAAGGCTATATTGTTGTTTCCCAGGAATGCTACCACTAAATTAATACAGGTTTTTCAAAACATGACCTTCTCTTGTGCAGTCTCATAATGCTTTCTTTCATACAACAAGCATTGTCACTGTTTTCTTTTGAAGTAGGATACTTCTTTGGACAACACTGTTTTATAGACATAAGGTACGTGTCCACCCAGAACCACAACTTAGGAGAAGCGCCATCAATTGCTTCCAATTTTGTACAAAGCTTGCACTTCAGATCAAAACTGGACACCCTGTCTTGTACCAACCCTGCATCAATTCATCACAGCAGTTCAGACCATGTGGTGTATGTGGTGACATGTGTTTGTGGGATACCGTATGTAAGGAGAACCAAGAGGCCCCTTAAGACCAGATTCCACGAACACCTATACAATACCTCCAAAGGCGTACTAACCAATGGGCCACATTTATCTATGAAACACAATCAAATAACTAAATACATTGTTATACAAGCAGTGGAACTTATCAAACCCAACAGAAGAGATCGAAGTAGAATATTAAAATGAAGGCAAGCTCAAACAGTCTGGATCCATACATTGAGAGCGTTAGAGCCGAACGGGCTGAACCGAGAAATTGGCTTGGCTGCATTTATAGATATCTAAATATTTTTTGTATCCATCAGCCTGAGCATAGATTTCTTCTTATAGAAGTTTTATTCAGATGATATAGAACTATTGTTCACCTACTTATAAGTACTATAATTGTGTCTCTTAGTTGTACAGAGGTATTTTTCACCATACAGTGTTTTGTTTATTAGGTCCAATCATAGCAAGTACAATAATGTACTTCGCATATTTGAGAATATATATTAACATTTCATTGTTACTCTGAGATGTAATTTATCGACTTATCAATCTTCCTTTTCAATTAGATTCCATTCATATTAGTAGCATATAGGCTACTCATATTGGTACAAGTGTGAGATTTAAACTTCTTTTCAATTTCCATCATATCTTATATCTCAAATAACTTCTATTCAAGAAGTTACCTGTAGGAAGTATTAGTAGTAGTAACTGGTTTTGGCATTATATATACACATTCTGTCATAACAAACCAATAATGTAATAATTGATCATTTACAATGATATCTAGATAACGATTATAATTATCTTCAATATTAGCAATAGAAACTTATGAGGGTAGGTATCTCTATATTTAGCAGTTTTGATTATACAACTATAATGGTTCTATATTTATCTAGGTAATTTATTCAATTATTTTTATTTTTATGACTGATTTGTTTTTTTCCGTTAGAGTTTCATTTTTAATGAAGTGTGCATCAATGTACACACTTAGTGGGAATACGGAAGCAACCGATGCGATAGCATTAAGTCCATAAGCGTGACGTCACCATAGCAACGGTGACGTCAGACATTGAGATTGAACATGCTCCAAATCCCATTTCCGATTAGAATTAGTTTTGTCCCCAAATTGAATCTACATTGCATCACCATGACAACGCTCCACTATCTTTAATTTGTCAGTCCTATAACTCTGGGGCTAGACAGAGGGGCTAGACCTGTGGTTTATGATACTTTGATCCATTTCTACGTTAAGGTAAGCCTCCCATTATCTATAAAGAAATGCTTAAAATGGTTATAGTAGCACAATATATTATGTAGGAATACTAGAACATTGGGATTGATATCATTAGCTGGGAGTGTATGCATATTTTCAAAACACCTAGTAAGAGCTCTGGTCTTCAGTATATATTGCCCATTGAGGATTTGTGTTATCTGGTATAATTACAATAATAATATAAAATACACATCTTAATGTTGTGGTATATTTATAATGATTCTATCCATAAAGGGTAGATCAGACAATGTTTTATTTTATCTAACTCAAATATATAAACATTATTTTCCCCCAATTGAACATGTTAGCAGTAAGTGGAGTTGTTCTAGTAGCCCTTAAAGCAAGCTTTTTTTATAGTATAACAATGTATGGTCAAGTAGCCCATGATACAAGTTGTATATTTAGTATAGCCATTTGTGGTATAGATAAATAGATATTATTATTTCTATACACGAGAATACGTTTTTAAAATAATATAATCTCTTATAAGGATATTTAAACAGGATTTTTTTTACAGAATGTGATATATGATTGGTATAAAGTAAAGATCAGTAATTATATAATACAAACATAATAATATTAAATATTACAATGTGTGAATTATTTTCAAAGCATACTCCAAGTAACCGTACAGGATATCTGAATGTTATCGTTATGGACTTTATCATGTATCTACTTGCAAAATGTATGTACAATTGTTTGTTTATTGTAGATATTCTAATCTAGCTGAGGAAGCCGCAGAAATAGCAGTCAGTGAAAAGCATCTTTGTTTTTTATATATTCACATATCTTATATAATTTTTATTGTAATTTTTTATCATATTGGAATTAATAAAAGTAACTTTCTAATTTCTCACCCTTTTTTCGGTTGAGCATTTCATACTAATGGCAGATTTACCTCTGTCTATACACACATTTACCTCAATGAATATACATACAGTATATATGGCATGATTGTATAAACATGCATACAAAGGGTTTGACAAAGAATGTAGAAACTCTTGTGGGAGAAGTACTCAATCAACCCGCTAACAGTCGATATAAGGAAATATCAACTACATCAGGATTAAATACCTCATGATTATTAAGGTTCAGTAAGGTGAGAGTTTTAACAACTATTTGGATATATTGACCAGCCAATTATATGAAGTAACCTGCACTAGGTTTTTGTGCCCCCTCCCCCATCCCCTTCTCATCTCTATACATATATCTATAGACGCTCCCATGGACAGCATTGAATCTGAGACAGCAGCACATTACCTAATAGGGCGAATAAGGAGAAGAATTGGCCTCTAAGGAACAACTACTACCAGTAAACTGGACTAAATGATTAAGTGGTTAAACCGGAAGTAAGACTGTAGAAAAAAGGGCCATATAATAACACAATACAATATCAGAGCGCGACTACCGAACTGGGATCTAACAATCACAGTAATCTTCTGAGAGATTACTGGTATTGATAGATTGGAAATATATGAAATAGTTATAACATATTATTTTATTTTGACTAGTACCATAAATGTAAATTGTCCTCTGAAGAAATAGCAAAGTGATCACCACAGTGTTTAACTTGAGAAACAAATTTGAAACCAGAAAAAAAATTGAGGAGTTTACATAAAGAATACATTTTTATACAAACCTGGTATCTTCAGTAATAATAGAAAGCAGTAGCTGATGAAATAGTATAGGTAATACATTGGAGGCTTCATCCAACAATACAAGGTTTTCTACATGGAGCTTAATCGTATGCAAAGGCAAATAGTTGCTGAAAACCACTACAGTTATTAGTGTTCATTTCCATCCTGAATTTTTATAGTTACTTTACTAAATACTCCTTTCTTTGATCTAGCTCTTTTCTTATATATTAACAGACGTGGCAGACATCCAAACCCGTAAACCATTCTTGGGCACGTTGCATGTGCGGCCGTGACTAATGATCAATTAGTCAAACCTGTAGAGCCAATGGTAACCTTAGACGGAGCCAATGGTAAAAGAGATGGTCATCATTACATCACTGAAAAATGGAGGTTAGATTTCAATCCCTTACGGGTTTCTTTTACTAGTTACGATCGGACCCGCATTCCAGAAAGAATGCAATAATAATAAATCAGTAAATATGGTATTCTAGTCCATGCGAGTTCCATTATATGCATCAACACATTGATTGCTGTGATCGATATAACACGGAAATGAAACAGAAAAAAAAAGTATTTTATATTGCAGATTTATGAGCTTGAGAATGTTGTGCTATTAATTTAAATGCCTAACATCACTTTCCCTTTAATTCAAAATACAGTATAGTGTTTATAGTTGTGGTTTATGGGTTTGAACGCCAGTGGATCCATAGCAATTTAATAGCGATTTACGAATGTAACATTTATGGGCTTGACAGATCAAAGGCTTTGCGGAAATTAAGTTCAGATTTCTACAGCGTAGGGTTTTTCCACCTGTAAGCTGCAGATCATTTGCAGGTAGCTGTAAGAGTCCAATTTAATAGCCGTAAGACTAGCAGGCTCCGTTACAGGCTATGGGTTTTCAAGTTGGGGGAATTTAATAGGGCTGCTGATCTCAGTCATTTTTACTGACCCCCATTCAATCTAATAGGGAGCCTGAACTTTTAGAAATAATATGGAAGTACCGGTCGACTCCCCTAGCCGACTCACCTCTGACTCAATAAAGGTATCGCTACCTAGGAGGAGTTCAGCTAGGGAGAGCATATCCAGCAGTTCCCATTAACAAAGGGAAAGCAAAATACACTTATTAAACTAGTGCTGGTATACAAGTCACAATTGAGTTATCTTAACCACATAATTCTTTGCAGTCCAGACCTAGAGACAGATAAAAACTAACTTATTATTATTATTATTAATAAAAAAAAGTGGTTTAATATATTACATTAAAAACAAACTTACAGTCCCCCCTGATTCAAATATAAACAATACAATACATCAATCACAAAGGGCGTGTATATATATAATTAAAGCACATGAAATACAAAATTGCACAGTCAGCAAAGACTGATGTAATGGTCAAATGACTAGTGTCCTCCAAATCAGACAAATCATAAATATATATATATATATATATATACTAGCGACTTGCCCATCAAAAATGACGAGGCAATAAAATGTGAAGCCATGGCAATGCTGTTTGCCACACAATGTAAAGCTTTTTCGACTCTGAAGACCTTCAGGGCTCATTGTGAGACTCTCCTCTTGTGTACTTTTGCTCCTCTGAGCACCTTCGGCGCTCATCACAAAGATAGATATACAGTGCCTTGCAAAAGTGTTCACCCCCCTTGACTTTTTACCTATTTTGTTACAATACAGCCTTAGGTTCAATGTGTTGTTAATCTGAATTTTACTTGATGGATCAGAACACAATAGTCTAAGTTGGTGAAGTGATATGAGAAAAATATATACATAAAACTATTTTTTAGAAATAGAAAACTTTGGCATGTGCGTATGTATTCACCCCCCTTTGTTATAAAGCCCATAAAAAGCTCTGGTGCAACTAATTACCTTCAGAAGTCACATAATTAGTGAAATGATGTCCCCCTGTGTGCAAAAGTGTCACATGATCTGTCATTACATATACACACCTTTTTTGAAAGGCCCCAGAGGCTGCAACACCTCATCAAGAGGCACTACTAACCAAACACTGCCATGAAGACCAAATAACTCTCCAAACAAATAAGGGACACTATTATTTAGAAGTACAAGACAGGGTAAGGTTATAAAAAAATATCGAAATCTTTGATGATCCCCAGGAGCACCATCAAATCTATCATAACCAAATGCAAAGAACATGGCACAACAGCAAATCTGCGAAAAAACTGCCACCCACCAAAACTCACGGACCGGGCAAGGAGGGCATTAATCAGAAAGGCAGCATAGAGACCTAAGGTAACCCTGGAGGAGCTGCAGAGTTCCACAGCAGAGACTGGAGTATCTGTACATAGGACGACAATAAGCCTTACGCTCCATAGATTTGGTTTTATGGCAGAGTGGCCAGAAGAAAGACATTACTTTCAGCAAAAAACAAAATGGCACGTTTTGAGTTTTCAAAAAGGCATGTGAGAGACTCCCAAAATGTAGGCAGGTAGGTGCTCTGGTCTGATGAGACTAAAATTTAACTTTTCGGCCATCAAAGAAAACGCTATGTCTCGCGCAAACCCGACACATGACCCAAAGAACACCATCCTTACAGTGAAACATGGTGGTGGCAGCATCATGCTGTGGGGATGTTTTTCAGCAGCAGGGACTGGAAAACTGGTCAGAGTTGAGGGAAAGATAGATGGTGCTAAATACAGGGATATTCTTGAGCAAACCTGTACCACTCTGTGCGTGATTTGAGGCTAGGACGGAGGTTCACCTTCAAGCAAGACAATGACCCCAAACACACCGTTAAAGCAACACTTGAGTGGTTAAAGGGGAAACATGTAAATGTGTTGGAATGGCCTAGTAAAAGCCCAGACCTCAATCCAATAGAAAATCTGTGGTTAGACTTAAAGATTGCTGTTCACAAGCACAAACCATCCAACTGGAAGGAGCTGGAGCAGTTTTGGAAGGAGGAATGGGCAAAAATCCCAGTGCTAAGATATGGCAAGCTCATAGAGACTTATCCAAAGTGACTTGGAGTTGTGATTGACGCAAAAGGTGGCTCAACAAAGTATTGACTATAGGGGGGTGAATAGTTATGCACATTGACTTTTTCTATTATTTTGTCCTATTTGTTGTTTGCTTAACAATAAAAAAAATAAAAAAGCATCTTCAAAGTTGTGGGCATGTTCTGTAAATCCTCAAACAATCCATGTTAATTCCAGGTTGTGAGGCAACAAACACAAAAAATGCCAAGGGGGGGGGGGGGGGGGGGGGGGCGATACTTTTGCAAGGCACTGTATATATCTATATTTTGTTAACTAATAATTAATTAATTACTTAATAAATTAATATATTTTACCTATTTCCAATTAATATATCCAGCAATCAATAGCCTGAAGCGCTAACAATCTGTTTTTAGTTCCCTGCAGCATACAATGTACAGTTGGAGTGTCGCTGCCCTTAGGAGAAAGTGTAATGAATGTCCAAACTGTGCATTAGAAATAGGCTGCGTGCGCGAGGGGAAAACCATTGGTTTAGTTGTGCAAAGTGTCATTTTAGATTCGTAATGTTATAAGTTGCAAGTTAGTGTTGTTTTTGTTGTATTTTTTTTGTATTTTGTGTGTTTTATGGATTTTTGCTTTGCACGCTTCGACCGTTAACTTTGTATTTTTCTAAGTCCTGCGTCGTGTAATTGTTTTTTTCTAAGTCCCGCATTGGTCAACTGCTCTAAGTATCTGGTGGCTAAGTCCTGCGTGTTTCATTGCCTTCACTGCTCGAGGATTGCTGGCACCTTTGGTGCTCATCGCCTTTGTGCTGCGAGTTATAGTGCCTAAATTGCTCACCTCGTACCCACCACGCAAAACGTGACAACGTCTCATAGTTTGACAACTATTATATGTGATATAAAGCGATAAGAAATAAAGTGCAAAGTATATACATTTACAGCCTCCGTAGAAGCTCAAATGCAAAATACCTATGTATATATATATATAATTATAAATATATATCACATACAGTATATAGTTGTGAGCGTACGGGCCGTTGCTCACGCTTGCAGGCTAGCGTAGTGAGCCCGCAGCCCTCGCCTGCTCACAACTATATATGTGATGTCTTCATGCCAGCAACTGACGCCCTCTGCGCGAGCCCGCGGCCCTCGCGTATCGGGCATGGAGCGCCTTCGCCAGCGACTGAGGCCCTCGCAAAGGTGTGTGAGTGTGCTCCCATTCCCTGTCTATGTGTCTGTCCCTCCATCCATATCTGGTCTGTGAGTGTGCTCCTCCTGTTCCCTGTCTGTGTGTCTGACCCTCCCTCCATCCCTGGTGTGTGAGTGTGCCTCCCTCTGAGCCTGGCTCCTCCCCCAGGGGTCCTGTTTGTACTGTGGAAGACAGGCAGCAGGCAGGACGCCCTCAGGATGGGGTAGGAGGTCAGGGGACCGAGGGCTGTTGGGAAATGGCCTGGGGGGAGGCTGAGACTGGGGCCCCCAGGAGATAAAGGGCTGCACCGGCGATAGCCCCGCCCATGTCTCTCACCCTATATCTTGGCCCACTCTCCTCACACTACCCTCTCCCTTTCTGACTTTTACCCCTCTCACGTCTTCTCTTTTTACCTTAAATTCTCCTAACCCAACTCATATCTCCCCTATCTTCTCCCCCTCCTCTATCCCATCTATCTCCCTCCACACTCCTTCTACCAACCTCCACACTCCTTCTCCCCCTCTCTGCCCCTTCTCTCCCCCCTCTCTTCCCCTTCTCTCCTCCCCTTCTCTCCTCCCTTTCTCTCCCCCCTTTTCTTCTCCTCTCCTTCTCTCTCCCTACCCTCACTCCCCCTCCCTCTTCTTCTCTCCCCCCCTCTCCTCCCCTTCTCTCCCCACTCAACTACCCTTCTCTCCCACCCTCTCCTCCACTTCTCTGCCCCCTCTCCCCCCTCTTCTCCCCGTCTCTCCCCCTTTGTTCCCCCTATCCCACCCTCCCTCCCCTTCTCATTCCCCCTCCCTCCCTCCCCTTCTCATTCCCCCTCCCTCCCCTTCTCTTCCCCTCTCCCTCCCACTCCTTCCTCCCCTTCTCTCCTTCCCTTCTCTCGCACCCTCTCCTCCCACCCTCTCCTCCCTCTCTCCTCCCCTTCTTTGCCCCCTCTCCTCCCCTTCTCTGCCCCCCTCTCCTCCCCTTCTCTGCCCCCTTTTCTTCTCCTCTCCTTCTCTCTCCCTACCCTCACTCCCCCTCCCTCTTCTTCTCTCCCCCCCTCTCCTCCCCTTCTCTGCCCCCTCTCCCCCCTCTTCTCCCCGTCTCTCCCTCTTTGTTCCCCCTATCCCACCCTCCCTCCCCTTCTCATTCCCCCTCCCTCCCTCCCCTTCTCATTCCCCCTTCCTCCCCTTGTCATTCCCCCTCCCTCCCCTTCTCTTCCCCTCTCCCTCCCACTCCTTCCTCCCCTTCTCTCCTTCCCTTCTCTCCCACCCTCTCCTCCCACCCTCTCCTCCCCCTCTCCTCCCCTTCTCTGCCCCCTCTCCTCCCCTTCTCTGTCCCCTCTCCTCCCCTTCTCTCCCCCTCTCTTCCCCTTCTCTCCTCCCCTTCTCTCCTCCCTTTCTCTCCCCCCTTTTCTTCTCCTCTCCTTCTCTCTCCCTCCACTCACTCCCCCTCCCTCTTCTTCTCTGCCCCCTCTCCTCCCCTTCTCTCCCACCCTCTCCTCCCCTTCTCTGCCCCCTCTCCTTCCCTTCTCTCCCCCGTCTCCTCCCCTTCTCTCCCCCTCCCTCCCCTTCTCATTCCCCCTCCCTCCCCTTCTCTCTTCCCCTCTCCCTCTCAACTCCCCTTCTCTCCTTCCCTTCTCTCCCACCCTCTCCTCCCCCCATCTCCTCCCCTTCTCTGCCCCCTCTCCTCCCCTTCTCTGCCCCCTCTCCTCCACTTCTCTGCCCCTTCTCCCCCCCTTCTCTCCTTCTCTCCCCCTTTTCCCCTTCTCTCCCCCCTTCTCCCCTCTCCTTCTCGGTCTCCCTCCCCTCTCCTTCTCGGTCTCCCTCCCCTCTTCTTCTCGCTCTCCCTCCCCTCTCCTTCTTGCTCTCCCTCCCCTCTCCTTCTCGCTCCCCCATCCCCTTCTCACCCTCTCCTCCCCCCATCTCGTCCCCTTCTCTGCCCCCTCTCCTCCCCTTCTCTGCCCCCTCTCCTCCACTTCTCTGCCCCTTCTCCTCCCCTTCTCTCCTTATCTCCCCCTTTTCCCCTTCTCTCCCCCCTTTTCCCCTCTCCTTCTCAGTCTCCCTCCCCTCTCCTTCTCGCTCTCCCTCCCCTCTTCTTCTTGCTGTCCCTCCCCTCTCCTTCTCGCTCCCCCATCCCCTTCTCGCTCTCTCTCCCCCTCCCCCGCTCCCTCCCCTCTCCTTCCCTCCCCCTCCACCTTCTCTTCTCTCCCTCCTCTCTCCTCTCCCCCTCCCCTCTCCTTCTCTCCCCCTCTCCTCTCCTTCTCTCCCCCTCTCATTCTCATCCCCCTCCCCTCTCATTCTCCTTCTCTCTTCTCTCCCACCCTCTCCTCTCCCCTCTCCCCCTCCCCCCTCTCTCCTCTTTTTTTTTACAGATATATGATTTTATATGAAAACACTGCATTGATACAAATACACACTCTTTGTATAATAAAACTATAACATATATAGTTGTAAGCAGGCGAGCCAGCCAGAGCCGTTGCTCATGCGTAGCGAGGGCTGTGGGTGAGGGCCTCAGTTGCTGGCATTGAGCGACGAAGGTGCTCCTTGCCAGCAACTGAGGCCTTTGCCCGCGGCTCTTGCGAAGTGAGCAGCAGACCTCGCGTAGCGAGGGCCTCAGTTGCTGGCATGGAGCGCCGAAGGAGCTCCTTGCCAGCAACTGCGACCCTCGCAAACTTTACAGTGCAACGCAAACAACACGCCACACCAACTATGACCCTCGCAAACTTTACCTTGCAACGCAAACAACATACGAGACAGTTTGAACACTACAAAATTCGCTAAGCGAGAGAAAAAATGTCCGCAGAACAAAAACGAAAACGAGGCTACAGCATTCTAAACACGCAAAACACCACAAGAAACGTGCAAAACACCACAAACGACCTACGGATATTCCGCTAAGACGCATACCACACATTACCTGCCATTTTACGCCAATGTGGAAGTACACAACTACGCTAACGGTTTGTTCTCGCGCACGCACACTATTACACTGCACACATTCATCACGCTTACACAGCAGCTCCACACCACTGATGCTGCAGCAACATCAAAACACATTGACAGCTCTTCAACACAATGCTTCAAAATAGGTAAAGTATATTCATTTATTAATGTATTAGATATTTCAGTAGTACACACAAAACACCATTAGCTACCTTACAATTTCATTGCCGTAATTTTTTGACGGGCAATTTGCTAGTATATATATATATTTATTAATTGTCTGATTTGGAGGACACTAGTCATTTGATCAATCTTTACTGACCGTGCAATTTTGTATTTCATGTGCTTTAATTCTATATCAACACACGCTTTGTGATTGATTAATTGTACTGTTTATACTTGAATCGTGGGGGGGGGGGGGGCTGTACGTCTACAACTTCTAAGTTGTTTTTATTGTAATATTTTAATAATAAAAGTTATGTTTTATCTATCTCTGGGTCTGGACTGCAAAAAATCATTATGTGATTAAGATAACTCAATTGTGACATGTATACCACCACTAGTTTAATAAGTGTCTTTTGCTTTCCCTTTGTATGTTGAAGTAGTTTATACACTACTAGTGATGGTTTTCCCTTAAGACTTTAGATATTTAAAGCCTACCAGTGATAAGGTGTGCTCAGGTTGCACATACATCTTTACTGGGATAGACATTTTTGGGAACAAGTCTCAGAGTACAAACTCTCTTTCTCATGTATATTCCTTTCCCTGCTTACAGGGCACCTATGGCCCATTTACCAGCCCCACCACTCTCCACTAGTTGCCCTGCTTAACAGAGACCTTTTACTTAAGAACCTAGGTCTGTACAACCCAGATTCATAGTCCTTCACTCTAGTTAGACCCCAACCCTTTGTCCAGACATCCTGACACCAGTGTTCAAAGTATACTAGCAAACTCCTGCTGTGCCCAGACACTGACAGGAAATGCATGACATCTGGTGGGGGGAGATAAGTAAGCTGGTGCCGGGCCCTTGCTGGAAGTCCAAGCCCATGTAGGGCAATTGAAGTACCAGGAGGAGTAAAACTCTAATTGTGTTAGGTAAACTAATCTTTGATTTTTGCATAAGAAACTGTATAAAAAGCTAAAACGGAAGAATAAAAAGTTAATGCTCTGTTTGGGACACAAATGCATGGTGTGTTTCATTTAGAAGGAAGGAGTTATATATTTTTTTAATTAAGAAAAAATGTACCGTATGTCCAGGAATTCGGTATTTGGCCTAAGAATCAGCAACTTATCCTAGCATCCATCCAGTTAAGCTATACTGTGTGAGGGGATACAGAGCCTAAATAACCGGCGGGTAGGATTGGTCTAGCATGACCCAGTCATTTATAAAACACAAATTAATTTGAATGTTTCATTTAGTCTTGCTTTTTTCAGCCAAATTCAATATGGGAAAATAAATGAATAAAGTTTTATTGCAATAATTGGACTATGGCACATGGCTAAAAACATTGAAACATATTTAAAAAATAAGAATTACCCTTTTGTAAGTATATAGTGGAATAACATCAAAACTTACATTATGGTAACTGAACGTTCTGCTTTATGTTTGCTTATTTCCTGATTCAGACTGTCTTGCACAACTGGAGTCTGACGTCAAACTGCCCGCCTGACGCATGTTTCAGTGAAAACAATCAGCTTTCGCAAAGGAGGAGGGTCACAAGCCAGTTCAGCAAGGCATTTTTAATGCAGAGTCTGTGTTCATTTGCAAGTTAGCAGCCAAAGGTGTTACAATATGAACAGCTGTAAGGACAGGGAGACTATAATTGTAGCAATAACTTCTACTTACAGTATCTTGTTGAGTAGCAATGCAGAACAGAACTGTTTAACTTATGAACCAATAATTTGGACCTATATATTACTATTTTATTATACATTAACCTAGAACAATGAACAAACTAGCCTTGCATTGTATATGCATGTATGAAAAACGCTTGATAGCACTAAAAACATCAACAAATTGGCTATTGTGAACTAAACACTGTTATTTAGCATCCTCACAAACACAATGGCAGAATGGTCGTAGATGGTATAAATATGCTTAATATGTGAATAAACAAGTTTACCTGCAGCATTAAAATGCCTGCCTGGAAAAAGCAACCCTTTTTAATATCACATATATAGTTGTCGTAATTGCGGGCTTGCCAAAAGCTGTTGGTAACGCAGTGTTAAAATTGCGGGTCGCAGCTGCGTGCCGTGATTGCGGCCCGGCAATGAGTGCCAAAGGCGCTCATTGCGCTGGTGGAGATGAGCGCCTTCGACGCTTCTCACTGAGACCAGCGGGACTAAGGCAATCAGCGCCAAAAAGCTCTAAAATTTCATTTTTATGAAGTGGTGCCCAAAATTGTATTCCATATTCCAAATGAGGGCGTACTAGAGATTTGTATAGTGGCCGAATTATATTTGCTTCCCTGGCTTCTATACCCTTCTTAATACATGCTAATATTTTATTTGCCTTTGCAGCTGCTGCTTGGCTTTGAGCACTGTTACCTAGGTGGTTGTCCACAAGCACTCCCAAATCCCTTTCAATATCTGATACACCTAGATTTGCTCCATTAAGATTATAAATTGCATGGCTATTTTTCCTTCCCAGATGCATAACTTTACATGTATTCGTATTAATTCTCATCTGCCATTTAGATGCCCATTCCTCAATTTTATGTAAATCCCTTTGGAGGGAAAGCACATCATTATCTGATTTAATTACCTTGCCCAACTTTGTGTCATCAGCAAAAATGGAGACACCACACTCCAATCCTACCTCTAAGTAATTAATAAATATGTTAAAAAGGAGAGGACCTAATTCTGAACCCTGAGGAACCCCACTTACCACATTAGTCCAATCGGAGTATGTTCCATTTACAACAACCCTTTGCTTACTGTCTTTTAGCCAGCTCTCAATCCATGAGCAGATATTTACTGCAATTCCTGTAACTCTTACTTTGCACAATAGTCTCCCATGTGGCACTGTATCAAAAGCCTTTGCAAAATCCAAAAAGACTACATCCACTGAGTTGCCTTGATCCATGTTCCTACTAACCTCCTCATAGAAACTAATTAGATTTGTTTGACATGACCTATCCCTCATAAATCCATGTTAACTCCTACTTATAATCCTGTTCAAATAGACATATTCTTGTATATTATCCCTTATTAACCCTTCTAAAAGCTTCCTCACTACAGAAGTGAGGCTCACTGGTCTATAATTCCCCGGATTTGCTCTTGCTCCCTTTTTAAATATAGGTATCACATCAGCTTTTCTCTAGTCATCTGGTAGAGACCCTGTGTTGAGTGAATCTTGACAAATTAAATATAATGGTTTGGCTATTACAGAACCCAGGTCCCTTAGTACCTTTGGATGTATTCCATCAGGACCGGGGGCTTTATTAACATTTATTTTTTACAACCTCTTTTGGATTACTTCCTGTGTTAACCAATTATTTGGCAAAGGTAGTGTAGCCCCATTATGTTGCCGTGTCCCAACCACTGATACCTCCCTTGTGTATACCGAAGAAAATAACCTATTTAGCTCATCTGCCTTTTCTTGGTCACTAATTATCAGAAGGCCTGTGTCACATTGTAATGTTCCTATAGCTTCCTTCCTCGACTTCTTCCCATTAATATACTTAAAAAATATTTTAGGGTTAGTCTTACTCTCTTTTGCAATACATTTTTCATTTTCTATTTTAGCCAGTCTAATAGCGCTTTTGCAAGCCTTGTTGATTTCCTTGTATTCCTGTAAAGCAGTCTCTGTCCCCTCTTGTTTGTATAATTTAAATGCCTGTTTTTTACTCCGTATCTTGATCTTTAAATCATTGTTAAGCCACATTGGATGGGATTTACTCCTTGTACTTCTATTTCCACACGGTATATGCCAATCTGTTTGTATATTTAGTAAGGATTTAAATGTTGTCCAGTAATTTTACCTGCCAGTTCTCTGTCCCAGTCTATACTTTGTATTGCTGCCCTTAGACTGTTAAAACTGCCCTTTTAAAATTAAGAGTTTTCGTTGGCCCCTTAAAATTTAGTTTTTTTAATTCAATCTCAAACGAGACTGTGTTGTGATCACTGTTTCCCAAAGGTTGCCCTTTTCCAACATTTGATACTATATCAATATTATTTGTGATGAGTAAATCTAAGATAGCTTCATTTTTAGTAGGCTCTTGTACAACCTGGGCCAGATAATGATCCCTGAGTGTACTCAATAACCTGCTCCCCTTAGATGAACTGCTGGTCTCATTTATCCAGTGTATTTTAGGGTAATTAAAATCTCCCATTATTAAAACTTGACCATGCTTAGTTGCATTTTCAATCTGTAAGAATAATTGTATTTCCTCATTTTCAGCTATATTTGCTATATTTATAGCATACTCCTACTAATATTCTTTTGGAATTTACTGCTCCGCTATTTAACTCTACCCACAAACATTAAGCTTTATCACTAGGTCCACCATAAATATATTCTCTGACTAAAGGCTTAAATTCAGGCTTAACATACAGACAAATCCCTCCTTCTCGTTTACCATTGCCTCTATCTTTCCTAAATAGGTTATAACCATCCAGATTAACAGTCCAGTCATGAGAGTCATCCCACCATGTTTCAGTAATGACTATTAAATCCCATTTTTAATTAATTGCTAATAATTCTAACTCTCCCATTTTTCCTTGCAAGCTTCTGGCATTAGCAATCATACACATTATGTTATGAGTCTGTAGTTCTGAAGTGCCTGCCACTGTACTTGAATTACTTAGTACTACCTCCCTATTGACTATACCACCCCTCCCCCCATCTCCTTACCTATCCCTTATATCCTCTACACTTTCTACCCCATTACTTATATCTAGTCCCTCCCTCCCACCTACTAGTTTAAAAACTCTTCCAGCCTTTCTACCATCCTATCCCCTAGTATGAAAGCTCCCTCATCATTAAGGTGCAATCCATCCCTACTGTAGAGATTGTACCGAAGTGAGACGTCAGCCCAGTGCTCTAAAAACCCCAAACCCTCCTTAGTGCACCACATCTTTAGCCACGCATTAACCTCCCTAAGCTCCTTCTGCTAGCACGTGGCACTGGTAGTATCTCAGAAAATACTACCTTGGAGGTCCTTGCCTTCAGCTTATTACCTAGTTCTCTAAAATCATTCTTTAGGACACTCCATCTTCCACTAACTTTGTCATTGGTACCAATATGCACCAAGACCGCTGGTTCATTTCCAGCCCCTCCCATTAATTTGTCTAGCCGATCCACAACATGATGAGCCCGAGCACCCGGGAGACAGCAAACTGTTCGATTGCTGGGATCTGGGTGACAAATCACTCTGTCTACCTTCCTAATAATATCATTATCATTAAAAAGCATACACATTATACCTTTATACAAAATGCTTGACACCACTGAGAACTTGCAAGCTTAAAGACTAAAGGAGTTATGAAAGAAAAAGCTGATTGAATTAATAGGGAGAAACAAACTAATTGAAAGGAGTAAAAAATTAATCAGTGTATAACATTGTGCTGGTTGCAGCTGTGAGGGGTTGATGTGAAACTTACAATATAAAGCAGCAAAATGATAAAGTAGGACATGCTATATGAGTTCAGAGGCAACAGAGAAGGTGGTGATGTGTGAGGCTCTAGGTGATGAGGTAATAGAAACTGAGGTGAATAGAACTGGCAAGTTGCTTATCTGGATGGTATGGGGCCCAGCATCACTGGTTAAACCCCTTTAGAAGTGGCTGCTTCAGTCCTGATGGTGAATGGAGCTGTAAACATGTCAGTTGGTGAGTGCTTCCAATCAGGTGGAGGGTATAGAACCCAACATCATTGGCTGAGCCCCTGCAGAAGGGACTGCTTTCATGATGATGGTAAATTTAAGTCCCATGGGGGTCCATGGGACTTCTACCTATAACTCTGGGGATCCATAAATATCCCATGGAGATAGGTTAACATACCATGGGGGTCCACAAGGACCCCCATGGTAATGGGTTTAATTTTAATTGCCATGGGGTTCATGAGAACCTCCATAGTTATAGGTAGAGGCCCTATGGGGACATGGGGGCTAATGAGGCACTTAAGGGGTTAATGGGTCTCCCACCCCTAAGCAGTGGGGGGAAAATGGGTCTCGATGGCCTCTCTGCATACTGAGCGGTCCTGGGAGAATACCCAGTTTCATAGGGATAGCGGGATCAAGGGAGAGGGGTTATTAAACCTATGCATTCATGTACATCATTTATGTAACCTGTTTCCTGCTTCAATCACACCAAGAAAGGATGTAGCTTTAAGCGAGAGCTGTTACTCTGCAGGTGCTTTAGTATACACAGAAACTTTACTGGAACAAGTAGGGTTATGGTAGATTTCATATGGTAACCATGTAATATTATTTTAGATAAAATCTCTTAGAGCATGGAGAATATCACACAATTTAGGTTTGCGGCAGAAACAATGTAAATAGCTGCGTAGCTCCCAATTTGGAATGTTTACTGGTAAGTTTTCTAACAGGAGCAAGGGAATTTTGATCATTAGTTTACAAGAAATAACACTGCAAGAAGCAAGTTTTGCAAATAAAATGTTAGCATACAGTAAAGAATATTGCATATACAAGTGGAAAATGTAAAGGCTATGCTGATATGTTTACTTTCTAACATAATTTTGAACATTATCGAGCTTTGTTATTCAAAAAACATACAGAAAACATCTACCAACAGTGTTCCTTTAATAAGAGCAGAAATCATGATATCTTTCTGCATTCTCTTGTTTAAAATCTAGCACAGTTTCATTTAAAGATTCAACAGTACTCTCATATCAAATATGGACATTAGTAGTTTTATACAAAGTAATCAAACATGATTCCATCTATTTTATTACTTTTATCTTATCAGTTTTGTTTTTTATCTTTTCACCCTTTTGATAAATTCATCCTTTATATCTTATATAAAATAGTGCACTGTGTCGAAGAGAAATAATATTAAAAATCTACAGACAGTAGAAAAAAGGATAATGAAAGATGATAATAATAAAAGAAGTCTGATGTAATAGTAACATCACTGACAATTATATTTTCTACACTGCAAACTGTTCAAAGTACTCTGCACTTTAAGCTGTTCAAAAATGTCATAGTGTCAACATAATACCACTTCATATTTCTATGCTTTGTTACTTTATTTTTAGCTTCTTATTAAATATCTTTTTCTTTATGTTATATATTTATCTGAACTGAATAAAACATGAAATAATTCCTCTCTGTGTGCGATATTGTATTGCCTATAATGTTATTCATTAATCTATAAGGCACAAACAGTAGAAGCAGATCGATATGGTTAAAGGATAATTAGCAATTGATCAGCAACACCTCTGAAGCCAAATGAAAAGTCACATTTCTTCTTCCAGATGACTTGAGATTGCTATGAGACACAAAGGTTTTTTTCTAACTGATCTTCCCCACTTTATCAGTACCTTCTTTTATCTCAATGACCTGTAATTGCCTTGTAACCCCACATTAACAATATATGTGTTCCATACTTTACTCTGTAGTTAGATTTTATTTTTTCTTCTTTTATTGTAAGGGTTTTTACATTTTTATGGTTATAAGTGAACAATTAATATATTACTGGTAGTTTTGTTAAAACTGCAACTTTATTTAGATAGCTTTAAAAATGACTATTGGCTGCATTATCTGACTATAACCACAAGATTTCTGTACAGAATAAATATTCACACACACAAATTGTATTTAACTACATGCAAGTGTGTCCTCCAAGTGCAGTATGTGAAAAAATATACGAAAATGTTTGTTAGCAAGATATGTGTACTACAAATCAAATGCAAAATAGCAAATTAGCCTCCAGCATTTAGTGGATTTCTTTTAATTAAGCTAGTGCTGCTTCTGAATATGCATTAAAAAAGGAAGCTGAGTTAAGCAGGTATATCAAGGATAATGTAACAAGAGCTGCTGTATATTTTTCTTGTTATTTATGGTAAGCATGCTTCATTGTAATGCTCAATCAAGCAATCATGCCTCCTGTTATCTTTGTGAATTTAACTTTCTGTCACATATATTTCTGTGATAAAAGTTGTCAGAAATAATGAGACAACTGCAGTCCTTGATAAATCAGTCTTCGTGACAATTCTATTTTCTACACTTGTCGCCTCCCTTCATCCATTCAGCTTCAGAATCCAATTTAACCTGAACTGGAAACTGCTAACCACTCTTCTGACTTGACTCTTTTTAATCAGTTCATCATTCCTTTGTTAATTAAAAACTTAACAATGAAAAAAAATGTTTATAACAAAACACCTGTTTTTCCTTAAAGGGATATGCAAGTGAGCTGGATTATGAATGCATCTGATAGAAGAGCATTATAATTATAAATGTAATAATATTTGCATGTAAAAAATGTAATCATCTTTGCATTTTTAATTTTTTTTTATTGGGGGTGACGTTTACACCTCCAGTAGTGATCTCTGTGCTTGAGTGTTCGTTATTGTAAAAACGAACCCTTGTTTGTAGCCAATCATCAATGAGTGGTGACGCCACATGCCCACTGAGCCTTTAAAAAAGCTTGCAGTGCCTAGCGAAACCAGTCAGGCAAGCGGAGAAGAGATAATAGAGATAAGTACCCCTAGGGGATTCTTTCCTTTACATCCTCATATGACTAGTAGGTCCCGTTTGGGGTCCCTACAAACTATCAAAGTAGATAGGGATATTGACTGCCTTTAGTCAATATTGAGGAGGCACCTGTTAAGGTACCAGTTATGATAAGAGTATTTATGTTCTATCTCTTCATTTACTGTTTTTAACAGCTAATTTGAACCCTATGATTTTATGAATTGTATGAGGGTTCATTAATTTAATCCATGAACAAGTATATACAGGGATATTGCTAACCTGTATATGCAAAATACAAATTACATGGATAGATCAATCACAAGCACTCTGTGACTACTTTTTAAAAAGCTTTGTCAGTCTTCAATAGGGGATTTATTAATCAACTATATATAGTATACTAGGATATATTCAATCATATATTAGTGCAATATATTTATCTACTTGTATCATTAATATAACTGTGCACTTTTTGTTATCTTTCATTTTTATATTCTTTTTTTGTATTCACTTAAATGCCATATAGGTGTCCTATATTTATAATTATATCAGTACTTAGCACTTTCAACAAATAGCATTAAACACAAATATGGCACCTTGCAGTTTGACCAATTGAATATGGTTATATATAAGCACATAACATTTTTTTTTACAGAAGTTTTTAGTTAGTGAACTTTTATCCAAAAGCAAGGTCTTCACTAACTAAAAACTATGTAAAAGAAATATGCTAAGGGTTGATTTTTCTAAAAACGAACTCCCTCTATGTGAGAATGCTTGAACTGATCAGCTTTGCAGACAATTAGCAATGCTGTATGCAGCCAGATAGATGATGCTGGAAGGGGCAGCTACTCTCCCTAAACTAAAGATCCTAAAAAGGACCATAAAATCAACATGATTTCTGTAATACCCAGAATAAGTGTCCCTTCATTCACTTGCCATTCCATTGTTTTATCTACATAACATCCCATAACTTCCACCAGCCCCTGTAAATTCTCCCAGCCCTAGTGAATTGCCCCATCAACTCCCCCAGCCCTAGTGAATTGCCCCATCACCTCCCCCAGCCCTAGTGAATTGCCCCGTCACCTTCCCCAGCATCAGTGAATTGCCCTAGTGAATTGCCTGTGTCCTCCCGCAGCCACAGAGACCAAGAACGCAAGCTCTCTTCCTCAAATTTTGCAGGTCATTGCAGGACCATAAATCAAGCATAAATGCTCATTCGCTTAAAAGACTAGATTGGAAAAGAATAGAATAGGAAGAAGAAAAAATGCCTTCCTTTTCATTTTATTCGTCCACCATTTTATTTTTCGCTTAGGCAATTTTTGAGTGCCGAAACTCAGAAAATTGCGTTTAAATTGTCGTGCAACCTCACTCCCAGACGTCCTGTCTGCTCCCCCCCCGTGCTGTGTGTGAGGTACATTTTTTGGTTATTTTTATTTTCTTTGTGTTTCTGGATATGCGTGGTTTGGCTGTTAACTTCATTTTTTTTTTTTTGGAGTCCCGCAGCTCGTATTTGTTTTTTTCTAAGTCCTGTTTTCCTTTTTGCAAAGTGTTCCGGGACGTAATTTTTCAAAGTGCTACGGGTTTTGCATTGTGAATTGTCGCTCATTTCCTGGCCGCAACCGGTCTGCGGTTGCTGCCGGTTTGCTGTGCGGGCCCACAGTTTTAACATTGCTTTACCAACATTTTTTGGCAACCACACGCTGCTGAGAACTATATATGTGATATATACTGTATGTGTGCCTTCAATCTTTACCAGCGTCAGAATCTTTTCTAGGGAATCCCGCTGTGTCATGGTATGGCCAAAATATTTGAGCTTCAGCCTCATGATCATACCTTCTAGTGAAAAGTTTGTCTTTATTTCCTGTAGTACTGATTTATTGGATCTTCTTGCAGTCCAACTCCAACTCCACAATTCAAAAAGCGTCAAATCTTCGCCGCCCAGATTTCTTTATGGTCAAGTTCTCACATCCGTATGTTACCACTGGGAATCCTATAGTCTGAACTATGCGAACCTTTGTTTATAGTTTAATAAATTTACTTTTTACTAGCTTGTCCAAGCTTGCAATAACTTTCAGGAGCAAATGTCTTTCAATTAGAGATGTCGCGAACAGTTCGCCCGCAGACTATTCACGGCGATTTTGGCATGTTCGCGTTCGCAGCAGACACCGAACACATGCCCTTTTCGGTTCGCCCCCTATACTTTATCATTGAGGAAACTTTGACCCTGCACCTCACAGTCAGCAGACACATTCCAGCCAATCAGCAGCGTACACTCCCTTCCAGAGTCTTCCATCTGAAGGACAGGCTAATATTCTGCTCTGTTTCACCAGTCATAGTTGGTTTACCATACATTGAAAAAAAACAACCCTTTTTTCCTTTAATCTAATTTCAGTTGCCTGCCTGTGTCAGGCTCACAGCTTATATTGTGCTCAGTGAAATAAAACAACACTTTTTTGACTGTAATAGATTGAATAGCAATTGCCTGCATACAGGCGTGTGTGTGAAGCCTATTGCATCTACTCTGCCAACTTTTGCCAGTGCACAGTGACGCTCATATCTGGTGGCACCTTAGATTGCACGCGCAGTGCCCCAAATTTGAAGTAGGAGGTCCGACCAAGCTTCTTTTTCCATCTCCCTTTTCCAAAAATCAATGCCATATACACGTCCCCTAATAGTGGACATAACAGGGATTAAACCGATAGGAATAGTACTACTTAAAAGTACACACCTTATAATAACGCAGACAGAGGCAACGCAGAGAGAGGAGTCTGAAGAAGAGGAGTCAGAGGAGGAAAGTGGCTTTGAGGAGGTGGAAGACCAAACACAGCAGGCGTCCCAGGGGGCTTGTTGTCACCTTTCGGGGACCCTTGGTGACTGGGTGGAGGAAGAGACCTTCAATGACATCAGTGAGGACAAGGAACGGGACATGGCTAGCTTGGTATCCAACCTTGTTCAAATGGCGAGTTTGCGGTTGTGCAAAGGGACTGTTTGCGGTTGTTTGTGGTGCATTAAACGGGGAGATTGGTCTGTTACTGTGAAGCGGGTGTAACCCTTACACTACCTGATCGATACAACATCATACCTGATGTTTTAAAGCATGTTATTCCAAACAATTTAGGAATGTTAGGTGATTTATGCCCTTTATGGCTTAAAACCAGACTCTGCATTAACTATGTAATTTTCCGTGGGAGTTTTGCCATGGATCCCCCTCCGGCATGCCACAGTCCAGGTGTTAGTCCCCTTGAAACAACTTTCCCATCACTATTGTGGTCAGAAAAAGTCCCTGTGGGTTTTGAAATTCTCCTGCCCATTGAAGTCTATGGCAGTTCGCCGGGTTCGCCCGTTCGCGAACATTTGATGGAAGTTCGCGTCCGCTGTTTGCAAACCGAAAATTTGATGTTCGCGACATCACTACTTTCAATTTCATGAAAACAAATCACCATCTGCAGAGATCTTGGATCCAAGGAAAATAAAATCTGTCACTGTCTCTACTTCTTCCCCGTCTCTTTGCCAGGAAGCAAGATTGCTGTTTGCCATGATCTTCGTCTTTTTAATGTTGAGTACCAGGCAAGTACTTTTGAGTACTTTTGCACTTCTTTTACCCTCATCAATAGGTCCTATAGTTCCTTTCGGTATAGATAGGGCTAAATGGGGTTAAATAGGTATAGATAGGGTTAATATTTGGTTATAGAGGTATAAATAGGGTTAGCAGGTTTAATTAGGTAAAGGTGGGTTAATTAGGTAGAGGGGGTGGTTAATGTAGATTTATTTGTTTATTTGGGGGTATAATAGTGTAGTGTTATGTAGTGCTTAGACTTAGTGTTATGAGGGCACTGGTAAAGTATCGTCCCAGTTAAGTGTCTCTTTAAGTGCAGCTGTGGCACACAGGAAAGACTTTTAAATCCTTAACAAGTACTCTTTGGTCCCCATAAGCATTTTTTCAGTCTTTGGGTTTTAGAGGAGTGCTCCAGTTTGTGGGTGAGGGGAACATTTTTTATTATCATAGGGTATGAGTGTCAGTGTCAGGGGGTAACTTGTAATTTTTTGGCAAAGCACAAATCAATGGAGATTTTTGTCTTGCTTTTTCGTTTTGTCAGGAAGTTCACACAGAGTATTGACCTTGAGCAGTTTGCTCGCAATCTTTTAGCGGAGAGGGATTAACATTAGTTAGGGCACTCGTAAGGGCTTTTTCAAAAATTAGCATGGGGCTGTATGTTGGGATGTTACAAATAGAAGATAATAATGCAGGTGTAGAAGAATTCTGTATATATGTATTTATGTACATAATTGTGAATTAATTTATGTGTGTATACATGTAAATATTTTCCTATTTACATCAGTGTTTATGTGTGCATATATATTTGTGTTTATGTATTCGATTTTGTGCACACATTTTTATGTATATAATTATTTGTGCATATATTAATTTAAAATTCTAGATTGATTGATATAATTGTGATATTTTTTTTTATTTTTCTTGCTCTGTGGACACCCATGCATGTGTATGAAAAATGCTGAAGAGGCAGTTTCTAATGTAGTGTGCTCCGCATCACAAATTAATAATGACCCTCTTTACTTGGAGCTTAAGGATGCATTATGTGGGAGAGCAGTTCACATAAAATAGATCAAGAATATTATTATTAAAAAGGGAACTGCTAAGATTTGTAATCACAGCATTTCATATTAAGAGGCAAATGTCTCAATCAGCACCGGAAAAGCAGAATTTCAATGCATGGCTGAAGCAGTTTTTTAAACATAAGATATTCAGCCCGCTGAAATTCCTAACTACAAATGTTTCCATCAAATACAGAAGCAAAAAAAGTGAACACTTTTTTTATTCAGTTCGCTTTTTTTGATGGTGTTTTCAGTTTTGATATGTAATTGAAATATAAACTGAGATTCAATGGCAGACCAGAAAACAGGATTCATAGTGCAAGCAAGCCAAAATCAATTCAAGCTGGATGATTTCATATACACAGGTTCAAAGTTAGTACAGGAAATAACATTTAAACAACAAGCAAAAAATAAAGGCTTTACTGAGATAAAACATGCTGAAAACACAACATTGAATTGAAGAACACCTAAGAGTCCTAATTAAAAGAAACAAGCAGAAATACTTATAAGTTCCAGAGGCACATATCTACTGGATTTATAAAAAAAAATCTAAATATTTAGCTTTTTACATTGGTTTTGTTTGTGTGGATTTTACATTGACTTTCCTGATGGCCTCAATCACACCAGCTGAAACAGGACCTCCCTGTGAGAATGATCGATGATTCAAGAGTTATGTCAACCTGGGTAGCTATATGAAGAAATTAAACAACGACAACAGGAACTACTATTTAATTGATACAAAACTATAGATTCCAGTTGACGATTGACTGATGTTTTATAGAAGATAACAGAGAAGGAGACCCAAGTTAAGCATACCATCTCACTGATATTTTACTTAAGGGAGCACAAAAGTCCCCCATATGTGGTCTGCACTAGATACAGTGTGAAAAGTATGTGGAAAAAGTGTTTTAATTTTTAAAATGTATGCTAAATTTATGGAGTTATGATCAAACGAAGTCAGACTATTTCAATGTGTTGCCTCTGCCTGAATGAGAAATTAACTGTGTACGGCATGGAACATCAAGAATATTAATTAGAAACAAGGGTAGAAGATTTGGATCAGTCATTAGTAAGGGATTTGTAACTAACTAAAAATGAGTAGCAGCAAAGCTGGTGTCACAGATCAAATGTTGCTTTCTGTAGTGGAGAAGGCTCTGGGTTCAATACCCCAAAAATACACTTTATTTTCTTAGAGTCTCCTGTGCAATTGCTATGGGGGACATATTCTGTATCATAGGTCTGCAGATGAGAACTTCATAAAGTATGGTTTAGTCATTGCCAAATGCAAGACATGACTTAACAGCAATGCAAAAGACAAGGCGCTTGAGGCATAAGTAGACAACATTAATTGTTTTGGCTTTTGCTGTAAGTGGTATGCAGTGATCTTAGTCTGGTTTAGCACAATATATATATATATATATATATATATTTACACACACACACATTTATATATACACACACACATACAGTAGAATCCCGGTTATCCGGCACTCAACATTTTGCATTATCCAGAGTTCGAGACTGCAAAAAAATATATATTTTTTTCTGGGCCTAAATGCCCCAGTTTAGGTGCTATTGCCTTTTTAAAGACATTTTGATGGGTTTTGGGGTGTTTAAGGGTCATTTAGACCCTTAAATTCTGGGACTCCCGATTAACCGGCAACTACAGTTATCTGGGAATAGGGAGTTCCCGTGGGTGCCGGATAACAGGGGTTTTACTGTATATATATTGTAGCAGGGCGCCCCCTTCTGGCGGGGTTTGCGTCCTGCACTTTCTTATCTCTTTTATACAGGGAGGAAGACACAGCAGGCTTGTCCAAAGTTGAGTTTTACTGCTATTTTATTTCTTAGCACAAAAATAACAAAAACAGTGCTTGTATTCAGCAATAAAATAAATCCTACATAAATGTGCTTACTATACTCAGGAACGCCCTGACTATATCCTGTGCAGCTTATCTGTGACAGGGAGTGCCACCTTGTGGCCAGGAACCAAACAGTCTCTTATTTGTGATATATCGCCACCTTGTGGCCAGGAAACAAACAGTCTCTTATCTTTGTTATATCGCCACCTTGTGGCCAGGAAACAAACAGTCTCTTATTTGCCTTTTCCTCTACAGCTTCTATCAATCGTTTGTGAAGCATAGGGCCCTTGTCACCCTCTTGTAATGAGGAACTCTTACTCTCACTCTCAATGCACTCTTCTTCTCCCTGGGACCTTTGTAATCCTTCTCTGGATACAATGAGAATAACATGCATTGGCACCAACCTTTTATCCCTTATTCCTTCCAGCTTCTTAGGGATGGTGTCTTCAGATAATCCTATCTCAGTGGAATATCTCCAATACCACAGAAGTCTTCTCTGTGCGCAAACTCTGGAACTCCGCAGCCTTCCTGACTGTCTCGCTCCAGCACAAATCCCAGCTCTCAGGATCCCCGCAGCTGAGCTGTCCAGGGCTTTCACACACAGCTCACGGCTCTTAGGCCCAAGCCTAAGTGAGAGAGACTCCACCCATCTCTCTGCTGCTTTTAAAGGCAGTTCACAGCTGTGCTTCCATTTAGCCTCTGATAACTGCCTGGATTTAACTCTTTTCATTTTCAGGGGAGAAGTCTTACAGAGCTCTCTTGTGACCCCTAATGGCACTCCATCACATATCCTCCCCCTCAGCTCAACACCATGTAGTTGAGCTACATGAGCCGAGAGGCCGTAAACGCTCACTTGTAACTTTATCTTCCTCTTGTCTTCTCGTCGAAGGGGCTCATCTTCATAGGGCATAATATTCTCTGGTGCAACTATGCAGTATGGGCTTGGGTCTTGCTCTATTCTCTTGAGCTCAACAGCACTCGTACTTCCATGCGCCAGGAGAACTTTCCCTTCTTCAACTGATCCATCAACTTTGACGAAGTAAGGCTTGAGATACCCCTCGAATAGACTACCATGGATTTCGTCCACCGCATCATCTATGGGGAACACACTGTCTTGTTCGCCACATGGCACCTATGGACCTGGTTGGATACTGACAGTATCTCCAAACCACACCTTTAGGTTGTTACACACAACTCTGTTCCTCCTGATCTTCTCATCTAGGCAAGTGTCATCTGTACATCCTTTGTACGCAGTTTTCTGTCTCTTCTTTCTTTTCAGAAGAACAGGTTTTCCTTGGTACAACAGAAGCTCATCCTTCTGGACCGGAGTCATCGACATCACTTTCTCTTCATTGCTTTGTTTTTCTTCAATTTCTTTTAATAGGACCTGCAGTTCAGATAATTCTGCAGAGAGCGATTTGGTTGTATCATTTCTCTCACAACCGGTTTCTTTTACATAATCTTTGTATCGATTTACCTTGAGTTCCTTACTCTTATGTTTCCATTCTTCCAATTCTTTTTCTGCTTTCTGGGCAGTAGGTTTGTCCTCCTCATCAATGGGTTTCTTTTCAGGTTTACGTTCTTTGACTTCAACGGCCTTGACAGAGGGACGCGAAATTCTCGGCGACCGTCTTACTGTCCGGCCTATGCTTTCCTCTGCTTCAGGCTCCTCAGCTTCTGCAACTGTGGAAACCACAAATAATGCGTCACCACTCTTCCTCTTGTTGGAGACCCTGATTGTCAACTTGAGACCATCTTTCTGCCTCTCCGATGTCATTTCCTTCCCTTCTGTTCCACTGTTTTCATCTTCAGGCACTAACTTAGATCTAGGTTTACTTTCTAAACCTGGAGCTTGCTTCTCTGATTTTGAAGACTTCTCTACTTCTGGAGTTGCAGCTCCATCCTCTGTCAATTGAGACTCAACCACTGAGTTTGCTCTGTCAGTCTGCTTGCTCTCGTTGGGAAGTAATTTATCTTTATGTTTATTTTTTGAAGTACTTGTTTTCCTCTCCGTTTCAGAAGATTTTTCAGTGTCAAGTGATTTTGTCTCCTTTTTTGTTGATGTTTCAGGTTGCTGCTTTGTATCACACTGATCCGCTATGGTTGGTGTAACCTTTGTTTCCCTGCTTTCTTCTGGCTGATCTATCACAGCTGACTCCTTAGTTTGCTTTGCACCACTCTCCACTTTACTAGATGCTTCTTTGACTACACTCGCTCTCTCTTTATTAGAGACAGAAATAATGTCTTTCTTTTTCTCTGTCTCTTCCATAGCAAGCAATTGTTCTTTTAGGTGAAGGATTTCTTCTGTCATTACCTCCTTCCCAGAGATTCTCTGTTCATAAAGCCGTAACTGGTTGTCCTTCTCAATTAATTGCGTCTTTAGAGACTCCATTGTGGCTGCGTGAGTCTTACTTTGCGCCTCATTCTCAGTGTACAGATTCTGGCATTTAGCAATTAGATCAAGGATGGTTGCATCCCGTTCTTGCACTTTAACTGCCAACTCTGATTTTTCCTTTTTTAGCTCCTCGGATGTGGCCAAAATTGATTGAAGACCTTTCTCCAGAATCTCAACAGCTTGGTGTAAAAAGTTTAATTCTTGTTCATTTGTGGATTTGTACTCATTAAACACATTAAGAGTTGACTCTCTCTCACTAATCACCTTATGGTGCTCTTCCCTTAACTGAACCATCTGCTGGGCCTCGCTCTCCAATTTTCTGGTGAACTTTGCTAGCTTGTCCTCAGTTTGCTTCAATCTACTGCTTAGATTGTCCACTTGGTGGTTGAGTCCAGCTATGTTTTGTTTTGATGACTCTTCATTTCTTTGCATGTCTTCAATCGCCTGCTCCTTCTGCCTCTTCTCATCTTCCACCCCATATTGGAGTCCCTCAAGCTCCTTGTCCTTTTGCGTTAATACTGTTTTCAGCTTGGAGATTTCCAGTTTCAATGTGGTTATTTGACAAATCGGCTGCTCCTCTTGAGTTTGAGCCGCTTGGTCTTGTCTCTCCTTCTGTACAGTGTTCTCTGAAAGGGATGTCTGCAGATTGGTAATTATTCCCTCTAGCTGCAGTTTCTCAGAATCAAACCGGGCTCTCTGGGTTTCTAGTTCTGCATTGGTGGAGCTCTTCTCTTGTTCTAGCTTGGAGATCTGTACTTGGAGGGCTGTACACCTAGCAGTGATTTCAGCTACTTCCTGGGTCAATCCTTCCATCTTCAGGATGTCCCCCATGTTTTCCAGCTTAGACTTGGGAGTATTCTTCCTCTGCTCCCAAATTGGCATCAGTTTCTCATTCCTGTAGGACACTCTGTAGTCCTCAAATGCAGGCATCCTCCGCCATTCAGGAATATAGTCTTGCATCATCTTTACCTCTCGCTGGTCTGGTTTGGTATGACACATCTCCATGCTCTGCGTCATATGTCCTGTCTGGGACAGTGTGTACTCCGTGAGTTTTTCTGCATTGCGGTCAGCCCGTTTCTTTTCTCTGTTATAAGCAGCTTCCACTTCTCTGAACTGTTTTTTATCATCTCTAAGTCAGATGCACTTTGCGAGCAGCTGGCCTTTTCCACTTCAAGTGAAGACTCAAGGTCCAGGATCCGCAACTGGATAACTTCAGAGTTAAACTTAGACTCCCGATGGGCTGCTCTTTCCGATTCGATATCTTCTTCCAGTCTTTTTACTGTGTGTGCTGCTATCTCCAGTTCCAGAATCAGTCTCTCCTCTTTCTCACGACTGTATTCCAGCTCACTCTTCTGACGTGAGAAGTTATCCATGCAGACATTTTTCTCTGCTTCCTTTTCATGTAGCTGCTTGTGCAACTCTTGAAACTTCCTGTTGTGGGACTGGATAACAGATTCCATTTCTTTCTTCATCTCCTGCTCTCTCATCTGAAGCTCCTCAATCTTGACTTTAAATTGTCCTTGGAGCCTTAAAAAATGCTGTTTCTCCTCCTCTAAGGCCATTCTGTCTGCACTGGCAGGCTCTTTTGCTTTCTCAGCAATATCTGTTACTGTCTCTGCAGTTTCTTTTGTGCACTCTGCATTCTCATCAGCAGCTCCTGCCGTCTCTGTGGCGGCTCCTGCCGTCTCTGTGGCGGCTCCTGCCGTCTCTGTGGCGACTCCCGCCGTCTCTGTGGCGACTCCCGCCGTCTCTGTGGCGGCTCCTCTGTCAGCCCGCCAGTTCCTTGCTTGTCTATCTTTGACAATATCACCAAATGACTTCTCAATGCCAAGCTCCAATGGGGTGTCCATAATATTTGGATGGAAATCTCTCCTTGTCATGCCAGTCGCACCTTTCTCGTGTGGTTGAAGTATAGGAGCACTTCTCCGGCTGGCTTGTTGCACCCCCAGCGCCTTTATGCTGGTTGTAAAGTACGCCTTCTGTTCATTCTGGGTACTGATTCTCTGTGCTCTGACATCCCGGGTAACTCCAACTCTGGCAAGGATCTCAGCTTTGAGGTCATCATAGTTTTCTTTCTTTTCTTCATTCAAGCTCAGATAAGCTTTCTGAGCTTCGCCCGTCAAATACGGGGCAATGAGGCTGGCCCAGTACCGTTTGTGCTACGCCTCCCTATTTGCTGTTCTCTCAAAAATGGTGAGGTATATGATCACATCATCATCCTCTGTCAGCTCCCAAAGAATTTCATTGGCTCTAACTCTGGCCGCATCTTTACTATTTTTTTCCAGTATAGCTTCATTCTGGGATAGCTGGATGGCCCACTTTCTAGTGAACTCTTGATGAGCAGCTGTGGCCTCTCTCATGTAGATTGTTTCCTCCTCTGCTTGTCGCTGCTGTTCCTGCTGCAGTTGCTGCTGCAGTTGCTGCTGGTGCTGCTGCAGTTGCTGCTGGTGCTGCTGATGCTGCTGTTGCTGCTGATGCTGCTGATGCTGCTGTTGCTGCTGATGCTGCTGTTGCAGCAAGGCCTTCAGTATATTCTCCATCACTGTACTGTACTGTGGGCTGTCTTCTTGCACTCAGACACTTCACGATCCCACCACTGCCACCAGTGTAACAGGGCGCCCCCTTCTGGCGGGGTTTGCGTCCTGCACTTTCTTATCTCTTTTACCCAGGGAGGAAGACACAGCAGGCTTGTCCAAAGTTGAGTTTTACTGCTATTTTATTTCTTAGCACAAAAATAACAAAAACAGTGCTTGTATTCAGCAATAAAATAAATCCTACATAAATGTGCTTACTATACTCAGGAACGCCCTGACTATATCCTGTGCAGCTTATCTGTGACAGGGAGTGCCACCTTGTGGCCAGGAACCAAACAGTCTCTTATTTGTGATATATCGCCACCTTGTGGCCAGGAAACAAACAGTCTCTTATCTTTGTTATATCGCCACCTTGTGGCCAGGAAATAAACAGTCTCTTATTTGCCTTTTCCTCTACAGCTTCTATCAATCATTTGTGAAGCATAGGGCCCTTGTCACCCTCTTGTAATGAGGAACTCTTACTCTCACTCTCAATGCACTCTTCTTCTCCCTGGGACCTTTGTAATCCTTCTCTGGATACAATGAGAATAACATGCATTGGCACCAACCTTTTATCCCTTATTCCTTCCAGCTTCTTAGGGATGGTGTCTTCATATAATCCTATCTCAGTGGAATATCTCCAATACCACAGAAGTCTTCTCTGTGCGCAAACTCTGGAACTCCGCAGTCTTCCTGACTATCTCGCTCCAGCACAAATCCCAGCTCTCAGGATCCCCGCAGCTGAGCTGTCCAGGGCTTTCACACACAGCTCACGGCTCTTAGGCCCAAGCCTAAGTGAGAGAGACTCCACCCATCTCTCTGCTGCTTTTAAAGGCAGTTCACAGCTGTGCTTCCATTTAGCCTCTGATAACTGCCTGGATTTAACTATTTTCATTCTCAGGGGAGAAGTCTTACAGAGCTCTCTTGTGACCCCTAATGGCACTCCATCACAATATATATATATATATATATATATATATATATATATATATATATATATATACACACATACACACACTTATATATATACTAGCGACTTGCCTGACAAAAAATGATGGCAATAAGATTGCAAGGCAGGTAATGGTGTTTGGTTCAGACATTAATTTTATTGGTGTTCCGAGATGCTTTGGCGTTCATTGCGAGGCTGTTGGTTGTTTGTGTGCTATGAGCATTGTTTTTTTTTGTATGCTAATTAAATAATTAATAAAATAATAAATGAATATACTTTACCTATTTTATATACGCAGGAAGCATTGTGCAGAAGAGCTTGCAATCTGTTTTCATGTTGCTGCAGCATACAATGTATGTTTTCACTGCTGTGGAGCTGCTATGTAAGTGTCAGCAATGTGTGCAGTGTGTAGTGTAAATAGTGTGCGTGCTCGAGGCAAATCCGTTAGGGTAGCTGTGTACATTGTCTAAGTTAGTGTTTTAAAATGGCGCCTAATCTGTGTTACGCGGCTGTAGCTGATTTTGCGTCCTTGTTCTTGGACCTCGTCCGGCTTTTTCGGTAAATCCGTAGGTGTTTGGTTGTGTTTTGCATGTTTAGGGTCCTGTAGCCTCGTTTTCGTTTTTTTTGGCTGCCATTTTTTCTCTTGTTTAGGGGATTTTCGAGTGGCTAAACTCTTTTATTTCGACTTAAATTGAGGTGTAACTTAACTTTCAGAGGTCCTAAGTGCCCCCCTTGGTGTGGGTAAGCTTTTTATGTGTTTGTTGTGTGTATTTATTGTGTTTTTAATATTTTCATGTGCAGGCGGCTCGGGCTCTAAGGTCGTATTTTTGTGAGGTCGTAATGTTTATTTATCCCGCGGCTCGTATTTGTGAATGCTAAGTCCGTAAATTTTGCGTGGGAGCCTCCACCTCCGCAAATGCGCCCCTCGCTTCGTGAGGGTCCGCATTTGCGGCACTAAAGTCTGCAGTTGCTGGCAAGGAGCTTCGCAAAGGCCGCAGGTTAGCTATGCGAGCCCGCAGCGTTAGCGACGACCCACATGCTCACAACTATATATGTGATTTTATATATATATATATGTATATAATATAAATATATATATATATATAATATTAAAAAATGGATAGGGACATTTTTAATATTCTTAAGTTAAAAAAAAGAAAAATGCGACGTAAATAAGTTTTAAAATTTAAGAGGACATACAATTACTGAATACATCATCTATTGCCTGTACACCTATAATATGATATTTAGTATGACTTTTAGCAGGGCCTAATAATCCAAAGGATGGTAAATACCAATCTTCCCATTATAGATACCACTATGCCTCAGAATTGGATGTCTATGCCTACTGCAACTGCTATTCGCTCTACATGTAACTAATGTGTATGAAAAAAATGTATAAAAAATCTTTGAATTGTGATATATATATAATGCATATTAGGATTAATTTACACAGGTATTCAATAGGAAAACAGTGGGACACCACTTTAGCCAGAATGATCACTCAGAGTCAAAATACTCAGAGGAAAATGTAACAAAACATCCAAGAGAGAAAAGCATCACATATATAGCTGTAGGCGCTTATTCCTACGACCCCGTACGACTTAGGCAGGGAGCGCTGAAGGCGCTCACTGCACTGGTGGAGATAAGCGCCATAGGCGCTCATCTCTACGGCCACTGTTCAACATAAATCTATGAGCTACACTTTAACAAAAACTATACAAAAACTGCACAGGACTACACTTTAACAAAAACATTCATTATCCAATTCACATTGCAAAACCCATAGCAGTTTCAAAAAAAAAATTAAACACTTTACAAGGAAAGCGCGGGACTTAGAAATACGACTCGCGGGACTTAGAAAAAAAAATACGAGGTCTAAAAAATACGAACTTAACGGCCGAACCACGCACATCCAAAAACACAAAAAAAAAAAAAATACAAAGAAAAACATTTAAAAATATAACACATTTCACGTGGGACAGGGAGAATGTCTGTCAGAGGGGTTGGTTGCGAATTTAACTTTGTTTTCATCAATTTCGAAATTGAAAAATTGCCTAAGCGAGAGAAAAGATGGTGGACAAATAAACAAAAAATAATCCTGTTTGGTGTGCGCCAATGTCAAAATAAACTGCAACATAACTAACCCTCTAAGCCTAACCCCATAAACTACAACCCTAATGCTAACAGTGAAGCACACAAAAGAGAATGTTTACAAAATCATAAAAAAATAAATATATGTATGCCAATAGTGTTGCACACAAAACAGGATACTACAACAAATATTGTTAACACATATAAATTAGAAGGATATATCCTGTTTTCTGTGCATCAAACTCAAACACTAACCCCATAACCTAAAACTCTAATGTGAACAAAACAGTATACTGCTACAAATATGAACACATATAAAATGAAAGAAAAAATAATGTCTTAGGGAAATAAACCCATTAGTGCTTAACACTACAAATTTAGATATAAGGGCAACAGTGGGTTAGTCACATATACATAGTAGTTTACATTTTTAATGAAAAAACAACATCGATTAAAAGAATTTAAAAGGAAAGGTTAAAAACACTGTGAACAATAGTTCCTTCGATGACTGCTGTAACCTCTATTAACACTCTTTATTTGTCATTTGTGGAGTGTGGTTACACAGCAAAAAGTTTTCCAGGGTATAATAAGGGCACTTGCTCAGTCACTCATGAGCTATAAAGAGGATTAAAATATAATCCAACTGCACTCTATATGTAATACTGTTTTATACACAAAATGTCATATAGACCAACTATTATCTATATTGTATAGGTGGCCAAGGACAAGGGGTATTGAAGATGGTTAAGTCTCACAATCAATCTCCAAAAGGGGTTTTAAAAAGGTGTGGAGTCAGTATATGGGTCCCCATAGGTCCTTCACTGTTTGTTATTTAAACAGTATGGGCCTCATTCTATTAGCGGCCGCAGCCGTTGCGGGGCCGCAAGGACCGGCCGCAAGCTATTCGGCTATTCTATTCCACTTCAGACCCGCCCATGCCGCAGCCGGAAAATAAACAGTTAATTTGAACTCGGGTTTGGGCTGATGTGCAAGCTTGAGAGTGGGTTACTTTTAATCCTCATGTCCCCCAATACGATCCCTATCATTTACAGAGCTGTACAGTGCAGGCTTGAATGTATTTTTGCGTTTTTAGATTTCACAGCTTACGGCCGGTTTCAAGATATGCGGCCGGCCGTAAGAGGAGATCCTTGCGGGGCCGTATAATAGAATCGCGAGTTAACAGAACCCCGCAAGGAATCGCAGCCTTACGGCCGATTTACGTCCGGTAATAGAATGAGGCCCTATGTATTTAAAGTTTGTTTAAGCCCTTAAACTGCCTCTGGACTTTCCTACTCAATATTTTAGCGTCTCCATTAACTCGGAGGTTCGCGCTTCCTGGTTTCGTCGTGCGTGATAACGTCACTCTACGCTGGCCTGCTTCCTAACATGTTTCTACGTGTAAAACGTCTTTCTCAAAGGATTAAGGCGTGTACTGAAGCTGTGGGCTATTTAAAGGAAACGGTAGTCATGGTTACCAGTACTATCGTGTATGCTACACATCAAACCACCTCTTTTATACGAAATTATTTTTAAACTTGAATAGAAGGAAAGGATTAAATAAAGTAGAGAAAAATTATATCTCCACATGCATATATATACAAACAGTTGAAAGGTCTGTCTCTATGTATTGGACCGTATAGTATATGGTGTAATCAACAAGTTGGCATTAAGGAATTAAACCATATCTCATGAGTGTGATAGATGTATATGGGTGCAAAATTATAAGAAGAAATATGTGACCGTGTTTTATAAACGAGGAAGTGAGTGCCTCTTATTTTGAAAGGTGTAGTATATTACACCAAAATAAATAATGAAAAATACATATAGTATATGTGAGAAAGAAAAAATATATATATTTTGATGGGTGAAGTGATATCCATAAAAAAATAATAAAAAAGGTGAAAATACTATATTAAGGGACCTCTAGGCCCAAATCTGGTCACTAAATAAAGTGCCATAAATAAGGTGCTCAATATACTGGAGTGATATATAATCTTGACTCTTTATATATGGTAATCATCCTGTTCTTATAAAATTGAATTGTATCCATATAAAAATCAACAGGCACTGACTGTGAGAAAAAAAAACAGGCTAAATGAATCAGAGAAGTGGACCAATTTCCAGAAACTAGTTGGAAGATTTTTAAAGTATAATGTCTGTTATGCTTAGATGAAGGCTGTATAAGAAAAACCTTCATTCAAATCATTAGGTACCTGTGCTTTAAGTTTGTAAATCCATTTAGATTCACATTATAATAATTTCCTTTGAAAGTTGCCCCTCCTAGGTCCTGGAATTACTGAATCTATAATACAAAATGTAAGTACATTAGGGTTGTTGTTATGAGTATTTAACATGTCTTGCTATGGGAGTATCATATTCATTAAGGATGGAATATATATGTTCCCCCACTCTACGATTGAGCTCTCTGCAGGTTTTACCTACATAAATCTTATTACACAGGCATGTCGCTATGTATACCACTCCTGATGATTTACAGTTGAAAAAATTGTTGATATCAAAGTTGGCCCCACTGACAGGGTGTATGTAACTTTTACAAGGTTTAACAAACTTGCAGAATTTACATCTGCCACATTTGTACATTCCTTTCAATGGTTTTAGCCATGTTTTAGCTTCGATTTTATTGTCTTTATACATACTGTGTACAAGCATATCTTTTATATTGGTACCTCTCCTATATGTTATGCTTGCCTCTGGAGTAAGTACATCTTTCAGATCTTTATCACTGGTGAGGAGATGCCAATGTTTACCAAGGATGTTTTTTATAACTTCAGAGTCATGACCAAATGTCATTATGCATCTGGTAAGATTTTGGTTTGGTGTATCATTTTTTGGTGTAATACTTTCTCCATGTTGCTTTTTAACATGTACATTTAACAGGTCAGTTCTTTTGCAGTTCAGAGCATGCTTATAAGCCAGTTTTAGACTTCTGTTTGGATAATCTCTTGATCTAAAACGTTCTCTTAATTTATCTGCTTCAATCTTAAATTCTTGCTCTGAACTGCTATTTCTCCGAATCCTTAGGTATTGGCCTTTAGGGATTCCTCTTTTTTGGGGCTCAAAGTGCTGGCTTTCCCATTTTAATAGAGTGTTAGAGGCTGTTTCCTTTCTAAAGGTAGAGGTGCAGATTTTTCCTTCTGTATCTTTTATTTTTAAATCTAGGAAAGAAACTTCACTTTGACTTGCCTCAAAAGTAAATTTCAGGCCTAACTCGTTGCTGTTTAGATATAATATAAATGCTGTTAAGTCCTGTCTGTTACCCGTCCAGACAAGGATAACATCATCTATATATCTTCTCCAGATAAGTATATTATCTCCAAAAGAATGTACATTGTCATCATATATATATTTACTAGCGAATTGCCCGTCAAAAAATGACGGCAATGAAATAGTAAGGTAGCTAAATTAGTAAATGAATATATTGTACCTATTTTGAAGCATTGTGATGAAGAGCTTGCAATCTGTGTTGATGCTGCTGCAGCATTAGTGGTGTGGAGCTGCTGTATAAGCATGCTGAATGTGTGCAGTGTAACACTGTGCGTGCGCGAGACCAAACCGTTAGCGTAGTCGTGTACTTCCGCATTGGTGTAAAATGGCGAGTAATGTGTGGTATAGGTCTGTATCGGAATATCCGTAGGTGTTTTGTGGTGTTTTGCGAGTTTCTTGTGGTGTTTTGCGAGTTTAGAGTGCTGTAGCCTCGTTTTCGTTTTGTTCGGCGGCCATTTTTTCTCTCGCTTCGTTTTTTTTTTAGTCTCTAAACTGTTTTATTTCGAGTAAAATCGAGGTGTAAGTTGCATTTTTGAGGTCCTGGGTGCTCCCTCTTGGTGTAGGTAAGTTTTTTATGTATGTGCTGTGTGTATGTATTGTGTTTTAAATGTTTGTATGTCGGCGTGTTGCGTCCGATGTTTGCGAGGTCGTAATGTGTGGTAACGTGTTTCGTACGTTGTTTGCGTGCCTCGTAAAATTTAGCGAGTGTCGTAATTTGTGTGTCGTGTTTTTGGAGTAGCGACGTGAATTTTGCGAGGGTTTGAGGCCCTTGCCCAGTGACCTCGCCAGCAACTGAGGCGCTCCATGCCAGCAACTGAGACCCGTGCCCAGTGACCTCGCCAGCAACTGAGGCCCTCGCTTCGCGAGGGGCCTCAGTTGCTGGCATGGAGCGCCTTCGGCGCTCCATGCCAGCAACTGAGACCCGTGCCCAGTGACCTCGCCAGCAACTGAGGCCCTCGCTTCGCGAGGGGCCTCAGTTGCTGGCATGGAGCGCCTTCGGCGCTCCATGCCAGCAACTGAGGCCCTTGCCCAGTGACCTCGCTACGCGAGGGCCGCGGCTCGCTGCGCGAGCCGCGGCCCTCGCTTCGCGAGGCCCGCGGCTCGCTACGCGAGGGCCGCGGCTCGCTTCGCGAGCCACGGCCCTCGCTTCGCGAGGGCCGCGGGCTCGCTACGCGAGCCCGCAAGCGTGAGCAACGACTCGTACGCTCACAACTATATATGTGATCCTCCCACCAGCCAAGAAAAAGATTTGCATAACTGGGAGCACATGGTGTCCCCATGGCGGTCCCTTGTTGTTGATGGTACCATTGTTGGTTAAAAAGAAAAAAATTGTGTTTCAGGACATATTCAAGAAATGATATCAACAATTTATTCAATTCTTTAAAAGTTGAGCCTTTCATTTGTAAAAAATATTTCACTGCATCAATCCCAAAATGATGAGGGATGCTGCTTTATAGAGCTTCGACGTCAATACATACCAGCCAAGATTCAGTTGGTATAGTGAGATCTTCTAATTGCCTAAGGATATCTGGAGTGTCCTTTACATATGATGGTAGCCCCATCACAAATTCTCTGAGATAATAATCCAAAAATACACTACAATTGTGTGAAAGATTGTCAGTGCCAGAAACTATTGGTCTTCCAGGGATAGACCGAATGATTTTGTGTACTTTAGGAAGAGAATAAAAGACTGAAACCGTAGGGAATTTGGGAAACAAGAATTGATAAGTCTGGTCATCAATGATTCCCAAGCTTTTCACATCATCCAAAATACTCTTAAGTTTTAGTTTAAATTCAATAGTGGGATCCTTAGGAATGACTTTGTAAGTTATTTTATCCTTTAAAATTCTATCGCACATATCCTTATAGTCCATATTGTTCATTAGAACTATATTGCCACCCTTATCAGCTGGTTTAATATGGATAGATGTGTCATCTCTAAGTTCTTTAAGAGCTGTATATTCAGATTTAGTGAGATCATAAATTTTCTTATAGTTCTTATAATCAATATTCTCTATGTCATTTGAGACTTGTTGTAAAAACACCCAAAAGTTTGGCATAGTCTTTCAATTGGGGTGTGAATGTACTTTTATTCTTCCATCTCTTGGGTTCAATTGTTGGAGTGCAATTCTCTTCCAGTAGTTCTATGAGACCTTGTACTATCTTAATGTCCTCTTGGGGTACACCAAGGTTCATAATCTCCCTATCTTGTTTTATTTTATAGAATTTGTGAAGAGCTAGTTTCCTAGAAAACAGACTTAGGTCTTTCATGTGAGTAAAGGTATCTGCCTTAGATGTAGGTACAAATGTTAGGCCTTTACTTAAAACTGAAATATGTTCCTCTTGTAACTTAAAATGAGATACATTTATGATTCTTAGCTCATCCTCTCTTTTGTTAGAGTTCAAAGAAATTGATTTGGTCTTGTTTGTATTGATCTCCTTCCTTGAGATCGTCCTATTCCTAAAAAAGGAAAACAATAAATACGCTTTTCTGTGCACCAACCTCTAAGCCTAACCCCATAACCTAAACCTCTAATATCAACTGTGATGCACACAAAACAGGATACTACAAAAAAATGTTGGTAACACATACTAAATCAAACAATACATCCTGTTTTGGGTGCACCAACCTCTAAGCCTAACCCCATAACCTAAACCTATAATGACAACAGTGGTGCACACAAACCAGAATAATAAAACATATGTTATGAAAACATAATAAATGCAAGGATCTATCCTGTTTTATATTCACCACTCTCTAAGCCTGACCCTAAAAGCTAAACCTCTATGAATACACACAAAATGGAAGTATATATCCTGTTTTATATGCTCTTACTGCAAAAAATAATTATTAATAATGTTATTTTAACATTTCCATCACTTTAATTCGCAAAAGACCCTGAATGAAGACTCTCATCATCTTCACAGCAATTTCAACAGAGCACATTGAAACAAGAGGTACAGTATTACAAGTAAAACAAAAACAAAAATATTTCATAAATCCATAATGCCAATACTGCTGCACACAAAATAGCATACTACAACAAATGTGGTTAACAGATATAAAATGAAAAATATATTCTGTTTTCTATTCCACAACCTATAAGAGTAACCTCATAACCAAAACCTCTAATGCCGAATGGGGTGCGCACAAAACAGTATACTGCTATCAATATTGTTAACACATATAAAATCTACAAAAAAATCCTGTTTTCTGTGCACCAACCTCTAAGCCTAACGCCATAACCTAAACTTCTAATGACAACTGTGGGGCACACAAAACAGGATACCACAACAAATGTTGTTAAGCCATACTAAATCAAATAAGATATCTTGTTTTCTATGCAACAACCTCTAAGCCTAACCCCATAACCGAAACCTATAATGACAACAGTGGTGCACACAAACCAGAATAATACAACAAATGTTCTTAAAACATAATAAATGCAAGGATATATCCTGTTTTCTATGCACCACTCTATAAGGCTAGCCCCATAAGCTAAACCTCTGTAAATGCATAAAAAAATTGAAGAATATATCATGTTTTATATGCTTACGTCAAAAAAAAAAAATTACATGTTATTTTTACATTTCCATCTCTCTCTTTAATTCTCAACAGTCACTGCCTGAAGACTCTCATCATCTCGACAGCACTTTCAACACAACACATTTGAAGAAAAGAGGTACAGTATTACACAGTATGAAAAGTTAAAAAAAAAACTAAAAAAACACTGCTGTTTACACATATCAATTGGAAGTACCTATCCTGTTTTGTATCTGCCTTTGTACAAACGTACTGCACGCTAACTAACACTCTAACATAACCCCATAACCGTAAACCCCCATTAACAACATTGGTGCATGCAAAACAGGATAGGAAGAAAAAACAAAATAAGCCCTACCCTAAACCCTAATGACAACAGTGCTGCACACAAAACAGAAAAAGACAATGCTCTTAATGTATACAAAATGGAAGGATATATCATATTTCTGGTGCAAAACCCTCTAAGCCCAACTCCATACGTCAAACACCTAATGACAACAGTAGCGCATAAAAAAAACAACTAAATACATAATAACAACACTGCCACAAACAAAACAAGATAATACAAGAAATGCTGTGCTCATATTCCAGTTAGAAGGAACTATCATATTTGCTTTGCGCTTTTCACAACATACACTGTAACCTAACTAATCTGAAAAGTCTAACCTCTCAAACCTAACCTCATAATGCAAACAGTGGTGCACACAAAACAGGATTTGAGAAAAAAAAAAAAGTTAAAACAAATCAATAGACAAAGGAGCAAAAGTACTAATGGACTATTTTTATTTACAGATTAATATGGCAGATATTGACAAGAAACAGGAAATGAAAAGACGTCAAACTAGAGAACGTCAAAGAACATGGGCAGATCAGACGCCGGAGCATAAGGAAATTCGACGACAAAAAAAAGAACAGGAGAGACTCGCAAGCAAGAGATTAGCAGCTGACAAACTAACATCTAAGCCCAAGAAGGCTACTAAAAAACAAAAGCATTTAGAAAATGTGGATCAACAATCAGATAAGAATTCTAATTAGGATTTAGACAGTCACATTGATATATCTTCTCACAATTGTCCTTTACTTAAATCTTTAGCAGTAGAGGTTCATAATTGTGGTAATATGAATATTTTCTGTCAGTTTTGTGGGGCTTATCATTTCTAACAGGAAAGACCAGAAGATGGCCAGTTCGTTAGTTGCTGTCAAAAAGGCAAGGTAAGACTTCCAGAAAGACAATTCCCAACATATTTATAAAGTATTATGACAGAGCCTTCTTTCCCTAACTATGAAAATTTCAAAACAAACATAAGATCCTATAACAGTGCCATAACCTTTGCATCTATGGGTTTAACATTAGCTGCTAATTTGCCAGGACATGGCCCTTACCATCGTACTTCTCATTTACATCCAGAAGAAGGGGAGCAAAGAAAATTTGCTGAACTATATGTCCTAGATACTATGGAAGCTGTTGAACCATGTATGCATATTCTAAAAAATAAAAAAATGCTTACCTATTGTGTTTATAGAGCTTAATAACATTATCGCCCAAAACCTGTTCAGCCAAGCCTATAAACATTGTCAGAAATAGAACAAGAACAAATAGCTCATGCATAATTACATCAGTTACCAATCCCAAAAGTCAATATGGTTCTTAAAAGAGATCGCCATACGGATAAAACGCTGTTTCAACTTACCAACATCAAATGAGGTTGCAATGGTCTTTCAAAATGATGAGGGAGAACCACCATTTCAAAGGGATATTAGAATATATCCCAAAAATGAGGAGCAACCTTTTATCAACATAAGTATCTTAAGTACAATATTAGATCCAATAACATATCCAATTTTTTTTCCAAATGGGGAAGCCGGATGGCAACCCAAATGAACACTTGAGAGTTACCCAAATTCAAAAGTACGTGTTAGAAATAACATTTCCATGCTTGAATTTAAAGTTGCTAAAACTGCCATTAGAGATGGATTTAATCCCATTTTATGTGGTGGAAAACTGACACAACAATGAATCATTGATTCATATTTGCAAGTTGAGGCAAATAATTTAAATTTCAGCAAATATAAACAAGATAAACTATGTGTAGAACAGTATTCTTGACTGATGGATTATGTAGCTGAGGCAGCTACAAACAGAGAGCCTGCATCTGGCAAAGCCATCATTTTACCTTCTTCTTTCCAAGGATCTCCTCGCAATATGTGAGAAAGATACAATGATGCTATGGCTATTGTAACTAAATTTGGAAAACCAGATTTATTTATTACATGTACATGTAATCTACAATGGCCAGAAATTGTACAGAATCTGCTAATTGGACAAACTGCTTCCGATAGACCAGATTTGGCGCAAGGGTCTTCAAAATAAAATGACCTGAATTAATACATGACATAACCATAACTCAGTGATTTGGCAAATGTCTGGCTTTTGTTTATACCATATAATTTCAAAAAAGAGGACTTCCACATGCACATATGCTTATAATTCTTCAAGAAAAATATAAATTGGATACTGGTGATAAAGTGGATTCAGTCATCATTGCTGAACTACCAGATGCAGAAATACATGGAAAACTATATGAGATTGTAACTTATTGCATGATTCATGGACCATGTGGAGATATTAATCCACAATCACCATGTATGGAAGATAAAAAATGCACTAAAGAATTTCCAAAAGATTATAGAGTCAAAACGTATGCCAATTGTGATGGCTATCCATTATATAGAAGAAGAGAAGGCCAAACTGAAATTATTTGTGGCAAAAAAGGGGATAACAGATTTGTGGTGCCATACAATCCACATTTACTCATGAAGTAGAATGCACACATTAATGTTGAAAATTGCATTTCTATAAAATCTATTCAACTACTGTAGTGGTAAAAAGTGCAGAAAATAACGAACACAGTGAGTTATTACATTATGAATTTGCATCTCATGTAGATGCTCGCTATGTAAGTGCGCCAGAAGTAATGTGCCGTCTTCTCAAATTTGAAATGCATGATCACTCACATGCAGTATATCGATTAGCTGTACATTTGACCCAATGACACTTAGTTTATTTCAATGAAAGAAATGCCTTGGCACAAAGTGAGCATCGGCAAACTACACTAACTGCGTGGTTTCAATTAAATTGTATGGACTTGGAGACAAGGGATTAGTTGTTTATTGACATTCCCTACCATTATGTTTTTGTTAATGGATTATGACAAAAAAGAAAAAGCCATGGAAATAAAATTATAACTAGAATATATACTGTAATTCCAAGAGACCTTGAACGTTTCTGCTTACGTTTACTACTTTTAAATGTTCCCGCAACACAGAAACTTCCTGGCTGATAATACAGAATAAGAAAGATGTCTAGAAGAAGAAGCACTGTGTCAAATGCCATGGCAGATGAGAGAACAATTTGCATTTATTTGCATCTTCTCAAATGCTCCAAAAGCAAAAAAAATAAGAAAAGTAAATTAATTACCGTCAATGAAGCTACAATGATGTCATGCCATGCTCTACAATGCATTGACCATTTGTTGCGTGAAGTCATGGATAATGATTTGCCTTTTGGTGGAAAGGTCATGTTGTTGGGTGGAGATTTTAGACAAACATTACCTTTTACCATTACATTACAGGCATAGATTACACAAATAAATTAAAATATAAAGTAAATGATGTTCAAAGTTTCCTCAATGATAAAATATAGGGGGCGAACCGAAAAGCGCATGTGTTCGCCGTTCGCGGCGGACGCGAACATGCGAAAATCGATGCGAATAGTTCTCCGGCGAACTGTTCGGGACATCACTATTCCTCAATTCTTCCTCCCCTGCATTACCGATTTTGTCTGACATCTGACATTCACCTGACATGGAGACTGGGTCCTGTTAGGCCACCAGGCCTGGAGCTCCAGCAGCGGTGATGAGAGTAGTCCCAATTTCTCCTCTCCTCTATTCCCCATCTCTTTCTCTCCTCTTTTCTTACTTCTTCCTCTCCTATGTTCTCCATCTCTCCACTCCTGTCACTCATCTCTTCTTGACTTCCACTATGCTTTTGGTCACTTTCCTACACTCTCTACCTTTATTCTATCCTCTCACTTCTGTCATCTGGAATCCGTTATTTATATGACTGTTTGAAATGCATGTTCACATTATCCCAAAAATGAAAACCAAATTATTTACACATATAATTGCAATTTAACTAAAGAGCTGGAAACAACCAAATTAAACTACCTACATGCTTATAAGGCATATAAATGAATGTCATAAGTAGTTTTAAAAAGAAGCAATATGCAAAACCTAATCTAAAACTTTTATAGCACAATTCGAAGTATTGGAAACATCTTGTTTCACTCAATTGTTTTCACACACCAAAGAAGTTTGGTTTATTTCCCTAATATCAGCTATATAATGTTAGTGAATGTTACTGAGATATACGTATTATGATATACATATTATTATATTATTAAGATGAGATCTTTATATTAAATAACATAGAGAAACAGAGTTGTCCCCACCGTCAACCTCATCTGAGATCAGTAGTTTTGATTTATCTAGAGAGAAAAAGTGAGACATCACATCATGGTTTTCAAGAAAAATATATACACAGATTGCTCAATAAACTACATTAAATAACATTTTAATATAATTAACAGCTGCTTTTCCCTCAACCGATAGTCTCCATTGGCACCTGATAACTTTCCTATGTGACTGTGGCCATGAAACATGCAGGGCTTTGATTTAAGAATTTGTAGTCTTTTAGCTTTGGTGATAAACTCACCTACAGAGGATCTCACATCAGCATTTGTCACTGAGTGACTTTGATGAGCCGCTGGGTGCATAACACAAACAGCAGAAGGTAGTGAGGTAGTTAATAGTTTTTGGTGTTATTTACAATAAGAATAAAATAAACTCCCATCTAAAACTTGAGTGCATTTTTGTCTTTTGATTTTATAAAAATTATCCAGGTTACTTCTTTCTTTGTGTCTTTTTTCTTAGAGAAATGTACACAGTGATTGGGCTAATTAATTACATTTCTTTAAACACATTGATTAAAGTATCTGGCTTACACTCCAAGGTTTTTTTTTTTGTCCATTAGAAACTGCAAGCCACATTCATAGACACAAATCATAGATATGCATGGTATACAAAGCAGTTCTCATTTAATATTCTTTTTTATTAATTTAAGAACACATAGAAAGTATGTTAACTACTGATTCTTAATTATCTCGCAAAAAACATTTCAATTGCTAGTAGGCAAATATTTTCTATGTGATCATTTGAATAACTAAACCAAACAATGGGCGAAATTATTATTATCCTTTATTTGTAACACGCCAACATATTCTGTAGCGCTATACAGGGGTTAGGTACAAGTATAAACAATTTCCCCACAATGAAAATAATGGAAGACCCTGTTATTGAGCTTTCAATCAGACATACACAGTGCTTTCCCTAAAGCACCTCACAAGATTGAAAACTCGCAAAACTTACATTCTAAAGGGTGTGGGTGAAGTACAGGAGAGTGATAGATGCATAGTGATTGAAGAGGCTAAAGATGATAGACTTTTTAAAATAGATGTGTTTTTAAAGAGATTTTGAAGGATTTGAGGCAGGAAGATAGTCTGGTGAAGCGAAGTAAGGAGTTCCAAAGAATAGGGGCAGCACAAGAAAAGTCTTGAAGGCAGGAGTGAGAGGAGGTGATGAGAGAGGAGAAGAGAAGAAGGTCATTAGCATAGCGAAGGGGGCAGGTGGAAGTGTATTTTGGGATGAGAGCAGAGATGTAGGAGGGTGCACTATATTGTGGAGGGCTTTATATGTTATGGTCATGTTTTTTTATTTTATTCTAGAGGCTATGGGAAGACAGTGGAGTGCCTGACAGAGAGGTGCTGCAGACACTGATCATTTATGTTTTTTAAATAGCAAAGAAATAAATAAATAATGACGTTTTACAATTTTAACTTTTTATATGCAACTGTTCTTTTGCGGAGGTGGAGGCTCTACGGTGCCTCACAAGTGGTTACAAACACCCACAGAAGAAGGACTTTGAAAAAAAAATCTAACACGCAAACACTAAATACGGTCTTACACAAAAAAATACGAGCCGTGGGACTTAGAAAAAAAAAACATTACGAACTTGAAAAAATACGACCTTAACGACCGAACCGCGCACAGCGGACAACATTAAAAAACACTAAATACAAACAAAAATTAAATAAAAATCTTACACACAGCAAGGGGGGACAACCAGGATGTCTGGAAGTGAGGTTACACCTCAATTTAAGTCCAATTTACAGAGTTTAGATGCTCAAAAATCCCCTAAGCGAGAAAATATGGGCGCAGAAAAAACGACCCCTAAAGCCGCAAAACACCACCAAGCACATACGACGACTTTGACAAAAAAACATACGAGTTACAAGATACACTATTAGCAAAAACGCTAAATCATCCACACCCGCGTACCACATACACATTCGCCACCATTTTACAACACTAACTTACAGAATGCAGAAGTACACAGCTACACTAACGGTTTCCCCTCACAAACGCAGCCTATTTACACTACGCACTGAACACATTGCTGACACTTACACCTCAGCTCAACAACAGTGCAAATCTACATTGTATGCTGCAGGAACATCCAAACAGATTGTTAGCTCTCCAGTACATTGCTTGCTGCATATATTAATTACAAATAGGTAAAGTATATTAATTTATGACTTATTTAATTAATTATCATGAAAAACTACATATACATAAAAAAAAACACCACAGTATCTCAATAAATGGCAAAGCCCCTCACCGTGCGCCTTACAAGGAGCGCCAACAGTGCTCATAGGACACATACTACACCAGGGGAGAGGCTTGCAATAAGCGCAAAAAGGAAATCAGCGCAGACCTTACAATAACAGCAAAATGGCCTCTGATAACAAAAATTACACCAACCGAGAGGCTCGCAATGAGAGCCACAGGATCTCAGACGACCAAAACACTTACTGTCTGTGGCAAACAGTTGCCCATTATAATAGGCACATCCAGCTCAGGGTCAGAGTGGGAGGGGCCTTATCCTAGGGGGTGGTAGTGCAGAGTAGGGATAGGCCTCAGGGTCAGAGGAGAGAGAGAAGGATCACTGTCCACAGTCGGGAGGGCAAGAGGCATGGGGCAGAAACAGGGCCCCTAGCTGCATGCATGAGGAGATGGTGGTCCACCTATGTGCCATCTGTGAGCACCCCACTAAATATATATATATATATATATATATATATATATATATATATATACTGTATATATATATTTATATATATACATATATACAGTGGCTCCCAGATAGACATTCATTCACTTACAGCCCCTCCTAAACATGTATCACACACAATATTAATTAAATTATATATCCAAATTTCTAAGACATGATTTTATTTAGCTTAAATTCAGACAAATACAGCTATGGCGGTGGACTTGCAAAGTCTCACAATGGCATGTTACTCAAAGCCAGCATTAATACATGCACTAGTGAAGCATGTCAACCTCTCTGCAATATCAGTTTGAGAACAGATTCTTGTATCTGATGTAAGGAACACTGAATATGGCTGCTTACCTTTGTGCCCTCCCCGTATTAATGGGTAAGTTTACAGAATGTATAAGATATCATGGGTTTCCTTTAAAATTACATGACCTGCTTATCTTCATTAGACCCCTGCCACTATATTCTGATCTCCTATAGATATATTCATGCCTGGCAACATTCTTCTGTGCAGAGTGCACGTCTTAAGTCCAGTACTGCTCACTTGGTTCTCCTGTCCCTGGGACCCCAGCCCTATACTTTATTAGCTTCCTTAGGGACAGACCAGCAGTTTCATAGCAAATATCCACATAATATTACAACAACCTACATGTAATAATCTGCTTACATTGGATCAATGATACATTAATGGAACCGAGCCATGGAACAACATATGTCACCATATACCCAGAACTCTAATACATAGGGTAACAGCACTATGAGGCCCCAGACCGGGGTCATATGACTGAGCATAGTCCATCCTTTCACATACTATTGCACATAACACGTAACAATTGCTCGCAATGTGCCTTCCTTATCAAATAATTATGCATATATACTGTCCAACATATTTCCAGAAATATCTTTTTTATGTTATGTGTTCATTGGTGAATGTTGTACAATTCATTCTGATGAACTTCCCTGATGTATGCTTAAAAGTGGTTTACTGTCTTTTTAATGGCTGCTAGGGCACTCTTACACCTTTGGAAACGCCTTTGTGAGTTCTATTTGGAACCAGTAATATTATTTGCTACATTTGTCATTTACATGTTAGAAGGCAATTGCAGGCTTCTTGAATTGTTGCAAATGGATTGTGTGTTGCAAAATGTAGCCAATTAAATATATGTAACTTTTACGGGCTCAATTATGGGCTCCAGTAATTGTGATTTGGACAATTAAATGGGGGGCATTTGTAATTTCAAAATATTATGTACACAAGGGTGAAAGTAGACAAGGGTGAAAGTGGAATGGAGAGATTTTATTTCATTATTATCATTATTACCGTTTTATGTAACATGCCCAAATATTCTGTATACATACAATATTAAACATGGCAAAAAGAAGTGGGACCTTTCTTTGAGTTTAAAATCTTACATACATGGTGTGTTTTTTTTCAAAGCACCTTATTAGTTTTTTAAAACTTGCAAACTTACAATCTAAAGGGATAAATAAAACAAAAGGTGAAGTAATTAAAAGGAAGACACAAGCACTTATCAAGTAATTGAGAGGAATAATTAAGTCTGTGGATGTATCTGCTGTGAAAATGTAGGTGACAATGCTAAATCTGCACTAGAAATTAACACAAATCATAGATGGGTAGGTGTGGACAGGGTAGCGAGGAGGGCTTGTTAAATGAGTTCACAGGCTGGGTGGTGACATGTGAAGCTCTTGTTATAGAGGCAAAAGAAAACAAGGTAAATAGAAATGGGAAAATGACAGTTGGAGAGTGAATCTTCCTAATGGATGGTATGAGGCCCAGTGACAGTGGTTGAGCCTCTGCAGAAATGTCTGCTCAGTATTGATGGTAGATGCAACTGAGAAAATGACAGTGAGAGAGATGTCCAAAATGTAACTATTTGATACATTTGGCTCTTTTAAAGGACTGCTCTGATACATTTTTTCTGTACCGTCTTTTGAATAACTAATCTTGAAAATGTTTTTTTTTTAATAGAAATACAATTGGTTATTTACTGTGGATCTCCATTTACCTTACTGAGCTTATTCATCCAGCTAATCTTTCAGGAGGCTGTGTATTTATAAAAATGAATTAACCATTAGTCTTATTGACTTTATTGGAGCACTTTTTGATTGTGCAGATAGGAGCTTACTCTGTGTGCATCCCCACTGGAGATGTGGACACAAAAATGGTATATTCCACTGCAGCATAACTGCAAGTAAAGGAGAATAAAGGTTGTATTATTATTTTTATTTCCAAGAACAGTTTGACAGTTTCCACATTATTCAAGTGTATTTCTTCAGAAAAGTATATTTTAAATATAGCACTACAGTGGTACTTTAAAGGCCATGTAAAATATTGTGACATAGTAGCCCTTTAAAGAACAATATTTGTTTCTCATTTTAAATTGAATGAGATAAAATAAAGATATTCTGGGAAAATACTTTTGACAACCTAACTTTTCTCTTCATCTTCAAATTACTTGTCAAAACTTTTTCTTTCTGTCATTTATTGTCTTTAACAATTGTACTTTACGCTCTGCCTAGAGTGTGCTAGTGCCACTGTCTCAATTAGTTGCTTACCAAAATGGATTTTCTTTTCCCTTATGATTCCAAACACATATTTTTTTAGGAAATTTGTTCTTCATTATTTTATTCTAGAAAATATATTTGGTGTTGTGTTTCAGTTCCTTCAATATCACCAACATAAATACAATTTATAGAAATGTGTTTTTTGACTTTGAGTTTTGTTCTCTGAAGTTTGAAAACACAACAAAGTAGTGCCTGGGAGACCACTTTAATGTAATATTATGTCACTAAAACATGGAGGGAGGACATTGAGAGTATACTGGAGTATACTAAAGTTGGGAGAAGAGTAGAGATGATTAAACCATTGAGACAGTTTGCTTTCATCTAGCAATGAGTTCTGCACTAGTCTGCATATTCACTGGAAAACTGGGCTGGTAATCAGGGACACTATGAATAACACCGGCTGATGGACCTACAGCCTCAGCTACTGAATTTCCTGTTGCTGAATTCCGATAAATGGCCTATGTCGTGACTGACATGTTTTTTCTCTGGTTCTCAACCCTATTGGCTTGTTTACTGACTGCTATTTATTTTCTTCTCAACTCTGACTGGGATACTGGTTATGCTTCTGCCTCTGGCCCTTCACTGCATCTGCTTCTCCTCAGCAATTCCTATGTTACTAGACTTCAGTACAGATCTGCCTGGTGAGCTACTTCATTACAGTAATCATGTACTTCATTTAATAAATGTGTTATTGCTGCTCAAACCCTTTCTGTGACCATTATAATTACTTGAATGGTAATTGTATGCTCCAAGGATGTAAAACAAAAGGGTCTTGTTTGGCCCTGAGGCGATTTCTCTTTTAGCATTTTGTTGTTGTTTAGTCGTTCAGTCATGTCAGACTCTCAGTGACCCTATGGACCTCAGCATTCAGGTATATCTCTCAGTCACTGCCTTTCTGAGATCCATCAAATTCATGTTCATTGCTTCAGTGACCTCATCTATCCATCACTGCCTTCTTCTTGTGTCTTCAATCTTTCTGAACATCAGAGTCTTCTCTATCTCATTATATGGTCAAAATAATTGAGATTCAGCCTCATAATCATACCCTCAAGTGAACAGTTTGTTTTGATTCCCTGAAGTACTGATTTATTGGATCTTCTTGCAGTCCAAGGGAATTCTACGGTTCTCAGACCTCTTTATGATCCAACTCTCTCTTGGAACCCAGGAAAATAATATCTGTTACTGCCTACACTTCTCCCCTGTCTATTTGCCAGGAACTGAGATTGCAGATTGCCATGATATTTGTCTTTTTAATGATGAGCAGCAGGCCAGCTTTTGCACTCTCTAATTTTATACTCGTTAATAAGTGCTTTATTTCCTCCTCACTTTCAACCATCAAAGTAGTATCATCGGCGTATCTGAGGTTGTTGATATTTCTTCCAGCAATATTGATTATGGCTTTGGATTCCTGCAACCACATTTTGTGCGCTGCATATAAGTTGAATAAATAAGGTGACAATTATACATCCTTGTCGCATACCATTTTCTGATCTTGAACCATTCTGTTGTCTCATGTTCTGTTCTGACCGTGGCTTCCTGGTCCACATTCAGATTCTACAGGAGAAGGATGAGATGATATGATACTCCCATCTCTTTAAGAACACGCCACATTTTGTCGTGATCCAGACAGTCAAAGGCTTTAAAATAGTCTATGAATAAGAAGTAAATGCTTTTTTGGAACTCGCTTGCTTTTGCTATTATCCATTGGACATTGGCAATTTGATCTCTTGTGTATCTGTGGAACCCAGCTTGCACATCTGGGAGCTCCCAGTCCATATATTGTTGCAATCAAGCTTGTAGAATCTTAAGCATTACCTTGCTGGCATGTGAAATGAGTGTAGTTGTTTGATAATTGGAGCACTCTTTGGAACTGCCTTTTTTTGGAATTCAGATGTAGACTGACCTTTTCCAGTCTATTGGCCATTGGTGAGTTTTCCAAATGTGTTGGCATTGGGCCAGCCACACTTCTACAGCATCATCTTGTTGAATTTTGAATAGTTCAATTGGGATTCCATCAACTTCTGCAGCCTTGTTGTCAGCAAGAAATCCTAGGTCTCTTCTCCAAGATATCTGGTTCCAGCTCATTGGTCAAACTATTGAGGTCATTACTGCTGTTAAGATCCCTCCTGTATAGATGTTCACTGTATTCCTGGCACCTTTTCTTTATCTGATATTCTTCTCTTTATTTTATTTATTTATATATGTTGTTACTTTATTAGACATATCAAACAATACATACATTTATGCATAAATACATAAAAATAACCAATATCTAATACAATTCTCATACGGTATGAAGATCTCTAGGTTGAAATAAACAAATAATCTCAAATAATCTCTACATCAATCATACCACATACATACAGTGGATATAAAAAGTCTTCACACCCCTGTTAAAATGTCAGGTTTCTGTGCTGTAAAAAAATGAGACAAAGATAAATCATTTCAGAACTTTTTCCACCTTTAATGTGACCTATAAACTGTACAACTCAATTGAAAAACAAACTGAAATCTTTTAGGTGGATGGAAAAATAAAAAATAAAAATAACGTGGTTGCATAAGTCTGCACACCCTCTTATAACTGGGGATGTAGCTGTGTTCAGAATTAATCACATTCCAAATCATATTAAATAGGAGTCAGCATACACCTACCATCATTTAAAGTGCCTCTGATTAACCCCAAATAAAGTTCAGCTGCTGTAGTTGGTCTTTGCTGAAATTTTCTTAGTCGCATCCCACAGCAAAAGCCATGGTCCACAGAAAGCTTCCAAAGCATCCGAGGGATCTCATTGTTAAAAGGTATCAGTCAGGAGAAGGGTACAAAAGAATTTCCAAGGCATTAGATATACCATGGAACACAGTGAAGACAGTCATCATCAAGTGGAGAAAATATGGCACAACAGTAGCATTACCAAGAACTGGAGCTCCCTCCAAAATTTATGAAAAGATGACAAGAAAAGTGGTCTGGGAGGCTACCAAGAGGCCCTTCAGCAACATTAAAGGAGTTGCAGGAATATCTGGCAAGTACTGGGTGTGTGGTACATGTGACAACAATCTCCCGTATTCTTTATATGTCTGTGCTATGGGGTATAGTGGCAAGACGAAAGCCTTTTCTTACGAAGAAAAACATCCAAGCCAGGCTACATTTTGCAAAAACACATCTGAAGTCTCCCAAAAGCATGTGGGAAAAGGTGTTATGGTCTGATGAAACCAAGGTTGAACTTTTTAGCCATAATTCCAAAAGATTTGTTTGGCGCAAAAACAACACTGCACATCACCAAAAGAACACCATACCCAAAGTGAAACATGGTGGTGGCAGCATCATGCTTTGGGGCTGTTTTTCTTCAGCTGGAACTGGGGCCTGAGTTAAGATAGAGGGAATTATGAACAGATCCAAATACCAGTCAATATTGATACAAAACCTTCAGGCTTCTGCTAGAAAGCTGAACATGAAGAGGAACTTCATCTTTCAGCATGACAACGACCCAAAGCATACATCCAAATCAACAAAGGAATGGCTTCACCAGAAGAAGATTAAAGTTTTTGAATGACCCAGCCAGAGCCCAGACCTGAATCCGATTGAAAATCTGTGGGGTGATCTGAAGAGGGCTGTGCACAGGAGATGCCCTCGCAATCTGACAGATTTGGAGTGTTTTTGCAAAGAAGAGTGGGCAAATCTTGCCAAGTCAAAATGTGCCATGCTGATAGACTCATACCCAAAAAGACTGGGTGCTGTAATAAAATCAAAAGGGGCTTCAACAAAGTATTAGTTTAAGGATGTGCATACTTATGCAACCATATTATTTTATTTTTATATTTTTTCTTCCCTCTACCTAAAAGATTTAAGTTTGTTTTTCAATTGAGTTGTACAGTTTATAGGTCACATTAAAGGTGGAAAAAGTTCTGAAATTATTTATCTTTGTCTCATTTTTTTACAGCACAGAAACCTGACATTTTAACAGGGGTGTGTAGACTTTTTATATCCACTGTACATCTTTCATACAGCTGGGGCTTGGGTGGTACCGAAGAGCAAAGATTTAGAACAAGTAAATTATATGGTTTGAACAGGGGAGTCATTGTATAAAGTCCCATATTTTCAATTTCAAAACATTATTTTTTGATAAACTATAAGGCATAACATTTTTTTCCAAGGCTCTTGCTCTTTGAATAATTGTTGTAATTTCGTTCCAATTCAATGATACTTCACTTTTCCAATGGGAAATGATATTTTAACTGCCATAAATGTTTGAATAGCAAAAGCTTTTTTGTCCACGGAAAAACTGTCTGGGAAAAAATGGAACAAACCACATTTGGGCAAGAATGGAAGATTTGTTTTTGTTTCAGACACTATAAAATTAAAAACACTCTGTCCACAGAGGTTTAATTACTGGAAAGTCCCAGGAAATATGCACAAAGTCCCCAAATACTCTGCATTGTCTCCAACACATCCTATCAGGGCAACTATGTGAGAACTGGTAAATTTTAGAAGGGACCATATACCACATGTTTATTATCTTAAAAGGAAGTTCCCTATGTGATGAGTACTTGACAAACCTATAAGTGGTAGCCAACGAGTACTCCCAGGCGACCCTATCAAAGAAAACCCCAAGATTATTTTCCCACATTACCATGCCTAGTGTAATTTCAAGGGTTTTCCTCAGTATGTTATGGCATTTGGACAACATGTGGGAATCAACCTGCAATTTAATGAGCGTCTCTAAGGGGGTCAACGCTTTGTCTCTAGACGTTACAGGGCCATATGCTGACAACACCGAAGTGTATTGATAAATCATCAGCCAGTTATTGACAGGAGCTCTATATATGATAATGGTTCTCCTTCCTCATAAAGATCCTTAATAAAAAGGTTTGCATTGAGTTGACCGTCGCTTATAGAGAAAATTTTGGGTATACTTATAGGAAGGTCATAAACAAGGTAGCTGAATTCTGGGATCAGACAATACTTCCTATTTATTGATTTCCAAAGTTCATAAATATTATTAATAAACTGAGCACTACCTTCAAAGGTATTAGAAGGAACATTGTTCCTAAACAACAATAGTCTAAGATCCAGGTCTAGAGCCAAAGATCGCTCCATTTGGCGTCAAACCTGGGTTTTAGAGCGTGCACCATCATACTGGCGTCATGGTAAAGTTGCAAAAGGGGATAGCCTAAGCCTCCTCTTGTAAACTTCTGGCCAATATGGTCTTTTTTAATCTAATGTGTTTTGAAGAGTGCATAAATTTGTCTATAGAAGTTTGAAGTTTCTTGATCCAAAAAAGAGGGACTTTATATAAAATACAACTAGTGAGATAATTAAACCTCGGAAGTAAGGCCATTTTAGTGATGGCAATTTTACTGCTAAAGGATGCTTTTATACTTTTCCACCCTTTTATAATGTCCAAAAAAAATTCATGCAAAGATTTATATGAGTTATCAATCATTCTACTTGTATCAGCAACAAATGTAAATCCCAGATGGGAAAAGGAATTAGAATCCCAATTAAAGGGATATTCATTGGACAAAACGTCTCGTAAATTAGCAGACAGATTAATAAGCACAGTGTCAGATTTTGCTGGGTTTAATTTGTAGTTAGAAACTAAATTGAAACTGTCAATCAGACACCTAAGGGATTTCAAAGATTCCCTAGGCTGAGTGATGGATAACACTACATCGTCAGCAAACAGGCTAATTTTGTGTTCTCTCTCTCCCCAATTGCTTGGGTACCAAAATCCCTTAAGCCAAATCTGGTCAGTGTGATGTTCATATACTCCCACCCAATTCTGTCAAATGCTTTTTCAGCGTCCAATGACAGAAAAAGGGTGGGTGGTCTTCATATATCTTGTGTATGAAATCAGATTTGTCTATTTTCTGAAATGGTCAAATCCGTTTCTGCCCAGTATAAACCCAGATTAATCGACAGTAATTAATTTGTTAACTACTTTGTGTAATAGTGTTGCCATAATCTTAGCATAAAGCTTGACATCTATGTTCAATAATGATATTGGTCTGTAACTAAAGCAGAAATGTGGATCTTGACTTCATTTCGGGATCATAATTATAGAAGCTCTTACCATTTCTGGGGGAATAACACCTTCCAACTTTATTTTGTTGAACAAGTCTGTAAGATGACAACCCAACAAAGGAGCAAAGATTTTGAAAAAGGAGTCACTGAACCTGTCAGGTCCCGGGGTAGTATATTGTTTTAGCTGTTTAATAGATGCCACAATTTTCTCGTCCGAGATAGGAGTGTTTAATTCCTCCAGCTGAAACGTAGAAACTGTGGGAAGATTAAACTGATCTAAAAAATCTTGAATTTGTTTTTTTAATGGTGGTCTTATAGGATGTTCCTAAATTATAAAGATTTTCGTAATAATCAGCAAACATATTCGCTATCTGGTCGGGGGACAAAATTCGTACCTCATCCTTTAATAAAAAATCAGTTCTTATTTTTACCATTTTTTGTTTGATTTTGTATGCCAACAATTTACTAATTTTATTGTCATGGTGAAAAAATTGTTGCATGCGCCAAATTAGCTTGTCAAAAAGATGTTGGTTAATTTTATTAATGTTTTTTTTAATTTCTTTAATTTGTACCAAAGTAGGGTCACTAGGATCTCTTTTATTGATGACTTCCAGTTTACTTAAAGTGATATACAGGTCTCTGTTTGATAACTTGAGATTTCAATTTTATTAATGGTCCTCTGATAAAGGCCTTAAAGGAGGTCCTCAAATTTCCCTTTGCAGAGGCAGAGGAGTTGTTCAATTCAAAAAAGTTAATAATTTCGTTGCTAATCAACTATCTGTTGGTTTCATCTTTTAATAAAAATTCATCTAATTTTCATTGAGGGTGGGTAGTCTTGTACATATCAAGGTTAAGTTCTAATTTAATGCTGGCGTGATCAGACAAAGCTATGGAACCTATGTCCACTTTCGTAATCCTGTTTAAAAAAAATATTATCTACCAATAAAAGGTCAATCCGGGAGAAGCTTTGTGCTCATTAGAAAAAAATGTAAAGTCTTTTCAACCAGTCTTTTAATCCAATTTGAAAACCTTTTGGACAATGTATCATTTCTAGGAAAATTTTTACAAGGTTTTTGTGATTTCCTATCCATGTCTGGATTGGGGGATGCGTTAAAATCACCCACAATTAATATAGAACCTTGGGCAAATTTCTTAATAGTTTTCCATAAACAACTAAAACAATTAAATAAGTTTACATTCGGCGCATACAGTATATGTTGATAAAAGTAATTTGACGTCCATTAATTGTACCTACCCACAAGATAAAATGCCCCTGTGGGTCAGATTTCAAAAATTCCTTTGCTAAGACTAAATTGGATCAAAACAGAACTGCAACACCACGTGACTTCTTACTAAAAGTGGAGTAATACTTATATTCAAATATTTTTGCCCCAAAATTCGTAATTTTAGCATGTGCCCGATGGGTTTCCTGTAACATTACTATGTCTGCCTTTTCTTGTTTACAAAATATAAATATAGTGTTCCTCTTGCCCGGGGAGTTCAGTCCCTTTACATTAAAGCTTAAAATTTGTATTGCCATTAAAACGGTTAAAAGGAGAAAAATTACTTGTTGACGCTAACCGTTTTACAAATACTTAAACATCAGTGTAGAAAACATCCATGCCAGATTATACCACATTCAAATTTAACAAACATTCACATCCAACTCCAGATGAACTGCCGGATAAATTAACGGCAGCGGATGGGAGCGAGGCTCAAAGCCATTGTTCAGAAATTATAGGCTTTCTTTAAACAGAGGAAACAGAATAGTGCAATATTCTTAGGTAAATGTCTAGCTATTACAAGTGAAACGTGTGCTAGTGTACATAATATAGATTAACAATATCTAGAAAATGTCACTAATTATCTTGATTAAAAAATCATGTGTTTCAATTTAAGACACTACTAATTATGAATACTATGTTGTAAAGAACAAAGCAAATCTAAATTTGCTATTCACATTTTTGTGCAATTGTTACAAATTTAATAGTGAATGTGAAAATAGATTCAAAGAATAAAATAAAAAATAAAAGGATATTGTACCTAAGCTAATAATTAGTTAGAGAATTTAATTGGTGAACATGTTCACCAATGCGCTATAATACTGCTCTTAAGAGTATGTGGGAAGTTTTAAGAGAACCACTTAACCAACACACAAATAACAAAATAACATTCCTTCAGTGCCTTTTGGACATAAAGTGCAAAAAAAATTAATGGTTATAAGTAAATCACTTGGTCAAGTCCAGTCAGATTTTCCAACTTGCTAGTAATGTTGACCATTCCTTTGGGGAATTAATTCTGTGCCAGGTCTCTCCTTTTTGTATAAATAAACCTACTGGAAAAGTCCATTTGTAGGTGAGACCTTCCTTCCTAAGGGTTTGGGTAATATGTGCAAATTATCGTCTGCTACTCAAAGTTATTGGAGAAAGATCTGAAAATATTCTAATATGGTCTTACAGGGCAATAAAGGATTTCTTTTTATAACCAATTTTGCAGATTTCTTCCTTATATGCCAAAAAATGAAACTTGACAATGACATCTCTCTGGGCCCTATATCTGTAAATGCGCGGGCAACAGAATCTGGTGAACAGCATCATATTTGTGTTGTATCTGGGTAAACGATGGAACCAATGTAGAAAAAAAAGTGGAAATGTAGGCAGATAATTCACTGGTCTTAATATCTTCTGAAATACCCCTTATGCAGAGATTGGAGCGTCTTGATCTGTTTTCCATATTTACAATTTGATGATTTTGCTGTTTTACCTTCTCTTCTAGTTTACTGTTCTGCGTTAACAATAAATGGTGCTCAATTTTTAGATTGTCCATCTTTGTCTCTATTTCAGCTGTTTTATTGTTTACCTCACCAATTGCTTTGGCGTTATCTAGGATTTGTTGTTTGATATCTGCTAATAGATTCGCCTGGAAGTCTTGCAAAATATTTTTCATTTTTGATGGCGTAAGAAGCTCCTCCTCATATGATTCTGAATCCTTACTTGACATACTTTCAGATAGTTTAGATGTATTTTGCGTTAATTTATCAGCTTGCATTGGAGAATCCATAAATGGAGGTAACTGAATTTTTCTTTACATTTTGGGGGGGGAATATTCCGCAGCTTTTTGAGAGTGGGCTTTCCTCTCTTTGTTTCTGTTTTTACCTGGCATTGTTGACTCCAACTTATAAATTTGTCAATAATTGTAAGCACCCTACTATATTGACTTTATTATGGAAAAAAAGGGAAGAAACAAAAGCTGCCCCTATTTACCAAACATTTGCTTAGTGCAACTAAAAGGTCAAATGGATATAATTTAGTTGAGGTATAAAATGTCCTCTATCCAGTAGCTGCAATACAAGGGGATAAACAATCCACTCAAAAAATAAGGTGCTTTCACATGACCCTATGTAATAATCTACAGAAGGGAAAAATAGTTCCTTATGGCTCAGATCACACTGTTTCAGGTAATTGAAGATATCTAAACAATTAGGTGTAGTACCAAAATAAGGGTTAATTTGTACAATAAGAGACTTGAAGACATGCAAAGCAGAGATAGATATTTTTTGTAGCGTCTTTATGAAGACCCAAGTCGCCAATGGGGCTCGTTCAACTGCTGAAGTGTGCCATTGGCTTAGTACAGTTGAGAACCTGGAATACATGGAACAGAGCTATTAAATCTCTTTATGGAGCCCCAAAGCGCCAATGGCGCCCGTTCAAAAGCCAATATGGCTTTGTACAATTAACTTTGTGTAATTAGAATCCTGAGGAGGTGTGGCGCAGGGGTGACAAGTCTCTTTATGGGGCCCCAAAGTGCCAATGGGGCCCCAAAGCGCCAATGGCGCCCGTGCAGTTGCTGATTTAAATTTATGCAAATAACTTTATACATTCAAAGTCCTGAAAAAGCTCAGAGCAAGGATGACAAGTCTATTTCTGGAACCTCAAAGCGCCAATGGCAATCGTGTAACTACTAAGGTAGTTTTATGCAATTAGTTTTATACCATTTAAAATTCTGAGAACAATGCTGACTAAAGATGACAAGTCCCTTTGTGGAGTCCCAAAACACCAGTGGCGCCCGCTTAACTACTGAGGTAATATAGAACGGTTAGCTTTGAGTGATAAAAGTCTTGGGGAAGTGCAAAGCAAGAAATGACTGGTCTCTTTATAGAGCCCCAAAGCACCAATGGCGCCCATGAAACTTCTGAAATAACTCTGCTACAAGACCTCCCTGCCGTAATAACTGATCCAGAACAACTCCCGACAGGCAACATCAAATAGAGAAAGAAGTGCTGTTTAATACCATCCCGTAGGTAAGTGGCAAAACAGTACCTTAATATACAGCTAAGCAAAGATGCAGCTGGGCTAGCAGGGACTCCTCACTGTGTCCCGTAAAGATGGAAGTAATCGGTCAGCCGACAGTGGCGCTGCTGAACTGGACTATAGATCACTGTTTCCTCTGGGAGGGGTAGGAAACAATTACCCACCTCACCTCTGCCATAGTGTTGCCATTAGAAAATAGTATCTTTAGAGATTGCAACTGACACCTTCTGCAAAGAGCACCTTAGCGTCTTCCTTCGTACTTCAGGTGCACAAACCGCTAACCCCTTTACACCTCCCACAAGCCGCTCAACAACATGACCGATCCAACTCTATTGACTTGTCCGGGAAGGTTGTTAGCAGGATATAGGTGGGTTACCAGCATACCTTAGGAGCCAAGCTTTAGACACAGCACAAAGCGTCCATTGCCTAGAACAGCCTAGTTCCGCATCAAGTGGCTCTGCAGTTCATTTCCGGTCACGCCTCCCTAATATTTTATTTTCCCATGATATTCTTCTCTTTAAATCCCTACCATTTTTGTCTTTTATCATGCCCACTTTGGCATGAAAGGTGCCTTTGAAATCCCCAATTTTCTTCATGAGATCTCTTGATTTACCCATTCTGTTATATTCTTCAAACTCTTTACATCACTCATTGTAGAATGTCTCGTCTCTTCTTGCTATCCTCTGAAATTCTGCATTCAGTTGGACAAAACTTTTCCTATCTCTACTACCATTCACTTCCCTTCTTTCCTGGGCTACTTTCAAAGTCTCATCAGATAACCAGTTTGCCTTCTTACTTTTCTTTCTTTCTTTGTGGCTGTTTCCTGAATAATGTGGCAAATTTCAGACCAAAGTTCTTCAGGCATTCTATCTTCCAATATCTTAAATATATTATTATTTACTTCCACTGCATATTCAATGGGGGTATTATGTATTATCTACTTAATCTGATGATTTTCCCTCTTTTTTCAGTTTAATTGTGAACTTTGCAATAATAAGTTAGTGGTCTGAGCTGAAGTCAGCTCCAGGTTTTGTTTTTGCTGACTGTAAGAAGCTTCTCCATATTTGGCTGCAAAGTATATAGTCAGTCTGATTTCTATATTATTCATCTGTTGATGTAGAGTCATCTCTGAGGGTGTTTGCTGTGACCATAGAATTATCTGGAAAGAATTCTACTAATCTCTGCCATGCTTCATTTTGTACTCCAAGGCCAAACTTGCCAGTTATTCCAGGAGTCTTTTGGTTCCCTATTTTAACATTCCAAACTTATATGATGATAGTAACTTCTTTTCTTGGTTCCAGCATCCATGGTTGGAGCATAGACTTGGATCACTGTGATATTAAATGGCTTGCCTTGAATTCAAATTGAAATCATTCTGTCATGTATTGCTTTTGCACTTCTTTTGCCATCCTTTTACTCATTTTAGGGTCCAGCTAATCAGGACATTTGAATCCTCCTGCATCTTCAAGTATAATATTCATTACACAGTTCAATAAAGAATAATAAGCAATATAACAACATGTATCGTCCTAACAGAGTATTGAAATAAATTTATACTCAAATGTTTTGGAAGCATCTGTGGTAATCCTGATCCTGTGCTCTTTGAATTAGTTACATTTAGTGAAACATATTGACTGGATTGCTACCTTGTAGTTGTGAAGGGGTTTATGTGCTTCAATGAAACTGTGAGCCATACCATGTAGGGTCAGCCAAAATGGGTAGGTCATAGCAGACAGGTCAGACTAATCGTGGTCCAATGGAGAAGCAACTGCAACCCATTCCAGTATATTTAACAAGATAACCTTATGGAAAAGCACAAACAGAGACATAAAGATTCTCTTTTAAAAATAGTGTAACTGTCTTATAAAGCAGTTTGCTGAGCTAACGAAGTACAAGAACTGACTTTATTGGAAATGGCTAAACAGTTTTTTTTGCAAACACAAAAAGACATTTCTAATGGTTAACCCAGCCCTATACAACAACATTATTATTGTTTATTTGTAACGCACCAACATATTCGGTGGCGCTATACATGGGTTAAGTTCATGGCAAAAAATAATAGCAATTAATACATTGTAAAGGATGGATGGCCCTGTCTTTGAGCTTGGAATCCAGTGTCCATAGTGCTTTCTCCAAAGCACCATGTAAGATTGAAAACATCAAAAACTTACAATCGAAAGGTTTTGGGTGTAGTACAGGAGCGTGAGAGAACTGTTGAGCATTTTATGGTGGAAGGTGATATGTCTCTTTAAGAAGATGTGTTTTTAGTGAGATTTTGAAGGTTCTGAGGCAGGGAGATAGTCTGATGGAGCGAGGAAAGGAGTTCCAGAGAATAGGGGCAGCATGAGAAAGCCTGAAGACAGGAATGAGAAGAAGTGAGAAGATGGTGGAATGAAGGTGAGCAGAATGAAAAGGGTGGGTGGGAGAGTATTTGGAGATGAGAGAGGAGTTATAAGGGGGTGCACTATTGCTGAGGGCTTTGTAAGTTTTACATTTTATTTTGGAGACTACAGGAAGCCAGTGGAGTGATTGACAGCGACGTGCTGCCGACACTGAACGTTGTGTACAGCATATGAGTCTAGTTGAGTAATTCATTATGGATTGAAGTGGGGAGGCAGGTCAGCAAGAAGCAAATTACAGCAGTCAAGTTGAGAAATGATGAGAGAATGTCTTAGAATCTTAGTTGTGTCTTGTGTAAGGTAGTGATGTATTTTAAAATGTATTTTTTAGATGGCAAAGGCATGATTTTGTTAGTGACTATATGGATGAAACAGGGGGCAGGGTCCAATAAAACCCCAAGTTAATGGGCTTGGGAGTAGGGACTGAAGTTGGCATTGTTGATAGTGAGAGAGATGTGAGAAATTGAAGCTGTAGTAGAGGGTGGGAAGATTAGGAGTTCGGTCTTAGACATGTTGAGTTTGAGGTGAGAGGTGGACATCCAGGAGGATATACTTAAGAGGCAGTTGGAAATGTGTTAGAAGAGAGAGGGATAGATCTGGTGCTGAGTGGTAGATTGGAGTGTCATCTGCATAGAGATGATAATGAAATCCAAAAGTGTTAATTAGAATAGAAAAGAACAATCAACTAAATCACAATATTGCTTAGAAATACCTTCTCATGCAATTTAAAACTGACACCCAACTAATACACACCTCACTAATACAGAACAAGGAGTTAACACCTACCCATCTGTCCTGCGTGTAATATTTTGATGTTTATTCCTCAACATTGACCATGTAGTACTGTCTTGTGTTAAATATGTTCTTGTAATAAAAATAATCAACCTGCAATATAATGTATTTGTATTGTGACCTACATGACTTGTCAACGTTTACTCAAATTTGCATGTATTACTAAAATATTACTATATAGTATGTCCTCATGCTGACTACTGTATTGCATCCATATCAATCTGATCTTCCTTGTCAGTGTGAGGTTTTATCTCCCTCCCTCTGCTGCAAATCATCTTTCCCTTTCTTCCATCTGCAATGATCCTTTGTTAGCCAGCTCTGTACATTTACTGGCATATGTGCTATGTTACTAAATAATATATTTAGGCAAACTATCTTAAATGTGTAATTATTATGAAAAAAAATAATCAAACACATAACCAAATGTATACTGTGAGTGTAAGTAAGTTAGTTAAAGGACCACTGTTTTAAATGGTTATTGTAAGCATTATAAGGGTCATGTTAAAACTATATTTTTGTTTCTCCATCATTTTACTTAAAAAGTCACATATGATAACAGCCATGAGAACCAATGCTGTAGGCTGCAATTAACATCTAAAAACACAAGCTATCTAATTTCAATAGTACTCATGAGAATAAGTGGTGGAGAGCAACAACAATTAACATTGTAAAGTTTTAAAATATTAATTGCAGCCTACAGTTTATGTGCTATCAGCAAGTGTATTTTTATGTTAAATAAAGGAGAAATAAAATTACAGACGTAATATGGAAAGTGCTTACTCTTGCCATTAACACATTTTACAGACTTGCTTCCCATGCAGGCAGTATGACAATGAATGTGAACTGAGCATAGTTCCCAAAAAAATATATACTTCATTTTCTTTTCTAATGTTTTATTTGTTGTTACGTGTAGTAAAATATAAAAGATGTTACAAATTATTAAGTTGAATCTGTTGTGTCTAATATTATGATGAGTTCTCATTCTTTGGCATACTGCCCACATGGCCATTATGCCTTTTAAAGAAACACAAAACCATTCAAACAGTGTTCCATTATACAATCCAGTAGATTATCAAACATTCTCAGTGTATATGCAAGTGTTATTAACCATCTTAAAATAATGACACTGACACATTCATTTTTTTAAGTTTTACTTAAAGTTAGGTGATATTCATATTGAATGGTCATCAGCTTAACAACTCAATTAAAAATTGAGGCCAGGAGTATGAATCCTAACTAAAACTAAACAAACAAACATATCTAATCTCTTATGCGATAGAAAAATGCATAGCATTTATATATCAGTCATATCTGGTCAGTACAGAACAATAGCAATATTTAGAGAAGGGATTATGTCAGGGCTGACCAGAATCACAAGGCAGATTTTTAAGGACATAGTTCCACATGTATGAGTTAGATACTCTAAAAATCTGATTTCAAATACTATATGTTGCAGACTAGTGACACATCCCTGTGAGGGGCAAAACCATTTTTAGCTTAAAAAACCCTAAAAAATATTTTTTGGGCTTAAAAACAAAATATTGCAGTTCACAGACTGGCCATTAGGCACACAAATGGAACTAGAGTTAGGAGTGAAGATTGTTCCCTCCCTCTTTCATCCAGAAAGTGAACCAGTTACACAGAGGCAGCATTAGTAAGTTTATAAAAAAAATGTTTTATTCAAAAATGCTTTGTTGTAAGGAAATATTGGTAGAAAGTAGCTCCTCAACAGTATTTATTCTTGGGGGTAGGTTATTTACTTGATTATAGGTATTCTGTCTGAATGGTAATTTATATGATTATAGGTATCCCTGGCTTAATATTTATTTATTTATGTATTTATATTATAATATAATAGGAGACCCTGACTGTACCTTAATATATATTGTTATGCTAATTATAGGTGACCCTTGGTGAATATATGTACATTTGCTTAAATATGGTTGATCCAGGTTAAATATTTATGTATTTGTAATATAATTATTGGTGACCCAAACTAAATATGCATTCATTTGTACAGTATGTTTATAGATGAAGCTGGTTAAATATATATTTGTTTATTTTTTAAGTATGGTTGACTTATATGGTTGAATATATGTAAATGTATATGATTCTAGGGAGAACTGGCTGAATATATATTTAGAAAATAATAATAGGAGACACTTGGGAGAATTATAATTATAGATGACCATGAATAAATATGTATGTGTTTATAATTATTTGTGAACATTGCTGGATATGTATATATTAATATGATTATAGGTAAACCTACATGAATATGTAAACATTAATATAATAATTGACAATAAAGGTTTAATATTTATATTATAATGATCCCTGGCTTATGTCAAGTGTATGTCTATAGGAAACCTTGGCTGAATATGTTTGTTTGTATGAGACTGACTAAATATTGTTATACTGTATTACCATGTTGATTCCAAGTGACCCTCTCTGAGTTTTTATATGTTTTATTATGATTATTGTAGACCCTGGCTGGATATATGTAAATATATAGTATTAGAGGGGACCTAAATGTATTAAAATATCTACATGTTTATTTGATTGCAAAGGATCATGGATATATATGCTCATTCTCTGTATACACTCTCTGGGCCTCTGAATACAGCCAGCGAGCCAGCTGTCTGGGTCTGAGACTCCTATCAAACTTCTAAACATTCTCTGTATACACTCTCTGGGCCTCTGAACACAGCCAACAAGCCAGCTGTCTGGGTCTGAGACTCCTCTGAAACTTCCAAACATTCTCTGTATACAATCTCTGGGCCTCTGAACACAGCCAGCAAGCCAGCAGTCTGGGTCTGAGACTCCTCTCAAACCTCCAAACATTCTCTGTATACACTCTCTGGGCCTCTGAACACAGCCAGCAAGCCAGCTGTCTGGGTCTGAGACTCCTCTCAAATTTCCAAACATTCTCTGTATACACTCTCTGGGCCTCTGAACCCGGCCGGCAAGCCAGCTGTCTGGGTCTGAGACTCCTCAAACTACAAAACATTCTCTGTATACACTCTCTGGGCCTCTGAACACATCTGGCAAGCCAGCTGTCTGGGTCTGAGACTCCTCTCAAACTTCCAAACATTCTCTGTATACACTCTCTATGTCTCTGAACGCAGCCGGCAAGCCAGCTGTCTGGGTCTGAGACTCCTCAAACTTCCAAACATTCTCTGTATACACTCTCTGGGCCTCTGAACACAGCTGGCAAGCCAGCTGTCTGGCTCTGAGACTCCTCTCAAACTTTCAAACATTCTCTGTGTACACTCTTTGGGCCTCTGAACATAGCCAGCAATCTCCTCCCTCCCTTCCCCTCTCCCTCCCACCCCAGGTTAGCTTTAATTTATTGAATCACTCAAACTACTTGCACCTGATCAATCAACTGCACATGATTATCCCTACGTATTCATTTTAGATTACTCTCTTGGCAACTATGTTCCCCTTTACTTTCTTCTTCATCTCAAGCTCCTGCTTGTGTCTCAGACGAACATCCTCATTTGCTCCACATTATGTCTCCAACACCATTAACATCTCACTGTCCCTGCTTTCCTCCCCGCTTCTCTGCTCCCACAAGCTCCTCTGCTTTCTCCAATCATTATTTTATTCATGTTCTAAAGCTCATAAACATCTCATCTCCTCTCCCTGCTTATTTTGCTGGCTCCTGGACAAATATCTTCCAACCCTGACCCCTCACTCATTCCCTCCTCTCATCTGCCATGCTCAGCCACCAGGACTGCTAATTCTGTCCTGTCTCCATGTGCTTTTGTATTTCGCCTCTCTATGTCTAAAATGTACCCTCCGCCACTCTGTAAAGCTAACCTCAACCTTTCCACATGCAGGCTTTATTATCTGACCACTAGGGCCAGATAACATATAACATACTTGGGCCAGTCACCTCAAATGACTCTCTATGAGACCCCTTCCCTCTACCAGTAAAGATAACCCTTTGCAAGTTTACACACCTTCCCACCTAAATAAAAATACACCTTCTTCCTGACCCATGCTATTCCTTACATTCTTTCCCTAGGTTTCTGCCTCTTCCATTCCCTTTAGATTGTAAGTAGCGAGTTTCCTATCTTGAAGGGTGCTTTGTAAAAAAGCACTTTCTACAAATATTCTAAGCTCAAAAACAGGGCCCTCCATTTTCTTCAGTTGGTAATATTGTATTTTTCCCTGTTCTCTTCCCCTGGACAGCGCTACAGAATATGTTGGCACGTTACAAATAAAAGTTAATAAAAAACATTAATAATATATGCGTATATATTAGGGGACACTCGCTGATTGTAAAAGTGATTCTAACTGAATATGATTACATTTCTATGTAGGGAACCCAGTGGCAGCTGGTGAAATGCTAAACTGGGAGGGCAGTATAAAAAACCACGGCTAATCACACAAAACTACTACACCTATTCGCAAAACCCAACTAACACTGAATGCGGAACGTAAAACACAATAAGCAGCACGTACAAGACCACCATTTCACATAAAACGGAGAACTATTACACGCAAAATGGCGGATGGAATTGCTAATGCTTTGAACCTCCTCAAAGTTTATAGATACTGCCCACTTTCCAGAGAATTCTAAATTTCGCCACAGGTGATGAACAGTGTGGCTGGACAGATCACTGTTGCCGTTATTTCAGGAGAGAATTAATTCAGAATTTACTACTTTACAGTCTGAAAATTACAACAGAGGTAAGCTATAATACATTTCATTAATTAAGAAATACCCAAAAGAAAAAGACTCAAAAATGACTTGCAAAAAATCAAAAAACAACTGCATTGATGTCTACTTTTTAAAGACACACATATGTCTATGTGCCGTATCACAATCACAATTCAACTGCAAAAAAAGGCCAAAATAGATTCAACTCCCAGCCATTTCAAGAAATATAATCATTTCAGCAAAATACATTTTGATCAATACACATTTTGCCTGCAGCTAATTACTATACTTTTATTTACATTTTCAACAGACTCTGCATCAACAGCATTACTGAGGATTTTACAGCGTGGAGTGTGAAAACAGAATTACTTACAAAGAAAGAAAAAGAGGTAAGATACAAAAATACATTACATTCACTAAAACACCATGCTCTTACAAAACAAACACTAAATATATCACTAACAATTTACTTTTCTCTTTTCAAATAGACACTGCGTGAAGACTGGATCATCAACATTGGCAGCAGGGGACCCTCTGTCATTAATACACCAAGAAGACTTCAATCAAGTCTAACTGAGAAAGGAAAATGTACTATTTGCTGCCCGCCAATCTCAAAATGAAAATAATAACAAACAACAAGCCCCTAATACTAATTACAGCCAACACAACACACCACACTTACAAAAATAAGAATAACACATGCAAAATAAAATTAGACATCTTTACTAGCCAAAAACCTCTGAGCCAAAACCATAAACCAAATCCAAGTGGCAGACACAAAACAAATATTATAACTAATACTGCTAACATATACAAAATAGAAGAAGGATTTACATTTACCCTGCAAGAATCTGTAACCCTAAAGCATAAACCAAATAGAAATCCAAAAACTGGTGCACACAAACCAGGAAAGTCTAACAAATCTTGCTAACTCAAAAAAATGCAAGAACCATTCCTTTTTACTCTGCAACAAACTGTAACCCTAACCCAGAACGCAAATTACTTATCCCAAAAGTGAGGGACACAAAACAGTATAGTATAACAAACATTTACAACACATACAAAAAAAAGAAGCCTCTTTTGTCTGCAAAAAACTACAAGACTAAACCAAGAACACTATTACAACTGTGCCCTACACAAAACAGGATACTACTAAATAATTGCAAGTGCTCAAACCTTTCACACACTCTTTCAAATATGCACTCTTTTACAGAAAAACAAGAAATCACTTATGCAAATACATTCACTTACAAAAAATAACATGCTTTGGTTCAAATCAATATTTCACTCAAATTTCTCTTTATTTTTTCCAACAGACACTGCGGGAACACTGTCGCACGAAGATTTGGAGAACCGGATACAGTGACAACAACAAACAACTGACAGTTACAATAACAAGGTATAGTATAACAAGTACAAAAAGAGAAACTATAATAGCATGTTTGCTAAATACCAAAGTCACAAATAAAAAAATAAGAATAAAACAGTAACAAGAATAATACAGATAAAGGACAATCCTTGAACTAAATAACACTAAGCCCTATCTTAAATCTATTACCACAAACGTACTGCACACAAAACAGGATCTTACAACTAATACTTGCAGCACATATCAAAGTCCAGAAAAATTACTCTTCTATTGCCACTAAACTACAACATGAAAACCACAACCTAAACAGATTCACAAATTAGGATACTAGAACAAATCTTATTAACTTCTCCAAAATGCAACAAGCAAGTCTCTTTTAGGGACAACACCCTACAGGCGCAACAGAACTACCTAATACTACACTGACAACTATTGCCTACAGAAAAAATTATATTAAATAATATTACTAACACTAACTTGATGCAACTAACAATTACACCACTAAAAATACTACTAACAGATAACAATTTCACTCTACAAACACTCTTTCTCCTACATTAACTACAACCCACAACCGAAATCTATAACAACAACACTGTTGCACAGAAAACAGCATACCAACAAAAGCAGACTAAATTCGCTTGCTCAAATAATTCTAATTAGTAACCAAAATAATAATACATTGTTTTTATTTACAGGTTAAGATGGAGGATACTGGCAAGACACAGGAAAAGAAAAGATGACAAAATAGAGAACTACAAAAAACATGGGTAAAGCAGCAGATGCCCGAGCAGAAGGAAATTTGCAGAGAAAAAGAACGCAAACGACTTGCAACCAAAAGATTAGCAGCTGAAAAAATAAAAACAACCCCTAAGAAGGCAACAAAAAAAAAAAAAAACATTTAGAACCTGTTGCTGAACAATCACATATCATTTCTACTGATGACTTACACACTGACATTGACATATGTTCTTCAAATTGTCCTTTACTTAAGTCTTTAGCAGTAGAGGTTCATAATTGTGGTGATATTAATATTCTCTGTCAGTGTTGTGAGGCTTATCATTTTAAACAGGAAAGACCCACAGATGGAGAGTTTATTAGTTGCTGTTAAAAAGGCAAGGTCAAACTTCCACAAAGACAACAATTCCCACCATATTTACAAAGCATTATGACTGAACCTGCTTTTCCCAACTACAAGAATTTCCAAACAAACATAAGATCATACAATAGTGCCATATCCTTTGCATCTATGGGGGGCAACATTAGCTGCTAATGTGCCAGGACATGGCCCTTACTGCTTTAAAGTGCAAGGCCAAATTTACCATTGTACTTCCCATTTACATCCAGAGGAAGAAGAGCAACGAAAATCTGCTCAACTATATGTCCTAGATACAATGTGGAAGATGTTGACCAAGCTTCAAGAAAATAAAAAATGCTTACCCAGTGTTTTTATAGAGCTAGATAAAATTATGGCAAATAACCCCTACACTCAAGCTTATAAAAAATTAGCAGAAGTAGAAAAGGAACAACAACTTCATGCAGAAATACATCAATTGCCAATTCCAAAGGTCAATATTGTGCTTAAAAGAGATAGACATACTGATAAACGCTGTTATAACTTGCCAACATCAAATGAGGTTGCAATGGTGTTTCAAAATGATGAAGGAGAACCACCATTTCAAAGAGACATTAGAATATATCCCAGAAATGAGGAGCAACCATTCATTAATATCAGTATCTTAAGTACTAATTTAGATCCAATGACATATCCAATATTTTTTCCACACAGAGAACCAGGTTGACAACCAAAATTAACCCTTCCAAGTTACCCAAATTCTAAAGTGCAAGTGCAAAATAATATTTCCATGCTTGAATTTAAAGTAGCTCAAATTGCCGTTAGAAATGGATTCAATCCAATTTTATGTGGGGGGAAACTAACACAACACTGGATTATTGATTCCTATTTGCAAGTTGAGACCAATAATTTAAACTTCATTAAATATCAACAAGATAATCTACGTGTAGAACAGTATTGTGGTTTAATGGATTATGTGGCTGAGGTTGCTACAAGCAGAGACATGACAGCTGGCAAAGCCATCATTTTACCATTGTTTTTCCAGGGATCTCCTCGCAATATGCAAGAAAGATACAATAATGCCATGGCTATTGTCACCATATTTACATGTAATCCATAATGGCCAGAGATTACACAAAATTTCCTAATTGGTCAAACTGCTTCCTATAGACCAGATTTAGTAGCCAGAGTATTTAAAATAAAATTAAATGAATTAATACGTGACATAACCATCACTCAGTTATTTGGAAAATATCTGGCTTATGTTTATACAATAGAATTTAAAAAAAGACTTCCACATGCACACATTCTTATCATCCTTCAAGAAAAACATAAATAAGATACTGGTAACAAAGTAGATTCTGTCATTATTGCTGAACTACCAGATCCAGAAATACATGGTAGACTACTGTATATGAGATTGTAACTCATCGTATGATTCACGGACCATGTGGAGATCTTAATCCACAGTCACCATGTATGGAAAATAAGAAATGTACTAAGAATTCACTAAAGATTATCGAGATAAAACTTATGCTAATTGTGATGGCTATCCATTATATAGAAGAAGAGAAGGCCAAACTGCCATCATCCATGGCAAAAAAGTCAACAACAGATATGTAGTCCCATAAAATCCACATTTACTCATGAAATATAATGCATACATTAATGTAGAAGCCTGCACTTCCATAAACTCCATAAAATATGTCTACAAATATATTTACAAAGGCTATGATGCAGCTACTGTAGTTGTCAAAAGTGCACAAAATAACGAACCCACTGAGTTAGTACATGATGAACTTACATCTCATGTAGATGCTCGCTATGTCAGTGCGCCAGAAGCTATGTGGCATCTACTAAAATTTGAAATGCACGATCGATCACATGCAGTATATTGATTAGCTGTACATTTGCCACAAAGACATTTAGCACAAAGTGAGCAGCGCCACACTACACTAACTGCATGGTTCCAGCTAAATTCAACTTACTTAGAGGCAAAATAATTCTTATACATTGACATTCCATACCATTATGTTTTTGTCAATGGATTATGGCGAAAAAGAAAAAGGCGTGGAAATAAAATAATACCACAAATTTACACTGTAAGTCCAAGAAACCTTGAACGTTTCTGCTTACGATTACTACTTCTAAATGTTCCTGATGCACAAAGTTTTGAACAGTTAAGAGCTGTTAATGACATTGTTTATGAATCATTTCATTTAGCTGCGTGACACAGAAACTTCCTATCTGATGATACAGAATGGGAAAGATGTCTAGAAGAAGCAGCACTATGTCAAATGCCACGGCAGATGAGGGAACAATTTGCATTTATTTGTATCTTCTCAAATGCTCCAAATGCATTAGCTTTGTGGGACAAATTTAAAAATAATATGGCTGAAGACTTTTTGCAATGATACAATGAGCCCATTGCACTATTAAAAGTATTTATTGAAATCCAAGAGGTCTTTTTAACTCATGGATTAAGTTGTGCAAGTTTTAATCTGCCAGATCCAGGGCTTATAGACGACATCAACTTTGAAGACTATGACATTCAACTACAAAGAGAAAAAAATGAAGAAAGACTTGCAACTTTAAATACATTACAATTGCAAGCATTTAATGCTATAAAGAATGCACTAGATGATGACATGGTGAAAGAGCGTAATTTCTATCTCGATGGACCTGGTGGATCAGGCAAAAGGTATCTATATAATTTATTGATGAGTTTTGTACGAGCACAAACTGAAATAGCGCTAGTATTTGCAATTACTGTAAATTGATGCACTTTTGTTAGAAGGTGGAAGGACTGTGCATAGTGGATTTAAACTACCAGTCCCTATTTTAGAAACATCTGTGTCCGATAAGTACTGTTTATCCATGATTAGCCCCACAAAACACGTACCTTCCATTTAAACAGAATTCAAGTTCAAATGTTAATTAAGTATGTGATTGTTCAGAAACTTAGAAATTTTAAAGCAAAAAATAACATTGCTTAATAACAAATTTCTAAACATACACATCTAATTGCCATAATTTTTTGACGGGCAAGTCGCCAGATAATCCTCCTTTCTGAAGATCTCTTTTAACCATGTTGTAATTTATACGTGGTTTCTTAGCTTTATACATAAGTTTATCCAAAGTAATTTGTAAATTCCTGATGAGAAATTTAGGAATTTCCAATGGTATAGCTCTAAATAAGTATACAAATTTGGGTAGTATAACCATTTTAATCACTGATATTCTTCCTAACCAAGATAGCAACAGATCTTTCCATTTTGCTTGTATTATTTTGATTTGTTGATGTAATATCTCAAAGTTATTCCAAATCATTTTTTTCAAATTTGGAATGAATATGATACCAAGGTAGGAGATTGTGTTTTCTTGCCAATCAAGCCGAAATTGTCTCAGTAACTCTAGTATTTGTTTATCCAAATTTAAACACAACGTTTCCGTTTTTTTCCATGTTAACCTTATAGTAGGAAACTTTAGAAAACAAATCTATTTCTTTATATAGTGCTATGTGCTATTAAAGATGCCATTGGGTTGGTTACAGTAATCAAGACATCATCAGCAAACAGACTTATTTTATTTGTAAGTCCAGATATTTGTATACCCTCTATTTGTTAATTTATCTTAATGCTTTCTGCCAATGTTTCTATTAACAAAACGAATATCAGTGGAGACAAGGGACAGCCTTGTCTAGTACCATTGTGTATCTCAAACTTACCAGTTACATATGCTGAAGAATTACTATAAAGAGCTCCTAAATTTATCTAAGCCATATTTCCGTAAAACCAAGTCCATGAATTCCCAGTTGACCCTGTCAAAGGCCTTCTCTGCGTCCAGTGGCAGGGCCAACATCGGGATCTTCATGGACTTGACATATGACAGTATGTCTGTAAACCTTCTGGTGTTATCAATTGTTTGTCTTTTCCTTACAAATCCAGTTTAGTCTAAATTAATTAGCTCAGGTAAAATCTCATTCAATCTGGTAGCAAAAATCTTTGCTTAGAATTTTATATCTATATTCATCAAAGAAATGGGTCTAATATTTTTGCATGCAGAAATGTCTTTATTGCTGGGGGGAATTGTAACTATAGATGCTAAAAGCATCTCTGAGGGAATTATTCCCTTTTTGTTTTATTTCATTAAATGCTTTCCCAAGGAAACATTTATTTTATCTAATTAAAAACTTCCTAAGTATGCTCTTAGTTAGAATTCATGTTTTCAAACAATTTCTGTTTTCATTGTGCAGTGGCCCTTTAACTATCATAATTACTTAGTCCCCTATTAAATTCCAAGCCCACAGTGTCGTACAGGCTGTAAGTCTGCAGGCTTAAAATTGGCAGGAGTTACAGAGCGATTAAATTAAACAGGGCTGCCACCAAAGGGCAAAGCCTCAAGTTCGTAAACCCTTCCCGCGCCCGCAAGCTTACAGTGGCCTTAAATAGATGTGGTCCGCAGTTACAATCCAATCCCATTATTATGGAGTATGACACAGGTCACAGAGCCAATGAAAAGCGGGCTCCTGGAAAATTATTGACAGGGGGAGATAATAAAGCTGCATTCAACACGCCCCCTCACGTTCACTATGTTGTAGATTCTTCAGAAATAGCATGCAGGTCCTGGTGTTGGAGGTGAGAGAGAGAAAAACACAGAGAGAGAGAGAGAGAGAGTAGGTGATATTGGAGGAGTTTCTTACACTTCTATTAATTTCTATAATCAGCATCACTATTTCCCACATTAATTTTGATAACACATATATACTGATTACACATAATACAAATAGAGTAAATAACACACATAGATACACGTAGTGCCAGGTCACCAGATACACCCCCCTCCCCCACCGTATACCTTTTTTACATCATAAATATATACACGCATACTTTTTTTCTTTTATCACTATTTTATTTTCAGGATTGATATGGAGGGAGGAGAGATAAGGGGAGAGGAGTGGAAAAGTGGGGAGGAGAAGAGGAGGAGTGGCAAGGAGGAGAGAGAGGAGAGAAAGATGGCCATAGGAAGTGTTGGAGAGGAGGAGATGGTGGGTTTAGGAGAGGAGGAGGAGGATGAAGAGGTGAGTGGAGAAGGTGAGTGGAGCAAGAGAGGAGGAGAAGGAGAAGAGTGTTGGAGAAGTGGTGGGTGGAGGAGAGGAGGATGTGGATGTAAGTAACAGTGAATCTGGCTATTAATGGCTATTTGTCCCATATTGCTGATATCATGATTATCTATTAGCATGTGCTAACAGCTGTATAGCTGATGTGATATCAATGTTGAGTAACAATATCATATGGTGAAGGTGATAGTACACCTTGACCACTGACTGTGGTCACAGTTAAGCATTTATTGTGAGATGACACATCATTATTAATGGTCATGGCCAGTCAGATATCCTGAGAACTAGCTAATGTTTAGTAATGCTTGCAGATGGAAATCAGTTGAGTTGGTATATTGTTACAGTTACAGTATTTAGCACTGTACTGTACATGCATGTTTTTCTTTATTTGTATCCTCCTTTTTTTCATCAGATACCGGTTGCTGTGGTTTAGTGACCACATGTGACCCTGGTAGGTGCTATGCATCATGCTTATTCTAGACTATGACATTACCCCTTTTAGGTATCCCCTATTTCCCAATAAGCCTCTAGCCCTTCCAGGATCCGCGCACACCCCACCCATGATATTAATGCACAGTCTTGTCCATTTCTGATTATGCTCTGTGTATGAAATAAAGCTTTGTTATACCGTTATCACTGTGTCAGTGTGTTTTCAATGGTTGGGGTTATGGGACATCCACATACATCACATTTGAGTCACATTCCTATATCAGTAAACTAATGAGCCCTAGTTACTATGCAATAGATTAATACATACAATTATAATAATATAATTATATTTAAAATAATATATATATATATATATATATATATATATATATATATATATATATATATATATATATATATATATATGGTTAATACACATGACTGGTGCAATTTATGATACTGTGGAGTATCAACATTTCCCTGAAGGTCTGATAAGAATATGACAGGTGATAATGTAAATTGATTGATAGCAAAACACTTGATGGGATTTCACCAAATGATAATGGGTATACATCTTGGCACATGACCACCAGCAATGGCATAGCAGAGATTATCCCTGATTGAGGTGAGTTGGCTGTTGCTCCACGTGCCTCTGCTCAGCCTCCATGTGTGTTTGCCCTTCCTAAATGGTTAGATTTGACTAGTGTGGTGTATGTTACCCTTGTCCTATGGGTCCCATTTTGGAATCCTTGAACAACCAACCAAGGTTGTACAGAAACACCTTTTATGCAGCCTTTATTTTAATCATTATTGACACACACTAATTTTAAAAAAATTCAGTCTTTATTTGTACATTTAAAATATTGTTAAAAATGCAACGATTAAAAAATTCATGGTAAACCCAAGGTTTTTAATCCTTTGGGTGTTTTTGACGTCCAGCTAATTATTAAAGGTTTATTTAGGTTTTTTTTTGTTGTTATTAAATTCTTTGTTTTGATCACAGCTTTTTTATTTAATTACTTTATTATGCTCCAGTCAATAAAAGATTTAGTTTTTCAATTCAACTGTATTTGTGTATTTTTGGTTATTTTTCCTTGAGCAAATCCTTATCAGCTACCCTGAATTTTAATTTACATAAGATTAAGATTTTTACATAAGATTAAGATAAGATTTTATAATCCTTTCATCTGTTTATAGTTTTGTTTATTCATACAGCACTTCACTTGAGTATATGCTTTAGGTGCCTTTATGTTTCTTTTGTGTTGATCTTTAACCCTGTTTATGTTAATTTCGTGATTCTATTACTTAAAGTGCATTTTAATTTAAATTGTGCTATTCAAAACTGTTATCTTAAAGTGCTTGTGCTATTGTGACTTAGTGCTAATTTATTCTTATATTGTTGAATTAACCTTTTACCTCGTGACTGTTAGTTTGTCACAGTCACTACTTTACCTTATTAATTTAAAGTGCTGGTGCTGTGCCATTTTTTAAAATGTATACACTCCTGATTTTATGCTTTATCTTAAACTGTATGTTTCATTAATTCTTCTGTATATTAGTTTTTTTTAAAGGAGGTTGTGTCCTGCTTTTTCTTCTGTTTTTTGCTTTAATTATGCTTTTACTCCTTTTTTCTTTTTCTTGCTTTTCTATTTTCTTATTCTTGTATATTACTCTGTTGTTACTATATTGTAAATTTGTGGTGAAATAATTGGCTTCCTATCTTTCTTTTAAGTTAGTAGTGGTCCTGTAGCTATAGAGCTATATCTGTCATGCTCCACGCTATGTTGGCGTGGTCTGCGCTGTGATCACACTTACTAATGATGTCACAATCTCCCGATGCGCATTTCGTGAGGCTCTATCAGTCTCTCACTCATCAGGGGCACAGTGCTGCCTTCTCTGTGGATATCAGTCTCTCACTCATCAGGGGCACAGTGCTGCCTTCTCTGTTGAGCTATTTATAGTTTCTATGGCAATTAGTTAACTCTTTGTGTTTCATTATCTTGTTGTTCATACTTTATTTTCAAATGTTGGTTTTGACTTTCTTTTTTATTATATTTATTTTCAACTATTACTATATTGTATTTATATTATTTAAATATGTGTTGATTTTAAATAATAAGGAATTTACTTTTAAAGAGATACTTTTAACTTGCTAGCATTAGTATACCTTTGTATTATTTTATTAAAACTTTGTTTTCTAAACATGTTTATTGATTTTAAATTATTTTGCATACAATGTTAATTTATTTTTTATTTAATCGGGATACTTATTTTTTTTTATTTATATATCTATATCTATATTCTTTTTATTTATTTATATTTAATTTTTAGTTTGTATATATTATTTGTTTACTTATTTATACATATTTATTTTATTTATGTTTTATATTTATTATTGTATTAATGAATTTTATAGATAAAGATGGTATTCTAAATACTGCTTTTAATTTTTCATATTTTTGAATAAAAGTTTCTAATCTTGCATTTTGTTTTATTAGAGGTTCTTTCAAATGAATACTATATATATATGAATTCTTTTTGTATCCTTGTATCTATTTTGTATCCTTTTCATATATTAAATCAAGGTATTTTAATTTTATATTTTGTTTCATAAGAGGTTCTCTCAAATGAATGCTGTATATGTAAATTCTTTATTCAAACCCTGTGGTTTTTTTTTGTATCCAATTGAAATATCCCTTTTGCCTCTTGACACAGTAGGTGTTTATCCCAATCTCCACTTCTTGCTGTTTTTGGTATATGATCAATACCTATGAATTTCAAACAGTATGGATTATTGTTGTGATGATGATGAACATGTTTTGCTATTAGGGTATCTTTTACATTTAAAACATCATTTACATGTTCTAATATCTTATCTGTCTTTTGGTTTTGCCTCTGTATTTTTTATTACATGAGCAAATTATTTGGTAGATAACACCTTCAGTTAGACAATTTATATTGGGTCTTATCTTATAATTCTCTAATCCTGTTGCATCTTGAAATTCTGTGTTTTTTAATAAAAATGGACATGCTTTACATTAGCTGCATGCTTTACATCCTTTTTGGCCTTCTATTAGCCAGTTCTTCTTATTTTTCTTTTCTTCATAATGGCTATGTACCAGAAGGTCTTTTAGTTTTTTTGCTCTTCTGTATGTGATTGTATTTTGCTCTGTAAGTACTTCATCCAGATCTCTGTCTAATTTTAAGATGTTCCATTGTTTTTGCAATATAGATCTTATTTGTTGAGATTGACTAGAGAAGTTTGTGATGAATCTTATAGGTTGTTGTTTTTTGTCTCTTTTATTTTCAACCAATAGTTGATTTCTATCCTATGTTAAGGCCCTATGGTATGCTTTCTTCAACACTTTTTTTGTGTATCCTCTTTGAATTAATCTTTCCAGTAGTTCTTGTTGCTAGTTCTCTTTTGGAATTTACATAGATGCTTAAATCAAGGAATGTCACTATTTCTTTATTGAACTCATAAGTTAATTTTAAATTTTGTTCATTATTGTTACATTTTTTTATGAACTATTTGAGTTCTTCTTCAGAGCCTGACCATATGACCAGTATATCGTCAATGAATCTTATCCATAGTTCTATTTTTTGTGTATAATATTCATTGTTTTCTGAGAATACTATATTATTTTCCCAGTGGCCTAAATATAAATTTGTGTAGTTAGGGGCACATGGCGTGATCAAAGCAAAAGAATATAATAACAACAAAAATAAAACCTAAATAAACCTTTAATAATTTGCTGGACGTCAAAAAAAAACCCAAAGGATTAAAAACCTTGGGTTTAACATGAATGTATTAATCGTTGCATTTTTAACAATATTTTAAATGTACAAACAAAGATTTAATTTTTTTAAATTAGTATGTGGCAATAATAATTAAAATAAAAGCTGCATAAATGGTGTTTCTGTACAACCTTGGTTGGTTGTTCAAGGATTCCTAAATAGGATCCATAGGACAATTTTTTTCTATGCACCCAGGCTTAAAAAACAAACTAAGGTCGTTTTTTGAACATTATATGTTCCCCTTGTCCCCTTCTGGATCACTACCAGGTGGTGATGAAGGGGCTTGTGTACTACATTGAAGCTGTGAGCTATACCATGTAGGGTCACTCTAGGTGGGCAGGTCATAGCAGAGAGGTCAGACAAACTACACTGGAGAAGGAACTTGCAACCCACTCTAGTATATTTGGCATGCAAACCTTGTGGAAACGCACAGGCAGAGACATAGCTAAATGTGCTGCAGTCCATAAGGTCATAGAGAGTCGGTCATGACTGAAGAACTGACCAGCCAAATATAAAATATTCCCCTGGTACTTTATATATGTCATGTAACGTTGTAGTTGGCCATTATTTATTTTCCCAATGTCGATGTCATGAGTGAAATGTAAATGCAATTATATTTATATTTTAGGATCCACATTAGCGCCTCTGTGAGTGAGAAATGGATAATATGCCAGGCAGTTTCATGTTTTTGTGTTGCAATTTAATCAGGTAGTGTGTCTTTAATTGCTTTATGAATGTTGCAGCATGGCTTTTCATAGTGGCATATGCATGACCATTCCAACATATGATGAAATAAAACATTTTTTAAATGCCTATGTGCCTATGTTTTATATGGGATTGTTGTGCAATGAATTGTAATGCCTTTCACTGCTTTTCCCATATTTTAAAGTCTAGTGGTGTGTTTGTATGGTCTTTTACAGTGTTAAGGACTTGTCTGTAAACCCTTTGCGGGTCCTATTTGGAGAGGTAATATTTTTGGCTAAATATGATTGCAAATAGCAATTTAATAGCGATTGTAACATTTACTGGCTTAAAAGATCAATTTTGGCAACCGCTGTTTTACTTCAGTCTATAACCCACAGATTGTTTTTGGGTAACTAAAAAAGGACAATTTAATAGTCGCAACTTTTGCTGGCTCCTTTACGGGCTTCAGGAATCACTGGTCCCCACTCTCTCTCTCTCTCTCGACACCTCTACCACTCTCTTCATCTTTCCTGCTAACATCTGCCACTCACCAGACCTTTCCTCACCTCTCTTCCTCACCATACCCCTCCCTCTCTCCTTGGCTCTCCCCCTTTGTTATCATCTCTCTTCTCCTCTCCCTGGTTCTCCCTACTCTCCCCTACTTTCTAAAAAATAAAAATACATATGATATGTGTTGTTTTATGTGTATATTAATTGTGTAGGGTGCATGGGTAATGGGGGAATAGTATGAGGTGTGTATGATGCATATGTAGTATGGACAAATAGTAATTGGTGGGAGGTATGTGTTAGGGTTGGTGGGTATTGGGGGTTGGGTTAGAGCATAAGGATGAGGGAAGGCTTAGTAAAAGCTTAAATAAATTATATGGCAGTATGTAGACTGTGAATATTTAGCTGGCGAATTTAAGTAAAATAACTTATGTAGCAAAAAGCACCAATCTCCTACACTGTCTAAACCAAACCTCCTACTCTCTCTTTAAGGAACACTATCCTACATTCTTGGCACCTGTGGGTTAGCCTAGCACAGCAAGTCATGGTTAGATAGGGAAATACAAGCTTAAATAGACCCAATATTGTAAGATTTACTGACCTTCTATGATTTTATTTAGTTTATATGGGAAATGCTGCACATCCTTAGCTCTGACTCATAGATTCCATTAAAAAACTTACAACAGTTAAAAATCAAAGGTAATTTTTTTTAAGCTGTGTAATAACATTTTGAACATTCTCAAGTCATGTTCTTGAAGATAGCATACTTTAATTATGACACTTCGGTGGTCCTTTAAACTTCTTCATTAAATCCCATGAAATTAGATTGCTTCTAAAAACTGTATGTCTGTATTTTCTTGAAAAAAATATTATATCTTACAATTTAATTTTTAAAGCACCAGTATAGTAGCAATTCACTTAGTACACCACATAGATAATTAAAGTAAATAAATTGTTGAACAATTACATCAACTTTTTACATATATCATAAATATTTATTATTTGGAAAAAAAATCAAGTGGAGGCCTAAATAAGCCAGTTAGTATGTAGTGTATTTACTCTATATATCCATTAGATTTCCAATTGTTACAAATAATTCGTTTTAATATATGATTTTTTCCTGTTTAATTATTGCTTTGGTGATGTAGTCACCAATGTTCCGTATACATTTATATGAGAAAATTAGTCTTTCTTTGAATGAATGCACAAGTTCATTATCGGCCTGCATGACTGGCCTGATACATTAATTGCTTTTCTCATTAAACCTGACTTGTCAGAACTTTACTTACAAAGTAGACCAGTTAAGAGTAAATTATATTTAGGCTGTTATCTGGTTAGTAAATGTACATTCTGTATATAGTTGTCTTTTTATATATTTGTTCTCTTAAATAGCGGCAGAGCTAGTGCATAGGGGGCCCCAGTGCAAAAAAAAATTTTATTGCACATCCTGAACCCCCTCCAACATCAATGCAGTATATATATATATATGAATGCTGCACTCCACTTCCTGGAGTGAGGAGGGGCCACAGCAGGCCAGAGGGGGCTAGCAAGGACTGAAGAGAACACAAGGGGCCAAGGGAGGCCATAGGGGCCGATGGGGGCCCAGGGGGCTGAGGGAGGCATCAGAGGACTGTGAAGGGCCACAGCAAGCTGAGGGAGGCCGCAGAGGTCCGCAAGGGGCTACAGGAGGCTGAGGGGGTGACAGGTGATCCACGGGGGCCCCAGGGGCCTGGGGCCCATGGAGCCACCGGGGGGCCACAGGAGGTCCACAGGGGTTGTGGGAGGTCCGCAGGGGCTGCTCAGAGGCCAGGGGCCTTGTTGCCTTGCACCGTTTGCACCGGCAGTAGCTTAGGTTGAAATTTCAGTAAAAATGTACTGCAACAAGAGTTAATTAATGGTATAAGATCCAGATTGAATTGGCAGTATTAATTTACTGTAAGTATAATGGATAAGTGGAATATTCTCAAAGAGAAATGATAGAGGCAAAATATAAAGGAATTGAAGGATATCCTTAGACATGGCTAAAAGGACATTGGAGCCCTAAGATTTCTCTCATACAATAAAAGATGGTGTTGTAAACTTTTTGAAATATTAGTGGTCTAGAATGCAGAAAACCAATATTAAATTGGAACAGAGGTGGAGATGTTTTCTCCTCCTTCTGACATGTGGCAGATGACACCCAAAAGTTTGTGTTTTATTGTATTTTTTTATTTAAAGGTAGATAATCATATATTTGTGCAATGCAGGATGGAAAATGCGGGACAACAAGTAGCCAATACATCTAAATAGATTGTTCTGTGTCCCTTATGATAAATATTATCCAGCATTACTTTGTGTGTTCTGAATATCTGTTTTTATGTCTTATATTTTATATATATTTTCCACTTCTCATCAAACGGGTTGGTGGAACTGTATCCTACATAGTAAAACATACTATTTTCAACTTCCCTTTATTGGCAGTGAGTAAAGTTATCTGGGTCACTTGTTGAAGATATATGTGCAGTAATATTTTTGTATTCCTTCATTAGTTAATGGATGCTTAAGTACAAACTTACTTTTTTTTTTACAAACTCAAATTTAGTACAGGCATAGACAGATCTCAAAAATCTTCAAATTAAATTGAAAGAATAGTAAAGTTTTTCTTAATATGTAAGTACTTAGGAAGTGTTTCTGCATATAAGGTCTCAAATATAAAGAAAGTTGCTCTTATAGTGAGGGGAAAAAAGTATTTGATCCCCTCCTGATTTTGAATGTTTGTCCACTGACAAAGAAATGATCAGTCTATAATTTTACTGGTAGGTTTATTTCAACAGTGAGAGACAGAATAACAAAAAGAAAACCAGAAAAATGCATGTCTAAAAAGTTATAAATTGATTTTCAGGTCAATGAGTGAAATAAGGATTTGGCCCCTTCGACTTAGTACTTGGTGGCAAAACCCTTGTTGGCAATCACAAAGGTCAGACGTTTCTTATTGTTGGCCACCAGGTTTGAACCATTTTCAATGCCTTGAGGGAAGGAGGTTCTCACCCAAGATTTGACGGTACATGGCCCCGACCATCGTCTCTTTGATGCGGTGCAGTTGTCCTGTCCCCTTAGCAGAAAAACACGCCCAAAGCAGTTGGTTTCCACCTCCATGTTTGACGGTGGAGATGGTGACAGCATTCCTCCTCATCCAAACCCAGCAAGTTGAGTTGATACCAACTTGAGTTTCATTTTGGTCTCATCTGACCATAGAACCAGTTCTCCTCAGAATCATTCAGATATTCATTGACAAACTTCAGATGGGCCTGTACATCTGCTTTCTTGAGCAGGGGGCCTTCCGGGCGCTGCAGGATTTCAGTCCTTCAAGGCATAGTGTGTTACCAATTGTTTTCTTGGTGACTATGGTCCCAGCTGCCTTGAGATCATTAACAAGATCCTCCAGTGTAGTTGTGGGCTGATTCCTCACTGTTCTCAAGATCATTGAAACTCCACAAGGTGAAATCTTGCATGGAGCACCAGACCGAGGGAGACTGCCAGTTATTTTGTGTTTCTTCCATTTGCGAATAATCTCACCAATTGTTGTCACCTTCTCACTGCTGCTTGGCACCCATTTCTGCCTTGTGTACGTCTACAATCTTGTCCCTAACATCCTTGGACAGCTCTTTGGTCTTGGCCATGGTGGAGAGTTTGGAATCTGATTGATTGGTTGCTTATGTGGATAGGTGCTTTTTATACAGGTAATGAGCTGAGATTAGGAGCACTCCTTTTAAGAGAGTGCTCCTAATCTCAGTTTGTTACCTGTATAAAAGACACCTGGGAGTCAGAAATCTTGCTTATTGATAGGGGATCAAATACTTATTTCACTCATTGACCTGCAAATCAATTTATAACTTTTTTGACATGCGTTTTTCTAGCTTTTTTGTTGTTATTCTGTCTCTGTTAAAATACACCTACCATTAAAATTATAGACTGATCATTTATTTGTCAGTGGACAAGCATTCAAAATCAGCATGGGATCAAATACTCTTTTCCCTCACTGGAAATTCTCAGTGAATATCACAAATATTATAACAGTTATATGCCAAATTCATAGTTACATAGTAATTCAGGTTGAAAAGAGACTTTTAGTCCATCAAGTTCAACCTTTTTAGATCTCCTATGATTTGCAATATGCAGATTGATTGTTAATTGTTAATTTATCCAGAGGAAGCTAAACAGAAAAAAAATCACAAGTGAAACTTTGCCAATTGTCTCAAAAGGGAAATTTATTTCCTGACCCCAGATACTGGAGATCGGACGCCTCCCTGGATCAATACTCCCTCTCTAATTAACTAGAATAACCCTGAATGCCATTTTTATTTAAAAATATATTCAATCCCATTTTAAAATTGTCTATCAAATTAACTGTCACCATCTCCTTTGGTACAGAATTCTACCGTTTCACCACTGTGAATAACCCTTTTCTTTCTTTAAGGTTGAATCTTTTTACTTCAAAGGATGTCCTCTTGTCAGTTGAAAACCTCTTGGCACAAAAAGCTCACTTGACAAAGCTTTATACCCTCTTAGAATTGTTTTTTCTAGAGAAAATAAGTTTAATTTGGTTAGTCTTTCTTTATAACTTTGTGCCTCCATGTCCTTTTTATGAAATGGTGCCAAAATTGTACTCCATATTCCAAATGAAAGCATACTAGAGATTTGTATAGTGGCAGAATTATATTTCCTTCACTTTTTTCTATACCGTTCTTAATACATGCTAATATTTTTTTTGCCTTTGCAGCCGCTGCTTGTCATTGATCACTGTTACCTAGGTGGTTGTCCACAAGCACTCCCAAACCCCTTTCAATATTTGATACCCCTAGATTTGCTCCATTAAGTTTAGGAATTGCATGGCTGTTTTTCCTTCCCAAATGCATAACTTTACATTTATTCATATTTAATCTCATCTGCCATTTAGTTGCCAATTTCTCTAATTTATGTAAATCCCTTTGGAGGGAAAGTACATCATTTTCTGATTTAATTACCCTGCACAACTTTGTGTCATCAGCAAAAATGGAGAAAACATCTTACAGTCCTACTTCTAAGTCATTAATAAATATGTTAAAAAGGAGAGGACCTAATACTGAACCCTGAGGAACCTCACTTACCACATTAGTCCAATCTGAATTTGCTTTCTGTCTTTTAGCCAGTTCTCAATCCATGAGCAGATATTTACTGCCATTCCTGCATCCATTAATTTGCCCAATAGACTTCCTTGAGGCACTTTATCAAAAGCCATTGCAAAATCCAAAATGACAAAATCCATTAAGTTGCCTTAATCCAAGTTCCTACTAACCTCCTCATAGAAGCTATTTAGATTTGATTGACATGACTTATCCCTCATAAATCCATGCTGACTCCTACATGCTGTAGATATATTCTTGTATATTATCCAATATTAGCCCCTCTAAAAGCTTTCCAACTACAGAAGTGAGGCTTACAGGTCTATAATTCCAAAGATTTGCTCTTGCTCCCTTCTTAAATATAGGTATCACATCGGCTTTTTCCCAGTCATCTGTTAGGGACCGTGTGTTGAGTGAATCTTAAAAAATAAGATATATTGGTTTGGCTGTTACACAATTAAGTACCTCCAGTACCCTTGGATGTATTCCATCAGGACCTTGGGCTTTATTAACATTTATTTTTTCCAACCTTTTTATTTTTTCCAACCTGTGTTAACCAATTAACACACGGTTGTGTAGTACCATTATGTTGCAGTGTCCCACTCACTGGTCACAGAGAAAATAACTTATTTAGCTCACCTGCCTTTTCCTGGTAACTAATTATCAGACGGCCTGTTTCGCATTGTAACGTTCCTAAAGCTTCCTTCCTTCTTCCCGTAAATTGATTTAAAAATATGTTAGGATTAGTCTTCCTTTCCTTTGCATATAGATGAATAAGGTGGCTCAGGTATTAATATTTTGTAGAACCAATGATCAAATATGGATACTCCTACGGATAAAGTATATAACATAAGAGCAGAAACAGAGGTATAGATCCTTTTGTAGGGCACACCTTAATTGACTGATCTAACTGAGAGAATGATTGAATTAAAACGTAACTTTTACTAATAACTAAAATATATATATATAATAAAAAAAAATAGACGCAGAACAGCAGAAAATTAAATTTACAGTATCAAAATTAGGTATTGATAGATTCTAGGTGATAAGGGGCTTCTAATTCATTAAATCACTGATATTATGATACTAGAAATGTATATAGAGCAATAAAGTGCTGAGTGCTAAATGTACAGATGAATAAAGTGCTAGGTGAAAAAATATATAAAGTGGCTGAAAAAAGATGCTAGCAGGACAATCTCTTCGTAGATTGATATAAATTAAGTACCGTAATCACAAAAATAAGTATCACAAAAATGGGATCGCAAAAATTGTGTAATAAAGTGCATGAGTATTGATACATACACTATGTATCACCTAGAGAGTGATCCTTGGTGTAACCACTACTTCCTAAATGTTTGAATAAATGACAAAAATAGCGAAATATTACCTTACATACAATGAAGTCAACTAGTGTTGCAAACACCACTGTATGATAACCAGTAAAATACCTAAATTGGATTCACATAAACACAGTAGTAAATAATGACCTCTCCAATGATAAAGCCTCCCTTTAATAAGAGTGTATTGAAACAGGATTATGCTAGGGGCTAATGGAGGTTAGAAAATCCGGTGATATTGTCCACATACTTGTGAGAAATAACACTTCTAGAGCCTAATCCTTTCTATTGATATTATTTGTTGGGAAGGGACTTTATCTATGGGACTAGAAAGTGCTACAATCCGGAGCTACTGCTGAAGCTTGTACGCCGCGACAGAGACACTAGACCGAGATGCTCTGGGACATCATCGGAACGCAATGGCGTGCCTGCATCTAACCCGATGCAAGTTTCAAAGATTTCCCCAGGGTTCCTTTGCCACTAACTTTACATTTTCTATTTTAGCCAGACTAATAGCCCTTTTGCAAGCCTTGTTGATTTCCTTGTACTCACCTAAAGCAGTCTCTGTTCCCTCTTGTTTGTATACTTCAAGTGCCGTTTTTTTACTCTTGATCTTCAAATCATTGTTAAGCCACATCAGATGTTATTTACTCCTTTTACTTTTATTCCTACATGCTATATGGTGATAAGTATGTATTTTTTAGTAAGGATTTAAATGTTGTCCATTTATGTTCAGTATTTGTACCTGTCAGTTCTTTGTCTTAGTCTATACTTTGTATTGCTGTCCTTACACTGTTAAAATCTGCCCTTTTTAAAATGAACAGTTTTTGTTGGCCACTTACAGTTTTGTTTTAATTCAATCTGAAATGAGACTTTGTTGTGATCACTGCTTCCTAAAGGTTGCCATAGTTCAGCATTTGATAACATATCAATATTATTTATGATAACTAAATTCAAGATATTTGGTTCTTGTATAACCTGGCCCAGATAATAATCTCTGAGTGTACTCAAGTACCTGCTCCTCTTAGCTGAACTGCTGGTCTCATTCAACCAATTTATTTCAGGGTAGTTAAAATCGTCCATTAATAAAACTTGCCCATTGACAGCTGCATTTCCAATCTGTAATAATAATTGCATTTCAACACTTTCAATTATATTTGAGGGTTTATAGCATACTCCTATCAATATTCAGTTCCCTAATTCTTAAAGTTACACCACTAAAAAGTGGTCAGTAACTTTAGCTATCTATTCAGTTTTCCTTTTTTTCATGATTGCGACTGAGCTACTCGTAATGCCAGCGAACAAGCCAGACTCACAAATTATGGGATGCTTTCCCATCGCTCTTTTGACATCCGCAATATTATTGTTTACTTTTACAAAGTTTTATCTTGTAGCGATTCAATTTGAACTTTACTGAGCATTTGCAAAATATGACTCATAACTCGTAATATAAGGAAACATATTAGTCTGCAACAGTTAAAGAGACAGTAAAGTACTAAAAACCCATAAAAAACATGCAAGTGCACTATAATTTAATGCTTAACAGTCCCATAAGCCAGTTAAATATATTATGATTTTATTATTATTTTTGTGTCATCATACAATATCCAGGGTAACATGGAACCTAGTACTCAAGAGGTTACTACCTACCAAGGAAACCTATATGGACTACAATAGATGCTCTAATGCATTGTCTATTAAAGAGCTAGCCATATGGGCAAACTTTACTTATTTAAAAATACAAAATGCTTACTCGCTGATTATTCTGCTTTTTACACATATATACAATATAATAACATTTATGTTTTCTATTGGTTCCTAGGAATGTGTCTTATCAAGAATTTAAAGGGTCAGTTACCTCAAAATAAGTGCCCTTCATGGTGTAAAAGAGCACAAGATTGTATGTTAAAGTGATCTATTTTTTTTCTTTAATTACACTTATATCAGTTAAAAAACAAAAAAATGTAGGTCTATTTAAAAACACACTGATTATTAACATCTGCCGACAATGGTGGCCATTGTAGCTACGGAGCAGAATATGATTTATATGTTTTTTTTTGGCATTTAGGAATCCTACAGCCCAGCTGTTAACCCACAAGTAACTTATTTTAAAGATTTTAACACTCCTTTCTTTGCACAGATGAATGTATAAATGGTTAATTGTAGTTTTCCTTTGCTCTCTGCTCTACAACTTGCCAATGACACATGTAAACATACATTTAATCAATAAATATCAGAACAGATTTAAAAATTTTACAAAAGTTTTTAAACATGCTGTTAAGAGATCTTTACATTGGTGTGCTCCACATTGTACTGAATTGAGTGCCCCTTTAAGTAAAATTCAGGGTTTGGTGTAGTGTAGTGGACATGTAATTCTACACCTCGCATTTTACTGACAAGATACGGATTTACATATTTCAAGTGAGATACAAAATAATATGAGTGAAGGCAATTGCATAGATGTGTAACAGAACTGAAAAAAGCTCCTGCAGTCAAAATTATGTAATTTCATTGAATTGAATGGGGAGCATATTCATGTACACTGTTTACTAGTCTTTATTGGAAACACAAACAAATCAAATTTGCAGGATAAATCACTTATAGTGTTTAAATAAATAGTGTAGTAGTTTTAAAGCTGGTGGTCAACTGCAGATAGACACATTCAACTCCCTGAACCTACACATCATCTTAAGAGAAAATCAAAAGTATGTGTAATGTGATATGATATGATAATGTACATTTCATTGTACATTAATTACATTTAATAAATAACACTATTTAAAAATGTCAAATTTTACCTTCTTTAATAAGCCCCACAACCCTCTGCAACACATTTTCCAGTTTACTATGTTACCATATCTCTTCTTACTATTTACTGACTATAATATCTTATTATTGTTAAACTCTTTATAGAAAAATATAATAAAAACACATTTTCACAATGCACTTTATCTTTAACTCCTTAATTTCCCTTGACAGATGACAACCCAATGGACTTCTCCCAAAAAATACTTGCTGGGAGGATACAGAGTAAAGCAAATGCTATAGGCATAAATGACATGAAAAATATATTAATATATTTCCATTTTTAATGGTCACTTACTTACACTATCAAATATTTATTAAATAGTGAAACAAGGTTTTATGTATTGCTGCTGTAAAATACAAATAAAGAAACACATTGATCATTCTTGCAGAAAGCTTGTTAATATTCATGCTCTGAACATAATATCATGTACCTTTATTACATGGCAACGCAGTCTTTTACGGGAAGCAGTCATTGAAAAGAACTAGTTGTAAAATATTCACACCTATTCTGACCCCTCTGAACAATGAATGGAAATCAAATTTTGGAAAAAGCGTGAAATTCTACTGTAATGTGTTTAAGAATGTATATATTCATAGAGAATCTGCTGTTCAAAAATATGCAAACTGAAATCAAGCTATCTTTAATTACTGTAATTGTATTACACTCTCAGATCTACAGAATCAGGAAAATACAAAATAACAATGAATTACTAGAAATTAGGGTTTTGATTTAGTCATCAAAAATAATATTGATGTAGTATAACATTTTGAAATAGGGTAACTTTTGGGAAACAGTGACCACAACACAGTCTCATTTGAGATTGAATTAACAAACAAAACTGTAATCTGCCAACAAAAACTCTATTTTTTAAGGGTCTAAGGGAACCAATACAAAGTATAGACTGGGACAGGGAACTGATAGGTAAAAATACTAAACATAAATGGACAATGTTCAAATCCTTACTAAATATACATACTTATCACCATATACCCCGTGGAAATAAAAGTAGGAGTAAATCACAACCCATGTGTCTTAATAATGACTTCAAGATGAAGATGAGGAGTAAAAAAAATATACACACAAGAGGAGACAGAGACTGCTTTACATGAGTACAAGGAAATCAACAAGGCTTGCAAAAGCGCTATTAGACTGGCTAAAATCGAAAATGAAAAGTTAGTTGCAAAGGAGAGTAAGACTAACCCTAAATAATTGTTTTAAATATAATAATGGGAAGAAGGCCAGGAAGGAAGCAATAGAAGCATTACAATGTGAAACAGGTGATCTGACAATTAGTGACCAGGAAAAGGCAGATGAGCTAAATAGGTTCTTTTCTTCTGTGTATATACACGGGAGGTACCAGTGGTTGTGCCACTGCAACAAAACAGGGCTACACTACTTTCACCTAATAATTGGTTAACGCAGGAAAAAATCAAAATAGGTTGCAAAAAATAAATGTTAATAAAGCCCCAGGTCCTGATGGAATACAGCCAAGGGTGCTGAAGGAACTGGGCTCTGTAATAGCCAAACCATTATTTAAAATTTTTCAAGATTCACTCAACACAGGGTCTCTACCAGATGACTGGAGAAAAGCAGATGTGATACCTATGTTTAAAAAGGGAGCAAGAGTAAATCCAGGGAATTATAGACCAGTTTGCCTCACTTCTGTAGTGGGGAAGCTTTTAGAAGGGTTAATAAGGGATAATATACAAGAATATGTCTATTTGAACAGGATTTATGAGGGATAGGTCATGTCAAACAAATCTAATTAGTTTCTATGAGGAGGTTAGTAGGAGCCTGGATCAAGGCAACTCAGTGGATGTAGGCTTTTGATACAGTGCCACATGGGAGACTATTTTGCAAACTAAGAGATACAGGAATTGCAGTAAATATCTGCTTGTGTATTGGGAGCTGGCTAAAAGACAGGAAGCAAAGGGTTTTTGTAAATGGAACATACTCTGATTGGACTAATGTGGTAAGTGGGGTTCCTTAGGGTTCAGTATTAGGTCCTCTTATTTTTAACATATTTATTAATGACTTAGAGGTGGGACTAGAAAGTAGTGTCTCCATTTTCTCTCATGACACGAAGTTGTGCAAGGTAATTAAATCAGATAATGATGTGCTTTCCCTCCAAAGGGATTTACAAAAAATTGAGGAATGGGCATCTAAATGGCAGATGAGATTTAATACGAATAAATGTAAAGTTATGCATCTGGGAAGGAAAAATAGCAATGCAATTTATAATCGTAATGGAGCAAATTTAGGGGTATCAGATATTGAAAGGGATTTTGGAGCGCTTGTAGACAACCACCATCATGTTTTAAGTGTATTAAATAAAATGTTGTTAAAAAAAATATATTTTCTATTTAAAATTCGTTTTTGCAGAGAAATAATTTTGCCAACAACAAAGGGTGTCTTACTTTTTTTCTTTTTCTAATTCAACTCCATAACACCCATGAGGGCGGCGTTGCCCTTTCAAGGCGGGGCTGGCGGGAGTCGAGCCCCCGCGGCAGCGGTTAACAGCAGAATTTGCTATGCCTTCAAGCGGCACCTGTGCTCCAGTTGCAGAGGAGAACATCCACTGGCGTGATGCAATAAGCACAGAGAGGGTGGTAGAAAGCTACAAAAGGGCAAGACCCCAGTGCGCCTGCACGCAAGTTTGCCGTGGCTAGGACACTACTGTAAGGAGCGCGGTAGGTACGCAACGGCAAAGCTCTTGTCGGAGGGTTTCGGGGATGGCTTTGCGATTCCTTGCGAGACGGCATGGTCGGCTGAGGAACCGCAGAGCCTAAAATCGTCTGAAGAATTCCCAGAAGTGTTATGTGCCAAACTGAGTAAAGAAGTACAGTTGGGGAGGATGGCGGGGCCATTCAGATCACGCCCCCTCGACCACCTTAGGGTTTCACCTCTGGGAATAGTTCCCAAGAAAGAAGAAGGCAAGTTCAGGTTAATACATCACTTGCCCTACCCGGCTGGAAGTTCGGTGAATGATGGGATAGACAAGAACGTGTCTTTGGTGTCATATGCTTCATTTGACTCAGCCACCATGCTGGTCCAAAATCTTGGCCGGGGGGGGTATGGATGGCCAAGGTGGATATTGAATCTGCCTTTCGCCTGTTGCCGGTGCACCCGGATAGCCTACACTTGTTGGGCTGTCGCTTCGCAGGGGAGTATTTAATGGACTTGTGTTTGCCCATGGGATGCTAAATATTGTGAACTTATTAAGAGGCCTTCAGCTCATTCTTGCAATGGGTCACAGGGAGGGAGTCGGGTTTTAACAGCATCACCCACTACCTGGATGACTTCCTGTTTGTTGTGCCAGAGGCTAGAGACAAGTGTGCATTTATCCTAGAGACATTTACCTGAGTAGTGGGGGAATTCAGCGTACCGTTAGCACATGAGAAGACAGAAGGTTGTCGTTCCTCGGACTATGTATTGATTCTCAGAGGATGGGCATCTGAAGCAAGAACTTGAAGCGCTGGCTGGGGCCAGGGGGGTAATACTGCGCCGACTTCATTCGATAATGGGCAAGCTGAACTTCGCCTGTCGTATAATCCCGATGGGATGGATTCTTAGTTGGAGGTTGGCGCAGGCGACAGTAGGCGCACTGCACCCGCACCACGTTATTAGCATCACGACGGCTATGAGGGAGGACGTCAGGGTCTGGCTGGCATTCTTGAGCACATTTAACGGAAAGGAGCTGATACAGCGACAGGCAAAGTCAAGTTTGGGGGCATGTTTCGGCGGCAAATGGTGTTCCAGCCCATGGCCAGAGCAGTGGGCAACCATGGGCCTTACAAAAAAACCTGCTTCCTAGAGCTGTTCCCCATAGCAGTGGCCCTGCACATATGGGGTGCAGATTTGGGGGATAGGCAGGTCATCTTTTTTGTCTGACAAAATGGCGATGGTACAAGCAGTCAACAACACAACAGCGTCATCAACACGGGTAATTCACTTAATATAGCACTTAGTCCTAGGATGCCTGCGCCCAAACATCTGGTTTAAAGCTAAACACGTCCCAGGCTATGAAAATGGAGTTCGCAGTGGGACCACTTCAGGGTGTTGGCACCGGAGGCACGCAAGCAGGGAGAAGAGATTCCACAGTGCTTATGGGAGCTTGGTATAGCTGCGTTGGTCAGGAGATCATTGGCACCAACGACATGGAACAGCTACAAGAGAGTATGGGACAAGTGGAGGGAGCTGGTGGATGTGGCCAGTGATGCCGATACGGAGGGAAAGATGGTTGGTATCATTTCATGATACCTAATTCAATGCAGGGACGCCACAGAGTCGGTGGCATCAGTTAGGAGGCAGGTAGCAGGCCTAGCCTTTATGTTTAAGCTAGCCGGACAGAGGGGCCTGACTAAGAAGTTTTTGGTTATGCGTGTTGTGTAAGGGTTGTTCAAGGGTGAACACAGTGACGACAGGAGGCGCCCAATCACCTTCTCGTTGCTGCTAAGGTTGTCAGCAGTGCTGGTGAAGATCTGTAATACGGCCTACGAATCTTTACTGTTTAAAACTGCATTCTCACTAGCATTGATTGGAGCATTCCAGATTAGGGACCTAGTCGCGGCAAGTAAACACAGCTCGGGTGGCATACAGATGGTAGATGTCTGTCTGCAGGATGACAGAGTAACAGTCTGGTTACAGAGATCCAAGATGGATCAGGTTGGAAAGGGGAAGGAGATCAGCCTCAAGATTGCTTGAGGGCTTTTTTACAGAGGCGTCCAGGCGTGACGAGACTGCTCCTAGTACACGATGATGGGAAAGCACTCTCCTGATTTCAGTTTACTAGGGTACTGAAGTCTGCGGCGTTTGGGCCTTAACCATGCAGAGTTTTGGACCCACTTGTTTAGAATTGGGGCTATTACAGAGGCAGCGCGGCTGGGACTACCGGATGTAATGATAAAGTGGATCGGGAGATGGGAATCCAGCCATTTTCTGACATATGTGAAACCAGCAGCCGGGTTATATTAATGGCGGCTAGTGTTGGTTATACTCTGTCGTTATTGTTACAGGACGAAGACAGCTATGGATAATTGGGCACACCTACGTGCATTGGGCTCACCGATTCACTGCAGGTAAGATGAAAGATGAACAACTGGGCATGCCGGTGGAAACCATGCAGGTGAGGTGGATCGGAGTTCTAGGGCTCAGCTGAGCGGGCTGCTGGAGTCCCATGCCAGGCGTTGGGGGCATCCCAGAATGATATTAGTGCATGCTGGGGGTAATGACATGGGTTCAGTCCCTATTGAGGAGGTTAGGGACATGAAGCAGGATGTTTTGAATTGGTTACACATGTTCATCATCTGGTCAGAGATGATCAAAAGGGGTGTGTGGAGGACTGCCAGGAACCCTGCGTGTCTGGATAGGGTGAGACAGAAGGTTGATAGGCTGATGTCTAGTTTTTTGAGGAAGCAGACTTTCGTGGCATTCAGCCACAAGGAATTACAGTAAATTATGAGGCAGCAAAATATTTTTTTATCAGATGGTGTGCACCTGACAGATGTGGGATTAGAGCTAATGATGCTGGAATTCAGGGGAAAGTACAGCAGGCCCTTTCAACACATTATTCCCTCTTTCGCTTTGTGGCGGGGGGAGGTGCCCGGGCCAGGAAGTTAAGCAGGGGGTCCTTTCCCCCCTGTCCTTTAAGGGTGTCGTAAAGGACAGCATCTTGAGCCAGTCGTGGGGCTGGGTTGTCAGTGAGCGCGGGAGTGCCATTTTAGCCTAACTCCATGGCAGGCCATCAAAATGAGGCCCCACCCATCCCTTATGTATAGTTTAAGATGTATTTACAATGTTGTAAAAAAAAAATAATAAAAAAAATTAGAGACAAAGTTTTGTAAAAAAAAGAAGTATAAAGTTTGGGGAGTTTGTATTTTGGTAATTTGTTGTTGTTTAATTTTGTCACAGCGGCGGGGGACGAAGTTAAGAAGGGGATCCTTCACCCCCCCTTAAATCAGGGGTGGGGTAAAGGACAGGACTGGACAGGAGATTGCTGCCTCTGGTCGGGCTCCTCCTCCTAGCACAGGGAGGGATTGCGGCCTCATGACTGATTCCCTCGTCCACTTTGTGGCGAGGGGAGGCGCCTGGGCCAGGAAGTTGAGAAGGGGGTCCTTACCCCCCTTACCTTAGGGGCATGGTAAAGGACAGAATTGGTGCCCTTGGTGCGGGCCCAGGGCGGGAGGTCACTTGCTCTGGCCGGGCTCCTCCTCTTTTGTTTGTTTGTTATTATGGTATGTTAATAAATACGCTATGGCCAGCTTTACTCCCATCCAGGTTTCTGTGTCGTTATTTTATTGTTAAGTTATTTACATAAAAGGGGTTAATTGTTACTAAGGCCTATTAGGATCTCTCTAGGTCATGTTTATCACATATCATAGAGGTTAAGGACCCCCCTTTTCTGTCATATAAGTGGATTGGTTATTGATTCAACAATTAAAATCATAGGAATGGACATTAAATTCAAAGTGATCCAGATGGGTTGAAACTTTATATTTAGAGATAAGGGTTACTAAGAGGGGTTACTAAAACAGAAATTGTTTTTAGGAAAGTATCTAACTTTAATTGAGCACCCCTGTTAGTTAAAAATATTAGGCAGAAAGAAAACTGGCTTGGCAAAGTACTTTACAACTGGATGCACTTGTCAGCATATTAATAAAAAAAACACCTCTAAATTTACATATTTTACTACAGAAGAATTTCATAGTAAGAGTTTGACCACCTATGGTATTCAATGTCTAATATATTTATTATTGTGTGGGTGTAGCCTATAGTATGTAGGAGCACCCCACTAACTTTGAGAACAAGATTTTTGGAAAAATTTATAATAATAATAATAATAAATAATAATAATTATTTTATTATAATAATAATAAAATGATTAATAAGGAAAAACAGAGAAAATACTAGGGAAGCCTTAGGTTTAAGTAAATATACCGTATATCTATTTCTTATACATTATTTTAAACAGGCAGTATCTTTTCAATATCTGCATTTGGTTTCATACTTTAAATCACTTTGTAATTTGCTTATGTATTTGTTTTTATGTACATCTGAACAGAACGCTGGGACTTGATCATTGTGGGTTAGTGGGTTGCTAATATGCTACTTTAGCAATTGTCTTATGTATTTGACTCACACGGAATAGGATTGTTTTGTTTAATATTATTTTATAGATAATGCTTTTCCATATACTTTTTGATTACTATTTAACATTTTTGATTGTTAGATATAACTATTTTACTTCATATGACTACTTCCCTGTATATGTATGTGCCTTTCTTACCTATGCTTATTTTAAGAAAGCAAGTAACAATGATCTCATGATATGATCCAGCTGTTCTGGTATCAATTTACCACCTGGGAGGCTATATACACTCAATCTAGTCTCCCCGGAATTGTCTTTTTTAGAGATTGCTTGGTCATGAAGCAGATGCTGTGATCCCTTTAATACCAACATCCACAATCAAATTTCAAATCTTGGTAAAACATATTATATTATTCTGACATTTTAAAACAAGGACACTTAGGGCCTCATTCTATTACCGGCCACAGCCGCTGCGGGGCCGCAAGGACCGGCCGCAAGATTTACGGCTATTCTATTCCCCTCCGGCCGGGGACTCTGGCAGGCTTGCGGCCGGCGCCTTGCTATCTCAAGGAAATCGGCCGTAAGAAAAGCCTGGTTGCGATTCTATTGCACCGGGAACCCTGTCTGCAAGGCTAAAAACGAGCCGCAGCTTACTTGCAGCAAACAGGTCCCGCTAGCACCAATTAAGCACATGAAATAGCTCAAATAAAGCCATCCTGCACTTTGTGGAGTCTATAAAGTGATATTCGGTGTTAGCAAAAATAGCACATAATTACCCTATACTCAAATCCGTAAAATATTTTATTTTTAATATACGTAAAATATCCATGTAAAAAGTCCAGAGTGCTTGGAGCACCTCAGACACGCCCACGCCGCAGACGGAAAATAAACAGTTAATTTGAACTCGGGTTTGGGCAGATGTGCAAGCTTGAGAGGGGGTTCCTTTTAATCCTCATGTCCCCCAATATGATCCCTAGCATTTACAGAGCTGTACAGTGCAGGCTTGAATTTATTTTTCCGTTTAAAGATTTCAGAGCTTACGGCCGGTTTCAAGATATGCGGCCGGCTGTAAGAGGAGATCCTTGCGGGCCGTATAATAGAATCGCGAGTTAACTGAACCCCCGCAAGGAATCGCAGCCTTACGGCCGATTTACGGCCGGTAATAGAATGAGGCCCTTATTCTCCAGGATAATCTCCATATACACTTGGACTTTATTTTGACTTGTGATATATGGGGATTTGGTGAGTTGGTAGCCTCAATAGGTGGTCAGTTTGGGGATAATTCATACTTTATTTCTGTATTATTTTACAATAATAAACTATTTTATGGTATATTATATATTATTAGTTATTGAACAGTATCCAGTTGAATGCTCTTTACTTCCCTCTTTTTTATGTTTGGAAAAGTTATAACTCTTTCTGGAAAACTTGCTATGGATATTGTTCTATTATATGTAATCATTTTTGTCTGTCTTTTTTTTTTTTAGTTTCCAAGCAAGTATTTATCATCTGTAAGGCAGTTGTGATCCACATTGGTCTTTATTTTTGATTTTTAATTCAATGGTGTTGCCTGTCATATTGCAATATCATAAGTCTGCAGTAAACATATCCAGTAACCTTTCTGTATATTAAAGATTTAAAACATGTAAAATATACATTATGTCAACTTTAGCTATTTTGGAAATTTACCTTTTCCAAGGAATGTTAAGAAATTAACAATTGTACATATATAAAATGTTATATTCTATATCTATCTCTGATTTCAATACTATTAGTTTGTAGTTTTCTTATTTCTGTGGCCAGATATGATTTTAGACCTCATGACTCCTATGTGGTAGCAACTGAAGATCTATTTTCTTCTTTTCCAATTTGTGCCCTCATCCACTCTTGACTAAATGACACCATTCCTCCTCTACCATAGACAGCTCGCTCTGAATAAAATGCTTTTGCACTTCCTCCCCTTACAGTTTCCAACTGACTTTCATCATACACACAATGGGTGTCATTAAAAGCCCACAGAGTTTTTTTTAGAGATAAGCAACATCTAGCTTAAAATTGACCAATAATAATCTGCAGCTTTTTCACATTTGTAGCAACATGCTTAAAATGTGTAACTTGCTATATTGTTTTCAAATATTCTTTACATACTTTACTTTTATATTGACAACATATATAGTTTTGTACATTTTGGTGGGTTTTAATGTCTTAAATAGGTTTTTAAAATGTTAATGTGTGTATTGTTGAAGTATAGTTTTTAAGGGATTCACATAAGTTTGCAAAAAAGTCACAAGTAGCTCAAAAATTCAAAGTCACATCCTGTACCAAGCAATTAATTGCAAGATCTTTGAGGCAAGGGAACATTGTGTCAGTCCAAAGTGTATGAACACGGTCTAAGAATAAGCATGTCACAGTTAATGATGTTTGAGGTTTTTTCCTCATCTCTCAAAGACTCTAGAACTTATATACTGCAGTGGAATCAGTAAAAGCCTCTAAAACAATAAAAGAACCAGTGTAGTAAAGAAACCAAGAAAATAAACTCATCTGGCTATCCCCTTACAATTTTCTTTTAGTGTATCTATTGGTTGATTTCTCAGTAAAGTATGGGGAATCATGGAGAATATGGCAAGATATAACTTATAATTGTCTCTGATTCAAAAAGTAGGATTCTCGTTAAAACTAAAGATTGATGGGAAATACAAGAAAAAAAAAAAACAATTGAGCATTATTTTGCCTTACTTGTTTCCAGCATCTTGAATTTTTTATTTTTTTGTGTTGCCAGATTTTAGCAGTTTCCTACATGTTTGCCTATTCCATGTGGAAAAAAAGACCACAGAGTCCCTTTAACTTAATAAATATTAGACATAAAGTAATGTTTCTTAATGATTATTTATTTATTTGAAAAAACTACACAGTACATTTCTGGAATATAAAAAATGTCTGTGTTTAATGTATTACCCTTTATTTGCTATGGTGCTATGGAATCTACAATTTTGGTTTCTTTCAATCTTTGAATTCTTTGAATTCAGAGCAAAAATACTCCCCTTCCCCATAATAACTCACTCTATATAAATACTGTATATATATTTACACACATATTTATATATAAATGAAAAAAATGCCAGAAACTGTATGCTGTGGGCCACTGGAGAAGGAAATGGCAATCCACTACAGTATCTCTACCATGACTACCGAATGGATCAGCATGGTGTGTTAAGGGCCATGATGTCACAGATAGTCGGTAATGACTGAACAACACACACACACAGAGTCTGCTCAAAGATTAAAAACTCAACAAGTCCTTTGATCCCTATTCTTTTTGAGGTTTTAACTTTGTAATTATTTAGTGTCCTGGTTCTAATAACTGTAAAACAGATGCTCATGTCGAGCGAGCCCATGAACCCATTAATTTTGGTGGTCTAAGTTTTCTCCTGAGGACAAGAACTTTGTAGCAACTTGCAACGCCTGTGCCAGATCCAAGAGCACCAAGTCTCTTCCATTTGGGTTGCTCCAACCATTGCACATTCCAGGTCATCCATGGACCCATATCACTATGGACTTTATTCTTGACTTTCCTTTATGTAGAGGAAGGAATGTAATATGGGTAGTAGTAGATTGGTTCTCCCATCAAGACCATTTCACTCCACACTCAAACTACCCTTGTCTGCTGATCTGATGGATCTGTTTCATCGGGAAATATACAGACTACATAAAGTTCCCTCAGAATTTTTGTCAGACTGAGGTGTCCAGTATATGTCCAGTTTCTGGAGAGCCTTTATGCAAAGAATACAACTAAAAATGTCTACAGCGCACAACCTACAAACCAATGGACTCACTGCAAGAACAATATATCACATGCTTCTCTTCTACCTTTATGTGCATTTGTCCAGAATAACCTCACTATGCATTTTTGTGCAGCTGTGGCCTACAACCAACCATGTTTTCCTTTATCTGCTTTTCCTACTGGGAATCCTGCAGCTGACCTACAGGCAGAAGACATTCATCAGTTATGGTCTTCTACTCAATGTAGTTTAATGAAGCCTCCATTGATCATAAGTGTTATACTGACCGTAAAAGAAATAATTTGCAGTTCTTCAAAACAATTTGCCATCACTCAGTCCTCTCCAAAACTGTTTATTCTGAATGGCCTTGAAGAATCTGGAGTGCTATCCTAGACTCTCCTCTCTGGAGGTTATCTCTTCAATATCTGGTTGCCTGGAGAGGTTTTGGTCATGAAGAATACACATGGATACAACCCTCTGAAATCAATACCCCTTATTTAATTAATAATAATTAATTGTTTCCATCGCCTTCACTCATCCAAGCCGTTGAGAGACTGTCAGTAGATACCCAGGTTTCATCTCACCGCAAATATCATGTTTTAGCATGAGTATGACATGTAAAACTGTCTCATGGTACAGCAGATACAGCTGTGTGTTCTAGAGACAGATCAGTCACATGTTTCTCTCTTAGCTTTTGATGCTGTTTCTCCTGATAGGTTGTTATTAAACCCCAATCTTTCTAACAGCCAGCCACACCTTATCTGGAACTATTTATTGCTACTTCAGCCTTCTCTCAATGTCTGTTTTAGGTTCCTGTGACTTGGAGTACTTCTGGTAGCTCTGTGTCTTACTGCTCTATTTGGCATTTTTTTCTGCTGACCCTGGTTGTCACTTACGTTGTTGGATTTCTGCTTGCTCATTATTTTATTATCCAACCATTCCTTGCCTGTTCCCTTAGGTATCTTACTTTGGACTTGCCATCCACTGGTACCTCACCCCTAAAGGTTTTCACCTGGACAGCTCTGACAGATAGGTCATCTCTGTCCCACTTTGACTTACCTTGGATTCTGCTCATATACCTGCATAGGTTGGGCATTACAACATCTGATTTTGGTCCACAATCATTCAGCATTGGAACCACAACTAATTAATCCTTCATCTTAAATCAGACCACATCTCTTAGCCAAAGCTTTCATGGTGTCTTTTATTTTTAGGGGCTGTCCTCCATATCTGGATTTTAGGACCATTATCTGGCCAGAAGGATTGTATCGGTTATTTCCATAAGCATGCAACTATACTATACTTTGTACCAGGCTTGGGTTCCTGAGGCTTCAGTGGTCCCAGATAGCCGGTCATGTCATGGGTCTTGGATGTTGCTTTGGTCTTCCAGTAATTCTTCTCATGAATGCAGGATATAATGACCTTTGCATTGTTCTCATCAAAAGATTATTCAGGTATATACATCTAAGGTTTTGCCAGGACTCATTCCCTGACATTGAATTTAAAGGTGGAATAGAACGAATACCTCAGAAACAGATGGCTATTATCCACATCAGTAAAATCACATTTATTAAATAGTATAAAAACATATGTGCACTTAAAATTCAACAATTGGTAAAACAGCTTAATACACACACAGAGCACCTACACTCCTATTTTCCAAACAGAAATGGCAGGTATTGGATTTTTGTTCTTGTCACAGTGTTTGTGGGGGTAAATCTTGTCAGTGTCAAGACTGGTTTGGGTTCCAGTTCTGGGTTAATGGCATGTTAGTTCCTAAACATGTGTTGAGGAATAGGGTGTTCATTGCCACAAGGTCTTTACCTTTTTTATTTTCTTGTGTTTATGTATTAGTTGCTGTTGACTATTTTCACTACTAATTTTTGGGGGTTAATATTTAACTGGAAGTGTGGTTAGGCCCTTGTCAACCATGTGTAGCTCAAGGAAAAAATTTCATTAGGAAATTAAGATAACATTTGAATTGCAAAATGGGATAGTAAAATATTGTTTGTTTTCTCTGATCTGAATTTTACTATGCTGTGAGATATGTGAGATAACATGATCTGATTTGTTCTTGCAGTTTTACCAAAATCATGAAATAGTACTTATAGATCAGTATTATACATTTAAAAAAATCACCTTTTAGTAGTAAATAAGTATAAATAAGACATAAGACACAAGACACTGTCTTTTACTTATAGTAAAATGTGCTAATGTACAAATCATTTTGTCAAACCTCGAGCGGCAATATTTTGTATAATGTCAGAACTATAATTCAAAAATTACAATCTGAAATTCTGCAAATAGTATTGATGTGCTCCTATGCTGTAGAGATTAAGCATTTGGAATGTGCTGATTTTACATTTCTTCAGCAATCTATTTTCTTGTTCTGCTTAACAAATCTTTTAGAGTCTTTTAAATTCATAGCAGAGTAGCACCATCTAGCTGCTTTTATTATCACTAGCTGAAAACATGCATCTGTTTCTACAGCAAAAATAAGAAAATAACCACTGTGAATTCCTTAGAAATGAAGTATTATTTTTTACCTAAAGGCATTTTACGCTCTCTAAACCATCTAAATATTTAACAAACACTATTTTACCTACTTGTTTTCCTGAAAAAAGATCTAATAATGTCCAATATGTTATTATTATTATTAATATCACATATATAGTTGTGAGCGTACGAGTCGTTGCTCACGCTTGCGGGCTCGCGTAGCGAGCCCGCAAGAACTGCGTCCCTCGCGAAGCGAGGGACGCAGTTCCCCGCAAATGCGGGTCCTCGCGAAGCGAGGGCCCGCATTTGTGGTGGTGGAGGCTCAACGTCGGCTGTGTTAACACACACATACACACACACGACTTTTTAACAGAATAAACCCAACCGCCCAGCCAACAAAAACCCAACAACGTCCCCGCAAATGCGGATCCTCGCGAAGCGAGGGTCCGCATTTGCGGTGGTGGGAGCATCCCAACATCGGCTGTGTTAACACACACATACACACACACACAACTTCATAACAAAAAAAAACTCAAAGTCGCCTCACACCCGCTTACACCCAGACACACAGACGCAAGACTTAACAAAAAAACAGTAAAAAAGGCCCTTCACACGCTCTTAACACACATACGCACGACTTAGAAACAAATACACTGCGTCGTACACGTAAAAGCTAACTGCGTATATCGCAAAAAAATACGGCAACATCGCAACAAAATACGGCCGCATCGGAAAAAAATACGGCCGCGAAAGACCCATTCCAACCGCCGCGCATCAAAACATCACAAACAGAAGAAATAAACACAACAAACACATAAAAAGCTTACTTACAGCACGGGGGGGCATCCAGCACCTCCAAAACTTCATTTACACGTCCATTTAAGTCCAAAACAAAGAGTTTAAACGGCCGAAAATCGGCTAAGCGAGAGAAAAAATGGCCGCCGAACAAAACGAAAACGAGGCTCCAGACGTAACTACACTACACTTACTCGCAATAATGAAACACATACTATGCGGAACGGATCACACTCATATTAAATACCATTTTAACCACTACTACGCACAAAATGGCGGATGGAACGCAAATTGGAAGCTGGAACGCAAATAGCGCATGCGTATTGCGTTCTAACGGTCTAACTTTCCAGAATGTTCTACAAGTTTATAAATACTGCCTATTTGACAGAGAAAAATACATTTCTCCTCAGGTGATGAACAGAGTGACTTCAGACATAACTGCTGCTAAAACTTGAGAAGATAATTTACTACTTTACATTGTGCAAATTACAACTGAGAGGTAAGCAATAATATATTACATTTTATTATCAAGACAGGACATCAAAAAAAAAATTAAATAAGAAAAAGAGGTTTATGTATACTGACATGTGACACGCACATATATGCGTATAATATATACTGACATGTGACACGCACATATATGCGTATAATGTCTACTGACAAGTGACACGCACATTTATGTGTATAATGCATACTGACATGTGACACGCACATATATGTGTATAATGTATACTGACATGTGACACGCACATTTATGCGTATAATGTATAGTGACATGTGACACGCACATTTATGTGTATAATGTATACTGACATGTGACACGCACATTTATGCGTATAATGTATAGTGACATGTGACACGCACATTTATGTGTATTGCCCCTGCAACAAAATTATCTTAAAACAAACTAATTAAACAACTACATTTAAATTACATTAGAAAAAAATAAGTTGGGACTATTAAAATATGAGTCATGTATACTGATATGTGACACGCACATATATGTGTATCATCTATAGTCACATGTCACACACACATTTATGTATGTTGGCCAAAAATACAAATAAGGTTAATTTAACAATTAAAATATGATTCATGTATAGTGATATGTCACACGCACACACAAAAAATTACTTTCAACTATGGAAATGTGCTTCATGTATGTGACATATGTGTGTAGCCCCCACCAAAAAATAATGTTAATTCAAAATAATTACAGAAGTATATTTCAATGAAATTAATTTACTGCAATTCAATAGATCACCTAAAGCTCAATCTTTGTACTTTTTTTAATATTCAAACAGACTCTGCGTCAACAGCGTCTCTCAACAATTTGCACCGTGCATTGTGAAGCACAATCCCTTTTAAAGAACACCAACAAAGAAGAAGAGGTAAGATACAAAAATACTTTCAATGCTAAAAAGGCCATGCTTTGTTAAATACAAATAAAAAATTCTATAATTCACTATTTCACTTTATTTTTCAAACAGACACTACAAGAAGACCGGCGGATTAAGATTGGCAGGAGGGGTCCCTCTGTCATTCCACACTTCAATCAAGGTAAAGTATTAAGTATAAAAAAGAACCGAACCATGAGCCTTATTCAATTGTGAGTTGGCCAATTGAATAGGGCTTTATATAAGCACATAATAGATTTTTTAGACAGACATTTTTAGTTACTGAACTTCTAACCACAATCAAGGTCTTCACTAACTAAAAACTTCTGTCAAAAAATATTTTATGTGCTTATATAGAGCCCTATTCAATTGGTCAAAACGCAATTGATTCAGGACCTAAATATGTTTAATGGGCGAGGGCCTCATTCAAATGTGATTTGCCCATTTCAATAGGGCTCTATATAAGCACAGAGCATATTTTTGAACAGAAGTTTTTAGTTAAAAACTTCTGTAAAAAAAGATGCTCTGTGCTCATATTGAGCCAAATTCCATTGCGAAAAACCAAATTCAATGAGGCCCTCACAATATAACAAATCCAGCAACCAAAGGCCCTCATTCAATTGATATTTTGGACAATTCAATAGGGCTCGAAATAAGCACATTTAGAACCCTATTGAATTGGCCAAACTGCAATTGAATGAGGGCCAAAGGATGCAACATATGGTACACACAAACTGGTACACACAAAACCGGATTGTAACAAACACATAGCAAACTAAATTCATATTCTTTTTGTTTAACAACCTATAACCATTAGAAAAAACACTACATAAGTATAACAAAAGTGGTGCCCATCAAACAGGATTGTACGAAAACTCACACAAACACATAGCAAACTACATTTAAATTCTTATTTAATGTTTAACAACCTATAAGCCTTAGAAAGAAGCCTAAATAAGCATACCAACATTGGTGCGCACCAAACAGGATTGTATAAAAACTCACACAAACACATAGCAAACTACATTTAGATTCTTATTTTATGTTTAACAACCTATTAGCATTACAAAACAACATTAATAAGCATACCAACAGTGGTGCGCACCAAACAGGATTGTATGAAAACTCACACAAACACATAGCAAACTACATTTAGATTCTTATTTAATGTTTAACAACCTATAAGCCTTAGAAAGAAGCCTAAATAAGCATACCAACAGTGGTGCGCAACAAACGGGATTGTATGAAAACTCACACAAACACATAGCAAACTACATTTAGATTCTTATTTTATGTTTAACAACCTATTAGCATTACAAAACAACATTAATAAGCATACCAAGAGTGGTGTGCACCAAACAGGATTGTATGAAAACTCACACAAACACATAGCAAACTACATTTACATTCTTATTTGATGTTTAACAACCTATAAGCCTTAGAAAGAAGCCTAAATAAGCATACCAACAGTGGTGCGCACCAAACAGGATTGTATAAAAACTCACACAAACACATACCAAACTACATTTAGATTCTTATTTTATGTTTAACAATCTATAAGCCTTAGAAAAAGGCCTAAATAAGCATACCAAAAGTGGTGGGCACCAAACGGGATTGTTGAAAAACAAAGAAATAATGTCATTTTTTAGTTCATACAAATACATTCAAATAAAATTACATTTTCATTTTTATTTTATATCAGATACTGCGTCAAGAACATCGGACCAGGAGTTTCAACTGAGGACCAGACCAGCGGACGAGGACTTTCAACAGAGGACCAGACCATTGGACGAGGACTTTCAACAGAGGACTACACCATCGGACGAGGACTTTCAACAGAGGACTACACCATCGGACGAGGACTTTCAACAGAGGACCAGACGATTGGACGAGGACTTTCAACACAGGACCAGACCATCAGACGAAGGCTTTCAACACAGGACCAACAAAGATTCTGCTTCAAATCAAACTTCAACCAAGGTACAGTATAACAAGTAAAAAAAGAGAAAAATTAATTAATATTCTTCTTTAATGTTTAACCACCTATAAGCCTTAGAAAAAAGCCTACAGAAGCATACCAAAATTGCGGCGCACCAAAAAGGATTGTAGAAAAACACAGAAATAATGCCATTTTTTCATTAATACAAAGACATTCAAATAACATAACATTTTCATTTTTATTTTATAACAGATACTGCGTCAAGAACATCGGAACAGGAGTTGGAACTGAGGACCACACCAGAGGACGAGGACTTTCAACAGAGGACTACACCATCGGACAAGGACTTTCAACACAGGACCACACCATCGGACGAAGGCTTTCAACACAGGACCAACAAAGAATTTTGCTTGAAATCAAACTTCAACCAAGGTACAGTATAAAAAGTAATATCTATCATCTATCTCTAATTTGTCTTTTAGGGCCAATAATCTTTAACAGTAAATACAAACTTCAATGTAAACTTAAAAAATAAATTGGCATAGTCCAAAAAAGTCTAAAAACACAGAATCTATACAATTTGTCATTGTAACATTCCAGTCCTAAACCCTAATTTAATTGCCATTTGACAAATTGAATAGTGCTGTAAATAAGGACATAACATCTTATTGAAAATACCGTTTTAGTTACTGAAACACTTGCTTTTGGATACATGTTTAATAAATAAAAATTTCTTTAAATAATTATCTGATGGCCTTATTTAGACTTTTATTCAATTGACCGCATTGAAATTGATTAAGTATAAAATGTTAACACACTATTGATAACTATTTGTCATGAAAAACAACTTAACATCTCAAAATAAACTAATGGTACATTATTTTATTTTTACAGATTAACATGGCTGATAACGAGAGTAAACAAGAAAAGAAAAGACGCCAAGCTAGAGAACGACGACAGAGAGCAGACAGCCAGCAGACACCGGAGAAAAAGGAAATTCGACGAGAAAAAGAACGCAAAAGAATTGCAAGCAAAAGACTGTCACTTGCAGAAATTAAAGATATGTCAAAAAAAGCAACAAAGAAAATAAAGCATTTACAACCTGTTGCTCAAACATCAGATGACATTTTACCAGAAAAAATACAAGAGATACCAAAAAAAGCAACAAAGAAAACAAAGCATTTTGAACCGTTTCATGAAACATTACATGACATTTTACCTCAAACAATACAACATATACCAAGAAAAGCAACGAAAAAAACAAAACATTTAGAACCTGTTGTTGAAACATTATATGACATTTCACCTGATGAATATGAAAGTCAAAATCCTATATGCTTTGCAAATTGTCCTCTACTCAAGTCTTTAGCAGTAGAGGTTCATAGTTGTGGGGACATGACTACTCAATGTCAGTTTTGTGAGGCTTATTATTTTAAACAGGAGAGACCCAGAGATGGACAATTTATTAGTTGTTGTCAAAAAGGCAAGTTCAAACTTCCAGAAAGGAAAGAATTTCCAATTTATTTACAAAATATTATGACTGAACCTACTTTTCCAAACTACAAAAATTTTAAGACAAACATAAGATCCTACAATAGTGCCATATCCTTTGCATCCATGGGGGCAACATTAGCTGCTAATGTACCAGGACATGGTCCTTACTGTTTTAAAGTCCAAGGACAAATTTATCATCGCACTTCCCATTTACATCCAGAGGAAGGAAATAAAAGAAAATTCGCTCAACTATATGTCCTAGACCAACGTATGCAGATGGAAGAAAATAAAAAATGCTTACCCACTGTTTTCATAGAGCTAAATAACATTATGGACAACAATCCCTACAGTAAAGCTTATAAAAAATTGGCAGAAGTAGAAAATGAACAACTACTTCATTCACAAACACATCAATTACCAATGCCGAAGGTTAATATGGTGCTTAAAAGAGACAGACATACTGATAAACGTCGTTATAACTTGCCAACAACAAATGAGGTTGCAATGGTGTTTCAGAATGATGAAGGAGAACCACCATTTCAAAGAGACATTCGAATATATCCTAGAAATGAGGACCAACCGTTTATTAATATGAGTATCTTAAGTCCAAATTTAGATCCAATGACATATCCCATCTTTTTCCCACACGGAGAAGCAGGTTGGCAACCAAAATTAACTCTTCCCAGTTACCCAAATGCTAAAGCCAGAATCCGAAATAATGTTTCTATGCTTGAATTTAAAGTAGCTCAAATTGCCATTCGCAATGTATTTAATCCAATTTTATGTGGTGGGACACTAACACAACAATGGATTATTGATTCATATTTGCAAGTTGAGGCAAATAATTTAAACTTTATCAAATATCAACAAGATAAACTCCGTGTAGAACAATATTCTGGACTCATGGACTATGTTGCTGACGTGGCTACAAGCAGAGACATGACAGCTGGCAAAGCCATCATTTTACCATCTTCCTTTCAAGGATCTCCTCGGAATATGAGAGAAAGATACAATGATGCTATGGCTATTGTGACAAAATTTGGCAAACCCGATCTATTTGTGACATTTACATGTAATCCACAATGGCCAGAAATTACACTAAATCTACTTCTTGGACAAACTGCTTCAGATCGACCAGATTTAGTAGCCAGAGTTTTTAAGATTAAATTAAATGAATTAATACGTGACTTCACTATAAATCAGTTATTTGGCAAATGTCTTGCTTATGTATATACCATTGAATTTCAAAAAAGAGGCCTTCCACATGCACATCTTCTAATAATACTTCAAGAAAAAGATAAATTAGATACTTCAGACAAAGTGGATGCAGTCATTGTTGCTGAACTACCAGATCCAGAACTATATGGTAGACTATATGAGATTGTTACTCATCGCATGATTCATGGACCCTGTGGTGACCTTAATCCACAATCACCATGTATGGAAAATAATAAATGTTCCAAAGAATTTCCAAAAGATTATAGAGACAAAACCTATGCCAATTGTGATGGATATCCACTTTATAAAAGAAGAGAAGGAGATAGTGCCATTATTCGTGGAAAAAAAGTGGACAATAGATATGTAGTACCCTACAATCCACATTTACTCATGAAGTACAACGCCCACATCAACGTAGAAGCCTGCACTTCCATCAAATCCATTAAATATGTCTACAAATATATTTACAAAGGTTACGATGCAGCTACTGTAGTCGTCAAAAGTGCAGACAACCCTGAAAGTAGTGAGTTAGTACATGATGAACTTGCATCTCATGTAGATGCTCGCTATGTCAGTGCGCCAGAAGCTATGTGGCGGCTTTTAAAATTTGAAATGCATGATAGATCACATGCAGTATATAGGTTAGCAGTACATTTGCCACAACGACATTTAGTCTATTTCCATGCTGGAAATGAAATGAATGCATTGGCCCAAAGTGAAGATCGTCACACTACACTAACTGCATGGTTTGCATTAAATTCCACTGATGCTGAAGCAACACAATACTTATATATTGAAATTCCATATCACTATGTTTTTGTGAATGGATTATGGAGACCAAGAAAAACCAGAGGCAATAAAATTATTCCAAGAATTTACACAGTCAGTCCAAGAGATGTGGAACGTTTTTGCTTACGGATATTACTTTTAAATGTTCCTGGAGCACAAAGTTTTGAACACTTAAGAACTGTTAATGACATTGTATATGAATCCTTCCATTTAGCTGCAAGACATAGAAACTTACTCGCTGATGATACAGAGTGGGAAAGATGTTTAGAAGAAGCAGCACAATGTCAAATGCCACGACAGATGAGAGAACAATTTGCTTTTATTTGTATCTTCTCAAATGCTCCAAATGCAGTAGCTTTGTGGGAGACTTTTAAAAGTAATATGGCTGAAGACTTTATGCGACGATACAATGAACCCATTGCACACTTAAAAGCGTTAATGGAAATCCAAGAAGTCTTTTTAACTCATGGATTAAGTTGTGCAAGTTTTAATTTGCCTGATCCAGGTCTTATAGATGACATTAACTTTGAAGACTATGACATTCAACTACAAGCAGAAAGAACAGAAGAAAGACTTGCAACTTTAAATACACTACAATTGCAAGCATTTCATGCCATTAAAAATGCTATAGATGATGACATGGTGACAGAGCGTTATTTCTATCTTGATGGACCTGGCGGATCAGGAAAAACATATTTGTACAATTTATTAATGAGTTCAGTACGAGCACAAGGAAAAATAGCAATGGCGTTTGCCACTACTGGAATTGCTGCACTTTTATTAGAAGGTGGAAGAACTGTTCATAGTGGATTTAAACTGCCAGTGCCTATTTTAGAAAATTCTGTGTCAGATATTCGCATGACATCCTTACAAGCAAAGAAATTGAAGAAATGTAAATTAATTATAATAGATGAGGCCACAATGATGTCATGCTATGCCCTCCAATGTATTGACCGTTTGCTTCGTGAAGTCATGGAGAATATTTTTCCATTTGGTGGAAAGGTAATGTTGTTGGGTGGCGATTTCAGACAAACATTACCTGTCGTTGTACATGGAAATAGAACTGACATTATCGAAACATGTATAAAGTCAAGTACAGTATGGAAACATTTTACCCATCTTCAACTGCAACAAAATATGAGATCAGAAGGCCAAACTGATTTCAATGATTGGCTTATTAAAATTGGAGAAGGCAGAACAGAAAAAATACTACATTTACCTGATGACACTGTAGAGATCCCACCTCATATGATTTGTCAACAAGATATTATATCGGCTATATTTGAAGGGAGCATAAATAACGAAGAATATTCCGAGCTTGCCAACCAAGTCATACTGACGTGTAAAAATAAAGATGCATTAATCCTCAATAATGAAATCTTTAAAAAAAATTATGCACCACAAAGAAATTATCACAGTGCTGATTCTGTACTTGCTGATGACAATGAAAGTCAGGCTAACTTTTCGACTGAATTCATAAACTCTTTAACTCCTTCTGGAATGCCACCACATATTTTGCAGCTAAAGAAAGGTGCAATTATCATGTTACTGCGAAATATGAACCCCAAAAAAGGCCTATGCAATGGCACAAGATTAATTGTTCAACAATTAAAGGACCATTTTATAGATGCTGAAATTTTAACTGGGACCCATAAAGGAGAGAGAGTTTTCATACCAAGAATAGATTTAGCACCAAGTGAAAGTAGTCTCCCTTTTATACTTCAAAGAAGACAATTTCCCATTATTATGGCATTTGCCATGACCATTAATAAATCACAAGGTCAAACTTTCAAATCTGTGGGTATTTTCTTGGAAGAACCAGTTTTTGCACATGGTCAATTGTACGTTGCGTTGTCACGGTGCAAAAATCCACAGGCTATTAAAGTTTACATTGAAAACAATGAAAGTCAAGGTGATTTATTAGAAGATGGACGTATTTTTACTAAAAACATTGTCTACTATGAAGTACTATAACTTTGAAGGATACAAATTAAAGATGCCAAGATTTTTTTAAAGCATTGCAAAATACATAACAATTGGTTGTTTAATTCAGTCATAATTAATGGAAGTCATGTTTATGAATGATTTGCCTCACAAAATACTTGCCTTGCATTGTTAGTAAAAATTATGTTAAAATGTTAAGTCACTATGTTAATGTTTCTAATGTTACAAGTTTAAAAAATATATTTTCAAGTTATTTCATTCAACAGATTACAAAGTGGATGTTAAGAGGTCAAGCAACTTTTAAGTCACAATGTAAATATTGTCTGTTATCTTAAGATTACTACCTACATTAATGTTTATCGCCAGTTTATGTGCTCAGTAATAAATTACTTTAATTACGTACGCTTTAAGAAGAGTTTTACTGTATGCCTTCCTCTACATTCAATGTATATTCAAGTTAACAATTATTGTGATAGAAATTGAATTTTAATACTGATTAATTTAAATGTCAATTGTTTTTACATTCAAATGTTAATACTTTTAATAAAAAATTAGGTTACAAAATGTATTCACTATGTTCCTGTTTATAATGTTCAAAATGATACCAATGTTTTGTCAACTTCTAAACTTACATAAAAAATAAAGTTCAAGTTTAAAAATATATACTTTGATGGTTATTGCTTACATATAGTTTAAACTTCATGTTAAAATTTGCGACGTTTAAAGAAGGGTTTTTACTTTTTGCTTTCCTATTCATTCAATGTATATTAAAGTTAACAATTCTTCAGATACTAATTACATTTAAAAAAAACATTACATCAACATTTTACAAAAATACACGTTCATATTAAAATACTTACAAGGGTCAAAAATATATGTTAATAACTAAACAACTTGACAAACATATACATCACATTGCCGTCATTTTTTGACGGGCAAGTCGCTAGTTAATAATAATAATAAAAAAGAAAAAAAAAGATTTTACAGCAGATCATTGTATCTCCCTAAAAAGCTTAATATATCTTCAAGATAGCCTTATGCATGTACCAAATATATTATGATTATATTTACATCTGAAGTGCTCAGTGCTGTATTGAAGATTTGTGCTGCCCTAGTCCTGCCAAAAGACAGGCTATTTCTGGGGACCTGCATGGAAGCCCTTCCTAGTGATAAATTATTCTGGGAAACATTTAGGAGCCAGGTGTAGACATTATAGGATGCCATTTCCACCCTTTATCCCTACAATAATAATTATGGTCAGAAATGGGACTATAACATGCTGAGTGAGTCATGCAATCCCTCCCCTGCCTTACTACCCTCTCCCCCTTCTCTTCATCTCTCTCTCTCTTTCTCCTCCTCTTTCTCCTTTTCTCTATCCACCTTTTTCCCCTCACTCTCTCCCCTTTTTTCATCTTCTCCCTCCCTGTCATCTCTCCTTCTTCTCCCACCTATGCTGCCCCCTTATTTATCTACCTTTCCTCCTTTCTTCCTTCTCTTTGATCATGTCTCCCTCCTTTCATCTCCTTTCTCTTTGCTCTATTACATTTTCCCCTTTCTCTACTCTCCCCCAATTTCTCCCTAGTGACTCTCCCCATTTTTTTTATATACCCTCCATTTCTTTCTCCTCTTTCCCCCACTTTCTCTTGTTTTGCCCCTTCCCACTACAATTGCCCTCATACTTTCTCCTTTCTACCTTCTTTCTCTCTCCTTTATGCCCTGCCCCTTACTCTATCACCCTTTCTTCCTTTTCCCTCTCCCTATTTCTCTCTCCCTTTCACTCCCTTCTCCCTTAATCTCATCTCGCCCCTTCCTCTATTTCACTCTTCTTCCTACTCTCTCTCTCTTCTCTCACCTAATTTCTCTCATCTCTTCCTCGCTTTCTAAAACATGCCTATGGAGACTCTGCTGGAAACTTCCCACCACACAAATATATATTTGTATTTTAAATGTAAAGTTTATATTAGTTAGCCAACCAATTGTTATTTGTCTCTCTAGGCAAACAGACGTAAAATTAATATTTATAGACTCATCTTGTGTCTGGTTGTGGTCATCAATAAGGTATTCTTGACAAATAGAGTGAATTGCCTGTTCTTTCTCCAGTGGACCACAATTTGTCTGGCCTCTCTGCTATGACCTGCGCATCTTGGGTGACCGTACATGGTTTAGCTCACAGCTACACAAGCCTGTTCACCACGACAAGGTAGTGATCCAGAAGGGGATTTACATCTATATATATCACATATATAGTTGTGAGCGTACGAGTTGTTGCTAACGCTGCCGAAGGCGCTCCTTGCCAGCAACTGAGACCCTCGGGCAGTGCCCTCGCGAAGAGAGGGCACTGCCCGAGGGTCTCAGTTGCTGGCATGGAGCGCCGTAGGCGCTCCATGCCAGCACCTGAGGACCTCGCAAAGCGAGGGCCGCAGTTGCTGGCATGGAGCGCCGAAGGCGCTCCTTGCCAGCAACTGCGACCCTCGCAAACTTCACGTCGCAACCCAAACAGTACGACACACACATTACGACACTCGCAAACAACATACGACACACGTTCACACACATTACGGACTCGCAACACTCGGACGCAACTCGCGAACATTACAAAATGTAAAACACAATACATACACACACCACATACATAAAAAACTTACCTACACCAAGAGGGAGCACCCAGCACCTCAAAAATACAACTTACACCTCGATTTTACTTCAAATAAAACAGTTTAGAGACTAAAAAAAAAACGAAGCGAGAGAAAAAATGGCCGCCGAACAAAACGAAAACGAGGCTACAGCACTCTAAACTCGCAAAACACCACAAGAAACTCGCAAAACACCACAAAACACCTACGGATATTCCGATACAAACGTATAACACACATTACTCGCCATTTGTCGCCAATGCGGAAGTACACGACAACGGTTTGGGCTCGCGCACGCACAGTGTTACACTGCACACATTCAGCACGCTTACACAGCAGATCCACACCACTAATGCTGCAGCAACATCAAAACACATTCACAGCTCTTCCACACAATGCTTTAAAATAGGTAAAGTATATTCATTTATTAATGTATTATATATTTCATTATTACACACTAAACAGCATTAGCTACCTTACAATTTCATTGCCGTCATTTTTTGACGGGCAATTCGCTAGTATATGTATATTTTTCAGAGTGCTATACCTTTTAAAACATTAAATACATTTTTTAACATAGTTTAACACATCCAAATGTGAACAGAAATGTACGACTTGTTTACTGTACTACTGATGTTCTAGTTAATAGCCTTTCCACCAAATCAATAACACAAGCTAGGTACCAGCCCACAATGAAAATATCTATTTAAGATTGAAATATTGACCTGGCTGTGTAGTGCAATAACTGTATTTCTTGAAATAAAATTAAAAAAAAAAAAATATATATATATATATATATTGGTGTGGGCATATATATATATATATATATATATATATATATATATATATATATATATATATATATAAAATTTTAAATGACAATGGGAGAAGTTTTACTATGCTCTGATTAATTATAGAAAATGAATTTATTATATTCATACTATTTTCACTTCAATTATCACTTCAATTAATATTAATAGGGTACGCTAATTACTAATTTTTTCAGAAAGCTAAAAGTTTATGTACCACTAAATAAATTATTGTAAATTATTGACCATAGTAAAATGTGATGGCAAAAGGATACAGGAGAAAATAAAATAATACTTGAAATAACTATCAACTATCCAGATTGTTCTTGTAAATGTTAGTTCTTAATGATAAATTGGCTGGTAATAAACAGACAGATTATTAGCAAAATATTCAATAACTTTTCTCTACATATATGGTGACAAAATAAAAGCCAGCAACTATATCAAAAGTGTTAGTGTCAACTATAACACAACAAAGGACAGTTAAACTGGTAAAAATCCAGTAATTAAACACTGTAAATATAAATTATTTGAGTATAGTTGAATATTGTTATCATTATATTAACACTTTAAGGATTTCTGTTTAGTTCCAATTTTTCTTTTTCTTTACCAGAACCTCTTTTTTCTTCATACTGGGAGGAATCAGGTTAGGGAGCAAATCATATCCTACAAATACCTTATTAGGCAGCCTTTCTAGTTTTTCTCTTTCCAACTAGTTAACCTTCCATGCATAATGCTGCCCTCAGATTTATGTCTCGGACTAGTCTGAATTTATCTGGCTCAGATTACCCTACTTGAATGATTTCAAATTTGTGTTCTTCCCACACTACTGATAAACTAGAGTAGAGTTACTTCAAATCCCAGTGTAATCCTGTTGATTGTGATTCTTTTCCTTTGAGTTGATATCAAAAAATTATTACACTCCTCAGCATGCTGAATAGAAGAGGTGTGTAGATAAGCAGCAAAATTCAGCCAAAAGGAGAGGAGGTTTACTGTTTTCACCCTAAGATAACGAGCACTTCCGAAATGGAACATTGTGTGAGTCATTGAACCTTACAGCAAATTGATAAAACATTTTTAAATACTGACATAAAGTGATCCCAATATTATGGCCCATTTGGCAGCTGTCTAGAGGGATCCTGGAACTGGGCGTACTTGAATTACTTTATTGTGTTTGTCCTCATCACATCCACAATTTCACTACCCTTGATCCATAGTCATACATTTGCAAAATATACACAAATCATTCACTAACTTAAAATCCCAAGCTTTTGGTTTTAAAGCAAACAATTCAAAAGTTTAAAGATACTCTGAAATAGCACACTCTTATTCATGAAATATATGTATACTAGGGCCAGGTGAGGTTCACCGGAAGCAACTAGCTTAAAACTGGCACTGCATCTAAGCTAAATATATACAAGCTAAACTTCTTTCTTTAAAAGTTTTGTCTTTATAATCATTCAAATGTTTGATGACTCATGATACTGCAGCAGATAAATGTTATCCAACTACATTCAGTTTTTGCAGACAAATAAACATACTTTGTAAATCACAGCAAAGATTAATTGCAAATGTGTATGTGCATCATTTTAATTACAACACCCCTGTATTGTATCATAATATAAATCATATGCAAAAACACATTATTTAGTAAGGTCCATATATGTATTGTAACATATATAACACAAGCTAGTAGGTATATATATATATATATATATACATATATACAGTGGGGTGGGGGGGGTATTTGATCCCTTGCTGATTTTGAACGTTTGTTCACTGACAAAGAAATGATCAGTCTATAATTTTAATGGTAGGTGTAATTTAACAGTGAGAGACAGAATAACACAAAAAAAAAAAAAAGAAAAACGCATGTCAAAAAAGTTATAAATTTAAGAGCTCTCCAAGGATGTCAGGGACAAGATTGTAGACCTACACCAGGCTGGAATGGGCGCCAAGCAACTGGATGAGAAGGTGACAACAGTTGGTGCGATTATTCGCAAATGGAAGAAACACAAAATAACTGCCAGTCTCCCTTGGTCTGGTGCTCCATGCAAGATCTCACCTCGTGGAGTTTCAATGATCATGAGAACGGTGAGGAATCAGCCCAGAACTAAACAGGAGGATCTTGTTAATGATCAACAATTGGTAACACACTACGCCTTGAAGAACTGAAATCCTGCAGTGCTCGCAAGGTCCCCCTGCTCAAGAAAGCACATGTACTGGCCTGTCTGAAGTGTGCCAATGAACATCTGAATGATTCAGAGGAGAACTGGGTGAAAGTGTTGTCGTCAGATGAGACCAAAATCAAGCTCTTTGGCATCAACTCAACTCTTCAGGAGGAGGAATGCTCCCTATAAGCCCAAGAACTCCATCCCCACCGTCAAACATGGAGGTGGAAACGTTATGCTTTGTGTGTGTTTAAAAAGTTGACAGGACAACTGCACTGCATCAAAGGGACGATGGACGGGGGGGGGGGGGGGTGGTGGCATGTACCACCAAATCTTGGGTGAGAACCTCCTTCCCTCAGCCAAGTCATTGAAAGTGAGTGATGGATGACAATGACTCAAAACACACAGCCAGGGAAACAAGGGAGTGGCTCACGAAGAAGCACATTAAGGTCTTGGAGTGGCCTAGCCAGTCTCCAGACCTTAATCCCATAGTAAATCTGTGGATGGACAAATGTGCCTGCCTCAGGGCGCAGAAAACATAGAGGGGTCTTTTGGGGTTCCATTTGAGGGGGTGCTGTACAGGATTTTTTACAGCACTACGGAGGTGCAGTGCTATCATTGCAAGGGGTTGGGGCATACACGTAGGAATTGTCCTAATGTAAAGCATCATGCCCCAGCCCCAGCAAATGGCACCTCCGTCAGTACGGCACCCATCCCCGCTGAGCCCATAACAGCGGGGACCTCAAGGGTCATAGCCCCCCCACAGAGCTCAGGCAAGGAGGCCGTTCCTCAAGCCACCACCACGGCCTCCAAACCCCCTTCTTCCCCAAAAAAGCCATCTGTGTCTGTGGTCTCCAGCAAGACTGCAGACAAGGGGAAAAAGGGGAAGAATGTCACCGGTCCTCCCAGTGTCACAGCTGCATCTCCCAAGTCCCAATCTGCCCCCATCATAATTACATCAGTTAGTGTGGGGGCACAGTGTAAGCAGAGGGATAATAAGCCCTCTGCAGGGGAGGCAGCTAGTGGCAGCTCCTCTTCCAGGAGTGACGTCCCCAGGAAGAGGAAGCATAAAACCAACAGGGAGGTTGCTGATAAGTGGGAAGTGCTCTATAATGGAGCACCTCCCTCTAAAAGCAAGAAGAGGAACAAAACATCTCCTCCTCATCCGGTGACATTGTCTGGCCCGGTTATTAAGCTCAGCCAGCCGGTGCCAGACCACACATCTCTCTCTCCAGACCCTATAGGGGTTAATGTGGAAAAGGGTCTGGAGGAAAAGCAGGGGCAAGAGGGTCTCCCAAGTGAGGCAGGGGTAGACAAGAAAGATCAGGTTCTGCCTCTGGCCTTTGAGGGGGGTCCCAACAAAGCCCCTGCTGAATGGGTAGTCAGTGTCCCTGAGGTGCTGAGCTTCAAGGGCACCAGTCAGTCTCCTCCTCCAGTGTCACTCTCTTGTGACGTACCTCGGGCTTTGTTAGAGCCCCAGGCCGAGTCACTACTGGAGGGGGGGAATATAGGCATGACCCCCATTCAGGACCCCATGGATTTGTCTGTCAGGGGGGATGTGGCACAAGGGGAAGTGGAAATGGGGGAGGGTGATAAAACAGGTTTTCCTGTTAACATCATTGGAGAGCCTGTCTACCCTCCTCAGCCGTCCACTGACCCTAACATCGGTGCCATCCAAGCTGAGCAAGCAGCGGTGGAACATGCAGAGGAGGCATATAAAGCCTCCAAGGCTTCCATTAAGGACGCCATGCCAGCCACTGCTGTCCAGCCAGCTACCACTAAATGCACTCCTGAAGCTACAGGGGTGCAGCAGCAATCCAAGGGTCCATTATTTACCTTGAAGGGTGCTAAAGGGACTCCTTCTGTATCATCTAAGAGGGGGTCCCTGAGAATAAAGCTGAGGAAACTGACTCCAGCCGGGGAGGATGGAGTAAAAGCCCTCAGCCAAGAGGAGCCCAGGGGTGACCCACTAGAAGGAACATCTGATTCTTGGTGGGTTATCCCTGTCAAGGAAATAGATCTATTCCTTGAGAGCACCCTTCATGGACAAAAGAAAAGGAAGGTGCGGCTGGCCTTGGAGAGGTGGAAGAATATGTTGTTTATTCTCCACTCTCTCCAGCAATATCTAGTGGTCAGCACTAGGGCCAAGAATTCTGGGACTGCGGAGCATCTCCGTGTCCGGAAATTCTATAAAATGTGCGTGTCCTATCAGCAGTCTCAAGGGTCTGAGGAACGCACAATTCCTGACACGCAGTAATGGCTTTGCACATCAGCACGCTAAATACCAATGGCTGTCAAGACAGTTTCCGCAGGTTCCAGGTACTCTCCTATTTATATCAGGGAGGGTACTCTGTGAGCTTCCTGCAGGAAACTCACACCACTCCAGAGGCTGAGGCCTCGTGGCAACTGGAGTGGAGAGGCAGGGTCTTCTTCAGCCACTTCACATCGGCGTCATGTGGAGTGGTGACCCTGTTCTCAGAGTCTTTTCAGCCAGAGCTGCTGCTTGTGAAAGCTGTTATCCCAGGCCGTCTAATCCACCTCCGGGTCCGAGAGCAGGGTAGCATCATTAACCTAGTCAATATATATGCCCCTGCTGGAGGGCCCGAGAGAGTGAGGTTCCTCGCCAGACTGTCCCAGTTTTTGGAGACGGTTGACGCAGATGACTGTTTGGTACTCGGGGGTGATTTCAATTGCACCCTCGACGCTCTGGACCGGAATAGTCCAGAGCCGTACCCGCCTTCTGCGTCAGCGCTGCGGGAGATCATCGCCCGCTTCTCCCTGGAGGACATCTGGCGAGAGCAGAACCCAGGGGCATCAGACGGTTTCACCTACGTCAGGGTGAGAGCCGGTCTGGTGTCCCACTCCCGGATCGACAGACTATATATATCTAGTCACTATATGTCACGAGTCGGTTCTTGTGCCATTAGGCTGGCTCCGTTCACAGACCACAACTGTGTGTCTGTGACGGTGGCGCTAACTCCAACAGCGCCACGTGCCGCCTATTGGCACTTCAACAATGCTTTGTTGAAGGACCAGGGGCTCGTGACATTGATCCGGGAGTTTTGGACGGACTGGAGGGGTTGCAAGGGGGACTTTGCCACGTTAAAACTGTGGTGGGATGTGGGCAAGGTTCATTTGCGACTTCTGTGTCAGGAATATACCAAGGGTGCGAGTGGGCAGCGCGATGCTGAGTTGGAGTCACTCCGGGGGGAGGTACTCCATCTGGAGCAGAGGCTGTTCACTTGTAGGGACCAATCCCTGCAGAGCGAGTATGTAGAGAGGAAGGGTGTCCTCTGTGACCTGGAACGACACCAGGCCAAGGGGGCATACGTGCGTAGCCGCTTAGGTTTTCTCAAAGATCTAGACCGCGGCTCGCGCCTCTTCTACTCACTGGAGAAAAAGGGGGGTAACAGTAGGCACATCACCTGTCTTCTAGATGAAGACGGTGCCCCCCTTACAGATCCGGAGAGTATCCGGGATAGAGCCCGGAACTTTTATAAAGATATTTACTCTCCGGATCCCATTTCTCCAGACGCCTGCAGGGTGCTATGGGAGGGGCTTCCCACAGTCAGTGAGGGTGTAAGAGAGCGGCTTGATATACCACTATCTTTTCAAGAGCTCTCTGAAGCCCTCCGTGCCATGTCCTGTGAGAAGTCTCCAGGACTGGACGGACTGACTGTAGAGTTTTTCCAATTTTTCTGGGAGACTCTGGGACCTGATTTCCATCTGGTCCTTGGGGAAGCCCTGGAGACCGGGGAGATGCCCCTATCTTGTCGCAGGGCAGTACTTGCCCTGCTGCCCAAAAAGGGGGATCTCCGGCTTATTAAGAACTGGCGACCGGTCTCTCTGCTCAGCACAGACTACAAGATTGTAGCTAAAGCCATCTCGCTTAGACTTGGGTCTGTGCTGGCAGAATTGGTTCACCCTGACCAGTCCTATGCGATCCCGGGCCGGACTATCTTTGATAGTATCTTTCTGGTCCGGGATCTATTGCATTATTCTCGCAGGACTGGTCTGTCACTCGCCTTTCTCTCTTTAGATCAAGAGAAGGCGTTTGACAGGGTGGACCATGGTTACCTCATAGCCACTCTGCAAGCGTACGGCTTTGGCCCACAGTTTGTGGGCTTTATAAGAACGCTGTATGCCTCTGCAGAGTGTTTGGACGAGGGGTGCGTCAAGGATGTCCCTTGTCTGGACAGTTATATGCACTGGCCATTGAGCCTTTCCTCTGCCTACTGAGGAAAAGGCTCACAGGGCTGGTGCTAAAAGATCCAGACATGCGGATTGTCCTTTCAGCTTATGCTGACGATGTGCTCCTCGTGGCCCAGGATCCAGTTGATCTTGAGCTGGCAAAACAGTGCCAGGAGGTATATTCAGCTGCCTCCTCCGCTCAGATCAACTGGTCCAAATGCACAGGCCTTTTAGAGGGTAATTTACAGGTAGACTCTTTGCCTCCCACGTTTCGTGACATCACGTGGGAGGCAGATGTCATTAAATATCTGGGGGTCTACCTGTCCGCTGCGGACGCTTCCGTCCCAGACAACTGGAGGGAGTTAGAGGGCAGTGTCCTCTCTCGTCTGGGACGATGGAGGGGTCTAGCAAAAATGCTTTCCCTTAGGGGGCGGACTCTAGTGGTGAATCAGCTGGTGGCTTCTCAGATCTGGCACCGGCTGATTTGTCTGAGTCCGACCCCCGAGTTTGTCACCAATATCCAGAGGAATTTGTTAGATTTCCTCTGGATGGGAAGGCATTGGGTCTCTGCAGGGGTGGCAAGTCTGCCTTTGGTGGAGGGTGGACAGGGAGTAGTTTGTGTGTGCTCCCAGTTGTCCACCTTCCGCCTTCAGTACCTGCAGAGATACCTATATGCAGATCCCTCTCCGCAGTGGTGCGCACTGGCATCCAGCTTTTATCGCCAGTTGCGCAACCTGGGGTATGACCGGCAATTATTTCTGATCAGGCCCGAGGGGTTTGGGAGAGACCTCTCTGTGTTGCCGGCATACTACCAGGAAACCCTCAAGGCCTGGAGCATGGTCTCCGTGATCAGGCAGGGCGTGCCTTTGGGGGATGAAATATTCACGGAGCCCCTGCTATTTAATCCAGCAGTGGGGGCTCCAATGTTACAGTCCCCCTGTATCATCCGCCGCCTTAGTCATGCACGGATGACCCGAGTCGGGGATCTCCTGGAATACGGGCGTTCTGATTGGGTGTCACCCCAGGAGCTTGCGCTCCGTTTGGGATATGTGACGCCCAAAGTCTCAGGGCGCTTGCTCCAGGAGATTAGGGATGCCATCTCCCCCGACTCGCGCACCTTCCTTCGCGGGGCTTTGCAGGCCGGAGTGCCACATGCACCTTTCAACACCCCTGCTCCGGCTGTTTGCATTGGACACAAGCCCCGTGTTTCCCCTCAGGCTCCTCCTGTCCCCAACCTCTCAAAGTTGAGGGACATACCCTCGGCATGCTTTCGCGGCATGCCGAGGAAGAGCTTATATTCTCTCGTGCTCCATACAGTGCACTTCCTTGCCCTCGTGACCCATCCCGATACCATCTGGAGGCGGGTCCTACCAGCTGACGAGGGCAAGAGGCCCCGGTGGAGGGAACTTTATTCTGATTTAGTTCCACGACGCACCAGGGACTTGAGTTGGAGAGTGCTCCATGGTGCACTGAGCACGGGAGAGTACTTAGCTAAATTCACGGACTCTCCCTCCACTTGTCCATTCTGTGGCAAGGGAGAGTCCGTGTATCATATTTATTTTAGTTGCGCCAGACTGCAGCCCCTCTTGTCACTCTTGAGGGGCCTCCTCCTGCAGTTCTGGCTGCATTTCTCCCCTCACATTTTTATTTTTGGGCGCCCAGTGTCCCGGTGCAATAAGGCCAGGGACCTCCTCGTCAACCTGCTCCTGGCATTAGCCAAATTGGCTATATATAAGTCCAGGAAGCAGTGTTTGATAGGGGGGGTTCCCTTGTCACCTGAGGCCATGTTCCGGGTGCTGGTGTGCTCCCGTATCCGGGCAGAGTACCACCTGGCTTTGTCCACTGGGGGAATGGATGAGTTTGTCTCCCAGGGGGCTGTAGATGGTGTGCTCTGTTTGGTATCCCCCCATTCGGTTTCTTTTTCTCTTAACCTCCTTAAATGATTTTTATTTAGTTTACAGAACATGTTTTTCTCATCATTTTAAAATACACTGTGCCAAGTTCAACCAATCCAGTCTAGTTGGGGTACCAACAGTCCACATTTAAAAAACCCAAACTTTTTTTTTCTTAAATTTAAGGGCATTTGCATAACCGTCAATCAAAGTTCATTTGCTTAACCGCTACCCATAGTGTGTGTCCTGCTTTCAAGTACTGTGCCAGAGAGCATGTTGTGTGCATGCTTGAGCTCTAAACAAAAGGCTTTTTAGGGTCTTAGTCCCTCAAATACAAGTTTTATTTTAACACCTTTCTGTTTATAAGCACTTTGTGCATGGTGTTGTTCATTTTTGGGAGTTTTTGTGGTATTTTTCTTAGTTTAATTTAAGTTTTAGTTTTCTGGGAGCCAGGCTCAGTTCTCTATCCCAGGAGAGTGAGCTGTCTCCTGGATACTTTGCCACACCTCTCCCTTAGCACTTAACCTGCACTCCTAGAGCTTTTTTACTTTGACTTTATTTTTAAAAGTTTTTCAGGTTTTGTTAAAGTTTTGTTTGTTTGGTGTTGGGTTTTATGTTTTGGGGGGAGAGAAGACAAGTAACATCTTTGTAGGCAGTGAGGGGGAAAACAATTTGAAGTTTTTGTTTAAAAGGCTTTTTTTACATCTGACACAGAAACACAGAGGGGTTAAAAAGCCTCTGTGTTCTCTGTGTTGTTGCAATTAGCAACACCTTGCAACAGGCCATTAACCCTTCCACTGCCAAACATCATCTCTCTCTCTCCCTTAGTTTTGTCTTTTTGTTTCTTTTTCACACTTTTATATTTAAAAAAAAAAGAAAACAGTAGAAAATCATAAAACAACAAATAAAAATAAATAAAACAAACAAATAAACTAAAAAAAAAAGGGTCTAAACATGAGGGATAAGACCATTAAGAAGCCTCAGGGGTCAAAAGGGGGAATAATGGCCCCTGAAAATCCTAGCTGCAGCACTGCACAGCATAGGCCCCAGGCAGATAAGGCAGCCCCAGCTCCTGGTGGTTCTGCCAGCAGACCTACCCCTGTGGCTAATACCTGGTCACAGGTGGTTTCTGCTGGCCCCAGTAATACCACCGCTGGGGCTGAGGGGCAGATCACCAGGAAGCATGGGGTTAAATGTCAGATGTCTGGGGTCTACAGCATTGATATCTATCTGCGTGCTGCAGCTAATGTCATCAGCCCCTCTGTTATAGTAGCAGCCAGCAAAATGTACGGGAAAGCAGTTTTCTTTACCCGTACTCTGGCTGCTGCACACATTCTTATACAGAGAGGCATCACAGTGGGGGGATTATATGTCCCAATAGAACCCCTGGAAGGGTTGGGCACAAAAGTAACACTCTCTAATGTGCCCCCCTTCCTACCAGACTCCCTCCTGCACCCCCACCTGCTAACCCTAGGGGAAGTAAAAACACCATTTATTAAAATTCCCCTGGGGTGCAGAGAGAGAGCACTTCGTCATGTGCTCTCTTTCAAGAGGCAGGTACAAATGTGCCTGCCTCAGGGCGCAGAAAACATAGAGGGGTCTTTTGGGGTTCCATTTGTGGGGGTGCTGTACAGGATTTTTTACAGCACTACGGAGGTGCAGTGCTATCATTGCAAGGGGTTGGGGCATACACGTAGGAATTGTCCTAATGTAAAGCATCATGCCCCAGCCCCAGCAAATGGCACCTCCGTCAGTACGGCACCCATCCCCGCTGAGCCCATAACAGCGGGGACCTCAAGGGTCATAGCCCCCCCACAGAGCTCAGGCAAGGAGGCCGTGCCTCAAGCCACCACCACGGCCTCCAAACCCCCTTCTTCCCCAAAAAAGCCATCTGTGTCTGGGGTCTCCAGCAAGACTGCAGACACAGGGAAAAAGGGGAAGAATGTCACCGGTCCTCCCAGTGTCACAGCTGCATCTCCCAAATCCCAATCTGCCCCACCATAATTACATCAGTTAGTGTAGGGGCACAGTGTAAGCAGAGGGATAATAAGCCCTCTGCAGGGGAGGCAGCTAGTGGCAGCTCCTCTTCCAGGAGTGACGTCCCCAGGAAGAGGAAGCATAAAACCAACAGGGAGGTTGCTGATAAGTGGGAAGTGCTCTATAGTGGAGCACCTCCCTCTAAAAGCAAGAAGAGGAACAAAACATCTCCTCCTCATCCGGTGACATTGTCTGGCCCGGTTATTAAGCTCAGCCAGCCGGTGCCAGACCACACATCTCTCTCTCCAGACCCTATAGGGGTTAATGTGGAAAAGGGTCTGGAGGAAAAGCAGGGGCAAGAGGGTCTCCCAAGTGAGGCAGGGGTAGACAAGAAAGATCAGGTTCTGCCTCTGGCCTTTGAGGGGGGGGGCAACAAAGCCCCTGCTGAATGGGTAGTCAGTGTCCCTGAGGTGCTGAGCTTCAAGGGCACCAGTCAGTCTCCTCCTCCAGTGTCACTCTCTAGTGACGTACCTCGGGCTTTGTTAGAGCCCCAGGCCGAGTCACTACTGGAGGGGGGGAATGACCCCCATTCAGGACCCCATGGATTTGTCTGTCAGGGGGGATGTGGCACAAGGGGAAGTGGAAATGGGGGAGGGTGATAAAACAGGTTTTCCTGTTAACATCATGGGAGAGCCTGTCTACCCTCCTCAGCCGTCCACTGACCCTAACATCGGTGCCATCCAAGCTGAGCAAGCAGCGGTGGAACATGCAGAGGAGGCATATAAAGCCTCCAAGGCTTCCATTAAGGAAGCCATGCCAGCCACTGCTGTCCAGCCAGCTACCCCTAAATGCACTCCTGAAGCTACAGGGGTGCAGCAGCAATCCAAGGGTCCATTATTTACCTTGAAGGGTGCTAAAGGGACTCCTTCTGTATCATCTAAGAGGGGGTCCCTGAGAATAAAGCTGAGGAAACTGACTCCAGCCGGGGAGGATGGAGTAAAAGCCCTCAGCCAAGAGGAGCCCAGGGGTGACCCACTAGAAGGAACATCAGATTCTGGGTGGGTTATCCCTGTCAAGGAAATAGATCTATTCCTTGAGAGCACCCTTCATGGACAAAAGAAAAGTAAGGTGCGGCTGGCCTTGGAGAGGTGGAAGAATATGTTGTTTATTCTCCACTCTCTCCAGCAATATCTAGTGGTCAGCACTAGGGCCAAGAATTCTGGGACTGCGGAGCATCTCCGTGTCCGGAAATTCTATAAAATGTGCGTGTCCTATCAGCAGTCTCAAGGGTCTGAGGAACGCACAATTCCTGACACGCAGTAATGGCTTTGCACATCAGCACGCTAAATACCAATGGCTGTCAAGACAGTTTCCGCAGGTTCCAGGTACTCTCCTATTTATATCAGGGAGGGTACTCTGTGAGCTTCCTGCAGGAAACTCACACCACTCCAGAGGCTGAGGCCTCGTGGCAACTGGAGTGGAGAGGCAGGGTCTTCTTCAGCCACTTCACATCGGCGTCATGTGGAGTGGTGACCCTGTTCTCAGAGTCTTTTCAGCCAGAGCTGCTGCTTGTGAAAGCTGTTATCCCAGGCCGTCTAATCCACCTCCGGGTCCGAGAGCAGGGTAGCATCATTAACCTAGTTAATATATATGCCCCTGCTGGAGGGCCCGAGAGAGTGAGGTTCCTCGCCAGACTGTCCCAGTTTTTGGAGACGGTTGACGCAGATGACTGTTTGGTACTCGGGGGTGATTTCAATTGCACCCTCGACGCTCTGGACCGGAATAGTCCAGAGCCGTACCCGCCTTCTGCGTCAGCGCTGCGGGAGATCATCGCCCGCTTCTCCCTGGAGGACATTTGGCGAGAGCAGAACCCAGGGGCATCAGACGGTTTCACCTACGTCAGGGTGAGAGCCGGTCTGGTGTCCCACTCCCGGATCGACAGACTATATATATCTAGTCACTATATGTCACGAGTCGGTTCTTGTGCCATTAGGCTGGCTCCGTTCACAGACAACAACTGTGTGTCTGTGATGGTGGCGCTAACTCCAACAGCGCCACGTGCCGCCTATTGGCACTTCAACAATGCTTTGTTGAAGGACCAGGGGCTCGTGACATTGATCCGGGAGTTTTGGACGGACTGGAGGGGTTGCAAGGGGGACTTTGCCACGTTAAAACTGTGGTGGGACGTGGGCAAGGTTCATTTACGACTTCTGTGTCAGGAATATACCAAGGGTGCGAGTGGGCAGCGCGAAGCTGAGTTGGAGTCACTCCGGGGGGAGGTACTCTATCTGGAGCAGAGGCTGTTCACTTGTAGGGACCAATCCCTGCAGAGCGAGTATGTAGAGAGGAAGGGTGTCCTCTGTGACCTGGAACGACACCAGGCCAAGGGGGCATACGTGCGCAGCCGCTTAGGTTTTCTCAAAGATCTAGACCGCGGCTCGTGCCTCTTCTACTCACTGGAGAAAAAGGGGGGTAACAGTAGGCACATCACCTGTCTTCTAGATGAAGACGGTGCCCCCCTTACAGATCCGGAGAGTATCCGGGATAGAGCCCGGAACTTTTATAAAGATATTTACTCTCCGGATCCCATTTCTCCAGACGCCTGCAGGGTGCTATGGGAGGGGCTTCCCACAGTCAGTGAGGGTGTAAGAGAGCGGCTTGATATACCACTATCTTTTCAAGAGCTCTCTGAAGCCCTCCGTGCCATGTCCTGTGAGAAGTCTCCAGGACTGGACGGACTGACTGTAGAGTTTTTCCAATTTTTCTGGGAGACTCTGGGACCTGATTTCCATCTGGTCCTTGGGGAAGCCCTGGAGACCGGGGAGATGCCCCTATCTTGTCGCAGGGCAGTATTTGCCCTGCTGCCCAAAAAGGGGGATCTCCGGCTTATTAAGAACTGGCGACCGGTCTCTCTGCTCAGCACAGACTACAAGATTGTAGCTAAAGCCATCTCGCTTAGACTTGGGTCTGTGCTGGCAGAATTGGTTCACCCTGACCAGTCCTATGCGATCCCGGGCCGGACTATCTTTGATAGTATCTTTCTGGTCCGGGATCTATTGCATTATTCTCGCAGGACTGGTCTGTCACTCGCCTTTCTCTCTTTAGATCAAGAGAAGGCGTTTGACAGGGTGGACCATGGTTACCTCATAGCCACTCTGCAAGCGTACGGCTTTGGCCCACAGTTTGTGGGCTTTATAAGAACGCTGTATGCCTCTGCAGAGTGTTTGGACGAGGGGTGCGTCAAGGATGTCCCTTGTCTGGACAGTTATATGCACTGGCCATCGAGCCTTTCCTCTGCCTACTGAGGAAAAGGCCCACAGGGCTTGTGCTAAAAGATCCAGACATGCGGATTGTCCTTTCAGCTTATGCTGACGATGTGCTCCTCGTGGCCCAGGATCCAGTTGATCTTGAGCTGGCAAAACAGTGCCAGGAGGTATATTCAGCTGCCTCCTCCGCTCAGATTAACTGGTCCAAATGCACAGGCCTTTTAGAGGGTAATTTACAGGTAGACTCTTTGCCTCCCACGTTTCGTGACATCACGTGGGAGGCAGATGTCATTAAATATATGGGGGTCTACCTGTCCACTGCGGACGCTTCCGTCCCAGACAACTGGAGGGAGTTAGAGGGCAGTGTCCTCTCTCGTCTGGGACGATGGAGGGGTCTAGCAAAAATGCTTTCCCTTAGGGGGCGGACTCTAGTGGTGAATCAGCTGGTGGCTTCTCAGATCTGGCACCGGCTGATTTGTCTGAGTCCGACCCCCGAGTTTGTCACCAATATCCAGAGGAATTTGTTAGATTTCCTCTGGATGGGAAGGTATTGGGTCTCTGCAGGGGTGGCAAGTCTGCCTTTGGTGGAGGGTGGACAGGGAGTAGTTTGTGTGTGCTCCCAGTTGTCCACCTTCCGCCTTCAGTACCTGCAGAGATACCTATATGCAGATCCCTCTCCGCAGTGGTGCGCACTGGCATCCAGCTTTTATCGCCAGTTGCGCAACCTGGGGTATGACCGGCAATTATTTCTGATCAGGCCCGAGGGGTTTGGGAGAGACCTCTCTGTGTTGCTGGCATACTACCAGGAAACCCTCAAGGCCTGGAGCATGGTCTCCGTGACCAGGCAGGGCGTGCCTTTGGGGGATGAAATATTCAAGGAGCCCCTGCTATTTAATCCAGCAGTGGGGGCTCCAATGTTACAGTCCCCCTGTATCATCCGCCGCCTTAGTCATGCACGGATGACCCGAGTCGGGGATCTCCTGGAATATGGGCGTTCTGATTGGGTGTCACCCCAGGAGCTTGCGCTCCGATTGGGATATGTGACGCCCAAAGTCTCAGGGCGCTTGCTCCAGGAGATTAGGGATGCCATCTCCCCCGACTTGCGCACCTTCCTTTGCGGGGCTTTGCAGGCCGGAGTGCCACATGCACCTTTCAACACCCCTGCTCCGGCTGTTTGCATTGGACACAAGCCCCGTGTTTCCCCTCAGGCTCCTCCTGTCCCCAACCTCTCAAAGTTGAGGGACATACCCTCGGCATGCTTTCACGGCATGCCGAGGAAGAGCTTATATTCTCTCGTGCTCCATACAGTGCACTTCCTTGCCCTCGTGACCCGTCCCGATACCATCTGGAGGCGGGTCCTACCAGCTGACGAGGGCAAGAGGCCCCGGTGGAGGGAACTTTATTCTGATTTAGTTCCACGACCCACCGGGGACTTGAGTTGGAGAGTGCTCCATGGTGCACTGAGCACGGGAGAGTACTTAGCTAAATTCACGGACTCTCCCTCCACTTGTCCATTCTGTGGCAAGGGAGAGTCCGTGTATCATATTTATTTTAGTTGCGCCAGACTGCAGCCCCTCTTGTCACTCTTGAGGGGCCTCCTCCTGCAGTTCTGGCTGCATTTCTCCCCTCACATTTTTATTTTTGGGCGCCCAGTGTCCCGGGGCAATAAGGCCAGGGACCTCCTCGTCAACCTGCTCCTGGCATTAGCCAAATTGGCTATATATAAGTCCAGGAAGCAGTGTTTGATAGGGGGGGTTCCCTTGTCACCTGAGGCCATGTTCCGGGTGCTGGTGTGCTCCCGTATCCGGGCAGAGTACCACCTGGCTTTGTCCACTGGGGGAATGGATGAGTTTGTCTCCCAGTGGGCTGTAGATGGTGTGCTCTGCTCGGTATCCCCCCATTCGGTTTCTTTTTCTCTTAACCTCCTTAAATGATTTTTATTTAGTTTACAGATCATGTTTCTCATAATGTCAAAATACACTGTGCCAAGTTCAACCAATCCAGTCTAGTTGGGGTACCAACAGTCCACATTTAAAAAAAAATGACAGGCAGATGCAGGACACCCCGCAGAGGCCGTCATGGTCGTGGTGCTGTGATTCCCTTTGGCCCTACAATAATGCCCAGTGTTCAGAGGTCAGTTACCCTGAACTTGAAAAGTTCAGAGGACGTAGTTGACTGGCTAACACAGGACACCCAATCTTCTACAGCTTCCGCTTGGAACATTGACGCACCATCCTCCTCCAAATTAGCTTCGGGCACCTCTCAAGTTACCACTCACCCGCCTGCCGCCACCACCAACACTAGTACCACAGCCAATTCAATTGATCAGTCAGCAGAGTTATTTACACATCAGTTTGAAGAAATGAGTGATGCGCAACCATTATTGACAGAGAATGTAGATAACAGGGATATGTCTCAGTCAGGCAGCATTACACACATGTACGTACGATGCGATGATGATGATGATGATGTACCCGCTGCTGCTTCCTTTGTTCAGTTGTCATATACAAGTGAGGCGGGTGATGATGATGATGATGCGTCCGTGGATGTCACGTGGGTGCCTGCTAGAAGAGAAGAAGAACAGGGGGAAAGTTCAGATGGGGAGACAGAGAGGAGGAGGAGACAAGTTGGAAGTAGAGGGAGGTCATCGCAACGAGCTAGTGGCACAGTCAGACAGCATGCATCAGCACCCGGGGTCAGCCAGACAGCACGCCAATCAACGCATGCTGTTGCCACCACCAGAATGCTGTCACCGCCGAGCTCAGCAGTGTGGCATTTTTATGGTGTGTCTGCCTCTGACAACAGCGATGCCATTTGCAACCTGTGCCAAAAGAAACTGAGTCGTGGGAAGTCCAACACCCACCTAGGTACAACTGCTTTGCGAAGGCACATGATGTCACATCACAAACGCCAATGGGATCAACACATGAGTACAAGCAGCACACAAACTCAAAGCCGCCATCCTCCTCCTGGTCCAGCATCTTCATCCACATCAACCACTGCTGTCCTCCTTGCCCCCTCTCAACTCTCCACCACTCCATCTCTCGCCTCTTGCTGTTCCTGCTCATCTCCTCACAGTCAGGTGTCTGTCAAGGGCATGTTTGAGCGTAAGAAGCCAATGCCACAAAGTCACCCCCTTGCCCGGCGTCTAGCAGCTGGCTTGTCTGAACTCTTGGCCCGCCAGCTTTTACCATACAAGCTGGTGGAGTCTGAGGCGTTCAAAAAGTTTTTAGCGATTGGGATACCGCAGTGGAAGGTACCCGGCCGAAATTTCTTTGCCCAAAAGGCAATCCCCAACCTGTACTCAATTGTGCAAAAGGAAGTAATGGCATCTCTAGCACACAGTGTTGGGGCAAGGGTCCATCTGACCACTGATACCTGGTCTGCAAAGCATGGTCAGGGCAGGTATATCACCTACACTGCGCATTGGGCAAACCTGCTGACGCCTGCCAAGCATGGAATGCGTGGCTCTGCAGAGGAGTTGGTGACACCGCCACGACTTGCAGGCAGGCCTGCTGCCACCTCCTCTACTCCTCCTACTCCATCCTCTTCCATAACCTCCTCAGCTGAGTCTTCTTCTGCTGCTGCGTCTTGCTCCACATCAACGGCACCCCCCCAGCTCCCCAGATACTATTCCACATCCCGGATACGGCAGTGTCATGCCGTCTTGGGGTTGACTTGCCTCAAATTTGTTGGCGGCATTGAATTTGGGCAAGTTGACGCATGTGCCGTGCATGGCACATGTGTGTAATCTGATCGTACAATGCTTTGTCCATAAGTATTCAGGCTTACAGGACGTCCTGAAGCAGGCCAGAAAGGTGTGTGGCCATTTCAGGCGTTCCTACACGGCAATGGCGCACTTTTCAGATATCCAGCGGCGAAACAACATGCCAGTGAGGCGCTTGATTTGTGACAGCCCCACACGTTGGAATTCAACACTCCTAATGTTCGACCGCCTGCTCCAACAAGAAAAAGCCATTAACGAGTATTTGTATGACCGGGGTGCTAGGACAGCCTCTGCGGAGCTGGGGATTTTTTTGCCACGTTACTGGACGCTCATGCGCAATGCCTGTAGGCTCATGCGTCCTTTTGAGGAGGTGACAAACCTTGTCAGTCGCACCGAAGGCACCATCAGCGACATCATACCATTTGTTTTATTCCTGGAGCATGCCCTGCGAAGAGTGCTGGATCAGGCCGTAGATGAGCGTGACGAGGAAGAGTTGTGGTCACCATCACCACCAGAAACAGCCTTATCAGCATCGCTTGCTGGACCTGCGGCAACGCTGGAAGAGGATTGTGAGGAAGAGGAGTCAGAGGAGGAATGTGGCTTTGAGGGGGAGGAGGAAGATCAATCACAACAGGCATCCCAGGGTGCTCGTTGTCACCTATCTGGTACCCGTGGTGTTGTACGTGGCTGGGGGGAAGAACATATCTTCAGCGAGATCACTGAGGACGAGGAACGGGACATGACTAGCTCGGCATCCAACCTTGTGCAAATGGGGTCTTTCATGCTGTCGTGCCTGTCGCAGGACCCTCGTATAAAAAGGCTGAAGGGGAACGACCTGTACTGGGTGTGCACGCTACTAGACCCCCGGTATAAGCAGAAAGTGCCTGATTTGTTACCAAATTACCGCAAGTCAGAAAGGATGCAGCAGGTCCAAAACAAATTAACAAGTATGCTTTACACAGCATATAAGGGTGATGTCACAACACAAGGGCAATATAACAGAGGAAGAGGTGAAAGTAATCCACCTCCCACGACCACGCCGGCAAGGACAGGACGTTTAAAAGACGTGTTGTTGATGGAGGACATGCGGACCTTTTTCATTCCTACGCATCGCATCAGCCCTTCGGGATCCACCCTCAGAGAACGACTTGACCGACAGGTAGCAGACTACCTCGCCTTAACTGCAGATATCGACACTCTGAGGAGCGATGAACCCCTTGACTACTGGGTATGCAGGCTAGACCTGTGGCCTGAGCTATCCCAATTTGCAATTGAACTTCTGGCCTGCCCCGCTTCAAGTGTCCTGTCAGAAAGGACCTTCAGTGCAGCAGGAGGTTTTGTCACCGAGAAGAGAAGTCGCCTAGGGCAAAAAAGTCTAGATTGCCTCACCTTTATAAAGATGAAAGAGGGATGGATCCCGAAGGGACTGACACTGGGCGATACATTCGACTGAAAAAGGCCTGATGAGATGAGCTGCCTTCGGCTATAAATGGTCCACACGCTGCTGTATGTTATCTGTGAATGCCCGATGACTTGCGTGAATTATCCGCCACCAACTAGGGTTCAAGAAGAGGCAATGTTTTATGGCACTTTCTGCCTGGGGAACAAAGGTCAATTTTTCTGGCCGCTGCTACAGCAGCGGCTGCAACAATATGTAATTTTTGAATTTCAATTTTTATGCCAGAAGGCGTACGGCATGTAATGGAAAAGAAAGCATATTGAACAGTCTTGCAAAACACAACAGTTGTGCAAAAATACATATTTACAATGAAGACATTTTGTTAAAATTAGGTGGCTAGGCCTTTTTTTTTTTTACTTTTTTGGTTAATACATTTTCTTTTTTTTTACTGTGATTGCAATTTTTAAGAGAAACCTAAGACATGGTAAAACAGACAATAGTAAAGTCCTATTATCTATCATCACTCCAGCAGTAGCTTATTATTTACAATATCTAACCTGCTCAATTGCCCTTGGGTTACCCTAGGGCAGGCTTCAGTAGGCGACCTCTCCTTTCCTCTGATGATTTTGCCGCCGGTTGCTTCTGAAGGGTCTCCTCCAGGGCTCCCCCACTCCGGTCCTTCCCCCCTAGTCGCTTCAACCATTAACAAATGTTTTATTATATTAGGGGGGCACTAAATGGGGATGTTATCCAGGGATCCCAAATTGTCTGGAACTGGGTGATTCTATCCAAGACTACATGGTTAAATCTCTCGTTGAGCAGTAAATAGTTGATTTTTTTTATTAATTCCTGAAAGTTTTAATTTGGGGTTTTCCAACTACTAGCTATGTGTATTTTTTCTTTCAAAAAATATTTTATTAGGTCGATCTTAAGCATTTTAGAAGCTTGTAAGCATGTTTCTTCCCATAGTCTTATGACTGCCGAACACTCCCACCAGACATGAATAAATGTAGCCTCATTACCACAGTTCCTAAAACATGAGCTGCTCCATTTTGGATCCCATTTATTAGCTTAAAGGGAGTAATATATGTCCTGTGTAGGACCTTTATTGAAGTCTCAAGATGACTATAATTTAAAGATCCCCTACTTAAGCCTTGCCAACTTTTATCCCATGTGCTATCTGCCAACTCGGTGCCCAAATCCCTCTCCCAGGCTTTGGTATAGTCTGGTTTGTTTTCCCATGAGTTTTCATTAAATAGTTCATACATGAGGCTAATAATACCAGGCTGAAAGGGGGAATCCCTAAATTTTTTGAGTAGCCAGGTGTTTCTTTGGGGGTTTCCCCTACCACTTATCACATATATAGTTGTGAGCATACGGGCCGTTGCTCACGCTTGCGGGCTCGTGTAGCGAGCCCGCGGCCCTCGCCTGCTCACAACTATACATGTGATGTCTTCATGCCAGCAACTGAGGCCCTCTGCGCAAGCCGCGGCTGCGCGAGCCTGCGGCCCTCGTGTGGCGTAGCGAGGGCCTTAGTTGCTGGCATGGAGCGCAAAGGTGTGTGAGTGTGCTCCCGTTCCCTGTCTATGTGTCTGTCCCTCCATCCATTCCTGGTGTGTGAGTGTGCTCCTGTTCCCTGTCTGTGTGTCTCAGCCTCCCTTCATCCCTGGTGTGTGAGTGTGCCTCCCTCTGAGCCTGGGGTCCTGTTTGCACTGTGGAAGACAGGCAGCAGGCAGGACGCCCTCAGGATGGGGGAGGAGGTCAGGGGACCGAGGGCTGTCGGGATATGGCCTGGGGGGAGGCTGAGACTGGGGCCCCCAGGAGATAAAGGGCTGCACCGGCGATAGCCCCGCACGTGTCTCTCATCCTATATCTTCGCCCACTCTCCTCGCACTACCCTCTCCCTTTCTGACTTTTACCCCTCTCACCTCTTCTCTTTTTTCCTTAAATCCTCCTAACCCAACTCATATTTCCCCTATCTTCTCCCCCTCCTATATCCCATCTATCTCCCCCCACACTCCTTCTACCAACCTCCACACTCCTTCTCCCCCCCTCTCTGCCCCTTCTCTCCCCCCTCTCTTCCCCTTCTCTCCTCCCTTTATCTCCCCCCTTTTCTTCTCCTCTCCTTCTCTCTCCCTCCCCTCACTCCCCCTCCCTCCCCTTCTCTCCCACCCTCTCCTCCCCTTCTCTGCCCCCTCTCCTCCCCTTCTCTCCCCCTTTTCTCCCCCTCTTACCCCCTCCCTCCCCTTCTCATTCCCCCTACCTACCCTTCTCTTTTCCCCTCCCCCTCCCACTCCCCCCTCCAATTCTCTTCTTCCCTTCTCTCCCACCCTCTCCTCCCCTTCTCTGCCCCCTCTCCTCCCCTTCTCTGCCCCCTCTCCTCCCCTTCTCTCCCCCTTCTCTCCCCCCTTCTCTCCCTCTCTCCCCCTTCTCCCCTTCTCTCCCCACTTCTCCCCTCTCCTTCTCGCTCTCCCTCCCCTCTCCTTCTCGCTATCCCTCCCCTCTCCTTCTCGCTCTCCCTCCCATCTCCTTCTCGCTCCCCCTCCATCCCCTTCTCGCTCTCTCTCCCCCTCCCCGCTCCCTCCCCTCTCCTTCCCTCCGCCTCCACCTTCTCTCCTCTCCCTCCTCCCTCCTCTCCCTCCTTCCTCCTCTCTCCTCTCCCCCTCCCCTCTCCTCTCCCCCTCTCCTTCTCTCCCCATCCCTTCTCCTTCTCTCCCCTCTCATTCTCATCCCCCTCCCCTCTCATTCTCCTTCTCTCCTCTCCCCCCCTCCCCTCTCTCCTCTTTTTTTTTACAGATATATGATTTTCTATGAAAACACTGCATTGATACAAATACACACTCTTTGTATGATAAAACTATCACATATATAGTTGTGAGCAGGCAAGCCAGCCAGAGCTGTTGCTCGCGCTTGCGGGCTCGCGTAGCGAGGGCTGCGGGTGAGGGCCTCAGTTGCTGGCATGGAGCGACGAAGGCGCTCCTTGCCAGCAACTGAGGCCCTCGCCCGCGGCCCTCGTGAAACGAGCCGCGGACTTCGCGTAGCGAGGGCCCCAGTTGCTGGCATGGAGCGCCGAAGGCTCTCCTTGAGCCTCATTAAATTCCGAGTTGCCCAATTGAATAGGGCTCTATATAAGCACATACCAAAATTTTTGACAGAACTTTTTAGTTACTGAACTTCTATCCAAAAGCAAGGTTTTCACTAACTAAAAACTTCTGTCAAAAAAATATGTTATGTGCTTATATAGAGCCCTATTCAATTGCCAAAATTCAAATTGAATGAGGACCCTTGCCAGCAACTGCGACCCTCGCAAACTTTACGTCGCAACGCAAACAACACGCCACACCAACTACGACCCTCGCAAACTTTACCTCCCAACGCAAACAACATACGAGACACGTTACCACACATTACGACCTCGCAACAATTGGACGCAACTCGCGAACATTGCAAAATTCAAAACACAATAAATACTCACAGCACATACATAAAAAGCTTACCTACAGCAAGAGGGAGCATCCAGGACCTCAAAAAATTCGCTAAGCAAGAGAAAAAATGGCCCCAGAACAAAACGAAAACGAGGCTACAGCACTCTAAACACGCAAAACGCCACAAGAAACTCGCAAAACACCACAAACTACCTACGGATATTCTGCTAAGGCGCATACCTCACATTACCCGCCATTTTACGCCAATGCGTAAGTACACAACTACGCTAACGGTTTCGGCTCGCGCACGCACACTATTACACTGCACACATTCAGCACGCTTACACAGCAGCTCCACACCACTAATGCTGCAGCAACATCAAAACACATTGCAGCTCTTCGACACAATGCTTCAAAATAGGTAAAGTATATTAATTTATTAATGTATTAGATATTTCAGTACTACACACCAAACAGCATTAGCTACCTTACAATTTCATTGCCGTCATTTTTTGACGGGCAATTCGCTAGTCGTATATATAAAATGATGTATCCTGCAAAAATTATAGTGTTCAGCCAGGGGTAAATTGTATCTATCTCTCACCCACTCAAAGGTCATTATTTTGTCGTCATGCCACCATGGACCAACCCGTAGTAGGTTCTGAGACTTCCACCAACTGAGAGAGCTTTCCGGAAGATGTATCTTAAAGTGGGGATTGGGTACGATAGGGGTAAGATCTGATACCCGAGTGTCCAGTTTTTGTGTCCAGTTCATCTCCGTCCATATTTTTAATGAGTGCTTAATCAATGGGTTTTTCAAGTTTCTCAAAAAAGTATACAGGCCTGGAATCCATATTACTGTATCCCATGTATAAGGTGACATGCTTACATTTTCCATAAATACCCAGAGCGGCTGATGTGTTTTGGAGAATGCGCCAGAGGAATGAAAGCCAGTTGCGCTGCCTTGTAATACAGTTTGAGATTCGGGTCCCTACCCTCTTTTGGAAAGACTATGAGGTCGGCCTGATTCAATTAAGGGGGCATAGGTTCTCCATTTAGTATAGCGTTAAACAAAGATGTTAGGTCCGGGGGTAAGCAAGGGCTCAAATTTCTTATAGTACAGATGAGTAAAACCGTCTGGCCCTGGGGACTTGCCAAATTTAAGATCTTGGATTGTAGATTTAACTTCCTCTTGGGATATGTCTAGGTTCAAGCTGTCCAATTGAGGTACAAGTATTTTGTGGACTTCTTGCTGTAGTAGGAAGGACTCTATGTCAGATACGCTGCAGCGGGATTGGGATGAATATATGGTCTGATCGAAGTTTTGAAATGTTTCTTGGATAGCATTGGGGCTAAAGGAGGTTTGGCCATCAGGTAGTCTAAAGATACCGTATATTATGTCCTCTCTTGGGGGGTAAAGATACTAATAATTCCTCCAATAAAATTCTGCTTTTTTTTTTGTGGGCAAGGTCACTGGTTATCTGTTAAAAAGAGTGGTGCAGAGACTGTGGGGGCTGTTAGCCTCCTTGTCCCTGTGTGGCCGTTTAGAATCCCTGCTGCTGCATGTTTCAGCTTTATTACGGTGTAATTGTACAGCGTTTGACTCAAGTAGCTGCCTGTGCTGGGTCAGTTTGGCTTAATTGCTGGGCCCTTTTCCTGCCAAGATGGCGATTGTCAGTCCATGGGCCTCTATGTCCCCTTCACTACCTTTGTCCCCGCTTGTGTGCTTATTTGGGATGGCCCCCCTTTATATCTCCGGCCCGTGGCCTTGTAAGGGTCGCCCCCTCAATCTCTGAGTGTGGATATGCAGGGATGGGGCGTTGAATCAGGCCTACCTTCTTCTCTGCTAGCTGCAAGATCAACAATACCTAATTTTTCTTGCCTCTGGTGCTGTACTGTGGCTTCAACAACCAAACCCAAAAAAAAGGCACATAACAGGGATTAAACTGATAGGAGTAGTACTACTTAACACACCACTCTGCCAACTTCTGCAAGTGCACAGTGCCACTCATATCTGTTGTCACAGTAGCTTGGACGCATAGTACCAATCTGTCAAAACCGGTAATGATGAATGAGGTCTAGAGTAGCCTGGTTCCCTTATCCTCTACAGGTTGAGACCTAATGTTTGGGTGTCTCCAGACCAACACATGAGTACAAGCAGCACACAAACTCAAAGCCGCCATCCTCCTCCTGGTCCAGCATCATCAGCCACATCAACCACTGCTGTCCTCCTTGCCCCCTCTCAACCATCCGCCACTGCGTCTCTCGCCTTGAGCAGTTCCTGCTCATTTGCCCATAGTCAGGTGCCTGTAAAGGACATGTTTGAGCGTAAGAAGCTAATGTCTCAAAGTGCCCCAAAATTGAAGTGATACGACCAACAAAGCATCTTTTTCCATCTCCCGGTTCTAAAAATCCAGGCCTTATACACGCCCCCTGATAGGTGACGTAACAAGTATTAAACTGATAAGAGTAGTACTTACAAACACGTCACTCCTATCTGGTGGCACCTTTGACTGCACGTGCCGTGCCCCAAAATTGAAGTGATACGACCAACAATGCATCTTTTTCCATCTCCCGGTTCTAAAAATCCAGGCCTTATACACGCCCCCTGATAGGTGACGTAACAAGTATTAAACTGATAAGAGTAGTACTTACAAACACGTCACTCCTATCTGGTGGCACCTTTGACTGCACGTGCCGTGCCCCAAAATTGAAGTGATACGACCAACAAAGCATCTTTTTCCATCTCCTGGTACTAAAAATCCAGGCCTTATACACGCCCCCTGATAGGTAACATAACAAGTATTAAACTGATAAGAGTAGTACTTACAAACACGTCACTCCTATCTGGTGGCACCTTTGACTGCACGTGCCGTGCCCCAAAATTGAAGTGATACGAACAACAATGCATCTTTTTCCATCTCCCGGTTCTAAAAATCCAGGCCTTATACACGCCCCCTGATAGGTGACGTAACAAGTATTAAACTGATAAGAGTAGTACTTACAAACACGTCACTCCTATCTGGTGGCACCTTTGACTGCACGTGCCGTGCCCCAAAATTGAAGTGATACGACCAACAAAGCATCTTTTTCCATCTCCTGGTTCTAAAAATTCAGGCCTTATACACGCCCCCTGATAGGAGACGTAACAAGTATTAAACTGATAAGAGTAGTACTTACAAACACGTCACTCCTATCTGTTGGCACCTTTGACTGCACGTGCCGTGCCCCAAATTTGAAGTGATACGACCAACAAAGCATCTTTTTCCATCTCCTGGTTCTAAAAATCCAGGCCTTATACACGCCCCCTGATAGGTGACGTAACAAGTATTAAACTGATAAGAGTAGTACTTACAAACACGTCACTCCTATCTGGTGGCACCTTTGACTGCACGTGCCGTGCCCCAAAATTGAAGTGATACGACCAACTAAGCATCTTTTTCCATCTCCCGGTTCTAAAAATCCAGGCCTTATACACGCCCCCTGATAGGTGACGTAACAAGTATTAAACTGATAAGAGTAGTACTTACAAACAAGTCACTCCTATCTGGTGGCACCTTTGACTGCACGTGCCGTGCCCCAAAATTGAAGTGATACGACCAACAAAGCATCTTTTTCCATCTCCCGGTTCTAAAAATCCAGGCCTTATACACGCCCCCTGATAGGTAACGTAACAAGTATTAAACTGATAAGAGTAGTACTACTTAACACACCTTATAATAATGCAGAGAGAGGCAATGCAGTGAGAGGAGTCTGAAGAAGAGGAGTCAGAGGAGGAAGGTGGCTTTGAGGAGGTGGAAGACCAAACACAGCAGGCGTCCCAGGGGGCTTGTTGTCACCTTTCGGGGACCCTTGGTGGCTGGGTGGAGGAAGAGACCTTCAATGACATCAGTGAGGACAAGGAACGGGACATGGCTAGCTTGGTATCCAACCTTGTGCAAATGGGGAGTTTGCGGTTGTGCAAATGGACTGTTTGTGGTTGTTTGCGGTGCGTTAAACGGGGAGTTTGGTCTGTCACTGTGAAGCGGGCCTAACCCTTACACTACCTGATCGATACAACATCATACCTGATGTTTTAAAGCACGTTTTCCAAACAATTTAGGAATGTTAGGTAATTTATGCCCTTTATGGCTTAAAACCAGACTCTGCATCAACTATGTAATTTTCCATGGGAGTTTTGCCATGGATCCCCCTCCGGCATGCCACAGTCCAGGTGTTAGTCCCTTTGAAACAACTTTCCCATCACTATTGTGGCCAGAAAGAGTCCCTGTGGGTTTTAAAATTCGCCTTTCCATTGAAGTCTATGGCGGTTCGCCGATGTTCGCCGGTTCGCGAACATTTGCGGCGGTTCGCGTTCGCAGTTCGCGAACCGAAAATTTTAGGTTCGCGACATCACTAATTAAGAACACAATTGTCTAAGTTGGTAAAGTGAAATGAGAAAAATATATACATAAAGCCTTTTTTTTACTAATAGAAAACAGAAAATTGGAATGTGCGTATGTATTCACCCTCTTTGTTATAAAGCCCCCAAAAAGCTCTGGTGCAACCAATTACCTTCAGAAGTCACATAATTAGTGAAATAATGTCCACCTGTGTGCAATCTAAGTGTCACATGATCTGTCATTACATATACAGTCCAGGATTACACGTTATTGATACAGAAAAATAGTTAAAAAGCGTCTATCCTAAAATAGTAACTATAAGTCAAGAAGGTATCACTGTCCCACAATACTCTGGGATTTTCAAAATGCGACCACCTTAATTTTGACAAATAAATATTAAATAGTAAATTGTTGTATCTCTTTGGAGCCTCAAGTGCATCAATATTATATAATATGATGTTTTAATGATGCTTATATGCAGGCCTCATATGCAAAAGTATTTGCTAATCATAGGAATGCAACAACATAATTACTTTAAAGAATTTAGGAATAGACACAATACTTGTAAAAATAGTGCACTTATCAGAAAAAAAGTTAAAAACACTGAGAAACAAAAAACAGGGGGTGAGGCATGGTGCTATTTTATAAACGCAGTACAAGTTTATAGGGGGAAGAGAATATCACCACATATCTCTATATATACATATATATCACTTATAGCATCATCAAAACCGCAACATAAAGTATGGGCTTTTACTGCTCAAGTGTAATAAAGAAAGAAAGAGAAGGAGTATAACTTGTCTCCCCTATTGGGATGAAATATGCCTGGGTACTTGCATTTTTGGAGTACAAAAATAGAGAGATGTTCTGCTGTGGCTCACAAGAGCATTAAATAAGATGCACCATCCTCCCCCTGCTCCCGACGGTCCGTTTCGCCACTTAATGGGGCTTACTCATGGGCTAGTGAGTGTTAGAATTCATAGCCTATTTATGGCCTGAGCACTTAAGTGTTTGCTTCCTGGTTTGCGTGTCACGTGAAGCACATTTGTCACGTGACACACGCCGACGTCTGACGTCATGACAAAATTTGAAAAAATGTACTTTATTTGCAATGGCGGACGCAAACAGCGTCTGACGTCATTGCATGTGTTTGAATTTACAAAACTTAATTTAAACAAGCAAAAAAGCACTAATATGTAGCGTAATTACATTCTGAGACAACGTAGGCTCAATCTAAGCAGCGATAGAGACAATTTACAGCAAATATATAAAGACAAAGTGACCTACAATGCATATAAAGCAAAAATAAGATATGTTCTAAATATATATAAGGACATAAGGTTAATTAGAGTGAGGTGGGATAAACTAGAATTATGAGGAGTGTGTGGGTGATGAAGATGAATGTGTAGTGTGCATATGATTTTATTTGAAAAATAAATATATATATATTATCAGGTGTGATATATGAATAAATGTAGTTAATACATTTGTTGTAGAAAACAATTATGTGTGTTTGTAAATTAAAGTGAATGTGTCATGAAAATGTGAAGTTTATAGTGAGAAAATTATGGTGTAAACAATTTTGGAAATATGTCTGATAATAAATAAAAATAATATATTAAATTTCTCTATTTTGAAAAAGCTGTAACTAAATATGAAGGGGCTATTATGGTATGTATTAAATAAATGTAAATTGTCTAAAATAATAATAAAGTGAACTGTATTGAAGAGACTGTGGTATAAGAAAAATATTAAAGACATTATTGAGTGTATAAAATAAAAAAATCCTATGTTATGCAGTATATGCATAATAGGTCTAAAGTAAAAGGGCATGAGGACATCTCTCTATTTTTCTACTCCAAAAACGCAAGTACCCAGGCATATTGCATGCCAATAGGGGAGACAAGTGATACTCCTTCTCTTTTTTTCTTTATTAAACTTAAGCAGTAAAAGCCCATACTATGTTGCGGTTTTGATGATGCTATAAGTGATATATATGTATATATAGAGATATGTGGTGATATTCTCTTCCACCTATAAACTTGTACTGCGTTTATAAAATAGCACCATGCCTCACCCCCTGCTTTTTGTTTCTCAGTGTTTTTAACTTTTTTTCTGATAAGTGCACTATTTTTACAAGTATTGTGTCTATTCCTAAATTCTTTAAAGTAATTATGTTGTTGCATTCCTATGATTAGCAAACACTTTTGCATATGAGGCCTGCATATAAGCATCGTTAAAACATCATTATATAATATTGATGCACTTGAGGCTCCAAAGAGATACAACAATTTACTATTTAATATTTATTTGTCAAAATTAAGGTGGTCACATTTTGAAAATCCCAGAGTATTGTGGGACAGTGATACCTTCTTGACTTATAGCTACTATTTTAGGATAGACGCTTTTAAACTATTTTTCTATATCAATATTGTGTAATCCTGGACTACACTAAATCTTTTCCTAAATTTTCTTCCCTTATAATTTAGTGTTAAGCACTAGGAAATTGCATAGGTCACGTCATCATAATCATTACATATACACACATTTTTTTGAAAGGCCACAGAGGCTGCGACACCTAAGCAAGAGGCACCACTAACCAAACACTGCCACGAAGACCAAGGAACTCTCCAAGTAAGGGACAATGTTATTGAGAAGTACAAGTCAGGCTTAGGTTATAAAAAAATATCCAAATCTTTGATGATCCCCAGGAGCCCCATCAATTCTATCATAACCAAATGGAAAGAACATGGCACAACAGCAAACCTGACAAGAGATGGCCGGAGTCCAAAACTCACGGACCAGACAAGGAGGGCATTAATCAGAGAGGCAGCACAGAGACATAAGGTAACCCTGGAGGAGCTGCAGAGTTTCACAGCAGAGACTGGAGTATCTGTACATAGGAAGATAATAAGCCGTATGAAGGAAGGTGCTCTGATCTGATGAGACTAAAATTGAACTTTTTGGCCATCAAAGAAAACGCTATGTCTAACGCAAACCCAACACATCACATCACCCAAAGAACACTATCCCCACAGGGAAACATGGTGGTGGCAGCATCATGCTGTGGGGATGTTTTTCAGCAGCTGGGACTGGGAAACTGGTCAGAGTTGCAGGAAAGATCACTGGTGCTAAATACAGGGATATTCTTGAGCAAAACCTGTATTTATATATATATATATATATATATATATATATATATATATATATATATATATATTTATATACAGTAGACTCCCAGTTAACTGGAACCCAAGCAACCAGAACTCTCAAGCAACCAGAAAAAAATGGAATACTGTACTTTAAATACAACAAATGTCAGGAGCCAGGTTGTCATGCCACAAAATGCTTACAGGCATCTATATTTCATCCACTGTATGTCTGCAATTCAGTTTTACCTGGAAGCAGACAGGCATAAGTGATTGAGCCAGTGCAGTGTCAGCACCACACCCTCCAGCCAAATGTGCCGGTGTATAAGTGAGGAGTGAAGGCTGCTGCTGCTAGAACAGCCCTCAAATATACTTAGCAGAGCATCTTACGTGCAGCTAATCTAGGCCTCTTTTAATAGCAACTCTCAAGCAACCAGAAACTACATTTATCCAGCATCTACTAATCCCCATGGATGCCAGTTAACCGATTTACATTTTAAATTTTTGTATTTATATATTTACCTCAGCTTCTATTATAATACAACTCATGTTTATATAATTAAGAAAAGCATCTTTAAAATGCCTCATTAAAATGGTAGAGTTGCATCTTTAAAATTCATTTTTAAAATGATACAGTTGCACAGAAGTTTCTCATTGTGTTCACAATGCTGGTTGAAAGCTATCAAATGCAATTGTAAACATACTGTAGTTTAGTGAATGATGAAAGTGTAAAAACAGGTATTACAGCTGCTTCTCAAATTACAGGAAAATTGTATAGGCCCGGAAAGAACATTTAAAAATCCCCACTTCATGTGACTTTATCAGATATCCCAGGCTTGTGAATTTATAATAAATAATGGTTTGAAAATGGAGGATGGGAACTCTGAAGAAATATTGCGACACCTCACACTTTATAGCTATTTTTCCCTACATGAGTGACCAAATGCCTTAGTAACTCATGTCCTCAAAAAGGCTTTCTGGGATCCTACTTGTCTTACAATCACTTCATACCACTTCTTACTTTTGCTTTCAAGCTCCTGGTCTTCTCATGACAAAAACATTTTCTCTACTCTAACTCTCCTCCTAACCCTCTGATGTCTGGCTTCTACTCTCTCACTCCACAGAAACAGCTTTTCCAAATGTAACTAATGACTTGCAGGGAACCAAAGATATCAAATTGATGTTTCAAAAGCCATATCAAAAAAAATGTTTTTTGCTTGTTCATCTGTTGTGTGCACAAACGTTTACTGTCAATTGCTGTCTCAGCCACCAAATTGCTGCAAGTTCAAGATAAGGAAACTCAGGGTTGCAGAACGTGCAGAATACTTGGATTGGTTGAACCACGTCACTGGGACATCTTCAAAAAAGTATGTAAACCCTGTTTTATCTGATTCTGGTGTGCGCCAGTTGAATTATACTCTGTTTTGTCATTCTGCTTCATTGTACAATAATAATCTTTTGATTTGGTCCAGTTGTTTCATGTTGTCTTATTTCCTCAACAGATTTTGGTGCCAAAACATCCGGGAGGTGAAAGCGATCAGCGGACGAAATCAGGTCTGGAAACTGAGGACAGGAGACCAACCGGTGTCTCTAATAGGTGAGAACTTTTGTATCTCAATTGGTCTCCCGTCCTCTGATTCCTAAACCTTATGTCCCCTGTCGTAAGTACAACCTTCCAAGAACCTGAAACAACTGTTTTATGTTTTAACATATTTTGTTATGAATGTGTGAGTGAGTGAGGTTACTGGTGCATAAAACCTCTATGAAAGAGATCCTTTACCGCGTATGATTGTACTGCCTCAAGACGCACCTCTGCGGAGAAATCCAGTGGGGGCAGTGATGTGCTAAGTAAGAGGACCCTATCGTCCTCAGACACAAATGTTTTCTATCTCTCCGAGTTTGTCAAGTAAAGTGTAACTAACCATAGTCTGCACAGCAAAGGGACAAAAGTCATAAAAGGTTAAGTGTGGGTTGATGCACGGTTTCTTACTAAGTGCGCCTTGGTCTGTAAGGGCAAAGTCTTTGGGGTGCCCCCTGTGCTCGGCCTTTGGACATTAGTCCACTGCTACTATTGGGTACAGGGTTACTCCAAGAGAATGAGTGTGAACCCCGATCTTTGATCACCTCTTTGCTTTGTCTCTAAACTACCCTGGTCCTGCAGGTTTGAGCCTGTACTCTCCTATACTAAAGGGCATGTCCCAGAGCTGTAGTAGACTTGTCTCCCATGAATATTCAGACTGTTAGGTCAAGTACCTTAGCGTGGTTTGACTTAGATGATATAAGAGGCCAGATACTTTTTGGGATAGTCTGCCTGCTGTTTATCATTTGTTTCTGCTGGAAACTTTGAAGAGATCAAAAGCGGAGATTTTTAGTGTGGGGATTTCCCTGACAGCCACAGCCACAGTGTAGCTAAGAATCAAGAGAGGTTATGGGAAACGATCCAGGTTATGGGAAACGATCTTAGCAAGGGTGATAGTGCATCACCCTCAAGTAAAGTACGTCCAAAGAGTCCTCCTACCCCACAGGAGAGTATGAATAAGATATATGGTGGGTGGGTCAGCCGGCATCTGCCTAAATAGAGCAAGCTGAGTAAGGGAATGGATTTTGGGATTCCCAAAGGGGGCACTTTTGAATTACCCCACTGAGAGAATCTCTACAAAAATTTCAAACAAAAATTAGTAGAACCAAATAAAAAAGCAGCTTGAAGTAGATGGGCTGTAGAATCCTATCAGAGACAGCAAAATGTCCAAGGTATTTTTACTGTAGAGACTAAGACAACATCAGTGAGAACAGACCAGCAGAGGGAGGAGAGTCAGTCTGAGTCAGAAGAGAAGAGTCAGATAGAGCAGCTTGCAATTTCTATAGTGGAGCATGCCGTAGACAATACAGAGACCATGAGAGACCTAGGGGCCAAACAATAAACTACTGTTAGCCCAACCATGACATACCCCACTGGAGAATTGAATCTCCCACCCCCTCTAGATTCTCCCATATATGTTGAACCCCAAGTTAGAGCCACTGCCCCATCATTTGCGCCCCCTCTCCCTGTGTGGCTAGATCTAGGTGCCCAGAGGGGAGGAAAAGTATTTAGTGAAGTGGAAAGAGAACTCCTAATCACTCCCAAAATAAACACTGAGGAGGTAAGCATAATGGCTGAGGAACTTTTATCACCTCAAACCTCAGCTTACCCTGTCAGAGAACAGTTTATTCCAGGCACAAATGGTCAGGCAGACAGGCACATTACCAAGCATGTCCCATGGACACCTGGAGAAATGAAGGGATTTCTCTCATCAGTCCCTAAGCTGTGGAACAATCCATATGGGTTTGTAAATGAGCTGTACAATATCACAGTCAGCTACAACCCCACGTAGAGGGATCTGCTGCAGATAATAAGAGTCGTGGCTGGTCAAATAGACACAGCTGCCATCTGTACTAAACTTACTTTGCCACTTAATCCATCAGGTAGAGAATACCCCACGTAGGGCATTGTAATATGTCAACCAACTCAAGAATAAAATTATGGAGGTATTCCCTCCATAGTCTTGGGTCCGGGTGACAAATGTCCAGCATAAGGCTAAAGAACCAGTGGAAGACTACTTTGAAAGATGTAGGCAGGCTGTAGAAGAGGCAGGAGGTAACCTTGAAGAACAAGTTATGGGTAAGATGCTCACTTCCACATTGGTGTCTGGACTGAATAAAGAACTCCATGACAAATTGGTTTCTGCCCATTTGGATTAGAGAGACAAGTCAGTCCCAGCACTAATGAGCCTAGCGAGCTCAATACAAAGAAATATTGAGGAAGTGCAGGAAAAGAGAGCTCAGAGGGTAATGCTAGTCAATGCCCCTGGGAAATCTCAATGGAAGCAGTTCAGAGGGACAAATAGGGGGAACCCAGAAAAGTTAAATGCTATAACTGTGACAAACTGGGGTAATTTTGCAAGGGACTGCACAGTCCCAAAGCATGGGAGACAGGAGAGCAATTGACAGGCAGGGTTTCCAGTGCTACTAGTCATCTCTGAGAGCAGAGGGGGTGATGCCTTTGTTCGCCTGACCCTGTCTGACATGCCATACCATTCTGTGGAATGCTTGGTGAACACTGGAGCAGCCCAGAGTGTTCTCAAAATATCAGAAACCCCAAATTTGAAAATTTCTGGACAAATTGATGCTATAGGATTAGCAGGTAAAACTATCATGCTGCGAGAGAGTGTTTAGGTCCAATTGAGACCTCCCTCTCCTTTTGCAATTTGCTTGGAAGAGATACACTGATGAAACTAAAGGCGAATCTAATATATAGAGGATGGACCGGTTGTCACTAAATTAGTGGGATCAGGAGATTACAATACATTGGAGAGCCTGATCCCCCTAATGGCAGTGCACATCCTTTCAGAGCAGGTTATTCCGCCTGACTTGAAGGATGTCTCCCCAGATGTTTGGGCTATAAAAGGTGGTCCAGTGGGTCTGATAAAGCAAGCAGACCCAGTGGTCATTAAGCTCAGACCTGGAGCTAAATTGCCCAGAATTCCTCAGTATCCCCTTAGCATGAAACAATTAAATGGTGTAAGATACCAAATCAAAAATGGTGTGAGTCAGGGGATCCTGATTCCCACAAAATCACCTGTAAATACATTCAAGAGGAATCACCAGTTGTTCCAAATCCCCACACTATTCTAGGCAAATATTCCACAATGCCTCTTGATTCAGTGTGATAGATTTGGTAGACACTTTCTTTTGTTTCCCTGTACATCCTGACTCTCAGTACCTGTTTTTCACTTTTGAGGGACAGCAGTTTGCCTCGACAAGGTTGCCCTAGGGAATGGTCTCTTCACCATCTGAATTTGGTCAAATCATGAAGCAAGTCCTAGACAGGTGGCATGCATCCTTTGAGGTGACTGTCGTGAAGTATGTTGATAATATCCAGCTGGCTAGAGATGGCGCGAATAGTTCGCCGGCGGACTGTTCCCGGCGAACATAGCATGTTCGCGTTTGCGGCGAACTGCGAACATATGCGAGATTCGACCCGCCCCCAATAATTTATCATTGAGCAAACTTTGACCCTGCATGTCACAGTCAGCAGACACATTCCAGCCAATCAGCAGCATACACTCCCTTCCACACCCTTCTACCTCATGGACCGCAGCCATTTTTGAATCATAACTAACTTGCAGTCTTACTGAGAGGAGGTAGAGTGTAGGTGATACTGCATCAATAGGGAAAACCATAGCTAGGCAAGTTTATTCAGTGTCCAGTGCAGTGCTGAAGGACTCTTGTGCATTATTATTATTATTACTACTATATAATGTGTAGATGTACCAGCTGGGCATGCATTATTATTTTTATTATTATTATTATTATTATTATTATTATATAATGTGTAGATGTACCAGCTGGGCATGCTCTTGTGCATTATTATTATTATTATTAGTAAAATACTACTACTAATAATAATAATAATGCACAAGAGCATGCCCAGCCGGTACATCTACACATTATATAGTAATAATAATAATAATAATAATAATAATACACAAGAGCATGCCCAGCCGGTACATCTACACATAATATAGTAATAATAATAATAATAATAATGTAGAATGGCATGCCCAGCCGGTACATCTACTCATTATATACTACTAATAATAATAATAATAACAATAATAATAATAATGCTCAAGAGCATGCCCAGCCGGTACATCTACACATTATATAGTAATAATAATAATAATAATAATAATAATAATAATAATATAGAAGAGCATGCCCAGCAGGTACATCTACACATTATATAGTAATAATAATAATAATAATAATAATAATAATAATGCACAAGAGCATGCCCAGCCGGTACATCTACACATTATATAGCAATAATAATAATAATAATAATAATAAAGCAGAAGACCTCCCCTGTGTCTCCACCCCCACTCCCTCCCCTGTGTCTCTCCCACCCTTGCCTGTGTCTCTACCCCCTCTCCCTTCCCCAGTGTTTCTTTCCCCCCTCTCCTGTGTCTTTTCCCCCTTCCCTCTTCCCTGTGTCACTCCCCCCCTCCCCTGTGTCTCTACCCTCTCTCCCTTCCCATGTTTCTTTCCCCCCTCCCCTGTGTCTTTCCCCCCTTCCCTCTCCCCTGTGTCTCACCCCCCTCATCTGTGTCTCTTCCCCCTTCTCATCTGTGTCTCTACCCCCTCTCCCCTGTGTCTCTACCCCCTCTCCCTTCCCCTGTGTTTCTTTCCCCCTCCTCTGTGTCTTTACCCCCTTTCCTCTCCCCGGTGTCTCCTCACCACTCCCTCCCATTAGTCTCTTCCCCCCTCTCCCCTTTGTCTCTACCCCCCACTCTCTCCTGTGTCTCTCCCCCCTCCCATGTGTCTCTTCCCCTCACCTCTCCCTTACCCTGTTTCTCTTCCCCCCACGGCCCTGTGTCTTCCTCCCCCTCTCCACCCCTTACCCCCCCCCCCCCAGTTCCAACACCCATGTGTACTCCAGATATATAACTGCAGAGTAAAAAGTAAAACATTTTAGTGTAGTGTAAAGTCTACATTTTTATTTTCCATTACTAATTAATACTTATTAAATGAATGCACGATAATAACTATTGTGAATGAACAAATGTATTAGGAAGTGCGAAGCGTTAATGTATGTAAAGTAACCGCAGTGTAAAATATGCTATTTTTTTTATATATCTATTTTTTTTAATAATAATGAATTAATTAGTTACTAAAATACTTTACCTATTTGTAATTAATATATCCAGTGATCAATAACCTGAAGAGCTAACTAAAAAATATTTTCCTAAAAAGCCGTACAAGGTAAAGATACACTATTAACAAGGACGCTAAATCATCCACACCCGCTTACCACATACACATTCCCCGCCATTTTACAACACTAACTTACACAATGCGGAAGTACCCAGCTACCCTAACGGCTTCCACTCGCGCACGCAGCCTATTTACACTACACACTGCAAACATTGCTGACACTTACACAGCAGCTCCACAGCACTGAAAACCTACATAGTATGCTGCAGGAACATGAAAACAGATTGTCAGCTCTTCAGCACAATGCTTCCTGCATATATTACTTACAAATAGGTAAAGTATATTCATTTAGTAATTATTTCATTAGCATACAAAAATACATATACACCAATTTTTTTTTTATCACATTAAACATAAAAGCCATTCACTGCGCGCCTCACAGTGAGCGCCAACGCTGCTCATAGCACACAAAGCCTTGCAATAAGTGCAAAAAACACATCACCGCCGACCAAAGAATAACAGCAAAAGCGCCTATCAGAAAAAAAATACAACCAACAGCCTTGCAATGAGCGCCGAAGGATATCCGACCGCCAACAAAATGAATGTCTCGTCCAAACCATTACCTGCCTTACAATCTTATTGCCGCCATTTTTTGACGGGCAAGTCGCTAGTAAATATATAAAGATCAAGATAATAAAAGTATCAGGAAATGTAACACAATGATGCACGCGCGTCTGAATAATACGACAAATACGGATTTTTGTCATAAATGATATGATCGCAGTATTAGGTCATAAACCTTAAACACTGGAATCTGTTACATACAATTTACTGATGATGTCATTAATGGGCTTCAAGGGGGAGGGGGGGATCTCTTTTCATACTTTTTGAGCGGTGCAAATCCAACATACGCAGAGCGGAAACGCCACATCTGTGGGACACACACAAAGGGGTTCACTTTGGGAGAAAAAAACAAAAAAATATGAAAAATTTAATAATCATATTTTGATGTTACCAACAGATAAGGAAACGAAACTGAGATATTATATCTAATAGTAGCAAGCCTGGGAGTACTGGGAGTAATAATACTGCAGCAGGAGGTCAGGACTAATGTCACCTATAGACCCCCAGACAGATAAAGGTCAGTACTAATGTACCTCTATAGACCCCCAGTCAGATAAAGGTCAGTACTAATGTCCCTCTATAGACACCCAGTCAGATAAAGGTCAGTACTAATGTCCCTCTATAGACACCCAGTCAGATAAAGGTCAGTACTAATGTCCCTCTATAGACCCCCAGTCATATAAAGGTCACAACTAATGTAACTCTATAGACACCCGGTCAGATAAAGGTCAGTACTAATGTCACCTATAGACCCCCAGTCATATAAAGGTCAGGACTAATGTAACTCTATAGACACCCAGTCAGATAAAGGTCAGTACTAATGTCCCTCTATAGACACCCAGTCAGATAAAGGTCATTACTAATGTCCCTCTATAGACACACAGTCAGATAAAGGTCAGTACTAATGTCCCTCTAGAGACACCCAGTCAGATAAAGGTCATTACTAATGTCCCTCTATAGACATCCAGTCAGATAAAGGTCAGTACTAATGTCCCTCTATAGACACCCAGTCATATAAAGGTCAATACTAATGTTACTCTATAGACCCCCAGTCAGATAAAGTTTTGAAATGTTTCTTGGAAAGCATTGGGGCTAAAGGAGGTTTGGCCATCAGGTAGTCTAAAGATACCGTATATTATGTCCTCTCTTTGGGGGGTAAAGGCACTAATAATTCCTCCAATAAAATTCAGTTTTTTTATGTGGGCAAGGTCCCTGGTTAGCCCATTGGGTTATCTGTTAAAAAGAGTGGTGCAGAGACTGTGGGGGCTGTTAGCCTCCTTGTCCCCGTGTGGCCGTTTAGAATCCCTGCTGCTGCATGTTTCAGCTTTATTAAGGTGTAATTTTACAGCGTTTGACTCAAGTAGCTGCCTGTACTGGGTCAGTTTGACTTAATCCTGGGCCCTTTTCCTGCCAAGATGGCGACCGTCAGTCCATGGGCCTCTATGTCCCCTTCACTACCTTTGTCCCCGCTTGTGTGCTTATTTGGGATGGCCCCCCTTTATATCTCCGACCCGTGGCCTTCTCAGGTCCCCCCCTCAATCTCTGAGTGTGGGTATGCGGGCTGGGGCGTTGAATCAGGCCTACCTTCTTCTCTGCTCGCTGCAAGATCAACAATACCTAATTTTTCAGGCATGTGTACATGCCTAATTTTTCTGGCCTCTGGTGCTGCACTGTGCCTTCAACAACCAAACCCCCCAAAAAGGCACATAACAGGGATTAAACTGATAGGAGTAGTACTACTTAACACACCACTCATATCTGGTGTAACAGTAGTGTACATTTAAAACAAAAAACATTTTTTCTACTGTAATAGATTGCATAGCAGTTAGTTGTCTGCAAGCGTGTGTGTCAGACCTACAGCGTCTACTCTGCCAACTTCTGCAAGTGCACAGTGCCGCTCATATCTGTTGTCACAGTAGCTTGGACGCATAGTACCAATCTGTCAAAACCGGTAATGATGAATGAGGTCTAGAGTAGCCTAGTTCCCTTATCCTCTACAGGTTGAGACCTAATGTTTGGGTGTCTCCAGACCAACACATGAGTACAAGCAGCACACAAACTCAAAGCCGCCATCCTCCTCCTGGTCCAGCATCATCAGCCACATCAACCACTGCTGTCCTCCTTGCCCCCCTCTCAACCATCCGCCACTGCGTCTCTCGCCTTGAGCAGTTCCTGCTCATTTGCCCATAGTGAGGTGCCTGTAAAGGACATGTTTGAGCGTAAGAAGCTAATGTCTCAAAGTGCCCCAAAATTGAAGTGATACGACCAACAAAGCATCTTTTTCCATCTCCCGGTTCTAAAAATCCAGGCCTTATACACGCCCCCTGATATGTGCTGTAAAAGGTTTTAAACTGATAAGAGTAGTACTACTTAACACACCTTATAATAATGCAGAGAGAGGCAATGCAGTGAGAGGAGTCTGAAGTAGAGGAGTCAGAGGAGGAAGGTGGCTTTGAGGAGGTGGAAGACCAAACACAGCAGGCGTCCCAGGGGGCTTGTTGTCACCTTTCGGGGACCCTTGGTGTTGTACGTGGCTGGGTGGAGGAAGAGACCTTCAATGACATCAGTGAGGACATGGAACGGGACATGGCTAGCTTGGTATCCAACCTTGTGCAAATGGGGAGTTCGCGGTTGTGCAAAAGGACTGTTTGCGGTTGTTTGCGGTGCGTTTAGCGGGGAGTTTGGTCTGTCACTATTAAGGCGGGTGTAACCCTTACACTACCTAATCGATACAACATCATACCTGATGTTTTAAAGCACGTTATTCCAAACAATTTAGGAATGTTAGGTAATTTATGCCATTTATGGCTTAAAACCAGACTCTGTATCAACTATGTAATTTTCCGTGGGAGTTTTGCCATGGATCCCCCTCCGGCATGCCACAGTCCAGTTGTTAGCCCCCTTGAAACAACTTTCCCATCACTATTGTGGCCAGAAAGAGTCCCTGTGGGTTTTAAAATTCGCCTGCCCATTGAAGTCTATGGCGGTTCGCCGATGTTCGCCGGTTCGCGAACATTTGCGGCGGTTCGCGTTCGCGGTTCGCGAACCGAAAATGTTATGTTCGCGACATCACTACTGCTGGCAGCCACCTCAAGAGAGCTATGCACCAGTGGGACTGTTTCACTACTTTCCCACTTAAGCACTGAGGGATGCAAGGTTTCCCCCAGTTGGCTACAGTTCTGCCAGGAAAAAGCCATTTTCCTAGGCCACTACATATCACAGGTCTCTAAACACATCACTTTGGATATGGTCTCTATGATACAGAGGGCACCATACTCACAGAATGCCAAACAGATCAGAGCCTTTCTGGGGTTGGTCAGGTACTGTAGACAATGGATACCAAATATGTCTCAACTTGCTGCTCCCTTATACGCTCTAACCACTCAGACTAGACGCATAGAGCTGTCTGAGGAGGAAAAACAGGCTGTGGACCAGTTACCGACGCTTTTAAATGACACCAAGCCATTCTATCTGTTCTGCATGAACAGTAAGGATAGGCTTCAGGAGTACTCACCCAGAAGTATGGGGAGAAACGGAAGCCATTGGTGTACTTTAGTACCAAACTGGATCCTGTGATTTCAGCAGGATCTGCATGTAAAAAATCAGTAGCTGCAGCAGCAATGTTAGTTGAAAAAACAACTGACATTGTCCTTGGGAATCAGTTATTTCTTATGGTTCCTCATGCTATACAAGCAGTCCTCCACAGCCTGACAACCAAGCACCTCTCTGCGGCCAGGCTAACGAAATATGACATTTCCTTTCTGGTGCCGTCTAATACAACTATTTTCAGGTGCAATGTTTTAAATCCAGCAACCCTTTTGCCATTTCATGAGGAGGACTGGGAGCAACACCCAGGACATGATTGTGATCAGGAGCTGGAGCTCTACTATGCCTCTCCCAATCCTGTCTTGGATGAACCCATTCCAAATGCTGAAATTACAATATACGTAGATAGGTCTAGACTCCAGAAACCAGAGGGAGGGTTTGCCTCTGGTTTTGCTGTGGCGGATGACAACCCCATTCTCTACTCTGAGCCCCTTGATCCTGGTATGCACTCGGCAGAAAGTGCTGAGTTGCTTGCCCTGACCAAGGCATGTGAATTGGCAAAAGGGAAGACAGTGAACATATATACTAATTCCTGTTATGCCTATGGAATCCTCCATGATTTGGGCTTTTTGTGGGCACATAGAGGCTTTCTGACCTCTAGTGGAAAGGTGACAAAACATGCAGACCTCATGCAGGATTTGCTACAAAAGGTGAAGCTACCTTGAGCGGTAGCTGTTATGAAATGCCAGGCACATCAGCAAGAAATAGATCCTATCACTATGGGTAACAACAGGGCAGATGAAGCAGCCAAGAAGGCAGCTCTTATGGTTCTCCAAGAGTTTGTGGAGAATTTGACAATTGAAGTCTTAAACACTATCCAAAAACTAAGCAGGTTCCCAGACTAAGAGCAAGTGGAAGAATGCTGGTTGCAAGTTGGAGAATGATGGTTGGAAACATGGGGATGGTCGATTGTGTGCAGCCTCTATATCCTGTTCTAGTGAATCTATCTCATCTCCCGTCCCATATTTCCAAAGTGGGAATGAATGCAAGTGTCAATAAATTTTGGTTTGTGCCAGGTTTCTCACAATTTGCAACTGAATGGTATAAGAAATGCAAATAGAATACATCCAGTTTCCCAAATGGGGTGTCTATGAGTATGTTTTGGTATGTGTGGATATGTTCTCCTCCAGGGTAGAGGCTTGGCCCGTTGCCAAGGTAACAGCAAGTGTGACTGCTAAAAAGCTAATATCTGAAATTGTGTGCAGATATTGTCTACCTGAGACAGTAGAGTCTGATCGAGGTACTCATTTTGCTGGGCAAGTGTTTGCAGAAATAATGAAAGGGTTGCAGATTAACCAGAACCTACATATTCAGTCCTTCCACAATAATCTAGGAAAGTAGAGAGAGCAAATGGTGTTTTAAAAAATAAAATAGCTAAGATCTGTGAGCCATTTTTGCAGTGAGGCACACCCCCAAGGGAAACATGGCCTTTCTCCATTTGACCATTTCGCCATTGTTTTCGGCAGACAACCACTGACAGGCCTTTTCTTTCCACAAGAATTGCATGGACAGTATGCTTCTTTAACTGATTATGTTGTTCAGCTACAAATGCAACTGCCTAAATTGCATGTAAAAGTTTTCTCTTCATTACCAGATCCAGAAGAAACAATTGGAACTCACCAACTGCACCCTGGAGACTGGGTGGTGATAAGGAGACAATGAGGAGACATTTAGAACCTTGATTTGATGGCCCATACCAGATATTACTGACCACACCCACCTCAGTCAAGGTGGAAGGGAAACCAAACTGGATACACGCTTCCCACTGTAAGCTAGTAGATTTCCAGGTCAGTGATAAAAAAACTGTGTTCAAAGGATAAGGCCACTGGGGACAGAAAGAATTAACGAACTGTCAAAAATGCATGTGCTGCTCTGCTTGTTTCTCCGTGTTTTATATTTTCATGCACAAGTGGACGGCGGGAAGCAGACACATTCCATCTGGCTCCTACATCAACAAACTGCCAAGCAGTTGAATGCTACCGACTGCTGGATATGTTCCCATATTCCTGCCAGTCATAAAGGAATCCCTTTAATTGGTGTACCAATATCAATTAATGATTTGAATTTAACAGATTATAGTTATGAGTTCAAATAGATGTAGATCACTCTACTCATAATGATCTCTCAAATCAAGGAACATATTTAGACATTGCTGGTATAATTTCTCCACCTACGATGTGTCTGGGGCCCATGTATGTGAATCACATAGCAAAAATAAAAGGTCCAGTTTACCCAAGGTACATGTAGGGGAAACAGATTGTAGAAATGCTACCTTAACATTTAACATGGAACCTAATGATACACCATGTGATATGGTATATGCGGATTGTAACAGCTTATGTTTTTGCCCAACATTGAAAGTTTTGTGTGCCCCCAGGTGTTCTTGCCCTGAACGAACAGACAAAGATGAGTGGAGCTGTCAAAGTTTTGTGCAACACAATATGGTATGGTTTCAAAAGTGGTTGGGAAATCATGGTAAGATAATTACCAGGGTCTTGAGACAAGGACTCTATTACATTTGTGGCAATAAGGCTTACTCATGGCTTCCCATCGGGTAACTGTACCAGCCATTAGACCACGCTTAAATATCTCATTGTTTGAAATATACCAAGAGGGAACTAGGTATAAATAAGAATTATTCTCATCTGCAGATAAAGCCTGGATGTGGTTCCCCTCTTGGACAGGTTGGGGAGTATGCTAGTATCATGGATTGGATTATTAATGAAACTACAAGTTCTATCCATGCCCTAAATGAAGAGTTAGCCCAAGTCAGAAAAGTTGCCCTACAGAACAGAATGGCTCTCGATTATCTGTTAGCTGTGGAAGGGGGAACTTGTGCTATCATAGGCTCAGAATGCTGTACCTGGGTTGAGGACTCCTATGACTCCAGAGGCACACTTGAGCAAAGTAAAACAGTTGCAGCAACAAGCTAAAGATATATCTAAAGAAGGATGGAACCCATTCTCCTGGATGGGATCTATTGGTGTTTGGTTAAAAATGTCTTAAAACCCATAGTGGTGGTGATAAGATTGATTTTAATGTGCTTAATTGCCTGGAAATTGTTAGTCATTTGTGTTTCTCGTTGCAGTAAAAAGGCGGATACTCTGGTAGCCTAGCCCAACTGCCTGCCTCTCCTGCAGACGCTCCATTTTTGTGAGCCAGGTGGACGACATCATCTTTGCGAGTGGAATCCAAAGTTGCACCACATCAGTTTGGGCATTTGTTTCAAATAAGGGAATTCAGTGTGCAGGATTTAGCCTAGGAATGTGGTGGGGTGCATCTCTGGCTGCTGTTGTTATACATTCAGATAGAGACTGTATGCTTGTGCTTGTGTGTTACCAATAAACATGTGTGTATGATTAGAGGAAGTGATCATCAGGTATGCAGCCTGGATTGGATGTCAGAATCCCACTGTCAGTGTAGTTCATGAAGTATGGGCTGTCTACGGGGTCACTTCCAGTTAGGTAGGCAGTTATTTAGTTAAACAAGAAACACAAGGTAATAAATATGAGTGATAATAAATTATCACAAGGGTGAGAATTTTAAATAAAATGTTAACTGCCCATGTCTTGCCCTGTGCTTAATATTAAATTGATGTTTTAAAAGCCATATCAAACAAAATGTCAAAAAAATCTGTTGCATGCACAAAAGTTTACTGTCAATTGCTGTCTCAGCCACCCAATTGCTGCAAGTTCAAGATAAGGAAACTCAGGGTTGCAGAACATGCAGAAGACTTGGTTGAACCACGTCATTGGAACATCTTCAAAAAAGTATATAAACCCTGTTTTATCTGATTTTGGTGTGCGCCAGTTGAATTACACTCTGTTTTGTAATTCTGCTTCATTGTACAATAATAATCTTTTAATTTGGACCAGTTGTTTCACGTTGCCTTATTTCCTCAACATCTTAAACTTAACAAGGCTCATATTTTTTCACTGCAATCAATACTAAATGTGCTTGGATTTTCTTTCTCTATTCTAAATATTTTTCTTTATCTCTCATGCTTAAATCCATCAACTAGCTTCCAATAACGCCAAGACTAAAACTCTCTTTCAGTACTTTAAGGGCTATTCACGTCTCAACATCTTCTTATATCTTTCTCCATACCCCACTTGGGGCCTTATTCAAATGCGATTTGGCCAATTGAATAGGGCTCTATATAAGCACCTAGCATATTTTTGTTACAGAAGTTTTTAGTTAGTGAAGACCTTTCTTTTGGATAGAAGTTCACTAACTAAAAACTTCTGTAAAAAAATATGCTGTGTGCTTATATAGAGCCCTTTTCAATTGGCCAAATTGAATAAGGCCCACAGTCTTCTCACAGAGCCATTCAGTTCTATTGCTCCTTCTTAACTAAAAATGTTCTCACTGATAGCTCCAGCTGTATGAACCAGCTGATAAGCAATATCAGAAAGATCTCACCACTTGCAAATCTCTGGTAAAAAAAGTAATCTCTTTAAAGAGGCTTTGAAACAGCGCTGTTAAAAAACTGAGCTGTAGACAGTTAGTAGCACCTGATCCAGCCTGGCACCACCTGATACCCCCTTCCCCAGGGCCCCTTTCCCGCCTGTGTGTATCTTCTTGCGGCAGGGAACCCCGAATGATATCACGTGTGTGATGTAATTTGGAATTCCCTGCCTTGCTCAGAAGGCGCCGGTACTGAAGGCAGCATTGCGGGAGCTGATAAGGCTAAGGGGACCTGGCTGGGAAGGAAAAGGAGGAGACAAAATATTGGAATCAGTAGGGGATGTCCTCGGAGTGCCAGGATGGGCTTAGGAATCAAGAGGGGCATGGCTGGGGAGGGGGCAGACAGATTATAAAAAAAATCTAGTGAAAAAAATAATTTTGAAAAATAAATAAACGCAGACTGCTCTGCCCCCCCCCTCAGAAAGTCTCAATTCCTGTCCATATATACATGCCCCCAGCCTTTGTACTATTCTCTCATCAAGTACACATGTACAGTGCTCTAAATATCTAAAATGATTTTTCCTGCGCCGCTTTAACAAGCTCCTCCAGTCTATCTGGGCTAGCATATGGCACTAGTGGTATATTGGAAAATATTGCCTGGGAAGTACTTGCCTTAAGTTTGTTTCCTAGATCCATAATATAGATTCCACTAACTTTGTCATTGGTACCATTATGTACAAAGAAGACTAGGTCAATTCTAGCCCCTCACAATAATACAACACAATGCAATATATCAACCTGATCCACAACATGTCAAGCCTGAGCACCAGGAGACTGTAAACTATTTAGTTACCAGAATCTGGATGACAAATCACCCTGTCTACCTTCTTAATATTATGGATCCCTACCACTAAAATCTAACAATTACTTTGACTAATATGCCCTCCCTCTCCTCCAGTAGAACTATTCTTCCAGCTCTATTTGGCATTGCCATTTGTAAATGGACATCCCAACAGTTTCATTCAATCTGGCAAATCTGTTGATATGTGCCAAGTCAGAACTGGCTTGCCTCCTTCCCTTTGTCACTGTAACCCAGATACCTCGCTGAACATTCTTACTAGCCCAACTTCACTATCCATGTGATAGCCAGCTAAGTTATACTCATTGAGTACAGCCCCCTTTCCAGTGGAGCAATATCACCAGTTGCTGCAATTCTCCTTTCAAGTTCTTTAACTCCAGCTTTTAGGCAGGCAACATGCTTACACCTGTCACAGAAGACTCAGAAACAGCTGCTCCAGCAGTGCATACATGTGGCAGGATGTACACAGTGTGAGGTTATCACTGGACTAACTCATGATTACAATTTACAAAAAAAAACACAGTGAAACAAAAATCAATATACAGTAGTACCTTGGTTCTCATCCTTAATCCATTCCGGACGGCAGAATAAGTTATAAACAGCTTGGGTTCCAAACAAGCATTTCCCATATGAATCAATTAAACTGTTCCGGACCACAAGTTTTTTAAATTTAACCTTATGGTCTTGTTTTTGGATACAAAACCTTAAACTAAACAGACATAAATAGAAAACAATAATTACATCAAATAACGTTGAATTTAACTTTACTTTAACTGTCCTAAGAGGACTTGAGAGCCCACGTGGCGATGTAAAGGAAGACAAGGAAGAGAGAGGTTATTGTTTGGAACTTTGGTTCTTATAGGCACAGAATACACTTTGGTCCTTGTAAATACAGGCTGCACATTGGCCCTAACAGACACAGGTTGCAGATTGGCACTGACAGGCACAGGATGCACATTGGCTCTTACAGTCACATGATGCAGATTGGCACTTATAGGCACAGACAGGCAGCACTTGAGCTCTTACAGGCAAATGCTTCACTTGGGCTCTTACAGACACAGAATGCAAATTGGCACTTACTGGCACAGACATACTGCACTTAGGCTCTTACAGACAATGGATGCCGATTGACAAGCACAGGATGCAGATTGGCACACACAGGCACAGACAGGCTGCACTTGGTCACTTGATGCAGAATTGCATGCACAGGATACAGAGACAGGATGTAGGGTTTTGCGAGCGCATCAACTTCCTAGCCATTGATCAGTCCAGAAGTACCAAGCAAACGCTGAGTTCCAAGCAATTATTCCCCCGTGAGATGCGTCAAGTATCGAAAACATTACGAACTGGAGCCTACAGGAACCAAGGCACTTTATTTGTATGAAAAGTGTTGTCTAAACCTACTAAAAAGCACCCTTATTTATTGTATATGTCCTGACCCACTTTCTAAGCATTCCTCTCTTTTTGAAAATCCCACATTTAAACTGTAACTGCAGTTACTCTAGAACTGCTCACAAGCTCCCAAATTCACTTGTTCTGCATACTCAGCTGCAGACTGACTATTGCAAACTTATAGCAGGGCCAATAGAAACTCACTTGGATAAAATTATAGCAACTTATATTGATAAAATGGAAGGCACACACACCACACTTTTTCAAACAGATATAAACTCACAGAGGACAATTCACCCCTCCACCCAGCTGCAGAAGGATTTCTGCACATCTACAGCAGGACAGATACAGTACATAATTTCCCTTCCAGACAGCAACTCACTTAGACCAACTGCAAATCATTTAGACCCATGGTTCCATTCAGATGGTAAATGGTAGAATTACAAAAAAAAATATGTAATAAAATAAACAAAAGAACATTACATTATATAAATATCATTACTTAACTGCAAGATAATAGATTATATGATTTATACATATTTTATTATTGCACAAGACATTATAATTCTTAAGAAACATGCAGAAAATTAATTAGGTGGTCCATGAACACCATCACCAATGTGGTTCACCACAATCATGTTCAATGGTCCATGGAAAAAGAGTTTGAGGATTACACGGGAAGTAGTAAAGGTGTCTGTTATTTGTGTGTTATTAATGTAATAGATGTGTTCTTTATTTCACTGCTTACATTTATTCAGTATTGCTTCTGACTTGAAAAAGAGATATGTCCAAAAGCTCTTCTTTTCATTTGATATGTTTGTTCAATAAAAAGGATATCACTATATACCTAAATGATCTGATTATTCAGGTCCTGGTTTGTGCATAATCCATTCCAGGAGTGCATAAATTCAAAAGGAGCCATGCACAAAATGGTTATTGGATTAATTAGAGTGAGCATGCATGGTGGTCTCATTTGCATGTTGCAGAGTGCAGTGTATAATCTGTATTTCTGAGAAATTTGAGCAGGAAATAGGTTTATTAACTTATTTTTTAGACATTCAAATGGAATCACTATTCATTGTTTACAATATATATATATATATATATATATATATATATATATATATATATACTGTATATGTGTGTAATAATAAATAAATAAATAATTTTACGATATATATGATAATATGATATATTTTATTATGCTTTTAATCTTAGACTGCATTGTGGCAGATAATGAATCATTTTAGTTAAAATAGTTAAAATAAATGAAAATGTCAGTTATTTTGAGTAATAAATAGATGCATTTGTATCCATCAAAATATGTCCATGTTGACAACGTAGAAAAGACAGTCACAAATTCTTTCAATAAGCTAGTGGAAAATCAATAAAATAAGAAAGCACAATTGGGATAATTTGAAATGTAGCAAATCTACAGTAAGAAAGAGATACAGGTGTAATAATTAAAATCTGGATTGAAAAATTAACTATACTCTTATAAAAGGGTAACAAAGCATGTAATCATAAAAACAGCAGCATGTGATACTGTACTTTCATATAATAAAATATTGCAAATTTGAAAATCACCGATCCTTTACATGGAAAAATAAACAAGTATTATAATTCTTCCAGAAGACACATTAAAATGTAGTGGTGCAAAAAGAGCACAAGGTCTGATTTATCAAAGCCTGTAAAGTTAACAGAGCTTGATACAGTACTCATTATCATGTCAACTGATAACTAGCACAAGACATTTTGCTACAGAACAGCTGCTCTTCTTATAAGGCACCAGTTGCTGCAGAGCTATTTGCAGAAAAAGGCATGCTTCAATTGATGTTAGCACTAGGAGACACATTCGGCCTCTGCCCTAGGCTAGAAGCTGAAGCGAGCAGTGATTTACAGGGTAAGGATTAAACTCAGCTCTGTTGCCCTTTATGTAAAGTAGATAACCTTTACATTCATTTCTTATTCCAATCAATGTGTAACTGAAGAAAAAGCATTTAAATTACATTTTAAACAATATTGAAAATTAGAAAATACATAATGAATCTGTACATTTTTCAAATATAAATATATGCTGAGAACAAAGTCTTCTCTAAACTATAATTTCAGGAAGATTGCTTAAAATAAATGGAGCATTTCGCAATACAATGTATGTTCTGGTTATTTGTTCTCTTCCTCCCAAGGTGACTTTTATAAAGACTTATTCCTTACAAGATATCCTGGTACAAAGATTTTATTAAATGCTATTCATCTCTTGTTGTATGCGTACTTAAGTGCCCATGCTGCTTAATGTACATGGATAAAACTACAAGACAAATGAGAAAGAGAATAGGTGAAACAGCTTGGGACCATTAACAAGATAGATTCAAACTTTAAACTAGTGTAACACATTTAAATTAATCTCGTAGATAATCCAGATCAATTGAGATTTATTAAATTGGCAGATGTTCCTCTGTTAAAGAGCTCCCTTGCTTTCTCTTCTTCTCTGTATATCTTTTATGTACTAATACTGCATGGAAAATGGAACGGCCATAGCTTTTTACTTCTTGTATCTCTGTAAAATCTAACATGAAATACATTTAGTATTGTTTTTATTCTTATATGTAGCATATATTGCTCCCACTAATTCATTTGTGGGATATTTGTTCATCTCAGTTATGTTGGGGAAATAGTCACTTTATAATGATTTGTCATGATCTCAAGGTACTGATGTCACACTAGTAATTTCCTGGCTGCTCGGTTTTGATTTTGATTTTGCCGTGCAGTTCTACTTCAAAGTCACTGAACCTGTATTTTGGGAGTGTCAGCATAGATTTTGAGTTGGTCACAGTAATGACATGCTTTGTACAGGAACTTAAAATACTCCATTTTGTTTTACTGTCTTGTTTGTACTGTAGCAAAACACTGATTGCACAAAAGCATTCAAATTTAGCCACTATACGCTTTTAGAATTCACATGGAGAGAAAGTGATGTTTGACTTGAATAATATGCAAATAATAGTCTGACACCTGCCATACTGATTACTACCAATGATAAATATAACCTTAAATATTTTGTTCCCTCGTCGTGTTTTTCCAATATATATGTTTTGCTTAGTTGGGCCATTACAATGGAGATCGTAGCACTCTTACTTTATTACCTGTATCTATAAATCACGAAAGAACAGTTATACCAGTATGAGTAAGAGCTAATTATTTAAAGAAAAAGTGCTACAGTAGAACAGTTTTCTAACTGAAATGGTAAGGTAATATGTTAAAGAGAAATCAACCAAGCCTGGAATATGGGTACAGTTATAAATATATATATAAAGGCAAAGATAAAATTATGCCTTATTTTTTCTTTATTTCTTTCTTAAACAATAGCCATGAATTTGTCTTGCAATTAAAACATACTTAAGATTAGTACAACAAAAATCTCTTTGGAGAAAAGAATTGTGCCATATAATAGTATTCAAAGGATGTGCACTGAAAAGTACAATGTTTTTACTCTGTTCCATGACTACATTTCATTTACAAGCTCCCAAATGCAATGCATAACTTTTGGTTGGTAGTTTATGCTATTTTTCTTCATTATGCCGCTGTCACTGATCAGGAATGGGTTAAAGGATATTCATATTGACTTGAATGACTAGGCCAAACCCAGTGGATAATACATGATGTCTGTGGCTTCTCAATCATTATACTTCATTGTGTGGGGATAGATAATGGGACACTCTCTAGCACATTCTGCGGTGTAGCTACTAAGTTTACATGAGAACAATGACTTGTTTTTATTATTTTTGTGTATCTGCACTCTAATCAACTAAACAGATATCGAAACAGATACAGTGATTCCAACCCCAGCTGCCCAACCTTTCTTTTCTGACTGGTCTTGCTTTGTCTACAGTGGCTTGTCAAAGGTGCATTTACAAGTAAATTGTTTTCTTGTTGGACATAGACTATTAAAAGCAATATGCAGTTTAAAATAAATTAAAGTTGATATTGCTTCATACTTTTTACTGTGCCAGTTTTCCCTTCAAGCAGATCTGCTTATCTCCTCCTACCTAGCCAGCTCTGCCTGGAAGCTGAACAAAAAAAAAGGTTGATCAGTAAGACTTTGTCTAATAGATGGTGAATATAGATATATATTCACTCATCCAAGGTGCACCGGGAATTGAAAAGTGTATATAATTGAAGGATATACCCAGTTCAAACAAGTAAAAAGAGTACCCGCATGTAATAATAATAGCTCAAGACATGTATCAATAAAATATTACTTTTATTCTTCCAATTTAAAGCAAGTTAAAATCACAAGTAAAAATTGGAAAATGAGGGCCAAGTGAGACAAATAAGGTTTGCTTTTACAGGTAAGTCTATATAGTAGCAAACAGTGTCTGAGTTTGTGCATACGCAATCAAAGAAAGTAAGTGGGGGGTCCGCGAAGCCTCAGATAACTAGGAACAGCGCTATTCCACTATGTGAGCAAACACGGTGTGTGTGGATCAGACTCAAAAATCCCAAGATGAGGCTGATAAGGTAACCAGAGTGGTATATGCCTATAGTCCAACACAAAGACTCAGACAGGGGGTTATAAAGCGCACACAATGTGGGGTGTGGGCCAGGTTACAATAGTGTGGACTATGGTAAAACAGTCTAGTACCTATCAAAGAGAGTGGCGTAGATATATGAGGAAAGCAGTAATTGCTCACAATGTACTTTTTAAGAAGCCCTCTCGCAGTGCATATGGCCAAACTATACCCAGTGACACACATAGTGCTGTCTGTGCACCTCAGCCACACTGGCTTTCCAGATCTCACTGACATCTCTCTCGCCACACTGAGCTGTCTCAGGCTTCCTTTGCCTCTTCCCAGGCTCCAAACTTCCAAACAAGAGGTAGCAGCAGGCCTTGATTGCAGCCACACCCCTGCCTTTTGAGCAGGTTGTTAACTCTCTCACTCCTGGGGAGAAGTCTTGAAGAGCTCTCTTCTGACCACTGGTGGCACTTCACCACAATATATATATATATATATATATATATATATATATATATATATATATATATACAGGGAGTGCAGAATTATTAGGCAAATTAGTATTTTGACCACATCATCCTCTTTATGCATGTTGTCTTACTCCAAGCTGTATAGGCTCGAAAGCCTACTACCAATTAAGCATATTAGGTGATGTGTATCTCTGTAATGAGAAGGGGTGTGGTCTAATGACATCAACACCCTATATCAGGTGTGCATAATTATTAGGCAACTTCCTTTCCTTTGGCAAAATGGGTCAAAAGAAGGACTTGACAGGCTCAGAAAAGTCAAAAATAGTGAGATATCTTGCAGAGGGATGCAGCACTCTTAAAATTGCAAAGCTTCTGAAGCGTGATCATCGAACAATCAAGCGTTTCATTCAAAATAGTCAACAGGGTCGCAAGAAGCGTGTGGAAAAACCAAGGCGCAAAATAACTGCCCATGAACTGAGAAAAGTCAAGCGTGCAGCTGCCACGATGCCACTTGCCACCAGTTTGGCCATATTTCAGAGCTGCAACATCACTGGAGTGCCCAAAAGCACAAGGTGTACAATACTCAGAGACATGGCCAAGGTAAGAAAGGCTGAAAGACGACCACCACTGAACAAGACACACAAGCTAAAACGTCAAGACTGGGCCAAGAAATATCTCAAGACTGATTTTTCTAAGGTTTTATGGACTGATGAAATGAGAGTGAGTCTTGATGGGCCAGATGGATGGGCCCGTGGCTGGATTGGTAAAGGGCAGAGAGCTCCAGTCTGACTCAGACGCCAGCAAGGTGGAGGTGGAGTACTGGTTTGGGCTGGTATCATCAAAGATGAGCTTGTGGGGCCTTTTCGGGTTGAGGATGGAGTCAAGCTCAACTCCCAGTCCTACTGCCAGTTCCTGGAAGACACCTTCTTCAAGCAGTGGTACAGGAAGAAGTCTGCATCCTTCAAGAAAAACATGATTTTCATGCAGGACAATGCTCCATCACACGCGTCCAAGTACTCCACAGCGTGGCTGGCAAGAAAGGGTATAAAAGAAGAAAATCTAATGACATGGCCTCCTTGTTCACCTGATCTGAACCCCATTGAGAACCTGTGGTCCATCATCAAATGTGAAATTTACAAGGAGGGAAAACAGTACACCTCTCTGAACAGTGTCTGGGAGGCTGTGGTTGCTGCTGCACGCAATGTTGATGGTGAACAGATCAAAACACTGACAGAATCCATGGATGGCAGGCTTTTGAGTGTCCATGCAAAGAAAGGTGGCTATATTGGTCACTGATTTGTTTTTGTTTTGTTTTTGAATGTCAGAAATGTATATTTGTGAATGTTGAGATGTTATATTGGTTTCACTGGTAAAAATAAATAATTGAAATGGGTATATATTTGTTTTTTGTTAAGTTGCCTAATAATTATGCACAGTAATAGTCACCTGCACACACAGATATCCCCCTAAAATAGCTAAAACTAAAAACAAACTAAAAGCTACTTCCAAAAATATTCAGCTTTGATATTAATGAGTTTTTTGGGTTCATTGAGAACATGGTTGTTGTTCAATAACAAAATTAATCCTCAAAAATACAACTTGCCTAATAATTCTGCACTCCCTGTATATATACAGCAATTATTTCACATATGGTGGGCTAAGAGTGATAGAAGCCCTCCACCTTACAAAGTACAGTAGTACAAATAAGGAATAGTACATTAGTGATTATATTTGAATGTCTAAAAATAAGCTGATAGTTTCCTGCTCATATATATATATATATATATATATATATATATATATATATATATAATACTGAAGGCTGCCTACAGCACCACTACGCTGGGTGACAGTATGGAAAAGCAAAATAACAAATTTAACAGCCGACTAGAAGCCCTATGGGTATGATCATCTCCCCTGAGGAATCCATCTCTAGGATGGTGAAACCTACGTCGGGCCTTGAAGAGGGCATCCAGTGAGACTTTGAACGCTCTCACCTGCATCACTCTGGACTATACCGGGGGACTCCTGTTACTTCGCCACCCCAGACCGCAAGTACAGTTAGCAGCTAACAAAAAAGCTTTACCTCTTGTTGGCCAGTGGCATTATAGCCCTCCTGCTTCCAAACTCCACAATGTTTTTTCCAGCCCCAAGCCCCTAGACAGAGCTGGTCATGACCCCACTGAGGTGTGCAAAGGCAGCTCTGCTTGACGAGAAAGCAGAACATGTAAAAAGTAAGGAGAAATGTTAACTTTTATTTACACTAAACTGCATACAGTTTTAAAAAGTCTATACCCAACAAACAAACATATGAACTACAGTGGTCCCTTAAGAAATTATATAAAGACTCCTAGGCAGATCCTCTTGCACATCTGGGATATCTGATATGGAGGTAAGCATATCTTTGGGAGCGTGAAATACTATTATTATTATTATTATTATTGTTTATTTGTAATGTGTCAACATATTCCATAGCGCTATACATATGTTGCGATCAAGGCGAAACAATATTAACACATTACAAAAGATGGAATGCCCTGTCTTTGGGCTTAGAATCCGGTGTCCATAATGCTTTCCCCAAAACACATTGCAAGATTGAAAACTCGCAGACTTACAATCTAAAATTCAAATGTAAAGTTAAAAAGCTAGAATTTGGTCAATTGAATAGGGCTCTATATAAGCACATAACAAATTTTTTTACAGACGTTTTTAGTTAGTGAAGACCTTGCTTTTTGATAGAAATTCACTAACTAAAAACGTCTGTAAAAAAAAAATGCTATGTGCTTATATAGAGCCCTATTCAATTGGCCAAACCGTATTTGAATGAGGTCCTTTAAGATCAACTATTAACTGTGCATCCATTATTGCTTCTGGCATTATGTAATTGCAGTGATTTTCTAAGTAATTATACATCTTGTGTTCCCAAAGTTTACCTATTAGGAATGAGTTAATAAATTCGTTAATTGTAACTAGTGTTTGGATGAAGGCATTTTACAACATTTCACTGATTTTCTACTAGCAGAAAGCAGTAATTAGAATTGTTCTTCATCTATGATACTATTTCACTCTTCAACCACTCCAAATTTGGTTACCTAGCCTCCTGTGGCCCCTCGCAGACCTCTCCAGCCTCCCTCAACCCTTTGTGTTTCCCCTCAGCCTCCTGTGGCTCCTCGCGAACCTGCGTCCTCCTTCAGCCCCATTTAGGCCCTCTGCTGCCCCCTATGGCCTCCCTGGGACCCCAGCGGACATCTGCCTTTTATGGCCCCCTCCTCGTTCGTGGCCCCTGTGGCCCACCGCAGACCTCTACATCTTCTTATACCCCCCTCAGTCCTTGTAGGGCCCTGAGGTCCCCTGCGGACCTCTGCAGCCCCCTCAGACCTCTGTGGCTCACCTCTGCTCTCCGGCCTGCCATGGCCCCCCTTCACCCAAGGAACTGGAGTGCAGCATCGGGCAGGTAAGATAGTATTTATACCGGTGTATGGGTATATATATATATATATATATATATATATATCAAAGATTTGGATATTTTTTTATAACCCACTTACTTGTTTGAAGAGTTCCTTGGTCTTCACGGCAGTGTTTGGTAAGTGGTGCCTCTTGCTTAGGTGTTGCAGCCTCTGGGGCCTTTCAAAAACGGTGTGTATATGTAATGACAGATCATGTGGCACTTAGATTGAACACAGGTGGACATCATTTCACTAATTATGTGACATCTGAAGGTAATTGGTTGCACCAGAGCTTTTTATGGGTTTACATAACAAAGGGGGTGAATACATAAGCACATGCCAATTTTCTGTTTTCTATTTCTAAAAAAAAAATGTATGTATATATTTTTCTCATTTCACTTCACCAACTATTGTGTTCTGATCCATCACATAGGATTCAGATTAACAAAATATTGAACTTAAGGCTGTAATGTAACAAAATAGGTAAAAAGTCAAGGGGGTGAATACTTTTGCAAGGCACTGTATATATATATATATATATATATATATATATATATACTGTATATGAGATAGAGAGACACAGTTTATATTAAACTGGGACTGGGGCAGGTGCTGGGGCAATTTGCTAAGGTTGGGGGCAATTATCTGGGGTTGGTGGAGGTCACAGGGCAATTCTCTGGGGCTGGGGGGTGAAGGGGCAATTCTCTGGGGCTGTGGGGCAATTCTTTTGGGCTGGGGGCAATACACTGGGGCTGGTGGAAGTCATGGGGCAATTCTCTGGGGCTGGCAGGCAATTCTCTGGGGTTGGGGGAGGTGATGGGGCAATTCTCTGGGCCTGTGGGGCAATTATCTGGGGCTGTGGGGTAATTATCTGGGGTTGGGGGCAATTCTTTGGGGCTGTGGGGATATTCTCTGGGGCTGGGGGAAGTATAGGTATAGTATTTGAGGTTGAATAAAGACTGTTAGTCCATCAAGTTCAACCTTTTTAGAACTCTTTTGATCTTTTGCACTATTTGTTATTAATTGGTCACAGGGCAATTCTCGGGGGCTGTGGGGCAATTACCTGGGGCTGTGGGGCAATTCTCTGGGGTTGGTGGGCAATTATCTAGGGCTGGGGGAGGTCACAGGGCAATGCTCTGGGGCTGTGGGGCAATTCTCTTGGGTTGGGGCAGGCCATGGGGCAATTTTCTGAGGTTGGGGTACAAATATCTGGGGCTGGGCGAGGTCACATGGCAGTTCTCTGGTACTGTGGGACAATTCTCTGGGGCTGTGGTGCAATTCTCTGGGGTTGGGGGGACAATTATCTGGGGCTGGAGGAGGTCACGGGGCAATTCTCTTAAACTGGGGGGCAATTCTCTGGGGAATGGGGGAGGCCACAGGGCAATTCTCTGGGGCTGGGGTCAATTCTCTGGGGCTAGGGGAGGTCATTGGGCAATTCTATGGGGCTGGGGGGCAATTCTCTGGGGTTGGGAGGCAATTCTCTGGGGCTGGGGGAGGTAACGGGGCATTTCTCTGGGGCTGGAGGCAATTCTCTGGGGTTGGGAGAGGTCACTGGGCAATTCTCTTGGGCTGGGGGGCAATTCTCTGGGGCTGGGGGAGGTCATTGGGGAATTATATGGGGCTGGGGGGCAATTCTCTGAGGTTGGGAGGCAATTATATGGGGCTGGGGGAGGTAACGGGGCAATTCTCTGGCGGCTGGGGGGCAATTCTCTGGGGTCGGAAGAGGTCACTGGGCAATTCTCTGGGGCTGGGGGGCAATTATCTCAGGCTGGGGGATATCTTTTGGCAATCCTATGGGGCTGTGTGGCAATTCTCTGGGGTTGGGGGGCAATTTTCTGGGGCTGGGGGCAATACTCTGAGATTGGGGAAGGTCACAGGAAAATTCTCTGGGGCCTGGGGGCAATTCTCTGGAGCTGGGGGAGGTCATTGGACAATTCTATGGGGTTATGGGGCAATTCTCTGGGGTTGGGGGGCAATTCTCTGGGACTGGGGGTCAATTCACTGTGGTTGGGGGTGGTCAAAGGGCAATTCTCTGGGGCTGGGGGCAATTCACTGGGGCTGGGGAAGGTCATGGGGCAAATCACTGGGGCTGGGGGGGGGACATCTGACTTAGACCATATTTCTTTTTCATATTAGAAAATAAATAGCGTGTTTACAAAGACAACCTTACTATCAATTTTGATAAAAAAAATTATAATTTTAACACCCTTGTGTCAGAAATATCAGAAACCATAAAAAGTACAATGGTCTAAGTTATTATTATTGTCAGCATTATAGTGAAGGGGAAAATGGCCACTGTCATCATTAGTCATATATGCCTAATGATTTAGATAATAAAACACAAGTGCTCTTGAGGGATAGCATGACAGGAATACGCTGCATCTGCAATTGGGGAAGATCACGGTGAAATTCTCTTGGGCCTGGGGGCAATTCTCTGTGGCTGGGGAGGTCATTGGGCAATTATATGGGGTTGTGGGGCAATTCTCTGGGGATGGGGGGCAATTTATTGTGGTTGGGGGTGGTCAAAGGGCAATTCTCTGGGGCTGGGGGCAATTCACTGGGGCTGGGGAGGGTAGGGGGGTTATCACCTGAGATGTAGCTAAAACAATCATTGAATGAAGGGACAGAAATATAAAGGAAAGGAAAGTGTCTGACATCATGTGACTTTCCACAGTAGGACAGACTGCAGGTGCTAACTGAGTATGTCTGCAAAATCCCCAGGCAAAAAAGAAACATTGTATAAGATATGCTTATTAACCCTGGGAATTTCTGGGGGTGTCAACATTGAGAGAAAACTCTTTGCAAAAGCAAGAAATTCAGCATTTAACTTCAGGCTAACGGTTTAACTGTTTGCTTTAGAATTTTGTCATGCAAAACATTTTTTTCAGACACTATAAATTCTCCTCTATCAGATGCATTAATAACCCAGCTCACTTTAATATACCTTTGAAAGCTCTGACTTTACTGAATAAAAGCATGGTAATATTCCCTACACGGTCCTGCCTGCTAACTTGTGCCATATCTCAACAGCATGTTGCAGCATGTTTTTTGGGACATAGCTATACATCAGTACATAACATACCTACTAAAATCCAGAAACCTGCCATATCCCTTTAAGTAGGCTTAACTTATTTCTATACTAATTGGCCTAAATCTGGCAGCTGGTACATACTTTATTTTTTAAATGTATTTTGTGGTTAGTAGGAAAGCATTTAACGCATTGTAAATGCATAACATTTGCTTAAAAAAAAAAGAAATACTGATTACTAATTGCTTATGATAGTAGGGTAATTTTAAGATTAATTTTAAGTATATCTCTTAGCACTGAGGCTTAATTAGAAGCATCCAGTAGGTATATTCATGTAGCTGTGTGATCAAAAGAATGGTTGTTAGGAAAGTCTGACTTTTTCATACTTAAAAAATAAATGGTGTGTTTAAAAAATATATATATTTTAAGTTTAAGATACAAAAATCACAACTTTCTGTCAATTTAATGAAAGACTGATTACTGATTGCTTAGAAAAGTAATTTTAAGATTAATTTAAGTGTATCTCTGTGCACCAAGGCTTAGTTAGAAGCATCCAGAAGGTATATTCATGTAGTTATGTGCCAGGAGTCTGGTAGTTAGGAACATCTGACTTAGACCATATTTCTTTTTCATATTAGAAAATAAATAGCGTATTTACAAAGACAACCTTACTATCAATTTTAATTAAACATGTATAGTTTTAACACCCTTGTGTCAGAAATATCAGAAATCATAAAAAGTTATTATTATTTAGACCTTGTCAGCATTATAGTGAAGGGGGAAATGGCCACTGTCATCAGTAGTCATATATGCCTAATGATTTAGATTATAAAACACAAGTGCTCTTCAGGGATAGCATGGCAGGAATAAGCTGCATCTGCAATTTTAGATGAATTTATTTGACTAATTGTGATTGCCTGATGACTTGTTAATATTCGTGATGATATAGTTAGACACATTTTCCCATCTGTCAGGTGTTAATATGACTCCTACAAAATAAAGTATATTCCAAATTTTAGGTAATTTTATTCATCTTACATAGAAACTCTTGTAAATGGAATTCCTGATTAGTTCCCTGTAGCCCCTGACAGAGCCTAACGGCTATTAAATTGGCCTCTTAAAGGTACCCGCAAATGATCTGCGGGTTACAGGTCGGAAAAACCATACGGGCTGACGAAATCAGAACTCCGTTGGCGCAAAACCTTTGATCTGTCAAGTACGTAAACATTACGTTAGAAAATCGCTAATAAATTGCTACGAATCCCCAAAGACGCACTGACGTTCAAACCTGTAACCCACAAATGGAGGCAAAAATATTACAGCCCCCAATTAGAACCCACAAAGGGTTTACAGACAAGTTCTCAACACTGTAAAAGACAATATAAACACGCCAGTTGACTAAATAAAAAATATGCATTTAGAATAATTATTATTTCATCATATGTTGGAATGCTCATGCATATGAAAAGCCACGCTGCAATATGCATAAAGTAATTAAATAGACACTACCTGATTAAATAGCAAAACAACAACATGAAACTGATGCCATATTAACACTTTCTCACTCACAGAGGCTCTAATGTGTATCCTGGAATATATATATATATATATATATATATATATATATATATATAATTGCATATACATCTCGCTCATCACATCTACATTGGGAAAACAAATAGTGGCCAAATTACGCCGCCACATCACATATATCAAGTACCAGGGGATTGTCCTATTATTTCTTGTTCAGTCCTTCAGTCTGCTCCGACTCTCTGTGACCCTGTGGACGGTGCTCTTCCAAAAGGTTTGCATGTCAAAAATACGGGAGTGGGTTGCCAGTCCCTTCTCTAGTGGACTGTGATTTGTCTGAGCTCTTGGCTATGACCTGCCCACCTACATTGGCCCTACATGGTATAGCTCACAGCTTCATTCAAGTACACAAGCCCCTTCACCACCACCACTTAGCAATCCACAAGGGGACCAGGGGAACATACACCACACTATTGTAAATTGATGAATAGCAAAACATAATGTGAGGTCACCAAATGGGAATGGGTATACATCTTGGCACATGGCAACAAGCATATGCGTGGGACTTTCCAGGATAGGCCTAGCGGAGGTTACCCCTGATGGAGGTGAGTTTGCTATTGATCCACATGCCTCTGCACAGCCTCTATGTGTTTTTGTGGCCCCTCCTGATGGGTTAGAGTAGATGTGTGTGGTCTATGTTCCCCTGGCCCCCTTCAGCTTGCTAAGTGCTGGTGGTGAAGGGTCTTGTGTACTTCAATGAAGCCATGAGCTATACCATGTAGGGTCAATCTAGTTGGCAGGTCATAGTAGAAAGGTTAGATCACAGTCCACTAGAGAAGGAACTAGCAAACCACTCCAGTATCACCTGTCATATTGTTATCCGGCCCTCAGGAAATGTTGATACACCTAATTGGACTTTGCATATGTATTAACCCTTTATTATTATTATATATGATAAATATTATTATATGAAGGTGCTCATTGACAGGCCCACAATGAGTGCCGAGGGCAAAGGCGCTCATTGCAAGGCATGGTTGGATGAGGCCTTCAATGAGCGGCAAAGCTGCTCATCGCAGGCCTTGCAGTGAGCGCCTTCAGCGCTCATTGCGAGCCCCGCAATGAGTGCTGAAGTCCCGCAAGTTAGAGGAGGGAAAGTCTTGCATTGTGTGGCAAACAGCAATGCCAGGCTTCAAATTTTATTGCCGTCATTTTTGATGGGCAAGTGGCTAGTTATTATTATATGTATTTGTCTATTGCATAGAAACTAGGGCTCATTAATTTACATATATATTAATGTGACACAAATGTGATGTATATGGATGTCCCATAACCCCAACCATTGACAACACATTGACATGGTGAGGATGGTCTAAAAAAGCTTTATTTCATACACAAAGCACAATCAAAAATTTACAAAACTGTGTATTAATATAATGGGTGTGGTGCGTGCAGATCCCGGGAGAGCAAAAGGCTTGTGGGAAAAAGGGGATACCTAAAGGGGGTAGTGTTATAGTTTAGAATAAGCATGATGCATAGCACCTACCAGGGTCACATGTGGTCACTACACCACTGTAACCAGAATCTGATGAAAACAAGTATCATCAGAAATCACTCCATGTAATTGAAGAAACCATTAATGTGCATAGCATTTACAACTTGTCTATATCTGCTTAATGAAACAGATGATTCGACCTCTGGACTGTGTAATCCAATCCAGTTTCACACATACAATGTGGTGACAAAGGAAAAATCTGAAAAAAAGTGGTCAACGGCCAGTTTAGCGCACTGCTGTGGGCGGGGGCGTAGGTGGTGGCTGGCTTGTTTGGTCCCTCCAGTGGGAAAGCCCTGGCGATAGGCTCAGTCTCTGGAGGAGGGGGATAGTGGTGTTGAATCCGCCTAACTATCTGACATCTAGGCTTGGATAATTCTCTAATTTACAACTCAGATTAGCTATCATTTGTTAGATATGATCTATTCTTTGGTTTTCGGTCTTGATTGTTCTTGGCTCCAAACGCTATCTTGATTCCGGCTGCAGTCTGTAACTGCGTAGGCTGCAGTAGGCACACCAATACATTGCCTCTCTATTACCAGGAATGACAGTGATTTTCATGATCTTCATGGATTTAATGATGCATCCATCTATCCCTTGTTAATTCCATGGAGCTGACATGTCAGTGTCCTTGTTGGTCATCATGTACAGTACATGTGTAGTGTGTGATGTACATGTGGAGGCATGTTGGTGTATGTAATATTCCCCTTACATGGAGGCTGGGACCTGCTGGTCCAACGGGCCTGAAGCTCCAGCGGTGGGCACCTGGCTCAGAAGGTCCTTGGCGACCCTCTCCCACTCATTATAGCTCACAGTCACATTTTCTCCTCCTTTGCCATTATCCTCCACACCTTGGCCCTGATGTCTAAACGGTGCTTGACGGACCACACATCCCTTTGCGCTGTGCCTACTGCTGTAACCTCAGCCACTACCTCCTTTCATGCCTGAGCCCTAAGCCCTGGCCTAACTTCCTTCCCCCTGCAAGGATCACAGGATGGCCACTGATGGCACCAAGGAGAACCAAATTTTCCTGGTGCGTGTAATTGTGGGCCCTGTGCTTGCCCTTAGCCACTTCCCTTTCCAACTGTGGAAGGGGATCCTTACCTCACTGACCTGTACTGAGGCCTATCCCTCCCCCAAACTACCCCCCTGGGATCAGGCCCTCTCCCCTCGGTCCTTCTTCTAAGTGTGCCTGGTGCTAGGGCCACCCTGCCATCACCCACCTCCTCCTCTACACTCTCCTCCTCCACTTCCAGCAGCTCTTCCTCCTCTTCCTCCTACTCCTCCTCATCCCCGCCACCTCCTTTCCTCCGCCACTCCCAACCTCCTCCTCCTGTCCACCACTCCTCTCCTGTTCTCCACCACTCCTCTCCTCCTCTCCACCACTCCTATCCTCCACTACTTACCAGGGCCACATCTCTCACCTCCTCACCTGTCCTCTTCTTCTCCTCCTCTCCTCTCCCCTCCTCTCCCCTCCATTTCACTCCCAAAAAGAATATAAAGATAAATAAAAATAAGTGTTACTGTAAAAATATGATGGAAAAATGTTTTGTGTATTGTGAGTATTTAATAAATGTTGTGGGATGGGGGGTGTATGGAGTGTCCTAGCTCTATGTGTCTCTATGTGTGTTCTTTAAATTTAAATTTAAAGAATATTAGTAGGAGTATGCTATAAACCCCCAAGTATAGCTGATAGTGAGAAAATACAATTATTGTTAGAGATTGGAAATGCAGCTAAGCATGGGCAAGTTCAAATAATGGGAGATTTTAATTACCTTGAAATAAACTGGGTAAATGAGACCAGCAGTTCTTCTAAGGGCAGCAGGTTCTTGAGTACACTCAGGGATCATTATCTGGCCCAGGTTATACAGAGCCTACTAGAAATGAGGCTATCTTGGATTTAGTTATCACAAATATTATCAATATAGTATCAAATGTTGAAATAGGGCAACCTTTGGAAAACAGTGATCACAACACAGTCTCATTTGGGATTGAATAAAAAAAACTAAATTTTCGGGGGGACAACAAAAACTCCTAATTTTAAAAGGGCAGATTTTAACGATCTAAGGGCAGCAATACAAAGTACAGACTGGGACAAAGACCTGGCAGGTAAAAATACTGAACATAAATGAACATTTAAATCTTTACTAAATATACATACTTATTACCATATACCAAGTGGGAATAAATGTAAAAGGAGTAAATCACATCCAGTGTGGCTTAACAATGATTTAAAGATCAAGATACGCAGTAAAAAACAGGCATTTAAATTATACAAACAAGAGGGGACAGAGACTGCTCTACATTAGTACAAGGAAATCAACAAGGCATGCAAAAGCGCTATTAGACTGGCTAAAATAGAAAATTAAAAATTAATTGCAAAAGAGAGTAAGACTAACCCTTAAATATTTTTTAAGTATATTAATGTGAAGAAGGCGAGGAAGGAAGCTATAGGAACATTACAATGTGACGCAGGCCTTCTGATAATTAGTGACCAGGAAAAGGCAGATGAACTAAAAGGGTTATTTTCTTCGGTATACACAAGGGAGGTACCAGTGTTTGGGACACTGTAACATAATGGGGCTACACACTACCTTCACCAAATAACTGGTTAACGCAGGAAGTAATCCAAAAGAGGTTGGAAAAAAAAATGTTAATAAAGCCCCGGGTCCTGATGGAATACATCCAAGGGTACTGAGGAAGCTGGGATCTGTAATAGCCAAACCATTATATTTATTTTTTCAAGATTCACTCAACACAGGGTCTCTACCAGATGACTGGAGAAAAGCAAATATGACAACTATATTTAAAACGGGAGCAAGAGCAAATCCAGGGAATTATAGACCAGTGAGCCTCGCTCCTGTAGTGGGGAAGCTTTTAGAAGGGTTAATAATGGATAATATACAAGAATATGTCTATTTGAAAAGGATTATAAGTAGAAGTCAACATGGATTTATGAGGGATTAGTGATGTCGCGAACATAAAATTTTCGGTTCGCGAACCGCGAACGCAAACCGCCGCAAATGTTCACGAACCGGCGAACATCGGCGAACCGCCATAGACTTCAATGGGCAGGCGAATTTTAAAACCCACAGGGACTCTTTCTGGCCACAATAGTGATGGGAAAGTTGTTTCAAGGGGTCTAACAACTGGACTGTGGCATGCCGGAGGGGGATCCATGGCAAAACTCCCAAGGAAAATTACATAGTTGATACAGAGTCTGGTTTTAAGCCATAAAGGGCATAAATTACCTAACATTCCTAAATTGTTTGGAATAACGTGCTTTAAAACATCAGGTATGATGTTGTATCGATCAGGTAGTGTAAGGGTTACACCCGCTTCACAGTGACAGACCAAACTCCCCGTTTAACGCACCGCAAACAACCGCAAACAGTCCATTTGCACAACCGCAAACTCCCCATTTGCACAAGGTTGGATACCAAGCTAGCCATGTCCCGTTCCATGTCCTCACTGATGTCATTGAAGGTCTCTTCCTCCACCCAGCCACGACAGCACCAAGGGTCCCCGAAAGGTGACAACAAGCCCCCTGGGACGCCTGCTGTGTTTGGTCTTCCACCTCCTCAAAGCCACCTTCCTCCTCTGACTCCTCTTCTTCAGACTCCTCTCACTGCATTGCCTCTCTCTGCATTATTATAAGGTGTGTTAAGTAGTACTACTCTTATCAGTTTAAAACCTGTTACAGCACATATCAGGGGGCTTTTTAGAACCGGGAGATGGAAAAATAAGGTTTGTTGGTCGTATCACTTCAATTTTGGGGCACTTTGAGACGTTAGCTTCTTACGCTCAAACATGTCCTTTACAGGCACCTGACTATGGGCAAATGAGCAGGAACTGCTCAAGGCGAGAGACGCAGTGGCGGATGGTTGAGAGGGGGCAAGGAGGACAGCAGTGGTTGATGTGGCTGATGATGCTGGACCAGGAGGAGGATGGCGGCTTTGAGTTTGTGTGCTGCTTGTACTCATGTGTTGGTCTGGAGTCACCCAAACATTAGGTCTCAAACTGTAGAGGATAAGGGAACCAGGCTACTCTAGACCTCATTCATCATTACCGGTTTTGACAGATTGGTACTATGCGTCCAAGCTACTGTGACAACAGATATGAGTGGCACTGTGCACTTGCAGAAGTTGGCAGAGTAGACGCTGTAGGTCTGACACACACGCTTGCAGACAACTAACTGCTATGCAATCTATTACAGTAGAAAAAATGTTTTTTGTTTTAAATGTACACTACTGTTACACCAGATATGAGTGGTGTGTTAAGTAGTACTACTCCTATCAGTTTAATCCCTGTTATGTGCCTTTTATTTAGGTTTGGTTGTTGAAGGCACAGTGCAGCACCAGAGGCCAGAAAAATTAGGCATGTACACATGCCTGAAAAATTAGGTATTGTTGATCGTGCAGCGAGCAGAGAAGAAGGTAGGCCTGATTCAACGCCCCATCCCGCATACCCACACTCAGAGATTGAGGGGGGGACCTGAGAAGGCCACGGGTCGGAGAAATAAAGGGGGGCCATCCCAAATAAGCACACAAGCGGGGACAAAGGTAGTGAAGGGGACATAGAGGCCCATGGACTGACGGTCGCCATCTTGGCAGGAAAAGGGCCCAGCAATTAAGCCAAACTGACCCAGCACAGGCAGCTACTTGAGTCAAACGCTGTACAATTACACCTTAATAAAGCTGAAACATGCAGCAGCAGGGATTCTAAACGGCCACACGGGGACAAGGAGGCTAACAGCCCCCACAGTCTCTGCACCACTCTTTTTAACAGATAACCCAATGGGCTAACCAGGGACCTTGCCCACATAAAAAAACTGAATTTTATTGGAGGAATTATTAGTGTCTTTACCCCCCAAGAGAGGACATAATATACAGTATCTTTAGACTACCTGATGGACAAACCTCCTTTAGCCCCAATGCTATCCAAGAAACATTTCAAAACTTTATCTGACTGGGGGTCTATAGAGTGACATTATTACTGACCTTTATCTGACTGGGTGTCTATAGAGGGACATTAGTACTGACCTTTATCTGACTGGGTGTCTATAGAGGGACATTAATAATGACCTTTATCTGACTGGGTGTCTATAGAGGGACATTAGTACTGACCTTTATCTGACTGCGTGTCTATAGAGGGACATTAGTAATGACCTTTATATGACTGGGGGTCTATAGAGGGACATTAGTACTGACCTTTATCTGACTGGGTGTCTATAGAGGTACATTAGTACTGACCTTTATCTGACTGGGTGTCTATAGAGGGACATTAGTAATGACCTTTATCTGACTGGGTGTCTATAGAGCGACATTAGTACTGACCTTTATCTGACTGGGTGTCTATAGAGGGACATTAGTACTGACCTTTATCTGACTGGGTGTCTATAGAGGGACATTAGTAATGACCTTTATCTGACTGGGTGTCTATAGAGGGACATTAGTACTGACCTTTATCTGTCTGGGGGTCTATAGGTGACATTAGTCCTGACCTCCTGCTGCAGTATTATTACTCCCAGTACTCCCAGGCTTGCTACTATTAGATATAATAACCTCAGTTTCGTTTCCTTATCTGTTGGTAACATCAAAATATGATTATTAAATATTTCATATTTGTTTTTTTTTTTCTCCCAAAGTGAACCCCTTTGTGTGTGTCCCACAGATGTGGCGTTTCCGCTCTGCGTATGTTGGATTTGCACCGCTCAAAAAGTATGAAAAGAGATCCCCCCCCCTCCTTGAAGCCCATTAGTGACATCATCAGTAAATTGTATGTAACAGATTCCAGTGTTTAGGGTTTATGACCCAATACTGCGATCATATCAATTATGACAAAAATCCGTATTTGTCGTATTATTCAGACGCGCGTGCATCTTTGTGTTACATTTCCTGATACTTTTATTATCTTGATCTTTATATATTTACTAGCGACTTGCCCGTCAAAAAATGGCGGCAATAAGATTGTAAGGCAGGTAATGGTTTGGACGAGACATTCATTTTGTTTGAGGTCGGATATCCTTCGGCGCTCATTGCGAGGCTGTTGGTTGTATTTTTTTTCTGATAGGCGCTTTTGCTGTTATTCTTTGGTCGGCGGTGATGTGTTTTTTTTGCTTATTGCAAGGCTTTGTGTGCTATGAGCATCGTTGTGAGGCGCGCAGTGAATGGCTTTTATGTTTAATGTGATAATGTTTTTTTTGTATATATGTATTTTTGTATGCTAATGAAATAATTACTAAATGAATATACTTTACCTATTTGTAAGTAATATATGCAAGAAGCATTGTGCTGAAGAGCTGACAATCTGTTTTCATGTTCCTGCAGCATACAATGTAGGTTTTCAGTGCTGTGGAGCTGCTGTGTAAGTGTCAGCAATGTGTGCAGTGTGTAGTGTAAATAGGCTGCGTGCGCGAGGGGAAGCCGTTAGGGTAGCTGGGTACTTCCGCATTGTGTAAGTTAGTGTTGTAAAATGGCGGGGAATGTGTATGTGGTAAGCGGGTGTGGATGATTTAGCGTCCTTGTTAATAGTGTATCTTTACCTCGTACGGCTTTTTAGGAAAATCTTTTTTAGTTAGCTCTTCAGGTTATTGATCACTGGATATATTAATTACAAATAGGTAAAGTATTTTAGTAATTAAATAATTCATTATTATTAAAAAATATATGTATAAAAAAAATACGCTTAATAGCATATTTTACACTGCGGTTACTTTACATACATTAACGCTTCGCACTTCCTAATACATTTGTTCATTCACAATAGTTATTATCGTGCATTCATTTAATAAGTATTAATTAGTAATGGAAAATAAAAATGTAGACTTTACACTCACTAAAATGTTTTACTTTTTACTCTGCAGTTAGATATCTGGATTACTGCTCATTGGCTGCCAGCGATAGCACTCTCAAAGCAGTTACAAATCTAAATCACTTTATTATGCTCTGAGACCTGAATACAAAATTTTAATTTACACTGCACAAAAAAAATGATATATTTAACACTGTACTTATATATCTGTCTTTGCGATGAGCGCCGAAGATTGATCGTTCCAAAGCACAAAACATGAAGGACACGAGGGAAGAGGCTCACAATGAGCGCCGAAGGTCCTCAGAGTACAAACAGCATCACATTGTGGGGCAAACAGCATTGCCATGGCTTCAAACTTTTTTATTTATTATTATTGCCCCGTCATTTGTGCCAGGCAAGTCGCTAGTGATATAATATAACATAATGCAATACAATATTATACAGTACACATGGGTGTTGGAAACGGGGGGGGGGGGGGGGGGGTAAGGGGTAAACCCCCCCCCCCCAGATTTCTTATCGTATGTATGTATGCGTATAGAAGCTAACAGGGGAGGGGAGAGGGGAGGAAACACAGGGGAGAGGGAGAGGAAGACACAGGAGAGGGGAGAGGGGGAGGAAGACACAGTGGAGAGGGGGAGGAAGACACAGGGCCGAGGGGGGAAGAGAAACAGGGTAAGGGAGAGGTGAGGGGAAGAGACACATGGGAGGGGGGAGAGACACAGGAGAGAGTGGGGAGTAGAGACACAGGGGAGAGGGGGGAAGAGACTAATGGGAGGGAGTGGTGAGGAGACACCGGGGAGAGGAAAGGGGGTAAAGACACAGAGGAGGGGGGAAGAAACACAGGGGAAGGAAGAGAGGGTAGAGACACAGGGGAGAGGGGGTAGAGACACAGGGGAGAAGGGTGAAGAGACACAGATGAGGGGGGAGAGACACAGGGGAGAGGGAAGGGGGAAAGACACAGGGGAGGGGGGAAAGAAACACGGGAAGGGAGAGGGGGGTAGAGACACAGGGGAGGGGGGAGTGACACAGGGAAGAGGGAAGTGGGAAAAGACACAGGAGAGGGGGGAAAGAAACACTGGGGAAGGGAGAGGGGGTAGAGACACAGGCAAGGGTGGGAGAGACACAGGGGAGAGGGGGGGGGGAGAGAGACACATGGGAGGGATTGGGGGGTAGACACAGGGGAGAGGGGGGGGAGAGAGACACATGGGAGGGAGTGGGGGTGGAGACACAGGGGAGGTCTTCTGCTTTATTATTATTCTTATTATTATTGCTATATAATGTGTAGATGTACCGGCTGGGCATGCTCTTGTGCATTATTATTATTATTATTATTATTATTATTATTATTATTATTATTACTATATAATGTGTAGATGTACCGGCTGGGCATGCTCTTCTATATTATTATTATTATTATTATTATTATTAGTAGTAGTAGTAGTATATAATGTGTAGATGTACCGGCTGGGCATGCTCTTGTGCATTATTATTATTATTAGTAGTAGTAAAATACTACTACTAATAATAATAATGCACAAGAGCATGCCCAGCTGGTACATCTACACATTATATAATAATAATAATAATAATAATAATAATAATAATAATAATAATAATAATAATAATAAAAATAATAATGTATGCCCAGCTGGTACATCTACACATTATATAGTAGTAATAATAATAATAATAATGCACAAGAGTCCTTCAGCACTGCACTGGACACTGAATAAACTTGCATAGCTATGGTTTTCCCTATTGATGCAGTATCACCTACACTCTCCCTCCTCTCAGTAAGACTGCAAGTTAGCTATGATTCCAAAATGGCTGCTGTCCATGAGGTAGAAGGGTGTGGAAGGGAGTGTATGCTGCTGATTGGCTGGAATGTGTCTGCTGACTGTGACATGCAGGTTCATAGTGTCCTCAATGATAAAGTATTAGGGGCGGGTCGAATATTGCATATGTTCGCAGTTCGCCGCGAACGCAAACATGCTATGTTCGCCGGGAACAGTCCGCCGGCGAACTATTCGCGACATCTCTATGAGGGATAGGTCATGTCAAACAAATCTAATTTGTTTCTATGAGGAGGTTAGTAGGAGCTTGGATCAAGGCAACCCAGTGGATGTAGTCTATTTGGATTTAGCAAAGGCTTTTGAAACAGTGCCACATGGGAGACTATTGTGCAAACTAAGGGATACAGGAATTATTTTTTTTACCCTTTGAGACAATTGGCTAATTTTTACTTGGGTTTTTTTCTTTTTGCCTTCGTCTGGATTAATTACTAAATAAAAATAAAAAAATTGTTGATTAATAATTAATTAACAATTAACAACTAATTAATTATTAACTAATCCTCATATTGCAGATCAGAGGAGATTTTAAAAGGTTGAACTTGATGGACTGAAAGTCTTTTTTCAACCTTAATTACTATGGGCCTCATTCTATTAGCGGCCGCAGCCGTTGCGGGGCCGCAAGGACCGGCCGCAAGCTATTCTGCTATTCTATTCCTTACGGCCGGAGGCTCCGGCAGGCTTGCGGCCGGTGCCTTGCTATCTCTTGCGGCCTCTCGCGCCAGAGGAAAGACTTTGATCTAAAACGGCCGCAAGAGTTTCGGCCGTAAGAAATTCCTATTTGCAATTCAATTGCTCCGGGAAACCTCTCTGCAAGGCTAAAAACTAACCGCAGCTTACTTGCAGGAAAGAGGTCCCGCTAGCACCAATTAAGCACATAAAATAGCTCAAATAAAGCCATCCTGCACTTTGAGAAGACTATAAAGGGATTTTAGGTGTTAGAAAAAATAGCACATAATTATCCTATACTCAAATCCGTAAAATATTTTCTTTTTAATATCCGTAAAATATCCATGTAAAAAGTCCAGAGTGCTTGGAGCACCTCAGACATGCCCACGCCGCAGCCGGAAAATAAACAGTTAATTTGAACTCGGGTTTGGGCTGATGTGCAAGCTTGAGAGTGGGTTCCTTTTAATCCTCATGTCCCCCAATATGATCCCTAGCATTTACAGAGCTGTACAGTGCAGGCTTGAATTTATTTTTGAGTTTTTATATTTCACAGCTTACGGCCGGTTCCAAGATATGCGGCCGGCCGTAAAAGGAGATCCTTGCGGGGCCGTATAATAGAATCGCGAGTTAACTGAACCCCCGCAAGGAATCGCAGCCTTACGGCCGATTTACGGCCGCTAATAGAATGAGGCCCTATGTAACTATGTAACTATGTATTGCAATTATAAAATGTAAAATTGAACTAGGAAATCAAATCCCTTAGTGCTTAACACTATAAATTCTAACAAACAGATAGGTATGGGAAATATTTACATAGGTATATGTATTGTTTTCAGTATATTTGTTACTATTTGACAGTTCAAAAGAGTGATCCTTATGAAGGGAATATAACCTTTGCTTAAATCCTTCTTAGTATACACAGATCTATCACTTTTCAATTGGTAAATACACTGTTTCTTATTCAGGATACACACTTCTTAAATGTATAAGAATAATCATGGTCTTTATTTCAAAGGAGTGCAGGGATTTATTTTCTAAAGGTAGGCACATATTGAAGACTATTAAGGGGTATATGGGATAGAGACAACAATTGAAGTGTTATACAGATTCAAGGAGTGGCTTATGTAGGTACTGATAGTTTTCAAAATTATACAAATTGCAACCCTTTCCAAGTCTAATAAATCCTGCTGCTTAGCTATGCTAAGCCTATGTAATTGTCTTTGACTCCTTGTAATTTATAGCAGCCGTTTTCCCAACATGAAACTCATACCATTTACTAAGAACCCAATCTTGTCTTTTACCCAATTCCTAAACAAGTCTACATTACTCTGTATGTGCTTACTAGTACTTCCTTAGACCTCATAAATCTTTACTGGGTTCATCCTACGCGCATCCTGGGTTCAGACGCACGCTACGCTCAATACATGCCCCTAACAAGTGTTTCTATGTCATTATGATGTCTTTATCAAAGGAGAAGGCGTCTACTACGCTTGTCCTATTTAAAGCATAACAGTTGCCATAGTTACTGAATATAAGAGTCTGCATGTTAGATTTATTGGAGAATCATCTGTTTCATATATTTCCATTCTGTATAAACATTTAAAGAAGGTTTCTGTGTTTATATGTAAATAAAATTCCTCATCTTTATAATGGTGTAATATGAAATGTTATGAGTATTATGGTTACACATATATAAAGATCCATATGCAGGGTTTATATTTACATTCATCATTTACATTTAGCAAGGAATTACTATATCCATGCAGAATTCAAATTACTTATAATATCTTATCCAATATCACATTTTATAGTTTCCATGATTACATATATGTAAAATTCTGAATTTATAAATGTCTTAAATTTAATCTCTTTACACTCCATACTTATACTCAAGAGAATGATCTAAATTAATTATATTTTTATTTCACTTAATATACAAAACCATAACACATTTATTTATAACCCTATATAATCACAGGACCCAGAAAGATAAAAATTTATTAATCTAACTAAAATTAGTTTATATATATAATGTATCATAAGCCCCCTTATTTTTACATACATCAATTCTATATATATATATATATATATATATATATATATATATATATTGTGATCGTTTGCTCCTTGGAAGTGATGACAAGCAAGTGGAGTGTGAGTTCTTGTCAGAAGTGAAGGAGTTAACACTTCTGAAAAAACTCCTAATTGGAGCAACTCCCCTTTAAAAGACTGGAAAGCAGGCATGGAAAGAGGGAGGAGGGGCTGACTAGGCCCTAGGCAGCTGTGCTGCTGAGAGGAACAAGCACAGAGTGGAAGGTGATCTGCTGTGGAAATACAGTGAAGTTGTGAACTACCCTGTCAAGGATCACCAAGTGACTGTTACTGGGAGAACGGGGACTACAGCAAGTTGTATGAGCTGGAAGATTGACTTCAGACTCAGGAGGAAAAGTCACAAGGAGGCCAAGTAAGTGAAGGGAATAAGTGAGGATTCCCAGGCAAAGTTTTGCCTTAAAGGCCTAGGCACGGTTGTTGCTGCAGTATTATGCCCCAGGGAAGAAGTGAAGATATAGAGAAGTAAATACAAGTGAGTTTGTGTATGCAAGGGTCCCTGGGGTGAAGCATACGGGAGAGACGGGCGGGCCCTATGCTTCACCCGCAACCGTGTCCCAGAGAGGAGCGCTGTGTCCCAGAGAGGAGCGCTGTGTCCCAGAGAGGAGCGCTGTGTCCCAGAGAGGAGCGCTGTGTCCGAGAGAGGAGTGCTGTGTCCGAGAGAGGAGCGCTGTGTCCGAGAGAGGAGCGCTGTGTCCGAGAGAGGAGCGCTGTGTCCCAGAGAGGAGCGCTGTGTCCGAGAGAGGAGCGCTGTGTCCGAGAGAGGAGCGCTGTGTCCGAGAGAGGAGCGCTGTGTCCGAGAGAGGAGCGCTGTGTCCGAGAGAGGAGCGCTGTGTCCGAGAGAGGAGCGCTGTGTCCGAGAGGAGCGCTGTGTCCGAGAGAGGAGCGCTGTGTCCGAGAGAGGAGCGCTGTGTCCGAGAGAGGAGCGCTGTGTCCGAGAGAGGAGCGCTGTGTCCGAGAGAGGAGCGCGGTGTCCGAGAGAGGAGAGCGGTGTCCCACAGAGCGAGGAGCTAGAGAGGAGAGCTGTGTCCCACAGAGCGGAGCTGTGACCCAGAGTGGAGCGGGGTCCCAGAGGTTGCTGAAGAGGGCGACCTTATCTCGCTGGGAGATTTTTGAAAATAGGGAATTGATGCCGGTGCCGGTTGCTTTGGAGCCCCTGTTAGTTGGGTGCCGGATAACCGGGATTCTACTGTATATATAAATCCCATACAATAGAGTGCTCAATTATAAAGGGCCTGTCCTAAACTAGGTACTAAAACCTATAAATGAATATGTACATCTCATATAAAAAAATGCTCCATTTAGAAATAGATAAATCTCCAATATAAAGTGCATTTAGTGGCTTGTCTTAGACATATAAGTCCCATATTAGTAAAGTGCTCCATTAATAAAGTGACTATTCCTCAATTGGGAACTTAAAATCTAAGTGAATGTGTTTATAAAAAGGAGGAGGGAGGTTGAGGATGAGGAGGGAGGTTGAGGATCAGGAGGGAGGTTGAGGAGGGGGGGTTGAGGGTGAGGAGGGGGGTTGAGGTTGAGGAGGGGGGTTGAGGAGGGGGTAGAGGATGGGGGGTTGAGGATGAGGATGAGGGGGTTGAGGAGGGAGGTTTAGGTTGGGTTGAGGAGGGAGGTTGAGGAGGGGGGTTGAGGATGGGGGGGTTGAGGAGGGAGGATGAGGAGGGAGGTTGAGGATGAGGAGGGGGGTTGAGGATGAGGAGGGAGGTTGAGGAGGACATTGAGGATGAGGAGGAGGGTTGAGGTTGAGGAGGGGGTTGAGGATGGTGGGGGTTGAGGATGAGGATGGGGGGTTGAGGAAGGAGGTTGAGGAGGGGGTTGAGGAGGGGTTGAGGATGAGGGGGTTGGGGAGAGAGGTTGAGGATGAGGAGGGAGGATGAGGATTGAGGTTGAGGATGAGGAGTGGGGTTGAGGAGGGAGGTTGAGAATGAGGAGGGGGGTTGAGGAGGGTGATAAGGGAGGGGGAAGAGACACAGGGAAGGAAGAGGGGGAAGAGACACAGGGAAGAAAGAGGGGAGAAGAGACACGGGAAAGAGAGGGGGACACAAGAAAAGGGCACACAAGAGGGGGGCACAGAGGACACAAGAGGGACACAGGGGGCAGCATATTTCCCACCCTCGAGTCACTCATTTTACCCAGTATTTTGTGGTAAAATAGGTGCCCTGGCTTATACTCGGGTCGGCTTATACTCGAGTATATATGGTGTGTGTGTGTGTGTGTGTGTGTGTGTGTGTGTATATATATATATATATATATATATATATATATATATATATATATATATATTGTGATGGTGTGTCACCAGAGGGCAGTAGAGAGCCCTTCAAGAATTCTCCCCAGGAGTGAAAGGGTTAAGAAGATCCTTAAAAAGCTTGGCGGTGGCTGCAATCAAGGGCTACGGCTGTCTCCAGGTGGAAAGCTGTTTGACAGAGCTGGAGTGTTGAAGTGTGCAGGGCTGAAGTCAGAGGCCGCACTGAAAGCTAATGGAACAAAGCCAGAAGCTTTGAGGAGAAAGTCCCTCAAGGTGATGACCAAAGGAGGGATCTGCTGTGTAAAGAGAGGCCCGGAGATACAGAGCCTAAGAGAGGTGAGAGGAAAAGACACCTCTGCTACCGTTATATGGACTGTATGTTTGCACGCCTACATAAGACAGTAAGGGAAACTACAGTTCAGTTATGCAGGGCTTCAATGAGAAGCTAGAGTTTTGTTTCTGCCTTCAGTTTTATGTTGTATGCTGTTAAAACAACCAGTAAAGTGTGGTTAAATATTTAAAGAGCTCCTGCGTCCTCCATTTTATTGAATAACCAGGCACGGATCCTGAGAGTGACAGTGAATCTGTCACATTTATGGTGGCAGTGGTGGGATAGAAAATTGTCTGTGTTTAAGAAGACAGCCCACAGTACAGTACAATAATGGAGGAACTATTGAAAGCCCTGGCAGATGCCACTACATGCCAGAAAGTGGGCGGAGCTTGTCAGCAAGAAAGCCAGCAGAAAGGGCTGAAAGAAATTGCAGAAGACAGAGCCCTTGCTGTAAATGATGCTCGACTAAGAGATGCTGCTGCATGTCTGAGAGAGGCCACAGAGAAATGGCAGAGACAAGCAGAAGAGGACATAATCCGCATGCGTGAGGCCACAGAGAAATGGCAGATACAAGTGGAAATGGACAGAGTCCACATGAGAGAATCATTGGAGGCACAGAAAGTGCAGCTGCAGAAACTGAAGTCTGCAAATAATACCGTGGTTACAGAAGCAAGGGGAAGCATGAATCCTAATCGCTTCCTAAAGAGGATGACAGCTCAGGATGACGTGGACACCTTTCTCCTGAACTTTGAGAAGATTGCCACTAGGGAAGGTTGGCCTAAACAGCACTGGGCCACAGTCCTGGGTCCCTATCTGTGTGGAGAAGCTCAGCGAGCATATTGTGATCTGCCTGAAGAAAAGGCTACAAATTATTGTATCCTGAAGGAAGAGATCCTTTTCAGACTGGGAGTGAAAACAGTACAGAGACTGCACTCCTGGGATTTTTTTGACAGACCGGCTTATTGCTATCCAACGGACATGCTTGTCTGCCCAAGTTTAAAATGCAGTTTCCCTGTTAAGGGAAGGCAAATCAAACCTGATGAAGAAAGAAATCCGGAGTTCGAGACCTGGTGGATAGCAGAGAGAGTGCAACAAGCCACCAAGAGAGCGTCAAAAAAGACTGCAGAGCAGGCGAGAGAGACTGCAGAGCAGGCGAGAGAGACTGCAGAGCAGGCGAGCGAGACGGCAGGAGCCTCTGCGAGCGAGACGGCAGGAGCCTCTGCGAGCGAGACGGCAGGAGCCTCTGCGAGCGAGACGGCAGGAGCCTCTGCGAGCGAGACGGCAGGAGCCTCTGCGAGCGAGACGGCAGGAGCCTCTGCGAGCGAGACGGCAGGAGCCTCTGCGAGCGAGACGGCAGGAGCCGCTGCGAGCGAGACGGCAGGAGCCGCTGCGAGCGAGACGGCAGGAGCCGCTGCGAGCGAGACGGCAGGAGCCGCTGCGAGCGAGACGGCAGGAGCCGCTGCGAGCGAGACGGCAGGAGCCGCTGCGAGCGAGACGGCAGGAGCCGCTGCGAGCGAGACGGCAGGAGCCGCTGCGAGTGAGACGGCAGGAGCCGCTGAGAATGAGACGGCTGAGAGCGCAGCAGAGAGCACAAGTGAGATTGCTGAGAGAACAGCAGAGAGCACAAGTGAGACTGCTGAGACAACCACAGAGAGCACAAGTGAGATTGCTGAGAGAGCAAAAGTGACCGATGATGCTGATAAAGTCATTGAGGAAGAAGGGAACCCAAACAGATTCGGAAATCTTGTGGACAAGAGCGATGAGAAGGCCTCCATAAGAGACCTGGACAGACACAGCCACCTGTCCTTGGTGAATACTCCTGAGCTGGAGAGTACTAGAGTAAGAAAGTGCCTGACAAAGATCTCTGACCTAGAGAAAGGAGAGACCAAGTGGAAGAATATAGCCAGTGTTCTTAGAAAGGAAGAATGTCATAAAAATGATAAAGAAAATGGAAATCTTTCCAAAGTAAAAGTTAAGGAAGAAAAGAGTCTAGAGATTGAGATGGAGAAAGACAAACCAGTGTCTCTGAGAGAACATATGAAGCAGGGCATGGAGATGTGTTCTTCTAAAACTATTAAGTGTCCCGAGAGCATTCTGTCTCAGTTTGCCATAGAACAAAGTGCTATGGATAAAGAGAAGCAAGACGGGAAACAAGTGAAGCAAGGAGTACAGTTGAACTCTATCCCAGTGGGTTTCAAAAAGCCGGAAGTAGAAGACAGGCAAGTTGCTACTGAAATCAAGGGGATCAGGATGATGCCAGGTTATATCCCTGAATGGAGAAGGAAGCCTGCGTTTGAGGACAACAGAGTGTCCTATAGGAAGAAGAAACCGATGTCTAATTGGGAGCAGTGGAAGAAGTACAAGATGAATGAGAGAATTATGCAGAAGTGGCTGCACAGTGGCGGACAGGTGAAGCGAGACCTCCTCACTGACCGTAAATCCCAGAGGGAAGCAGCTGTAATAGAAAAGGAGCTCCTGTTCCATACTCCAGAAAAGCAGAGGGTGAGCACACTCCCTGATATTGAGGCACAGTTGAAGCAGAGTGGAGTTGGTTCAGAAGAGACTAACCCCGATCTTCAGGAACTGTGTGCACAAGATGCTACCTTTAATGCAGAGCGATACTTGCAGAAAGCTCATATGCGAGGCATAGTGAAGGAGCTTGTACAAGAAAGACAGAATGGTGAAGAAAACACGGCTGAGCAGCCAAAGATATTCGGGGACGACCTGATAGAAGAGTCAGAGGAGGTTCCTCTGTTGATCATGCAGCAAAAGATCCAGTACAAGCAAAGTCAACTGGATTTGCAACAAGCTAATGAGGAGAAACAGGGGCTGAAGGTAGCCAAAGGCGATGAAAAGCTGGAAGCCTTGGAGGCAAAGCAAGTGGACAAGCCACTAAAAGAAGATATAATACGGATGAAGGCTGAGGATGCCGGAAATAAAAGTGTTTTCCAGGAATCTAGGATTCAAGAGGCCACTAAGAAGTGTACTGGCATATCTGCTGAGTGTCAGCCTGCAGTTGGTGAACAGCTGGAGATATTCCAGCAAAACCCATCTGAGAGATCCTTCCTGGCAGAGGTAGAGAGTTGCAGACCTTACAGGACTGAAAGCACAGTGGTAATGAGTAGGCCTGCTGTGAACCGCAAGAAAGAGGAGGTGCGGACCCAGGCTCAAGAAGCAGCCCTGAGGGAGGACATGCTTGTGGAGCCTCTTAAGGATGCTGTACCAGAAAAGAAGCAAGATGACTGGATGAGGCTGATGCGTTTTGGTGAGAGTTGTCAGCCAGCCAATAGGAGCACCTGGTACCGAGAGAGCCAGAAACAGAGGGAGGAAAAACAGCCCAAGAAGTTGTTGTTGTTCCATAGTAAAGTTGAAAGAGATGAGAAAGCTGTGGATAATCTCCTGGAAAAAGAACGTTTAACAGGAGGATTAAAGGAGCAAATGAACTCAAAGCATAAAGAGGCCGAAGTGAGGCAGCTCCAGTCCCAGGCTCCCGGTCTGCAGATAAGGCATAAATACTGTCGGGGTGACTTTGAACAGACGAAAACACAGCGTCTAGCCACAAACTGGCAGGGAGTATGCAAGCTGGAGAGTGAACTGGTGAACGTTAGTCCTTACATTAAAGATATAAAGAGGATAAGTCCGAGCTGCGAGAATAAGATGACGGGTCTAAAAGAAAAGATACATCAGCTGGAACACAAGGTCACGGAAACCTGTGATGTACCCCCAGGGAAGCGACTGTATGGAGAAACATATTCTCATACCAAAGTACAAGAAGTACTTTTCAAGGGTCCCTGGGGCAGGACACTCGGAGAGATGGGCGGGCCGGTGTCCTACCCTCAAAGTTTAAGTGACAGCAGGCGGAACGCCAAAGAAAGCAGGAAATATAGAGTGAAAGGAAGAGCGGGAAAAGGAATGGTCTCTTCACCCAGAAAGGAAACACGGTTCCAAGGAAAGGCAAAGGTATTTAAAAGCAGTGATGAAGAAGGTAAGCTGCGAAATTGGAAAAGTCCTATGATGGAGTTTAAGATGACAATAGAGACACATGATGTAGATGCTCCTAGAAGTATAAAGAAGAGAGCGCCAACGGATGGTGCAGCTCGAAGTGCGGTAGCTCTGAGTAGAGTAAAGCCTCACTGGTGTCGCCGTAACGAGAAGAGTGCGGAGAGAACACAGATAGTACAGAGGGTGTGTTGGATCGCAGATACGGCCTCATGGCGTTGGACGCTCAACCCCATGGTGTCGAGCTGGGGTGGGGGATATGTGATGGTGTGTCACCAGAGGGCAGTAGAGAGCCCTTCAAGAATTCTCCCCAGGAGTGAAAAGGTTAAGAAGATCCTTAAAAAGCTTGTCGGTGGCTGCAATCAAGGACTACGGCTGTCTCCAGGTGGAAAGCTGTTTGACAGAGCTGGAGTGTTGAAGTGTGCAGGGCTGAAGTCAGAGGCCGCACTGAAAGCTAATGGAACAAAGCCAGAAGCTTTGAAGAGAAAGTCCCTCAAGGTGATGACCAAAGGAGGGATCTGCTGTGTAAAGAGAGGCCCGGAGATACAGAGCCTAAGAGAGGTGAGAGGAAAAGACACCTCTGCTACCGTTATATGGACTGTATGTTTGCACGCCTACATAAGACAGTAAGGGAAACTACAGTTCAGTTATGCAGGGCTTCAATGAGAAGCTAGAGTTGTGTTTCTGCCTTCAGTTTTATGTTGTATGCTGTTAAAACAACCAGTAAAGTGTGGTTAAATATTTAAAGAGCTCCTGCGTCCTCCATTTTATTGAAAAACCAGGCACGGATCCTGAGAGTGACAGTGAATCTGTCACAATATATATATATATATATATATATATATATATATATATATATATATATATATATATATATATATATATATGAATTGATGTATGGAAAAAAGAAGGGGGGTTATGATAAATTATATATATAAATTAAATTTTAGTTAGATGAATACATTTTTATCTATCTGGGTTTTGTGATTAAATAGAATTATAAATACATTTGTTATGGTTTTGTATAATAAGGGACATATAAATAGAATTATTTTAGATCATTCTCTTGAGTATAAGTATGGAGTGCAGATAGATTAAATTTAAGAAATGTATAAATTTAAAATTTTACATATATGTAACCATGGAAACTATTAAATTCTGTATTGGATAAGATACTATAAATAATTTTAATTCTGTATTGAAATAGGAATCTCTTCCTAATTGTAAATGATGAATGTAAATATAAACCCAGCATATGGATCTTTATATACAGTATCTGACAAAAGTGAGTACACCCTTCACCCTTGTAAATGTTTTATTATAACTTTTCATGTGACAACACTGAAGAAATGACGCTCTGCTACAATGTAAAGTTGTAAGTGTACAGCCTGTATAACAGTGTAAATTTGCTGTCACCTCAAAATAACTCAACACACAGCCATTAATGTCTAAACCATTGGCAACAAAAGTACCCTCCTAAGTGAAAATGTCCAAATTGGGCCCAAAGTGTCAATATTTTGTGTGGCCACCATTATTTTCCAGCACTGCCTTAACCCTCATGGCCATAGAGTTCACCAGAGCTTCACAGGTTGCCACTGGAGTCCTCTTGCACTCCTCCATAATGACATCACGGAGCTGGTGGATGTTAAAGACCTTGCACTCCAACACCTTCCATTTGAGGATGCCTTACAGATGCTCAATAGGGTTTAGGTCTGGAGACATGCTTGGCCAGTCCATTACCTTTACCTTCAGCTTCTTTAGCAAGGCAGTGGTCGTCTTGGAGGTGTCTTTGGAGTCATTATCATGTTGGAATACTGCTGTGCAGCTCTGTCTTCGAAGGGAGGGGATCATGCTCTGCTTCAGTATGTTACAGTACATGTTGGATTCATGGTTCCCTCAATGAACTGTAGCTCCCCAGTGCCAGCAGCACTTAGGCCCAGACCAAACATATATATATACATATGTCTGTCTATATGTGTATGTGTTTTCTATAATATGTTGTGTTGATTCCCCCTATATGCCTTTACCTGTTGATGTCAGATGCTGCCTCCACTCTCTTTGCATCACAGTTTTTGTTCAAACTGAGGGTTTCATCTCATATAAGTGTTGTTGTGCTCTTTGTGCCTTATCAGTTTATCTGTAACTTATGGATTATTTCAACTATCTTTCCTCAATATAGATGTATACTTTTGGTGGTGGGAGTGTAATGGTCTGGGTCTGCATGAGTGCTGCCTGCACTGGGGAGCTACCGTTTATTGAGGGAACCATGAATGCCAACATGTACTGTGACATACTGAAGCAGAGCATGATCCCCTCCCTCGAGAGACTGGGCTGCTGGGCAGTATTCCGACATGATAACTGCCCAAACACACCTCCAAGATGATCTCTGCCTTGCTAAAGAAGCTGAAGGTAAAGGTGATAGACTGGCCAAGCATGTCTCCAGACCTAAACCCTCTGTGGGCATCCTCAAACTGAAGGTGGGGGAGTGCAAGGTGTCTAACATCCACCAGCTCTGTGATGTCATCATGGAGGAGTGGAAGAGGACTCTAGTGGCAACCTGTGAAGCTCTGGTGAGCTCCCTGCCCATGGGCCTAATTTGGAATTTCCCACTTGTACTCACATTTGTTGCCAACAGTTTAAACATTAATGGCAGTGTGTTGAGTTATTTTTAGGAGACAGCACATTTACACTGTTATACAGGCTGTACAATACTACTATACATTGTAGAAGAGTGTCATTTCTTCAGTGTTGTCACGTGAAAAGATATAATAAGATATTTACAAAAATGTGAGGGATGTACTCACTTTTGTGAGATACTGTATGTGTAACCATAATACTCATAACATTTCATATTACACCGTTATAAAGATGAGGAATTTGATTTACATATAAACACAGAAACCTTCTTTAGATGTTTATACAGAATTAAAATATATGAAATAGATGATTCTCCAATAAATCTAACATGCAGACTCTGATATTCAGTAACTATGGCAACTGTTATGCTTTAAATAGGGCAGAAGCATAGTATACGCCTTCTCCTTTGATAAAGACATTGTAACAATGTAGAAACACGTGTTAGGGGTGTATATAGATTGTAGAGTGCGTCTGAACCCAGGATACGCATTTTTACTGCAGGGACATACAAACAGTAAAGATTTATGAGGTCTATAAAAGGAAGACGGACAAGGATACTTCTAGTAAGCATATACAGAGTAATATAGACTTGTTTGGGAATTGGGTAGAAGATAATATGGGGCTCTTAGTAAATGGTATGAGTTTCATGTTGGGAAAATGGCTGCTTTAAATTACAAAGAGTCAGAGACAATTACATAGGCTTAGCATAGCTAAGCAGCAGGAGTTATTAGATTTGGAAAGTATTGCAACTTGTATAATTTTGAAAACTATCAGTACCTTCATAAGCCACTCCTTGAATCTATATAACACTTCAATTGTTGTCTCTATCCCATATACCCCTTAATAGTCTTCAATCTGTGCCTACCTTTAGAAAATAATTACCTGCACTCCTTTGCAATAACGATCCTGAATAAGAAACAGTGAGCCTCATTCAATTGAGCTTTTGGGAGATCCGGGCTTCGGAAATGTAGCCACTCAAGTTATTTTTCTATTCAATTGGCGGCATTTTGTGGGTTCCAATCGAGTTATGGGCGCCGGCCTACGATTTGATGTGATGGTTAACATCACAAGTTAATGCTCTTCCAAGCCTGTGATTTTTAACAGCCTCGAATGTTTGCTAAAATCGCAAATCACTATTCAATTGCTTGGTTCCCTCTCGCTAACCACTCCATCAAGCCCGCAAATGGCAGAAATGACCACAAGTTACGGGTACCAAGGAGTACTCACAAAGGGCTTAAGGACATGTCTGGAGCACTTTAAAAGCAAATAAACAGGCAATACTGTACTCTTATTAAAAGTGATGTTAGGTCTTAGAATTAATAGCACAACATTCTCTTTTCAATCTTTTTATTGCCAAGTGTAAACATTGTAACAGTGATTTTTATGATCATTTGAAATGTAACAATTTGTTAATAAAGTTTAGTCATTTTGTATAATGTGCTTCAAATTCATTATTGAACTATTACAATATTTCTTCAACTTATCTGTTTCTGTAAAACAAAAAGAACATAAGGGTTAGATATCATTTCAGTTAAGAAATGAAAGAAAATTAAACCAAATAACTACTATGAGCAACTGACACAATTATCCCAGCTCAGGTGTCACTTTTAGGTTTTAGTTTGAGGTTGGCAGATTACCAGCCAATCTTCCCACAACTTACTTGTCCAGCTCTTGGGATCCACGCCGAGATGTCTATTTCCAGCCCGCATTAAATTATCTTCCACATCTTAGAAGAGTTCTAAAAAATTTTTTTTATAAAATGTTTATTGCATGGGGTGTCTCTCGAGTCTCCAGTCTCTAGAAATACAGAGTATGTGTTTGTTATCGTATAGGTAGGTCTGTCATTAATCATTATAAAATTCAGTTTATTGATTATTACTCTTAAATTAGGTGTTGGGGTCTTCCATTTTTTGTCAATGTGGTTTTTAGGGAAAGCATTAGATACTGTGCCCATTTATTTATTTATTTTTTTATAATAAAGGGGTATGGTTACCCAGAAGGCAAATATCTATGGATGGGGTAATGTTTTTTAGATGCTAGTTTTTGCTAGTTAATGTGCATAGGATGTCGTCCCCAAATAAGCAACATTTGAGATGTTGTAGTCCTATTTGGAACCCTTGGATTTGTGGGGTGGAGCGTATAGCTTGAGCTTAAGGTTCCATCGCCAATGCAAATAGTAGTGGAGACATGGGACACTCCTGTCTTGTTCCCCTTGAATGTTTATATAACCTTTATTATCTCCTTGGAGTTTCAGGAATGCTACCGGGTCTCTGTATAGTGAGTTAATGAGATCGATAAAGCTTCTCGTGATACCTACTGTATTTTATCTAAGACCACGTAAAGGTATTGCCACTCCAAGGAATCGAAGGCCTTTTCCAAATCCAAAGCAATTGTGCATAAAGGTTTGTTGACTAATTTTGCTAAATGGAAGATGTTCAAAACTCTTCTTATGTTGTCTCCTGCCTGCCTGAAAGGTATAAAATCCACCTGAACTTTATGTATCAGTTTTGGAAGAAACCTAAAGAATCTATTAGCCATAAGCTTTGCTAGTATTTTTAAGTCCCCGTTTAATAAAGAAATAGGGTGAAAATTGTTTGCCTCCAGTGGATCTTGCCCTGGTTTTGGGAAAAATATCATATGTGCTTGGTTGAATTCTGTTAGGATTTGTTTACCTTTAAGGATGACATAGTATAAAGTGTTCAGATATGGGGCTAATATTTTGAAAAAGGTCTTATAGTAAATATTAGAAAATCCGTATGGCCCTGGTGATTTTCCTAATTTGAAATGTTTGATGGTGCCAATGATTTCTTCTATGGTGATATTGGCATTTTGACTTTCTAGGTCTTGAATTGAGATTGATGGGTGGTCACATTTATCTAAAAAAAAATCTTAATCTTAAAAATTTCAGCTTTGGAGTTAGAGGAGTATATTTTTAGGCATAAGTTCAGAAAAGTATCTTGAATCTTTGTTTGGCTTTGGGTGACCAGGCCCTCAGGGCTTTTAATCTGAAAATGTGGTTTTGGCTATTTTTAGGTCTTAACTTTCTTGCCAACATGGGGGATAATGTATTTGCTTGACTAAAATATTTATGCTTCGTTATTCGTATTGCTTTTCCGATTTTTATTGTTAGAATGTTATCTAATTCAAATCTGATTTTGTTGATTTAGACTTGGTAGTAGAGGAGAATTTAATTTTGTTTTGACTTTTCAGTATATGTAGTTCTTTAAGAAGTTTTGTTTCTTTGAGGGTTAGATTTTTCTTATGTGAAGACGCAATTCTTATTATGAATCCTCTAATAAATGCCTTATGTGCAAGCCAAAGCCACCCTATCTTTGTTACTGGATTATCGTTAGTGAAAAAGTATGGTTCTAGTTCTTTAGAAATGTGGGTTGGATAATAGCACAACATTTTCAAGCTCGCAAATTGGCCAATAAAAATACTTTATTTCATGTTTGATTTCCGTGTTATATCGATCCTGGCAATCAATGTGTTCATACATATAATGGAACTTGCATGTAATAGAATATCATATTTACGGTTTTATCGATATTGCAATATATCAGGAATATGGTAACTCGTATCGTAACTCGTAGTTGAAGCCATGTTTCATTGATCTAATGATGACAATTTCTGTTTCCATTGGCTGTTTCTATCTCAGGAGTTACGGCCTTGGTTAATTGATCTGTTCAAGCGCGCAAATGCTACATACAATGGCATGGTTTCCGAATTTCGCCATTGGCCTCTAACTTGCGGCCTTGAGCAATTCAATAGCACCATAACTTACTAGCGCTGCGGATCTGCTGACATACGGCCTATACTCAATAACTTAAAGGCCTTGTAATTGAATGAGGCTCAGTGTCTTTATCAATTGAAATGTGATAGATTAAGAAGGATTTAAGCAAAGGTTAGATTACTTATATAAGGATCACTCTTTTGAACTGTCAAATAGTAACAAGTACACTGAAAAGGATACATATCCCTGCACATTGATTTTAATTTTGTTTTTAAATGTTTTTATTTGTCACTGTCCTTATAATTAATAAAATATACCTATGTAAATATTTCCCATACCTATATTTTTGTATTGCAATTATGTGTAATCTGTGAATATGTGTGATCAAGGATTAAGTGTAAAACCGTAAATAGTATAATAACCGCAAATTACTGTTCTCAAAATACTCCTACTCTCTCTCTATCTAGAACCAACCACCAACTCTGGGACCTGCATACTATTTCATCAGAAAATACAACACCGTCAACGAATGGGTGGTTGTGAGTTCTTGAAGCCTGTAAAGGAGCCCGCAAAAGTTACGGGTATTAAGACACTATTAAATTGCTACTATTCCCCAAAGACGCACTGAGTTCAAAACCGGAAAATGGAGCGAAAAATATTATGGCCTCCCAATGGGACCTGCAAGGTATTGTAAAAGACAATATAAACAAATCACTGGACTTTAAAAATATGGGGAATGCAATGAAAGGCATTACAATTCATTGCACGACAATCCACAAATACAAAATTGGCAGCATTCGTGGCATCAGGAGCTCCGGGTTTCACTAAAAATAGACCCATAGCGGTGTTATTATACACTTGCAGTCCCCATCCCGCTCTCAGCCAGTGTTATGTGGTATCAACAAGTATTATAGGAATTATTCCATACTTTTGAATTTGCATTTGGGATTCGGATGTTATTGAGATTAACAATAGGTGGATCCTATAAATTAGCTAATGTAGCAGTGGTTGTAAATCAATAAATGAATACTCCAGGCCAATACTATTAGCATTTTAAATTAACATTGGTCCTCTATGTCTCTTTTGTCATATCACTGACACTGATTATTTTGATAGATCTATATTTTTAGATATATCTCTCAGCATTTAGCACTTTAATATAAGTATTATTATAGGTGATCTAGCACTATCAATTTTCATTATTAGCATTTTTAAAATTTTCTTCACTTGTACAATATATATATATACAGTGGATATAAAAAGTCTACACACCCCTGTTAAAATGTCAGGTTTCTGTGCTGTAAAAAAATGAGACAAAGATAAATCATTTCAGAACTTTTTCCACCTTTAATGTGACCTATAAACTGTACAACTCAATTGAAAAACAAACTGAAATCTTTTAGGAAGAGGGAAGAAAAAATATAAAAATAAAATAATATGGTTGCATAAGTATGCACACCCTTAAACTAATACTTTGTTGAAGCACCTTTTGATTTTATTACAGCACCCAGTCTTTTTGGGTATGAGTCTATCAGCATGGCACATTTTGACTTGGCAAGATTTGCCCACTCTTCTTTGCAAAAACACTCCAAATCTGTCAGATTGCGAGGGCATCTCCTGTGCACAGCACTCTTCTGATCACCCCACAGATTTTCAATCGGATTCAGGTCTGGGCTCTGGCTGGGCCATGCCAAAACTTTAATCTTCTTCTGGTGAAGCCATTCCTTTGTTGATTTGGATGTATGCTTTGGGTCGTTGTCATGCTGAAAGATGAAGTTCCTCTTCATGTTCAACTTTCTAGCAGAAGCCTGAAGGTTTTGTGCCAATATTGACTGGTATTTGGAACTGTTCATAATTCCCTCTATCTTAACTAAGGCCCCAGTTCCAGCTGAGGCCCCAGTTCCAGCTGAAGAAACACAGCCCCAAAGCATGATGCTGCCACCACCATGCTTCACTGTGGGTATGGTGTTCTTTCGGTGATGTGCGGTGTTGTTTTTGCGCCAAACATATCTTTTGGAATTATGACCAAAAAGTTCAACCTTGGTTTCATCAGACCATAACACCTTTTCTAACATTCTTTTAGGAGACTTCAGATGTGTTTTTGCAAAATGTAGCCTGGCTTGGATGTTTTTCTTTGTAAGAAAAGGCTTTTGTCTTGCCATTCTACCCTATAGCCCAGACATATGAAAAATACGGGAGATTGTTGTTACATTTACCACACAGCCAGTACTTGCCAGACATTCCTGCACCTCCTTTAGTGTTGCTGTAGGCCTCTTGGTAGTCTCCCAGACCAGTTTTCTTCTCGTCTTTTCATCAATTTTGGAGGGAACTCCAGTTCTTGGTAATGTCACTGTAGTGCCATATTTTCTCCACTTGATGATGACTGTCTTCACTGTCTTCCATGTTATATCTAATGCCTTGGAAATTCTTTTGTAGACTTCTCCTGACTGATACCTTTTAACAATGAGATCCCTCTGATGCTTTGTAAGCTCTCTGTGGACCATGGCTTTTGCTGTGGGATGCACCTAAGAACATTTCAGGAAAGACCAACTAGAGCAGCTGAACTTTATTTGGGGATAATAAGAGGCACTTTAGATGATGGCAGGTGAATGCTGTCTCCTATTTAACACGATTTGGAATGTGATTGCTTAATTCTGAACACAGCTACATCCCCAGTTATAAGAGGGTGTGCAAACTTATGCAACCACATCATTTTTATTTTTTATTTTTCTTCCCTCCACCTAAAAGATTTCAGTTTTTTTTTTTCAATTGAGTTGTACAGTTTATAAGTCACATTAAAGGTGGAAAAAGTTCTGAAATGATTTATCTTTGTCTAATTTTTTAAGAGCACAGAAACCTGACATTTTAACAGGGGTGTGTAGACTTTTTATATCCACTGTATATATATTTTGTATTGCTATATTTTTTTTCCCACTGTTTACAGCACTGTAGCACTTTATCACTTGTTCATACTACAAGTGGACCCAGTGGATTTATAATTATATGGTGGCTTTAGAGTTCTTCCCACTCCTCATCATTATTATTTTTCATGAAGAAGTCAGAGCATCAAGATTTTAACCTTGTATTTTAAAAGCACTATTAAATAGTGATGTCACGAACATGAAATTTTCGGCTTGCGAACCGCGGACGGGAATTCCATCAAATGTTCGCGAACGGACGAACATCGGTGAACCGCCTTAGACTTCAATGGACAGGCGAATTTCAAAACCCACAGGGACTCTTTCTGGCCACAATAGTAATGGGAAAGTTGTTTCAAGGGGACTAACACCTGGACTGTGGCATGCCGGAAGGGGATCCATGGCAAAACTCCCACGGAAAATTACATAGTTGATGGAGAGTCTGGTTTTAAGCCATAAAGATTCATAAATCACCTAACATTCCTATATTGTTTGGAATAACATGCTTTAAAACATCAGGTATGATGTTGTATCGATCAGGTAGTGTAAGGGTTACACCCGCTTCACAGTAACAGACCAATCTCCCCGTTTAATGCACCGCAAACAACCGCAAACAGTCCCTTTGCACAACCGCGAACTCCCCATTTGCACAAGGTTGGATACCAAGCTAGCCATGTCCCGTTCCTTGTCCTCACTGATGTCATTGAAGGTCTCTTCCTCCACCCAGCCACCAAGGGTCCCTGAAAGGTGACAACAAGCCCCCTGGGACGCCTGCTGTGTTTGGTCTTCCACCTCCTCAAAGCCACCTTCCTCCTCTGAATCCTCTTCTTCAGACTCCTCTCTCTGCGTTGCCTCTGTCTGCATTATTATAAGGTGTGTACTGTTAAGTAGTACTATTCCTATCGGTTTAATCCCTGTTATGTCCACGATTAGGGGACGTGTATATGGCATTGATTTTTGGAACAGGGAGATGGAAAAAGATGCTTGGTCGGACCTCCTACTTCGAATTTGGGGCACTGCACGTGCAATCTAAGGTGCCACCAGATAGGTGTATTAAGTTGTACTACTCATTCCTAGCTGTTTAATACCTGTTACATCACCTATCAGGGGACGTGTATATGGCATGGATTTTTGGAACAGGGAGATGGAAAAAGATGCTTGGTTTGACCTCCTACTTCGAATTTGGGGCACTGCACGTGCAATCCAAGGTGCCAACAGATAGGAGTGGTGTATTAGTTGTACTTCTCATTCCTATCAGTGTTCCTATTTAATTGATTACAGTAAAACAAGGGTTGTTTTATTTCACTGCACACTACGGTTGCACTAGATATGAGTGTCACTGTGCACTGGCAAAAGTTGGCAGACTAGATGCAATAGGCCTCACAAACACGCCTTTAGGCAGGCAACTGATATTCAATCGATTACAGTAAAAAAAGGGTTGTTTTATTTCACTGCACACTACGGTGACACCAGATATGAGTGTCACTGTGCACTGGCAAAAGTTGGCAGATTAGATGCAATAGGCCTCACACACACACCATTAGGCAGGCAACTGATATTCAATCGATTACAGTAAAAAAAGGGTTGTTTTATTTCACTGCACACTACGGTCACACCAGATATGAGTGTCACTGCGCACTGGCAAAAGTTGGCAGACTAGATGCAATAGGCCTCACACACACGCCTGTAGGCAGGCAACTGATATTCAATCGATTACAGTAAAAAAAGGGTTGTTTTATTTCACTGCGCACTACGGTGACACCAGATATGAGTGACACTGCGCACTGGCAAAAGTTGGCAGACTAGATGCAATAGGCCTCACACACACGCTTTTAGGCAGGCAACTGATATTCAATCCATTACAGTAAAAAAAAAGGGTTGTTTTATTTTACTGCACACTACGGTTGCACTAGATATGAGTGTCACTGTGCACTGGCAAAAGTTGGCAGACTAGATGCAATAGGCCTCACAAACACGCCTTTAGGCAGGCAACTGATATTCAATCGATTACAGTAAAAAAAGGGTTGTTTTATTTCACTGCACACTACGGTGACACCAGATATGAGTGTCACTGTGCACTGGCAAAAGTTGGCAGATTAGATGCAATAGGCCTCACACACACACCATTAGGCAGGCAACTGATATTCAATCGATTACAGTAAAAAAAGGGTTGTTTTATTTCACTGCATACTACGGTCACACCAGATATGACTGTCACTGCGCACTGGCAAAAGTTGGCAGACTAGATGCAATAGGCCTCACACACACGCCTGTAGGCAGGCAACTGATATTCAATCGATTACAGTAAAAAAAGGGTTGTTTTATTTCACTGCACACTACGGTGACACCAGATATGAGTGACACTGCGCACTGGCAAAAGTTGGCAGACTAGATGCAATAGGCCTCCCACACACGCTTTTAGGCAGGCAACTGATATTCAATCGATTACAGTAAAAAAAGGGTTGTTTTATTTCACTGCACACTACGGTCACACCAGATATGAGTGTCACTGCGCACTGGCAAAAGTTGGCAGACTAGATGCAATAGGCCTCACACACACGCCTGTAGGCAGGCAATTGATTTTGTATGCCTGTTTAAAAAGATGTTGTGTTCCAAATAAAGTGGTTCATAATTTTCATCAAGACTTTGTGTGCAGGTGTATTATTGACCCAAGGGCATATGCTGGCAGAGGAGATCGTTTCTGACTCCCTACCAAGGTTTTCCCAGGCACACTACCTTAAGCTGGGACTTATGCTCTTGCATCCGCAAAGAAGGTCCATTGGTCTGAGTCACCCAAATCTTAGGTCTAAAACCTACAGGAGATAAAAGGACTAGGATCCTCTATACTCCATCATCATTGTAGGTTGTGACACAGGCAACTGATATTCAATCGATTACAGTAAAAAAAGGGTTGTTTTATTTCACTGCACATGACAGTTGCACTAGATATGAGTGTCACTGCGCACTGGCAAAAGTTGGCAGACTAGATGCAATAGGCCTCACACACACGTCTTTAGGCAGGCAACTGATATTCAATCGATTACAGTAAAAAAAGGGTTGTTTTATTTCACTGCACACTACGGTGACACCAGATATGAGTGTCACTGCGCACTGGCAAAAGTTGGCAGATGCAATAGGCCTCACACACACGCCTTTAGGCAGCAACTAATATTCAATCGATTACAGTAAAAAAAGGAATGTTTTATTTCACTGCACACCACGGTTGCACTAGATATGAGTGTCACTGCGCACTGGCAAAAGTTGGCAGACTAGATTCAATAGGCCTCACACACACGCCTTTAGGCAGGCAACTGAAATTCAATCGATTACAGTAAAAAAATGTTGTTTTATTTCACTGTACACTACGGTGACTCCAGATATGAGTGTCACTGTGCACTGGCAAAAGTTGGCAGACTAGATGTAATAGGCCTCACACACACGCCTGTAGGCAGGCAACTGATATTCAATCGATTACAGTAAAAAATGTGTTGTTTTCTTTCACTGCACTTTACGGTAGACAACAGATATGAGTGTCACTGTGCACTGGCAAAAGCTGGCAGACTAGATGCAATAAGCCTCACACACACGCCTTTAAACAGGCAACTGATATTCAATCGATTACAGTAAAAAAAGGGTTGTTTTATTTCACTGCACACTACGGTTGCCCTAGTAATGAGTGTCACTGCGCACTGGCAAAAGTTGGCTGACTAGATGCAATAGGCCTCACACACACACCTGTAGGCAGGCAACTGATATTCAATCGATTACAGTAAAAAATGTGTTGTTTTCTTTCACTGCACTTTACGGTAGACAACAGATATGAGTGTCACTGTGCACTGGCAAAAGCTGGCAGACTAGATGCAATAAGCCTCACACACACGCCTTTAAACAGGCAACTGATATTTAATCGATTACAGTAAAAAAAGGGTTGTTTTATTTCACTGCACACTACGGTCACACCAGATATGAGTGTCACTGCGCACTGGCAAAAGTTGGCAGACTAGATGCAATAGGCCTCACACACACGCCTGTAGGCAGGCAACTGATATTCAATCGATTACAGTAAAAAAAGGGTTGTTTTATTTCACTGCGCACTACGGTGACACCAGATATGAGTGACACTGCGCACTGGCAAAAGTTGGCAGACTAGATGCAATAGGCCTCACACACACGCTTTTAGGCAGGCAACTGATATTCAATCCATTACAGTAAAAAAAAAGGGTTGTTTTATTTTACTGCACACTACGGTTGCACTAGATATGAGTGTCACTGTGCACTGGCAAAAGTTGGCAGACTAGATGCAATAGGCCTCACAAACACGCCTTTAGGCAGGCAACTGATATTCAATCGATTACAGTAAAAAAAGGGTTGTTTTATTTCACTGCACACTACGGTGACACCAGATATGAGTGTCACTGTGCACTGGCAAAAGTTGGCAGATTAGATGCAATAGGCCTCACACACACGCCTGTAGGCAGGCAACTGATATTCAATCGATTACAGTAAAAAAAGGGTTGTTTTATTTCACTGCACACTACGGTGACACCAGATATGAGTGACACTGCGCACTGGCAAAAGTTGGCAGACTAGATGCAATAGGCCTCACACAGACGCCTGTAGGCAGGCAATTGATTTTGTATGCCTGTTTAAAAAGATGTTGTGTTCCAAATAAAGTGGTTCATAATTTTCATCAAGACTTTGTGTGCAGGTGTATTATTGACCCAAGGGCATATGCTGGCAGAGGAGATCGTTTCTGACTCCCTACCAAGGTTTTCCCAGGCACACTACCTTAAGCTGGGACTTATGCTCTTGCATCCGCAAAGAAGGTCCATTGGTCTGAGTCACCCAAATCTTAGGTCTAAAACCTACAGGAGATAAAAGGACTAGGATCCTCTATACTCCATCATCATTGTAGGTTGTGACACAGGCAACTGATATTCAATCGATTACAGTAAAAAAAGGGTTGTTTTATTTCACTGCACATGACAGTTGCACTAGATATGAGTGTCACTGCGCACTGGCAAAAGTTGGCAGACTAGATGCAATAGGCCTCACACACACGCCTTTAGGCAGGCAACTGATATTTAATCGATTACAGTAAAAAAAGTGTTGTTTTATTTCACTGCACACTACGGTAGACACAGGATATGAGTGTCACTGTGCACTGGCAAAAGATTGCAGACTAGATGCAATAGGCTTCACACACACGCTAGCAGGCAGGCATATGCAATTAGATTACACAGAAAAAAATAATAAAATAAAATAAAAAGGGCTTTTTGTGTTGCTGTCCTTGCAGCAGATATCAAAGGAGTCCTTCAGGTGTGTTGTTTATCCGAGACAAGTATACATTTTTCCAGTGGAATCAGTTGGCCTCTAAGTACCCCCTCCTTATTGTAAATAAATAAAAAGCGGTATATTGATTATATGTCATCCAACCAATGGGTAAGATGTTAAATTTGGCTTTTAGCTGGTCGAACAATGCCAACTTCCCTTCTATAAAAGTTTCTTTAATCATCGAAATGCCCTTATTGTTTCATTCTTTAATCATAGAAACTTAATTCCACCTCAATAATGAGTTTAAAGGCATTATGGGGCTACAAGTTGGTATTAAGTTGTATTTCTTATTCATTTGTCTCCAAGCTTTTAAAATATCTTTTATAACAAAAGAACCAACTCTCAGTTCTATAAAGGCTATGTCATCGAAAAATAACAAAGTTATTAAATCTTGACCCTGGGCCATTACTTTCTCAATTTGACACCAAGGGTATTTTCCAATTGGATCAACCCATTTTAGAGCATGCACCACCATATTTGCCTCATAGTATGTTTGCAAAAAAGGATAAGCTGTATACCCCCTTTAATGAAGCTTCTCGACATAATTGTTTTCTTGAGTCTAACATGCTTAGATGAATGAATAAATAAATCTATTGTGTGTTGAAACCAACCATTAGAAATTCTTACCGGTATACAACGTAAAATGTAATTAAATCTCGGCAGATGTGTCATTTTAGCGATGGCAATTCTGCCAATAAATTAGGTTTTAAATTTCAGCCAATTTTTTATAATATCCTGAAATTTTAAATGTAAGTTTCTGTAGTTAATTTCTGACATTTTATCTAACTTTAAAAAAAAAAAAAAAAAACTAAATGTTTGAAGTATTCCAATCAAAGGGATATAACGATTTCAAAAGCAGTTTAAGATCTGATGGAATGTTTATCAATATAGTTTCTGATTTCTGAATATTCAGTTTATAATTTGATATACTGTTCTATTCAATTATCAATTACATCAAATGAGAAAGGGGCTCCTTTGGATTAGTTAGAGATAATATCACATCGTCGGCGTAAAGGCTTATTTTATGTTCTCTCTCTCCCACCCTGATCCCACGGATATTGTGAGCAGATCTAATTGCCTGAGCCAAGGGTTCCATTAAGAGGGCAAACAGGATGGGGGAGAGGGGACAGCCTTGTCTTGTACCATTCAATATTTCAAAACTTGCTGAACTAAACCTCAAACCTGCTGCTGTAGCAGTAAGAGAAGTATAAAGAGCCCCTATCACATGAGAGCCAAACTTACCAAAGCCAAACTTTTCCAAGGCTTGACTCATGTACTCCCACCCTACCCTGTTGAACGCTTTTTCAGCATCTAAAGACAGAAATAGGGTGGGAGTGCATGCACCCCTGGTGTAAGCAATCAAGTTAATATTTTTTCTAATATTATCTGCTCCTTTTCTTTCTTCAACGAAGCCCAGCTGATCTGGAGCAATTAATTTGTCAGCTACTTTCTTAATTCTAAGGGCAAGAATTTTTGAATATAATTTCACGTCTGTGTTTAATAAAGATATAGGTCTGTAGCTAGTGCGAAATTGCGGATCTTGATTAGACTTGGGGATCATAATTATTGTTGCTTTGATCATCTCTTTCGGAATTTTCCCTTCCGTCTTTATTTCGTTAAACATGTCTCTTAGACACGGACTCAACACTGGTGAAAATACTTTGTAAAAAGCGTTGGTATAACCATCTGGCCCTGGAGATGTGTAAGATTTCAATTGCTTTATTACCTCATTGATTTCTTGTTCCGATATAGGAGCATTTAGTTCTTCTAACTCAATAGGAGATATAGCAGTCAATTATAATCAATCAAAAAAAAACCTGAATTTGTTTTCTAGTTGTTTTTTTTAAATGATACGTCGTTTGATAGATTGTAACGGTCCTGATAATATTCAGCAGTTGGGCAATGCTTTGGGGGGACAAGATATTTTCACAGTTGATTAGTAGACATTCTATTCTTTTTTTTTATTTCTTATTTTTAGAGTTACCTTTACAGTTAATGAATCTGCCTTGATTTATTTTATCTTTTCAGAATCCTTCATAAATTATTACTATGTAGCTTACCACACTTTTGTTTACATAATGTACTGTGTTATGTGACTTTCTCCCTTATTGTGTCATAAAATTATATTAACCTCCTAATCTCCATACTACTGCAATTAAAGTTGTAAATTGGCTTTACTTATAACTATGATTTAGCAGGGTTACTATAGATTGCCTAATTAATTTATATATAAAACTTTGTAGTGGCAACTAATATCATACTTACTATTTTGTGAGACCATATTTTAGTACCTATCCACGTTTATAAGTGTGATTATTTTACATATTCATCAACATTTTTTTTAAATAGTTTTTAATTGTGCTGTGTCCAAATTCTTTAAGCAAAAAAAATATTAATGTAAATAACCGTAATATGTGTTCACTAAATAGTAGACTGTGACTTTCGTAGACAGGCCTAGTATCTATTCTTGTCATAGTTGTGTAATAATTTACCAAGTGATAAGTGCATTATTTAGAAAATAAGTGGAGTGAACCTACATCGCAGTAAAATTGTGATTAACCAAACAAAAGGGGGATAACCCTTCTTTAGATGGTTCAGTAATGTTGGTAAATTTTGGGAATTCATATGGTATGTACAGAATTCAAAAATAATTAAATTATAATTAAGTCCATACAACTTTAAGTTGATTGCCATTCTGGAGTTGTAAGCTGTAAATCTTGGGAAGACTCCTCTGAGGAAACCATTTCAAAATTCCATTTAGCCAAAATAGAGGTTCCTTCTGCGACTGAACTCATTTTATGCCACTATGATCCCTTTAAAATCAGCAAGCCTACTGGGAAAGTCCATTTGTAAGTAACATTTTCATTCCTAAGACATTGAGTTATGGCTCCAAATTCTTTCCTCTTGTTGATCGTGGCTTGTGAAAAATCAGAAAAGATTTAGATGTTGTCATACAGAAACTTCACATTTTTATTTAAGAAGTTGGCTCTTTTTATTACCTCTTTAGTTAGAAAAAAGTGGAACTTGACTATGATATCCCTTGGACTTTTATTTTGTAGGTGCAACGGTAAATAAATTTATGATCCAGTTGAGGAAAAGAGGGAATCAAGGCGGTAAATAAATCGAGTAAATAATCATTTAGATCTTAATTTTTTTATATTTTCAGAGATTCCCCTTATGCGCAAATTATTACGTCTTGAACTGTCCTCTAATCTAGTGATTTGATTATTTAGGTCTGTGAATTTATTTTCCAATTTGGTAGAATAAGATAATACCATTTTGTGATCAATTATTAGTTTATCAAACTTTGCTTCTTCTGATCTGATATTTACAGCACTCATTGCTTTTGCGTTTTCGAGGATCTGAACCTTTATATCTAAAAGGAATTGAGATTGAAAAAGTTTTAAAATGTCCTTCATCTTGGAAGTCATTAACAATTCATCATTTTGAGTGTCTGATTCTCTGCTTGATGAACTTACAGAGGAATGTATTGCACTTTGATTTAGTGAGTTTTTGGGAGACTCCAATTGGGAAACATTTTTGTTCTTTCCATTACTTTTTGGAGAGAAAAAAGTAGTTACGTCAGATATTAGGTTTTACTTGTCTTTGACTTTGCTTTTTGACAACATATTGTGTTTGGATTTAGATATAGTGGCAAGAAAGAGCGTTTAACTGTCAAATTAATTTAAAATGAATGCTCCACCAAAAATCTTGATCCTGACCTTCTTTTCCACTCTGGAACCAGTCAGAGCCACCTTTGGTGACAAATGTTGGAAAACTATATGATAGAACCAAGCGAAAATTACGTAAACAAGAGTGCAAATAATGGTGAGTTTTAATGAATGGGAACTTCGTCCAAAATTAAACTAGTTGACTATATAGCAATTTTTTTAAACTTTTTTAACTTCCCATTTACTCATATGGATTATTACTTCTTTAATTGCTTAAAACGCTTTCAGCTTGTGAATAAACCAGCCCATTTACTACTGTACAGTAGTGATGTCCCGAACAGTTCGCCGGAGTACTATTCGCAGCTATATTCGCATGTTCGCGTTCGCAACGAACAGCGAATATATGCGATTTTCAGTCCGCCCCCTATTCTATATCATTGAGGAAACTTTGACCCTGCACCTTACAGTCAGCAGACACATTCCAGCCAACCAGCAGCATACACTCCCTTCCAGAGCCTTCCATCTTTATGACAGCCTCCATTTTAGAATCATTCTGTAGCTGCATTCGTTGAGAGAGGAGATATATTCTACCTGCTGTTGATTTAATAGGGAAATAAATAGCCAGGGTGTGTATTTAGCTTTAACTACACACCTGAAGGACTCCTTTGATATCTGCTGCAAGGACAGCAACCCAAAAAGTCCTTTTTAGGGCTAGAACATCATTTATTTTATTTTATTATTTTTTTCTGCTGATTTAATATGGAAATAGATAGCCAGGCTGTGTATTTAGCTTTCACTACACACCTGAAGGACTCCTTTGATATCTGCTGCAAGGACAGCAAACCAAAAAGCCATTTTTAGGGCTAGAACATCATTTATTTTATTTTATTATTTTTTTATGCTGCTTTAATAGGGAAATAGATAGCCAGGCTGTGTATTTAGCTTTACCTACACACCGGAAGGACTCATTTGATATCTGCTGCAAGGACAGCAACCCCAAAAGCCCTTTTTATTTTATTTTATTATTTTTTTCTGTGTAATCTAATTGCATATGCCTGCCTGCTAGCGTGTGTGTGAGTCCTATTGCATCTAGTCTGCCAACTTTTGCCAGTGAGCAGTGACACTCATATCTAGTGCAACCGTAGTGTGCAGTGAAATAAAACAACCATTTTTTTACTGTAATCGATTGAATATTAGTTGCCTGCCTAAAGGTGTGTGTGTGAGGCCTATTGCATCTAATCTGCCAACTTTTGCCAGTGCGCAGTGACACTCATATCTAGTGCAACCGTAGTGTGCAGTGAAATAAAACAACCCTTTTTTTACTGTAATCGATTGAATATCAGTTGCCTGCCTAAAGGCGTGTGTGTGAGGCCTATTGCATCTAGTCTGCCAACTTTTGCCAGTGCACAGTGACACTCATATCTGGTGTCACAGTAGCTTGCATGCATAGTACCACTAATCGTAAAAAAAATGACAGGCAGAGGCAGGCCACCCCGCAGGGGCCGTCGTGGTCGTGGTGCTGTGATTCCCTTTGGCCCTAGAATAATGCCCAGTTTTCAGAGGCAACGTACCCTGAACTTGAACAGTTCTGAGGACATGGTTGACTGGCTAACACAGGACACCCAATCTTCTACAGCTACCGCTCGGAACCTAGACACACCATCCTCCTCTAGCTTAGCTTCGGGCACATCTCCAGTTACCACTCGCCGCCTGCCGCCACCACCAATACTAGCACCAGAGCCGATTCACTTGATCCGTCAGCAGAGTTATTTACACATCCATTGGAAGAAATGAGTGATGCACAAACATTAGTGCCAGAGGATGTAGATAACAGGGATATGTCCCAGTCAGGCAGCATTACACACATGGACGTACGGTCTGATGATGATGATGATGATGTTGTACCCGGTGCTGCTTCCTTTGTTGAGTTGTCAGATACAAGTGAAGCGTTTGATGATGACGATGCGTCCGTAGATGTCACGTGGGTGCCCACTATAAGAGAAGAAGAACAGGGGGAAAGTTCAGATGGGGAGACAGAGAGGAGAAGGAGACGAGTTGGAAGCAGTGGGAGGTCGTCGCAAGTAGCTAGTGGCACAGTCAGACAGCATGCATCGGCACCCGGGGTCAGCCAGACAGCACGCCAGTCAACGCATGCTTTTGCCAACACCAGAATGCCGTCATTGCAGAGCTCAGAAGTGTGGCAATTTTTTCGTGTGTCTGCCTGTGACAACAGTGATGCATTTGCAACCTGTGTGAAAAGAAACTGAGTCGTGGGAAGTCCAACACCCACCTAGGTACAACTTCTTTGCGAAGTCACATGATGTCACATCACAAACGCCTATGGGATCAACACATCAGTACAAGCAGCACACAAAGCCAAAGCCGCCATCCTCCTCCTGGTCCAGCATCTTCAGCCACGTCAACCACTGCTGCCCTGCTTGCCCCCTCTCAACCATCCGCCACTCCGTGTCTCGCCCTGAGCAGTCCCTGCTCATCTCCCCACAGTCAGGTGTCTGTCAAGGGCATGTTTGAGCGTAAGAAGCCAATGTCACAAAGTCACCCCCTTGCCCGGCAACTGACAGCTGGCTTGTCTGAACTCTTAGCCCGCCAGCTTTTACCATACAAGCTGGTGGAGTCTGAGGCGTTTAAAAAATGTGTATCTATTGGGACACCGCAGTGGAAGGTACCCGGCCGAAATTTCCTTGCACAAAAGGCAATCCCCAACCTGTACTCTATTGTGCAAAAGGAAGTAATGGCATCTCTGGCACACAGTGTTGGGGCAAGGGTCCATCTGACCATGGATACCTGGTCTGCAAAGCATGGTCAGGGCAGGTATATCACCTGTCATGGCTCACTTGGCAGTCATCTGGGACTTGGACAGATGTCTGTCACAGACTGTTGACACAAGAGACGATACCTGAGGGTTTGGGGCTCCCAGACACCCTGTTATACTGTTATATGGTTATATTGTTATGTTGTGGTCTAGGGGATAAAGTATTATAAGTTTACCCCTTAGCATATCCCCATCCCTTCCATGTTTAGGCTCATTGTAATGGGTGTCATGTGAGGGAGCTGGTGGGATGTGTTGGTTCTATGTGTGTGAAACATTGTGTGTTGTATTTGTAAATATGAATATATGGTATTATATTAGTATGTCATTATATTGTAGAGGGGAAGCCATGGAATACAGCCACGCCTCCTTTGTTCCCAAAGGCCTGTTAATCCCATTAGCTAAGTGTCCAGCATAGAACTAACAATGGGAAGCTGACAGCTGGAGAGCAGACAGGCAGGCACCCAGAAACAATGGGATGGCCTGAAGGCTTCTCATGGGCACAGGAGAGTAAAAGACATGCTTTGCCCTGGAGAGTCAGACCCCAAATGAATAAGTTGGCCTCGCCTAGTGGGCGGACCTGGGAGGGGACTATTGGTTCACACACAGTTCCCCTTCATGATTGGCCAGACGTCATTTGGGGCTGGCTAACGGTAGCCACTTCCCCCATTCTTGTGTGATGTGGTTAAATATGCTGTTCTAAAATAAAACATGGTTCATAATTTTCATCAAGACTTTGTGTGCAGGTGTATTATTGAACCAAGGGCATATGCTGGCAGAGGAGATCGTTTCTGACTCCCTACCAAGGTTTTCCCAGGCACACTACCTTAAGCTGGGACTTATGCTCTTGCACCTGCAAAGAAGGTCCATTGGTCTGAGTCACCCAAATCTTAGGTCTAAAACCTACAGGAGATAAGAGGACTAGGATCCTCTATACTCCATCATCATTGTAGGTTGTGACAATTGGTGGCATTGGTGAGAGACTCTACAGAAAGACCAAGAATGGAACAGACGGATATCACCAAAGAAGCAACAAGACGGTTTAAAGCAGCCAGGCACTTATACCCCAGTAAGATGACCGCACAAGAGGTGTCCGACGTACTAGACCAGCATTACCAGAGAATCTGGCAGGAGCGCACTGGGGAGTGGGATCAAGCTCAGCAAAGGCTTGGCTGCCGCACAGAGGAATTGCCAGCACGAGTTAAGATGGCATACCAGAACTTTAAGAAGTTCGAGGATGGTATGGACAATATGGACGAATTCTTCAGGAGTTTGAGCAGCAATGTGGGGTCCAAGATATTCCCTATGGAGAATGGGCCAAATTGCTGCTGAACAAGTTAACAGGAAGGGCCAGTGCGGCATGTGGAGCCCTTCCACGAGAACAAGCCCAGGATTATAATTATTTGTGCACTGTGTTACTGAGCAGATAGACTGTGACGCCTGAGACATTTTTGGATAGATTCAGGGGCACCACCAAAGGACCAGCAGACACTCATGTGGAGGTTATGTGCAGGTTAAGGCGAGCTTGTACCCAGTGGTGGTCTACACAAGTACTGATGGAACAATTCCTGAACATTTGCTCCTCAGAAGTAGGTGAATGGTTGCAAGATCAAAAACCGACCACTGCAGACCAAGCAGCTGCGCTGGCAGATCGGTTTATCAGCACCAGGGCCAAAAGAGTGTCCCAAGGAACAAAACCTAGCCTAAATACGGGTAGGGGCCCCAGAGAGGTGGTGCCAGCACGATCAGCTCCTGAGATGCGTAATGCGCCCTGGGCACGGCCAGTAAAAACATCTGACCACAGGGGTACCAAGTCCCAGCCTGCTCCCAGGACACAATGGGGGAACAAACCAATGAGCTCAGAATGCTACAACTGCAACCAACGAGGTCACTTTGCTAAGGATTGTCCTCAGGCACCCAAAAACTCTAGAGGACCTCCCCACCGCCATGTACATTATTTGGGGGAGTGGACTGAGGGGCCGACGAGCTCCAACGCAGCTCTTTGGGAGCCAGAAGCAGAGGGAGGATATTCAGGGGTCTATACTGTAAGGAACCCGCAGAAGCTGTCTGGAGAACAACATAGGCAAGCTGTGTGGTTACAAGGACGCCAAGCTACTGGCTACCGTGACTCTGGATCAGCAGTCACAGTAGTCCTACCCAAATGGGTACCCCTTCCAGATTCTATCCAAAAGGAAATGTGGGTGATGGTAGCAGGAGGAGAACAGTTAACCATCCCCATGGCTCGCGTTAATTTGGACTGGGGCATGGGGAACCAAAGCAAGGAAGTAGGAGTCATGGATGGGCTCCCCGCGGATGTTTTACTGGGCAATGATTTGGGCCACATGACGAGCCAATATGTACAGCCCATTACCAGAGCTCAAGCCAAGAGCACACACCCTGGAGAGGCATACCAGGAGCAGAGGGGATACCCAAGACCTGAGGTAAGTCCATTGCTTGCTAATACATTAACTTTAGGATGGGCCAAGGGAGAGGAGATCAGGGCAGTTCTGCAGAAAGACGAGACTTTGGCTGGTTTAAGGGACAGGGCAGCACAAGGCAAAGGAGTGGATGACCTATACAGCGTTATCTGGGATAAGGGGTTGTTATATAGGGTCAAGGTACCTATAAATATTGAGGTAGGCAGAGAACCCAGGAAACAATTAGTGGTTCCCCAGCTATATAGGGGCAAGGTGCTACAAGTAGCACATGAAATACCCCTGGGAGGGCACTTAGGTGAGAAGAAAACCCGGAGTAGAGTGAAAGAGATATTTTTCTGGCCAGGATTAGATAAGGATGTAAAGGAGTTTTGCCATTCTTGTGATGCCTGCCAAAGGAACAGGCCTCTCAAGAAGAACAGCAGGGCCAAGTTACAGTCCCTCCCAGTAATGGAAGAACCCTTCCAGAGGGTAGCTGTGGACATCATTGGGCCCCTAGCTAGAGCCAGTAGAACGGGGAAGCAGTATATCCTTACCCTGGTAGATTATGCCACTAGGTACCCTGAGGCAGTAGCCTTGTCCAGTATAACCGCTCCAAAGGTAGCAGACGCCTTGGTGATTATATTCACCAGAACAGGGTTTCCCCATGAGATTTTGTCCGATCAAGGCCCACAATTTATGGCCAAAGTCACGGAACAGCTATGGGCCACGTGTGGCGTTAAGCATATTACCTCTTCCCCCTACCATCCCCAGACTAATGGTCTATGCGAGCGGTTCAATGGGACTCTTAAACATATGATACGCACTTTTACAGACCAGGAACCAGACTGGGAACGGTTGTTGCCATGTTTGCTGTTCGCCTATAGAGAGGTACCCCAGGAGTCTACAGGGCACTCCCCCTTTGAACTCCTGTATGGGAGACATGTGAGAGGACCCTTAAGCATAATTAGGGAAACATGGGAAGGGGAGTATAGGCAGCAACCCATACCAGTGGCCCCCTATGTACTAGCCTTCAGAGAGAACATGTCCAGACAAACTGGAATAGTCAGCCAAAACATGAGGAAAGCCCAGCAGAGGGATCAGAAATACTACAAGGCAGGGACCAGTGATAGAATTCTGGAAGAGGGAACGAAGGTGCTTATGCTGGAACCTCACCCCCAGAATAAATTACAGTCCCAGTGGGTAGGGCCTTACACAATCAGCCAGAACGTGGGGAACAAGGCCTATGTAGTAATGATAGACCCGGATAGGGCCATCACCAGAGTTGCCCATATAAACAGACTTAAGGTGTACGTTCAGAGAGCAGCTCACCTATTAGCTATTTGTAGGGCCACAGAGGACGAACCAGAAGAGGGACAGATCCCAGATATGCTAAACAAAGCAGACCAGGATACAGTATGAGAAAGTATTCAGCAGACCCTGGAATTAGACGCAGAGCAGAAAGAGCAGCTGTCCAACAGCTTAAAACCCTTCCACTCCCTGTTCACCACCAAGCCAGGGTGTACCCCCTTAGCTGTCCACCCAGTAGTAACCGGGGAATGTGCCCCCTTAAAGCAACACCCCTACAGGGTACCAGAGGCAGTTACGGCCAACATTCAGGCAGAATTACGCACTATGCTACAGTTGGGAGTGATAGAAGAATCCAGTAGTCCCTGGGCATCTCCAGTGGTATTGGTGCCCAAAAAAGATGGAACCACTCGTTTTTTGCGTGGATTACCGTAGACTGAACGATAAAACCAAAACAGATGCCTACCCTGTTCCACGCATGGACGAGTTGTTGGACCGGCTAGGTACTGCCAAATATTTAACCACTTTAGATCTCTCTAAAGGATATTGGCAGATCCCTTTAGAAGAGACTGCAAAGGAGAAGTCTGCCTTTATCACCCCCTTTGGACTCTTCCAGTTTAAAGTAATGCCATTTGGGATGAAAAATGCTCCTTCTACCTTCCAGAGACTAGTGGACACATTGTTGCAAGGGCACCAAGAGTATGCCCAGGCCTACCTGGATGATATAGCCATTTTTAGCCAGACTTGGGAGGACCATATAAGGCACATTAGCCAAATTATGCAAGCAATTCACCAAGCTAAGTTGACCATAAGACCTGACAAATGTCAATGGGCTAGAGCAGAAGTGCAATACCTAGGTCATTGGGTGGGGAATGGGAAGTTAAGACCCGAACCAGCCAAGGTAGAGAGAATAGCAGCTTGGCCCACCCCTAAAACTAAGAAGCAGGTGATGGCTTTCCTAGGTACTACTGGGTATTACCGAAAATTTATTCCGGATTTCAGCAGCACAGCCAAACCCCTGACGGATCTCACCAAGAAGAAGCTACCCCGGGAAGTGAATTGGACTTCTGCATGCCAGTTGGCTTTCCAAACACTGAAGGATGCTCTGACCTGCTCCCCAGTCCTGGCTGCCCCAGACTATAACCGCCCTTTCGTGGTACAGACTGATGCCTGCATGTATGGCATAGTGGCCGTATTGAGTCAGCCAGACAACCAGGGAGTTGAGCACCCAATGGCCTACATTAGTAGGAAACTACTGCAACGAGAAACAGCCTATGCAACTATAGAAAAGGAATGTTTAGCAGTAGTCTGGGCTCTACGCAAACTACAGCACTACCTGTACGGAAGACAGTTCACAGTCACCACAGACCATAACCCTCTTTGTTGGTTATCTAAAGTGGCTGGAGAGAATGGCCGACTACTGAGGTGGAGTTTAGCCCTACAAACTTTTAATTTCACGGTGCAACACCGCAAAGGGAAATTCCACCAGAACGCAGATGGATTGTCGCGGCAACTAGAGCCCTGACTGTCAGTCCAGATAGGCATCCTGGAGTACAGGATACCTACATCTGTACTTGGGGGGGTAATTGTCATGGCTCACTTGGCAGTCATCTGGGACTTGGACAGATGTCTGTCACAGACTGTTGACACAAGAGACGATACCTGGGGGTTTGGGGCTCCCAGACACCCTGTTATACTGTTATAAGGTTATATTGTTATGTTGTGGTCTAGGGGATAAAGTATTATAAGTTTACCACTTAGCATATCCCCATCCCTTCCATGTTTAGGCTCACTGTAATGGGTGTCATGTGAGGGAGCTGGTGGGATGTGTTGGTTCTATGTGTGTGAAACATTGTGTGTTGTATTTGTAAATATGAATGTATGGTATTATATTAGTATGTCATTATATTGTAGAGGGGAAGCCATGGAATACTGCCACGCCTCCTTTGTTCCCAAAGGCCTGTTAATCCCATTAGCTAAGTGTCCAGCATAGAACTAACAATGGGAAGCTCACAGCTGGAGAGCAGACAGGCAGGCACCCAGAAACAATGGGATGGCCTGAAGGCTTCTCATGGGCACAGGAGAGTAAAAGACATGCTTTGCCCTGGAGAGTCGGACCCCAAATGAATTAGTTGGCCTCGCCTAGTGGGCGGACCTGGGAGGGGACTATTGGTTCACACACAGTTCCCCTTCATGATTGGCCAGACGTCATTTAAGGCTGGCTAACGGTAGCCACTTCCCCCATTCTTGTGTGATGTGGTTAAATATGCTGTTCTAAAATAAAACATGGTTCATAATTTTCATCAAGACTTTGTGTGCAGGTGTATTATTGACCCAAGGGCATATGCTGGCAGAGGAGATCGTTTCTGACTCCCTACCAAGGTTTTCCCAGGCACACTACCTTAAGCTGGGACTTATGCTCTTGCATCCGCAAAGAAGGTCCATTGGTCTGAGTCACCCAAATCTTAGGTCTAAAACCTACAGGAGATAAGAGGACTAGGATCCTCTATACTCCATCATCATTGTAGGTTGTGACATCACCTACACTGCGCATTGGGTAAACCTGGTGACGGCTGCCAAGCATGGAATACGTGACTCTGCAGAGGAGTTGGTGACACCGCCACGACTTGCAGGCAGGCCTGCTGCCACCTCCTCTACTCTTCCTACTCCATCCTCTTCCATAACCTCCTCGGCTGAGTCCTCTTCTGCTGCTGCTATGTCTTGTTCCACATCAACGGCACCCCCCAGCTCCACAGGTACTATTCCACATCCCGGATACGGCAGTGTCAAGCCGTCTTGGGGTTGACTTCCCTGAAAGCAGAGAGTCACACTGGACCAGCACTCCTGTCCGCCCTGAACGCACAGGTGGATCAGTGGCTGACTCCGCACCAACTGGAGATCGGCAAAGTGGTTTGTGACAACAGAAGAAATTTGTTGGCGGCATTGAATTTGGGCAAGTTGACACACGTGCCGTGCATGGCACATGTGTGTAATCTGATTGAACAACGCTTTGTGGATATGCACCCAGGCTTACAGGACGTCCTGAAGCAGGCCAGGAAGGTGTGTGCCCATTTCAGGCGTTCCTACACGGCCATGCCGCACTTTACAGATATCCAGCAGCGAAACAACATGCCAGCGAGGCGCTTGATTTTAGACAGCCCGACACGTTGGAATTCAACACTCCAAATGTTCGACCGCCTGCTCCAACAAGAAAAGGCCGTTAACGAGTATTTGTATGACCGGGGTGCTAGGACAGCCTCTGCGGAGCTGGGAATTTTTTTGCCACGTTACTGGACACTCATGCGCAATGCCTGTAGGCTTATGCGTCCTTTTGAGGAGGTGACAATCCTGGTCAGTCGCACCCAGGGCACCATCAGCAACATCATACCATTTGTTTTCTTGCTGAAGCGTGTCCTGGGAAGAGTGCTGGATCAGGCCGTAGATGAGCATGAAGAGGAAGAGGAAGAGTTGTGGTCACCATCACCGCCAGAAACAGCCTTATCAGCATTGCTTGCTGGACCTGCGTCAACGCTGGAAGAGGATTGTGAGTAAGAGGAGTCAGAGGAGGAATGTGGCTTTGAGGAGGAGGAGGAGGATGACCAACCACAACTGGCATCCCAGGGTGCTCGTTGTCACCTATCTGGTACCAGTGGTGTTGTACGTGGCTGGGGGGAAGAACATACCTTCAGTGAGATCTCTGAGGACGAGGAACGGGACATGACTAGCTCGGCATCCAACCTTGTGCAAATGGGGTCTTTCATGCTGTCGTGCCTGTTGAGGGACCCTCGTATAAAAAGGATGAAGGAGAACGACCTGTACTGGGTGTCCACGCTACTAGACCCCCGGTATAAGCAGAAAGTGCCAAAAATGTTACCGAATTACCACAAGTCGGAAAGGATGCAGCACTACCAAAATAAATTAAAAAGTATGCTTTACACAGCGTTTAAGGGTGAAGTCACAGTACAAAGGCAATCTAACAGCGGAAGAGGTGAAAATAACCCTCCTCCTCCCAAGACCACGCTGGCAAGGAGAGGACGCTTTACAGACGTGTTGTTGGTGGAGGACATGCAGAGGTTTTTAAGTCCAATGCATCGACACAGCCCTTCGGGGTCCACCCTCAGAGAACGACTTGACCGTCAGGTAACAGACTACCTCGCCATAACTACAGATATCGACACTATGAGGAGCGATGAACCCCTTGACTACTGGGTGTGCACGCTTGCCCTGTGGCCTGAGCTATCCCAATTTGCCATGGAACTTCTGTCCTGCCCCGCTTCAAGTGTCCTGTCAGAAAGGACCTTCAGTGCAGCAGGAGGTTTTGTAACTGATAAGACTCTAGGTCAAAAAAGTCTAGATTACCTCACCTTTATTAAGATGAATGAGGGATGGATCCCGAAGGGACTGACAGTGGGTGATACATTAGATTAAAAAAGGCCTGATAGATGAGCTGCCTTGAGCTAATAATGGTCCACAAACTAACATCAATTTTTCTGGTCGCTGCAAGAATACCTAATTTTTGCATTTAAATTCTTTTATTGTCAGAAGGCGTACAGCATGTAATGAAAAATAAAGCATTTTTGAACAGTCTTGCATAACAGTTGTGCAAAAATACATATTTACAATAAATACATTTTGTGAAAGTTAGCTGGTTATTCCTTTTTATTTTTACTTTTTAGATTAATAATTTTTCTTATTTTTTACTGTGATTGCAATTTAAGAGATACCTAAAACATGGTAAAACAGACAATAGTAAAGAGTATATCTGCAGGGAACACCAAAGTCCTATTAGCTATCATCCCTCCAGCAGTATTAGCTTATTATTTACAATATCTAACCTGGGCAATCACCCTTGGGTTACCCTAGGGCAGGCTTCAGTGAGCGACCTCTCCTTTCCTGGGATGATTTTGCCGCTGGTTGCTTCGGAAGGGTCTCCAGGGCTCCCCCACTCCGGTCCTTCCCCCAGTGTCGCTTCAACCAGTAACAAATGTTTTATATTTGTAAAGCGACCCAATGATCCCCCTTGATAGAGGTTTATCTTTACAAATTTTGGAGAACCAATTTAAGACCGGTGTCCCCTGTTTCTGGGTCAGGGAGTGTGTGAAATGCCTCAGCCTACAGTAATTGCAATGTTCTGACAGCGGTAGCTCATGCTTGTCCCTCAGTTCCTCATAGGTGAGCATCTGGCCCTTTACTAACCAGTCTCCCAGTCTAACTAGTTTCCTTGACCTCCACCAGTGTTGTGATGTTGTGCTCATGTGTTTCGGGGCCTGAGGGTGGTCAAGAATTGGGGTCATTTGGGTGGATCCAGAGAACAAACCCGTGTGTTTCTTGGCCCATTTCCAGTATGATAGTGAGTGTCTGATAAGGGGGTTTGGCAAGTTTTTAAGGCTCTGAGGCAATTCTGATAGCCAAGCCACCATGTCCCAGGTTAAGGGCCTTAAAGTGTGGTTCTCTAAATACACACAGGCCGGTTGATGACATAAAGAATGTGCTATTGGGAGGAAAGATAGGTGACGGAACAGGTATTAAACTGATAGGAATGAGTAGTACAACTTAATACACCACTCCTATCTGGTGGCACCTTAGATTGCACGTGCAGTGCCCCAAATTCGAAGTAGGAGGTCCGACCAAGCATCTTTTTCCATCTCCCTGTTCCAAAAATCCATGCCATATACACGTCCCCTAATAGTGGACGTAACAGGGATTAAACCGATAGGAATAGTACTACTTAACAGTACACACCTTATAATAACGCAGACAGAGGCAACGCAGAGAGAGGAGTCTGAAGAAGAGGAGTCAGAGGAGGAAGGTGGCTTTGAGGAGGTGGAAGACCAAACAAAGCAGGCATCCCAGGGGGCTTGTTGTCACCTTTCGGGGACCCTTGGTGGCTGGGTGGAGGAAGAGACCTTCAATGACATCAGTGAGGACAAGGAACGGGACATGGCTAGCTTGGTATCCAACCTTTTGCAAATGGGGAGTTCGCGGTTGTGCAAAGGGACTGTTTGCGGTTGTTTGCGGTGCATTAAATGGGGAGATTGGTCTGTTACTGTGAAGCGGGTGTAACCCTTACACTACCTAATCGATACAACATCATACCTGATGTTTTAAAGCATGTTATTTCAAACAATTTAGGAATGTTAGGTGATTTATGAACCTTTATGGCTTAAATCCAGACTCTGCATCAACTATGTAATTTTCCATGGGACTTTTGCCATGGATCCCCCTCCGGCATGCCACAGTCCAGGTGTTAGTCCCCTTGAAACAACTTTCCCATCACTATTGTGGCCAGAAAGAGTCCCTGTGGGTTTTGAAATTCGCCTGCCCATTGAAGTCTATGGCGGTTCGCCGATGTTCGTCCATTCGCGAACATTTGATGGAATTCGCATCCGTGGTTCGCGAACCGAAAATGTCATGTTCGCGACATCACTACTGTACAGTAAGAACATCTTAATGTCAGTAAGGTTCAGTGTTGCCCTTTTAAGAAGGCGGTCAAATATTCCACAATGCAACTGGGTTTATGAAGAAAGTGCCCTAATCGCTATACATTAGCGTTAATCCAGGGCCTTGTGTTTTCTGCTATAAAACCTCTTGTGCTCTTTAATAGCTATATAGGTAAAAAAGATAGAAATAGAGTACGTACCTAAAAAAAAAAAATTCAAATAAAGAACTTTGAAGCAAAATCCTCAACCTCCCTCCTCATCCTCAACCCCCTCCTCAACGACCCTCCTTATCCTCCCTCCTCAACCTACTCCTCAAACCCCCCATCCTCAACCCCCTCCTCCACCCCCTATCCTCATTCTCCTTCCTCAACCCCCCTCCTCAACCTCAACCCCCCTCCTCAACCTCCCTCCTCATCCTCCCTCCTCAACCCCCTCCTCAAACCCCCCATCCTCAACCCCCTCCTCCACCCCCTTCCTCATCCTCCTTCCTCAACCCCCCTCCTCAACCTTAACCCCCCTTCTCATCCTCAACCCGCCTCCTCATCCTCAACCCCCCTCCTCATCCTCAACCTCCCTCCTCATCCTCAACCCCCTCCTCAACCTCCTTCCTCATCCTCCCTCCTCAACCCCCCCATCCTCAACCCCCTCCTCAAACCCCCTCCTCAACCCCCCCATCCTCAAATCCCCTCAACCCCCCTCCTCAACCCCCCAATCCTCATTCTCCTTCCTCAACCCCCTATCCTCAACCCCCCTCCTTAACCTCAACCCCCCTCTTCAACCTCAACCCTCCTCCTCAACCTCAACCCCCCTCCTCAACCTCCCTCCTCATCCTCAAACCCCTCCTCATCCTCAACCCCCCTCCTCATCCTCAACCTCCCCCCATCCTCAAATCCCCTCAACCCCCCTACTCAACCCCCAAATCCTCATCCTCCTTTCTCAACCTCCCTATCCTCAACCCCCCTCCTCAACCTCAACCCCCCTTCTCAACCTCCCTCCTCATCCTCCCTCCTCAACCCCCCCATCCTCAACCCCCTCCTCAACCTCCCTCCTCAAACCCCCTCCTCAACCCCCCCATCCTCAAACCCCCTCAACCCCCCTCCTCAACCCCCCATCCCCATCCTCCCCCCTCAACCCCCCTATCCTCAACCCCCTCCTAATGACGTGGCGCGCTGGCGCGCATGTGACGTCATCGTGTCAAGGAGCGGAGGCCGGAGCAGACGCAGGTAAGTGAGGGGGAGGTATTTAGGGGGGTTAAGGTTGAGGAGGAGGAGGGTTTAGGTTGAGGAGGGGGGGTTAGAATGCGGAGGTGGTTTAGAGTGAGGAGGGAGGTTGTGCCTTTGCATAGCCTCCATGTGTTTTTGTGGCCCTTCCTTATGTGTTAGAGTAGATTAGTGTGCTGTATGTTCCCCTTGGTCTCCTTGTGGAGTTGGTGAATGGGCTTGTGTACTTGAATGTGAGCTATACCATGTAGGGCCAGTGTAGGTGGGCAGGTCATAGCAGAGAGATCAGACAAATCACAGTCCACTAGAGGAGGAACTGGCAGCCCACTCCAGTATCTTTGGCATGCAAACCTTGTGGAACAGCATAGGCAGTGACCTAGCTAAATGTGCTGCAGCCTATAGGGTCACAGAGTGTCGGACACAACTTAAGGACTGAACAACAACAACAAAAAATGTTCCCCTGGTACTTATTATATGTGCTGTGGAAATGTAATTTGGCCACTATTTGTTTTCCCAATGTAGATGTGATGACCGAGATGTACATGCATGCAATCAGATATATATTCCAGGGTTCACATTAGAGCCTCTGGGAGTGAGGAAAGGTTAATATGGCATACGTTTCCTGTTTTAGTGTTGCAATTGAATCAGTTAGTGTGGCTATTAATTGCTTTCTGCAAGTTGCAGCATGGCTTTTCATATTTGGCATATACATGACCATTACAACATATGATAACATAAAATATTTTTAAAATGCTTTTGCCCTGCTGACATGGTGCAGCATTGCACAGGTTTTTTTTCTGTTTGCCTTCCTCTGGAATCAATATAAACATTTTCACATATGTTAAATAGCATGTAATGCTTTACAAAGTTACCACATTCTTATAATATTGATGTATAGGTTACAATAAACAAAAGTTACAATTTTATCAAACTATGGTTTCTGAGTTGTTTACAGATCTAAATATATAAGTTGCATGTTATAACAATAAACACATTAACTAATAATTGCATTTATTATTTTACTTTTTCATACATATGGAATATGACATAGCAAGATAAAAAATATTACAAACACCAAAAAATGAGTCAGGGCGGGAAGAGACTCGCATTGGGTGGCAAACAGCATTTCTAGCCTTACAATTTAAAAACCCGTCATTTTTGACGGGCAAGTAAGCTATTGATAGAAACTGATTATTTCAAATGTGAGTGCATATTTTAGTATCTGTATACATACACACTACGTTATACGTGGACTAGCTGTACTTATTTTTATGATATTTAGACAGGCAATCAAACACTCATATATAAAAAGACATACTGAGCATTCACATCCTCCATACTACATTCCCCTTCTATCTTTTTAAAGCAATTCTGCATCCAATGGTTTTGATTACTACCATGACTAGGTTATGCAAAGGCTTCCTTTTTTACTAGTTGGAATGAAGATGAATGCATTATGTCAAATGCTGGTTTCCTGGAGAGTGGAAAGAGGGGAGGATTGAGAGAAACATAAGGGGAGTACATATTATTATTATCATGTATTTGTTATGTAGCACTATACAGAGAGAACAGTAAAAAGTAAGTAGTAATCAGAACATACAAGTTTGGAGGGCCCTGTTTTTTAACTTACAGATTAACGTACGGAGTGCTTTTCTCCAAAGCACCTTAGAAAATTGCTAGATATGTATTTAAGTGGGGATAAAGGAATAATTTAGAACTGCAAAAGGTAGGAAAAGTAGTGTGAGGAAGAGCGATGAGGGCAAAACTTGAAATCAGAAGAGTCAAAGTGTAGAAATAGGAAAAGGGAGAGAAGAATGAAAAGGGGGAAGGGGCAACGTAGGAGTTGGAGTAAGTTGAGGAAAATGGAGAAGGACAAAGAAAAGAGGAATGAGGAAAAATGGGATATGAAAAGGGTGAATAATCTAAGGTGACAGACAGATACAAAAGCAAGAAAATGGACATAGCACAGAGTAAGATAAAGTGAGACTGTATAGAGAAGCATAAGTAGGGATAGAAAACTGTTTTAAGATAGGAGTACATGGCAGTATAAGGACAGTAGATGAGAGGGAATGAGTATTGGGAAATTTTGACATACGGTCTGTGACAAAAGCTATTAAGCTCATTTTACACCAAATAGTACATTTAACTTGTTTTCTAGGATTACCCATAAGGAGCAAACTCCAAGCTGACACAAACAGCAGAGTTCCCTGTAGAACTTTATCTTGAAACTGCAGACAAATCAAAAGTCTGAAGAATCCATGTGTGGTTAGCAGCTGAAGTTAAAAAGCAAATAACATGACCAAAAAATCCAGGAGAGCAGATACTTTTCATGTATATGATTAATAGTATTTCAATATATGTATATGTAGTATTTATATATATATATATATATACTGTATAATCCAACCTTGGCTTTGCATTAAAGCTGTGTAATACAGCATGCATAAGCTTAAAGGAAGCCACTCTCCCTCCCTTATGTCTCTTCTCCCTCCTCTGTGACTCTTCGCCCCCTCCCCTTTGTCTCCTTTCCCCCTCTCCCTCTCCTGTGCCTCCTCTCCCCCCTTCGGGCTTGCACGTGTGCAATGAGCGCTCATCGAGAGGCCCGAACAAATTAACATTGCGTGACCAACATCGCCAAAGATGACAATGGCTCACCTCGCTTCGCGAGGTTTGCATGCGTGACAACAAGTGAAACTTAGCCAAATGTCTCAAATGGGTAAAAAAATACATTCCTTCCTGACCCCAGATACTGGTGATGGGATTGCTCCCTGGATCAATACCATTTCAGTAATTATACAGTAAAAGTCCAAAAGCAGTAACTACATACAATGAAACCCATAACAAACTACAATTCAAGTTAGAATTTGAATTAATGAAACCCAGAACAACAGGAAAAGCAAACTTGAAATACATACAATATAACTTGTAAGTACTGTACATACAATGCAAGTACTAACTATATTCAATGAAACTGCAAACTATAATATTTTCCAAACACCTTGTATTATTTAATATGGTTCTTAACAATCGCATTAGTTTAGTTTGTGGAGTGCTTTGTCAAGTTTTGGGAAGGCTTGTTTTATATATTTTAGTTTTTTTATTGAAGTTATTAGTGGTTCCTCTTAAAAGAGCCGAACAGACGAATAATGTTGTCTTTTAAAATGTAACCACTGTATTGTCCGTGTTTTTTTTTTTTCTTGAAATAGTGGTCCTCTAAAAAGAGCCTAAGGCTTGTTTAATATATTTTTGTTTTTTAATTAAAGTTATTAGTGGTTTCTCTAAAAAGAGCCCAACAGACGAATAATATTGTCTTCGGGATGTGTCACTGTTTTTTTTTTTTTTCTTTAAATATCCCCAAAACCAACTAGGGAAATAGTAGAGGTGATTCCTAACCCAATTGGATCCTCTGATTATAATTTTTGAATTTATATTATTATATTTGTTTCACTGTCTGTAAGAGAAGAAAGGCCTTGCGCCCTAATCAACACAACTACCACCTCACTGCATCAAACGTAAACCTGAATGAACTATCATTAGCCAAAATAGAAGCTCTTCTCGAAACGTATATTTAACGAGTGGTCTCAGCACTCCAAAAAGAAATTCAAGACATAGGACAAAGGACCAATCATCTTGAATCATCTAGTCGAAGCTCAGAAAAAAGATAGAAAAAATATCTGATAATTCTTCTCATATCAACACCATAGAGGACAAACTAGAAGACCTTGAGAATCGCTCAAGCAGATACAATATTAGAATCAGAGGAGTTCCAAAAGCAGTAGTAGGCTTACCAAGATACCTAAAAGATACTTCTGAGAATATCCTCCTGGGACATCAAGACCACGTTTGGGAAATAGAACGTGCACAGAGAGCCTTGGGCGGAAGTAAACATCTAGACTTGCCAAAATACATAATAGTTAGACTTTTGCTACCAACACTCAAGAGATTTAATCTTAGCAACAACACGCAAGATGTCAACAATCAAAGGCCCTGATGGATTTCCTGTACAATTTTATGCTGACCTCTCCCCTTACACACTGCTTAAACGCAATCAAATGAAGCCAGCACTAACAATTCTCATTAACCACAACATCAAATACAGATGGGGCTTCCCCTTTGCTCTTTCCTCTTACTTTAATGGTGCACAATACACCACCCACTCCACAAAGGAATGCATAACCCCTCTGAGACGACTAAATCTCACCTCAGAGGATTCAAGTACTGAATTAACAGTTCCTACAATCAATGCACTACCTCAAAAACAATGGACCAATACGCCAATACCACCTCTACTATGGAACTAACTCCTATACCACACATCTCACCATCTAAAAAATTGACCTAATATCTGACCAAAACTTTAGTTTATATACACTAGAACCAATCAACATAAATCTCCCAATTGTTTCTTTTTACATATTTATATATATCATAGATATTTACTAATTTAAAAATGTGTTATTGCCAGCTTGTAATCTCTTGGTTATTTACATTTACCAAAGTTAAGAATGCTCACAAAAAAAGAGCAATTATAATAATTTATATGACAACTTAGTTTTTCATCTATTAACAAAAAAGCAATACCTCTATATATATATATATATATATATATATATATATATATATATATATATATATATATATATATAATTTTATGGCTGTTGACATATATTATTTCTAATATATTCTTTATTCTGTGCTTTCCCCATTCTCTTCCCGATACTACATCTACTGGACTCAACTTAAATCCAATCTCTTTTTAAGATGATTACTTATGCCTCTTTCTCCTCCTTTTTCTTCAAAAGGTAAATTGGGATTTATATTCTCTAGGCTCATATTATTTGATCAATAGTAATGACTGATTTAACCATAGTTACTTATAATGTAAAAGGGTTCAACTCCCCTTTCAAATGAAGTAAGGTTTTTCTGTATTATAAAAATTATAGACCCTCTATTATCTTTCTTCAGGAAACACATTTCTGTAAAAATAAATCTCCCACATATCTCAGCAAAGACTATCCACAATTTTACTATACCACCCAAACGCCAAAGAAACAAGGAGTAGCTATATTATTACATAAAAATAATAGATGAAGAAGGTTTATTCCTGATTCTAAAAGGCACTATAATGGGAGTAAGTACCTCACTAGCCTCTTATTACGCTCCTACAATTGCACCACATACTGATCTAATCAAATTTCTCAAAACTCTCGAATGTGGGGTTTGGGGAAAATTAATTATAGAAAGTGACCTAGACCCTACCATAGATAGATCTAAAACCACAACAGATAACTGCTTTTCGAATAAACTTAAACAAATGAAAAAACTTTTGCATTCACTTAATTTTTTAGATGCTTGGAGAGGACATCATCCACAAGATAAAAAATACACATTATTTTCCTCAGTACATAACTCTTATTCACGTATTGATGCCATTCTCATTAGCTCCTTATCTTTTTGATAGCTCCTCTAAAGCAAATATAAACTCCTGCACCTGCTCTCATCACGCAACAATTTCATTAAATTGAAATTTAGGAACACAATTTGATTTACCATGGTCTTGGAAACCTAATGAATATCTTTTATCTATCCCCTCATACCAAAATCAGATCTCCTTTGACTTAAAATTATTTTTTAATACTAATTAAAATAAAGAAACATCAGCAGGCTGGATATGGGTAACCAATAAAGCATTCATACGAGGCACCTGCATAAAAATAGCTTCTCAACATAAAAAAGAATATCATCATAAAGAACAGGAGTTAATGTAATATCTAAACTTATTAGAGAGAAAAAAACTGCTTTTGACCACTCCCTCCTTAAGACACCAAATTGATAAAACCAGATTGGAGCGTGATAATATTCTCTCTAATAAAAGTAAAAAGCACTCAGAAGAACTGGATATATTTTTTATTCTAAAGCAAACAAATCTGATAAACTCCTATCCAGAAAACTACCATCTAAATGTTCCCAATCTAGAATCTCCCAAATACGAACTGCATCCTGTTCTTCCACCATAAGTAAAAATTAAATTTAACAAACTTCTTCCAAAATGTCTACCAAAATATCTATTCAATCTAAACTTTTGCCCCAGATAATATAATAACATCATACCTAAATTCATTAGACCTTCCCTCAATTTTTCATCCTGTCCTACAAAATTTATATGAAGACATTTCTTACGAAGAAATTCAAGACGTAATTAAGAGATTTATACTATAAAAAAATCGCAGATATTCTCATTCCTTGTTTATGTAATTTATTTAACTCAATTCTTAAAGGCGAGACAATATCACCAGAATTAAATTATGCAGATTTGACACTCTTTCTCAAAGATGAGAGAGATCATCTAGAGACCAAAAACTATCAGCCAATTTTGCTTCTAAATGGAGATATCAAATTACTATCTAAAATCTTTGCTGAAAGAATTTCAAACTTCTTATCAGATTTGATACATAAAGACCAATGTGGTTTTATTCCCTATAGACAAACAGGGGAAAATATTAGAACTCTAAATATTATACATCTTTCAAAAACATCTAATACCCTTATATGCCTTCTTGCATTAGAGATAGAAAAAGCATTTGATACACTTGAATGGCCTTTCTTATTTGCCACCTTGACTAAATTTGGATTTAAAGGACAATTTATAAACATGCTTCATACATATTATAATTCCCCTAAAGCAAATTTAAAACTCCCTGGATCCCAAAGAGCATTCATAAACATACAAAGAGGCACCGGACAAGGTTGGCCTTTATCCCCTTTACTTTTTGCCTTAGCACTGGAACCACTAGCACAAGCCATTAGAGCCAATGCAACAATAAATGCTTTAAAGTAGGACATCAACACATCAAATGTTCTCTATTTGCTGATGACCTGAGTCTTCAATTGAGGCATTACTATCTACAATTGAACAATATAGTGGTCTATCTGGACTACGACTGAATCATGACAAAACAGAAGCTCTCAGCTTAGGTCTTTCCACAAACACTCTAAACCACATAAAAAAATATATAACTTCATATGGCCTACTACACATATAAAATATTAAGGCATTAATTTAACTAACACAATATCTGATCTTTATAAAGCAAACTACCCTCCCCTATACAACATTTTAAACTCAGACTTAGACACATGGAAATATTTCTTGGACAGGATGTACAGTGCCTTGCAAAAGTATTAACCTCCCCCCACCCCCTTGACTTTTTACCTATTTTGTTACATTACAGCCTTAAGTTCAATGTTTTGTTAAACTGAATTTTATGTGATGGATCAGAACACAATAGTCTAAGTTGGTGAAGTGAAATGAGAAAAATACATACATAAAACTATTTTTTTAGAAATAGAAAACAGAAAATTGGCATGTGCGTATGTATTCACCCCCTTTGTTATGAAGCCCATAAAAAGCTCTGGTGCAACCAATTACCTTCAGAAGTCACATAATTAGTGAAATAATGCCCATCTGTGTGCACTCTAAGGGTCACATGATCTGTCATTACATATACACACTTTTTTTGAAAGGCCCCAGAGGCTTCAACACCTAAGCAAGAGGCATCACTAATCAAACACTGCCATGAAGACCAAGGAACTCTCGAAACAAGTAAGGGACAATGTTGTTGAGAAGTACAAGTCAGAGTTAGGTTTTAAAAAATATCCAAATCTTTGATGATCCCAGGGAGCACCATCAAAACTATCGTAACCAAATGAAAAGAACATGGCACAACAGCAAACCTGCCAAGAGACGGCATTAATCAGAGAGGCAACACAGAGACCTAAGGTAACGTTGGAGGAGCTGCAGAGTTCCACAGCGGAGACTGAAGTATGTGTACTTGGAAAGATAATAAGCTGTACGCTCCATAGTGTTGGGCTTTATGGCAGAGTGGCCAGAAGAAAGCCATTACAGCAAAAAACAAAATAGCACGTTTTGAGGTTGCGAAAAGGCATGTGGGCGACTCCCAAAATAATTGGAGGAAGGTGCTCTGGTCTGATGAGACTAAAATTTAACTTTTTGGCCATCAAAGAAAACGCTATGTCTGGCGCAAACCCAACACATCACATCACCCAAAGAACACCATCATGCTGTGGGGATGTTTTTCAGCAGCCGGAACTGGAAAACTGGTCAGAGTTGAGGGAAAGATGGATGGTGCTAAATACAAGGATATTCTTGAGCAAAACCTGTACCACTCTGTGCGTGATTTGAGGCTAAGATGGAGGTTCACCTTCCAGCAGGACAATGACCCCAAACACACTTCTAAAGCAACACTTGAGTGGTTTAAGGGGTAACATGTAAATGTGTTGGAATGGCCTAGTCAACGCCCAGACCTCAGTCCAATAGAAAATCTGGAGTCAGACTTAAAGATTGCTGTTCACAAGAGGAAACCATCCAACTTGAAGGAGCTGGAGCAGTTTTGCAAGGAGGAATGGGCAAAAATCCCAGAGGTAAGATGTGGCAAGTTCATAGAGACTTATCCAAAGCGACTTAGAGCTGTGATTGCCGCAAAAGGTGGCTCTACAAAGTATTGACTTTATGGGGGTGAATAGTTATACACTTTGACTTTTTCTGTTATTTTGTCCTACTTGTTGTTTGCTTCACGATAAAAAAAAAACATCTTCAAAGATGTGGGCATGTTCTGTAAATTAAATGATGCAAATCCTCAAACAATCCATGTTAATTCCTGGTTGTGGGGCAACAAAACATGAAAAAAATGCCAAGGGGGTGAATACTTTTGCAAGGCACTGTATAACCTCTATTAAAATTAGTATTTTACCAAGATGGCTTTATTTATTTAGAACCTTGCCAATTCAAATAAACAATAAAGAACTAATACGATTTCAAAATAAAGTATTCAAATTTATCTGGAGAAATAGACCTCCCAGAATAGCAAAAAAGATCATGTTTAAACATAAATTAAAAGGAGGTTTATCATGCCCCAATTTTTATAATTATTTTAAAGCAGCACAACTAGCATTCATTCCCCTTGCTCACTCCACTCAACACCAACCTAACTGGATATTTATTGAGAATTTATTGAGAATTTCCAAATGACCCCTCTATCTTGGGAGACCATTTTATGGTCCCCTAATACTATTCCACTCAAATACAATTCCCTAAACCCCATGATTAATCTTACTCTAAAAACATGGAAATGCACCAAATATAAATATCAATTAGCTCTACCTTTTTTCTCCCCTCACTTCACTTTTCCATCCAAACTATCCCCTTTCTCAATAGAAACAAAAACTTTCTGGACTTCACCTAAACTAGATAAGGTGGTAACATGGTTTTTGAATGACAACATTATTCCTTCAGAACAATTAAGACAAAATTGCAATATTCCAAAAAAAGAACTATTGAACTATACTAAATTCAGACATTGGATATATATAAATACAACAATCTGTAAAACCCTTCCATTAGTATAGGTTCCGTATATAACATTTTTAATAGCTCATATGACAATCAAAAGCCTTCCTTCATTTTGAAATGGGAATGGGACCTAAACCAAACATGCAATAATAATAAATGTACTGAAGCCTATTTAAACATTTCCAAAGGCTCATTTAGCTGCAGCTTACTTGAGACTTCCATAAAAATCTTACATTGGGCATATTTAATCCCTTTGAAAATATATAACATGTATTCAAAAGGCAATGACAAATGCTATAGAGGATGTCAAAAACAAAGTGATTTTATACATGCATGGTGGCAATGTCCCATAATCCAAGAAATATGGTCTAAAACTGCTAAATTAATAACAAAATTACTCAAAACCCCATTAAAACCCAACATAGATTACTGCTTATTAGGCATACACTATACTAATTTAACTATACAAGGTAATAAATCAGCCCACTTATTTTTTTTTAGCAACTACAAACATTACAGCTAGATTCTGGAAAAATAGTTTTATTTGATTCCAAGATATAATCAATACAATTAACTACATATTTATAAATGAGAGGATAACACAGATATTATTAGATAAATACCCTTCCTTTTCTAAATATTTGGGAATTTTGGATCTCTTCTCCAGAATGTGTTTCTGAAAGACATTAAAAATAATAAATAATAAAAGAGGTTGAAAGAAAACTGAAATAAATGACATTGAAATAAAACCGAGATTCTTGGACAAACATCAACTTATTTCACCAAATAAGAGACCAACTGGATGATGATGTAGGAAGGAGAATTCCTACATTACCCACTTTACCCCCCCCCCATTTTGTTTATTATTGAAACATCTATTATATATATTTATATATATATTTTGTCTTTTTTCTTTAGATCCCCTGATCTGGTTGCTTCTTTATGTCATCAGATTTTAACAAATAAAACACGATCAATATATTTCTTTAAACTTATGGCTATCAACGAATAGAGAAATGTATTATCTTATTAAAATACATAATCTGTAGATACTCCAAAACACTCTTAATTTAAAACCATTACAACTTAACTATTACAAACATTTTAAACAAATAACTAAACCATACTATAAAATATGATATCTCAAACATATCATGCTTAAAGGTATACATTTTCACAAAAAAAAATCTAAAAATTATTTAAGGATTTTGACTAATCACTAAATTACAACTTAGTTCACAAAATTTTATTAATTCCTTTATCCCACCCCCCTCCTTTTCTTCTTTCGTTCTTTATCACATATTTTCATAAATGTTTTTATAAAATTTTATACATTGAATTTTTACATTCATTGTTGTGAATTTCTATTTATATGTCCACAGTAAAGATATTGAAATAAAAAAAAATAATTAGGTAAGCGGCAAAGTGCTCTGTTTTTTACCGGCTATCGCGGCCATCGGCATGAGCACCTTTTGTGCTCATGTCTATGGTGTTTTAAAGTCCTGCGTGCCTTGTGATGAGCGCCTGCAGCGCTCATTGCGATCCCTGCAATGAGCGCTTTAGGTACTCATTGCAGCCGAAATAACTCCCGCCGGCCTCACGATGTTTGCCGTAGGAGCTCATTGCGATCCCTGCAATGAACGCCATGCAGCCTAAATAACTCCCATGGGTCTTGCACTTAGTGCCTGCGGAGCTCATCGCAGCAAGGGTTACTGTTTTCGCTGTCGTGTATTTTCTAAGTGCCGTGTTGTTTGTGTGTGTTACTGTCTTCAGCGTCATGTATTTTCTTAGTCCCGCGTGCCTGGCGTTGCTCAACCTCGTTTTCATCCTGTTTCAGAATGGTTTGGGGTTTTTTCGGCCGCCATATTTTTCCATGCTTAGCCGATTTTCGATCAATGAAAAATGCCAAATATGGCTCAAATTCACTTGCAACCTTACTCCCAGGCTTCCTGGCTCTCCTCCTGTGCTATGTGTAAGTGTGGTATTGTTATAATTGTTTTATTATTTTACATTTTCTTTGTGTTTTCAGAGTTACACGCTTAAAACAATTGTGGCCGTTAAATTAGGAAACTGCATGCCTGGCGATGAGTGACAAAGTGCTACGTTTTTCGACGGCTATCGCATCCATCGACATGAGCGCCTTCTGTGCTCATGTCTATGGCGTTTTAAAGTCCTGCGTGCCTTTGGCGCTCATTGCAGCCTAAATAACTCCCACGGGCCTCGCGATGACAAGCTTCTAAGTGCAATATGTTTTATCACAGTTCTCACATGCAGCCTTATTAAATTGAGATTCCGTAAATTTAATAGGGCTCTTTTTAAGCACATAGCATATTTTATTTACAGAAGTTTTTAGTTAGTGAAGACCTTGCTTTTGGATAGAAGTTCACTAACTAAAAACTTCTGTAAAAAGAATATGCTGTGTGCTTAAATAGTGTCCTTTTAAATTTACTGAATCACAATTTAATAAGGCTGATGATGTTCGCTTCTGGTTCCCAAGAACCTGGATTTATAGGGATTAAAAACCAGTCCAAAGTATTTCTCCAGTGAGCAGCAATAATAAAATCCCTCTCCCTTTTGGCTTCTCACTCCAAATGAAGAAAGGGCAATATTTGTGAAAACCATTCCCCCATGATGGGATTTAGACATTCCAATTATACTTTGTATCACTGTTGACTTTTTGAGATATTTAGAAGACAAATAAACTCTTCACAAAGAGTAAAAAGGCATAAAACCACCATCAATATGTTTTGTCTGTATTAGACTTTCTCATGACTAGGGTGGCTATGCCCAAGTACAAACATACATACCTTACATGATATCATATTAATCATCCCAAATGCACAATTAAAAAATCTAAGTAAGCATGCTTAATTACAGTTACTAATGAAAAATATAAATACATAAATAATATTAAACTTAAATACACAGAAACGAAAAAATAATAAATGGCATCTATCCTGTTATATGGACGCACGCATTTGTGGAAGCGCACTTGATCTAGGTGTCCAAAGTAGGTAGTACACCTTAGCCCACTAACCCTCTAACCCTAACCCACAAACCCTAACCCTCTAACCCTAGCCCTCTACACCTGACTCCCTAACCATAAGCCCCTAACCCTCTTACCCTAACCCCCTAAACCTCATTTCCTAACACTAAGCCCCTAACCCTCTTACCCTAACCCTAGCACCCTAAACCTCACTTCCTAACCGTTCATTGCAGCCTAAGTCCCGCGTGCCTAAACTCCCCGCCTCGCTTTGCGAGGCTTGCAGTGCAATGAGCTCCTTCGGTACTGTATATTATATAAATTGTTTTGCACTGAGGCCCTCTGTTTGCTAGCTCCACCACTGACTGAGAGCTTGGCATGATGGGCATGCTGAGAGAAAGGCTGGTAGTATGTGTGTGTGAAAGAGAGACTGAGAGATTAATAGTGTGTGAGAGAGATTTGCAGTGTGTGAGAGAGCCTGGCACTTGTGTATGAGAGACTGGGAGATTGGCAGTGTGTGTGAGAGAGAAAGAGAGAGAGAGAGATTATCAGTGTGACTTCTGATATGAATATACAGAATCACCGTTTTGGTACCATAAGACTGAACAAACACAAGATCCATCTATTCTGCCCAGGCTTTCTGCCACAAACTATATGTACTTTAAAACCTTGTGGTGGCCTTATAAATACTGCAGGTCTGTTGATATTCCTTTATTGTTTTTATCTGTATCAATTGTCATTAAAATGTGTAGATAGATAGATACACAGAAGTATAGATATAGACACACATATATATATATATATATCGCATAAATAGTTGTGAGCATACAAGTTGTTGCTCACGTTTGCTGGCTCGCACAGCGAGCCCGCAAGAACTGCGTTCCTCGCAAAGCACTAAAAATGGCGGAACCGTGCGCACCTAAAAACAGTCAAATCACACCAAATACAAAATATACATAAAAAGCTTACCCATAGCAAGGGGGGCACCCAGGACCTCTGAAAGTGAAGTTACACCTCCATTTAAGTCCAAATTCCTGAGTTCAGACACACGAAAATCCCCTAAGCGAGAGAAAAAATGGCTGCCGAAAAAAACGAAAACGAGGCTCAAAGACCCAGGACCGCCCAGCCACCTACAATTTACCCAAGAAAGGATCCGAGATAAGCTCGGAAACCCGCATTAACCCCACAGGATCCGAGATAAGCTCGGAGACCTGCATTAAGCCCACATTAACCATCGCAGAGGGGGTCCTGATCGCACGCGATCGGGGACCCCCGCTGCAATGAAAATTCTAAATTCCCACGTTACGGGTCCTTAAAGGACCGTAAAGGTCCTTAAAGGACCCATTATAAAAAAATAAAAAATATACTATCACCCTGTCACTCATGGGGTTCAATATAGACCCCCATAAGTCCTTCAATAACCCTATCACTCATAGGGGTCAATACAGACCCCCATAAACCCCTAATTAACCCTGTCACTCATGGGGGTCAATACAGACCCTCATAAGCCTCTATTTAACCCCATCAGTCCCATAAGGGGATATTAAGACCATTATGGGCCTGTTACAACCCAACATTAATGACATAAGTGCCATGACGGTATAAACACTACACTGCACTATACCCCCTAATAAAACATTAGATATCAACTAAACAGACTCTACACTAACCTATTAACACATACGCTACCTATCTACACCCTAATAACCCCACCACTCTAATTACAGAAAATAAAAAACCTAAGTCACAAAAATAAAAAATCTACATTACAGAAAATAAAAAAACCTAAGTCACAAAAAATAAAAAGAGGAACATTACAGAAAAAAAAAAAACATTACAAACCCCCCCCCCCACTACAGAAAAATAAAAATTACACACCTGAAAAGGAAATACATATAATACATACAATATAATACAATACAATACAATGCAATTAAATACAATACAATACAATACACCCCTATCTAACATACAATACATTCTATCTATCTAATATACATCCCCAATCTATCTAAATAAATACCATAATCTAATATACATCCTATCTATATAATATACATCACACAATCTATCTAAATAAATACCATAATCTAATATACAATACATGCTATGCTATCTATATAAAACACATACCCCTAGCTAACATACAATAAATGCTATGTATATATAAAATAATCTAATTTTAAGCTAAAATAAAATAATTAAGACCACTTAGCTTTGCAGATGTCCATTCAGATCAGCCACCTAGGGAAAAAATTTAACAAATTTGTGCAACACGTTTACAGGAAATAAATAAACATTCTAAACATTCTAAATATTCTACTCACCTTTCCGGCATGTCCCCTCCTTCTTCTCCGTTGCGGTATCTGTTAAAAAAAACATAACATTAATACACATACATAAACATAAAATAAAATAAACATAATCTACATTGTACTTACCTCCCCGCGATGTCTCCGGCCTCCTTCTCCTCTTCTGCCACTCCCAGTAAAAAAAAATACTTACATCCGCACTCACGGACATCCCCGACGCTAATGAGGCTCCCGGAGACTTTTCCGGAAGAAAATAGGCAATGGTGCCTTCTGATTGGTTGAAATCACTGTCTATCAAATTCACCCAATCAGGAGGCGCCAATGTGTGAGCCAATCAGAAAGGGATTCACTCTAAAATCCCACTCTGATTGGATAATGCACCTGTCAATCTTTATTTAAACCAATCACAAGGCGCAGATGCCTTCAGCCAATCACAATGGAATACACCCCCACAGGGTGATTGGCTGGGGGCATCTGCGCATTATGATTGGTTGCACTGACAATAGCCAATCACAATGGAATACACCCCGACGTACTGATTGGTGAAGGATTTGCGCCTTTTCATTAGCTATTGTCAATGTCAATCAGTATTACAGCCAATGGGAAGGCGCAGATGTCTTCACCAATCAGTACGTGGGGTGTATCCCATTGTGATTCGCTGATGGCAACAAAGCCTTCGGATTGGTTCAAGTAAAGATTGACAGGTGTGTTATCCAATCAGCGTGGTATTTTGGGGTGTATCCCTTTCTCATTGGTTCACAATTGGCGTCTTCTCATTGGCTGAATTTGATAGACAGCGTTTTCAGACAATCAGAAGCCGCCATTGCCAATTTATTCTGGAACACTCCGTAGGAAGCTCATTAGCGTCGGAGACATCCGCCAGGGTGGATGAATGTCGTTTTTTTTTTTTTTTAAAGAGCGCGGATGCTTTCAGGGCACAACGCAAGGAGGCCAGAGACATCGCGGGGAGGTATGTATAATTTAGATTGTGTTTATTTTACTTTGTTTCATGTTTATGTGTGCTAATGTAATGTTTTTTTTTAACAGGGGCCGCGCCGCAGAAGCAAAGATGGAGGACGTGACATGCTGCGACGGGACATGCTGGAAAGGTGAGTAGAATAATTAGAATATTTAGAATGTTTCGTTATTTTATGTAAACGTGTTGTATTAATTTTTTAAACCTTTTTTACCCTAGGTTGGTGATCTGAAGAAACATCTCAAAGGTAAGTGGTCTTAGTTATTGTATTGTAGCTTATAATTAGGGTTGCTATATAGAGATAGCATGTACCGTATATTAGATAGATAGGGTGATGTATAGTACATAGATAGTATTTATTGTGTATTAGATAGATAGGGGGATGTATATTAGATAGACAGAATTGTATTTTAGATATGGGGGATGTGTATTAGATAGGGGGATGTATATTAGATAGGGGGATGTATATTAGATAGGGGTGTATTGTATTGTATTTAATTGTATTGTATGTAATTGTATTGTATTATATTGTATGTATTGTATTGTATGTATTATATGTATTTCCTTTTCAGGTGTGTAATTTTTTTTTCTGTAGTGGGGGGGGGGGGTGTAATTAATTTTTTTTATTTTCTGTAATGTTCCTTTTTTTATTTTTTGTGACTTAGTTTTTTTTTTTCTGTAATGTACAATTTTTATTTTTGGTGATTTTTTTATTTTTTATTTTATGTAATGTAGATTTTTGATTTTTGATGACTTTAGTTTTTTGGATTTCTGTAATTACAGTGGTGGGGAGGGGGTTATTAGGGGGTAGCTAGGTAGTGTAGGTGTTAATAGGTTAGTGTAGAGGGTGTTTAGTTGATATTTAATGTTTTATTGGGGGGATATAGTGCAGTGTAGTGTTTATACTTAGTGTCATGATGGTCCTTGAGGACTGTCATGGCACTTACGTGGTTAATGTTGGGTTGTAACAGGCCCATAATGGTCATAATATACCCTTATGGGACTGATGGGGTAAAATAGAGGCTTATCAGGGTCTGGATAGACCCCCATAAGTGACCGGGTTAAAATGGTGTAGTGCTTACACTTTGGGTCATGAGGGTCCTGGATAACCCTCATGGCACTTATAGTGTTATTACATGCGTTCATTAGTGTGTTAGAGGGGTCTATATAGTTGAGGCACACAGTACACTCACATTGTGTGGGAAACAGCATTTCAACACTTTCTTTTATTGACAGTCGTTTTTTGACGGGCAAGTCGCTAGTATATATATGTTTTTAGTTATTCAGTCGTATCCAACTCTCCATGACCCTATGGACCGCAGCACTCCAGGTACATTTGTAAATCACTATCCCTCTGAGCTCCATCAAGTTCATGTTCATTGCTTCAGTGAGCTCATCTATCCATCTGTGCATCTGACATCCTCTTCTCATTGTGCCTTTAATCTTTTTCAGCATTCAGCATCTAGGGAATCCTGCCTTCTCATAATATGATCAAAATATTTAAATTTTAGCCTTACGATAATACTTTCCAGTAAACAGCTTGTTTGATTTCTTGACGTACATTTTACTGATTTATTGGATCTTCTCGCAGTTTTCTCCAACACCACAATTCAAAGGCATCAATTCTACAGCCCTCAGCCTTTTTTATGGTCCAGTTCTCATATCCGTATGTTACTATTGGAAATGCCATAGGTCTAACTATGCGACATTTGTTGATAGTGCAATATCTTTATTTTTTCCAAACTTCTCCGTTTGCCATAGCTTTCCTCCCCAGAATCAAATGTATTTTAATTTCATGGCTACAGTTACTATCTGAAGAGATCTTGGATCCCAGAAAAATAAACTCTGTCAATGGTAGCAGTTCTTTCCCACCTATTTGACAGGAACTGAGATTGCAGTTTGCAATAATACTTGTCATTTCATCATTGGGCAGCAACAATTCTGGTTTTGGATTATGTAATCTGCGTGTAAGTTGAATAAATAAGGTGACAATATACAACCTTGTCTCACACCTTTTCTGATTTTGGACCATTGTGTTGTAGCATTTTCTGGTTCTTTTTTGTTCATTCTTTTGGTCCACATACAGATTCCCCAGGAAGCGGATGAGATAATCTGGTACTCCCATGTCTTTAAGAACTTGCCATATTTTGTTATGATCCACACGACCAACGGCTTTAGAATAGTCTATGAAGTAGAAATAAATGTTTTTTTCTGGAACTCGATTGCTTTCTCTATTATCCAGTGGACATTGGAATTTTCATCTCTTGTGCCTCTTCCTCTGTGGAACCTGACTTGCACATCTGGTAGTTCCCAGTCCATATATTGTTGGCGCTGAGCTTGTAGGATCTTAAGATTATGAAATAATATAGACAAGAATCAGTAATTTTTTCTTGCACTCGTGATTCTTGACACTTTACCTTTATTGATTTTCTTTAAAACGTATACATTTTCAACATAGTGTATGGGACAAACACAAAAATAAGGGTTTATACATCTAAAAACATGAACTGGTTTAACTAAAGAGGAAGGAATTCCTTTTTAAATTAGTCCTCCTTTTAACCATTGATTAAAATAATAATAAACAGCAATGCCCACCAATTTTTTTTTTCTATTTTGTTAGGTAACTATTTCTGGTATAAACCTTAGAATTCTATTGTTCAAAAACCCTCATGAATTTTAATATTATAGCTTATTAGACATAAAGTAGATGCTTTTTTAGCGCTATCTTGCTTTCTTATATACAATAATGGTGTCTGAATACTTTTTCTTTTTATCTATGCATCTTACTAATATATTCTTGGTAATACAGTATATATTCTAAATCTTCCTGGACTTTGTTATTAATCTTTGTGGGGAATTGAGAACAGAAAGACTAGGGTAATCCCATGTGGGAGCCCTAATTTAGTCAACGTGTTTCTGCAATTCTGCATTCAGTTGGACAAATTCCAATCTCCTTTACCTTTTGCTTTCCGTTTAAAGCCTTATTAGATATCTAGCTTGCCTTTTTAGTTTTCTTTCTGTTACAATACTCTTTGTTGCGGTTTCCTGGATAATGTTGCAAACCTTCGGCCAAAGTTCTTCAGGCCCTCTAGCTTCTATGTCTAGTCCCTTAAATCTATTCTTTACTTTCAGTTCATATTCACAAGGGATGAAAAAACAAAATTTCTGCTTGGTCTGATGATTTTCCTTCTTTTCAGTTTAAATATGAACTTTGCAATAAAAGGCTCATGGTCTGAGCCGCAATCAGCTACAGATTTTGTTTTTGCTGACTGTATAGAGCTCCATCTTTGGCTACAAAGCATGTAGTCAATCTGTCCATGTGTAGTGTAATAATAATTAGGCAACATTTACTGACCTGGGACATAATTATCTGTACCAAGGAAAAAAAGGATAGGTAGAATATTATATATATCTCTTCGAAGAGCATTACTCAGTGACCATCAATTGGTGACATGTTAACCATAAACATACAGTGCCTTGCAATAGTATTCATCCCCCTTGGCATTTTTCAGAAGAGGTTTTTATGGACTTCATAACAAAGGGGGTGAATATATACGCAGAGGCCAATTTTCGGTTTTCTATTTCTAAAAAAATGTTTTATGTATATATTTTTCTAATTTTACTTCACCAACTTAGACTATTGTGTTCTGATCCATCACATAAGATTCAGATTAACAAAACATTGAACTTAAGGTTGTAATGTAACAAAATAGGTAAAAAGTCAAGGCGGGTGAATACTTTTGCAAGGCACTGTATATTTCCACAGGGAAGAGTATTATGTACAATGTGATGGTAGGTAGTCACACAGTTACTAAATACCCTCATGCCACAGGCAATGATTATCTACTCTGTGGACAGGCATGAGTATGTTAACATTTAGACCAATCGATTTTCACTGAGGAATGTTTTTGAGAAGGTATAAAGAAATGCAGTGCTTATCTCCTCCTCTGTCTAAGCACAGGGCGCCCATCCCTATGCCACCATGACCTCTCCTACACCTGGGGAGAGGTGCAGGAGGATGCATTGTGGATGGAGGTAGAAACATAGAAGCTGGAGGAGGAGGCATGGAGGGAGAGGAGGATGGGCCAGGTTGTTGATAGTACTGGTGTCTGTTCCAATATGCACGAGGCAGCGCTTGCCACCAGAATGAGCTAGGTTATGTCCACATTGAGTTGGATGAGCATGCTCTGTTTCTGAACCACCTATAACAGCCATGAAGTTTTCTATTTGGACATTGTGCCTCCTCATCTCCTTATAGATCCTCCTATTTGTGCGGGCCACCATGGTATGCAGTGGGATATGCAATGGGGAGGTTCTGCAGTGCTGCTGCTGGTGGGGGCACTGGTGGAGAGTGTGGCGTAATGAGTGTCCAAGTGTTTAGAGGAGGAAGTAGTGGTGAAGTCCATTGCTGCGTTACCACTGGGTCTGTCCAATAGGAGGAGTTGATCTGGGGGGGAGGGGGCCACTGGACTCCAACTGAACAGGGGTTGCAGTGAGTACAGCAGGTGCTGCCACTGACCACATACCTGTATAAGAATCATCCTCCTCCTATCCTGGGCCCTCATAAGTTGGCTCTCCTTGTACCATGGATCCAGAGATGATAACATTGTATGATCATTTGATTCAATAAATGAGTTTGTATTTCCTACGAATGATCATTGATGTGTATTATGAGCTTGGTTTGTACTGGCTCATATCAAACCAATAAGTCCTGCTGGAGTCTGCCCTCTGCAGTTCATACTCTACTGGACTTGCTGTGCAGTGTGTCATACTAACCAATCTGTGACCAACTCTCAGCAATAGTTAGTAACCTGCTGCTGGGATGTGGTCCCAGATAGGTTAGGACACTGCACTGCACATCCAGGACTACAGAGTTTGTATTTGCCTATGATGCAGTGGTCACACCCATACCATGTTTATTCACTTGAATTATTTTTTTTAAATAATATTTATTGTTAAGTGTTATGTCTAAGTATTTAGACACACAGGTATAATATGTCCATTAACACATCCAGGAACCTTACATATCCCTTTCATTGGTGTGGAGCATTTCAACTGGATGTGTGTTATCTTTGTGTGTGTGTTGTACATGTGTGGGTATGTAAGAGGATGATTGTGTATATGATATTCACCTTGCATGGTTCCTGACTGCTCCGTATCCACCTTGCCAGGAAATAATACAACAGTTACAGGGGCAATCCAGTTCCTCAGCATCCACTTGTTTGAATTGCACTCCTTTGACATCTTACACAGGACCTTACACTGGCAGTCATTGTATCTGTGCTTTACAGGCCTCACATCCCTGACAAAAAGATCCTAGAGCAGTAACCTCATTTGCTACCTCATTTCAACATGTGGCCCCCTGACCAAGCCTCACATCCTTACCCATGTGTAGATTGTGGGAGCGGGCAAAGGACCATAAATTATTTGTATGTATAGTTAGGGGCCCTGTGCTTGTGTAAAACCTCTTGTCCTTCTAACTATATCTGGGGATCCTCCCTCATCTGTCTCTGAGGCCTGCCCCTCCCCACCCCCCTCCTCTGACTGGGATATATATGTATGTAATATGTGTGTATATGAAACAACATAAATGTGTGTTTTATGTGTAATATTCAATGTAAGGGTGCAGGGTTGGGGTATGGGGTGTATGTGTATTGTGCCCTACATTTATATATTTATCTATGCAAGGGTGTATATTTCTATGTGTAAATAATTTAGCAAAGTCAGTATAATATTTATTCATGAAATTATTTGTATAGTAATATATAGCAAATTATGACAGAACAAATCCTCCAGACTACTCTTACTCCCAGCAATTTACCACCACTCTTACGGACTTGAACCAACCTTCCAATGACTAGACCTGCGGGTTAACTGGAAGCTACAACACAGATCACATTTTATGACCTCCTCATGTCAATTATTCTGATGTTCATGTTTTCTAACGGCTAGTATATGGTTTACTGTGTTAAGATCCTACACCATAAAACTTGCATGGCATGTATTTCAATTGCTACATAAATTGTTGAAAAAAAACGATTCTCTCCCCCGTTCACACTCGATCCCCAGTAAGTATAACTAAGAGGGTCTTTTGCGACCCCATGGCACTTACAAACCAACTGTGTACCTCAGAGGTAATTAAAGGACCTCTGTGGCACCTTAATGTCATTTAAGAGGAGGGATTCTTGGGGGTTGTAATCGCCTGTAGGGGTGAACGGCAATGAGTTTTTAAACCACCTGCCAGTCACCTATATTTTTGACCCCTTGCCTGTCATGGTCTGACCAGCAGAGCTGTTGTGGGGACTGTAGCAGTATCAGTGGCTTTTAGTCGGACAGGGATTTCGATCGCTATGCAAACTGCACAAAAAAAAAGCTGCCAAAGTTGCAAGAAGCTTTTTTTGCACAACTATGTAACAGATTTAAATAGTGCCCAATGGTTGTTAGACTTATAAAAAAAATTACATACAGAGTCTAAAATAAACTGAGGACTTTGCGATATTCAATAAGTTATAGTTACATAGTTACATAGTAATTGAGGTTGAAAAAATACTTTCAGTCCATCAAGTTCAACCTTTTAAGATCTCCTCTGATCTGCAATATGTGGATTAGTTGGCAAACAGAAAAAAATACCAAGGGAAGCTTAGCCAGTCGTCTCAAAAGGGAAAAATGAAAATGAATTCCTTCCTAAACCCAGATACTGGTGATTGGACTCCTCCCTGGATCAATACTCTCCCTCTAATTAACCAGTATAACCCTGAATACCATTTAAAAAATATATCCATTCCCCTTTTAAAGTTATCCATCTCCGTTGTTAGAGAATTCCACTGATTAACCACCCTTACTGTAAAGAACCCTTTTCTTTCTTTAAGGTGGAATCTTTTTACTTCTAACCTCAAAGGATGCCCTCTTGTCAGTTAAAAACCTCTTGGCACAAAAAGCTCACTTGACAAAGCCTTGTATTGGCACTGGATGTATTTATATAATGTAATAATATCTCCTCTTAGAAGCTTTTTTTTCTAGAGAAAATCAGTTTAATTTGTTTTGTCTTTCTTCATAACTTAGCCCCTAAATTCCCCTTATTAGTTTTGTAGCTCTTCTCTGTACATTTTCCAGCTCTAAATTGTCCTTTTTATGAAGTGGTGCCCAAAATTGTACTCTGTATTCCAAATTAAGGTGTACTAGGGATTTGTATAGTGACAGAATTTTATTTGCTTCCCTTGCTTCTATACCCTTCTTAATACATGCTAATATTTTTGATGGTTGTCCAAAGTACTCCTAAATCCCTTTCAATATCTGATACCCCTATATTTGCTCCAGTAATATTATAAATTGCATGGCTATTTTTCTCTCCCAGATGCATAACTTTTTTTGTATTAAATCTAATCTGCCATTAATAAATATGTTAAAAAGGAGGGGACCTAATACAGAACCCTGAGTAACCCCACTTACCACATTAGTCCCATTGGAGTATGTTCCATTTACCAAAACGCTTTGCTTCCTGTCTTTTAGCCAGCTCTCAATCCATGAGCAGATATTTACTGCAATTCCTGTATCCCTTAGTTTGCACAATAATCTTCCATGTGGCACTGCATCAAAAGCCTTTGCAAAATCCAAAGACTACATCCTCTGGGTTGCATTGATCCAAGTTCCTACTAACCTCCTCATAGAAACGAACTAGATTTGCTTGACATGACCTATCCCTCATAAATCAATGTTGACTCCTCCTTATAATCCTTTTCAAATAGACATATTCTTTTATATTATCCCTTATTCACCCTGCTAAAACCTTTCCCACTACAGAAGTGAGGCTCACTGGTCTATAATTCCCCAGATTTGCTTTTGCTCTCTTCTTAAATTTAGGTATCCTCTCTGCTTTTCGCCAGACATCTGGTAGTGACCCTGTGTTGAGTGAATCTCAAAAAATTAGATATAATGGTTTGGTTATTACAGAACCCAGTTCCTTAAGTACCCTTGGGTGTACTCCATCAGGACCTGGGGCTTGATTAACATTTTTTTTCCAACCTCTTCTGGATTTCTTCTTGTGTTAACCATGTATTTGGTGAAGGTAGTGTAGCCCCATTATGTTGCAGAGGCCAAACCACTGGTACCTCCCTTGTGTATACTGAAGAAAAGAACCTTTTAAAAGAACATTTAGCTCATCTGCCTTTTCCTGGTCACTGATTATCAGATGACCTGTTCCACATTGTTGTGTTTCTATAGTTTCCTTCCTTTCCTTCTTCCCATTAATACATTTAAAAAATATTTTGGGGTTAGTATCACTCCTTTTTTTGCAACTAATTTTTCATTTTCTATTTTAGCCAGTCTAATAGCCCTTTTGCAAGCCTTGTTGATTTCCTTGTACTTACATAAGGCAGTCTCTGTCCCCTCTTGTTTGTATAATTTAAATGCCTGTTTTTTATTCTGTATCTTGATCTTTAAATCATTGTTAAGCCACATGAGTTGTGATTTACTCCTTTTTACTTTTATTCCCACATGGTATATGGTGATAAGTATGTATATTTAGTAAGGATTGAAATGTTGTCCATATATTTTCAGTATTTTTACCCACCAGTTCTTTGTCCCATTCTATATGTTATGTGCATCTAAAGTAAAACACGAAGGGCCCCATTCATTTACAAGTCCGTAATTACAACGCCTGTGGCTGTAAGTCTGCGGTTTAGAAATTTGTAACAATTCCGTTTTTATTCAATTGACTCAAGCCCGCAATTACAGGGCTAACGTCTAAAACCATAAATCATAAACCCATATGTATCAATTCAGGGCATGATCATGATCAATTAAGCAAGCCCGTAAGTTACAATTTAGACAGATCCAATAGTAAATGAGACCGTCATTATGACATCAGTAAAACATGGAGTTTAAACTACAATCATTTAGTGTTTAGAAGTCCTATCTGCAATCGGGCTCGCAATTGAGAAATGTAGAAATCAATAAAAATCAATAAATAAACTGGGCTTGGCCATGTGGGTGGCCTGTATTAACTCCTTGATTCCTGAGATCAATATGACACAGAAATAAAGAGAAAAAAATCTTTATATTTGCTTTTACAGTGTTACAAACAGGTGTGTCCTATCTAGTACTCATAGTTTTGATTCATTTGCCATTTACAAGTTTGAAGGCAATTGCGGGCTTGTTGAATTGTTGCAATTGAAAATAGATTTTCTGTTTTTAGCACTGGTAACAATTGCGGACTTGAAAAATCAAAGGAGGAGATAGGATGGAGTTACATTTTTGATAATCGCAGGGATTTTGAGCCTGCAACTCACAACTCGATTGTGGGTCGCTAGAAGAGCCCAAATGAATATCAGTAACTTTACTGGCGACATTACGGGCTCCGGTAATTACAATTTTGCCAATTGATTGGGCGCCTAAGTATTCAATCGTATAATTTTGAGGCTCAGGAACAATATGTAATATATTATAGATGGTTTTGATTGGATTGGATTTGTATTTTATTTATATATATATATATATATATATATATATATATATATATATATATATATATAAAATATATACATTAAAGCTGTGTAATACAGCCTGCATAGCTTAAAGGAAGCCATGTTTGATAATGGCTTTGGATTGAAGAGTGAGGCATTTGTGGGCACATTTGCATGTCTCAGCTCAGCTTCCCAGAATGCAGTGTAATAACTGTTTTTCTCAGAATTCTGAGCTGGAAGCAGTTTTTTTTAACTTGTTTTAGACAATCAAACGTGAACGCAGATGTACTATTTATTTACTATATATATATATATATATATATATATATATATAATGTATGTTTGCTAACAGTTAATGGTTTTAATCTTTGTTAATAATCGTATGCACTAATTAAAATTCAAGAATATTCTGTCACATTCCTATCATTTTGTTATTTATGGGATAATCTCTTAAGTCCTCTCATGAGATTTTATGATTGTATTCTGATCTTTTATCCTTACAAATAAAAGCTTTGTTTTACATTCTCACTTCTGCACTTACTTGGATCAGATACATTAATATGAATACCTCCTTTTCTTAGTTTTTGTTATTTTACAGTATTATTTAGTAGTTTAAAGCCAAATCCAAGTCTAGCTAAAAAAAAGTATTGAAACAGAGTCTCCAGTATTCAATATGATTAGCTGTGCTCCTAAGTAATAACGGAGTCCTAAGTCAAACAAAATCAGGTATATAATGACAGTTCATATTTTAAGTAATGTTTACTTGCTATTCATCAGATCAATAGTATAGTGTCTGTACATTTAACAACTCCATTGAAAGGACTATTATCCTAACATAGAGTATGTGAAAACGTTGTTTTCATTTCAGTAGCCTGAATGATTTTATTAGGCTGTTTGTTATAAGCAGAATATTTAGGTTCATTGATTTTTCTTTTTACTTCATATTTTGTTTGATTTTAAGTGTTTTTCTAACTTTTATTCAGTCCTGGTGTAGAAATTATTGGTTTCCATTATATTAACTTTGTACTATCTTTCTGTGCTGTTTTGATCATCTTAAAGTAATCCGTTTTTGAAAAGTTATACATTATAAGTATGCATGCCTCTAATAAATTAAAAGTACAAAGTGTCTTTTTTTCTATGCAGTGTTCAAAAAGAGCTCACAATTGTCTTTTTTATTTCATAACTTTTTCCTAAAACAGGACATGTATCTAGGGAGAATTAGTGTCATGTTTGTCAGTAGTGATGGCATCCATAACCGTTACTGCCATAAACTTCACTAGAGTTTTAGCAATGAAACATCCATTGGATTACTTACACCTGCATAAGTCAATCCATCTTAACCTTTATAATAAAACTAGTGACTTGCCCGTCAAAAATTACGACAATAAAATGTTATGGCTAGGAAAGCTGTTTATGACACAATGTGAATCTCTGCAACAGTTAACCTTTTAGTTATCTACAAAGAAGTACAAACATTATAATAAACTAGCGTTTTGTCAATAAAAATGTTAAGCTGGAAATGCTGTTTGTGACACAATATGATTCTCAAACACTCTGAATCTTTTTTTTCTTATCTACAAAGAAGTACAAAAATGTATATTAATTTATTTTATTTTTTTAACAATGTACTGTTAAACCATATCAAACTTTTTAATTGTCATGTATGGAATAATAATATAACAATCCATAAAATTTCTCAGAATACGTATTGTGAACCATTACATAAAGGTTTCTAATATGCAACTTACAGTGTAAACAGTGGGTAATTTTTTTTTTTTTAACAATACTAACATGAAATCGTTGAACTTTTTATAAATGAGTGTCTTCAACCATGACAGAATGCTTATTAACAAACAACTTGTATTTAAACTCCTGGTAAAGCACATAGGTATTGCATCCATAGGAAGGCAAACAGTAAAAACTCCCATTGCAACTTAGCCAATTGTCTCAAAAAGGGGAAAAAAATATTTCCTGAACCCATTAAATGGCGATCAGATTACTCCCTGGATTAATCTTTTCTATTTAATTATACATTGCATTTTGTTAACAAATGTTTCTGCTGCAAATGACATAAATAACATTCAATAAATTCACTTTTCAAACTTTTTAGTATACAATGATAACACATGTCACAATCAATATTCACTGAATTTAATAAAAGTCCATATTCTTTTATCATTGTACCTAACAAACATTCAAACTTCTTTTAGAAGTATTTATAATTTAAAGATATACTTTTCTTTATCTAGATATTTTAATTTAAGCCACCATTTAATAAGGAAATTGCATTTATGCAAAACATTTTAGGTTGAATATATTGATATCAACCCATATCACTATGCACTAATAAGCACTGACACATCTCATTATTTTAACTCTATAATATGAAGTGAATCTAACATCAGTGAAATATAATGTATAATTTAGTTTTTTAGTCATAGATATATAGCTATATAATTCCTTTTCTCTTGTTTTAAATATCCTTCGACAATCTTAAATTAAAACTCATAGTTAATCTTATCTCCTTCCTTTTTAGCGATTAGATCATTCATTATTGAAGTTATAATTTCAATGTCCTATTATTTTCCAGGTTGCCATAGTAACAAGTTTTGCTATAAATATACTTCAATCGGAACAACACGCCTTCCTCCCCTTTGAGAAAGGCGCTTTTGCGTTGAATCGTACGTCAGGGTCAAACGTACGGCGTGACATCACACGCCGACGTCTAAAGTTCAGACAGACGGCATGGAGCTACACGCTGCCGTATTATAGAGACAAAAATCAGAAGTTAGCAGATACAATATGTACAGGGAACATTAGGAGCACCTTTACAAACAAAAGCTCTTAGATTAAGCTCACTATAGACATACAACTAGCGACTTATAGATTAAGAAAGAAGTGTTATAAGAGCAGGAAAGTGTTATAAGAGCTTATAGAGAATAGGAGCTCAAAATTGGGGGTGCTCCAAAATAGCCTTTTGTAACTCAGAAATTCCTACAGCTATTTGAAATAAATAGCATATAGAGAGTATACATGACATCAACTTATCAATCCTTTTCAAACAGAATTTTAAGATTACAAACGTGAAAGAAACATATTAAATTGTGAACAATAAAAGTAATAAAATGCAAACTAACTGTTTTGTGGGACCAATCATGGCTAAAGTGACTTCCAAAACATTCCATTGTTGTTTTTTTTCCGTTAAAAGTGGTTTCCATTCAAAGAGCACAGCAGACTTTTATTTGTGTCTATGGGATGTAACCCCCTTTTTTTTTTCTTCCTTTTTTGTAGGTTATTACTGTATTTTTCTCAAATTATAGATATCATTTTGTAAGTGAAATAGTGTTCCTCTAAGAAGAGGCCAAGTGACCTTCAATTTCTTACTTAAAATAAAACCATTCTTCTCTCTGTTTACAAAACCTCATAGTAGACAATGTTTTTTGTTAAAAGACGGCCATTGTGTAGTAGATCACCTTGACTTGGGTTGTTTTCAATTAAAACTTTAATATCATCTGGATTTGTGCACCTTGAAAAAGCAACATAGAGTTGTCCATGTGCAAAAACAGGTTCTTAAAAGTTTGTCCTTGGGATTTATTGATGGTCATGGCAAATGTAATTATAACTGGAAATTGTCTCATTTGAAGGACAAAAGGCAAATGACTCTCACTTGGAGCTAAATCAATTCTTCGGTATAAAAACTTGTTCACCTTTATGGGTCCCAGTCATAATTTCTGCATGTATAAAATGATCTTTTAAATCGTGCACAATTAATCTGGTCCCATTACAAAGTCCTTTTTTTGGATTCATATTTCTCAATAGCATGACAATTGCCCCTTTTTTCAGTTGCAAAACATGTGGTGGCATTCCAGATGGTGTTAAAGAATTAATAAATTTGATACAAAAATTTGATTCACTGTTTTATCATCAGCCAGAACTGAATCTGCACTGTAATAAATATTTTGTGGTGCGTTGATGAATTTTAAAATGTCGTTATTTAGATTCAAGGCATCTACATTTTTTGATGTTAATATCACTTTGTTTGCAATGTCTGAGTAATCGTCGTTATTCAGAGTGTTTAGAAAGATTGCTGTTATAAGTGATTCCTTGCAAACCGTTGTTGATGGAATTTCAGTGGTATCATTTTGTAAATCATGTATTTGTGGATGTTTTCCTTCTCCAACTTGAATGAGCCAATCATTGAATTCATTTTGGCATTCAGATCTCATATTTAATTCTAATTTAAGGTGTGTAAATATTGTTCAGTTTACTTGTCTTGATACATGTTTCAATGATATCAGTTCTATTTCCATGTGGCACAACAGGTAATGTTTGCCTAAATCTCCTCCTAACAACATCACCTTTCCACCAAATGGCAAATTATTATCCATCACTTCTTTTAAGAATCTATCAATACATTGCAAAGCATTAGATGACATCATTGTTGCCTCGTCTATGATAATTAATTTACCTTTTTTAAATTTTTTAGCTTGTAAAGAATTCAGTCGAATATCTGACACTGATGTTTCTAAAATGGGAACTGGCAGTTTAAATCCACTATTCACAGTTCTACCACCTTCAAACAAAAGTGCTGCAATTCCAGTTGTTGCAAATGGCATTGCAATGTGACCCTGTGCTTGAACATATCTCACCAAACAATTGTACAGATAAGTTTTTCCTGATCCACCAGGGACATCTAGATAGAAATAATAATGGTCTTTGACCATTTCATCAGCTGTAGCATTTGTGATGGCATTAAATGTGATGGCATTTAAAGTTGCCAGTTTTTCTTGTGTTTTCTGGATCAGGCAAATTAAAACTTGCACAATGTAATCCACGAGCCAGAAATATTTCTTGAATTTCCATTAAAGTTTTTAACAGTGCTATTGGCTCATTGTAACATTTCAGTCTTCAAACATATTTAATTTTAAATGTTGCCCACAAAATAAAGGCATCAGGTACATTGCAAAATATGCAAATGAACACAAATTGTTCTCTCCTTTGTTTTGGCATTTGACATAGTGCTGCTTCTTCCAGACACCTCTCCCATTCTGTATCATCTGCTAAGAAGTTTTGATGTCTTGCAGCTTATAGGAAAGTCTCATAAACTATGTAATTCACTGTGAGTAAATGTTCAAAACTTTGTGCACCGTTACCATGTAAAAGAAGTAATCTTAAATTGAAACGTTCAATGTCTCATGGACTGACGGTATAAATTTGTGGTATCATTTTATGAGTATATCTTTTTCTTGTCGTCATAGACCATTTACAAATACATAGTCATATGGAATCTCAATGTATAAAAATTGTCTGGCCTGCATGTCCTGGCAGTTTAATTTAAACCATGCAGTAAGTGTTGTATCTCTGTGTTCACTTTGAGCTAAGGCAGTTCTTTTATTGCCTGCAGTAAAGCAAACAAACTGACTTTGTGGCAAATGTACAGCTAATCGATACACAGCATGTGACCGATCATGCATCTCAAATTTCAGAAGCCGCCACATTGCTTCCGGAGCACTGACATAGTGAGCATTTAAATAATTAGAAAGTTCGTCATGTAAAATTGGATTTTCTTTTTCGGTTGAGGCACCTTGCACAACAACAGTTGAATCTGGCAATTCAGCAGTAACGACTGTATTCACTCTATCTGCAGTATTCAACTTATCTTTTTCCTGTAGGATTAAAAGTATGTGAGCATGTGGCAGTCCCCTTTTTTGAAATTCAATGGTATAAACAAAAGCCACACATTTTCCAAATAACATAAAATTGTGCATTAGTTATATCATGTATTAATGAATTGCGTTTGATTTTGAATACTCTTGCCACTAAATCTTGTCGGTCAGAAGTAGTTTGTCCCAGATTCAAATTGTCCTTGATCTCTGGCCATTGAGGATTACATGTGAATGTAATTAATAAATCTGGTTTACCAAATGTTGTGACAATAGCCATGGCATCATTATATCTGTCTCGCATATTGCGAGGAGATCCTTGGAAAGTGGATGGCAAAAGGATTGCTCTTCCAGCTGTAATGTCTCTGTTTATAGCCAATTCAGCGATATAATCCATCAATCCACAATACTGTTCTACTCAAAGCTTATTTTGTTGAAATGTTATAACAGTTTGATTATTTTCTTCATCTTGTAGATAGGAATCAATAATCCCTTGTTGTGTGAGTTTACCCCCACATAAAATTGGATTAAAAGAATCCCGAATAGCAGTTTGTGCCACTTTATATTCCAGCATAGAAATGTTGCATCTAACACAAACTTTACAATTGGGATAACTTTGCAATTGCAATTTTGGTTCCCATCCTGGCTCACCATTTGGAAATAAATGGGATATGTCATTGGATCCAAATTACAACTTACTATATTTATGTTTATAAAAGGTTGTACTTCATTGCATGGATATATTCTAATATCCAGCTGAAAAGGTGAATCACATCTTCATTTTTAAAGACAATGGCAACCTCATTTACTGTTGGTAAATTATACTGTCTTTGTGGTATTGCGATCTCTTTTCAAAACCATATTTACTCTTGGCATTGGCAATTGATGTATTTCAGCATGTTGCTGTTGTTCTTTTTCAGCCTCTGCTAATCTTTTGTATGCTTGACTGTATGGGTTGTTGGCCATAATTGTATCCAGCTGTTCAAAGACTATGCACAAACACTGTTTATTTTCAGGAAGTGTCATCCGTTGTTCAACAGCTTCCATTGTATCTAAGAAATATAACTGTGCAAATTTCCTTTGCTCTCCTTCTTGTGGGTGTAAATGTGAAGTGTGGTGGTAAATTTGTCCTTGAACTCTAAAACAGTAAGGACCATTGAAGCAAATGAAATCGCACTGTTATAAGACCTGATGTTTTTATTTAAATTGGTATAATTTGGAAATGTTGGATTGCTCATTATACTTTTTAAATATTCAGGAAATGTGTGTTTTTGTGGAAGTCTTAACTTTTCTTTTCTGACAGCAAATAATAAACTCTCCCTCAGTTGGTCTTTCCTTCAGAAAATGATAGGCCCCACAAAACTGACAAACAACATTGAGTAATCCACAATAATGAGTGTATACTGTTAGTGATGTAAATAAAGCAGTACCCTGAGCTTCCTCAACATAGATATTACAACAACTTTCTATATCTACATTGGTTTCATGTGTATGAATATTTGTTTCATGAGGCAATATTGGGTCATTAGGCAATGTTTCACAGACATTTTTTTGTTTACTTTTTCTTTTCTTTGAAGCTCCAGCACACTCAGGCCCTCATTCAATTGCAATTTGGCCAATTCAATAGGGGTCTCTCCTTTGTTTTGGCATTTGACATAGTGCTGCTTCTTCCAGACACCTCTCCCATTCTGTATCATCTGCTAAGAAGTTTTGATGTCTTGCAGCTTATAGGAAAGTCTCATAAACTATGTAATTCACTGTGAGTAAATGTTCAAAACTTTGTGCACCGGTACCATGTAAAAGAAGTAATCTTAAATTGAAACGTTCAATGTCTCATGGACTGACGGTATAAATTTGTGGTATCATTTTATGAGTATATCTTTTTCTTGTCGTCATAGACCATTTACAAATACATAGTCATATGGAATCTCAATGTATAAAAATTGTCTGGCCTGCATGTCCTGGCAGTTTAATTTAAACCATGCAGTAAGTGTTGTATCTCTGTGTTCACTTTGAGCTAAGGCAGTTCTTTTATTGCCTGCAGTAAAGCAAACAAACTGACTTTGTGGCAAATGTACAGCTAATCGATACACAGCATGTGACCGATCATGCATCTCAAATTTCAGAAGCCGCCACATTGCTTCCGGAGCACTGGCATAGTGAGCATCTAAATAATTAGAAAGTTCGTCATGTAAAATTGGATTTTCTTTTTCGGTTGAGGCACCTTGCACAACAACAGTTGAATCTGGCAATTCAGCAGTAACGACTGTATTCACTCTATCTGCAGTATTCAACTTATCTTTTTCCTGTAGGATTAAAAGTATGTGAGCATGTGGCAGTCCCCTTTTTTGAAATTCAATGGTATAAACAAAAGCCACACATTTTCCAAATAACATAAAATTGTGCATTAGTTATATCATGTATTAATGAATTGCGTTTGATTTTGAATACTCTTGCCACTAAATCTTGTCGGTCAGAAGTAGTTTGTCCCAGATTCAAATTGTCCTTGATCTCTGGCCATTGAGGATTACATGTGAATGTAATTAATAAATCTGGTTTACCAAATGTTGTGACAATAGCCATGGCATCATTATATCTGTCTCGCATATTGCGAGGAGATCCTTGGAAAGTGGATGGCAAAAGGATTGCTCTTCCAGCTGTAATGTCTCTGTTTATAGCCAATTCAGCGATATAATCCATCAATCCACAATACTGTTCTACTCAAAGCTTATTTTGTTGAAATGTTATAACAGTTTGATTATTTTCTTCATCTTGTAGATAGGAATCAATAATCCCTTGTTGTGTGAGTTTACCCCCACATAAAATTGGATTAAAAGAATCCCGAATAGCAGTTTGTGCCACTTTATATTCCAGCATAGAAATGTTGCATCTAACACAAACTTTACAATTGGGATAACTTTGCAATTGCAATTTTGGTTCCCATCCTGGCTCACCATTTGGAAATAAATGGGATATGTCATTGGATCCAAATTACAACTTACTATATTTATGTTTATAAAAGGTTGTACTTCATTGCATGGATATATTCTAATATCCAGCTGAAAAGGTGAATCACATCTTCATTTTTAAAGACAATGGCAACCTCATTTACTGTTGGTAAATTATACTGTCTTTGTGGTATTGCGATCTCTTTTCAAAACCATATTTACTCTTGGCATTGGCAATTGATGTATTTCAGCATGTTGCTGTTGTTCTTTTTCAGCCTCTGCTAATCTTTTGTATGCTTGACTGTATGGGTTGTTGGCCATAATTGTATCCAGCTGTTCAAAGACTATGCACAAACACTGTTTATTTTCAGGAAGTGTCATCCGTTGTTCAACAGCTTCCATTGTATCTAAGAAATTTAACTGTGCAAATTTCCTTTGCTCTCCTTCTTGTGGGTGTAAATGTGAAGTGTGGTGGTAAATTTGTCCTTGAACTCTAAAACAGTAAGGACCATTGAAGCAAATGAAATCGCACTGTTATAAGACCTGATGTTTTTATTTAAATTGGTATAATTTGGAAATGTTGGATTGCTCATTATACTTTTTAAATATTCAGGAAATGTGTGTTTTTGTGGAAGTCTTAACTTTTCTTTTCTGACAGCAAATAATAAACTCTCCCTCAGTTGGTCTTTCCTTCAGAAAATGATAGGCCCCACAAAACTGACAAACAACATTGAGTAATCCACAATAATGAGTGTATACTGTTAGTGATGTAAATAAAGCAGTACCCTGAGCTTCCTCAACATAGATATTACAACAACTTTCTATATCTACATTGGTTTCATGTGTATGAATATTTGTTTCATGAGGCAATATTGGGTCATTAGGCAATGTTTCACAGACATTTTTTTGTTTACTTTTTCTTTTCTTTGAAGCTCCAGCACACTCAGGCCCTCATTCAATTACAATTTGGCCAATTCAATAGGGGTCTAAATAAGCACATAACATATTTTTTTAAAGAAGTTTTTAGTTAGTAAACATCTAGCCAAAAACAAGGTTTTCACTAACTAAAAACTTATTTAAAAAAAATATGTTATGTGCTTATTTAGATAGAGCACTATTGAATTGGCAAAATCGCAATTGAATGAGGGCCTCAGTTTGTGCCTTCTAACTCATTTTTCTTTTATTTAAAAGTCTCTGACGGTCTTCTCTTAAGCTTTGGGAAGTCTCGGGGGACTGTGCAACTCTCCATCTTTGCTTCTGTTCCCTTGCCATTCTTCTTTTACGTTCATTGAAGTCTTCGGCGTTGTTCGCCATTGTAATCTGTAATTGTAAATATAGGTGTAAAATCTAATGTGTTTTTTTATTGTACATATTGTTTTTACCTGTCATCAATGGAAAAACTCTCACTCACTCACTCATTACAATATAATACAAAAAAATACAATACCTAGCTATCTAAAATACAATAAATACTATCTAATATACATACGTCCCCCTCTATATTACATAGAATAAATCATAGCTAACATACATACCCCCCCTCTCTATAAAATACAATAAATCCTAACATACATACATCCTCTCTATCTAAAATAAAATAAATCCTATATACATACCCAAACCCTAAATCTAACCTAAAATACAATCATTAAGAGCACTTACCTTTGCAGATCTACCTTCAGATCAGCAACCTAGGAAACAAGGAAAACATTTTTTAGTACAAAACATTTACATACAATAAATAAACATTTTAAATATTCTAAATATTCTACTCACTTTTCCGGCGCAGACCCTGTTAAAAAAATAAATGACATTACTAATAAATACATACACAAACAAAATAAAATAAACATAATATACATTCAACTTACCTCCCCGCGATGTCCCCGGCCTCCTCCTCTTCTGCACGGCTGGGCCCTGGAAGAATCTGCGCTCTAAAATAAATACTTCTGTGCTTCAACAGCTCTCCTCAAAGCATTAATAGCACTTAAATTAAATTAAATAAATTGTTTATAGGGTGGCTCAGTGATTCTTTTAATAAACCTTTTGTTATTTTCTATTCAGATCCATTATACATATAAAGCCTTTTTCTTTCATTCTTAAATCTATACCTTTATATCGAGCTTGATGGATATACTTTCGTCTAACAACAAATCACTATACTTATTTTTATCCAATCACACTTCTAGTCTTCTTCCTTTCCAGTTAATGGATTCATAAAATCTGTGAATATTTCATATCTCTCCCCTCACCTATCCCATATATAGTTATGAGCATGCGGGACGTTGCTAACGCTGCGGGCTCCGCAGTTGCTGAAGGCGCTCCTTGCCAGCAACTGCGGACCTCATAAAATTTTCGGACTTACAACAAACAAATACGAGACGTGTTACGACCCATTGCGACCTCGCAAAAATACGACCTTACCACCCGAAACCCGCACACATGAAAACATAAAAAACACAATAAATACACACAACAAATACATAAAAAGCTTACCTACAGCAATGGGAAGCAGCCAGGACCTCGAAAACTGAAGTTACACCTCAAGTTCACTCGAAATAAAAGAGTTTAGACACCCGAAAATCCCCTAAGCGAGAGAAAAAATGGCCGGCGAAAAAAACGAAAACGAGGCTACAGGACTCAAAAGACGCAAAACACCACCAAACACCTACGTATTTTCTGATAAAGTTGGATGACATCCGAAAACAAGGACACAAAATCAGCCACAGCCACGTACCACACATTAGGCGCCATTTTAGAACACTAATTTACACAATCCGGAAGTACACCGCTACCCTAATGGATTTCGCTCACACACACACACTATTTACACTACACACTTCACACATTCATGACACTTACACAGCAGCTCCACAGCACTGATGCTGCAGCAACATAAAAACAGATTGCCAGCTCTTCAACACAATGCTTCCTGCAAATATTACTTCACATTAGGTAAAGTATATTCATTTCTTATTTTATTAATTATTCATTGCCATACCAAAAAAAAAACAACGCTGCTCATAGCACACAAACAACCAACAGCCTAGATCCAAAAGGAGCTCAGCCCGAGGCTCGGAACACCAACAAAATTAATTTCGCACACAAACAACATTACCTGCCTTACAATCTAATTCCCGTTATTTTTTGACGAGCAAGTCGCTAGTAATTTATAATATCAAACATTAAAATGAATTTTAATATTCCTTAACTAATCTCGGCCCTCCATTGTCCTTTTACTTCCCTTATATTCACCAAGCTCCAAATCCATTTATATCATAGTTTAATTTTTTATATTTTTCTTATCCCACTTAATGTGCATGTGTGACCTATTTATTAATATAAAATATGAAATTAGTAATCTGAGGGGAGGTAGTATGAAAAAACTATATAAATCTGTTGAAATAGTAAATACTAATTACATTTATTGAATTCATACTTATCGGAATGAAAAGGTGTAAATAAGTTAAATAAACAAAAGAAGAGAAAAAAAACACCTGTATATACAAACCGGTTTAGCCTCCTAAGGTAGGGTATTAATTAATTAATTATAATTCAAACATTTTTTTTGATGGTGGTACTGGGGTTCCACCAATTACCCCCTAATCTAACATACCAAAGCAAGCTAACCTACTCTAAAAGTGCTGTGCAAACTTTATATCTAATTTATATAGTAAGCAAATATTTTAAAGCAAAACTGTTATTGTAATAATTGTGGTAAGTAGATATAATAGTAATATATAATATGTATCAGTATACTCTAAATTTAAGAAGAAAATTTATTTTATTTTAGGAAAACTTTATTTTTAGTACATTACTCTCATATGTACCTACAAGTCCTTCAGACTTATTCGGCAATATTAAAGATATTAATCTATTTCTGCCTAAATTTGCCTTGAAAAAATATTTTGGATCTAAAAGCCAAAAAGAAGTCATGGAATTAGGCCTGGAAAAAGAGGACAGTGAAATATTTAATAATTTGATGTCACTACTCAAAGAACAAGATGTTAACCAACTAGACTTTTTAAAGTCTTTACAGAGACAGACACAGAGGGCCTCATTCTATTATCGGCCGTAAATCGGCCGTAAGGTTGCGATTCCTTGCGGGGGTTCAGTTAACTCGCGATTCTATTATACGGCCCCGCAAGGATCACCTCTTACGGCCGGCCGCATATCTTGAAACCGGCCGTAAGCTGTGAAATCTAAAAACGCAAAAATAAATTCAAGCCTGCACTGTACAGCTCTGTAAATGCTAGGGATCATATTGGGGGACATGAGGATTAAAAGTAACCCACTCTCAAGCTTGCACATCAGCCCAAACCCGAGTTCAAATTAACTGTTTATTTTCCGGCTGCGGCGTGGGTGTGTCTGAGGTGCTCCAAGCACTCTGGACTTTTTACATGGATATTTTACGGATATTAAAAATAAAATATTTTATGGATTTGAGTATAGGATAATTATGTGCTATTTTTTCTAACACCTAAAATCCCTTTATAGTCTTCTCAAAGTGCAGGATGGCTTTATTTGAGCTATTTTATGTGCTTAATTGGTGCTAGCGGGACCTCTTTCCTGCAAGTAAGCAGCGGCTCGTTTTTAGCCTTGCAGAGAGGTTTCCCGGAGCAATTGAATTGCAAATAGGAATTTCTTACGGCCGAAACTCTTGCGGCCGTTTTAGATCAAAGGCTTTCCTCTGGCGCGAGCGGCCGCAAGAGATAGCAAGGCACCGGCCGCAAGCCTGCCGGAGCCTCCGGCCGTAAGGGAATAGAATAGCCGAATAGCTTGCGGCCGGTCCTTGCAGCCCCGCAACGGCTGCGGCCGCTAATAGAATGAGGCCCAGAGTAATTTTACTCCTGACCTTAATCTCTATGCAAGGCTACAAGTGTTCCTTGATTTAGTCACAAAAGACCTGAAAATGCACTCTCAAAAAGTTAATAACAAAAATAACTTTGCTGATGCGAAGAGAAACTTGAAACAAATGGAGTGGAAAGCATTAAAAAAGCTCAGGGACAGTGACATTGTCATAAAAGCAGCTGATAAGGGGGGCAATGTAGTCCTACAAAATGAAGAGGACTACATAGAGATGTATAATGCCCTCCTATCGGATACCTCAACCTATACTAAGATTGAGAAAAATTCCTCACAAGAGTTTAATCAAGAGCTTAAAGTTATACTGACAGAGGCAAAGAATGAGAAAATCATTGATTCAAATACTTGTGAATTTCTGTATATTAAACATCCTACAGTAGCAGTATTTTACGCTCTACCAAAAACTCATAAAAAAAGGAAACCTGTACTAGGCCGTCCGAATGTGTCTGGCAACAACAATATAACCGAAAAGATTAGTACATACAGTATGTAAATGATTACATCAAGGATATGGTTACCATGCTTCCCTCGTACCTAAAAGACACCTTAGACTTGTTAAAACAAATAGATGGGTTAACCTTTCCACCCAACTCTTATCTAGTAACAGTTGATGTCGAGCAACTTTACTCCAGCATTCCCCACGAACAAGGAATTGAAGCAGTCAAGTATTTTCTGCATCAAAAGAGAAACCAGAATACGATACTTAATACATTTATACTAAGGCTTCTCAAGTTTATACTAACAAGGAATTTTTTCTTATTTGACAAGTCATGGTACCTCCAGGTACAGGGAACAGCTATGGGGACAGCCTGTGCCCCTAGCTATGCAAACCTGTACCTGGGGTACTGGGAGAGAAATATGTTTTTTGGTGATTCTATGGAAACTTTTGCACAGGACATTCTGGGCTGGCATCGGTTCATAGACGACATCCTCATGTTTTGGGGAGGAACAATACAAAATCTACAGCAATTTATGGGACAAATTAAGTCAATTAGGATTAAAATGTACCTATTGCTACAATCAAGAGAAGATTGAATTTTTGGATCTAAAATTGGAAAAAGATGAAACTGGAGTATTACATACTTCTGTATATAGAAAACAAACCTCTTCAAATGCCATTTTACAATGGTCAAGTCAACATCCACTCCCTTTGAATGCTGGAATTCCAATATGACAGTATCTGAGACTGAGAAGAAATTGTGATACTACTTTTGAATTCAAACTCCAGGCTGCAGATTTAAGACAGAGATTTAAACAATGTGGTTACCCAAACAAAATCTTAAAAAGGGCTCTAGAGTCAAATAGAACACAGCTTCTGTATGCTCCTAAGGATAAATATGAAGATGAGCTGATTAGATGTGTCATGGCCTATGGCAGTGACCACATTGAAATCAAAAACATTCTACTAAAACATTGGGACATCCTAACCGATGATCCCGTCTTACAAAACTATCTATCTGCCAAACCTTTAATTACGTATTGGAAAAATAAAAGTTTAAAAGACTATCTAGTAAAAAGTTTCTTCCAGAAAAAAAGTGGCCAATACTATGTGGCTGAAACCTACAGTGGGACTATTTCGATGTGGCCACTGTAAAGCCTGTCCATATATTAAGCCAAGTAAAGAATTTGTGCATCCAGTAACACTTGAAAAACACCCACTGAAAAGCCTTGTAAATTGTGGTACGACTTATGTGGTGTACATTATGATGTGCCCATGTTTGAAGATATATGTTGGAAAAAACTATAAGACCCCTTAGAAGGAGAATCTTGGAACATATTTATTCCATAAAAAATGAAGTTGATATGCCATCATAATGATCCAGGAGTTATGAAATTCTTTGTAGAAGAAAAATTGAGCAAAAATCCAAGAGTAGGCGATATGGATAAAAACCTCCTCCAGATTGAAGGTAAATGGATATTTACACTAAACTCTCAGAGCCCAAATGGACTCAATGAGGATTTCTCTTATTCAGCATTTTTGAAAAAATATCTGGAGTCTGGAACAAGATATATATATATATATATATATATATATATATATATATATATATATATATATACATATATAAAATTGATAAACACACTTAGTTCATCTTTTCTTTTGCACATTTTTTCACTAATCACTTTTGGTTAATGGTAATTTAACCAGTTGTTTTTATTTTACTAATCACACAATGACACTAGCTTTAAATATATATATAAATAGAAATTGCACTTATTGAGGAACCTATTGTATGTGATAAAGTGATTAAGTCATTTGAATACTGTATTTGATAAAGAGATTAAGCCATTTGAATGTTAGCATAAACAGCACAAAGATATCACTCAAATTTCACTTTTTTAGTATAAGAGCTTAATCCAGTAGTTGACTAGACACTGACTACCCCTTTTTCTTTTATAGATAGATTTAACATAATTCCTTTTTTCTCAGTTCACTATATGGTGTGCAAAAAATGTTTTAATTTATATTTCTTATTCATTATACCTTTCATCCATATCAAGTCATTCTTTAACAATATTCCTTTTTAGCCCATTTATCATACAATTCTCTCCTTAATCCTCTAGTATTCAGCAAGCCGATTTGTTGTTTGCCCAAAACGGACTAATAAAGTTTTCTAGCTTGAATGTATGTCTAATACAGTAGAAATAAAGTTATTTTGATGCAAGTAACGTGTGACGTTACGTTGAATTATGTTACGCTACGCAATTACGTCATTACGCCCCAGATACAGGAAGTGAAACAGGGGCTTAAATAGCCTCACAGTAACTACAGTTGTTAGCCCATTAGTAAGCCCAGTGAATGGGCGAAACGGGACTGTCTGGCATTACCGATGAGTATCTAACCAGAGCCAGAGGATCATTTTTTCATTAGCATCATGCTGCAGGTGAACCGCAAGTATCTGCGATAATGAAATAATAAAGTATATTTGGACAAGCAGAAATACCTATATTTTCTATAAGGATTATACCCCTAATATTTGATGCTTTTTTGGATTTTTTGATTCCATTCTTGGATTTAATCATAAATCTTTTTTTTGTGCTATACACATTTATTATATTTCCTCTGTTGATCTAATATAATGTTTTTTTTCTGGTAGATACCTCAGTACTTTGTTGTTTTGCCTTTAACATTGTTGCTTTTTAACTAAATATAACTCAGTGTTTTTTTCATTAATAAAAACTACACAAACCCGATGATTAGCAGATTTCTGCATTATATGAGGATTTGTAAAAACGTTATATAGACCCATTAGAATATCCAATCGGGTCAAAACTATGTAGTGCAATTTCAAAATGTACAAAAGGAATAATTATTTGTCCATTATATGACTCAACACGCTTAAGTGTTGGATTTAAATACTGCTGTTTATAATTATTTTACACTTCCCTTTACAGCGTATTTTTTGATTTTTAATTTCTAAAAATAATGTTTTCCTAAAATAAAATAAATGATCTTCTGATATTGAGGTGTTAAGCACCAGGAATCACTGTGCACTTTATCACTTTGATCTTTATTTTGGTTATATTAAATGGTAATGTTTTTTGCGGTGTCTCTAAAGCAATTACATGATTATACTTAACTTCTTTCAGTGTTCTTGTGTGTGTTCATTGCTACTATATGTTAATTATTAATTGGTTTTAACATGTCATACTTGTATATGTATTGAATAAATTGAGAGATTTTACTTATTCAGATAAAAATTTTTGAATTATAATTAATTAATTTCTACCCTACCTTAGGAGGCTAAACCGGTTTGGATGTATACAGTAGCTGTTCTTTTTCTCTTCTTTAGTTTATCCATTTATTAATATACCTACATTTTTATCCTATTGTCACCAAACTAGTCACCACATATAAACAACATTTTTTTTTTAGATAAATAATTTATAAAGTGCGTTCACATCATAACCATATGAAAAGTGCATCCTAACAAAATAGTTTGTGTTATATCTTAATTCTTTTCATTTCTAATCAGGGCAATTACTAAAGTCATTATATAAATATCTCCAACATATTTTTCCCTTATACAGTGTTTACATATGTAAAATATGGCTTATATACAGACAACTTTTAACATGACTTAAATGTGTATTTTATAAATATAACGTATTATATACAGCTCTAGTATTAATAATGTATATGTTTTTTTTGTTTTATAACAATGGTGTGTTTGTTTCATGATATTATAAGAAATGTCTCAGGTCTTTTTGGCATACACTGGATAATAGGTACACAAATATATATTAACCAAGCCTGTCTGTGGGAAAAGACAACAGGTGTGGGTAACCTCGCTCAAAACAACTCAGAGAATCACAAAGGTCTTATTTACAGTAAAAACAGCAAGTCTTAGGTGTACATTTTTAGACAGCTGTACAGAGCCCCATCAACCCTTAATTAACCCTGTCACTCATGGGGGTCAATATAGACCCCCATAAGCCCTTCCTTTACCCTTTCACTCATGGGGGTCAATACAGACCCCCATAAGCCCTTCATTAACCCTGTCACTCATGGGGGTCAATACAGACCCCCATAAGCACTTAATTAACCCTGTCACTCATGGGGGCCTACCTACACTACCTACCTACCCCCTAATAACCCCCCCAACACTCTAATTACAGAAAACAAAAAAAACTAAATTCATCAAAAATAAAAAATCTACATTACATAAAATAAAAAATTACACCCCCCCACTACAGAAAAAAAAAACAATTACACACCTGAAAAGGAAATGCATATAATGCATACAATACAAATAAAATGAAATACAATACAATACACCCCTATCTAATATACAATACATCCTATCAATCTAATATACATCACCCAATCTATCTAATATACAATACAACCTATGTATGTAAAATACATCCTATCTATCTAATATACATCCCCCAATCTATCTAAATAAATACCACAATCTAATATACAATACATGCTATCTATATAAAACACATACCACTAGCTAACATACAATAAATGCTATCTATACATAAAATAATCTAATTTGATGCTAAAATAAAATAATTAAGACCACTTACCTTTGCAGATGTCCCTTCAGATCAGCCACCTAGGGAAAAAAAATCAGTGCAACACATTTACAGTAAATAAATAAACATTATAAACATTCTAAATATTCTACTCACCTTTCCAGCATGTCCCCGTCCTTCTTCTTTTTTTCTTATCCGGTGCGGCCCCTGTTAAAAAAAAACATAACATTAGTACACATAGGTAAACATAAAACAAAGTAAAATAAACATAATGTACATTGTACTTACCTCCCCGCGATGTCTCTGGCCTCCTCCTCTTCTGCCTCGCCCTGGAACCGCGCTCTTAAAAAAATAACCGAGATCTGCACTCACGGACCTTACCGACGCTAATGAGCCTTCCAGAGCCTTTTTACGGAAGAAAATAGGCAATGGCGTCTTCTGATGAAAATGCTGTCTATCAAATTCACCAAATCAGGAGGCACCAATGTGTGAGCCAATCAGAAAGGGATACACCCTAAAATCCCACTCTGATTGGATAATGCACCTGTCAATTTTTATTTAAACCAATCACAAGGCGCAGATGCCTTCAGCCAATCACAATGGAATACACCCCCACAGGGTGATTGGCTGGAGGCATCTGCGCATTCTGATTGGTTGCACTGACAATAGCCAATCACAATGGGATACACCCCCAGGTACTGATTGGCTGAAGGCATTCGCGCCTTCTCATTGGCTGTTGTGAATGTCAATCAGTATTACAGCAAATGGGAAGGTGCAGATGTCTTCAGCCAATCACCCCATGGGGGTGTATCCCATTGTGATTCGCTGATAACAATAAAGCCTTATGATTGGTTCAAATAATTATAATTATCCAATCAGTGGTATTTTGTGGTGTATCCCTTTCTCATTGGCTCACAATTGGCGTCTTCTGATTGGCTGGCTGAATTTGATAGACAGCGTTTTCAGCCAATCAGAAGTCACCATTGCCAATTTTATTCCAGAAAACTCTGTAGGAGGCTCATTAGTGTCAAGGACATCCGCAAGTGCGGATTTCTGTTATTTTTTTCTTTTTTTTCTTCCACTGCGCAGATTGTTCCAGGGCCCATCCGGGGCAGAAGACGAGGAGGCCGGGGACATCGAGGGGAGGTAAGTACACTGAATATTATGTTTATTTTACTTTGTTTTATGTATGTGTACTAATGCAATGTCTTTTTTTTAACAGGGGCCGCGCCGGAGAAGAAGAAAAGAAGAAGGACGAGGACATGCTGGAAAGGTTAGTAGAATATTTAGAATATGTACTATGTTTATTTATTTTATGTAAATGTGATGTAGTATTTTTTTTAATCTTTTTTACCCTAGGTTGCTGATCTGAAGGGACATCTGCAAAGGTAAGTGGTCTTAATTATTTTATTTTAGCTTAGAATTAGGGTTTCTATATAGAGATAGCATGTATTGTATATTAGATTGTGGGATGTATATTACATAGATAGGATGTATTGTATATTAGACAGATTGGGGGATGTATATTATATAGATAGTATGTTTTGTATATTAGATAGATTGGGGGATGTATTTTACATACAGAGGTTGTATTGTATATTAGAATGTGGTATTTATTTAGATAGATTGGGGGATGCATATTAGATAGATAGGATGTATTTTGCATACATAGGTTGTATTGTATATTAGATAGATAGTTTGTATTGTATATTAGATAGGGGTGTATTGTATTGTATTTTATTTTATTTGTATTGTATTGTATTATATGTATTATATGTATTTCCTTTTCAGGTGTGTAATTTTTTTTCTGTAGTGGGGGGGGGGGTGTTGTAATGTATTTTGTTATTTTCTGTAATGTTCCTTTTTTATTTTTGTGACTTAGTTTTTTTTTAATTTTCTGTAATGTACATTTTTTATTTTTTGTGATTTAGGTTTTTTTCTTTTATGCAATGTAGATTTTTTATTTTTGGTGACTTTAGTTTTTTTGTTTTCTGTACTTAGAGTGGTGGGGGGTTGTTAGGGGGTAGGTAAGTAGTGTAGGTAGGTAGTGTAGGTGTTGATAGGTTAGTGTAGAGGGTGTTTAGTTGATATTTAATGTTTTTTTCGGGGGTATAGTGCAGTGTAGTGTCATGGCACTTATGTGGTTAATGTTGGGTTGTAACAGGCCCATAATGGTCATAATATACCCTTATGGGACTGATGGGGTTAAATAGAGGCTTATGAGGGTCTGGATAGACCCCCATAAGTGACCAGGTAAAATGGTGTAGTGCTTACACTTTGGGTCATGAAAGTCCTGGATGAACCTCATGGTACTTATAGTGTAATTACATGCGTTTATTAGTGTGTTAGAGAGGTCTATATAGTTGAGTCACACAGTACACTCACATTGTGTGACAAATAGCATTTCAAAACTTTGTTTTACTGACCGTCATTTTTTGACGGGCAAGTCGCTAGTATGATATAAAAAGCCAAGAATCTATGGAAGAGATGGTAACCAGCACGTGCAACCAGCACAGGCACCCAGATAGCACCGGCTGGCTCAGGTTGCTCAGGAGCCTTTATGCAGTCCAGAGGGAAGAGTGCCAGATGAACCCAGCTGAGCAGAGCCTGATCCTGACCAAAGAGAAACCTGATGGAGGGTGAACTTCCAAAACTGATCGCATGGGGTATTATACTGTATCTTTATATTACATAATGTAGAATTTATATAAGTATTATATTTGTAATAATTGTTCTTAATACTTCTTGTCTGTTATCTGTTTTGTCTAAAACCCATTGTGTAACCGTATCCTGATTTATGTAAGATATATCCTTTTAATTATAACTTATTGGTATGCTTGTTTATTAACATGTCTAAAAGAACGTATTACTTGTAGAAATTATACATTAATTATTTAATTATACATTAATTTATTACACATATATCTTTTTGGAAACCCTTTCTCCTTCCTTCTCCCCAATCTCACCACTCTACTTTGTGAACCTTTGTGAATTAACTTTTACCTTTCAATCTCCCATAAATGTTATCACCCTATGTAATTACTTTTTATATTTAGATTTTTTTAGATGAAATAAAGAAGCAGGATAAGAAAGGATGGCCTCTTCATAGTGCCTCATAACTGACACATGTCTTCGTAAAATAAAAGTTATTAGTATCTATACCTCGAGACCTACATTCAAACCCGCCATTTTGCAAAAAAATGCTTCACCATCATTTTTAGATGTAATCCTAATTGTTTGATGATTATAGGAAACCACAAGTTTAGTGGGAAGGCCCGTTTATATAGAATGTCTTTTTCCCCAAAAATGTTTGTAGTTTCCCTGAGAGCTTTTCTTTTAATTAAATTTTCTCCTGAAATATATGAGTATATTTGTAAATATATGAGTATATTTGTAAATAAGGGGATTGAAAGATCTTTTTCTCAAATTTATATTTTCATAATTTTATCCTTTAATGCATAATGGCGGAATTTAACTATAGCGTCTCCAGATACAATTCTGTCCAGATTTCTAGGAAGGTAAACTCGATATGTGATCTCTATTTGCTCTTCAATATTTATCTAATTTTTCAAAAGTTCTGACAAAAATGTGACAACAACATTTTTTAATATTTGATTGCTATTAATTCTGGAATTCGGCGAATTCTATTATTGTTCCTCCTGGCTAACTCTTCCAGACGGGAGCATTTAAGATTTAAACCTGTCATTTGCTGTTTAAGTTCCTTTACTTCCCTAATTAAAGTTTGTTGTTCCTTATTAAGTCAATTTTGGTTTCTAAGTCCTGAATCACTTTAGTATGAGTTTTAATAGCTTTGGTATTTTTTGCTATTACTTGGCATAACTCATTCTTAATTGTCTCTTGGAATTCTTTAAAGAGCAATTTAATAGACTTTATTGTTACTTTTTCTTCCTCAACCTCCGGTTCACTATCTCCTTTCCTCCTCTCAGTTCTTCTTCAAACCCTGATTGAGTTACTGAAGAATCTAATTGGGAACTAGAGGAAGTATCCATTTGTTTTTTACCTTTTCCAGCTGTTTTTGTTGAAAAGAAGCTTTCTGCAGTTTTAGGTATGTTCTTTTTGTCCCTAGTTTTGCTTTTAGTAGGTTGATTCTCTTTGTTTCTCAAATTTTATTATCATTCATTTGTAACGCGCCAACATATTCCATAGCGCTATACATAAGTTAAGTTACAGGCAATGACAAGTTTGAGATTCACACATTGCAATGAATGGAGGGCCCTGTCTTTGAGCTTGGAATCCGGTGTCCACAGCGCTTTCCCTAAAGCACCTTGCTGGATTGAAACTTGCAGACTTACAATCTAAAACATATTTTAACTTGTTTTATCGTTATCTTCTATAATCTTGTTTAAATCTACACTTAGAAATAGTGAGAAAGATATTATATTGGACAGTTATTTTCTCTTAGTCTTTCTTTCTTATTTACCCTACAGTATCACTCCATACAATATACATTAGTAATGCTTCACAAAACAATACAATTATTTCCATAGATACAACACTGTAAAATTTGAAGGAATCAAAACGACAAATTCCAATATAAATACTCCTTCCAGAGGTATTTCCTTTGGTAGCACTGCACTCTGCCACAATGAGACATTTGTGGGGAAATTGTTTTTTTTACACAAAGATAAACATTGTTTAAGCCCTAAAAAATGTACAGAACAGCTAACAGTTTGTCTCTTTCCTTCTCAAACCTCAGCGGTCTCCATGCATAGCTGGCCATGAAAATCTCCTGGCTGACCACACCAATTTCTCTATTCCATGTCATACTTCCCAAAATTTCAAATGCAAAAAGGTGGACACTTGTATTCTGGAAAAAGTTGTCACTATTAGGTTGTGTTATGGTCTTTCTTTATGATGTGAAAACACTTAATATGTGCAAAATGCTACATAAAGGCCTCTATATTTCTCCTAGATTTGAAAACCACAGGATCTTGAGAAAGTAGGACATGGTTCTGACTTACCTGTTTTTGTTTATGCAAATTACCCTTGGGGTTTAGTCTCCCTAAGGGTAATAGGGGACTCCAGACGTGGACCCCTTGCTCACTGTGCACCTCACTGAAGAGGCCCATAAAGGCCGAAACACGTCTGGGGATTGCTGTTTCTCCTGTTCAGGGTAGAATTGCCTGGTATTTCGGGGCTGGGTCACTCTTCTGAGTGGGACCAGACTGATATACTACAGGATATTTCTCCCTGTGAAGGGCACAAGTGAGCTAAAAGAGGTTGCTCTCAGAGTGGCTTATCATGGTCATAGAACTAATCTATTAGGCTTGGTTTGTTCTCTGAAGAGCGCCTCTGACTTACCTGTTTTAGGACATGGTTAGGGCTAAAAAACAGGTTTTTGCTCTGAAATTGGTGACTTGAATTCAAAAGAGGGAGGTTAAGTTTGGGAGGTTAAGGGACAGTGGAATTTTGATTGGAAAAGTGGACAGCTACCCCTAAAGAGGACAGTTTGGCGGTATGTATATTGTGCCCCTTGTGCTATACTTTACCATAATGCTCTGCCTTATTGACCTATTGCAACTTCCCCTGTAGCACTGTCTAGGTGGAATTGTGACAAAAAAACATATTTCTCTAGATGTGATATCTGTGATAGCGTTTCAGAGTTAAGTGGAAGCATGAAACCTAAGCATATATCAACAAGTAGAAACATATCTCCCGAATTTTGAGAGAATTGACACTAGGGAAGCTTGACCTCATAAGCACTGGACTATATTCCTTGCACGTTACTTATGTGGTGAAGCTCAGAAACTTTTGGTGTTTTGGATAAAGAAAAGGCAACAAATGATGTGGAAAGAAAGAGATCATTATGTGAAACAAGAGATCATTAACACAGTTGGAGTTACCATAAGTAACAAATTGCAGAGATTGCACTCATGGAAGTTTTTGGACAGGAAGAGTTTTATTGCAAGGAAGAGTTATTGGGCATAAAGAAGCTTTCATATTCAAGACAGCAACCTTCCTGTCTTCTGGAAAAATATGACTATGATGTTGTATGCAGTCTTGAAAAGTGTCAAACTGATTAGTGTTATAATTTAAATCTTGTTATTTTATCTTTAGGCATATCTCACAAGCATTAAGCCATGTTTGTCATCTTCAAGCAGAACAATAATATAATCACATATATAGCTATCATAATTCAATTTGTTGGTCCAAAAGTCAGGGGTTTGACGGGGGCTACAATCCGCGCCAAAGGCTCTCATTGCGAGGCTCATGATGAGCATCTTCAGTGCTCATTGCGAGGCCCATATGTGACTGGTTTGATGGGGCAACAATGAGCGCCAATGGCGCTCATTGCGGGGCTCACGATGAGCGCCAAAGGTGCTCATCACGATTCTCATATGTGTCTAGCTTGACTGGGCTGCAATGAGCGCCAAATAGGCTCATCGTGATGACCGCATGTTGGGGGTGTGGGAGCCTCGCATTGTGTGGTAAACAGCATTGCCAGGCTTCAAATTTTCAACTCAGTGCCTATCATGCATTAAACTCTCAACCCAGTGCCTATCATGCATTAGATCACTGACATTCCACCCAGCAGATAGATATGAAATGCCACATATGATTCCATATATCATCACTAATTAACATGACTTATGTTCTGTTCAATTACAATGAATACAGTCCCGGCTGTTGAGTTGCAGAGTCCTATTAAGATCTGCTAATACAACCGAGTAATTAGACACCAGTTATTGTTGCATTGTTCTGATTAAAGTCCCACACATTCTGGATGATGAACTTTGTTTTACATCAGTATTAATGGGTATGTGTTTACAGGTCATGTGATCATTGCTATCTGTTTGGCCGTGGTAACACCTGTATATAGAGTGATAGTACTCTTTGCTAACTGATTGTGGTCATTACACATCTTCAATAATGTTCTTGGACAGTGATTGTCTATGACAGATTCAATATGGTTAACATTTCTCGTACATAGTGATGTCGCGAAAATCAAATTTTCGGTTCGGGAACCGCGGACGCAAATTTCATCAAATGTTCGCGAACGGACGAACATCAGCGAACCGCCATAGACTTCAATGGGCAGGCGAATTTCAAAACCCACAGGGACTCTTTCTGGCCACAATAGTGATGGGAAAGTTGTTTCAAGAGGACTAACACCTGGACTGTGGCATGCCGGAGGGGTATCCATGGCAAAACTCCCACGGAAAATTACATAGTTGATGCAGAGTCTGGTTTTAAGCCATAAAGGGCATAAATCACCTAACATTCCTAAATTGTTTGGAATAACATGCTTTAAAACATCAGGTATTAAGTTGTATCGATCAGGTAGTGTAAGGGTTAAACCCGCTTCACAGTAACAGACCAATCTCCCCGTTTAATGCACCGCAAACAACCGCAAACAGTCCCTTTGCACAACCGCAAACTCCCCATTTGCACAAGGTTGGATACCAAGCTAGCCATGTCCCGTTCCTTGTACTCACTGATGTAATTGAAGGTCTCTTCCTCCACCCAGCCACCAAGGGTCCCCGAAAGGTGACAACAAGCCCCCTGGGACGCCTGCTGTGTTTGGTCTTCCACCTACTCAAAGCCACCTTCCTCCTTTGACTCCTCTTCTTCAGACTAATCTCTCTGCGTTGCTTCTGTCTGCATTATTATAAGGTGTGTATTGTTAAGTAGTACTATTCCTATCAGTTTAATCCCTGTTACATCCACTATTAGGGGACGTGTATATGGCATTGATTTTTGGAACAGGGTGATGGAAAAAGATGCTTGGTCGGACCTCCTACTTCAAATTTGGGGCACTGCGCATGCAATCTAAGGTTTTACCAGATAGGAGTGTCACTGTGCACTGGCAAAAGTTGGCAGAGTAGGCGCTGTAGGCCTCACACACACGCCTGTAGGCAGGCAACTGATATTCGATTGATCACAGTCAAAAAAGTGTTGTTTTATGTCACTGTACACTACGGTTGCACCAGATATGAGTGTCACTGTGCACTGGCAAAAGTTGGCAGAGTAGATGCAATAAGCCTCACACACACGCCTGTAGGCAGGCAACTGATATTCAATCGATTACAGAAAAAAAGGGTTGTTTTATGTCACTGTACACTACGGTTGCACCAGATATGAGTGTCACTGTGCATTGGCAAAAGTTGGCAGAGTAGATGCAATAGGCCTCACACACACGCTAGCAGGCAGGCATATGCAATTAGCTGTCCTTGCAGCAGATATCAAATGAGTACTTCAGGTGTGTAGTGAAAGCTAAATACACAGCCTGGCTATCTATTTCCCTATTAAATCAGCAGCAGGTAGAATATATGTCTTCTCTCAACGAATGTAGCTTCAGAATGATTCTAAAATGGAGGCTGTCCTTCAGATAGAAGGCCCTGGAAGGGAGTGTATGCTGCTGATTGGCTGGAATGTGTCTGCTGACTGTAAGTTGCAGGGTCAAAGTTTCCACAATGATAAAGAATAGGGGGCGGACCGAAAAGTGCATGTGTTCGCCGTTCGTTGCGTACGCGTACATGCGAAAATCGCCACGAATAGTTCTCCGGCGAACTGTTCGGGACATCACTACTCGTAGATTAATATCATGTTAATTGATTTATTCTTAGAGTAACATCAGGAAACATTGTACAGTAAATATAGCCATTGCTTATTTTTCATCCTCCTCTTTGTTTTTTCCAGATTCTGACCGCCTATTTTGGATTTTACTTAAATCTTTTACAACACTGTGTGTGTAAATGATTTGAATTACATAAACCATGATTTCCTGCATCTGTTTTATTCAGCAGATGAAGACCATTTGGAAGTGCTATGCGAATTATGGTTTCTGTGGTGTGACGACCACATGTGACTCTAGTAGATGCTACGCATCATTATTACTGGACAGTACTACTGTTGATCTTCACATTAGTCATGTTTTTCAATACAGCTTCTTGCAATCTCGTTTCCACCCAGACCACACCCATGATATTAATGCACAGTTGTATACATTTAAACATGTGCTCTGTGTATCCAATAAAGTATGATATTGTTATACTGTTATCACTGTTTCTGTGTGTTTGTACATTTTCAGGATTGGGAACCACAAGGTTCATTCTCTTAAACTTGCAGTATAAAGCTCTATTAATATGTGTAACAATTACAAACTCCTGTCTCATTATTTATGATGTTTTTTGTGGACGGCTTCAAGGGCTGAACTAGAATGACAATATTTATTTACATTCATGATCTATTTTAAGAATGTAAACACATTTTCCACATGGTTTTTCAGCCCCTAACTTTGCACATATGTTGGCTTTCTTGGTCCTTCAATTGGTGATAAGGAAATCCAATGATATCAACTTTAGCTATGCCTCAACAAGGCCTTTCATGTTCACATGTATTTCATAATGTATGTATTTTATATTGAATTATATTTTTCATTGCTCTGGGGTGCCTCTGTGAATGCTAGGTCATGATATCTCCTATGCTTAACTGCTTCTACATACATTCTTCAAAGTGTGATATCTCTTTAAATGCTGTGTCAACTATTTTCTTGCAATGCATCTGATGTTCCCATTTCTATAACAAATGACACTTGAGGAGCACGCCAGATATGTTTTTATGTGCTTAAATGTGTCAATAGGAATGTTGAAAATTATAATCTGATGAACTTCCATGCTTTTTTGATTGTTTTAAAGTGGTTTACTGTCTTTTTAATTGCTGCTAGGGCACTCAAGACATTAAAAAAGCCTATATCAAACCTGTAATATTTTGAAAAATGTTACATTTGTGATTTACGGGTTAGAAGGAAATTACAGGCTACATTAATTTTCCTAACTGAATATCAATTTTGCGTCTTAAGCACTGTTAACATTAGTGGGCTTAAAAACAAAGGAGGAGATAGGACAGAGTTATGTTTTTGAAAAACCTGCAGTGCTTTTGATCCTGTAACTTGCAAATGGAATGCAAGTAGCAAAATGTAGGGAATTGAATATCAGTAATGTTTACTGGCTACATACGGGGTAAAGTAATTGCGATTTTTGCAATTGAATTGGGCTCTTAGTTGGGTGGAAGCCCTGGTTAGTAAGTAAATTTGGACTGAAATCTATTTATTTTATGCTTTTGTTTTAGGTGTGATATATTGTATTACTGGCAAATAATTTAGTGAAATTTGAACAGCATTTAAAAAGCCCCCTAAACTGGTGTTCCTCCATCGAATGTGTCCTAGACACAATGGGAGATAGATGATGTGTCACAATATATATATATATATATATATATATATATATATATATATATATATATATATATATATATATAGAACTTTAGCAGTACTTAATGCCTTTTAAATGCATGGAAAAAATAAATGTGTTTCATGTACCATACAAACACAGTTCCACTAAAATCCTGACTGTTTTGAAACTAAAAATTAAAATTTCACTTTCTAAAAATGTTGTGGTATTGAAGTACATACTATGATAATGTATACTTCAAAGAAACTGTAAGCTATAAGACTCGGGGTCACCCAAAATGGGCCGGTCATAGCAGAGAGGGCAAATTATGGCCCACTGGAGAAGGAACTAGAAACTCACTCCAGTAACGTTGCTAAGATAAAGTTATGGACAAGGACACCCAGAGATATAACAATGTGACACTGGAAGATGAGCCCCTCAGATCAAAAGGTGACTGCCATATTACTGAGGAAGAGCAGAAGGTGAGTATGAGTAACACAAGATCTAATTAAGTGGTTGGGCCAAAGTCAGGAGAACATCCAAATGCAGATATGTCTGGAGGGGAAAGGAACATCCGCTGCTGCGTAGAACTATTCAGCATTGGAACATGCAATGTTAGAGCTATGAGCTAAGGAAGATTTGATGTGGTCAAACATGATATGACAAGGTTAAATATCTATATCCTGGGAATTAGTTAACTCAAATGGACTGGAATGGGCCATTTCACATCTGAAGAAATGGCCCTCATATTCAATCAAAGAGGGGCCCTAGCAGTGCTCAGTTACAACCCAATAAATGACAGAATGATTTAAATTCAAATTCAAGGCAAGGCATTTAACATCACTGGGATCCAAGTTTATGCTCCAACCAAAGATGCTGAAAATGCTGAGGTTGTCCAGTTCTACAAAGATATTCAAAACGTCATAGATATAACACCAAGAAAATATGTTACTCTCATCATAGGCGATTGGAATGCTAAAGTAGGGAACCAAAAGACACTTGGAATAACTGGCAAGTTTTGCCTTGGGGTACAGAATGTAGCAGGTCAAAAATTAATAGCAAACACCTCCTTCCAACAGAAACAACACCACACATAACCATCACTAGATGGACTATCGAGAAATTAGACTGACTATATACGTTATCAAAGATGGAGGAGCTCTATACAATCAGCAAAAACAAGACTTGAAGCTGACTGCGGCTCAGACCATGAACTTCTTATTGCAAAGTTCCGAATTAAACTGAAGAAAAGAGGGAAAATAGTAAGGCCAAGCAGATACAGAATAAACTATATACCCTGTGAATATACAGTGGAGGTAAAGAATATATTTAGGGGCCTAGACATGGACGATAGAATGCCTGAAGAACTTTGGGCCAAAATGTGCAACATTATTCAGGAAACAGCCACATAAATGATCCCCAAAAGAAATAAATCTAAGACAAACTGGCTGTCTGATGAGGTTTTGAAAGTAGCCCAGGAAAGAAGGAAATCGAAAGTTAGTGCAGACAGGATTTGTCCAACTGAATGCAGAATTCCAGATAGCAAGAAGAGACAAGAAGGCGTTCTATAATGAGCAATGCAAAGAAATGGAAGAAGGTACAGAATGGGAAAGTCAAGAGATCTCTTCAAGAAAGTTGGGGATCTCATGCCAAAGTGATTGTGATAAAAGACAAAAATGGTGGGCACCTAATAGAATCAGATCAGATAAAGAAAAGATGGCAGGAATACACCAAAGATCTATACGGGAAGGATCTTAACAGCAGTAATAATCTCAATAATTTGTCCAAAGAGCAGGAACCAGACATCTTGGAGAGTGAAGTGAGATGGGCTCTGGGATGTTTTACTGATGGCAAGGCTGCAGAAGTTGATGGAATCTCAGCTGGCTTATGCCTTCAAGATTATTCTGTGAAAGTGGTGTTTGCCTTATGCCAGCAAATTTAGAAATCTCAACAGTGGCCAATAGACTGTAAAAGGTTAGTCTAAATCTTAATTTCAAAAATAAAGGCAGTGTCAAAGTGTGCACCAATTATCAAACAATTGCAATTATTTCACATGCAAGCAAAGTATGCCTTAAGATCCTACAAGCTCAACTCCAACAATATATGGACCAGGAACTACCAGATGTGCAAACCGGGTTCCGCAGAGGAAGAGGCACAAGTGATCAAATTGCCAATATCCACTGGGTAATAGAGAAAGCAAGAAGGTTATGGAAAAACATTTATTTGTGCTTCATAGACTATTCCAAGCCTTTTACTGTGTGGATCATCTCATCTGCCTCCTGAGAAATTGTATGTGAACCAAGAAGCCAAGGTCACAACTGAACCTGGAACAACAGAATGGTTCAAGATCAGGAAAGTAGTGGGACAAGGTTGCATATTGCCACCCTATTTATTCAAGTTATATGTGGAGTATATCAAGGCCAGACTGAATGAATCCAAAGCTGGAATCAATATTGCTGGAAGAAATATCAACAACCTCTGAAGACTGAAAGTGAGGAGGAACTAAAGGACCTACTGATGAGGGTGAAAGAAGAGAGTGCAAAAGCTGCTGTGCTACTCAATGTTAAAAAATGAAGATCATGGCAAACAGCAAACTCAGTTCCTGGCAAATAGATGGGGAAGACGTGGAGGCAGTGACAGTTTATTTTCCATGGATCCAAGATCTCTTTAGATGGTGGCTGTAGCCATGAAATTGAAAGACTTTTGCTTCTGGGGAGGAAAGCTATGGCAAGCTTGAACAAGCTAATAAAAAGTAAGGATATTACATTATCAACAAAGGTCCTCATAGTAAAAAGCATGGTATTCCCAATAGTAACGTACGGATTTGGGCTGAGTGCCATAGAATTGATGGCTTTGAATGGTTTTGTTTGCAAAAACTGCTTAGAGTACCTTGGACTTAAAGAAGACCCAGTCAACCGGTACTACAGAAAACCAAGCCAAACTGTTCAAGGCTTGATCATGAGGCTAAAGCACAAATGTTTTGGCCATATCATGAGAAGACAGGATTCCCTAGAGAAGACTCTGATGCTGGGAAAGATTGAAGGCACTTGAAGAAGGGGGAGGCAGAGACGGAGATGGATTGATGAGATCACTGAAGCAATGAACAGGAGCTTGATGGAGCTTCGACAGGCAGGTATTAAATGACAGGTATCAAACTCATGCTCATTGCTTCATTGCCTTTTTATTGGACAAACATATTAATTTATTACTACAAGCCTTTGAGAGATAACCTCCCTTTATCAAGTCAGTGGCAGGGATTGATAAGGAAGGATATTTCTCAAAAGCTTGTCATAATAAATTAATATGTTTGTCCAATAAAAAAGGTATCGCTATATATGACAATACTCGGATCATTCATATAAATATATATATATATATATATTTCTGGGCATGAATCAAGTTTTTTAACTTGTTTAAGACATTCAAATGTGAACACAAATGTACTATTTATTTACCGTACTACTGAATGCTGGAGGGCTTCTATCACTCTTTTGCCCACCATATAATAAATGGTTGTTGTGGTGAACTACCCCCTCAAAATATCCACTACACAAGCTAACGAACTCCACATGATAGGCAATAACCTTGAACAGCTGTATGTGGGTGGGATTCCTAGCTTGTGTATAATCCAACCCTAGCTTTGCTCAAAGCTGTTTGATACAGCTGGCATTTACTTAAGGGAAACCATGTTTGATTTGGTTATGGATTGCAATAGTGAAGCCTATGTGGGAACACTTGCATGTCCATGCCAAGCTTCCCAGAATGCAGTGTAATAACTGTATTTCTCCAAATTCTGGGCATGAAACAAGTTTTTTTAACTTGTTTTAGACATTCAAATGTGCTATTTATTTTATATATATTATATATCACATATTATAATTGTCAACGAGTCATCACGTTTTGCGAGCTCGCAAAATGAGCTCGCAAGAACTGCATCCCTCGCGAAGCGAGTGCCACATTTGCGAAGGTGGAGGCTCCAACGTCTGCTGCAATGAGCTGAAGGCTCATTGCAGGCCACAAATGCGGACCCTTGCAAAGTGAGGGGCAGCATTTGCGGTGGTGGATACTCGTAGTTAAAAACAACCCAGAAAAGCGTGACTTTGAAAAAAAACAACCACGCAGCGGGACTTAGAAAAAAAAAATTTCGCGGGAATACAAGATCCCAAAAATACGAAGTTAACGGCCGAAACGCCTACATCAAAAAACAACAAAATTACTTAAAAACATAACAAAAACATCACACACAGCATGGGGGGACAGACAGGACGTCTGGTGGTGAGGTTGCATGCAAATTAAAGTAAAATTTAAGCAGTTTCGCCATTTGAAAATCGGCTAAGCGAGAAAAAAAGTGGCGGACGAAAAAAAATGAAAACGAGACTACATAACTCAGAAGCGCAGAAAACACTGGCAAGGACGTACAACTTTTGCAAACAACAATTCCGACCCAAGGATCTGTTAAAAAAAAAAATACAAGGGCGCAAAAATACGAAGTTAATGGCGGAACCGTGCACATCCACAAACACCAAAGGCACAACAACAAAAAATACAACATAAAACAAACATCACACACAGCTCGTGGAGACAGCCAGGGCTTCTGGAAGTGAGCTTGCACGCACATTTAAGTCGCATATAAAGGACACAGAGCCACGAAAATCACATCCAGGCACGTACAAGTTAGCCAGGAATGTAGCACATAGAATATATTCCAAAAAATATAAATAGGTAAAGTATATTCATTTATTAATTCATATTACTTTATTAATTCACTGTACTCACATTTTTTTGCCATTTTACACTGTATTATATATTTGTCTTCGCGATGACTGCCAAAGGTGATCATTGCAAAGCCGGACAATTGAAGTACACGAGGGGATAGGCTCACAATGAGGCGCTCAGCGCGGGGCTCACAATGAGTGCCGAATGTGCACAGAGGAGCAAAAGCCTTACATTTTGTGGCAAACAGCATTGCCATGGCTCACAATTTATTGCCCCGTCATTTTTGACGGGCAAGTCGCTAGTATATACATACTGTATTTACCTTTTTAAAGAGCTCAGATGGCCCTAGTAATGAAATCACAAAAATACACATGCTTCTTAGTACCACATTGAGAGATAATGTTTAATGACTTGCTAATAGAGCATCCGTTACCCCCTTCTAAGACCCAAGATGTCACACTACATATATAAAGAAGATGCAAAATGCTACAGGCTGTGACAGTCTGAAGTCTCAATTACCTTAAAATAAAAAAAAATCACCCCTTAGGTCTTAAAGTATGTGCCTTTTTGGTTTCTTATTATTACTGCTTTCATGCAGGGAATGTTGATGGCTCCTGAGAATAGATAACCTTTTCAAAACACACAATGTTTAACAAAGCAGCTATTCTGCTAGGAGGCAGTAGGATGCTGGCTGTGCTTCCCCTTGGATTTATCTGAGTGTTACTTGACTTTGATTATATGCACCAGTGCAATGTTAATAATAAGTATCATTTAATTTCAGTTCTTAAGCAAAGATGAGCAACAAGAATAGTTAATTATGATCATACAAGCATATGAGGAAGTATTATATGTATCAAGCATTTCAAACTAGATCACTGATCCATATGAACCAGACTGCATAATTTTATTTGGTCTAATTTCTCATTAAATTAAGAAAATACTTTGCAACTTCTGTTGACATTGCAGGTGTTTGCACTATATGAGTGAGCTGGATTGCTAGCGCTTAAATGTAGGAGCCTCGACTGTTTTGCACCAAACTGTCATTTTATTGTATTGTATTGTCTGTGTGTATCTCTATACCTTATAACTTGTATTAATGTTTATTAAAAAAAAACATTTAAATTGTTGCTATATTTAGTTTGGAACTGTGCTATATTTTATTATTATTATTAACTTTTATTTGTAACGCGATAACATATTCCGTAGCGCAATACAGGGGATAAAAAAACAAGGGAAAATACAGCATTAACAACCTTCCAAAAATGGAAGACCCTGCTTTGAGCTTACAATTTTTGCAGAAAGTGCTTTTTCCCAAAGCATCCTAGAAGACTGAAAACTCGCCACTTACAATCTAAAGGGAATGGAAGGGACAAAAATCGGGAAAGATTTAACAGATAAGGAATAAAAAGGGTCAGAAGAGAAGTGAAAGTTAGAAAGGTTTTTCATTTAGAGGGAGCAGAGGGGAGGGCTCTAGCATTTAATATTAGCATGTGAAATGTATTATTTAATATGCAGTACACTAACCAAGAAATCAATCCATCATTAATCCAAAAGCTGCATTTTAAGAACCACTTAACATGATCTACTTCACTGGAAGGGTAGTTTGAATAAATTGGAGGCTTCTATCTACAAGATAGAAATGTGGTTATCAATGCCGGTGCACACCCGGTTGAAATATAAGTTGCAGGAAGCAGACTCAGTGAAAAAAAATCTGCTGTAATGAATAGTTGCCAATAAGAATGACAAATGTTTATCTATATTTTACTTTCTAAACACGTTTTGTTCATTATGAAGTTTTCTTGTTCAAAAACAATATAGGAAAACAATGACCACAGAGGTCCTTTATTTGGCACAGTATGACTCCGGCAGAGACAGAGACCTGTATTTAAATATTTTCTGATCTGCACCTGTAAATAAGGCCACTTGCCAACAATAGGAACTCTATGGAGACCTGACAGTGATCATACATTTTTTTACATGCTTAGAGATGATGAAATAATGGTGGACATTGCAGAAGTTTGTCACACATGCTAAACAAACACATATTATTAATATAATTTATAAAATACTTATATGTTATGTTACATAGTTACATAGTAATTTAGGTTGAAAAAAGACATTAGTCCATCAAGTTCAACCTTTTTAGATCTCCTCTGATCTGCAATACGCAGATTTTTTGTTAATTGATCCAGAGGAAGGCAAACAGAAAAAAAAATAGTGAAACTTTGCCAATTTTCTCAAGAAATAAATAAATAAAAAATTCCTTCCTGACCCCAGATACTGGCGATCGGATTTATCCCTGGATCAATACTCCTTCTCTATTTATCCAGGATAGCCCTTAATGCCTTTTTTATTTAAAAATATATCCAATCCCTTTTTAAAGTTATCTATCGAATGCTGTTACCCACCACCTTTGGCAGAGAATTCCACAGATTAATCACCCTTACTGTGAAGAACACTTTTCTTTCTTTAAGGCAACATCTTTTTACTTCTAATCTCAAAGGATGTCCCCTTGTCAGTTGAAAACCTCTTGGCACAAAAAGTTCCCTTGACAAAGCCTTGTATTGACCCAAGATGTATTTATATAAGGTAATCATATCTCCTCTTAGACGCCTTTTTTCTAGAGAAAATAAGTTTAATTTGGTTAGTCTTTCTTCATAACTTAGCCCCTCCATTCCCTTTATTAGCTTTCTTGCCCTTCTCTGTACTTTTTCCAGCTCTAAAATGTCCTTTTTATGTAATGGTGCCCAAAATTGTACTCAATATTCCAAATGAGGGCGTACTAGGGATTTGCATAGTGGGAGAATTATATTTGCTTCCCTTGCTTCTATACCCTTCTTAATACATGCTAATATTTTACTTGCCTTTGCAGATGCTGCTTGGCATTGAGCACTGTTACCTAGGCGGTTGTCCACAAGTACTCCCAAATCCCTTTCAATATCTGATACCCCTAGATTTGCTCCATTAAGTTTATAAATTGCTTGGCTAATTTTCCTTCCCAGATTACATTTATTAATATTAAATCTAATCTGCCACTTATATGCCCATTCCTCAATTTATGCAAATCCCTTTGGAGGGAAAGTACATCATTTTATAATTTAATTACCTTGCACAACTTTGTGTCATCAGCAAAAATGGAGACACCACACTCCAATCCCACTTCCAAGTCATTAATAAATATTTTAAAAAGGAGAGGACCTAATACTGAACCCTGAGGAACCCTACTTACCATATTAGTCCAATCCGAGTATGTTCCATTTACCACAACCCTTTGCTTCCTGTCTTTTAGCCAGCTCTCAATCCATAAGCAAATATTTATGGCAATTCCTGTATCCCTTAGTCTGTTCAATAGTCTCCCATGTGGCACTGTATCAAAATGCAACTAGCCTACATCCAAGAGTTGCCTTGATCCAATTTCCTACTAACCTCCTCATAGAAACTTATTAGGTTTGTTTGACATGATCTATCCTTCATAAATCCATTTTGGCTCCTACTTATAATCCTGTTTGGATAGACATATTCTTGTATATTATCCCTTACTAACCCTTCTAAAAGCTTTCCCACTACCGAAGTGAGACTCACTGGTCTATAATTCCCCAGATTTGCTCTTGCTCCCTTCTTAAATATAGGTATGACCTCTGCCTTTCTCCAGTCATTTGGTAGAGACCCTAAGTAGATGGGTAAAGGTTAACACAAAATGAAAAAGAAAAAAGAATAAGGACCTGCTTTCATGAGTGTTTACAATTTAAATGTTTAGAGATTGTTAGAGACAAAAGTGAGGGTATTTCTTGGCAGGGGTGTGGTCAGGTGGAAAGCTCCACTGAAAGGAAACTTTCATGGGGTCTTTGTTTAGTGAAGAGTGCAGCTGCAAGCTTTTCTGAATAGAAGAGTTTTCAGAGAGTGTTCGAAGCTGTGAAGAAGGGATGATAGTGTGACAAAGGGACCACACTGAAGCTGTACTGAAAGCAAATGTAGCTCATTGATTTGCCATTGATTTGTCATTGTGGAATACCAGGCATATGCAGTTCCCTGCGAGAGCCAGACCGTCCTAAATGGTCTGGGAGCCAGAGAGGCTTATGGTAAACAGCTGTATTCAAGACAGGGATGTCCTCAGTACACAATTCCATTTCCAATGTATCCTATATTTGGTTGTGTGTTAAGCACAAAATAATAAGTGGGCATGTGATGAAGGCAAGGGCATATGGCCATTACCACATTTTAATAAAGATCAAGCCCAGAAGATGCCTCCGCTTCCACTAGTGTCTACATGCCATCCAGGATGTTACATTGCCCTTTTCTCAGCTCCCACACTGGTCTATAGCCACCCAGACCTTCTTTAGCCCTCTTGCCCTGGAAGGTCAATCCTGCATGACCAGGGAGACACATACCAGTGGATACAGTTAGGAGTTGCTATACAATGAAGCATCTCACAATCCCCATGCTTTCTTGATGGGGTCGGCGCTTATGCCATTGGTCAGTTCAAAGCTCTGGGTGCTTTCCCATTGGCTCAGGCCAGGACACAGCAGCCTAACCACAAAGTACTAATGTTGGCCCTCCGAACAGAGACCAGACAAGAGAGAAAATGCAAAATTGTGCAATTCGTTTGTAAACGTTTGATATATTCCATTGCTCTGTCTTTCAATAAAAGGATGGGGTAATTTAATAAAATACCCTTTTTGGAGAAAAAAAGTGTGAGGGATGTTATTCTTTAAAAGGGAACAGGGAGTTATTCAAGAAAATGTATCTTATTCCAGTCTACTGTCTCCACGTGCTGAATACCCTTCATAGATTTGGAACCACAATCTAACTATCAGGATATCCTGAGAATTGCTGGTCAAGCTGACTGTAATCCCTGACACATAAATACTAATCTGCAGTCTGGAGTCTGAATCCAAACCAGGTACATGAAAATCCTTAATGTTTTCCAGGATCTGGATGTCACAAATAGCAGAGTGATCAGGACTGGAGGCTTCTTTCACGGTAAGGCAAAGCAGGATCAACAAGAGCAGCAACCAAGGATTGTCTAATTGTAAAAGATACTGGATACAGACTAGGTACCCATTGTCTTACAGGCAGAGAGTGATCACACTAACTGATACCCAAAAGCATGCAAGGGGTTATTGTTAAGTCCAGTCCAAGAATCAATTAGAGGACCTAAGTGTACCACAAAACTCCTTTTTGGCCAGTATAGATGTATAGGCACTCTACAGCAGTATTCCCCATGAACATGGGATGGAGGCACTAAGATACTTTCTGCAAATGAAAGGTTGAGACTATGCCCCATTGAATGAATTCCTGATAACTTTGCTAGATTATGTACTGAAACACAATTATTTCATTTTCAATGACCAATGGATACACCAATGCAAAGGGACAGCTATGGGCACACCCTATGCCCCCAGCTATGTGAATATTTTCCTAGTGTGGTGGGAAGATAAATGGTAAAAGTATTCACTGAATCCCTAGTAGATTTTATAAATCAGATTCTAGTATGGCGTCGCAATATAGACAGCATCTTTCTAGTATGGGAAGGTCAGAAAAGTGATTTTGAGGCATTCATGAAACATCTTAATAATAACTCCTTAGGCCTCAAATTTTCCTATGAGATACATAATGAATTCATTACCTTCCTCGACTTAAGAATATATAAAGATGTAGATGTCAACATCACAATCTCCACCTTTAGAAAGGAAACAGCTACCAATACCTGCTACCAATACCTTACTACATTGGAAGAGTCAGCATTTTGAACCTCTGAAAAGAGGTATTCCAAAAGGACAGTATCTTCGCATTCGGAGAAATTGAAGTACTGATGAGGAGTTCCAGATTAAGAGCTGATAAATTGAAACAAAGGTTTAGGGATAGAGGGTATCCAAAGAGATGCTTGAAATCAGCCTATCAACATGTCTTAAATAGCAAAAGAGCTTATTAACTGGGAAGAAAACTCAATTGAGATGAAACATGCTACCTCCAGTAATAATGAGCCAGAGAATATAACCAGGTGTATTATGATCTATGGTTATGACTCTTTGCTGGTCAAGGATATTCTTTCAAAACATTTACATCTATTGAGGAGTGATGAGGACTTAAAAGTAGTTTTGCCAACTAAAAGATATGTTGGTACATAGTCACTTTAAAGAAAATACCTCATTTGAATCTTGGTTACAACCATCAAAAGGCTGCTTTGTGGGTGGTATAGCTTCTGTAAGTACATCAAACCAACAAAAAAATATGAACATCCTGTAACAAAAGACATTTTTGAAATCAATCAATTTTATAATTGTATTTCAACAGGAGTAATATATGTAGCAACCTGTTTATGTAAAACGATCTTTGTAGGTAAAATGAGGAGGCAGCTACGCCGGAGTGGGTGAACATATTTATGCCATCAATAATTCTTATGATACACCCATTGCCAGACATATTAAATATTATCGCAACAATGTTTGTAATGTGCTTAAATTCTGTGCAATAGATAGTATAAAGCCAGGCCCTAGAAGACCTGGAAAGAAAGCTTCTTCAATGTGAAGCAAAATGGATATATAAATTGAAGGCCCAAGTTCCATATGGCCTGAATGAAGTTTTTTTCTTCACTCCATTCATTTAATGTTAAATCTAGCTGGATATATTTGAGTATTAGTTGAAGAACAAGGACAACATGGGATCCATAAAAGTAGAATTAAGACAACCAACACAGTCTAAGATGTCCTTCTGGATGTGGGATTCACTTATGTCCAAACTCATATGATATGTGTGATAAAATATATAGGACACGAGTTACAATGATAGATATATGAAAGAGAGCAAATGAAGTACACCCAGGAAACATAATGTAGTAACATTTGGTCAATACATGTAAGAATGTTGATGAGAATATTGGAAAGATATGTTCTAAGTAATTATATGCTGAGAAAAAGAACCTAGGCATGATAAATGGGATGTAAATATCTTACTTTCCATGATTGTAAACGACCTACATGCCACAGGATGTATATTAAAACTATTTTTAATAGGATTGAGGAGTTTGTCATTTGTTGTAAGTCTGTTTTGGGGCTTAGCTTCATATATTTATTATGTATGCCATATGACATTCTTTATTGTTTAACTGGTATACAGTTTAACAAATACATTTAATTGATAGTATTTTGTTTATTTATTACACATAATGGATAAATTGTATTACAGAATTATTAATATCACTTCATATTTCACTCATGTTATTTACTCTTAGATTATAATATCACTTAACTGCAATTACTAAAAGGGCACAGGAATGTACATGTAGTGTTTTCAATATATGAATATTCATTATGATTCCTTGTTAAGGACCTATATTATATTATACACACTTGAATCTTAAATTCACTCACTTCACACTGAACAACTTATTCTATGAGTTTAATAATAATATATATATATATATATATATATATATATATATATATATATATATATATATAGCTAGGTGCAAATATGTGTGTATTCTTTTTAAAGAACATCAATGTTAAACATGCTGGGGATCTATTGTGGGTTTACTCTCATACTGCCCACTCTTTGAGGTATATTTATTTATTTTTGTATCATACAGACCTTGACCCATCATCACAGAAGTTGACATCTAGATTTTGTTGGTATCTATCTAGACTTGAGGTTTGGGAACATTTTTTGTATTTCATATCTTTATAATTTTAATAAAGTTAACAACAATATTCATTGAATCAATAGTTGGCATTCTTTAAGATGGTATTAGGTTTTGATCCATATGCTTTCCAATTTGTTGTTCCTCCTATGGCTAATGCATGTTTTAAGCAGAGAAAGTGGTTACCATGATGACAAGAATACTATAAAGGGCTGACTCAAACGTTTACGCCCATTCCCCCTTTGACAAAGACGTCTAGGACGTCGAAACACGCCAGGCATAGTTTAGTATGTGCATAATTACGTAAGACGCACGCGTGAGTCACATGGGCGTGAATCAGGAAGTGGAGTTGAGACAGGGACAGTAGCGTTCTGAGCATTGCAGTGAGCCTGAAATAGGCCATTTTGGACAGACGTTAATGCATTCTAAGTGGGTCTAAAGACCTTCTGTTAGACAGCTGTCTATAGAGAAGGTTTTCTTAAGAGGATTCAACTTAAAAGGAATAAAGTTCTATAACGTCTGGTAAATGGAGATAGATTGAATATGCACTAAGTTCTATATCCTTAAAGAAGCCATAGACTGGCCACCAAAAAATGTTTGTGGCATACTCTCCTATGACTACCTTTCAAACTCTATAGTATTCAATTAACAAGATCTAGAGATATATTAGATTTTGTTTGTCTGTTCCATGTTAAGAGCAATGATAGCAATTTTTTGTCTCAGTAATCTATAGTGGTACATAAAGACAAGTAAAGAACCATCTTATCCCTAGTGTAAGGAATCAGAAAGTGGGGTTGTGTATTGACCATTGTCTCCAATACTGCAATTTATCCTGTATATGCCCAAGTATGTGTACTCATATTTAGTAGCTTTGAAATCAATAAGAGGCTGACTAGCCCAGACTGTATGTGGTACAGGCACTAAATGCTATCTGATGAGGCTTTGAAAGTAACCCAGGAAAGAAGGAAAGCGAAAGGTAGTGGATATAGGAAAATATTTGTTCAACTGAATTCAGAATTCCAGAGAATAGCAAGAAGAGACAAGGAGACATTCGACAATGAGTGATGTAAAGAGATCGAAGAAGATAACAGAATAGTAAATCAAGAGATCTCTTCAAGAAAATTGTGGCTCTCAAAGGCACCTTTCATGCCAAAGTGGGCGTGATAAAAGACAAAATGATAGGGACTTAACAGAAGAAGATCAGATAAAGAGGAGGTGGCAGGAATAAATTGAAGATCTATACAGGAAGGATATTAATAGCAGTGATGACTTCAATAGTTTGTCCAACGAGCTGGAGCCAGTGAGATGGGCTCAAGGATGTCTTGCTGATAATAAGGCTGCAGGTGCTAATGGAATCCCAATCAAACTATCCAAAATTCTACAGGATGATGCTGTGAAAGTGTTTCTTGCCTTATGCCAATACATTTGGAAAACTCAACAATGGCCAATAGACCGGGAACTACCAGATGTGCAAGCCAGTTTCTGCAGAGGAAGAAGCACAAGCTATCAAATTGCCAATGCCAGCTGGATAATAGAGAAAGCAAGAGTATTCCAGAAAAGCAGATGGGAATACCAAATCATCTTATCCTCCTCCTGAAGTATGTGGACCAAGCATATGGGACATTTGAATGGTTCAAGATTGGAAAAGGAGTGCGACAAGGTTGTATACTGACACCTTCTATATTCAACTTATATGTAGAGTACATCATGCGTAAGGCCGGACTGGATGAATCCCAAGCCGGAATCAATATTGCTGGAAGAAATGTAAACAACCTCAGATACACCGATGATAATATTTTGATGGCTGAAAGTGAGGAGGAACTAAAGGACCTATTGATAAGGTAAAATAAGAGAGTGCAAAAGTTGGCTTGCAGCTCAACGTTAAAAAGGCAAAGATCATGGCAAATGGGAATCTCAATTCCTGGCAAATACACAGGGAAGAAGTGGAGGCAGTGACAGATTTTATTTTCCTAGGATCCAAGATCGCTGCAGACGGTGACTGTAGTCATGTAATTAAATTATGTTTGCTTCTGGGAAGGAAAGCTATGGCAAGCTTGGGCAAGCTAGAAAAAAATTAAAGATATTAAACTATCAACATCACAGTAGTAACATAAGGATGTGAGAGGTGGACCATAAAGAAGTGTGAGCGCCGTAGAATCAACGTTATTGAGTGGTGTTGTTGGCGATAACTATTAAGAGTCCATTGGACTGCAAAAAGATCCAATAAATCAGTACTCTAGGAAATCAAGATAAACTGTTCACTAGAAGGTATGATCATGGGGCTAAAGCTCAAATATTTTAAGGTATATCATGAGACTGCATGATTCCCTAGAGAAGACTGTGATGCTGGGAAAAATTGAAGGCACAAGAACAAGGTGGACGAAAGGTAGAGATGGATAGATGAGGTCACTGAAGAATGTGATGGAGCTCAGAGGGGCAGTGACTGAGAGATGTACCTGGAGTGCTGCGGTCCATATGGTCACGAAAAGTCTGAAGCGACTGAACAACGAAAAAGTGGAGAGGGAATAGCAAAGCCTTTGGTAACTAATATAGCCTATAGGTATCCTTTGCAAGTTAGCCATGTATTTGTGATTGAGAGGGCCCACATGCAAAGTCTGATCTTCAGCCCAGCAATTACTAAAAATGTATACATCTACAAATAAATGCATTTTAAGTTAAATGCAGAAACAATGCTCTTCTTATTGCCAAGTGAGTTGCCATAGTAACAAAATGTTATCAAACACTAACAAAACATACTGATTGTTGCAGTAACTAAAGTATTAAATATATCTATAATATTAAAAATAATATATGTCTCTATAATGCATTTTCATATTATTCTTATATAACTACATTTATTCTTAGTGAATCCACTCATTGCCTCCATATTGTCATGTCCTGTCCTCATATTTAGCTACATCATTAGTTGACTGTACACAGTTTTTCTCCTTCCATTTCAGGGAGTTGTGATATATGCATATCATATATATAATTTAACCCCAAGGAGCAAATTACAGACCCTTGTAGTAAATATGTCAATCCCTCCAAAATAGGAAACCTATAGCCTTTGTATTACCTATGAGCTTGAGAGGTGCTCACTTCTCTCCTACAGAAGGACTCCATAAGAGGAGGAAAATATATACTGTACAGGTTCTCAAATGAGCTATTATTTATTTTTTGAGACAATATTATCCCTGGAAAAACTTGAAAGTCGATCACATTGCAAATATTCCTTATCTTCATCGGTCTTATATTCCCACAAAGAAAATACATTTTCTGGACTGTATCAAGGCTTGTACTGTGCAAGACCTTTACTGCATATATGTTGATGTGTACTAGAGAATAGTACAATCACATATAGTTGTCGTACTACGAGTTGTCATCACGCAATGTTAAAAGTTACGGGCTTGCGCATGCACAATGCGTGCATTGTGCGCCTCGCAGTGAATGCCATAGGCGCTTATTACGAGGCACGCATGACTTTCACCAACAAATTGTGGCCTTTCAGTGTCCTTCTAAGGGTCCTCTGTTCCCTCATGGTGCAAGCCCAAGGAAGCTCCACCAATGCAGTATGGCAACAGATTGAGGTCGCCCAAATCAATGCCCGCGATCAGCGCTGAAGCACGTAGGACTTTGGCGCTGATCGTGAGGCACGCAATACTTTAAAAAATGTACAACTTTAATGGACAATTTTTTTTCAAAAACATAACACAAAATCAATAAAAAAACGGCAATTAATAAAATAAAAAAAACCTACAACCTCACACACAGCACAGGGGGAGAAACAGTTAGTCTGTGAGTGAGGTTGCAAGCTAATTTGAGCCTTAATTAAAATTTTTAGTCGACCAAAAAACGGCTAAGCAAGGAAAAAAATGTCAGCCGAAAAAACATAAATTTTCTCAAACAGGATCAAAACGAGGCAGAAGCCAGTAACACTTAGCAGAACAACGCGAGGCACGCGGGACTTTGAAAATAAAAGCAACGGACATCACCAACCACAAAAAACTGGAGCAGAGACACAGAGGAGAAAGGCACAGGGGAGGGAGAGAGGGAGAGGCTGGAAAGAGATACAGGGCTGAGAGACAGAGGAAAAGAGACTCAGGGGAGAGAAATAAGAAAGAAAACACAGGGCAGGGAGAGGGGGGCGAGAGAGAGAGGGGGAAACAGACACATGGAAGGGAGAGTGGGGAAACAGACAAAGTGGTCAGAGAGTGGGGAGAGGTTCACAATGAGTGCCTTTGGCGCTCATTGCGGACCTCACGATGAGCGCCAAAGGCGCTCAGTGCGAGGCACAAAATTGGCGGGTTGCACAACGTCTGCAATGAGCGCTCATTGCAGGGCCCGTAAGCAACACGGGGGGAGAGGCTCATGATGAGTACCGAAGATGCTAATTGCCAAGCATGAAAGTGGCAGGTTGCCAAAGGCGCTCATCGCGAGCCTCTCCCCCACCTTGGGTGCTCAGAGGGGGCAGAGCCTCGCATTGTGTAGGAAACAGCATTGCCAGCCTTAAAATGTTATTGCCGTCATTTTTGATGGGCAAGTCGCTAGTAATAATTATAATCACTATTTTCACATGCTTCTAACTTTGCAGCCAAAGCACCCTGGCCATATTTCGCCTGTCACTCCTAGAGAGGCCAATGCTTACTAGGTTAAATAGTCTCTCCAAATCAAATTTAATGAACTCTGTGTCTGCCAGAACAATATAGACTCATAGAGCCTCATTCAAATGAGCAATTGTACGTTACAGTAGGCCGTAATGGAGGCCGTAAGTTATGTTGCTATTCAATTGGCTTTTTTTTTTTGCGAGCCGCAAACGGCCTACATGTTACCGGCTTGAAGTCCTTGAGGTTGTTAAAACCGGAACTTACAGCCCATTGAAGTATTTGATCTTTAACGTCCGCAAGAGTTACTCTTGCTAAAATTGCAAATTGCTATTCAATTGCTAGAATTCCTCAAGACCGCAAATGCAGTCAAGCCCGCAAACAGCAATTGTCGACAAAAATCTTACGGGTTCCAAATAGGACCCACAAAGGGTTTACACACTGCAAAACACAATAAAAACACACCAATGGACATTAAAATATGGGCAAAGCAATGGAAGGCATTAGAATTCATTGCACAAGTCCCAATTATCAAATTGCTTAAAAACACATTTTTATTTTCCTCATAGGTTGTAATGATCATGCATATGCCAATATGAAAAGTCATGCTGCAAGATGCTGAAAGCTATTTAAAACACTACCTGATTAAATTGCAACATAAATACATAAAAATGGCTGCCATATTAACCTTTTCTCACTCACAGAGGCTCTAATGTGGACCATAAAAATGATATGTAGGATATCTGATATAAATTATGTCTCACTTATCACATCTATATTAGAAAAACAAATACACCGCCACATCACATATATCAAGTACTAGGGGAACATTGAAGATTTGGTTGTATCTCAGTTTGGTCCAAATCTCTCTGACCCAATGGACTGCAGCAACCTTACTTATGTCTCTGTCTTTGTATATCCACAAGGTTTGCATGGAAAACATACTGGAGTGGGTTGCCAGTTATTTCTCTAGTGAACTGTGATTTCTCTGACCTCTCTGCTATAACCTGCCCATCTACAGTGGCCCTACATGGTATTGCGCACATCTTCATTGAGGTATATAAGCCCCTTTACCACCACCAGTTAGCAATCTAGAAGGGGACAAGGGGAACATACACCACACTAATCTATTGTAACCCATCAGGAAGGGCCACAAAAACACATGGAGACTGTGCAGAGGCACATGGAGCAACTGCCAACTCACCTCTATCAGAGACAATCTCCTCTAGGCCCACCCTGGAAAGTCCCACGCCATTCCTGGTGACCATGTGCCAAGATGTATACCCATTATCATTTGGTGACATCCCATTAAGTGTTTTGCTATCTATCAATTGGCATTATCACCTGTCATATTCTTCTCAGGCCTTCAGGTGAATGTTGATATTTCACAGTATTGGACTTTGTATGTATATTACACCTATATTATTATATATGATATATATTATTAAATGATATATTTTGATATTAGTATTAATATTATTATAATGGTTGTTTTATGAATTAATCGATTGCATAGTAACTAGGGCTCATTAGTTTACAGATATAGGAATTTGACACAAATGTGATGTATGTGGATGTCCCAAAACCCCAACCATTGAAAACATACTGACACCATGAGAACAGTATAAAAAAGCTTTATTTCATACAAAGAGCACAATCAGAAATATAAAAGACTGTGTATTAATATCATGGGTGTGGTGTGGGTGGATCCCGGAAGGGCAAGAGGCTTGTTTTTGGCCAAAAAAGGGGATACCTAAAGGGGGTAATGACATAGTCTAGAATAAGCATGATGCATAGCACCTACCAGGGTAACATGTGGTGACTACACCACTGCAACCGTAATCCGATGAAAAAAGGATCACCTTAAATGGTTGAACTTGATGGACTGAAAGTCTTTTTTCAACCTTAAATACTATGTAACTACATAACCTGCAAAAAAAAGTAAATAATATAGGGACTGCAGCATCTCTTCTCAACAGCATTCCTCAGTGACTATCAATTGGGTGGGAGGTAGCCATCTGCATACAAAATATAACCATTCTGAGCAGCCCAGCAAGGTAAGATTCTGTCATAAGATGGTGCCTCTACTCCTCCCTATTGCGCCTGTCCAGGCTGCACATGACCTCCGCATGATTGGCAGAGATGCTGGGCTGGATCCCATGAAGACACTCAATTTGCTGCTGCATGATGGCAAGCATCTCCGCCTGCACAGCCTGGTTTGGTGGTGGGGATGTAGGTCCTTGGGCTGTTGCTGGGTGAGGAGGTGGCGGTTGTTGGTAGTGGACCAGTGGGGAGAGTCTGGGGCCTGGCTGGAGCCTTGCTCCTTGCGGGTGGTGTTGCTGGGCCTGGTGGTTGTGGCCAGTCGTGTGCACTGGTTAGAAGAGGAGGAGATGGGGTCACGCCTCACTGGTAGGAGTAGGAGGGCCTTGGTGAGATGCTCAGTCTCTGGAGTAAGGGGGACAGTGGGGTCAAATGCCGCCCGTGCAGCCGGTGGTCCTGCTGGTGACCACACTGCCCAGATGACAACCTCCTCCTCTGAAACAGGTCTCTCGGCTCCACTTCTTTCCACTTGGACGTGGACTTACTCGTCAACACCCTGCTCTGATGAAGCTGACGCCCCCGCCTCTGGCTCACCACTGGACCCAGGCTGAAAGAAAGAAAAGAAAGTTATATGTTATACTATGATGAATAATACATTGTTTTGTGTTCATTCCTAATTATCTGACATCTAGCCTTGAACCTGAATGATTTTCCTAATTGGTGTATGTGATATGCACCTGACATGGAGTCTGATTCCTGCAGGGCCACCAGGCCTGAAACTACAGCAACAGGAACCTGTCTGAGAAGCTCCTTGGCCACCCTCTCCCACTCATTATACCGCACAGTCACTCTGGGGCCACTACTTGGTGCTGCAGCTTGCTTGTTCTCCTTGGCGATCATCCTCCTCACCACGGCCCTGATCTCATCAAAGCAGGGCTTCACAGACCTCACATCCCTTTCCGCTATTCTCACTGCTGTTACTGCAGCCGCTACCTCGTTCCATGTCTGGGCCTAGAGCCAGGCCTAACTCCCTCCCCGCCCCCGTAGGGATAATGGGGCATCCACGGATGGCACCAAGGAAGACCACATTCTCCTGGTGAGTGTAGTTCATGGCCCTGTGCTTGCCTCTGCCTTTTGCCCTCCCGACTGTGAACAGATATCCTTAGCTCCCTGAACTGTCCCTGAGGCCTGTCCCTCAACTGAACTACCACCCCCCTGGGATCAGGCCCTCCCCCTGTGTCCCTGGACTAGATGTGCCTATTTATTTGGGTACGCTGCCACCACCCACCTCCTCTGCTCCACAGCAATTCTTCCCCACTCTCACCTCCTCCACGACTCTGCCACTCTTTTCCTCCTCCTCCACCTCCTCCTCCAACTCCTCACCTCCTCCTCTCCTCCGCCACTCCTCACCTCTTTCTCCTCTCCTCCACCACTCCCCAGGGCCACCTCTCTCTGATCCTTGCCACTCATTTTCTTCTCCTCCCCGCCTCTCCAGTCCTCTCTCCTCCTCTCTCCTCCCTCTATTACAAGGCCAAAAATAATATAACGATAAATATTATTTTTGGGATTGTTTCTGTACATAATATTATGGGGGAAAAATGTGTATTTTATGTGTATTTATTAACTGGTGGGGGAAGGGGGGGTGGAGGATGGGTGTGTGTGTAATCTAGCTCTATGTGTATCTATGTGTGTAATTTAATTTAAGTGTATTGGTATTATGTGTAATCTGTAAATATGTGTAAATTAAGTGAAAAATCGTAATATAAAATAACAAAACCGCAATAGACTTCTCTGAAAACTCCCCTACTCTCTCTCTGCTCAAACCACCAACTCCTAGACCTGCATGGTGCTTCGTCAGGATCTACAAAACAGTCAACGCATGGGCAGGTGGAACACAACTCTATAATGTCTCTCTGTGAATCATCGTCGGCTAGACTGCATTCTGTTGGCTGAGATACATGCATCGCACATCGTTATACCGTGATTGGATCGTAACTGCGGACCGCTTTTATTACAGCCCATTAACACATTAACAGCTTGCAGGTGCGGGAAGGGTTTAGGGACTTGAGGCTAGTCCTTCAAATTGAATGAGACTCGTATTCTCTATCTAATTGTACTAATGTTGAATTTAGTTAATAAAAATTGGGGTAACACATTGGTAATTTCTATGTACATAAAGAAGGCACATACCTTATAAGCTGAAGTCTGTCAGAGGCAATTTTACCCCTGTCCCTTAAAGGAAAAGACCCTTAGAGCTCATGTAGGTATGTTAACCAAGCCCTGTTATAGGAACCTAAAGAGTAACTCTCCCAAGACAAAAAGGGTCCATGAGACCTCATAGAAAAAGCATTGTGTCATGCAGGAGGACAAGAATAACACTACCTTACAAAAACAGGTTGGACCTTATATAGGGGAGGAGAATGTTTGTCCTTGTCTCAATGGTAGGAGGGACCAAAGACAAAGTAAGTGCTACCATAAAAATCCATGAAAAAATGAATAATGGATGCCTTCTCCTGGAGAACGTGGCCACATGTGAAGCAAATTTAGTTTTTTTGTCTTGGCTCCTTCTTTAAGAGAGGAATAAGTCAAAAACCTTTAGGGTTTTGGACTGCATTAAGTGGAATGCAGGAGTGCATTAATGGAACAATATTACGCAACTGATCCCTCCCAGAAGCTAACCGGTCTTCTAAATTCATCCATTATTTCAGGAGTCAGAAAATTGCCAGATGCTGATTGCCTCTAATTTTGCAAGATTACAGGGAGACCACAGGGCCACAAGCTACAACTGCTGAGGAAAGAATATCCTGCAGTAAAATTCATGGAGAAGGAAGGTAAATGCCAAGTGCACTCCTTTCCTGTAACTGTAACTGTTTGCAGGACACCTATTACACACACACTTTTATGAAATGCTATGTGTTGGTTAAATGGGGGGTCTGGTGACTAGTCATTCTGTATTTCAGGGGAAAGTGCAAAGATTTGCACTGTGTTTTTTATTGAAAGAGGGGAGGCTGAGTTCCACATAACTGAATTGGGTGAGGTAAGAATGCTTATTTGATTGAGATTTATATTGTATCATGTATCAAAAGAGAGCTACATAACTTTAAAAAGAAAGCAAAAGCAATTAGGGAGAATTAAATAGATCGAAAGGAACTGGGAAAATTAAAACAAAGGATGAAAAGGCTTTGAAAGATTCACTGGGAGTTTATTCCACCTAAAAAGAGAAAGGTATAGTAGGATTCAGTGTTTCAAAAGAGTTGCAAAATATTTAAAATTATTTTTAACTGGAGTCACCCTGGACATATAAGAATACCTGCTCTAAGAAAACTCTTTGGGTAAGAAATTACAGAACATTAAGAAAAGAATATAAAAATATTATACAAAAAAAATGAAAATTCGGAAATTAAATATCTCACATAGGCGCTCATCCCTACGACCCTCATCCACCCTCCTCCCGTTCCCCCTCTCCAATTACCCCCCTCACTTACCTGTATTGCGCTGCTCCCGCCAGCGCGTCTTCTGTGTCGAGACCCGGTATATGGTAATGATGTGACGTCACATGCGCGTCACGTCATTACCATATGCCAGGTCCCAAAGACCCGATGGACAGCAGCTGGAGTCCCGTGACTCCCATCACCCCCTCCTCCCTCCTCTCATCCTTCCCCTCCCCTCTCCCTCCCCTCTCCCTCCCCTCATCCTCTCCCTCCCCTCATCCTCTCCCTCTCCTCTCCCTCCCCTCATCCAAACCCTCCCCTCTCCCTCCCCTCATCCTCCTCCTCCCTCCCTTCCCTCATCCTCCCTCCCCTCATCCTCTCTCCCTCCCCTCATCCTCCCTCCTCCCTTTCCCCTTCTCAAATTACCCACCTCCCCTCACTTACCTGTATTGCGCTGCTCCTGCTGCTGGCCATCGCGTCTTCTGTGTTGGGACCGGTATATGCTAATGACGTGACGTCACATGCGCGTCAGGTCATTACCATATGCCGGGTCCCAAAGACCCGATGGACAGCAGCAGGAGTCCCATGACTCCCATCACCCCCTCCTCCCTCCTCTCATCCTTCCCCTCCTCCCTCCTCTCATCCTTCCCCTCCCCTCTCCCTCCCCCTCCCCTCTCCCTCCCCTCATCCTCTCCCTCCCCTCATCCTCTCCCTCTCCTCTCCCTCCCCTCATCCAATCCCTCCCCTCTCCCTCCCCTCATCCTCCTCTCATTCTCTCCCTCCCCTCATCCTCTCCCTCCCCTCTTCCTCCCCTCATCCTCTCCCTCTCCTCTCCCTCCCCTCATCCTCTCAATACCCTCTCCCTCCCCTCTCCCTCCCTCATCCTCTCCATCTCCTCTCCCTCCCCTCATCCTCTCCCTCTCCTCTCCCTCCCCTCATCCTCTCCCTCCCCTCTCACTCCCCTCTCCCTCCCCTCTCGCTACCCTCATCCTCTCCCTCCCCTCTCACTCCCCTCTCCCTCCCCTCATCCTCCTCCTCCTCCCTCCCCTCATCCTCCCTCCTCGATGTCCCCCTCTCCAAATACCCCCCCCCCCCCACTTACTTGCATTGAGCTGCTCCTGCTGCTGTCCAGCGCATCTTCTGTGTCGGGACCCTATATATGGTAATGACATGACGCGCATTACGTCATTTGCATATACCGGGTCCCGACCCAGAATATGCGCTGGACAACAGCAGCAGCAGCGCAATGCAGGTAAGTAAGGGGGGATAATTTGAGAGGGGGAAAGGGAGAAGGGAGGATGAGGGGAGGGAGGAGGAGGATGAGGGGAGGGAGGGAGGGTGGTTGAGGGGAGGGAGGAGGAGGATGAGGGGGAGGGAGGAGGGGGAGGGAGGAGGAGGATGAGGGAGAGGATGAGGGGAGGGATAGGATAAGGGAAGGGAGGAGGATGAGGGGAGGGAGGAGGATGAAAAGGGGGAGTGAAACAGACATGGGGGAGAGACTCATGGGAGGGGGAACAGACACAGGGGGAGGGAAAGAAACACAGGGGAGGGGGAAAGAGACACAGGGGAGGTAGGAAAGAGACACAGAGGAGGGGAGGAAAAGAGACACAGGGGAGGGGAGGAAAAGAGACACAGGGGAGGGGGGAGAGACTCATGGTAGGGGGGAACAGACACAGGGGAGGGGGGAAGACACACAAGGGAGGGGGTAAAGAGACACAAGGGAGGGGGGAAGAGACACAAGGGATGGGGGAAAGAAACACAGGGGAGGGGGGAAGAGACAGCAGGGAGGGGGCGGAAAGAGACACAGGGGAGGGGGAAGAGACACAGCAGAGGGGGGAAAGAGACACAGGGGAGGGGAGAAGAGACTCATGGGAGGGGGAAGAGACACAGAGGAGGGGGAAAAGAGAAACAGGGGAGGGGGAATAGACACAGGGGAGGGGGGAAGAGACACAGGGGAGGGGGGAACAGACACAGGGGAGGGGGGAGGAGACACGGGGAGGGGGAAAGAGACACAGGGGAGGGGGAAAGAGACACAGGGGAGGAGGGGAAGAGACTCAGTGGAGGGGAGGAAAAGAGACACAGTGGAGGGGTGGGGAAAGAGACACAGGGGAGTTGGGGAAAGAGACACATGGGAGGGGAGGGAAAGAGACACAGGGGAGGGGGAGACACAGGGGAGGGGGGGACAGACAAAGGGAAGGGGGGGGAGAAACACAGGGGAAGGGGGGAAAGAGCCACAGGGAAGAAGAAGGAAGAAACACAGGGAAGAGGAGGGAAGAGACACAGGGGAGGGGGGAAGAGAGAGGGGAAGCAGTGCAAACAGACACAGAGGGAGTAGAGGGGGAACAGACACAGGGGAGGGAGACAGGGGGGAACAGACACAGGGGAGGGAGGGGGGAAGAGACAAAGGGGAGGGAGAGGAGGGTGGAAAGGAAACACAAGGGAGTAAGTAGACAGGGGGAGAGGCTCGCAGTGAGCACCGAAGTTGCTCACATTAGGTGGCAAACATCTTTGCCAGCATTACAATTTTATTGCCATCATTTTTGACGGGCAAGTCGCTAGTAAATATTATAGCTTTCAGTAGAAAGTAAAATGTTCCTATGCTAACTCTGTCATTAGATGTAGAAAAAGACTTTGACAGGGTCAGCTAGAAGTATGACTTTATTTTGCGATTGGTAAACATGTCAAATCTAGTGGCCTTTGTAACCATTTATAATTTTAAATGGTACAATGCAAATATGCCCTTTATCCAAATTATACCTTGTATTAATAACTGAACCTCTTTCAGCAGCTATAATATCCAACACTGGTATGAAAGGAATTGTCCTTTTTGCAGGTGATGTGGTTCTGACCCTTCATGCTTTAAATATTATCATATTATAAGATAAATAATTAATACAGCAACTATTGTGCTCAAATTCTACAATCAACAAGTTCATAGTTGAAGATTTTAAATTTAAATGGTTTGTGAGAACTTTCTACCTCTTAATGAACACATCAGAATGTTAAACTTGGAAAAAATAGCTATCTTAGTGGAGGAAAATGCCAGTAATTATACTCCCTTAAATAACATATATTAGGATGTTTATCAGTGTGAGTTTTACCCTACTACCCTAGTACAGTGTGAGTTTTAAACAATTGCCTTTTTAGTAAATGTATTCGATTGAGTAAAAGACCCAATAATAATATTAAGATTATGAGTCGCAATGGCAAATCTAGAGAGTAATCAATGCTTGTGTAGGTCTTGATTTGAAAAATTAGGTTAAAAAATACTAAAAAATAAAATATAAAATTAGGGCCCTATTAAATTCGAGCTGCGGATGAATTCGTATCTCGCAAAGGCCCATCGTAAGTCGATTTACGATATCCGAGTCGACTTGCGATTGACTTGCGTAATTTCGGACTACTTTGCCGAGATTTGCCTCCGATAAGCGCTACGTAGTAAGTAGCGGACAAGAATTCCTTGCGTAGACGATCGTATCTCGCAAATTCGCTAAGTGCACAAAAAACACACTTAAAATGGTTTACGCATTACGTACAGACAACTTTAAAATATAAAAGTGAGTTTAGCAGAGGAAAAGCATGGAAGGCCATTACAATTGTTTTCACCATCCCCTCCCCCCACCAAAGCAAAGGCATTATACAACCAATTAGTTGTTACATTTTGAATGAAAAGCCATGCTGCAGCTTACATAAACCAAAATTAAAGACACACTACCTCATTACATAAAAACACAAAAACATCAAGAAAATGCCATATTAACCCTGTTATTTTGTATACATGTTGCTCATCACATCTACATTTGGGAACACAAATATGGGGCACATGGAGAATGTGAATATGTCCTGTTCAGTCTTTCGGTCGGGTCCGACTGTGACCCTCTGTCACTGCTTTCTTACAAGGTTCCTATGCCGGTGAGACCGGAGTGGGTTGTCAGTTCCTTCCCCAGTGGTTTGGGCTTTGGCCCTGCATTCAGCTTTCCCTCTCACCCCCACAATGACCCTTAATAAGATAGCTCACAGCTTCATTGAAATACACAATACCTCTTGTTTGGTCTTTCGGTCGGGTCCGACTCTGACCCTCTGTCACTGCTTTCTTACAAGGTTCCTATGCCGGTGAGACCGGAGTGGGTTGTCAGTTCCTTCCCCAGTGGTTTGGGATTTGGCCCTGCATTCAGCTTTCCCTCTCACCCCCACAATGACCCTTAATGAGATAGCTCCCAGCTTCATTGAAATACACAATACCTCTTGTTTGGTCTTTCGGTCAGGTCCGACTCTGACCCTCTGTCACTGCTTTCTTATAAGGTTCCAATGCCGGTGAGACCGGAGTGGATTGTCAGTTGTGCTGTCACTCTCCCACCCACAATGACCCTTAATGGGATAGCTCCCAGCTTCATTGAAATACACAATACCTCTTGTTTGGTCTTTCGGTCGGGTCCGACTCTGACCCTCTGTCACTGCTTTCTTACAAGGTTCCTATGCCGGTGAGACCGGAGTGGGTTGTCAGTTGGGCTGTCACTCTCCCACCCACAATGACCCTTAATGGGATAGCTCCCAGCTTCATTGAAATACACAATACCTCTTGTTTGGTCTTTCGGTCGGGTCCGACTCTGACCCTCTGTCACTGCTTTCTTACAAGGTTCCAATGCCGGTGAGACCGGAGTGGATTGTCAGTTGTGCTGTCACTCTCCCACCCACAATGACCCTTAATGGGATAGCTCCCAGCTTCATTGAAATACACAATACCTCTTGTTTGGTCTTTCGGTCGGGTCCGACTCTGACCCTCTGTCACTGCTTTCTTACAAGGTTCCAATGCCGGTGAGACCGGAGTGGATTGTCAGTTGTGCTGTCACTCTCCCACCCACAATGACCCTAATGGGATAGCTCCCAGCTTCATTGAAATACACAATACCTCTTGTTTGGTCTTTCGGTCGGGTCCGACTCTGACCCTCTGTCACTGCTTTCTTACAAGGTTCCTATGCCGGTGAGACCGGAGTGGGTTGTCAGTTCCTTCCTCAGTGGTTTGGGATTTGGCCCTGCATTCAGCTTTCCCTCTCACCCCCACAATGACCCTTAATGAGATAGCTCCCAGCTTCATTGAAATACACAATACCTCTTGTTTGGTCTTTCGGTCGGGTCCGACTCTGACCCTCTGTCACTGCTTTCTTACAAGGTTTCAATGCCGGTGAGACCGGAGTGGATTGTCAGTTGTGCTGTCACTCTCCCACCCACAATGACCCTTAATTGGATAGCTCCCAGCTTCATTGAAATACACAATACCTCTTGTTTGGTCTTTCGGTCGGGTCCGACTCTGACCCTCTGTCACTGCTTTCTTACAAGGTTCCTATGCCGGTGAGACCGGAGTGGGTTGTCAGTTCCTTCCTCAGTGGTTTGGGATTTGGCCCTGCATTCAGCTTTCCCTCTCACCCCCACAATGACCCTTAATGAGATAGCTCCCAGCTTCATTGAAATACACAATACCTCTTGTTTGGTCTTTCGGTCGGGTCCGACTCTGACCCTCTGTCACTGCTTTCTTACAAGGTTCCTATGCCGGTGAGACCGGAGTGGATTGTCAGTTCTGCTGTCACTCTCCCACCCACAAGGGCAGCAAACACACACAGAGGGTTTGCAGAGGCACAATGAGCACCAGCCAACTCACCTCCACCAGGGGTCATGGCCACTACTCTTATCCAAGGAAGTCCCACGCCATTGCTGGTGGCCATGTGCCAAGATGACCATTCATTCCCATTTGGTGACCTCCCATTATGTTCTGCTATTCATCAATTTACATTAGTTTCGATTGCTAAGTGATGTTGGGGAAGTGCGTGTGAGAGCAGAATTGACGGACAAATCAATAATCACTGGAGAAGGAACTGACAACCCACTGCAGTATCACCTATCATTATCCTTTTAGGCCCACAGGGGAATGTTCCTACTCCCCAGTCCCGCTAATTGTACTTGGCCTGTGCATTAACCCTTTATTATGCCTAGATTGTAGATCAATTAGATGCATTATATGATATCTAATGCTATTAGGACTATTATTCCTCTTAGTATGTATGGATCTATTGCAGGTTAACTAGTGCTCATTAGTTTACAGCTATAGTAATTTGACACTAATGTGATGCATGTGGATGTCCCCTAACCCCAACCATTGAAAACACACCGACATGGGGAGAACAGGATAACACAGCTTTATTTTTGGACACAGACCACAATCAGCAGTGGTCAAGACTGTGCATTCACAGAACGGTATAACAAAACTTTATTTTTGGACACACACCACAATCAGCAGTGGTCAAGACTGTGCATTCACAGAACGGTATAACAAAACTTTATTTTTGGACACAGACCACAATCAGCAGTGGTCAAGACTGTGCATTAATATCATGGGTGTGGTGTGGGCGGGTCCCGAGAGAGCAAGGGGCTAAATAAAAAAAAGGGGATACCTACAGGGGTCAATCTAATAGTCTAGAATAAGCATGATGCATAGCACCTACCAGGGTCACATGCTGCAACCGGAACCAGAAATCTCTCCATTTAACTGAAGAAACCATTAGAGTGCACGGCACTTACAACTTGTCTGGATCTGTTCAATTGAACAAATGATTCAACCTCTGGACTGTGTAATCCAATCCAGTTTCACACATACAGTGTGGTGTGTGAAATTGCCCACAAAAATGAATGGTCAACAAAAAACAAAAAAGGCGGAGGAGGCTAAAAAAAAATAATGACAATGCATGTACAGTAAAGTGCTAAATACTGTACCAATATACCAACTCACCTGATTCCCATCTGCAAGCATTACTAACTATTAGCTACAGTAGGTCTCTGGATAATGAGTAATATGGGCAAATAACCATTAATATGGACAGGACACAAAGGTCAGCAGCCACATTCACTGTTTCTTACATCAGACCCAAAGATCTGTTCTCAGACCGATATTGAGGTCAGGATCACATGCTTTATTAGTGCATATATTAATGCTGGCTGTCATTAACATGGCATTGTGAGACTTTGCAAGTCCACCGCCATAGCGGTATTAGTCTACATTTCAGCTAACAATAATCATGTCTGAGATATCTGGCAATATGATAGTTTTAAGATTGTGGGAGATACATGTTAAGGAGGGGGCTGTCATTGGAGTAATGTCTACCTGAGAGGCACTGGGAAAACCTTACGCCTCATATAATTCCTCCACTATGCTTGCAGATGTAGGAGATGCCTTCATGGGCCTGAATTGTACCTAAAACAAAACAAATGGAAAGAAAAACATAAAGAGAAAACATAAAATCTAAGGGCCTAAAAAAAAAGGGGACTGCAGCATCCCTTCCCAACAGCATTCCCCAGTGACCATCAATTGGTGGCATGTTCAACCGAACCCTACGTGTCCACAGAGAAGAGGATCATGGACCATGTGATGGGAGGTAGCCATCTGCATACAAAATGTCACCATCACATAGGCAAAGATCCAAAATTCTGTAGCCAGGCTAGATGAGGTCAGCATTGTGACCAATAGATTGTCACTGAGGAGTGCTGTTGAGAAGGCACAATTATGTCCACAGCCCCTAGGTCCTCCTCCGCCTGGGCACAGGACCTGCCTCGTCCGCGGCCGGACGCCGTCTCCTTGGTGGTGGGGGAGCAGGAGGAGGTAGTGGCACCACGGGTGGTGGTGGCGGCGGAGGCATGGTGGAAGGAGAGGAGGGGCCAGGCTGCTGTTGGCTTGTGACCTGCCCCGTTCCCAGCAGCCTGACCAAATGCTGCTCCAGCCTACGACGATGGCTCCTCTCCTCCCTAAAGCGCCTGTCCAGGCTGCGCCTCATGCCAGAGATGTTGGCATCAATCCTATTCACGACGGCCAACAACTCCAGCAGCGCAGCCTCGGTCGTTGGTGGTGGGGGCTCGGGTCCTGCTGGCAGGGCCGGGTGGGAAGATGGCGGGGACAGAGTGGGGAGGATCTGGGACCCGGCTGGAGACAGGGTCTCGGATGTTGTTGTCCCCGGTGGCTCAGAGTGTGGGGAAGGAGGAGCTGTGGCATATTCCACTCCTTCTGAGGGCCCCGGCGAGATGGCAAGTCTTTGGAGGAGGGGGACAGTCGGGCTCTGGACAGGGGGGCTGTCAACGACCACGACCTACCCCTCAGAAGAGCCAGGGCCCTCGATGAGCCTGTAGCCTCCTCCCCCTGAGCGGTCTCCTGCGGGGCGGGGGCTGACGGCCCCGCTCGTGGCTCATCACTGGACCCAGACCTCCTACTGGATGCTGAAATAGAGAAAAGAAAGGTACATGTCATTAGTATGCTGATCAATACATTGATATGTTTTCACTCCTAACTATCTGACATCTAGGCCTGAACATGGATGATTCTCCTAATTGCAACTCCCATTAGCTCTCATTTGCTAGATTGGATCTATTCTTTGTTTTCTTGTCTTGACCTCTCCTGGCTCCTAACACTGTCTGGATATTTCCTGCGGTTTCACTCCTAACTATCTGACATCTAGGCCTGAACATGGATGATTCTCCTAATTGCAACTCCCATTAGCTCTCATTTGCTAGATTGGATCTATTCTTTTGTTTCTTGTCTTGACCTCTCCTGGCTCCTAACACTGTCTGGATTTCTTATGCGGTCTGTAACTGCATAGGCTGCATTGGGCGCACCAGTACATGGACTCTATTGCTTAATTACTCTTGGGGTGGCCAGGAATGACAGTGATTTGTCAGCTTCATGGATTTAATGATACATCCATCCATCCCTTGTTAATTCCATGGAGCTGACATGTCAGTGTCCTTGTTGGTCACCATGTGTAGTGTGTGTGATGCACATGTGGTGGCATGTTGGTGTATGTGATATTCACCTGAACTGGAGGCTGGGTCCTGCTAGGCCACCGGGGATGAAGCTCCAGCTGCGGGCGATGGTCCTAGAAAGTCCCTTGAGATCCTCTCCCACTCCTTATAGGCGACACTGTGTCCCTCAGCTTCTCTGGCCATCTTCCTTTTCACCGTGGCCCTGATATCCACATATCTGTGCTTCAAGGACCTCAAGCCCCTAGGAACCGTGGACACCTCCTTCATCACTTCCACTACCTCCTTCCAAGCCTGAGCCTTAGGCCCAGGCTTCGCTTCCCTTGCAACAAGGATGACGGGCCGGTCACGGATCGCACCCAGGAGGACCATATTCTCCTGGGGCGTATAATTACGGGCCCTGCGCCTGCCCTTGCCAATAGCCCCTTGCTCTCTCGACTGTGCTGGGGGACCCTGGCCTCCCTGCACTCTTCCTGAGGCCTGTCCCTTCCCCAAACTACCCCGCCCCCTGGGAAAAGGCCCCTTCCCCTCTGTCCCTCGTCTCTTAGTGCCTCTGTCTCCCTCCTCCTCCTCCTCCTCCTCCTCCTCCCCCCCCCTCTGGGGACCACTCCTCCTCCTCCAGGGACACCTCCTCCTCTGGGGACACCTCCTCCACCCCCTCCGGGGACACCTCCTCCTCTGGGGACACCTCCTCCTCCTCCTCTGGGGACACCTCCTCCACCCCCTCCGGGGACACCTCCTCCACCCCCTCCGGGGACACCTCCTCCACCTCTCCTCCACCCTCCACTACACTCTCCTCACTCTCCTCACTCTCCGCTCCTCTCCTCTATAAGGATAACTCAAAATAAGTGTAACTGTTATATATGTGATGGAAACAAAAGTGTATGTTCTATGTGTTTTTAATAACTGTTGGGGGATGCGGTGCAAAGGTTGGGGGGGGGGAGGTGTGTGTTGTGTGTCCTAACGCTATGTTTGTGTCTATGTGTCTTTAATCTATGTGTCAGGCAAATATGTGTAATGTGTAAATATGTGTAACACTTACGTGTAAATATGCTAGTAATAAAATACAAAACAATCAAAAAGAGTGCGCCTACAAATCAAAAGAACGATAAAGAAATAAAAGTATTACTGGAATGTCTGTTGGAAAGAAAAGATGTGTGTGCTATGTGTATTTAATAAGTGGTGGGGGATGGGGTGTGTTGGGGGATGGGGTGTGGTGGGGGGAATGGGTGTGTGGGGTGTGTGTCCTAACTATATATATGTCTCTATGTGTGTTATTTAATCTATGTGTCTTGCAAATATGTGAAATCAGTAAATATGTGTATTGTTTAGAATATAAGTACTTAGGAAGTAAACAAGAAACAAGACAAAAAAGTAATCTACCTCTCTCCAAACCACTAATCTCACAACTCAAACTCTCTCCCACCTGCTCCTGAAACTGCGTGCTAACTCCAATGGCTCTTACAACACAGTCAGCGCATGGGTTTGTATCAATCACATTTATAAGCTCATACTGTCAATCAAATTCTTAGCTCGTACGTGATTGGCTGAGAGGCGTGTCTCGCTAGGATGTCCCCTTATCAGCTTGCGAGCGCGCCAACAGACTCAGCCAATTACATACGCACTTATAGTGTCAGGCCGCCAAGTGCGTATGTAATTGGCTGAGAGTCCCAATACATACGCACTGGGCGTCCCGCGTTGGGCTTCTCAGCCAATTACATACGCACTTGGCGTCCCGCGTTGGGCTTCTCAGCCAATTACATACGCACTTGGCGTCCCGCGTTGGGCTTCTCAGCCAATTACATACGCACTTGGCGTCCCGCGTTGGGCTTCTCAGCCAATTACATACGCACTTGGCGTCCCGCGTTGGGCTTCTCAGCCAATTACATACGCACTTGGCGTCCCGCGTTGGGACAGCCAATTACATGCCGCCAAGTGCGTATGTAATAGGTTGAGAGGCTTCTTGACTTAAAATCATCAGCTGGAATGCCATGTAAAGATCCACAGGTGACCAATGGCAAAGCAGAAATTAACGTGCCTAATACCAGATCATGCAATCAACAAGCTATATAACCCCATCCCCAACAAGTCATCAGCATGTCTGAAACAGCATGGATGATCATGTGAGAGGGATGATGGCCAGGATGAGTGGGCGTATGAGGTTGAGACGCTTTTGTGCAGCTCAACTAGCACAGTATGAAGACCAGGAAGCAAGGTGTGTGATTGAGGGGGTGATGGGGAGTGGCAGAGACGAATGTCTGGGAGTGAATGAGGGTGTGAGTGGTGATGTGATCCATGCCGGGGCAGAACCAAGCCAGGCAAGGGAATTACCACAGGCCATGCCTAGTATCGTGGGGCTGGATCAGGGAGGAGAGAGAGCTCCAGTAGCACAGGGACAGATGGATATAGGGCCACCTGCACCCAGGGAGGCTGACAATGTTGTCGGTGATCAGCTGCTGGGGGGAGTACAGGATGTGTTGGCTCAGGCAGAAGGGGGGGAGCCTGACCAGGAGCCTGACCAGGAGCCTGACCAGGAGCCTGACCAGGAGCCTGTGAGGAGGCAGGCACACAATGTGTACAGGGAGAGACTCACATTAGAGGGGTTAACTGATGGGGAGGTGTATGAGCGTTTTCGGCTGACCCGTGCCAGTCTTGGGGAGCTCTATGAGGTTCTCAGAGCGGACCTTGAGCCTCGCTCACGGGCAAATAGAGCCATCCCAGGAATGACACGGATGTTAGTTGCAATACACCTCCTTGCTTCTGGGAGCTTTCAGACCACCCTGAGCATAGCCGGAGGAATGTCTCAGCCAAGCCTCTCGAATTGTCTGAGTGCATTCCTCCGTGCTATTGGTCGGAGAGCTGCCAGATACATCAGTTACCCTAACACTGCTGAAGAGATCTCGAAGGTGAAGTTCGATTTCTTCCAATTAGGAGGTATCCCCAATGTGCTTGGTGCTATTGACTGTACACACGTGGCACTGATACCTCCTAGAGAGCAAGAAGCGCTGTACAGAAATCGTAAGCATTATCATTCAATCAATGTACAGGTTGTTTGCGATGCGAACATGCGCATACAAGGTGTGTTTGCAGGCTTCCCGGGAAGTGCTCACGACGCCTATATCCTGCGTACATCCGGAATATATGACATCTTTGAGTCCGGCAGATTTCCATCCGGATGGCTACTGGGTGAGTACACATTAGTAATGGCAGTCAACCATATCTTACTATGACTGGATACAATAACACATACGGTACATCATGTTTCCCTCTATTGCTCTGATGTTCACATGTGCATTACGGAGTAATACTACCAAAGCCAGAACAGAATAGCTCATTGCTGGCCAGAATCCTGTGTTAGCTTGGCCAAACAGTATGCACAACAACATATGACAAAAACCATAACTGATTAATCATTAGGTTTATGTTCGGATGCATTCCCTTGTATCCTGTGACATGGACATCTCTAGCCTACATAACGTGTTGTGTGTTCTTGTACGGCCTATGTAAGTGAGATGTCTTCAGAATTCATCTGATAGAGGAGAATTAATATTGTTTGGCAAACTTTTTCTTGCCTGAATATATCCCGGAATAAACATGAATTAGCTTACCTTGAAGTTAACAAAATCTCCTCTTTTGTCATTTGCGTTTGATCGTGTCCGCCCCTGGGAAATTCCACCTGAATTAGCATCACATTTACGTTCACAAGAATACACAATCAATCTTCACCTCAGACCTCTGGCATGTGCTCGTTACAAGAACTGCAACAGTGACTTCCTGTGCTCTCTACCAGAAGGGTCGCAATATGTACCCTGTTGTATTTCCCTTGTATCTCCGCCTCATGTAAGTGTCCTGTGTGTGTGAACATCTGGATTTTCCATTTGTTGAAATCACATTATAATTGATCTGAAGCTTCAGATAGAATCCATGTGTTAATACCCTACTAATTATCCTATCAGATGCATCCATGATCCATCTCCCTTACATATATCTTTAACTGTGTATTAGCCACAGGGATGTGTTGATAGGTCATGATGACGATATTTGGCCATATGCTTTGTCAAACATCACAACATCCTATTCATATCAACATCATATTTTATTTCCACCAGGTGATGCAGGATATCGGTGTTTGCCGTGGTTGTTGACCCCTGTGAGCAATCCCCATACTCGGGCAGAGGCGCGGTATAATGCTGCGCATAAAACCTGCCGGAATGTAATTGAGCGTACCTTTGGTGTACTAAAGATGCGCTTCAGATGTTTACATTCCACTGGGGGGGCTCTACAATACAAGCCCCAGAAAGTTTGTCGCATCATCGTTGCCTGCTGCTGTCTGCACAATATAGCACTACAGGCCAACTGTCTGGTGGACATTGATGCGGCTCCGCTACCTGGGGAGGAAGAGCCTTTATTTCACCCTGAAGTGGATAATCTGCAGGGGTCACAACAACGTGCCCGCCTAATTCGTGAGTACTTCACATGTAAGTACATACCCAATATGCATGGAACACAGTCTAATGTATCTGGATTATGCCTAACTCCCAAATCCACCATTATCCATCTCCCTTGTCATACAGAATTCCAACCAGTCCACAGTAGAGGAGAGTTCACTGACGTTGTCGATGTTTGTACACTGGAACAAGCCACATGATCAGTTATAGGTAATTAAGCACACATTCCCATACACATCTTAAGTACTGACGGTTAGAAACATCAATGGCATAGATAATTTGAGTGGATTATATATCCCACTATGTTAATGTATATATGCCCCACGTTACATTGTTATCTAGTAATTTAGATGGAAAAAAGACTTTAGTCCATCAGGTTCAACCTCTATAGATCTATGATCTGCAATACGCAGAATTATTGTTAATTGATCCAGAGTAAGTCACCGAACACCAAAATGTGAAGCTTTGCCAATTGTCTACACAGGGCAGAAAAATATAACATTCCTTCCTGAGCCCAGATACTGGTGATCGTATTCATCACTGGATCAATACTCCCTATCTCTTTATCCAGGATAGCCCCTAATGCCTGTTTGGTTTTGTAATGTAAAAAGATACCCAATCCCTTTTTAAAGTCACCTACAACCTCTACGGACCAGGATTGCTCACATTGTCTGATCCTGCCAAACCACATGAAATGGGATCCAAATGTGGTTGAAAAATACCATACACACATACTTTGTCTAATTTGTGACTGTAATCCTAACATCATATTAACCTTACAGAGCTGCTGTCGTGTGTCAACTCTTCTTTAAACAACCTAGACATGGAAAAACATGACCAGCAACAGAACTGCTACATCAATGTGAGCTACATAGTGAGTATTTGTGTAATAATATGGCCACGTATGCTGAAGGACACAAATAACACATCAATCACTTTATTAATATCGGCCTATCTCTTTCCAGAATACAGCAGATAGGTAAGCGGTGATAACTAATGACGATCCACAGCGCACGTGCCCTGGTGGAACAAATCACCTCGTGGATGAGCTTGGGACTGCGTCCAAGGTAAAACACCACATTTGGCTCTCCAAAGATGCATTAATGTGTAATCTATGTGATATTCCTACATGATTAGCCAGATGAGTAGCTCGTTTCATATGTAGGGAAAGAACAGTGAAGACGTTTGTATGAAATGAGCAACATATATCGGTACAGTGGATCGAAAAGGTCTAAAGTCTACACACCCCTGTTAAAATGTCAGGTTTCTGTGCTGTCAAAAAATGAGACCAAGATAAATCATTTCAGAACTTTTTCTACCTTTAATGTGACCTATAAACTGTACAACTCAATTGCAAAACAAACTGAAATCTTTTAGGTAGAGGGAAGAAAAAATATCAAAATAAATAATATGGTTGCATAAGTATGCACATCCTTAAACTAATACTTTGTTGAAGCACCTTTTGATTTTATTACAGCACTCAGTCTTTTTGGGTATGAGTCTATCCGCATGGCACATTGTGACTTTTCAAGATTTGCCCACTCTTCTTTGCAAAAACACTTCAAATCTGTCAGATTGCGAGGCCATCTCCTGTGCACAGCCCTCTTCAGATCACCCCACAGGGATTTAGGTCTGGGCTCTGGCTGGGCCATTCCCAAACTTTAATCTACTTCTGGTGAAGCCATTCCTTTGTTAATTTGGATGTATGCTTTGGGTCGTTGTCAAGCTGAAAGATGAAGTTCCTCTTCATGTTCAGCTTTCTAGCAGAAGCCTGAAGGTTTTGTGCCAATATTGACTGGTATTTGGAACTGGTCCTAATTCCCTCTATCTTAACTAAGGCCCCAGTTCCAGCTGCAGAAAAACAGCCCCAAAGCATGATGCTGCCACCACCATGCATCACTGTGGGTATGGTGTTCTTTTGGTGATGTGCAGTGTTGTTTTTGCGCCAAACATATCTTTTGGAATTATGGCCAAAATGTTCAACCTTGGTTTCATCAGACCATAACACCTTTTCCCACATGCTTTTGGGAGACTTCAGATGTTTTTTTGTTTTGAAAAATGCAGCCTGGCTTGGATGTTTTGCTTTGTAAGAAAAGGCTTTCATCTTGCCACTCTACCCCATACGCCAGACATATGAAGAATACGGGAGATTGTTTTCACATGTACCACACAGCCAGTACTTGCCAGATATTCCTGCAGTTCCTTTAATGTCGCTGTAGGCCCTCTTGGTAGCCTCCCAGACCAGATTTCTTCTGTTCTTTTCATCAATTTTGGAGGGAGCTGCAGTTCTTGGTAATGTCACTGTTGTGCCATATTTTCTACGCTTGATGATGACTGTCTTCACTGTGTTCCATGGTATATCTAATGCCTTGGAAATTCTTTTGTACCCTTCTCCTGACTGATACCTTTTAACAATGAGATCCCTCTGATGCTTTGGAAGCTCTCTGTGAACCCTGGCTTTTGCTGTGGGATGCGACTAAGAAAATTTCAGGAAAGACCAACTAGAGCAGCTTAACTTAATTTGGGGTTAATCAGAGGCACTTTAAATGATGGCAGGTGTATGCTGACTCCTATTTAACACGATTTGGAATGTGATTGCTTCATTCTGAACACAGCTACATCCCCAGTTATAAGAGTGTGCAGACTTATGCAACCACATTAGTTTTCTTTGATTTTTTCTTCCCTCCACCTTACAGATTTCAGTTTGTTTTACAATTGAGTTGTACAGTTTTTGTCACATTAAAGGTGGATATAGTTCTGAAATGATTTGTCATTGGCTAATTTGTTTACAGGAGTGTGTAGACTTTTTATAACCACTGTAAGTGACGAAGTAAGCGCTCCGGGAGCATGTGCAATGTAAATATTGACATGTTCCTTTTATGTTTCAGATCGCAAAGATTAGTCCCTTTCCACGGTCAGAACAAGGAATGATGAGCATTCCCACGTTCCAGGACTATGCTATTGTCACATTGCATCATGTATGTTCAGATGTCAGTCATCATGTGTTGCATCGGGTGTGATATCACATCCTCTACATCGATTTATATGTACCTATTGCTTTAGATCTGCCATTCTCTCCTCTACTTGGACTATTGTGAAGCCTGTATCATACTTCCTTCCAGATCTCTTCCTCAGTGCTGATGTGATCCTCCCTGTACATATGGGGAACAGTAACTCTAGCCTTGGAACATAACTGTTAATGAGGTTCCGTTTACCTTCAGTTATGAATATGCAACAGCAGATAATAGAGATGCTCATTCACAGAACAGAATACACCTCGAACTGGCCAGTTGGTTGGTAGTTCTGCTAACACCTGAAATTATTTGGAACACACTGATATGGTCCTGGTCATGTTCCCATCTGAGTGTCCAAACTTATGTATGTAGAGTCTTCTCTCATAGTGCCATTTCCAGTGACATGACCTACGGGGGTTCTAACATTGACTGATTGAGCACTTCTACCTCTGCAGTTGCATAGGAGTGTGTGTTGCGCGCACACACAAGACTACAGATTACTTCTCCCCATGAGCATATCTCCTTCTGTATTGTTGGGTTTGAATATTGAATGTTATCCTGATATATTTAATAAAATAACTGATATTGCCTCACGTTGGATGATGCACTGTATCTCCCCCCCTCAACTGATCATCTATACCAATGTCACCCCCCCCTGCGTGCATTCTGGCCCCATGTCCCTATTTCCGTGTGTTACTGGAACTCTGTATCCTACCCACCTCCACCATGATACTGAGCAGGCCTGTGGTAATTTGTCACTGTGTGGCTTTGTGAACAATTAAACCTTTTTTTTTCACTCAATGTTTGTGTAATCCTGTATATTTACCATGTAACAATTCAATTCCCCTGAAAGTCAGATGTGCTCATCACCATCAGTTAGTGGTGTAACTATTCGGGGCAATCTGCGTTGACATTACTACATAATCATGAATGTCGATTCATATCATTCAAGTTGAACCCTTCAAGTCATTATATACAACCCTGCATGTCTCTAGACATGATTTCAGAATTCACACCCCTCCAACTTGCACCTACATGTATATTGGCAAGGTACAGATTAATGTAGCATATGTATCTATGTAAACACACACAGATATATGTATTTAACAATGACACTTCATTCTCTCTGTATTCTCGCAACTAGAAAGCATGATATGGTACAAACACACAGAAACAGTGATAACAGTATAACATAATCATACTTTATTGCATACACAGAGTACAAACAGAAATAGACAGGAATGTGCATTAATATCATGTGTGTGTTGTGAAGAGATCCTAGTATGGCAAGGGGCTGTGGCAAATCTGAGGACATCTGAAGAGGAAACAGACAACATCATCAGGGTAATGCATAGCATCTCCTAGGGTCACATGTGGTCAGGACCCCACAGTAACCAACAGCATATAACATAACCATTAATGCGCATACAACAACCATATGGTTGCCAGAATAAACAGACACTATAAAACAGGGATCATGTCATACTAAGCGATTTCACACACAGTGTGAATTGGTCAATAGATGATATGAATCTGGAAAACAGAGGTAGGAGGTGTTAGAACAATCAGAAGCTGTTATTAGAGTACATTGTTTTTGCTTTTGACACTACTCTAAACCAACTAACATGAACATCATCTCCGAGCAGTAAGAACCATATTTATTCTATCCTGTTCAGTCAGCCTTCCAGGAATATGCTTAGGATGTGGAATACGACAAGGCATGCTTCACTGTGAACACAATCCTTCAGCAAAATGTACTATCACTATCTATGTGGAATAGTTGTGCCATGCTGATATCACATCTCACTTCTAAATGGGTGGTACCAAGGCCAGACAGATTACACTGTTCACATTACCCCTAAACACATGCACATTGATCATGAAGTCAAACCCTGGAAATTGCCACTTTGGTTTGGATGACATGAAAAAACTGAAGCCAATTTCATAATGTTAACGGGATGGAATGCTATAAAAACTGTGGAATTGCTGGTTTGGATTAGCAGATAGTAATGGGACTGTGCAACTCGATAGCCTGTACACTGATCATTATAATGGAAGATCACACAGTCATGTTTCTTAGTGAAAAGATATGTAGTCATATATTTCATTTCAGAGCCATCTGCAGTGGGGAATAATCCTGATAGAATGCCCGTTGGGAACTGGTTTGAGTGTTTACTCACATGATGGTATTGTACTGCTTGAAGATGAATACAATGTCTTCATAGTTGTGAGATTTGGCTATTAACACCTACAAAGACAAAAACAATGTCTCATTCCGAACAATATTATGATTAAATACAGCATTTAAGCTCAAGGTCAATCCACATTGAACATCAATTGTTAAAATGTTCAACATAACCAGACATGTACACACTCTGTAGCCAATATTATGTCAACATGTATAACAATCTGGATTCTGTGAGGAGTGGTCAGGAGGCCCTCTCGGATGGTCCTAACACCTCCTACTCCGAGTTAGCGGGCCCCCACCGTCTGTGCCCGCGGCCCGTCTCCCTCTTCCACGCCTTGGTGTGGGATCAGGGGTTGCCACTACAGCAGGTGGCTGGGGTTCATGGGTGGGCGATGTCTGAGATGAGGAGGCAGACATCTCAGGTTGAGATTGGACAACCGAAGGCTGGAGAGGTATGGGCTGGCGATGGAGATTACGCAATAATGCGCGTCTCTCCCGGCTTGCGCGTTCCTCATATCTCTCCATCCTTCGGTTGTGCCTCCTCATCTCAGCATATATGGCCCGTGTGGTGGCTGAGATGACCCTATTTCCAGCCAGGATGGCCCTGCTAACTGCCAATTGATTTTCACTGATGGCCAGCATTTGACTTGCTAGCTGGCTTTGGGCCTGGTCCTCTTCGTCAATGTGAGCCATGATGTTCTGTAATTGGGCAGGGAGATGTGGCCGAGGACCTGGAGGTCTGGCGGCTGGCGGCTGGGCGGCCGGCGACTCCGCGGCCGGCGACTCCGCGGCCGGCGACTCCGGGGCACTTCCTCCCGGGGCACTTCCTCCCGGGGCACTTCCTCCTGGGGCACTTCCTGCCAGGGGGGTTCCTCCCGGGGCACCTCCTCCCGGGGCACTTGTGGCCGGGGCACCTCCTCCCGGGGCCCATGGTGGAGCCCAGGCTGAGTGCGGTGCCCCGTATGTCGGGGGAGCACAGTATGAGGGGGGAGCCCACGGTGAGGGCTGTGCCCAGGGTGAGGGCTGTGTCCAGGGTGAGGGCTGTGCCCAGGGTGAGGGCTGTGCCCAGGGTGAGGGTGGAGCACCAGATGAGGGCTGTGCCCAGGATATGTCGGGGGAGCACAGTATGAGGGGGGAGCCCACGGTGAGGGCTGTGCCCAGGGTGAGGGCTGTGTCCAGGGTGAGGGCTGTGCCCAGGGTGAGGGCTGTGCCCAGGGTGAGGGCTGTGCCCAGGGTGAGGGTGGAGCACCAGATGAGGGCTGTGCCCAGGATAAGGGCTGTGCCCAGGATGAGGGAGGAGCCCAGGATGAGGGTGGAGCCGCTGAGGGTGGAGCCGCTGAGGGTGGAGCCACTGAGAGAGGCACAGGATGGTGTGGCTGGTGCAGGCCCTGAGGTGGCCACGCCGAAGAGGGCCCGGCCATCACTTCCCGCTCCGTATGAGCAAGTGATGTGGATGGTCCCGGGCCCTCCTGAATGTCCTGGGCCACTTCAGCTCTTCCTGCCTCCTCCTCTTCTGAATCTGTGGATACTGCAATGGAATAAACATATATTTCAGTTGGTTGCCATACACAATTGCCAGCTATGCATTTACATATCATTGACATCATGGTCACCTGTGAGTGACTGTGGTGCTTGTGTTACACAGATGAGCCACGGGCTGCATAATGAGCATTGTGGATCATGGCTCATATGAATGTGTACTGCATGTGCCTCAGACACGTGCTCTGCTGCATCTGCTGTGCAGTGTGTGAGACTGACCAATCGGACAAGTTTCCAGCAATGGTTGTTAATATGCAGCTGAGACATGGGCAAGGTTAGGACAGTATATGACACACATGCAGTGCTACAGAGTCTGTATCCACAGATGCCGCACAGCAAAATTTTTATTCGCGATCGTAGTGGAGGCCAAAGTCAGGCCTGCATTTGTGGATAGCCATGCTGCACCCAGCTGAGAATATCATTCTCCAAGTCATTAAGTCTAATTGACTCATCTGTTCACATAAAGGAAATCCACATATACAGGCCTGTGCGCAGCACAGCAAGTTTGACTTTGGACACCCTGCTCTATTGCAATTAATCTGGATATAATTAAAAATTGACATATCAGGGAGACAAATTATGAACATGATAGGTTTGCTACCAGGTCTGAAATGGTTATTGTCGCCCCATAAATTTTTAGTCAACCATAGGGCTTACAGTGCTATTGGATGTGAATTATCCCTGTGTGTGGGCAGGGGTGTAGGAGGCCGTATAATTCTTGAGCAAGGGTGGGCAGGTTCAGGCCTGGAGGGCCACACAGGTGAGACAATCGCCTTTTCAGTCATCCTGATTGACTCACCTGTGCCCAAAAAGGATATCCTGAAAGTCCGGCATGTATGTGGCCCTCCTTACCCACCCCTGTTCTAGAGGGATACAGCTCATTATATACAACAGCCAGAACACAAGCCTATTTATACATACATACATACAGCATGATATCTTGAAAGGCCGGCATGTATGTGGCCCTCCTTACCCACCCCTGTTCTAGAGGGATACAGCTCATTATATACAACAGCCAGAACACAAGCCTATTTATACATACATACATACAGCATGATATCCTGAAAGTCCGGCATGTATGTGGCCCTCCTTACCCACCCCTGTTCTAGAGGGATACAGCTCATTATATACAACAGCCAGAACACAAGCCTATTTATACATACATACATACAGCATGATATCCTGAAAGTCCGGCATGTATGTGGCCCTCCTTACCCACCCCTGTTCTAGAGGGATACAGCTCATTATATACAACAGCCAGAACACAAGCCTATTTATACATACATACATACATACAGCATGTTATCTGCAGGCTTTTAGACAGCCCATCCCCCCACAATCTCAGCCAACCATGTGTGTGATATGATACTCACGTTGCAGGGTGTTAGGACAATCTGTGTCCATCTGCCCTGGTATTCCCACCACAGATTCAGAAGGGATGAAGCGCATCACTGTCCTCTCCCATTCCTTATAAACATAAGTGACCGCGGGCCCACCACCAGTCTGACGTGCTGCTGCTGCCTCATCGGACATCTTTCTTTTCACAGCCATCTTTAAATCGTCAAACTTGTGCCGCACTAACCTCCAGTCCCTATTACTAACCCCTACTGCCGACACAGCTCTGGCAATTTGGGACCAGGCCTGCTGCCTCTGGCTGGCATTAATGTCTCTGCCACCACATATAATTCCCTGGCGGGCACAGATTTCCCTGAGGAGAACCTGGATCTCCTCTGGGCTATAATTGGGGGCCCTGGGCCTTGCCACAACCCGTTGCCTTACAGACGGTGCCTGGTCTTCCTGTTCTATCCCTGGGGCCGCTCCCTCATCCCCACTACCTCCCACCAAGGGATCAGGCCCCTGACCCTCTGCCCCTTCCACTAGAATGCCTAGCTCTGGGGGCACTTCCCTCCCCCCCTGCTCTCCTCCTTGCTCTCCTCCTCCTCCTCTCCCTCCACCTCCTCCTCCTCCTCCTCCTCTCCCTCCACCTCCTCTCCCTCCACCTCCTCCTCCTCTCCCTCCTCCTCCTCTCCCTCCTCCTCCTCCTTCTCTCCTCCTCATCCTCCTCCTCTCCTCCGATGTTCTCCTCACTCTCCTCCGCGCCTCTCTTGCCTTACCACCTCCTCTCCTCTAAACTCCTCTGAAAAAAAAATTAACGATAAAGCAAGATTATCTTTGTGTTGGTTTAGGAGGGAAAAAAAGATGCAAGTATTATGTGTAGTATTATGTGTGGGGGGAGAAGGGGGGGGGAAGTCTTGGGGGGGGGTGTAGGTGTGCAGTGGCCTACCACTAGGTGTTGCTATGTGTACGTATTAATCTATGTGTGTGAATTATGTGATATCAGTAATTATGTGTATTGTAAACAAAGGGTTAAATTATCTGCTAGTTCAAAATTGAAATTCTCTCCTCTCTCCTCTCTCTTCTCTCTCTCCTTGCTCACCAAAAACCCACCAACGCCTAGACCTGTGTGTCTACTTGCAAAAGCTACAGCACAGTCAATTATGTTCTGTTTTTGGCTCCCTTTTAAATGCATACTGCCGTCAGGTTAAGTGGTACGTATCACGTATTTCGCGCTCTTTTCATACGCAAAGTGATCCGAGATATCGTAACTCATGCGCAAATCCTAACGTTTACGCATTCGCATCCATCGCTCGTATCTCGCAGCACTTTGAATTTAATAGCGTCGGAAATGGTTTCATTTTTAAACTACGTAGGACTTGCGTTTTCACCTATTATTTAATCAGCTCGAATTTAATAGGGCCCTTAGTTCATAGAGGGGAAGTTCTGAAGGACAATATTATAATTTCAAGATGTATAAAATGTTGGGGTAAAATTAATTATATAAAATATATTCCATTTCTACATCCATTCCTGAGGTCCCCTATCCAATAAAAAAAAAAAAAAAAATCCTAATAGTTTAACAAATTGGATGACAAGTAGGTTAAAACTTTTAATAGAATAGTTTCAATATAACAAATTTGTTCACTTTAACTATTTCCAACAAAAATTGAATATCTCTTGCACAGATATTTTTAATACAAACGCGTTCATTTTTGCAAGGATTAGGTTGCAAATTAAGAGATTAGGAATTGTGAGTAAACAGTCTCCTTAAAGGCACTGAGCTGGATTACGAATGCATCTGATAGAAGATAATCAGTAGTGTAAGCAAACATTATTTTGCATAAAAAAATACTAAAATAAATATTTAAACACTTACCATTAAATTAGCAAAATATCTTGTCATTTCTGACAGTTGAAAAACAGGGCTGACACCCTCTACAAACCCAGGCTAAATAGGCATTCATTTCAAAAATTGTTTTGGCCAATCAGGAGGACACAGAGGCTATTCAATTTTTCAATATAATACAGATTTTTCTACAAATGTTGGCTTTTTTCTAGGAAACATTTGAAACCCATGAAACTTCTGTATACCTTTAAGGGTTGTGACCATTTTTTAGGCACTTTAATGGAGGAACAAAATACAAGAGGCGTTTCCAAGTTTTATTTAAATGTATAAACTGATACAAATCTAACAAACAAAACAAATCAATGAAAATAATAATAGGCTTAGCTTCCACTGAAGTACTGCCTTAACCAATATACAGTTTCCCACTAATAATCTCTTCTCGGCTGGACAATAAACAGTTCAACAGTTTGTAAAATCATTGGCTTGCATATTTTTTCAGATTTCCAGGTCTGACCTCTGCTCCAAGGGGACATTAGCTACAGGCTGCTGTTTCACTGTGTGTCTTTCTCCAGGTCATAAAAACTGCAAACAATCAGTCCATAAGCAGCCCCTCTTCTACTCTAGGAGCATTCTTAAATCAGGGCTGTCCAGGTGCAGCTATTTACCTGATCCAGAAAGTTAACCCCTGCAGTTCTACTGGGAAATACAACTTTACAGAGTCTGTAGCTTACATAAACCCCTTAGATAACTCTGTCACAGAATATTATGAAACTACAAAAGATAATTAATTCAACAACATTATAATCTACAGCACTCCATAAGCTATGGTTAAGGGTGTCCTAGGGCAGCGTATTTTCAGAGGGCAGGGCCTAAAGATACAGTCCAATAGATTGAAATATGTTTGTATGTGTTTAGAAATGGCTATTTGCAGTGATATTTCTGTTTGTAAGTGCACTTCACTCCTCACATAAAAACACATCAACTTATTATTTGAGATATAGAAAGGGGAAGGAAGGGGCAACAAATGGGGTTTGGTGGGCACACAAATTTGAATGGCCTATGGCAGCAAAAAAAACGAAATATGCCTGTGGCTATGGTGTTAACTGACTTGAATAGAGAACGACACAGCAGCTTATATGCCAATAAAATTAATTAGCATCCACACCACGTAAATTACGATAAGCATTCAACTGAGAGGATATTACCATAATGATGTAATAACTTATACTGAGATTCTCTCCCTGAAAACTTTTTCTATCTTAAGAAATTTACAGTAAGCTAAATAGGAGTTCTTGAGAGTAAGTGTAGTCAGGATGTGGAACTCATGTGACAGCAGATTTGATAAATAACTTTAAATAAGGCAGTTGAATAAAGTTTAAATAAAAGAGCATATCGGATTATGACAATTCATACAGAATAGGTAGGACATTACTCAAAGCAATAATGCATTTTTCAGTTTTGGGAGTCAGGAAAAAATCCCTCTAGACCCGTTGACATAAAACACAAAATATTGATTATAATATACTATATCATACTATACTATACTATAATATAAACTACTATGTCATTTATAACTAATCAGTGACCATTAAGTAAGCAAAATTGCCCCAAAATTATTATTTAGTTTACTCCAATACTTCATGAAGCTGTGGGCTGTAACCTGCCACCCTATACTTCAGCATGCAGCCTGGCTACTACTGTTACTGGCCAGACTACAACATAAATGCAAAGGCACTGTAGTCTCCTACAGATTACAGTACTTTAGCAAACCTACGTCAGTGGAGCCAAACAGTACTTCACAAACAAATCTTGCACCCCCTCTGATCGTCGCAAGCCACAAGCCTACATTTTATAATCAGTTTGCAGCTTTGTGAGTTTTAAAAGTTACCTTTCTAAAAGGAATTTCTTACTAGAAATATGTCTACATGTTAACCACGTGACAAATGTTATGTTTCTAAACAAATTTAACTACATAAAAATGTTCTGCTTCTGAAGGTACTATACATTTAACGGCACCATAGAACAGATATTACTTGGCTTGTTTTGCATTGCTGTTTCCTTTAAATTTGCCTCAATTGAAACATCTGATTAATTAGTTTGAGGAGTATAAAAAGAAAAATGCCATAAAGAATAATCTTAAATATTCAAACAACGTTTTTAACCTAATTCAGTGTGTTGCTCAAAGGAACAAAAGAAAAAAAACAGATTCTCATTTTACTAAATCAAAATAGATCAATGCTTCTGGTCATAAAGATAGAATGAAGAGTATCATTAATCTTTGAGCCAGATCAACAGCACATTGCTGCAGGGTAGTTGATACTTCATTTTTTCCACTATCCTTAAATAACTTTTCATTTTGGATTAAGTTTAGAAAGTCACCTCGAAACTTAAAAAGCAACAAAGCAAGCAATGTGTTCATTTTGTACTTCACATCACATTTTCTTCTGGTTTCTATATATGTGACTGGCAGCGATATAGATCAAACTTGGCAAATAAAGAGGTGACTAAAACAACCTTAACATAATGAAAAGAGAAATATTAGCTCAAACTACCCGGCCTTATTCAGTACAATGTTTCTTTTTTATAACAGCATAGTACACTACCTTGTAGGATTTCATTATTGTTAATACATGACAGCCCTATTTACATGCCACCTTTGATTCACACAAGACCTGTTCATTCTGTGAAATTAGACATTAACCTTCTCAATGCAGATACAAGCTTCTTGACTTATTGAAAGATTGTGAGAACATATTTGCATTATTCAGGCACAGCTGTCGGTTTTCAAACACTTACAGCATGTTCACCTTCAACTATTTGTTGTTAGATCTTCCACAACCTTGTCAAATGTTAGGTAGCACCCACTTCATCACATTTAACTGATGGAAAAATCCTGGGTGTAATGATTACAGATGTACAGCTCAAATTTCTATTGATCAGTCTGGCAGAAATAAGAGATTCTAGTAAATCATGCCGTGAGAGATATATCAGGCACATAGTTCTTTAACATAAACAAAATTTTCTTTTCTTTTATACAGTGTGTGGAATAGAGCTAATAATAATAAAAGCCCAACAATAATTTAGGTAGATTAGAGCATTAGCTGTCATCTTCTAGCCTTGCTTGATAGATGATTCCTATAATGCTGTAACTGTAAACATCTATACTTTTCGCACTTAATGCTGTGACCTAGTCCCTTCATGAGCATGGAGTATTTGATGCTTGTAAGAAGTGTGCTTATCTACTAGCTTGTCATATACTCTAACCGAACTTCCGGAAAAATTAAAGAGATCACCCTAATTCAAATCCAAGTTAGTTAACTCAAACCCAGTTTATTCTGAAATATGTCAGGGTCTACACCTGGGTTCAGTCTCGCGATTTTGCACAAGTATGACATGTACGACAGTCTCGTACCACAGCAGCTACAACACTCTAGACAGATTTGTCAGAAGTACTGCACCTAGCCTTTGATGCTGTCTCTCCTGATTGGTTATTGTTAACACACAGTCTTTCTATTAGCCAATCACACCTCATCTGGGACTATTTATTGCTACTCTGACCTCCTCTCAGTGACTCTCAGTTGTAGGATCCTGTGAGAACTTTTGCTTGCTCCTGTATCTTCCCCCTGTGATTTTCTATAGTTCTTGCTCCATTCCTGTTGCCTACTTTTATAGAACAAATTATCTTAAAATGCAACTTTTATTTTATTTCACTTTAAAATATTTTTTATTTTAAAATACAAATGAATTCAAAAATAAAAATATTGTATTTTTAACCTGGTGACATTATGTTCCCCCTTTTTTTCCCTTATTAAATACGTTTTCAATAAATAAATAATTTTTAAGTGACCTTGTTTTCAATTTCTTTGGTAGCTTCTAATTTTACAGTTGTCTTTTAGTTTTTACTTAATCCCAGATTTATCTTGTTGGATAGTACCTGGTATATTAAATATCACTTGCTCTCAATATAAATGGAGTGTCTCTTTCTTCTTTTATTGGTTTTATACATGTAAACCTTTTTTCTAGCTACATATAAACAAAATATGCCACTACTTCATCCTTATTTTATATGTGACTGACGCTGTAAATATTGAGTTCAATTTAAATAATATCACCTGATCACTTATGACCTTTAAATCTCATGACTCAAGATAAAGTAGAGGAGAGGGAGGGAGTTGTAGGGAGAGATGAAGTTGAGAGGACGGTGGGAGACATAGGGAGGGAGGAAGTGGAGGGGAGGAAAGAAAACATAGGGAGGGTAGAAGTGGAGGGAAGGAGATGTAGGGAGTGTGGGAATGGAGGGGGGGGTCTAGGAGTGTGTAAGATATGGCTTATAGAGCGGCAATCTGTAAACATTATGATGGAAATAAGTGTATCTTATAAAATATGTGTAATTGTATAAATCTTTATTATTAGTAAGTGATTGCTGAAATAGCATTTATCGTGTATTGAGATTTATCACTCACCCCCACTTCATTACAAACAAACTGTTTCCTGAGAAACTGTAAGAGCTGGGCAGTAGCCACAGTTACTGAGCTGGGTTTTGCACATAGGGATGTTAAGGTACTGTATGTAAGGCATCATTATGGCGACAGCCAGGCAAAGGTCAGGAGGATGATGGAAGAGGAGGCCAGAGCAGCAAGAGTTCCAAGTGGTGGCACCATAGTGACTGTCCAGTGACTGTCCAGTACATGGAGTGGGAGAGGTTCCTGAAGGAGATGATGGAAGCAGGGGTCGTACCCAAAGCTCCAGGCCTGGTGGCTACACTGGATCTGGCCTCCTTGCCAGGTGAATATCACACCAATATGTACATCACATAAACACCACACACACATAGATAACTTTAATCACATGGAAAGTCTGCCCACCAATAAGACTGTGATGTGAGCTTCTCTAGAGATAGATGGATTGTATCCATCAAATCTAGGAATCTAACGTATCACTTTCACTTGTGGGCGGCATCATATATGTGAGAAACAGACACAGCAAATGCCAGATATATTTACATTTAGTAAACATCCAATTGAGACCACAGTTATGGGTGTAGCCACTGCTGCATATGCAAATACAGACTCTGTAGGGATGTATGGGCAGTGTAGTGTATAGCATCAAGGAACAACTCTCAGCAGCATGTTAACAACTATTGATGAGAGGTGCTCACTAGAGATGTCGCGAATAGTTCGCCGGCGGACTGTTCCCGGCGAACATAGCATGTTCGCGTTCGCGGTGAACTGCGAACATATGCAATGTTCAATCCGCCACCTATACTTTATCATTGAGCAAACTTTGACCCTGCACCTCACAGTCAGCAGACACATTCCAGCCAATCAGCATCATACCCTGCCTTCCAGACCCTTCTACCTCATGGACAGCAGCCATTTTGGAATCATAACTAACTTGCAGTCTTACTGAGAGGAGGGAGAGTGTAGGTGATGTTAATTGAATAGGGAAATTAATAGCTAGGCCAGTTTATTATGTGTCCAGTGCAGTGCTGAAGGACTCATCAGATCTCTGCTGTAAACACAGCACCCCAAAAAGCCCTTTTTAAGGCTATAACATTTTTTTTGTTTTGTTTTTTTCTGTCTAATCTAACTTCATTTGCCTGTCTCCCTGCTAGCCCCTGCTAGCAAGTGTGTGTGTCAGGCTCACAACTTATACTGTGTGTGCACAGTGCAACCATTACAATCTTGTTTACTAGTTGTCTTCTTTTAAAAAAACAAAACTTTTATTTTGTTAAATCTTAGTTCATTTTCCTGACCGCCAATCTAAGTTCATTTGCCTGACCGCTAGCCAGTGTGTGTGTCAGGCTTAGAAGTATTGTGCCAAGTTCAACCAATCCAATCTAGTGGTGTACCTGCAGTCTACATTTAAAAAAACAATAATTTTATTTTCTTAAATCTAAGTTCATTTGCCTGACCGCCAATCTAAGTTCATTTGCCTGACCGCTAGCCAGTGTGTGTGTCAGGCTTACAAATACTGTGCCAAGTTCAACCAATCCAATCTAGTTGGGGTACCAGCAGTCTACATTTAAAAAACAATAATTTTATTTTCTTAAATCTAAGTTCATTTGCCTGACCGCCAATCTAAGTTCATTTGCCTGACCGCTAGCCAGTGTGTGTGTCAGGCTTAGAAGTATTGTGCCAAGTTCAACCAATCCAATCTAGTGGTGTACCTGCAGTCTACATTTAAAAAAACAATAATTTTATTTTCTTAAATCTAAGTTCATTTGCCTGACCGCCAATCTAAGTTCATTTGCCTGACCGCTAGCCAGTGTGTGTGTCAGGCTTACAAATACTGTGCCAAGTTCAACCAATCCAATCTAGTTGGGGTACCAGCAGTCTACATTTAAAAAACAATAATTTTATTTTCTTAAATCTAAGTTCATTTGCCTGACCGCCAATCTAAGTTCATTTGCCTGACCGCTAGCCAGTGTGTGTGTCAGGCTTACAAGTATTGTGCCAAGTTCAACCAATCCAATCTAGTGGTGTACCTGCAGTCTACATTTAAAAAAACAATAATTTTATTTTCTTAAATCTAAGTTCATTTGCCTGACCGCCAATCTAAGTTCATTTGCCTGACCGCTAGCCAGTGTGTGTGTCAGGCTTACAAGTACTGAGCCAGAGAGCATGTTGTGTGTATGCTTGAGCTCTAAACAAAAGGCTTTTTAGGGTCTTAGTCCCTCAAATACAAGTTTTATTTTAACACCTTTCTGTTTATAAGCACTTTGTGCACGGGGTTGTTCATTTTTGGGAGTTTTTGTGGTTTTTTTCTTAGTTTAATTTAAGTTTTAGTTTTCTGGGGGTCAGGCTCAACTCTCTATCCCAGGAGAGTGAGCTGTCTCCTGGATACTTTAACACACCCCTCCCTTAGCACTTTACCTTCACTCCTGAAACTTTTTTTTACTTTGACTTTTTTTTTTTTTAAAGTTTTTCAGGTTTTGTTTGTTTGGTGTTGGGTTTTATGTTTTGGGGGGAGAGAAGACAAGTAACATCTTTGTAGGCAGTGGGGGGAAAACAATTTGAAGTTTTGTTTAAAAGGCTTTTTTAACATCTGACACAGAGACACAGAGGGGTTAAAAAGCCTCTGTGTTCTCTGTGTTGTTGCAATTAGTAACACCTTGCAACAGGCCATTAACCCTTCCACTGCCAAACATCATCTCTCTCTCTCCCTTAGTTTTTGTCTCCCTTAGTTTTTGTCTTTTTGTTTCTTTTTCACACTTTTATATTTTTAAAAAAAAGAAAACAGTAGAAAATCATAAAACAAAAAATAAAAATAAATAAAACAAATAAACTAAAAAAAAAAAAGGGTCTAAACATGAGGGATAAGACCATTAAGAAGCCTCAGGGGTCAAAAGGGGGAATAATGGCCCCTGAAAATCCTAGCTGCAGCACTGCACAGCATAGGCCCCAGGCAGATAAGGCAGCCCCAGCTCCTGGTGGTTCTGCCAGCAGACCTACCCCTGTGACTAATACCTGGTCACAGGTGGTTTCTGCTGGCCCCAGTAATACCACCGCTGGGGCTGAGGGGCAGATCACCAGGAAGCATGGGGTTAAATGTCAGATGTCTGGGATCTACAGCATTGATATCTATCTGCGTGCTGCAGCTAATGTCATCAGCCCCTCTGTTATAGTAGCAGCCAGCAAAATGTACGGGAAAGCAGTTTTCTTTACCCGTACTCTGGCTGCTGCACACATTCTTATACAGAGAGGCATCACAGTGGGGGGATTATATGTCCCAATAGAACCCCTGGAAGGGTTGGGCACAAAAGTAACACTCTCTAATGTGCCCCCCTTCCTACCAGACTCCCTCCTGCGCCCCCACCTGCTAACCCTAGGGGAAGTAAAAACACCATTTATTAAAATTCCCCTGGGGTGCAGAGAGAGAGCACTTCGTCATGTGCTCTCTTTCAAGAGGCAGGTACAAATGTGCCTGCCTCAGGGCGCAGAAAACATTGAGGGGTCTTTTGGGGTTCCATTTGAGGGGGTGCTGTACAGGATTTTTTACAGCACTACGGAGGTGCAGTGCTATCATTGCAAGGGGTTGGGGCATACACGTAGGAATTGTCCTAATGTAAAGCATCATGCCCCAGCCCCAGCAAATGGCACCTCCGTCAGTACGGCACCCATCCCCGCTGAGCCCATAACAGCGGGGACCTCAAGGGTCATAGCCCCCCCACAGAGCTCAGGCAAGGAGGCCGTTCCTCAAGCCACCACCACAGCCTCCAAACCCCCTTCTTCCCCAAAAAAGCCATCTGTGTCTGTGGTCTCCAGCAAGACTGCAGACACGGGGAAAAAGGGGAAGAATGTCACCGGTCCTCCCAGTGTCACAGCTGCATCTCCCAAGTCCCAATCTGCCCCCACCATAATTACATCAGTTAGTGTGGGGGCACAGTGTAAGCAGAGGGATAATAAGCCCTCTGCAGGGGAGGCAGCTAGTGGCAGCTCCTCTTCCAGGAGTGACGTCCCCAGGAAGAGGAAGCATAAAACCAACAGGGAGGTTGCTGATAAGTGGGAAGTGCTCTATAGTGGAGCACCTCCCTCTAAAAGCAAGAAGAGGAACAAAACATCTCCTCCTCATCCAGGTGACATTGTCTGGCCCGGTTATTAAGCTCAGCCAGCCGGTGCCAGACCACACATCTCTCTCTCCAGACCCTATAGGGGTTAATGTGGAAAAGGGTCTGGAGGAAAAGCAGGGGCAAGAGGGTCTCCCAAGTGAGGCAGGGGTAGACAAGAAAGATCAGGTTCTGCCTCTGGCCTTTGAGGGGGGTCCCAACAAAGCCCCTGCTGAATGGGTAGTCAGTGTCCCTGAGGTGCTGAGCTTCAAGGGCACCAGTCAGTCTCCTCCTCCAGTGTCACTCTCTAGTGACGTACCACGGGCTTTGTTAGAGCCCCAGGCCGAGTCACTACTGGAGGGGGGGAATATAGGCATGACCCCCATTCAGGACCCCATGGATTTGTCTGTCAGGGGGGATGTGGCACAAGGGGAAGTGGAAATGGGGGAGGGTGATAAAACAGGTTTTCTTGTTAACATCATGGGAGAGCCTGTCTACCCTCCTCAGCCGTCCACTGACCCTAACATCGGTGCCATCCAAGCTGAGCAAGCAGCGGTGGAACTGGCAGAGGAGGCATATAAAGCCTCCAAGGCTTCCATTAAGGAAGCCATGCCAGCCACTGCTGTCCAGCCAGCTACCCCTGAATGCACTCCTGAAGCTACAGGGGTGCAGCAGCAATCCAAGGGTCCATTATTTACCTTGAAGGGTGCTAAAGGGACTCCTTCTGTATCATCTAAGAGGGGGTCCCTGAGAATAAAGCTGAGGAAACTGACTCCAGCCGGGGAGGATGGAGTAAAAGCCCTCAGCCAAGAGGAGCCCAGGGGTGACCCACTAGAAGGAACATCAGATTCTGGGTGGGTTATCCCTGTCAAGGAAATAGATCTATTCCTTGAGAGCACCCTTCATGGACAAAAGAAAAGGAAGGTGCGGCTGGCCTTGGAGAGGTGGAAGAATATGTTGTTTATTCTCCACTCTCTCCAGCAATATCTAGTGGTCAGCACTAGGGCCAAGAATTCTGGGACTGCGGAGCATCTCCGCGTCCGGAAATTCTATAAAATGTGCGTGTCCTATCAGCAGTCTCAAGGGTCTGAGGAACGCACAATTCCTGACGCGCAGTAATGGCTTTGCACATCAGCACGCTAAATACCAATGGCTGTCAAGACAGTTTCCGCAGGTTCCAGGTACTCTCCTATTTATATCAGGGAGGGTACTCTGTGAGCTTCCTGCAGGAAACTCACACCACTCCAGAGGCTGAGGCCTCGTGGCAACTGGAGTGGAGAGGCAGGGTCTTCTTCAGCCACTTCACATCGGCGTCATGTGGAGTGGTGACCCTGTTCTCAGAGTCTTTTCAGCCAGAGCTGCTGCTTGTGAAAGCTGTTATCCCAGGCCGTCTAATCCACCTCCGGGTCCGAGAGCAGGGTAGCATCATTAACCTAGTTAATATATATGCCCCTGCTGGAGGGCCCGAGAGAGTGAGGTTCCTCGCCAGACTGTCCCAGTTTTTGGAGACGGTTGACGCAGATGAGTGTTTGGCTACTCAGGGGGTGATTTCAACTGCACCCTCGACGCTCTGGACCGGAATAGTCCAGAGCCGTACCCGCCTTCTGCGTCAGCCCTGCGGGAGATCATCGCCCGCTTCTCCGAGAGGACATCTGGCGAGAGCAGAACCCAGGGGCATCAGACGGTTTCACCTACGTCAGGGTGAGAGCCGGTCTGGTGTCCCACTCCCGGATCGACAGACTATATATATCTAGTCACTATATGTCACGAGTCGGTTCTTGTGCCATTAGGCTGGCTCCGTTCACAGACCACAACTGTGTGTCTGTGACAGTGGCGCTAACGCCAACAGCGCCACGAGCCGCCTATTGGCACTTCAACAATGCTTTGTTGAAGGACCAGGGGCTCGTGACATTGATCCGGGAGTTTTGGACGGACTGGAGGGGTTGCAAGGGGGACTTTGCCACGTTAAAACTGTGGTGGGACGTGGGCAAGGTTCATTTGCGACTTCTGTGTCAGGAATATACCAAGGGTGCGAGTGGGCAGCGCGAAGCTGAGTTGGAGTCACTCCGGGGGGGAGGTACTCCATCTGGAGCAGAGGCTGTTCACTTGTAGGGACCAATCCCTGCAGAGCGAGTATGTAGAGAGGAAGGGTGTCCTCTGTGACCTGGAACGACACCAGGCCAAGGGGGCATACGTGCGCAGCCGCTTAGGTTTTCTCAAAGATCTAGACCGCGGCTCGCGCCTCTTCTACTCACTGGAGAAAAAGGGGGGTAACAGTAGGCACATCACCTGTCTTCTAGATGAAGACGGTGCCCCCCTTACAGATCCGGAGAGTATCCGGGATAGAGCCCGGAACTTTTATAAAGATCTTTACTCTCCGGATCCCATTTCTCCAGACGCCTGAAGGGTGCTATGGGAGGGGCTCCCCACAGTCAGTGAGGGTGTAAGAGAGCGGCTTGATATACCACTATCTTTTCAAGAGCTCTCTGAAGCCCTCCGTGCCATGTCCTGTGAGAAGTCTCCAGGACTGGACGGACTGACTGTAGAGTTTTTCCAATTTTTCTGGGAGACTCTGGGACCTGATTTCCATCTGGTCCTTGGGGAAGCCCTGGAGACCGGGGAGATGCCCCTGTCTTGTCGCAGGGCAGTACTTGCCCTGCTGCCCAAAAAGGGGGATCTCCGGCTTATTAAGAACTGGCGACCGGTCTCTCTGCTCAGCACGGACTACAAGATTGTAGCTAAAGCCATCTCGCTTAGACTTGGGTCTGTGCTGGCAGAATTGGTTCACCCTGACCAGTCCTATGCGATCCCGGGCCGGACTATCTTTGATAGTATCTTTCTGGTCCGGGATCTATTGCATTATTCTCGCAGGACTGGTCTGTCACTCGCCTTTCTCTCTTTAGATCAAGAGAAGGCGTTTGACAGGGTGGACCATGGTTACCTCATAGCCACTCTGCAAGCGTACGGCTTTGGCCCACAGTTTGTGGGCTTTATAAGAACGCTGTACGCCTCTGCAGAGTGTTTACTTAAAATCAATTGGTCCCTAACAGCACCTTTGGTATTTGGACGAGGGGTGCGTCAAGGATGTCCCTTGTCTGGACAGTTATATGCACTGGCCATTGAGCCTTTCCTCTGCCTACTGAGGAAAAGGCTCACAGGGCTGGTGCTAAAAGATCCAGACATGCGGATTGTCCTTTCAGCTTATGCTGACGATGTGTTCCTCGTGGCCCAGGATCCAGTTGATCTTGAGCTGGCAAAACAGTGCCAGGAGGTATATTCAGCTGCCTCCTCCGCTCAGATCAACTGGTCCAAATGCACAGGCCTTTTAGAGGGTAATTTACAGGTAGGACTCTTTGCCTCCCACGTTTCGTGACATCACGTGGGAGGCAGATGTCATTAAATATCTGGGGGTCTACCTGTCCGCTGCGGACGCTTCCGTCCCAGACAACTGGAGGGAGTTAGAGGGCAGTGTCCTCTCTCGTCTGGGACGATGGAGGGGTCTAGCAAAAATGCTTTCCCTTAGGGGGCGGACTCTAGTGGTGAATCAGCTGGTGGCTTCTCAGATCTGGCACCGGCTGAGTCCGACCCCCCGAGTTTGTCACCAATATCCAGAGGAATTTGTTAGATTTCCTCTGGATGGGAAGGCATTGGGGTCTCTGCAGGGGTGGCAAGTCTGCCTTTGGTGGAGGGTGGACAGGGAGTAGTTTGTGTGTGCTCCCAGTTGTCCACCTTCCGCCTTCAGTACCTGCAGAGATACCTATATGCAGATCCCTCTCCGCAGTGGTGCGCACTGGCATCCAGCTTTTATCGCCAGTTGCGCAACCTGGGGTATGACCGGCAATTATTTCTGATCAGGGGGTTTGGGAGAGACCTCTCTGTGTTGCCGGCATACTACCAGGAAACCCTCAAGGCCTGGAGCATGGTCTCCGTGACCAGGCAGGGCGTGCCTTTGGGGGATGAAATATTCACGGAGCCCCTGCTATTTAATGCAGCAGTGGGGGCTCCAATGTTACAGTCCCCCAGTATCATCCGCCACCTTAGTCATGCACGGATGACCCGAGTCGGGGATCTCCTGGAATACGGGCGTTCTGATTGGGTGTCACCCCAGGAGCTTGCGCTCCGTTTGGGATATGTGACGCCCAAAGTCTCAGGGCGCTTGCTCCAGGAGATTAGAGATGCCATCTCCCCCGACTCGCGCACCTTCCTTCGCGGGGCTTTGCAGGCCGGAGTGCCACATGCACCTTTCAACACCCCTTCTCCGGCTGTTTGCATTGGACACAAGCCCCGTGTTTCCCCTCAGGCTCCTCCTGTCCCCAACCTCTCGAGGTTGAGGGACATACCCTCGGCATGCTTTCGCGGCATGCCGAGGAAGAGCTTATATTCTCTCGTGCTCCATACAGTGCACTTCCTTGCCCTCGTGACCCGTCCCGATACCATCTGGAGGCGGGTCCTACCAGCTGACGAGGGCAAGAGGCCCCGGTGGAGGGAACTTTATTCTGATTTAGTTCTACGACCCACCGGGGACTTGAGTTGGAGAGTGCTCCATGGTGCACTGAACACGGGAGAGTACTTAGCTAAATTCACGGACTCTCCCTCCACTTGTCCATTCTGTGGCAAGGGAGAGTCCGTGTATCATGTTTATTTTAGTTGCGCCAGACTGCAGCCCCTCTTGTCACTCTTGAGGGGCCTCCTCCTGCAGTTCTGGCTGCATTTCTCCCCTCACATTTTTATTTTTGGGCGCCCAGTGTCCCGGGGCAATAAGGCCAGGGACCTCCTCGTCAACCTGCTCCTGGCATTAGCCAAGTTGGCTATATATAAGTCCAGGAAGCAGTGTTTGATAGGGGGGGTTCCCTTGTCACCTGAGGCCATGTTCCGGGTGCTGGTGCGCTCCCGTATCCGGGCAGAGTACCACCTGGCTTTGTCTACTGGGGGAATGGATGAGTTTGTCTCCCAGTGGGCTGTAGATGGTGTGCTCTGCTCGGTATCCCCCCATCCGGTTTCTTTTTCTTTCAACCTCCTAATATGATTTTTATTTAGTTTACAGAAAATGTTTTCTCATAATTTTAAAATACACTGTGCCAGGCTCAGAGAGCATGTTGTGTGCATGCTTGAGCTCCAAACAAAAGGCTTTTTAGGGTCTTAGTCCCTCTAATACAAGTTTTATTTTAACACCTTTCTGTTTATAAGCACTTTGTGCACGGTGTTGTTCTTTTTTTGGGAGTTTTTGTGGTGTTTTTCTTAGTTTAATTTAAGTTTTAGTTTTCTGGGGAGTCAGGCTCAAGTCTCTATCCCAGGAGAGTGAGCTGTCTCCTGGATACTTTGCCACACCCCTCCCTTAGCACTTACACCTTCACTCCTGAGCTTTGTTACTTTGACTTTTTTTCTTTTAAAAAGTTTATTAGGTTTTGTTGAAGTTTTGTTTGTTTGGTGTTGGGTTTTATGTTTTGGGGGAGAGAAGACAAGTAACATCTTTGTAGGCAGTGGGGGGGAAAACAATTAGAAAGGCTTTTGTTTTAAAAGGCTTTTTTTAACATCTGACACAGAGACACAGAGGGGTTAAAAAGCCTCTGTGTTCTCTGTGTTGTTGCAATTAGCAACACATTGCAACAGGCCATTAACCCTTCCACTGCCAAACATCATATCTCTCTCTCCCTTAGTTTTGTCTTTTTGTTTCTTTTTCACACTTATATATTTTTAAAAAGAAAACAGTAGAAAATCATAAAACAAAAAATAAAAATAAATAAAACAAATAAACTAAAAAAAAAAAGGTCTAAACATGAGGGATAAGACCATTAAGAAGCCTCAGGGGTCAAAAGGGGGAATAATGGCCCCTGAAAATCCTAGCTGCAGCACTGCACAGCATAGGCCCAAGGCAGATAAGGCAGCCCCAGCTCCTGGTGGTTCTGCCAGCAGACCTACCCCTGTGGCTAATACCTGGTCACAGGTGGTTTCTGCTGGCCCCAGTAATACCACCGCTGGGGCTGAGGGGCAGATCACCAGGAAGCATGGGGTTAAATGTCAGATGTCTGGGGTCTACAGCATTGATATCTATCTGCGTGCTGCAGCTAATGTCATCAGCCCCTCTGTTATAGTAGCAGCCAGCAAAATGTACGGGAAAGCAGTTTTTTTTACCCGTACTCTGGCTGCTGCACACATTCTTATACAGAGAGGCATCACAGTGGGGGGATTATATGTCCCAATAGAACCCCTGGAAGGGTTGGGCACAAAAGTAACACTCTCTAATGTGCCCCCCTTCCTACCAGACTCCCTCCTGCGCCCCCACCTGCTAACCCTAGGGGAAGTAAAAACACCATTTATTAAAATTCCCCTGGGGTGCAGAGAGAGAGCACTTCGTCATGTGCTCTCTTTCAAGAGGCAGGTACAAATGTGCCTGCCTCAGGGCGCAGAAAAACATTGAGGGGTCTTTTGGGGTTCCATTTGAGGGGGTGCTGTACAGGATTTTTTACAGCACTACGGAGGTGCAGTGCTATCATTGCAAGGGGTTGGGGCATACACGTAGGAATTGTCCCTAATGTAAAGCATCATGCCCCAGCCCCAGCAAATGGCACCTCCGTCAGTACGGCACCCATCCCCGCTGAGCCCATAACAGCGGGGACCTCAAGGGTCATAGCCCCCCCACAGAGCTCAGGCAAGGAGGCCGTTCCTCAAGCCACCACCACGGCCTCCAAACCCCCTTCTTCCCCAAAAAAGCCATCTGTGTCTGTGGTCTCCAGCAAGACTGCAGACACGGGGAAAAAGGGGAAGAATGTCACCGGTCCTCCCAGTGTCACAGCTGAATCTCCCAAGTCCCAATCTGCCCCCACCATAATTACATCAGTTAGTGTGGGGGGCACAGTGTAAGCAGAGGGATAATAAGCCCTCTGCAGGGGAGGCAGCTAGTGGCAGCTCCTCTTCCAGGAGTGACGTCCCCAGGAAGAGGAAGCATAAAACCAAAAGGGAGGTTGCTGATAAGTGGGAAGTGCTCTATAGTGGAGCACCTCCCTCTAAAAGCAAGAAGAGGAACAAAACATCTCCTCCTCATCCAGTGACATTGTCTGGCCCGGTTATTAAGCTCAGCCAGCCGGTGCCAGACCACACATCTCTCTCTCCAGACCCTATAGGGGTTAATGCGGAAAAGGGTCTGGAGGAAAAGCAGGGGCAAGAGGGTCTCCCAAGTGAGGCAGGGGTAGACAAGAAAGATCAGGTTCTGCCTCTGGCCTTTGATGGGGGTCCCAACAAAGCCCCTGCTGAATGGGTAGTCAGTGTCCCTGAGGTGCTGAGCTTCAAGGGCACCAGTCAGTCTCCTCCTCCAGTGTCACTCTCTAGTGACGTACCTCGGGCTTTGTTAGAGCCCCAGGCCGAGTCACTACTGGAGGGGGGGAATATAGGCATGACCCCCATTCAGGACCCCATGGATTTGTCTGTCAGGGGGGATGTGGCACAAGGGAAAGTGGAAATGGGGGAGGGTGATAAAACAGGTTTCTTGTTAACATCATGGGAGAGCCTGTCTACCCTCCTCAGCCGTCCACTGACCCTAACATCGGTGCCATCCAAGCTGAGCAAGCAGCGGTGGAACTGGCAGAGGAGGCATATAAAGCCTCCAAGGCTTCCATTAAGGAAGCCATGCCAGCCACTGCTGTCTAGCCAGCTACCCCTGAATGCACTCCTGAAGCTACAGGGGTGCAGCAGCAATCCAAGGGTCCATTATTTACCTTGAAGGGTGCTAAAGGGACTCCTGCTGTATCATCTAAGAGGGGGTCCC